>OY728126.1:209549675-214549675 GCA_963277665.1 Viscum album | reverse complement strand
TGTTGAGTCGACATATGCTGACTATTGATGGTGAAATCAAGTGAAGCTTTAGTGGTTTCTTCTCGAATGTAGTCCCTTTTACATTTTCATCGTATATTCCATTTCAATGTTTTTTTTCAAAGTTTTTATAGACTTATTTTTCATGTTGGTGGCCTCTTGATGCGCAGTTTATAGTTTCATGGGTTTAAACAGGTGATTTGGGCGATATGAGGGTTTCTTATTTGGGGAAACCAAGTTACAAAGTGTGTAGTCTAGGGTGACACACCATGTGTTCTTCATGTTTTGGGAATATAGAATTTTTCTAGTACACATAGTTTAATGTGGTGTACACTCCATGTATCAGTACATGGTCATGTTTTAGAGTACCCGGTCATGGCTACCCGTGTAAGGGTACATGGCCATATAGATTGTGTGACCAAACCCCATGTGGGTAGCACGCAGTGTAAAAGTACACGTCATGGCCATGTAGATGGACAATATGGTTTTGGGACATGGGTATGTACACCGTGTTGGGTACACGTTGTGTACATGGGGGTTTCACATGCCTAGGCCAGCGGGAGTACATGCCCATGTGGGATCTCGAGGGTGCATGTTGTGTATAATCTCTACACATTGTGTACTCCTATATTGTTACCATTTAAGGGACTTTTCATATTTCATTTCTTGATGTCATATTTAGACATTGGATTAGTCCATTATGAGTAGTTTTCCACATAGATCGTGATGGTGGAACTCGTGGGGTGTTTTGAAGAATCAGAATGGGAGTTTTTAAGATTCTATCAAAATGGATAGGTTTATCTTCTAGTTATTAACTCTTGTTGTCTCCAATGAGTGAGACTTGAATGTTAATGATATGTTGGGTGTTCGAACTAAGCTAGTTAAGATCTTGATCTGAGATGAGCTATGATGTATCTCCCGTGACCTGCGCATTTGAGGATGTTTCCCTTATGAGGCGTGCCCTTCTGGCGTATGAGGCTGTGATACATGTTGTTTCTAAGGATCCCCTGAGGGATGAGTTTTCATACATTCAAATATAGGTAGTCCCTTGCAGGATCCCTATACCTATGTATCGTTCCAAGGATCCCTTTTGGTATTCCTTTATTATTATCATTTGAGGGCCCCATGTAGGATTCCTACCTTGCCTTTATAGCTAAGGATCCTATATAGGATGCCTTTTCTCATGCTTACCTAGAGGATCCCAAGCAGGATTCCTCTTAGAGATTGAATTGAGGGATCCACTAGGTTCCACATTTCTTGATTGACCTTGAGATGTACGTCAATATTGGGTAGATATGGTATTCAGGTGTCACCAAGAACCTGTGTTGAACGGGTACGCCCATGGGGATGTGACTGGAGTGTTGGGCTGGGTATTCAGGCCACCCTCACTTGTTTTTTATATCTGACTTTGTTTTTTTCATGCAACCGTGTTAACAAGAGGTTCTTTCTAGATGGTGGCTATTGAACCTAACTTTTTTGCGTCTTTTATGCTTTTTGGGATGCCTGAATGTGATCTCCTAGGATCTGGCTTCGGATCCATGTTTTTTTGATATTTACTAGTATGCCAATAGGTTCTACATGTGACTGGGTTGTTGAGCCTTACATGTTGCTTCTATTCCTTGAGTGATACTTGGATTCCCTGATGTAGGAATTCCTTGGACAGACTCATTGGATTGTGACATGTGGTGGGAATTATTATGCTCTCATTGAACTAAGATAACTGGGTGGGTATACCCATATTTTATTTGAAATGATTTATATGAGTGGGTATACTCGTTTTTTATTCATTATTGGTATGATTGATGTGATGGATTGATCTTCATGTATCTGTAATGTGTTAGTGGATAAATTGGGTTGAGTATTCCCCATTGGGTCTTGATTCCAAGGCATGCCTCGGGCCTTTCTATATCGTGGATCTAGCTTTCTTGGGTCAGCGTAGGAAATGTGTTGTGGACATGCTCCTAGGACCCCAAATAAGTCATAGACCATGTTTCCATTGTGATTCCCATGGGACTTAATGTATATTCCTTGTACAAGTTATTTTTATTTGGACCATCATGGTCATAGACTTCTTTTGGGGATGCCTTGGGTGAGTTCCTTGGATTTGGAACTTTGTGATCTACACTTTTTATGAGGATTACTAGGATGAGTTCCTTGGATCCGACCCTTTGTGGTCTAACAATTTTTTATATGGTGTGGTCTTGATTGATGTTATACCTATTTACTTAGCATATTCCAAAGTGGGTGGGTCATAGTGATCTTTATAGGATTGGTCGTTGGTATACAATATCCTTCTTTACAGGAGTTTTCATTGGAATACAATATCATTGTTGGTGATTAGAGGTGAGTATATGTGAACCTAGGTGTAGGATTAGTACCACCCTATGGTGATGTATCTTGGTTAGAGACTTTTTTGGTGTTGGATGAAGCTGGTATATGGCGACCAGGATTACAAACCCAAGGATAAACTATTTCTGGTTTTTATGTAATTTGTTTCATGTATGCATGAATGTCATATCTATGTATGTATGTATAGGTATGGGACTATACATGCATATTCCTATAGGTATGGATATTTAGAGTGGAACTTTCTCAATTGATAGGGATTACAAACCCTGGGTTTGAATGCGGTTTCATGTTCCTTTTGTGGTGTCTCAGTGAGGTTGGGCACTCTATCTTTTCATACACTTATAGAAACACATGTATAGGTTGCTTGTCAGGGTTTCCTACTAAGATTGTTTCTCACCCGTAAACTTGCACCTCAATGCACTTGTAGACCATATGTATGCTTTTTAGGTTGACCAAGAGTTTCATGGTGGATAGGGCTAAGGACTAGTGTTGCATTATCGAGCGGAGCTACATGCATGGTTCTACTGATCGGGCTAGTGCAGTTCAAAAAGGTCTAGAGATTGGGTATGTGGGTTGGCTCGGAGTCAGTATCAAATCCCTATACTTTTAATCTTAGTTTGTTTTATAATCTGGTATCTATATAGTCATCCCAATGGGTGACCGGTGTTTTATTGTATGACAAAGTTGTTTGGGATTTTAGAGCATTTCATTTATTATTATTGAATATTCTATTACAGTTTCTTACTACTTCCTCACTCTATTTACTTTACTACTATTTATGATACATAGATATTTTTTCATTGTTTCTTAATCTGATATGAAGGAATATTCTCTCCACTATCACACCCTAGTCCCGCATTTCATGCCGTAAGCCTATGTCGTATGGGGAGACATGTTTGAGGCCTTATAAACCACTTACTCGAAGACTGGTTTAGTGGAATCTGGGTGAAGAAGTTAAAAATTGGTATCATTGGGGTTTTATTTTCCTAGTATTTACAATTTAGTATTCATGGTATATAGAAGTATTAATAATATGTTGGAACTTGTGATCGATATCGGAATAGTGCGTCAATAACACTTGTTCCAGTTGGAAGTCATGGTTCCTAGGGTCTGGGATTGTTGTTCTGTTCGGCGATATTACAGATGTATTTAATTTTTACCTTGGGTGACACACATTTTTTGTGAGGATTTTATGTTTTATTGTGGATCTCTATATCTTGGCTATTGGAAAGTGGACAAATATGTATTTTGACTCGTGGCTGTAAAAGGAAATAGGTGTCTCATGCATCATTTTTTGAGAATAGGATTTGCATCATATATGACCTCTAGTGTGAGATTTTACTGATGAATGAGGCCTTTTTGAGCCAGCATACATATATATTTCACTCTGATGGAAGGTTATGTGGATATACTTTGAGGATTTTTGGGTTGAGGCTGATGAATCTGTCCTTGTACACAAGAGGTACAATGACCTAGAAGGTCGATGTGGTAGGTGATGCCATTCTTTTAAACCCCTAGTAGGGTCTTGTTTCTCAGGTCAGTGGTTATCCTGTTATATCTATGTTTATTATGCCAATAGATACTAGTATTTTTCTTGATAACTCATCCTCCAGGTGTATTTTCGTGTACGGATTCCCGATGGGTGTTTGTTTCGTTTTTCTTTTGTGTTTGTTTTGTGGCCTCCATAGATTAGTTCCTTCTAAGGATGCTCAAAGAGGATCAGGGCCCTTCTAGCCCTTGTTTTTATCTTTGACCCCATTTTTCATTGTGATATTTACTTAATTTTGAGATATTTGATATTTTGGGTTAGGTATTTGGACCTTGTGACCTAGTTTTGAGGCTTCTTCTGCAGGGATAAGTGGTAGAACTAGAGACAAATAGTTTGAATCAAACCCTTATAGGTTGACATCTATTTTATTCTAGGGAAACATTCATGAGAGGATGAGACATGTTTTTCAAGTTCCTTTTTTGTAGAGATCTTGGTTTTACTCTCATCTTGATATCAAGGCACAGTAGATTCTTGATTTCTATGTTATATTCATGTTTATGCCTTCAGGTTCTGACGAAGCACCTTGGGAGATTGTTCCTTGAGATTGAATTTGATGGGAAAGACTATTTGGGTGTCTGTCCTGGTTCATCATTGGGTTTCCTCAATATATAGTGTAGTGAAAGCAATGCTAGATTCCCATGAATGGAATGACATCATGTGGTGGGCGATCATGGAATAAATCATGGCACATGTGAGGTGCCTAATTTTGGAGAGGACATCCAAGGGGATATTCTGGCTTATGAATCTCGTGTTTCATATAGCAAGATCATCTTATCCTTATGTTGAATGAATCATTGGAGTACAGGTAAGGTGATAAAGGTAAACAATGGTTGTGCATGGTATCATTTTAATCTATATCAGAGTGTGGGTGAGAGTGAGCCGAGGACCGATGTTTCAAGACTTTCCATGGGATTGTATCCCAGTAGTTGTGATAGAATGTTCCTCTATGGATGTGGGGACATCATGAAATTAATTAGGTACCATGAGATGGTTTAACCATTGCTAAAATCTAGTCAGGTTTGAAAGGATGGTGGGAGTGCCTCAGAGGGTAATATGAATGCCCCTTGGTGGATTCATGGTGTACTGTTGTTAGAGATGATCATGCACTATCTTGATTCATCATGAGCATGTTAAGAGATTATCTCCCTACTCTATGCTTCTTTTCTTTATAAACGTTATTTCCTTTTGAGGAATGGAACTTGTTGAGGTTGCACTTGAGGAGTGGTGTAAGGTAAACCATGTGGTGGTGAGTGCACTATTGGCCATTTGATGGTGGTGACACTCATTTTCATTTTAAACTTTGGTTTTTGGACATGGTATTTTGATCTTTAAGTTTCTTTGAAGATAAAAGTAAGGGTATTCCTATGGTGGGGAGTAACAGATTGATCGCAGTAGAATGTCTTTCGCATAGAAGGCAGTTGTTGACACTGTGAGACAGGTCATTGGATAGTCCAAATAGCTTTCCTACATAGATTCTTGGGATAAGAGCATGGATACTGGTCTTTTCACCATGCTTCTTGGGGATGATATTTTTTATGGTGGGAAGTTTGTAAGAACCCATGTTTTTTTCGATTTCAGTTTTGAGCAGAAATATGAATTTTTCTCTTTACAATGCATGTGAGGGGTAAGATGGTCATTTTTACTCTAGAAGATGATCTCAGATAATTTTTTGAACCACAGTGTTTGTCCTGAAATATGGTGTTTACCCTAGTACAGAAGTTTGGTAGTAATTCAAGCTATTTTAATTTTAGAGGAATAATTAATATTTAACATTATTAAAATAAATATTAATTTATTCATACAGGTTCCTTAAACTGTAAATTTTGAATGGAGTATCAGATTTATATTCCCTCTCTGCTATGAATTCTGGAATAGTGAGTTTAGCTTAATCAAGGCATAAACTTGAGTTGGGTTCCATGGACGGCCGGGAGGCTTTTTCTTCTTTTTCTTTTTCTTTATTTTTCTTCTTTTATTTAATTTCTTTTATTTTTACTCCTTATCATGTAAGCCTCCTACAGATCCTACTTCATCATGACCTAAAGGATAAAAATGGTGATTAAGAGAAAGAACAAGAGGAAATAGAATAGAGGTACCGTTTCAAATCCCTCATTGTGCCAAGTCAGTGTTTGGCGACCACAGACGGTTAAATCAAGCGAAGCATCAGTAATTTATTCATAAAGGGAGGACCATTTACATTTTCACTATAAATTCACTTTAAATGAATTTTTTATAGTGTTTATATCCTTATATTTTTTTGGTGGCCTCTTGAGGCTTGATCTGTAGTTTCGGGTGTTTAAACAGGTGATTTGGGGGATATGAGGGTTTCCTGTTCAGGGAAAACATGTTACATGATGTGTAGTCTGGGGATACATGACATGTGTTCTTCCTATTTAGGGAAGATTTCATTTTGTGCGTACACGCCATTTATAGTGGTGTACATTCTGTGTACAAGTACTTGGTCAAGTGACTAAGTACCCAGGAATGCCTACCTATGTACGGGTACATGGCCATGTATAGTACATGGCCAAACCCCGTGTGGGTAGCACTTCATGTAAAATTACATGGATTCACCTAGTAGATGTCCAAGATAGATGAGGGAGATGATAATGTACCCTGTTTTGGGTACACTTTGTGTACCCATTTCACATGCCATGTACCTTGGGTTTTCACATGACCAGGACAGCAGGAGTGTATGACTATGTGGGAGCTCGAGGGTGCACATTGTGTATGGTCTCTACACATAGTGTACTCATCTCTTGGTACACTTTGAAGTTATTTTCCTATTTCATTCCATGATGTTAGATTTGGACATACCATTATGAGTATTTTTCATTGTAGATTACAGTGGTAAAACTCGTGGAGTGTTTTGAGGACTCTTAATGGGTGTTTTGGGGATTCTATATAAATATAAAGGTTACTCCTACAATTATTAATTTCAAGTGTCTATTGAGAGTGATATTTGAATGTGAATGATAGTTTGGGTATTTAGACTAACCGAGTTGAGATATTGATCTGATGTGAGCTATGATATATCTCTTATGACCTACGCTTTTGAGGATGTTTCCCTTATGAGACATTCCCTTTCAGCATATGAGGCACTGAGATCAGATACTTCTAAGGATCCCATGAGGAATTACTTTTCTTACATGCTAATCTAGGAAGTCCCTTGTAGGATCCATGTACAAGTGTATCGTTTTGAGGATCCATTATAGGATGCCTTTGTTGTTATCATTTGAAGATACCATATAGGATTCCTCCCTTGCCTTTATAGTTAAATATACCACATCAGATGCATTCTCTCATTTTTACCTAGATGTTCCTGAGTAGGATTTCTCCTAGTGTTTTATATTAGGGGCCCAGTGGGTGCCCCGTTGCTTGACTGACCCGGAGTTGTACGTCGAGTTTGGGTAGAGATGGTACTTGGGTGTCACCTAAAACCCATGATGAACCGATATGCTCGTGGGTCTATGGCAGGAGTTGTGGATTGGGAATTCGGTCCACCCTCACTTTTTTTATATTTTAATTGGTTTTTCTGATGTAGTAGGGTTTACCATATGTGATTTCTGGTTGGTCGCTATTGAGCCTGATTCATGGTATCTTTCTTTCTTCTTGATATGCTTGAATGTTCTCTATTGGGATCCAGCCATGTTATTTCTAATATTTACTAGTATAGTCATAGTTACTACCTATTCATTGGCTATTCATCCTTACATGTTTCTTGTACTCCTTGAGTGATATATAGATTCCCATATATAGGAATGCCTTAGACGGACTCATTGGATAGTAATATCTGGTGGGGATGATTACTCTCACCTTGACATGTGATGACTGGGTGGGTATATACCTGTCTTATGTGAAATTGGTTACATGAGTCGGTATACTCATGTGAGATTATTGATTGGTTTGATAGATTTCATGGATCACTCTCTAGGGATTTGGAATGAGGTAGTAGATGCCTTGAGTTGAGTATTACACTTAGGTCTTAATTCCACGGGATGCCTAGGGCCTTGCTACCCAGGGGATCTAGCTTGCTTGATCTCATGTAGAACATGTGATGTTGACATGATCCTAGGCCCCAACTAGTTCCTAGACCGAGTTTCCATTAGGACGCCCATGGGAATTGATGTTGATTCCTTCTACGAGTTCCTTGGTTCTTTCCCTTCATGTTTTAGATGTATTATGTGGATTTCTTGGAGGATTTACATGGATCTAACACTTCATGGTCTACACTTTTTGTGCGGATTCTATGGATGAGTTCCTTGGATCCAGCCCTTCATGGTCTGACAATTGTTTATACGGCATGACTGTGATAGATTTTATACTTGTTTACATGGTGTAGGATGAAGTGGGTGGGTCACATTGATCTTTATAGGATTTACTATAAGTATATGGTATTCTTATTTACAGGAGTGACCATCCATATATGATATCCCTGTTGATGATTATAGGCGAGTATGTGTGAACCCAGGTGTAGGACATGTATCCCCCTATGGTGACATAGCTAACTCAGATAATTTTCTCGCATAGGATGAAACATGTATTTTTTGGTCAAGATTACAGACCCTAGGATCCAAGAATGTAGGTTTTTATGTTATTTGTTTCAAGTGTGAATGAATTTCATATCTATGTATGTGTGTATAGGTATGAGGCTATATATGCATACACCTGTAGATATGGACATCCATGGTGACACTTGCTTAGTTGACAGGGATTACAGAATCTATGCTTGGTTGTGTTTTCACATCTGTTTTACTTCCTTTTGTGGTGTCTCAGTAAGGATAAGAAATCTTCATTTGCATACACTTATAGAAGTGCATTTATAGGTTTCTTGTTGGGGTGGAATGTTGAAATTCTTTCTCACCCTACACATGAACCTTAGTGTACGTGCAAACCTTATGTCTAATTTTTTAGGTTGATCACAAGTTTCATAGTCAAAAGGGATGGGGCCCAACGTTTCATGATCGAACAGAGCTACTTGAGTTGTTCTACTGATCAGGATGGTGTAGTTCGACTGGGTTTGAAGATCGGGTACGTGGGTTAGATCAGAGTTAGTAGCAGAGCCTGGCACTTTTACTTTTAGTTTCTTTTGTAATCTTGTATTTGTATGGTCAGCCCAGTGAGTGAGTAGTGTTGTATTATATGACATAGTTGTTCAAGATTTTTCAGCATTTCATTTATTATATACACCATATTCTATTTTAGTTGTTTACAGCTTCTGCACTATGTTTACATTACTGCTGTGTATGATACATAGCTATTTTTTCATTGTTTCTTAATCTAATATAAGTGCATAGTCTCCCCACTATCACACCCTAGTCCCTCAAAGCTAGTTGGCAGCCTCTATTGTACATGGATATGTGCTTGAGGCCTTGTAACCCACCAGCTCAGAGCACTAGTTTAGTGGAATCGGGGTCGGGATGTTACACTGGTTCTCCCTTGGATTTGTCCTCTACTTTGACTATTGTAGTTTCTATATTCTCCTTCTCCATTTATCAATCAATTGTATTTTTCATCTTTTCTTCTACAAAATTACATCTCTGATAATGATATGTTTGTGGGAAATGGGGTCTCATAAACGATACCCCTTCATACCATCATCATACCCCAAGAAGATAAATTATCTGGATCTTGAATCCAACTTCTATCTTTCCAAGTCATTAAAAAATGCATAAACATGACTTTCAAAAGTATGTAAATGAGAATATTTATAGGGTTGACTAGTCCAAATATCCATCATTTTCTTCAGCTCAATCTCCAGTGAAAAAGATCTGTTGATCACATTATTGGCACCATATTTTGGGTAAGGCCATAAAGGCCCATTGCTAAGAAAACCAAAGGCATATTTTGAATCAGTGGATAGTCCTGAGATACCTGAGGGAGGTGCGTGCATGTTTTAAGGACCACATGAAATATTTAAAATTTCATGCAAGATATCGCACACCCAATGTGATGTCAAATGGGGACTTCTACAACAACCTTCCAAAACTCCTCCATGTCAATAGTACGACAGAAGATTGCCTCGCGTGTAAGATTCAAAAATCCATGAAAGATCTTCTTCCCCCAATGTGACATCAAATGGGGACTTCCACGGAAAACTTCTCAAAATCCACCAAGTCAGCAGTCCAAAAGAAGAATTCCCCACGTGTAAGATTCCAAAATACATGAAAAATATTCTGCACCGAATGAGTCATCAAAACGACTTTTTCACACCATTCTTCTTGAACTCCACTACATAATATTCCAAAAATATATAGAATCATACCCCCACCCTTTTTGGGATGGCTATAGATCACAAACCTATGATTTTTTATGCAAAAGATATCCCTTCCACATTCACATGAAATCCTTGTCCTTAAAGAACTGGATCTTGTGTGATAGGTCTCCTAAGGGTCCTCCTTTGGGTGGGCCCACTATGGCTTGATCCTCACCCATTTCATTTTACTCCAAGGAATTTTTCTATAAAATATTCCTCTTGCATGCAAGTGTTCCCTTGTGTCGTTCCAATCTTGCATGCAAGGTTTCCCCTTGTGCACATACATTCATTTTTCACGCAACATACCAAACCTGTGTGCAACCCCTCATCTTGCGCGAACCACTTAAATCGTGAATTCACCCATCCGTGTGAACTCCATGTGTCTTCATTACCCTAAGGCACCACGTTCAAGACCATATTACGTGCGACACCCCTTTCTCATGCATACTTCTCTTGTACGGCTGTATAGGTTTGTATGAAGTGATTTCAAGTTACCTTGGGTGGTGATTTATGTTTCGTTTATTTTCCTTGGGATTTTTCACATAGTCACACCAATTGATATTTAGTATTCACATATCCATGATAATGTGAAATCTTCAATGGATTACTCAACAACCCTGTACCCAGATGGAATTTTCGGTGCCTTCCTTTCACCAAGTTTTGAATTGAGGAAATTATGTAAGTCATATGGGTGAGAAGTGAATCCTCCCCATCCAAGATATATGATGTAAAACTTCAAAGAACTCACATCCACGACACATGACATTAAACTTTGATCACCACATATGAGAAAAGTATAGAGGGTAACATGAAGGGGATGGGCACCAGCACATTCTCACTCCCCTCTCCCTTTGGGCTTTGTCATCATACACACCTCATGAAGTCTCTGCACAAGCCCTGAAACCCTATGATGGGATGTTTTATGTACAATGTCCATATACACCTCATATATCTAGACACACTCTTTATTCATTGGGATCCTCACTAATAATATGCCCATGTCTCCTATTTGGTCTAAAAACCTTGCATAATCCCCACTTCATTCCTTAGGGAGTCACCTTTCACGATTTGACCGTTAGGTCTCTGTTTCATCTTTTTTCTCACACTGAGCATGACTCACATGGTCTTAGAGTATGCATCGACCATGACACTCTCTCCAGGATGCCTCAATGTGTAAGCCCCATCCCCCATCTAACCAAACTAAGTGGACTTTGATCTATTCCCTTTTTAAGAAAGGTATGTAGGAAGCCTCCTTGAGGTTCAATCCCATCACCCATCAATCCCGACCATTTCACATTTTATCACCCCCATCCTACATGACATTTAACTATATGATTTCAAACTACATAGGTTTTGAACCTTGTCTCATAGGCAGGATGCACAGAAAGCCTCTCTGAGGTTCAACCCTAAACACTGGTATACTTCAGTGTACCCCTTTGTTGGGACCCACATCCTTGGCCACCCCTTAGGGGAATCAGACTAGTTCCCAGGAATATAACGATGTGTAATACCCACACAAAATCCATACTCCTCCAATCAAGATTATCTCTCTTGTGATGGGCTGGTAACAACACGTAATCCCCAACATGTCATCAGGTAATTTTCATTGGTGTACAGTCTGATTTCATGCCCCATCCTGAACTACATAGACTTTGATTCCATACCATGAGGATATGTAGGAATCCTTTCCGCGGTTCAAGCCCAATATCACCATCATCTTCATGTCGATTTCATCCCATTACTCCCAACCACTTTGCTCAACCATCCATCATGCATCCTAATTCTTAACTAGGATGTCACATCCTAGTGGGATCATTCCATTTCCTTAGTAAGAAAACCACACATAAGCCCCACAAAATTCACAACTATCCAAATAAGCGTGTCCCTTTTGTGATGGGCCTCTAACCATGCTTAATACTCCAACATGTATTCGGGTCATTGTATATTGTATTCACCTTAATCCCATGATTCACCCTCTCAAACTGCATGGGTTTTGATCCCTTCCTTCCACACAGGGTATGTAGGAAGCCTCCCCAAGGTTCAATATCAGCCAATGGTAAACCATGGTTTCCCTTTGTAGGGACCCAATAATCCTTGGATCTATCCTCATCAAACATTTTGATCCACCCATCCAGTAAACCTATCAGGCGCTCCCTCATAGGTATGTAAAAATATGATCCAGTCCCACCAATGTTCTGATCGGTATGGTCTATCTCCTCTAGGCATTAAACTCGCGGAATACCCCATGTTAGGCATGGGAAGATGATGAAAACCTTAGAGACATGAATATGGCCTTAAATTACCCAAACTCGATGTGGTATTCCTCAACCATCTGTGCCCTATAGAGGCCATACCATAAGGGGAATAATATCTAGACGTACCAGGGTTTTAGTGTCTAGAAATGCCGGTAATGTTCAACATGAATACTCCCCTAACCAAAGGTTTCGTCACTTACTTGACCCCTTGGAATGTCCTGAAAAAAGAAGTGTAATTAACTATTGTCCACAATGATATGACACAAGGAATGAGATTCACAAACTATATCTTAAACATATGAAGGATACCCAGACTAGGTGATGAATCGTGAGGAGGAATGCATAGAAGGAGAGACTGACATCCTATCATCCTATTTTTATCAAAGAGAAAACATCCCTAAATAAGAAAAAAATGATTCATGTATTTGGAAAATGAGAATATGGGGAAATAGTCAGCACATCCCCACAGACAGATGTGCACCCCGGTGAAAGTGTCATAAACAGAAATGGTAAACCCGATGTGAAGTGTATCCTAGATATGGAGATTAATAGAAGTAGAGACATTAGTGGATAAACATGTCACCAGATCCAGCTATCTGGTGATAGGTCCCACCCTGAAAATATGGTCCTGACATGAAACTCACTAAATTTTGGGGCAATTAATCATTATGCATTCTATTCTATGATGTTGTCACTGTGGATATCTGTATCCATCCAAGGAAGACTGAACAGTGATGAAGCATTATGCATCACTTTCTTATTATTTGTACTAATTAGTGAAGTTTCCTACTTCACAAGACCCACGCTCAAGCTACCGAAAACCAATCATCTCCCTCCCACATAAACAGGGGCAGGGGATGTATGAATGTTGCAATTCCTCATGGATTTATCTCCTCTGTGATAGGTCCCATGCCTACAGCTACCGGAATCCCGCACCCCCTCTCACCCTCTGAAATTATTCAGATAACGGTCATTGATACTCTCATTCAATGATATAAACAGAAAGGGGTCATCCCAATTAGGGACATAGCCCACCAAGATGTGGAATCCTCAGTGCCCTATCAATGATGCCACCCCAAGGGCCATGTAGGGAGCCGATGCTCCACACTCAGACCTTCAAAATCTTTGAGATCCTCTCCTCAGAGCACTCCTATGAATCACTCTCTTATGCTGATGAAGTAAGGGACTTCCAAGTCCACCCATCCAAGACTTCAGCTAGGGAGTTGTCGAGGAGGGATCCCACCCAGTTACATCAATGTCTCTAGCTAGTCCTATAGACTGAAGAGTTGGTGGTACATTCCCCAGCACATCCGAACTTATTTCAGCTTACCCGGAGTCAACGTCAGGTTCATGCTCATGAGTATGCCCACCAGGGGGCATCATCATCCACAACTTCTATAGCCTGCAACACCACCAAAACAAGCTATAATCCCCCTATCATCATTAGGAAAGGGAACCTTCCAGTTAAAGATCATGGAATCTTTCAGGCCTATCCAAAGTTGAAGCACCAGTCATCTTATGAGCAGGTTCAACCGGATCTCTCGGTTACTGGGGAAAGAAGAATTATCCACGGGAAAATCAGCAATGATTACATCTAGTACGAAGGTCCTACCTATTCTAGTATCAAGAAGAGTGTAAGTCTGCTCCACTCCTTCATTTATTATGGATTACCTCCCCACATCATATATATTCATCATGAAGGTCCTCCCCATGCTCTTGGCCTCAGGTATGAAAATTTCCCTCACATACCAGTATATCAATGCGAGTGTCTTCCTTGTCTAGTTACACAACAGCATGGAGGACCTCCCTATGTGCTCATCGATTCTGGTAGATGTCCTCCCCATTCCACCGATCACTAAATTGGAGTCCCCCCCCCACTTCATTAATTGTGAAAACGAAGGACCTTATCTTGTCCATTATAATCGATATAGATGCCCTCTTTGTACCGCTTCTTCTAGGACAAGCGGACACAAAGGTCCGCCCTGTACTATGGAAAGCCACTGTGGAGGTCCTCTATAACTATTTACCAGCTCCAACGGAGCCCTCTATGCTCCATCACTATCAAACACAGTGGTCCTCCCCGTGTCCCATTTGAAATTTTTATGGGTTCCCCTTTCACCAGAGCTCAACGGAACGAAGGTCCTCCCCACGTTAGAAATAACCTACATGAAGGCCCTCCTCATATCCCATTTAGTGTGGGCGGAGGACCTCCCCGCTCTAGCTCTAATATGCACAAAGTACCTTCTTGTGTAAAAAAACAAACCTATCTAGAAGAAACATCATAGAGCAGGAGGGTAGGTTGCCACCATCAAAGGAAGAACCTTGTAATGCTTCAAACTAAAATCAAACCTGTTTGATTTTTATATTATGACACAAAGTGTGATTTGGTGATGGAACCCTCACTCTGATCTTCGTTGTCAGGGATGCACCAGTAACAAGTCATATAAGACTCATCCTTCTGAAAAGTGAGGTCCACCAGATCCTTGAAACCTTTTTAAGATACATATAAAAGGAAGAATATTTCGCCTCTTTCTAGGGCATGGCCATGAAATCCTCCATATCATCAAGAGGATCATTATCTACCTCAAACAAAGATCATGGAGAGTTTTGTTAAGTACCAATAGAGTATGAGAAATAGCATGAATCACCTCCAATGACCAAAGACCTTGTGCCGGAATCAGTGGTCGTTATTCCTTCTTTTAGGCATGTTGTGGCTTAGGCAGTGCATTCTTCAGAAGATACCCATGATGCGGCGAATTTTCATCTCGTAGGCCATACTCTCCATCAGTCAGTTTATTTCCACAACAGTCTGCTTCAGTGACCTTACTAGTCACACAACCACCTCCAATAAAAGAGTAGGGAAATTGTTGATCGGATCTTGAGTCTGAGCTAAGAAATTTGATGTAAATTCACATAGCAGACCAATTCCTAGAGATTTTCTATCAAATTGCAACAAAAAATTTCAGCATTCCAAAGTAACTTAGCCCAAAAGTGGTTCTGTACCTCCTCCAGACCTTAGGGATGATGCATTTCCATCTCCATCATTAGAGGTTAGCTTATCCCAAGAGCTGAGAACATTTAGACGACATCAGACAACAATGTCATATGGTCGACTTGGCTGCACTCCCTGTGGATAAGTGCCCTATGTCACCTATCCATCATTGAACCCTCCAGAAATGATGCATCCAAATCAGTATAGTTCTCCTCATAATTATTAAGGAGGATTCCCCCAATCTAGATATATGGTTATGTGTAGTATGCTACCCATTATTTCAGTATTCTCCCGTGCTAGCCCGGCTTTCCAAGGGATATTGAGGATATACCTCTAGAAATAGTCGCAGTTAACTTGGCCGACCCATTAGAGGAAGAAACTGATATAGGAATCATTGAAGATATCTTACCCCCTAGGGTGGTACCACACTTGCTGGATCCTTTGGTAATGTTTAAATGACAAAAATGTAATTTTTTAGGAATTCTGGCACCTTCTGAGTCATTTCGGGACCCCAATAAGGTTAAAGAGCACGCTGGTACCGTCAAACCCTCTAACATGTGTGGCTCTGTGAAAAAGATGGAAGATGACCCTAAAAAGGTTGTTCTATGTCAACAACTTTAGGAAGATAAAAATATGTCTGACGACCTTCTTGCTAAACATTTTGCAGAACAATATCCAAATTATGGTATTCCTTGACCGGGGTAGTAAGGGAATGTACAACCTCCCCTCGGTGAGTTTCCTCCTGGTGACCTCGACCATCCTTCCCATATAGATAGAGTAAACGATGGAGTTTATGGTAATAGAGTAGGATATGCATCACCAAATCCTCTACAGGTTCATGATAACCCTCCTCTGGACCCATCAGAGGTTCCCCCAACCACTCCATAGGTCGTTCCTCTAGTTGTCTTGGAGAAAATCCCACCAATCGCTCTACGGTCCGATGGGCCTACTTGATTTTTTGAAAACCTACCAATGAAATGTTGTTCATAGATCCTTTTTAAGATAGAAATATCTACCATGATGATCCAATGGATGCTCTCATTCCTCGCCTAGAGGCTTTGGAAACCTGATAAGTGGTGATCCAGCCTGATGAGAAACTGTATCTGGCATGAGAGGATGATGTGCCAGCACCCCCAAGCTTCATAAATCATACCTTCTCCCCCATTTAAATGGACGGATGATATGTTACAGCATCTGGACCACTATATTCCAAGGTGTGGACCCATGTTGGGAAATCCAGTGCAGTAGGAGGACGCCAAGCTTCGGTGTTTCTTACAGACACTGGAAGGGCCCACATTTTTCTAGTAGATCAAGTTACCTATTGGGTTATTATCCAGTTGGGAGGAACTTCCTAGATAGTTTATCTACCAGTTCACTTCCACCACTAGAAAGACAACCATTGATGACCTCTATAAGTGTAATCGGTGTCCTGAAGAGCTCGTTGCAAACTTTGTTTCCAGGTGAAAGGTTCTTGCATATTCCTTTGATATGCCACTAACCCAGGAGAAGCTGATGACAATGTGTGTGGGGAATTTTAAGACTAAGTCATTCCCCTCTTTAATTACTTAGAACTAACTAGGGGATTTCGTGATTTATATAAAACTACACAGCCTCTAGAGGAAGCCCTGTAGTAAGCCAAACAAGAACACTTGTTTCCCCGCGTAGTTCCTATAAGAAGAGCCTCCAAGGATGAGGCAGTCATGGTTTCATAAATAAAGTTACACAATTAGTTGGAATTGTTACCAGTAGAGCCACCTCCATATCTTCATTTAGGTCCACCACATCAGGTACAACCACAGGCTCAGCAACGCCCACCTCAGAATTGGCAAGCACCCCGCATAATGCGCCACCACCACCTAGTTGAGACAATCAGGTCCCTCCTCCTCATCATTCTCCTCCATCCCCTCTTCAGGGATAGGCAACTAGACCCCCCCTTCCATAATAGAAATAACCAGACCCTATAATTTAATGAGGCTCAAGTCCTCATCTATTTTCGAAGCACCTTGGACTAAGGAATTATGTGGTTGCTTGAATGTAAGAATCCTGAAGAGGAAGATATCAATGATTTCCCTAATTAACTTTACTATCATTGGTTCCTTGGGAACTCCCTTAATTAGTGTTATGTGTTTAATGACTGGCTTCAGTACCAAGATGATAACAATGTAGTCATGTTTGGTCCATCCCACACACAGGTGGCATGTGTGTTTATAAAGCCTAATAGTGATAGTGAGGGTGAATGAAAGAAGGTTTCTAATCACGGGCCTTAAAAATATGATAGATAGAGGGATATTAAGGAAGCCACTAATACCCATGGTATTATTTTTTCACATTTCAATTGACCCAAGTCTTCAGAATTTGTTGTGTTACCTACAACCACTAATTCCGCGTCAACATCACAGCCTTCGTCCTCCAAAGTAGGCATCAGTGATGCAACGAAAGATAAAGCCCTCCTCCTAGGGCATATCCGTCCCAAAATATCGGTTACTTCATGCCCCCAGAAATAGGTATTTTCCCTAAAATATGTCCAATAAGTGTGTATTTTTTATGTGACCACCAAGGGTACGCTTTGGTCAATACCATTGAGTTGGTAATCCCCTACATAAGTCTTGATAACGAAGAGCACTAGATGGACCCTCTCATACTCCCCATCTAATGCCAACATCGACGGGACCATGGTTATATGAATCGCTGGAATGCATTGGTCAGTGATTCTGGCCTAACCATGCCTGCCACCGAGACCAGACATATGGCCTAGTGTAGAGATCATCATGCACAACCTTCTCATCTCGCTTCATCAAATCTACCTCCATCGTTGTTTGGGATACTTGATCCAGAAGATCCACCATGAATGTGCCATGGTCAGTGACATTCTTTCATGGATAGACCTCAGTCATCTATTCCTTAGCTGGTAGTCACTCTACACAGTTTGACTAGTGAGAAATAGGACATTCCAAGAACCATCTAGAATCTTCCAGTTCAACTAGAACCACCTGTAAAACCTCCTACTAAAGAGTGACCTCTTGTTAGTATAAGTGTATGTATGGCATTGATGTATGATATCCTCATTAATTTCACCATAATTCTTACAAATCTCAATATCCTAGAGACTCTCTACCTGTCAGCATATCTATTCAAAGATCTTATGGAGGCTTTAAGAATCCCCCTCATGTTTGAGATAGAGGTACCAGCCTTAGAATCCTTCCATGCTGAGGTAGTCGAGCATGTGGAATGTCAGTCCATTATCTATTTCTCTGGAGAAGATGAAGGTTCGCCTATATAGGGGCACATTCCCCACTGTATATCACTGGACATTTCAACATCATAGAGGTCTGTCATTGTCTTGTCGACATGGGATCTAGGATCAACTTTATCCTGACCAAGACACTCCAAAATATTGGACTGTATGAGGCAGATCTGAGTCTCGTTGACGTGAAAATTCAGGTTTATGACAGGACAGAGAAGAAAAATTTGGGAAAAATCAGTTAAAGTCCTAGTTTGGTGGACTATTTTTCAACACCAAGTTCATGGTTGTCTCACAAGACACCACTTATAATGCATTAATGGGTAGACCATGTCTCCACGTACATCTGGAAGTCCCTTAATCATATCACTAATTCCTTAAGTACTCCATTAATAGTCGATTAGGAATACTCTAAGGTGATTTGTTTCCCTTTTACTCTTGAAAATACCACTACTTGGATGGTGAATATTACAAGAGCAAGGAAAAGAAGATCTAGGATAATGAGGTTGAGCATGCTATGGCTGCGACCGACCTATGGACAGACCGGGAAGACAACTAATTTTTCTGATTCACTGGTTGGGGGGGCCACGACCCCAGACAAGGGGAAATTCTCTTTGTCTTGGGAATGAGTGGAAGAGTGTACCCATGTATAAGTAATTTCCTAAGATAACCTATTATTCTATCACAAATCAGTTTCAGATGATCCCAAAGTCCCCTACTCCTATCAGGTATTGTGATGTATACCCCATGGCAACGATAATATGTCATACTTGCTTGTTTCGATGAGATGGGATAAACTAGATCAAGAAAATGTGCCACTATTGCTTTGATATCATCAAACATGGCCCTTTGGGTTGAAGGATAAATGGGATCTGGTTAAAAGCATTCATCTCTATTGATTCAGCAGCACAAGAGTCTCCCGATAATGTTCCATCTACCGCCCAGTCTAGCATCGATGTGTCATCAGGATCTGTCAACTTAGAAGAGTATCCTCATACCGATGATCCTATCACTATAAATGAAGAAGAGAATTTTGATTAATCCCCTCCCTCATTCTAAGAGGGTGTCTCCACTATGGTCGACAAATTTGTACAGGTGAACCTCAGTACTAAGACGGATTCGAAACCAACATTGACCAGCGCTGATATTCTTGCAGAAGAGAAACAATGATAGGTGGATTTCCTAAGGCATCATTGTGATTTATTCACCTAGAGTTATGATGAGATGTTAGGGCTAGATCCTCAAGTCTTAGTCCACTCTCTCGGTCTCCCAAAAAATCATCATGGGTTCACAAAACCTCCCAGAAAGATACACCCTTCTCATGGTGTTATGTTCGAGGCCGAGGTTGATAAGCTCATCAAATCTAGATTTGTTAAGGAGGTACAATACCCCCGATGGTTATCCAACATTGTGCCCGTTAGGAAGAAGAACATACAGATTAGAGTCTACATCGAATTCTGGGATCTCAACCATCGCCGATCAAAGGATGATTTTCCCCTTCCTACGATAGAACTGTTGATCAATGCCACAACTAGGTTCCAGGCTCTCTCTTTCATGGAGGGGTATTTAGGGTATAATAAAATCCGAATGTTTCCTATGGATGAATATTCTACCACTTTTAGGACACAGAATGGTACTTTATTATACCAGGTAATGCCTTTTGGTCTAAACAATGAAGGTGCCACCTACCAACGTTCCATGTATAGTATATTCAAGTTGATCCTCAAGACATTGGGGTAATGATACATGGATGACCTAGTTGTTAAATCTCTCCAAATTCATGACCATCTCATGGATCTTGTTAGATTGTTTGGATTCCTCTGTTCTTTCCATATGAAGATGAACCCATTGAAGTGTGCCTTTGGGGTCACCTTAAGAATGTTTCTCAAATTCTATGTCAGATACAGAGGCATGGAGGTCGATCCAAAAAGTATCAAGTCCATCATCCGGATGTCTCCTCTAAGAAATATCCAGGATCTCTGAGGCTTTCAAAGACACTTAGATTATATATGCTGACTCATCGAAAATCTGGATAGCAAGTGTAATCCCTTTTCCTGACTCATGAAGAAATGTTTTGATTATCAGTGGGATGATGAGTGTTAGACTACCTTTGATTAAATCAAGCAGTACTATCTACAACCTCAGGTTATGATGGCACCCATTTCCAGAAACTCACTGGTCCTCTATGCGACCTCTATTGAATGGTCCATTGGTTCCCTTCTTACCAATAAGAACAAAGAGGGAACATATAATAGTTTATACTATCTAAGCAGCATGCTCCTCAATCTAGAGACCAGATATTCTTCTATCGAGAAGAGATGCCTTGTACTGGTATTCACAGTATAAAAATTTGGTCATTACAAACAACACCATTATATACAACTAGTTTTTTTGAGTGGATATGTTGAAGTACATCCTAAATATCACCATGTTGACAGGATGTATAGCTCAGTGGGTAGTGATCCTTCAACAGTTCAGTATCAAGTTTGTCCTCCAAAATGCTATCAAGGGATATGCATTGAAATACTTTCCTTCTTCCCATCCACCCCCCATAGAGTAGTCTCTAGATCCTGAATTTCTGGATGAAGAAATTATCTTAGTAGATCAAGACATTCATTGTTGGATAATGCACTTTGATGGTGCTTCCTGAATCCCTACCAATAGATGACTCAATAACCCCAGACTCAATAGAGTGTTCCAGAGTATCATCTTCATCAATCCTACACAAGCAGTCCTACCATATTAATTTCTATTGTTGAAAGGTTGTACCAGTAATGAGGTAGAGTATCAGGCTCTCATCACTTGTTTCAATCTATTACTTAAGATTTATGTTCCCCATATCTATGTGAATGACACTCTAAACTAGTCATCCAGCATATCAATGGTGACTACTTCATCAGGAATCCTGAGCTTATACCATTGTTAGAGCATACCCACAATCTGATGGCCTCGTTTCCTTCTTGAAAATATGTTACTCATGTCCCTTGATCACAGAACAGTCTATCTAATACCTTGTACAGCCTGGCTGCATCACTTACAGAGCTTGACCCTAATGATTTGATTATTCATGTAGCACATTGAAGAGTCATTTATCTTGTCACTCCGGATGATGATTATAGCTCATAGGTAAGACACTGTACAACTGATGCATCTAAAAAGGGACCTATAATTACCCCTACTATGGTGCTTTAAGAGACTCTTGACTATTGGACCCCCTTTAACAAGTATCTACAGCATGGTAATCTCCTGAAAAAAACCGAGTCGAGCGTGAGCGGATCTGATGGCTCGCAGTGCAGTTCACCATCAAGAGTGGTCCCAATCTTGAGAAGATTCTCTATAGATATGGGATTTAGGGGATTCTCCTTTATTTTATTCAAATACGTGTTATTTCTCAGGTCATGAAGGATGTTCATGTTGGTTCCCACGGGGCTTATTAGGCAGGGACCAAACATTCTCATCATATCCAAATATGGGGATACTTTTGGCCCACCATGATCTATGACTGTATTGAGTTTTCTAAAAGGTTAAAAGCAATCAATTCCATCCTAGTTTTGTGCATTTTCCACCAGAACCTTTCTATATTACCATGTACTCTTGGACCTTTGCAGTTAAGGGACTTGATGTCATGGGACCAAATCCACCCGAAACACCTCACAAGTGAAGGTTCATCCTGACTGCTATGAATTTTATTTCCAAGTGGGAATAGGAAATTTCGCTCAAGGAATTCAAGTCCTATTTTATTGTTTAGTTCATGAGCTCCAATATCATCTACATATTCATATTCCGTCTTGATATTCTAACTGAAAATGGAACCAAATTCTGAGAAAATGAATTGAATAAATTGTACACTAAGTACAATATCCATTCTAATTATACATCTCGATATCACATGAAAGAAAATATTAATATCAAGGAATTAAACAAAACCCTATCTAATATCTTTCTGAAGATAGTTGGTCTGAACAAGAAGAGTTTTCCGAAATAACTCTCCAACGCTCTCTAGGCTTACCGGACGATGACTCGTAATTCCACTCAGGTGACTCTATATTCCCTAGTGTATAGAACATAGGCAGTCCTACCCATCGAGATTCAGTTACACTCATTATGAACAACTGTCTACAATCAACAGGTATCAGAAAAAGTAGCTAAAATATATCTGGATGAACTGGAAGCAATTGAAAATAACAGGATTTGTGCCCTACACAATCTAGAGAGGAATCAGAACAAGATATATAGGGATTTCAGTAAGAAATGTCACATCCACTCCTTCTTACAAGGTGACATGGTATTGTCCCTAAGATCACCAATGATACCCAGTGGGAAGCCACAAATGATAGAGCCCAAATGGGAGGGACCTTAAATCATTCACATGGTTTAACCAAATAGTGCATACTCTCTTTTCACCATAGATGGTGAGCATATTACTCCTCCCACCAATTATAAATTCCTCAAGCGGTATTTGGAATATGATTACCTATCTTCATATTCACTATGCAACATTAAACTATGTGATCCGTCTTGGATAAAGAAAGTAAAACTACCCTGCATCATCCTACATGAGAATTAACTGCAAAATTTTCTCAGATCTACGACCTTAAAATAAGACCTCCTACGTCCTTTTCATATGATGTTAAACTACATTGCATTTTTAAAACTATGTTTTTCTTGATTACCATCCTTAGGAGATACGTAGAAATTCTTGGACCTTTCTTTTATGGCCCAACCCCAGGTCCCTTAACCTTTTCGGACTTTTGACCCAAGGATTGTGTGGTGTGGCATAGACTCTAGGTCCTCATTCATGTTAGGATATTTATTTTTTCCACACCAAACACATCCCCTTGAGACAATCCTCCTCTCCTATGTCCCTGTCAAATGATGTTAAACTGTACAACATTTTCATAACTGTGTTTGGCTTGATTCTCATACTTATAGGATACATAGAAACACCTAAAAACGTCATCGTCGGGTCTAGCCCAACAAACCTATTTCCCCCCTCAATTTTATTTCTCTTTTAGGGATTTCATATGGTGTGGTATGTGGACAACATTGGTCGCCATTCACTTCGAGTTCACAATGGTCGCAACATGTGCCCCTCCTTCTAGAATATCCTTCTTCCCTTGTCCTCACTACATGAAATTAAACCGCATGACAGATCCAGAACTATGTATGGCATGATTCCCATACCAATGGGATACTTAGGAATTCCCAAACATTTCGTCTTCGGGTCCTGCCCAGGTTCATCTATTCTTTCCCTCGGCCACTTGGCCTGAGTTCTCTCCTAAAATTATGAATGTTGTGGAATATGTGGGATTATTTCCTCATTCACGTCAGGTAACTTTCCATTCCATACACATTCCTCTTTAAGATACCTCTTTTCTATGACTTTTTATTATAATGTTAAAGTGAATGGGGGTTTCAGAAATATGTATGGATTGATTTCCATCCTCATTGGATATATAGGAAAGGCCATACATTTCATCTTCGGGTCCAGCCCTGTCATTTAGAAATATTCTCTCCATTCTGGACCCTTGGTCTATGTTCTCCAGGTTGTGTGTGGTGTGGTGTGGACTTATTCCCTCATTCACGATGGGTTTGTGATAACCACAACGCGTATATCTCTCTTGAGAGCTCTCTATTCCCCTTCCCTATACTCATCTCCTCATGTTTTTTTCTCTCAATTGGACTTCTCGACCTCTATTATTCCTCACCAACATTCTCAAATACACTATGGTTTAGGACCTAGAGTTTTGGATTCCTTCAATACATGCTTTGATCTGTTTTGATACTTCATGTTTCCCTTATTTGTGTTTTCATCTTTCAAATCAAAAAGTACCCCTGAGTGGCATGGATGATAGGCCTCATTTCTCACCTACTGCCTTGGGCCAACATGTCAGATGTTTTTTAACAACAATATGTGATTGGCCCCGTGTTTCGAATATAGTTAGTACTCAACCCTCACTTGTTGTTTCGATTTTAGGCCAACATGACATGGATATTGTGTTTTGAATCCATCATTAGGCCACCCCCATCAAACCCTAAATATTGGACTTGTGATTCCCATCCATTTTCACTATATATTTTTCAAGTGGAATTTAAAAACCATTGGAGTTATCCCTATGTGTACATTCTCATGTTAAGAGGATGAATCCACATTGTAATGTCAATCATGGTAGTATGTTTTTTCCCATTTCCGTGTATTCTATGTCCTTGATTCCCACATTGAGCATAGCTCACGTGGGCTTAGCAACTTGGTCAAGGTTTATGACCGCTTGGAGGAATCTTACTTCTTTTATTCCGAGCTCTATGACCTTAATCCAATACACCCCTAATATTTACCACATGGAATTAAACTATATGAGTCTCAATAACTACGTATGGCTTGATTTCCATCCTCACGAGATACGTAGGACTACCTAGAAATTTCTTTTACGGTTCTAGCCCTCGGTCCTTTGATCTTTTATGTCCCATTGGACTATGGTTGATCCCTTGGAATTATGTGTGGGATGGTGTGGACTTGTGACCTCATCCTCATTAGGTATGATTTATCATGATATGAATATTACTTTAAGAACCTCGTTCTTCTGAGTGCTTCCAAGACATATGATGTTAAATTGTGCCACCTTGTCCGACATGACTTTAAACTATTGCATCTTATCCACATGATGTTAAAATTCATGGGATGTTCCTATCATATGACCTTAAAATGTGACACTATCTTACTGGACACACAAAGATAAATGGAACCACATTATGGTGTCCTCGCTCGAGGGGACATCATGTCTACTATCGGTCATCCACCATGTCATTTTCAAGAACTACGTATGGCTTGATTCTCATTCTAACTGGAAACATAGGAAAGCCCAAAAAAATTTCTTCGGGCCTAGCCTTAGGTACCTCAAATCCTACCTTCTTTCCAGTCCCTTGGCTAAAACTCAATCAAAGCATGTGGTGTGGTGTATGTGGACTTATGTCCTCATTGACATTAGGTTTATAATAGCCATTCTGCATACATACCTTTAGGGATTTTCCTTCTATTCTCCTTGCGTCCGCATGACATTAAAATATGTGGTGTCTCAATAACTACATATGGATTGATTCTCATACTTATGGGATATGTAGGGACACTCAGACATTTCATCTTTGGGTCCATCCCTAGGTTCATCAACCATTTTCTCCCCTTCTTTCCTAGACCTCTTGACATCTAATATGCCTCATCAATGTGCCCAGATGCACTATGGTTTAGGACCTAGAGTTTTAGATTCTACATGGACATGTTTTAATCTGTTTCCATGTTTAAAATTTACCTTTATTTGGGTTCCCATCATATTTCACAATCGAAAGGAACCCTGAATGGCATGGATTCTTGGACTCAGTGCTCTCCTACCATCTTGGGCCAATGTCCTTGAGGATCTTGAATGGATATTTGACACAAGTCCCATGTTACAAATATGTTTAGTGGTCAATTATCATAGTTTTCCCTATTTATGTCAAACAATATGTATGTTGTGTTTCAAACACAGTCAACAGTTATCCTCCATCGTTACACCACCCCCATCAAACCCTAAATATTGGACTCACAATTCACATCCCTTTTCACTCCATCATGATTAAGTGGGATTTTGACACCCTTGTTGTTATCCCTCCATACCCCCATGCATGTTAAAGATGGTGAATAATCATCGTGAGGGTCATCTTTAACTCCACACTGTCTCCCCTGCTGTGTAATCCATGTGTTGCAAATACATTCTCTATCCTTGTTTCCCACGTCAAGCATAACTCACATGGGATTTGGGATATGAGGAAGGTTTGTAAATACATGGATGAACCACACTTATTTTGGTCTGAACAATATAAACATAAACAATGAGATTTGGTCCCTTAGTATGGGCATCATGACATTAAACAGTGTGTGTTCTTATGGAAATTTATGGCGTGGTGCAGACTATTTTTTCCTTGTTCACATCGAGTCACATTATGGAACCATGTCAAATATTTATTCTTTGGGAATATTCACATATTTTGGTACAATCTCTATGACTATAATCTAAGATATCTTACATCCTTGTCGTAGGTCACTAAACTACATATTCTGCACCTAGACTGTGTGACGGTAAATTACCTAGACATTCGATGTCTTCACTCGAGAAGATGTTTCCCCTCTTTTAATTTCTACCTACCATACCACCTTCAATTACTGTGTATGTCTAGATTCCCATACTCATGGAATACATAGTAATGCTCAGACTTCTTGTATGTGGTCCAACCGCATCACCAGGATCCCTCTGGCTCCATTTCAACTTGAGTTTCCTCAGATGTATGTGGTGTGGTGTGGGCTTATATCCTCATTCACATCGGGTTTTCAGTGGTCTTTCCACATACCATTCTTGAGACTTACCTTTTTCTCTATCCTTGCCACATGAAATTAAACTATTTGGAATACAAATAACAATGTTTGGATTCATTCTCATCTTTATGGGATACGTAGCGACTCCCAGACATTTCGCATTAGGCCTAGCCCCAGAACCATTAACTTTCCTGGATACTTTCCCCAAATCATGGAACAAACTCTATGACATCAAGCTTCGAGTTCCCATCCCATGTAACATGTATTTAAACTATTGAGTAGGGTCCAGGCATTACAACCTTAAAATATGTACAACGTTCTGATTATACGATGTTAAACCATTTCATGCACTGTCCTCACTGTATGATGCTAAACTACATACTTATTGTCCCCATTTACACAACGTAAAATTGTAGACCATTTTATGTCCTCACTAGCAAGGTCCCTCTTGAAAATATGCCCGATCTCGATGCTGACCGATATGCTCACCCAATGTACTTTCATCGAAATCACGTAATTTCAAGAGTGTTGGACTTTATCCAAACATCCAATAATTCAATGATAATTCTTTGTGTACCCACTATATTGGATCCTCATTCCATATCACATTTAATGGAACCCCCTAATGGTTAGGATGCGCGGCCTTATGGCTTGCCTACCATCTTGGACCAACATTCGGATGGATATTTTACGACACTTCGAGTTCATCCCCATGTTTCAAATGTGGTCAGCAGTCGACCCTCATTTGTTTTTTTCCATTTATGGATAACATGGTAGGGTTTTTGTGTTTCAAATTTGGTGACCAATAATCCACTATCATCATGAAATCCTCACGGCATCCTATATTTTGGGAATCATAATCCACATTCTTCATTCCCCTTTATTTGGATTTATTCCAACACCCCTGGAATCATCTCTAATGTGCATTAGTGTACATGGGAAATTGCATTTTTGGTTGTTCTGAGTACCCTATTCAACGGTCAAAACCCCTCTCGTGTTTCAAAAAACTCTAGGCGGTCATCCTGACCCCAGGTTTTTGAAATTTTAGCCAATTATCTTGTAAGAAAAGTGAATAATTATGCAGTCTTATCTTGTTTCTCACACTAGGTATGACCCACATGTTCATAGGTATTGATTGATAATTACTTCATAGTTATGGTCGAAATGCACTAAAATAAGAAAGAAAGAAAATAATAAGTATATTCACAGAGTTTGGAGTAGTAAAACAAAGCGGAAGGTATGTTATGAGTTATGCCAAAACATGTCCCTTATAGATCAGTTCCTCTGATGGATTTCTCTAATTCTTCCACCTTCTAGCTCATAGACTCCAGGGCTGCTTCCTCCTCCTTGAGCTCCCTCTCTTAATCAGCAGCTGTAGAGCGGAACTCATTTACTTTGGCATGCGTTAGCACTTGCTTAGCTTGGAGCTCAATCTTTTGAGGGTTTACCTATACTGCTTTCTCATAGACATCCTACAGCTGGGCCTTCAACTATTCAATGACCTCATAATGGCTTGTGATAAATGCGGCACTTTTGTTTTCTTTCTCTCCAAGGTGTTGAACTTATTGCTCAGCTTTAAGGAACTTATGGGTATTCTCTGACTACTTTCCACACTAGGAAATATCTGAGTTTTGGATACTCTCAAATATATTATCATCTATATAATCATGGATTATTATATAAAGACGTTGAGCATCCACCACTCATGATCTGAGAAAGCATACCCTTGTGCGACATGATCCCATTCAACACAACCATTCTGCCTGTGATTCACTGAGGAAGAATTTGATTCACTTCCACACCTTGTGTAACATCATATTACTCTCCTTAGGCGTGTCATGATTAGATACTTCCATCTCCTCAGGATATGTGGGACTATACTCAGGAAACAAAATTAAAAAATTTAGCAGTAGGGTCCTCTTCTAGCACTCTTTCCTCTTCAGTGACCTCACCCCCACTGGCCTGAAGCTCAACCCTGGTAGCAGCATCACCCATGATTGTATCTTCTTGCACACCAAGTGCTAGTGCAGGACCATCTTGAATTGTTGGCTATGCGAGAGCTGGTGAAATCTCTAGTAGAGATTCTATAGATGTCCCAGAATAAATTGTTTTTTGAGCCTCCATCCTTGTGATCACTTCATTAAGAACCAATATCATGGTCAACCACGTCCTATAATAAAATATGTGAGCATGCAAAGTAATAAAAATACATTATCCATGAGCAGCAGTGTCTAGTTATTGAGTCTCGGTAGTGGATACCACAACAAGAAAACCCTCAATGCTTTTTAATTCAATAATTGGTGGTGGATACTTCTAGACATCTGGAATAGCTTGAGACTCTAAGGTCTCTATTTCATCCCATACCTCTGGTTTATCATTTCCCACTTCAATTGTGGCTGGTTCTTTGACCACATCGACCATGGTCGATTCCCCGCCCATCTCGAACTTGAATGCAGACTCATGAGGATGTCCATACACATCCATGTGTACATTTAAATCCCTTACATGGAAGGATTCATTCCTATCATCGTCAATGTGTTATTGACTGGGAAAGAGTTTGGTCAGTGGATTCAAATTATGAAAAGGTAAGGCCAGTAGAGATGAGAGTTGAGACTCTCCTTGATCCGGTCAGCCAGTTTTACATCAGAGCCTAAGATCTCACCACCCTCACGTGGGATTCCCTAGAGGACAGCTGTTTACAGAGATCTCTCACCTCGATAACCTTCACCCCTATCCTCCTCTTTCCCCTCTTCATCTTCCATATCTTCCTCTTCTTCTTCCTCCTCCTCCTCATCTTCCCCTTCTTCTTCTTCTTCATCGTCATCATCGTCGAATGTCATCTTTTCTAGGTCATGCTACTGGCTAAGAAGCACATTCACTAAGATATACAGTTCTTCATACCATCTTCATTGGAATGCATACATATCCATGGATGTTAGGTACGCATGTATGGGATGAAATTTTACCCTCTCTACCACCTGAATGTGCCCTATGTCTAGTTAGTCAAGCCCAATACACTCTGGCCTCCTCCATAGATCTTTAGTGGATATAGACGGTCAAAGAATCCTCTAGGAAGACCATAGAGATTGAAAAATTGTGTTGGTGGTGGTCTTTAGGAGATGCCTTAATTGTTTATTATGGATTTCCCTAGCTGGCCCCTGGGGCTTCCCATGGGACCACCCCTCGTCAAAAGGTGGAGGCGCATTCTCACCTCACGATGCTCCTACCAACAAATTTCCCACTCACATCATTCCAACTGCCTAGATTATTTTGTGTCTCACCTCCCCAGTGATATCTTTTCTACTTCCTCGCTGTCCTGAATCCACATCGTCTACCTTGATTTTCCTTATGCATTTCCACAGAATAACCTATGGGTATATTGTTATCCAATGGGTGGAATAATCCAATGATATCCCAACATTGACATTGGTAGGGGAAAGGGTGATGACTTCCCCAAAACTTGTATTTGTGGACATGAACCACAATTGGAAAAGGATGAAAGTATTTCACTCTTACCAAAAATCTATACATACTTTCTTTGGAATCCACTACATACACCCAAATTTCCAGGAAAACCTTGTCGATACATACAGTTCACATAATATTATCCATAAATCTGGGCTACCAACACACATCCCTTGATACTCTATAATTACTCTCTATTCACTAACCGGACTCACCCATCATCTACCATCTTGTCAGTTGGGGTACTAAATGGATGACAGTTGAAGTTAGCATGGCTTCCAATCTTGAGTTTGATCCCTTCCTCATTGAGCTTTAGTGGGTGAATTCCAACAATATTCTGAAGGGATGGTCGCAGAACATCTCATGGAGGGCGGATGGAATTTGGGAATTCATACCCACCACAATGAGATGCAACCCATCTATGAAGAATCTGGAATGGTCTGCATATCCTCTTAGGCACGCTCCCCCTAGAAATGCGTCCCAGAATGTTGTACATCCTGTCCAATACGATCACCACCATATTAACCTTATTCTTGGTCACTATGATTCTTGACATCAATAGTGTTCTTGGAAGAACCCACTTCCTAGTGTCCCTCACTGGCAGTAGCCACCCACTTAGAAATGTAGAAGAAAAATCCTGAAATATCTTACATTTAGGTCTTGAGTTTCACTGATACCGAAGCCCCATGATCAGTACTCACCAGTTTCTAGGACCATCTAGTATGACTGTGCCTTCCCCCTTATGTGATGTGTTCAGACACTTCTTCCTTAGGCCTGGAATTTTCACCACCTTGTACTGCATCAGAAATAGACTGAACCATCTCAAATAGGATATATCATTTAAGAAGTTATTGATTTGCAGCTTCTCCTTATCCATCTCAAATAGATTCCATGTTATAATAGGGGTGTGCATCCTATCCCCCCAAAAATTATTTATTAGAAGGAACTCATCTTATTGGTCCCCTTTTATGGGAATTCCCCCGTTGCAATGAATTTCCCAAAAACTGATGCCTACCTCCCCATGACGGAGGTGTAAGGTTTTTGTTTCAGGATATCACCGACTAAACAGCTCTGGTACCAAGTCTTGTTAATGGTAGAAGAGAAATTTTGATGTCCACACATCTTCAAAAAGACTGATAGACTATAGCTCTCCCCTAAACTCTTTTCATGTATGGCATACCCAGTACTCCCATGCCCATTCACTCGTGAAATTTTCCCCATAACATGAAGTACCATTCCTTCCAACCTTTAGTTTCATTTGTGATGCTACTTTTGAAGGTTCTTGAAAAGTGAGCTGGAGATTCCTTATAAGTCAGATCACTCCCTACAGTAGTCTTGGTCTACTGATTTAGGACGTAAATGATTTATGTCTTGAGATTCCCTAGTGGGGTGGCCATTTCACATAATGTTTAACTATGGAAGGATATCCTCATGGGTTACCCATGACCATGGAATATCAATCTAAGATCCTATCATCAAAACCTCTTCCAAAATACCAATGTTCTATATTGATAGACTTTCACTCAGAACATAATCCGTTTGGGCTTGTGTCATCATGCCAAAAAGAATATGATTATTGTACACGAATCTTCTCGCATGAATAATTTTAGGGTTTTTAATCATCTGGGTCCTCCTTGTAGCAGGGGTTGCTTCCCTCTCAGTGTCAATCAGTTGAGCAGTCTTTTATGGCAGGTCCAAAATTCAGAAAGGGGTTTGCATGAATGAATGAGGTTTCGATGCACAAGAAATTCTATTGCACAGAAGATGATCTTAGGTCATACAAAAATGAGTCAAAGTTATGTGCACGCAAGAATCAAAAGAGGTGAAAAAGGGATTTAGGGTGCATGAAAACTCATAAATGATGTGAGAACTTTCACACATACTTGAATATATTTCACACACAAGATTAAAGATTCTTGTCGTATGAAAACTTAAATTGTGGACCCATCCCCTCGGTGTATTTATAGGCATTGAATGGGAATTTCGCGCATACAGAAGTGGTTATAATGCTAAAAGGTTTGTTTTGTGTGAACTGACCATCAGTTACTCTACTTTTCGATGTGACCCTTAGAATCCGACCTTCGGGTCCCCCTTTAGTTCTGATTCTAAGGGGAGGCATTTGTTGGTGCCTAAATTTAGGTAAGGCCATGAAGTCCCATTGTTAAGAAAAGAAAAGGCATATTTCAAATCAGTGGACAATCTTGAGATGCCTGAGTGTGGCGCATGGATGTTTTAAGGACCACACACAAGATTAAAAATTGCCCGCAAGCTCTTGCGCACCTAATGTGATGTCAAATGAGGAATTTCAGAGCAACCTTCTAAAACTCCACCAAGTCAGAAGTGTGGAAGAATATTTCCCAATGTGTAATATTCCAAAATGTGTTCAAGATCTTCCATGCCCAATGCAGTGTCAAATGGGGACATCCACGGTGACCATTCGAAAATCATCCAAGTCTGCAGTGAGAAAGAAGATTGTCCCACTTGTAAGATTCAAAAATTCTTGCAAGATCTTCCATGTACGATGTGACATGAAAATGACTGTTGAACACCCCTCATCTTGGGTGCCGTCACCGAATTTTCTGGATATAAATTGAACTGTACCCCCGCTCTTCGAGGGATGGTTATAGAAGACGAACCAATGCTCTATTTCATGAAAGACAACCCTTCCAGGACTGTGTGAAATCTATAGTCTCAAGGGACTTGATCTTGTGTGACATGTCTCCCAGGAGTCCTCCTTTGTGTAGGCCCACTATGGCTTGATCCTCACAATTTTCCTTTTTCTCCTAGTCATTTGCATGATAAATATTCATCTTGAATGAATGTATTCCCTTATTTCATGTCAATATTGTGCGTAGAGGTTCCCCTTGAGCGCATCCACTCATTTTGTGCGCAACCACCCAAACTTGCATGCAACCCCTCATCTTACACACACCCTTTCAATATTACACACACCCCTCCTTGTGTTCTTTATATTTCATCCATAGACTAAGGCACCACGTATGATCCCTTCTTAAATGTGACACCCCTATCTCGTGCATACTTCTCTCGTACGACCCTCCAAGTTTTTATGAAGTGATTTCAAGGTCCCATTGGTGGTTCTTCATGTTGTGTTGTTTTGCCTCATGATTCTTTGCAAAGGAACACTAATAATTATTTCTTCCTCTCATTTCCATGCTAAAGTGAACTCTTCAATGGATCACTCCGCAATCCTTTACCAATATGGTATTTCCAGTGCTTTCCCTTCACTATGGGTTGAAGTGAACCGATTATGTATGTCCTAGGGATGAGGAGTGAATCCTCCCCATCTGAGCTGTAGGATGTTAAACTACAAGAACCTATGTCAATGACACATGAATTTAAACTATGATCAATGCATAATAAATTAGTCCAGATGGGACTAAGAAGGGGATGGGTATGAGCACCTTCTCACTCCCCTCTCCCTTTGGGATTTGTCACCATGCACAACTCAAGAAGTCTCTATGTAATCCTTGAACCCCTCTAATGGGATGTTTCAGGTATGATGGCCATATCCTTCTCATACATCTAGACACCCTCATTCCTCATTAGACCACTCACTAAGAATAATCCATTGTTTCCTCCTTAGGATGATAACCATGCATAAGCCCTAACCCATTCCTCACAGATGCACCTTTCAGAACATGATTGTCAGGTATTTGTTGACTCTTGTTTCTCAGACCACGTATGACTCGCGTGGGCTTAGAGTAAGCATTGACCATGACACTCGCTCTGGGTTTCCTTAGTGTGTAATCCTAATTCCCCATCTAACCAAACTACGTGTACTTTGATCCTTATCCTTTTCAAGCATGGTTTGTATGAAGTCTCTATGAGGTTCAAGGCCATCACCCATCGGTCCTAACCATTTGAAGTTGAATCACCCTCATCCCACATGACATTAAACTATATGCGTTTGAAATAAATTGTTTTTTATCCATGTATCCGAGTTTGGGTGTGTAGGAAGCCTCCCCGAGGTTCAACACCAAACACAGTAAACATTGATGTACCCCGTTGTTGGGACCCACATCTTTAGTATATCCCTTAGTGGTTGAAGACTAGTTTACATGAATTTAACCATGAAAAAGACCCACACTCAATACATAATTTTACAACCAAGAGTGTCCCTCTTATGAAGTACTGCTAACCACACATAAGCTCCAACATTTCATAGGGTCGTTGTCCTTTGTGTACACCCCGATTTTATACCCCATTTTGAACTATATGGACTTTTATTACCTAACATGGGGATACATAGGAAGCTTCTTTGAGGTTCAATCCTAACATCACTTCCATCTTCATGTCGGTTCCATCCCATTACTTCCATCTACTTCACTTAACCATCCATCATACATCCTAATTCTTACCCAGGCCACCACATCCCAGTGGGATCACACCATTTACTTGGGTAGATAAACATGCATAAGCCCCACATAATCCACAACCATCCAACCAATATTGTCCCTCTTGAAACGAGCCACTAACCACAGCTAATCCCCCAAAATTTCTTCAGTTTTTTGTCCATTGTATGCACCATGATCCCATGACTCATCCTCTCGATCTATGTGGGTTTTGATCCCTTTATTAAAAGTAGAGTATGTAGAAATCCTCCCCAAGGTTCAATCTCAACCATTTGTAAGACATTATGTCCCAATTGTAGGGACCCAAGCATCCTCAAATCTGTCATCATCATACATTTTGATCCACCCATCCAGTAAACATCTCAGGAACCCCCTCCTAGGGATGTACAAATATGATCCACTCCCACCAGAATTCTGATCAGTCTAGTTCATCTCCGTTAGACATTAAACTTGTGGAATAACCCATGTGGGACATGGGAAGCTGAAGAAAACCATAGATAAATGCCTATGGAATACAATTCCCTGCACTCGACGTGGGATGCCTCGGGATTCTGCGCCCTCATGAAGCAAAATCATAAGGAGAAGAATATTGAAATGCACCAGTGATTCAATTTCTAGACATTCCAGCAATGTCCAACGTGAATAATCACCTGACCAAAGATCTATTCCCTAACATGACCCATTAAAACATGTTGATAGAAGTAGTGTAATTAACTGGAATCCATAATGATATGGTACTAGTAATGTGGTTCATGAACAACATATTAAATCTATGAGGGAGACACAGACTAAGTGAAAAATTCTGAGGAGGAATCCATGTAAGGAGAGACTGACATCCCATAATCCCATTTTGATCAAGGAGAAAGCATCCCTAAATAAGCAATGAATTTCACACACCTTTGGAAAAAGGAATACAGAGTAATAGCCATCACATCCCCACAGACGGATATACTCCCTAGAAAAAGCATCGGAAACACACATAATAGGTGATATTCACTTCTTCTACCCAAAATGTTTTACAAATTCCTACAGTCTTCTACATCTCCCTTGATATATCTAATAGGGTTTTGTTCATCTGCTCTTCTACTCTATTCTTCTGAGGTCTGAACACCAATGTGATTTGTCACATGATTTCTTATCATTGAAAAAAGATATCAAACTCTTCACTTGTATATTCTCCACTATTATTAGTCCTCATACACTTTCTCTTCATTCAAGATTCAAACTCCTTCCACACATTTAATGTTTTTAAGGCTTCAAAAACATCTAATTTTATCTTGATTTGGTACACTCAAAATATAATGTTATAATCATCAATAAAGGATACAAAGTATCTTTCTCCTCCTAGGGGTATTATCGATGATTTCCAAACATTAGAATGTATCAACTCTAATATCTCTTTACATCTTTATGCCGATGTCCCATACTTTAATCTTTGTTTATTGATGGAAAAAAATCTCACAAAATGTTAATGATAACTTTATAAGACTAGGTAGAAGCTTCTATTCTGCAAGAATATTTTGGCATCATTCTAACATATGGTCATGCTTCTGATGTCAAAATGTCTTCAACTATTCTGTCGAGGTAGTTGATGTGACAACTATATATAACTCCATGTAATTTCCACCTATAAGCACATACAGGTTCATTGAAATATTTTTTTCCTTAATTACTAAAAAAATTCCATTAACAATTATCATCACTTCATTCTTGGGTTGATTCTTACATCTGATGTCATAAAATTTTCCCAAATACAATATGTTCTTCTTCAGTCCCTTCACATGGCATACTGCTTGGATGGTTCATATCATGCCATCACGCATCTTCAATTTGATGGAACTGACTCCAATGATCTTTAGGGTGTGATCATTCTCCATGTACACAAGTATTTCTGGGATAGTTTCATATTGGTCAAACCATTCCTGTTGAGATATCATGTGTCATGTTACTCCTAATTCAATTATCCATGCATTGTTGATATTTTTTTCTTCCAATAATCATTGCTACATCACTTACCTGTATATATCCACTTCAAAAGGTACATGACACATTTCTTTATATGTCATGATTCTGGATCCCACTAAAACCACGCTCCATCATCACATCTGTTGTATTTCACCATTTTTCTGTCGGAAATTATCTCTTGGCAACATTGCCTGCATCTTCATTTTCCACAATGAAAAACTATTCCCATTGAATTTTTCAATATTGAATTTAGACACCATATAGACATGTTATGAATCTTAAACCACCACTATTTCACAATGGTGTATCTTATAATATCTATAATTTTTTCCGATTTTATAGATCGACTAGAGTCTCAATCCAAGAGCATACTCAAATTTATAAGAATTATTAATACCCTAAAAGGTGAACGACATGGGTCTAGAGCCTTTATCTATTACCAATTGTAGGGACCATAAATGATCATCTCACTACTAAAACAACAATCAAGAGACAAAATAAAGTACAAAATGTGGAAAATAAAAAAAAACCAGATGTAACATGGAAAAAACTTTAATATAAATGGGGAAAAAACCACAGGAAAATAGAAGGATCTCTATGGGTAAAAGTGGGTAAACACTCCCTCACTATTATAAAGAGAAAACACTCATAAACATATATCTTGAATAAGTGTGGAAAACACTTCACTAAATACCACTCAAAATGAAGAACTATCAGGGATGATGAAACTAGTGAGATCCCCTTTTATAGGCCTCTACTGGCCCTCATTTTGCCTCCTCCCACTGGTGGATTTGGTTGGATTGGCCACCCACTACATTTTACATTCCCACCCTCCTTTCACAAATTAAATGGGGAGGGACCATCCAAAAAATGAATTTATGCCGACACTAATAAAGAGGATCCCCCCTTTACAATGTTGAGGTTAACAACATTTTTTAGTGTTGCCAAAAAAATTCACACTATTAAAGGGAATATCTATTATAGTGGTTCATCTTGTAGGACAAACACAAGTGCAAAGGTGAAGACAAAAATCAAGTCTGATATAATCAAGTACATGAAGAGGCACTCACAACCGTTAGATCAACCATGATCAACTTTCCATAATCATTCACTAAACATAGTAAGGATAAAATGTATATAGATAAAGATAAATATTACATGAAAATAAATGACCATGTAAATAGTGCCTATGAATAATCATAATCGAAGCAGCCCTGCAATACATATTATCCAAGGCTTCAAAAGAAATTATCAAAACTACAATGTCCACAGATGAATGTATTTAAATGAAACTATTAATGGTTGCAAAAAATTACAAGGATCGTCGAACAATAGCGATTGGGGAATTAGGAAAACTGAGCTTGGTCGATGGTGATCCAATAATGAAAACATATACTAGAGTGAGAATATATATTTGAAAACTCTATTTATGGAGTTGAATTATTGAGAATTACAAAAATTTGTTGCACTTTGGTGAGTCGATTATGTACATAGGTCACTTATTGAAGATGATGCAAATTGGGAGTTACCCATTTGATGTTGCACAATCCAAAACCGGATCAAAAATATATCAGTGATCGAGATCTATGAATAAAGATCACCGAAGCTAAGGTTGGGTCTCTGAAGCTGGATCAATTGCATAAAATTGAAGAAGAAGGCTAAAGAACCATGAATGGGATTCACACTTCTTGTGAATTTTTTTGGGAGGAGTGAACCACGTTCACTCTTCCTCCATAATTTTTTTAATTTTTATTAACTGTTTTTATATATTTATATTTTTTATTTTATTTTTCTTTGTTTATATATATATAAATAAAACAAAAAAAATCTGTAGAATTTATCTATTATTTAATATCCAATAGTATTTTCATTACAGCAGTCTAGATTATGATAAAAACTCTCAACCATGGTTCCCTTTTGTAAGAGGGTTTTCCCTGAAAATCATTCTACATTTCCGATTTGGGATTTATGTTCTCATTTGTATGCATAGAACATTTTTTATTTTCGATGTGGGATTAAAAAATATATCAAGTACGTGGATTCAAAATACTATAAAATATAAAATATTAGACAAAAATAAATAAAACATTAAACATGGATTAAACATATAAAAAATAGTTCAAAATAAAAACAATTTTGTAAAAAATGTTGATGAAAAAATAATTTATAAACCTTCAAAACCACCAACTGAAAACATAAAAATGTTTCAAGTATGTGACTTTGAATTCATATCAAATATAAACTTTAAGACCAATATAAATTAAAATTAAAACAAGGATTAAAAATATAATAAATAGTCAAAAATAAAAATAATTTCATAAAAAATGTTAATGAATAATAATATTTAATATTTCAAAACCACATACTTGAAACATATAAATGTTTCAAGTATGTGGCTTTGAAAGACTATTAAATGTAAACTATAATATGAACATAAATGAAAATTAAAATATGGATTAAAAATATAATAAATTGTTAAAAATAAAAATAATTTCATAAAAATTGTTGGTGAAATATAATTTTAAGCTTTCAAAACCTCCAATTTGAAACATAAAAATGCTTCATGTATGTGACTTTGAAAGCCTATAAAATATTAAATATAAGACAAATATAAATGAAAATTAAAACATGGATAAAAATTATAATAATGTGTTGAAAATAAAAATAATTTCATAAAAAATGTTGATGAAAATTTAATTATAAGCTCTCAAAACCACTTTCTTGAAACATAAAAATGTTTCAAGTATGTGGCTTTGAAAGTGTATAAAATATAAACTATAAGATGAATATAAATGGAAGTAAAAAATTAGATTAAACATATAATAAATAGTTAATAATTAATAGGATAGTTAATAATATAATTATTAATTATATATTTATTAATTAGTTAAGTATTAATTAGTTAATTAGTAATATAATTATTAATTATTAATTTCTAATATGTAATAATTAATTAGTAAATTATAAATATCATTATATAATAATTAATTTTTTATTTAGTAATATAATTATTAATTATTAATTATATAATAATTAATTAGTTAATTAGTAATATAATTATTATTTATATGATAATTAATTATTTAATTAGTAATATAATTATTAATTATATAATAATTAATTAGTAAATTTGTAATATAATTATTAATTATAATTATTTATTATTAATTACATAATAATTAATTATTTAATTATTAATATAACTACGAATTATTTATTATATATTAATTAATTATTTAATTAGTAATATAATTAATAATTATACAATAATTAAGTATTTAGTTACTAGTATAATTATTCATTATAATTATTCATTATAATTATGAATTATATAAAAATAAATTAGATAATTAGAAATATTATTATTAATTATATTTTAATTAATTATTTAATTAGTTATATAATTATTAATTATAATTAGTAATTATTATTCATAAAATAATTAATTATTTAATTAGTAATATAATTATTAATTACAATTGTTAATTATAATTATTAATTAGTAATATACAGGAATTAAGTAGGCAATTAGAAATATAATTATATAATAATTAATTAGTTAACTAGTAATGTAATTATAAATTATATAAAAATTAATTAATTAGTAATGTAATTGTTAATTATAATTTTTAATTATAATTATTAATTATTAATTATTAATTATTAATTATATAATAAATAATTATTTAATTAGTAATATATCTATTAATTATAATTAGTAGTATAATCACTAATTATAATTAGTAGTTATTAATTATATAATAATTTATTAGCTAATTAGAACTTCAATTATTAATTATAATTATTTATTATTTATTATATAATAATTAAGTAATTAATTATTAATATAATTATTTATTATAATTATTTATTATTTATTATATAATAATTCATTACTTAATTAGTAATGTAATTATTAATTATACAATAATTTATTAATTAATTAAATAATTATTAATTAAAATAATACATTATAATTATTAGTTATTAATTACTAATTATATAAAAATTAATTATTAAATTAGTAATATAATTATTAATTATATAATAATTAATTAGTTAATTATTATTATACTTATTAATTATAATTAGTTATATAATTATTAATTATAATTACTAATGACTAATTATATAATAATTAATTAGTTAATTAGTAATATAATTTGTAATTATAAATATTAATTATTTTTACATAATAATTAATTAGTTAATTATCCATATAATTATTCATTATATAATTAATAGTGAATAATTATAATTAAAAATTATATTACTAATTAACTATTTAATTATTATATAATTAATTATTAAAAATTAATTATTATATTTATTAATTATATTATTAATTAACAAATTAGTGATTATATAATTAGTAACTATATTACTAGTTAAATTATTTATTATTAACTAATTAATAAATATATTACTATTTAACTATTTAATTATTATAAAATTAATAATTATATTATGAAGTAACTAATTAATTATTATATAAATAACAATTATTTTTATAATTAATTATTATATAATTAATAGTGATATTACTGATTTACTAATTAATAATTAACTAATTAATAATTACATATTTAATAATTATATTACTAATTAACTAATTAATTATTAACTATTTTTATATGTTTATTAAATGTTATATATTTCATTTATATTCATCTTATAGTTTATATTTTATAATCATTCAAAGCCACATACTTGGAACATTTTTAGGTTTCAAGTATGGAGGTTTGAAAGATTATAAATTATTTTTCATCAACATTTTTTATGAAATTCTTTTACGAAATTATTTTTATGAAAGGATGCGGTGGCTCTCGAGGGAGAGATGCCAAACATAATAGATGTGTGATCATTTTGATGCATTGATTTTTATAGAGTTGTCTGTGCCATGTTTCTACTCTGTCTATCACCATCTCTTTTGCATGTGTACTTTTATTTTCTAATAAATTTCCAAGGCCATGGGTTTTAATCCATGGTTCATACTGTTTATGGTATATTTTATAGGATTTCCAAGTCACATACATGAAACATTTTTAAGTTTCAAGTTGGTTGTTTTGAAGGATTATAAATTATTTTTCATCAATATTTTTTATTAAATTATATTTATTTTAAAATATTCTTAATATATTTAATTCGTGTTTTAAATTTCATTTATATTAATCTTATAGTTTATATTTTATAGACATTGAAATCCATGTACCTGAAGCAGTTCTGAATTCCACATCAGAAATATAGAATGTTCTGCATAGGAAAGGCAAAAACTGAACCCCACATCAAATAAACAAAATGATTTCCAAGAAAATCCCTTTTATAAAAGGGAACCGTGGATGAGAGTTTCTATAAGTATCTAGACTACTGTAATTCCAATACTGCAGGATATTAAATAGCCAATAAATTCTGTTGAAATTTTTTTTTAATATATATATTTATATAATAAAAAAACAAAACAAAACAGAAATTATAATTAAATTTTTTAGTATATATAATTAGTAGAAAAATTAATAAATTTGGGAGGAAGAGTGAACGGGGTTAACACTTCCTTAAAAAAATCACACATAAAGCGTGAACCCCTTACACGAATCCTTCACCTACTTCATGAAGGATGCGTGAAGAGGGTTCACACATCTTTGGAGGAAGAGGGAGATGTTTGAACCCCATTTACACATCTCGGGTCCCCTTTTTAATAATATTGGATACCTGATCCCATTTAAACAAAAAAAATCAAAAACCCATTAAAAAATCCATGAACACATGTAGGTGAAAAAAGGCCATTATCAAACTGCCATATGGTTGATGAAGAACTCAGTAATGAGATTTATCAGTGGATAATATTGGTGAGTCACAATGAAATAAAGTTGGTTCATGCTCATTTTAAAAAGAAGGTAGAGACAAATTTAATCAACACTGATCATTTTAGAGAGCATTAGAGAATTCTGGAGGAAATAGACTAGGTGACACTTTGGGTATTTTAGTAAGAAGAGAAACATAGCTTTTCTAATGCTATTTCTTGTAGGATCAGATGAGATACACTACCTCAAATTCCGTTTTTCCCAGTGATACCCTTTTTTAGGGATAAAAAGAAATACACTGATAAAGGATGTAATTTTAACATGGTAAAAAAACTACTGATAAATGTACCCTTTTAATAGTATTTCTTTTAACACTAATACATAAAACACTAATAAGGGGTACCCTTTATCACTGATTTTCTTAGCACTGATAAAAATATGTTTTTATCAATGCTAAAGTAATAGTTTGAAGTAATGATAAATGGTTTATTTCATAAAAACATAATATATCATTATATATAATATATAAATATATAAATATATTGATACTAATATAAATATATAAATATATCGATATTAATATAAATATAAAATAATTTTTAAAATATGATTTTGAAATATCTAAATACGCATTTACACTTAATATATTAGATATTTAATAAATATTATTTATAAAATAATGAAAAAAAATATTAATTAACAATCTATTAATTATTATCATTTAATGGTCATTTATTAACATTTAGATGACATAAAAAATGAATTAATGAACGGTCGAAGATAGGTTGAAAACATGACCTGAATATTAAAAACACATAACTTTTAATCTAGGTGTCCGTTTGAGCTCTACCACATATTAAATTGAATTCTGTGAAGATATATATTCCCTGGGGACCAAACAAATAAATGTTCATGTTTTCTAAGGTCAAAAAGGCCTAAAAATACTCCAAAACTGAGTTTTAAGTCTGGGTATCTAAATTTTTTAACATTCAATGGAATTTCAGTCTCATTTAAGTTAATCTTATTATCTTTTTTAGTGAATACAGAATTTATTTACAAATCTTACATTCATATAGATATTATGGTTTTTAAATTTTATCATTTTTTACAATGTAGTTTTATTTATAATTAAATATGTACACATGTATACATATTTTCATATAATCAAGGAAAAAAATTTAATTTTATAAATAAATATGTAAACATATTTACATATAAAATATATTTCTATCAATATAAACCATATCTAAATAATAATAATATCCATTTTAGAAAAAAAATTATGAATATTTATATACTTATACAATTAATGTATATATAATGTTTATATATATATATATATTTGTGTGTGTGTATTGACAAAAAAATATATATTTTTCTTAATATTATAATATATATATACATATATATTAATATATAATATATGTAACAAAATATAAAAATTTATAATTATATTTTTAGACAAACACACATATATAAATATATATATATATATCTGTGTGTGTGTGTGTGTATTTATAAACATAGAAAAAACATATTTTATATATGTATTTAAAAATAATTCTATATATATATATATGGATAAATAATTTAATGAAATAAATATATATATATATATTGTAAAATAGAGAAAAAAACAATATAGAGGAGTGGTAAAGGTGCATATCCATGAGGGGCAGGTCACAGGTTTGAAACACGGTAAGGGCACGTACACTGGTGAGTTATACAGGAAGTCCTAGTGCTATTAAAGGGGGGTGTCCAACCTCCTAATATTTAATTTGATTATTTTTTTCATTTTCAAAAAATAATTTTTTGACTTTTATTAGTGATTTTTTTAGCGTTCATAAAGGAACCTTTTGTCCATGCTAAAAAACAAAGATAAAATCCATCTTTCATCAACAATTTTTTTAACACTAATAAAAGACCCCTTTTTCCACGATTTTGTAGCACTGATAATAGGAACCCCCTTTTAACAAATCCTAGATTATTAGCTCTTTTTTACTATTGCTGATGGATTTTTTTAGCGTTGTTAAAATCCTATTCTATAGTAGTGAGATTGATTTCTCCTTATTTTCTTATTTCATTTTGATTGTAATTTTTCTATATGTTTGTTCATTTACTGAAATAAATATGATTCTTGGATAAATATTTTGGTTTCAAAAATCATTATTGTAATGAAATACATTATTCTTTTTATTTATAAAATCATTTCTATCAGTTCATTATTTTATTTTAATTCAAATACATTCACTGAGAAGGAATAATCCTTGAACCAAGTTGTAAAAGAATAATGAAAGTAATTCTCAAAATTAATTTTGGATCATCATTCACATATTTTTTTAATGTATTCAACAATTGATGAATGGTTATATTTATCTATACAAATTCTTGAGAGAGATAGTGGGAAACAATTTCAAGGTTTGATAATCCAAATTAATCATTATAAATGAGTAGAGATAAATATTTTAATCGGCCAATAGATGTTTTCCTAAAGTATTGTTCCTATTTTTTGGTTCTACACTCTTTTCCATATATCTCCAATTGATTCATTCAAATATTCATAATGTATGCCTATTCATGTTTTTAATAGTCAAATATTTCTTTTATTTTTGAGTTTTTCAATTCCTGTTGTACACGATCATTTCCCCCCTCACTATGGGTTCAAAACTCTACTCACCACTTCACTTGTTGTTAAAAGGGACTTATAAATAAAAAACCTAATCCTTTAAGGATGATGCATCAATTTCAATCTCATATTAATCATCAATTAAGGGAAAAAACAAAATTTTATATTCTCTACATGTCCTACAACTACACCAAAAAATGAGGATGGTTAGAATAAGGATACTTAACCACTTTAGGTACACAACCCTCATTATGCACTAGAGAGGCCACAATTTTTTATAGAATCATTATACATTATCTATAATCCATTTGGTTTCCCATATGATGTTTCAAAATTAAATATTCATTCACTTCAGTAAATTTCTTCCCGGTTTAACTTTATTGACAAAAAATGAATTATTTCCCACCATAAGATTTGAGTTTTCTTTATAGATCTTAACTTTAACTCAGAAATCTAGGTCTTTTGTTTTGAATTTATCCATCGAACATGGGAATTTCTTTTTATAGGTCATCACATTTGTATCCTCATTTATAACCTTAACCTTACTCGGTTTTGGTTTTTATATTGAGTAGAGGAAAGAGATATAACCTCAAGAAACATATTCTATTTTCTAGTAGACTCATGATGATAAACATCCCCCTGATTTTTTTCAAGATCAGAGTGTGTTTAACAATTAAATTTTTGAATTGAATCATTATCATCCTTTTCTAGTTTATAAATATCTTTTTAGAGTCCATTCTTGATTTACATAACCATTTATTATCTCATTGATAACCCTAGGGGCTCGAGTCCATCTTATTATGATGTATCACTCCATGAGAGACATTCTCCTCTCCTATATAAACCTCTAGTGTAAAATTATTTCAATTCTTTAAAAATTTATAAGTTCATACTTCCCATCCTTCATCCCATAAGAATTATAACCCAATATTCTATGAAAATTTTCATAAACATGTCCTATTTTGTTGCATCTAGTACAGAATTTAGGAATATTTTCGTAATCAATTAGTAGGTCAAAGAAGTAGTCATTATTAGTTTTAATAATTCTTTTGATTAAAGGATAACTAAGTCTAACATCCAATAACAATCATGAAAAGTTATCATATGTAACCCATTCTATTTCTTTGTCCACATTAACTTGGACTTTAACAAAAGAGTAAATTTCCTATAATGTTTTGGAATGCCAAAATAACCAACTCAGACCCCAGATTCAAATCCAAATTAGGGTAATTAATTTCTTAGAATTAAAATGATTAAAATACTAATCCTAGTTTTTAATTTTGAGAATCCAGGACATTAAATTAACAAAACCATATCTCTATGCTTTATAATTAAATGTTTTAGAAGAGAAAACAATATGGAATAACCATACTCCAAAGGATGTAATTTTATATCCATCATATCCCTGGATATCATGGATGAATTTCCTAAGGTATCAAAAATTCCATTAATTTTCTTTTACTTTAAAATAAAAATGTCCAATGATAAAGTTAGTATTTTAATTTATCATATTTAAAAGAATACCAAGATTTGTAACAATAAAATACCCGCCCCATTTCATCTTAATCTTCTAAGATCACCAATATCACTCACTATGAATCCCATTAAAAGTTATTTTGTTCAAATCATGAACCACATCATGAAAAATCCCTAGATCTAGATTCAAGACTATATCATGTAAACCCTCTACTCCCACACTAGCCCTAGAAAGTTTTGGTAATGTTAAAACAAAGTTATTGACCAAATCTCAAGTATAATAAAATTTATTTCCATTATTGATTTATTTATAATCTATAGGATGCACAATATCTACCTTCTTCGTAATACTAATTTATTTCGAAACCATAACTACCATATTTAAAAAATCTCTTGAACAACAACAACAACATGAATAATAATAATTATGATGATGATTATTATTATTATATATATAATAATAACAATAATGATAATGATAACAATAAAAACATAAATAAAAATAACAATTATAATTATAATTATTGTCACAATAAAAATAATTATGATGATAAAAATAATGATAAGAATAAAAATAAAAATAATAAAATAATACTAACAAAAAAACAAAAACTAATAATAATATTAATAATGATAAAAATAGTAATAATAAAAATAACAATAATAACAATATTAGTTAAAACAATAGTAATAATAATAATAAAAATATTAAAAAAATATCAAAATATAAATAATAATTGGAAAAGTTGTTTGATCATACAAATATGGTCTAGAAAATTTATTAAGAAATTAAATGAGTTGGAATTACAAAAAGGTTTTAAAAACCTGAGAATATAAATCACCCCTAACATTATGTTTTATAAATTATTAATAAAAATTTCATGTGTGAAAAGACCATAGATATTTTTCTTCCATGACATACATCTTACATAATGCATCTAATAGTTTTTTTAACACCCTATATATACATGTCAAATTAATATATATATATATATATATTTAAGTGATTAGATATATTCCATACACATTTGAATAAGTTTTCTTCTAACTTTACTCAACCTCATTTTAAAGATATTTGAAGAGAGTATCGAGTTGGTCTCCACCCAAATATAGTCCCATCGTAAAAAATTATAATATTTAATGGAATAGATATCCATTGAAATCTCCACCTCAAGAGGACAAATTTTTCCCAATAATAGATAAAAACCCATTCCTAAATACTATATGCACATAGAATAAATTTTTGTATCTCGAGGGAATAGGTACTTCTAATTTGGTACAATCCACATTGATATTGATCAATGAAGTAAATTATATAATATGCTGAATTAACATCAAGAAACCTTATTTTCTTCACCTACAAGGGTCACCATTTTTGTGAATAATATTGAAATCCCACATTTAATTGTGAATTATAACTCTTTGAAACATTATAGAAGCTTACACCTCCCCAAGAATGATAATGATCGCCTCCTTATAATATATAGTATTTAAATAAAAAATTAAACAATTCAGTGTACTCTCTAGGAGGTCAATAAATATATTTTTAGTAGATAACATGAAATTAATGATTTTTTTACTCTTAGAGAATCCATCCACAAAGGCCATAATGACAATGAATCCATTTTCTTGGAATATTTATACTAAAAAAATCCTATAAATAATTAAAAAATTTATTCACGCAATCAAAAGTAATAAAGAGATGATCATAATTTTATAAGGATCTTTGATAAAAGGAGTAAGCATAATAAAATAGAATTTTAGCTCGTTACATCTAATCATATGTTGTTAGTTTATATTACTAACGTTTCCAATGGAGAATAAATATAATCAACGTAATTGATGTTTTTTTAAATAAAATAATCTACTAGTGATCTCGAGGTATACCATCACATTTGAAACAATAGCGCTCTATTGGGTATATAATCCTAGTGTTTCTAGGATTACTAATCAAGGTATCTTTTCTAATGAACTTTTAATTTTTAATTTCTAGTATAAAATAATGGAGAAGATGATAAGTATTTTAATTATACTTAAAAGAGATCCTCTGATCAACCATATCAGAACATTGTGTAAGACAATTATGATTTCTTAGATAACAAAATATAGCTAGTATGTTCTCCAAAAATTATGAATAGACTTTGTATAAATAGAATTTATATAATATAAAATCTTTTTGATGTATGAAATATTTAAATCACGCTAAATATGGGAGGAAATGTAAAACAAATAAACAAATTTCAATTCTGAGAAAAGTATATTACATAAAAATATTAGAAATTAATCTACTGAGTTTAATAAGTTCCTTGTTAACTTGGTCAGTAAATTATCATTAAACATACAATGTTCATTCACACCCAAACCCACTATCTCAATAGGTTTTGCACATTCCTTCCAAGAAACTAAGACTGTAACATTATCTACCTGAAACACATCGGTAGTGATTAAACTAAGGCCACTACATACCTCAGCTTCACCTCTCTATATACTTGAAGTTGTTGACTAGTGATGTGGGTGTTTTGTATATCATGGAGAGACTATACTCTCTCTATTATAAATTGTCATAAACTAAAATAAAATAAATGCCAAGAATCGTTCATCACAATATAACACCAAGATGAAAATAGACATCACAACTATATTCCATTAAAAAGTAATAATAACCATCATGTTATAAGAAAATAATTCAGTATAAAAGTAATATGAGTTATATAAGTATAAATGAGATCACCCATGGGTGTAGAAACCTGAGATTTAAGTATACACTAATTTAAAAAAATAATTCCTTTGATAGCTTTCCCCACACATAACAATGACTAAAATCAAAATAAAATGCGTTTAGAACATCCAAACCAAGATTCTAAATTTTTAGGTATGAATAAAAGCAACCAATTTATGAAATATATTAATATTTATATATAAGGTATATTTTATTCAGATTTCCTTAATTTATTATTGTTTTTAAGAATCTATCTTTTTTATGTGTTGTACTTTATATTAAATAAAAATAATTATATTATTTATAAATTATTATTTTAATAAAATATAATATTTATTAATTAGTATTATTTATATTAGTGTTGAATAGAAATTATGAATAAGAACAACTAGTATTTTAAAAAGTTATTTTCTAAAAAAAATAGTTTCTCAATGTATTTTATATATATTAGTTAAAATATAAAATATAAAATTATTGAAATTGAATTTGAAAAAATAAATGTTATTTTTGGATTTATAATTCCAATATCAGTTTATGATAAATTTTTTAGTTTTTTCTAAAAAGAATTTTTTTAGGTGAATAGTGAAAAATATGGTTTTTATAAATAACATGTCTTTTATGAAAATATTAGTATATAAGTATGAATTTGAAATTCATGAAACATTTTTTCAGATGAAATAATTCTTTTATAAGTTAACTTATAATTTTAAAAATGTTTTTATTATTTTAAAAACCGATATTTGAAATTGAAGAACATAAGTTATATTTAAAAAAGGTTTTCAATACATTATATATTTCATTTTTTAAATTTATTTTTGTATCACTATTAGAAAATTAAAATAATAAAATACATTTAAATATTGGAATCATTAGTTCAAAATTATATTATATGTTCCATTTTATTTTTGTGAATAAAGGATATGTTACCCTTGGTAAAAACAAGTTACCACGGTAAAAACGAAAATAATAAAAGTAAAAAAATAGGGAAATGAGTTGAAAAAACATTTAAAACATGTGTGGGAATGGGTGGTTGAGGAATAGATTGACTATAACTATTCCCCACTCAATTATTTATAAATTTTGGTTCCACTTTCCTTGAGGTTGACTTCCCATTATTAAAATGTATTGGGTATTTACAAAAATACCATCCATTTTCAATTATAAAAGCGGATCTACTATCCTCACCTCCCCACACAGCATAATCCCCCTAGATTATCCCAATATCTACCCAAGTATATCATACAAATTTATATCCACTTTCAATATGTTTTAGTCTTCTAAAGAGGTCGTACCTTAAGGGATTAACCCCCTTTGCAATAGAAGTAATTCAAGAAGTGAGGTGTAAATTTCTATCCACTCCTATCTCATTTATATTTATTTTCTGAAATAATTACTCAATAAATTAAATATAAAAAATACTAAAATGGTAAAATAATTATCATTAGTATACTGTTATGTTATTATATTTATGATAAAATCATTAACTACATTTCCCTTTTCCATCAAGAAAAAAAATGTGTATTAGGCATAAGTGCGGACAACCGCCACTATTAATTAACATGTTTTATTTTCTTCACAACCCAAGATTGATGGTGTTAATAATCAAATTAATATATAATTATGATATCTAAAAAATATTTAATATTCTGAAATGATAAACCATATTACTCCTCTCTCCTCTTATAAGTAAAATGAAAGCATCATCCATGTATATGTGTGATCTATCGCCTTTGTAAGATGGTGTGTTTCATTTTTCATTATCACCTTTTGTGGATTGTTATAATATTGGATTTAAATGATAAATATTATGTTTATATAATCCTTAATTTTATAATATTACAAAAGTTATAACCTATTAATTACATGAACAATAAATTGTCTCCATAAATTCAATGGTTCAAAATGATCATACTAAGAAGAAGAAAAAAAACATCATTCTATGTAATAGCTTTGTATGAATTATATTCTTCCAATAATTATTTAAAATTATGATATATTACACTAATTAATAATAAATAAAATAATTATGCTTTTTTATATTTATATTAAAACTAAACCACCACATAATTATCCATTAACAATGTTATGTTCATGTTTGGGTCGATTTAACAACCCACTGTAACAATGCTATGAAATTATATAATGGATGACTATGGTAACATTATTACTGTTAATATTATATAAATATGTAAATTATATTTTTTTTGGTTTTGGAAATTTTATGTAAGTATTCAACTCGTTCATTAATAAAAACATCTCCTTCATTAGAAATTAATGAAACATGCCCGTTGTTGATTTGATTAACAAAGATAAAAATTGAAACCCTCATGAATGGAATTTGAAACTTAACAAATAATTTTGAGAATTAAACTTTAGTACCTTGAAAAATATATGAATCTTGAAATTTCTATGAAGAATGAATACTAACACTACTCCAAAAATGTTAGTAAAAATGATCAAAATTATAAACCCCCAATGTCGGAAAATAAGTTAAAACAAACTAATAAACTTATAAAGATTAAATTTAGATAAAAGTTATAAATGGTTATATGAATGTATATGTTTTTTTAGAACCATAATAGATATTACTTGGAATCCCAACTCATACCCCCTAAAAATTTATTAAGAAAAGTTGGGATTATAGTGATAAAACGAGGTGCAAAGAGTTTTCACCAACAATAAACAGAAGGAGATTACATACATAAGCATCATCCAGTGGAAACCAGTGAAGAAAGATCCAGATTCCTCCCCTACTATAAAATCCATGATGTTGTCAAAACAATTACATATTCCCATCAAGTTCCATACATGAAGCTACATCAAACCCAGAGAACTCATTATCATGATTTCATCACTATCTAAGAACAAGCTATCCATTTCTATCAATCATGTAGCTTATAACCAACCAGATTAACCTTTAGAAAATATTCAAACACACCAATCATCAGTAAATTTAATGATTAAAGAAATTAGGAGCCATATATGAGATGTGAATAGCTATTTGGTCTCTTAAAATCTTGAAATCATCAAAATAATTCCAATTCAACATCATGGTCCAATCATAGTTTCTGCAGCACCATTGAATGTAGAAAAAAAGAATTTAAAACTACACACCAAACAATATGTATCCATGTTTTGATATTCTATCCTTAATCTAACCCTCCATTAAATATGAAAAATAACTTCAAGATTAGAAAAAATATATACAGCAGAATCCAGTCATGGGGAAACCAAATAGTGAAAACTCCATGAACCCAATAAGATAGAGAATATTAACATGTAGTAGAAAAAACACATTAAAAAAATAATTATTATGTATAGAATATCCACAGAAAAATTATCCCAACAATCCAACTCGTAACAAATCAAGAAGAGAAGGAAAACACTGCACAAGCTTCACACATCAACACTAAGACATCAAATCAGGTAAGCTGTTAGGATATATTCATACTAGATTTAAGACAAATCTGAGAAACCACATTTATCTCGAAGAAAGAATCATAAAAATGAATGTTTCCAACTAGATATAAATGAAATAAGGAAAAATCAAATTGAAAAATGAAAATTTGGATCATTTCCAATGAATGTTCTTGAAATTAAAATCATAATTTTGTTTGAATTCTTCTACCATCCTAATAAACAACCATTTTTGATTTAAAGACATGACTCTATAGTGATTGCACCATCTTTGTACTTAAGATGTTCAATTACATCTTGCTCATCCATCTAAGAGTCTTGCTCTTCCCTCAAATCCTCTGTGATTTGGTATGTGTCTTTATATGTAGGTTCATCCTCTCTTATATTTTTTATTTATTTCCTAGCATCAAGTTCATTGGATACAGTAAGATGTTCCTCAAATATAGGTTGTAGAGGAATATTCATTTTTTCATTTATAGAGGCTTCAAGTGATCTAGTGACAATAGTCCTATCTAAATTAGAGTGATCTCTATGTTTTGAGGTTAATCTGGGATTCAGCCTAATTTATCCATCTACATCCATGATTTCCTTTTTTTCCTTTCCTCACACTCGATTTTAAGCATGCTTCTTCAACCGGACTAGGTTTTTCATAGTCATCTTGTGAGGATTCTCCAGATTCAGAGTGTATATTATGTTCATCATCTTGTAAGGGTTGAGCTATTCTAGGGACATACGTTTCATTTTTATTAATTCTCTCCCTACCATCACATATAGCCTGAGAATTATGGGCATCCTTCAAAAAATCAGAGAGATCAAGAGGAAGGGAAGATAATTAGAGGAACGAACTAGATTATAAATAACATCAGTTTTCACAGTAGCATTATTTCCTACATTAGAATCCTCAGCCCCATAGGGGCTAGCCTCAACTAAGAGGTAGTCATTATCAACCATGCCCAGATTGTGTTTTCCCTTTTGAACCAATGTAACTTTACACTACATAGGTACTACCTTATTTACATAGTTATTCAAATTATTTCCAAGATTAAGGAAAAGGTGACTGTAATCAGGGAGATTTTCATAAACCACATCCTAAAAAGAATCCCTACTTAATATTCTGGTTCAAGATCTCGTATGAGAGCGCTTTTGAAACATAAATCTCAGTAAAAATTCTAGTAACTGAGGTTCATTAGAGATTCATCATCTCAAGGTCCACCTTTATTAGATTTCCAATATGGATAGAAATTGGAAACATGGAATTTTATCTGAATAAGTGAATTGGTAACCCAGGGAAGTTAATCCATACAAGAACAATAGGGGATTCAGTGTAAGGATCAAATTCAAGGGTCTATTTAAGGACTCTCATGATGCAAACCCCGAAAGGCCATGTTTGCCTCACCCAAGTATATAATATTCATCTTCATAAATGAGGAAAAAACATTGGAAAAGTTTAATAATCCAATTTAAAAATATTAAAATCCAATTGCTTCAACTGATTTTCCTAATAACATCAGAGATATTATGCATTTAGAAGACATCCCAATAAGAACAAATATTAAGTCCAAAAAAGGAGTTTTATGTCATTTATTGAGAATGAAATTATCAGTTTCCCTTGGGGTAAAAAGTTTTTTGGATCTATGCATAAATCAGGAACCACAATAACTTTAACACTAAGATCATCGTTCTTAAAATATCTCCCATTAACAACTTCCACGATGGATCTAGTGATTGAGGTAATGTTTTGTGCTTGGTCTCCCAGGATCGAGTTTGTCAGCGAAGCCATATTGGAATGAATATGATTTTCAAATAAGAAATTATGATATTTATTGTTTTTATATAGGAGTTTAGAGTGTATTCAATTAATTCACAATATAAGGTAAGGGTTTTTGTCTCAACTTCCACTCTATGAAAATTATTTTTTGCATTATTCACATAATTAATTTTTTTGGTGTATATAATTCCTATTTGAGATATTATATCATAAAGTTACTTTTATTAATAATAAATTAAGGTCAATTAAAATATTTCTCTTTCATGAGGATTTTATTTAAATGCTCCTTAAGTTGTGATGGTTTTTGTTAACTCAATTCTAATTCATTTTGTTATGACTGTTATTATTGAACATATTTCATATAATTTGTTTTAATTCTAACCAATGAATTAATTATGTTGTATTTTGTATTGAATTATAGGGATTAATATTTTTACCACATCAACCCATTTTCAAATGTTTCTTAATTCATGAACTATGTTGTCCGTAAGAGATTTTAGTAAGTCAAACTTCTTTTATTGAGTTATAAGGTTTCATCAAGAAATTTATTCTTATAATTTCATTGTATTATTACATTCCCATATTCATATGATATTCTCTATTTCATATGAATAAGTAAAATTATTTTTAATATAAATATATTTTCATGACTAAATTCATTATTCATAAAACTATAATATGCTTTGAATAAATATCATCCTTCTAAAGTGATGATTTCTCTTCCATATCCATATTTAACCTTACAAAAAATGGTTAACTATCAAATTTTGAAATAATATTATGTATTAACTCATGTTAAAATCATATCTTTGTTTAACATTTTTCAAAATAATGTTTTGATACCATTTTTACAATATCAGTTTTCAGAAAATGTATTTCAAAATATTAATAAGGTTTTCCATCCTTTTAAAATAAAATATTTTATATTAAAAATCACATTTATTTTTGATAAAATCTTGTTTTAACAAGGATCAACATTAAAAGCTTTTTTTAGACATAAATGTTTTTTAAAGATTTCACATCACCTATTGAAAACATAATGTCTTTTAAAGGTTTAATTAATGATGATTCTTCTAAAAGTAAAATTTTTCAAGATATTTTTACTTATCATATTTAAAAAATTTATGAATCCCTCAAGGATTCAATATTTATATTTATTTCAAAATAATGATTTTGAAAATTACTTCTCAAAATTAATTTTCAAAAATTCCAATATCTCCTCATTTCATGATTGTGTTAAAAACATTCTCTAAAAACTATTTTATCTATTCAAGTATATTTTCATCTTTATCTATAAAGGATTTATTTCAACCAAAGTTATTTTTCATGAAATACCATCTAAATGTTCTTAAAAATAATCTTTTGGGGTGATTCAATATATAAAATACCACTCTAGACCACTATAGATATATTAGTTGGACTGGTTCACTGTGTGACCGCAGGCATGCCTCCTAGCAGGACAAATGATACTAACTATTAGTGGGGGTGAAAGATGGTACTATAGAGAGAATATAACACTTATATCATAAAGAAAAATAAAGATAAAATAACCAAAAACAATCCAAAATAGTAAACAATTAGAATAAAAAGGAATAAATAAACATCCAAAAATAGTAAGTGAAAATAAAAAAGTCTCTAATATCCATTGCATATATATACTGACCACCCACTAGGCTCGTTACATAAAAATACTTAAAATAAAATATTTAAACCAAAGGGATACATAACAACTCTAATAAAAACTCATCGAGTCCCTTTATACCACCCAATCTATCCCTATTGACCAACCTATCCCAGGCCTCAACCCAACCTAGGATTGCAACCAAATGAACACATCTTAAGGTAAAAATGTGCAGCGGAAACCTGAATAATGTGTGAGTAAAAAAATCAGTAGTTAACCACCAATGTGGTTATTTTCTAACTAAAATATGTAGTGATATATTCATGTGGTGTGCTTAACTTAAATAAATAAAAAAACTATTGAAATTTAATAAATCTCTTTCAGTCATCATGCTCATGATCCCAATTGACCATACCAAATTTGAGTAGTTTCTTGGTGTTTATGAGCACATCTTGGAGACCATGAATCATAAGTAACTAGTGGGATCCACATCCACGGTAGCCCCAACCAATACTCATGACTCCAATGACCTGTCCCAGGATAGTCCAATCATTCAAGATCATAATACAAGGAAAACCTTATAATATCCTCATGACTCGGTAGATGAGGTCCACACTATTTCTATTATTCAAGATCCAAATCCATTGTATCCCCAATCAGTATCAGAACCCCAAATCATATTAGATTTGGTGTTATAGGAAATTTTTTTTTACTTTTATTACATGTATATTTGATGTATTTAATATTCCTAAAACTTCTTATAAAATATTATTTGTTGTTCTTCATGACTCTAATGTAATAATGTCTAAGATTATATGTCACATTCATATTGTCATATCATTTACCTACTATGATGTCAAACTTGATGTTCTAGGATGATATTATCAAATAATGTTATGTATTTAGATAACGTACTGTGATGGGACACAGAGTACATAGACTATTAGGTTCAGGAACTCGTAAGCATACAAGGCTTCCTCTAATGTTGTTCACACTTGTTAATATCCAAGATGTGAGATTATGAGAACAGACCGACCAATAGGAATTATGAATGTTTTGGTTTCATTGGATATTTCTATTTATGAGTGAGTGTGATGACCCTTAGATTTTATGATTATTATTAATACAAGTTACAAATCACATAGTTAGATATATTTTTAAAACCATGATGATACTACTTCATGAAGGAATTGGATACATTGGGTCTTCCATGAGTGACATGTCATTAATAAATAAATCTGGGAAGGATTTGTACCTTCCATATTTATGGAAGCTGATATCTCAACCCTTTGGTTTGAATAGAACCATTATATTAAATTCGATGGTAATGGTGAAATGACGTATTTAATTTAGATAATCAAATAAAAAAAATATTGAGCATATAGATTGGTGACAGGGATGTGTCAAATTCATGATAAGATATTCTGAAAAAGAGATTATATTACCTAATGAGTGTTCATATGTGGTTTTTTATGTTGGGACATTAAGGTATTTCTCTTGGGTTGCTTGATGTGTTGTTGGACAGTAATCTTAGACTTTAGTCATGATCACCTAATTGCAATGAATAAAAATATTAGAGTCTCACACACTAATTGCTTCCATTGATATTGATTAAATTATATATGAGTTTAATTAAGGAAATAAATATTATTCTCATGTTCAGGGAATAATTTTATTCAATTTATACTGATCGCATTAATTAAATATGTAACACCTGAGACTTTTATAAGAAATATTTTGTTTTTATTTTATATAAATCATCAAAGGAATCTTTCACTACAAACAACACTAGCTTGGCTTTCTTTATATGCAATCACAACCTTCCTTGATAGCTTTCATCGTACGGAATACCGAGTTTTACTAAACAATGATATACTATTAAAATATTACTAAAACTAGCCATTATGAATAGGAATAACAACTTTTTGAAATTTTATGAATTTTATTTTTCAAAATTGACTTCATTTTTGGATTTGGAATATAAAAATTATCCTAGGGTAAAATTTTGGTATTTTTCTAAAAACTTTCAATTTTTGATGAATAGTGAAAACAATGGGTTACTATTTAAAAACTGAAATTTTATTTAAATAATTATTTTTTAATTATATTTATTCTAGGGAAAAATTGATACATAATACCTATATAAGTTCAATTCAATTTATTGGAGTCATTTTTTAATAATTTTAGATATATAAGAATTTTATTGAACTTTTCACCGTCTTTTACCCACATCCTAGGAGAATTTGAAAATTTACATAAAACATAATTTTACCACTTCTGTGATTGGAATTTAAAAAATCAAAGAGACAAGATTGATGTCAGTAAGTAAAATGTGGTTCAATGAGGTGAAAATAATTTTTGATGAATAGTAACTTTTTACTTTTATTTACCACGGTTAAAAGTAAATAGGGTAATTAAAGGTAAAAATGATATTATTATTACCCTAAAACATGCCCTAATTCTATTGGATAAGTGTAACTCGACAAAAAACAACCTTAGGAATAACATATGACCATTTAGGCCCACTTGGATTAGATTAGAACATTTATTATAAATTTATTTAAAGAAGGGTTAAAATAGTAAAAATCAATGTTTAATAACTAAATAATTTTTAATATAGAATTATACATAAGATAAATTCGACTATAAATATTCATTAGAAAGATAAAAAGATTTACTACCTAATGGTATTTTATTTGTAGTTTTTAGACATTAAATAATTTAATTTATTTATGACACAATGATGATGCAGTAATTATATTATTAATGAAATATTGACATAATTGATGTTATAAATACCCAAATAAATTTAATTTGAGACTTCTTATGAATTAAAATAATTTTCTAGGTTACTATGACATGTTAGTATTGATTTGATTTACGTTTTGAGAACTAATTATTCTGTTATGATTTTCAAAAAAAATCAATTACTGAATAGTGCTAAAATTTACATAAAATAGTTTTTAAAAGAAATATTATATTATTAATTGTTATTTTATTCCTAAAAATCTATGGTTCGGCCAAATTACTTAGATAAGGTTATATATATTAATAATAAACAACTTGGGGTTCGTTTGGCTAGTTATAGTATGTTTATTAACCTTATAGTGTAAGAACACAAAAAGACACGGTAAAAGTAAAATTATCTAACTTAAAGTTAAATATAAATGATAAGGTTAAAATAGGAACCTAAACTTGTCTAAATTCTATTTTATGAGCAGATTTCGAACCATACCCACTTTAGCTTCGAAATAAATCAATTTGGAGCTATTTAAAACCGAATTTGGCTTTATAATAAAATAATATTTTTAGTTTTTCCAAAAGAGCCCCTCTCCTCCCTTATAAAAGGGTACATCCTCCCCCTCTTCATCACACCACTTTGACCCTTCATTCTCGGCCAAGCCCTAACAATTTCTCCTATCCACTTCCCTAGAAACATCCTAGAGGTCTTGGTCTTCTTCAAAGACCAATGTTAGTGCCCTAAAAGGAGGTCTCAAAGAAGCGCTTCAAAGAAGAGGTAATGTCTGTTACCAATTATTTCCACTTTATTTCTTCTTCTGCATCCTCTTATTTAGTTGTTTCATTATGAATTAATAACATCTGTATCACTAATATACTGATATGTCATTATATGTATGAAACAACCATATTTCACTATATATCCATCCCACGAAAAACGAAATCACCGCGCGTGCATACGTACGGAATACCGTCTCCACGCCGCGGTGTAATCTATTTTCCACCACCACCTTACTTGGATGGGTATAATGGTGTAAAGAATGAATATATATTATTATTGTAAAGTTATATTTATTCTGAAATAGTATACATACACTCCAATACAATTCCACGATCATGGGAACGATATCATCGCTCGTGCGTACGTACGGAATACCGTCTCCACGATGTGATGCGACTCGTTCTACATGATTTTCATTGAATAATGATTACATAAATGAATTTAATTAATAAATATGACATATATTACAATAATACCATTCTGGAAATGAGGTATCTATTACCTAAAAATAAGAATAAGAATTTATTCGACAGAACACGCATAAGAAAAAAAAGTAATAAACACCCGAATAACAAGTAGCAATGAAATGTTACTAATAATAAGCTAAGAATATGACCATATATGATATCATAACAATGAGTATGATTCTGGAATAAGATAATAACATTATTTAAATCATTATATAGGAGGTTCGGACATTTACGAAGCAAATCAGACCTAAGGTAAGGGAAAATCTCACAATCTCATTTTTTATCCGAGATTTTTTATACTTCAGAATTTACTGGGGAATATTTTATCATCCACATTATTGTTTCCTCAATATGTAATATTATTTCCATCCACCTACAATTGTTTAAATCCAATTTCACCCTTCGGTGAGTTTTTATTAAAACATATGAAATGAATCTTTTGTCGTTTTTCGTACGAGGTACTTTTTGACTTTTCCGACAAAAGTACGTGAAGAATGTTTTTTTAACTTCTACGACATGAATGGATTTTAAAAAAAATTATTTCCAAGAAGCTTCCTTTACATGTTTTCATGTTTATTTTTAATCAACTGCTTTTAGTTTAGAATTGTATGACATGTTAAGAAATGAAAAGTGTTTTTGAAGTAGAAAGGATATTTTCCTCAAGAATGTAGTTTTAGTGTTTTATCAAAATTATTTTCCATATAAGATAATAAAGGGTTCTGTTTCTATCCCTATTATTACATTGATTTGATTATGTTGTAATGGAATTATTTGTATGAATTCCTTTATATTATATGAGTTGTTTTATGATGTCATGATGTTTAAGAATCCCATTTTTATTACATGGGTTATGCAATGATGTATGATTTATGACTTTGTGGAACACATAAGAATGGTATCATTATGAGATGGGTGGGACCTATATCTCCCTCCAATGCATTGCGTAAAGATTTTATATCTCATGAGATTGACATGGCTGGAATGGCAGGTTAAACCGGTTCAGTGAAACAGGACTGAAACGAGGAGTGAACTCGGTTTAGAAATAGACTTGGTCCACTAATTTAGTCTTGGCAATGAGTCTTGACTAATAAAAATGATTCTCTATGATTATGTGTGTATGCTAAAAAGTTTCATGTTTTATGTTATGATTATTGGGATTACATTTAACTTCTATGATTTATCCCATGGTATGAAATTATGATTACTTTTTCATGTTAAGATTTCCAAAATGTTATGTTCTTATGAATATGATGTGATTGATATTTCTTTTGTTTGCCATTACTGAGCATTTGAGCTCACCCTTTTGTATGTTTTCTTTCCCTAGGTCAGGAAGAAGGTTATTAAGTAAGATATGTCAAAAGGGACTATAGATATGGTGAAATAAATGGGAGACAATGTAGATGCTTTATGAACCAGTTGTTTATGTTTCCCAGTTTCTAAAGAAACTATACCTATACGGTCCATTTGTGGCTTTTTTATATTTTTTAATAAGTTTACTTCAATTTTGAAGTATTAACAATGTATGTAAAGTATGTGTCATTATAGTTGGTATCAGAGGAAAGGTATAGTCAACCTTTGGAAACTAGGATGTGAAAGCCTTAGTAAGAACCCTAAGGATAAGTCTAAGAATAGAACAAAATCATAGTGTTTTATAAATGGCCATGAATAACCTAGGATAAGACCTTAAGTGTGATATTTTATTCTAGATTATGTGGTTTTCCTATTATAAGTAGTGTTTATCACACTATTCTTCTTGGTATTAGTCAATGGCTGGAACCCCAAGAAACTGTGTTAATGTGGAATGCGACGGGCAATGTAATGATTGTCCCCCTGAGAAACCAAATGTTATGGGATATGGAATGAAAATCTTGTAACCATGCTCACACAACATTCTCAAGATATGAATCATGCAGGACTTCCAAACGAGAAAATTAAGGAGCAACATTCTGTTGAATCCTTCATGAGGCAGCATCCACCTTCATTCAGTGGGTCTACTGATCCATTAGTTGATGAACAATGGATTAGTACTACTGAAAAGATATTTTCAGTTCTTCAATGTTCTGAACATGATAAATTCATCCTAACAGTGTATCGTTTGGAAGGAGATGCTGATCAATGGTGGAATCTTATTAAGAATATGAGGCAAAGGGATGAAATTGAGTCCATGGAATGGGACGAGTTCAAGAACTTATTTTTCAATAAGTACTTCCCTCGTATTCTCCGAAAAAAGATGGAGAAGGAGTTTCTTGAACTGAAGCAAAAGGATGATGATTCTGTTGGTACCTATGAAGAAAATTTTACAAGACTTTCAAGGTACGCTTCTGGGATTATTATCCAACCTAAGAGTAAGATCGATCGACTCTTTAGTGGCTTAAAACCAAGTATTCGAAGGGCGTTAGCCATAAGGGACTTCAATCGCTATGAGGAAACCGTTCCATGTGCTCTCAATGTTGAGATGGAGATTAGTGTAACCCATCAGTCACATGGGTTTGATAAGAAGAGGAAAATGGAATTCAAAGGAAAATCTAAAGAGCACACTGAAAAGAAGATGATATTTCCCTTATGCTCAAAGTGTGGAAAGAAACATGGAGGGAGTTGTCTTAAATGGACAAGTAAATGTTTCAAATGTGGAAAGGAAGGTCATCGGGCATTTGAATGCCGCAATGATTGGAATAAGAGGTATAAGGATGTAAACAAAGGAAGGGATACACAGAATGGACCTACTACACATCAATGTTTCATGTGCAAGGAGATGGGGCATTATGCCAATCAATGCCCAAATCCAAGGGTTGGTGATGATTATCGACGTCAACCAACTCTTAAGGCTAAAGACAAAGGAAAGTCACATGCAGTTTCTATCAGCGATGTGGAGTATGATAACGATGTGGTGAAAGGTACACTTACCATCCACTCTAAAGTAGCAAATGTTTTATCTGATTCTGGATCCACCAACGCTTTTATTTCTGAAGAATTTTCTAAGGGTATCACCATATTACCTCAACAGTTAGATGTAGAGTTAGTTGTGAAAACCTCTAATGGCACAACAGTCGCATCAAAAGCTTATAATTATTCTCCTTTTGAAGTTTGTGTGAAAGTGATTCCTGCAAATCATGTGATCCTTCATATATTGGAATTTGATGTGATTCTTGGCATTGATTGGATTTCTTGATATGGATCTCATATCAATTTCCAAAGAAGGGAAGTCACATTTCATATTCCATATCAATCTATGATCGTCTATCGATGCAAGGATGAACATAACCTTACAGTGAAAATTTCTTCCATCATATGGGTCTTGATTCCACCAAATGAAGGTTATTTATCTCAAATGGTTGGTGAGAAAATCACGATTAAGAATATACCCATTGTACGGGAGTTTGATGATATCTTTCCAGAGGAATTGTCGGGTCTTCCACCAAATTGTGAAGTTGAGTTTTCAATAGAACTCGTACCGGGTGCTTTGCCTATTTCAAAGACACCTTATAGAATGACCCCAATTGAGTTGCAGGAATTGAAGAAGCAACTCCATGAGAATCTTGATAAGGGATTCATATGCCCTAGTGCGTCACCTTTGGGAGAACATGTTCTGTTTGTTCAGAAGAAATAGGGATCAATGAGACTCTGCATTGATTGTCGATAACTTAACAAGATCACTATCAAGAACAAATATCCTCTCCCACACATTGATGACTTATTTGACCAACTACGCGGAGCTCAATACTTTTCCATGATTGATCTTCGTTCAGGGTATCATCAATTAAGGGTCAAAAGGGAGGATATACCAAGGATGGATTTCCGTACAAGGTATGGACACTATGAAATTATAGTGATTCCATTTGGTCTTACGAATGCCCCTGCTATCTTCATGGATCTGATGAATAGTGTCTTTAAGTACTATCATAATCAGTTTGTGGTAGTCTTTATAGATTATATTCTTGTATATTCAAAGAGAAAGGAAGAACATGGAGATCACTTGAGAATTATATTGAAGACGCCAAGAAAGGAGAATCTTTATGCAAAATTTACCAAGTGTGAATTTTGGTTTAAAAAAGTTTCATTTTTGGGTCACACAATCTCAAAAGAGGGGATATCTGTGGATCCAGCAAAAACAGAGGTTATCGAAAGATGGTCGAGACCAACAACAGTAACTGATATCTGAAGTTTTCTTGGTTTGACTGGATATTATCGACATTTTGTGAAAGATTTTTCACGATTATCTAATCCATTCACCAAGTTGACTCAGAAAGGAGTTAAGTTTGTCTGGATGGAGGAATGTGAAGAGAATTTCAAGGAGTTGAAAAGAAGGTTATCCAGTGCACCTGTGCTCAAACTACCTCGTAGTGGAGAAAGGTTTGTGATCTATAGTGATTCATCCAAGAAGGGATTGGGGTGTGTTCTTATGAAAAATGATATGGTGATAGCTTATGCCTCACGATAGTTGAAAATCCATGAGCAAAATTACAAAACTCTTGATTTGGAGTTAGCTGCAGTAATATTTGCATTAAAGATTTGGAGGAATTATCTTTATGGAGAAAGGGGTGACATTTATATTGATCATAAAATTTTAAAGTATATTTTCACACAAAAGGAGCTCAATATGCGCCTAAGAAGGTAGTTGGAGCTGATTAAGGATTACGACTGCTCAATTTATTACCACCCTGGGAAAGCAAACAAGGTGGAAGATGCATTAAGTCGACAAGACCATGCCAGTTTATCCATGATGCAGATCACAAAAGATCCAATATTTATGGATTTACAAAGGATGGATCATTGAATTATAATGGAAGGGGAAAAATATTATCTTTATCAAATGAATGTTCAACCATCTATACATGTGAAGATTAAAGAGGCATAGAAAGAAGATGTCGGATTACAAAAGAAGGTGAGAAATGTTCCTGATTTTAACCTTGATTGTGATGGGATAATAAATTTTAGGAATCGGGTTTCTGTTCCTCCCATACCTGAATTAAAGAAGGAGCTACTGGATGAGGCTCATAGTTCTTCATTCTCTATTCATCCTGGAAGCACGAAGATGTATAGGGACTTGAAAGAGTACTTCTGGTGGGATGGAATGAAAAGATATGCTTCTGAATATGTCTCTCGATGCTTGGTTTGTCCGCAAGTTAAAGCTAAGAGACAGAAGTCTAAGGGAATGTTATAACCCTTACCCATACCATAATGGAAATGGGAAAACATCATTATGGAATTTGTCACAGGAATTCCTAAATCATCCAAAGGCAATAATGCTATCTGGGTCATAGTTGATCGTTTTACAAATTCGGCACACTTCATCGCTATTTGAGAGGATTTCTCTTTGGATCAGCTTTCCAGGATATAGGTGAATGAAGTGGTAAGATTGCATGGAGTACCGCTTTATATTATATCTGATCATGATCCGAGGTTTACCTCAATGTTCTGGTGAAGTCTTCAGCATACTCTGGATACAGAGTTGAGTTTCAGCACTGCTTATCATCCTCAGACAGTCAGTCATTCTGAGAGAACAATTCAAAATCTAGAAGATATGTTGAGAGCTTGATCTATGGATTTCAAAGGTGGTTGGGATCAACACCTAAATTTGGTGGAATTTTCTTATAATAATAGCTTTCACTCTAGTATTCAGATGGCTCCTTATGAAGCTCTCTATGGAAGGAAATGCAGGACTCCAACTTGATGGGATGAAGTTGGGGAAAGAAAGCTATTAGGACATGATTTGTTGATGAGATGGCAGAAATGGTCTGATCTATTCAACAACACATAAGAGCAGCTCAGAGTCGGCAGATAAGTTATGCTGACAACCAAAGAAAAGACCTAGAGTATTAAGTGGGTGATAAAGTGTTCTTACGAATATCTCCCTAAAAGAGGGTCATGAGATTTGGAAAGAATGTGAAGTTGAGCCCTAGATATATCGGTCCTTTCGAAATACTGGATCATGTTGGGAAGGTAGCTTACCGATTGGCGCTTCCACCGAATCTCTCTCAAGTTCACGATGTGTTCCATGTATCTCTCTTGAGAATGTACATACCTGATCCTTCACTTGTACTCAACTCAGAAGTTGTACTACTGGAACAAGATCTTTCTTATGATGAACAGTCGATAGAGATTCTGGATTGTAGCGAAAAAGTCTTACGAAACAAGACAACTTGGTTGGTGAAAGTTTTATGGAGGAACCACCAATTAGAAAAAGATACATGGGAGCTTGAGGATATGATGTGGGAGAGGTATCCTCATCTTTTTATTACAAGTGATGAATTTCGAGGGCGAAATTAATTTTAAGGGGGGTAGAATGTAACACCCGAGACTTTTATAAGAAATATTTTGTTTTTATTTTATATAAATAATCAAAGGAATCTTTCACTACACACAACACTATCTTGGCTTGCTTTACACGCAATCGCTGCCTTCCTTGATAGCTTGCATCGTACGGAATACCGAGTTTCACTAAACAACGATATGCTATTAAAATATTATTAAAACTATCCGTTATGAATAGTAATAACCACTTTTTGAAATTTTATGAATTATATTTTTCAAAATGGACTTCATTTTTGGATTCGGAATATCGAAATTAACTTAGGGTGAAATTGTTTTATTATTCTGAAAACTTTTTCAATTTTTGATGAATAGTGAAAACACTGGGTTACTATTTAAAAACCGAATTTTTATTTAAATAATTATTTATTTTAATTATATTCATTATTGGGAAAATTGATACCTAATACCTATATAAGTTCAATTCAATTCATTGGAGTCATTTTATAGTAATTTTAGACATATAAAAATTTTATTGAACTTTTCACCGTCTTTTACCCACTTCCTAGGAGAATTTGAAAATTTACATAAAACATAATTTTACCTCTTTTGTGAGTGTAATTTCAATAATCTGAGAGACACGGTTGATATCTGTAAGTAAAATCGGGTTCAATGAGATGAAAATAATTTTTGGTGAATAATAACTTTTTACTTTTATTTACCACGGGTAAAAGTAAATAGGGTAATTAAGGGTAAAAATGATATTATTATTACCCTAACACATGACCTAATTCTATTGGATAAGTGTAATTTGACCAAAAACAACCTTAGGAATAAAATATGACCATTTAGGCCCACTTGGATTATATTAGAACATTTATTATTAATTTATTTAAAGAAGGGTTAAAATAGTTAAAATCAAAGTTTAATAACTAAATAATTTTTAATATAGGTTTATACATAAGATAAATTCGAATATAACTATTCATTAGAAAGATAAAACCATTTCCTACCTAATGGTATTTTATTTTTAATTTTTAGATATTAAATAATTTAATTTATTTATGATACAAATATGATGCAGTAATTATCTTATTAATGAAATATTGACATAATTGATGTTATAAATACCCAAATAAATGTAATTTGAGGCTTTTTATGAATTAAACTAATTTTCTAGGTTAATATGACATGTTCTTATTTCTTTAATTAACTTTTTTATAACTAATCATTCGGTTATGATTTTCACAAAAATCAATTACTAAATAGTGCTAAAATTGACATAAAATAGTTTTTAAAAGAAATATTATATTATTAATTGTTATTTTATTCCTAAAAATCTAAGGTTCAGCCAAATGACTTAGATAAGGTTATATATATTAATAATAAACAACTTGAGGTTCTTTTGTCTTGTTAGAGTACGTTTATTAACCTTATAGTGTAAGAACACAAAAAGACACGGTAAAAGTAAAATTATCTAACTTAAAGTTAAATATAAATGATAAGGTTAAAATAGGAACTTAAACATGTCTAAATTCTATTGGATGAGATTATTTCGACCCATCCCCACCTTAGCTTCGAAATAAAACAATTTGGTGCTATTTAAAACCTAATTTGGCTTTATAATAAAATAATATGTTTAGTTTTTCCAAAGGAGCCCCTCTCCTCCCTTATAAAAGGGAACCTCCTCCCCCTCTTCCTAACACCACTTTGAGCCTTCAAGCTAGGAATACCCCTAACAATTTCTCCTATCCGCTTACCTAGAAACATTTTAGAGGTCCTGGTCTTCTTCAAAGACCAAATTTAGTGCCCTAAAAGGAGGTCTCAAAGAAGCGCTTCAAAGAAGAGGTAATGTCCGTTACCGATTCTTTCCACATTATTTCTTCTTACAGTTCTTCTTATTTAGTTTTTTCATTATGAATTAATAACATCAGTATCACTCATATACTGATATGTTATTATATTTATTAAACAACTCTATTTCACCATATATACATCCTATAGAAAACGAAATCACCACGCGTGTGTACGTACAGAATACCGTCTCCACGCCGTGGTGTAATCTATTTTCCACCACCACCTTACTTGGATGGGTATAATGGTGTAAATAATTAATATATATGATTATTGTAAAGTGATATTTATTCTGAAATAGTATACATACACTCTAATACAATTCCACGATCATGGGAATGATATCATCGCTCCTGCGTACGTACAGAATACCGTCTCCACGATGTGATGCGACTCGTTCTACATGATTTTCATTGAATAATGATTAAATAAATGAATTTAGTGAATAAATATGATATATATTAAACTAATAACATTCTGTAAATGAGGTATCTATAACCAAAAAAGAGTAATAAGAATTTATTCGACAAAACACGCATAAGAACCAAAAGTAATAATCACCCGAATAACAAGTAGCAATGAAATGTTACTAATAATAATATAAGAATATGACCATATATGATATCATAACAATGAGTATGATTCAGTAATAAGTCAATAACATTATTTAAAACATTATACAGGAGGTTCGGTCATTTACGAATAAAATCAGACCTAAGGTAAGGGAAAATCTCGCAATCTCATTTTTTATCCGAGATTGTTTATAGTTCAGAATTTACTGGAGAATATTTTATCATCCAAATACATGTTTCCTCAATATGTAATATTATTTCCATCCACCTACAATTTTTTAAATCCAATTTTACCCTTCGGTGAGTTTTTAGTAAAATATATGAAAGAAATGTTTTGTCTTTTTTCGTACGATGTACTTTTTGACTTTTCTGACAAAATTATGAGAAGAATGTTTTTTTAACTTATACGGCATGAATGGATTTTTAAAAAATTATTTTCAAGAAGCTTCCTTTACATGTTTTCACGTTTATTTTTAATCAACTTCTTTTAGTTTAGAATTGTATGACATGTTATGAAATGAAAACTGTTTTTGTAGTAGAAAGGATATTTTCCTCAAGAATGGAGTTTAAGTGTTTTATCAAAATTATTTTCCATCTAAGATAATAAAGGGTTCTGTTTCTATCCCTATTATTACATTGATTTTATTATGTTTTGATGGAATTATTTTTATGAATTCCTTTATCTTATATGAATTTTTTTATCATGTCATGATGTTTAAGAATCAATTTTTATTACATGGGTTATGCAATGATGTATGTTTTAGGATTTTGTGGCACACATAAGAATGGTACAATTATGAGATGGGTGGGACCTATATCTCCCTCCAATGCATTTGGTAATGATTTTATATCTCATGAGATAGACATGGCTGGAAAGGCAGGTTAAACCGGTTCAGTGAAACAGGACTGAAACAAGGAGTGAACTCGGTTCAGAAATGGACATTGTCCACTATGATAGTCTTGGAAATGAGTCTTAACTAATAAGAAATGATTCTCAATGATTATGTGTGTATAAAAAAAAGTTTCATGTTTTATGTTATGATTATTGGGATTACATTTCACTTCTATTATTTATCCCATGGTATGAAATTATGATTTCTTTTGGAAGTTAATATTTCCAAAATGTTATGTTCTTATGAATATGATGTGATTGATATTTCTTTCGATTACCCTTACTAAGCATTTGAGCTCACCATTTTGTATATTTTCTTTCCCCAGGTCAGGAAGAAGTTTATTAAGTAAGATATCCCCAAAGGAACAATAGATATGATGAAATAAATGGGAAACAATGTAGATGCTTTAGGAACCAGTTGTTTATGTTTCCCAGTTACTAAAGACAATATACCTATACAGTCCTTTCGTGGTTTTGTTATATGTTGTAATAAGTGTACTTCAATTTTGAAGTATTAACAATGTATGTAATGTATGGGTCGTTATAAAATAAATATTTATTCATTGTCTTGTGAATAAAATATTTAATTTATTTATTGAATATTTTAATAAAAAATTATTTTCTAGATTGGGAATAAAATATTTGTTTATTAAAAAATATTTATTCGGTTGTTAAATAAATTCTAGAGGAGATTGAATGGATAAAGACTGAGTTAGGTGACAAATATTAATAAATAACATGACCGTTATATAAGATTTATTATTTTATAAGTTGGTGTGTGCCAAATAATAATAATAATATAATTATTATTATTGGTAATGGGGTTTATTAAAGGTAATAAATTTTATTTAATGACCAGTATGCAATTAAATAATAATTTCAATTAAATAAAAACTCTATAAATAGACGGTTATGTCTAGTGTGCAGGGAATCCAAAAATTGAGAATGTAGAATTGTTGCACACAAATAATTCTATCTCAACTCCTCATTCTCTCTCCCTATCAAGGATAAGAAGTTCTAGAGATATTTCTTCAAGACCAAAGAATGAGTGATCAAGAACGAACAACACAACTCATTCAAATCACTGTGCTAGCAATCGTAGATCGAGTGGTGTTTCTTTTAGATCATAATAAAATACGTGGATTACTACTAGAGGTATTATATCCTTCGTTGCACATTGTACAACAAAGGTAATCCAAAAGGGTCTTTTCAGACAATCAAAATTCCCCAATGGAGAAAGTTCCTTTGCCCGTGTATTTATTTTATCAAATATTTATTAAATTAGTAATAATTTTGATATGCATGATCCTCACTCTTGGTTTCAGGAAATTATTATTGAATAAAATTTTAATATATCTCCCACCTCTACATGCTTATGATGTTCTCGGAACTATCAAGTGGTATCATAGAGTCCATGTTTAAATTTATAATTATTTATTTTATTATTGATCTTTGCACAATTGTGGTTATATTTTATTATCATGATATTCAATAATTAATATATTTAAATTGAAATGTTATCGACATATTAATTATGTTCGTTCAGTGTTTCATTTTATTAAATATTTAAGAAGAAAAGAAGAACATTTAGAGATTACATCTGGATGTGTCAAATATTTGGTTGGTAAAACTGGGTTACACTATGTGTGGCTAGAGCACACATCGTATACCCATTCACATTGCATCTAGATGCACTGAGTAATTAATTACACATGGTTATTTTATTTCGTACCGTGTGTTTGCCAAGGCAACCTAACACATGATTCATATATATAAGGTGCGTAGGTGACATGTACATGCCATGTAGTCTGACTGAGATAACATGCTGAAGCCCCAAGAACGTGACTTGGATACCCAATAACTGAGGTACAAGGATTGTAACTGGATGTACATGTCATGTAGCCTCCCATTAATGGAAAAAAATAAAATTACATTAAATACTAAAATTTCAACATTAAAACATTATTTTATTGATTGGAACACCATTGTGTGTTTGAAATTTTAATGATGGTTTTAAATAATTTTAAATGTTTGATTAATTTATTGTAATCAATATGTCATTATTGGTTCTTCCATTTATTTTTCATGAATTCCATTTATGTGGGGTATCTTTAAATAAGATCATATTATCATTATGATTAAAAACAATTAATTAATTAAATAATGTAGTTATTCTTATCTTTAATAAAAAAATAAAAAAATAAGTAAATGAATTGTTCTCATTCAATTTTTTTATTTGTTGCATGTATGACCCTTCATGAGATTGTCCAAGACTTGTGTATGTGTTGAATGTTTTAATTTATTTTATTGCTTATGTTTTCAATTATTTAATATTAAATTAAATGATTGCATATGATTCATCCCTCCATCCATTATTATGTAGAACCTATGTGTCCATAGATATTTATATAATCCCATTTAACCAATTCTTTAGTTCCTCACACCAGTGTGCGAGTAATAAATAATTGTAATTAATAGAGTATGCCAAGGCACATGAAGGCAGTTCAATTAGGAACTATAATGATTCCAACCCAGGTAATACGCGAGTAGATAAGTGTTATGTGGTAAATCATTCTATGAATGACAATAGGACTAATTTCACCTAGGTCAAAGGTTGATTTAATTTCCTCTCAATAAATCAATGGTTAGATAAAACTCATGAATGATTCATTTAATTGATTAATTAATTATGTCTAGGCATTTATTTATTTTATGGATGCAAGACTGCAATCACATAAATAAATTAATTATTATGCAAAGATCGAAATTAAATAAATTTTTTATGTGTAAATTTTTTATCTAACATGGTTAATTAATTAACATCCACTTAATATTAAGAATATGGTTAAATGATAAAATAAAATAAAATTTAGGCATAATAAATAAAAATAGCTTAATTAAATATTATTTCAAAGTAAGAATTCCATTACTTGATTGGGAATGAAACAATAGAAATAAGTGAAGTATATAGCCAATGTCTGGTAACTTATTTTTATCATATTTATTATGAGAGTGTTCGTTTGAGTTAACCAAATTTTTTATGAGTTTAACTACCAAAGATGATTCAATAAAAATTTAGAGGAATGTGTTGAGGAAATCCCTGTCAGGATTTTAGGATAATGTAATCCACTAAATAGATTAAGGAGTTACAAGTCCATAGTTGGAAAAAACATCTACCTAATTATATTATTAAGGTTTTCAGAGAAAAATGTTTGGATCATTAATAAAAGTAAAAGGGATCCTTTCAACAATAATTTCATATAAACTAGACATTATGAGTTCAATGGTGAGGGATATTGAGACATGAAAAATTAGTGGTAAATTTAATAAATAAAAAATCATTTAATTTATTACATCACACATATTTTTTAAATCTATCAATGTACTAATAAAAAGATATTTTAAATTTTAGAATAAAATGACAAGGTCATCATCCACACTGTCCCTATGAAAAATAATTGAGAAATATAACCTCCTAACTGGAAGTAACTTCCAAGAGTGTTTCAGATGCCTTCGGGTAGTTCTACACCATGAATGAAAATCTTACATGCTAGAATCCATAATGCATGATCCGTATACTAAAGAGGTGAGTTAGAATTTTTACTTATCTATAAAAACCATTTGATCAATGCAGATGATGTTCAATTTTTGATGATTTCATCGATGTCTAGTAAATTAATGAAGTCTCATGAAAACATGGGTGTGTAAAACATGATTGGTAACCCATATAATCTTTTCCAGGAGAGATATAGATAGGAACAATTTGATATTTTTAAGGAACAATTTCCAAGAAATATTGGATAGGGTGATATAGATAGGCCTTACATAATCCAGATCATTAGGTACATTAAGATATCAGAGGTTCTTGGGTTTAAACATCCGTAAGAACTGGGCACCAACCTTATTCTGCCATCACTCCCTCAGAGATTCTCCATATTTATTGTTAATTTTAATATAAAAATCATTGTGAAGTATTTGGTAGATATTCTTACTCTTTTTCACCATGTAGATAAGGATATAAATCATGAAAAACATTCTATCCTTATAGTGAACAAATTAAATGGGAAAACAAATATATTACACTCAAATCTTATTCAAACCATTCCAAGAAGAGGAAGATCAATGAGAAAGAAAGGGTAATATGATTCATTCTATTTTTCATGTGTAAAGAAGGACTACTGGAAGAAAAATTGAACCCATAAAAAAAAGAAAGGGTAAGATTCAGGTGTGTTTTTCATCAAGTGCAATTTATATATTTCTAGAAATTGGTTATTAGATATAGGTTTTGGTGTTCACATATGTATTCAAATATAGGAACCAAGTATATTCAGAAAGATTAACTGAGGATAGTTAGACCTTCGAGAAGCCAATAGATCTAAACTTGCTTCTATGGTTATGGGGGACTACCCCCTCACATTGTTGACTAAAATGATCTTTATTATAAAGTGTTGTTATTAGGTTCCTTTAGTTAGGAAGAAAATATTTCTATATCCAAAATTTATAAATATTGATTTATTTTTAAATTTAGGAATACATATTTCTTCTTTTATAAATATAGGAATTTTTATGGTGAGGCATGTTTAAATAATGGTCTTCATGTGTTTTATTACAAGAAAAAAATGATGGAAATCAATAATTAAGTTACTTCACATGAATCATACCACACCCAACATTGGAATCACCAGCTAGGTCATGTAAATTAAAATTACTTTACTAAAGTACATCAAGATGGATATTTAGATTCTTTTAAACTAAAACAAATTGTTTTATGTCCCACATGTTTATAATGGAAAACGAAGAAATCCCCATTTAGTGGGAAAGGTGAAATTGTTAATGATATTATTGAATTAGTTTATATCAATGTGTGTGGGTCATTTCCTATTGAAGCAAGGTGTGGGTACTCATACTTTATAACTTTTACTAATTATTTTAGTAGATGTGGATATGTCTACTTAATGAAGTATATGTAAGATTATTTTAATAAATTTAAGGAATACATGAATGAATTTGAGAACTATATTGGTATGAAAATTAAGAAAAATTGATTAAAACATGGTGGATAATATATTAATCAAGTCTTCATTGATTATTTATAGGATTTCATGATTTTATCTCAATTAAGTTACCCTTATACACCTCAGTGGAATGGTGTATGTGAATGGAGGAACCAAACCTTATTGGACATGGTGAGATCAATGATGGGTCATGTGAGTCTTCCATTATCCTTTTGGGGATACATGTTTCAATCAACAACATATGCACTAAAATGATTTCAAACTTAAGCAACCAATGGTATACCATACCAATTATGGAATGAAAATAAACCCATGTTATCTTACTTATATGGGTGGGGTTTTGAAGTATTTTTAAGGCCTCTTCAGGTATCAAGCCTAAAACCTAAGGAGAAAAGTGTATCTTTATTGAATATTTGAAAGAAACAAACGGACACTACCTTTAAAATCCTTCAAAAAAAGGTTTTGGTTGATAGACGTCTCTAATTTATTGAGGATTATATTATATCTAAAAAAATAGTGGGGGAATGATAGACTTTGATGAATACTAGGATCAATATATACAATATTTTTCACATGAACAAATTCCAAAAATCCCAATGGAAGAAGAAATTTTTATAGTGACATGATTACTAAATTAGAGTACTATAGAGGTTAGATTACTAGAATGATATAGTTTTCTAGTCACTAAGGATGGTGACTCATTATTAGTTGATAATAATAATTCTCAAACCTATAAGGAAGTATCAAGTGGCATAGATGTTTCTATGTAGAAAGAATCCATGAATTCTAAAATGGATTCCATGTACCAAAACAATGTTTAGAATTTGGTAGACCCTCTAGTAGATGTAAATACAATTGGTTGAAAATGGGTATTCAATAAGAATGTAGATATGGAAGGAAAAGTAAGTAATTATACTATACAACTAGTTGCAAAAGTGTTTACACAACCTCAATTTATTGAATACGACAAAACCTTTTCACTAGTGGCAATGGAAAAATCCGATTGAATTATACTTTACATTATGGATTTCCATGATTACGATATTTTTAAAATATATTTCAAAACAACCATCCTTAATGGGAACCATTAGAAATATGTATATATGAAACATCATGAATGGTTTGTGACTCCAAAGTATTCCAATAAGGGATGAAAGTTTAAAAGATCCATTTACTAATTAAAGAAAACATCCTGGTCATGAAACATTAATTTTGATGAGTCCATAAAAATATGTGGCTTTATAAATAATGATTTCGATCCATGTGTCTATAAATGGTTTATTTTGATTGATGTTATATTCTTAGTAGTATATATTGATTACATATTACTCATTGGAAAAAAATACCAGTCTAAAAGTCCATTAAGGTGTTGTTGAATAAATAATTCACTATGAAGTACTTGGGTGCAGCAACATATATTCTTGGGATCAAGATCCATCATGATAGATCGAATAGGTTTATCAACCTAAGTAAAATACATACATTGATAAGATACCAAAGAGATTTAGTGTAGAACAATCCAAGAGGGGATTATTTCTAGTATAAAATGTAATTCATCATTCCTAGAAAATGTGTCCGCAGACACATGAAGAAAGAAACAGAATGATAAGGATTCCATATGAATCATCGATCAGGTTAGTCATGTATGTTATAATATGTACTAGGCTAGATGTTACTTATTCATTATGTGTGGAAGGAAGGTATAAAGTTGACATAGATGACCACCATTTGATGACAGTCAATACTATCCTTAATATATAAGGAATATTAAGGATATGTTCTTGGTTTATAGAGGAGATAAGGAACTAGTCATCAGAGGATATGCAGAATCTTGTTTCCAAACTGATGAATGTAAAATGAAGTCACAAATGGGATAAATATTCTTTCTAAATGGAGGTGTTGTGAGATAAAAGAGCTCAATGTAGGGTGAGATTGCATATTCTATAGATGAGTGTCAGTATATTTTAGCTTCTAAGGAAGCTAAAGGAATTATATAGATGTGAAACTTCATTTAATGTAATGATATGGTATCTAGAAGTAAGGATCATATCACACTCTATTATGATAATACATTAATAGTTTATTTTTTAAAAGAGATAAGATCACATTAGCTGATGAAGCACGTACTTTTAAAGTATCATCTCTTGATAGATTTTTATCATATAGGTGAAGTTTAAGTGAGTGGTATTTCCATTAAAAACAATATCTTGAGACTATAAACTAAATCATTGAATCATCAGAAACATGACTATCATATGAGGTCTAGAAGACTGAAGGTCATAGGTGGTCGGCTCTACTCATTGGAGTTGGTGTCCTCAGACCACCATTTTTACTTTGATTACATGTATATTCAATGTATTGAATACTAATAAAACTTATTATTACATATTGTTTGTTGTTTTTCCTAAATCTAATGTAATAATAACCTAGAGTATATATATCATTGTTATGGTCATAACAGTTCTACACTATGATGAGAACCTTGATGTACTATGATGATATTATCAAAAAATGTTATGCAGTTGGATAACTTACTATTATAGGACACATATTATATAGACTATCAAGTGCGAGTACTAATAATAATATGTGGATTATTCTCATGAAGTTCTCACATGGTAATCCCCCATATGGGAGATTATGATAACAGACCTGCTAATAAGAATTCCACATGTTTTATCATCATTGGATATCCATATATATATGGCTATGTGTGATAGTCCTTAGACTTTAATATTATTATTAATGCATGTTACAACTCACGTACTTAGATGTCTTTCATAAACCACGATGATAGCAGTTCATGGAAAAGTTATATACATTGGGTGTTTCATGAGTAACATGTCATTAATGAATAAGTTAGGGAGGCATTTTCCCTTCCGTATTAATGAAAGTTGATATCTCATCCCATTGATTAGAATATAACCATCACATTAAATTCCATGTCCATAGCGTAATGACATGTTTATTTTAGATAGTCAAGGAAATACATATCAGGCATATATGTTATAACATAGATGTGATACCCACTTGATGAGATATTGTGATAGAATGGTTATATTACATAGTGAGTGTTCTTATGTGGTTTTCTACATTAAAACATTATGTTTTTTCTCTTGGGTGCCTTGACTCGTTGTTAGATAGTGATCTTAGACTTTAGGCAACCCCACCTAATGCCAATGGAAACGAATCCTTGTGGGTCACACACCAAGTGTTTATATTGATCTTGATTAAATTATATTTGAGTTTAATTAATGGAATAATTATTATTCTCAAGTTTGAGGAATGATTTTATTCAAATTATATTGATCACAAAAATTTAAAAAATATTTATTTTCCAACTTGTGAATAAAATATTTATTTTATTTATTTAATGTTTTAATAAATGTTTATTTTCTAGATTTTGAATGAAATATTTATTTATAAATAAAATATTTATTTGGTTCTTCATTAAATTATAGAGTAGTTAAAATAGACCAAGACCAAGGCCGGTGACAAATATTAGGTGTCAATAACATTATATAATATTTGTTATTGCACAAGTGGGTGTGTGATACAAAATAATAACAATAAAATTATTATTATATAGAATTTGGTTTATTAAAGGTAATAAATGTTATTTAATGGTCAGTATGAAATTAAATAATATTTCAACTTAAATCCTAAATCTATAGATAAACGCTTATTTATATTTTGTAGAGAATCTAAAAACTGTGAATTGAGAATCATTGTGCTCAATGAATTCTCTCTCAAATCCACCTTCTCTATCCCTATCAAGAATGAGAAGTTATAGAAATATTTCTTCAAGACCGAATAATGAGTGATCAAGAATTAAAAATTCAAGACATTCGAATCACCGTACTAGCACCCAGAGATCGAGTGGTGTTTCTCGGAGATCATATAAACATATGTGGATCACCACTAGAAGGATTCTATCCCAAGATCCTCACAATGCAACAAAGGTAATTCTAAAGGGTCTTTTTGGATAATCAAAATTCACTAATGAAGAAATTTCTTAAGCCAATGTATTTATTTCTTCAAATATCAGACAAAATAATTATAAATTTGATGTACAAGATACTCAGTCTTGGTTTAGGATAATTATTATTAAAAGAAATTTTAATATACCACCCACCACCACATTCTTTCACTATACCCAGAACCATCAAATCCCTGGGGGCTTCTATCATGTACTAATCTCTTAATACAAGGCAGATCTAACTATAATTGGCCTTAAAACATGGAAACTCGTCCATGTACCTCGCTCCATAACCATTGTATCCCAACTATGTCACACTCTCCCCAAGTCAACATCCCATAAAATAACACAAACAAAGAAAAACATAAGGTTTGGTCAAATTCCCATTCCCATCACCACATTCTTAGCCACATAAGGCATAAATGTATCTTTGATCTCTCAGTGGCATCGACAACCATGACTACCCATGATCACATTTATCTGCTCAAGTTCGGTCTATCAACGGGGTACTCATTTAAGCACCTTGGTTTCAGAACAACAGAGGCACCCTCACATGGGTCATTGATCTCAATTAAGTTATTGGGATAAAACCTAACACGGTAAGACATCATACCCCATGAAATCATCAGTATGGTAATTTGTAATAATTGACTACATAGGGTCTCACCACATAAGAAAAAATCAGGGGATGGCTCTGAGTTTATATCAATCTTTAGGGTCACTATATGTTGGTCTGATCAACCTTCATCTTCCTGGTCTAACCTAAGGTCAATCTACCCTGGCCTAGTTATAAGACAGAGGAGGGTTACTTGTCCCATCCTCATCTCAACAATCCTGAATGGCTCAAGTCCAAAAATTGAGTCCTCTAATTCCCCTACAACCTATAATCACTATTCCACCCTATCCTCCAACATGGGAGATTAATAAGCACCTATACATGGGATCGAATGTTTCTTCATGTTTGACGCCAACACAAAGGAGGTCTGAGGTCCATCCTATATCACAAATGCCTCATCCTTGGACATTAGTGGTCGAGGCATCAATTTAGCACCCATGGATTGATTGTGATAATTGGAACACAACCACTTAAATTAAACATTTTTATTAAATTTAATTAAAATAATTCTATTTAATTAAATTTACCTAGGGGATTCACCCTCAATGGAATTATCGAATGTAAACATGGAACATAAATAAACATAAAATTCCATAAGGTAAGTATGCAAGACCACCTTCCATTTACCGAAGCTTTTACAATTAATTTCCAAGGGATAAAAATAATCATCAAGGCATTTCCAATCCATTCCAACCACATCTGAGGCATCTAGGGTCTTGTTTCACAACCAACCCACCATAAATAAATAATTAATTATAATCACATTATAATTAATTAGTCAATCTCAATAAAATATAATTAATTAAACAATTTTTTTAAATAGGTATGAGGTTTAAATTATCATCATCCAATATCTTCATGATGAAACCATGATCAAACACTCACCAATAACCCACAACATACCCATGACATCAAGCCAGGTTAAAGGGATAACTAATGGTGTTAAAAAACTAACAATTTAATTAATTTTAAACTCTAAATTTTTCCAAAGTCACCACATTTTCATAAATAAATGAAGAAACATCCTACAAAGTGTGTAAAACATCTCCGGTCACCGTCTTCCTAGGTATAGTGAAATCCCTATCATGATTGGCTAATTCCACTATGCATCGGTTGAATTAGAACCAAAAACCACAAAAAAGGAAACCAAAAAAATTAAAATGAGAGGGGGACAAAAATAATGGAGGCTGATAGAGGGAAAGGATTATCTTGAATGAGCCAAAAACAACCAAAAAGCACCCCAAATCAAGGGTAGTAAGATCCATGGTAGAGCGAGGAGGTCTAGAATGCATGTGATAGGAGGAAGAAGAAAGGTGTGGCTTCCCCTAAAAACTCATAGGGGAAAAGTGTAATTTTACCTCTTTAATGAGGCATATGGTTTAGTTTTGAGGTTTTATAAACCATAAATCAAATGTGTGGATGGAATTACCTCACATATATCAACCTCTCATGGGTTATTTGTAAGGTTTACCGAACTACACATCAACCATGTGGATGGATCTGCATTCCCTATGATACATTTATATGTTTTTTCTGCAACCATGAGCACACCAAGTGTCAAGTCCTATGTATTGGTCACCTCACATGGTTTCCTATGAAACCCACATAGTTTAACCATAACTTTCTTAAACCGTGAAATCCAAATATTCTTATAATAAATTTAATTGAAAATTACTAGAGGTTCATGGTACCAGATAGTTTCTTTAAATCATGCACCCAAACCATGTGCCCTATCCAAAAATCTCTTAAACTCTCAAAACATAACCCAAATATCCCTAAGCTCACCAAAACACCCAATCTACCTTACTGACCTCTTTCCATTTCAAAAATAATTAATTTTAGGTATTCTAACTCTCGTAATTCCTTTTAAAATCCTTGATAAAAATCAAACTTATTCGGTAATTTAAAATTCAGATTGTTATTGAAATTTTCAATTTGTATGTATAAGGGATCTTTTAGATTATTTTGGGTTTTAATATTTTATATTATTGATGATAATTATTGTGATACCATCTATAAATTTTTTAAAACTCATTTTCCTTTCCATGGGTTCTTTATGATATATGGAATGAATTATTTCAAGTGGAACACATATGTATAGATGATTAAAGGGTGGGTCCTATATACTACTAAAATTAAATGGAAAATATTTAATAACTCATTAGATTAATAAGGTACATGGATTTTATCCCATGAATAAAGTGTTAGACAAGTTTCATCCAAAGTTTAGATATGTTCATAGGTTTTTTCCAAAGGAAAAAAGGTACATAGGTTATAGCCCAAGGCTAAGTAGGTAAAACAGTTATTTCATAATCCTAAATAGGTGCACAGGTTATAGCATAATCCTAAATATGGTTCATGGGTTCTTATCCAAATCACACTATGATATTTGAATCATATTGTGATGCATACTGCACTATGTGATGTTATCTTCATATGTCTATGATTGTGTCATTTTTCATAGATATTCCAAATTATTTTATTGTTTACATGATTCAAGAGTATAGTTATATTCTTCAAAGCTATGATATGACTGTTATACCAGTTTTATTACCTTACCATGGTTTTATTCTCCTATGTAATTTTTATCATATATTTATCTCCTTATCCATTTTTTCTCACATGATTATGTTATAACCCATATGCTTTATTAAAAATGTTCCCTTATTGAGAATTTTATATCACCATGTTCTTATGTTTCCATTCCCTAGGTTATGAGGATGAGTTTAGCTTATGAGAAGTTAGGAATAAGTGACAATATAGTGCAATTATGAAGTAATGTTCCCAAGTATTAGAGACTAATATGTTTATGCAGTTGATCTCTAAATACACTAAACCTATTGGTTCTCGAGATATTAGGAATAATATAAAATTTAATGTTTTATTTTTTTAAATGAAGTAAAATATATACATTTTTATCTTAGGTCACTATAGTTGGTATCCAAGTGAAGGTTTAGTTAATTTTTGAGATTATTGTAGTTATCTTTGGAATTAGGTTTAGATAACATTAGAGAAAACCCTAGATATGAGTCTATGTATAGGATGATATAAATTAATATTGGTAAAGTCTTGAGTATGTAGTTTTCCTTGAAATAAATCCTTTTTTGGATACTGAAAAATGAATACATATTTTGTACAAATGCACCTAGCTGTAATCATCGTAAAATGGTTTGTTGATAATTGACTCGATCATCACTCTGATATATGATGAGTTTTATTAAGACTAAACAACTAGATATACCATCCTAGAGGATATAATTTGGTTGATAATATGATAATTATGAAATTTTTTGAAGGATTTATTTTATATATAATTTGTGGTATTATGTAAATAATTATGAGAGAACTCAAATTAAAGTTAAATACGTTGAATCAAGAATGATATAGGTTAAACTATGAACAATATATCTTAAAAAAGAGTGATATATCTATAATTAATATAATTTTAGGCTAATAATATGGTAATAATTTTTAAGGTGAAATTTTCTATGTTTACTTATAGTAATAACCTTAAGATGTTATTGTTAATAGCTTATGATAAACATTTCTTTGTAATGGTTGGATATAAAAGGAATCAAGGAAGTAATGTAAATTATGAAAAAAGTGGTGATGATCATAACAAGAAACCAAATGGGATAAAATATGGTGATGAAAACCATATAATTATTCTGACCCAGATAACAAGAGTCTTTATTAAAAACCATAACCATTACAAACTCCCTAGATCACCAAAGAATAAAAGCATAATGTTCTATGTATATTCTATGGATAATGACCATAGTAAATAAAACATTCAATTTTCTATATATTATAGTGTTGAAAGAAGCACCCAATATATTTATTAAAATGAATGGGAAGATATTTCAGGTGTGTAAATGTTGGTCATAAGGCTAAAGATTGTTCGACATTTTTCAAAAGGCTAGTGTTTGAAAATATTGTTCCAAATAATGTAGTACAAATACTTTAATTCTTTAAGGGAAATGAGTTTGGGAATTATGCAAACTAATTCCATAATCCTCATCCATTATTGATAAAGAGCATAAAATGCCTCTAAAACCATGAGAATAAGTAAAACCTATATAATATCTATGGATATAGTGTCTAATGATACTTCTGTCATGACCCGTCCCCCAGTGCCCATGTCATGAATACCCCAAGACCACCTCCCATGGGTCAGGGGCTGGCGATTAGCGCTGACTAGGAAGCTCCCACAAGTGAGAGTCATTTTCCCATTTACCTATACACGCACACCCATCTATATGAAAAAAGTGCTTAAAGAAAAGACAATTAAAAGAAATGCATACATACAACTAAGTAAACACACACAACGTAAGAAGTAAAAACTAAAAGTAAAGGGCTCCAGTATATAAGACCAACAATAGAAAAGTACAAGATCTTGGAATCCATCTTCCAAAAACCCTACCTAAAGGGTAGGTATAGAAGTTTTCAGATGTTTATGAAGTGCACCTTATCTGTTGGACCTCCCTCTAAGTACCACATATGACTGGACCCCCAAGTCACCCATCAAAGCTGTCAGTCATCTACACAAGACACAACATGTGAGAGAGAATCATGTGTAGGGTTAAGTAAAACCATACTCAATAAGGACCCCAAACCACAAAGGTATACAACAATGAAATCCAAAAAGAAAATACTACCAAATAGGTACTCAAAGTGTATCCAATAAGAAGTAAAGTCAAGAGAGACACTACAGTCAACCCACACTAGGTACATCTCTATAGCATGAATATACTTATGAAAGACCGGGAATATTCAAATCAAATGAGACATACAGTCTCTGCATGAGACTCACTCCACATCTTCATAGGAGACCTACTGTACATCTTTGTAGGAGACCTACTCCATGTCTTCACAGGAGACCTACTCCACCTCTTCGCATGAGACTTACTCCACATCTTCATAGGATACCTACTCCATGTCTTCATCAAAAACATACTCAATGTCATCAAGAGAGACTTACTATTCACAGGTCATAGTTTGCAGGAGACTTAATCCGTGTATTATCACACACATTTTGGGAGCACCAACTACTAGATCCAATAGGTTATAATAGAATAGGAACAAAAACAATTATAGATTTTCTCAAAATACCCACCTCATTGTGAGGGTCCCAACTCTAAAAACGACTCATCAATCGGAACCATGGTTTGAGAGATATGGGAATTTTAGTAAAATGGGGCTGGTTGGGTCCAGATCCGATCTTACCCGACCTAACCCATTTGGGTCTAGGCCAGCCCAAAAGTAGGATAGACGAAAGGGAAGTCCCATTATGCCTCACAGTCTAGCTCATTGGGCTGGTTTTACTCCAGATCGGCCTACCTATACGGGTTGGTTCGTCCAATGGGGCACAACATGCAGCCCGCGCCTCTCCCACCTTGAAAATGAGGTCGGACAACTTCATCACTCAGTCAATGAATCCATTCGTGAGCATAATGTGTTCCACCTACTTCATCAGTCCACACTTCCATGGACCGACCTGGTCGCGGCTCCCAGCCACCGCATGTGGTCGCACCGCCGTGGGCCCCTCCTCCCCCTCACCACAGCTAGCAACTCCTCTTATGCGGGCCCCCACCATCGCCGTGGTGGTCCATTTTTCAAACCAAGAATGCCATTATGATCCTTGGGTCACCACCATCACTTTATTAGGCTCTAATTCATCTTTTCATCAAATTAGGGGTCCAACCATGTTTAGAACCTCCTGGAAAAGCCCGACGTGACCACGAGGGTCCTTCGACGAGGAATGAAGACCAAGGATAAAAGAATAGAAATAAGAATACCATTAAAGAGAATGTTGTCCTCATTCATTTCAGACTTTTTTTGTCCCATTAAAAAGGGGGAAAACCAACAATATAAAATTACTAAGCTTTAATCCCTTAAATCCCACAAATTAACCATCCCACACGAATGACCGAACAGTGGATCAACTTATTTGTGGGTTGGTCTGCATTTGTTGTTTGATTCAAGTACAAGGAAAGAAATTCACGAAGAAAAAAACCCCCTACCTAGGTTTGGATTGGTCGGTGAAGAATGTTTGTCATCGTTGGTGATCCGTCCATGAGCGATCTCGAACAGTCATATAGTCGTCATTCGTTTCTCACCAACAAGAGGTTTTACCAATGCTTTTCTTCTCTAGAGCTTTGAGGTAATTTCATTTGTATTGTGAATCTAATCTTGTATTCCTACCAAGATGTTAAATAATAAAACACAATTTAGCATTGCCACATCACTGTGTTATAGAATCACTACACTGATTCATTTATGAAATAAAATAGGTTTCCCTTTCGTGGTGTTTCAGTGTCACTAAATTGCTACAAAACATCAAAAGGAAATAAAATATTATTTTTAAGTTTATTTTATTATCCTTTAAAACGTCAAAAAAATATCTTTCATAGTCGACCCATACCGGTAGATGTTAGGCCCCTCATAAGGAAAAAAACCCTTTAAAAACTCAACGGTGAATTCATATTTCCAATCTGAGTTTCCATTTAGGAATTATAAGGATTTTAAAATAAAATGAATTTATATAATTATTTTATTTTCGATTATGTTCTTTTCATTTTTTCTCACTGAAGACCCACACTAATTAATGTTAAGTCACACCTAGGGTAAACCCACCATTCTGAAAGTAATTGTGCCCTAAAATTTCTGATCGGAGCACTTATTTAGAAGTTATTCCACTTTTTCAGGAAAAACACATACACATGCTGTAAAAAAATAACAGTTTTTGTAAAATAGTTTTGGGAACACCATGACTCATAATCATACGTCATCTCACCGCCTAGTCTTGGAATTTTTTCAATTAATTTATAAAAATATACCAAATAAAAATCCAATTCAATAAATTATACCCACTTTATGTCTCTATTTCAATGAAATCTAAAACAAGGGCTACTCAATAAAAAATGGGGGTACTAAGCAAGAATCTGAGCCTCCTACTCCCATTTTCTCTTTTGAATATTTTTGTGCGACCGCCGAATGCACACCAGGGGAATTGACCATGAATGAAGTATCATCTCCTATCAATAATCGATCTCCACTAGGTACTCTATGAAATTTGCTCCATCATCAAACTCTTTATCCCTCGTTGAGGATAGACCCAAAAGAACACATGGTCACCCTCCCAGAACGCCATGGGTATCCGTCACTTATCAAAACGGAACTTATTATGGCTCTGTGAAGTCCTCATTCTCTCATGGATGACATGAACCTTCTCAGTGGGAGGTCATACCAACTCTGGGCCCATGAGTGTTGAATCACCTGGGTCCATCCAGTATAGTGGTGACCTACATGACCACCCATACATGGCCTCAAATGGCGTCATACCAATGGTGGAGTGGTAGATCCTTTTGTACACAGACTTCACCAGAGGTAGGTGATCCCCCCAATTACGGCCAAAAGTCTAGGATGCAAGCACGTATCATGTCCTCTAGAACCCAGATGGTCCTCTCAGACTTATCATCTGTATATGGTTGAAACACTGTGCTCAAGTGTAGTTGAGTATCAAACACCTCTTGAAATCTCGTCTACTACCTGGATGTAATGAGAGAATTCCGATATGAAACTATCATTGAAGGGACTCCATGGATTCAAACTATATCCTAGATATAGAGGTATCCCAAGATATCTACTGAACTCTGCTCCCAAATAACATAGATGTGGTCCATCAGGGGGAGTCATTCAATGATCATCTAGATGAAATCATGTATGCAAGACATATATGGTAAACTAGTCACAATGTCCATCGATATCCTTTTCCACTTCCTTCCTGAAACCCCAAGGAAGAAATGGAGAAACCCCTTTCAAGCACAGGGGTACCAACATAGTGATTTGAGAAACCATGAAATTGATTAAAATAAGAAATACGATTTAATATCAATAGGTAATCCCACCTTCAACCCGTTTCATCATCCCTTGTGTCCATCTTGACACCCACATGCATATACCAATGCATCTCACCACTCTAGGAGACCACTATTGTCACGAGAACTGGGCACACCACTACTAAAAAGGGGAATTTATGGAACTCAATAAAAAATCCACCTAAAAACCCACTGGTACTACTGGGAATCCTATGAAAATAATAATTTTCTCCCCACCTTCCATATATCCCTCAGGGGTATTCCCTATGAATAGCTGAGCATGTAAAGTCTCACTATCGGTATCACAGATCTATGCCTCCCTGACTCACTTTAATAGTGGAGGGGTAAAAACCATTGACTGGAGGTAATCTTCTTCACATATATCCATGAAGGATAACTATAATGAGTAAAACTACTATGGCACCTCGTTCAGTAAATGTGAACTGGATATCCTGATAAGAGCATCTTCCACCACATCCCTCTTCCCAAGAGTACAGACTATCTCAAAGTCATAGTCCTGGAGGAACCCTATCAAGTCCTTTTATCTCAAATTCAGGTTCATTTGATATAAGATATACATGAAAATTTTGTGTTCTTGATAGATGATAAACTACTCACCCATCAGGTGGTGCCACCACATATTAATGCGAAGACTAACTTTTTTATCTCAAGATTGTGGGTCGCGTAGTTGTACCCATGTGGTCACAACTGGAACAAACCATATGCAATCACTACATGCCTCTATATCATAACATAACCATGTTCGGACCTTGATTCATAACAAAACACCATTTACTCAACTCCCTCATCTAGAAAACTCAAGATCAGGGCGCTCATAAAACTATATATCAACTTATCAAAGGGTTCATCAATCATTAGAAGTGGATAATCATTCTCCATTGTCACATGTTTAATGTTCAGATAATCCACACATAACCTCTAACATTGGGTCTTACTAATCCCATTCTCTACAAGTCCTCCAAATGCACCCTCTTCTCACAAAGCTCTATGGAAGCCATCTGATATGATGATGCTAATATTGGTGCCATTCTAGGTATAAAATAATGCATGATTCTATCTCTCCATTAGGATGTAATCCTAGAACATATTTAGGAAATAAATCATCATACTCTACCACTACTCTTGGAAACTTAAAAACTCAAAACATCTACTACTCTGAGGGTAAGGCTAGCCAACTCATAAGTGATTGGCTGCACCCTCCTATGCATGAGTCCATCACATGATACCTGGGTTTCCTTTTTCACCAACCAAATAAAACCTTGTTCTATCTCTACAGACATACCACACCCTTTTCCTAAAACATTCAATCTAATAATGGAATGTCGATAACCAATCCATACCATGAATGATGTGATAAGGTTTCAACACTTCCACCAAGTGGTTCCAATAGAAACACTCGCCTCAGGTTTAGATCACATTGTTAGAATAAGTGTGATTATTGAGTCTCCTCCCATTGGTATCTCCATCTATAAGGGTAAAGTTAACAGTTTAAATGAAAAATCTAGGTCTTGAACATGATTCATTACAAGAATGAATGTTTATCACTGGTGTCTATTAATATGGTCGCTACGAGTAGACATAGACCATACCTAAAATAATTCTTGGATCCCTTGGGTCATATGACTCAACCACGTGCAGTTTTCCACTCCCTTGTCTTCCATCTCCCTAAGCCTGGTGTGGACCACATGGGGTGACGGTGGTAACATTTTTAAATTTATACAACCTCTTTCTACTTTCCCAAATCCCTACCACATCTACTACCCTGCAGATCCATCTGTTTCTATCACTTCCTCTTCATAGGTGGCCCATCCACTATTTCACTGCCAGTAGTATGATGGGTTGGACCATCTCTAGTGAGACGTCCCAAGCCATCACCGGAAAACATTGACTTCTTCCAGGCCTAATGGACTCACCCTATGAGCCCTGAGCTATAGATCCCATGCCTTGGGACCTCCTCTTGGAACGTCTCACACATCCAGTCTCTAAGAATGATGTTGGTTTCCTACTCCCAAGGTCTCTACACCTACTTTCCCATTGCTGATATTCATTATTTATATCTACTAATATATGGGAATTTTAACCACAATGGTTTTATCTAGCACCCTAGAAAAATTAGGAATTCATAGATGTTCTTAAACACATCTTGATTGAAGGTCTGAGACCTAAAGAACTGGTCACGTATCGTATTCAACGAGTACCTGGAAAAATCGGTATACCTTAATAAATGCTCAGATACTGACATGTCATCCTACTAGAGAAGTATAAACACTTGGGAACACATAACTCTTAGCTTCTAATATGAGAACTCCTTCTCTAAAAATGTTTCTCGAAATCTATCCATAGAAGATTCACCTCATCATAAGATCAAGTATTCTAAACCCCACCATCGCCCTACCGATCCACGTAGAAGGATCACTGCCAAAACCAACATCTGATCTTCTAGTGCCCTGACTGGACAAAATAAACGTTCACCACCTCAAGAAAATCCTCATCCACCTGATGTTTGAGATTTATTTGGAACCTAAGTTGTACAGATTGATGAAACTCCTAAAGTTTTCTCAACCTATGTATCTCATCCATTGGTACTACATGTACCATGTTCTACTCTATAAGTGGCGGTATAGCTGGTACACCACCCGAATGCACTATCTCAGGTAAAAATCTCTTTATTGATATCTCATCACCCTACATATCATCCTAATAATCAAACAGTTGAATCCTGGATGGTTATCTATGTGGAAGAATCTTGAAGTAAAACAAGATGTACCATGGTCAATAAAGTATACATAGTGACAAAAATATGACTTAAGTGCATGATAACACACTCAATATCAATATGATGCATACATCTAGTGTTTTCATGCACTAAGTCAAAAATTAGAATTCAGAGTCTGGGTGTGTGGATATGTTAGTCACTGCACCAATACTAGACTCCCTCAGCTAAAATCTCAACTCAAAACACTTCACACTATTTCCCCAAAACAAAACACATAGGCTTTTTTTCCTTAATATAGAACCAAACTCCTATGATACAACTCTATCACAACCCATAACCTAGGTCTCATTCCATGACTACCCCAATCACTCATCCTATAGGAAAAGGTTTTGTGACTAGCACCGAGTAGGCATATCCGACAAGTGGGAGAAATTTCCACAAGTACATGTACACATGCACCCGTCTCTAAGAAAATGTGTTGAAAAAAACCACTGAGCAGACATGCATGTATACTAATAATAAAAACCACATAGAGTAAACAGTACAAACTAAAATTAATTGGGAAAAGTATAAAATCCCAACAAAAGAAAAGTATAAGCTCCTAGAATCCATCTGCTGAAAACCCTAATTGAATGGTAGGTACAGAAGCTATCAGAAGTCACTGAAGTGTAGCTTGTCATTTGGCCCTCCCTATAGGTACCACCTATCTCAATTCCACCAAGGATCTTGTAAATGTTTGTGGTTTTCTGCACAATACATGACATGTGTGGATGAATCCCGTGTAGGGGTGAGTAAAAATATAATCAGTAGGGACCCCAAACCACAAAGGTATACCACAAAGCAATATACAGAGCAGAATACCAACGAGGTACATGAAGTGTAGCCTAAAATAAGTACACTTAATAGAGTAACTAGATTCATCTAACACCAATTACGTGTCTATATCAGAAATATACTTAAGGTAGTCAAGGAATATTCAAATCCTCTAATACATATAGTCTCTACATGAGACACACTCCACATCTTCGCAGGAGACCTAGTCTGCATCTTCATAGGAGACCTACCCATCATCATTGCAGGAGACTTACTCCACATCTTTGTAGGATACTTACTCAATATCTTCATAGGATACCTTCTATGCGTCTTCACCAGATACTCACTCCGCGTATGTCACAGTTCGTAGGATACTTACTCTGTGTCTTAGCATGCTCGTTCAAAGAGAATCTACTCCTCGAGCCAATAGGTCATACATAAACCTCCAAGAAAACTCACAAAGAGTACCTCAAACGTATCACCTCATCATTAGGGTCCCAACTCCATAAATGGATAGTCAAAGGGATGAACAATTTGAGAGTTATGGGCATTTTAGTAAAAATGGGTCGGTTGTGTCTGGGTCCGACCCAACCTAGTTCGGCTTACCCAACCCAACCTAGTGAGGTCTGGGCCAGACCAAACCAGCTTGGACCAAAAGCCAGTCCCATTCGGCTATCCAGACTTACCCAGTTGCCCTATTTTCCCCCATCCCAGCCCACCTATGCGGGTTGGTTCGTCTAGCCGAGTGCGGCACGCGGGTCGTGGGCCAACCACTCCCCTTGCACGCCATCCATGGGATCACATGCCAGCTGTCCGATGAGGACCCACACCACGTCATTGGTACTCAATTAAATGGACCACCCTAATCTCAGCTACTTGTCACCACATGTGGTCATGCTGTAGCAAACCCCTCCACCGTCGGTCGTCGAGACGACGGTCGCTAACTGCCGGGTGGCCACGCCGCCTCACACCGACTCTACTTTTGCGGGCCACTACTATCGATATAGTTTTTTAGAACTAGTAACACCTTTTCAATCCATAGGTCGGAACCATCACTAAAGTGGGCTCTAATTCATCTTGCAGTCACTTTGGGGGTCCAACCATATTAAGAACCTCTCTAAAAAGTCTGATGTGACCATGGGGGTCCATCTATAATGAATTAAGAATGAAGATAAAATAATTGGCACAAGAACACCCTTAGACCGAACATCAGCCTTATTCATTTTAGCCTTTTCTTGTCTCATTCTAAAAGGTGGATGAAACAATAAGGATAAATCAGTAAGCTTAAATCCCTTATATCCCACAAATTAACCATCCCACCAGAACGATTGAATCGTGGATCAAACTGTTCGTGGGTTGGTTCACATTCCTCATTGAATTTATGAATGGAGAATGAAATTCATGAATAAATATCTCCCTGCATGGATTTGGATCGGTCAATAAAAAACATTAGTCTTCAGAGGTGATCCTTCCATGATCAATCTTGATCCATCGTCTCGTAATCATTCATCATTTCCAACGAGAGGTTTCCCCATTTCTTTTATTCTACAGAGCTTCTATTGAATTTCTATAGGATTGTGACTCTAATATTGTATCCCTGCCAAGATGTTAAATGAAGAAAGCACATTTTAGATTCATTGCATCACTGTGTTATAGAATCACCACACTGTTTCATCTATTAAATAAAAGGAGATGCCCCATCGTGGCATCACAGCATAAATTTGTTTCTGCAAAACATCAAAAGGAAATAAAATAAACTTTTTACGTTTATTAATTCTCCTTTCAAATGTAGAAATATTACATTTCATTGTCGACTCACGATGGTCAATGTTAATCCCCTCCTAAAGAAAACATCCCCTTAAAAACTTAATAGTGGTCTCAAATTTTCAATCCAATTTACAATTTATGAGTTATTATGATTTTAAAATTAAATATTTTTATTTAATTTGTTTATTTACAATTAAGTCATTTTTGGGTTTTCTCACTGATGACCTGTGCGGACTAAAGTAAAGTCGTGCCTAGGGTAAACCCACCATTCTAAATTCAATTATATCCTAGAATTTCTAATCCAAGCAACCATTTATAAGTTATTCCAATTTTTCATCAAAACCACTTATGCACACTATTAAAAAAATAATAGTTTTCATCGAACCATTCTGGGAATACTGGACCTCAGAATCATATGTTATCTTAGAGCCTGGTCTCGGAATTTTACCAATTAATTTATAAAAATAAACTTAATAAAAATCTGAGTCATTACACATAAGTGGTACACTCTCTCTCTAATCAATATTTTTAGAGGCCTTAGGATGTGAGTTGTAATTTTTAGCATTTACTATCATTTATTCATTGAAAATACCATACATTGTAGTTCCATTCCAAGGTTAATAGTAATTTTTCTTAACATTATCAAATTTTAACTTAATTATAAATTGGTTTTAAATTTATTTTTTATTTATGTGTAAATATTTTTATATAAATTATGGATCCATGATTTGAAGTAATTTCTTTCTTTTAGAATTATTAGGGTGGAATTTAATTATTGAGAAATACTATTCTAAGAAAAAATGTAAACATTTGTAGGTTAGAAAATTAACATGTCTAGGAGTGACCATGACATCCACATTCACTATGCTTACCGCTACTTAAACCTAATATCAGACATGATGCATGTTGGTTGTGACTTTAACTTACCATGTTCACTGGTCATGAAAACATATCCACATTACTACACCCCATACTCTTGATAGGTATACCAACCATGAGTGCCATCACCTGGCCATGTGTTCAGAAATTCCAAAAATGAAAAAATATATGACCAGAAAATGAAATTATATTGACCTTACCAAAACTTTTACGGTAGGAAAACCTACTGTGAGAACCCTCTTTTCATCTAAAACTCATAGTCAACACACTGATCCTAACCTTCATAGTACGAATTATTACTAAAATATTTACCCACCTTTTCCTCCCATGACTCTACCTTCTATGATACTATCAAATGACCCAAATCCTCTACTTACCTTGAAGAATAAGTTCCCTATTTATTGATTCTTAGTGATGAGCCAGAGGTTGGGTCTCCAAAAGTTTCCACCACCCTTTATCTTCCACCCTGAGTAAAAACATGATGTCAACTACTTTGACAATGCCATCATCTACTGCCACACCTAGATTTGAGACGATGGTGGAGAGAAGCCTCATTACGAGGAGAATTACAATTGTACTTTGATTCAATGTGGGATTCACATCGATCAAGGGTGATATATATCCAAATATGTCAATATTGAAGCCAACATGTCTGTATAGACTTTGAGGGAGCTCTGGTATTCTACTATGTCATGAAAAGATATTATTGATTATTGACACCATAGTTGCATGAAAAAGTACCACGCACCCATGGGAATCTTAAGGAAATAATTTATAAGTTTCAAAATAGTTTTTCGGGATGATTCCTTCAACATTAAACATAAACACTGAAAAATGTAAGTTTTGGGAATGAGGTAATCAGGAAAAAACATTTTTTATAGACAATGTTGTTCCACCAAAAAAGAATTGGTTGGAATTCTATGACCAATGATGGGAGAATATGAGTTGTAGGTACCGCTAGAATAAGTTATCTCATGGGTATAAAATTTATTCCCATAAACTAAATGAATAAATGAGTCCCATCAGATAAATCACTACCCAAATTTTTTCCTCCGAACATAATAAAGACACTCAGAGTGATGTAATGTACTAGATCTCACTACCTTAAAGAGGATACTATGATGGATCATGGAAGAGAACTGATTACTTATAAAACTCATCTAGACCCTTCCTTCTAGGAATGTGTAAACCATTGAACTAAAATTAAACCTTCTCCCTACTCAAAGCTGAAATTCCCAAATTCAATGATGAAACACAAGCCCCTCACATTGATAAAACTATGTCACTCAAGCATTCATCTATATAAGGAGATCGCTTTTGGAAGAATGGATGGAGTGGGGAGACCATTAGACTCTGAGAAGAAGAGAATATTCATGCACTACTGGATTCTAATATTATTTTATTCTCATTCATTATTTAACTTTTAAAGATGGCACACTAGAACCTTTATGGTTTAACTTAGGAAAATCCCCTTATTTCTACCATTGATGAATTATGATCTTTCCATATCCATTTTTACTAACTCCTCTATAGATATTAATAGTTTTACTCAGTTTAGGTCCCTTATAGTTCTAGATTTTAATTTCATCTACTTATTATCGTTATTTAACACAAAAGATGCATGGATTTAATCCACTATATACAATATAAAGCTATGGGGGAATTCTAGGTTTAATGGAGGTACCCACTCATTGGGATAAGAAATGGTGGAAATATAGTGATCATTTGATTTCCCTGTCTAAATTTAAATATCTTGATAAAAGTAATTAATGATATTCAATTGATGAGAGGATAAGTTGAAACTATATGAATAGTGATTCAATAGGTGATTGAGGGAATAATAAAATGTTGGACCACTTCTTCTTTAATATATTTTAAACCAATAAATTTTACTTACCGTTTCATTAAAATTGAACCCAAAAAAAAGATTTCACAACTACAAAAACACTACCTTCTTCGGATATAATCTAAGTCTAGCTATTACCACTTACTTATCAGGTTAAAAAATTGTCTTTTTGAGTGCCCTGTGACAAGAGAACATCCAATTTGGCATCATTTCTAGGGATGATAGTTTTTTTAAATGTTTTCAAATTACCAGATCTAGTTCTTCCAACATCACTGGTTTTGACCAAGAGGTTGAGAGAACTATGATGGAAAGGATTTAAACATTAAGGTATAAAAAACAAGATTAAAGAGAGTTTTTAACCATTCTATAGGATAAATATTCCTCCTTAGTTTAATCCTCCCCAAAAGCTAAAACAATAAGTGGAATTTTTAAGGTAATATAGATCATGTTAATAGAAGTTTGAGAGAAATTTCTATTCATAATTTCCATATTAACTATTGAAAATTACAATTAAATGATCCGAAAGACTATGAACTCAAATCTGGAATGACAAGGATACTTTTTATGTTTCTTGGTATATATGGTGAAGACCCCAACATGAACTTAATATCATTTAAATATGTATGAAATGGATTTAGAACTAGAGGATTAACTGAGGATCAAATCAGCTAGAAGGCCTTCCCCTTCTCACTTGAAGGGGCATCTGAGGAGTGGATCTATAATCTCCAGTTTGTAGAATTCAAATCACGGGAGGAGATAGAGAAGACATTCCTCTAGAAATTCAAACCTTTTTCAATTATTTATCATCTTAGAAAATAAATTTATTGAATCAAATAAGAAAATAAAGAACATTTATATGATATCTAAGATATATTCATGAAACTGACCACATCCTTCCTACACCAGCCATATAAAGAACATCACTTCTTGGTATTTTTCTATCAAGTATTGATGGAAAATGACTAGAAAATACTTTATTCCATTACAGGAGGATCAATAATTGATATGTCACAAACTAAAGTAAGAGAATTCATTAAAATGATGTCCTAAAATTTACAACAATTTAGTTTCAAAAATTGAAACTATGGGAGAACATGAGGTTAAAAGTTCCAACTCACATTTAAAAAAATAAAACTGAATAATTAACTTACCTTTTTAGAAAATTATCTGTAAATAAAGTATTGTAATCCTCACCCACCACACCCTAAGAGCCTACGATCTGTGTTATTCACAGGATCATTTTACGGATGGATGACCTCAATTTCAAGGAACTAAATGTTGTGATGTCATGTCTTAGAAACAATTCTAGAACCAACCACGTAGAAACCAATGATTTAAAGAATTTACCATTAAACAATTTTGAACTAAAATCCAACTAACTAAAATACCACCATTTCAATTAGCTTCTCATTAACATTTTCAACCCCCCACCTCCATTCTAGAGATATAATTTTAAACCATATACAGGCTAACAACAAGGAAATCCATAAGACCTTCCATAAAGGACATGTTGAGATAGGTAATAGAATCACAAAATTATCAACACACCACCCTCACCACTCCTAGTTAATAATTAAAATAATTAAGAGAAAAATTCATCTAAATCATGACCACCATAAATAATATGGTAAATCAAGGCTCTAGTAAGCTTCATTATTAGAAAATTACAAACCCGAATGGAAACAGAAGTATTATTACATTAAAGAGTGGAATAGAATGGGAAGAAAATAAATGATTTACCCTAAAAATTGAAATTGGATGTAAATAGTACAATGTTTCTAAAGAATATTCTACAAAATAAGAACCTGAGGATGAGGTAGGGAAGACACCATAAAAATAACAAATAAAAACCATAGATTACCCACAAAACCCTCCACCTCCCTTTTTTATAAGAATTAAAGAACCAAAAAGAACCAAGGAGGAATAATTATAGTAAGAGATGTTGGGTGTCTTAAAGAAATTAGAGATTAACAACCCCATGATAGAATACATTCACTAAATTGTATTGTATGAAATAATCAATAAGGAAATGTGCAAAATTTTAAGGATATTTAAAGATAATGATGATGTATGACCAGGTAAGAATGTATCTTCTCTCATCACCCCCTAAATGCCCTAAAAATTCCAAGATCTAAGTAATTTTTCTCTTACCGATACAATTAGAAATAATAATTTTTATAATTTACTATGTGACTTGGGAGATTAAAATAATGTAAATAATTATTACATTTATTCTTCTTTACATATGGGAGAACTTAAACCCACTAATGAAATTTTAAAACTTTCTAATAAAACCAATACATATCTGATAACTATCCTTGAGGATGTCCTGGTAAGTGTATAAGGTTACCCATTCCCTGCTATCTTTTATATTCTTGACATGGATGAAGTAAAAGATAAATATCAATCTCTCATTATTCTATATAGTCAATTCTTAAATACCTATAAACCCATTATAAATGTCAATGAAGTAACCCTTTTCATAAAATTTGGTGAGGATATATTATATTTCAACATTGTTAATTCAATGAATCATCCACATGAAAAACATTATGTTTTCGCATTAAAAAATTTTGAACTCCCCTATTCATCTAGGGATGAAATTGAAATTTCACAGCCCACTAGATGTCATTAACTCCTACAGGGCTACACAAATTTAATATTGTATAAAACTCAGAAAACCTAATTATAAATATTGTATCTAGAAAGTTCAAGTGTCGAACCCATAGGGACAGTTCGTATGTTCTAAATTAAATAAATAAATTTAAATTTAAATTGTTTGGTTTTTTGGGAGAAGGAAATAAAGTGAAACAAAGATTGAATTTTATTATAAAGATAGGAGGAATGCAAGGTTCAGTGATTTTTAGGTTCATGATCTAAGGATTAAATTTTTATTGGGTTATTCATATTTACTATTGGAATTGGGTCAATAGGGATCCTTGGTCGAGGTATCCTTCCCTAAACCTATGATTACACTATTGGAATGGTCATGTACTAGGTTAAATAAAAGAGATAGGAGACCCATGAACTTCTTTAAAAATAACTAACCAAAATTTCATAATTTCTATACATAGAATAGGCTAATTAATTGAAGTAAAAAAATAATAATCCGAGGAATACAGTAATGGTCGTGCAATACAGAAATAAGATGAATTGGAATTGATAAAACAATTTTCAGTAATCCAAAACATGAATAATTAATAGAAACAATACCTAACAACAGATTCCGTAAAAATAATATCACCCAAAAAAAGAGAACTACTCACTCATTATAGGTATGATGAAAACAAGTAGAATGGGTACTTGAGGAAGAATAGAAGTGAAGAACAGTAGTGAAGAAGGACTTTGGATAATCACTTCATCACATAGAAGTGTTCTGTCAGTTTCTCTTAGCCTCCCCTCATCCCCTTACTAATTTGATGTTATCCAATGGTAGCATATATAATAAAATCTTCAAAACGTCAGTGTAGGCGTATTTAGTTTTCAGCCTGTAAGAACTTACATGATGTGTAAATAAGTTACATTACATGTAATATTTGAATTCCAAGGTATCTAAAATTTTATAGTATCTCCTCAAAAAAATTACCTTGAAAAAATTCATGTCTTGTGATTGGAATACATGATGTATAATTTTCTTTCTTCACAATTTTCATCTCCATGCTTCTTCAAAAATCCCATGTCCCACTGTTTTGATTTGCTCGTGGCGTCAAGTGTCTTTTAGCTCCAAAATTAACCCCTTTTAATTTATTATTTATAAATATATTGTTTCCTACCATAAAACATAAAACAATTCAATATGTTCCCAAATTGGAAAGATTAATCATTTCAATATCCAAATCAATACCTTAAAATACCATAAAATTTATGCATGAAAAACAACATAAAAAATTTTTAATGACATAATTAGACTAGGAGAATCATTGGAAACACTCGACCTACTAGAAAAATCTATTTTGGAATATGAACTTAATATAGATAAAATTTTATATGTTGATCAATTTGATGAAATTAATACAAATTATTTTGAGGATTTACATAAATCTAATAATAGAATTTATTTATTACATGTGTAGGTGGAAAAAATGGAGAATAATGAATGAAAAAATGTCTAGAAAACTACCCTATATTAAAATTTTAACGGATTCTATAAAATTGAAAATATTCATTTTTGAAGAAGGATAATAAACTTCAATTCATAATTTCCAATAAATTATAGACTATCCATGAAATCCAAATACTAAAAATCAAAAAATTTATATTTAAAAGACAGAATGGACATTGGGATAAATTATAAGAATAATCCCTCCCTCGTGCATGCATATTTTTTTGGAAGAAGGATCCATGTTATTAGGTCAAACCCATAGAAGGTTCAACCCAACACTCTTAGAGGTAGCAAAAAATAATGTATAGATAATTTTAAAGGATTAAATAATCTATCACATCTCATATTCCCAATGGGTGAGCCCCATTAAAATTTTGCCAAACAAAAATATTTACACAATTATGAAGAATGGAAAAAATGTTTTGGTACACAGCATGATCCATAATAGGTGGATATTTTGTATGAAATATAGAATATTAATCCATGTAACCATAAAATACAATTTCCCCATACACTTTGTAGAAATAATTCTATAAATACTAGATAAAAAAGTACATTATTGTTTCCTTGATGATTCTTATGGATATTATAAAGTTCGAAAAGCTCTTAATGAACAAGACAAGTCCACCTTCACATTTACTGTTGATATGTTTTCCTATCGATGGATGCCATTTAGTCTCTATAGTGACATAAGTACATTTCAACACTATATGGTAAGTATCTTATCAAAACTGACTGAGAGTTCCTTAGATGTACTCTCTGATGAATTCAATTTGTATGAGAATATATTTAAAAACTTTCTACATATGTTGTTAAATGTTTTAAAAATATTTATTCCGAAACACTTGGTTTAAGATTTTAAAAAACATAATTTTATAGCAAAAAAAAAAGAATTATTTTGGGCAATTTAATTCTTAAATAAGGAATTGAATTTGATAAATCCAAAGTTGATTTCATTTCAACACTACCCTAACACAAAAGTATTTGGAAATTTAGATCATTCCTAGGCCACATTGGATTTTATATAAGGTTTATTAGGGAATTTAGAAAATTTTATTTTCCTCTAACTAGCTTACTCAAGAATGAAATAAATTTTTATTTGATGATTCATGTAGGTCATCCATTGAAAAATTGAAAGAATATTTAACTGATTCCCAAATTTTTATCTACCAAACTAGATTCACCCTTTTGAGAAACTATTTGATGTGTCTTATAGAGTAGTATGCGTTAACTTATCTTAAAAGATAAGATTCCATGAGTAATAGCCTACATTTCAAAAACCTTTGAAACAACCCAGATTAACTACATAATAACAAAGAAGGATTTCTTGTCCATTGCTGTAGCTTTAGAAAAATTGTGTTTTTTCTCTTTTATGAAGTAAGGTGATTGTTTATTCTAATCATAAACCTTGAAGATATTTGATCAATAAGGCTAATGAAAATCCCAGACGGGTAACATAGATCTTGTTTCTTCATGAGTTTGACATCAATATTAAGGATAAAAGGGATATGAAAATACAGTGGATAACCACATGAGAAGAATTCATAAGACTATTTAGGTAAAATAATTCCTAATGACCAGTAAAAATGATTTATTCCATGTTGATCATAATTACATCCTATACCAATCTCTATGGTATATTGACATAGTAATATTTTTGTCACAGTAATGAAACCTTCCTTCTTATCTATGTATCAAACCACTATATTGAAATCTAAACCAAAACACTATTTTTTGGAACACGCTAATTTATAGAAAATGTATAATGACTAAATCATTTGAAGGGGAATTCCTAAGGAACTGATGATTTATTTTCTTTATTTTTTCCACACACTTAATATGGAAGACATTTTGGACCTCAAAGAACCACTGGAAAGAATTTATAAGAAGGATTTTTCTGACTCTAAATTTTTGAAAAATTCACATGATTTTTTTACAAAAATTCCCAAAATTATAGTTTACTGGTTTAATTTCTTTAATATAAGAAATTCCCTAAAAACCATTGATTTTTTGTAAATTATTTGATTTATGGGGAATCAACTTCATGGTCCCATTTCCTATTTCATTTGGATTTTTCTATATCTTGTTAGTAGTATAATATGTATCTAAATAGATCAAGGTCAAATCCACTCAGGCTGATGAAAAAAAATGTAATTTAATTTCTAAAATAAAACATATTTTATAGGTTTGGAATACCTTGATCTATAATCAGTGGTCAAGGAATTCATTTCTGAAGCAATAACATGAATCCCCTCATGAGAAAATATGAAGTTCACTATAAAACCTATACATCTTATCACCCACATAAAAATTAATTAGAATATATTTCTAACAGAGAAGTCAAAAGTATCTTAGAGAAGATAGTGTAGCCCAATCGCAAGGACTAGAGTAAGAAAATAAAAGATGTAATATGGGTGTAAGAAACTACTCACAAGACCTCATTAGTTATGTCACCTTATAAAATTATTTGTGGTAAACATTTACACTAGACTATTGATCTACAACAAAAATAATACATGGCTATAAAATAAGTCAACCTAGAGTTTAGCAAGGATGGAGAAAAAAACAATTAATAATAAAGAATGAGTAGTTGAGGAGATAGGCTTACGAAAACTCACTACATTATAAGAAGAAAACAAAATCATCTGATGATAAATTGATTCAGAATAGATAATTTCATGTTGGAGACAAAGTACTTCTATTTGCTTCCAGAATGAATCTTTTCCTTGGTAATATTCATTCCAACTAGACTAATACATACATAATAACTATTAATTTTCCTTTTGTTGTAGTTGATATTGAAGGATAAATTTTAAATCAACCATTCATGGTGAATGAACAACAAATAATGAAGTACCATGAGGATTTTGGAAATAACATGTGGATGAATCTATACTCCTCCCAAATATTGAAAAATAAATACTATTTGGTTGTATCTTTCCTTTATTTGGGTCTAGATGTTTATTTTATTTTGAATTATCTTTCTTAAACAAATGAATATTAAAATTTAACTTGGAGAGTATTAGAACAACTCATGAGGTAAGAGATCAACTAGAATCTATAAATAAATAAAAATTGTTTTCATAAAAATATAGTTTAAAAAATTACTACTTGTGTATAGTAATATGTTTTTATTTTTCACTATTTTATTGAACCTCATTTAAACCCTTCCTAGTTTTAAAATAGAGTATTAGATTTGAGTAATTCTTTAGTTATAGAATTTTTAAACTTTATTTAATTTATGACAGATTTAGTCACTGCATTTATAGAATTCTATTCTTAGAACTAAAATACGGATTGAGAGTGAAATGATTTGTGTAGAATAAATTTTATAACATTAAGACATTGAAATTTTGAACATAATCTGAGGTCACTTGACCTCTATGAGAAAAAAACACATTAGGAATCCATCTAAAATATAAATGATATAAGTCATTTTAAGATGGAATAAAAAAATGCAATTTTGATCCCGTAATGAATCTGTGAGAAAAGGGAACTGGTTGAGATATAGTAATTAAATAAATCCATTTCAATAAGTTAAATGCACAATGATTTTCACCGGATTATGGATGATAAAATTAAAATAAATGACCTTGTAAAAAATGAATCCATTTAGGTGAGAGGAATATTTACTCAATTGATTGAGAAAAAATTGAATTATTACACATTCAATTATGTTTTATCAATAATGTGAAAAATAAAACCTTGGTTTGGGGAAACATGGGAAGGAGGAAAAAATTGAGGTTATTTTTGTTAAAATTTTGATTCTACTTAAATATAATTTGATCGACTTCTAAACTGATATTTTAATTGAACTGCTATGAGCTAGTGGCTTGATTCACATATGAGGAATGACAATTTTTCATATTGTATAGGCCCATGTTTTCTTCTTCTTTGACTGATAAATTTAGATATAGGATGGATGGACCTATTTGTGAATAAATTTAAATTCAATGATAATATTTCATGGTTGTGAAATAGTTTTACGAATGGGAGAGTTATGTGAGTTAGAATTTTAAAATTTATTGTATTTTATCTATTGAAAATACCAAAAAATATAGTTGAATTCCCTGATTAATAGTAATTTTTGTTAACATACTGAAATTGGAGATTAATTAGAAATTAGATTTAAATATTGTATTTATTGATGTGTATATATTTTTATGAAAATTTTAGAGCCATTATTTGAAGAAAAAAAATTCTCTTTGAATTATAAGGGTAGACTATAATTTTAGAGTAATACCACACTAAAAAAATGCGAACTTTTTCAGTTTGGAAAATTAAGAAGTACATGAGTGACCATGGAATCCACGATCACTATGATTTGAATGAGTATTTATAGTTTTCTACCCCTTTAAGAACATACCATCACATTGTAGGCATGGTGACAATTAATTCAACATAACACATACACTGCTCATGGTCAATTATCCACCTTGTCATGCCCCATACTCCTAGTAGGTATACCTACTATGAGTGCCATCAGTTGGCCATGTGTTCTTAAATTTACCAAAGGAAAAATAGATAACTATATGAAGGAATTGTATTGACTGTTCCACCACTCTCATGGTAGGAACACCTAATGTGAGCACCCTATTTTCAACCATAACTCACAGTCAACACAATGATCATGAAATTCATATTAATAATTCTCAATGAAATCTTTAACCACCTATGCCTACAATGAATCTACATTCTACGATGGAATCAATAGACACCAAGCCTCTACCTCCCTTGAATACCAAGATACCTCTTGACAGATTCTTAGAGATGACCTAGTGGTTGGGCACTGCTCCAAAATTTTCCACCACCATTTATTTTTTGACTCGGAGGAAAAGCTTGATTCCACCTACCATGCGAATGACACATTCTTCTTACACTCTCACATTTTAGGTGACAAAGGAGGGAATCCACCTTTCGAGGACAATAGAATTAGTAAGTTGATTTAATCTATGCTCTACATCGATCAAGGGTGAGATCTATCTAAATGATCTATGAGAAAATAAACCCTATCTGTGCAGCCTTTGAGGTAGATATATAAGTCCACTATATCAAGATGGAAATTACAAATTTTTGACACCAGAGCCATGTGAAAAAGTACTAGGCTCCCATGATAATATTATAGATACAAAGGAGTAGTTTTGAAATATTTTTATGAGAATATATCTTCACTATTAAATAAAACCACATGCAGGGGTAATTTTCAATCATGTGGTAATAAATAATATCCATTGTACTAAAAAAATACATCACTACTACAATGAAATAGTTTTTTTTATGGACAATGATAGAGGAATTTATGTTTCAGATTCTAGAAGAATATGATGCATCATGGGTAGAAATAATGACACCCAGGTGATAAATTAATAAACGATTCCCATTAGCTAAATCACAAGCCCAAATTTTTTCCTTCGAATATAATAAAGATTCCCCTATGTTTCAATGAAATTTATCACTCCACATTCAAAAGGATACTATACTAGATCATGGAATAACATATATTCTTTATAGAATACATCCAGACCCTTCCTTACAAGAATGTGTCAATCTTCAATAAGAAGGTAATCCTACTCCCTGCTCAAAGTATACATTCTATGATACTATGAAAAAACAAGTGAACCTCACCCAGAGATAAACATTATATCTTAGCACTCATATATATAAGGATATTACTACTAGAAGAAAAGAGGTAGGGACGAATTTTTAAATCTGATAATGGTAGAATACTCACAAAATACTGGCTTCTACTCTTTTTTATTCACAATTAGTTTTTATCCTATGATGATAAAATAATATAACCTATATGGTTTTGCTAAGGATAGTCCCTTTATTTCCCCTATTGTTAAATTATGTTCTTTACATATTCATTTTTTCTAACACCTCTATAGATCGTAATAGTTTTAATCAGTGGATTCCTCTTAAGGTTCTATTTTTTAATTTCATCTTCTTATTAGTGGTATTTCATACAAAATACACTTAGATTTAATCCATTTCATGAGATAGTAAGTATTACAGAAATTCAAGGGTGAATGGAGTTAACCAGTCAACAAGATAGAAAAAGGTGTGAAATAAAATGATCATTTTATTTTCCTAACTATACTGAAAAAAGTAGATAAAATTAATCAATGATATTTAATTTATGATTTGAAAGGATGAAAACAATTTAATAATTATTCAACAGGAGAATGGGGTAATAATCCAATGCTTGACCACTGAATATTTAATTTACTTTAAAATCAAAAAATTTTACTTAATGTTTCCTTAAAAGTGAACCCATAAAATAAGATTTCAACACACATATAATACTTTCTTCTCTGGAGACAATCCATGTCCTGATTTTATTACATATTTATTGGGTTCAAAAATTGTTTTGCTGAGCACCCTACGATATGCGCTCATAACCTTACTAGATTTGGCTCTACCCGTATTTTTATACCTAAATAGTTTTCAATGAAAATTGAATCACCAATTAGATGATTTTATTATCAGTGAAAAATAATATTCATAAAATTAATGTATCTGAATTTTATTTTTATGGGAATTAGAATATTTTTATTGTTAATTTTGTTTGATTTGATGAAGGATTAATTATTTCTACATAGACTCCAAATTAAATATTTTCTTAAAAAAATATTCCAATCTATCCCTTTAAGGATTATTATGAACTTTAATTTTTTTCCTCAGATATGTCTTAATTCCCAACCATGATATGTATCTAGATCGAAATGTTTGAAAGAAACTAAATAAAGAGATATGCCTATATTAGAGTTTTCGAGTCTTCCCAAATATTGGCATAACATTAAAAAATTATATCTCGAGTCATTTATACATAATATATACCTTAATATAAATTTAATTACTATGTAATAATTAGAATTTCATGAAAAAAATTTATTTATGGGGGGACAATATAACAACCTATGATTTCCCTACACATTTTCCTTAAATAAACAAAGTGTTTGATAGCTTACTCAACATGCAACACCAAACTAAAATAAACCATAATATTTTTTATACCATTAAAACCTATATGTTGAATTTGTAGGTATAAATAGGAGTGACTAAATTAAAAAATGTATTAATATTTATATATATAGACAGAGAGGTTATTTAATAAAAATTTACATAATTCATTATTGTGTTTACGAATATAAATTTTTATGGGATATAGATTTTGTCAAATAAATCTAAGTATATTATTGTTAAATGATTATTTTAATTAGATTTAATATTAATTAATTAATTATATATTTTTTATTGTTTTATATAAATTATGGGTAAGAACATATAGTTTTTTAAAATTTATATTTCTATAAAAATAGTTTCTCATTTTATTTTAATATTTTATTTTAAATTTAATATATAAAATTTGAGAAATTTAAATTTACAAAATATAATTCTCTTTTGTATTTAGAATGGCAATATTTTTTTAAGATGAATTTTTAGGATTCTTTTAAAAATATTGGTTTTAGGTGAATACTGAAAAATATAATTTCAATAAATTACATGACTTTTATGACATTATTAGTATATAAGTGTGGATTGGAAATTAATGAAACCTTTTTAGAAGACCAAATATGTACTTTATAAAATACTTTATAGATTTAAAAATTTTGGTCTTATTTTAAAAACATGTATATTAAATTTTAGAACATAAGTTATATTTTTCCAAAAATTGTTTTTAATTCATTATAAATTTAGTATTTGAAAATAAATTTTTATCACTGTTAAAAATTCATATAATAAAATAGATTTCAAATTTAAAATTGGTTGGTCAGAATTTTGTAATGTAAGAAATTTTATTTCTATCCATAAAGGTTAATTTACCATAGGTAATAACTGGCTGACATAGTAAATTTTAAAATGGTAAAATTAAAAAAAAAATCTAATAACACTGAGTAGAAAACATGTTTAAATGAATCTGTGAGAATGGGTTGTTGGGGAATAAATCAAAATTATATCCTTAATAATCCATTATTTCTCAATTTTGGAGATAAATTCCTTGAGCCGGACTATAGCGACCCTAACCCTAGTAGCCCAAAGTTGGTGTGTCCTTTATTACATTAACATAAGATATAAGGAATCACATACCAAAGGAACTAATAGTTTAGTAGTTTTGATAAAATATAAAAATACATAATTCCTATATTACATATGAAAATAAAATTTACAACATAATATTTTTTGAGAAAAAAATTATTCCCTCTAGAGTACCCATGCACATCAATCATAACACACTTCATTGAATCCTGGGGAAAAGAAATTAAATAAAGGTGAGATCAAATACTCAGTAATGGTAAAGTAAATACAAATATATCATGAATCAATAATAATAATCATCATGGAAAGGTAAATAAATGAAGAAAAATTCCATTTAAATAACTTGACTATCATTATTAGATAATGGAAGACCAATATAGAAAGATGAATAATTGAGAACAAATTCCATTAAATCAATAATATGAGATTGAAATTCATACAAAGATAATATAATTATCAATATCTCCTAGATAATAATAATTATTAAATTATCATTGTAGGAAATTCTTAATTATTGGGCGTCATGATCTCAGGAATCTTGATACCTCTACCATCAAGACCTTTCACAAGATGGCTTAAAAATATAGGTAGAAACACATTTAATTATAACTTACTGATTCACCTAATGAGGCTACTGATGCATCAATGGGATATATAATTCTTGTCCCCACACATCACTTCATGTGAAAATCATTCCTCATATATCTAATAACTTATTAAATTCATAAAAAATGTGTCTTATCATCAAATATCTATATTGAGTAAAGAATAAAGATTTATCAACATTTCCCTAAATAAACAAATAACATTCAATTTAGAACACTAAATGATATAATTATATAATTTTTATGTAATAAACATAACCATCATAAATAATATGGATATTTAGGGGAAATTTAATGTTCACTGATCACTTTAAAGTGAATATTTCAAGGGAATGTTAATGAATAAAAAATTATTTGAGAAAGTGGATTTAAATACCTTAATTTTACAAATGATCATAAATCATCCTTAGAATGAATAAGTATAGAATACATAAAACATATTTCTAGTGTATCATAAGTAGAATAATTATTCTTTGTTGATGAATAGAAATTCCAAAAAAAAGAACCATTGAAACATTCTTGAGAAAAATAAACCTTGAACATTGAAAAAAACATTTAAGAACTAAAATTTCACAAAACGTTTTGCAAATTATTCTATTTTAAATAATTATTTTTATGTTATAAAATAATAATGAAAACATTCGAGTGGTCATGATGGATAGAAATTCCATACATTCCATACACATTAAAATAAATATTCTATTCACTTTTTCGATAAAATCCAAACGAGACTTGTTTTGAAAATGAAATGAATATTCATTTGATATTTTTTGTAAGAAGAAATAATTAGTAAAAATTTATTTAATAAATCTTCTGGTAAATGTTAAAAACGTTTTTGAAAACATTTTTTTAGAAAACATGTTTTTGGATGAAAACAGATTTCTTAACGAAGAGAGAAATGGTGTCATATTTTCTTAAAAACCAAAGATTTAAAATTGTTATAGATACATTAAAACATCTTGAATAATCATAGAAGAAGAAAATGAAATGGGTTTTTGAGATAATGATAAAATAATTTCCTTCAATGACAATACATGTATAAACTGTCCCGATTAAAAAGAGATTTTGAAATAAGCCCTTACAAAGATCATAATATTGAAGTGAGAATTAGTAAATTAATATATTATTTTCATAAAATGTAAATACACATATAAAAAGTGTAGATGCATCATATTATAATCAAAAGTAATTATACACATAATCATAGAATATCAAAGGCAAATTAATATGTAATACAACCAAATAAAAATAAATTGAGTTTTGAAATTCCTTACCACCTAGTAAATTTCATATCAAATCCGTTTGGATGAAATAATTCAAATTGAAACTTAAAATACCATTAATTAAGGAGGAAAAATGATATTAAAGGTCTTAGGGGTAGTATATACACTATATAAATGAAATTAGGTGCATAACATTACAAATACCCTAATTAAGAGAAATTGAGATAATATCCATTACACATATCATATCATTTAATTAAAGATTAATAAATGAATTGATTATGTTTATAAAATTTAAATCCACATAAAATAACTGGAAATAAAATATAAAAAAATCAAAGCTCATTACACACATAACCTTAGCATGACATAATCTATGAAGTAGAGATTTAACATAATGAATGGAAATTGAGTTAAGAAATACATTTACTCAAACTTCCTTTTGACTAAACATGCATTAAACTCATCTATAGTGGTTTTAAAAATGTTATTAACTTATACCAAGAGCATATTAATATTTATAATATCAAATATGATCCTTTTATAACATATTATCACTCATTTGTTAAAACTATTTCATTATTTTCATTATTTTGGGTGTTTATTAACTTTTTTATCATTCTTAATTCATCATGAAAGTTATCATTATTATAAATATTATATTGTTACATAATATACATAATAATATCAATGTAATAATTATAATATTTTATATCAATTATAATTTTACGACCAATCATGAATGATGGATTTTAGAAATTAAGTACGTTATGATCATGAAGACGGTAGACCATACATACACATGTGTAATATTATCATTTTTTAATGATCATTATGGAAATGATGTAATTAATATTTTTTATTTCTATAATTATCATAATAACATATTATTTATTTAAATATAATTCAATATATCATACATGTGGTATGATGATGAAAAAAGAGTCACATCGCTTTGTGAAGGGGGTAGTCCATTGTGGATGAAAGATGTTATCATCTTTAAGTGAGTGAAAATTTAAGAATAAAATGATATATTAACTTTTAATAATGATAAATATGTGATTAAAAAAATTATCTCATTTTATATAACATATTTTTACTAAATTTATCCTTATTAACTTCCATTTAAAGCATTAGTGAAAACGAGAATCACATCATTTCATGGGGTGGTAGTCCACCGTACATAGGAGTGATGTTATAATCTCCCCTACAGAATGGAATGTAAAAAAAGGTTTATATTACATAATGACTAAATATGTATAATTATGTTATAAATATAATATATACATTATATACATAATCATAACCAATCTTGATAGGTGGTAATTGTAACATCCCCGAACTAGTGCACCCTCAAGTGACTGAGACGGTTGGTTATGTGACATCAAGTGAACCTACCCATACACCAGAGGATGCCGACAAGTAGAAAGGGTCTAATGAATAAAGTGGGGAGACTATAGCCTATGGTAAGAGTTGCAATAAAAGTATAAATAATAGTAGAGTACCGAAAATAATAAAAACAATATTAATATATAATTAGACATCCAAAACTAAGAAAGGTACCAATTGAATAAATAAAAATAATAAAAAATAATGTAATGAAAAGATGAATGTATTTAAATGACATGCTAAACGTCATAAAAATAAAAGAATAAGAATAATCAAATAAAAACACCAAACCCTTGTCCTGAACACCATGTCAGTCCTCCCTCTAAACTCCATCCCATCCAACAAGGAATCAATCAATTGTAAGGTCCCTTTCCCTTTTCCAATCCTACATCCATGTAATCTATATGGTACTTAAATGGAAGTCCAAATGAGTTGTGATTATAACTCAGTAGGTCGACACCACCGTGTATAAAAAATACAATATGAGAGATATAGTGCATTCAATATAGAGATAAATAAGGTATTAATTTAATAAATTAATAATGTATAAGAAATAGAACAGATGACACTCATGTTATGGGTTAAAACCTGAGGCCATACAAACCTTCAGTGCCCTACCAGGTATCCCTCTTTGAGGGTAGATCCTCTTATATTAGGATGGATCACCTAAAACAGCGCCTAGTTCTTTTTTGAGGTTGAATCACTCAGAAAAATACCATAAACATATGGCCTCTACCCTCAGGCTATCCAAAAATACCACTCTCAGGAATAAGTAGAGTCCCGACCTCAAAAATCATGTAACTGTGCATCTGGACCTCAGGAATCTGACATAATTACATACTCTTCCCTTAGGCATCCCAGACGAGTGTGCCAATAACTCAGGTGGTACGAAAACCTGCACCAATCCCTTTGGCGTTAACACCAATCAAAAGTTGTATCTAGATAAACTCAACATTCCAAAGAGTAGAAAACCCTCAAGTATCAATCACATCAATAACAAATTTTCTCATAATCTGATCAAGAAAACTCAAAATTCTAGTATCAAAGAAACCAAATTTATCATCATTAGAAACAATGGTCAATTTAAAAAAATACTATACGTCTAACCAATTCATTTCATTAATCCAGGTTTTTAATTATCATTATAATTATATCAATACTGTTTATTTAATCATTTGACCCTAAAACCATTCATATATTAATTTACCACTTAAACTAAGGCGATTCAACCCTAATAAATCACACAAATTAATAATTATTCCAATTCAAAAGTTTAATCCAACAATCAATCAATTTCACATAATTAATTCAATAATCAACTATTCCTGATTGACAATCCCAAACTTATAATTAATTCAAAAATTAATTATTCAATTGGAAATATTAATATCCTATAATTAATTTAATAATTAATTATTTAATCAATGGTTATATACACACAAAAATCTATATTAATTAATTCAATAATTGATTAATCAAAACTCACCAATCATAACATTACATCCATTAATTACTTCATCAGTTAATTAATCTAACCAATCCCATTATTTAATTCAATAATTAAATAATCACATAAATCTCATTAAATAATTTTGTAATTAATTAATCTCATTATTTAATTCAAAAATTAAAAAATCGCATTTCTCACATTAATTAATTCATCAATTAATTATCCAAATTATTTAATTAAACACATAAATAATATCATTACTCACATAAATAAATTCATCAATTAATTAACACCATTATTTAATTAAAAAATTACTAATAACATTACCCACATTAATTTATTTATAAATTAATTATTCTCATTATTTAATAAAACAATTAAATAATCAAATTAGTCCATAAATTAATTCATCGATTAAATAATATCATTATTTAATTAAATAATTAAATAATCACATTTCTCTTATTAATTAATTCATCAATTAATTAACACCATTATTTAATTTAATAACTAAATAATTAAATTATTCAAATTAATTAATTCATAAACTAATTAATCTCTTTATTTAATTCAATAATTAAAAAATCACATTCCTCATATTAATTATTTCGTTTATTAATTAATCTCATTATTTAATTCAATAATTAAATAATCAAATTTAACAAATTAATTAATTCATAAATTAATTAACAACATTATTTATTTAAATAATTAAATAATCACATTACTAACATTAATTATTTTGTCAATTAATTAATCTATTTATTTAATTCAGTAAATAAATAATATCATTACTCACATTAATTAATTCATCAATTAATTAATACAATAATTAAATAATCACATTTCTCACAATAATTAATTTTTCAAATAATTAATCCCTTTATTTAACTCAATAATTAAATAATCTCATTACTCACATTAATTAATTCATCAAATAATTAATACATGTCTTTAATTCAATAATTAAATAATATCATTACTCACATTAATTAATTCACCAATTAATTAGTAATATTTTTTTATTTGATAATTAAATAATCACATTACTAACATCAATTAATTCATCAATTAACTAATCCATTTATATAATTCAAAAATTTAGTAATCTTATTACTCATATTAATTAATTCATCAATTAATAAATACATTTATTAATTAAATAATCGCATTTCTAATATTAATTAGTTTGTCAATTAATTAATCTCATTATTTAATTCAATAATTAAATAATCACATCACCGAGATTAATAAATTCTTCAATTAATTAATATCATTATTTAATTGAACAATTAAATAATAAAATTAGTCACAATAATTAATTCAACAATTAATTAACCCCATTATTTAATCAAACAATTAAACAATCACATGGTTCCCATTAATTAATTCATTCATTAATTAATCTCATTATTTACTCAAAAAGTAAATAATCCCATATATCATATTAATTAATTCATTAATTAAATAATATCATTATTTAATTCATTATTTAAATAGTCACATTACTCATAATAATTAATTCGATAATTAATTAACCCCATTATTTAATTAAATGATTAAATAATCTCATGTATCCCATTAATTAATTCATAAATTAATTAATCCATTTATTTAATTCAATAATTAAATTATCTCCTTACTCATATTAATTAATTCATAAATTAATTATTATAATTATTTAATTCAACAATTAAATAATCACATTACTCACATTAATTAATTCATCAATTAATTAATCTCACTATTAAATTCAATAATTAAATAATCTCATTACTCAAATTAATCAATTAATTATTTAAGCTTAAACAATTCAACAACCCGAATTAATTTATCAATTAAATGTTCCCCCTCAATCAATTAAATATCCCCAATTAATTTTTCAACTAATTGTTCTATCTCAATCAGTTCAATAATCATACCAATCTATAATAATTAAATCTTTAATTTATTAACATAAATCATCAAATTTAATATAAAAAAATTAATTCTATAATTAATTTTTCAATTTCAAAAAGACTTATCTTTTAATAATTAATTTTATAACTAATTATTCAAAAACCACAATTTCATAATCCCAACCATTCCCATTAATTAATTATACAATTAATTAATCATGTTCAACAATCTCAATATTCTCAATTTCACATTTACTTCAATTAAGAAAATATCCAAATTAATTAATTTAATCAAGAACTCAGTTTCTAGACATCAAATATAAATTTTACCATTACAATCACTTGATCAAAATTCAAGACTATGAGATATAATTTTAGACCACCTAACTCAAATATGATGAACAAATGATATGAATCCAATATTGTTGATGGCACGTGTTCCAATGACTATTGAATGCGAAATTAAATAAATAATCATATCCAGTTTAATAAAAATATTCTCAAAATACGTTATTTTATATGAAAACAAATTTGATACACACCATCCTCTTATCAAGTAAAATCCAATTCCACCAGTGTCATGTCAATCAGATCAATATTGGAAAAGATATTGATGATTGAAGTTTAAAAATAGAGACAGGGAGAGGAGAGAGGGGTGTGTGGGATTCTCTTATATGCTTGAATTCTTTGAGCACCCCTTCATGCCATGATTTTCCATATATATTTATTTTTTTAAACAATCAATTAATGATCATTCATCTCTGACTTCAACCCTCACCCATATATCCCGAGCCTTAGTTATTTCATCATAATATATTTTTATTTATTTAACTTTATTTTACACCATTTATTATATCTTTCATCAACCACATTTATTTCATATTTAAATACTCATTAATTAAAATCCATCATTAAATATGTATTTAATATCATCTATATATATACATATATAAACAACCACACACATATATATAATTTCTATATGTTTGCAACCATGTATATATTTTTTTCATTTATTTATACTAGTGAGAATATATATGTATATATATATACATACTTGTTATTTCCTACTTTAATAATAATTATAATAACAAAAAATAATACTATCATTATTTTATTATTTCACCTCACTTCCACAATTATAATTTCAAAACTGTAATAAAACTATTATTAATTACACATTCTCATTTATTCAACACAATAAATACCATTTTCAATAATAAATAAAAAATCCCTAATTATATTCTCATGCATTTATATAACACAAATACTAATCATATTGTTAATTTTTTACAACCCATAAAATATTTGAACTCCAAAATAATATTTTTTTATTAATTTAAACAAAAACATAAATATTTAATAAATTTTTCCGTGATCAAACATTCCATTGATAAGAAAAGTATGAAAATTAGAAACAAAATGGGTTTTTACAATCTCCCCACCATAATACTTCTTGTCCCTGAAAAGTGGTTCAGATCATGGAACCACTACTCCCAACCCTAGGTGTTTCCAAATATGAATAAAATTTATAACTATATAAATTTCAAATGAATCAAGTCTAAGCCAAAATATAATTTTCTCTCAATTATAATATTATATTCATTAAAGCCTTTTGTTTTTTTTACCATTGAAATTCATAAAAAGTGTTTTATCGAACCTCCCCACATGGTCAAAATCGAGGCTCTATAACTACACTTAACCATCCTACACATATATCTTGATTATCAATGGGTTGTAGGATTGAAATATAAATATAAATGCTTACTTAAAAGAGGGGGGTGAATTGTAAATTTAATAACATTCATTTTTAACCTTAAGAAAAATTATGTTTAACAATGTTAAATAATGTAAATTCAGAAGACCTTTAAGTTCTTCAAACATGTGAGGTTCCAAAAATATGGTTTCATAAATGGAATTTAATAAAAGTTTACAAGGAAATGATTTTACCCTGAAACTTAAAAAATCTTACTTAACATACTATACAAAAGAAGAAGAATGTATAAGAAGGTTATGCATTCTTCCGTTTTCAAAATATAGTGGAAAATAAACATAAAACAAAACAAGTAACAAGTATGAAATCTTTTAACCCAAAGTAAAGGGTATCAAATAACATTGGATAAATGACTCTTGATTTATACTTTCAATAATGTCGGTCTTACCCACATCAGGGTAATCCCGTGATAGGAATATCAGATTCTGTCTTGCTATCTTGCAAAACCCTCAGACTTTAAGGTAGTTGGAACCTCTGTATTCCAATCCATAGAAGTCCTAAAACATTACGGTAGTTGGCACCTCTGTCCTCCTATCCTCAGAAGTCCTTCGATTGTACACAACAGTAATCAGAGTCACATGAAGCAAGGTAATCAGGATGTTTAGTACGCACAAGTAATGATAGTCTCTCTCTGTAGAAATTACCTCAGCGCCATGTAATCTCTATATTGATGGATTAGTAATGAGCTCATTCAAATGAGCTCCTCTTTATAATAACTTCCCAAATGGTTGACTCCAACCTCCAACATCCATATTTTTCTTTGAATCACGGAGGTAATTGTACATGTGTCACTCAAAAAATGGTTAGTTATAAATAGATTGTACGACATCATTTCATAACTATAATAGGTGTAAAAAAATATGATTGCGTAACCGATTCCAATTTTTTGGAGTCTAAGGAAAAATAATGATCAAAGTCTATGAAAATAAACACTTGGAAACTATAAATTGAGGTTGTTTGTATTATGTTTTCCAAGGGATTCAGAACCTGAATTCAATAATATTTAGAATCTAAATTCAAATGAATTCGGAATCCAAATTCTAAGGAATTCGGAGTCTAAATTATAAAGAATTCAGAGTCTGTATTCTATGGAATTTAGAGTCGGAATTCTGAGGAATTCGGAGTCAGAATTTCATAGAATTCAGAGCATAAATTTCAAAAGAATTTAGAATCTGAATTTTAGAGAATTTGGAATCTAAATTTTAGATAATTCAGAATATAAATTTTAGAGAATTTGGAATCTGAATTTAAATGAATTTGGAATATGAATTTCAGATAATATGGAATATGAATTTCAGATAATTCAGAATCTAAATTTTAAGGAATTCATAATATGAATTTCATAGAATTCAGAATCTGAATTTCAGTGAATTCAGAATCTAAATTTCATAGATTTCTAAATCTGAAATTCATATAATTCAAAATCTGAATTTCAGAAAATTTGAAATCTGAATTTCAAAGAATTCAGAATCTAAATTTTAGAGAATTCAAAATCTAAAAACAAAATACTCTATATTTAGGTACTTATAGTATTCTGAGGTTTTAGATATGAAACCGATTTTTAGTCTTTAAAATAAAAATTAGTTACAAATAGATAAAGTATAGAATGAACAATGAAAACATAGGTAAGGAGAAAATTTCTTTGGGGAAGGAAAATTTTCCTTATTAAGATAATTTTTAGGTAAAATAAAATTTTTCTTATGATGGGATTTTTGTGATTTTCAAAGCATGAAGGAATGGAATGAGTCATAAGTAAATCTTATTGACTCAACAATCTCCCCCTTTTTGGAAACCACACATTTCCTTATGAAAAAGAATATGATGACATAAAATTTTTATGGACTTGAGATTAAAAACTTATCTTCTTTTACTTATGGAGAAAATGGAATATTACTAACTCCCGCTTTGGTTTTGAAATCTCTAAGTTTAGAATTATTCATTTCTTAAAAGAGATTTTACATTTTCTTTGCATACAAAAATCTTCTTTAATAAGAACTTCCCCTTAGATGAAATCCCCCTTACTTTGGGAAATATCTTCTCTCTTATTATTCCTTATATCATTCCTTTCTCCCTCATTGTGATTTTCAAAAAGTAGGAGAGGGAATGGAAAAAATGGTACCTAAAAAAAATAGTACAAAACAACCAAATATATAGGGAACAACCAAAATTTCATTAATATTGAAAGAATTTTTATAGGGAAGAGATAAAAAAATATTAGAATTGTGAAAAAATTACCCTTCATTCTTCTTTGGCATCAGCTTCTTGACAATGGTTTTCAGCTTCTTTATCTCCTTGTGATCTTATTCCATATTCTTGAACAACTGATCCCAATCTTCACTTTTCTTTACTAAGGATTTTATGTCTTCTTCCTGAACCTTAAGAATATTTTCCAGAACCTTCAAGACTTATTCTTGCTTAACAAGAAATTCTTAAAATTTGATTCTAAGATCCCTTTACCTCTTCCAATTCATAGATGTAGAATTAAGCATCCCATTCAAATCCTTAACTTCTTTCTTTCGAGTATTCTGTTTGAGATTTAGATATTCGTAAAAACTATTAGTAAGGTTCTTGATCTTCCCATTTCAGTGTCAAAAGCATCCTTGACATTTTCATGAAATTAATCAAATACTATAATCTCTTAGATTGTCTTCCTTGACCAGCTTGTAATATTTTTGCAATATATTTTATGAGCCTCATAACCAATGAGAAAAGATTTGAAATCTACCTCAAGTTCGACACATTTATCCACAACCGTGGAAAGTGAATTTGATTTATGATTTATTGAATATTGAAGCATCTGGAATCTAGAATATATTTTTGGAAATAAAGGAATAGTTCCAACCAAATTTTTCAAAGACTGAACAACAAAATCATGTCCAAGAGTGGACAATATTGAATCCAAGTGTTTGGTTTTTGAGGATTCTTTTTCTATCTCATCATCTTTCCTCTTTAACGAAGCACAAAATTATTTATTTTTCACCACATATTTACTAGGCCTATAGACTACCATGTGTTTTCCCTTATCATCTCTTAGAATAAGGCCTTGTGTTTTGGGTGATTTTTGATCACTATATAATAACTGAATAATATTATCTTCCTCAACTCCTTCTTTCTCATCATCATCCACTTGATCTTCTAGATGAACAAAATTATGATTGTTGTGTTCTTCTTTAGATGGTTTGTTTACTTCTTCACAACCCTTATCTTCTCTTCTAGGTGTAGCATGTTTTGAGGACTCTTCTTCGGAAGTTCAGATTGAATGATTCTCAGAAGGAATCCCCTTCTCATGATAGTCCTCCACATGCCTTATAATGTCTTCTATATCTCCACCGCCTTCTTTTTATCCTTCTTCCACTTCTTTCTCATAAACTATTTATTCTTATTGATGTGGTTTGGGAATCACCACCTTCTTTCCTAGATTCCCATGGAGTGATTCTTTCCAAAATAATTTTGGTACATGAAGTTGTTTGGAGGCTTTCTAAGTAGCCTTGGGAAGAGATTTTACTATCTTAGCCTCAGACATCTTCTTCCTTTTCTTCTTTTCTTTTCTTTCTTCGCAAGATTCTTAGCAGCAATTATCTTTAGAGCTTTTGCTTTAGCAGGATCCAAGACAAAAGTAGGATCCCATTCATTCTTATTTTTCTTATCTTCTCTCCACTTGAAAACCACTTCATCAGTGTAAGACTTTTTCTTCTTTGGCTGAGGTGGAGCTGACTGAGTTTCCTTAAGCATAAGGATATTTCCTTTCTCTTCCAGTTCCTTGTCCTTCCTCTTCCTTTCATCATTCCTATAAGTTTTATCCACTTCCAATTTCTTTCAGAAAGCCTCTAATGCTTATTCTGGAAAATCCTAGAATTCTCATAATTCACTAGAAAAACAAAATTTCATTCTTCTTAGAGTGTCATCACCCAACAACATCACATGTTAATATCCCAGCTTAGAACTACAAGGAATTTTGAAAGACTCATGACAAAGGAAAATAATATTCGAGAGAATAGCCAGATATATGATGATTTGAGATTTCAAATTTCCATTATTGATATTCTCAATCTTAACCAAGATATAATTAACCATGTTTATCTTCCAGAGGTTCACCATCAAATCCAAAATGTAGATATCACTTTTTTTCAGATTATCCTTATCTCCATTACTTGGAAAAACAAAAACTTGAACCCACAATCAAGAATTCAAAAATTTGTAGATATATGAACAATCTTTGGAGTCTTTACCACTGAAATACCAAGACATGCTAGAGATTTGTCTTTATCAAAATATCCTACTACATCTGGTAGCTTGTGAGTACAGAACTATGCTTCTACTTCATAATAAATTCCAATAAAACATACTGCCTTTCTGTAGGAAAGATAATAAATATTCCCATATCTCTTAAAATAAACTTATCTCTCCCTCCTTCATTGAAAAAAAATTCTGACTCATAAAATTCCATCAACAAGTCCAGATACACCAGATCTGTTCCTTTTGTTTCGATATACATAGGCTCTCCTAGCCATTGAGCTTAATATTATTTTAACTGATAGAATCATAATTAGCATAGAAATTCGGATTGACCAACCTTTCTTTGTAAATATTCCACTCAGAGACAGATGACATTTCGTTCTAAGGAGAGGCTTGTATAGACCTTCGGAATTGAGGAAACCTTGATGATTTGAAATGGCCTTAATTAGAGTAACTAGGATTTAGCACGCCAGAGGGTGAAGATAGATGTGGGGAAAACATTGATGGGTCCTTATATAGGAAAATTAGGCGACAATTCAACTTATTTACTTTATCCCATAGTTGAAATAGTTTTGATCAGATCTAACAGTTCAGATGATAACCGAAGAAGGAATTTGATAGGTTCCGATATTTTGAGGTTTTTAAGATAAAATGCTCAGATTTAAGGAAAATAAATTAATCCGAAAAGGTTTATTGAACAAGATTAAATACCAACATGTAGAATGTTGATTAAAAAAATTTATAATAGGAAACATAACATCTATATTTCTAGGAATAATATTCATAATGAGGAAGAATCTTCTTAAAAACATTAGACTCCAAAATGTTTTAAAAAAATGACTATGAAAAAAATTTGAATACGAATTTTTTTGAATACGAAAATTTTTATTAACAAGAAAATGTACTCTCCCTATGAAAAAGAGTTTATTACTATTAGGAGATATGTTTCAACAAGAAATTAACATAGAATATTATTTTACATTTATTAATTCTAATATCTGTTTAATGAATTCAAATCTATCAGAGGGTAATGATTTTGTGAAAATATCATCAAGTTGACCTTGCATTCTGTTAAATTGAACAATGATATCTCCTTTTTGTGTGTGATCCATAATAAGGTGATGGATTATATCTATGGTTTTTGCGTGAGAGTGATTTTAAGGGTTTTTACTTAATGAAATGGTCCTAGTATTATCACACATTATTTGTGTTTTGGTAAAACTCATATCATAGTTTGTGAGTGTGTGTTACATCCACAACAATTGAGCACAACAAATTCTAACTGCTACATATTTAGCTTCGGCAGTGGAAAGTGATATTGAGTGTTTCTTTTTGCATGACCAAGAAATTAAGGAATATACTAAAAACTTACAAGTTCCAGATGCACTTTTCCTATCCATTCTACATCCACCAAATCTAGCATCTGAAAACATTTTTAGAACAAAATCATTTCTAGAAGTATAAAAGAGTCATAAATCCACGGTTCCCTTTAAGTAGTGAAAAATTCATTTCACTTACTTTAAATCAGATTCCATTGAATTGGATTGATATCTGGAACATGAGCATAATGAAAATATTAAGTCTAGATGAGTAGCTATCAAGTATAGTAGACTTCCTATCATACCTATAAATGATGTTTGATCCATTGGTTTCCTAGCTTCATCAAGATCAAGTGAATTTGAGGTACCAATGGGAGTACTTATACTCTTAGTGTTGTCATATCCATTTATTTAAGAATATATTTAATATACTTATGTTTGGATATATAAATTCCTTCTGGGTTTTGAGATATATGAAAACCAAGGAAAAATTTTAACTCACCCATCATACTCATTTCAAACTCAGATTTTATTAGATTCACAAATGAATCAGTTAAATATTGTTAATTTGAACCAAATATAATGTCATTAACATAAATTTGAACAATAAAAACATTTTTCTTATCTTTATTTATAAAGATACATGAATCAGAAATCACCTTAATGTAATTATTTTGAATCAAAATTCCTATAAGTCTATCATACCAGCCTCTAGGGGATTTTTTAAGTCCATATAAAGCTTTGGTAAGTTTGAAAACATGTTCAGTATGTTTTGTATCTTCAAAACCAAGAGGTTGTTCAAAGAAACTTCCGATTGATCATAACCATTAAGGAAAGAACATTTTACATCCATTTGAAATTTTTTTAAAATAATGAAAGTTGAAAAGGAAAGTAGAATACGGATAGATTCAAGTCTAGCTACTAGAGCATTGATTTCTTCATAGTCTATTTCATCTTGTTGATTATAGCCTTTAAAAAATAATATTGTTATATTTCTTACTATGATTCCATTTTCATCACACTTATTTCTGAAGACCCATTTTACTCTAATAATAGATGTTTCCATAGGTATTTCAACCAAGGTCTAAACTTTATTCCTTTCTCATTCATTTATCTTGTCTTTCATAGATTTTTCCAATCATCGTCACCTAAAGATTTATCATTGATTTTTGGTTCTAATTGAGAAAGGAATGCTATATGTTCTAATTTATTTCTTAAGGATCTTCTAGTCCTTAATGGTTGATTTACATCACCAATGATATTGTCACTATGATGACTCTTAAGAAACAACTGATTTGGGTTTGGTAAAACATTTTCATCAACATATGGTAGGAAATATTCTAGGGTAAATGATTCATAAATATTTTCTTGTACATTTTACTTATCATTAGGATACTCTATCAAGGATTGATAATTGTTTTCTGAAAACACATTGGAAGATGTAGGTTGAGGTTGTTTAAAAAACAAGGGACCAGTTTCATCAAATTTAACATGTACTTTTTCATCAAAAGTACAAGTGTTTTTATTAAAAACTCTATAAGCATTAGAAGTAATAGAGTAGCCTAGGAAAATTCCTTCATCATATTAGGGTATGAATTTATGTAGATTATCTTTAGTATTCAGAATGAATACTTTTCATCGAAATACCATGAAGTAGGAATGTCTAGGTTTTCTACCAATCAATAACTCACAATGGGTTTTGTTAAGAAAAGGTCTAATCAAAAATAGATTTATAGTATAGCATAAAGTGCTTACGGATTCAGCCCAAAAGTGTTTATATATCGAATATTCACTCAACAGGGTTCTAGTTATCTGTTGAAGAACTTGATTTATTCTTTAACAACACCATTTTTTCTGAGGGGTTCTTGGTGCTGAGATGTGATGAGTAATGAATTTTCTACTACAAAAGGTTTCAAAATCATAATTTTGAAATTCTCTTCCTTGATCACTATGAATAGTTATCAATGGATGGTTTTTCTCATTTTTAAATTGTGCTCTAAAAATTTTGAAATGAGAAAAAGCTTCGGATTTATATTCTAGAAAATAGACCTAGGAAAATCTAGTGTAATCATCAAATAAGAAAAATATAAAATAGTTGCCTCTAATTCTTCTAGTTTTTATTAGACAGAAAATATCCATATGCACTAACTATAATGCATCAGTAGTTGAGACTTCACCGATTTATTTAAAAGTTTATTTATGTTGGTTTCAAAATTGACAAGGATCACAAAATATTGAGAAATCAAATCTAAGCTCTGGAAGAACCTAAACTAGTCTTTTCTTAGAGAGTTTTTGTAGGTTCCTAATATTAAAGTGTCCTAATATTCTATGCAATAACCAAGAATGATCTCCCATTGCACTAAAAATGGTAGTTCTTGGCTCTTAAGGTTTTCTTAAGTTTAGTGTGTATACATTCTCTTGTCTATTGGCATAAAGAATTAACTCTTCCATGGAATTGTGCACTAAACATTTATCATTCCTAAAATTCACAAGGTAACCTTCATCACATAATTTACTTATTCTAATAAGGTTGTTCTGAATACCCTTACCAAATAAAACATTCAAAATCAAATTTTTTTCCAAGAAGAACAATTTTACCTATACCAATAAATTATCCCTTAGCATTATCTCTAAAAGTTACTTTTCCTCCATTTGTCTTGATAATCTTTTCAAAGATTTTTTTGTTACCAGTTTTATGTTGGTAATATCCACTATCTATCTACCATGTATTTATATTGGTAATTTATTTATTTTTCTGAAAATAAGAGTGTTAGACATCCGGAACCCAAACCTTCTTGGATCCGGAAACATCAAAAAGAAAAATTTTAGGTATCCACATCCTATTTGAAAAATAGGATTTATAAAAACCTAAATAATAAGTTTTGTTTTAAGAAATATTTTTTCCCAATGTCCACCACATTGACATTTATTGCAGAATGGAGCACTTTGAGGAACAAAATATTTATTACTGAAAACTGGTTTAGAATGAGTATAACCAAATCCAAAATTATTCTTTAAAGGATGCATTTTGGAATACATCTTATCAAAGTTTTCCTTACCTAAGATAATGTTTTACAAACACATCCTCCAAGAAAATATTTCTGACTTTAGTTTAATAAATAAGTTTTTATCCTCAAAAACATCAGTTTTATCCCTAGAGTTAGTATCTAAGATATTTCTCTTAGAAATTAATTTTTCAAGATCCATATAATTTTTACCCTTCTCAGAAATAATTTCATCAAGGTTTTTTGAAATACTTTCAAAGTCATAATTTTCCTTATCATGGTATTTAAGAAGATCTAATACTTCATTAGTTTAAATAGAAATTCTATAATTTTCCTTATCATGTTTTTTCTTGAATTTATAATTTTCATTCTTAATAATCTTAGAAAACCTATAAAATTCTTCATAAGTTGGTAATGTATTATCTTCATCAGAAGAATATTTTTCATGTAAATATTGATAATAGTTATTATCATTATTATAAGAATTTAAGGAAGCATTAGTTATAGATTTAGAATTGTGTACTTTATCCATTAGACAATTATTTTCAATGGGTAATCAGGCTAGTAAACCAAGATTCCTATGACTAGAAGATTCAGACACCGAGGTTTCATCAGAAGAGTCTCCACCACTAGTACTCCATGTGTCATTAAAATTAAAAACATTATTATAATCATATTTGTAGTAATTTTTTATTTTCTTCTATGAGTGCTTTTCCTTTCTATCATTTTTCATAAGAATAGGACAATAGGGCCTTAAATGACCTGCTCTTTTGCATTCATAACATATGACTTCATATTCATTCTTGTCCTTTATTTCTTTCTTCTTAAACCTATACTAAAAGTCTTAATTTCCAACTATCTTGTTCATCATTCGATCAAGATTAGCTAGCTCATTCTTAGAATGTTCACTTTATATATATTCAGATAAAAGAGTGTCTTTCTTTGACTCGGATCTTGTAACCCTTTTAAGAGTCTTGACATTAGTATTAGAAAAGGATACACTTCCATTGTCATTATTATTCTTTTCTAAATCTGCATATCTTTTCATTATTGTCGCATGTTGAAGAAGAGTTCCAAAGGCTAATCAAGATTAATTTGGGATACTTTCCTATTCTCATCAATAGATTTTCTCTTAGATTACCACTCATTAAGAATGATATATATAATATTTTCCACAAGTGCTTCTCATCTAAACCTTTCTCACCCATGAATTGTACACTATTTACAATAGTCATAAACCATTTTTGTACCTTACACAACAGTTCTTTATAAGGAAATAAAAATCCATGATATTCTACACTAAGCATAGCTCTTATAGATTCTATAACCTTGGATGTACCAAAATGAGTAACCTCTAATTTATTTTCAAATACAATTTGCAGCATCACAAGAAGAAATATGAATATATATATTCCTGGTCATGGAACCCAATAATGTATTTTTTACCTAGTACTTTAGTTGATATTCTGACTTTTCTTGATTAGTAAAAGTTCTGACTTCCTTATCCAGAATCTTGTTATCTCCAGTAAGAATAAAAAAGTTTTCCACTCTAGTATTAATAAAAAAAGTATTCATACGATCTCCCCAATATTCATAATCATTCCCATCAAATATATGCGGTCTAGTAAGATTTAGATTGTCAATCAAACCAACATTTAATCCTGCCATCTAAAGTAAAATATATTTCCACATAGACTTGTTGATTGTAAAACTTTGTTAATAGGGATAAAAATCCTAAGCAAGGAAAAAATTTAAAAAAATGAAAACATGAGAAATAAAATTTATATGTGAATATAAGTATTTTAGATACCTATTTTGATACAAATTTTAGAATTGAAATGTGAATGTAGCTGCTCAATTACAATAGGGTTGAATTGTATGTTTAAAAACATTCCTTTTTAATCTTAAGAAAATATATGTTTAACAAATTTAAACAATGTAAATTCACAAGACCTCTTAGTTCTACAAACTTGCTAGGTTCCATAAATATGGTTCTAAAAAAGAAACTTAATAAAAGTTTAAAAGGAAAATATTCATCCTTAAAGCATATAAAATCTTACTTGTCAGAGTATACAATAGAACAAGAAATTATAAGAAGGTTGTACTTTATTCCTTTATCAAAAAACACTAGAAAAAAAAATTTGAAACAAAAAAAGTAACAAGTATGAAATATTTTAACACGAATCGAAAGATGTCTAACAACATTGGATAAAGGTCTCTTGATAAATACTTTCAAGAAAGTATGTCTTACCCACACAAGGGTAAGCCCTTGATAGGAATATTAGAATCTATCTTGTTATTCCTGGAAGCCCTTGAACTTTAATTTAGTCATAACATTTGTCTTCCTATCTGTAGAAGACCTTGAAATTTAAGGTAGTCATCACCTATGTCTTCCTATCACTGGAATTCCTTGATTTCACACAACGATAATCAGAGTTGCGCGAAGAAAGCTGAATAAGATGTTCAGTACGCATAAGGCATGAGAGTCTCTATATCTAGAAATTAATTCACCTATATTTAATCTCTAGATTGAAAAATAGGTAATGAGCTAGTTCAAATGGGATTCTATTTATAGACACTTCATCAATGGTCAGATCCCTCCTCCAATGGTCATATTTTTCCTTGAGTCTCATAGGGACCTTTAAACGTGTAACTCAAACAACGTTTAGTTAGAAACAGATTATACGACATCATTTCATAACTATAACAGGGGTAAGAAATATGTGGTTTCCTAACCAAATGAAATTTTTCAGAGTCTATGGAAAAATAATGTTTGGATTCTTAGAAAATAAACAATTAGAAACTATAAATCAGGGATGTTCAGATTATATTTTCCAAAGTATTCGGAACCTTAATTCTATAGTCTTCATAATCTGAATTCTAATTAATTTAGAATCTAAATTATTAGGAATTTAGTGTCTAAATTTGGAAGAAATTGGAGTCTTAATTATAAGTAATTTGGAGTCTTAATTATGAGGAATTTGAATTCAGAATTTCAGAGAATTTGGAGTCCAAATTTCATAGAATTTGGAGCCTAAATTTCAATGAATTCAGAGTCTGAATTTCAGAGAATTTAGAATCTGAATTTCATAGAATTAGGAATTTGAATTTCAGAGAATTCAGAGTCTGAATTTCAGAGTGTTCGGAGTCTGAATTTCAAATAATTTGGAATCTGAATTTTAGAGAATTTGGAATCTGAATATTAGGGAAATCATAATTTTAATTTCAGAGAATTCAGAATCTGGATTTCAGAGAATTTGGAATCTAATTTTTAAAGAATTCGGAATCTGAATTTCAGAGAATTCAGAATATAAATTTTAGAGAATTTGGAATCTGAAAACAAAGTACTCTATATCTAAGGACTTATAGGATTCCAGGGTTTCAGATGAGAAACTAATTTCTAGTCTTTAGAATAAAAATGAGCTAAAAATAGAGAAAATATGTAATGAACAATGATAACATAGGTATGGATAAAATTTCCTTAGTGAAGGAAAAGTTTTTTATTAAGATAATTTTTATGCAAAATAAAATTTTCCTTAAGATAGGGTGTTTGTGATTTTCAAAACATGAAAAAATAGAAAGAGTCATAAGTAAATTTTATTGAATGAACATTAGTATTCCTATTATCAAATTCAAGTTTCTCATTAGACACCCATTTTCATCATTTTTCTTCATTTTACAATTTTCCGCATTTTACAGTAGGCACCATTTGATGTTCAAATTTTAGAAGTAAGGAAAACTGTTCATGTTCAACAACATACCCAAATCCTATTTTCCCATGCATGCCTAAAATTTTTTATGTCACAAATTTCATGAGTGCCTAGAATTATGAATTCATACCTTACCGGGCCACAAGTAAATTCTATGAAAATCTCAGCTATAATAATGACATCGCACAACAAGTTCATCACTCTAGGTGAAATAACATCCACTATAACAACACACACCAATAACAACAATTCCACTATAGGGAACTATATCTTCCCCAATACATGGGTTTGCTACTCCCATGAATGGGCTCATTACAAAGTCCTAAAACATCCTAGTGTCCTTTCTACTTTTCCAAAATAGTAAAATAATAGAAAAGATACCTTCCTCTAATAACAATTTTTAACGTCCCCGGCCTGATGCTCCCTCAAGTGACTGAGCTAATTTGTTACATGACATCAAGTGCATCTCAACATACTCTAGAGGCTACAAAATAATAGTGAGGGTCTAATGAATATTGTGGGGATACTATAACCTCTGGTAAGAGTTGTAATAAAAGAAGAAATAATAGCAGAGTGGTGGAAATAATAGAAACAATATTAATATATAATCAGACATCCAAAACTAAGAAAGGTTGAAACTAAATAAATCCTAATAATGAAAGAATGATGTAATTATAAGTTGAATGTATATAAATGAAATTCTGAAATTCATACAAATAAATGAATAAGAATAATCAAATAAAAACATCAAACACTGGTCCCTAACCTCATGTTGGTCATGTCTCCAAGCTCCAACCCATCCAACCATAAATCAATCAACTACAAGGTCCTTTTCCCTTGTCCAAAGTGGAATCCATGTAATATTATCAGGTACCAAACAATGACCAGATTAGGGTGTGAGTAAAAATCAATATTTTGACACCATTGTGTCTAAAAAATATAATCTGAAGGATATAGTGCATGAAATATAGGGATAAACAAGGTATTAAATTAATAAATTAATACTCTATAAGAAATTAATATGATGACACTCAGGTTATGGGTTTACACTTGAGTTTATCCAAACCAACTTTAGCACCCTATCAGGTATTCCTCTCAGGTAGATCCTCCTATATTAGAATGGATCACCTAACACAGTGGCTGATTATCCTATTGAGGATGAATCACATAGAAAATACCATAAACATATGGCATATTCCTTCAGTCTATACAAAATTCTCAGCCTCTAGAATTAGTAGAATCTTTCCCTTAGGCATCATATGACTATGTATTTGGATCTCAAGAATTCAACATAATTATATACACTACCCTCAAGCATACTGTACTAGCTCACCAAACCAAGAGGCAGTACACAAACAGGCACCAAGACCTCAAGCTTCAACACCAATCATGAGTCATATCAAGACAAACCAAACATGCCAAACAATAGAAAACCCTCAGGTATCAATTGCATCGATAACAACAATTATCATAAGCTAAGAATGAAAAGTCACAAGGCTATTATAAAACATAAAATATTTATCATAATAGGACACAATGATCAATTTATAAAAAATTTCATCTGTCTAACTATTTTATTTCATTAATACATTTTTTTAATTATCATCATAATTATATCAAACCTATTTAATTAATCATTTGACCCTATGTTCATTAATATATTAATTAAAAACCTCATCCAAGGTTATTATACCATAATTAATCACACAAATATATTATTATTCCAATTCAATAATCTAATCCATCAATCAATAAATTTCACATGACGAATTCAATGACTAATTATTCCTGATTCCAAATCCCAAACTCATAATTAAGTCAACAATTAATTATTGAATTTGAAATAACAATATCCCATAATTAATTCAACAATTAATTATTCAATCAATGATTGTATAAACACAACAATATATATAAATTAATTCGTCAATTAATTAATCAAAACTCACCAATCATAACATTATGTCCACTGAATAATTAATCAGTTAATTAATCTCATCAATATAATTATTTAATTCAACAGGTAAATAATCACATATCTCCCATGAATTAATTTTTCCTCTAATTAATATCATTATTTAATTCAATAGCTAAATAATCACATTACTCACATTAATTAATTTTTCAATTAATTAACCTCATTATTTAATTTAATAATTAAATAATCACTTTACTCACATTAATTAATTCAGCAATTAATTAATACCATTATTTAATTCAAAAATTAAATAATCACATTACCCACATTATGTAATTCATCAATTAATTATTATCATTGTTTAATTCAACAATTAAATAATCACATTACTCAAATTATGTCATGACCTCCTACTCGTAATGTATACCCCTCATGGGCCAGTAATGGGAGAAGATAGATATTGAATCCCGAGTCCCACTTTCAGTTGGCCCCAGGTTTCCAACTAGAACAGATGGTATAGTAAACACACAAAACGGAGGAATTTCCCTCTAAGAGAACACATGTGAAAGGGAGAGATAAGATAGACACAAACTAACTCCTTCACAGACCACATTATAAATGAAAAACAAAAGTGCATATATGTAATTCCATACAAGGACTACACCAACTGAAAGTGGGAACTATAAGTACCAAAGGAAAGTAAAGACAATAGTGACCACAAATTCCAAACAGCTCATGCAACCCATAAGATAGTAGAAACTAACTTGATATACAATATTTTCCACCTGATAAAAAAACATTTTATATATAAGTAGGGTTAATATAAAAATATTCTCAGTAGGATCATCCCCAAATCCTCTAATGAAAAAGTAAATAAAGAATACTAAAGAAAAGTGAACAAGTGAAACTAACTCGTGACCTAAACATGTATACTAATTTATCATCCTTACCATAGTTACTCTCACCTTGTATCACATAAAAAAGAATATCATATAATAAATAACATCAAAGGTACCCAGCTACCACTTCCCCACTGGTATTCTGCTCTACCCCAACATCGAACATCTTGAGCATCTCTCCCCCAAAAGGATAGCCCGATGACAGCTACACGAATCACCAAAACATGAACATCGTGCAACTCGCCACCCCATCCACATAACCAGAAGTAAAAAAGTTGTTTCTAGGAGCCACCACAACACATATAAAATGTATCAAACATTGGATATTATACCTCAAGTCATTGCAGCCCATACACATTACACCTATAGTATCCCTTAGGAAACTATATCTATTATATATTTTTGTGAAATAACCACAATCCATTATATAACTTAACAAAAATATATGGGAAAAAATAACCTCCATTCATACCAACACAAGTAACTACCAAGATAAGAGAGTAGGGCCAAAGGGGGTATTTAGCCATCCATCCTCCCACAAGGATGTTGGGGAAAACAGCCCCTAGGTCTCAAAATCCCTAGGGTGTTAGTTTCCCTAATAGAAATGGTGGAGTAGAATATAGAAACACAAAAATTACATGATATAATATATCTCACAACCACACTATGGTCATAACCTATTATTAGAGTCAACTACATCTTACATCTCTCAGACTCCCGGATTCAACTTCTAAGACAAGATATCATATAATCACACAACCATTTAAAGAGATATATTAAATTACATTATCACTTTTTATCAGTTTCACTTCATGTTAATTAATTATTTAACCATTAATTAACCATTATCATTTTAAAACATTATTTCATTAGTATCACAACGAAGTCATGTGCCCTCCCGGCATAATCAAAATGAGTCCACGGTTCATCAGCATTTCACCCCAAAAAAATCCAACCCCATTGTTTAAACATTTATTCGTTTCTTTAACAATAATTACCACATTACACATTTCTAGGTATTCTAGAAAAACATTCTACGAAACCAAGAACAAGGTACTCAACACAGTGAGTAGATGAACTACCCTTCAAGTGTTTTCCACATATAGTTGGATAATAGACCCATCTAACCATGAGAAGATATACACAAAAAGTGGGTGGCATACCCCACACGTATTTACCTCCCTTGGAAGTAGACTAAACAAAACCTTCTTCCTCAAGTAGTGGGGAGGGTAAAGAAGATAAAAAAAAATATTCAACAAGCATACAACTTTGATATAAATGAGTTAGCCCAGATTCAACCCCTTCCATCTTCTACAATGTCCTCCATGATACCACATGCCTAAATAGATGCTTCTAGACACTCTAGACATCAACTGTTGCCAGAAAAACTAGGCCTCCCTACCCCACTTACCACAAAAACACTCCAAGATTAGTGATCCAAGGCTCACGTCACATCCGGACCCTACCCCACATACCACATGTCTCGTATCCATAGCACATCACCAGCCGCAATAACAAACATAAGAGTAATCTCTTGGATCCAAATAAAGTCATTCATCCTTCACACACAATGAGATATCATTTCTCCAAAGCATAATGAACATGGCCTTTACAAGAAAGTTGGAAACTCTGGCCCTACAAAGGCATTATCTTTATCACACAACTGGTTCTTATTCCATCTTGAATTAACTAATTCTTTATTCATAGGTTCCAACTATGGACAACCTAAATAATAAGCTATTACAATCTATAATAATGTAATTAAACAATTAATTTCACATGCATTTAGTTATTTTATCCACAAGCATCAACATGCTTCATTTTTATTATTCAATTAAATTAAATGTGCATATCTACATAAATTTTATTAACATCAAATTATAATAACAATAACCAGATTTATTAAACCCGCCTCTTTGAACAATTATCAAATTAACTATCAATTAATTCCAACTTTATGTTCATTACAGATTTTCATCAAGAACAACATGATAAACCAAGAAAGGCATAGATATAACACTATTTATCAAATCAATGGTCAAAACGGTGTCATTTTATAAAGAAACGACATCGTTAAGTGATCGATACCAATTTATTTAATCAGGTTCAAGTATTTAATCAGGTCAATTTTGTTGAGATGAAAGGGGATAAATCATGATAATTCTAAAATTGCACATAAATAAAAATATAATCAATGAATCCACTACCTTAAAATGTTGTCAATGTTCTTTGTATGAGAAATGATCAGGATCACGTCTCCCCCAACAACATCATCCATTCAAGTATTCTGTGACACCACCACACCAACAACAATTGATAGAAAACCCATTATAACCATGGGTAAGTGACCTCTATATCATAGTGAGAAGACACAAGAAAGAATAGATCAAATAAACCACAATAATGAAGGTAGACCATACCTTATATTGAAGGAGGATTGAAGGAGGGAAGTGGGGAATCGATATGGGTTGAAGGAATCCTCAAACATTGAAGAGGGGGGATACCGACTCTTCTTGTGTTGAGAGAGAGCGGTTGTAGTCACAGGGTTTGAAAAACATGATCATCTAGAAAAAACATAAAAAATAACATCAACGGGGAATTAAACGATATGTAATCCCCTTTAATATCATGTAATGCGTCAAGGTTAGTTTCCAATGATAAAACCATTGCCTTTCGGTTTTATTTTATTTTTTGAAACCCAAAAAATTACACAGTGTCAAACCCTATTTCATGTTGTAAAATTCTTCTACACATCTCATTCCATAGAAGTTCCCTACTCCTAATTCTCAGCACCCTAACTCCACCAAACTTCATCCAAGCCTCCTCTGAGCTTTGAATGCTTTCGGAATACGCAAAGGTTCGATCCACATGGATCTAGGCCCTTACATAAAATACCTCTCAAAAAAATATCATCCTCGATAATCTAAAACCAACCCATAGAGGAAACATAAACGGGTCATCAGAACAACCACCCTGTGAGATACCTCTCAAGGCTCTCATCACCACAGGATCTCACTGCCTCACTAGAGGAACAAGCGCAAAACCACACAACAACCACAAACCAGCTCCTAAACACTCTGCTGGGAAAGATACCTCTCAAAATAGATCAGGTCACAAAAAGAAATAAGAGAAATCCATCTCATAAATATAAATGTTTTACAATAACCAAATAAACAACATTAAAAAATAAGAGATGAATATCAAATAGATTGGGGCACTGAGTGTGTATTTGTGACTCACATTCCCAGGTACTCTCCTCCATGCCACAGTTCCACCATAAGACATGAACTAAGGGTATAGCACACCCACACAACACCCTCTCCTAATGGTCAAGGATCTTCACATGTCTCTCCTCAAAGGTCACATCATCATCAACATCATTGTCTCCCCAATCGATGATGAGGGAGTCGTTATGAATATATCAATAGAGGTGTGACACATGGAAACATTATGTATCATGCTCATTTGTGAGGGAAGTGATATTTGATGAACCATGACCCCAACATGAGAAATAACCTCAAAAGCCCTAAAAAACATGGTAGAATCCCTAATTCCCCAACCAAACCTTCGCTGACCTTGATGGGGAGTCGCATTAAGAAACACGTGATCCCCAAAACCAAAATCTAGAGGTCACCTCCTTTGATCAGCATCGTATTTCTGAAAATCCTGTGATGATTTTATCCTCTTGAAAATCAGATGAAACATCTCTTTCATATTCTATTCTAGTTCCATCCCTAGAATTGCTGACTCTCTGACCCCAGTCTAGCAAAAAGTAGAGATGAAATTTTGGACATACAAAGATTTGAACTAAACCATGCTGATGGTGGAGTAAAAAATATTTTTGTAAGAAAACTATACCAAGGGTAGGTGCCTCATCCACAGACCACTAAAATCTAGGATATAAGAGTGCAGCATGTCTTCATGATTCTGGATGGTTCACTTTGTTTGTCCCTCCATATTCAGATGAAAAGTAGTGATAAGGAATAAATGAAAACCAAAATCATACTAGAAACTTATCCAAACTCTAGAGGTAAAATAAGGATCTCGATCAGAAATGATCGTCCTCGGGACTCTGTGTAGCATCAACACCACCTCAAGATACTACCTCAACAAAACCTTAACTTAGCTCAACTTCTTAGTTTCTATAAAGTGGGATTATTTCATCATCAAACTATCCACTACTACTCATATAGTGTCATCCTCTTTGAGGTCAAGGTAATCTGATAACAAAGTCCATTGAGATTCCCTCCCACTTACAGTAAGGATCATATAATGTTTGGAGAAAACCATTTGGAACACGGTTCTCAACCTTTACATTCTTTCATACCAAACATCAAGACAAAAACTATGAAACTGCATGCTTCAACCCAATCCACCAAAATAGACCCCCCAGGGCTTGATACATCTTTTTCATGACAGGATGTACTACCATAGGTGAACTACGGAAATCTCCGAGAAACATTTCTCGCATCACCAAAGGAATTAAAATCCTTCCCTTAAACAACACCTATTGTCGCTCATCCTCATATCAACCATGAGGGGCCTCACCACAAACAATGCAGTCCCTCCAGACCTCCACTTCAAGATCCCCCAACTAGGATTCATCCATATACTACACCATATTTGACTACAACAACATCTAAAAAAGACAACCTCGGCCCCCAACATATTCCATATCCAAATATAATGTTGAAAGTTTGTTCATCGCTCTCTAGGAATCACCTGATTCACCCAGTGTATCACTGCATGACTTTTGGCTCAACACATCAGCTACAAAATTCCCCTTTCTAGGTTTTTTCAAAATTTCAATGTCATAATCTTGTAATAACTCCATCCACTGATGCTAACAAAAGTTTAAGTCATACTAAGAGAAAACATACCTCAAGCTTTTATGATCGGTGAAGACCACAAAATTATCTCTAATGAGGTAATGTCTCCACAACATCAGAGTAAACACCATTATCTCAAACATGAGACTATGGGTGGCATAGTTACATTTTTGGGGATGTAACTACCATGACCCATAAGAATTAACCGATATCTAATGCATCAGAAAAAATCCCAACCCTAGACATGAAGCATCACAGAAAAACTCAAACTATACTCCTTTTGATAGAAGAAGGAGAACTGGAGCACTGACCAAAATAACCTTCATATACTCTAAGGCTTCCTGATACTGATCATACCACAAGAATTCTTGATCATTTATGATCAATGTTGTTAGAGGAGTCGCAACCCAAGATAAATTATCTACAAACCTCCTGTAATAGCCTGCAAGACCAAGGAAGCATCACACCCCTTCCACTGTCATGGGGGAATCCCAAGACACACCTACTTCTACCTTTGACTGATCCAAAACTACTCCATACTGGGATACAACATGCCCCAAGGAATGAAATTATCGATCCCAAAACTAAAACTTCAATAACATACCAAATAACATCTCTTGGTGATAAACTCCCAAAATGAAACACAGATGATTTGCAAGCTCCTTCTTGAACATAGAGTAAACAAAGTTGTTATTGATAAAAACCAACATGACCATATATAGGAACTAACATAACACAACATTCATTAACTCCATGAACACAAATAGAGAATTCGTCACACCGAACAACATCACAACAAACTTATAATTCCCATGATGATGACGAAATGTAGTCTTCGGGATATCCTTATACATCACACAAATTTGATGATATCCCAACCACAAATCGATCTTTGAGAAACATCTTTCACCATTAAGTTGACCAAATAAATCATCAACTATGGATGAGGATAGTGGTTCTTCACTTTCACTCAGTTTAAATGATGATAATCGATCCAAAACCGCAAACTACCATCAGTCTTCTTGATGAACAAAACTGGTGCACCCCATGGTGACACACTCGGCTGAACTAAACCGCACTACGACAAACCATCGAGCTGTATATATATCTCTCACCGATTAGAAGGTTCCATACTCTATGGAGACATTGAGAAATGTGACACACCTGGATGTAGCTCAATCTTGAAATCAATCTCTTGTTGAGTGGGTAATGCTAAAAACTCATTTTGAATGAAATCAGGGTACTCTTCCACAACCCTGGGAAATTTCGATTGATGAACCTTTAGATAACTCAACTTTAGCTCATCCATCAAGGATGAAAAGGAAGGAGCATGCCTCTGGCCCATCTGAGGGTCATGCTTTCCAACAAACACTACTGGATCTCTATCAAAATCGAAGAACACAACATGCCTCCTAAAGAACTAAATGATATTATATATTGAATTAGACGAATCCATGCTAAGGATGACATCATATGGTTGTATCCTTAAACATAGTAAATCTTTCCAATAGTATTTATTCCCTACTACAAGCTCACAGTCTCTACATACATTAAATAAGTATGCTTGTCCTCTAATTGGCGTGGTCAATGAAAAGGTCACTAAAAGTTTCTCTTCCTCAAGTCCCAAAGCATGGAAAAGGGTAGGTGATGTGAATGAGTGCCTCACTACGGGATAAAAAAAAATGCATCCAAGTATAAAACAATAAAAGGGTACCTAAAATAATTTCTGGCTCACCCGACACTGGAAACGCTGAAACATGAAGCTAACCATGACCTGCTTCTTGACTTTTCTAACCCTACTGACAACCACCAACAAGTTCAAGCTCTACTCTCTGAGGATGAGTAGTGTCTCAAGGATTTTCTACACCAAACCCATCTGCTCTCTACTGATCCCAAACTGGAGAAACATTATACTACTACCTTGGCTAAAAATACCTCAATAGAGGAACCTCAAGCAGAATGAACGGTGCACACTGACTGCTTAGAATGGTTTGGAACTAACTTCGATGATGACCTCGGACTCCACAAGAAATTTTTTATGATCCCTTGGAATAATACTAAGAGCCAATTCCTCTGGAGAAACTAGATACTTGGGCCTGGGACCTACCCCCAACAGATCAAAAACTCTTCTTCCCAGAAAACTGGGAACCCTAGACCATAGCTCTGCTTCGTGAGGAATCCTGAGGACTCCCCTCTAATGTCAATATGGTTTTATCTAATGTCTTATTGATGAAATATTCCCTTTAAAACACCTTGAGATACATCATCAGCATAAATGGGGTGACCTGTCACTGGATCTATGGATGCAAAGCCTCCATGAAATGCCTCACTCGGGCCTCCTGATTATCCAATAAAAAAATTCAATTTAATTACATTTTAATGGTATTAAATGTTCATTTTTGATCTTATGGTCCTGAGTTAGTGCATTTTCATTATGAACATCCATTCTCATCATTTGTGCACTTAATGCCTAATATACACCAATTTAGGCCCAATGAGTCATCTGATTATAAAGAATGTAATTATAAATATTTTAATTTGATATTTTGGGAACAATTTCTAAACTTAAATGTGAACATTTGTCATTCAGGGATAAATGGATGATTCATAAACGATGATGGTGATATTTGGAGATGAATGGAAGCAATTCTAGAGAAGAAAGATTGGACACCATCCAACTTATGAGACTGTGGGGCCCAACATACAAGCCCAATGAATCCAAAATTTTGTGAGATGCTACAATACATCTTCATTAACAAATCACGCTTCACGAGTTAATTCTAATTCGGCCTCTATGGTGGTCATTAAGGCGGACCAATTTAGAGATATAATTCTGGTCCAGATTCTGCGGCCCAGAAAAACATCCCACTAATATGATCATATCTCCGAATTTAAAAACCCAAATGGGCCCCAATTTTACAGGCAGTTCGGCGATATCTGGGGATCCATTTTACCATTATATGGCCCACTATGATTCGGCCATCTAGAAGGTCATCAAAGAGCGTCTGTTCGGTGGATGAAAGCTGGCTGCCACGTCGGGTCAAATGTGGAAAAGTCTAAGTTCCACAAGCTTTCCACCACCCTAGGCCTACCATAATCAAGTGGGATGCTTTTTACTGTTGGAGGATCGACCCAAGGCTTAAAATGCCTATTTAAGTTAGTGTTGTTTGAGGATTGAATAATATTTGGTGCTTGGTTTCATTGTAGTGTTATGCTGCCGCTTTGTGTTTGTAGTCACATTTCTTCCTCATGTAAGTTGTTTAATTCACCTTAGTTTCTAAATAAAAGTTCTTCATTTACTCTTATTATGTTATTCTACTTATCAAATTGATACCATTGGTTCATGGTGTGAATTTATTCACACCATACTTTGTGATATTTATCACAAAACGGAGGAGTGATCTTTTGTTGTTGTTGTTTTTACTTCTTCAATTCCACCCTTGTAAGTCTACTTCCCACTTCTGTTGAAGACATGTCATCAATGGAGGGATAACTCATTTATGGGTTGATACAAGGGAGTAGAAAGGGTCTGTATTGGATGTTATTTATCACTCCATTAATGGCTAATCACTTATTTTAAATGAGATTTTTATTTGATGATTTTAAAATATCTTCATCCTTATTGAATTTAAGGTCACACATTTCAAGTGCTAATACGAACCTCTACCTTGGAGTGCTCAAAACTTTGATCCTTCAAGTATATAGGTGGTTATTATTAGAGTGTGTAGGCATTAAAACAGTAAGTGATGATTTGTTTTGATCTTCTTAAATGAATCCATCTCAATTATAAGAAATTGAAATAATTAAAAAAGTAATTCATCCAATCCACCCCGAGCGATAACCTAGGATCAACTCATTATTTTAAATTGAATTAACATAAATATGTTAGTTATCCTTTAACCCCATATAAAATCAACCCATATTGTCCACTTCATAGCCAAAAACAGTCCATAGAATGTACGTGTCTATAGGTTTCTTCTAAGGTCTCCGAGGATTCGATAACCCAAGCTAAACTACAAGGACCGTTCTACCTTCATCTCTTGGGTACATTTGAGCGAGAATCATATTTTGGCGCCATTTTTGGGTACCCTATTAAGTCATCTAGACACCCATTCTATTCTCCCCCATTTCTTCTTTTCTCATCCAAATTCTATTATCTTGTCCCTTTCTCGTTTTTTTCTCTTTTGGTGCATGTCCGCCTACACCCGCGATCAATCAAACCATCTAGTTAGGGTGGATAGTCCTGGGGTTGGGGATTCAATTACACCAAGGGAACTCATTACATTAGATCCTTATCTTCCTAATACTCTAGATTCCAAAATTGAGCCAATTTCAATGAAATGTTTTCAAAGAAACCAACTCATAAACCTAGGTGGGAACCAAAATGGAAACCCAAATGAGGCATCCCCAAACTTGGGGAATGCAATTGATCAAACCATGAATGAATACCTCACACCTTCCTGGACCAATGCCCCCTCGTGCATTAGACACAATTCCCTATGAGATTCCAACTACATCTTTAATGCCCATGTCCTAAACCACCTTCCCACATTCCATGGAATGGAGTCCGAGATGCCATACCTGAACATTAAGGAGTTCAATGACATTATAGAAACCATGTGTCCCCCACATCAACTGGAATCAGCTAAGATGAGGCTATTTACTTTTTCTTTAAAGGATCGAGCTAAAAATTGGCTAAAAAATTTGAGACCATCATCCATCAACTCTTGGGACCAACTACAAAGAGATGTCTACAAAAAATACTTTCCCCACCATAAAACAATTGCACTTAAAAAGAGTATCCAAAAAAAAATTTGAAAAGGAGGGAGAGTCAATCTATGAAACATGGGAGAGGTTCAAAGACACTCTAAAACTGGTTCCACACCATCATTTTTTTATTGCTGAACAAGTAAGATATTTCTATGAAGGGTTGGGTCCGGGGAACAAACAATTCATTGACATGATGTGTAATGGAACATTTAAAAAAAAATCCCCAAATGATGCTTACGAGTATCTAGAAAGCCTTTCTGAAAAAAACCAAACATGGGGAACTTCACCTTATTCTGAAAATCCACAAAGAACTACTAGAATTCATACACTTAGAGAAGAAGAAAGCCTTACGGCTAAACTTGCAGCACTCTCTAAGAAGGTTGAAGAGATAGACCTTAGGAAAGTACATGAAATCCAAACTGTTGACCATGTTTGCACAATTTGTGACAAACATGACCATAAGATAGACAACTGCCCAAACATTCCATCCATAAAGGATGTTATCTTAGGAGTACCCCCAGTCGAAGTAAATTCTTTGAACTTTCAAAAGCCTCAATACCAAAACACCTTCAACCCAAGGTATAACGACCACCCAGGTTTCAGCTGGAAAGATAACCAACAACCTAGCCAACCACAGGGACAAAATCCTTACACCCATCAGAGCTACCAAACCCATAACCAGTTCCAAACCCAACCTATCCAATACCAACAGCCACCGGTCCTTTTTCAACAAACCATCCCACCTCCAAAATATCCCCCTGGGATAAACCAACCTACTCAAGCACCCACCCAAACTATTCCACAAAGCCTACCAGAACAACTATGCAAACAAATGGAGAGGATGAAATCAGATGTCTCTTCCCTAAAAAAAGAACTTCAAACCATAAAAATTGGAAAGGAACCCATGCCTACTCAGGCGGTGCCATCCTCAACTTCAAGGGGAGAGTCAAGTTACACTCAAAAAACTCATGAACAACTAAAGGTTGTGACTATTTTAAGAAGTGGGAAATTAATTGAGAAAACTGAAAAACTAATTCAGAACCCACATGAAGATTCAAACTTGGATGAAAATTCAAATGAACCACAAGATCAAACTGAGGAAAATGATAACAATGTGAAAGAAACAACTCTTCAACAAACATCCCCACAACCTACACCATTTCCTCAACGAATGAGGGGGAAAACCAAGCCTGAACTGAGTGAAACATTGAGGGAAATATTTTTACAAGTCATGTTGAACATACCCCTTCTAGATGCAATCCAAACCATAACTGCCTACTCAAAGTAACTTAATGACATGTGCACTTTTAAAAGAAAATGTTCACATAAAAACCAATTCCTTTTGGCTGTTAGTGTGAGTACCACCATTCAAGGGACCATTCCTCCTAAGTTGAAAGACGTGGGTTGCCTTTACATCAATGTTGAACTAGGAGGGAGCAAAGTTGTCAAGGTCTTGTGTGATTTAGGTGCTAGTGTCAATCTCATCCCATATTCTGTGTACAGCTAGTTAGGCCCAGAAGAACTCCAACCCACATCTGTCACACTTCAACTTGATGATCGTAGCATTATGGTTCCAAAGGGGATTTTAGAGGACGTTCTGGTAAAGTTTGAAAACATCCTCTACCCTGCTGATTTCATTATCCTTGACAACCATACAAACTTAGTAAATAAGGAACAAACACCAATAATTCTTGGTCGTCCATTCCTTTCAACAATCTACTATGTTATCCGAGTCCGAAATGGGAACATGACCATCACCTTTGGGAACATGAGTCTAGACTTGAACATCTATAATGCAAGCTTAAAAATAGGGGATGATGAGGACATTCATGAAGTAAACATGATAGGAAGCATTGATAATGAATCCATAGAACATCAAGGAATATTTGATGAATGTTTACGTCAGGATGAGATTGATTTCTTTTGATCATATAAAGGAAGTTTATCTCCTTGGCTTGAATCATTTTCAAATTGCTCTTATGATGAAGTCTTAGGTCCAAAAATCAGTGAAACCTTTCAAGAAAACAATTTCATAAAGACCACTCCAAATTCCTTCCCTAAAGCTGATCAAGCCAATCTAGTAGCTGAAACTTCTACATGTGGGGAATCAATCCTATCTAAAACTCTAAAAAAAGAAATTGAACTTGATCCAATGTCCCAATGTTCTGCTGAAATTCTGAACCAACCTGATCTTGAATTGAAGGAACTTCCCACTACACTCAAGTATGCTTTCCTAGGGGACAATCAAAATAATCCTATTGTCATATCTTCTTCTCTTGAAGCCAATCATGAGAGGATGCTTCTAGATGTCCTTAGGAAACATAAGAAAGCCATTGGTCAGACCCTATCTGATATTCTTGGGATTATCCCACTTATCGGGACTCATAGGATTGTTCTGGAATCTGATTCAAAGCCATGTCGTCAACCTCACCGGCGACTCAATCCTAATCTCATGGAGGAAGTAAGGAATGAACTTCTGAAATTGTTAAAAGCTAGTATCATATATCCCATAGTTGAGAATGAATAGGTGAGCCCAATCCATGTGGTTCCAAAAAAGGCTGGAATCACAGTGATAACCAATGAGGATGGAGAGATTCTTCCAAAAAGGGTGAGTAGTGGATGGATGGTCTGCATTGACTATAGGAAGTTAAACTCATTCACCAAGAAGGACCATTTCCCCTTACCATTAATTGACCAAGTCCTTGAGAGAGTGGCAGGTCATGCCTTCTACTGTCTCTTAGATGGGTACTCGGGATACAATCAAATTGAGGTCTCCCTAGAGGATCAAGGGAAGACTACATTCACATGTCCTTTTGGTACCTTTTCCTTCAAACGCAAGCCCTTTGGTTTATGCAATGCCCTTGGAACCTTCCAGCGATGCATGATGGGAATATTCTCAAACATGGTAGGGGATTTTCTAGAGGTCTTCATGGATGAATTCTCTGTGTTTGGGGATACAATTGAGGGATATCTGAGGAATGTAGAGAGAGTCTTGTCAAGATGTGAAGAAAAGAATCTATTCCTAAACTGGAAAAAATGCCATTTTATGGTTAAAGAGGGACTAGTTCTAGGCCATCTGGTCTCAGGTAGGGGGATTGAAGTTGATAAAGCCAAGGTTGACATCATTTGTCACCTTCCATCACAAAAAACTGTCAAGGAAGTGAGGCATTTCTTAGGACATGCTGGTTTCTATAGAATATTCATCAAGGACTTTAGTTCAATATCCCATCCCCTTTGTGCTCTCCTAGTAAACGATTCTCCATTTGTTTGGATAGAAATCTGTGAGGGTTCATTCTCAACCCTCAAATCCTCTATCACCTCTCCTCCCATTATGAAATCTTCAAATTGGAACATTCCTTTTAAACTTATGTGTGATGCTAGTGACTCTGCTGTAGGAGCTATGTTAGGACAACGTTTTGATAAAACTCATTATGTCATTGCCTATGCAAGAAAATCCTTACATGTTTCCCAAATCAACTACACCACCACTGAAAAGGAGTTACATTCTATTGTGTTTTCCTTAGAGAAGTTTAGGTCCTACCTCTTAGGATCCCCCATCACTGTGTTCATTGACCATTCGGCACGAAATTACCTATTTCAAAAACAAGATTCTTAGTCTAGACTGATTAGGTGAGTCCTTCTCTTACAAGAATTTGACCTCACAATCAAGGATAAAAAATGAGTTGAAAATCTTGTAGCTGATCACCTCTCTAGGATGGAATTCAAAGACAACTCAAATCACCTTTCTGTGTCTGATTCATTTCCTGATGAACACCTATACTCTGTGAGTGACTGCCCTTGGAATGCTGACATAGCCAATTTCTTAGTTACAGTAGTCATTCCAAAATTCATAGGGACTTAAGCTCGAAGGAAATTCCTTTCTGATGTTAGACACTATGTTTTTGATGATCCATACCTCTATAAGTTCTGCCCTGACTATGTCATTAGGAGGTGTGTTCCAGAATCTGAACAAGAGTACATCCTTAAATTCTGTCATAATGAGGCATATGTAGGTCACTTTTCCTCTAAGAAAACATCTTCTAAGATTCTTCAATGTGGTCTATTCTGTCCCATCCTCTCAAGGGACTCCTACACATTTTGTCAAAGTTGTCCTAGGTGTCAACAAGTAGGGTCCATCACAAAAAGGAATCAAATGCCACTCACTCCCATCTTAGTGGTTGAAAGCTTTGACTGTTGGGGAATTGATTTCATGGGTCCCTTCCCAAACTCTCGGGGATACCTCTACATACTATTAGCTATTGATTATGTCTCAAAATGGGTTGAGGCCATTCCCACTAAGTCCAATGATCATCATGTTGTTATTAGATTTCTGGAAGAGAACATATTTTCTCGATTTGGAATTCCTAGGGCTATAATCAGTGATCGAGGAACCCATTTTTGCAACCACCCATTCGATTCACTCATGTCTAAGTATAGTATTTCTCATAATTTTTCCACAGCATACCATCCTCAAACCAATGATCAAGCGGAGTTAGCAAATAGGGAGATTAAGAAAATTCTTGAAAAAACTGTCAACCCCTCGAGGAAAGATTGGTCTGAGAAACTCTTGGATGCTCTTTGGGAATATCGTACAGCATTCAAAACCATTCCAGGAATGTCACCATATAGGTTGGCTTATGGAAAAGCATTCCATTTACCTGTTGAAATTGATCATAAGGCATTTTGGGCAATTAAGAAAATGGATTATTACCTCTCATTGGCCGGAACAAAAAGGAAATTAGATCTTAATAAACTGGAGGAATTAAGGATGGAGGCTTAAGAAAATTCAAGCATCAATAAAGCTAGAGTTAAAGCCTATCAATCTAGGAATATCAAGGTCAAACATTTTGAACCGGGAAAAATTGTGCTCTTGTATAGTTCAAACTTCATTTACACCCGGGAAAGTTAAGGTCTAGATGGTTAGGTCCTTTCATAGTGCATCATGTATACCCCCAGCGGGCAGTAGAGATTCAAGATCCCACTAGTGGTCACATTTTCAAGGTCAATGGTCAAAGGTTGAAAACATTCATTGAATCATTCAATAAATAATAAATAGATGTTGAGTTAATTGACCACATCTATGAACCAGAAAAAAATGATAAATTTAGGATCTATGTCGGGCTAACGACGTCAAACAAAGCGCTGCATGGGAGGAAACCCATGGTTTTTATGGTTCTAATCTTTCTGAATCATCATTATTTTTCAAATATGATTAATTAATGTAACGACCAGAAATTTTGAATAAATCTTGTTTCCTAATTTTTTGTGTTATTTTTATACTCAATAAAAATGTTTCATTTGATAACATGAGTATAATTAAAATGAGACTGTTGGGTTTTGACTATTAAATGACCATTGGTCAATATGACCACTGGAAACTAAACGTTTTGATTATTATCTCTAAATACAAGTAATCTTGGTTAATTATTATAGAAAGAAGATTCGATGGCCTCACCCAGTATTCTTGGACCGATCGAAGCCCATATAATAGAACTTGGGAAGGAGGTAGCACCACTGGGCTTTGCTTTGGACCAAACCCAAGCCGAACTTCATCGTGTGAAGCTAGAACAGAATCGCCTTTTTGAGAAGTTCAAACTGATAGAAATTACTACTCATGCGATGTTGGCCGAGCCTCCCTCAGATTTTCTCACCATTGCACACCATACACTTAGGTCCTATGCTGGTGTGATAAGGGGCTATGTAATGAGACTGTAACTGCCTTGTGTAATCCTTTGTTTTAAATAGAAATTGGGATTTCTTCTTATGATGGTGTTTTTGAATTTTCAAATGACCGGATAAATATAGTATGCATATTTTTGATGAATTATAGAAAAATGATATTTTAAGAATGATTATGTAAACCTAAATAAATAAAAATGTGTAATGATATTCAAAACATGTTCTTCCACAATTATTTTCAGTACGAAATTTAGAGTCTAATAAGATCAACTTGGTTTGTGATGAATAGTAAATTATGAATAGTGATTTTATGCTTAGGATTAGTAATGTGACCAAATGGATTAGTAATATCACTTGAAAAAAGTATTAATATAATCTAGGCACCTTGATTAAGTAATGTGATTCAATAAAATGGTTAAATAACAGTTTCATAAATTATTATTCAAGTATTAGTTTTTTCGGGTAAATAGTGTTTTTAATTAAAAATTAAATTAAAAATATTTATAAAAATATTTTTATAAAATGGATTTCATTTTTAAACTCCGAGCATCGATATTATGTTAAGGTAATTTTTGGGGATTTTTTTGAAAAAATGAATTTTCGGTGAATAGTGTATTTATTTAAAAAATAAAATAAAAATATTTAGAAAATTATTTTTATAAAATGGAGTTCATTTTTGAAATCATAGAATTTATATTTGGTTAAAGTAAAATTTTGGGATTTTTCTGAGAATGTTGAATTTTCAGTGAATAGTAAAAATACAGTTTTAGGGTTTCGGTATGTTTAATGACATCATAACTATGTCATGATGATGTCATTAGATATTTTATGGGTTGGCCGAACAAAGGTGATGAATTATTGTATTGGGGGCCCCATGTGGCCTAACTTCATGGGAAATATCATGGGAGATCACATTATTTTGAGAAAACCATTTGTGAGGTGTCCCTTGGCCATTAAGGCCTTGTCCCCTCACTTTCCCTATAAATTCCAAGCCATCCTGTCATCCGTTTCGACTCCCCACTCTCCCCCAACGAAGTTCTGGTCTCCTTACCTCCCAAGGAGTCCTCCCAAGGTGCCCTCAATCCTCTCAAGGTCCCATCCTTTTAGTTTTAAGAGTTACGTTTAAGGTAAGGGATCCGACCCCTCTCTTTCTTTTCAAGTGATCTCTTTTATGTCATTTATTTTATGCTCCATATTCTTATGTTGTAGGAGGTTATTTTATATTCATTATACAGTCCTTTTTATTTTCATATGATGAGAGACCCTCTCTTACTCTCATCATTTAGTTTTAAGAATGTTAAGTGGCGCCGTTAGGCTGCCGAATTTTAAGGGATTCTTTCACCCTTCTCATTTTCAAGTTCTATTTTCTAGTCAAATCTTTAAAGTTACATTATGTTGGGGTATGATCTATATATCTATAATACCAATCATTTATGTTCATATGATGAGAGACCCTTTTTTATATCTTCAATTCATTTTTTTGTTGATGTTTAAGTGGCGCCGTTAGGCAGCCGAATTTTTAACGGATTCGTTCAACTTTCTCATTTTTCAAAGTTCTACTTTCAAGTCAAGTCTTTCAAGTTACTTTATATTATGTTGGGGTATGATCTCTATATCTATTATACTGATATTTTTTGATCATATTATTAGAGGCCCCATTTGATCTCTTCAATTCATTATTTTTATGTTTTAAGTGGCGTCGTTAGGCTACCGAATTTTTAAGTGGTTCTTTCACCCTTCTCTTTTTAAAGTTCTACTTTAATATCAAGTCTTTAAAGTTCCTTTTTATTATGTTGGGGTATGATCTATATATCTATAATACTGATATTTTATGATAATATGATTAGAGACCCCATTTGATCTCTTCAATTCAGTTTTTTGAAGTTTTAAGTGGCGCCGTTAGGCTACAAAAGTTTTAAGTGGTTCTTTCACCTTTCTCATTTTTCAAAGTTATAATTCCTTATCAAGTCTTGAAAGGTTCTTTTTATTATGTTGGGGTATGATATCTATATCTATTATACTGATATTTTATGTTAATATGATGAGAGTCCCTATTTGATCTCATCAATTCATTTTTGGTTGAAGTCTATGTGACGCCGTTAGGCTGCAGAATTTTCATAAGAGAAATATTATTTTGTCTTCCTTTCATGTTTTTCATTTCAAATGGCATGTACATAAAATTTAATTACCATGATTCGTATCCTTTATATTATTTCCCTATACTATTTTTATATATCATTTATGAGTGGGTGACCCATGTCCCCTCTCTTTTCAATGTTTTCTAAAACCCTGTAACATAGCCGTTACGCTGCAGAATTTTCGTCTCAAAATGCCTCTCTCTTTTTCTCAAAATTATTTTATGTTATTAAGTGAATACTCAAAGATATTTATTCTACAGGTGTATTCACATATATATCAAAATGTTCTATTTTAAATTCTGGTATTTACATACATGAAACCCGATTTCCTTTTTCTGTGGGTTTAAAGTGACATAAAGATCATGTCTTAAAAGCAGTTTTTTAAAGGTTATGATTATGAAATGAAACCCATTTATTTTATGCTATATGGGTTATTTATGAAACTTTGATGATGATATATGTGTCTCACATGATAATAAAGGCAAATTTAAGGGTGCGCCCGGATAGCGCTCCAATGCATTGGGTAATTATGTAACCACTAGAGATTACAATTTTCACGATATCTTGGTGAATAACCTTGGTAAATTTCAAATGACACCTTGGGGATGGAACATTGTGATATGTTCATGATTGTATATGTTAAATGATGTAGCCAAATCTTAATGTTATGAAAAATGTTATTTTTATTATGATATTCCACATGATTTCTTTCTCATGCCTTAATGTTCTTTTTCATGACTTTATTGATGTATCTCATGTTCACATGTTAAATGTTTATCTTGTTTCCCTTACTGGGACTTATGCTCACCCTTTTTTTAGTTATGTCCCCAGGTTATGAGATGTAGTAATGAACCTAGGGTGAAATTGAGGAGAATCCTTTCAAGTGTTTAAGAAGAATGTTTTATGTTTTCATGTTTTTTGTTCCTGGTTTCCAAGACACTAAACCTTAAAGATCCTCGGTTTTGTAAAATGTAATGAATGTTTATGTGATAAAAATGCGGGATTCTATAATTAATCATTTTTTATATTTAAAAATATAAAAAAATATACTTTTGACATGTTCTTCTATTATGAGTATGGATGGGTACAAAAGGGGGGCACCATATTCATCTGTGTCACGTGGTGTGATCCTTGAGTAATACCTTACCCAGAAATTTAAAAAGAAGACAATGTATCATCAATTTATTTTGTTGTATTTTTATTATTTTATAGGTTAAGTTAAAAATAATAAAAATAATAAAAATAATATAATAATTAAAAAAAGGGGACATGTCGTAGGCCGTGGGGAAAACCCCGTCACAACCGACGAAGCCGCGGGGACTCGAACCCAGGACCGAAGGAAGACAGGGGCGCGCGCTTACCACTGACCTACGTATTAATGTGCTTACTTATTTTATAATTTATATATATATAATTATATTGTACATATGTATATATATATTGTTTGGTTTTGTTTGTTTTCCTTTTTTCACTAGGGAACTATGCAAGCGACCTGGATATCAAAGGACTAAATTCGAGCGACAAAAACTTCAAACTTCAACCAACAGGTGACTTCATTCCATGATCCTAATATTTCAATTACCTTATTGAACTCCGATTTTATTCCTCTACCCCATTCTAAAATTTATTTTTACGAAACTGGGGACAGTTTCATTCTAAGTTGGGGGGTGTGGAAACAAAATTTTTGTTTAAAAAAACAATGATAAAAAAAAGAAGTAAAATTCCTTTATCATTTAAATAATAACATCTTTCCTCACATTAAAACTACATTGAAAATAACTTTTAATTCCTTGACTCATAATTTAATTCATGATTATGTTTAAAAGCATTTATTTTGGAAGTTTGGTTGTCCAATGAATATTTTCATCATTTTTATTTTCATCCATTAAATCAAAATGCCACAATGCACGTCCTCTAGACTGTGGGGTACTAATTTGAATTTTTGGGGTCCCATAAAAAATATCATATGATGGTTTGATTTTTATGAATAATATGAGTATTAAAATAAAATATAATAATAATAATAATAATAATAATAATAATTGCGTGTAGAGAAATGGATTGATAAAATGCGAGGCTTTCAGCACTTTGGGATCGTGACTACAGAGTAGTCTAGCCCTGAGTTTTTCAATATATATCTATTTATGGTAATATGAATTTGTTTTTGACTTGGATAACTTGAGGCGATGCCAGAGTATGTGGGCTTCACTTGGTTCCCTAAGGCCTTTGAGTCTGGGAGTCATTGGCAAAGTCTTGCTACATGGGTTAATTTGATTAACTGCAATCTCAATTACTATAGCAATATTGAAAAAAAAATCCAAAAAAAGTAATAATAATGAATAATACTCATATTAGGATTAAATGTGATTCCACCTAGTGCTTCTATGATTTCCCCCTTGAAGGAAAATGAACCCCCATATCTATTGTGATTCACAACACATAATTACAACTAATTGAGTTAAATGAAGTATGATGATGGATTTGATCAAAGGAATGGGCTTGGGATTGGGATATACTTTTAAATTATTATGGTTTTAAATTATCTTGATAGGTTATAAAAATATATTTGTGTGCAGTTTACATTGTGAGCACTGTTTGTTGTAATGTGTTTGAACAAAGGAATTCAAATAAAATCATTGAATTATTTGCTCGGGACTTGCAAATATCAAGTTGGGGGGGGGGGTGTGATTATCCAATAAAAAATATAATTTAATTACATTTAAATGGTATTAAATGGTCATTTTTGATCTTATGGCCCTGAGTTAGTGCATTTTCATTATGAACATCCATTCTCATCATTTGTGCACTTCATGCCTAATATACACCAATTTAGGCCCAATGAGTCATCTGATTCTAAGGAATGTAATTATCAATATTTTAATTTGATATTTTGGAAAATATTTATACACTTAAATATGAACATTTTTCATTCAGGGATCAATGGATGATTCATAAACGATGATGGAGATATTTGGAGATGAAAGGAAGCAATTCTAGAGAAGGCAGATTGGACACCAGCCCACTTATGAGACTGTGGGGCCCAACATACAAGCCCAATAAATCCCCATTTTTTTGATATGATAGAAGCAATGTTAAGGAAAAAATAAATATGAATGAGATGATACTAATTAGTCCTATATGGTGGTCATTAAGGCGGCCCAAGTTAGAGATACAATTGTGGACCGGATTCTGCGGCCCAGAAAAACAGCCCACAAATCTGATCATATCTCCAAATATAAAACTCCAAATGGGCCCAAATCATACATACGGTTAGGAGATATCTGAGGATCCATTTTATTTTTATATGTACTAATCTGATTCGTCCATATAAAAGGTCATCAAAGTGCATCTGTTCGGTTGATGAAAGATGGCTGCCACCTCAGGTCAAATGTGGGAAAGTCTAAGTTCCACAAGCTTTCCACCACCCTAGGCCTACCATAATCAAGTGGGATGCTTTGTAAAATTAGAGTCTCGACCCAAGGCTTCCAAAATGCCTATTTAAGGCAGTGGTTTTGGAGGATTGAAGAATATTTGGTGTTTGGTTTCATTATAGTGTTATGCTGCCTCTTTGTGTTTGTAATCACATTTCTTCATCATGTAAGTTGTTTAATTCACCATAGTTTCTTAATAAAAGTTATTCATTTTCTATTATTCTGTTCTTATACTTATCATGTTGATACCGTTGGTTCAAGGTGTGAATTTATTCACACCATACTTTGTGATATTTATCACACAACAGAGGAGTGATCTTTTTTTGTTGTTGTTTTTACTTCTTCAATTCCACCCTTGTAAGTCTACTTCCCGCTTCCGTTGAAGACATGCCATCAAAGGAGGGCTAACTCTTTTATGGGTTGATCTAAGGGAGTAGCAAGGGGCTGGATTGGATGTTATTTATCACTCCATTAATGTCTAATCACTTCTTTAAAATGAGATTTTTATTTGATGATTTTAAAACATCTTCATCCTTATTTAATTTAAGGTCACAAATTTAAAGTGCTAATACGAACCTCTACCTTGGAGTGCTCAAAACATTGATACTTAAAGTGTATAGGTTATTAGTATTAGGGTGTGTAGGCATTAAACTAGTAAGTGATGATTTTGTTTGATCTTCTTAAATGAATCCATCTCAAATATAAGATATTTAAATCATTAAAAAAGTAATTCATCAAATCCACCCCAAGCGATAACCTAGGATCAACTCATTATTTTAAATTGAATTCACTTAAATCTGTTAGTTATCCTTTAAACCCATATAAAATCAACCCAATTTGGCCACTTCATAGCCAAAAACAGTCCATAGAATGTACGTGTCTATAGGTTTCTTCTTAGGTCTCTGAGGATTCGATAACCTAAGCTAAACTACAAGGACCGTTCTACCTTCATCTCTTGGGTAAATTTGAGCAAGAATCACCTCCTCATCGGGAAATTCCTCTGAAGCATATCACATAAAGTTACTGAATCGGATCCCAAACTCTCACACACTAGATCTTCTCTGTCAAAGGGTAAGCCCCTCTGGGAGACTGGACACCTTCGCAATTGAAGAAATAAACTAATCCTTGAACTAGTTTCAGAACATCTCACATGAGACTCATAACTCTTCATGATCACCGAGGAATAAGAACTACAACTTCCTCTCTACCCCATTAAACATCATCACAAACAATTACACCCATTTATTTTTCTGGACATGGATAAATCTGAAGGATATCTCAATTTCCTCCAACCAATCTTCTGTGACTACATCTAAAACGGAGCCCTCATACTTCTATAGACACTAGTGCTGAAACTCTTGAAGTGTCCTCCTCGAAGTTTCATTATCGTCAACCACTACTCTGTGGAAATATGATGGCACAACTTACTGAACATCTTCAGGATGAACCTGATAAGAATGTTGACCTAGAGCCATACCTATAAAGTAACTAACAGTTAGACATCTTAAACATTGAATATGGAATACTTTAATTTTCATTATTTTTTTTCTTTTATTCATTTTAGGTTAACATATTCCAAGGTCTACCCATTAAAACACAGTTGAAAAAGAAGAATGATTCATGATCCTTTAATAGGTCTCCACCTGAAAGGAAGTATCACCTCATTTAGCAGCCACTGTAAGCTTAACGGTCCGTGCATTAGATCACAGGGGGGCCTAAATACCTGTGTCTCATCTGGTCTCTTGGGTTTATAGCGCTTAATAAACTTAGTTGACACTATTTACCTACCAACCCATGTACCCTCTCATGTTCCTAACTCCAAAATCTATCATATCCCTCTAACAATTCCATGAATACCATGATTCCATGACCCCCTCCCCACAAAGTGTACCCCTCTTTATCCATCAATGGGAGAAGAGTGACAGTGATACCAGAGTCCTGCCTCCAGTAGGACCCGGGATAGTGACTAGCATCGAGGGTATAATAAACACATAAATGGGAGGTATTACCCTCTAGGAGAACACATGTGAAAAAGAGAGATAATACATACACCAACTAACTATTTCTCATACTACAATAAAAAATTAAACCCAAAGTGAAGATGTGTAATGTCATGAAAGGACTACTACAAATGAAAGGTAAAACTACAACTACCAAAGGAAAGTAAAGACAACAACAACCATGAAGCCCAAATAGATCCTGCAACCCACAAGCATGTAGTGACCGGATTGATCTCCCAAATAATCTAACTGACCTAAAAATAGTTTGTATATACATCCGGTGTGTATAACTGTATACTTAGTAGGAATCTACCCGAATCCTGTCATGAAAAAGTAAAGAAAGAATGCTAAAACATTGTGAACAAAAAGTGAAACTAACTAATTACCTAAACAGGTATACTCGTTTCCTATCCCCACCATGACTACTCTGACCAAGTATCACATACAATATCATATTAGATAATAAAGAATATCAAAGGTACCCCACTACCAATTCCCCCACGGGTTTGTCGCTCTGCCCCAATATCACATATCCTGATAATCTCTCTCTAAAAAGGATAGCCTGAAGACACCTAGGTGAAGCACCACAACATGAACCTCATTAAACTCACCACCACATCCAATTACCCAAAAGTAACTAGGTAGTTTCCAGGATCCACCACATCATACATAACTTGTATCACACATTGGGTATTATACCTCAAGCCATCACAGTCGAGACACATTACACCTATAGTATCCCTTAGGAAAATCTATCTAGAATATGTGTGTGTGAAATAACCACAAGCCCTTATAGCCCTCAAAATTCATATATGGAGAAAACTAACCACCATTCAAACCAACACAAGTAACTAACAAGAGAAGAGAGTGAGGCCAAAGGTGGTAGTTTGTCATCCATCCTCTCACCGGGATGCTGGGCAAAACACACCCCATAGGGCTCAAAATCCATTGTGTGTAAGTTTCCCTAACCAATAGGGTGAAGTAGCATATAGAAACAAAAAAATGACATGATATAATTTATCTCACAACAACACTAGGGGCACAACTTAGTCTTTGATTCAACTACAGCTAAAATTTCTCAGACTCCTGGCAACCACTACTAAGACTAGATATCATATAATCACACATCTATTTAGAGAAATACATTAAATTACATTATCCTTTTTTATTAGTTAAAATTAAAATTAATTAATTTATTAACCATTAATTAACCATTATCGTTTCCACATTTCATTTCATTATCATCACAATGAAGTCTCATTCCCTCCAAGAATAGCCAAATTGATTCTATGGATTCTCAAAATTATAACATCAACATTGCATCACAGCAAGCTTCATCTTCAGGGGTTGAAATTTTCTTCATTAATTTAAATATCATGACTACTTTCCATATTTCCAGGTATTCTAGGAGAACATTCTAAGAAACCAAACAAAAGGGGATCAACATGATCTGTAGATGAACTACCCATCGAGTCTTTGACACATATAGAATGAGCGTAGAATAATTTAACAACGAGAAGGTAATCATGAAAATATCATATCGTACCACACACATCTTCATCTCCATTGGAAGGAGAATATGCAAAAACATCCACCTCAAGTAGTGGGGAAGGAGATTTAAATAAAAAAAGAACATATTCAATAAGAATTTAACATTTATATCAATGAGTAAGCCCAACTTCAACCAGTTCTATCATCTTTGGTGTCATACCCAAAACCACATGCATAAAACGATGCATCTCACCACTCTAGGAATCAACTACTACAACAAAAATTGGGTTTCCCTACCTCAAATACCACAATATCCCTCCAGGATCATCCATCTCAGGCTTAGGTCACATCCAGTACTCTCTTTCCCATATACCACAAGTCTCGTATCCATATCACATCACAAGTAGTTGGAACAAACTTTAAATGGGATCTCATCCCCAAAGTAAGGCAGTCAACCTTCACCCAAAATGATATCTAATAGCTCCAAAACATAAGGCACTTGTCCTTTACAAGAAACTGGGAAACTCATGCCCTACAAAGGCATTATCATTATCACAGAACCAGTTCTTATTCCATCTTGAATTAGCTGATTCATTAATCACATGTTCCAACTATGGGAAACCTAATCAATAAGCTATCACAAATTAATTAAACAATTAATTTAACATGCCTTTAGTTATTTTATCAAAAATAATTAGCATGTTATATGTTCATTAAAGAATTTAATTAAACATGAATATCTCCATCAATTTCACTAACAAAATATTATAACAACAAAACCCAAATTTATTAGACCTGCCTCTTTAACCAATTATCCAATTAAATATCAATTAATTTCAACTTTACATTCTTTAAAATTTCCATCATGTAAAACATTCTAAACCAAGAAAGGCATAGATATCACAGTATCTATAAAATCAAGAGGCAAATTGTTACCATGGAATAAAACAAAAACGCTGTCATGAGATCAATACCAATTTCTTTGATGTAGTTCATGTATATAAATAGGTCAATTACATTATGATATAAGGGGATAAATCATGATAACTCTACAATTTCATGTAAATAAAAAGAGAAGAAAAAAATCCCCTACCTGAAAAGGTTTTCAAAATTATTCTCATGAGATCAGATCATGATCACCTCTCCCGAAATAACTGCATCCATATAAGGATGTTATCACACAACTGCACCAACGACCGAGAAACCCCATTATAACCATGGGTAAGCAACCACCATAACATGGAAAGAATAACCAAGAGTAAATAGATTGAAGAAACCATAAAAAAGAAGGTAGATCATACCTTATATCGAAGATGGATCGAAGGAGGGAAGTCAGGAATCATTCCAAGATGAAGGAATCCTCCAACGTTGAAGAGAGGGGCTACCGAGTCATATGGATTCTAGAGAGAGTTGTTGTAGCTATAGGATTTGAAAACCCAAGCAGCTAGAAAACACTTAAAAATTTACATTAGCAGGGCATTAAATGACGTTTAATCTCCTTTCACACTGTGTAATGCCTCAGGGTTAATTTCCACCAAAAAAATTTCTCCTTTCGGTTTTATTTTATTTTTTGAACCCTGAAAAATTACATGGCGTGAAACCCTCTTTCACAATGTGAAATTCTTCTACACGAAGTGAAACCCACTTTTATGCCGTAAAATTCTTTGCTCTTAATTATCAACACCCAAACTCTTCCAAATTTAATCTGATCCTCCTCTATATTCTGCAAGCCTTGGGAACATGCAAAGGGTCAACCCATGCGAATTTAGGCCTTCATATTTTAATTAATTCATTAATTAATTAACACCATATTTAATTAAATAATTAAGTAATCAAATTACTCACAAAAATTAATTCGTCAATTAATTAATCTCTTTATTTACTTAAATAATTAAATAATCAAATTACTTGCATTAATTAATTGATCAATTAATTATTCTCATTATTTAATTCAATAATTAAATAATCACATTTTTTACATTAAATAATTCATTAATTAATTAAAAACAATATTTATTTAAATAATTAAAATATCACATTATCAATATTAATTACTTTTTTATTTAATTAATCCCGTTATTTAATTTAAAAATTAAATAATCTAATTATTGAAGATAATTAATTCATCAGTTAATTAATAAAATTATTTAATTCAACAATTAAATATTCACATTACTTACATTAACTAATTTATTAAACAAATAATCCCTTTATTTAATTCAACAGTTAAATAATCTCATTACTCACATTAATTTATTCATCAATTAACTAATAAAATTATTTAATTCAATAATTAAATAATCTCAAAAGTCATATTATTTAATTCATAAATTAATTAGTATCATTATTTAATTCAATAATTAAATAATCACATTACTCACATTAATCAATCCATCAATTAATTAACCCCTTTATTTAATTCAACAATTAAATAATATCATTACTTACAATAACTGATTCATCAATTAATAAATACCATTATTTAATTCAACAATTAAATATTCACATTTCTCACTTTAATTAATTCATTAGTTAATTAATATTATTATTTAATTCAATAATTAAATAATCACATTTCACACAATAATTAATTTTTCAATTAATTAATCTCATTATTAAATTAAACAATTAAATAAACACATTACTCACAATAATTAATTCATCATTTAATTAACCCAATGATTTAATTCAACAATTAAATAATCACACGACTCTTATTAATTAATTCATCAATTAATTAATCTTTTTTTTAATTTAACATTAAAATTATCACATTTCTCACATTATTTATTTAATCAATTAATTAATATCATTATTTAATTCAATAATTAAATATTCACATTACACAAAATTAATAACTTAACAGTCAATTAACCACAATATTTAATTCAATAATTAAATAATCTCATTACTCTCATTAATTAATTCGGTTATTAATTAATTGCTTCATTTAATTCAATAATTAAATAATCACATTACTCACATTAATTAATTCATCATTATGTTAGTAAAATTATTTAATTCAACGATTAAATAATCATATTATTTACATTAATTAATTCTTCAATTAATTAATCTCACTATTTAATTCAACAATTAAATAATATTATTACTCAAATTAATAAACTATTTATTCCAACTTAAATAATTCAATAACCCCAATTAATTCATCAATTAAATGTTCCACCTCAATCAATTCAATATCACCAATTAATTCCTCAAATAATTGTTCTATCTATATCAATTCAATAATCATAACAATCTATAACAATTAAATATTCAATTACTTATCCCAATTCATCAACTTCAATATAACAAAAATTAATTCTATGATTAATTATTCAATTTCAAAAATATATATATTATCATAATTAAATTTAAAACTAATTATTCAAAAACCATAATTTCAAAATCCCTACAATTCCCAGTAATTAATTATACAAGTAATTAATCCAGTTCAACAATCTCAATATTCCAAATTTCACAATTAATTCAACTAATTAATTCACTAAATTAATTACTTTAATTAAGAACTCAATTGTTAAACATAAAATAGCGATTTTATAATTACATACACTTAATCAAAAATCAAGACTAGGGGATTTAGTTTTAGACCACCAAACTCAAATATGATGAACATGTGATATGAATCCATCATTGTTGAGGACACATTATTCCAACGACTATTGAAGGAGAAATTAAATAAATAAGAATATCCGGTTTTATAATAATCATCTCAAAATATTTCAATTTCTATGAAAGAAAATTGTATAAACACCATCATCTTATCAAGATTAATCCAATTCCACTGACGGTTGTCCAATCTAATCAATATCAAAAAAGATATTGATGATTGAAGTTTGAAAAGAGGGATAAGGAGAGGAGAGAAGTGCATGTTCTTCTCCTCTACACTTGAATTCTTTGAGCAACCCAATATTCCATGATTTACCATATATATTTATTTTTCTTAAAAAATCAATTATGGAGAATTTCTTTCTTACATGAACCCTCAGCCATATATTCTAAGCCTCGATTATTTCATTATTATCTATTTTTATTTATTTAACTGTATTTTTCCACCACTTATTATATCTTCCACCAACCTCATTTATTTCATATTTAACCACTCGTTAATTAAAATCCATAATTAAATATGTATTTAATTTCATATATATATATATATATATATATCTATATATCTATATATACATATATAAAAAACCACACACATATATATAACCCCCATATGTATACACCCATGTGTATATTTATTTTTAATTATTTACACCAATGAGAATATATACATATATATATATCACATATATATGTACACACCAGTTATTTCCTACATTAATAATAAAAATAACCACAACCATTATTATTATTATTAAATATTTCACATCATTTCCACAATTATGATTACAACAATTGTAATAAAACTATTATTAATTACATGTTCTCATTTATTCAACACAATTAATACCATTCTCCATAATAATTAAACAATAACTAAACACATACTCATGCATTTATACAACACAACTAATAATCATATTGTTAATGTTTTACCTCCCATTAAATATTCAAACTCCAAAATAATATTTCTTTACTAATTTAAGAAAAACCATAAATATTTAATAAATTTATTCTTGATCAAATTTTATGTCATAAAAAAATCCAAGAAATGAAAACCACGAGGGTTTTTATAGTAATGGAAAAATGAATGAAATCGATTCGTGAGACAATACTCTACCATACACACAAATGATGATTTTGTAACCCATTTGATGAAAGTTGCGATGGTTTTAAGAAATTAAATTAACATAAAAACATCTATATATATGTAAGATACACAGGTTATTATATCATAATGGTTTAAATAGAATTATAGGAGGTGGAGGAAAAAATAAAATAAAAATTCTTGATGAAGAACATTACCTATTCCTAGGGTAACCTCCTTAGTTTTTTCACTAAAAGCCTTTCATGGTTGTATTTATGACCAAAATAAGGCTTCTTGAATATTATGATGGAATTTTGGATGTTATATTTTCAAGTATTGGCTAAAAAAGTGTTTTAAGGTGTGAAGATGAGAGTATAAAGGGTGGAATTTTATAAGTGGGGTGATTAGTAATCTTATAATTTTTTTAAAAAAGGTATTACCAGTCTTTTTTCACCTGTAAAAAGGGTAAAAATGGAGAATTATAGATCCAAATATAGTATTGGTTCTAAATATGGACAAAAAATAGATTTTAGAAATATTTTAAGGTAATTTTAACCCTTATATTCTTAGTTTAACCCCCTTTAAATCTATTTTTGCCTTAAATATTTTTTAATAATTTTATTTGAATAAATGGAAATTTTAATTTCAAATTATCTCCATAGATTTGATGGTGAATTTTTGAATATACAATGTTCAAAAGTTTATAATGTTTTCATATCAAAATTCTATATGAATATTATTTTAATGACCTAAATCGGATTAATAGATATATAATTGAACTAATTTTACTTTTAATCCAATTCCAAATATAATATAACTTTATAAATAATTTAAACAAAAAGGAATTTTTCAATTGAAATTAAGTATTATCATTATTCATGAAAAAATATAATATTTTAGAAAAATCCCAAAAATTCTCCCAAATATATATTTTATATCTTGATTTTAAAAATGAACATTATTTTTTAATTTTTTTTAAATAAGTAAAAATTAATTTTAAATTATGTGTGCAAAGCTCAACTAAAAAATAGTTTAGAAAAAATACTTTATTCATAATGTATTTATTTTTTTAAATTGTTATTTTTTATTTATAATAAATACAGAACCATAATTTTTCTAATTTAGTTAGTACTATTCATACCTCCAATTTAACTTTTAGGTTTTAATGATATACTATATTAAGTTTCATTTAGACTTGGGGTTGTGTGTTATGTTAGCTATTAAAGTGATTAAATATAAATTAATATATTTTGTGGGTTGTTTAAGCTCAATGTTACATTCCACCTACACTATCAAATACCATAATGTTATTTTACAATTTCAGGGAGTTACATTCTCCCCACATTAATTAAATTGTGTCCTCTCAATTTAAACTTAATTATGGCGCCCTTGGGTTCGTCTCGGTGTGGGTGTCATCTTAGTGTTGGTTTCATCTCAGCGTGGGTGTCATCGCCTCAGGTGTTCGGCGGCATGCTTCTCAGTGGAGCATAAATGGTCGGCTTGGTGCAGCTCCCTTCCACCGTTGTCAATGACTCCTCAGTTTTTGTGCATCTTAACATGATTTCCCAATGATTTTGAAGTTAGTGTTGCCCCAATGTTTGCTCAGCTGGTCAGGCGCATCCAGGTGCGGCTCTATGTTAGATCAGAAGTGCTCTGGAGGGGAGAGAGTCTCAATTCTGGCTTCTGTGAGTTTTTATAGACATTTTATTGTGGATTTTGTATATCTTTTCTACTGGTTGGATATGGTTTATATTTTCTGGTTCATCATCGTTGGACCTTCTCTGTATTCTTCTCACCGTGTGGCTTATTCTGAATCCTGTTGAGGGTGTATCCATGGTTTGTATTGAAAAAGATATATGCCCAGAGTGTCGTTTTTGGTTCAGGATGACCCATATTCCCTCATCAGTGACATTCTATCGGCGCAGGGTTGGGTCATCCAATCTTAGGGGATTATGTATTAAACTCATGTTCTTTGGTATTTCTTACAGGATTTTGCGGATGCGGTGGAAAGGGAGTCTTGAGGAGGATAGAGGGGGTGGTCCAGGATGGTCTATGTAAGAGAATTTTTGTTCGGAGAAGGGTGGAAGGGTTTCTTGTGTAATGTCTGTTGGTTTGGTGGTGCACCCAGACTCAACCATGTGGATTAGAACCTAGAGGAGGTTCCAGAGCTAGCATTTCATCTTTGTAGTGCTTTATAAAATTGGATGTTGAGAGGGTATGAAGTCAGACATCGGATTGGGCCTCTGATTTGACATATGACACTTTCTTTCAATTCATCCATGCACTTGTGGAGGCTTTATCATGATCAAATTTTTGGTAGGGGTAGATCCATGTTGTGAGTTTGGTTTGTCTTTATAGACCTTTGAGTTGTGATTATTTTATGTCTAAGATGGATTATAGGGTTCACCCTTCTTCCATTAAAATGGGTTTTACTTTAAATAAAAAAATTAAAGGCCTTCATGCCATTGGATGATGATTTACAATACTATATAATTCATCAGACATGAATGTAATAGCATAATTTTTTCATTTCAAGATAATTTTCCTAAAGTTTAGTAATTATTTTACTGCCTAAGAATATAAGTAAATATACTTCATACATTTATATTTCATAATTACAATTTTATCATTTGGTTTTTATTTGATCAATTTCTAATTTATCTCTTACTTTAAGAAATAAAATACATGAATTTTTATTCTTGAGGCAGTAAAATTTACTTTTGACGGATCATATGATCCATAAACGATCAAGAACTCTTTCTATCTCTCTATAACCATTTTACAAAAAAAAACAATTGTTAGCACAAGTTACCCAATATAATACATTAACCTATAATCCTCCATAGTAACACCATAATCCCATCATTAATATTTATTTTTCCGATTTTTTAATTAAGGAAATATTAACAAGGACATCACATAGGCCACTGGTAGGTGTTAAAATCTTATCATCCTTTGGTAGTGGGTTCAAGCCCTATGGCCTTTTCAAATGCAATGGGTTGTCACCTGGTATGTGGGTTGTTATTTTTTAAAAACTATATTAATATAATTCCTATAACATTCCTAAGAAAATATGATTGAAATCTATGAAATAAAATTAATCAATAAATAACCTTTTTCTTATGGTTTTCAATAAAACTAATTTTTATTTCAAAAATTATAATAATATAATTTGACTATTATTACAATGTCATTAATGACCATATTAACCCTAAATGTTATCAATTCCTTTAAACTTATTTTTATAAAATTTAAAGGCAGCATTCCTAAAAAAATCCACTAAAACATATACATTACATAAATTTCTCCCAAATGATTCTTAATCTTGGTAGATTCGAACCACATAAAACATAAAAAGGGGTATTTGATAATTATAACATATGATCAATCTAAAACTCATAAACCCATGATGGTATCCATAAATCTTAAGTTAATGAAGACAAATATTCTATTAAAATTTAATGAAATCCTTAAATGTTTCATGATACATATAACCAAAATATAATTGGTAAAATTACTTCTAAAATTTCATTCTTGAATATGAATACATAAATATTTCAACCATTTTATTTCAATATATTTCCATACTTGGTTTTGGGGTTAATTATTAAAAGAGTTAATTGACAAAGATAATTACTAGGTTCTCCACATTTAAGACAAAAAACTATCAATGGATCTATAGGATGAAATTTATTTACTTCCATCATACTATTCATTTTTCTACTAAAAGTCATCTCTTTAATCCCTTATTTTACACACATAAAACATTTTACCATTCATTTGAGACAACTTATTTTTAATCTAATCACCTTGTCCTTAACCTAGGTCATGGGTTTTCATTATTAGTTCAAATATTTTATAATGGTTTAAAAAAATATGAATTATCCAAATCATATCCCTCAAAAATGTCAAAACAGCTGCACAGTAAGGCCTATTTTCATGAACCAGGTGATTATCGAGTCAATTCAAATGTTCCCCTTTAAACATTATAACACCTAGATATAACTATTTCAGAAAAAAATCTACTTTTAGTATACAGATAAAGTTGCATTTCTAGTAAAAAACACCCAATATCTACTTTATCAAAACATTAGGATGTTATTTTATACATATCCTCAATTTAATTCATATGTTTATGATCACAAATATATGTTTTCTTAAATATAGTTCTCAAGGTTTATACTAAACTTCCTCTAATAACAACTTTAGCGACCTCAACCCTAGTAGTTTGGAGTTGGTGTATTTTTTATTACATTGGTATAATATATAAGGAATCACATCCCAAAAGAAAAATAGTTTAGTAGTCTTGGTAAACTTGATGAATACATGATTCCCATATTATATTTAAAAACACAAATAAAAAAATATTTTTTTGAGAATAACTTTATTCCCTATAGAATATCCATGCACATCAATCATAGTAAACTTCATTGAATTCTGGGGAAAGGAAACAAAATAAGAATGAGGTAAAATGCTCAGTAAGGGTTAAGTACAATGAAAGCTATCATGAATCAACAAGAATAATTAACATGAAAAGGTAAATAACTGAACACGCATTTCTTTTAAATAACTTTACTATCATGATAATATAATTAAAACCAAAATGTAATGGTAAATATCTGACCACAAAATCCATTTAATCAATAATCTATGAATGAAATACATCTAGAGATAATATCATTGTGAAAATATCTTGGATAATAATAATTACAAAATTCTCAATGTATGAAATGGTTAATTATTGTATATCATGATCTCATGCATCATTAAAACATTATCGTCAATAACTTTCACAAGACGGTTTAAAACTATAGGTAGAAACATGTTTAATTATAGCTTATGGTTTCACCTCATGAGACTACCAATGCATTAAGGGGATACATAATTCTAGGACCCACCCATCACTACAAGTCCAAACCATTCCTCATATATCAAATAATCATCTTAATTCATGAATAATGTGCCTTATCATCAAATATTTATATTGAATAAAAAATACAGATTTATCAATATTTCTCTAGATAAATAAATAACATTCAATGTAGAACACCATATGTAAAAATGATATACATTTTAAGAAATAAACATATAAATGATAAATAATATGGATATTTAGGGGAAATATAATGTCTAATGATCACATTAAAGTAAACCTTTCAAGAGAAATTTAATAAATATAAAATTGAATCAATAAATTGAATGCAAATAATTTCCTTGGTAAAAAAGATCATAATGTCTGTATTAGGGAACACATATAAATTTGATGGGCCTAATATATTAAATCATTTCATCACCAGGGTGATAGAACATGTCATCTCTGGTGATCTGTTCCCTCATACAGTCCAAGAATCTCACGTGAATTAACTTAAACACATAAATTAAAACTGAATGGGTACCTCATTCAAATCAATGTGTGCTCGTATGTCGCTCGTCACCGGTGACTGTTTCTTGAAGGATCCAAACCAAAATCTTTCTGGATTATCCACACATGATTTAAAAACATGCAAGAGTATCTATCGTTGAATTTTGGGTGCTAGCATGGAGATATGATGATACCATCTACGTCCTGACGATCACCACATTGACGTTCCTTCAATTCAAGGAGATGAGCTCAATCAGATCACTTGGATCGAAATATTATCTCTATAGAAAGAGGGATAAAAGAAAGAGTATATTAAGAACTTGTAGTCAAAATTCATTATGTGAGTGCCTCTCTCCTCTTATATATAGTGGATGCTCAAATAACCTAAAAGGGTTCCCTAACCCCCATATATTTAACGTCCACTACGTAAGTAACAAATAAATAGTTATGATGAATTAAACTATGTCATACATATTATTTATATTTTACCACATAACTATAATATATATTAAATATATTACATGAAAAAATTGTGTCATTAACTCAACTCGTAATTCCCACTTAATATTAAACGAACGTGGAATATTAAAATAATATTAACTCATATAATACTTTTACTGTATTCACTAAATACCTCATGAAAACATTTAATAAATAAATTCAGCCTAATTATTCTTTACTCAAATAATAATGAATTTATTTATACTTCAGTTATTGTTAATACTTGAACAACCCTTGGAACCTATGGTGGGGCCCAACATGTCTTATTTACCCATTCACTATAATTGGGTAGATTCTTGAATACGATATTGTTTGTGACCATCTAGGAACTTATCTTGATAGCATTTAATAGTATTCATAGACCAATAGTGGTGTCTAGCAAACTATCAGGGCCCCTAAAGAGATTAGTAATAGTTAGAGTAATGAAAAACATCTACAAACACACACTGTCAAATATAATCTCTCTATATTCAGATATCTCATAAATCGGGATGAAAACTAATGTCATCATCTTTTCATACTTTATTGTTTTCTGATTTAACTAGACAAATTTAACCTTTACTACCTTATAGAAGGACTTATAATGTCACTATCAACTTGATTAATTAGGATCGAGATATTACTTCCTCAACTCAGAAATGAAAAATCCTCTCGTGTTCCTTAAAACATTGTCACGCAACTAATGACTTACCCAACACTAAATACCTCACTATGATTTCGTTATCATGGTTTTTTCCATGCATCGAGGTACCTGATCAAATGTAACACATTGATGAGACCAATACACATGTCCATAGATAGAGACAACTAATGAAACCTTAACCATGTGATGTTCCCATTGCCTGGTTTGTCATCATGATATCACATACTAGAGATCAAAAAGTGATTACCTCATGAGAATATGTTTCAATTCTTATTATCCCACAACACCTAATAGTATGACATCATATGTGTCCAGTCAAAATGATATGTGTAGACCATATTACATTTTTTTATGATTAATGTCATGGTATCTCAAGGTTGTCATTATAGTCAAGGATCTGCTATAACCATTTTAAATGTAAATTAATCTATGGACATTACCTTTTAAATATTGGATGTAAAAATGTACAAAAAATTATGGCAAGTATATATCATGTATATCTCACTATATACATGAAATGGTAATCAAAATGTACTGTCTAGTTGGGACTAGGGAACCCACTGTTACAACACTCCCACTTGCACTAGAGATAATTTTTTTGCCATCCTTGTTATCTCTCACATGATTAAAATATTGTTTCTATTGAGTTATGGTTTTAGTTTCTTTGTCTACCACGTTTCTATTATGTGGAGACTTTTCTATGTGTAGCCTAACCTCCTTCAGTAAAACTTCTCAAGAAATGTAAACCCTAAGCACATATCATTTATCCAATGTCAAAGCTTGAAATCATGGATATTACTAGAAATATAATTATCATAATGATAAAATTTTACATACTAGTTTTCATTCGAAGAACTAGAACAAATATTTGTGTTTAATAACTTCTTCATAGCTATCTCAAAAGTTGTAACTTACTAGATATTTGTAGTTATGGCTATCATTGGATTATGTGAGATTATCTTGCTCACTCCCTTAGAATTATGGTTATATTAAATCACATTGATCTATGGAATAATAGTTTTTCCCTCTCATCAACAATATCCATTTTTCTCCAAATACCAGGTATATATCTTTTTTATTTCCTCTAATATTATTGGATAGTTATTAATGCTTCCCTTAATGTTATCTTGGATAAAATTGATATTTTCATATCATAAAGTATAAGTTGGAAATATCATTTCTTATAAAAATCATGTCATATGTGATTGATCTATTACTGAAGAATATGAAATTTCAACTCACAACTTAAATCTCCTCCTATAACCATGCATGTATTCTTGGAGAGATTTATTCCATGTGACATAAATACACATTCTCTTTCAAATTGTTCTATATTATATTTTTAATAAAATGATATTATTTGTACAATTGACTAGGTCTAATCAACCGTTAGATATACCTTAATAGAACATTTTCCATAGAATAAAGGTTTTCACGTTAAGTTAATCACTAATGAATTAATTTTATTCTAATATTAACTAACTGTATGAGAATTATCTCTTTTCCATATGTTACAAAACATAGTATAGTTGTTAAAAAATGGAACTCCCACTATCCTCTAGTAGAAACTTTGAAAGATTCATTTTAAATGAATATTATGATGATCTTGTTGATTAATTTAATCTAGAACAAGATTTGAGTATCTTTATCCCCTTATTGGAATTCAGTGATGTCACCATTCATTTTTGGTCATGTTGTATAGACACCTAAAATGATGGTGGTATTGAAATCCAATGCATAGTAAAATGATCATATTAATGAGCTATGTAATGTAAATTTATAATGGATTTAGGCATAATGACTTGGTATAACCAATTGGTCCTTATTAGTAACACTCTTGTACCATCCATGTATTGTCTCACATGAATACTAGCCATTGTATTCAAAATAATAATCCCCTTGAACTTTGATACAAGGAATCCATTTTTAAATTTTAGTTGATCTTTTCAATCTTAGATAATATCCATATACTACATACTTTTAGGATTTATTATTTTCAATGAACAATGTTTCACCACCTACAGTGAATATAAAACCATCACCATGGTATTATACTTCCTACGCATTATGTGTCTCTAGAACATTACTCTTCTAAACCTCTCATGGAAATCATTCATATTCAAAATATTTGTGGATCTCAATCATTGACTAAACCAAATTCAATATTTCTCCCACTATCATAAGTAGAGATATACCCCCCTTTAATAGAAATATAGTATATAACATGACTATCATTTTTCAATCTTAGGGGTTTCTATAATATCCTAAGAAACATTTTTGATAATTAATTTATATTCACATCATGTTTTTCTTGATTAATGTTTGTTTATATCTTTATAAACTCTTTGCATCTAAACACATGTTTTTATGACATAATGGATTTCTATCATACTGTAACTCACATGATATCAGTTTTTCATTATAGTTGGAATGTGGTTATGGGATGATCCCATTATTTACTACGCATCTCTTTAAATAATGGAATTATATTCAATACACATTAGTTTTAACATTGATTCACCTTTTACTTACATCATGAATCTGATGTGTGTAAATAAATATTCATTTATGAATTGATCAACAGTAAATTTAATTTATAAATCTTCTCTTGTAAGACTTGTCATTGATTCTCTTTAATAGCATCAAAACCCTGATGTGGATATGGAAATGTGCAATTATGAATTACTTCTTGCTACATTATATTGATCCATGAATGTTTGGTCAAGATATTCTTCAGCATGAAATCCTGAAGAATCTTATATCTCTTGACCATGCATATACCATTCATCAACTTTACGTTATTTAATAAACACTAAAATGAATTTTATTAAGTATATTAAACACTATCTTACCCTTGGAATAATTCGAGCACTCTAGCCGAACTTATTCTGAACGCTTTGTGAAGTACATTTATTTATAAAGGTTTTTTTATCCAAAACTATGTAAATATATTCATTGACAAGACCTAATATTTTAAGATCCATTGAGTTTAAATTTCATATTTGGTGTATCATTTATGTACACTTTTAGTTTTAATTGAAAAAAATTATCTTTCTACAATAGTGTTTACAAGTTTACATTTTATATTAATCATGTATTGTCTATGATTCATGTATCACTAAACTATTACTTGAGTATTCCGTTCTGAAAATAACTTCTTATCTGAAACTGGAATAATTTATATATGTGTCCAAGGGACAAATGAGATAAATGTTTTAGTAATAATCAATAAACGTTTTACTATAATCATTACACTTAGAAATTAGAAGTTGTGTAATTCTCACAACTGACATAGGAACCAACCTATCTCTGCCACTTGGGGAATACACCGTACTTCTAGTAACATTTTTATACTTGGTTACTATATTAGAATACAAATATGTTATTGGAATATTCTATTTAATTCCAAAGAAGTATAACAGAAACATTTGTTATAATGATGAATATATCTAAAGAATAAGAAAGTAATCTCTCAATTGAATCGGTTCATTGTAAGTAAACTTCCATAGACTTTTGAAATGAAAATAACCTACTATTAATACCTATTTCTTTGAAGGACATTATTAAGGTTCCTTTGGAATCACTATTTCCCTTGAAGTTTTCGCCTTTTCATTCAACTTGTTCACCGTAAAAAATTAATGATTATTCTTTCTTTAATTTTTTAGTCACATAGTGAAAATTATCTAGATGTGTTTCCACTATCATAGAAATGGAAAAAATAAAAAAACAGTTCTAAAGGAAGTAAAAATACCTGACTGGACTTGAACATCTAAAACAGGTTGATTCATTTATATTCAGTGGATTAACTACAGCCTAGGGGTATCATTCATGAGTCGAAGCTTAACTCATTATACATCTTTTCCCTCGTCATGTGTGTCCCCTTCTTGTGTGGATTTTGGATCAACATGGAATGGTAAGAATCCTACAAAATTATCATCATCGTATAAAAATAATCACATGCAGACGAGTGGAAGCGCACGTGTGGGGATATTGGGATGGTCGACTAAAGGGGAGAGTGGTGGTCTGTCACGGTTCCTGGAGGAGGACAACAGAGCTAGCTTGTTGACAATAGGGACCCAATGAAGTGAATAACGATGGGATGGAGTGGTGTAACAACACCCAATGACTGGGACCATGTGGCTGTGACAGGTGGTGACATAGAGGAGGCCGACTTTCGATCTAGATCTGGAGGCTCAGGAGGCACGATCCATGGTGGTGGCTAACAGTGATAGGGTCCAGAAAAACCAGAATAGTGGGCGGTGTATGCCGAAGAAAAGGGAGGTCATTAGCCCAAAAGTCTTGAGATCACTAGATCTAGTTGTAGGATACCCATGATGGATGGATCTCGGCTGACATCCATCTAGAGGAAGTGACACACCAGTGGTCAGGCAACGTCCGACTAGGCGAAGGTGGCATGTCCAATGACCAGGAGGGAGGCACGAGGCATGGGGGTGTTCTCGAGTGGATATGGTGGTCCGACATGGGCTGGGGCAGTGTCTATCCGCATTCCAGCTGCAGGTAAAGGGTCAAGGTATAGGCCCCCTTGGCTTCTGTTCGAAGGAGGAGGAGGCTGCATACAGTCCTGATAGGTGGATTCCTCTGAGAAACACCATTTTTCATATTTTTCCTGAAGTAACACCCCCATCAATTATCCTCATATTAAAATAAGTTGACTCCATATACAACCCCAAAAAAATTCATTAAGACTATTTATTCTTTTATAATTTTCCATCGAAAAACATTTTGTGTGATTGATCCACCAGTGGGAAAAAATCATATTATTTTTAAATTTCATTCCATAAAAATTTTAAAAACTAGATTGGTCAAAAACTCACTATTTCCACCATCTGATTGATGCCGAGAAACCCAGGGTTACAAAGATCCGCAACAGGTGACTAATTCAAGTACAAGAAACATATATAAAATATATTCATCGAAATATAATACTATAAAATAAAACAGAAATAGTCCATAAAATATTTACGGGGATGCCCATAAAATGGCCATCCAATATCCGATCATTGTACAATTTTTTGTGTGAAGACCTAATTTAAACCCTATAATCAATTTAATGCAATTTAATTTTTTTCTTATCTCAAAAAATTCATGCAATTACTCTGAGAGCCATTTTTTAAATTGGGGTGCACACTAGAAGCTAGTGGGCAAGATATTTTAAAACATTTAATCACCAATGTGATGAAACTTGTCGTCTACGATGATAAAAGCCCCAGTATGGTCTGAGGATCTCAATTGTAATAACTAGATCACAAAAATTAAATCTAAATTTGTTCCTAAAAAGAAAATCATCTACATCTGTTGCTCATCACCGACAACCATTGCTCGAATGATCCAAAGTTGAATGCCTCTAGATCATCCACACATGCTTAAAAAAACCACTGGAGAATCGATCATCAAATTCTGGGTGCTATCATGATAATATGACAATTCTTTCAAGGTCCTGATGATCACCAAATCGACATTCCTTCGATGAAAGGAGATGAGTTCAATCCAAACACTTGGTTCAAGAGCTTCTATTTCTAGAAAGCAGTAGATGTATTGAGAGGATCTGAATAACTTGTAGTGGATAGTCATTGTGTGAGCCTCTATCCTCATATATATAGTGGATTATCAAATACCCATAAATTGTTCCTCAACCACCATATATTTAACATCCACTAAATAAGTAATTAATAAATAATTCATAAAAATAAATTTAATCATAAATATTATTTAAATGTTTTCACATACCTCGAATGCATATTAAGTATATTATGTAAAAAAACCCAATTCATTAACGTGACTCAAAATTCATACATTATATTAAACAAACATATAATATTAAAATAATATTCATTCGTAAAATATTTTTTTTATTCAATAAATTCCTCATGATGTTTTTAATATAAAAATTCAACCCAATTATTATGTACTTGAATAATAATGAATTTTCTTATTCTTCATTGATATATAATACTTGTAAAACCCTCATACCCTGTTGTGGGGCACACCATGTCCTATTTACCTATTCATTAGAGTATGATAGGTTCTTAAATATGCTATTGTGTGTAAACCTCTAGTCTCTTATCTCATTTGCAGTAAATTGTATTCATAGACCAATGGTAGAGTCGAAAAACCCATCAATGACCCTAAAGGGTTCAAAAATAGTCATAACTATGAAAACCATCCTATGAGCACATACTGTGTAATATTATATCTTTGTCATTATATATCTCATAAATTAGGATTCACAGTTATGTCATCATCCTTTATTTATTTCCCTAACTTGATGGATTTACCATCAGATGTCTTCTCCAATGACGTATGAAGGCACTAACATCCTTATCACCAAGGCCCAAGATATTAATTCCTCAACTTGAAATCGAAAAATACTATCTTGATCATTCAACCAATTTCATACCACCGATGATGCATAGAACACAATCTACCTTTACATGATTTCATTATCATGATATTTTCCTTTTATCAATGTACACAATCAAATGTAACACATTGACAATAATCTCAAACCAGGAGACTATTACACATGACCATACGTAGGAACAACCAATGAAACCTTAAATAGGTGGTTTCCTTATTAGAGTGTATTTTTTTCATGATATCACAAACCAAAGATCACCAAGTTTGAAATTCGTAAGGAGAAGTTTCAATGATTATGGCCCCCATCACCTGATATTCAGAGATAATCTATTTCCATTCATAATGATGTATCTAGACCATATGAAATTTGTTTAATATTAATTTCATTATATATCATGGATATTATTATAGTATAGAATCTAATATATCCTTTTGATTTAACAATTAATCTATGGACATTACTATTTAAATAATGGATGTAGAAATTTCTATACTATAATGGAAAGTGTATACCAAGTATATCTCACTGTATACGTAAATATTAATCAAAAAGTAATATTTTTTTGGGTCTAGGGCACAAAATATTACAACACATAAACTATCCACATAATTAATATGGATGTTATCAACAAAACATATCCACATTACAGAATAATTATAATCAGGGTTGTTGTCATTGGTAAATAGAAATTCCGTGTAAGTATCCTTTAAAACATTCTTGACGGAAATAAACTTTTTACATTGAAAATAACCTTTTAGAACTAAAATTTCACAAAATAATTTGAAAATAATTTTCTTAAATTGTTTTTACTTATAGAATTATCATTAAAACATTTGAGTTGTCATTATGAATAGAAATTCATTAGATTACATACATGTTAAAATAAATATTCCTTTCACTTTTTTCGGTAAAATCCAAACGGGCCTTATTTTGAAAATGCAATGAATATTCATTTAAACACAATTTTTATGAAGTATAAATGGGGTAAATTTTCATTAAAAAACAATTTTAGACAGTTTTAAAACATTTTTGAAAACATGGTTTTGGAATAAAATATATTTCTGATTGAAGAGAGAAATAAAGTCGTATTTTCTTATAAATATTTTATCAATTAATTTAAGTACCAAAAAGTCAAAAAAATTATTATTAAATGATAATTTCAGTAATATTTAGTTGATCATAAAATTAAATGGGTTTATTAGACATAGATAAAATAATTTAATTTAATGTAAATTCAAGTATATAAAATTTTGATTAAAATGAGATTGTGAAATAAACAGTTAAAAGATCATAACGATGAAGTGAGAATTAAAAAACAAAGAGATTATATGTATCAAAGTTATATTCACATATAATAAGTTAAAATACAAAAAAATATAATAAAAATTCATTATACACATAATCTTATAATATCAAATGCAAACGAATATTTAATATGAACCAAGGAAAAGAAATTGAGTTAGGATATTCATTATCACTTTGTAATTTTCATTTCAAATCCCCTTGGATGAAATAATTAAAATTGAAACATAAAATATAATATATTATTAAGGAATAATGATATTAAAATCCTAAAAGAAATTATATACAGAATATAAATGAAATTATGTGCATAAAATTACAAATTCCACAATGAAGAGAAATTGTGACAAATTCCCTTTCTAGGATAATATCATTGAAGTGGGGATTAATTGATGAATTTATTATGTGAATCATATGTAAATAGACATAAAAAATTTTAAACAAAACATAAAATAATAAAATTTAATTACAAACATTATCATGAAATAATTAATGAAGTATACTTTTAAACCAATGAATGGAAATTGAGTTTTGAAATCCCTTACCTCACACTTATTTTGGTTTAACATGATTTACGATCTTTTATAGTTATTTTAAACATGTTATTAACTTATAAAAGAACCATATTAATATTTATAATATTATATACGATCCTTTTATAACATCTTGTCACCCATTTGTTAATAATATTTCATTATTTGCATTGTGTCAAGTGTTACATGCTTTGTTTTCTCATTCACGCTTAGTCAAGTAAGTTATGATTCTTGTGAATATTATATATTTAAATAATCTTAAGAATAATAATCATGAAATAATTATAATATTTAAATATCAAATATACTACTAACACCAATCATGAAAGATGGTTTTGAGAAATGAAGTTTGTTATTATTATGGAGATGTTAGGCCGTACGTACACATAAGTAATGTTTAAATTTTTTCAACGATCATTATTGAAAGGAGGAAAGTAATATGATATATTTATATAATCATAATAATAATATATTATTTATTTAAATATAATTATATATATATCATCTATTTGGGGTGGTGATGAAAAGATACTCACGTCGCTTCTTGAAGGCGGTAGTTCACTTGTGCACGAATGATGTTATCATCTTTATGTGATTTAAAATATATGAAAAAAATGATATATTGAATTTTTAGAATGATAAATATGTGAATAATATCATAGTTATGTCATTTATATTAGATAAATTTATTAACATTATCTTTATTACCTTTTATGTAAAGTGTTTGTTAAAAAACTTATCAGATTGCTTCATAAGGCAGTAGTCCGTAGTACACATGAGTGACGTTATTGTATCCCCTAAGAAATAGAAAGTAAAAAATGAATCTATTTTATAATGACTCCATAAGTATAATTATTTTATAAATAAAACATCTAATTTATATCTATCATCATAACCAACTGCGAGAGGTGATAATAGAAAAACTAATGACATTGGTTCATGAGGTGGTAGTCAACCTTACACACGAATGTTGATTTTGTAACCCATTTATTGGAAATGGGGATAATTGTAGGTAATTAAATTCAAATAAAAAATATCATTATATTAAATATAATTAGTTTGTTATATCATCATGGTTTAATAATAATTGAATGAGGAGGAATAAGAAATAAAATAAAAATTCTTGATGATAAACATCACCTCTTCTTCAGGTAACCTCCTCAGGTTTGCACCAAAATCAATACAAGGATGTATTTATGAAATACTTAAGGCTTCTGGTAAGACCGGAGGGGTTTTTTGAAGTTATTTTGGTATTTCTTGGCAGAACAAAAAAGTTTTGAGGTGTTAATGAAAGTGTAGAGTAGGTGGACTTTACTAAATGAGGTGTGTGACACACTTGTAATTTTAAGAAAGAAAAAGATGTACCTATGTTCTTCACATGCCAAAATGGGTCCAAAATAAGTTATTCCCAATATTTACCCATTTTAGGGTCTGAATATTTCTATAAAATATATTTTATATATTTTTTAGGTAATCTTAGCTATTAACTTTTATGTTTAACCTCTTATTAAATCCATTTTTACCTTAAACATGGTAAATAATTTTTACTATTTTCACTAATCATTTTGGTCAAAAATTATGTTGCCCATATTAGAAAATATAATTTATTATGATTAAAAATATGAAAACCATTTTTTTTAAAAATTAAATTCCCATAAGTTGAAAAAAATTAATTTAAAATTAATCCCACAGACACGACATGAAAACTGGTTTTAAGGAGAAAATGTTCAAAAGTTTACAGTATTTTTATATCCAAATTAAATATGAAAATGATTTTTATAAAATAAATATATTTAGTAGATATATAATTGAACTAATTTTAATTTAAAACCAATACAAAATATAATTTATCTTTATAAATAATTCAAACAAAAATGTGGTTTTCAATTAAAATTTAGTATTTTTCACTATTAATAGAAAAATAAAATATTTCATAAAGTCCTAAAAATGCACCATAATATAATTTTTATATTATGATTTCAAAAATTATATTTAATTTTTCATAAAAATTTTATAAAAGTGAAAAAATATTATTTTAAATTATGTGTTCAAAGCATGAGTAAATCATCTTTTAGAAAAAATACAGTTTTTTAGAAAACAATTATTTTTATTTTAAATAGTTATTATAATATTTATAATAAAAATATAATTATAATTTTCATAATTTAGTTAGTTTTATTCATACCTGAAAATTTTATAGTTATTTTATAATGACATACTATATTATCGTTTCTTTAGACTTGGGGTTGTGTGTTCTGTAAGCTATCGAAGATATTAAATTTAAAAAAATATATTTAATGAGTTTTTTAAGCTCAGTGCTCCATGTTGCATATGATATCAAATAAAATTTTCATATTTTAAATTTGTTGGGTGTTATAGTGACTTTCCATTATTGAAAAGTTGTGTGTATTTTTAAAAATATCATTCTTTTTCACTACTAAAAAGGGAGATTCTCTTTTCACTTACCCCACACACTATAAACCCTTTATTTCAGCCAAAAATATAGCAAAAACTATACTACTCGTTACTATACATATTATATAGGTTATTTTATTCTCAAAATACCGACCCTCATGATCTTAACCCCTTTTTAAAATGAGATTATCCATGAAGTGAGTTATAAATTTTGAACCACCATTTATCATTTCATTTTATTTACGTAAAATTATTCTTCAGAAAATTCAATTAAAAATCATAAAATTATAAAATAATTATAATTAGTATAATTTTATGTCATTATAAATATGATATAATCATTACCCACTTTTCCCTTTTCTATTATGAATAATAAAAATGTGAATCGTGCGTACTTGAGGACTACCGAATTTATGAAGTAATGTGTTTGTCTTCCTTTAAAACCTAACATGGATGATTTAAAAAGGCAATTTAATTTATAATTATGAAATATAAAAATTATTTTATATTATTAAATGATAAAATATATTTATTATCTATCTATTTCAAGGTCAAATGAAGGCATCATCCATGCATGTGAGTGGATTACAGTTTACATGGAATAACGTGTTTGATTTTTCATTATGGCCTTTCTTGTGTGGTTATAAGAATGGGTTTAAAGGATAAATATAAGTTTTATGAAATCATTTTGTTTTTGGTAAAAAAATTAAATAACATATTAAGGATATGATTAATAAATTATCTTCATAAATTCGACCATTCAAAATGAGAATTCGAAGAGGAAAACAATATCTTTGTCTATGTAATATATTTATATGAATTATCTTATTAACAAAACATGCTTGTGGTTAATTTAATATTCATTGATAAAAAACCCTCATGAAAGGAATTTAATACTTTTTAAATCATTATAAAACATTTAATTAAATACCTTAAATAATATGGGAATGATGAAATTTTTATAATGAATGAATATCGACACTCATCTTACGAAACGGGTAAAAATTATTAAAATTATAAACAACTAATGTGAGAGAATAGGTAAAAACTAACTGATTTTAATATATAAATATTAATTATATATTAATTTTATAAATTATTATAAGAATGAATATGGTTATAAAATAAGTTAGTATTATTGTTATATTTTTTCTACAGAAGGTGAGGGTGCCTTCGTTGAAGTATGGATATTAGGTAAGAGTTTTTGGTCTCAAATTTTATTATTTGAGACACTTTTTGTAATATGAACCTAAATAAATTTATGCTCTGTATATAATTACTATTTGAGATTTTATATAATTAATAACTTTTATTCATTGTAATTTATGTTTAAATTAAATCTATATCTTTTCCATGGATTTGATTTAAATGGTCATCAATCTATAAGGGTTTTTGTTAACTTAATTCTCATTCATCGAGTTATGATTGTTCTTATTGAAATTATTTCATATAATTTGTGTGTATTAAATATAAAAAATTAATTATGTTTCATTTCATATAAAATTATGAAGATTTATATTTTTACGCCATCAACCCCTTTTTAGAAGTTTCTTACTTTATGATAAATGTCTTCCATAAGTTATTATTGTAACTCAAAATTCATTCATTGAGTTATTTGGTTTCATCATGAGAATAGTTCTTATAAGTACTATATGTTATTAAATTTAAAAATTTATATGATATTATACCATTTTTTATCATTGATTAAAATGATTATTAATACAAATATATTTTCATGAATTAATTTATTTTTCATAAATTTATAATATTATTTAAATAAATCTCATTATACTGAAGTGATATTTCTTCCATGTTCATATTTAATATTCTTAATAATGTTATACTATTTTATTTTGAAACCTAATTCTGTATTAACTCATATGACCATTATTTTTCCCTTTACATTTTGTGTAAAACAATGTTTTTTAATCTTTTTGTGTGTTTTCAACAAAGATATTTCAAAATATTAAAAATGTTTTTTATCCTTTTTAAAATTAAATGTTTTATTATCCAAACCACATTTATTTTTGATAAAAAAATATTTTTTTAGAAGTCTCCATTATTAATGATTATTTTTTAAATTAACTGTTTTCCAATGTTTTAACATCACCTTTGGAAAACATATTTAATTTTCAAGGATCTATTATTGAATATTCCTTTCAAAAGTAAATGTTTCATGTATCCTTTTTAAAACCTTTATGTTTTTAAGGATTTATTATTGGTATTTATTTATAAATAATTATTTGGATTTTTTTTTCAGAAAATGAATTTTCAAAATGACCCAAAATTTTACTTTTATTAAAATGTTAAAAATATTTTGAAAAAATTATTTTATGGATTTAGTTCTATTTAAATATTTATTTCTAATTGAATTTTTCCAATTGAAGTTATTTTCCATGATCCACCCTCTAAATATTCTTTTTAAATACTCTTTTAAGGTTATTTAATATTGGGTATCAACTACTTACATTCTTGAGGTAAACTTTTGTGATACCATATTGAAATGATGTGAAAACCATATTTCTTTCCATGGGTCCATTATGAAACAAAGAATGAATTATTTCCAGTGGACCACATATGTGTAAATTATTGATGGTTGGGGTCCTATATATCTCTCTCCAATTAATTTCTTAATGTTTTATATCTCATGATCTCAAGAACTTAAAGAGGTTATCACCCACGCCTAAAGAGGTACATGAGTTGTAGCCCAATCCTAAAGAGGAACATAGGTTGTTTCCCAATCCTAAAGAGGTACATAGGTAATAACCCTATTCTAAAGAGGCATATAGGTTATTTCCCAATACTAAAGAGGTAAAGGGTTGTAACCCTAGACTAAAGAGTCTACATGAGTTATTAACCCAAGCCCACTATGATATAGGAATCAGTTTTTGATGCCAAAACACCGAGTGATTTTATTTTTATATACTTATATTAATACCATTTTTACAAGATATTATAAATGATTTTCATGTTTCCATGATTCAAGATTATGGTTTTATTCTTAAAAGATATGACATTGTTGTTTTTGGAATTTTTATGAACTTATCATGGTCTTATGCTCCTATGATATTTTTATCAGATATTTATCTTCTAATCCATGTTGTCTTATATGATTATAGTTAAACCATTATTTTTTATTGACATGTTTCCCATACTAATAATTGAAGATCATTCCTTTATTATGTTTCTATTCCCTAGTTTATGGGGATGAGATTAAATTATTAGATGTTTAGAAGAATTTATAGTATGGTGTGATTATAAATTAATGTTTATAGGTATTTTATACTATGATATTTATGTATCTGGTATGTAAAGGCACTAAACCTATAAATTCATAGGATGTTGGTATTATTATGTAATTTAATGTTTTTATTATGAAAATAATTTATGATATAGACAAGTTTATCTTGGTTCCATATAATTGGAAAATTATATACATTCAGATCTAAAAGTGAAAAATATAAATGAGGTAATCAAAAAACTGACCCCAATTTCTAGCCATGTCCCACCCCCCAACTCTAACAAAAAATAAAAACCCAACAATATAATAGAGGTCCCTTTACCATTCATGTATCAGGAATAATTAATTTTTCTTGGGCCCTAAGGAACTCAAGTATGGTTTGAGTATATTTTAGTAGTTCATTGATAAAATTTACCTTATTTAAGTCCTATAAATACATGTTAATTATCAATATAAATTCTAAAAAAGTAATAATAAAAAGTCATTCACATTATGGATTATTAAATAAACAATGTGTATCAAAACCTTCTTCTTCCAGTTTTGGAATGAGATGTTTTACCAATGGTATTTACACACCTTGAGGATGAATGATATATCTCTCAATGTCTAATAATCATGATGAATGATCTATCAAAATCAAGTAATATGAGGTGAATAATTAATCAGTATCACAACCCTTCTAGGTGAATGACCTCTAACTAATAAAATATCATTAGAGAATAAGAAATGTTTTGGTGAATGAGGCATCAAAAACTCTTTGTGGATGATTAACCACCACTTCCCATACTAGAGTGGATGATATAACATCAATATGAATCTCTATTGGGTGATTCTCCACAATAAAAACTCCCCATATTAAAAACACACCACAACTATCAATATCCATGGGTGGATGATATAACACCCCTACCCCATTCAAGGTGAATGTTTTACCACAAATACCCATCTCTAGGTGATCTATATACCACTAAAAACAAGATCAGGATGCATGATCTATCACATATATACTATAGGTGGAAGATATACCTCCAATATATCAAGAGTAGATGATGAACCACCACTAACCATCACAAGTTTCACAAGGTACTATCAATATTCCTATCTCATGGTGAAAATGGATCATGACTCATATTTGGAGGATTATATACTAGTAATCAAAATTAGGGTGGATGATGTACCACCCAACCATCTCATAGAGTGGATGAGAAACAAAAAACTTAAAAAGGATGGATTATTTACCCCCAAAAAATCATCACTATTAATGATTTGTCACTTTTTAACCATATATGAAATTCATAATTGGTTAATTCATATAGGGTTATTCTCTTAATGTGCTAACTCACTCAAGTACCATGATTAGGATAACCCAACCCTGTCTTATCAAGTTCTCATGGTTTTCCGCAATAAGGAATGGTCTAAGAAACAAGATTAGGATCATAAGGTTCTGAAAGAATCATATACACCGTTCTTGGGCTTTGATACATTATTCCATAACATATCGCACAAGTATGAAGGTCACTAATGACTATAGTGTCAACACACACCTAATCTAGGACCACTTAAGGCTCTAAAAGATCTCAATTTGTCTAAAAGGTTTAATAAATCAATTTTAATTTTTAAATTAGTTCATGGATATACAATTGGTGAATCCAATATTTCATACGATAGATACCAAACTTGTAAAAACAATGAGAAATCTACTGACCACCAATTTTGACATAGAAAATGATTTCCCAATAAATACCACTAGATGATTCGGTTTGAATTGGTTGAAATTTCACGCCCTTATAAAACCCCAAATTATGGAATTATTGTTGATACGTAGTGGAACAATGGGAGAAATAACGATTAAAGGGGATACTTTTGGTGAGCATACTCTTGGTGATCCTCTGTTATGAATAGACCTAAAAAACATGATCAAAGAGTTGATAAATCCATCAATAAGGGAGGGGACATCAAGGAAATGGTCTATTGGTTGAACCAATAAATTAAATAAGGAATAGCTCATTTATTAATCGTTCAAAATTAAATATATTTAGTTATAATTATTAAAAAAACCACATAGTTGGCCACTGTAGTGTGACCATATAAGTCACAATTCAATTACCCAACCCAAGAAACATTGTGGTGTGGCCATTTGCGTCATGGGGAATTACCTTCTTCAGGACAGAACCATGAATCCTGACCTCCCCTACCCGGGTCATTCTATAGTATAATCCTTTCCATCATCAGAAAATTCAATCTCATTAACTAGGGATTCACAACAAAATCTTCTTAGGTTGTGGTGTGGAACCATTCCCTAAAGAAAGCATTAAAAATACAATTATTAGGTTATAGAGTGGCAAACCAACCACTATAAAACATAATTTTATACACCCATTTACCACACTATAATTCTCTAGTATATAGACTGACCTTAAAACCATAATTTTTTTCTCAAACCTAGGGACGACTTCCCAAAAACCCACTAGACCCTGCTGAAACCACCAATCACCCAAAACACCAAAATAAATAAGGATTGAAAAATATTAAATAAAATTCATACCTAAAGAATATAAATGGTGTTAAAACCTCCCAAAAATTTAACATCCTATCCTTAGATTTCATCAAAATGCATCATTAATGAATAACTCTTACCACTACCACCACAAATTAAACATTCACTCTGAAGTCTCATCTTGTACATGATTGTGATGCCACTGAATTCATACCAGAGGAACTATATTCTCATGAATGATATTATCACTTTGATCCACTATATATAAAAACCATTCTTTTAATGTCATATTATCCCCTCTCTCTACATCATCAAAACTGATCACATGATAAGGGATAAGAAGGTTTTATAAAGCTTATATATGTGTAATATGTATTATATAGAATCAAATCTATGAATACGGGATAATTGATATGCCACGATACCTATTCTTTTGAAAACCCTAAACCTGGGTTCTAACTTTTATTTCCTTCTAATAAGATTTTGTCCCAAATGAAGAGACTCTCAAAAGACTACTCGATCACCCAACTAAAACTCTAGAGAAAAAAATAATCTATAAAAATAATATATCTATCTTCTTTGAGTGGTTTACAAAAATCTCCTAATGAAATGATTATTATCTAACATCTCTTATATGTGACTCGATCATATAACAACTGAATCACCTTCATCTAAAAAACAAAAAGATGATTGATATGGCCTTTCATACAATTCCTCATATAGTGTTACTTGATTTAATAAATGTTAAATTTTATTATAAGTAAACTCTACAAACGAAATATAGCTTTCAAACAAACAATAAAAAGAAATGAAACATGCCTATAAAATATTTTTCAATACCCTAATTATATACTTAGGCTACCCATTAGCAGAAGGGTGATATATAGTGATTAATAAAACATTTGTATAATGAATATTCTATAGAAACTCTCAAGAAGAAATATGTAATATTGGAATCATGATTATATATGATGCTCCTTATAACCCCCATAAAGATTAAATATCTCCTTAATATAGAACCTACCCAAATAAATGATGTAATATATATCTCATATTAATGGTAAATGTGAACCTTTCATTAACTGGTCCATGATAATGCATACAATATCAAAAAAATTGAAAAAATTGAAAATAACACTATTCAGTAAATCACCAGGTTATCCAACTTCCACTTAGGAATGAATAATAAATGAAGAATGCCTACAAGATGTTGATTCTCAGCCTTCACCTATTAATAAGAGAGGCATAATGAAACAAAACCCACTATGTCCTTCTTTATTCTGGTACACCAATACTACCAATAGATGTTATAATGTATATTATGAATCCTTGGGTGAACTACACATTTTGAGGCTTTTGAATCCTACACCATCTCGTTGCACAAAGATATAGGGGCCACAACCAAACCTCATAAAAAGGTATATCGTCAACATCATGGGACATATCATGTGGAGGATCCCAACTATATATATTGTCCCTCATGACCAGAAATTTTTTAATTATATATCTTACTCTCCTTCACTCTCTCAATGAGTGAGGAAGAAATAATCAAGGATGTAAGGGTATCTCTAACCTAATACTCCTTAACCTTGAGGTGAATCTCAATTAAGAAGCTCATATTTCATCACTCGCTACTGACTTCCTACAAAAACTATAAAATATTATTCTTACATAGAATGGAATCTAAGATATTAAATTTACAAAAGGTGTATGCCATCACTATATTAGGTGACTCCAGGTACTCGACCAACCTCCCCTATCAAAGGTTCAAGTCACGATGTGAGAAGATATAATTTAGGCTATTATGGTTTATATAAACCCTGATAATCTCCCATAAAAAGTAGTGAAACTAATAGACTAGCACATGAACAACCACTATGAATTGAGCAGTTACACTCCTGCCACCTTAACTACCAAAACCCATAAATGACCACTCACCCAACCTACATTAGAATTACTCAATGATTAAATACAAAGGTTTCACAATAAAACATATACTTTGTACCCAAATCAGATTATTTTAGGATAGGTAAAGATTTCAACCTCTATTTTAGTTCTTGAAAGGCTGGATTTTATATATCCAACCACAAAAAGTTTACCACCTTCTTTGTCATGCCCCTTACCACTATTCCATTCAGGTAATGCCTCAAACAAATATTTAGTGGTAACCTAGAAATCCAAGGAAACTAATAATCTTGAAAAAGTTATTTAGTTGATTCAAATATATTAAAACATTGACCTTATTAGGTTATTATATTACTCCAATATTATAAATCACTTGCATTAAGAAGCACATCTAACTGACCTAATAATGAATCTTTGAGATCACAATATACAACCAATTCTCCCTTAGTGTAGTTAAGTTTATCTCAAGATGATGAGAATAGTATTTCTTTGACTATGTGTATACTAGAATATCCTTAATGAAGAAATACATAAATGAATCTAGATATTTATTGAATTACCTTATCATCATGGATATAAACACTAATGATGTTCTCATTAAACATAAAAACATAACGAGGTTGTCATACATGTTTTATTTTATTTTAAAAGTAATACATGGAACATATAAAGGAATCAATCACAAAATATGATATAATGAACTCAATTTTATCTTGGAGAACCAATTTGATCCCCTAAACTAATCAAATAATTCATTGATTTGAGGAAGAGGATATAAATTATTATAAGTCACCTGGTTCACCTTCTGGTCATCTACACATAATTATAGAAATCCATCAATATTATTGTAGAATAATATAGGATTACCATTATGGGATCTACTCGACTTAATAAACCACATAACCTATAGATCATTTAGATAAGACATAATATATATAATATTTTTAGGAGCAATCATGTATGAAAAAATGGACATAGGCTGTCTACCAAGCATGAGATTCATCATGAACTCAATATCTCTCTCTCAAGAGGATGCTCTAATAAATCCATAGAAAAAATCATAAAACATATCATCCATATGGGAGAGAACTCTTAGTGCATATTCACATCCCCCCAAAATGATTCTATCCATCTTAGTGGAAATCACACCCAGAAATCGATGACTAGGTCTTGAATAACCTTTCTTCAGATCTCATTATCTACCCTAGGTATGATAACAAACCTCAAAAGATGTGAAATATACCTATCAATGATACTAGTTGTTTAAAACATTATATTATGATAGGAAATATATCCTAACGATCAAATAAAAGTTAAAAATATCCACCATAATAAACACTCATAGAATCCCACACCTAATAATCAAAACAGTACACTATATAATTCCCTGAATACCCTCAAATCACAACACTAATAGTGTATATATAGAAATCATTCCATATATATACTCTAGAAAAATACTCAAATAACAAAAATATGGGAAGATATAAATGAGTGTGACTCACTTGTATCGAATAAAATATATTCTAGGTTTGATTCCATGAGAATCATACCTTGAACTATAGATGAATATTCACCCTATATGAAAGGAGTCTTCTCGATGGAATGATAAAAACATGAGAACTTTCTATGATATCTCATCACCTCACTCCTAAAATGAGTGTCACCGTACCAAAACTGATAAAACTACACCTAGGAACCATAAAATCCTCCATGATCTGAATCTATTGAGGATCCCAAACTAAAAATCTTGTGTTTCACTCTTGGACCTATTCTTGAACTCTGAGAATGACCAGATCAACACCCAAAATCCTAGTGTAGTGCTACAAAATAGAACCTATGTAGGTACTACATATCACTATTATAGTGAAACTAATTTTGATTAAAATAATAATCAGGCCAAATATTTGTTGACTTCTCACACTAATAATATTTGACTACGTATCTCTCTTTCAAAGGAAGTAACAAATTCTGTCATTGGATAACAATACTATCCCCACATTAGTGAAACTCCTCAAACCTATACTTCATAACTCTTAATGATCCACTCTTAGACATAAAATTAGAAAAATGGTTCCAAGATAATATACCCACCTCGGATTCAATCAATAATAAGGGATATATTCATGACCTTGAAGAATGATGTCAATAAGATAATATTCACCTATGATTGAATAGAATTCCTTAGTCCATCCTCAAAATTTTTGAACATGTTAGTCTCACTAAATTACATAATATCTTCAATCCATAAATTATATGAAATTTTGGAAGCATAAACAATCACTAACATGCACCTTAAGACAATATTTAAAAACACTATGTCCACATCTTACCTCGGAGTTTTTTTAAAATAATTTCTGGAAAAATTGAATTTGGGAAATACTTTTATATTAGACCTACATGATAATATTACTAGAATAGGTTTTTCTACCATTGGTTTACTAGTACATCAAGTGTGTAAGTGTCTAGCTTCACCCACATATTAGTGGGTGTCTTAAGATGAACTAAAATATACCACATGGACTTGATCCAAAACTCGACAACCTATTCTACACACTCACCCACAATGATAAGTGGATGTTGCATTTGAAAGTCGTTAGCTAGGTTTTATATGTTCAGATCGAGACTAAGTTACCCATTACCTATATACATCAACACCTAAAAGAGAAACTTTTGGATATGAACATAGATAAAAGGTGTAGGAACAATAGGAGTCTCTAACTCCACTACTAATGGGGAATGATGATCCCAAACTACCAAGGACTTAATAATAGGTCACCGTGATAGAATATCACAATAATTAGAAGTTAAAAACTCAGATTATAATTCAATCATAGCTTTAAATATCATAGTTTAGGGTATGAAATAATAGGCACACACTTCTCTGTCTTAAATGCACATCACATGATATTGGGGTCTCACATATATCATCTTGAGTCACAACCAACCTACCCACACTTTGTTCAGGTTAGTATTTTACAGGTCCATGTAATACTAATTGTGTATTAAGAGTATTATCCATTAATCATGGGTTAATTAAGTTAACTTCCACTAATAATATATATAGGAAAACACTTTATAAGATATTTTTTAAAAATTAAACAAATAAACCCAGTATCGTAACTAGATTATTAATCACAAAAATCATATTAATTTCACGTGAACCCTATATAATGAGTATAATAAAAGAACATACACTATTTTTCCACCTTAGTCCAAGAGGAAAAAATCAATAAACCATAAATCATATATCACATTGCGATAATCACACAACTATAACACTCAACATCAAAGTACATCAAACTTTCCCATAGTAAAGTGGGATTCCTTGTGCACATTAAGCCCATGATATTTTTGGAATTTATTGAGTACTAATAGATATTAATAGTCCCATGAATAATTATATTAGATTATGAATTTCTTATAGAATGTGGTATTCATTTATATAAGAAATATTAGAGAAAGTTGAAATAGATGTAATTATTATATTATATTTTGTTTCCAATGAATAAAACATTTTCAAACACAAGTGATGATTAAGGATTCATTTGAGATAAAGTTCATTACAATATTTATGGGGTGTTTAATGTTTTAAATAATTAGTTTGGAAGAGTTTGTAATAAATGATGAATTATTTAGTTATGGATGAAAATGGAAAAGTCATGAAGTTATCATATGTCTATGACGTAATTCGTAAAACTTCAGATGAACCCCTATAATTTTTAGTTGATAATATTATTTTTAAATGTTTCATGTATGATTTATGCTGAAGTGTGCCAAATTTCGAATTCGTTTGATAATTCTATCATAAGACATCAATACATGGCATATGAATTTTTATGATACTATAAATGATATTGCTGATATTCATAGGACTTTCTCCATTCACATATGACTGTTTCTTAGATGTGTAATAATTTTGACATATTAATTTTATTATACATATTAAATTTTTTATAATTCTACTATATGAATAATTTAATTTTTGAGATTAAATTATCTTGGAAAAAATATCAATTTATATAATACCCAAGCTATTTGATCATGAATAAAAAACAAAAAAATATATTTTTTGATTCATGAAATGGTAGAATATGGTTTACAAAATGATGAATTAGTAGAAATGAGAAGTTATGGAGTAACTTGTTTATTACACTAAAACAATTTATACTACATAATAGTGATATGAAAAAAAGTTTAAATATAATAAGAAAGTAGAAAAGTTAAGTTATAAAGTAACTTCTTGATTACACTGAAACCATTTCTACTTCACATTATTGATATTAAACAAAGTTTAAATAGAATAAGAAAGATGTATGAATAATTATAATAATTTGAGAAAAATTTGAGTAAGTTATTTATTTGAATTAAACTTTTAAATTAAAATTTAAATGAGTTATTATGCTACTATTAGATAAGACAAATAAAATAAATAAGTGTAGTATCCTTCATGTTGGAAGATAGATATGAAGAGAAGTACAAGTTATATATATGAGACTCTATATAATTATCAATTATATTTTTTTGAGGGTAAGAAGAATAATAAGATATTATGTGTTTCACAAAGAGAGAAGATAAAATACATATGATCGTGTTGGTTAATTAATAATAATAAGAAGTGGTGCTATAATAACTCAATGAAATTAAATTTATCTAAAATAATTTCTTATTATTGAAATTAAACAATTTATCATTGTAATAGTGAAAAAAGAACTCAAACATAGCAGGTAGATGTATATTATTAGTAAAATGATATTAATTTATTACTTATACCTATATATTGATAGTAGTGGGTAATATGGTCTCAAAGAAATATATATCGTGACATGGATTATCTTTTTGTTTGGAAAGGTAAACCTTGTATCTCTTTTATTCCCTTTTTTATTTGTGCCTGGATATGTTGATAGGTAAAAAACATAACATCTTAACTTGACATAATAGATGCTTTAAGATGAATTATAAAATGGAATTTATAATCATTGATTCACGTCCACTTAGTGATTTCACTAATCTCATGAGTCATTTTATGTTGTATTAGACATACTGTTCCTTTTTTGATATGTGGTTTGGAGGTTTTGAGTTATCTTTGGGTGGAATTTTAATCATTTAATTTTTTTCCTATAATAGATAATTAAGATTTAGTAAAAAATAATGGGATTCCAATATTATTTGGGAAGGTTTTTAATACATAGAATGGAAAAATTGTTCCTTACCTATTATCTATCAACTATGAAGTCTTTTATGTTGAAACTAATAGATTTATTACCCACACAGAATGTGATTTCATGGTATTAGATGAAAAAAAGAATAAGAAAATTATAGATGTGCTCAGAATTCTATATTGTCATCCATTTAAAATAGTAAATTTCTAAATGTCAAAATAATAAAAATAAAAAAAGGAATGTTGGAGAAACTTGAGAGAATATATGAAGGTAACACCAAAGTGAATTAGAAAATGATAAAACATTTAAGGAAAAAATATGAATAAATAAAAATATAAGATGATGAGAGTGTAAATAGATTCTTAAAAAGGGTAAGTGAAACTATGAGAAAAATTAGAGTCTTTAGGTTGTATTTGAAAGATATTAACATGATTGAGAAGATACTTCGCATATTACAAGAAATGTTTTATGCAATTGTATTAATTCACTGATAAAGATCAAAAACACTCCTTGTTGAAGACTTACAAAACATCTAAATTAAAGATGAGATGAGAAGGGATAATTTTTTTATGAATAAGGTTAAGGATGAAACATAAATTCCCTTTAAAGACTTAAACCCTAAGAGGTATAATAATAAGGTTAATGTAGTTGAATCTAACTATTCATATTCAAATTTATATGTAGATAAGACATTAAATAAAATTATTCCTCTAATTTCTATAAATTTGAGAATATGAAGTGAAATATTTATAGAAAATCTTCTGCTTAAATATTTGAAGTGTATAGTTATTGAAATTTTTTTTGTAAATTTTCTAAGATTAAAAGAAGATGAGATAGTGAAGATAAATAATAATATTCATGAAGAAAGTAATGAATACTACAAATTATCAGTTTTATTCTAAATTAAAGGGAAATAATTTCTCTAAATACAAAAAAATAAACTCATTAGCTAATTTTGAAGATAATTAAATCTATAATGAAGAAGAGGAAATTGAAACTTTTAGTGATATTGATGAAAATATTACCTTTGATAAAGTTAGTGATGAACATTTAACTAGTGATGAAATTAACAATTATAGAAGCGAAGAAGAAGAAACTCAATGGAGTTTCTATTTATGATAAATTTGAATGTAAGAAATTAAATGATTTCAATGTTGGAAATAAAGATCAAAATTCATAATAAATTCAACCAATATTCTTACAATAATGAATCTATCCATGCAATTGAAAAATCAAAGTTATAGATATAAATTGATGTTTTGAAGAATATTATTGATTATGTGAAGAAATTGAGTTTCAAGATAGAGGGAAGAGTTAAAAATTAGTATAAATATATTGAATTTGTTCAAAAAAAGTTTATTTAGGTTTAATATGAAGTGAATAATTTTAGATTCAACTTCAAAAATCATGTACAAGAAGTTATAAAAAGATTTAATGAAATGGTTGTTGAGAACGGTTAAAATAGTTATGAAAAACATTTGTCATAAATAATATCATTAAATTGTGAATCATATCTTAAAAATTATGGTGAAGATTTTGAGAAGAAAAATAAAGTAAAGAAGACCATGTTTTTGGAAAAATCAAGTAATTCTCAGAAATCTTGAAAATATCATACATTAAACCTAATGTCAAAAAACTGCTACAACTAGTGTATCCAAAAGGATGAACATAATTCTAAAGTTAAGACTAAATTATTTGGAGTCTAAAGTAATTTTTGTTAAAAAAATAGCCAATATTGATGACTTAAGGAATGATAGAAGACAAGTGTCAACAACTGGAAACCAATATTTCTATTAAAGAAAGTATTCATTAATTAGTAATTATTCGAACATCATAGATTTCATGCATTTGGAATGAATTTATAAGTTTAATTATCAACACTATAATTATTTGAGGAGGTTTCTAAGTTAATATTTGAGTGGGATTTTAACATCTCAAAGGAATAAATTCCAGAAGTAGACAATAAATTCTTAATAGAAATCACATTATAGGTTTGAATTTATGGTAGAAGTATATGGAAGATGTGAAAAGACTAGTCACTATGATAATAATTATCTCATACATATAGTAGTAAAAAAAATATGCTTGAAAATGTTCAAAATAATTTGAATTAGAAGAGTAAATTCAAGGAGAAATATTTGGTTGTTGAAGTGGCCCACGAAAAATCAAAATGGGATGATCCATGAATTATGGACAATGGATGTTCCCCTCATATGAAATGGGATGAAAATTTTGTAAAATATACTGATAAGTGAAAATAATGTCCAATTAGATTCTTAAATTATGGGTCACTAAAAATAAATTTTTCTGGATGAGTTATGATTGGGAAAGATTAATTGAAATCCAAGAACACTTTATTTGTTGAAGGACTAAAACACAGCCTTATTAGTGTGTCTCATTTATGCGATGAATGATATAAGGAGACATTTTAAAATGATGAATTTTTAGTGACTATATTATAGGTTGGGATGATTTTATTTAGTGAATAGGGGTAATATTTTTTAGGTTGGGGATGAAAGGATTTCATGTTATTTGATTATGAAAGAATAAAATAAAATGCAACACAGAAGACTTTTTCATCTAGACTAAAATAAAATTTTCCATTTTACTTGATAATAAAATGGTAATGATGTGAATATAATAAAAATGTAGAAGACATGAATTTTAAAAACATTCTAAAAGGGAATTATTTTTAATTTTATACACATGATGGTTGAGATTCAATCAACTCATACACTAGTTCTTTTCCATTCATAAATTTTTGGTCCCAATAGGAAGAATTAAAATAATAGAGATACGAATTTTATTTATATTATTGATAAATTTAATTATATTATTTGTATTATTTTATTAGAAATAAATCAAAGTCTCTAAGATTATTTTAGAATTTTAGAATAAGTATAGAAAAGGTGTGTGGTTTTCCTTTGAATAAGATCTTGGCAGATAATGAAACTAGATACACAAGTGAAATATTTGATTCCTATCTTGAGAATCATGGTATTAACCAAGTACATAGTGCACCGTATACACCATAAAAATGGTGTTACTAAATGTATTATCCGTAAGTTATGGACATTTGTTTATTTTTTTAGAAAACCCAAAGAAGTTTTAGATAATTATTAACTAGTTGGAGATGTATATGATATATAAGACGATTCATGAATTCTATGTGGTGATAAATAACCTATTTTATGTCATATAATGATGAGAACAAAATTTATGGTGTTGGATATTAAAGAAGTATGTGGAAAAAAGTTTCAAAAAATAATAAATTCCAGGACAACATAAAATACCTCAGAATTTTATTTGGTTGAACCGGGAGACATGAAATACTATTTGAACTAATACAAGTGGGATGATTATATTAATAAATAGATAGATCAGATAAAGAATAATGAAAAATGTGAATTGGTACCCAATATGGAAAAAAAATTCCATTGGAAAAAACGTATATTCTAGAAAAAGTTAAATTAGAAGGGTGAAGTTAAGAGAAAAAAGTAATACGTGTGTGTAAATGGTTTTATCAAGTGGAAGAATTTATTTTGATGAATTATTTACACTGTTGTAAATGATAGAAAACAAAATTATTTTTTAAAAGTAGGGGGAATTCCCCCTTTTTATTTTAAACCAAACAAAACCCTATAATTTTTCTAGGTAGAGGGACCCCATTACATGACCCATATCCCCAATTTGTATTAAACTCAATGGTAACAAGACCTAAAAGTCCATAATGTGCATCTTCATGGTCATTTTAGTCTGCTCCACATCTAGGTCCACCGACTCCTAACATTTCTCTTCAATTTATCATCTTATTTAAAATAATTACATCCACCCTTATCACTACCACATTCTATCAATGTCACCCATCTCTGTGGAGGCCATCCCATATCTAGGTGTATGATGCCCAGTGTCATCCGTCAACTCGTTAGGACCTCTGACTTCGAAGTGGTCCATCAACCTCCAGTTACCACTACATGCCATCACCGTCGACCACCTCCATGGAGGTCCATCTGCATCTAGATGCTTCTACACTCTATCTAACATGGCTTCCAGACTATACTCTTACCAAAACCACCATGCAATCCCATTTTGAGCCTCATAGACTACATCGGCCAATGAATGAACTTACACCCTTTCCAAATGCTATCACACTTCTATTTAAACAGATGATAATTACCCCTAAAAGGGTTCATTGGGGGTTGAACATGGGACCCCTAAATAAATGGTGCCACAGTCAGGTTATAGTAACCACTAGAATAACACCCCATTGGGAACTAGAATCTATAAGTATAATTCTTGATATTGTATCCCAAATGAAACACACGATATCTAAAATGGTTGTTTAGTATGTCTTACTTAATGGAGACTTTGAAGATGTTGTTTATATTCCATAACCTTGTGTATTATTTATTGGTGAAGAAAAAAATTATGTTTATAGGTTAAAGAAGGATTTATATGGTTTAAAAAACTCTATGATCTTGGTATTTCAAGATAGATGTCTTTTTCATAAAGTTAATGTTTATAAAGAGAATACTTGAAAACAACCTCATCAAATATGAAAAAACTTTATCTCTTATTGTCATTGATTATGTAAATAATATTACATTTTTTTGGAAATTAAGAAAGAGTTTGTGAAGAACTTTATTTAGAGGTGAATATGTTATTTGAAAATTATATTCTTGGTGAGATGATATGTGTTATGAGTTTAAAAATCCTTGAAAAAGAAGATCACAATTTTATTTCTCAAGATATGTATGATCGAGAGAATTTATCAATTTTTGGCATGGAGGATTGAAAGCTAGTTTCCTCACTCATTTCAGAGGGAAATAAGTGTTATATATATATATGGAAAGAAAGGAAATATATTCAATATAATTATGTAATATTATTATAATTTTCCTATAATTGACATATTTATGATAGGGAATATTATATATTGTTATACTTTGTCATGTGTTTCAATGTTCTCCAAAAGTGTTGAATTTTAATGATGAAAAGAGGATTCTTTTGTGAATCATATGTATAATAGCTTTTAATTAAAAACATGATATTAATGTGAAGATTGATCTATTGGGATACATATATGTATATCAGATAGTTTGGACTCATGGTTGAAGATCTACAACTAGTTGATTTTACCTATGATATAGGTGTGTTTATTGGCATAAAAAGAAGAAAAATTCCTTGAAAATGAGTACTAGTAAAGTAGATTATATGGATACCTCTAAAGATATTAATATACTTATATGGATAATAAAGTGGAGGTGAGGTTACAATTATTAATGGGGTGTGATAATCAGAGTTTTATCCATACTTTATAAAATTTATTCTATCATTCATGGTCAAATCACATTAATATAAAGTATCACTTCATTAAAAATCTTGTGTAAAAATGAGTTAAATCTATCATTTGTTCCTTAAATGAAGAAAGTGGCTAATTTTTTCCACAATATACTACCTTAATAAACATTTTGAAACTTTTGTTTTATATTGGGTGTACAACCTCACCAATCTAATGGTTATGGTATGGTTATTCAGTCCCCTCTCATCTTGTTCTTCGGATATTGTATTCAACATAATAGAAAAAGGAAAAATTATTTCATTATGATTATATACCTATTTATTATCAAGGTAGGAGAAAATTAATATATGAGGAGTTATCCATTAATAAGTGTTACCTTTTGGGGGAGTAATCTCATTGGGGGAAGAATTTATTTTGAGAGATTTATTAAAATGGGGAAGTTGTGAATTCAAAAACATGCATGTGTGATACTATTTTAATAGTACTTCAAAGTGACATTAAGAATTTGTGTATTAAAGATTACATGGAATGATTTTTCATATTGGTGGAAGATTTCATTTGATGATGAATTATTGATTTAGGAACAAGTGATCCCATATAAATTTTCATGTGGTATCATTTCATCATGTTGAATCAAGAGGATAAAGTTTGAATAAGTTAACTGAAAATCACTTTTTCATTGAGAACCTAATAATATTATTTAATTTTATTTCTTCCTACATTGAGATAACTCAAGTAGTATTAGAATTATTGAATGATGATTCATTTTTAGTTTTTGAGTATTAAAGTGATTTATGTTCTTTGGTTTCCAATAAATTACGAAAGGGATATTTTTGAGAGTGCTAGATTTTTTAGATTATATTGAGTACTTTTTAAATTTTTGATCTTATGAATAAGTATATGAAATTATTTATTTAATATATAATTTGGTAATTATCTATAGAAGAAAGTGTGGGTATGTTTGAAGTAGATGTGATTCTTGGGCTGTATTTTTTACCAAAATGTAAATCATGTCCAATCTCAATTGATTTTTGATAATTAATTTTATATGAATATAAGTTAAATATTTATGGATTGTTTGAATTTTATTATAATGTTTTTTGAAAAAATTGTATGAATTATAGAATTTTGGAGTTATGAATCAAAATAGAAAATACATAAAGTTATGATATATATTTGGGGTAATCCTTAAGATTACATGTAATATCATATGACTTTGAGTTGAGTGAATGAATTTCATAGAAGTCACATATAACTTATAATAACATGCATTTGACTTTGAAGATGCATACTAAATCCTTTGTAAAACATTAATAAACGGTCTCTTGATTTATTTAATACCATGTATGAATTTATTGAGTGGTATAAGACCTTCAGGAATGCATGAATTACTTTTCCTTATCTATGTAAGAACTATGATATGCATATGTATTTTCATTTATATAATTACTAATAATTATGATGTAGGAAGAATATAATTTTTTGGAATAAATTATTATAAATAAAATATCAATTTAGATGATGTTCAATCTATTCAAACATGGATAAAATATCACAAAAATGGATTTTGTGATTCAATTAAAGGGAGAAAAATGATCAAAATATTAATAAGAGTAATAGAAATTAAGAAATTGAGTAAATAACTAGCCACACACACATACAATAATATGGATAGGAAGAGAAGTATGAGTGATCTATTTGAGAATCTGTAGATTTATCAAGAATATTTTTTGGGGAGTAAGAAAAAAAAGATACTACATAGTTCAAAAAGAAAGACGATAAGATACCTGAGATGGAATAGTTTAATAAATAAGAATTAGAAGTAGCAGTTCAAAATATAATAGAAGTATAATTTTTTTACAAGATATTTCTTCATTTAAATAAAATCATTTATGATTATAACAATATGGGAATTAATAAAACATAACTTATAGAATGTATCATGATTAAAAGTATAGTAATTAATTTTTTTACCTACATAATGATAATTGTTGGCTATATAGTCTTAGTGAAATCTAGATCATTAAAAGGATTAAACTTTTGTTTTTAATGTCAACCCTTATAAATATATTTTGACTTTTTTATATATTATTAGATGTCTTGATAGTGAAAAGACTTACAATATTAACATTTTGCAATGATTGTTTCAAGAATAAACATAAAAAGGAATCGATGACCATTGAGTCACCCCTATTAATGATTTTATTAGTCTTGTAGGTCTTTAAATACATGGGTTAATTTCTCTGATGAAAAAGATCCATAATAACATATAATAATATTCTATATCCAATCCACTAGGTTTCAAATATGATGAAAAAAATAAAAAAAATATGATAAATTTTTTTAATTTCCCCAGACAGGATCACCTCCATCATGACCAAACCAGATTGCTACATACCTCTGACACATTTCCTCGTATTCCAGGGGATACCGACCAGTATTGAGGGTTGATATATATTGTCACGACCCGTCCTCGGGGCCCGTGCCATGACTACCCCAAGCCCACCTTCCATAGGCCAGGGGCTGGCGACTAGCACCAAGGCGTAAATCCTGGTAAAAGGGAAGGCATTGCCTTTGTAATGTAAACAAGTACCATAGAGTAAGCAAGCGGAAAAAGTAAACACTACGTAAAATCTGGTACAAGAGTGAAGTGTAGAAAAGTACGTGGTCCAGTATAAAAACCCAAACTGAAAGTAAAGTACAACTCGAAAAGGGAAAACAACAACTGAAAGGTAAAGCCGCAACGACGAGTTGCCACTCGAAATCCCACCTGAAGGGTGGGTACATATAGCCTCCACTGCTCCTCGGGTCCAGCCGAATGCTCCGAGTACGTCCCACCCAGTGGTCCACCTCCAGGTACCGTCCTGCTCCGCAGGCCTCCACCACGATCAGTGTTGTCCGTCGTCTGCAACCAGCACAACGTAGTGCGGGCATATCCCATGCAGAGGTGAGTATAAGATACTCAGTAGGGACCCTGAGACCCCCGAAGGTCTCCCAAAATCCACAAAGGATAAACCACAAAGAAAAGATACATTCACAAAGTAACAACTGACACTGCTTAGGTATATTCCCATACATATACCTAAGTCATCAACTCCAATATGCTCCAACCTCTGAGCCCAAGTACAACCCAGTACACACAGGAAAGCATACGTATTCCACACATGAAAGAAAAACGTAATCCACACAGGATAGCACAACACAATCCACACAAGAAAGCAAATAGGATTTAGCTCACACAGGTATACTTCTTCGAAAGATGATAAAGATGATCACTGATCCATCTAGGTCGTCGGACCCAAAAAGGATTGATAGGTACTAACCCCCGCAATGACCCACATAGGATCGGTAGGAAACCAACCCCCGCAAAGACCCACACAGGATCGGACCCACATAGGATCTGTAGGTGCTGGCTCACAAAGAACCGCTGAACGCTGACCCACACAGGATCAGACCCACACAAGATCGATAGCACTGATCCACACAGGATCGCTGAGTGCTGTAGTCGTCGTCGTCGAATCCACTGAGGATCTCTGCACAGTCGTCGTCGCAGTCACAGTAGCAGTCGCACCCAGCACTAGGGTTCCCGCACACAGCAAGCTCATTCGATAGGGTCCGCTCCACGAGCTGAGAGGCTGATACATCAATTGACACATAGTCCAGATTTGATGTATCCAAAAGTTCTGTATCGTCAACAGGAACTCAACATCGTAGACGGCGCGTCAGTCGGACGCCCGGTCTGAGAGTTATTGGCTTTTTCGTCCCAGGGGCCCCGTTGGTTTTTAAGGAAAAACCAACCCAACCATACTCCACCTGCATCCAAAACTCGGTTGGAGTATGCAAAAAGATCCGCCTCACTTAGTAAAATTCAACAAAGTCAACGGCACGTCAATCGGACGTCCGAAGCTCAAGATATGAGTGTTTCCGCTCCGAGGGCCCGGTTGGTTTCGTGTACGAACCAACCAGGCCGAACTCAAAGTATTATGAAACCTTGAGTGTGATATACCAAAACGACCGTCTCGTTCTAAGGATCGTGTCGCCGCTGACGATGCATCGATTGGAGTTCCGTAGCCCGAGTTATGGGCAATTGAACCCAAATGGTATGAAAACGGGGGTTTCGGGCCCGGACCGACCCGGCCCGAGACCCCCTTGTCGGCCCGAACCGGGTCGACCCGCCCTGGGTCCGGTTCTGCCCAGCCCAGCATAGCCCAGCCCGGCCTGGGCACGGCCCGGCCTGGCCAACTGGCCAGGCGGCCGGTCCGGCTGGGCACAGCGCGCCCAGTGCGCTGTCCGGCTCGGGCGAAGGCCGACCCATTTTGGAAAGGGGGGGGGGCACCTGCCCACCTTCCGTAACCACGACCCCCAAATTAAGGGGGACGTTTTGTTCAGCCGGTAGGGGGAATTAATTCCCCCGAATCCCTTTTGTCTGGCCGGGCCGCATCGGCCGGACGGTTCTACCGACAAGGACCAGCGACGGCCGGTCCTTCCTCAATCGCCGACATCGGCGGCCCGGTACCGGCCGCCGGTCACCCTGCTCCGCCGCGGCCCGGAACCAGCCACGGCTTGATTCGTCTGGCCCGGTGCGACGGCATCGCGCCCCTCCGCCGTGGCCCCGCTCCAGCCATGGCGTCTTCGGTTTTATTCAACGCGGCACGACGGCGTCGCATCCTTGTTCAATCATCACGGCGCGGCGTGACGGTGCCACGAATTACTTTCCCTGCGTTTTGCGCGTGGTGCGACGACACCACCCCATTCCGTCCAATCCACAAGCTATCAACAAGGTTAAAGGGAAGGGTCATCCATGTTTGTGTGGTACGGCCCCCTCTCGTTAAATGATAACATTTAGTCGAATATCCACAAAGATCGAAAAACTAGAATCATGAAAGGAAATAATTAAATCAAATAAAACCCCTACCTCAGTTTCAAGAACGGTGCACGTCAACGAGCTGCGGAAGACGAGCGTTGTGGAGGTCAGGCGTCTTGGAAAACGAACGTCGATTCCGTTGACGTCGAGGTGCGTCTGAAGAGGAAACGTCGTTGGAGATGTTCTTCGCGTTCTTCGGCAGAGATGTTCTTCGCTAAGGACGATGTTCTTCGTCGGAGTCTGAGGTGTTCTTCACGTTCTTCGTCGAAGTTGAAGAAGAAGAAGACTTCCTCAAACCCTTAGCCCTTTCCTCCCAAGTCTCCACCACAAGAAAAACTAACCCCAAAATAAAATAATCCTCCCACTTATTTTATTAACCCAACATAGGTTTTTGAATTTCAAGAGTTTGAAAATTCAAAACCCACATTTAACTCACTTAAGTTATCAATATAAGATGTTATAAAATTAATGAGGAGATAAGTTAGAAAAACATAAATGGGGGGTTTATAAGGGTTAGGAAAGTGAGGGGTTGGGCTCGTGTGGTTCCCACCCTACCTTATCCTCTCAAGGATGGTTATCACAAGTGGGTCCCACACCCAACATCTTTACATAGGATAAAACTACCAAGTGGGAAAAATAAAAATTGTTATATTTTTATTTTCAACTACCAAAAATATTAATAACTCCCCTCATGTAAACGCAACTACGAAACAGGATTTCCTAAGCAATTACCGGCGTTGCGGTTCAATCAGTGCCCTCATAATTCGACTCTGGGCACTGGTTCAAAAGTTAGAAATTCCTGCTCGTTCGTTCACTGTACGTACCCGAGCTAAACTTCGAATAGAAATTCTGGGCACTCGCGGCCTCAGAATCAAGTGCCGTCTGAAACCGCGTTCTTGTAAAATTCCAAAGAAAATTAAGAAAAATTGTCCCTTTAATTTTACGGGTCTTTACATTACTCCCACCTCAGGGATTTACGTCCTCGTAAAGATACATCATAACTACGGAAAAAATATGGGTACTGAGCACACATCTGACCCTCCCGCTCCCATGTGCTCTCCTAGATGTTCCCGTGCTGCCATCTGATGCGCACTAGAGGAATCGACCATCCACGTAGGACCCACTCCTATCGATCCTCGATCTCCACCGGGACCTCCGCAAAAGTCACCCCATCATCAACGTCTAGCTCCTCATGGTCAATGATGTGCGTCGGGTCGTGCACGTATCTTCTCAGCTGAGATACGTGGAAGAAGTTGTGCACCCGGTGCACCTGAGGTGGTAGAGCCAGGCGATAAGCCACCTCTCCAATCCTGCTGAGGACCTGGAATGGTCCGATGAAGCGTGGAGACAACTTGCCGCCTCGGCCAAATCTACGTAATCCACGTCGAGGTGAGACACGTAAAAAGACGTGGTCGCCATCCTCGAACTCTAGTGGCCTCCGCCTCTTGTCAGCATAAGACTTTTGTCGGCTCTGAGCTGTCCTCATCCACTCATGGATGACCTGGACCTTCTCTGTTGTGTCCTGGGCCATCTCCGGTCCCACAAGTGCTGACTCCCCAGGGTCTGTCCAGCACAAAGGATATCTGCAAAGTCGGCCGTACAATGCCTCATATGGTGACATCCCGATGGTGGAGTGGTATCTGTTGTTGTATGCGAACTCCACCAAGGGTAGGTGGTCCTCCCAGCGGCGACCAAAGTCAAGGACGCATGCACAGAGCATGTCCTCGAGAGTCTGAATGGTCATCTCCGTCTGACCATCCGTTTGAAGGTGAAAGGTCGTTCTCAGACATAGCTGCATCCTGAACGCCTCCTGCAACCCCTTCCAATGCCGGTAAGTAAAGAGAGCATCTCTATCGGAGACGATAGATGATGGCACACCGTGAAGACGTACAATCTCTTGAACGTAAGTCGTCCCAAGTTCTCCACGGAGCACTGCTCTCTGATGTGTAAAAAGTGAGCCGACATGGTGAGTCGGTCGACAATCACCCAGATGGAGTCGTGACCTCTAGAAGTGCGTGGAAGTCTAGTCACGAAGTCCATAGATATCCCGTCCCACTTCCAATCCGGGACCACAAAGGGCTATACCAAGCCTGCTGGTACCTGGTGATCAGCCTTCACCTGCTGGCAAGTGAGGCATCAAGAAACAAACTCCGCCACAGCCTTCTTCATGCCCGGCCACCAGTGCTTTCGTCTGAGATCATGGTACATCTTCGCCACTCCAGGATGTACCAACAAAGGATAAGTGTGAAACTCTCTTAGAACCACCTCTCGTAAAGCGACTAGTATTAAGGTACGTCCTCTGAAAAAGGATGTCGTGCTCTTCTACAATGGAGAAACCATCAGGTGTCTGCCCTGAGGATATCTGCGCATGCCGCATCTCACAGTTAGCGTCCCTACGCTATGCCTGTCTGACCCGCTGTAGTAGTGGAGGAGAGACTGTGAGTGAATGAAGGAAAGCTGCTCCATCTCTATCCACGCCTCTAGGGGCGCTGGTCAAACTCTGTCTCAGCTCTTGGAAGCTCTGCCGACATCTGTCTGACCACATGAAGGGTTGCCCCTTCCTCTTTAACGTTCTACAAACCTGCAAAGATTTCTCCTTTGCCGAAAAGGGAAACAAATCCGGTCTCATCCCCTGGATGAACCACGTTCCTTGCCTAATACAGTAAATCCCGTCATGATTAGTTAAATCATGTCATGGATGACGTCGTAAGGCCTCGACGCTGCTACCAAGAGATCCAACCGTTACTCTCGCCTCCATGGGTTAAGTCACACTGTCTGCATCAGTGTGTGGTCACTGGGTCTCCACCAGTAAAAATCATGCATGTGAGGGTCAAGTCAACAGTTTTTAACCGACACCTCTTAGTAATAACAAACAAAAGACAAGAAATCAAACGTCACCAATGCAAGTGTCTTTTATTACTTCAACTCAAAGTACAAGGACACAAGGTGACACAAACAAATAAGCTAGAGGCATTATGGTCAAGGGCCCTTATGCCTGGAGCTAGTCCCGCACTAGTCCACACACTTCCGGAGCTCCATGATCGTAGGCTTCAGCTTCCGGAAGCTGTGCTCTCCCCTGAGGTCGGGGTGGACCTCCTCGTGGTGGTGGTGGTAGAGCCTCAAAGCGTCGCCCACCACCTGCTGCTCGGCAAGATCCTCTGCCTCGTTCGCTTTCTCCCTACAGACCGCCACGGTCGAACCTCTACCTCTGCCTAGGTGGTTCCTCAACTGTCTGCTTCTCCTCTCCATGTTGAGTCGGGCAGTCACGAGCCATGTGGCCCTGCCCGCCGCATGCATAGCACTGTCTTCCACTCATAAGACTGGTTCTGCTGCGTGTGCCCCGCACCTCCGAGCCAATATCTTGTGGTCATCCGCCCGTTGGCCTGGCCCACTTGGACCTCTGCGACATCTGTCTACTGACGGCTGCAGAAGACTCCGCCACGTGTCGCCCTGTGGTAGGTCTCGCCGCTGGTGTAGACTCAGCCAGAAAACTCTCGATGAGAAGATCTCCCTCTAGTACTCCTGTTTGAGTCATAATGCTTAGTGAGATCAGTGATGCCCTGATCTCGTGTCTCAATCCCTGCTCAAAGGTCCAGGCCCGGAAGAATGGGTCTCGTACCATGTCTGTCGAGTAGCGCAAGAGATCGGAAAATCTCGCCGAGTACTGGGCGACCGTCATGCTGCCCTGCCGCAGTTGAAGAAGATCCTGGTTACACACCGCACGGAGGGTGGCTGGGACGAACTCCGAGCGGAAGAGGCTCTCAAAGTCTGTCAAGAGAAGAGATGCCTCATCGTGCACCTAGAGCATCAAGATCCACCATCGGCCCACTACTGCGTGTAGTAGGCTCGCTGCGAGGATCACCATGAGGTCTGCTGGTGTCCTCACTAACCGAAAAACTCGTACCACTGCCTACAGCTAGTCCTCGGCTGCCTGGGGATCTGTCTCCCCATGGAACCTGGGCGGTCTCTAGCGCTGGAAGTCATGCAGTTCACTAAGGCGACCTACATTGTCAGCGGCTGGTGCTGGAAGCATCGGTGGCTCGGCGGGTAGAGCTACCGCCGGTACCACTACTGACAAAGGGCCCTGCACCGAGGCCTCGTCACTCGGTGGGCTGTCGTCACACTCGACTCTCAGAACCCTAGTTGGCTGCCGTTGTGGGGCCATCCTGAAAAGGAAACAACTGCGCCACGGTCAGAACAATATACCTGGTGAGCTGACACAAAGTAATCACAAAGAAAACTTGAAACACACATGCAATCAAGGTTTTCATGCATTAAGTCGGAAATCAGAAGTCAGGGTCCTGGTGTACGGATACGTCGGCCGCCGCACCAACACTGGACTCCCTGGACTAATAACCACACTCAATACGCTAAACACTATTGCTTCACATAGAAAAGATCATAGTCCCATGTTTTGCGGTAGAACCGAACTCCTCTAATAGTAATTTGTCACGACCCGTCCTCGGGGCCGGTGCCGTGACTACCCCAATCCCGCCTTCCATAGGCCAGGGGCTGGCGACTAGCAGTAAGGCGTAAATCCTGGTAAAAGGGAAGGCATTTCCTTTGTAAAGTATACAAGTACCACAGAGTAAGCAAGCGGAAAAAGTATACACTAAGTAAAAGATGGTACAAGAGTGAAGTGTGGAAAAGTAAGTGGGCCGGTATACAAACCCAAACTGAATGTAAAGTACAAATCAAAAAGGGAAAACAACAATTGAAAGGTAAAGCCGCAACGACAAGTTGCCACTGGAAATCCCACCTGAAGGGTGGGTACAGATAGCCTCCACTGCACCTCGGGTCCAGCCGACCGCTCCGAGTATGTCCCACCCAGTGGTCCACCTCCAGGTACCGTCCTGATCCACAAGCCTTCACCACGATCAGCGATGTCCATCGTCTGCAACCAACACAACATAGTGCGGTCATAGCCCATGCAGGGGTGAGTATAATCTACTCAGTACGGACCCCGAGACCCCCGAAAGTCTCACAAAATCCACAAATGATAAACCACAAAGGAAAGATACAATCACGAAGTAACAACCGACACTGCTTACATATATTCCCATACATATACCTAAGTCATCAATTCCAATATAATCCAACCTCCGAGCCCAATTACAACCCAGTCCACACAGTAAAGCATACGTATTCCACATAGGAAAGAAAAACGTAATCCACACAGGATAGCACAACACAATCCACACAGGAAAGCAAATAGGATTCAGCTCACACAGGTATACTTCTTCGAAAGACGATAGAGATGATCAATGATCCATCTAAGTCTTCGGACCCACAAAGGATCAATAGGTACAAACCCCCGCAATGACCCACACAGGATTGGTAGGAAAATAACCCCCGAAATGACCCACACAGGATCAGACCCACATAGGATCTGTAGGCGCTAGCTCACACAGAACTGCTGAGCACTGACCCACACAGGATCGGACCCACACAGGATCGATAGCACTGATCCACACAGGATCGCTGAGTATTGTAGTCGTCATCGTCGAATCCACTGAGGATCTCTGCACAGTCGTCGTCGCAGTCACAGTAGCAGTTGCAGCCAACACTAGGGTTCCCGCACACAGCAAGCTCGTTCGGGAGGGTCCGCTCCACGAACCGATAGGCTGATAAATAAACTGACACATAGTCCAGATTTGATGTATGCAATAGTTCTGTATTGTCCACATGAACTCAACGTCGTAGACAGCGCGTCAATCGGACGCCTGGTCTGAGAGTTATTGGCATTTTCGTCCCATGGGCCCAATTGGTTTTTAAGGAAAAACCAACCCGAACGTACTCCACCTACGTCCAAACCTCGGGCGTAGTATGCCAAAATATCTGTCTCACATAGAGTAATTCAACAAAGTCAACGGCACGTCAATCAGACGTCCGAAGCTCAAGATATGAGCGTTTCCGCTCCGAGGGCCCGGTTGGTTTCGTGTACGAACCAACCCAGCCGAACACAAAGTATTTTGAAACTTTGAGTACGATATACTGAAACGACTGTCTCTTTCTAAGGATCGTGTCTCCACTGACGGTGCGTCGATTGGAGGTCTGTAGCCCGAGTTATGGGCAATTGAACACAAACGATCCGAAAACAGGGGTTTCGGGCCCGAGACCGACCCGGCCCGAGACCCCCCGGTCGGCCCGAACCGGGTTGACCTGCCCCGGGTCTGGGTCGGCCCGGCCCGGCCTGGAAGACCGGCCAGGCGGCCGGTCCGGCTGGGTACAGCGCGCCCAGCGCGCTGTCCGGCTCGGCTGAAGGCCGAGCCCTTTTGGAAGGGGGGGGGGGGGGGGGCGCCTGCCCCCCTTATGTAACCACGACCCCCCAATTAAGGGGGCCGTTTTGTTCAGCTGGCCGGGGGAATTAATTACCCCGGTTCCCTTTTTTCCGTCCGGCCCGCATCGGCCGGCCGGTTCTGCCGACAAGGACTGGTGACGGCCGGTCCTTCCTCCATCACTGACACCGGCGGCCCGGTACCGGCTGCCGGTCACCCTGCTCCGCCGCGGCCTGGAACCGGCCACGACTTGATTTGTCTGGCGCGGTGCGACAGCAGCGCGCCCCTCCGCCGCGGCCCCGCTCCGGCCATGGCGTCTTCGGTTTTCTTCGACGTGGTGCGACGGCATCGCGTCCTTGTTCAATCATCACGGCGCGGCGCGACGGTGCCACGAATTACTTGTCGTGCGTTTTTCGCGTGGTGCGACAACACAACACCATTCCGTCCAATCCACAAGGTATCAAAAACTTTAAAGAGAAGGGTCGGTCGTGTTTGTACGGTCTGGCCTCCTCTCGTTAAATGATAACATTTAGTTGAATATCCACGAAGATCGACAAACTAGAATCATGAACGGAAATAATTAAATAAAATAAAACCCCTACCTCGATTTCAAGAACGGTGCACGTCAACGAGCTGCAGAAGACGAGCGTTGTGGAGGTCGGGCGTCACAGAAAACAAACGTCGATTCTGTTGACGTCGACGTGCGTCTGAAGAGGAAACGTCGTTGGAGATGTTCTTCGCGTTCTTCGGTGGAGATGTTCTTCGCTAAGGACGATGTTCTTCGTCGGAGTCCGAGGTGTTCTTCACGTTCTTCGTCAAAGTTGATGAAGAAGAAGACTTCCTCAAACCCTTAGTCCTTTCCTCCCAAGTCTCCACCACAAGAAAAACTAACACCAAAATAAAATAATCCTCCCACTTATTTTATTAACCCAACATAGGTTTTTGAATTTCATGAGTTTGAAAATTCAAAACCCACATTTAACTCACTTAAGTTATTAACATAAGATGTTATATAATTAATGAGGAGATAAGATAGCAAAACATAAATGGGGGGTTTAGAGGGGTTAGGAAAGTGAGGGTTTGTGCTCGTGTCGGTCCCACCCTACCTTATCCTCTCAAGGTTGGTTAGCACAAGTGGGTCCCACCCCTAACATCCTTACATAGGACAAAACTACCAAGTGGGAAAAATAAAAATTGTTAAATTTTTATTTTGAACTACCACAAAAATTAATAAATCCCCTCGTGTAAACGCAACTCCAAAACAGATGTTCCTAAGCAATTATCGCCACTGCGGTTCCATCCGTGCCCTCAGAATTTGATTCCGGGCACCGGTTCAAAAGTTAGAAATTCCCACTCGTTCGTTCACTAAACGTACGCGAGCTAAACTTCGGATAGAAATTCCGGGCACTCCGGGCCTCGGAATCAAGTGCCGTCTGAAACCGCGTTCTTGTAAAATTCCAAAGAATATTAAGAAAAAATCTCCCTTGAATTTTACGGATCTTTACATATATCTTTGGGAGACTATACCCACTCTAATAAAAAATATAAATCATTGTAGAAAAAATATTATTAAATAACCATCACAATATAAAATAAACATTAAAATAGACATCATAGCTATGATTTGGTAAAAATTAATAAAAATCATCATGCTATTATATAATGAGCTATTATACATGTCATACGAGTCATATAAGTATAAATATGATCTCTCATAGGATGATAATATATAGATAAGTTCTAAAGTAAACAAAATAAATGAGGTATTCATAAAAATGGTTCCATTTATTGGCCCTATCTACCCACCCAAATCTGACACAACATCATAACTTTACCATCCAATAGAGGCCCCTTACACATACTTGCATCAGGAACCTTGAAATATATTTGGATAATAAGGTACCTGAGCATAGTATGATTATAACTCAATAGGAAATCACCTGTGGTGTCTCTAACTATTTCTAATAAATATAAATTTACACTTGATATGTAATTATAGTAAAGTTATAATAAAAAGAATTTTAAATTGTGGAATACTTGGTAGAAAAACCACGTGCGACCATACCTACTTTTTTCAGTTCTAGAATAGAAATATATATCCATGGTTTTAACAAACCATAAGGATGAATGATATAACACTCCTCATTATATAATTAATATAAAAGAGTTATCACTATCAAGTACCTCAAATTTAATGATGCATCAACACCACAACCAATATAGATGAATAATTTATCAGCAATAGAATATTAATTTCAAATAAGATAATTCTTGAATAATTATGATTCACTAACTCTAGGAAGATGATATTACACCACTAACTATACTTACATGTATGATATACCACTTCTAAACATATTTGGTGGATAATACCCTACCAAGACAATTCATTTGGTGTAAGATACATGAATACTACCAATATCATTACGTGGATGATATTCCACTCCATACTATTCTATGTTAAATATGCCCAAACATTATCAGCTTCTAGTTTAATGATATACCACCACTATCAATAATAAGGTGTATGATCTACCACAAATTTACTATAAGTGGATGATATACCAACGATATAACAAGGGTGGATGATACAGAACAATTAACCAATAATATGTGCAAGAGGTACCACCAATAAATCAATTTCATAGTGAAGGATGGATCACTAACTCAACTAGAGTGGATGAGATACCAGTAATCCAACTTAGGGTGGATGATTTACAACCCAACCATCTCAAAGAGTGGATGATATACCACCGAAACACCAAGGGTGGATGATATACCATAAAAAAGTCATCAAAGTGAATGATTTATCACTTACAACCAACACATAATTTTATAGTCAATTAAGACATAGAGGTTCATACTCTCAAGCCACTAAAACCATCAAGTCCAATTCCTACAATAATCTAACACTATCCTATAATGTTTTCATGCCTTTCCCCAATATAAAATGTTTTAGACCACCAAATGAGGCTTATAATGTTATAAGATAATCACAAACACCCTTCTTGGAATCCAAGTATCAATTTTGTAACACCTCACACAAGGAAAGTGGTCAGATATGTTTGGTGTTAATAAACACAAAATTCGAGACCAATCACAACCCTAAAAGGTTTTAATAGGTTAAAAAAGAAAAAATAAATCAATTTTAGATTCTAAATCAGGTATTATGAACATGATTGGTGAATCCCATATTTCATATGAAAAATTCCAAATATATAAGAAATAAGTGGAAAATATAAGGCCAATTAACTTGGATTAGGAAAGCCATTATTGTTAAATACCACCAACTGATTAGGCTTAAATCATTAGAAATATAAAAACTTGAAAACCCCCAAAATTATGGGAAAACCTATGATACATTTTGGAAAAATAAGAGAAATAAATATTGGTTGGGAGATTACTTCTATCATTAACTATAGAGATCCTCTAAAATTGATGACACTCAAAAAGAAGTTTAAATAATCGATAAATACATGTATAAGGAAGGAGGATCCAAGGATAAGGGATATGGGTTGACAGACATAAGGGAATGAGAAATTAATCATTTATTATGGTTTCAAAATTTAATCGATTTTTTATAATTACTAAAAAACTATTCAAATTATTATTAAGATGTGACCATATAGTTTAGGGAATAATTACATTGGCCTATATAGATTTTGGTTTGACCATTTTGGTCATGACACAATTCCTCACTTTAGGGAAGAACCAAAAAACCAATCCTACCCTACATAGGTCAGAGTTTGACATGATTATTCCTTTGACCGCATAAAACCTTACCATTATGTAGGTATTTATGGCATAATACCCTTTAGGTTGTGGTATTACACCTTTCATCTGAGAAGGGGTTCATGACACAATACATAGGTTTCAACGTAACCAACCACCAATTGTAAATATAAATCCTACAAACTTTACCACCACACCTAAATATTCTATGATATGGTTTTAAAAACACTATATTGTATATTTTATCCCTTAAATCGAGGCCAACTCTAGAAATTGACCCCTAAGAACTGACCAACACCTACAACAACCCAAAAACAATAAATAAATAAATAATTCATGGAAAAAATTGAATTTATAAATCATGTTTTAAATCCTAGGTAATATTAATAATATATCAATTTTATTTATTATTTATATTCATTAATTATATTTCATTGATTGATATTCATTATATATATAATATGTATTTATTTATTAAAAAAAACAATTTTATTCATACTAAATGGAGTTTCGTGCATTAAAAACTTTTATTCATAAGTAAAACACCTAAATAATAGAATTATAATTTAAAAATGATATAATTTTTTATATCATCAATTGAACATTATATTAGAATTAAAGTTTTATAATTTTGTGAAAAATTTTATTTTTGGATGAAATGTAGAAAATACCGATTACTAAGAAAACCATATTTTCTATTAAATTTTTTAATAATTATGATTTTGTTTTAGATTGGTTTTAAAATTCAATTATTTCCCATTATGATAAATAATTCAATTAAATTTATTGGGATCAACAATTATTTATGAATTTGGTATAAAAACATCTATATACATTAAAATATATTTATTTAGAAAACCATTTCTCATCACGTTACGAGTTATAAATTTAAAATTAATTTTTACCACCTTTATATATTTTTCATCGTAAAAGTAATTAATTGTTTTAATTTTTTGGTTTAAATTTTATAATTATTTCAACATAATTTTTATTCATTATGGATAATAACTTTGGTAAAAAATGTCAGTCACATTGGTAAGTGTTAAAACATGTTAAAAGGGTTCAAACTGAAATGATAAGAGTCAAAATGGCTTTAAAACACGTATAAATCTTATTTTATGGTCATATTTATACCCTAAATCATCTAATATGGAAATAAGATTCATTATTAAGGAATTTTGTTTAGTAAGACATTAATATATTTTAATATTTGAAAAATTCCACGTGTGTCTTCTCCTTCACTTAAAGGACACTACCTATCCTCTCTTCTCCACACTTCAAGAGCCTGTTATATTATACAATAACTACAAAAATACTTTCCTAAAATCCCTTAAAACACATTAGAGGTATTTTATTTTCCATAATATAATCTTAATAAGGCATTAGGTATACACCTAAGGAGGTTTTCTGAAGACGAGGTATAGTTCTTAACTGAGTGTTTTGTTTTTATTTTCTCTTCTTATTTCAATTACATAAATCTATTATTAATCATTTTTATTTAACAATATAATTATCAACCATATAATTAAATTTTATTATGTTTATTTTACAACACTTTTCAATCTAATTATCAATTTAATTGAAAATGAAGACATCTTTTTTGTGTATGAACGAACTATTACCTCATGAGATGATGTATTTCATTTTTAATCACCAACTCTGATGTATTGTAATAATTATGGATGAAAATTAAACAATATGATATATATGATATAAATTTAATTATGTAATGTTAAATAAATATTCTAAATATTTATTTACCATCCCATGAAATATAAAATAACCCCTTATGTGTATGTGTAGACTACCGGCTCGCAAATCGATGTGTTTTATTTTTCATCACTTACTCATATGTATTGTATATATTTGAGGATTTAATGAAATAATAAGATATGAATTATATAAATATCATTATATAAATATAAAATAATACAAACCTTCTTTCTCTCATGTATGTTGAAAAATTTATATTTTACAGATGCGTACTTACGGACTACCGTCTACATATTGGAAAGTAATTCATATTTCATATCCTTATTAAAAAATCATTTATAAAAGTATAATTATAGATAAAAATAATAATTCAAAATTTATTAATATTATTTAAATGATATAATTATGATCCATTTGACCAAAGTCAACCTACGGAAGTCATTTTGGACTTATGAACCAAACATCCTCAAATCATCTGAAGTAAAATTAATAAAATAAGTTATTAAGAATGAAATGGTAATAAGTGAAAACAAAATAATAATAAAAATATAATAAACTTTTAAAATATATTTAATTATGTAATTAATTAACATAACATTATTATTTTGGAAGATAAAAAATATACATGATAAGTTGGACATGAGGTACGAGATATTCTATCTTAAAACGTAGTTTTAAATTTTTTTGAAGATTTATTTAAAAATAATTTTCATCAATGTACATATTATTATATGGTGGTGTAAATTTATAAATAAATGAATTAAAATTAACATATTAACTTTCCTTTTAATTTCTTACAAAGGCCTTTGAAAGGAATCTATTTATGTAATTCATACAGAATTTTTGACTTACTTTACAAAGTACAAAAGGATAATTTCTTAACATATACAATGTCAATGAAATTTCATACCACCATTAATGTTATTTAATAATTTATTTTATTATAATAATCCATTTTTTCTTCACATTAAAACAATTTTTATAATTTTTCTAGGTATTTTAGTTTTTAAAATGGGGGTTTAAAGGAAAGGGATATATCAATACCTGAAGATATTTTATTTATGGGTTCAAAAGTATATTTTTTTGAATTTGATGATTAAAATTAGATATTTTTTGTGTTTCATAAAAGTTATAGTCCTTGTAATTTTATTTTTTTTAGGCCCTATATAGCTCCCCAATGTAATGGGTAATGACTATGTACTCTGTAGAATTATGTTAAAATTAACCAAGTAGGTTTTTCTATTTATAAGGTTTCGCATAAGGGTTCTCTAAAGGTGAATTAAAAAGGAACCTACATTAATTTTTTATTTATGAAAATTAATTTTAATGGAAATAATTTAACTTTGAAAGGTAAGATAATGAACTTTTGTTTAAATGAATGATTGTGCCCTTAAAGGGTAAGAGGTATATTTTTAAGAAATTGTTTTTAATGGGTTATTTTATTATTTTAGAAACCCAAATGATTATTAATTTTCTTTTATTTTTTTATTATAAATCATCTTATGAACTACTTTGGAAAGTAAAGCTGATTTCATGTGAAAGTAAATTAACATTAGAGCTCAATGTTTATTATATTAAAGGTAATCTATCTTATATGAAATAATGCTTTTGAGATGGGATAATATGTTTCTATTATTATTTGTATATATATGTTTTTAAAATTTTTGTGCTCATACAATGTTTTTAGATTTTTTAGGGTTTAATTATGGGTTGAAGTAATAATGAATCCAAGTTGAAAATCGGGGAATATTTTTCATGATGAGAAAAGATGTTGCATTTTAATAGTATTATATAATAAAAAATGGACACATAGTGAATTAGTTTACATTTTAATTAATATGTTTGTTAAATAAGAGTTATGAACTAATTATCTAAAACTCTAAACTTGAAATGATCTTCTAAAATGAAAAACATTAATGCTTACATAAAAATTAAACTTTTGGTTGAATGTAGATGTAGTCCTTATAGTCGGTATGAGAGTTAGGGTCAAATAATTTTAGAGGATATGATAATGGAATTAAGTATGTATCAACTTGAAAATTTATTTTAGAAGAATACTATGATCTATAGATTTATTACCACACAACACCACAAATTACACAAATTATGATATACTATAAAAATAATATCATTTAAATCTGTTTATTATTAACTATCTGTTAAATTAGTGGTATGAATAGTTACCAAAATATTATATAAAATATTCATAAATGTTTTATATAATGTATTGATTAATTAATTTGAACTTATTTTCTTGTAAATTAATTTTGGACTTTGAGACTATTTTTATTTAAAATGGGTTTTTTTTGAGAAAATATTACAATTAATTTCTATCAACTTTAGAGATTACATTCTCCAAAAAGATTAAAATGATTTACATGATCATATAAAATTTATCCTAGTGTGAAATATTTGGGAATTGTATGAAAATATTGGATTTTTAAATAATAGTAAAAAAACTTATTTTTGTAAAACTATCATTTATTTTCATTAAATAAAATAATTTGAAAGCCTTATTTGCAACTTTATGATTTTTTAGATCATTTGAAGAATAAAATATGTTCTATAACTTATGTTACATTCTATAATAACATAAAAAACCACAACATATTAAGCAGATGTTATTTATAAATCTATAATAAACAATAAGAAGGTAAAAAAATAATAGTTATTACCTTTAGAATTACAAAAAATTAATTTGTGTTAAAATTGAATTGTTTATTTTCAATGAAATAAATTTTAATTATATTATATATTTTACTTTAAAAATATATATTTATATATTTTAGTATTTTAATTTTATAAATTAAAATTCATGTTTGAATTCCCCACAAAAAGTTTTCTTAGGGTGATTTTTTTATATTTTTTTAAAATAATCAAATTTTAGGTGAATATTGAAAATACTAATTAATTTTGTCACTTTTATATAATTATTTTGGTATATAAATATATTGATTTTTTTGAAAATAAATTCCTATAAAAGTATATATTATAAGGTATAATAAATAAATTTAAAATACTATTTTGAATTTATAAATCCATCCTCGACATTTTGAAAATTCATATAGGATTTTAATTAAAACACATTTTTAACTATTTTGTTTAATTAATTATAACATGTTGAAATGATATTTTTTGATTTATTTTATTAGTAAATAAATATTATCTTAATGATGATAATTATTTTAAATTAATTTTAATCAACATAATTGATCATTATATCCTAATCATAAATCTTTTTCCTTAAAAATAAATTATTGTCGAAAAATATTTTTTACGTGTTTCATGTTCTAACATTAAGAATAATTTTCTCATGCATATAAATTTAATTTAATAAAATTTTTATTATATTTTATATATTAAGTTCCATATTATTTAATATCACCAAATTCATTTTTTGATATAAAATTTATATTATTAGGATTAATGTTAATCACCACGATAATGATGAAACAATTATATTAGAATTAATATTTTGTAAATATCAAGGAATTTATATAGAATAATTAAATTGAAAAAATTGAAAAAATTTATCTAATATGATTTTTAAACATGTAAATAATTATTTTAATAATAATTTAATTTTTAATAAATACTAAATATTATTAAGAATCCATTATTTAAAATATTTAATTTTTCTACTAAATCTGTTTTCTATACATTATATGTTTTAATTTAGAAATTAATTTTACAATAGTTAGATATTTAATTTTATTAACTCAAGGTTAAATTTATTCTGTTTTCATAAAAATTTGGTTAAATGGGTTATGTTGTATGTTTAATAAAACATAAAACCATATTGTTAAAAAGAAGTTATATAGTTTAAAAGTAAAATAGTAAAATGTAATAAACTAATGTTAAAAATCCTATAACATGTGTGTGAACCATTTTTTCCCTTTTTTGACCATAATACACCCCATACTAAATAATTTATAAAATATGGAGCAATTAACCTTAGATTAGTGTCATGAAAGTATTGAAAAAATGATATATTTTTTCAAAAGTGTCCCTTTTTCCCCTTATAAAATGATACCACTAGAACCCTAAAAATATAAAACTATATTTACAATTAATATTTTTTAATCTGAAATTTTAATCTAAATAGAACCCTATCCAATAAATGTATGTCCTTGGTAACTCATTGTTATACAATATCCTTTAATTTCAAGAGAATTTACAAGGGAGAAATCAAGTCTCCAGCATAAGTGTTATCTCCCCATTAGATTTTTTAATTAATCATAATTTTCAAAATATATTATAAACATAATATTATTATGAATTATATATCTTTATTATATTTATATGTTGTTATATTATTTATATAACCCTTATTTATTTATTTTCATCCACTTATAAAAACAAATGAACATCATTAGAATGTTGTGTGGACTATCCCCTAAACGAAGATACATCATTTGTTTTTCATTAAATCCTTTCATGGATGGTCTTAATAATGGTACTGATGAATGAATATATTTTATATCATATAATTATTATTCTAAAATTCCAATTTAATATCCACCTACACCACCTCTTATGTGTTTTGAAACGATAATTTTGACGACCCACCTTCATTAACCTTAGGAAAGGGATAACAAGATGCTTAGACCTTCCTACCTTAAGATAAAGGATAGATAATGTCCCCCTGAGTCCCGCCTCCAATGGGCCCTAGGGAAGCAACTAGCACCATCGATAGGTAAACATTCACACAAGGTGGGAGGACTTTTCCTTTTTATATTAATCATGATCGGGGGATAAGATGGGTCATCCACAAAACAACTCCAATACATATATAATAAAGAAGCCAAAATTCATCCTACATGCATGTTTAAAGTAAAAAATGCAAGATATATAATAAAAAATCCAAATTAAATACCAAAATAAAACTAATAAGGGACACAACAATTATCCCCAAATCCCAAGATAGTAAAGTCTATAACGGTCCATGTAATCTACTTGGAAACCTGAAAATAGTTTTATATACTTAGGGTTAGCATAAAAGTATGCTAAGTAGGAAAAAAAATTCACTCATGAAAAAGTGGGAAGCATACTAATTCCCTTGTGATAAAAACAAAAAAAAACTCAAAAGCACCTAACAAGGTATAATATCCACCCCAACCTCACCAAGGAACGATCACCAAATAATGCAAGTCACGTAGTGAAAATAATAATCACATCAATATTTGGGTACCCCATACAACTTCCCACTAGTTAACTGCTAATCCATAACTCTGAATGTCCTTATGATACGATTCTCTTCTAAAATCCCCACTATCATAAACTGCATGTAGACACCTGGGACACAAACCACCCCACATTACTACCCAAACACACCAGGGCCACAAACCACACCACGTTCCTTCCCACATACACCTTGTCCTCATCCTGAAGACCCATGGGAAAACATGCCTTTCCTGCACACACCATGGACTCAAGGGCACTCCACAACCTTTCCAAAGAGTCATGGACTACCAATTCCTAGAGGAGGGAGTAGGGGCTCTAATAACCATCCATCCATCCTTCCACTAGGATGTTAGGAAATACACCCTACCCCACAACAATAGGGGGCTTTGGTACATAGGGATTTAAACAGGTGGTGTGCGTATATAAATCAAATAGAACTATATGTTTATACATATAGGTAAAAAAACACTCAGCCCGACCTATGGGTTTCCATTGAAACAACCAACCCACAAAAACTGCCCTTGCTGCTACCCCTACATGAACATCCACACAAACAGCCACAATGAAAACATAATCCACCACTTTCATTTAACCATTTATCATTATTTTATTATTAATTCTACATATTATCATTATAGATCTACCCGAGAAACTATGAACTACCACCATTCCCAACACATTTAGTAGCAGAAGCTAGTTGTAGTCCCACTATACAACATTGTTCAACAACCATAACACAACCCTAATAAAATCCCACTACTCTACAAGTTCATCTATTCCACAATCAATCAATCTCTCAACCAAAGATTCCATCGCACCTCATGCACCACCTCATACACAAAGACCACAATAATCACCACCAAAACTATAGCCGCACTTCACACACATACCACACCCTACCCATAGAGCCTAGCCCTCTATCCAACCCTGTACCCACAACTATGAAAGTAAAAGAAGAACCCTACAACCCACAGAAGGCACAAAAACCGACAAACCCACACAACACACAACCAAACCAACAAGCCATGTGTGTGCAAATTTATCCAACTAATGTTCATTAATTCCACTTTGATAAACATGGGTGAACACAAAATAATTTTTATCATGGGGAATCCTTTTCATTTAACTAGGTATACATCATTAATCAGATTGAAATTTACAGTAATTATTCATAAGATATCATGGGTGTGGAAATATGGACTAACAACAACCATTATTCTCAGAAGGAATACATCTAGAACAAACCATAATAGGAAACCAAAGATAACACAAAAAACAATAGATCAACATCATCATCTTCCTGACCCCCATTTATGACTAAGGTAACAAGTAGATTATATCGTAATAACCATAATAATTAGGTTCAATGGTGATAATGAAGAGACACCAGTATACCCACCTAGCATGATACAAAAATAAATGAGAGAAAAAGTAAGTCCCTACATGGAAAAACAAGAAACAAATGATTTTTCTTTGCTCCAAAATAGAGGGTCATGTGAGCAGTAGGAAGGAATCGAAGGGAAAACTAAATAGGCTGCTATAGAATAGGAATGAGAATCCTTGGGTAAGAAAGGATTTAAGAGTACCAATAGAAAAACAATGTTTTCTAGGAATGGAGGATTTCATCTTAATAAAAGGCCAAATCCTAAAATTAGGGAGACAATTTAAATGTACTTAAATTTTGAATTGTGGTTTGACCCCACATCTTGGTCATTTAAAGATATTTATGATACAATAATTCTGTCAATGATGATGGAAGAAATGATAAAACATTGATAGGTTCCTCATTTAATGATAAAATGAAGTAAGAGGGAAAAAACTGGAAGAAAACTCAGAAGGTGAAAGCTACCGGTGGTGAGTCACCATTTGGTGAATAACTATTTGACAATTCACCATTTAGAGAGTCACCGTTTGGTGATCTACAGTTCGATGAGTCACCGTTCAACAAGTCACTATTCGGTTAGTCACCTTTTAGAGACCTACTATTTGGAGACCTGGCATTAGAAGATCTACCATTGGAAAACTAGATTTTTACAAAGGAATGAGTTAGAGAGTCCCAGGCCATTACATCAAATACCTATCAAACTAGTCTCACCCTCAATAATTTAGAGCCAAACCCAATAGAAGAAGAGGTCCTATCAACCACCTGTATGATACCTCTCAGGTTCAAACCACCCTCTACTATTTCAAATCCAAAGTGAAACCTTGAAATACAAGAACCCCTATCCTGAAATTTACTATCCCAAACAACCGCATCAACACCTGAGGTCACACTATTCATACATATGGATTAGGAAATTCCTTTCTTCATGTCATGATATTATCTACTTTGGTTGGAACTGACTCTACCGCACAGATTTAATTGCATCCACATTAATGCATAATTATTAGGGATCATGTCTTCCTTTTCTCACATGAGAGGACTTTTTTCACACATTTTGGAATAGTTAAACAACTCATCATATAAAAATAATGGTTCAGAAATTACATCATAATTCAAAGAACTCAAACAAAAATAAAAAAAGCTCGGGGGTACTAGGCATGAATCTATGCCTCTATCTTCCAAGTATTCTCCTCAAGGCCACCATACATGCACAACACAAAAACAAAGGGAATGGTTTGTCCATGAAAAACTTTCTCTTAATGATCTTGGATCTCAAATAGATGATCTACAAATATTTCATCATCCTCAATATCCAACTCTACCCAATCAATGACATGTGAGTCATCGTATAGATACCGATGAAGTCGGGAAATGTGAAAGACGCTGTGGATCATCTCCAATTGTGGTGGAAACACCCGGAGATACTCCAACCCATCAACTCATCCCAATCCTTAAAAAGGTCTGATGAACCTAGGAGAGATCATTCGACCCCTAACGAATCTCCACTGCCCACATCGAGGGGAAACGTTCAAGAGCACATATCAGTGAACACAAACTCCAAGGTCCTTATCCTCTGACTAGAATACAACTTATTCTTGTCCTGTGATGCCTTCATCCTCTAACAGACAAGCTGCAAATTCTTTTTTGTACTCCATAACATGTCTGGAACAAGAACAACTACCTCCCTAACTTCCATCCAGCATAAGGGAGAATGATATGACCTTCTATATAAAGATTCTAATGGATCCATTCCAATGTAATAATGATATCAATTATTGTAAGAGAACTATACCAAGGGGAATTGTTTTACCCATGGTCTACCAAAGTCCAAAACCCATTCTTGCAATATGTATTTCAATGTATGGATAGTCCTCTATATCATACCATATTTTGAGGGTGGAAATTAGTGTCTAGGCATAATTAAGTGCCAAAATCATGTAGCAATACCCTCTAGAATCCTGAGGTAAAACCCATGTACCGATATGAGATGATAGATCTCACAACCCCATGTAGTCAAAAAAACTCATCCATATACCTCTATGCTAAGGAATCCACTCTACATCTATGATTGCTAAGAAGTGAGATGATTTCATCAGTTGATCCACTACTACCCATATTTCATCACATCCTCAATGAGGCCTCGGTAATCCTGTGAAAAAAATGCCTTGAGATGTCATCCTAATTCCACTCTGGGATATCTAAGGGATGAAACAAACCCCCAAGAACATGGTGATCTTCCTTCACATACTGTAACACTAGACACTTTACCACAAAATTCTCCACTGACCACTTCATCCCGGGCCACCAGAATTGTTCCCTCAATCCATGGTACATCTTGTGAACTCCCAAGTGTACTTCTAGGGGTGATCCATGAAACTCACGGAGAACTCCCTCATGAATCACCAATGGAACAAAAAAATTATCATGATATATCATATGATTACGACCATCCTCTAACCATACCTCTAGATCATCTTCTTGGTCAATGGGATCATACGTTACCTCTTCCTCCAAGTCTCTCCACTAAGACTCCTCCACCAGCTACCTCAGAGCTAACTACACTGTTATCTGAAACAGATAACCTATAACACCACCCATTATTGAATCTTTGTTCAAGGAAAAAAATACTCTATTTAATTCAATGCATATATAGATTCCCGATCCACCTCCTTCTATGAATTCCTTCTCAAGGTATCATCCACAAAATTTCCTTTTTCTAAGGTGTACGATATCTCAAGATCATAGTCCTGAAGAAACATCATCCACCTCTATTACCACAAGTTTAGATCTCGCTGCAAAAAATATATACCTCAATCTCTTGTGATTTGTGAAGAAAAAAAAGATCACACAAATTAGGTAATTACACCACAACTTCTGTGAGAAAACAACAACTACTAGTTCCAAATCATGGGTGGCACAATTATGTTCATGGGAATATAACTGCCTAGGCCCGTAAGAGATCACTCCCCATTACTGCATCAACACACACCCTATGACTTGACATTATGCATTGATAAACAACTTGAATATCACCCCTTCATTTGGAAACCTGAGCATAATGAAATGACAAACTTCCCCTTCAGATAGTTGTACACTACTTGGCACTGCTCGCTCCAAACAAAATCGTGGACTTTCCTAGTCATATCTATCAATAGAGCTCCTACTTAAGAGAAATTAGCTACGGATATCTAATAATAGCCTACCAGACCAAGAAAACTGCAGTTTACTTCCACATTCATGGGTTCTTCCCATGAAATGACTGCCTCAACCTTCAACGGGTCCACTAATACATCCTACTAAGACAAAACATGTCCATGGAAGTGGACCTCACATGTCCAAAACATATACTTGGATAACATCCCATAGAGATGGGGGCGTCAATGAACCTCCAAGACTGCTTTGAGATAATTGGTATGCTCCTCCGTTGACTTCGAGTAGACCAAGATGTTATTAATAAATACTACAATGTACCGGTCTAGTAACTCAAGAAAGACACAGTTCATAAGTCCCATGAATATGGCTAGTGCGTTCATAATGCCGAAGAACATAACCATGAACACGAAGTTCCCATACCTTCATCTGAAAGAATTATTTGGGATGCCACCTCCTCGCCTTCAATTGGAGATACCCATACCAGATATCAATCTTATAAAACCATCTTTCTCACCTTAGCTGGTCTAAAAGATCATCTATCCTCAAGAGAGGGTAACAACTTTTGAAGGTTACCAGATTCAATCTCTGGTAGTCTATACAAAACATCATTCCACAATCTTCCTTATTTTCAAATAGGACTGGAGCACCCCACAGTGACACACTAGGATGGATAAAGCCCTTCTTCATCAGATCATCAACCTAGATCCACAACTCCACAACTCAAAAGGCACCATCCAATAAGGATCTATTGAAATAGGACGTGCACCAGGTTATAAGTCTATCCCAAACTCAACATCACATCGATGGTGTAGAGTCACAACCTCCTTAGAGAAAAGATCCCAAAACTCCCAAAAAACACTGAGAACCCAAACCATCCACGAATCCACTGATTCTACTAACATCTTGTCCAACAATGAAAGAAAAGGCTCCACACCATCTGCCCATCATATAACTATTATTTCTAATGAAATATATACGTTGGCCATTCTCATTTGAAAAAAAAATACTCTTCTCAAAAATTATTTGATAAAAACATGAGAATATTACAACCATTCGATGATATGGATAACACCATATGGATTCATTTTTAGCAGAAAGAGATCCACAATGGATTGATGCAACCCCAACATTAGTCTATATACCCGAAAAAATTTAAACAAGCTGGTATGACCTCAAACTTGTGTATATAACACCAGGGTCATGAAAAGTATTTTTTTATCCAATTTGAGATCATGGGATAAACTGGGTGCAATAAAAGAGTGTGATGCTCCTAAATCCAACAAGGTCCAAAAAAGAGTAAGAAACAAGATGATCGTATCTCGAGTGATCTTAAATTCGGATGGAACTACTGCCTATGTGGTGTGAAAATGATCACACCAAAATCTTATCCCCGTCTACTATCAACCACCTCTCCGAACATGCTTGGTTCGAGGTCCCTGAGAAACACCAAGAGGTCTGCCATCACCTACTTTGTCTTCCTGAATGGAGTAGGATCCTTCTGTCTCTACTACTGAAACAACCTGGCTGAAAATTGCTGCTGAGACAGGAACTGAACCTTTCCACCTCTACCATAATAAGATAAAAATGGTCAGTAACTCTAATGGTTCTCATGGCATCCTCAAGAAAACCACCTCATCACCAATCCCATAGGAAAAAGATGAGGACTATAAGGTTAAAAATGAAACTTTTGGGGTCGGGTCCCCATTGGATGAAACTGGGAAGGTCCTAACACCATAGAACTTATGCTAACAACCTTCCCCTATGAAGAACTCATCTGGTTCCCCACTCATGATATACCTCCTTACATGTACATCCTTTACACTACCTCATCCTTCTTCTACACCTCAATGTACGACGTTAGGGTGATGGGAGTAACCATAAACTGAAGGGAGGGATAGAGTACCTCCTCTAAGTATCTCGATTGAGACTCCTCATCCCAAAAGAGGTCTGGAGAAGAGTGAAGGAGATCCTTAAACATGATCCCCAGTTCCCTCACCAAAATACTCCCCTACTAGAGAGAGAGTAGCTCATGCCTATTCTCGGCCTTCATCATCGAAGAATGTAATTCCGCCTGGAACTCCTTCTTAAAGACAACCCTTAGAACATCAGTCTCCTTCCTCTCCCCATGGTAAATTTTCCAACACCTCATCTGGGTCATCACTAGAGGAACACAATACTATATTAGAGCCCAACTCATATTTAATGTGATCACCAACTCCCCAAGACAACTATCCAACTCTGTATCGGAAACACTACCTTCATACGTTATCAGATTATGACATTGGAAATCGTGAATAGACTTTTTCCACTAATCATCCTCCCCCACTAGGTCAACACCCCATCAATCATCCATATCTTCCTACTGACCCTCCACTACTTGTACCACACACAGATGATGACCGGGTGCTATAGCTACAAAGTAAACAGGGATCGCCAAAGGCTGTGTAGTATGTAATTTTATTTAGGATTAATAGTAACTCATTGTTTATTTAAATTTCCATGAAACACCCAAAAAAAACAAGAACACAAGTCATCAGGATGCTTATACCTTCCCTAGGGTCTTTATCCTATACACAGTGTAGCCTCACTTGGTCGTTCGGCATGCTCAAAGTGCTCGTATCATATCAGAGGGGCCCTAAAATCGTTTTTCATAGCCTTACTTTATTATCCTATTTCAGGCAACATGATTTCATAACACTAATTCCCTACTATATAATAAAATCCTCACTGTGTCTTACTCTAAATTCTATCCTACCTCTCAACCATCAGTCCTTAGATACCATTCTGTCATGACCCGACTTCTTCAAGATGAGGGAAAGGATAAAAGTATTCCAATACCATCATTCCTCAAGATAAAAGAGTGATAATGAACCCCCTAAGTACCACCTCTAATATTCCCTAAGGGTGGTGAAATGCACGGCCGATTGTCGCCTATCGACCGGTCAAAATTCCGGTGCTCTGCTAATGTGTATAGCAGCACTCGGGTCGAATCCTCAGCGATGATACTTTTTAATAGTTGTTTGTTTTTAGTTGATTGTATTTTTATTAGGGGGGGGTTTGTTTGCAGAGCTTAATTGAAATGTTTAATGAATTATGTTTAATTTAACAAGTTGATAAAGATTGGGGTGAGTTCATCATTAGGTTAGTTAAGCTTGTGATATCCTTGAGCTTTGCTTAATATTGCATTTAAATTAACACCCATGTCACAAGATGATGTTGATTAGAATTCCTAAGTGTTAAGGCTTTAATACAAGCCTTAAATTAACTTAGGGTTCTAATCTTGATCAAATATTGTTTATGGTAGTGTATTTATGATTCCAATAATCCATGGAAACCACACGTTAAACAAATCAAGTCATTAATCCATGACATGCTATGTCCAACATACACAATGTTAATTCAACGAATACTCATCGAGCAAAAGCTCTCAATTGCTTAACATACCTAAATTAAAAATCACCCCAATGAGAAATTTACTCAGCCATTAGGATGTTTAATATTTTGGTTAAAATAATTATTATGATAAATTAAGAATAGAAGAAAAAGAAAGGGATTAGAAAAGAGTGGTACGTTGACACACACACACGAACGATGATGATAATTAAAAACAGATTTTCGATTGAATGAGGAAGCAAAAGAAGGGAAGGGGATTCAACTAAATTTAAACTATTTTAGGAACATAAATATTAAACTACATAAGGTGGATGAGAATAAAAGATATTTAAGATGTAACTTGCATTAAAACAGAATTACAAAGAAAGAGAATTACAAGATTACAAAAATGAAGAACACAAAAGTAAGTGAAAACAAAGAGAGGAGGAAAGGTATCTCAAGTGAAAACTTGAGTATGGAAGGTCCTCCCAAGACTTTGGCAAAGCTTTGGTCGTGACAATATGATCTCCTCTATTCTGAAATGACAACCCCTCTCAAGGAGAGAAGGGGAGAGTATTTATAGCCCAAGGAGTGGACTGTTTGCATTCCCAATCTGTCTCTCCACTTGCATCGCCAATTTGGCTATTCATAAAGCCGAATCTTCAAATATGTCATTATTAAAAGCTGTAGAAAATAATGTTGGCCGACTACGGTAAAAATATGGTGTCATTTGGACAAGTGGAGCCAAAGTTATGTCGGTTTTATTAAACAAAGGTAAACTGTCCATTTCTATCAATGCTTTTTCGATGGCCAAAATGTGAATGGAGTTTTGAACAGGTAGATGCCTTCAAATCCGAATGACTTATTCAACAAAGTCTTCCTCCTATACCTCCTCGTTCACACTGAAAAATCTCAGCTCGATTTGATGCTTACATCATGAGATATGTCACGAATAGTATACTGATTTTAATTCTCGGACAGAATGGTGGGCTGGACTTCAAAGCTTAATTTGGGCCCCTTGTACTTGGATTTGGGCCACGAAATTTTTATCCAAGATGAAATGTAGTGTCCCCCGAATTATGGAGGAGATTTAATGTTTTTGGACTTCTGTATTGATCCCGGTAAATCAATCTTCAAGGCTGGTCCAGTTTGTTCACAGATTCTTTGGTCTTTTTTGTGAGGACCATATGACCCTTCAAATGGAAGAATTGGATCATGGTTCCTTCTAATGAAATGTTGTATATTGAAAGGAGAATCCTAAAAAACAATAACCACACAATTTGGATCAGTATAGTGATAGTTCTTATTAAAACATTAAACTGACTCAATCGGACTACTTCTAAAAATGCTCAAATATTATACTTAATATTAAAACATTAATATATCACACAAATTATGCACATTTCATATAAAATAAGTGAAGGGGGAATATAATAAGTCCTGAGAATATTAATAACATCAACTCCCCCACACTTAGATTTGCGCGTGTCCTCATGTGCAATAAATATAAAAACATGACAAAATCATTTTCACTCACCAACAAATATTAAAATTTTGTTTTCTCCAATCAGGGGAGGTTTAGACTATTTCACTCATCCATATTGAATTCCATAAAAAATTTGGTTCACAATAATGCATCAGAAACAATTCATTTTTTCATATTCAAGGTTTGAATTAGAAAATGTAGGCACTCAAAACTTACTCCTCTCAAGATGATAAAAATGTATTTTAGGAGGTTCACTCATTTACCAACAAAAAGTGAAAATCAAGAGTTTGTAAGAGCTCTCAACTTCCATTCCCAAATATAATGTGTACAAGAATCAAGAGGTCTTTTAAGGGGTTTTTCAGTGGCTATGGGACGGTAGGTATATAATGTCCAAAGGAAAAGAGGGGTTAAAAACACCAACATGGAAAAATCAATGCACAATTTTTTTGAAATTTGATTTGAAAGGAAATAGAAACACATATTTACAAGGGCATGAATGTGTGATGAATGAAAAGTGAGGGATATAGAAAATGGAATAGGGTGAGATGATGGAATATGTAAAACATGGAAGACTTACAATAATGTCACAATACAAGATGATTCAAGTGTTCTTTTTTTTCTCTTTTTGCTCTTTTTTTTCAAAAGTTGTGCTTGAAACAAGTCTCACAGTCATCTCCCAACCCATGCTTGATCTCCTCATGGTACTAATTTTAGTAGTTATAACACGATCAAAGGTTGATGATGAATGATTTTTGACCCACCCAAGACACAACCCATTCCTTTTTTTCATTTTTTTTAATATAATTTTTTTTCATTTTTTTGAACACTTTTCAATGACTTTTGTACAAATGAAAATTACACATATACACCCCAAAGCTCACAGAATTACAACCTCTCCCCCACACTTGAATGGATGCTTTCCCCCAACCATATGATGACACATTGGAAATCAATGAAAGTACGCCCAAAAATGAAGTCCATTCCCCCCACACTTAAATTTCAATAAATTGTACAATGAAAATCCATGAAGATGTTGGGTGGGACAAGGTATTAGGCTTGTAATGTGGCTATCAAAAGAATGGTTTTCATATGATCAAAGGGGCTTTCAAAAGTAGGATCAATGTAAGGGTAACGGGAGGCTATTTGGCTATTCTGATTCTCATGTGGCTTAGAAAATGCCTCTATCATATTAATGCACACAAAAGATGGAAATTCAGCTCGAAGGTCCACAAACTCAAGACTCACAATCAGTGGTGAAGACACACAATGAAAAAGATGGTCATAGATGACCTTGGCATGAAGTCTAATGTTAATCCTCACGGTAGGGGAGAATCATTTTCCACCAAAAATTGTTCATTCAAAATGTTTGTTATTGACACAAAATTGTTTACCCAAGTTTGAGATAAAAATTAAATATATTTGAGTTTAAAACAAGCCTTTTGACTCCCCAAAATGGTTGGACAGAATTTCAATATTGGATGATGAGTAATTATGACACCCCTTTTTTTGTTAATTTTCATTTTTTTTAATTAATTTTTGTAACATTTTTTATTTTTAATGACACATCCACATAAAAGAGAAAATAGAAAAAAGGTTGTGGAAGAATGTTGTAAAAAAAATGAGAGGGAGAGAGGAAGAAGAAGAAATAGAGAGAAGAAGAGAGGGAAGAGAGATTGAGGAGAGAGAGAGTTAAAGGGAAAGAGGTGCCCCCTGGTTTTGATTTGGCGGGTCTCCATCCAGTGGTGGTTCTATTGAAGTGGATGGGGTTTCGATGGAAGTCGAAGTGGTTCCTGGATTGTGAGACCTCTCATGGTGATGCTTTAACCGATGCCCGTTAACCGTGAATGTTCTTTTTGAAGAAGGGTCTTCGACTTGCACTGCACCAAATGGGTAAGCATTAGTAATAATAAAAGGTCCATCCCAACGAGAATTCAGCTTACCTGGGTGAAGTCGAAATCGAGAATTGAAGAGCATTACCTTTTCACCTTCATGAAATACCTTTCGAAGAATGTGCTTGTCATGGAGTGACTTTGCCTTTTCTTTGTAGAGAATGGAGTTCTCATACGAATCGAGTCGAAGCTCCTCCAATTCAGTCAACTGCAACAATATTTCTTCACCAGATTTTTGACAATCAAAATTACAAGTTTTGATAGCCCAAAATGACTTATGTTGGATTTCAACTGGTAAATGACAGGCTTTACCAAAGACTAGCCTAAATGGAGACATCCCAATGGGTGTCTTATAGGCTGTTCGATAGGCCCAAAGTGCTTCACCAAGTCTATCGGGCCAGTCTTTTCTTGTGGGCATAACAATTCTTTCAAGCACTCTTTTCACCTCTCTGTTAGAATGTTCAGCCATTCCATTTGTTTGAGGGTGATATGCAGTGGATGTTTTATGTACAACCCCATTCTTTTTCAAAAGTGACTCCATGGTTCTATTATAGAAATGAGTTCCTAAGTCACTTATCAAAGCACGTGGTGTTCCGAATTGATGGAAGATATGGGTTTTGAGGAACTCACTCACAGTTTGAGCATCATCTTTCCTAGTGGGTTTGGCCTCGACCCACCTAGAAACATAGTCAACAGCAAGGAGAATGTAGGATAATCCATTGGAAGGGGGAAAAGGACCCATGAAATCGATGCCCCAAACATCGAAAAGCTCACAGAAGATTAATGGCTTTTGAGGCATTTCGTTTCTTTTGGAAATTGTGCCAAAATTTTTGCAAGTGGGACATGATTGACAGAACTCATGTGAGTCCTTGAAGAGTGAAGGCCAGAATAATCCAGAATCTAGGACCTTTCGAGAAGTCCTTTGTGTTACAAAGTGGCCACCTCCAGGCATTGAGTGGCAGAATTCCAAGATGGAGGATTGTTCAGTTTCATCAACACATCTCCTAATTACCATGTCATCCCCAGTTTTCCAAAGTTTATTATCTTCCCAAAAATAATTCATTGAATCACTTTTCATATTTTCTTTTTGTTCTTTTGAAAAATATTCAGGGAAAACACCAGAAACCAAGTAATTGACAATTAGGGCATACCATGGTAACTTTGGAGTGAGAGATGAGAGGTGTTCAGTTGGAAATTCAGGATCAATTATTTCAGAATGAGAAGAATTATAAATTCTACTCAGATGATCAGCTACAGGGGTTTATTTTCCAGGTTTATCTTTTATCACAAGGTCAAACTCTTGGAGCATTAAAATCCACCTTATTATCCTTGGTTTGGAATCACTTTTCTTAAGTAAAAACATTAATGCTGAGTGATCCGTGAAGATGATGATTTTGGCACCTAAGAGATAGGGCCGGAATTTATCCAAGGCAAAAACCACAGCTAAAAGTTCTTTTTCAGTCACAGTGTAGTGTGATTGAGTTTCATCCAATGTTTTTGAGGAATAAAAGATGACATGAGGAATGTTTTCTCTTCTTTGACCAAGAACAGCCCCAATGGCCCTATCAGAAGCATCACACATCAATTCAAATGGTAAGGACCAATCTGGGGGTTGGATTATTGGAGCAGATGTGAGAGAAGATTTGAGTTCAATGAAGGCTCTCTTGCAAGCCTCATCAACATTGAATGTGACATCATTTTGAAGTAAACGAGTGAGTGGGAGGGAAATCTTGCTGAAGTTCTGAATGAATCGCCGATAGAAACCAACATGACCAAGGGAGGATCGAATGTCTCGAACTGATTTGGGTTCAGGAAGTGATTGGATCACCTCAATTTTGGCTGGATCAACTTGTATACCCTCTTGAGAAATTATGTGACCTAGAACAATCCCATTTGAAACCATGAAGTGACATTTTTGAAAATTCAGCACAAGGTTTCACTTGACACACTTTTGAAGGACCAAAGAGAGTGAATGTAAGAAAGATTCAAATGACTCGCCATAAATGGTAATGTCATCCATGAAGACCTCCATGAAATTCTCAATGAATTCAGAAAAGATACTCATCATACACCGCTGGAATGTTGCAGGAGCATTACAAAGGCCAAAAGGCATTCGCCTATAGGCATAGGTTCCAAAGGGGAAAGTGAATGTGGTCTTTTCATGGTCTTGAGGTGCGATTGGAATTTGGAAGTAGCCGGTGTAACCATCAAGAAAGAAATAGTGTGACTTTCCGGCCAATCTCTCAAGCATTTGGTCAAGGAAAGGAAGTGGGTAGTGATCTTTTCGTGTTTCAGCATTCAATTTGCGATAATCGATGCACACACGCCATTTTTTTTTCACTCGAGTTGTGACCACTTCTCCATGTTCATTTGTGACAACTGTTATCCCGCCCTTCTTAGGAACGACATGAATTGGACTAACCCATTCACTATCAGAAATTGGGTAGATAATACCAGCTTGAAGAAGCTTAGTAATCTCTTCCCTAACTACCTCAAGTATGAGTGGATTGAGTCTTCTTTGAGGTTGCCTAATTGGTTTGGATGATTCCTCTAGATGGATGAGATGCATTCAAAGGGCAGGGTTGATTCCTGGAATATCCTCTAGGGTCCAACCTAAGGCATTTTTGTTTTCCTCTAACACTTGAACAAGTTGGGACTCCTCAGTTTTAGAAAGTGAAGCAGAGATAATGATAGGGTAGGAGGGATCATGGAAAAGGAATGCATACTTGAGGTGTGAAGGAAGTGGATTTAGATCAGTTTCAGCCTTGATTTGAGAGCTAGACAAGTTAGGAGCAGGAGAAGGGATTCCAGATGGGTTTGGATCATTTTCCTCAACACTGTCCATGGTGGAGCAGTAGAGATCAGAGTTGATGTGGGATTCAAGAGAGTTTTCAAGTTCCTCTAGATTGATGGAGTCTATGAATGAGAGGTCCACATTAACTTCACCATTTACGACTTTGTTAATCATGGTGCAGATTTCACAAGATCCTTTTTCATTAGAACATGAAAAACATGGTGGATTGGGGTTCGATTGAATCTTAGAAGTGTCCTCAAAAGAATGGATTGAGAATGCAGAGTGATCCTCAGATGGGTATCGCATGGCTTGGAAAATGTTGAACTTGAGCAGTTGGTCACCGAATTCCATGGATAAGATGCTTGAATGGACATCAATCTTGGTTCTCACAGTCATGAGGAATGGTCTTCCTAGAATTATGGGAGATCGAGAAGAGTTCGTCTCACCTTCCATGTCAAGGACATAGAAATCAGCTGGGAAGATAAGATCATTGACCCGAAGAAGAACATCCTCAATTATCCCCTCAGGACTGGTAGTGCTTCGATTAGCTAATTGAATGACAACACCTGTTGGGTGCAAGGGACCTAGACCAAGGTTGGAGAAAATGGATTTGGGCATGACATTTATTGAGGCTCCAAGGTCTATGAGTGCATCATCAAAGTTGGAACTCCCTATTTGACATGGAACCGTGAAGGTCCCTGGATCTTTGCACTTCATGGGAATAGACTGTTGGGTTGAAACATTTTCAATGTTCCTAAGTTTCCTCTTATGGGTGCACAATTCCTTAAGAAACATGGCATACTTAGGGACTTGTTTGATGTCATCTAAGAGGGGGATGTTCACTTCAACACGTCTAAACATGTCAAGCATTTCAGGATCAGGTTCAAAGGACTTCTTAGGCTTGGAGATGGCTTGAGGAAAAGGAATTGGGTTCCTTAGAGGAATGAAAGGAGGTGAAGGAGTGGATTGAAGTTCCTTTTCCAGCTTTTTGTTCTTTTCATTTTCTAGATCAACATCTAAAGGGGAGGTAGAGGAATCAGCATGGGGCATAGCAATTTTCTTTCCCGATCTAAGTGCAATTGCACTTACATTACCCTTAGGGTTGGGTAATGGTTGAGCTGGGAGTTGGGATGAATTGGATGGTTGTTGCTGGCTAAGGTGGGATGCAAGTTGACCTATTTGGGTTTCAATGTTCTTGAGACTAGAACGGGTGAAGGAAGCAAGATCCTCTACAGCACTTTCCCATGGTTGTTTAGAAGAAGAGGCTTGTCCCAAATTGGGTTGGCCTTGATTTTGGTTCTTGGGAAAGAGATTGTATTGGGTGGGGAATTGGGAAGGCTCGTTAGGATAGTGGAATCCAGGAGGAGGATTGTTCCTTTGGGGTTGAGGAACAAAAGGATAAGGTTGATGGATGTTACCACCACTTTGACCATATTGGAACTGGTTTGGATTTTGATGAGGGAACTGAGGAGGATGAGAAATGGGATTACCATACCTCAGAGGTGGGTTAAAGGTAGAAGAGAAGGGCTCAGAGTGGGGTTGGTTGAAGTTTCTAACAAACTGACCTGATTGTTGAGGGTTGAAGTTTCGCTGAGCATATGCCGCATTGAGCTCCATTGGACTAGATGAATCAGGTGGATCATCTTGAAGTTGTGGACATGTGTCAGTTGGATGAGATGGAGAGTTGCAGATTCCACAATTCTTGATAGGTCCAGGGAATAGTGAATGTGGAGAAGATGAGGTTGGGGCTTTGGTAGCCACCGCTAGTTGACGCACAAGACCTGTAAGTTCACTCATCCACTCAGTCATCTTGTTGGGCTCTATGGATTGATTATCTTGGGCTTGTTTCACTTGAGCATGTGCTCGAGTATGGAATTGCTGCGTGTTTGCAGCCATGTTACTTATGAGATCTCTTGCAGCTGTAGGATTTTTGTCAACAAGAGCACCGCTACTTGCGGCATCAATGAGAGTTCACTCCATAGCCAATAACCCCTCATAGAAGTATTGGATCAGGAGTTGGTCAGGGATTTGATGGTGTGGAAAAGTTGCCACATGCTTTTTGAACCTATCCCAATACTCATGGAGTGATTCATTAGGGAATTGACGGATGCCGCTTATTTCCTTTCGGATAGAAGCTGTTCGGGATGCGGGAAAGAACTGCTCAAGGAAAAGTCTCTTCATGTCAACCCATGAGTTTATAGAACCAGGTGGGAGGTAGTAGAGCCAAGACTCGGAAAAATCCGCTAGGGAAAAGGGGAAAGCTCTAAGCTTGATTTGTTCTTCAGAAACCCCTTGAGGCTTCATGGTAGAGCATATTATTTGGAACTATTTAAGGTGAAGATGTGGATCCTCACCGGCTAGCCTGTGAAAATTAGGGAGAAGATGAATCAAACCCGATTTGAGTTCGAAGTCAGCTTCAATGTTTGGATATTGAATACCAAGAGGTTGGTAATTCATATCAGGGGCAACAAGTTCTTTCAATGTTTGTTCCCTAGGATTGGCCATATCTAATTTAATTGGTAGGGAAATGATTGGTTCTTGGGTGATTTGGTTATCCCTAATGGTCCTCCTAAGTCGACGAAAAGTTCTATCAATTTCAGGGTCAAAAAAATACGAGGGATTGTTTGGGAGGCTACGGGGCATTCATAGAGATTTAGAAAGGATGAGGAAGACGGGTTTTCCTTTGTATTTTTTCAGTTTATGATTTTTAAGATGAAGACGGGTTTTTCTTTGTGTTTTTTTTTCAATTTTTTTTTTCAAAAATTTAGATTTTTTTTACAATAACCAGAAACTAATGACTAATTAAAGCACCATCCCCAGCAACGGCGCTATTTGAAACGCATGGCCGATTGTCGCCTATCGAACGGTCAAAATTCCAGTGCTCTACTAATGTGTATAGTAGCACTCGGGTCGAATCCTCGGCGATGATACTTTGTAATAGTCATTTGTTTTTAGTTGATTGTATTTTGATTGGGGGGGTTTGTTTGCAGAGCTTAATTGAAATGTTTAATGAATTATGTTTAATTTAACAAGCTGATAAAGATTGGGGTGAGTTCATCATTAGGTTAGTTAATCTTGTGATATCCTTGATCATTTCTTTATATTGCATTTAAATTAACACCCATGTCACAAGATGATGTTGATTAGAATTCCTAAGTGTTAAGGCTTTAATACAAGCCTTAAATTAACTTAGGGTTCTAATCTTGATCAAATATTGTTTATGGTAGTGTATTTATGGTTCCAATAATCCATGGAAACCACACGTTAAACAAATCAATTCATTAATCCATGACATGCTAAGTCCAACATACACAATGTTAATTCAACGAATACTCATCGAGCAAAATATCTCAATCGCTTAACATACCTAAATTAAAACTCACCCCAATGAGAAATTTACTCATCCATTAGGATGTTTAATATTCTGGTTAAAATAATTATGATGATAAATTAAGAATAGAAGAAAAAGAATGGGATTAGAAAAGAGTGGTACGTTGACACACACACACGAACGATGATGATAATTAAAAACAGATTTTCGATTGAATGAGGAAGCAAAAGCAGGGAAGGGGATTCAACTGAATTTAAACTATTTTAGGAACATAAATATTAAACTACAGAAGGTGGATGAGAATAAAATATATTGAAGAAGTAACTTGCATTAAAACAGTATTACAAAGAAAGAGAATTACAAGATTACAAAAATGAAGAACACAAAAGTAAGTGAAAACAAAGAGAGGAGGAAAGGTCTCTCAAGTGAAAACATGAGTATGTCAGGTCCTCCCAAGCCTTTGGAAAAGCTTTGGTCGTGCCAGTATGATCTCCTCTCTTCTGAAATGCCAACCCCTCTCAAGGAGAGAAGGGGAGAGTATTTATAGCCCAAGGAGTGGACTGTTTGCATTCCCAATCTGTCCCTCCACTTGCATCGCCAATTTGGCTATTCAGAAAGCCGAATATTCAAATATGTCATTCTTCAAAGTTGTAGACAATAATGTTGGCCGACTACTGTAAAACTATGGAGGCATTTGGACAAGTGGATCCAAAGTTATGGCGGTTTTATTAAACAAAGGTAAATTTTCCATTTCTATCCATGCTTTTTCGATGGCCAAAATGTGAATGGATTTGTGAACAGGTAGATGCCTTCAAATCCGAATGACTTCTTCAACAAAGTCGGCCTCCTATATCTCCTCTTTCACACTGAAACATATCATCTCGATTTGATGCTTACATCATGAGATATGTCATGAATATTATACTGATTTTAATTATCGGACAGAATGGTGGGCTGGACTTCAAAGCTTAATTTGGGACCCTTGTACTTGGATTTGGGCCATGAAATTTTTATCCAAGATGAAATGTAGTGTCCCCAGAATTATGGTGGAGATTAAATGTTTTTGGACCTCTGTATTGAGCCCAGTAAATCAATCTTCAAGGCTGGTCCAGTTTGATCACAGATTCTTTGGTCTTGTTTGTGAGGACCATATGACCCTTCAAATGGCAGAATTGGATCATGGTTCCTTCTAATGAAATGTTGTATAGTGAAAGGAGAATCCTACAAAACAATAAACACACAATTTGGATCAGTATAGTGACAGTTCATATTAAAACATTAAACTGACTCAATTGGACTACTTCTAAAAATGCTCAAATATTATACTTAATATTAAAACATTAATATTTCACACAAATTATGCACATTTCATATAAAATAAGTGAAGGGGGGATATTATAAGTCATGAGAATATTAATAACATCAGGTGGTGACTAGCACTAAGGGTAGGTAAAATTTCACACAAGGTGGGAGGCATTTACCTTTTTATAGAAACCAAGATTGGGAGATAAGATGTATCAACATCAAAGAATCTCCAAGACATATATATATATATATAAAAGAATCCCAAATACATCTCGCATGCATGTTTAAACAAAAATTGCTAGAAATAGAATGAAAAATACAATGTAAATACCAAAAATGAAACAAAGTAGCGACACAAAAACTGTCACCAAAGTCCAAGGTAGTAAAGTACATCATGATCCACATAATCTACATATAAACTAGACAATAGTTTTATATACGTAGGGTGAGCATAAAAATATACTTAGTAGGAAAAACCAAATTCACTCGTGAACAAGTGGGAGAATCATACTAATACCCTTGTGAAAAAATAGAAAAAATGAAAAATCACAAAAGGGTATACTATCTACCCCAACATCACCAAGGTACAATCACCAAATAATATAATTCAAGTAAATTAAATAGTAAGCACATCAATATATGGGAACCTCGTGCCACTTCCCACCGGTTAACTGCTCATCCCTAATGGAGAATGTCCTAATACTACCACGCTCTTCCACAGGCCCCACTATCACAACCTACCTGCACACACCTGGGACAAAAACCACACCACATTCTCACCCGCACACCCTTGGGCCACAAACCACATCACATTACTACCCGCATAGACCTGGGCTTCATCCCAAAGACACCTTGGAAAGAACTCCTCACCCATACACACCCAGGCCTCACAATCTCACCAAAACCTACCTGAAGAGTATTAGGATACCAAATCCCTAAAAGAGGGAGCAGGGGAGCCCATAAAAATCTATCCATCCTCCAACCAGGATATTGGGAAGGATATCCTCCCCCATAAAAATGGTGGTGTTCAGCCCATAGTGCTCAACACAGGTTGGGTGTGTATATAAATGACAAGGAACTAAATGTTTATACATATAGACAAAGAAACATTCATTAAAACCTATGGGTTTTTATACAAATGAACATCACATACAAACTACCCTTGCGGTTAACCCTACATGAACAACCACACAAATAGACACAACTAAAATATAAACAACCTCTTTTGTTTAACCACTTATCATTATTTTTCTAAGAACCCTACTTACATTTATTCCATAACTACTTGAGAAACATCCATCCACAGCTATACCCAACATATTAAGTATCACAAATAGATTTTATTCCTACTACACAACACTGTTCAACCACCATAACATAAACTAGTTTCGTTCCCAATGCTCATAAAGTTCATCCATTCCACAATAAATCAATCTATCAACCTGATATTCCTTCACACCTCCAATACCACCTCATACAAAAATCTCACATCAACCACCACAAAAAACTGCAGCCCTACTACACACACATACCACACCCTACTCGTAGATCCAACCCATATATCCACAATTGTACCCACAACCATGCTAACAACAACAACACCATACAACCCACATAAGAACAACACCCAATAAACCCACACATCACACAACCACACAAACAAGCCTGGTGTATTCAGATTTAGCCAACTATAGTGCTTTAATTCTACTTTGATAAATAGGTGTGATCCCAAAAGAAGTTTGATCTTGGGAATGCTTTTCATTTAACTCGGTATACATGATTAATTTGATTGATATTTTCAGTAATTATTCACAAGATATCGAGGGTACACAAACAAGGACCACCAAAGACCATGAATCTCAGAAGGAATATATCTAGAACAAACCATAACAGGAAATCAATGATAACACGTAAAACAAGTGATCAACACCATCATCTTCCATGAACCCATTTATGAATAAGGTAAAAAGTAGATTATATTTTAACAACCTCAATAATTTGTTTTAATGGTGATCAAGAGGAGACAACAGTATACCCACCCCACATGATACACAAAGGAAGGAGAGATGAAGGAAATCCCTACCTATTAGTACATCAGACCATCAATTTTCCTTTGCTCCAAAATAGAGGGTTGTACATGAAGTAATAAGAACAACAAGGGAAAACTGAACATGCTGCTACAACATAGGCACACAACTACTTCGGGAATAAAGGAAGTAGGCACACAAAGAGAAAACTGAAGGGTTCAAGGAAGAGAGTATCTTGGGCATTTCATGATATTTAAGATACAATAATTCCATTAGAAATGGTAGAATAAATAGTTAAATATTGATTTGTTTACCATTTAATGATAAAAAGGCATAAAAGGGGATAAAATGGAAGAAAACTTAGAATGTTCGAACTACCAATGGTGAGTGACTGTTTGTTGAGTCACTGTTTTGGGAGTCACCATTCATTGAGTCACCATTCAGTGAGCCACCATTTGTTGAGTCACCATTCATCGAGTCACCATTCGTAGAGTCACCATTCGGCAAGTCACTATTTGGAATGTTACCATTCGATGATTCACCCATCAGCGAGTCATTACTCAGTGAGTCACCATTTGGTGACCTACCATTCACCAAGTCAACGTTCGGAAAGTCATCATTCGGTAAGTCACCATTTGGCGACCTAAAATTCGGTGAGTCACCATTCGGTGACCTACCTTCATATGATATACCATCAGAAAACAAGATTTTCACAAAGGAATTGGCTAAAGAGGTTTGTTCCATTATAGGAACACTAATTATGCATATGTGCGGATTACGACCTCCACAATGATTCATTTTTCATTTTTCATTTACATTTTCATACATTATCTAAAAATATTCAAATACGGTTTAATATCATAAAAATATAAAAACAATGTCATTATTATTGTGTTATAATGATATTATGTCATTAGAATCTCCTCTTTAACCACTCTCACCTATTGAGTTAATGTTTGGTCAAGTTTGGGTCAGTTTAACCAGTTATGTGAACAATGCTACTAAATCTATTTATAGAAGACAATGAGAGAATTAAGAATAATATTATTATAATATATTAAGAAAACAAGGATATTTATATGTTTCTGGATATATAATACAAAGTATTTAACATATTTAAAAAGCAACTTTCTTGTTTACTAAAATTACCAAAATAAGTTGTTATCAATTCAATTTTCATATAACATATTCAAAACACATATGGAATGAAATAACAAAATTTTGAAACAATATAAGTTATATATTTATAAATATTAAATGAAATATCAATAATAAACATGGTATCAAATTATGGTTAATGATATCAAAATTACTAAACATGTGCAAAATATGTAATGTTATTAACACCTGATGGTCATAATGCACTATAACTAATTAACGTACTCATGATAATAAATTATAATAAGGATTATAAAATGATTATATTTATGAGTAATGTTATGAAATATGTAGTTATGTTATCTATGTTATTCTGATAAGATGTTATATTGATATCAAATAATCAAGGAAATAATGTTTTGGTTTATTGTCTGAAGTGAACTTTAATTGAGGCATAATTTCACATTTTAAACCTATAATTATTTCATATGGTATAACAACTAAAAAATAATTATTTCACCATAAATAAAACATTGTCTTGAGATATAAATTTCTATTTCAAAATCTCTCTTACTTGTTCTTTCAATCCATTCACTTCTCATGTTGTAAGGGTTTCTTTGTCTCAATTTTGAATTCCTTGACATATCTTTAATATACACACCATGTTTTATTTTAAATGGTGTAAATACTATTCTATTTTCTATTTATATCATTATTATCATATATTTCCTAATATTTAATGTTATTTTTCTGGTTATAACATTCAAGGGGTTTTGAATAAAATGTTACTATGGTCGTAAGGGGGTTTCATGACTGAAAATATTATCCTTATGTAGTAATTACTATTCCTTAACTATTATCTTTCTAGATTTATTTATTTAACCTATGATGATGTTATTTTGAATTTAAACATTATTTTACATGTAAATATTATTATAAATGAATTCATTATTCCCTGACTATTCTATTTTTTCACTAAAATACATTTTTTTAAGAATAATTTATATTATTTTATTATATTTTTCCCATGTATTCATGTTTTTTTCTTTTTACTATATTCTCTATACACCAATGGAAACTTATTTTTTTATCTCTAATGATTATTTTTATATTAATTCATTTTAAATAGAATGTTTTATTATCCTTTTAATGATATGTGTTTTCAAACAAAGGATTTTTATAATATTAAAAATAATTTTTCATCCTTACAAAATAAATAGGGTTTATCATCAACTCCATATTTAATTTTGATAACCTTTTATTATGGGTACCATTATTAAATATTATTTTTAAATGTAAAATTTTTCAGATTATTTTATGTAAATTTTTTTAAAAGGGGTTTTCCCTTTTCATGTTCACATTAATAAATATTTTTAAACAAAGTATAAGTGTCTAATGTATTTTCACTTCCCCTATTTGAAAACTTTATAAAAATTATTTTAAGAGTAAATATTTTCATATTATTTTTATTTCTCTTTTTTAATTACATTATTCCATTCAATGATTGTTTATTTTGAAATATTTATAAAAGGGTTTTCAAAAGTATTTTCCTTATTTTGATCCATGAATTATGGAATCTAAAGGATTTGGCATCCCAAAATCATTTCTTTGAGTTATAAAATTACATATTTTAACGTCATTTTTATATGAATTACCATTTTAAATTATTTTCTCTTTTTTTACTTATATAGAAAATATTTTTTTGAACCAATTAAATTTATATAAAAGGTTTTCTTTTCATTTTTCATGAAAATAATGGATACTTTTGAAAAGAGGCTCATAACAACGACTTTTACAACAAAAAATAAAAAATGATTTCCAAAGTAATTATCTTTATGTTTTCTTTTTCATTATATTCATAGGATCTATATCTAGTGATGTTATGTTTTATTTTTGATCCCATATTATTATTTTATATTATTATTTTGATGATAAAGTTTTTGGTATCAACTGATTAGTTCATGATGTCCTTTTCATGGTTTTATGAAACCTTTTTTATTTACATGGGTTCCATATTAAAATTGAGTGGATTCCATTATGTATATTCTATAAAACTTATTTTATTTCCATGGGTTCTATATGTGATGGTTTTTAAATATCAGGAATCCCATTTTATTTTTATGGGTTATTTTATGATGTGATGATTGTTTTTTTAGCGGCACACAAATGTATGGATTTTGAGATGGGTGGGACCAATATCATCCTTAAATAGACTGGGTAAAGAATTATAACTCATGAGATAAAAATGCTATGTGAATAAATTATCACGTATCTAGATTCAAAAATGGTGATTGTTATGGTGTTAATATCTTTTCAAAATTTTACATGTTAACATGTTAGAAAGCCACCAGGTTCAAAATAGGGTAATTGTGATGGCATTATGTTCTACACTCAATTTTACATGTGAAAAGGTTAACAAGTCTCTTGGTTAACAAAGAGTGAGTGCGAGGATGTTTATCTATAGTTAAAATTTTCATGTGAATAGGTTAAAAAGTCGCTAGGTTCACCAATGGTGAATGTTGGTATGAAAATATACTCACAATTTTCCATGTGAATAGGTTATCAAGTCTATAGTTTCAAAAAGGGTGAGTGTGATGATGTTAATCTCTACTCACAATTTTACTTGTGAATAGGCTAGAAATTAACTTATTTTACAAGGATAAGATATTCTACATTCATTATTATTCCACCTTTTTATGTTTTTTAACCTGTTATTCAATGTTTTCATGATTATTCTCTGTTTAAAATTATTATACACATTTATATTGAACTCATATGTTTTATAAGTGTTGATATATTTTTTTAAGATAGTTCATTTATTTTATGGATCCTAAATGATCTTAATAAGATCTTGTGTTTCTCCATTATGTTTCATGATTATTATCCAAGGTATTTTGAAATTTTATTATGTTATTTACATCTTTCTCATAGTATCCTTCATGTTTACAATCTGATCCTTTATGACATGTATTTTCCCTTACTGATTGTTTGAGATCACCCCTTTATTATATTTCCAATACATAGTTTATAAAGTTGATTGTATCATGTGAGATGTCTCGAAACGGTCTAGAGGAGCAATATTATAGAAAAATTTACTCAAGTGTATTAAATTAAATGTTAATATAGATAATATCCAAGACCATTATCCTTTAGGTCCTTGGGTTGTGAAACTGTTTGAGATATGTATTATTAAAACTATGATATTAATGTATTATTTATGTCATGCCAAGACAGGGTCATTTCAGTTGGTATCACGACATGATTGAGTTATTTTGAATATTAGTTTAGTTATTTTTGTTTAATATTATAGAGAACCTTAGTGACAACCTTAGAGATGTGTCTGAGCATATGATGATATAAAAAAATATTGGTAACGTCTTGAGTAAGTGTTTTTATGGAAATACATCCCTATCTAGATATGTTTAATTGGGTATGGGTATGACACAGATGAACCTAAAAGAGATAACTCTGAAATTTTTTTACCGGGAATTGACTTGATTCTCAACCTGATGAACTCTAAGCAGGACTAAGACTACACACCTGGATAGACACTTAGAGTTGATATGATTTGGTTTATTTAAAACTCTTTACAAACATTAATTAGGGATTTATTTTCTAATTACATTAAGGGTTTAGGTTAATAAGTTGGAGAGATTACAACTTAAAGTAACCCAAGTGGATCTAAGAGAGTTATTGGATCAAACAAGTATGAAATAATTGAAATAGAAGTATCATATGATAAAATGAAGGTGTCATTTTAGACTACATATTAGGATTGAGTATTTATATTCATATAATATAATTCTTTTGGATTTTATCACATCATTTTTGGTTATATTATTTTACTGAATTAACATCGTTGAATTGAATCTCTCAAAAGGTATGTCCCGAAGAGCTCATAAGAAGCATATTTGGAAAAAATTTCTCTTCGTCTTACCAAGGAAAATAAACTTGATATCTTATTTGAAGATATATTTTTAGTTTCTCATGGATTAATTAGCTTCTTAATATAATAATCAATAATTAAAATTATGATGATGTAATTTATTTAAGGGGTTAAAATGAAATTACATTAGATTTTAGATCCTTTAAAATATATACCATAACCTATAACTTATCATACACTATACAAAAAATGATAAAAAATGAAACATATTAATGAGGAATTATTAATAAAGCTATTATAAACACTACGGTGGTAAAACAGAAACATTTATTTCCATTAAAGGTAAACAATTAATATGGGTTAATATTGAAAATGTTATTTTCAATAAAATTCATTTTCATATTACATATATTATTTTAAAAAATAAATTTTATAATTTTATAATTTAAATTTGATAAATTAAAATTATTTTATAATGTCTCACAACAAAAATAACTTAGGATGACTTATTGTGATTTTTCTAAAAGAATTTAGTTTGAGGTGGATAGTGACAAAAATGATTTATATCTTCACTTCTATGAAATTATTTTATTATATTAATAAATTTAATTTTTTTTGAATACTTTTTCCTATAAAACTATTTATTATTAAGTATAATAAGTCCTTTTAAAATACTATTTTGAATTTATTATCCCATGATTAGTATTTTAAAAGTTTATGTAGCATTTTAATGAAAAACCATTCATTTTTTGTTTGGTTTAATTAATTATATCATTATGAAATTGTGTTTTTAGAATTATTTTATAATTAAATATATTTTTTAAAATTTTAATAACTATATCATATTTATTAGAATCAATTACATTGATAATTTTAACCTAAACAAAAAAAATCATAAAATAAACCTTTGTAAAAACATGTTTATATTCATTTCATGTGATAACATTATGGTTAATTTATAAACAAAAAGTTAGTTTGATTAAATTATTCTTATATTTGAGATAATAATTTTCATAATACTTAATATGTACAATTTTTTTTTTTGGTAAAAAAATTGTATTATTAGGATTAATTCCAATCACCATGATAACGATGAAATAATGGTTTTAAAACTATTATTTTATTAATATAAATTAATTTATATTGAATAATTAAATTTATAAACTTTAAATAATGTATATAATATAATTTATGAAAACATTAATAAATATATTAAAAGTCATTTAATTTTAGATCAATACTAAATAAATTTATGAATCTATAATGGTCAAAATAAAAAATATCACCTAATTTTTATTCTATACGTTATCAATTTTAATTTATATGATCATTTGTAGGATTGAAACAACTGAGAGGTGGGGGGGGGGGGTGAATCAGTGGTTTGTTTTATTATTTTTATAAGAAATTATCTTCACTTATAAAGTAAACGTTCTTAACCTTTTAAACATTTTAGAGTTAAGATACACTCAAATAAAACATAAAAACCAAACCATTCATATGTAAAAAATTTAAATAGAATAAAGTACATGATATTAAAAAGGTTCGGTAAAAACACCCAATACATTCCATGTTGGGTAATCCCACTAACATGGATTCCTTTATTTTATTTCATTCCAAAATACAAACACAGAAGCAATAAATAGTTCTATAACCGAGCAGAAATTTTTTTGATATGTTTTCTTAAACTCCCAAACAATCCTTTTCATGTCCAATTTCCGCATAGATGGTTATACAACACAAAAAAATTCCTCTTCAGTAACGATTAAGTATTCATAGTTAAAAGATTCACTTTCCCTCTTCTTTTCTGATCCACTTCATAATGTTATTCACAACCCTCATAAGTTATCTATAACAAAATTTAACTATGAATAATCTTAAAGAACTCAAATAATTCATTAAAGAACTTATTGGTCTTGAATCTTATTCAAAAAACATGTCCTAAAGAAATTACTTATAAAAAATCTTTCTGATCAGCCTCAGTCTGGTAAAATATGTATGATGTTATCTGTATAATTGGATTCCATTTGATTCTACTTCTTCTATCTCGATTTTAATTGAGAATAAACTCAATCAACAACTAAAAAATTATTCATTTTATTGAAATATGTTTTATTTAAATTGCTTTGATGGATTTTAGTTTAATGAAATTATTCTAATGGGCTCACACCTATGGAATCAATCAGATGAAACACCATATAATGGAACTTGCTAAGATGGAACTTACTCTAGCATATCTTCCTCAACTTCAACATGAAACAAAAACATGGGATGAAAACTCCATACCTATCACACAATTGTTAGAGCTTCATATTTTTATAGACATGAATAGTTTCAAGTATGAATATACTATTCACTTCCATTTATAGTCATCCCAAAATAGTAAAAGAGTGAAAACTAATTCTACTTCCTGCTCTACAAAATTCACAAATTATGAATTTCACATTCATTTATGTATTCATATTTTAAATCTTCAGCTCCTCCCAATACTTCCATGAGATTCAATAATCCTTTTGAAACTACATAAAATATTAATAATTATTAAAATTTACTAAAAATTACTCAGTATTATTGATTGAGTCTGATCATTATTTGTTTTTTCACTCCGATAGAAATTTTTGCCTCAGCCTCAGTCCGATAGACTTTTATAAAAAAAATGTATCTGAGGGACTTTTTTTATGGAATGACTAATCGATGGAATATATCATCACCACTTAAAAACTCTACCAAATTTTATCTTAACATAATGAAAATATACTAATTTTATTTTCTCCTGACCCACTTAAAGAAATAATACAACCTGATGAAAATGATGGACTAAATTTTTTAGCATCATCTTGTTGGTCGGTCTCTGATCCCATCCGATGGATAGGTATCTAAACTCTTATCAATCAATTGTCCCAATATCGAATATTTTCTTAATCATTATTCCTCTGATTGAAATGGACATCTGATTGCCTTTCATTAACTATAATTTCCAAAATGCGTCAACATTAGAATTCATTATGATGGATCGGTGTCAACTCTAGACATATAGATCAATGGAATACCACATCCGATGAACCAATGTAAGGGTATGTCTTATGATTCAGGGGATGTGCTTGGAATCAGTTATTCTTACTTCTTAGAGAATATCTATTTTTCTAATAAAAACTAATTATGATGTATTAGTGTTATCACACATCTGATGCACCATTTTCTATAACTCCTTCCAAACAAATATTTCCCCCTTTATTTCACACAACTTAGATCCCAAGTATATCATATCACTTATGATGCTTGATAACTTATTGAACAACCAATAATCATTAGATTTAGAAGATGTATATACGATGAATTCCAAATTTTAAAGTCTCACTTAGTAATTTCTAAGTCTGATTCATTCTAAGACCAATTCCCAAGAGTTCTTGACTTTCTATCTAATTCTCATTCTGATTTTATGGATCCAATGATCTCATGTCGATAGTTTGGATTCAATGTGGTGGGTTTAATCTTCTAGGTTTAGAGTTATATGGTTTTTCCTTATGATTTTCATCCAATATATATATATGTTGCCGCTTCCTGGTCTGTCTAATACGGTGTGTCTAAAAACCAAAAATTCATATTTTCTCAACATCAAACATATATCATCTTTTGAAAACCAATACAACCAAAACTCAACATGGTCCAAAAATCTCCCATTTTGTGTTTTTTGTCAACACTTATGTATTTTACATGTCTTATCCCCCTAAACTCTTGATCCTTTTATATTTCGTCTACACATACCACAAACTTCTACCCCTTAATACATCTTCTCCCCCATATTTAAAATCAAATTAAAGGGGACATTCTGAAAAGCTTATACCTATAGAATAATCGTTTAATTTTAAATGGTTAGAACAATCTATATCAAGAGATTTAAATTATTATTCAGGAAAACATTAGTATCACATGATTTTCTTAACAATGATACTTTAACCAACCAACTCTATGTCTACGCGGGAAAACTTGACGTAGAAAACAAAATTGTATAATAAAGGTTATCAATGATTTCAATAGAAAAATATTAATGTAATACCTTTTTTTATTCATTTAGAATTCACATATTTGGAGAAATGTTAGAAAATTTTATTAAGATTAAATTTACCTACACTAATCTCAAAAAACACATCAAAAAAGTTCAAGTGTAAAAATAAAACTTTCCAAAAAACTCATTTTTTTAACCTCATTAATTTATTCTGTATAAAATGTAAGAGACTCATTCATCATCTTCCTAATATAAACTCATTTAATTACATGAAATTTAGTACAAATATATAAATGTTTTTGGAATAAAGAGGAACCTAATTTTTTTCATAGAAGCAACAATATGACTAAGAACAATCTCTTAGTTTTTACCTTTTCTTCATTATATTAGATTTTTCATTGGGTTGACTTTCTTCCTTATGTTTATCATTCTTTGATTTTGTAACAATATTTTTATATGTGGAATCACTATATGGATATTTGAACTTCTCATCCACTTTAGTAGATTTTTTTTCTAGAGTGAGTTCGTAATAAATCCTTCATTCCTTCCACCTTTCCTGGAAATATGGTCAATCAACTTTAAGAAACATTCCCATCATTCTGAAATATCTTTTAACTTTTCTGAATCCTCAAATCACATTCTATTGATATAATTTTATCAAATTTGTTCTCAAAATTAGAAAAAAAATCATAACATTTTATTTAGATGATATTTGTAGTTATTCTAACTTTATATCCATTTCAACTTGTTCTGGATAGATTACTAAGCATTATTTCTTTTCATACTGAATATATTTATTTTTATCAAAATTACTAACATAATCAACTTTATTTTTCATCACTCATTTCTTTATTTATGCTCTAAAATTATTCACCTTTTGATTTTTTTTCTAGTTCCAAAATTCTTTTAGAAATATTTTTATTTTATTTACTTATAAAAACTTCTCCATTACAAGTTCATATTTCTTTGTCAAGACATGCTATACCAACATGAGTAATATCTCAATTTGAAATATCCACACCACAAAGAGTGACCCCGAAATATTGGTTATTTAGAACATTGTTATTGTTGTGTTTTCCTAAAAAATCGTAGACCACTTTGTTCAGGGAGATTCATTACTGAATAATTCATATCTTTCTTGGTGAAAGATGTTTTATCAAAATACAAATTTTGTAAACCTTTCTTTTTCACCCTCTTTAGAGGTTTAAAATTTAACAAAAATGTTGTTTCTATATAGTTTTATCATATTTATTATTTCTCTTTGTTTTATAAGAAACATTGAATGTGTTTCTAATAACTCTTATTCTTTATCAACCAAATTTTATTTAAGAACATCTATCATCTTTTAGGATTCAATTATCTTCAATTTGCTTTGAAAATTTTCTTAAGTTTAGATTCTTTCATGATGAGATTCTCATTTTTATTTGATTATTCTTAACAACTTTTAAGTTTTTTTTCACGCTCGCCAGTATTGATTTTTTAATCTATAATAAAATTGTGATTTGTCTACTCTTTCTTGATCCAATCACCATTCTTAAAATTTATGTCTTGAAAATCATTCCTCAAGTTCTTTATTTCTTTCTTGAGATGGTTATTATGCTTAATTTATATTTCCAATTTGGTTTTAATAATTCTCTCTTTTTCTGTAATCACTTCTCCATAATCAATAGTGTGTGATGGATTACATCATTTTCTAACTTTAGTAGTGAATTTAATTTGATGTTAAAATTCATCATCGGATGATTAATTAACCTGCTTTCCTATTATCATATATCTTTTCTTATTCCCATCAAAGGAAACTATTTCCTTTTGTTTCTTCCATTTTTTCTTCTATGATTTCTTATCATCTTCTTGAGACTCATATTATACTAATTTATTACAAGTAAACTTTTGTGCAAAATTTCCATTCCCTTAAAAATTCAAATATTTGATAGTTTTACCTTTCTATTTTACCTTATTATAGTTCATTGAAATTAGGGAAATTTTTTTTTGGAAATATTCAATATCTTACTCTACTTTGAAATAAATTAATTCTTTTTCAACTTATTCATATTTGTTTTTATATTTTAACAAATATTTGAATGTCATTTATCTATTTTCCTTTTTTTAAACAAGTGAAATTTCTCATTTTATATACCACCTTAGTATTCTAATGTTTATCCAATGATAAATATTCATGATCTTCTAAAGATAAAAAATTGGAATAAAATCTATATAAAAATTTTCTCATCTATTTCATAATAATTATAGAATCTTACATCTTTTGACCAAAACTTATGATGTTACTCATAATTCCATTTACTCTTTTAAATTAACCATCAATACTTTTATCATCGACCATTTTTATATCCTCAAATATACTTCTATAAATTTAAAACATGGCTTCATTAACTTTATCATTTTCTTAATAACTATTTCTTATCTTGTAGCACATTTTTTTAGCAATTATAAATTCTATAATCATTACATAAACATTATTATTAAGTTCCATAAAAAAGAATTCTGAGTTTTCCATCATTTTATATACTTATCATAAGAATATCTTTCATAAAATATTTATTAATGAGAATAAATCCCGCTATTTCTACATCTCTAACTTATGGATATATGAATGAAGATAGAATAACATTATATTATTCCAACTATGATTGTTCTTTATTTAAAAAATAAGAACACCTCAATAGTTCACTGAATTTAAATTCTCTATTCTCAGATATATATTTTCATAGGGAACTTCTTATGATGCCACTTTTTGTTCAAAAGTAGTATTAAGACCACTGGGGGGTGGGGGTGAATCATTTGTTATTTTTCATTTTATAAAAAAATCTCTTAACTTATATTCTAAAAATTCTTATCCTCTGAAACTCATTAGAGTTATGATCCAATAAAATAATAATTCCCAACCCTACCTTTGATATGAAAAAATATAAATAGATGAAAAAACAAAATATTTATAATGTTTGGTACAATGACCTACTCCTTTAATGGTTGGATAGTCTAACAAACATGGATTTCTTTACTGTATTTCATTCTGGAAAAAAATTCCCAATAAATAAATATCCCTACAACCTAGTAGAAACATTTCTTAAATAGTTGGTTATAAACACCAACAATACTTTTCATATACACCTTCCCCAGAGCTATTTATACACTACAAAAAACAAAAATACTCTTCAGTAAATTGTAATTATCCACATTTACAAGATTCAAATTCCTTTTTAATTTTTGATCCACTTCAAAAAGTCATTCAATTCCTACACATGTAAGATGAATCAAAATTTACCCGTGTCATTCTTTATGAAGTTCAACGATTCAATGAAGAACATGTTGGAAATGAAACATATTCCAAAATATCGGTCTGAAAATTTTCCTCAGCCAATGTCAGTCCGATCAGCCTCATTATAGTAAACTCTATCGAATGGTCTCCCTTCGATTGGATTCTATCCAATTCTTCTTAATCTCTTTAAAGTTTATTTGAGTATAAAATCAATCATTAACATACCACTTCTTCATCTGACAGAACTCTATTTTATGTACCTATATATGGTGGAGACCACTCTTATGAAATCACACCTATAGTCTAAAATTTACGGACTTCCTTAGATTAAATTCCATTTGATGATTCTCTCTTCAATAGATTCGTTCTGATGAAAATTAATCTTATGGATCTTTCTCAACTTCAACCTAAAACAAGAAATCAGGTTAGAAACTCAATACCTATCACTCAATTGTCATATATTCATATTTCCATACAAAAGAATAGTTTCAAGTACAAATGTAATGTTATCTTATATTTATAGTCATCAAAAAATGGTAAAGGAAAGAAAAATAATTCTACTTCCAACTCATGTAAATTAAAAAAAAACCTTAATTCTTCTTTCATTTATGTCATTATCCTTGACTTTGTCAACTCTTATCTATACTTATATGATATTCTTGAATATTCATGAAATATCTCAACATTTCATACATATTAAAATTTATAAAAAAATTACTCAGTAGAATTATCTGTGTTTGATCGTTATCTTTTTGTAACTGGGATTGATGTTTCTTTCACATCCTCTATCTAATGTAATTGCATATAAAAAATGTGACTAATGGATGTTCTAGTGAATGACCATCTTATGGAAAATATCTTCACCAATTTAAAAATCATTATACTTGTCTCTTAACTCAACTAAAACATACTCATTTCATTTTCAGTATACCCACATGAAAAAATAATACAACCTAATGAAAATCATTAACTAATTTTTTGAGCATCACCCGATTGGTCTGTAACACCCCGAGAATTTTTGAATTATTTTTTTGAATTAATTTAATCTTTATGATATTTTAAATTAAAGAAACACTAAATATAGAATTTTTTATTATATTATAGAACTAATTTGGATTATTTTATACACAACACAAAGAGAAGCATGTACTACATGTAAAACTGACTTGGCTTGAACTACATAGAGCACTGAGTTTTGACAAAAAAACACTTTACTATTCTAATTATTTAAATGAGTTAGTTATAACCTATCCATAAAATCTATAGTACGAAAAAATAATTTTTGAATATTAGTTGTAATGAGTATGATAATGAAAAAAATAATTTTGGGTAAAGTCTTTATATGTTTAAAACTACCATTTTCTAAAATGAACTACTTTTCATAACCTTCTATTAAATATAATAAAACTATTTTAGACACTCATAGAAATTTAATTTGATAGCATAAACCTTATTTTTGAATTTATAATTTCAATATCATCTTACAGTGAATTTTCGGTATTTCTTCTGAAAAGTTTCAATATTTGATGAATAGTGGAAAATACTACTCACTCACTCAAAATAAAAAATTTATTATTCAAAAATTTTTAAACAAAAACTGAGAAACAACGATATTAGCCAAAAAATGAGATATTACAACCATTAATGGATAGTTTATGTCTACCTAATTTATTCCCCATAAATAATTTCCTTGATATGCTACTTACCTCGGTGTGGGGTTCATCCGTTAAGAGATCTTCAAACTGAAATGCCAGCTTGTCCCAAGACTGGATGTACTTCACCAGACTAATATTACCAATATGGAATCCTTAACAAGAATCAATTAATTATTTTCAATCTAGGAATATTAATCCTCATTAAGATTAATCCCAGGGGCCTCCCCATCATCTTGGTGGCTTATTATTTAGTATCATTGAAAGGAAAACATGTTTAACAACTTCTTCCTCTAAACCCATACGAAATTATAGTGATTGGTCAAGAAAATCACCATGTTTATTCTTATGAAAAGCATCCTTGTGAGTATCAATTTACATATTCTTCTCTTTCAGCTTCTTTTCTGAAATGTATCTCCCTTGGGAGTGGAAAAAAGGAATAATCCTTTATCTCATTTCAAATGCCATGCGACTGCTACTTCTCCTCAGCCTAGGAGGCCTATCATCCTAAACTTCATCCTCTATTTCACCTATTGAAAATTATTCAATTGATTCATTCCCAGTAAGTTGATTCCCATCAATGTGGGATCCAACTGTTTCTCCCTCAAATTCTTGAACCAAATCCTTCTTAGGTAGTTGTTCAAAGCGATTTCCTAGCTCAAGGTTTCCACCACCCTTCTATGACTTTTCATGAGTTTTTTTTTATTTTCCCCTCCCTGGGCACACCACCTCAGCACATGAAGAACCTAGGGGAATTATGCAACCTCATTAAACCACCATATAGGACTCCATTTTGTTCCCACTATCACCCTGAGGGGCCTCAAACAGAGGGGCCTTAAATGCACCCCCCTGCAACCTCAGTAGCAACATCAGATCCTCCCTAGTTTTCAGTGACTAATATAAAAACTCTCTGATTCCGAACATTCAAATCCTATTTCAGACTATGAAAAACCCATTCACCCTTATCATAGAAGGTAAAACTATTTATTATTTCATTACATTACCTTAGCACACTAAACCAGTCACACTTCTAGTAGTAGAACTTCAATGTGCCAAGGGTGCCACAACCTGAGGCTCTGTGCCCGTAGCTCATTCCTTTTGCGGTATCCCTTATGGGAGTTCCTTTCCATGAGTATTCGAGTGATCCACTATATATCAATCATGAACATAATCTATTTTTCTCAGATACTAAATCTTTTAGCTTGGTGACACATCATAACACACCCAATCTAGGTGACCTAACCGATCGTAAGACATGCATAAATTTATCCAAAATTCAAAATTAACAGCATTCTTGCACTGGAATTCCTATCCATAAATTATCCAAACTCAATCCACAGGTGGTTTGGAAATTCCAACATTCACAAAAACACAACATAAAATGGGATGAAACGCATATTCCATCTTGTTGTCAGAGCACATGTATTGACCAACCAAGTTCTTGAGAATACACAAAATAGAGGGGTTATGTAATGGAGGTGGGAGAGTGGGGAAGATTACACAAATTTCCATATTTGGATTATCTCTCTGCATATGGAATTTTATGTCCTATTGAATAAGATAGAAGAAGGAACCACCACATATTCAAGGATCCATAGACCAAGAAATAATGAGATATTATATCGACCCAATTTTAATCATAATATTCTTTCAATCAAGATGTCCAACAATCGCCTGATCATGTAACCCCCATGCTTCAAATATGAAGTAGTAAAATGAATAAATCAAAGGGATTCAGTGATGGAATCAAGCCACTACATTCAGGGTGAATATATTCGAAGAAATATTATACTTATATTGTGATAATGAGTGTTGTGGTGAACCATAGTATAGATCTTGTACTTTTGGACAAATCATGATCTGCAGAAACAGAGGAAGAAACTCAGGATTAGAGAATAAGAGGAAGGTTGTAAGGCGCTCCTATAAAGTAGAATGAGGATGAGGGAATTATCCCTCCGATAGGGAAGGGGGATTTAGGATCTCCATCATATGTTATCTGAGTACATCGCTTCCATCATTAGAGCTCCCCCTGTTCGCATGGACACCATCAAATTATGGATCCAGTGTGAAGGCCATGAAAAATACTACGATTTTGTAGAAATACCAAATATTTCATTTAAATAATTATTTTAATTGATTTTATAATCACAATAGTTAAATAGTACATATATTAATCTAATTTATCTTATTGGAATCATTCTAATAAAATAACTTGATATTTTTTTTTCAAATTTTGAACCTCTCTTTTACCCGCATTCTAGCCACATTTGCAGGAGTAGCATTAAACAAATTTTTATGGTTTATATGAATTTAATTTCGGAAGATGGACATACATGGTTATAATTGGTATGAAAAAATTGGTTTAATTAGATCAAAATAATTTATGTTGAATAGTATGTTTTGAATTTTAGTTACCATAGTTAAACGTAAATAGGGTAATTAAAGGTAATGATAATTTTCTAATAATATAAAATTAACCTAATACTTGTCATAATTTAATTGGATAAGTTTGTTTCAACCAATTTCAACATTTGGAGAAAAATATGATCTCTTTTAAGTCACTTGTGTAAGATTAATACGTATATTAAATTTTATTTAATGGAGAGTTGAAAATGTCTTATTGAAATTTTAATAACAATATCATTTTTAAATAAGATAATATAAGTCATATGGTAAACTATAAATGGTAATTATAAATATAAAATTTTTATATACATCATGATAATTTATTTATAATATTTAGTCATTAAATAATTAAATTTAAGTGTGACATAATGATGATGTAGTAATAGATTTATTAAAAGAAGAATCAAATAAATGATATTAATAATATTAAAATAAATATAATTTGAGATATTTAAAGTCGTCAATGATTTTTTTGTATGAATATGACATGATAGAGATGACTTTATGTAGTTATTTTGGATGAATAAGGTTCTTATGATTTTATAAAAATCAACTAACAAATAGTGTCAAAATAGACATAAATGAGATTTTAAAATAAATAATAATTTATTAAATGGTAAACAATTAATTGAAATATATATTTTTACCAAATAACTATTATAATGTTAATAATTTTATAAGTTAACTAATATATGTTCTTTTGGAATTTTATAGTAACTATATTAATCCTATTGTGTAAAAAAAGACAAGTTATCATGGTAAGAGTTAAATTGCCTAATTAAGGGTTAAAGCCAAAATATAAGGTTTATTTTATGACCTAAATATTTTTAAAATTCATTTTTTGAAGGTATTTCGACCCATAATAGACTAAAATTATAAATAACTCACTTTAGAGATATATTAAATCTAATAAATTTAAAATAAATTAATTGTTTTAGAGTTTCCTAAAGATCTCATCTCACCTCTTATAAAATGGAACCTCCACTTCTCTTTTATTCACACATGCATATAATTTTTTCTAGGAAAAACCCTACTCATTTCTACTACCAACTTCCCCAAAATTATCTTATAGTCCATAATTTTTTAATAACACCATCCTACATATTCCTTTTTTTAGAAATCAATGGGAGAAACTCGAAGATGAGGTAATTGTTTTACAAACTCTTTCAAAGTTATTTTATTCTTATTCTTCTTAATTTTCTGAAGTTGTTTCCATAATAAATTAATAACTACATAATATAATATATTCTGAGATTTTATTATTATTAGGTTAAAACCATATTACTTCTTTTATCCCTACTACAAAAAAATATCACAATGCATGCGTATGTACGACATACCATCTCCACGTCGTGGTGTAAACTATTTTTCATCTATACATTTTTCAATCAATTTAAAGATGAATTTAAAGGATGTAAATAATGATTATGACATTATAATGATTATTTATAAATAATATACCGTCCAATTATATACCATTTCACCATTAAGGGAATGATATCGTCCCTCGTACATATGTAAAACATACTATCTCCACGACACGATGAGATTCATTCTCCACGCTTACCATTAAAGAATTATTATAAAGATTATATAATAAATATGAATAAAATATTTGAAATTATAATTATACAAGAATTATATATATATATTTCATTTACTTTCTTCCATTAAATACGATAATAATGTGAAACTAACATTAATGAATCCATATAACCTACCGTCTCCATGAACGATGTATTCCATTTCTTGTTTATATCTACTATATAAATTTATATATGGAAAATATATGATATATAAATCATGTTTTAGATTCCATAATTAATTAAACAATGATCTATGTAATAATATCAATAATAAAAATTCAAAACACATACGATAGACAAAGCGATTATTACCCGTAACGTTGCTTTAACATTAAATTGATAAATGAACGGGTAATATAATGGCATAAATGAATCATATATGATATTATATGAATTATTATTATTTTGTTACAAGTTAATAATATTTTTAAAACCACTATAAAGGATACTCAAACACGTATGAGAGAAATCATACCTAAGGTAAGAGATTTATGTCTCACCTTTATTTTTATGAGATACATGCCTTATACACTACATGTTTCTTATAAGTGGTGTATATAATACCCATTAATGTCTTTTATGAGACTTATACAAAATATTATGATATTTCTATATTATTATAATTTAATTTATTAGATGGGTCATACGATTCTATTTATTATAAGTGATTAGTATTGATTTTACAATCTCTTCTATATTTTGGATTGTTTCATTTTAAGTCTATGTTGGGGTATATTTGTCATGAATTTATATGTTTTATAAAAAAATGTCATAAAGTGTTTTACTATTCTCATTTTTATGTTTAATAACATTTTTACAAATTTTTTACATTTTACATAATGGTTTGAAATAAATCATTCTTTCATTTTCCAAACAATGAATTTTTTGACTTTTCTTGGAAAAGTATGAGAAGAATGTTATTTTTATCTTATATGACATGAATGTATTTTTATGATTTCATAGAACATTATTATCTCAATGTTACCCAAATAATATTATAATGTTATTTTCGAATAAAATTTTTTCCTTTAAAAATCTGTTGCAGTTTAAGAAAAGAAAACTATTTCAACTAAGAAAGGATATTTTTCTCAAGAACTATTTTAAATGATTTTCATTATTCCATTACATGTTTTAAAAATTCTTTCAAAGAAAAGTGTTTCAAAAAAATTTATGTTTTAAAATTTTATTTTCATGTTCCAAGCGATCATTCAAAATCTTTCCCCATCTACAATGACATACATTTTTATTGTTAAAGAATGTAATTAATATTCTTTATCTAAAAGGTTTATGTTTTAATAGCATGATGTTTAAGAAACCTGATTCATTTCATGGGTTATTATTATTATAAACTTATTATGAATCATGTATCTTTACCATAGGTTATGATATGAATATATGTTTATGACACTCTTTTATTACATTTTTTATGATATGATTTTTTATTATCTTGTGGAACATGTATGCATGATTTAATTATGAGATGGGTGAGACCTATATCTCCCTCTAATGAAGTGGGTAAGGATTTATATCTCATTAGATAATAATGAAAGACCTTGCCTGCCAAGATTCTTATGGGAGTGAACCATGACTACCAATATGGTTATGGGAGTGAACTATGAATGCCAATATGGTTATGGGAGTGAAACATGACTACCAATATTGTTATGGGAGTGAACCATGACTACCAAGATGGTTATGGGAGTGAACCATGACTACAAAGACAATATGGGAAGTGAAACCATACTACCAAGATGTCCTTGGAAATAATTCATTTACTACTATAAAAATCATTATTATATTCTTATGTTCCTGACACAAGTCCGTGTTTTTTCTTATGTTATGATTCAATGACTCATGTTATTTATTTCCTTTTAATTAATGTTTTATGAACTGCCAATATTTATTCCATGATTCATGTTTATGATCTTTGATATGAAGGGTATGATATTATATATTTACGATCATTTTCTTATGCCCATATGCTCAAGATTATGTTCACATGTTTCCATTGTTTACCCCTATTAAGCATATGAGCTCACCCTTTTTCTTATGTTTTACTTTCCCCGGGTTATAAAGAAAGGTTTTAGTTAAGGTTACTGAAGGGGAAGATCATTATAAGATATGTTGAAAATATTTCACCAAATTAAAATAATGTGTTCCATGCTTCCAAAGTAACTAAAATAATATGGTCTTTGGGTGGGTTTTTGTGTAATATATTATGTATTTTGCAAAAGTGATGTAATGTCAATATAAACCATTCTTGGGTATTTATAGTCAGTATTAGAGGGAAGGTTTAGATAATCCTTATAAACTAGGATGAAAAAACCTTAGTGAGAACCCTAAATAAATGTATATGGATAAGTCTACGGATAAGGAAAAGAATAGGAAAATGTCTAGGAATTTTGGTAAAGGATAGAGTGAATGGTTTCCTAAAATACATCCCTTCTTGGTTATTACAAGTGGATGCGGCTCTGGAATAGATGTACCTAGGGATAAGAACTCCTATGAGGTGTGTCGAACCTAACTCAGTGTAACCTGGTACAAGATAATGGTCCTTTCTACACACCTAGTTTGACAGTCCTAGGGGATATGCTTAGTGAAATTAAAAAACTATTTATGAACCATCATAAAGGATTTAAATAGAATTTGTCTATGAATAACCATGGATAAACATATAGTGTCATATTTTAACGAAGGTTTCATAATTTAGATATCTTATAAGTGAATTTTCATGATTTTTGAGTGTCCATTACGATAAATGTCTCTTACACTATGCATTATGGTTTTAGTCAATGGAGGAAACCAGAAGTAATTGGGTTAACATTGAATATAATGGAATAATTAGTGACAATGATCAATGAAACCGGGTAATGATTGGAGATAAAGATATTTTGATTATGATGAATCAGTCATTATGACATAATATTAACAATTTGAGATTTAGTTGTATTCCTATGTCATCAAATAAGATGAATATGGAATTTTATACATGTTCACCTGGTGAGGAACATAGAGGAAAATAGATTCAGCATCTTACATGTCAAGAATAAGAGAAGGATAACCATGATGAATACCTAAAATAGAGGGTAAGATGTTATCTATGTGGGAAAGAGGGTCACATAGTGATGAATAATCATGGAGTTCAATGTATTTTCCATGCAGAACATGATAATTACCCAACTAAATTCCATGGCCTAATAATTTACATCTAAAAGAAGGAATGACCTTTCGATTCCAACAATTTAAGAGAAATGATTGAAGTTTTTATGTATTTGGATTCAAGAATTATGAAATATATAAGGATTATTCAATTTGTGTGTTTCCACTGAGTATTTACATGAATATATGGAATGGTTCCCATATACTAGATAAGTGATGGTGAAATTTTGATTAAGGGAAATATAACAATTAATATGTTACTTATGTTAAGATATTGATGTATGGATAATGGTATGTTGAATATGAATAAGTAAATTGGATGATACTTGTTTCTCAGAAACTAATATTGTAATTTTTTTCAAGAGGGTTATGATATCATGGATGAAGTATATAACTTTTTGGGACATAAGGAACATATCCAATAAGATTTGTAATAAGGAAACATGCATGTTTTCAATATTTATATATAGTAATTCTGGTCATTACCATGAATCAATAGAATACATGATGATGGTGTTCGCATGTTAGTAATGTGACCAACAAGAGATACCTTATGATATATGGGGGATAAATGTTAATTCGATTTAGTGAACCACTTTCTAAATCATTAGATTTTCATATTTCATAAGGATTGTAAGGTTATCGATTTATGGAAAATTTTCTATTGAACATTGGAGGAATTTTGATATAATAATGTATTATATCACCATAGGTGTATTTATTAATATTTGAAAACTTTTGATAAGCTTTTTTGTGATAAAGATATATGGAATGACCAGTCATTCTATTTATAGATCTCATGATTAGCTAATTCTTCAGGAATGGAAAATTTAACATCATTTCTTAGAATACGATATGAATTAGAAATTGATCTCGGAAAAAAAAATAGGGAAGTTATGTATAAATAATGTAAGTATATGTTCTATTGTAAATTATTCAATACTAGGAAAAGAATCGTGATGTAAAAGGGTGTCCTATTATTATCATTTTTGATGATATCAATAACCTCTTTCATACTTATTTAGTTTATGGTTTTGTGACTATTATCTTTATTTGGATCACCTAATTTCTTATTATCAAAGATCTGTATCAATATATATTATTATATATGATTTACCTCTATGCCCAAATATTCACCTATGTTCTCCTATGTGGAAACCTAGTTATGATTTACATTGGGTTATTTTTATTTTCCAACTTTTCATTTTTAAAATGAAGTTTTGTAATTCATTGTTTATGATGTGGTTTTCTATGAAAGTAACATTTTAGTATTAAACCATTGATAACCCTGACAAATTTTGAGGGTGAAATTAATTTTAATGTTGGTAGAATGCAACTCCTTGAGAATTTGAGATTTTTTTTGATTTAATTTAATCATTTTGATAATTTTAATTCATGTAACACTGAATATTGATTTTTTTTATTATATAATATCCCTATGTTTAGATTATGTTATATGCAATACTAAGAGAATATTTTCCTACAACGAACACTGACTCGCCTCATGCTACATGGAACACTAAGTTTCTGAGAAAAAGCACTATACTATTATAATTATTTAAATGATATAGTTATAACCTCTAGGATAAACATGTAATATGAATAAATAATTTTAAAATATTAGTTGTAATGGTTTTGATAATGAAAAATATAATTTTTGGTAAACTCTTTATATGTTTAGAACTACTATTTTCTAAAATGAACTACTTTTCTTGTCCTTCTATGAAAAAAATAAAATTATTCTGAGACACTCATAGAATGGTACTTTTATATAATAAATATCATTTTTGAATTTATAAATTCAAAATTAACGTTGGGTGAATTTTTTATATTTTTTTGGAAAAGTTTAATTTTTTGATGAATACTAAAAACTACTACAATGTTGTTAAAAACCAACTTTTTCATTTAAATAAATATTTTAATATATTTTAAAGTCAAAATAGATAAATAGTACATATATTAATCTAATTTAAGTATTTGTAATCATACTAATAATATAATTTGATGTATTTTTTATGATCTTTTGAATGCCTCTTTTACCTGCCTTGTAGCCACATTTACAAGATTGACATTAAACGTAATTTTATCACTTCTGTGAATTGAATTTATAATAATGGACATACCTGGTTGTAATAAATATAAAAATATGGTCTAATAAGATCAAAATAATTTTCTTATGCATAGTAAATTTTGAATTTTATTTACCACAGTTAAATGTAATTATAGTAATTAATGATAAAAATAATATTATAATAATATAAAATTACCCTTACACTTGACATAATTTCATTTTATAAGTTCTATTCATCCGAAATAATCCTTTTTCCAAAATAAGATCATTTTCAAGCCACTGGTCTTCGATTAGGTCCTATATTATTTTTTATTTAATGGAGAGTTGAAAAGTCAAATTCAAATTTTAATAAGTACATCAATTTTAATATGAGGTTATAAAAGTGATATGGTTGACTATAAATGTTAATTAAAAATATATAATATTTTTCTACATCATGATAATTTATTAACAATTTTTAGATATTAAATAATTTTATTTAATTGTGACACAATGATGATGTATTAATTTATTTATTAAAAGAAGAATCAAATAAATAATATTAATAATATTAAAATAGATATAATTTGAGATATTTGATGTCGTCCACAATTGTTTTGGATTAATATGTCATTTTATGAATTATATAATGTAGTTTTTTTAAGTAATCAAGTTTTTATGATTTTTTAATAATTCAAGTAATAAATACTGTCAAAATTGACATTAATTATATTTTAAAATAAATAATAATTTATCAAATGATAAAAAATTAATAAAAATTTAAATTTTTGAAAAATAAATATTATAATTATAAAAATGTCATTAATGATCAAATTGAGGATATTTTGGAATTTTATAGTAATTATATTAACCCCATGGGTTTTAAAATCTAGTTGTCACGGTAAGAGTTAAATTGTTTAACTAAGGGTTGAAGTCAAAATATATGGTTAATTCTATGATATAAACTTGTATAAAATTTATTTTTTGAGGTTATTTGAAACATATTCATCTAAAATTTTAAATAAATCACTTTGGATCTATTTGAAATATAAATATATTTATAATAAATTAATTGTTTTGGAGTTTCCTAAAGTGCCCCTCCCCCTCTACTAAAAGGGAACCTCTCATTCTCTTTTATTCACACCTATATAGGCTTTTGGATTAGGAAAACCCTAATAATTTATCCTCCCAGTATCCCGATATTCATCCCAGAGGCCATTCTTTTGGATGAATGCCAACCTAATGAATCATTTTGTGCAACTCAATGAGAGACACTCAAAGATGAGGTAATTATTTTACCAACACCTTAAAAGTTATTCTATTCTTCTAATTCAATTTAATAAGTTATTTCCATAATAAAGTAACAACTAAAGCATACAATATTTGATTATATTTTTTTATTATTATGTTACAATAATATTACTCCATTTACCCATCCTACGAAATACAATATCACCATGCCTGCGTACGTACAACTTACCGTCTCCACACCGTGGTGTAAATTAGTTTTCATCTTTAAATTATTTATATGGTTATAAAGATAAATATAAATGATTTAAATTGTTTATATGAAATTATAATCACTATTTATAAATAATATACCATTTCATTATATAGAATTTAACTATTAAGGGAATGATACAGTTGCTCCTGCATACGTACGACTTACCGTCTCCACAACACAATAAGATTCATTCTCCACACTAACCATTCAAGAATGATTATAAATTATATATAATAAATAATCATGAATTATATGACATAGTAATGATACTTTAATAATATATATATATATATATATGTAATTTACTTTCTTCCATTCAAAACAATAAGAAAATAGAAACAACGTTCATGCGTATGTACGACCTACCGTCTCAATGAACGGTGTCTTCCATATCATATATCTATCTATTATATACATTTATATTTTGAATATATATGCTATATAAATCATGTTTTATCTTTTTAAAGTAATTAAATCATGATCTATGTAATAAGATCAAAAATAAAAAGTCAAAACACATACGATAAATAAAGCGATTATTATCTGTAACATTGCTTTAACATGGAATTTTTAAATGAATGAGTAATATAAAGTCATAAACGAATCATAAATAATGTCATAAATACTGTTATGATTCTGTTACTAGTTAATAATAGTTTTAAAACCACTATTCATGATTTTTGAACACCAAGTGATTTTCGGCCTCTGAGCGGCGTCTCCCCCCCCCCCAATCCCATGCATCTAGGGTTTCTTCCAGGTTATCCTCCACTTACCCCTCCATAGAGTCCAGTTCACTTGGAATCGTCACACGGGATCTCAGATGGGCGTTAGAGCGGTCGGTATTCCAGTTTGTCACCGTCATGGTTGGGATCTCGATGCGATGACCTCTCGTGTTTCGAAGTTCGGCATCAGTTTCCGTCGGGTGGTTTTCAAATCAACATCGTGCAGAGAGATTTTCGGATTTAGGGTATGGCTTGGATTAGGAAGTCTTCTGTATGGATTGATGATGGCTTCTGGACTCAGTATCTGGTCTCGTATGACCTTCGGCTTCAAGTGAGTTTTGGTGTGCCTCTGCAACTTCTCTAACATGATTCAGAGGGGGGAGGTATGGTGTTGCTTTGTTTGTTTTGATTTTGGTGCTCTGGTGGTGTTCTTGAGGTGGAATCACCAGAGGGACCCCTGTCTCCCTCGCAGGTCTGTTCTGCCTCATGCAGCTTGACCGTTATTGATGTCGGTGGGGGTTCCTCTATGGTTTGGTTCTGTTCGGCTCTTGCCCAGAGTGGTGTTGTCTGCTAATTCCTACTCGGATCCCCTTGTCGACAATATTCCATTGATGTGTTTTTAGAACTTCTAGTCCTGGGTGATAAGGTTTTGGCTTCATATCTTCGGTCTGTCCTCCTTTTGGGTTGTTTCGGATTTTTTCAAAGGGTACCTTATGGTCAAGATGAGGTTCTTCTGGTTACGGTTCCAACAGTGATTGCTATGGGAGTGTCTGACTTGGATCTACCCTTTGGTTTGTCTTCCAGTTTCTTCTGGTGATTTGTATAGGCCTGATTTCTGGATCTCAGCCTTGATGGAATATTTGATTGATGTATTTGGTGGAAGAAATTTGTGTGATTTTGAAGGTGGAAAGTTTGTGGAGCTAGACTCGATCACTTGGAACAGGCCCATAGGAGGATTCAGAGCAAGAATTTCATCGTTTTAGTGCTTTTCGGATTTGGTTGTTTGAGATGGAATGACATTTTCCATCAGATCGGGCCTGTTCTTTGACACAAGACACATTCTTGCCAATTTGTATCGCAATGCTGGAGTGCTTCAACATCTTATTATGCTAGGAATGGGCTTCTTAGAATTTCATGTTTGGTTTTCACTCTTTTTTCCTTCAGGAGTGATTATCGTAAGTCTATGAAGTCCTTTGGGTTCTCCCCCTTCATCCCTTAAAAGTGGTATTTATCAATAAATATAAATATTTAAATACCTTTGGCCTGTTGGATTAATGAGTTTCGAACACATATAGAAGAAATCATACATAAGGTAAGGTATTTATAGATCTAATTTATTTTTGTGAGATACTTGTCTTATACACTACTAGTTTCTTCTATGTGGTTGTATATACTACACATGAATTTATTTCATGATCCTTATCCAAAATATTATGATATTTCCATTTTCTTATAATTTTATTTCTTACATGGGGAATACGATTCTATTTAGTATAAGTGATGGGTATTTATTTAACAATCTCTTCCATATTTGTGATTCTTTCATTTTAAGACTCTATTGGGGAATATTTATCATCCATGTCCATGTTTTCTAAAAATGTTTTCATAAAATGTTTTACTATTATACTATGGATGTTTAATTTCATGTTTACCCATTTTGAATTTTTTACTTCTTGGTTTTAAATGAATCTTTCTTTCGTATTCCCAACATTGTATTTTTTTTGACTTTTCTAGAAAAAGAATGATAAGAATGTTTTTAAATAATATTGAATAAATTGATTTTAACAATTTCATGAAACCTTATTACCTTTATGATTCTCATATAATCTTAATAGGTTATTTTCAAATAAAATGTTTTATTTGAAAATTTTGTCATTTTAAAAAAAGAAAACTATTTCAATAAAGAAAGGATATTTTTCTCATGAACTATTTTAAATTATTTTTTGATTCCTTTATATGTTTTCAATGTTTTTTCAAATAGAAGGGTTTTTAATATGTTTTATATTTAAAAAAAATATTTTCATGTTCCAAGTAATCTTTCCAAATCCTTCCACATCTATGATGGAATACGTTGTTATAGTTCAAGAATACCATTCATATTACTTATCCACAAGGTTTATGTTTTTATGGAATGATGTTTAAAATGCTTTCTTCTTTTCATGGGTTATGGTATTTATGAAATTATTATGAAACCTATATATTTTTTAAAGGATATGATATTATTACATGTTTATGATGCTCTTTTTATTAATTTTTTATGATATGATTTGTTATAATCCCGTAGAACATGTATGCTTGATTTAATTAAGATATGGGTGGGACCAATATCTCCATCTGCTCTAATGGGTAAAGATTTATATCTCATGAGATATAAATGATGTAACATGTATTCTAATATGGTTATGTGAGTGAATCATAACTACCAACATGGTTATGGGAGTGAACTATTACTAAAAATATGGTTATGGGAGTGAACCATGACTACCAAGATGGTTGTGGGAGTGAACCATGACTACCAAGATGGTTATGGTAGTGAACCATTACTACCCAACTAGTTATGGGTGTGAACCATGACTATTAAGATGCTTTGAGAAGTGAAACAATGATACCAATATGGCCTTGGTAGAAATGCCTTGACTACTATAAAAATCATTATTTTTTTATTTTCCTAAAAAAAGGTTGTGTTTTATTACTATGTTATGATTCCATGGATCATTCTATTTATTTCCTCATGATTCATGTATAATGAGCTTCAAATCTTTATGACATGATTCGTGTTTATGATCTTTTATATATAGGGTATGATCTTCAATTTTCACGATCATGTTCTCAGACCCTTATGTTCATGATTATGTTTACAAGTATCCATTTTTTAACCTTATTTAGCATATATGTTCAGCCTTTTTCTTATGTTTTCATTTCCCCAGGTTATAGAGAAATATTTTAGTTAGAGGCACTAAATGGGAATATCATTATGGTTACTATTGAAGATCTTTCACCAAATTAGAACAATCTGTTCTATGTTTTCATATTCACTAAATTAATATGGTATTTGGGAATGTTTTTATCTATTGTATTAATTATTTCATAAAGGTGATATAATATCTTTGTACTTCATGCTTGGGTGTTTACATGGCCGTTCTTAGATCCCATCCATTGGATAGGTCTCTAGACTATTTTGACTCAATGGTCCCAATAAATAAATATTTATTATTCATTATATCTCCAATATATCTCCACATATGATTACCTTTAATTACCAACAAATTGAAAAGTGAATTGGTGCCAGAATATTTTACAATGGATTGGTCTCAACACCAGTCTGATAGATTAATGACATACTGTTTCTGATGGACTGTTGGTAGGGTGTGTTTGATGATTCAGTGGCTATTCTTGGAATCATTCATTATTACTTCTCAGATAATATCATTATTTCTAATAAAATTTGTATCCAATATATCGGTGTAAGCGCAGGTCTGATGTACCTGTTTCTAAAACTCCTTAAAAACATATCATTTCCCCTTTCTTTCACATATCCTGGATTACAAGTATATCATATTACTTATGGTTCATGATAAATTATCAGACAAAAAAGCATAATCATATTTAGAAATTAGACATATTGTGACATACCAAAATTTAAGTCACACTCATAAACTTTCTTGACCAATTATTCCTATGATCGATTCCCAAGAGTTCCAAACATTCCATCTAATTCTCATTCAGATTTTCTAGATTCGATGATTTAATGCTGATAGCTTCAATCAGATGGGGTGCATCTGATCTTCTAGGTCCACAGCTCTTTGTCCAGGACCAAGTTTACTTTGGATTTTTCATCCAATTATCTATGTCTAATGAATATTCTTGGGTTAGTTCGATAGGGTGTCTCCATAAACAAAAACTCCATATTTTCTCATCTTCATACATATATCATCTATTTATAACAAATACAACCAAAAAACAAATTGGTCCCAAAAAATTTATAATTTAATTTTATAATAGTTTGAAAATTAATTATACATACTAAATTATAAATTTAGTTCCATCACTCCCAATTTTGGTTTTATGGATTTATCTATATGTTTAAAAAAACATAAAATCACTTAATTTAAAACTAGTTACGTAGTTTTTAAATAAAAGAGTAAAATTTAAACACCTAATTTTAAAAATCATATAATTTTTTAAAAACTTGTTTGGAATCAAAATTTTTTTCCTTGATCAACAAAATTATAACAAAAAATCATTAATTTTGATACTTTGGGTCTATTTACCTTGTAAGAGTATCATGGAATTGTTTAAAAATGATGAGTGTTTCCAAAATTTCCCTTCTCTCCCCTTATAAAAGTATACCCCTACCACCCTTTACAAATAAAACACTCTTAAAAATTACTCTATGAAAATATTCCCTTTTCATCTAGAATTAACTCTACAACACAACCATAAGATCATTTACACTCATAGTTATACTAAGACATTTAATTTCAATGGAACTTTCAACAAAAAAATCAAGTCTCAAATGTAAGTTTTATCTCATCTTGAGATTTTCTCCACAATATTACGCTTCAAAAGTTCTTATAAATAAATTTATATGACCTATTATGTTTAATTAGAATAATTATATGTTTTTATATCAATTTTACAACCCTTATTTATTAATTATCATACGCTTATAAAAATAAAAGATCATCTTTAGTGTGTTGTGCGAACTACCACCTACATGATGCTACATCATTGATTTCATTACCTATATTGACATATGGTATTAATAGTGGTATTGATGAATGGAAATAATATATCTCATATAATAATTATTATAAAATTTTATTTTATATCCACATTCACCCAGTATCACTTGTTGTGAAACCATAATGCTAATCGTGAGTACATGTGGTTTACTGCCTCCACGATGAAACACCTTTCATTTTTCATTTAGATTTTTATACATTATAAAAACATATTGAAATATGAATCACCATTATAAAAAATCAAATTAATATCATTAATATTATATTATAATAATATTATTCCAAAATAAAGACTTCATGAACCATACTGACTAATGGAATTATAACGTCTTATGTTTGGGTCAGTTTAACATCCTATGTGAAAAATGCTTAAAATATGATTATCAATGAAAATGGGAACATAAAAATAATATAATTATAATATATTAAGAATATAATATTTATTATTATATTTTTATGGAAATATTATATAAATTATTTAACATATTATTAAAGTAACTTTTTCATTCTCTAAACTTACCGAAAGAAGATGTTATCAATTTAGTTTTCACATAACATAACCAACACACATATTGAAGGGAATTAGAATATTTTAAAACAATATATGTTATATATTATAGAATCTTAAATGTTATATCAATAATAATATTGGTATCAAAATATTTTCAATGATATCAAAATTACTAAACATGTGAAAAGTAGTCCAAGTTTTTAACACACGATGGTCATAATACGCTATAACTAATTGATGAACTCATGATGAAGAATTATAACATGAATTATAAAAGGTTAATATTTATGGGTAATTTTATTAGATATTTAATTAATTCATCTATTCATTTTTGAGATGTTCTTATAGTGTGATCAACTATGTAAGAAAACAAAGTTGTAGTTTATTCTCTCAAGTTTATTTTCATTGAGGCATGATTTAATGTTTGTTACCTATTTCTATTTTATGTGGTATAAATATGGAAAAATTACTTAATAAAACATAATAAAAATATTTTTTAATGAGATATAAATGTTTATTTCTAAATATATTTTACATTTTCTTTCAATCCAATCACTTCTCAAGTTGTAAGTGTTTTTTGTCTCAAGTTTGAATCCCTTGAGATATGTTTAAGCTATACAGCATGTTATCTTTTTAAATGGTTTAAATACTAATATATTCTTAGTTTTTATCTTTATTATATTATATTTTATGATATTAAATTTTGTTTTTATGTTTAAACCTCAGATAGATTTTTAATTTAAATGTTGCAATGGATGTAAGGAGTTTTCATGACTCAAAATCTTATCCCTGGGTTGTAATTACTCTTCTTTGACTATTATATTTCAAGATTGATTTATTTAACCTACGATGTTGTAATTTTTTATATAATCATTGTACTATGGGGAAATCGTGTTTAAAAAAAACATATTCTACCTTTATGATTCTATTGTACCATTAAAACACATTTTGTTAAGAATAATTTCCATTATTTTATTGGATTTTTCTTCCATATTGATGTTTTTACATTCCATCCATGTTATCTATTCCCTAATGAAAAATAAATTTCTTTTAATCTCCAATGATAATTTTACCTTAATTAATTTTAAAAATAATATTTCATTATCCTTTTAACAATGTTTGTTTTCAAATAATATCTATTTTACAATGTTTAAAATAATTTTTCATCCTTTTAAAATAAATAGGTTTTATCATCCACTACGGATTTTATTTTGATAAAATTTACATATTTTTTCTAGGTTCCATTATTAAATATTATTTTAAAAAAATATTCAATGATGTTCCATATCCATTTTTTGAAAAAGTTAATACTTTTTAAAGTTCACTTTATCAATTTTTAAATTAAAAATTTTCAATGTATTTTTAATTCACCTCATTGAAAACATTATAAGGATAATTTTAAGGGTAAAAGTTTTCAATTTATTTTCACTTAATTTTTTTAAACCCTTAATGTGTTTGACGGATTTTTTATTTTTAAATATTTATAATATTTTTTTCAAAAGTATTATCTTTCCCATGATCCATGAATTATGAAATCCGTTAGGGACTTGGTAGCTCAAAATACATTCATTGAGTAATACAATATCTTATTTGGAGTTAGTTTTTCCATGGGGATCAATTTTAAATTATGTTATATTTTTTAATTATTGGGAAATGTTTATTTTGAACGAATTCTATTTCTATGAATGGTTTTGTTTTCATTTTTGTTTAAAATAAAGGATACTTTTGGAAGAAAACTCATAATCATAACTATTATAACAACGATTAAAAAATATTTTAAAATTTTAATTTATTTATGATTATTTTCATTTTATTCAAATGATATATATCTAGTGGTCTTATGCTTCATGTTTTACCATATATTATTATTTAATGTGACTATCTTTGGTGATCAAATTTTCAATATCAAATGATTAGTTCATGATGTTATTTTATACCCTTTAAAGTATTTATGAAACTCTTTTTTTTCATGTGTTACTTATAAAATTTGAATGATTTAAATTTTTTATTTTCAATGAAACCCTTTTTATTTCCCTGGGTTATATATGCGAAATTTTGGAAATTTCATGAAATCGAATTTAATTATTTTGGTTATTTAATAATGTGATGACTTATTTAAGTGTCACACAAATGTATGGATTATGAGACGAGTGATACCTATATCTCCCCCAAATGTACTTTTTGAAGGATTATATATCATGATATAAAATTTTTATGTGAATAGATTTTAAATTATCTAGGTTTATAGAGGGTGAATGTGATACAATTAAGCTCTAATCACAAATTTACCTTTGAAAATGTTAAAATGTTTCTAGGTTCACAAAGGGTGTTTGTGATGGTGTATTGTTCTACTAACAATTTTAAATGTGATTGGGTTAGAAATCACAAGTTTTAAAAAGGGTGACTGTGATGGAGTTAAGTTATACATTATTTTTCTTGTGAATATGTTAACAAGTCTCTAGGGTTGCAAAGGTTGAGTGTGATTTTGTTAACCTTTACTCAAACTTTTACATGCGAACAAGTTGATGAGTAGCCATATCCATAAGTATAAGAAATCATATGTCCATGATTGTTCCACCATTTCATGTTATTTATCATGTAATGTAATGTTTTAATGATTATGACTTATTTTTAATCTATTCTAAACTTTTATACATGATCACATGTTTTATGAGCATTATTATTTGTTATAAAGCCATATCATTTCTTTTACGATTCCTTAATGATGTTTTTATGATATTATATTTCCCTATTTTTTTATTATTATACACGTTATTTTGATTTTTTATTAAGTTATTTATATATTTTTAATATTCTCATAAATATTTATGATCTAATACTTTATATTATGTAGTATCCCCTACTATTCATTTGAGATCCCCATTTCATTTGTTTCTAATCCCCAGGTTATGAAGATGATTGGATCACATGATATGTCCAGAAATGTACAAGAGGATAAATGTTTTGGATAAATGTTTTATAGTGTATTAAATTAATATTTTTATGTGGATAATCTCGAATACACTAAACCATTATTCCCTTAGGTTGTGAAACTGTTTGTGAGATGTATAATTTAAATTATAAAATTAATGTATTATTTCAGTAATTATAAAACATGGTAGCTTAACTATGGTTTTTTAAATTTTATATTAAATTAAAATAAGCATCACTTAGTTATAAATGACCTAATTAGGTATATATGATTCACTATTATACTTTATTCTGGAATAATTTCATTTTTGGGCTTCAAAACACATTTATTTTAAAAAACAATTTCACAGATTTTTTCATTTTTATATTGAATTAACTTATTCCACTTATATAAATAAAATAATGATAAATGTATTATAAATTTGGAATCAGGAGTTCCAAATTTGATAAATAGTTCCATTTTTTTCATTATGAATAGTAACCACTTTAAAAATTTGTGACCCTAGTAAGTGTAAAACTGGTAAAACTTGGTGAAAACAGTAGTGTAAAGTTTAAAAATATCAATACAACTTACCTTCTTCCAATTGGATGCATTGTTTGACAAAATATGACTTTATGGAGTTAAATAATTAATTTTAACACATCATATTGAATTTTGGAATCAAAACATTACTTTTGTGAAGATAAGTTATATTTTATTCAGTTTTAAAAGCTATCATATGATTTTGAATTTAATGGATTGTTTGGAAGGTGAAATTCAATTTTAGATTGATAAAAAAGTATATAAAACTGTTTTTTATTTCATAACCAATGAAATTATTTTAAATCAACATTTTCACTTTATTTCAATGTAAAATTATTTTTACGCATAAATTAGGTATTTTACTAAAAAATGTTTTCATGCATTTTGTGTTCTTATATTAATAGTAATTTATTACAGCTATAGAAGTTGTGTATAATAAAATAGATTTAAAAATTTATAATCATCATGTCAATTTATTTAATTAATTCCCTTTTAATTTTTGATAATATTGTTATGTTATCATGGTAAAATGTTAAATTATTATAGTTATTGTTAAAATGGATTTAAAGTTGTTTATCTAGGAGATAATGATTAAAATTTACCCAAGACGTTTATAAATTTTATTGTTTTAGTTTATTTAGACCCAATAACATATTGTTTGAAAATTTGAGTTTCATTTATTCCACTTTACATGATTATGATATATATTATTTGATCTTTTATGTAATTCCACGTGTGTCCTTCACCTCATTTTTAAATGGTATCCTACACTCCTATCTTCCTAATTTTTTTTGAGAAATATAGTTTAGACAATACCTACCAAAATAACTTTTAATATCCTTACTCATATAATAGAGTTCTTGGTATCCCCAAAATAATAAACCTATAAGTTTAAAGGTATAATCCAAAGGGGATATTTGAGGCGATGATGCAAGTCCTAAATAACATATTTCCTATTTATTTCTTCTTACATCTCTTTAAAAACCAATTTAAATTTTTTAAAATAATTACATAAGTATATTAAACACATTAATATGATATTATGATTATTTAAAACCATATTTAATCTAATTTTCTATACCATTGTAAATGGAAACATTTCGCATGCATACATTTGGATTACCACTTCAACGAAGCAATATGTTTATTTTTTCCTTAAAAACTCACAAGGATGGTTATTATAATGAATTTAATTAATATATATGATATTCATGACATAATTACAATTAATTAATTATAATATATCATCAATTTTATTACCTTTCCATCCATTGAAAAATGATAAAGTCATTTGTCCGTACACGTGGACTACCACCTCCGCAAAGCTTTGTTATTCATTTTTCAAGTTAAAAATTCATGGATGATTATAAAATTTTATTTAATTTATAAAAATTATAATTATTTAATGATTTATATTTTGTATATGATGGAATAATTACCTATTTGGACCATGATAATTCTACCAAAGCTGTTTTGATCTTTTAAACCAAACATCTTCAAAATGTCCAAAATAAAATCAAGTGATTATGTATGTAAATAAAAATTGTATTAAAATACCTAAAAAGGAATAATTATAATGTAATTAACATGAAAATTATTAAAATAAATTAAATAATTAATATAATTTAATTATTTAGTAGTTAAGAAATGTACAAGGCTAGACTATATTTAAGGTAAGAGGTTTTTTAACTCAATTTCCATTCATTTGGTTATAAAACTTAATTAATATTTTTTTTTGTGAAAAGACTATTTTTGAAATGATGAATTATTATATTATATTTTATTTGGGTTTTTTTCTTATAGTTTTAAACAATTTACACATAATCACATCATTAATTAATTATAAATTTAATGATATGATCATTGAAAGAATTATTCGTCTCAATATTTTTTCTTTGAAGCATGACTCGATTTATGAACAGACATTCTTATATAAGGTGTATATGATAGATAATGATATATTTTATCATGAATTAATCCTTTAAAATTATTTTTTTTTGAAGTTTTCTTGTTCATGAGATATTGATTCAAATGTTATAAAATTTGTAATGGTTTTTGTTATCTTAATATCAATTATTTGATACATTATTCATGTTATTTACCAAATTTTATTTTATATGGTAACATAATTCCATATGAACATGTTTTAAAATATCCATTCATCGAAATTATGGGTTTTCTATAATCAGGTTAATTTTTTTATTCAATTGATTTTTATTCAATTGATTTTTATTCAATCATTACCATATTTTAAGGATTTATTATCTCTCTTTTGCTTCCATGAGACATATGCCTTATTCAACACTTTTTTATTTCATGTGGATTATATAATATACATTTTATATGATATATCATGAATATATTTATATAAATAAAATTTAAAGTTCCATTTTTTATTATTGATTTTATGGGGGTTATGATTTAAAAGTTACCAAAGTGGTAAGAGGTTTAAAATAAAATATTCATTTCCTTTCAGGATTGTATATACTAAATTTCCATTAAGAGAAATTATAATGATATTATACATTAGAACCCATATATATATATATATATCATATTATTATTTCTAAATGTTTTATGTATTAATACAATTATCCCCTCTTTTATTCTTAAAACGATCAAGATTTTTTTAACAAAATGACAACTTTATTTACTTTTTCAATGGATATAATATTCTATCCATGTCTATGCTCGCTAAAATGGTATTAATTAACTTTTTAATTGTACTTGAAAGGTTTTAAAATTTTAATTTTAATTACCTTTTTTTACTTCATATAAAAAGTTTTAAAAGAAATATTTTTAAATATGTGGTTTCAAACATGTCATTTTTTGACTTTTTTACTAAAGTGTGAAATGAATGCGTTCTTTTAATGTATACATTATAAAAATAAATTCTCACCATCATGATCATTGTTTTTTTTAAGGATTTTTAAAAAAAACATCGTGATTATTTTTAGTGAAAATACTTTTATCAATATCTTATGATTTTTTAGCTTTTAAGGTTACCAAAAGTAAATGACATTCTCCAATATTCTCTATGAAATATTTTTAAAATTATTTTAAAGGTATTGTAATCTATGAAAACATCCTTTAATGATTTCTCCACTTCACTATGATTATGATATTAGGGCACTAGTAATTATATTTCAATGGATGTATTTTAATGGTTATTTTAACGATATTATCATGATACACATTTCTCTTCCATGGGTAAATAAACTTATAAAGGAATAAAAGTTTTCCTTAAAAGTTTGATGATGGAAATGTAATCTTCAATGTGTTATATTCATGTAAGGTAAATGGAAATTATTGATGGTTATTAGAGAGGTTGAAATATCTCATGAAGATGGGTGATACTGATATATCTTAAATGATGGGTGATCGTGATATAGATCTCAAATGATTTGGGTAATGTTCCTAATCTTCAAATGTAAGGAAAGAGTTAATCAAGGAGGTTTATACAACCTATTTAATGGGGAACAAGTTCTTTCTAACATGAGTGATAATGGGTTATAAATATTATAACGACCCGGACCCGGCCAGCCACCCAAATAGTTCCAAATGGTTCGGGTGTTAGTACCTTAGGCGCACCTCCCCAAATGCCAAAGGCTACCGACTAGCAGCGAGGGCCTGTTAGGTATAGTGGGTAGGCTATAACCTCTCAGAGGATCATAATAAGGGTACCAGTCCGAGTATAACAGTGAAGATGCAGCGGAATGAAGGACTAAGTAGACTCGAACCAGACCCACAGAGTGAAAGAAAAATCAATATAAAAAACAATGAAAGCAATAAATATAAACAACTATATCAGAAATTAAACAGAACAACATGATGAATATCACAAGAAATAACTTCTATAAACAACTGACATACATCCATATCAATTCATACATATCAATTTATAATGGTTCCAATGGCTAACTAACAGTTGCTTCATAACAAAGTAAGAATGCTGATAAAGATAGAAAAAAAACAAGTAACCCCAGCTAGTAATGAACTCAAGGTCTATACCATATCATCCAACCACTAACGTAGCCCAGCTCCAAAAGCTGGCCACTTTCCTGGATGTAAATCCATAAAGTCTGCACACGTCGCGAAGGGCCCGTGCATGGTGTGAGACAAATATTAGTAGGATACCACCCAACGGTGTGAACCAAATATATGTGTTTAAGTAGTCATGCAAGTGTAAGGAAAACTGTAAGGAGTAAAATGCACAAATAAACACTAACTCCTATGGTGCTCTGCATCCACCATGGAGTGTCACATGCTTCGTCCAATTCCAAAATCTCAGTAAGTAGCCTGACACAATATTCCCCCTAACACTACTTGTCTCAAGTACCGACGTCCCGAAGGCACGCCCAAGAATAGTAACTCGGCACCATGTGCCACCTGACACCTCGTGTCTCAAGTACCGATGTACCGATGACACGCCCAAGAAGTAACTCGGAGGAACTGCGATGTCTGCCCTCAAATCACGGTGAGCCTCAGCCCCTAACCCAATAGTCTCAATGCTATCCTCGAAAGGCTCCTCACCTCCCACATGGCTTTCTACAGCAAGCACCCCCAACCAAAATACTTAACCGCAACTACGTGGGCTTCTACCCACACAAGTGGTCAAAACCACCTCATCACAAAGTATCTCTATGTGCACACTATTAAACGTCCTAGGTGAGCGGTAATCACCAAAAAAAGCACCTAAGACACCAACACATCTGACACCTCGTGTCCCTGCGACCATGCCGCTCAAGTCTGATGGCATCGCCATCCTAGTAAGATGGGCCATTCCCAACCTGACAGTTGTACTACCTCAAGCTAATGTCCATGACACCCAATCCTGTGGTCAAAACCAACCAAAGTAACTCGGGCCATACCCAACCTTTGATCAGCATCACTCAAGCGTAATCGGGCCAAGCCCAACACAACCCAAAGGGTCCATCATGTGCAATTCAGCAATTGCATATATATCAAATTCAATAGAACTCATAACAGGAAAACCAATTTGAACTGTTGAATTGCCCCAACCCAATGACTATTTAACAACAACACCATGGTCTTTAATGCCTATGACAACTTATATCATGCTTAATAAATTAAACTCAACACTTTAACACATTAATATTTAAATTAAAACCATTTTGTCATTCCCAATCCAAAATGCCTCGATGAGCAATGTCCCTCACCCGACCCCACTCACTCAAACTGGTAATAGGCTATACTCAAAGGCATCCCATAGGTCCAACAAGAAATTCAATATGAAACAGCAAATAAAACGGGTCCCGCTCAAAATACCAAAAAATGTGCCGAAGTCCGCGTCACCCAAACAACCACAAAATCAAAAAATGAGATATGCTCCGCCTACCTGAGACTCGTATGATGCTACTCCTTCGGTAATAGCCACCAATTCAGTCTAAAATGCGGTAAATCTATAAAAGATTCAAAACCAATGAGACTCCTATAACTTTTTCTATAACAAAAATCAAACAAAATGGACCAAGAGGAATTGAGGCCTTACCAAGGGGGTTCTGATGGAACAATCCATGATCAAAACAGAGTTCATACGATGATCTGGGAAAGGATTGAAGTCTCAGCCGGCTTGGTTCACGATACCGGGCAGAACATCAAATTTCTGCCTCAAAATGAGGCCACTGCCCATTTTAATGAAAAAATGAATGTATAGAGCATGTACTTCATGACTACACATCATGTAGGTCATTTATCTGTTCATAAGACGGCTGAATTTTGCCTCCTTACTTTCCATACCTACCGACATTAGTATACGGCGTGTACCTATGGGTACACAGTATGTACGTGGTTTCTCTTATCTCCCTCGCTGACTAACCCACACACCATGTATATCCCTCATACATGGCTAGACTACATGGTGTGTCCATGGGGACCATGACATGTACCTGGTTCCACCCAGCCAATTGGCCTACAAGCCATGTATGGCCACCACATGGTCAAAGGTACATGGAGTGTTTAAAACTACACGCCGTGTAGTAATAAATTCTACACGGTCATCACACGTCATGCACATGGCGAGAACACGACCGACACTCGCTTAACATATACACGGCGTGCAATAAAGGTACATGACGTGTAGACTGGAAATTTCTAGAAACTGCCCATTTAATCCAGTATCCTTGGAAAAAAGTCAAAAATTCAAACACATTCGGGATATTGACCCATTCGAAAAACCTAGGATATTACAAACTCCCCACATTAACATAGCTCATCCCCTATTTAACAGACAAAAACTAAAGATGGCACTGTACATACCACCCTGATCAATGTAACCTGATCTTCCCTGGTCTCAAAGATTCCGACAATATTCATTAAGGGGGATCCCCACCATAGGAATCGCCTAAACAGGTCTCAACCAAACTAAACTCAAAGAAACCAAGGTTTACTGACCTGTTTTCCGGACTTATAGTCCTTCTGTGACGCATCGTCACCCCTGCGCCACATTGGCACTCCTGTGTCATTCCTGACACCCAACGTATCCCACACCACATCGGTGTCCGCCTCCACGAGGTCTTGCATCCAATTGATTCTAAAAAACAAACCTGGTGCCTAGCACCTCAAGTATCCCGCATCCTCGATGCCCCGATGCCCATGTCACCTCATGTAACCCACATTCTCGATGCCTCGATTCCATGCATTTCATATATATATATATAAACAATACCACGCACATGATATGGTGTCGATCCCACTAACTAGAATCTAGTCAGTCCACATAGATACCGTGCAGCACGTGCACCCAAAACATACATGCCTCTATAGGTCATGCCAAAAAGGAAACAAGGAGATCACGGCCACACCGTGGTGTACATCTGACCATCGTCGGCTCACCAGCCTGCTCAGCCTCTGGCGGCTCCACGTCCTACACCTGGACTAAAGTACGACTGCCTGATGCCTAACCTCCCGGAAGATGTTCACCTAGACCAGAATGGAATGCTGTAAGCCATCCTCGAAGTGCCTCACCCTAGCTGCGTCATCGCTTACCATACCAGGTGCAAAATGAGACAACTCTATTTTGGTAGATGCGTAGTCCATGACGGAAATGTCTCCCTACTAAAGACTCAATAACTCCTGAGCTCACTCTGCCGTCAGTGTCTCCGGGTAAAAGTTCTCAAAGAACCTACCCTCGGAGTCCTTCCACGCCAGTCCCTCGTGCCTATGAGCCTGAACCTGTACGTCCCACCAACGCTTCACCGGTCCTCATAGCATGTACGTCTCTAGCTTAACCCTCCACCCTAGAGGTGTCTCGATTTGCTCTAAGATCATCTCCATACCATCTATCCAATTCTCAGCTGCCTGTAGACCACCCTCCCCCTGAAAAATCGGCGGGTGCTACGACTGAATGTCCCATGCCAGATAAGCCATTGATGGCTCTGTACCCTACGCACCTATGTCGATCCCCTATAAGAAACGTACCATGATAGCTCAGAGCTGCTCATCGAGCCAAAGTCCAAATGCTGCCAAACCCGGTTGATGTCCTGCCTGCACTGAATCCTGGACATGATCCTATCCCTGAGCCTGTCCCTGCGGCTCGTGCTCTGCCTGTACTAAATCCTAAACGCGATCCTGTGGAATTGTATCATCTCCTGCATGGCGCTCCATTGAGTCATGAAGGTTTAACCCGCTGAATACCATAAATGGTCAGACAACCCATATATATATATATATAACAATATATTCTATGCAGATAAGGAATGCAGTAAAGAGGCAGTGTATAAATACTACCCTTACTCTCACCAATCGAAACTCGTTACCTCGGCATCCCGACCTCACAGCCTCCTTACCCACCCTTTATAGAGCCATGTATTAATAGTACCTCGGGCCATGCCCGTCCTGACAACCAACGTTGCCTCTTACCCGATGACCGAGTCACCCAATCCTGACAGTTACACTGCCTCAACCATAGTACCTACCTACTCTCATAAGAGCCAGACCTAAATATCCTACAACATGAAATTCTAAGAAAACACAAAGCATGGCATACATATTGCAATAAACAAGCAATTCTATCAGGAGTTTCACCTATTCACATTTCAAAGCATAAATATCATGGAAATTGATTTTTATTCACATGGTATTATCACTTCACAAACATACGTGCAATTATGAAATTGAAATACCCTAAAAATTTACCTATCAAAATCCAAACAACATGCCTCACCATATTGGGCCAAGGTCAAATTCTCCCTTACCGCAACGGGTCAGGGGTCACATATCATAATCAATAACACCACACACGAAGTGAACCACCGAGGTGGAAATCATATAAACCGTAATCTGAGCGAAAAGAAAACTATAATTCCCACCCAAGGTAACTTGGTCCGTCCCTCATACTTGGGGAGGAAGGCACCCAACTAAAAGCTAGAAACCCAGTTCCAGTAACATCCAATCTCCAGTCTACCATATTCCAAATATTAAAACCAACAGAAAGAAAAGAGAATTTTGAATCTCCTTAGTAGCCAGCAAAACACTTCTATAAAACCCCTGTCAAGAACTCCTTTGATACCACTTTCTAACAACCCGGACCTGGCCACCCACCCAAACAGTGCCAAACGGGTCGGGTTTTACTACCTTAGGTGCACCTCTCCAAACGAAAAGGCTATCGACTAGCAGCGAGGGTCTGTTAGGTATTGTGGGGAGGTTATACCCTCTCGGAGGACCATAATAAGGGTACCGGTCTGAGTATAACAGTAAAGATGCAGCGGAATGAAGGACTCAGCAGACTCGAACCAGACCCGCAGAGTGGAAGCAAAATCAATATAAATAAACACCGGAAGCAATAAATATAAACAACAGCAGTGGAACATAAACAGAACAACATGTTGAATATCACATGAAATAACTACTATAAATAACTGACATGCATCCATATCAAGTCATACATATCAATTTATAACGGCGCCAATGGCTAACCAATATTTGCTTCATAATAAAGTAAGCATACTGATTAATAAAGGAAAAAACCATGTAACCCTAGCTAGGCATGACCTCAAGGTCCATACCATATCATGAAACAACTAACACAGCCCAAATCCTGAAGCTGGCCTCTTTTCTGCACATAAATCAATAAAGTCCGCACGCATCCCGAAGGGCCCATGCAGGGTGTGAGACAAATATCAACCACCTAACGGTGCCTACCAAATATATGTGTTTAAGCAGTCATGAAAGTGTAAGGAAAACATTAAGCATTACAATGCACAAATAAACACTAACTGCTCTGGTGCTCAGCAACCACCATGGAGTGTCACCAGCTTCGGCCAATGCTGGAATCTCTGTTAAGTAGCCCAACACCATATGCCCCCTAACACCATGAGTCTCAAGTACCGACGGCCCAACGACATGCCCATGACTAGTAACTTGGCACCATGTGCCTCCTAACACCTCGTGTCTCAAGTATTGACGTACTGAAGGCACACCAAAGAAGTAACCCAGAGGAACAATGATTTCTGCCCTCAAATAATGACGATCCTTTGCCCTCATCCCGATAGTCTATATGCAATCCACTGAAGGCCACTCACCTCTTATGTGGCTTTCTACATCTAGCACCCCCAACCAAAATTCCTAATCGCAACTATGGGGGCCTCTACCCACACGAGTGGTCAAAACCACCTCATCAAGGAGTATCTCTGTGTGCACACTGCTCAAAGTCCTGGGTGAGCGGTAATCACCAAAAATAGCACCTAAGGCACCAACACATCTGACACCTCATGCCCCTACGACCATGCCACTCAATTATGATGGAATCACCATCCTAATAACCTGGGCCTCGCCCAACCTGATAGTTGTACATCCTCAAGATGATGTCCATGACACCCAATACTGTGGTTAAAACCACCCAGCGTAACATAGGCCAAACCCAACCTGTGATCAGCATCACTCAAGCGTAACCGTTCCAAGACCAACACAACCCAAAGGGTCCAGCATGTGGAATTCAGCAATTGCATCTATATCAAATTCAACAGAACTCATAACAGGAAAAACAATTTAAACAATTTAATTGCCCCAGCCCAATGGCTATAGAAAAACACCATTGAGGTCTCGAATGCCTCTAAGAACTTATAGCAGTCCCAAAAAATTTAATTCAACAATTTAACACATTAATATTTCAATTAAAACCATTTTCACATTCCCCAGCCAAAATGCCCCGATGAGCAACAAACCCTCACCCAGCCCCGCTCACGCAAAATTGTAACACGGCATACCCAATGGCATATCATATGTCCAACCAGCAATTCAATATGAAATTGCAGATAAAACAGTTCCCGCTCAAAATACCTGAAAACACACCGAAGGTCGTGTCACCAAAACAACCACGAAAACACAAAAAGAGGTATGCACCACCTACCTGAGACTCGTACAATGCTACTCCTCCCTTAACAGCCGCCAATTAGGTCTAAAATGTGTTATATCTACAAAAGATTCAAAACTTCTCAAACCCCTATAACTTGTTCTAGAACAAAAATCAAACAAAACGGCTCAAGAGGAATCGAGGCCTTAATGAGGGTGTTCCGATGGAACAATCCGTGATCAAAACAGAGTTCAGACAATGATCCGGGGGAGGATTTAAGTCTTGGCCATCTTGGTAAGTGAAACCGGGCAGAACATATGAGTTCTGCCTCAAAATGAAGCTACTGCCCATTTTAATGAAAAAAAAGATAGTACATGGTGTGTACTTCATGACTACAAGCCATGTAGGTCATTTAACTGTTCATAAGATGGATGAATTCTTCCGCCTTACTTTCCAGACATACCGACATGAGTACACGGCGTGTACGTGGTTTCTCTTCTCTCCCTTACCGACTTACCCACACGCCATGTATATCCCTCATACACAGCTAGACTACACGGCGTGTTCAAGGGGACCATGACGTATACCTGGTTCCACCTAGCCAATAGGCCTACACGCCATGTATGGACACCACACGGTCGAAGGTAAAGGGCATGTTTAAAACTACACGCCGTCTAGTAAGAAATTCTATACGGTTATCACACAAAATTTACTTGGAGAGCACACGGCCGACACTCTCTTAACAAATTCACAATGTGCACTTAAAGGTGCATGGCGTGTAGTCTAGAAATTTCTAGATACTGCCCATTTAATCCAGTTTCCTTGGAAAGAAGTCAACAATTTAGATATGGTCGGGTTTTTGGCCCGTTCTAAAAACCCAGGTTCTTACAAATATAATTAACTAAGTTGCCTAAGATGGGTTCTATTTTTTTATACGGGTTTTAATGTGTTTATTTGTGAAAAAAGTGAGTTTTCCATGTGGATGTGATTTATATTATATGATCAAAAGAATAATATATAAAATTTAAAAATTTAATGGGTTTTCATGTTTTTGAATGGACTAATATATTTCTTTCCTTTATATCCCTTATTGACCATTTGTTTCTCATCCCATGTTTTCAAATGTTTCTCATTGGGCCTAAAAATGAGTAATTATTACTATTATATTTAGATCTCAGTAAAATAAATTTTCCTTGAACAAAGAAATTGTTTAATGCATGAAACAAGAGTGTAAATATACAAATCCTATTTTTGTGTCAAAATGGAAAGTGTGTGATAGACTTCCCTAAGTATTTTAATGGTTTTCTTAATTCCCTAAAAATTTAAGCATAAAAGATAATTGTAAGGTAAGAAAAGTTCAAGCCTTTTCATAAATCATTAAATTATGTCTTGATTAATGTATGATTCATTATATTTGGTATCAGAGAAAGGGTTTATATAACTTTATAAGATATTATTCCACTAAAAGATTAAGAAAACTTTAGGGTATAATATTTTTTTTGATCATAAGCTAGTGGAATTTTGTAACCTTAATATTTAGTATTCTATGATGAATTATGGTTATTTTAGGGTTATGTTAATATGTATACGAGAACCAATCTTATGGGAACTTAGGTTGAATCAATGGTGAATAAAATGTGTCTTATACTAAAGGAAGGGTGTCATAGAGTAAGGTATTCATAATATTTTTTATTTATAAAATCTGATTTACTTAATGATATTATTGGTTATTAACTCACTAATTTATTTTATTAGGTTACTATTCTTCAATATAAAAGGTAGAAATACAAAATAAACCTCCTTTACCTTTTAATAGATTCACTCAAAATCTTCATTGAAAACTCTTTATCATTTGATTTCGAAAAAGTCAATAGTATTTAACTTACTTATGTAAAACATTATAATGTATCCCAATAATCTTTTATACATTGATATCATGATGTAATATGGGATAAATTTGAAAATGATTTGAATATATCACTATCTTATCATACCCATTCTGGAAAAAACGTTAAGTAACTTTATCTTGATTTTATAATGGATGATTCAAAAAAAGTATTTTCAACCCTCTTCTTGTATACAATGGAGGGTAAACATTGGTTAGACTATATATGTATCATGTAATCTGAATATTTGTATTTTTATAGACACCAAACATTACATAAAAAATTCAAGTCAAACCATATACTAATTTATTATGGGAAACCAATTCAAGATGATGTCTCAAAGCTATATATATTCAAAACAAAGTAATGTTTACAAATTTTAAACTCTGTTAACATATGTTTAAATAAATATGTAATGATTTAAAATGGATAAATAAATAATAAGAACTTTTAATGGTTTTTAGGAACTATAATAATATATGTAATATAATAGGTACATCATGGGGAATCCATATTCAAAATTAGGATTGTATTGAATGGTGATATATATTTTAATGTTATGAGTTATTTTGTTTAAATTAGGTAACATTAAAACATTTCTATTTATGAATATCAGGACATGATTTATATTTTTTTGAATAAAATAGATGTGATAACATATATAATAGATTATTAAATATGTTGAATAATTAAATGTGTATATATATATGGTTTTAAGAATCATTATATTATATTTAAGGATTGATAAATTTAAGGATGTTCATAATTTTTATGTAATTAATACCATTTTGAGGTTTTATGTGATTGTATTACTTCAAGATATATTTATTGAGTTTATATAAATGTTTGAGGTATATGTAACCCAAATGATTACATTGTTTTCTTATGAAAAGGTTATTTTAGGAATTATACAAGTATATTTTTAGGATATAAGTTCAAATTTATTTATTACCATTAGAGTTAAGATGATATATGATGTTTATGTAATTATAGTTAATTGGGATAAATGAATTGTTATATTTTGGGATCATATAATTTATCATATAGATAACCATGGGATTGAAATTTGATTTTGTAACTAAGTGATTATAGTTATTAATAATGGATTTCACTATATTCGAGAAATTATATTATTAATGAAAATGGAAATAGTTTTAGCTAATATGAGAGTTTATTTAAGGAATAAAAGTTGGATTATCTTTGGGAATAATATATTATTTTATTGTGGAATTATGGAAATTTAGTTTATTTATGGAAAAGATCTATATATTTAAGAGATTAATATTTCTTAATATGAAGTTATATATATATTGTATATTTGTATAAACAAATTATGGTTTTGGTTAATTTCTATAGATTGGAGTGATAACTTTTTATCCTTTACTTGTTCTTGTGATTTGTTAAAAGTTAATTTTAGTTCTGTTGGTATGAAAAATTCATTTTGAATACAAATTTCGTGGAGTAAGAGATGATATAAAAGTGGAATTTGATCAAATCAAAAAAAATGATGAGAATCATGTTTATGAAATAGAATAAAATAATGTAAATATATTTTTCATGTTCTCTATCTTGATAGTAAAAGAATCCCTCAGCTCTAGGAAATAGATCTCAAAATAAAATTTGTATTCTTATATATTTATTTATGATGAATTAATGGTATTATTTTTCATGACCCCCTCCCTATAAATATGAACCATATAATATGGAAAAGGAAAAAGGGTGAAAATGACCCCCCCGAGTCCTGCCTTGAGTAGGTCCTAGGGTGGTTACCAGCACCAAGGGTATAGAAGTCTCACAAAAATGGGATGAATTACCATTTTTATTATAAATAAGGTCAAGAGATAATATGTTTCAACCACAATACAACTCCATGACATATATAAAATAAATCTAAAATCTATCCCACATGAATGTTTAAAATATAACTACTACAAAACAAGAGTCTCCAAAGTAAATACCAAAATAACAAGGCTAAGAAGCAACACAACAACTATCCCCACATCATAGCTAGTAATTCCTATAATGGTTTCCGTAGTCCTCCTATAAACCTGAAAGTAGAGTTATAATGTAGGTGAACATACAAGCATACTCATTATGAAAACCAAATTCTCTTATGCGCATGTGGTGAAGCATAATAATTCCCCTGTGAGGAAGTAATATACACCAAAAGTACCTGACAAGGTATACAAGACACCTGAACCTCACCAAAGGCACAGTCAACTAAAAACATAATTCAAGTAATGTAATTGAGTGAATATCTATTATAGGGTATCACTCACCACTTTTCCACTCGTTAGCCACTCTCACACCCTAATGGGAAATGTTCTGAAACCCCCCCACTTCTTCCGAACAAATCAAACCACATCCCAACCGCACACACCTGGAGCTCATAACCATAACACATACCACCTATATACACCAGTTCAACATAACACATCACATATCTCCCAAAAACAACTAGTTTATAAACAAAATATCATCTCATCTTGAATAAACCATGGAAACCACAACTCACCCACACACATGGGCCCTACAAACTACAATGTTCTAGAAGAATCATGGTATAAAATGACCTGGAAGAGGGAGCGAGTTAGAGATGGTGGCCATCCATCCATCCTCCCACTGGGATGATTGGGAAAGAAACCCTCCCCAATATTAATGGGGGTGTTCAACACATGGTGCTCAATAAGGGTGGGGTGAATATAGAAATCAAAAGGAAGTATAATTGTATATATATGTACTAAACACTCAGCCCAACCTTTGACTTATCAATCAAACAACCAACCACCCTATGATACTAAAAACTCTCCAGATACCTCTAAATGAAGATATCCTAATGAACGATGGTCAATTATGAAGTTGATAAATGAAATACTCTTAAAACCCAATCATTTTGAAATTATTGGGAATTTACTAATTATTCCATCCCTACATAAGAAACTAACAACTACAGCACACAAACATCTTTACAACCAATCCAAATTGAGGAATAAAACTATTATAAAACACCCCACCTCACACTTTTCCCCCACTTAGAACCCAATCAAACCACTTCCATTATCATTCTTCAACTTAATTATGACCAATCTAAGGCAAAAACCCATTACTGAAAACAACACCTTCCAAAATATCACATTAAAACTATATTCAATATCCCCTATGCATATCCACACCATGCCCAACAAAATAAACAAAACATAACCTAGATGAAGTACCACTGCACAACACCACTCACCCAGTAACATAATCATAGAACAACTGCAACCTAAATCCCCGTTACTCAACCACTTCCCGTACAATCCACAATCAATCAATCTCTCAAATTGAGATTCCATTACACCTTTAAACCAACCACCCACACCACCATGAACTCAACAACAACCCACCACAACCTGTAAAAAGAACAAGGAAAAAAATATCCACACACATCATGCAACCACACCAAACAAGTCAATGGGAATTCATATTTATCATATAGTTATTTAATTACAAATTGATAATTTAAGGGTTATCACAGAACATGTTTTATCATAGGGAATCCATTTATTTCACCAGATTTACATGGTTAATCTATTTCATATGTATATGACCATTCAATAAGAGATCAATAAACCGAAGTGAAAATAAAGACCACGAAAAACCTTGATATTCAGAAGGCATAAAGACAATACAATTCACAACACGGATCAAAGATAGCAGATAAAACAAAATGATCATCAACATCATCTTCCCCGCCCCTCATTTAACTTTATTAATTTTGGATTCTATCATATTTAGAAGGATATAATATGACACCAACCATGTATGATACATAATAAAAGAGATATGAAGGGATACCTACTTAGAATAACTGATAATCGACAACTCATCCTTGCGATAAAACCGGGTGTCTATGAATAGAAGTGAAGAGTCCAAGGGAAAACTGAATTTGAAGGCCAAAACCAAACACATGACTCCCCAAGGAAGAAGGGTTCTTGGAATGATTTCTAGAAAGATTATATATAAAATGCACAAGGGAGGATGGATATCGGCTTTTGAAAGTCTAGATCATATATCTCAACAGAAGGGAGATGATTTCAATGTACTTAAAATGAATGTCATGGAAAAGACCACATGGATTGGTTTTTTCAAAGTCTATGGGGAGTTTTTATTTTAAAGATATAATTAATATCCTATAAAAATACTTTAGAAACTATCAAAAAATAATTAAACATGATTTACATCAAAAAAATGTAACAGTGGGTGAATGAGAAAAACTGGGAAAATCTAGAACTGACTCACCATTGGGTGAGTCACTAATGCAAGTCAATGACACAACTCATTGATGTCACTCACCGGAACTCCTCAACGATGCCATTCACAAACACCACTCACTGATAGCAATTCACTGATGCGACCCACTGATGTGACCTAATGTTAGTGAGTCACCAACATGACCCACCGACAATGAGTCACTAAGGTGACCCATAAAAACAACCTACAGATGCCTCTAACTGAGGCCACCTACCAAAACCACCATCCAATGCCACATACTGATGCCACCTGTTGACTCCACCTATTGACACCTCCTACTGGCACCACCTACCGATGCCACCAACCATGGGGAAACTAGATTTTTAGCAGACTCTTGAAGTGAGTCATTGTGACCTCTAGAATACCTAAAACACTATATTTTGACAAAGTAATGTCTAGGGGAGGTCCAAGACATTATATCAGATACCTATGAAACTATTACTGTCCTCAAGAATTCATAACTTACCTAGAAGGAAAAGAGGGGTCCAAATAACCACCTCATGAGATACCTCTCAAGGATCCTTCTAAACATTAAACACTACTAAGACATCAAAGTTCTACGATAAATTATCCCATGGTCTTTGATGAATGGATTGGAACATCAAAATAAATGAAAAAATCCTTCGAAATATACTACCCCAACTGACCACAAGACACACCACACAAGCACAAGAACCATGCCATCCCCAAAAGTATAATCATCTGGACACAAGAATCAAATAATGTATTCCTCCAGGTCAAGATTCTATCCACACTGGGCGGCACTAAATCACCCACGTGGGTTTAATCACATCTTCATAAATGCATCTCAATTAAGAGTTAGGTCCTCCTCTCATCATATGTTAGTATTTTACTACACATTAATGAACAAGGAAACAACTCATCTCATAGAAAAGAAAGGTCCAAGCATCACATCAAAAACCAAGAAAGGAAATGAAAAATCTCAGAACAACTCTATGTACTAGGCATGAATCTGTGATTCTTGTTCCTAAGTACCCTCCTCCAGGACACCATACCTCCACAACACACGAACCAAGGAAATGGTTCATCCGCACAACACCTTCTCCCAATGATACTGGATCTCAACTAGCTGCTCCACGAATTCTGCATAATGTTCCACATAAAACATTCCCTATTCAATGAAACAATAGTAATCATGAAGGCATCAATAGGGAATTTTAACTCTACTTTCAATTTCAAACAAAGTTGTTTAAAGGAATATTTTTGTAAATTTATTATAGAATGTGTGACTTTCTATGCAATATAAAAATTTAATGTTTTTAACATATACCACATAAATGAATTTTACCAATAGTAAAAACATTATTTGGTATTTTTATTCCTTTAAAAGAACCCATAATGTTTTCAAATAAAAACTATTATTCGCTTCTTTTCTTGGTTTTTTAGATTTGAATGTGAGGTTTTAATGGAAGGGGATATATTAATATACTAAAATGTTTTGTTTATGGGTTTAAAAGTTAATTTTTATGATTTTGATGATGGAAATGATGTTTTTATGTGTTTATTGTATGTTATACTTCTTTGAAATTTTTTATGATTATGGGTTATTGTTATATATATATATATATATATATATTTAATTCATTGGGTAAAATTACTTTATTCAGAGAATTACGTTAAAATTAATGGAGTAGGTTATTAAATTTGTAAGAGTTCTTGTAAGATGATGTCCTAGTGAACCTACATAAATTTTATATGTTTTCAAATGATTTTTCATTTAAATAATTTTATTTCAAAAGGTAAGATAATGATATTATTTAAAGGAATCATAATTCTTTTTAATGGAAAATGGTGTGTTTTTAAAAAATTGTCTTTCATAGGTTCTCATGTTTTTTTAAAACTTTGATGATTATTATTTTTTACATTATTTTTTATTATAAAGTGTTTTTTAAAAAACATTTGGAATTAATTTATATTTTGGGTGCCAGTAAATGATTATTTGAACTCAAATTTTATAATGTTAAGGAAAAACTCTCTTTTACGATCTAATGATTTTGAAATAGACTAACCAATTTATTTTCATCAATGTCTATGTAACTTAATGATGTTTTTTGTGCCATTTCCTTGTTTTTTTAATACTTTTCATAGGGTTTAATGATGATTATGAACAATGATAAAATCAATTTAATTATTATGATGTTTTTAATGAAAATATAACATGTTACTTTTTTAATGTATTGAACTCCAAAAAATTGGTCACTATGTAGCAGTGTCGGATTTGTAATTCATGTGTTTCTTAAAAGAATTATGAAATATTTTTTCATAAATAAAATTATAAAAAGGTATTAAATAAATTCATAAAATGAATTATGATTTAAAAGTTAAATTATAGTTTAAAAATGGATGGAGTCTTTATATTAAGAATATATGAGGTATTATAGAGTCCAACTTTTTATCATGGATACAACCGGTCCAAATAATATTTCTAATCAATGAGTAATTTTTTTAATGAGGATACTAGGACATATATAGGTAGATAAGAAATATACAATCATTGATGTCACTATTATGTTAATAAATAGAACTTTTATACTTTATAATATGGCCTTCATTTTCCATTTGTTGATCTAGGAAATAATTTTTTAAAATACTTTTTCTATATAACAACCATTACCATTACCATAAAGAAGAGTAATTCCTATATATTGAAGGGATATTTTCTCTTATTAACCCTAATCATTATAAGAAATTTATTTTTTATAGATCAAAATTTTATTCCAAAAGATATAAAAAAACATACTATAACTAAGGGATTGACCATGGATGTCATTATAATGCTTCAATACTACCTTAATAGACATCAAAGTTACTTATAAATCCACTAAAAACATAAAGAGATCATTAGTATGGAATAAATTGAAAGGGTGAAGTTGTTCTCTCCCAATAATAATAATAACATTAAAAATAAAATAATGAATATAACTATAATAATCACAAAATAATAATAATATCAATAGTAATAATAATAATAATAATAATAATGAAAATAGTAATAACAATATTAATGAATAAAGTAATGAAAATATTAATGAAAATAATGAATAAAACAAAAAAATATAAAAACAACGACAACAATCATGACCATGACAAGAAAAAAAGAAATAAAAGTAATAAAAAAATAAAAAACAACAACAACAATAATTATTATTATAATAATTAATGATGGTGGGGGTAAAGATCCAACAATCAATATGAGTTAAATTTATTTAAATGAAAAAACGGCTATACTAGAGATATATATAGATGGGTATATGAATCCCCTCTAATTTTTGAAGAGTAAATATGTATGGAGTTATCATGAAAGTTCAAAGACCAGCAAGAAACATTATAACTCGAATGAAGACTTTTAGAATGAACCAATTATTAATTTTCCCTCATAATAAGTATAAGTCTCCATATGAAAAAAATCAACGAACATTTGTAAAAAAAACTCCACTTAGAGTAAATTTTATGTGGTATATTACAAAGTCACTTTTTGATAATATTGACCATAGTCTCTATTTCATTTTCTATTTAGAGTGTGGTGAAAACATATTTTTTAGTGTACTTGACAAAAATGATAACATCCAAAAGATCATTATCAAGACAAATTATTTTACTCAAATGTCAATTGAAGGATCATATCATGAAACATTAAATGTTCATAAGAAACCACCACAACTAAAATTTTTACGATCTTTAAGATAAAAATAATATATATTATCCTCTATCCTTGTTGGTAACGGGATAATCCATCTAAAACATTTCATCCTCTAGAGCCTTCTAAGGATGTGATACCCAGTAAAAATCATTAAAATAATGAATTACTCCAAGGAATTGTTCATATTAAATTATTGAGTCTAAGAAAAAACTCAAATATCCATGAAAATATATATGAAAAAATATCTTGAATCAATATAATAGTTTTTGATATTTATGGAAGTTATAAGAGTCTAGAAGAAGTATAATATTGAGGAAATGATAATTGAAAATATATTGATATGTTTTAAACTGATTATCATATTTAAAAGTTAGACCATGAAGGATGTGATATCATAAATTACTGATAATTCAAGTAGGAACATGCTGAAGATATATTTCTAGATATCTTTCAAAAACACGAATTTAATAAAGAGGTGTTGAATATATTCATTGGCCTCATAGAAAATCACACAAAATGAAGCAATGTATTACCCTATTATAATAGAGAGATTGTCTTTTTGAATCCTATTATTCCAAATTTTCCATATTATAAGAAATTTAAAATATTTAATGAATATATTATTAAATAGATTCATCCATATAAGGGGCGTTTCACCTATACCACATATGTATATATATAAGAGATTAGTGGAAAGCGTACCCATACCGGTTGGAAATTGAATAGAAATATCCAAGTCATCAAACCCAAATTATTTTATATACTCAATGATAGGCATGTGGATAAGATCCACAATCTACTCAAAACAACTCATTGATTCAGACTGAGAGATGTTAGAAGTATGACCAGGGGACAATAATCTCTTGATATTGGGGATTTGAGACAAATTTATTCCAAAAATATGATCTTAGTTTTTTTCTATGGTTCCATTTAATATAAGGAATCATCTCCTAGAATTATTTCCTAATATAAGGTTATAAAATTAAGTCAAGGTAGAAAGAAGTCCCCTATAATATTTATCAATAATATTTATCTTGATGAATTTCATAGGAGAATTAGATCCTAAGTAAGGGTTCCTTGTATAATTCAAAATCTATGAATTATTAAAGAAGAATAATTTTTTAATTTAAATATCACCTAGAAAATGTATTTATTAATTTATTGCATGATACAATGATCATATTCTCAACATTAATATACCTATTATAAAAAACAATTATTGATGATCCTCTAATGTAATGAACAGAGACTTAACAAAATATTGTACTTAAATAAATAATATTTTCATAGATAGTTACATAGGAAACATTGGACTAAATTGAAACATTTATATCTTAAAATAAAATTAATCCATCATATTATATCTATTAAATTAGAAGTTATAAAAATAAGTAACAATGTTATGAAATGTATGATGTAAAGAAAAAACATCAGGTAATGGAATTCTTCCATATGTATGAGATGGTGAAGGAAGTATATTCAGTAGGGTTTTATATAGACTTATCCCAATCTGAACTCATAAAATTATTGTATGAGATAAATCATATGGGAGAGAAATTCAAGATCATGAAAATTTCCACATGATCTATATTAAAAAAATCACTACCCTCAACAACGGATAGATCATACCTTATATAGAGATATTGTATGAAAATATTTATGGGATATATAAAAATAAATTAGGATTAAATAAAAATTTAATTATTAATGTAACAAGTTATTTATCACAAGTTTTTTTCATAGTTATCATGTTTACTTTGAAGAAAAAATGAACTTTATTTTTTATAAGAAAAATCATTATATTTCATATTTAGAAACTAAATTTATAATTTTTAAGGTTTAATTAGTTAAAAATAATATCATTTTTGGATTTATAATTTCGAAATTATTTTATTATTATTTTTTTTGGATTTTTATAAAATAATAATAATTTACATGAATAGTGATTTTTTCCTAAACTTTGAATTGTATTACTTTATCAGTATGTAAGTGAGAAATTAAATTTTATAAAAAAATATAATTTATAAAATATGTATTTAATTAACAAATCCTTTAATTATAAATATATTTTTCATCCATAAATCATAACAAAATGTTGAGTTTTTAGTCCAAAAAACTTTCTTACATTTTAAAGATCTTTATAGCTTTTAGTTTTAGATAATTAGGCCATACCTTCAACATTTCAAAAATATCTATTAAAAATGGCCACTTATACTATGTATGCATTTTCCCACCATATAAAGAATTTAAAATGAAACATTTTAAATTTTCAAGGAAAATGTTCATGAATTTCAATATAAATTCTTCATTGTTATTAGAAATCCTTCAAACCTATGAAAAAAATTTAAAAATGTGGACAAGAAAAAAAATATTAGCATGCGAAAATAAGTAAGAAATCTATTTGTCTCGTGCAAAACAGGAAACCCCTTAAATATTTTATCTTCATCATCATATTTTATGAGATTATGAAATAAAACATACCCATATGAAAAAATCAATTTTTTCTCAACGAAACCCATTAATACCCATGATAATAAAATAGATACCCTTGTAGGGAATTTAAAGCATCATATTCATAACCAATGTTAACTTGTGTGAGAAATAATTCTATCCCTGTTAAATCCATATGATAAACTACCCTAGTTAACTCCATTGCAATTTTATTTTAATATAAGAAAAATTAAAAAATTAATTGGATATCTATATCAGTCTAACCCACCATATAAGTGGTATCATACTCACCTGTTCGTATACGCTATACTAGGATCATCTATTCTTATACGTTGTATTAGGATCACCCATGCGTATAAGCTTTACTGTGATCACCCATCATCATTTATAATTAAAAATTACTATATCTTGATTAAAAAATTATATTCTACCACCTTTTCATCATAAACCCCTTAAAAACACGTTTGAACCCATATTCAAAACACTTTCAGTTATATAAATTCCCTTTCCTTTTAAAACCAAATTTTCAAAACTAAAATACCCCAAAAAAGGGAAGAAGAGTTTTTCATAAATAAATAATGTACGGTTATGAAGGAATAAAAACAGAAAATAATATTTTTTTGGAGGGAAAATCTATTGACTTCGTATAAGTTAAAACACAAAATTCTTTTTTTCCCTTTTGTAATGAAATTGAAAAATGTTCCATATAAAATAATTAAAAAGATTCCTTTTTAAAAAAAATTGTAAGAATTTAAAAATAGACATAAAATTTACATTATAATTCATTTATTTCTATATAAATATATCAATTAAATAATTTTATGAATATATAAATTGAAGGAAAATATTTGGAAAAGAAATCATTAAAACATTCAAAATGAGGTTTTAATTTAATGCGGCCCAAACCCCGAGTCTTAATAAATATGTATGTTTTTTTATCTTCCTGAATAATAAAATTATACTAATTATTTAGTTTCTTAAGAAAAATTTTCATGTTTATTATTCCTTTTATTTTATTTATTATGATGTTATTTTCAATTACTTAATAATTTATGTTAATTTCCGATTTTTTGATAACATTTGGGTCATGTGTGCAAAATGAATTCGATAGGTTTATTATGGTTATAGTGGTAATTTTTAAATCATATAAAAAATAATAATCATGATATAATATTTATTTTTATACATTAAAAAAAATTAACCATCCATGAATGTAATAATGGAGGAATGTATCACATCACATCATGGAGGTGGTAGTACACGGACATGCATGAAAATTGTTATCATTTTACAATATATGAAATGGTAATAAATCTAATGGTATATTAACATTTAGAAATTATAATAATGTAATAAATATATTATATATATTTATATATTAAATCCAAAATTATTAACAATTATGTTAGGTGGTGATGAGAAAATGAATTAAATCAGTTCATAAGGCGGTAGTCTTTCACACACACGAATGATGGTTTAATTTCCTAATTGATTGAAGAAAGGCATGAATTATATTTAATAAATTAACATAATAAAATCTCATTATATGGGAGATAATGATGTTATTATGTCAAAATGGTTATAAGAGTTTTGAATGAGGTAGAAGATGAAATAAAACTACAATATTTGGTTAAAATCTATACCTCTTCTTCAGATTACCTCATTTTCTTCACTCCTTAATCCCCATAAGGTTAGTATTATTCCAAAAATAAGACATATAGAAATTTTTTATATATTATATGAAGGTATTTGGTTAGGTATTTAATGATAAAAAGTGCTTAAGATGTGCAAGGAAGAGGGAGAGAAGGATCTAATTTATATGTAAGGGGAAGGAAACTCATGGAATCAATTAAAGTATTAAATTAATATAAATTAATTTTTATTTTAAAGTGGATAAAATTGATATAATTATAATATAATGATATTATTAGTCTAAATAATCCCATATAATAAAATCTTTACAGGTTTATGTGATTTTTTCACCCCTATCTCTTTGCTTTTACCCCCATTAACCCTTTTGAGGATTACTGTGGTATCAATGTTTTTTACACTATTAGAGTCGAAAAGTATCTATAAAAAGAAATTTGACCAATAAATGGAATGTGTTTGATATAACCAATCATATAAAATTAATTTTGTTGAATATATTCTTTTTATGAATTTTTAATTATTAGTAAAATATTTTATGTTATATAATATCATTAATGTCATTTTTGGAACTATTCATTAAATTTGACATTAAAGATATAATGATTATAAATGAAGTAGAATATAAAGTTTTAAGAAATCTCAAATATTTTATATATATCTATAAAATTAATTATACACAATAAATCTCCCAAAAAAAATTCTTTTATAGTTTCTAAAATAATTTATATGATTTTTCTAGTACTTTCACTAGCACTCCGTTGGTGTTACGTAAGCATTTATGGAAATTATCTCATTAATAAAAATTAAAAATAAATTATGATTATAAAATTTTAATTTATATTTAAAATTATAATTTATAACTAAACATAACAAAATTTTACCCATATTTAAAAAAAATATAATATTAAAATATAGTGATATTTTGTTTTTATTCTTTATTTAAAATTATTATATGGTCCTTATCAAAGTAAAGTGGCAAAAAAATGTCACATTTTACAAAATTTTATGTAAATTCTATAAAAATTATTACCTAAAATATTTAATCATTTTTGAGTTATGTTTAGGCCTTATCAAATTTGTTTTAACCTTAATTACCTGATTCACCCTTACTAAGGTGACAAATATTCACTACGATTATTATATACAATGACAAAAAATAAATTGTTACTATTTATGAAATTTGAATATCATGATTAAAAATATAGAATCTAATTTTTAGTATTCAATTTCTAAATTTGGATGAAATGAATTTAATATAAAAATTCAAATCAAAACAAATAATTATTTTTAGAAAAATGTGTTTTTAAGCCATAAAAGTAACTTATACCAAAATCTGTTATAATGATGATTCCTATGTAATTAATTATATTATTTATAATTAAAGGGTAATTTTGTTATTTTATGATCAAATAGTACTTTTTAATTACTTTATTTAATTAAAATTAAATACAATATAATAAAAAATATGTATTTTTTTACTATTCACTAGAAAATCAATATTTTTAGGAAAATACCAAACTTTCACCATAATATCACGTTTATATGATGATTTTAAAAATCAGTATCGTTTTTTAAAATTAAAAGTATAAAAATTAGAAATTATGCTTTAAAATAAAACCATATAACACATGAAAGCAAATTCAAAAATATTAAAACTGTTTCCTTTATGATTTAAAAATTACATAATACTCATATAATTAATAAAAATATATAAAGTATAATTAATTAATATTAATAATGCATAAAATTTATTTTCTATTAAATTTACATCGGTTCTTAAATTCTTCCTCCTTTAGGTATTTTCATCATCAGAATTTTATATTATGTCAAATAAAAAGGGGTTTATGATGCTCAAAGGAAATGTAAAACATTTTTAAAATCATTTTAATGGGTTAAAATATGACATAAAAACAATATCATTCTTTTTAACTTCTATTAGTGGCACCATGAAATAATATAAATTAGGTTTGGAAGAGAAAATGAACAGAAAATATTCAGTATGAAATACCTTTTAGGATTTTTGAATGGTTTAAATGAAACCAACATTAGAAGATAAACCCATGTATCAAGGATGTTAATTTAAGACAAAGAACCTATAAGAATAAGAAAATTAGATACCTATAAGATAAATAGCTATATAATATCACCATTTTGTAGTGTAATTCATATTTATAAGAATATATTAAAAGAATAGAGTGAATGACATGATGAATGGGAGTTGATTCAACAATGTGAGTGAACTATAAATCTGTACAATAGTAGAATAAACCATCAATTACTTAATTTTAATTGTATTAGAATAATTTTTTTGATTTATAAGAATTAGAAAATAATTAATACCATAAATCCAGATACCATGGTTTTATTTTATATTGTTGAAATCCACTTTTTCTTTCAGTATGAAATCCATATCTATCGAAATTAAATAGTCAATTTCATAGTGATATTTCCCTTAATAAAAAATATAGACGGTTGTGTAATTTTAAATAATTTAAAATAGATACCATGATCTTGGGAAATTTTTATGAAATCAAATGTTTTGGGATAGATCATGTATTTTCTTACAAGTGATTTTGATATTCAAAAATCAATCCAAATCATTTGAACATTATTTTTACAATGATATTGATGATTAAATCATAGAGAAAGGATAAAAAGGTTGTGTGAGATATTTTTTACTTCCATATTGATAATGTATCTTTTATATAATGAAAATAAAATCATTAAGACATTAAATCAATTATTGTATGTTGAATTGAAAAATGTTCTTATAACTAATTAAAACACCCATATAAATTCTATAATAATTTATACTTCAATTCCTTTATACCATAGTTTATTGTCATTATTAATCAATTGTAAATAATAATAATATTTCTTATTAACATTATAATACCTAAGGATATATGAGGCTACTAACTTATGACCCCACAACAACCTAATAACTTAAGAAGTGTATTATATTTTAATCATACACTTCTAAAAATATATTAACATCTAATGTCATCTAAAATTTCCCTTTGATACCAACTATAAAAACACTGCCATAAAAATTACATAATAATGAGTTTATAGTCAAAAATTCACTTTCTAACATTTTGAGGATGTTTACGATTTAGAATATTATAGAATTAAGATATAAATCTTACATAAAAAACCCAGATATTTGAAAGTGGACACTTATAATCTGTATTTATTTTCCTAGTAATATAAAACATTTAAAATGATACATGTTTTATTTTAATTAACATTATTCTTTAATTTCATGGTGACTTTTTTATTTGTTCTTACACATCCTTAAACCATGTGAAAAACATTTAAAATATGTGATCAACATAAAAATATCAGTAAGATACAAAAACTAATAAAACCACTAGTACAATGAAAAACATGAAAACCCACAAAAATTTTTACCTTTGCTACAATATTATTTGATATACGAAATAAAAAAATAACCACATGAAAATTAATATTTTTCTGTAAAGAAAACTTTTAAAACCCATAATAAGAAAATATAATCCCTTATAGGAAACATAGATAATCATATTCATAACCCATGTTCACTCATGTCATAAATAACCAGAGCCTAGTTAAACTTATAAGAGAAACCACCGTAAATAAATCCATACTTATTTCCTTTGAAGATAAGGAACATTACCCAATACATTGGAGATATATATCGGGCTAATAAACATTATAAAATTTATCAAGCTCACCCATTTATATAATATATATCTGAATCACCCAATCCTATAATCTGTATTGGGATCACCCATTTGTATGAGCTATATCAGTATCACCCAACATCATCTATAATGCTCACTTAACATATAAGAAATAAAAAATTTTATTCTTTCATATTTTTATCTTGAAACCCTTAAAATATTTTTTGAACCGATTTTAAAAACACTTTTATATATCAAAATATCCTTACATTTTAAAAACCCATTTTCAAAAATAAAATACCCTGAATTAAGGGAAGAAGGTTTTTTATTTGAATAAATAATGGAATATAATAAATAATCAAAAAATAAAATAATAGTTATTGAAGTGGGAAAATATATTTATTTTGTATACATTAAAATGGATCATTAATTATGCCTTCTTTAAAGAAGGAATAAATTTTTATTATATAATATTTAAAAAGATTATTTTTTGAAAACATTTTTAAGATAATAAAAATGGAAAAAAATTTATTAATAATACATTTTTTTCATATAAATACATTTATAATATAATTTTATGAATATGGACATGGAAGGCAAATATTTATAAAAATAAATAATAAAAAAGTTATAATAATGTTTCATGTTAAATTGTCTATTACCGTGAGTCTAAATCATCACAGACATTCATTATCTTTATAAATAATAAATATATATTATTTATTTATTTATTTAATAAAATTTATAGTTTATTATTCATTATATTTAATTTATTACCATGTTATATTCAATTAATTAATACTTTAATTTCATGTCAGACGTTTTGATGATATTCGACTCATACGTTAAAAATATATACATTAGGTTGACTATCATCATTTTTATACCATATCCAAAATAATAATCATGAAATTATCCCCAGTTTTATAAATTAAAATCTATTTTATAACCATCTATTAATGAAATATGGGATAAATGATTCACATCACTTCATGGAGGTGGTAATCCACATATATGCACGAACGATGTTATCATTTCATAAAAGATAGAAATAGAAGAAATTAGATCATATAATAAACTTATATAATGATAATAATTTAATTAATATCATATATATATTGAATAAATCATTATAAATAATGGTGAGAGGTGGTGATGGAAAAGGAATTACATCGGTCTGCGAGGTGGTACTCCAAAGTACACATGAATGATGGTTTTATTTCACATTTTATGGAAGAAGAAGATGTATTAAGTTTAAGAAATTAACAAATTAACATATAATTATATGGGATATACCAATTTTATTATATCATAGTGGTTATAATAGTTTTTAAGGAGGTAGAAGAAGAAATTAAAATAAAACATTCAGATAAAATATATATCCCCTCTTCAAAAAACCTATTTTTCTTTACACCTTAAGCCCTAAAAGTTTGATGTTATTCCCAAAATAAGACTTATATAACATGTATATAGATTTTATTAAGGTATTTTTTAGGTATTTTTTCTTCTATATTTTTTAAAATGTGTGTGAAATAGAGTAGAAGAGGAACCCATTTATAATTGAGGGGAGGGACACTCTTGAAATTACTCTAGGTATTAAATTAATATGACTTAATTTTATTATTAAATAATATTATGTTTTATATAATTATAATATAATCAAATTGTTATTCTAATTCATGTCATCTAATAAAATTTGGACAAGTTTATGTGTCATTTTCATCCTTATCTCGTTGTTTTAACCATAATTAACCCTTTTGATGATTACCACGGTATCAAGTTTTTTCACACTGAAGGATTAAATAATGTAAATATAAATGAAAAAATAACCCATAAATGGATCATGGTTGATATTATATTCCATATGTAATTCTCTTGGTCAAATATATATATATTTTTATTAAATTTAAATCAATTATTTTTTTATTATAAAATATCCTTTATATTATTTTTGGATATATTCATTTAATTGGAATTTATATTCATCGAGATAATAATAAAAATAGAATATAATCTTTTAAAAAATCCACAACATGTTACATATATATATATATATCTATTAAGTTTAAGAGACACTATAAATCACCCAAAAATATTGGATTTATAAATTTTAAAATCATTTACATGATTTTTCTACTACTTCTACCTGAACTGTGTGGGTGTTGCATAAGCATGTAAGGAAATTATTTCATGACTAAAAATTAAAAATATGATTTCATGATATAAAAAATCATTAATATTTCAAATAACTAATTATAACTAAAGGTCATTATCAAAGAAAAGTGGTATGTAATTGACACATTTTCAACACTTTTACTGGTATGTTTGAAGAAAACTTATCCAATAAAATAAAGAAAAGTATTACGGATATTTTTTTCCTTTATCTATTTATTTTTAACCTAAAATACTCGATTTACCCTTATTGATTTGAAAATTATTTTCTACGACCACTATTCATAAGGATAGAAAATTAGAGAAACATATTTACCAAATTTGGAAATCGTGGTTCAAAATAAAGAATCCATTTTTCAAAATTATATTTCAATAAATGTTAGAAACTAATTTAATATAAAAACAAAACATGCAATGAAAAATAGTGTTTAGAAAAATTCATTTTTTAGCCAAAAAATGAACATATACCAAAATTAGGTGTAATGATGATTTATATGCTATTAATTCAATTATTTATAATTAATGTATAATTATCATAATTTAATATAAACTGAGACCTAAAAATTGCATTATTTAGTGAAAAGAGAATACAATTTTCCAAAAAAAATCTATATTTTTCCACTATCCAATGAAAAATAATTATTTTCAAAAAATTACAAAATTTTACCACATGATATCTTTGATATGATTATTTCAAAAATGTTTTTTTTAAAATTAAAATTATAAAGTTTATAAATTAATATTTTATATATTACAATAAAATACATTAAAATTAATTTAAAGGAATAAAACTATTTATTTCTTGATTAAAAAATGAAATAAAATTATTATAATTAAAATAAATATATAAAACATAATTAATGAATATTAATAAGTTGTGATTTTTTTAAATTTATTATTTATAATACATATGATTAATCTTACAAAAAAAATTTTCAATTATAATAAAACAACGGATTTTGGTATTTTCATTTAATTCATCATTATTTTTGTAAATTTGGATTTGGATTGATTTTAAAACAACTTAAAATTTATCTATATTAAAAAAAAATTATTGAAAAATTAAAATCAATCACAATGTTATCCTACACATAAATTTTAATCATAAAAAACACTTTTCCAAAAAAAATATTTTTATACGTTATGTGCGTCTATTTTAAAATTAACATTTAACACTTTTAGAAATTTTATATAATAATTTTTTATTTTAAATTTGAATTGATAATTTTGAAATTTTATATGAATGTAAAGTTTATTTTTTATTAATAATTAATCACTTATGTGGAAAATTAATTACCCCCGTAAAATAAAAACGGTAAAAATAGATATACTAAGATGAAATGACCCAAAAATTTTAAATACATGTATCCAAATGGATAGTTGAGGTGTATTGTTTACAAAAAATCCCCTCTTATGTATATTTTTTTAACCTTTTTATCCTTTTACCTTTGAGTGGTATCTTTATATTACTAAAAATGTAAAATGTGCTTTGAAAATTTACATCCTCTTTACTTATGAAAGGGGATCATTCTACCATTTCATATTACACCTTTCTCTTGGAATTTAATTCTAAAACACTGCAATTTTATTTCTCATATAACCTTATCTCACTTAAATAATCATATATTCACAATTATTTTACATAAGGCCTTTATTTCCATGGGTATTTCCAAGATAAAACTCAATCTCTCAATAAAGGTAGGATCTTTTTAAGAATGAATCAAGAATGATATAAGGGTTTGTGATAACTCAATTTCTTCCATTATGTTAAAATTTTTCTTATTAAAATATATTGTTCTGATTTGATTTATTCTATCTAATTAATACTTTTTACTATATTTAGTCATTCTTATTTTGGGTTCTACAATTTTTTCTTATAACCTCATTGTCAAATTAATATTACCTCAAAGATTATTTTACTTGTATGAGTTTATTATCTCAAATTGCATCCATTGATACAAGTTTCATAATATAAAATATGTTATCTTTGGAATAGTGTATATAATTCTAGTAAATATTTCTAAATCATATTTATCATATATTACATGTTATTAAATGTTTTATTCAAAGTTCTTATCTCATGGGGTTTTGACTAAATTTTTAAATGTTTTGAGGGTTTTTATAAACTCAAATTCTCTATTAAGTCATAATGATTCCTTTTTGAAAATGATTTCAAAGATTAATTTATGATATTCTATTATGATATTATAATTTATCTCTTGGTAAAGTGAAAAATTTGATTCATATCATTACCTTGATTAACTTCTTAATTAAAAAATTTATGATTGTTGAGCAAAATTCCTATCTTTTTTAATGATGGCTTTCACTCCTTTTATATAGTTTCCCTTCTTACCAATATTTTCCATTTAAATTTGAAGCCTAATTACTTTTTATCTCATGCGAACTTAATATTTTCCTTTTCTTATTTTCAAAATATATTTTTGTTATCGTTTTTATGATGTTGGATTTAAACAAAGGTGTTTATAAAACACAAAAGGGCACCTTTTTATTTATTATTTCATGAAAAGTGTCACATAAATAAAATTTTTATCACCATGAATATATTTTGAAAAACCTAATTATTTAATGGGAAACCATCCAAGATCAATTATTGTCTAATGGGAAATAAAAAGTTATTTCCATCATTAAAAGATCATAGTCTCATTTTTAAAAGTATACCTTATATGGTTTATTTTTCTTTTTAATTCACCATGACCATTCCAATTAATTTTTATACCTTGGAACTAAATACTCAAAACTTACTTTTCATAATTAAAATTTTGGAATCCAATTTATTTAATTATTTCCACTCTTTATAATATTTATGTTTTGACCACCAATTATTCTTTGAGAGAACATTATGAAATCCACTTATTTATCATGGGTTTTATCTTGTTTATGCATTATGTATGGTTTATTTTAGCTATGCAGAACATGTATAAATGTATATATTATGCTATTAATTATGTTATGGGTGGACCAAAAATTATATAGAAATACAATTAATTGCGTAATGTTTTCATCTCACGAGATACAATGTATAGTGCACGGGTAGTAACCCTAATGAAACTATGTTATGTGATGGGTGGGCATAAAATTAGATGTCCCTATAATGCATTGGGTAAGGATTTAAAAATATGGTGATAATTTTAAAGGGAATGAGGAGTTAACCCAATACATCATGGTAATCTATCCACTATTATTTTATTGGTAATTATTATATACTTATAATTATGATGTCATTTCTTATTTTGATGCCACATATTCCATGGTTCAACAATCTTATGAAATCATCTTCTTTATTTCTTGTTTCCATAATTATGATAATTATATTTTTTATTGGATATCAATTATATATTTTATTTTCATGTTACTTTCTTATATTCTCATGCCTATATTCTTATCTTATGACCACTTATGATATTTTATTGCAATCTCTTATGATTTCTCTTATAATGTATTTGAGATCACCCCATCTTATGTTTCCTTTTCCAAAGGTAAATAAAGAATTTAATATGCATGGTATGTCTAGAATATCATCTTTTTAGAAAAAAAATTCGGATTTGTATGAGATGAAAAATACCCCAAACTTTTTTAAAAGAAAATCATACATATTACCAAGAGTATGGTAGAAAGGAATGATACGATTGAAATAGATAGATCATTAAAATGATATTCAGGGATAATAAAGGAAAAAAAGGATAAATATATAGGTGGATATTAGGATGACTAGTCCAAAAAAGATATCCTCACTCATTGTAACAATGTATTTGTTCAATCATAACCTTGATATGATTCCAGTGCAAGTTCTGGTATGTTTTGATGCCCAAAGTATCCCTCAGGAAATATTCTCATAAAATAATACGAAAATGTCAGTCTAAAATCCTCTCATTAATGTGAGAATATAAAAAATATTGAAATCCCATTGGGAATATTATCTATTAAAATTTAAATTAAAATAAATTACAAGAATCTAGAATTAGAATTAAATTAATCAACTTAAAAATCATGTTTCAATTATAAATAGAAATTAAAATAGATCTCTACAATACCTAACCAAAATGTTTCTTTTATTTAAATTGGTGTAATGAGATTCCAATTTTAATGCATAAATTCAAGGAAAAAAGTATCACAAACTAATGAAAAGAGTTGAAATCCAAATTAATTGACCATAAAGATCAATAAAGATTCCACACACCAAAAATGATATAGTGTTCACACTTTTCTAGAAATAAACATAGAATAGATTTAAATATAAGAATAGATATAAATGAATTGTTAATTTACTAATTTAAAATTGGGAATCATGAGCTCCCTGTGTTGAATTTCCTACCATGGGGGAAATTATTGGATGATGATTTGGTTTTTTTACCTAATTGTTTTTAGAAACAAAATACCAGAATTAGATAAACCATTATTACATAGTGATTAATCAATATATAAGAAGAAAACTGGGAAGGTTCACATAGTCAAAATTCATGAGAATGTAGCACAAATAAATGCATGATCTATCTATAATGATGTTTTGGAAAACTAATGAACATAAATTGCTAGAGAAGTAAAAACAAACATACTAAGAACACAATGAAAACACTGAAAAAATATTGGTTTCCTCCTATTAAGTTTTAATTATGAAATAGTCATATATATATATATATGGATAAAATAATAGCTTAGGGATAACCATCAGCACAGATGTCCTCTACCTCCTATAGAAATGTGCGGTGGTGTCATCAAGATCATGAGGGAACTTGGATGGTTTAACCACAATAGGAATGGGTCTAATGAAATTCTCATGTGGAAGTATTATATGAAGGTTCCTGGCACAGCGGAAGTTCATTGGTGGGTGTACCCAACATTAATTTTTCCATTAACAATGATCAATCTATGATCTATCGTGATAGTAAAATGTCGAATCGTTGGAATAGAACAATGAATGAAACAAAAGAAGGGATTACCATAACCATATATAGGATCATAATATGTTGGTTGTAATTAATCTAATTAAAAGACAATAATTACGCTGATGTAATTCCATCTCTGTTGATGTTTTCAGTCATAATCTGATGTGATCCATCATTGAATCATAGAATCCATGTTTAGGTTTCCTCTAGAAATGATCCACACATTCACCACCTATCTTTAGATTTTATGAAAGGGATCTCTGAGTGCTAGCACAAAAGAGCCTTCCCATGCGATGTCCGCCTTAGACCGCCTTAAGAGCCACTTCCAAAGTACTCTCCTTGTCTAGTGGAGGAGGATATGTCTCGTAGATTTAAAGTGTTCTTGGATGAAAAGAATTATATATTGGCTTGAGATATTTCTCTAGATATATTATGAATAACCACTAAAAATTTCTAGGCTAATGTGAATTATATAATTGGGATTTTAATTACATATAATAACAAAATGAATTACTTACTTGAAAGCATTTATTTGTTTAATTTAATTTTTAGTAAGAGCCCATGTCTAATAAGAACAGGTGACTATTATTATTACATGACTTGCACCCAGTGAATTACACCAAATATTATTTAACAAATTAAATAATATTATTTCTCACAAATCCTTGGAAAAACGACATAGCATGTATATTAACATACGTGGAATGTATTTTTGTTTTTCTATTTTTCTTTATTTCTTCCACCACATTTATTAGACCTTGAATAATGGATATTTATTTCTTAAATAAATATCACAACATTACTCTCTAATAAATATATTATTTTACCCACAATATATTCTCTCTAACAACTTGTGTCAAAATCAACGTGATTAGGCATCCTTGAATAATTATTAAACCACAATTAGGAATAATATTTATTCAACTTGTCAAATGAATATTTAACTAATATACTTGGACAAATTTAGTGTGTGACCCTCTTGGACTCTTTCTCAGTGGAATTAGGTAGAGCCTACCTAAAGTATAAGGTTTTCAACTAGCAACACGCTAAGGAACCCATAGAGAATGAATTTAATGATCCATTGACATGTCGCCTCATATGTACGTTTACTTTGTAATGTAATCACTTTGCCTCTCTATCTCAAATCAAGTGGGTTGCAAGCTAGTCCCATCAACCCATGTGCTCGATTATTCTTAATTTTAATTTCCATAATTGAACTCTCCAATTCCTTACCATGGACATGGATTTATTTATTCTATATATGCTCCATCAAAGGGATCAAGGAATCTACTTCTATTATGGTACATATGGGACAAATCCTTTATCTCATTATCTATTAATGTAGTATTACTCATGACGCACCCAACATGTCTTACCTCATTGCGAAGTGTGTGTCATCATTGTTTTTGTCAATACATCTAAGTGCTCGAGTTTTAATACCAATTAATAATAAAATAAAATTCTAAGGACCAATACACATGTCCGTATATAAGAACATCCAAGGATACTATGAAATGTGGATTTCCCACTGGTGGGTCTCGTTCTCATAATATCTTCTTAGATGTTACTAAGGGATCACACCATGAGAAGGTTCCTAAAAGTTTTCTGAGTCCCCACCCTTAATGGAATATATTATTTTTGTCCCTCAAATTACATCATCCATCCATATAACATATTTTCAAGAACAATGTTATGTATCTTCTGGGTTCTCATCAAAGCAGGGAACCACTATGACATTTTAGTGCAACAACTATCCTTAGAAATTTATCACATGCATTGTCACATAAAAGAACAATCAATATGTGATAAGGTATTTATTAACGAATAAAGTACAATGTATTTGGTTCAAGTCTAACAACTCCAACAGACTCCAACATGGACTAGAGGAAACTGCTAACAACCTTTTACTTTCTAGCTCTCACATGATATTCATGATTCAGTTGATATAGGGATCTAGTCATGGGGTCATCCACATTATTTTCAGTGGACACTCTACACACTACAACTTCATCCCTTTGACAGAAATCCCTCAATAGGTGATGGTTCCAGATAATGTGCTTATTTTGTTGATGTTACCTTTATTCTTTTTCTAGATCCACTGATGTAGTATTATAGAAATACAATGCGACAAGATATTTAGATCTAGGAAGCACATCATGCTCCTTGAAAAAGTTCTGAATACAGATGAATTCCTTGGATCCATCAGAAGCTGCTATATATTCGGACTCCGCTGTAGAATCAGAGACAACTAGTTGCTATGAAATCTTCCCGCTCACATCTCCTCTATTGAGACAGAAAACATACCCAGATTGTGACTTCAGATCATTCTGATCTATCTGAAAATCAGCATCAAAAAACCCTTTGATGGCTGGCTCCTCATCTCCTCCATACACCAGGAACATATCTTTAGCTCTTCTCAGAAACTTAAGGATAGTCTTAATAGTTTTCCAATGTTATTCTCCTGGATATACTTGATATCTTCCTACCATGCTCAGTGCATAAGAGAAATCAAGCATGGTATGTAACATGGCATACATGATGGATCATATAGCAGAAGTGTATGGGATATTACTCATTCAATATTTCTCCTGTTGTTTCTGAGGAAACATTTTCTTAGAAAGATGTTGGCCATGTGACACTAGAACCAATCCACTACTATATTGTTCCATACTAAATCGCTTTAGTATCTGGTCAATATATGTACCCTGACTTAGTCTAAGAAGACTCTTGGATCTGTCACAATGTTCATGATCCCTATAATGTAGGATACTTCACCCAAGTCCTTCATGGAGAAACAATTGTTCAACCAGTCCTTAACTAACAATAATACTGGTAAATTGTTTTCAATAAGCAATATGTAATCAACATATAATACTTGGATAATGACAGAATTCCTATTAAACCATTTATAAACACATGGATCACATTGTTTCTTTATGAATCCAAATTCCATTATAGATTCATAAAATCAAATGTTCCATGACCTGGATGCTTGATTTAACCCTTAAATGGATTTCAACAACTTATAAACCCATTTGGATTCACCTAGTGTCATAAACCCTTCTAGTTGCATCATATATACATCGTCCTGAAGGTTTCTATGAAATATTATTGTTTTTACATCAATCTTCCAAATCTCATACTCATGGTAAGCAGTTATGGTATGTATGATTCTAATGGATTTAAAAATGGAAATTCATGAGAAGTTTTCATCATAGTCAATTCTTCGATGTTGTATGAATCATTTACCCACTATCCTTACTTCATAGGTTCTAACATGACCTTGCATGTCCAACTTTCTCTTGAATACCCATTTTCATTGACTAAGATTTACATCAATTGTATCATCAACCAGAACCCAGGCTTGGTTCTAATACATGGAATCTATCTCATGATTCATAGCTTATATCCATATTGCAGTTTCTGAGCTTTTTAATGCTTCTTTGGAGGATATAGGTTCATCATTTTCCAACAATAATGATTCACCATACTCAGGGACTAGGAAACCAAATATTTCTAGTTCCCTTACCTCTCTTGAGCTCATACACAGTACTTCTGTTTCTGGAACCTTTTCTATGGGGAACTGTGGCACATGTTCCTATACCAAATCTTTTGTATCTTGACCATCAACTTCATTGAAGTCAATATTTCTCCCACTAAACATTTTGAGGATGTTCTCCCTATCAATAAATAAAGATTGTTTGGTGATATTCCATTTCTCTTATGAAGGGTTATATATGTAATATCCTTTTGTTTCCCTGGGATATCATATAAAGATGCACCTCATGCCCTGGGGTTCTAGTTTGTTGGCTGAAAAGGCCTTAACAAACACCTTGCATCCCCATAGACATGTGTAGGAAAAAATTGGATTCTTTCCATTCTATAACTCTAAGAGAATTCCATTTCTACATTAGTTGGTACCTGGTTTAATGTGTATGATGTAGTTTGTAATTCATATCCCCAAAAGGATAATGGAAGATCTGCATGACTCATCATCGACCTCACCATGTCCAACAATAAGCAGTTCCTCCTTTAACTAACACCATTCCATTATGGTGTATAAGGAGGAGTGAGCTGAGATAAAATCCCGTAATACCATATAAGATCATGAAGTCTTGGTTCAGATATTCTCCACCTCGATCAAATCAATGTTTCTTTATCTTCTTACTAAGATAATTATCTACTTCATTCTTCAATTACTTAAATTTCTAGAATGAATCTAACTTATTCCTCATTATGTATACATATCCAAATCAACTCAAATTATCAGTAAATATAATGATCTAAAATTATCCACCTCTATATTTTACTAGAAATGGTCCACACACTTCTGTGTGCACCAATCCTAGAAGCCTTGTGTAACATTCACCATGTTCACTGAAATATGGCTTGGCCATTTTACCTTGTAAACAAGTTTGAAATATATCAAGTGGTTTTACCTTAGTACAGTATAAATACCCATCTTGATAGAGATTTTTCAAGATCTTCTCATTTACATAACTGAGACTGCGATGCCACAATTAGGTGATATATGAGTCATGTGAGTTTGTTTCATTATCGATTTGCAAATCTTGGTTTTTGTAATTTAATACATAGAAACCATTATTTAAATTCTCTATACCATAACATACATTGTTCGTATAAAATAAACAAGCATTATTTCCAAAAAAAGATAATAAATCCATCCATATCCAAACACGATACAAAAATTATGTTTTTGGTAACACTAGGAAAATAATAACAGTTATGTAAAACCAAAATCATTCTTGTTGAAAATGAGAGATGGTAATATCTAATGGTCAGTGCAGCCAGCCTTAATCCATTGGCAGATCGAAGATCCACCACACCTTTATAAATCATTCTAAATCTACTTGGTTCCTACAATTGAATATAGATTTGAGCCCCACAAGCTGTATCTAATACCCAATGTATAGAAATGGAAAGATTACACTCAATAACAAAGTCACTGTTAGCGTCCCCACGCTTCTGGGTGCAGTTCCTATTTCAGTGGCCTTGGTTGCCACATACAAAACACACCACCTCTAATTCCTTGCCCTGCTTCTGGATATTCCCCTTCTTGGAGGGTAGTTGTTCAGGGGATTCAGACCATTTATAAATCCTTTCCCCCTTTTCCTTTTCCTTCCTTATCATATTCACAACACGGACTATGAGTTTGTCATGTCCCATTTCTTTATCTACCTGGATAATTATGGATAGATGTTTTAATATACTCTTATCATTGTTTTTCATGTTGTAGTTGACAATAAATCTAGAGAAGGTCTTGGGAAGTGATGATAGGATAATATATGTATGAAACTTATCCGAGAACATAATCCCATAGATGTAAATGTGTTTAATGTATTTAATAATCTTGACTACATGAGGCCCAACTGGCATAGACTCTCCAAGCTTAGTTGTGAACAAATCATTGTAAATCTCATATCTCTGCTATCTCACCTTCTCTTGATAGAGATCCTTAAGGTGACACATCATGTTATACACTTCCATGTATTCATGTTGCTTCAAGAGCTCATTAGACATGAATGATATAATGAAACATTATATATATGTGGCATCATCCATATGTTTCATATAGAAAGACATTTCCTCATCACCAGCCTCTTTTCTAGGCGCAACTAGAACAAGCTCCTCCAGCACATACAATTTCCTCTCGTGTAAAATGATGATGTGTAAACGCCTCTTCCATTCCTGGAAATTGGTGCCGGTGAAGAGGTTTTCATTCTTGAGTATGGTTATCAATAAAATGTTTGAAGTCATTTTTCATTCTGTTTCTAAAAAATAAAATGATAAACTTTTTAGTAGTTTATCACGATAAAAATGAGACAAATAAAAAAATTAATACTTATTAGTCTCCCACTTTTTTATTGAAATCCAATATCCGTCACCATTAACTTTTAAATATTATGTTTCTTGAATATCCTAGTGGAATGGATCCATATTTATCTTCGCATTACCCCAACTAGGGTTGGTCATGCAACTTGAATGGTTTTATGTAGGCATTCCAAATAAAAACTGCATTAACTCATTGCTCCTTGATCCGCTGAGTGGACACCCCAATCATGAATTCCTTTAATTTTGGATTTCCTTAACCTTTGCCTCTTGGTCACACCATGTCCTGCAATGGAAGTCAATCCTTGATGTGAACCAAGTTACATCAACCCAAAAACATGAATTATAATTCCCTAAAAATTGAAAGCACATCAACTAGGGTTGGTCAAGATTTTTGAACTATGGTTCGATTCTAACAAAGATTATAGAAGGCTATACTGACTTAATATTTATTTGAGGGATTTTATTCTTATACATAAATTTACTTATTGTTATCTTTTATTACATTCTTGTTAATATTATGTGGGATATAATTTAGTGGTTAATCTTGGATAAGATAATATTTACACATAAACTGGTCTTATTTTAGTTCCATATTGCATTATTGTTTAATTAATTAATTATGAGATTGTGAAAACACATCGAAAATAAATAAACCATGAAATTGGCCAAAATAAAATAAATGGTATGATCATGAGCTTGTTTTATTGGTTAGTTTATCTAGTGGTTTATAAAATAACCCAAGACCTAGGAGAGAAACACCATTAACCTTTTGTGTTTGTGTTTGCAGCTTTCCAGCTGTCCAGATTTGTATCTCCTTGGATTGGTTTCACCTTGGCTCAAAACTTGAGCCACCTCCACTAGCTTGGAAGATCCATCCATTATATATGATTTTATCTCACTCACAGGTGAGGGGTAAAATGGGGGTTTACATAAAAGAACCCATGGGCATTCAGGCCCTATATATTATTGATGAGAAGGCTTCCATGCCAAAATTTTTAATTGAAATAAATAAATTAAGATAAACCATTCACATACAAAAGGCTTGGCCTAGCTCAAGATCATCAATACATGTAACGACATTTACACATAAATAAAACTAGCATTCAATTATTTGATTTTTCATGTTTAAGATAAATCATGCTTGAATAAATTATTTATCTTTAATTAATCAATCCTTTTATCATAAACCATTTTATGAATTTATTTTAGATTCACATCCATCATAATTTTAATCAAATAAATTCATTTAAAATTATCATTATACGTAACTTGTACCTTAGAGGCAACCTGGTGAATTCTTATTCATAACTACGCAATGGGTATAAATGAACATTACAAAGATGATAAATTAAACACACACACACATATATATATATAACACCTATCACGTGTTGTGAGTCAACATTATGCCTGCACTATGGTACATGCCTCAAGGGTTTGTATAATATAATAAAAAAAATTAATATATCTGTCTAATTTGGATGAGTACACAGTGTACAGTTATGAATACATGGAATGTAATATCGGTCACCATCCATCCAAGGTACATGTCTAGGGAAATGGCGTCTAAATGTACTTCATAATTCTTCAGAGTATACAACATGTTCAATGGGACACAAGCCGTGTAGTATCCATGTTACACGGTTTCCAACTGGGCAAGCCGTGTATGGGGTAAATGGTCCAACCCTAACCCAAAGGGACTACACACTATATTCTATGGTCTACACATCATGTAATTAGAAATCCACGTGCCACCTGTTCTTGGTCAACACGTGGAGTCTTAAAGACATTGATAGGATCCAATGGGATGACCTTGTTTGGTGGACCGTCCCAGTGCATGGAACCTATAATACATGGAATTTACTACCAAATACACGCTTTGTGTTCTCCTATTATAGGGATAGGATTATTTGGAACCTCTGAATGAGATCCTTTATTTTATTTTAATCAAATTTAAAAGAAAAAATCATTTCTGTAAGGTGAATGAGAAAAAAACAAGGAGGAATAGATCTAGGGATACAGATTTATGGAACAATTAACGTTTATTGAAACAAATAAATTATTAAATGTTTAAATTACCAATTAAAAAATAAATAAATTATAATAAATGATATGACCTATATGAAACCACTTGTAGGTTTCGGGAAAAGCGAAAGCACATTGGTCGATTTACCCAACTTTAATTTTTTCCTTTAACAACGATCAAACTAATACCGGTCACAATACTAAAATGAAAGATCTTTAGAATATAATGAATAATGAAAGAATTGAAGGGAGTCCGAGAACCATAGAGAGGATCATCATATATTTTTTATAATTAATTTAATTAAAATAAAATAACTACCCTGATGGAAATCCCTTTCTGTTGATGTTTTCGGTCACGATACAATGTGATCCATCATTGCGTCATAGTATCCTAGTGTAGGATTCCTCTAGTGGTGATCCACACCTCCGCCATGTATCTTTGGATTTAGCTGAAGGGATATTCGATTGTTATCATGGAAGAGCCTTCACTTGTGATATTCTCCATAGATCACCTTGAGAGCTGCTTGTAAAGCGATTTCCTTGATCCGGTGGAGGATGATCTGTCTTGTAGATTGAGAGCATTATTGGAAGAAAGGAATTATCTCTTGTATTGCGAGCTTTCTCTAGATCTGTTATTCACAACCCCCAAAAAATGGCTTGGGAAATGAGAATTATATAATTGGGATATTAATTACACAGAATAATAAAACTAATTAATTGCCCAAAAAGAATTTATTCACTTCATTTAATTCTTAGTAAGACCCCATGTCTAATAATAACAGTTGGCTATTATTATTACGTGACATGCACCCAACACATTTCACATAGTATTTTTTAATTAATTAAATAATATTATTTCTCACAAATCCCATGAAAAACTACATGGAGTGTGTATTCATATACATAGTGGGCACTTTTTTCCATTTCTCTTTATTTACTCCACCATATTTATTAGACCGTGAATAATGGCTATTTATTTTATAAATAAATATCACTGTATTACTCACTAATAAATATATTATTTTTCCCACAATATATTCTCTTAAATAAATAGTGTTGAAATAAATAAGATCAGGAATCCTTGAATAATTATTAAACCACAATCTGGAGTAATCTTTATTCAACTTGTCAATGAAATATTTAACTGAGATACATGGATACACTTAGTGTGTGACCTCCAAGGCCTCTTTCTCAATGGAATTAGGTGGAGCCTGCATAAAGTCCAAGGTTAGTGTATAGAAACATTCCAAGGAACCCATATAGAAAGAATTTAATTCCACAATGATGTGTCACTTCCTACGAACTCTTACCATGAAACATAATGCATTTGTCTCGACATATCAAATCATGTGGGTTTCATGCTGGTTCCATCAGCCCATGTGCTCAGTTATTCTTTCTTTGACATTCTAGAATTGAACTCTCCCATTCCTTAACATGGCCATAGATTTATTTAGGATATATCAATTCCATCAATGGGATTGAGAAATCTAGTTCTTTTATGGAATAGAAGTGGAAAATCCTTTCTCGCATTATTTATTAATGTTGTATTACTCATGGCACACCCAACATATCCTACCTCACTACAAATAGTGTTTTCTCATAGTTTTCTTCAATAAAACTATGTGCGTGAGTTTAAATACCCATTAATAATAATCTTAAATCCTAATGACCAATATACATGTCTACGGATATGAACATTCAATGAAACTATTAAATGTGGATTTCCTATTTTTGGGTCTCATTCTCATAATATCATCATAAATATTACAATTGGTCCACACCAAGAGAAGGTGCCTCAATGTTTAATGAGTCCTCACCTTTAATGGCATGTATTATTTGTGTCCCTCAAATAACATCATCTAGGAATAGAACATATATTCAAGAATAGTGTTATGACACAGCTAGGTTCTCATCATATCAGGTATCCACTATGAACTTTTAGTGAAACAAATATCCTTAAAACATTATCACATGCATTGTCACACAAAAGAACAATCAAGATGTGATAAGGTATTTATTAATTAATAAATTAAAAGGTATTCAGTTCTAGGTAACCAAATAAAACAGTATATTCTTTGAAAATCATAAGTAGGCCCCTGTTGAGTATGGATCTATAGTTGGAGCTCCTCAAGATGTCTCTTTATATTAGGTAGATGCTGATAGATGTCCTACAGATAGACAAATGGGTGTCTGATAGTCTTTTCAATGACCATAGAGGATGAAGAAGAGATATATATGTCTAATATAAATACATAAAAATAAAAAAATGGGATAAAGAAATCAATTCATGCAATCATAACACTATCCCATTCATATATACGATAAATGATATTTTTTGTGAATACGGAATACAATGATAGTAAAAAAATAGACACCAAAAAATAGAATACAATAATAGAGGGGATATATAAATTACTAGAAAGTATAGATAGTTTTTGCCTCTATCTACATCAGTATTCCCCTCTCAAACAGTGGGGTTTGGATTAGATCTACCCTATCTATAAGATCCTGAATGTTTTGAAGGTATGTTATTATTTAAATTTGGGTTTAAATATATTAAATTTTATCAATGGAATGTTTAACAGGTGTATGAGGAGGCCCATGGTTGTTTTTGCAATTAGAAACATGAAATAAAGGTGAAAATATCTATCCAGTGCATGTTGCATGGTTTTTACGTGGTTAGAGAAAACCATGCACCCAAACTATGATATCTAAGAGGAAATGTTCACGGATTAGTAAACCATGAAAGGGGGATGTCCAAACTGTGCAACATTGGACGGAGGCATTACCCATGGTTGAAACATGGTTTATCAAACCATTTAGGCCTACCCAGGTTACCATGCGACTTAACTCCTCTTGGGAAGAGAAAGGAATAAAGTTTGTGCACAGTTTGGAAAACCATGTGGCCAAACTAGGTACCCCATTAAAATGTAAATATTTACCTTTCCCCTCAGTATTTTCAGTATCTTTCTTGATTTCTTCCCCCATTTACAATTTATCAACCTTAGTGATGAACCATTTGGACCCATAGTTCCCATGGGTGGATCTCCTTTGATTATATTCCATTTAAACTAGATTTAGGTATGGATCAAAGCCATGGGTATGTCTACCACTCCAATTGCCTCTCATTTCAATAATAGTGCTTGTAGATTCATTATTCTACTTCCAAATCCCTAAAAACATTTTTTTACACTGGATCATAGGATGGGGCTTCAAGGGGTTCTTGAATCTCGATCTAAGGTTAAGGATAACCAAGCATTAATCTATACATTCTATGTAGGTGGTCTATAAGTTATATACCATATTTTTTAATACTTATTTTTGTATGTGTGGATGAAATTTTTATTTTCCCATGATGTGATTTTTCTTAATCTAGTAGGATTTTAAAAAATGGTTGGTTAAGTGATTATTTAAACCCTTGATGATCCCCATGGGATAAATGGAGTTTGATTAGACCGATTTAGAGCCACCCATGGGGTGCACCAACTTTCCATAACAAGGAAAATTATAATGTTAAGTCTAAAATTTCCTTGTGTTATAATAGAACCCCTGATAATATGTTGACATGATTAGTTGGAATTATAAAGAGTAATTAATGGTATTTTTTCTAGTTATTTTCAATGGAATGAGGGATTGTTTGGATTAATATGAATTGGGTTGGGTGAAATAGAGTAATTTTAAAAAATTACTATGAAATACACTTGAAATGAAAGAGTGAGTTAATGCATGCAAGATGAGGAACATATTAAAATTGTAAATTATTATTAATTGATAATTTTTTTAAAAGATTTAATGTATGGGAAACTGATGAATACATTAAATGTGATAAAGTATGTATGTTGAAGATTACGTTAAAAAGTTAGGGTAAATGAAAAGGCAATTGGGTTAAATGATATAAACAATGTAATTGGTTATTTTTCTAAAGGGTTGAGTCATGATGTTAATTATATTGTTGAATGATTTTAAGATGAAAATTTTTTGTATAATGTTTTATGTATGATTTTTGATATGGTATATGTGGTAAATGGATAAAGATGCATGTGAACATGGCTTGGTTTTTGTGTGGTATTGGACATGAGGATCTACGCCTAAGGGTTAGGTTAGACTGAGGCTCTAAACCCCACCCCATAATGCATGAGTTAGAGAAAGGGACTAAGGATCTATACCCTTAATGGTTTCATTTAATGAGACTACCTGGACAGAGGCTACATGCTATGTGTTATGTTATTTTTTGTGAAATGTTTATTCCTGGTGAGATAAAAAACATGGATTATTCCCTTATGTATAATAATTGTCCAACATAGTCTATAGTAAAAATGATGTAAATGCCTGACCCACAAATTTAATGATGAATTGGATTATGTAAGGATAATGGAAAAAATGATAGAAATGGATAAAGTGAATATTGTTAACTAATAGTTCCTGAGTTGTAATTTTATTTGTCTTTTCATTTTAGTGCTTGCATTCACTATCAGTTTATACTAGATATTGTGTAGACATCATTTGTGGTGGCTGACTGATTTCTACTCACACTCTTATTGGGCCTCCATTGGGTACTCGAGCAAATTTTATGGTTTCAGTTAAGTATAAGTAAACATTCCCTCTGTTAGGGAGTTGAGTTAGGATTTGGATGTGAACGGTTGGATATCTAGACATAGACTTAGGACCATTTTGTGGATTCTTCAGTTTTTTTTCATTTTTGGTTTTCCCTTACTTTTGGCACAATTTTCATGACATGACATATTTACTTTTTTGGTTGTGGTGTGTAATCTATTTGGTAAGTGGTTGGTAATACATGTTTTTGGTTTATTGCTTATTTTTTTCCCATATTTCATATGTTGTCTTTTGTGTACTACTTAGATAAAGAGGTTATAATATCCCCATATGATTTATTAGACCCTTATTTCTTGTCAGTATCCTCTGGAATATATGGATGCATTCTTGAGGTCATGTGGCAACTCAACTCAGGGAACAATTTTAGTGGTTCTTGGGTCGTAGATATTACAAAGTTATATCATAGGGGTTCTTTTCTATGGTCTTATTACTATTTGGGAATGGTATATAGGAGATTAGGATTTTCTTGAGACATATAAATGAGATTATTCTCAGTATTATCTAAACCATGTTAGAGGGAAAATCCATTTACCTTAGGTAAAAATTGTTATTCTTGATACAAGTTGTAATATTTGAATGATATTTCACAATTGGGCGATGCAGTTGTTCTGTGATATGACTGATTTATGATATCTTTTTCTCAATGCATAAATTGAATGATATTTTTCATTCATGCATTATTATTGGAACCTCGGGATATAGGTGGAATTAATCATGATATGCACACATTTTATGGGTATGCAGGGCCTGAAGGAAGTAATTCATTTATGTTTCATGAAAATTCAATTAAAATGGTTTCTAAAAAAGATGATGTAAATGGATAAAAGGAAAGACCGTAAAATAAGGGTTCAATAATTTTGTTATATGAAGGGTTATAAATTAGTTAAAATGATATTTGTAACATGTTTTGAATTGTGAAATGTGTTTAATAGAAAATATTTACATTGTTTGTGTAGAAGTAGATTTAAAACGAGTTTTAATGAAAAACGTGTGATTTTGTAAGTTCGTTTACCCCATGTTAGTCAAGAAATGTTTTAGGTATGTTTGAGGGTAGTGTTCTAGATGTGATGGTGTCTTTTGGGATACTATGTTTGAAATGGCTTGTTTATAACAACTAGAGAGAATTCTTGTATTAAAACCGTGGATGATTTATATTATGTGTTCTCAAACATGTGATTGTCATTATAGATAAATTCCACCATGACAATGTGTACTAGTTGGGAGAAAATAGGATATTTCCATAAATTCTCTACCATTAGTGGATCAAGAGAATCCATTGGTCCAACATAATTTAGGAGAGGATTAGATTATTATGTTTTTCACAAGTTTTATACAGATGATGGAATAGGACCCATGGTGGGTCATGACTAGTATGTTTGATCTAAATAGAGGGTTTCAGTTGTAGAAACCTCCAAAATTTTCCAGAGAGGGTGGAATATGTTGATTCTCTTTTCCATCACAGAGTCTAAACGAATGAAAAGAGGAAATACCTTGAACCCAAAGTGATTCATCCTTTGAAGAAACATCAAAAATTGACAAAGGCATGAACAAAGATTCATTTGCACTGGGGTCATGCAAGTTCCACCAAGGTCGCGCAAGTATACTTGCATGCTGCACAATTGTCGTGTAGGTGACTTGCGCACCCTCTATGATTTTCACCTAGCGTCTTCACCAGCCTATAAATACCCCTGATGGGCCCCCCATTTGGGACAAAAAATTCCAGAAACTCAGATTTGAGATCCCGGCGCCCTAGTCTCTTCTCAAAGATTCCGAACACTTCTATGGTAATTTCTTACCTGCAACGGAAGATCTCAAGAGGGTGAGTATGGCCTAAGTGTTGAATCTCATCAGGACTTGCATGCCTAGGTGGTCATCCCATAAGGGAAATGGCTACACTTGTGCGCCGCCTTACCCCTTCAACAGAACTTGCGCACCACCCTTCTGGGAGCCCCAAGGGATAATACTAAATGCTTGAGCCAAGTCTCAGCCAAGTATTACCTTAAGGTATGACCGTCGCGCAAGTACCCATGTGTCGCGCAGGTACACCTGCGTGACCATGACTTGCGTTCCCACATAGGACTTGCACGCCCCTCTCTTTTTGGGTACCTCCCCTGCCTATATCACCTCTCTTATCCCTATCCACCTCTCCTATTCAATATTTAGTCTTCAAGACATTATTCAAAGACATTTCTTTTGAAATGGATCCCTTGTTGGCTTCCTTATCTGAAAGGAATTCTGTGGAACATGTATTAAAACCTTGTGATTTACAAGTCTTTATGCCACTAAGGATAATGATTTTATTCATTTAACCTCATCCTTTAAGATTATAGGATCCCTAACATGGGTCTCCTTTTTGGAGTAATCCCCAACCCATGTTATCTTATTTTGGGCATCCTCCTCAAGAGTAAGACGCAAGATCCCTAACCTAGGCATCCTTCTCAGGAGTAAGCCCCAGTCATAATTTCCCAAATCGGGGTATCCTCCTCAGGAGTAAGCCCCAAGTCCCCTATCCTGGGCATCCTTCTAAGGAGTAATCCCCATTCATAATTTCCCAAATATCAGCATCCTCCTCAGGAGTATTCCCCAACCATAATTTCCTTAACCTGGACCTCCTTTTCCGGAGTAAGTTCCAGTCATCAACATTCCCAAATCTGGGCATCCTCCTCAGGAATAAGCCCCATATTCCAAATCCCTTTAACCTAGGCCTCCTTCCGAGGAATAAGCCCCTGATTCCAAATCCCTTTAACATGGGCCTTCTTCTCAGAAATAATCCCTAGATTCCAAATCCCTTTAACCTGGGCCTCCCTCTCACGAATAAGCCTCATTCGAAATTTATCTTAATTAGTCTTAATTTACTTTTGATTTGGGCTTCCTTCTCAGGAGTAAAACCCAATCATAATTCCCATCCTAATTTGGGATCCTTCCTCAAGAGTAAGCCCCAAGTTAGAATATCCAAATCTCCATAATGTATATATAACTTTATGGACCTTGTTCCTAGGTTTCTTCCATGAAGTGAAACCTAATATTTACCTATTTGGGCAGCCATATGTATGTAAGTCCCACATTATTTCATATGATGGCACAATTGTTTGGTTTTACCAATACCTCTTGTTTCTCACACCGAGCATGAATCACGTGAGCTTAGAGTGTAAAAGTAATTATAAAATCTTTCATTGAGCCATAAATCATACATAAACCTCATACTTATTTACTCAAACTACATGGGTTCTGATTCCTTTTCCAAAACAAAGGTTACGTAGGTAGCCCATCTGCGGGTATGATCCTAGCTATGAAATAATTCATGTCTTTCTGAATGACCATAAACTTCATGTTCCCCATTGAGTGGCTTTAAAACCAGTATGGTTATCATAATAACCATAATATTTCTATACAATTTTTCGAATGATACCATTGACCATGAATCTCTAACAAGTACATATTATTCTTGATCGTTGAAGAACCTCGAATACATATAAAAGATTCTCTAAATCTCATACATACTAATCATTGATTCTCAGATCTAAAGGGAAGATCATTTTCGTACATGGTAATGTAATAAGGATCCACGAACATAACTTAAATCTATAAAGAGAGTCCCAGAGTAGAAAATAATTCCTGTCAAAAAGGTGTGATGAGTCCGACCTCCCATCCTCTCGACCAATGAAATTTTTTAAGTCTCATCAGGTCACAACTAATGAGCACCTAACATTGGAAAGTAGGTCCAAATGGATATGGAATCATTGGATGTTTCCGGTTCTACGAACAAACCCATTAGAAACGTCTTGGAATGTTTTAATGTTAAATCAATGAGGTCATTCCCAATTCCAGAGGAAACAAAAAATTGTGAACCTGACTTGAATCCTTAACCAAGTTAAAATGATGTTTTACTTATTTGTTAGGCCCCTATTTAAACTCAATGAGAGGTCCAACAAAGAAATTAATAACATATGTGCTCATCCAAAAGATTTAGTGGTCGAACTTATCTTGATTATGACTGTTATATAAAACATAAACTCTTTTCCAAAGATCTTCTACATTACATAAATGGCTTCTCTTATGTTCACCTCTGTGAATGCCTCTACTGTGAAGGCATCTGCTGCTACTCCTGCTGGATTGTCGTCTGCTCTGAGGACGACATCACCTACTCATCATCTTCAACGCAAGGAATCAAATTCACTGGTTAAGGGGTAATGTCAAGATGGTACTATTACGACTCTGGAGGCCACACGACAAGCCCTCCAAGTCAATAATTCACCATAGTCGTCTGGACAGAGACGACCAACAATCAAGAAGCAAGTGGTACCAACCACCGTCTCTAACCGTTTCGGGTCATTATCCTGGGAACGCAATCACCATTCACTCCCATATTCTGGGGAGGAGAATTAGAAGGTCCCTGAAGGCCTTAATTCTAGGAGACATGAGTCCTTCTTGAGGTCTCCCATCAACAATCACCGCCAGAATCATGCAGAAGTGTGCCCTCAACATGATGATTGTATCGTCTTCTGGCATTTGGGTCAGGTACCTCGAACCCGAGCAGGAAAGACGAATCACCATAGGCAAAATCCGGTCAACAGGTAGAAGGTTCTCATCTCTTCCATCTTTGGAGAAGTCCACCAACCTAACTTGGGGGCAAGAAATGAGCGGGTACACACACCCATCTGTTTTAATTACGCTGTCCAGCAGACTCGTCTGGCAGTAGCACACCAATCCCATCAGGCAATTCCGGAGGAGTACTATAGAAAGGAACATACACCAGTTTATAAATCATCGGCTAGTCATCAGGCTCGTCTGACTACATGTGATGGATCCCGCCAACCCAATGTGTTGAAAACTGGTAAACAGGAAGATACACCTGCCCACACTCATCAATCCTGCCAGCAGCCTCGTCTGTCAGTATTGAAGGAAGTTCGTCAACCATGTTCGACAGAGTGAAATCAGCAGGCACATACACCTGATATTATTGATCAAGCCTACCAACCGTCTCGTTTGGTAGCATTCAGAGAAGTCAGTTGGAAATATCTGGCAACAAACAGGAGGTAGACTCAACTCTCTTCCCCCACACATGAGTACTGTCAGAATTCACTTGAAGGAAAATGAGGACAAGGGCAGGAACACACACCTACTCCAAGCATGGAATGGATGTATATCCCCGTTCTAGAAGTTTAAGTCACCAAGCATATTCTATCAATGGTGAAAGAGCAGAAGTAAATTTCTGCTCATATTCTGGATGCCTGCCAGGATATTATAACAGCTTCAGTGGCATCTTAGGGAAAGACACATAAACCTATCCCTGCCAGTGGAGTGACACATCAACAATTCACTCAAGAATAGACACACACCTCTGTTACAATCCAAGAGGGGTTTGGGTAATACTCACCCATATCATATAGACAACCAAGTCAGGCACATACACCTAATTTCAGTGGAGATAATCATCCTAAACTGATCATTTCTCCTGAGAAGGCACATACACCTTCCCATAATGACCACTTTCGTCGACAAGTGGTTATTAAAGTGATTAAGAAGTCATCTAAAAAGAAGACCCACCTAGACGAGTCAAGAAATCAAGGGCCAACATGTAACAAGGACCTGCTGGATGCTAGAGTTCTTGATGCACTCAGAGAATTATATGTTGAAACTAAAGATTATACTCTCTTAGTTCCCAATAGTGGGAACATTAATTCCGAAGGTCTGCATCAGATACTTCCACATGAAGTCTTGTTTCATGACAATGTGGTCAATCTCGAAGTTTCATCTTCAGATGAGAGCCATAGGAACCCTCTGTGTGGTCAGAAGGCCAAGGAGAAAAATGTTTCATCTTTTTCTATAACCCACTATGGTGGTCCTCCCCATGATAATGAATTTAGCTGTGGAAGTCCTCTCCTTAGTAATAATTCACATTGCATGGAAATTCTCCAGTGGACAATTTAGTGACAAGAAATCCCTCTTATCTTGAGGCACTTGCAAATGTGAATCCAGTCATGTATGTTGCTTTACCAATAACAGGTGACATACTTTCTCAATTAGAGGATAGCCCGGGGTGTAGGGAATTCTCCGAACCACCCCTAGGACGTTCATCTTCGAGTTTGATCAGTGAATTCTCTACCGATCTTGTTGAATATGATGAAGAAATAAGGAAGCACCAACTTTGGTCTATTCAGGTAGAAGAACTTTTATTGAATGATAAAAAGGAAATAATGAATATGAGAACATAGCTGGTGAAAGATGAAGTGCCAGTTATGTTTTGGCCGTTGGACGACTCTCAGTATGACATTCCAGAGATGTTGACGGAAGATGGAATTCATGATATTCGTCTCAATATATGGAAAACTCTTTCTTATTTGAAAAAGAAAATATTGTCTTATGATGAATATGAGAATCATGTCAAGATGATAGAAGGGTTACAATGCCAAATTTACTTGGCATCTCTCTCAGTTTCTCGATATCTAAAGGCTGAAAAACAGCAGAGAGCCCTTCAACGTTCATTCCTTGGTGCACTAATAATATTGCACTAGTTAATTGATAATTCCCCATATAGTATTCATATCAGAAGATGAGATGTTCATGTAGCACTACATTTCATTGTCCTCTCCAGTCAGCAATGCCTGCCAAAAATGGTCTCATGCAATGTTATTACCCATGGCCACCCGCAATAAATTGGTTTTGTTTTAATCAAAACCTTTCCCAAGAATAGGCTTCAACTACTTCCACTCAAAATCAAGCATACAGAGAACAAGTTGTTGGATTAATCCTGCATCAAGAAAACAAGAATATTGAACATGCCTCTCGTTTAGAGAAAGCACATCACCAAGTGACAGAAGTGTCAGAAATCATCCAACAATATTTTGAGCTGGGTGATAAAAGCGGATACAGGTTGATGCATCCAGCTAATTTTTGGACTATAGTCCGCAAGATCAGGAGATATTTCAAGAAAGTCTCAAATGTAGCATCTCAAGAGCCAACCCAGCTTTCCAGACTGGGGACTCTTTTAACCCAACCCATGGAATCAACAAATATGATTCGAGGAGTTGAGCAGGAACATCCCCAGTCCACCAGGCTGGGGACTTTTTCAAATAATCAATCTCTTCCTTAGAGAAATTCAGTTTTCTCTCGATTAGGGAAGATGCCTCAAGAGGAAAGAAGAGCCAAATTATCAGAATATTCCCTCCAAATTATGGTTTGTCAAGAAGTTCCTAAGGGATCAAATCGAAAAAGGCAATGTCTTATCAGGGGCATCGAAGAAGACAATATCGCATAAATGATGATTGAATAGATGAAATGAATTATAAATCAATTAATTTCATCAATGTTGTTGTTTCTGATCCACCAGATGAGGCTCACTCTGAGGGATCTGATAAAGAGGTTCAATCTCAAGAAGTTGTATGCACAGACACAAATGAAGAAGGTGTGCGTAAACAAAATCAAAGGATTACCCAGAATCTAGGTTATCCTTCAAGTAACCCACTTCCCCCTCTCCTAAAGGTGTCCAATAAGGGGAAAGGAATGAATCAGGTTACATACCAATCCTCCGGGGAAGGCCAATCGCTCTCACTAGAGCAAATATTTGCACAAAAAGGGGAAGAAATGAAGGAATTGAGGAGATTGAACGTGGAAGTACTTCAAGGTAGTCTTCCTCCTAATCATGCTGGAGTCAATCAGCCAAGGGAAATTGTTGTGGCTACTGAGATGGATCGAGAATATCCTCCTCTATAGGTACACCCTCACAGGTCTAATCCTACGGGTCAAGTGAAAAAACACTCAACAGTGCTACCATCAGTTGCAGTACCAGCCACCACATCTGTCCAAGCTCAGGTCATTGCACCTGTTTAGGTCCAAGCTCAACTGGATGTTTCTAAAAAGTTAATAACTACTAATGAGTCATTAAAAGCTCGGTTTGAATCTATGAAGGGAAATAATTCTCAAATTCAACTTGAAAAGAGAGATTACCCAGAATGGGTTGATGAAATTCATCCCCCATCAAATTTTTCAAGTACCACATTCCCAATATTTAATGGTTCAAGAGACCCATAGAAACACTTAACACATTCTGTTTCTCGATGTGATCCTATAATGGGATCCCCTCAAAAATAGGAAGCAGTTAAGATCAGGTGTTTTGTACAATCATTACAAGGTCCTACCTTTGTCTGGTACACAAGCTTGCAATCTTGGTCAATTACTGGATGGGAGGATCTTTTCCAGAGATATCTTCGTCAATTTAGCTCAACATTTCCGAAGAAAATTTTTTTTGATCTTACAAACTGTAAGCAAAGGGAGAATGAAAGGGTTTCGGATTTCATTGCTCACTGGAAGATATTAATATATTCCCTGAGCTTAGAACTCCATCAAGAATAATTGTTTCCAATCTGTGTGGAAACTTTACGTGATGAGTTGTGCACACCGTTGATCCCTATGAAATACACAGGAGGGTTTCGAGACCTTACTTCAATTGATCAACAGATTGAAGATTATCTTATGAAGACTAAGGATAAAGGTCATGTAATTCCATCAACACCCGATAGAAGAATGGTTAGAGAAGAGACTGCTACAGTTATGCTTAAACAAGCACCTATACTTGCTTCTACATCAAAACCTTCATCCTCTCGAAGGGCTCCGCCTCTTGAGCTCCGAAAACAGAGGCCGTTTCTTCAAGATGACCAAAGAGATCATAGACGAAATCAATTTGAGGATTTGAAGATCAAAGTTTACTCTTTCTGAAATGAACAAGTTCCTGGTTATTTCATTTTGGCTTTGTAAAATAATTTGGTTCAGTTTTCAAGGCCCAAGAGGCTGAAAAAGGAATGAGATAAAGACTTTCCCAATTATTTCCCATTTCATCAAATGTTGGGGCATCCCATTCAATGGTGTTTTGTCTTCACGGACCTCCTGCAAAAAATGGTCGACTTAGAACAAGTCAAACTGAGAGGTTCTTCAGCTTAGGTAGCATGTGTTACTACTACAGATCCAGAGGAAGAAGGTGAGTGGCAAGAAGTCAAGAAGAAAAATGTGTAAAAATATGATGATTGGATGGTCAGAAAAATGATCAACCAAACTAATGCAATTTTGAGAACGCAATTGAAGAAACCAATTGTGTATTCTGCCATGAATGCCACATCAAAACCCTCTTCATCAGAGGGAAAATCCTCAAAAGGGCGGAATAATTCAAAGAAAGAGGAACAAACAGAAGAAGTTGAAATCGTTTTAATTCCTTAGTTGTCTTTGACTCTGGCAGATTTTATGCCATCTACTTCGAAGCCACGAGCACCGTCCCATCAAATGGAATAACCGAAATTGGCTAGTCAGGAAGAGTCTTCATTGGATGAAGAGTTAATCTTTGGTTCTGTTAATATGATTCACTTAACAGATCCTTATGCCAATCACAGTTTCAAACTCGATGAACCGGGGTTCCCCATATCAAACAGAGGAATCATAGGAAGTTCTTGAGGCTCAGGGTATAGGAGAAGACATGGATCTTTCAATGGACACTATTCCAATTCTACCCCTTCTAGAACTGTGTATGCAATAGAAACTCATGGCATATCCCTTCAATGAGCTTAGCAAGAACAAGAAAGTTCTTCTGCACAAGGCAGATTTAGTCCTGGCATAGTTATTCTGGAAGATCATTTAGAGGTTCCACCTTCTTCCTCTCATAAATTAAATAGACCGAATCTGTCTAATCTTCCAAATCTAGGAGTATTACCAACTCCTATCTTGGTACAAGGTTTATCAACTTCAAAGCATAAACTTCTACGACACCAATGAAACCACATGTTCCTGTTGGGAAACACAGACTGTTAGATCAAAAGAATGATGTATTGAAACACTTGGCCCAAATACCGGCCATGTTATCAATTCTGGATGCTTTAAATTTATCAAAGGATCTTCGGGAGGCACTCATCGAGGCTTTGTCGATTCCTCAAGTATTTGAAACTGAAATCGTTGCAGGTCAAGTATACCAGGTAGAGAATAATCCTGCAGAATGCCATGCAGTGATATCTTTTACTGATGAAGATAAAGATGATGTTGTGAATGGACATATTAGACCTTTGTACTTATCTGGAAAGGTCAATGGTGTAGACGTCCGAAGAGTTTTCATTGATAATGGTTCCGGAGTCAACCTCATCCCCATTGGTACACTTCGTCGATTGGGCCTCACATATTCTGATTTATCTCCTTCTGCTTTGATGTTACAAAGATATGATAAAAACGAACAAGAACCACTAGGCGAGATTACACTCAGAACTCAGTTTGAGATCTGGTATCCAATTTATAATTCACGGTTGTTTATCAAGACTCAGCCTTCAACATCTTGCTTGGTAGACCATGGCTACATCAACATGCGACTATCCCATCATCATACCATTAATGTCTCAAATATTATTTCGATGGTCAAACTGGGACATTGTATGGTGATAAGTCCCTATTCAAGACATGTGAATCCCAATACATTGAGGCGGAATTATACCACATGAAGGGGAAGGAGAAATCCACAACAAGGTGAATTACCAAAGTTAATGCTCCATATGGTTTGGAAAAGATTCCAGTAAACCCATTTACACATGTGAGTACAGATTATGTGTTGCCTATTAGTCAAATTGACAAGAGAGACCCAAATCAAAATACTCTTATGGAAACTTCCATAATGTCAATTACGGAAATCAAGCCAGATAGCATGGGAGAAATTGGTGATCCACTAAAAAATTATGAAATCTCAAATGGTGATGTCTTCATTTAATCTTCTATAATCCAGAAATCCTATACTTCGCCAACTAGATAAGAATAAGTTATGGAAATGATAGATGTGAACGATGATGTCGATTCTTAATCCATTATCTCCTATATATTACTCAGGGAAGACCCTTCATCATCAATCAGATCGGAAATGGATGATTCTTCTTCAAGATGTTCAAATTTTAACATCTCTTCTGATCAAGGAGATTCTTCTTCTTCATCTACTATGAAAATAGAAACAGAAGAAATAAAACATGTTGAATAATTGGAGGAAGATCTTAGGGATGCTCCTCCAGCATTTAAAGAGGGTATATCTACCACCGTGGATGAACACAGAGAAATAAATCTGGGTACAAAAGAAGATCCACTCCCCACTTTAATTTGTGCGGCCATGACTCTTGAAGAGAAAGAGATGTATATTTATTTTTTAAATCAAAATAAAGATATATTTTCTTGCAACAATACAGAGATACTAGGGCTTGATCCTGATGTTTCCACTCATTGTTTGGGTTTTCCAGAAGAACATAGAAGACTCAAACAACCGCTAGAAGAACACACCCAACCTATGCTTCCAAAATTGAGGCTGAATTGGATAAGTTTATCAAAGATAACATTGTCATAGAAATTCAATATCCCAAATGGTTGGATAATATTGTCCCAGTGAAAATGAAGAATTGGAAAATTAGAGTTTTCATTGATTTTAGATATCTTAATCAGCATTGTCCTAAGGATGATTTTCCAGCACCAATTACAGAAATCTTAATTGATTAAATAGCTAGCTATGAAGAACTTTCCTTCATGGATGGATATTCTGGATATAATCAATTTCGAATGGATCCAGAAGATGAAGAATCTACAGCCTTCAGAGCCCCTCATAGTGTGACTTTCTATCGGGTAATGACCTTTGGCCTGAAGAATGCAGGTGTAACATATCAGCCTGCCATGCATCGTATCTTCAAACCCTTTTTAGGGAATTTTGTTGAATGTTATGTGGTTGATTTGGTGGTTAAATCCAAACAACCTTCTTATCACTTGGATGATTTGGAAATCATATTCCACAAACTTCATAAACTTAATTTGAAGATGAACCCCTTAAAATGTGCTTTTGGGGTAACCTCAAGAAACTTTCTCAGCTTTTTTGCACGCCATCGTGGTATCGAAGTCGATCCTGATAAGACAAAGTCAATACTTGGTATGTATCCTCCTCTAAATTTAAAATAACTGAGATATATTCAAGGACACATAGCCTATATTTAGCGTTTCATTGCCAATTTGGCTGGAAAAAGTTTTCACTTCACCAAATTGATGAAGAAGGGAGTCACTTACAAGTGGACTGAAAAATGTCAAGAAGCATTCAATATTCTAAATATGTATCTCTTGAGTCCACTGGTGTTAATGCCAAAAGTTTAAGGAAGAACACGTATCTTATATGTGACATCTTTAGAGAGATCATTGAGAGGCTTTCTTTCTCAAAAGAATGATGTTGCGAATGAAAACAACCTTTACTATCTTAGTTGGACTATTATTGAAGTAGAAACCCAATAATCAAATATTGAGAAATTCTGCCTAGCATTAATCTTTGTAGTTCAGAAGTTGAGACACTACCTGCAACATCATGAGGTCCAATTGGTATCTCGCAATAACACTCTAAAATTAATCCTTAGTCGTCCAATGCTTACAGGACGTCTGGCGAGGTGGGCAGTTTTCTGGAGCAATTTGATATTCATTTTGTGTCTCAAAAGGCAATAAAGGGCCATGATCTGGCAGATTTCCTTTCTAAACATCCTTCAGTAGAAGATACATCTTCAGATATTGATCTTCCTGATAAGGAAGTATTCTTTATTCAAGATAGTCTTCAAACATGGGAAATGTACTTTGATGGTGCTTCCAGAAGTCCAATAGGGGGAAAATGGAAAATCCTAAATTCAACAAAGTTGGGTTAGGAATTGTACTCATTTCACCAGAAAAGGAAGTGCTACCTTATTCTTTCCCATTGTAGGGAGGTGGTACAAATAATGAAGTAGAATACTAAGCTCTTATTGTGGGATTGGAGTTATAACTTCAATCACAAGTGAGTCACTTAAAGGTGAAAGGTGATTCAGACATGGTAATAAAACAAGTTAATGGGGATTATGCAATCAGAAAAGAAGAACTAATCCCTTTGTATGATTACATCAGAAAGTTAATGGCAAAATTTCCTTCATAATTGACATTTTCTTATGTATCGAGATCACAAAATTCTCAAGTTGATACACTGGTTAATATATCCATAGATCTGGAAGATCAAAATCGGGACAAGACAACCATCAGTATTGCCCACCATCATACAATTTCACCATATGTTCAAATCAGAATAGAGGAAATCAACGATATTAGTCCTACCTCTATACCATATGGTTATACTACATGATGGATGACACATATCCGGGAATACCTTCAAAATGGAACACTTCCACCTAATAGAGTAGGGAAAGAACAAATCTAGTGATGTGTGGTCAATTTCACTCTTTATGATAGCCCAGATCACTTAGAGAAAGTTCTCTACAAAATATGTTTTAATGGAGTTCTCTTCAGATGCATTGATGGGGAAAAGACAATGGCTATCATGAATGAAGTTCATGCAGGAGTATGTGGTGCCCATCAGTCCGGACATAGACTATCTGATCAAATTTGAAGGCTTGGATAATTTTTTCCTTCAATGATACAATATTGTGTTGATTTCACAAAGAAATGTCATTCAATCCAAGTACATTCAAACGTCATTCAACAACCCCCAGAGTTGCTTCATACAGCTAAATACTCGTGGCCATTTTCCAAATGGGGAATGGATGTGGTGGGACCTTATCCTTTGGCTACATCCAAGAAGTTGAAGTATATTCTTACTACTACTAGATTCTTTTACAAATGGGAAGAGGAAATACCCCTCAAAGAAGTCATTTCTAAATACATTGTTAACTTCATCAAGTCTAACATCATTACCAGATTTGGTGTCCCTCATACCATACTGACGGACAATGGAACCAACATCTGTTCATCAGAGGTGAAGAAGTTGTATCAAGAATACAACATCATATCCAATCATTCATCTGAGTATCATACAGCGGCTAATGGCCAGATAGAAGCTTTCAACAAGACTCTTTCAAACATACTACAAAATATGGTGGATAATGATAAGAAATCATGTCCTAATAAAATTTTTCATGCTTTATGGGATTATCGAACCACCACCCGCACTACAACGCAGTCAACTCCATATTCATTGGTATATGGAACTGAAGCAGTCTTGCCCATTGAGGTTCGATTACCCTTGCTCAGACTAGCCATTTGTGATCAGTCATCAACAGATGAATAATCTCAAAAGCGATTGGAGAATTTGAACGGTTATATGAGAAAATATTGTGCACCCTGCACCACTTGGGATTCTATCAGAATAGAATACCAAAAGCTTTCAACAAAAAAGGTCATCTTCGTTCATTTGTTCAGGGAGAATTGGTATTAGTTCTCAGAACTCCAATGATACCAGGAACGAAACCTCCCAAGCTGAAGCCAAAATGGGAAGGACCTTATTCAATACATAAGGTCTACTCCAATGGAGCTTATTCTTTAATATCAATGGATGGAGAACTCATCAATACTCCAAACAATGCTAGATTTCTGAAGAATTAATTTTTGTAACACAAATACTTATTCGTCTAGAAATAAATTAAACTACATCATCATCCATAGTCCATGCATATGACCTTAAACTATTTGCACCCCTTTCCTCCAGCAAGACGTTAAACTGCACCATCATCGGTCCATGCATATGACCTTAAACTTTTTACATCCATATCATCCAAAATGACGTTAAACTGTATTTTCCCCATCATCTTAAATACATGACACTAAACTATACAAAACACTTAATGTACAACATGACGTTAAATTGTGTCCCTATATTTGTCCTGCATGACGTTAAAATGTACTGCTCATTCGTCATACATGACGTAAAACTGATAATGTCCCTAATACGTCCAACATGACATTAAACTGTGTCATCTTTTGTCCTTACTACATGACATTAAACTGCACAGTCCCCCTTTCATCCAACATGACGTTAAAATTTATAGTCCCCTTCGTCCTAGCTACATGACGTTAAACTGTATAGAATCCCCTTAATATGTCCTAGATGATGTTAAACTGTATTTTGTCCCTACTACATGACACTAAACTGTGCAGCACCAATAGTCCTCACTGCAAGACTTTAAACAGCATAGTCCCTTCATTTGTCCTACATGACATTAAAATATTCATCGTTAAGGTTGTTGATACCTCTTGTTTCTCACACTGAGTATGACTCACGTGAGCTATGTGTAAACTTCCACCATAACACTCTCTCTGGGCCGCTAACCATGCGTACACCCCAACACCATTTTTTACGTCATTGTCCCCAAGAATAACTTGATCACTAATTCATTCTTTAATTTAACTACGCGGACTTTGATCCTTTCCTTCAAGGCTGGGTACGTAGGAAACCTCTTGAGGTTCAAGACCAAAACCAATCTCTTCACATTGGTTCACCTTTTTCCTTGCTATATGATGTTAAACTGTACGACACGTTTCGTCATGTACAACAATAAACTACAACATTCTTTGATACCCTCACCTGAGAGGAAATAATTATTTACATTGATCTCTAATCATGTTATATTCTAATGACTACGTGCATACATGGAAATTCCTAGACCTTTTATCTTGGGTCAAACCATCATTGCACTAAAGTCCCCTTTCAACCTTCACTTGTACAAACCAAATCTGTACAGAGGGAATTTCAAGAACTATGTGAAGCTTGATTCCCATATTTATGGGATATGTAGGAACGTTTGAGTGTCCCCCAAATCTAGCCCCAAGACTTTGGGCCTAACCCCAAATTTTACTTTCAGTCCCCCGGCTGAGAAGTCGCTATGAAAGAAGACATAGTGTATTCATTATAATGGTCCGAGTTCTATGACCCTAAAATAAGATTTCTTATACTCTCGTACCACATGACATTAAACTATATTTCAAGAACAATGTATGGATTTATTCCCATCCTTATGGGATACACAATGAAGTCCAACATCTCAACTCAGGACCCAGCCACAACATGATTATGGTTAGAATTGGTTTGTGTATCTCTACACGTGTTTAACAAATGACCATTTTTATGTGTCACACTCCTAACCTTAAATACTTCTAGATCTTCATAACCCTTTTCTTGACTTTTGGTCACAAAATGTCCAATTTTTTAGAGTTCTTTTACCTGACTATGCAGCACGTTCCCTTAGGTGTCTGTGCATAAACAGTCTACATAACAAACTTTTCAGCCAAAAGATACTATTATTTGTCTATGCAGCCAATGCCCTTAGGTGGTCCTGCATAATTCAACCCCCTAACGGGTTTTTCAAATTATGGTAACTTCATTCTTGGAAGGAAAACCACTTTTTTCCTTAGTTTTCTTAACAACAATATGTAGGGATCCACAAAAAAATAGTCATCCTTAACATATTTGTCCCATACTCTTTTTCATGATATGAAAGTATTAAAGTCTACGATTTATATTTCCCTTCCCTATATTTGGGTCAGACCTTCGTAGGAGTGGCATTCATCCAGTTCTTAGACAATCTTGTTTGGAAATATCTTATCTATATTCAAGTACCTCTCTACATATAAGAAACTCTATGCATGGGAAAATTTGAATCCCCATAAACTTCCATTGGATTTTTAGTAATAGAAAAGTAAATTTCCGAGAGTTATTTTTCCTGACTATGCAGCATGTGCCCTTAGGAGGCCTTGCATAATTAGTCTACATAACGGACCTGTCAGCCAAAAGATACTATTATTTGACTATCCAACCAATTCCCTTAGGTGGCCCTGCATAATTCAACCCCCTAACAGGTTTGTTAAATAGTGGTAACTTCATTCTTGGGAACTACTTCTTCTAATGCCTTTTATCCATTTTTCATATCATTCCTCATATTCAAAATTTCTTAAGTCATCGTTTACATATTTTACCTCATACATGAACATGTTAATATGTTTTTAGATAAATTATCAAGCAATTGAGTCAATTTTAATTCATTCGGTCAAAGATATTTCAACCTTAAACATTAGCCTTTTTATGTCTGACATGCATGACTTCAAACTGCCAATAACCACAAAGACTCCTAGTTTCTTCTTTACCTCAGAGTCACATCCTCATTTCTTTCAGATCCAACTCTGAGGGGGGACTTTTGTTGACACTCCTTTATGCCATAGAGTCTAAACAAATAAAAAGGGGAAATACCATGAACCCAAAGTGATTCATCCTTTGAAGAAACATCAAAAATTGACAAAGGCATGAACAAAGATTCATTTTCACTTGGGTCGCACAAGTTCCACCAAGGTAACACAATTATACATGCGCACCACCCAATGGTCGCATAGGTGACTTACGCGCCTTCTATGATTTCCTCACAGGGTCTTCAATAGCCTATAAATACCCCGGGTGGCCCCCCCATTTGGGATGAAAAATTCTAGAAACTCAGATTTGAGCTCCCAACACCCTAGTCTCTTATCAAAACTTCCGAACACTTCTAAGGTAATTTCATACCTATAAAGGATGATCTAAAATGGGGATTAAGTCCTATGTGTTGAAACTCATCAACACTTGCGCGCCTAAGTGACCAGCCCTTAAGGGAAATGGATACACTTGTGGGTCGCCTTACCCCTTCAAAAGAACGTGCACGCAATCCTTATGGACGCCCCTAGAGGTAATACTAAAGGCTTGAGCCAAATATCTCCCATGTATTACTTTATGGGTTTACCATCGTGAAAGTACCCATGTGTCGTGCAGGTACACCTACGCGACTATGACTTGCACGCCCATGGAGGACTTGCATGCCCCTCTTTTTTTGGGTGCCTCTCCTGCCTATTTCAACTCTCTTATGCCTATCCACATCTCCTATTCAAGATTTAGTCTTCAAGACATTCTTCAAAGCCATTTATTTTTGGCATGGATCCCTTGTTGGCTTCCTTATCTGAAAGAAATTATGTGCAACATGTCATAAAACCTAGTGATTTACATTTCTTTATGTCACTACGGTTAAAGATTTCATTAATTTAACCTCATCATTTAAGATGAGAGGATCTATAACCTTGGCCGCCCTTTCAAGAGTAATCCCCAGTCCAAGTTATCTTAATTTGGGCATCCTACTCAGGAGTAAGCCCCAAGTCTCCTAACCTGGGCATCCTTCTCAGGAGTTATCCCCAGTCATAATTTCCCAAATCTGGGCATCCTCCTCGAGAGTAAGCCCCATGTCCCCAAACCTTGGCATCCTTCCCAGGAGTAATCCCCAGTCATAATTTCCCAAATATCGGCATCCCCCTCAAGAGTATGCCCCAACCATAATTTCCTTAACTTGGGCATCCTTTTTAAGAGTAACTCCCAATCTTCAATGGTCCCAAATCTGGGCATCCTCCTCATGAATAAGCCCTAGATTCAAAATCCCTTTAGCCTGGGACTACATCTCAAAAATAATCCCCACATTCCAAATCCCTTTAACCTCGGCCTCCTTCTCAAGAATAATCCCTAGATTCCAAATCCCTTTAACCTAGGCCTCCTTCTCAAGAATAATCCCCTGTCATAATTTCACTTAATCAGTAATAATTTAATTTTTATTTGGACTTCTTTCTCAGGAGTAAAACCCAATCATAAGTCCCCTCTTAACCTTGTTCCTTGGTTTCTTCCCTAAAGTGAAACCTAAAATTTAACTATTTGGGCAGTAATATATACGTAAGCCCCACATCATTTATTTTGATGGCACAATTGTCTGGTTTTACCAATACCTCTTGTTTCTCACACCAAGAAAGACTCAAGTGAGCTTAGAGTGTAAAAGTAATTATGACATATTTCTTTGATCCATCAATCATACATAAACCACATACTTCTTTACTCGAACTATGTTTTTTTATTCCTTTTCCAAAACAAAGGATACATAGATAGATCATCTGTGGGTATGATCCCAACTATGAAATAATTCATGTCCTTCTGACTCACAATAAACTTCAAGTTCACCACTGAGTGGCTTTAAAATCAGTATGGTTATCATAATAACCAAGAGATTTGTATACAATGTGTCGAATGATACCATTGAACAAGTATCTCTAACAAATACAGATTATTATCTATCGATGAAGAACCTCGAATACATATAAAAGATTCTCTAAATCTCATACATACTAATCATTGATTGTCAGATCTAATGGTAAGCTCATTTTCATACTTGGTAATGTAATAAGGATCCACAAACATAAATTAAATCTATAAAGAGAGTCTCGAAGTAGACAATAATTCCCCTCACAAAGGTGTGATGAGTCTGACCTCCCATCCTATCGACCAATGAAAATTCTTATGTCTCATCAGTTCACAACTAATGAGCACCCACCTTTGGGAGGTAGGTCCAAATGGATATGGAATCATTGGATGTTTCTAGTTCTATGAAGAAACCCGTTAGAAACCCCTTGGAATGTTTTAATATTAAATCAATGAGGTCATTCCCAATTCCATAGGAAACATAATCAAAGATTAATTGTTCTGGATAGATTCCGTACAGATGATTCTGGATCACTTGGAGACTCTTATATATAAGAGATTCAAGTCAGTAGCATATATGTTATGGGGACCAGTGACGTGCTAGTGGGATATCCTAGCACAGACTCAGCAGGGTGATGGTACACTTAAGAAATACATGCAGGAAATGTTTCATGATAATTTCTATCAAGAGACATTGAGTCATGAGATAGATGTTGAGTTTATGATTTTGACATAGGGAACCGTGTTAGTGATGGATTGTGAGGTTCATTTCACAGAGTTGCAACACGTTGTTCTAGAGTTGGTAGGGGATGATCCTATAATTAAGAGACACTTTTAGGATGAACATAGACATATGATCAAATATTAGGGAATCATATTTTGTTTAAAGTGGTTTGAAGATGTAATTCCCTAACCCTAGTTACCTAGAGTCGGTGCATTATTTTAATACATTGGAATGATTACATGGAATCAAGTCCCGAAGGACTGTCCAGTTTAGCAGTCCTGGAAAATATATTACATACATGAACATTACATTAAACATTCAAACATAAAACACAACATAAATAATATGTTGTGAACGCCATTATTCCCTTGATTAACTGTATTATATCAGACAAAATACACATCTTGGAATCTTGGGAAAAAGAAAACATAGAAAGTGTTGAGCCCAGATGATTAGTAAGGATAACAATATAGAATAAACTCTCATAAATAAGCATAAACATTTAAGGAAAAATATAAAACTAAAACAAAAGACTTTTAAACATAAACTTTAGTATAATATGGAAAAGATAGATCAAATAATGCCATTTACTTATTCACATGGATATTCTACTAGTCTAATATCCACTTTTAATATCAATATCTAATTTCATAATGATGTAATGCATAATGAAAGACATCAAAACCACATAGTCAAGTCCTCGTTACAAGACTATAAATAATATTTTTTCAAGGCCTTTTTCCAATACACTATTTTTCTCATGATACCTACCGATGCATATAGGAGATATATCTGGCTCCACCTGTTACTTACTATGTCCACTGCATTCCTCATATGAAAATTTTGAAAGATAACATAACCATTCGTATTAAAACTACCATAAAAAATGATAATACTTGAACCATAAACCATGAATGGTATAAAAATAAAACATCTATATTCAAACATATAAAAAACCCTTCAATACAATATGGAATATTGTGTTATAATTAACCTACTTCAATCAAGAATAATTTCTAGTAAAGGATGTTGACATTGTTGAAAATCATCAGAAAAAATCTTTGAGAGTAATATCCATTTTTAATGAAATAATTTAAAAGTCAAAAAAATTATAAAGGATGAAATTTAAAATATATTTTTGAATCAAAGTGTCTCATACCACTTTAACACTTTTTATATTAATTAACATTTTAAAATATTCATTTCCATATAAATAAATCCTTAAAACAATTTTGAAAACAAGGACATTAATGAGAAATATTTATAAGAATAAATATTTAAAGCATTTAAAATGTTTTTTAGTTAAATATTTCCTTAAAAGAATCATTTTGAACATGTATTTTATTAAACATGGTCCTGGATAATAAATATTTTCCAGAAAATACTTACAAATAAATAATCTCAGATAATAATGAGATTGAGGAATTAACCCTTACCTTGAACTTTTCCTTGGTCGAGGGTACGTTAAACTAATGTATAATAGCTAAATCATTGTTATTAAATTTTAATAGAACTACATAAATTATTATTATATCATATCTAATCTTCTAATATTTATTTGTTAATAATATTTTAGTAGTATCATTGTTTCGGGTGTTAACTGATTCATTTTCCTATATATGTTTTGTTACGTAAGTCATGTTTTCTATTGATATGATGTATTAGATTCATATCCATAATTATATTATGTTCATATATATTATTTTTAATAATCAAATGATAATTATTATTGAATGGTTATGATGAGGAATGAATTTCACCACTGTTATCACATATGGTAAAATACTTCTTTACCCTCTTACCTTTATCCTTCTTTCTCTCTTATATCCTTTTCTTCTCTTTCTTCCCTACAAACCCTTAGGACTCAGATAATTCATTACTTATCCTATTAACACATGATAATATTTCTTCATATGATGAGATTACGTGGGAGACTATTTATTTTTTAAATGTTGTCTCAATTCCATGAAAGATATGATCCTTCTTAGTCTTTGGATCATGGGTATTACTGGTGTTCTCATTCCATATTCTGGGCACCGTTTCTAAACAATGGCATACACAGGGTTAGTTTATGAATTGCAATGCAAAATTCCAAACTTTTAAAATACCTAAGGTAAATTTAAAATATTATGCATATAATATTTAATCATAAAAAAATTATTTGAGGAAGTATTTACTCATAAATATTTCATAATGGCTTGTAAAGAGAATGTGACTTATCCTAAGCATATCCCCAGGGAGTGTTGTAACCAATAGTACAGAAAGGCATGTTGTTGTCTACCTGGATACCCCGAGTCAAGCCTGGAACTTCTTGTCGGAGTTTTCACTCCTAGGTACATCTATACTAGAGCCGCCTCTACCTACTCATATTCAGATGTGGAGGTATTTCTTGGAAAATACAAAAAATCTCTACATTACCAAAATTATAGGAATTTATTCTATACTAATCCTCAAAGAAAATCATAGGGTAATGTTCTCTAATCCATTATTTTCTAAATATAGTTTCCAAGGGTTGTACTAAAATTCCTCTGATACCAACTATAATTCCCCAACCTTAATTACCCAATGTCGGTGCATTATTTTAATACATTTTCAGGTTTACAAGGAATCAAGTTCAGAAGGACCGACCAGTTTAGCATTCTGGGAAAATAGATTACATATATGAACCTTAAATTATACATTAAAACATAAAACACAATATAAATAATTCAATGTGAACACCATTATTCCCCTAGATTAAACATGCATATCAAACATAATACAGTTCTTGGTGTCTTGGGAAAAAGAAAACATAGAAAGGGGTGATCTTATATTCTCAGTAAGGATAAAAATATTGGAGAAACTAACATAAATAATCAAAAACATTTAAGGTAATGTATAAAACTAAAACAAAACCCTTTTAAACATAATATCTTTCATAATAAGACAAAGATAAAAAATTAATTCCATTTACTTATTCACATTGATATTCTACTAGTCAAATAATCACATGCTATATCAATAGATAATTTTATAATTATGGAATACATAATGCCAAACATAATAACAACAAAGTCAAGGCCTCATGCTAGGACTACAAATAATATTTTTTCAAGGCCTTTTTCTAATACACTATTTTGTCTCATGAGACCTATCGATGTATCGAGGAGATATAAATAGCTCCACTCATCCCTTGCTAAGTCCAATGCTTTCATTATAAGAAAATGTTGAAACATAACATAAACATTCATATTAAAAATAGCAAACTAAATTTTAATACATGAACCATAAACCATGAATGGAATAAAAATAATACATCCACAGTTAAAAGAATATAAAAAACATTCAATACAATAATAAATATTGTGTTATAATAAATAAACTTTAATCAAGAATAATATCTCGTAAAGGATGTTGACATAGTTGAAAATGATCAGTAAAACTCTTTGTAGAGAATATCCATTTTTCATGAAATCTATTAAAAGTCACAAAATTCATAAAGGATGATTTTAAAATATTTTTTTGAATCAAATTGTCCCATACAACATTGAAACTTTTTAAAAGAAATAACATTTTAAACCACTCATATCCATATAAATAAATCCTTAAAACCATTTTGAAAACATGGATATTAATGAGAAAGATTTATCATAACAAATATTTAAAATATTTAAAATGATGTTTTAGTTAAAGTGTACCTTAAAATAATCATTATGAAAAAGTATTTTATGAAACATGGACATGGATAATAAATATTTCCAAGAAATTTCTTACACATAAACAATGTCGAATAATAATGAGAATGAGGAATTTATCATTCCTTGTACCTTTTCTTTGTTGAGGGTACATTAACCTCTTGTATAAAAGTTAAATAATTGTTATTAAGTTTTAAATGAACTACAAACATAAATATTATATCATATATGATCTTCTAATATTTCATTGTTAATAATATTTTATTATTATCATTCTTTCAGTGTTAACTGATTCGTTTTATTGTATATGTTTTGTTATGTAAGTCATGTTTGTTATGGATAAGATATATTTGATTCATATTTATAATGATATTATGCTTACAAATATTATTTTGAATAATAAAATGAAAATTATTCTTGAATGGTTATGATGGGGAATGAATCATATCACGTTTGTTGAGACGGTAATCCATACGTACACACGAACTCTACTTCCATTTCATTTCATTTATTTTAAAAGGAAAGAAAAAAATGATACATAGGTATATTATAACTCCCCAACCCCAATTAACCAAATTTGGTGATTTATTACATAACATTGTCATGATTACAAGGAATCAAATCCCGAAGGACCGATCAGTTTAGCAGTCTTGGAAAATAGATTACATACCTGAATGATACATTACACATTAAGAAAATAAAACACATCATAAATGATATTTTGATAATTCCATTAATCCCCTATATTAACCACACTTATCAATCATAATACACTTCTTGGAATCCGGGTAAAATAAAACATATGAAACAAGTGATGTCAAACACTCAGTAAGGGTAAGAAATATAGTTGAAGATAACATAAACATTAGGGAAGGTGAATAATTTAAAACACATGAATTTACAAATAAAAAACATGTACAATTTATGGAGAGATTATAAGATGAGTAAATAATGCCATAATAAAACATAGTCATGGGTATTCTACTAGTTCAGTAACTACAAGAACCATCAATATTATTTTCATATTGAAGGAATGTATAATTCCATACATTCGGAAATAGTTTTTCAAGGCCTCGACCAAGATGTTTAAAAATGATTAAGGCCTCAAATAAAACCATATATAAAATTTAGAAAAGGCCTCGTCCAATTCCATGTCTAATTTTCTCATGAGACCTACCGATGCACTATGGAGATAGAGCGGGCTCCATCCATCAATTACCAAGTCTAATACATTCTACATATGAAAAGTTTGAAACACAACATAAACATTCGTATTAAAACTAGCATACAAAATGTCAATACATTAACCATAAACCATGAATGGTATAAAAAACACATCCACATTAAAATATATACCAAGACATTCAATACAATATGGAATATTTTTATCATAATAAATCACCTTCAAACAAGTTAAAAATTCATAAAAGTATGTTGACATAGATCAAAATGATTTGTAAAACTCTTTGAGAGAAATATCCTTTTTTCATGAAAACATTTAAAAGTCACAAATTTATAAAGGAATTAATTTAAAACATATTTTTAAATAAAAGTGTCCCATAACACTTTGAAAATTTTGAAAAGAGTTATCATTTCAAAACAATAATGTCGAAATAAATAAATCCTTATAATTAGTTTGAAAACATGGACGTTAATTAAAAGGATTTAGATGGATAAATAATTAAAAAATTTAAAATGTTGATCTAGTTAAATAGACCCTCCCATAAAACCCAAAAAGATTCATTTTTATAAGATTTTTATGAAATATGGTTATCTATGATAAATATGTCCCAATAAATACTTACACATAAACAATCTCGAATAATAATGAAATTGAGGAAATAACCCTTACCTTGCACTTTCCTTTGGTCTAGGGTAAGTTTATCCTCCTATATAATTACCATATTATGTTGTTAAATTATAACATATCCATATTCATGTTTATTATATCATACAAGATTAATTTATGACTTTATACTACCCATTTAAAAATTATTTTCATGTCAATTATCATTTTGGGTAATAATCTCTCTCTTTATCGTACATATTTTAACTTGTTATTATTGATCGTATCATTTAGATCATGATTTATATATTTCCAGAATTTAAAACATGATTCATATATAATATATATTTATAATACAAATATATATATAATAGATAGATATATGAAACAAAAATACATGTTTGTGGAGATGGTAGGTCGTACATAAGCATAAATGTTGTTTCCATTTTCATATTGTATTGAACGGAAGTAAGTAAATAAGATATATGTAAGTACATAAATATATAATTTTATATCTACAGTATCATTATTATGTAATATATTACATACTTATTAATGATATATATTTTATAATCAACATTGAATGGTGAATATGGAAATGAATCTCATCACGTCGTGGACACGGTAATCCGTACGTAAGCACAAGTGACAATATCAATATATTGATCAAGAAATAATATGTAATTGGATGTTATATCATATATACATAGTAATTAACATGTTATATTTATTATTTACATCATTTATACTAATTATTAAACCCATACAAATAATGAAATATTTTAATAACAAACTACACCACGACATGGAGACGGTAATCGAGACGTATGCACGTATGGTGACTTTGTCATTTATAGGATGAATAGAATAATGAATATGGTTGTACCATTTTTATAATAAAATTAAAATATATAGAATATATTGGTGTTATTATTTTATAATGTAAACAAGAAAGAAAGTGGAAGTGGAAGAAGAAAATAACTTGAAAGAGATGATGAAATATTTACCTCTTTTTCAGGGTCATCCTTTTGATTTGATCAAAAGGGATTCTTAGGCGGGATTTCTGACCAATGTAAGGGATCTAGGATGATTGGAGGAATTTTGGGAGGATATATGGTCAGGGTTTTTCCGATCAGAAAGGCTTTGGAGTTGTGAAATTAAGATAAGGGGAAGTGCCCTTTTATAAGAGAGGTGAGGGTCAGTTTAGGAAAAGATTGAAATATAATATTATAATGAAATACCTTTCGGTTTATAATGGCCCCAAAAAAATATATTTAATGTATAAGGTGGATATGGGTCAAACAACACTCAACGAATAGGTTTTATATATGTTTATTTCATCATATTAACATTATCTTTTAGATTTAACTCTTAGTTAAATAGTTTAACATTTACCATGTCTCTTTGTATTTTTATATTATACGGTTAATAAACTTATTATATCAAGGAAAAATAACCCCATGTGGTTAATTGTTAATATATATAACCTTATATAAATCCTTTGGCCAAAAATTATATTTTTATAAATATTATATGAATTAGTAATATAATATTTGTTTTAAAAACTCAATTATGTCGATTTTGACAATATTTAGTATTTAAATTTTTTGAAAGCCATGAAAACATTATTACATAAAATAAAATTTATTTAACCAACCCTAAAATGTCATATTAACCTATAAAATTATTTTAATTCATCATAATCCTCAATTTACATTTATTTAGATATTTATAATATCAATTATTTCAATATTTCATTATTAGGGTAATTATTGCACCATCATTGTGTCATTAATAAATTATAATATTTAATGTTTAAAATTTATATATAAAATACTATTGTTTAGTCAAATTTTTATATCTATAATGAATATTTATAATCTAAGAGGTCAATTATATAACCCCATATAAAAATGTTTTACTAAAAGATACTTGCTTTTGTTATTTTTGTATTTACTTAAGATTAATTAATGAAAAATGTAATTATCACTCCCATGTGGCTCCATGGGGTCCCGGAATCGACCCAATAATGCCAATGGATTGAAATTTATCCTCTAATAGTAATTGGACACATTATAGTGTAACTTTTTATTATTTTAATATTATTTATTTACCCATATTTACCGGATTTTCCCTTCAACCATGGTAAATAAAATATTTATTAAAGTAATTATTCATAATGTATAAAGATAAAAGTTACCTATTTACACAATTTGGACCTCATGATTCAAAATATTTAATCCATTTTTCCAAATTCAAAACACATATGTGTCAGAAATTAATTTAAAATTAATTCTCGTTGTTAAAACAAAAAACGTGTTTTTAAGAAATAATAACTATAAAATGATTGACACTTGTTTATGTCCAATATAAATGGGAAATTACATCCAATGACCTAAATTATATTAAATGATAAAAAAATAACCTAATTATAATTAAAAACCATTCAAATGTATAATTTAACACTATAAATTATTTCGATTAAAAATGTTGTTTTTAATTAAAATTTAGAATTTTTTCATTATTCATCAAAATATAAAAGTTATCAGAAAAGTACCAAAAATTTATCCAAACAAAATTTTTATGCCCCCTTATAATGTTTAAAATAATTTCAATAAACTAAATTGATAAACGTGTCAAATATTCTATTTAAAAATGGTTTTCCATTAAAAGTAATAAAACAGTATTTTTTGTAAAATACCACTTTTATCTTAAAAATTAAATTATTCTTATATTTTGTCTATGAAACATAAAATATGAATGTTAAAATTATATAGGATATATAAAATTTAAAATTTGGTTAATAATTATCATAACCTCTTTTTTGAATTCCCAATTTGGTAAGTCGTGGTGCGCTCAAACTCATTGTTGCGTGTAGTGCAAGTTATTGAAATACATTGAAAATATAACAGATTATGAAATCTTGGGGTGTTACATTTTCCCCTCCTTCAATAAATTTTTTCCTCATAATTTGAAATTGTTTTTTGAAAATAAAAGGTTAAAATATAATCATATCATTGTGGAAAACCCACATCGAAAATTGGGTTAATAAAATTTAGTCTTAATAAGTGGGAAAGGGAAATGAAAAAGTCACCACCAAATTATGATCTAAATTAAGAGAACATTAGTGGAAATTAGAGACACATAATTGGAGGAAATATGTAAATATTTATAGGGAGTGATTGAGGTCATCAATCACAAAAAATGTAAAATTGAGTTCCTCAAAGCCATCAATCTATGATGATGTAAAATATCAACGGTTCAAAAAAAACATATGGTATTAGGATACCAAATTCTTGGTTTTAAGATCCCTTCCAGGAAGTTTAATAATTAATTTATTCATAGAATAATAGGAATATATATATATATAATTTACAAGTACAGTTTCATCATTCAACTATATCCTACCACAAACTCATCTTACACTTTAAAAGATAATAGAATTCAAAAACATTCTATTTATCCTAATCGTATAGGGTTCCAAAAATAATGAATTTATAATTCATTTTTCAGACTATTTAAAAAACTATATTATACAAAATAGACATCGTGTATGCCAGTGGTAGGTGATCTACCCTTCTCTCCCTTCGGTTGCGGGTTTAAGTCTCACGGCCTTGCCGAACACGATGGGTTTCCACCCGACCTCCGGGTTGTTCTTTTTATGAAAATAAAAAAAATAATCTGAAGAAATCATTTAACATTAAAAATAGTATCCAATGTGGAAATTAATTGATTCCAACCTTTAGACTTATCAAAAATACTTCTGTCCAAACTCAGAGTCCGAAATTTATAAGGCAGGTAAACACAATGAAGATCTTTTTTTCCATGTAATAACATGTGAATACCTTAATCATGTATTATTTTAAAACATATTAACACCCTGAATTTCCATAAATCCTTATTGATTACATTCAATCTCTCTTATTCCGTATAGAATACTAGATATACTCCTTCTATCCAAAAATGTTTTAAACTCCAATAATGATGGAATATACAAATCATTAATCAGTTCGAAGGATGTCAATAATATCCAACATTATTTATCCAAATAAATCATATCTTATTCCAAAATCACTACCTCGTTATCAGAATCATTTTAAGGATTATCATTCTCTCAACCATATAATTTTTAAAAATTTAACCTACCATTGAGCCTCTTTTGATATATCCACACAATCATATGTAATTAATGAAATAGTACTACAACACAAACCTTTATATACTCTATAATTATTATAACATGTACACATTAATACAATACACAAATGGAACAATAAGTTAATAAAAACATAAGAACACTTAATTATTCCTCTTCAACTTTGATGTTATCGTAACCTGATTATTATCCAATAATAGCATTTGGGGTATACTCTAATGATTCAGACATTGATTCGCATAGTGTCCCAACTCCTTGAAGATGAAGAATTGTACATTTGAAACATTTTTGTTACCCTTGTAATCACATACTCATTTTTTATTTTCTACACACTTATTACAAACTCCCATTACCTTCATGAATTTACCAAGGTTATTCTTTCAATAGTTATCACATATGGGAAAATCCTTCTTTCCCTTATTCACATTATCCATCTTTCCCTCTACCATCCTTTTCTTCTAGGGCTTCCCTTCAAATCCATTGGACTCAATAAATTCTTTACTTCTCTTATTAAAACATGATACTATTTCTTCATATGATGATAATACGTGGGATAATACTTCCTTTCTAAATGTAGTCTTAATACCATGAAAGATAAGTTCCTTCTTACTATTTGGATCATGCGTATTTCTAGAGTTCTCATTCCATCTTCGAGGAACCATTTATAAACAATGACATACACTAGGTTAGTTTATGAATTGAAATTAATAATTCCAAACTTGTAAAATACCTAACTTCATTTGAAAAAATTATGCATATAATGAATAATAATAATAATAATTCTTTAAAGAAGTATTTCTCATAAATCTTTCATATTGGCTTGTAATGAAAAAATTAATTATCCTAAGCATATCCCCCAAAAGTGTTGTACCCAAAAGGGCAGTAAAGCCCGTTGTCGTGCACCAGTATACCTCGGGTAAATCCCAAAACTCTTTGTTGGAGTTTTCACTCCTAGGTACATCTGTGCCAGCGTTTCCTCAACCAGCTCAAATCTAGACAGGGATGTATTCCATAGAAAATACACAAAATATCTACATTACATAAATTCTAGGAAGTTCTTCTATATTAATCCTAAATGTCTATCCTTGGGTAATGTTCTCTAATAAGAGATTATGTAAATCTATTTCCAAGGTTATTGCTAAACTTTCTATAATACCAACTGAAATGCCATTACCCCAGTTACCCAGAGTCAGTACATTGTTACATAACATTAACAGGATTACAAGGAATCATGTCCCAGAGGACCGATCAGTTTAGCTATATTGTAAAATATATTACGTAAAATAACAATACATTACACATTAGAAAAATAATTCAAAACATAAATTATCCTTTCAGAATTCCATTAATACCCTAGTTTAACCTTATTATCAACTATAATACACTGCTTGTAATCCTGGGAAAATAAAACATAAAAAAGGGGTGATATCAAATGATCAGTAAGGGTATGCAATACAGTGGAAGATAACATAAACATTAGGCATGGTGAATAATTAAAAACACATTCCTTTACATATAATAAACATGTACACTTTATAGTAGGAATATAATCTGAGTAAATAATGCCATAATAAAACATAGTCATCGGTATTCTACTAGTTGAAAAACCATATGAACCATCAAGATTATTTTCATAATGAGGGATTGTAAAATCCCATACATTATGAAACATTTTTTCAAGGCCTTGGCCAAGGAGTCTAAAAATGATTATGGCCTCGACCAAAACCATATATCAAATTTGGGAAATGAATTATCCAATTCCACATCTAATTTTCCCATGATACCTACCGATGGACCGGGGAGCTATAGCAGGCTACACCTGTCACTTACTATGTCCAATACATTCCTCATGTAAAAAGTTTAAAATATGACATAAATATTTGTATTAAAACTAGAATATGAATTGTCAATACTTTAACCATAATCCATGAATTGTATAAAAAAATACATCCACATTCAAAAATATACCAAAAATTTCAATACAATATGGAATATTTTTATCATAATAAATCATCATCAAAAAAATTTAAAATCAATTAAATTATGTTGACATAGATGAAAATTATTTGTAAAACTGTTTGAGAGAAATATCCCTTTTTCATGAAAAAATTTAAAAGTCACAAATTTATAAAGGAATTAATTTAAAAGAGTTTTTTGAATCAAAGTGTCCCATACCAATTTTATTCCTTTTAAAATAATTTTCATTTCAAAACATTCATGTCCATATAAATAAATCCTTAAAATCATTTTAAAAACATTGACATTAATTAAAAGGATTTAGAAGGATAAAACATTAATAAATTTAAAATGATGATCTAGTTAAGTAGACCCTCCCATAAAACCATAAAATATTCCTTTTGAAAACATTTTTATGAAATATGGGTGTTGATGATAAATATTTCCTAATAAATACTTACATGTAAACAATCTCAGATAATAATGAGATTGAGGAAATAACACTTACCTTTCACTTTCCTTTGGTCGAGGGTACGTTTATTGTAGAGACCCGAAGCTTAACGTACATGGACATTACATTACTTTTGTGGAATACTTAGTACATAACAAAAACACACACACAAGGACCATAATAGTTTAGTGTCTTTGGAAACTCGGAATATAATCTTCTAATCATGGTGAAAGATCTTCAACATCTCCCATAAAGATCTTCCTTTTTTTTACCTAAAACCTTTCTTTATATCCTGGGGAAAAGAAAACATAAAAGGGTGAGCTCAAATGCTCTGTAAGGGTATACAGAAGAAACACCAATCACATCATATTCATAATAACATAACATTTTGGAAATCTTAACCTTCAAAAAAGATCATAATATCATAACATGGGATAAATCATAGTAGTAAAATCTAATCCCAATAATCATAACATAAGACATGAAGCTTTACCCAATTCATTGGAGGGATATATAGGTCCCACCCATCTCATAATGATGTCATTCTTATATGTTCCACAAAATCATAAACCATACATCATAGCATAACCCATGTAATAAAAATGGGAATCTTAAACATCGTGACATCATAAAACAATTAATATAAGATAAAGGAATTCCTAAAAATAATTCCATCACAACATAATCAAATCAATGTAATAATAGGTATAGAAACATAACCCTTTATTATCTGAGATGGAAAATAATTTTGATAAAACACTTGAACTCCATTCTTGAGGAAAATATCCTTTCTACTTCAAAAACACTTTTCTTTTCATAACATGTCATAAAATTCTAAACTAAAAGAATTTCATTAAAAATAAACTTGAAAAATTGTAAGGGAATATTCTTGGAAGTATTGTTTTAAAAATTCATTCATTACGTATAAGTTAAAAAACATTCTTCTTGTACTTTTGTCAGAAAAGTCAAAAAGTGCCTCGTACGAAAAACGACAAAAGATTCCTTTCATATATTTTACTCAAAACTCACCGAAGGGTAAAATTGGATTTAAAAAATTTTAGGTGGATGGAAATAATATTATATTTTGAAGAAACATTTATGTGGATGATAAAATACACCCCAGTAAATTCCAAAGTATAAACAATCTCAGATAAAAATGAGATTGTGATATTTCCCTTACCTTAGGTCTGATTTTCTTAATAAGTGTCTGAACCTCATATATAATTATTTAAATAATGTCATTGAATTATTCCAGATTCATAATAATTGTTATGATATCATATATGGTTCACTTATGACATTATATTACCCGTTCTTTTGTAAATTCCATGTTAAAGAGTGTTTTGGGTAAAATCGTTTCATTTGTCGTCCATGTTTTGACTTGTAATTATTCATATGATTACATAGATCATGATTACTTAATTCCAGAATATAAAACATGATTTATATATTATATATATTCAGAATATACATATATATAATAGATCAGTAAATGAAAAAAATACACCGTTCATGGAGACGGTAGGCCGTACGTACGCATGAACGCTATTTTTGTTTCCTTATCGAGTTGAATGGAATTAAGTAGATGACATACATATATATACACATAAATCCAGTATCATTATTATGTCATATATTTCATGATTACTTATTATATATACTTTATAATCATTCGTGAATGGTTAATGTGGACAATGAATCGCATCGCGTCGTGGAGACGGTAGTCCGTACGTACGCACAAGCGATGATATCGTTCTCATGATCGTGGAATTGTATTGGAGTGTATATATACTATTTCAGAATAAATATCACTTTACAATAATCATATATATTTATTTTGTACACCATTATACCCATCCAAGTAAGGTGGTGGTGGAAAATAGACTACACCACGGCGTGGAGACGGTATTCCGTACTTACGCACGCGCGGTGATTTTGTTTTCCGTAGGATGGATAGATGGTGAAATAGGGTTGTTTCATACTTATAATAACATATCAGTATATGAGTGATAATGATGTTATTAATTCATAATGAAAAAACCTAAGAAGAATAACTAGGATAAGAAATAAAGTTGAAAGAATTGGCAACGGACATTACCTCTTCTTTGAAGCGCCTCTTTGAGTCCTCCTCTTTGGGAACTACAATTGGTCTTTTAAGAATACCAGGAATTCTAGGATGTTTCTAGGGAAGTTGAAAAGAGAATTTGGAAGGGGTTGGCCGATCATGAAGTCTCAAAGTGGTGTGAGGAAGAGAGGGAGGAGGTCCCCTTTTATAAGGGAGGAGAGGGGCTCCTTTGGAAAAACTAAAAATATTTTTTTATTATAAAGCCAAATTCGGTTTTAAATAGCTCCAAATTGATTTATATCGAAGTTAATGTGGGTTTGGGTCTAAAGAATCTCATAAAATAGAATTTAGACAAGTTTAGGTTCCTATTATAACCTTATCATTTAGATTTAACATTAAGTTAGATAATTTTACTTTTACCGTGTCTTTTTATGTTCTTACACTATAAGGTTAATAAACTCACTATAAAAAGCCCAAAGAACCTCAAGTTGTTTATTAATAATATATATAACCTTATCTAAGTCATTTGGACGAACCTTAGATTTTTAGGAATAAAATAACAATTAATAATATAATATGTGTTTTAAAAACTATTTTATGTCAATTTTGGCACTATTTAGTAATTGATTTTTGTGAAAATCATAACAGAATTATTTTTTCTAAAAACGTTAATTAAATCAATACTAACATGTCATATTAACCTATAAAATTTTTGTAATTCATAAAAAGTCTCAAATTACATTTATTTGGGTATTTATAACATCAATTATGTCAATATTTCATTAATAAGATAATTACTGCATCATCTTTGTGTCATAAATAAATTAACTTATTTATAGTCTAAAAATTACAAATAAAATATCATTATGTAGGAAACATTTTTAAATTTCTAATGAATATTCATAGTCGAATTTATCTTATGTATAACCCTATATTAAAAATGCATTAGTTATTAAACTTTGATTTCAACTATTTTAACCCTACTTTAAATAAATTGATAATAAATGTTCTAATATAATCCAAGTGGGCCTAAATGGTCATATTTTATTTCTAAGGTTGTTTGTGGTCTAATTAAACTTATCCAATAGAATTAGGACATGTGTTAGGGTAATAATAATATCATTTTTACCCTTAACTACCCTATTTACTTTTAACTGTGGTAAACAAAGTAAAAAGTTACTATTCACCAAAAATTATTTTCATCTCATTGAACCCCATTTTAGTCCTTGATATTAACCGTGTCTCTCGGATTTTTGAAATTCTACTCACAGAAGCGGTAAAATTATGTTTTATGAAAAATTCAGTTTTTTTAACTACCACTTAGTCGTTTCACTATTTATCAGAAAATGAAAGTTTCCAAAAGAATACCAAAAATTAGGCCTAAGAAATATTTAATATTATGAATTAAAAAATGATGTTTATTTTACCAAGTTCAAAACATATCAGTTACATTAACTAATTTAAAAATTAATTCCCGTCGTCAAAACAGATAGCGTGTTTTTAAAAGATAATAACTATCAAAAGATTGAAACTTGTTTATTTCTGGTTTAAATGTGAAATTACATCCAATGAACAACATTGTATTAAATTGTAAAAATATATTCTAAATATACTTTAAAAACACTCAAATTAATAATTTATCACTATTAATTTTTTTTATTAAAATTTTTTTTTTTTAATTAAAATTTAGTAATATTTACTATTCATCAGAATAAGAAAGTTATCCGAAAAATACCAAAATTTCAGCCAAAGCTAAATTAGATATTCCAATTCCAAAAATGAAGTCCATTTTGAAAAATAAAATTCATAAATTTTCAAAAAGTGGTTATTACTATTCATAACAGCTAGTTTTAATAATATTTTAATAGCATATTGTTGTTTAGTGAAACTCGGTATTGTGTACGACCCAAGCTATCGAGGAAGGTCGAGATTGCGTGTAATTCAAGGAAAGTCAAGGATGCGTGTTGTGAAATCTCTTTTTGGTGTAGCGTACAACACAAGACATTAATGGAATTAAAAATATTTTTCATAAAATCTCGGGGTGTTACATTCTACCCCCCTTAAAATGAATTTCTCCCTCAAAATTCTTCGAGGTTATAAATGGTTTACTACTCAAAAGTTTCTTTAATAGAAACCCACATCGTAAAAAGGAATACCAAAACCAATCTTTAAAAACAAATGTATGAAACGTAACGGTTATCCAAATAAACTAATCACTGGGTTTCCACATAGGTGAAAATATGGATATAGTAGAGAAATCTAACCATCATGTTCTGATGGAGAGTGGTAGAGAACATGGATATGGAAAAGCAAACAATCACAAAGCCATAAATTTGTGACGATCTAAGGTACCATCTGATTCATCAGATATAAGAGCACTAGGAAAATATTTTTTGTTTTCAAGATCATTTCCCTAAAGTTGATGAAATTAGAATTAGAAGAAATACTTTCGTGATTTTGGTATAGTCTCACCATTGGTCGTTCTTTGGAAAATTTCCACGTCATCTCTTAAAGAAATAAAGATGAATTTTTCATTCGTGATGCGTTAGAAGATCATGTGATAGAATGATGGGTCATTCCATCTGTCTCAAACAAAAGGTTAGAAAAGTAATCAAAAAATACATTAGTACACCTATAGTGAGATTAATCATATATGCTTCCTAAAATGGACTTAAACTTCATATATCATACTTCTTGATATAATAAAACTTGTTTCTACTAAATAGGGACTTCATGTAGGCCAGTGGTAAGCGATAAAGGCCAGTCGCACTTCGATTGTGGGTTCGATTCCCACATCCTTGTCCGACGTGATGGGATGTCGCCCATCCTGCAGGTTGTCCTTTTTCTAAAACTACATTACTATAACATCCCATCAATAATATCAAAAAAAAGTTCTATCCTTAAACAATACTAACTTATGTCCAACGCAATCCATTCCAATCTTTAGGATTATCTAAAATACTTCGGTCCAAGCTCATAGTATAAGGAAAACGATTATTTGAAATGTCATCAACCAAGCATTTTAATACCATCATTTATCCCCCATATATCTTGTTGGTCACATTACAATCATGTGAATACCATAATCATGTATTGTATTGAAAAATGAATACCCATTAAACCATAGTGAAAACATGAATGCTATCAAAAGTTAACTCTTTCCACATACCGAAACCCCAAAATTCTATATACTCAATCCATGTTATAACTATTTCCTTATATCAGTCATGAGCTCATGAATACTATCAAACATTTAATTTTCTCCTTATCCCTTCATTATGCGCATATCATCTACTTTCCAAAAATATCTGAATAACCTTTCATGGTTACTGGTACCATTCATCATACAATTTCAAAACTTATGGAAAGACAATAGTGTAACAATCCTTAGATGTCTCTTTATTCCATAGTACCATGAGATTACTTATACAACATTTCACTTGATAAACATGTAATCATTCCACTACCTTCTTAAACCATTGATCGAGCTTCAACAATTATTTCAACTCACATATCATTTGTAGTCTCTTCATCATCATCAACATCAATACTACCCATACGACCATACCGATTCTTCTTCATGCGACTTTCCCTTAGAGAATTGGTTTGCATAATGCCCGTACATTCCACATTTAAAAAATTTAACCATTGTTGATGTCGTAGCAATACCATTATCCTCATCCCTGATGTTAACTGAACCTTTCCCTTTGCACTTAATGGCTTTGTGTCCTTCTTTTCCACACCCAAATCATCTTCCAGTTACTTTGAAACATTCTCCTTGATGCCTCTTCCCACATGATTTACATAGGGGAAAATGAACTTTCTTTCCTCTATGATCATCATGAAACTCCATCTTTCTCTTATTAGACGAGTCAGGAAACATACAAAATTTGAGTTTATTGATCATATTTTGAGATTGCTGATTCAGTATAATAATGATTTTTGGACTTCCAAATCCCATTTCATTTGGTTTCTCATGAAGAATATAATTACATTTTCCATCATATCCTCCATTATCGTGAATCATCTTGTTTCCATCCATTTTCTAAAACCCAAAAAGAATAGTGTGAGAGGCAAGAATCACGCTAGGGAAAACAATATAATAAAGGGGGTGTACCTTCAATATCTATCATCTTGGGTTACCGTAATTCTAGTACTATAACCTATACTTATACTTAACCTTAGGGACATCCCTAGACATACCTTAGAAATATATCTAGGGATCTCACTAAAGTTCTTGCATCCTAGTTTTCAAAGGTTGACTAAACCTTTCCTCTGATACCAAATGTAGAGACCCGAAGCATAACGTACATTGACATTACATTACTTTTGCGGAAGACTTAGTACAGAACAAACACACACACAAGGACCGTAATAGTATAGTTTCTTTGGAAACTCGGAATATAATCTTCTAATCATGGTGAAAGTTCTTCAACATCTCCCATAAAGATCTTCCTTTTTTTACATAAAACCACTCTTTATATCCTGGGGAAAAGAAAACATAAAAGGGAGATGCTAAAATGCTCAGTAAGGGTAAACAAAAGAAATATCAACCACATAATATTCATAAGAACATAACATTTCGGAAATCTTAACCTGAAAAAGAGATCATAATATCATAACATGGGATAAATCATAGTAGTGAAATGTAATCCCAATAATCACAACATAAAACATGAAACTTTGTGGCATACACACATAATCATAGATAAACATTTCTTATTAGTCAAGACTAATTTCCAAGACTATCTTAGTGGACAAATTCTATTTCTGAACCGAGTTCACTCCTTGTTTCAGTCCTATTTCACTGAACCGGTTTAACCTTCCGTTCAAGACATGTCTATCTCATGAGATATAAAATCTTTACCCAATGAATTGGAGGGATATATAGGTCCCACCCATCTCATAATGATACCATTCTTATGTGTGCCACAACATCATAAACCATACATCATAGCATAACCCATGTAATAAAAATGGGAATCTTAAACATCGTGACATCATAAAACAATTCATATAAGATAAAGGAATTCATAAAAATAAATCAATCACAACATAATCAAATCAACGTAATAATACGGATAGAAACAGAACCCTTTATTATCTTAGATGGAAAATAATTTTGATAAAACACTTGAACTCTATTCTTGAGGAAAATATCCTTTCTACTTCAAAAAACCATTTCCTTTCCTAACATGTCATACATTTCTAAACTAAAAGAAGTTGGTTAAAAATAAACTTTAAAACTTTTAAGGGAAGCTTCTTGGAAATAATGTTTTAAAAATCCATTCATGTATTATATGTTAAAAAAACATTCTTCTCTTACTTTTTTCAGAAAAGTCAAAAAGTACCTCGTACGAAAAACGAAAAAAGATTCCTTTCATATCATTTACTAAAAACTTACCGAAGGGTAAAATTGGATTTAAACAATTGTAGGTGGATGGAAATAATATTACATATTGAGGAAACATGGATGTGGATGATTAAATACACCCCAGTAAAATCCAAAGTATAAACAATCTCGGATAAAAATGAGATTGTGATATTTTCTTTACCTGAGGTCCGATTTTCTTCGTAAGTGTCCGAACCTCCTATATAATGATTTAAATAATGTCATTGACTTATTCCAGAATCATAATCATTGTTATGATATCATATATGGTTCACTTATGACTTTATATTACCCGTTCTTTTGTAAATTCCATGTTAAAGAGCGTTTTGGGTAAAATCGTTTCATTTGTCGTCCTTGTTTTGACTTTTAATTATTCATATGATTAATTAGATCATGATTACTTAATTTAAGAATATAAAACATGATTTATATATAATATATATTCAGAATATACATATATATAATAGATCATTAAATGGAAATAAATACACCGTTCATGGAGACGATAGGTCGTACATACGTATGAACGCTGTTTTCGTTTCCTTATTGAGTTGAATGGAATTAAGTAGATAACATACATATATATACACATTAATCCAGTATCATTATTATGCCATACATTTCACTATTACTTATTATATATACTTTATAATCATTCCTGAATGCTTAATGTGGAGAATGAATCTCATCGCGTCGTGGAGACGGTAGGCCATACGTACGCACGAGGGATGATATCGTTCTCTTGATCGTGGAATTGTATTGGAGTGTATGTATACTATTTCATAATCAATATCACTTTACAATAATCATATCTAGTTATTATGTACACCATTATACCCATCCCAGTAAGGTGGTGGTGGAAAATAGATTACACCACGGCGTGGAGACGGTATTCCGTACGTACGTACGCGCGGTGATTTCTCTCTCCGTAGGATGGATAGATGGTGAAATATGGTTGTTTCATACTTATAATGACATATCAGTATATGAGTGATACTTATATTATTACTTCATAATGAAAAAACCTAAGAAGAAGAAGTGGAAGATGAAATAAAGTTGAAAGAATTGGTAACGGACATTACCTCTTCTTTGAAGCGCCTCTTTGAGTCCTCCTCTTAGGGAACTAAAATTAGTCTTTGAAGAATACCATGACATCTAGGATGTTTCTAGGGAATTTGAGAAGAGAATTTGGCTGGGTTGGGCCGAGAATGGAGGATAAAAGTGGTGTGAGGAAGAGAGGGAGGAGGTTCCCTTTTATAAGGGAGGAGAGGGGCTCCTTTGGAAAAACTAAAAATATTATTTTATTATAAAGCCAAATTCGGTTTTAAATAGCTCCAAATTGATTTATATCTAAGATAAGGTGGGGATGGGTGGAAATAATCTCATAAAATAGAATTTATACAAGTTTAGGTTCCTATTTTAACCTTATCATTTTGATTTAGCATTAAGTTAGATAATTTTACTTTTACCGTGTCTTTTTGTGTTCTTACACATTATGGTTAATAAACTTACTATAACAAGCCAAACGAACCCCAAGTTGTTTATTATTAATATATAAAACATTATCTAAGTCATTTGGACGAACCTTAGATTTTTAGGAATAAAATAACAATTAATAATATAATATTTGTTTTGAAAACTATTTTATGTCAATTTTGACACTATTTAGTAATTGATTTTTTTGAAACTCATAACAGAATGATTAATTCGAAAAAAGTTAATTAAATCACTACTAACATGTCATATAAACCTATAAAATTAATGGAATTTATAAAAAGTATCAAATTACATTTATTTGGGTATTTATAACATCAATTATGTCAATATTTCATTAATAAGATAATTACGGAATCATCATTGTGTCATAAATAAATTAACTTATTTGAAGTATAAAAATTACAAATAAAATATAATTATGTAGGAAATATTTATATCTTTCTAATGAATATTTATAGTCGAATTTATCTTATGTATAACCCTATATTAAAAATGCTTTAGTTATTAAAATGTGATTTTATCTATTTTATCCTTTCTTTAAATAAATTGATAATAAATGTCCTAATCTAATCCAAGTGGGCCTAAATGGTCATATTTTATTCCTAAGGTTGTTTTTGGTGGAATTACACTTATCCAATATAATTAGGACATGTGTTAGGGTAATAATAATAACATTTTTACCCATAACTACCATATTTACTTTTAACCGTGGTAAAAAAAGTAAAAAGTTACTATTCCCCAAAATTATTTTCATCTCATTGAACCACATTTTAGTCCTTGATATTAACCGTGTCTCTCAATGTTTTGAAATTCTACTCACAGAAGTGGTAAAATTATGTTTTATGAAAAATTCAGTTTTTTTAACTACCACTTAGTGGTTTCACTATTCATCAAAAAATGAAAGTTTCCAGAAAAATACCAAAAATTAGGCCTAAACTATATTTGATATTATGAATTCAAAAATTATTTTTATTTTACCAAATTAAAAATATATCAGTTACATTATCTAATTTAAAAATTATTTCCCGTCGTCAAAACAGATAGCGTGTTTTTAAAAGATAATAACTATCAAAAGATTGACACTTGTTTATGTATGGTTTAAATGTGAAATTACATCCAATGAACAGAATTGTATTAAATAGTAAAAATATATTCTAAATATACTTTAAAACCACTCAAATTAATAATTTATTACTATGAATTATTTCGATTAAAAAATGTTTTTTTTAATTAAAATTTAGTAATTTTCACTATTCATCATAATATGAAAGTTATCTGAAATGTACCAAAATTTCACCCTAAGCTAATTTCAATATTCCGAATAAAAAATGAAGACCATTTTGAAAAATAAAATTCATAAATTTTCAAAAAGTGTTTATTACTATTTATAATGGCTAGTTTTAATAATATTTTAATAGCATATTGTTGTTTAATGAAACTCGGTATTGCGTACGACAGAAGCTATTGAGGAAGGTCACAATTGTGTGTAATGAAAGGAATGTCAAGGATGCGTGTTGTGCAAGCTCCATTTTCTGTAGCGTACAACACAAGACATTAATGAAATTAAAAATATTTTTCATAAAATCTCGGGGTGTTACATTTATCCTCATGTATAATAACCATATTATATTATTAAATTATACCAGAACAATATTCATATTTATTATATCATACATGATTCATTTATGACTTTATACTACCCATTTAAGAATGATTTCCATGTTAAATTATCATTTTGGCTAATAATTTTTTCCTTTATCGTACATATTTTAACTTGTTATTATTGATCGTATCATTTAGATCATTATTTAAATACTTCCATAATTTAAAACATGTTTTATATATAATACATATCTATAATATAAATATATATATAATAGATAGATATATGAAATAGAAAACCCTGCTTATGGAGGTGGTAGGCCGTATATACGCATAAACATTGTTTCCGTTTTAATATCGTATTGAATGGATGTAACTGAATAAGATAAATGTAAGTACATAAATATATAAATATATATCTCTAGTAGCATTATTATGTCATATATTACATACTTATTAATGCTATATATTTTAGAATCAACATGGAATGGTGAACATGGAAATGAATCTCATCGCGTCGTGGAGATGGTAATCCGTACGTACGCACGAGCGACAATATCATTATATTCATCAAGAAATCATATGTAATTGGATGTTATATCATATATAAATAGTAATTAACATGTTATATTTATTATTTACATCATTTATACTCATTATTATACCCATCCAAATAATGAAATATTTTTATAACAAACTACACCACGACGTGGAGATGGTAATCCGTACGTACGCATGTATGGTGAATTTTTCATTTATAGGATGAATAGAATAATGAAAATGGTTGTACCATTTTTATAATAACATTAAAATATATAGAATATACTGGTGTTATTATTTTATAATGGAAAAAATAAATAATGAAGAAGTGGAAGAAGAAATGAACTTGAAAGTGGTGATGAAATATTTACCTCCTTTTCGGGTTCTTCCTATTAATTTGATCAAAAGGGCCCATTAATCTAGCTTATTAACCAATTTAAGGCCTATAGGATGAATGGATGAATGTTGGGAGGATATATGGTCATGGTTTCTCTGATCCAAAAGTCATTGGAGGTGTGAAATTAATAGAAGGGGAAGTTCCCTTTTATAAGAGTGGTGAGTGTCACTTTAGGAAAATCCTGAAATATTATATTATCATAAAATTATTTTCCGTTTATAATGGCCCCAAAATAAATTATTTAAAGTATAAGGAGGTTATGGGTCTAAAAAATCTCATATAATAGGTTGTATATATTTTTAGTTCATCATATTAACCATATCTTTTAGATTTAACTCTTAGTTAAATAGTTTGACATTTACAATGTCTCTTTGTATTTTTATATTATATGGTTAATAAACTTATTATAACAATCCAAAAGATCCCCATGTGGTTAATTGTTAATATAAATAACCTTATATAAGTCCTTTTTCTGAACATTAGATTTTTAAAATTATTATATGAATTAATAATATAATATTTGTTTTAAAAACTCAATTATGTCAATTTTCACACTATTTTGTATTTTATTTTTTTGAAACCATAAAAACATTATTACATCATGAAAAAATTATTTAACCAACCATAAAATGTAATATTAACCTAGAAAATTAGTTTAATTTATCATAAGTCTCAATTTACATTTATTTGGATATTTATAATATCAATTATTTTAATATTTCATTATTAAATAATTACTACATCATCATTATGTCATAAATAAATTATATTATTTAATGATTAAAAATTATAAATAAAATAACATTATGTAATAATATTTTTATCTTTATAATGAATAATTTTAGCATAAGAGATCAATTATATAACCCCATATAAAAATGTTTTACCAAATGATACATGCTTTTGTTATTTTTGTCTTTACTTTAGATTAATTAATGTAAAATGTCATTATCACTCCCATGTGGATCCATGGGATCACAAAATCGACCAATGGATGAAAATGGTAGGAAATGTATCATCCAATAATAATAGGACACATGTGAGTGTAATTTTATATTATTTTAATATTATTTATTTACACATATTTACTGGATTTTCCCTTTAACCATGGTAAATAAAATATTTTCTGATGTAATTATTCATAATGTATAAAAATAAAAGTTACCTATTTACAAAATTTGGACCTACTTATTACAAATATGGAATCTATTTTTCCAAATTCAATATACATAAGATTCAGGAATTAATTTAAAATTAATTCCCGTTGTCAAAACAAAAAATAGGTTTTTAAGAAATAATAACTATCATAATATTGACACTTGTTTTTGTCCAATTTAAAAGGGAAATTAAATACAATGACCTAAATTATATTAAATGGTAAAAAAATCTAATTAAACTTAAAAACCATTCAAATTTATAATTTATCACTATAAATTATTTTGATTAAAAAAGTTGTTTTTAATTAAAATTTAGAATTTTTTCATTATTCATCAAAATATAAAAGTTAACAGGAAAGTACCAAAAATATATCAAAACTAAATTTTTATGTCCCCCCTTATAAAGATGAAATTAATTTCACTAAATTTAATATATAAAAGTGTTAAATATTTGATTAAAAAAGGGTTCTCCATTTAAAGTCATAAAACCGCATTATTTGAAAAATACCTCTTTTATCATAAAAAATAAATTTTTCTTATATTATGTATAAGAAACATAAAATATGAATATTACAATTATATAGGATATATGAAATTTAAAATGTGGTTAATACTATTCATAACATCTTTTTTGAATTGCCAGTTTGGTAAGTCGTTGTGCGCTCGAACTCGTTGTTGCGTGTAGCGCAAGTTATTGAAATACTTTAAAGAGATAACAGAATATGAAATCGTGGGGTGTTACATTATCCCTCCTTAAATAATATTTTCTCTCTATTTGAAATTATTTTTTGAAAATAAATGGTTAAAATAGAAAAATACCTTTGTGGAAAACCCACATCGGAAATTGGGTTAATAAAATTTAGTCTTAATAAGAGGGAAAGGGAAATGAAAAAGTCACCACCAAATTATGATCTCAATTAGGAGAAATTTTTTTCCCATACATGACTTATTTTAAAGGTAAATTTCTTTTAATTTCCATTCATTCTTTGTTTTGGGGGGTTCTCAATATTTTATGGAGGAATGAAAGAGTTTTCAGGAATTCGGCCAAACCGTGAGCCCAATTCCAGATTTAAAAACCAATTATTGTTTGTTTTATAATTTTTTCATTTTTTAATATTTTGCACCCATTAAACTTCCTAAATGACCTCCACTGACCTATTAACACCAAAATTTCAATTTGGACCCTTTAGGAATCCATAATAATGGTGTAATTGTGTTTTCATTTAAGGAATTGGGCCATCCCGAAGGCCCATTTCCAGTTTTAAAACAAAAATTTGTTTATTTCATATCTCATTAAATAGTAATGGTATTTCGGTGATTCCAAGTGGATCCCAAGCCCAATGAACCAAAACGCGCGACCATTTCCTTAACCCCTCTTTGGAGCTCCTTGAAATCACGATTTTGGGCAGATATGCATAGTGTTCTCAAAACATCCATATTTGAAGAGGTAAGTTCATTCCTTCATAACTCTCTCAATTTTTACTCTTTTCCCCCCATTAAAATTATTAAATGATCTCCTTATCCTTGTTAGAACCTCCCATTAAGGTATGAGTATTTTTAAAGTCAGCTACTGGTATTTTTGGGGGCGATTTATACAAGATATTTTAAGTAAGTTGTTCTCCATATTTCTTCTCTCAATTTGTTTAGGGTTACATGCAATGTAATTAGGCTTTCTTCCCTTATAATTGAGCTTCCTAATGTTCATAAAGTAGGTTTTAAAAATTAGGGTTTTATCTTGTGTATATTGGTCTGAAATTTTGGTTTTAGGGCTGGTTTACCTTCCTTGAGGTGCGACGGTGGTGCGTTCGAGTTTTCGCACAAAGGATTCAAGGGTTTACTTGGTTTTGGTAGGTGATTCCATTTTGTATGAAATAATTTTGAATAGGCTACTGTTTTTATTTTATTTGCATGATTATTTAATTATATTATTTCTGAAAAAATAGTTTTAGTGGTGTTTGTATTTAAAATGAATCCTAAATGCCAATTTCATGTGAAATTAGGGGTTTCTTCATAGAAATGTTTTACTAGTTTAATTGGGGCTACCCTATAAGTAATTAGTTGATTTTATTGAACTATAATAGGGATAAAATAATTTTTTTAATGATTATACCTTGTGTTTGTTGCTTCAAAATATGGTTTTAATGGTGTTTGTGAACCACAAGAAATTCTAAGAGTCGTGTTGTGTAAAAATGGAGATTTTTAAAAGATGTCTTTTCTTGAACCATATGGGGCTGCCCTAAAAAAGATTTGGGGTTTCAGTGATATTTAGTAGGCTTACCTTTCTGTTTTGTAAACTTATAATTGTTCCCATAGTATGCAAGTGTGGTTTATAAAGAGTTTTGTGTCCGAAACACTACGGGATTTTGAGGAATTGTTTTATGAAAAATATAAGTGTTTTGTTTCATGTTTTAAGTGGTATAAAATGTGATAGATACTTTATTGGTTGTGTTTGACCGGTAATGGTGTTTTAAATTAAAATTGATTTATTTTTCATGCTGAAATTTATTGAGCACAAAAGGGGAAGCTCGGGTACCTAGGTGGGACAGATTTTTACTAGTACGACTAGTGGACCAGATGGGTTTTTTCCCTGTTTGACTTAGCATTTGGATAACGACAATTCTAACTAAACTATTTGGATGATTATTGGGGACCACTAGGTTATGGGTAGGTTCCCTACTAGTGGCTGATGCATGAGAATGAATTTTTCTATGGTTACTTTACACTGAGGTACGAGGTATATAGGGCCCAAGACAACCTAGTGCCTAGGGGTGTTCCCAATGTTGTTGCTCATTGGATTTGTAGTATTTACCCATGTATTAGGGTGTGTTTGGATTTAAATTACATTATATAACATTTCTATTTTAATGTGTTAATATTCTGAAAATTTTGGATTGAAATCTATTTTCAATTGGAGGTTTCATTTCATGAAATTTTAACACTACTTTTCCTTGCGTTTGAAAACTGCTTGCTTTTTCATATTGTATTTATTACTCCTTGGAATCATTCGGTGGTATCTTATTGGGATTAGTATCACACCCTACTTACACCCCTTGGGTGTAAGTAGACTTGGTTATTTTTGATTCAGGTAAAGGAAAGGGTAAGGGTGATGGCGGTTTAAGGTGTTAGTTCTCATCCTTAGTGCGGAGTTGTGGAGACAGCTTGGGGGCGATGACCCCTACTCATGTGGAGTCCTTGGGGCTATCATGGTGCTATAATTATTTTTATTTTACCACTTGTATTATATTTAAACCAATTTATTCAGTTATGGTTTTTACTTAAGTCTTGTTTGGCTAATAAATTTCAGATTTATATTATGGATTGTTTTTAATGTTTTAGGCTTTCAAACTTGGGTAAATCGTTCCTAAACCAAAATTAATGATACCCAGGAAATTTTTCTAGCCCATGGGGATAGGTAATTCCCTTAGGGTCATGTCACGGGCTGATTTTGGTGCCGGTTTTGGCGGCGACCAGATTCGGTTCGTGACAAAATGGAATCAGAGGAGGTTCGCTCCATGGGTCATGTTATTTGGGGAAGAGTCAGGATAGTCTGGAGCTAGGATTGTCAGAACTTTACATTTCAGTCATGGGTAGTGTGCCTGGCCATCACACCTCATGAAGGGATTCATGTCACTAGGGGAAGTTTGGATTTATCTGAGTCCTTTGGTTTTCTTGGTTTAATGATGACTATGGGAAATGAAAAGTGAGTTGGGTGAATAATCTCAGTGAGCTCACAGGGCCTGGAAAGCCATGTGGAGCCGTGGATATTTCCCTAGAATACTATCTATGATGGAGAAGTGATTGGAAGATTGATTCCAACCATATTTCCAAGTAACCCACCAAAACTAGTTTCCTCTCACATTGTCTTGTGTCTCTTTGTTTGGAATCCTGGAAACATGGATTTTTTTAGCAAAAAAAATGAATTCACTTTAAGGAGTGTGAATTTTTTTGAAGTTATTTTCTAGTAAACTGAAAATGGTATTATTTTTTTAATGCCTATAAATAAAATTTTAGAATTATTTCAAAAGGGTAAATTATGTATTTACACCTCTTTTAAAAGTATGATCTATGTTAATTTGGGTTTTGAAAATATGTTTCTAGTGGAATTATTTTAAACAGTTGAAATGTGTTTTGGAATGAATTAAGTGGTCTAGAGTTTTTGTGTGGGGGTAGAAGATGGATTTTGGGTTTGGTTTCTACTGAACAAAACAAATTATAAACTTTTAGAACCATGTCTTGAAATGAGAAGAGTTCAGTTCTTAATTAAATGGACATTTATGAAATGGTGTTTTTCATGAAATTAGAAGTGTTTTGAAATGGGATGAAATGTTTTGAAATGATTGTGAAAGGAATGGATATGTGCTTTTATTGAATTATGTATTCTTTTCTAAATTGGTTTGTGAGATGAAAAATTGGGTTTTGATATTATGATTATTGTTTTTCAGAAAGGGAAAGTGTGGCTAAAAGTTTTGATCTTAAAAAGAGGAAAGGTTTGTCTTTTGTTAATTGGTGCTCTCAAGGGTGACCACATGCATAGGTTTATTTGGTAATATGGATGGATATGAGGTGGGTTCCTTGTGTGTAATGTAAACATGCATTTGTGAGGCTCATGAGATACCGTTGGTAAATGCGCAACCCACCAACACTATTTTTTTTAAATAATGTTTTGAAGGAAAGTGTTGTGTTTTGATAATGTATGGTTGGGACGTATGGATTATGTGTTTTTGGGATTATTATTGTGGAATTTTTCTAGTTCAATATCCCCTATTTTTTGAATGATGTTTTGGTTTGGTGTTTCATTGATAAGTTGGAATGAAGTGTTGGTCAGTGGTCTCTTTTGAGGAAAAGTTTGGGAGGCCAATGTGGTGGCTCCCCTCATGTGTTTGGTTCAGGTTTGTGGTATGTTTTGACCAAATGACCAGATCAGTTGGGTCATTGGGTTTTCTTGTAGGCTAGGGTATTCCCCCATAAATTGTTAATGTATGATTCATGTTTGGCCTATGGTGATTCACTGTTGGATGATCCTCCAGTTGATCAACAAAATGACTTTATTCTTGAGGTTTGGAGATTGAGTTTACCCCTATTATTTTTCAATTATGTGGATCCCCCTACAGTGGGAGAGTGTTTGTGGGAGGATGAAATAGAACATAGTTCTTATGTTTCCTAAGTTGTCAGAGGTCAATGAAGTTCAGGGTTGTCAGGGTAGAATGATGTCTTAAAGGGCCTCTGGGTCTTTCATCAGTCTCATTGAAGAAAGAGTTCATGTTAGGCCACCAGTGTGCAGTATATGGACAAGAGTGGCTATTATGGACACTTGCTGGAATCATGTGCTATTTGGGACTCAGTACAAGGTCCCTCTCCTTGTGTTTTCTTTTATCCACAATGGTCATGTTTTTTGATGCCTTGCGATGTCATCTGTTCACTTGACTATAAGGGTGAAGATTGTGCAATCATATGGGAGTCACTATTTTGTTGGATGTGTGTCTCCCTATAGGAAATTATAAATCCTATGTTATAGAGGAATGTGATTATATATGTCCTTTCATTCCTCTGTTTAGCATCTGAAGAAAAAAGGGGAGATGTGTGTGCATCCTCTATGTTCTTGTTTTAGTAAAATGATGGGTTCGGGAAAAAGCGGGTTTGAAGTGTGTCATGTCTCAATGAGACCATATGAGATTACAATATAATATTTTTTGGCACTGGAAGAATATGTTCAGTTTAGGGGTTTCCAAATTCTAACTGCGAGGCCTAAGATTCTACAATCCATTGAGCTCCTGCCATAGGCCCCGGAGAGATGTTGGCACGTAATTAGGGGAAATCCTTGAGTCGTTCAAACATTTGTCAAGGTCATATCCTCAATATGAAAGATAGGAATAGTTTAAACCTATGGTGTTGTAGTCTTGTTCAAATTTATCACATTTGGTGGAAAGAGGTGGGAGTACCTTGTTCTCATGTCATACCCTGAGTTGATTTTTTCCCCTTTGGGTTCCCTTGTGTTTTTTGAGAAATGATTAAAATTTGGGTTAGGCAGGTTGAAGTGCATAGTTTGTGCGTGGTTAGTAGTAACCATGTGCCAACCCAGGGGACCGTGTGATAAGAGACAGTAGCTACCGCATGGTTTCCTCACATCTATGATCCTTCGCCAAGGAAACTGTGTGAAGTTTCCTCTTTCGATAGAATGATCTGCACAGTTAACTCACGGTTTCCCAAACATTGTGAACCAACCGTGCAGCCATGCCAGCTCCATAAAATTATGTTGTTTTTTGTTTTTATCCCATTCTAGTTAGTTAATATGGTACGGTTTTGTTTTGGGTATACCCAAAATGGGTCTCATGTATGTTTCATTGGATGAATTCTGATATTAATATACCTCTAATGCTAGGAAGTCCGTTCAAGGCCCCCTGTTAGTGTCTTGATTTTGTCTTAAGGAAAGGTGTGTTCATTATTATGGTAGGGAGAACCTTCGTGGGTATCATGTATGTTCTCGTGGAAAAGTAATAATGTTAGTATAACCCTTATGATGGGGATATCGTTCGTTCCTTCCCCAATTTTTATCCTTATTCTGCCTTAGAAATTGAGTTGTCCCAGGTGGTGGGATGTCCAGATTGGGTCACCCCGTACTAGTGACTCAGTTTTATCATTGGTGTATTCTTGGTAAGAGGTAGTATCATTCAAGTATATCTATCCACAAATTTGTTACTTGGTTGAATTTGGGTTTGGAGAACACCCAATGGTTTTGTTTACGTAATGTTGTGGTAACGTTATTCGAGTTCGTTGTTCATTTCAAGTGGATTGCTTGAGTGTTGTCTTGTAGTGTTTGAGGTGTTTTGTTTTGGGATGTGTTTTGAATGTGTTTCATAATTTTAAGTTAGTGGGGTATTTTTTGGTTAGTGAGAGTATTCTCTTCCTTTTTTTGATCAACTAGAGATGTTCGTCCTTTTTGACGCGGGTGAAAACGTGGCAAGGAAGTTTGTCTTGGTCTATCATTTGGTCTTTGCTTTTGCATCTGGTGTTGTTGGGGAATTCCGGGGGTAGAATGATTTATGGTGGGGAGAATTATCACATCCATGACTTATTTTAAAGGCAAATTTCATTTAATTTCCATTCATGTATTGTTTTGGGAGGTTCTCAATCTTTTATGGAGGAATGAAAGTGTTTTCAGGAATTCGGCCAAACCGTGAACCCAAATTCTAGATTTAAAAACCAAATTTTGTTTATTTTATACTTTTTTCATTTTTTAATATTTTTCACCCATTCAACTTCATAAATGACCTCCCCTGACATATTAACACCACCATTTAAATTTTGACCCTTTAGGAATCTATAATAATGGTGGAATTGGGTTTTCATTTAAGGAATTGGGCCAGCCCGAAGGCCCATTTCCAGTTTTAAAACAAAAAATTGTTTATTTAATATCTCATTCAATAGTAATGGTACTTTGGTGATTCCAAGTGGATCCTAAGCCCACTGAACCCCAACGCGCGGACATTTCCTTACCCCCCTCTTTGGAGCTACTGAAAATCGAGATTTTGGGAAGATATTCATAGGGTTCTCAAGACATGCAGATTTGAAGAGGTAAGTTCATTCCTTCATAACTCTCTCAATTTTTACTCTTTTCCCCCATTAAAATTCCTAAATGATATAATAATCCTTCGTCGAACCTCCCTTGAAGTTTTGAGTATTTTTAAAATCAGAAACTAGTTTTTTGGGGGGCGATTTCTACAAGATATTTTAAGTAAGTTGTTATCCTTCTTTCTTCTTTCAATTTGTTTAGGGTTACATCCAATGTACATAGGCTTTCCTTCCTTATCATTGAGGTTCCTCATGTCCAGAAATTAGGGTTTAAAAATTAGGGTTTTATCTTGTGTTTCATGGTCTGAAATTCTGGTTTTAGTTCTGGTTTACCTTCTATGAGGTGCTGCAGTGGTGCGTTTGAGTTTTCGCACGAAGGATTCAAGGGGTTCCTTGGTTTTGGTAGGTGATTCCATTGTGTATGAAATAATTGTGAATTGGATACTATTTTTATGGTATTTTCATGCTTATTTTATTTTATTATTGCTGAAAAAATAGTTTCAGTGTTTTTTGTATTTAAAATGAATCCTAAATGCCAATTTCATGTGAAAATTGGGGTTTCTTCATAGAAATGTTTTATTAGTTTAATTGGGGCTACCCTATATGTAATTAGTTGATTTTATTGAACTATAATAGGGGTAAAAATACAGTATTTAATGATTATACCTTGTGTTTGTTGCTGAAAAATCTGGTTTTAATGGTGTTTGTGAACAACATGAAATTCTAAGAGTTGTGTTGTGTAAAAATGAAGATTTTGCAAAGATGTCATTTCTTGATCCATATGGGGCTGCCCTAAAAATGATTTTTGGTTTTCACTGAAATGTAGTAGGCTGACCTTTCTGTTTTGTAAACTTATAAATGTGCACATAGTATGCAAGTGAGATTTATAAGGAGTTTTGTGTCCGAAACACTATGGGATTTTGAGGAATTGTTTTATGAAAAATCTAAGTGTTTTGTTGCATGTTTTAAGTGGTATAAAATGTGATAGCTACATTATTGGTTTTTTTAAAATTAATGGTGTTTTAAATGAAAATTGATTTATGATGCATCCTGAAATTGATTGAGCACAAAATGGGAAGCCTGGGTACCTAGGTGGGGCGGATTTGTACTAGTACGGCTAGTGGACCAGATGGGTTTTGTCCCTATTTAACTTAGCATTTGGATAACGAAAACTCTAAATAAACTATGTGGATGATTATTGGGGACCACTAGGTTATGTGTATGTTCCATACTAGTGGCCCGTTCATGAGAACGAATTTTTCTATAGTTACTTTACACCGAGGTATGAGGTATATAGGGCCTAAGACAACCTAGTGCCTAGGGGTGTTCCTAATGTTGTTGCTCATTGGATTTGTAGTATTTACCCATGTCTTAGGGTGTTCTTTGATGTAAATTACAGTATATAACATTTCTTTTTTAATGTGTTTATATTCTGAAAATTTTGGATTGAAATCTATTTTCAATTGGAGGTTTCATTTCTTGAAATTTTAACACTACTTTTCCTTGCGTTTGAAAACAGCTTGATTTTTCATATTGTATTTCTTACTACTTGGAATAATTGGGTGGTATCATATTGGTATTAGTCTCACACCATACTTACACCCCTTTGGGGTAAGTAGACTTGGTTATGTTTGATTCAGGTAAAGGAAAGGCTATGGGTGATGGCGGTTCATGGTGTTAGTTCACACCCTTGGTGCGGAGTTGTAGAGAAATCTTGGGGGCGATGACCCCTAGTCGTGTGGATTCCTTGCGGCTATCTTGATGATATAATTATTTTTATTTGGACCACTTGTATTATCTTTAACCCAATGTATTCAGTTCGGGTTTTTAATTATGTCTTGTTTGGCTCAAAAATTTCAGATTTATATTATGGATTGTTTTTAATGTTTTATGCTTTCGATCTCAGGTAAATCGTTCCCAAACCTAAATTAATGATACCCTGGCACTTGTGCCAGCCCATGGGGATAGGGAATGCCCTTAGGGTCATGTCACATGCTGGGTTTGTTGCCGGTTTTGGCAGTGACTAGATTCGGTTCGTGAAAAAATTGGTGGAAATTAAAGACACATAATTGGATGAAGAACTTAAATATTTTTAGGGAGTAATTTAGGTCATCAATCACAAAAAAATGTAAAATTCAGGTCTTGAAATCCGTCAATCTAAGATGATTTAAAAGATCATATGTTCAAAAAAACATATGGTATTAGGATACCATATTTTTGGTTTTACGATCCCTTCCCTAAAGTATAAGAATTAATTTATTCATAGAATAATAGGAATATATATATATATATAATTGATAATTAGAGTTTCATCCTTCAACTAAGTCCTACAAACAAACTCATCTTACACTCCAAAAGATAATAGAATTCAAAAACATTCTATTTATCCTAATCGTATAGGGTTCCAAAAATAATAAATTTATAATTAATTTTTCAGACTATTAAAAAAAACTACATTATACAAACCAGACATCGCATATGCCAGTGGTAGGTGATCCACCCTTGTTGCCCTTCGGTTGTGGGTCCAAGTCTCACGGCTTTGCTGGACGCGACAGGTTGTCGCCTGACCTCCGAGTTGTCCTTTATATGATTATCCAAAAATAATCTCAAGAAATAATTTAACCTTTAAAATAGTATCCAATTTCAATCTTAATTGATTCCAAACTTTAGACTTATCAAAAATAATTCTTTCTAAACTCACAGTCCAAAATTTATAAGGAAGGCAAACACAATTATGATCCTTTTTTCCACGTAATAACTTGTGAATATCTTTATCATTTATTATTTTAAAACATTGTAACACCATGAATTTCCATAAAACCTTATTGATTACCTTCATGATCCCTTATTCTTTATAGTGTACTGGATATACTCTTTCTATCCAAAAATGTTTTAAAGTCCCACAATGATGGAATATACAAATCATTAATCAGTTCCAAAGATATTAATAATTTCAAGTATAATTTATCCATATCAATAATATCATATTCCAAAATCACTACCTGAGTATCAAAATCATTTTAAGGTTTATCTTTCTCTCAACCATATATTTTCCAAAAATTTAATCTTCCATTGAGTAACATTTCTTGGTTCCACTCATTCTCAAGTAATTAATGAAATAACACTACAACCCAACCATTATATACTCTATAATTATTATAACATGTACATCATTAATACAACACTCAAATGGAATTATACATTAATAACAACATAAGAACTCTTAATAATTACTCTTCACCTTTGATAATATCATAACATGATTATTATCCGAAAACAACATTTTGGGTATACTCTGATGATTTGGACATTGATTCACATAGTGTCCCAACTCCTTAATGATGAAGCATTGTAAATTTGAAACGTTTTTCTTACCCTTGTAATCACGTACTCGGTGTCCCTTTTCTCCACACTTATAACAAACTCCCACTCCCTTCACGTATGTACCTAGGTGATTATTTCCACAGTTATCACATATAGGAAAATCATTCTTTCCCTTATTCAATTTATCCATCTTTCTCTCTACCATCCTTTTCTTCAATGGATTCCCTACAAATCCATAGGACTCAAGAAATTCTTTACATATCTTATTAACACATGATACTATATCTTCATATGATTATAATACATGCGAGACTACTTCCTTTCTAGATGTAGGCTCAATAACATGAAAGATATGATAGTTCTTACTCTTTGGATCATGCGTATTTATGGAGTTTCATTCCATCTTCTAGGAACCATTTCTAAACAATGACATACACTAGGTTAGTTTATGAATTGAAAATCATAATTCCAAACTTCTAAAATACCTAACATAAATTAAAAATTTTATGCATACATGAATAATCATAAAAATGTTTTCTTTAAGGAAGTATTTACTATTAAATCCTTTATAATGGTTTGTAATGAAAATATGAATTATCCTAAGAATATCCCCCAGGAGTGTCGTAACCAACAGTGCAGCAAGACCCATTTTCGTGCACCAGTATACCCTGGGTCAAGCCCAAATCTCCTTGTCTGAGTTTTCACTACTAGGTACATCTGTTCTAGAGCTACCTCTACCTGCTCATATCTAGAAAGAGATGTATTCCTTAGATAATACAAAAAATCTCTACATTATAAAAGTTTTAGAAAGTTCATCTATACTAATCGTCAAAGTCTATCTTATGTTAATGTTATCTAATCAGAGTCCATCTAAATCTATTTCCAATGTTTTTTCTAAACTTCCTTCCATACCAAATGTATTGCTCCAACCCCAATTACCAAGATTTGGTACATTATTACATAACATTGGAATGATTACGAGGAATCATGTATTGGAGGACCTATCGGTTTAGAAGTCTCGGAAAATAGATTACATACAATAACGATACATTACACATTTTAAAAATAAAACACAACATAAATGATCTTTTGAGAAATCCATTAATCCCCTATCTTAACCATGGTTATAAATGATAATACAATTCTTGGAATACTTGGAAAATAAAACATAAAAAGGGGTGATCTCAAACGATCAGTAAGGGTAAGCAATACAGTGGAAGATGACATAAACATTAGGCATAATGAATAATTAAAAACACATGCCACTACATATAATAAACATGTACACTTTATGGCGGGAATATAAGATGAGTAAATAATTCCATAATAAAACATAGTCATGGGTATTATAATAGTCGAATAACCCCATGAACCATCAATATTATTTTCATAATGAGGGAATGTATAATGCCAGACATTTTGAAATATTTTTTGAAGGTCTCGACCAAGACTTCTAAAAATGGTTATGGCCTCGACCAAAACCATATATCAAATTTGGTAAATGCCCCATCCAATTCCATGTCTAATTGTCTCATGATACCTACCGATGAACTGAGAAGCTTTAGCAGGCTCCACCCATCACTTACTATGTCCAATACATTCCTCATATGAAAAGGTTGAAACATAACATAAAAATTTATATTAAAACTATCATACGAAATGTCAATACTTTAACCTTAAACCATGAATGGTATAAAAATAACACATCCACAATCAAATATATTCGAAGAATTTCAATACAATATGGAAGATTTTTATCATAATAAATCAACTTCAAACATGTTTAAAATCAATCAAAGGATGCTGACAAAGATGAAAATGATTTGTAAAACTCTTTGGGAGAAATATCAATTTTTCAAGAAAAAATTTAAAAGTCACACATTTATATAGGAAGTAATTTAAAAGAGATTTTTGAATCAAATTTTCCGATACCACTTTTAATTTTTTGGAAATAATTATCATTTCAAAACGTTCATGTCCATATAAATAAATCCATAAAATCATTTTGAAAACATGGTCTTAATTAAAAGGATTTAGAATGATAAATCCTTAAAACATTTAAAACGATGATCTAGTCAAATAGACCCTCCCATAAAATCTGAAAATATTCCTTTTGAAAACATTTTTATGAAATATGGGTTTTGATGATAAATATGTCCCAGTAAATACATACACATAAGCAATCTCAGATAATATTGAGATTGAGAAAATAACACTTACCTTGCACTTTCCTTTGGTCGAGAGTATGCATAAACTCTTGTATAGTGAACATAGTATGTTATTAAATTATAAATAACCATATTTATATTTATTATATCATACATGATTCATTTATGACTTTATAATACCCATTTAATAATGATTTACATGTTAAATTAAAAATTCAGGTAATAATCAATTTCTTTATCGTACTTGTTTTAACTTGTTATTATTGATCATATCATTTAGATCCTGATTTAAATAATTACAAAATATAAAACAAGATTTATAAATAATATATATTTATAATATAAATATGTATAATAGATAGATATATGAAATGGAAAACATAGTTTATAGAGACGGTAGGCCGTACGTACAAAGAAGCGTTGTTTCTGTTTTCATGTCGTATTGAACGAAAGTAAGTGAAAAAGATATATATAAGTACATATATATATATATATATCTCCATTAAAATTATTATTTCAAATATTACATACTTATACATTATATATATTTTATAATCATCATTGAATGGTGAACGTGGAAATGAATCTTATCGCGTCGTGGAGACGGTAATCCCTACGTACACACGGGCAACAATATCATCATATTGATGTAGAAATCATATGTAATTGGATGTTATATCATATATACAGAATCATTAAAATGTTATATTTATTATTTACATCAATTATTCTCATTATTATACCCATAATAATAATGAAGTGTTTGAATAACAAACTACACCACAACATGGAGACGGTAATTCGTACGTATGCACGTATGGTGACATAGTTATTTATAGAATGGATAGAATAATGAATACGGTTGTACCATTTTTAGAATAATATCAAATTATATAGAAGATACTGGACTTATTATTTTATAATTTAATAAACAATGAAAGAGAAAGTGGAAGAAGAAAAGAACTTGACAGAGGTGAGGAAATATTAACTCGTTTTTAGGATATTTCTTTTGATTTGATCAAAAGGGCTCCATAAGTTGGATTTATGAAAAAAAGGAAGGCATATAGGATGATGGGATGAAATTTGGGAGGATATTTGGTTAGGGTTTGTCCAAGACAAAACATTTTGTAGGTGTTAAAGTAAGAGAAGGGGAACTTCCCTTTTATAAGAGAGGTGAGGGTCACTCTAGGAAAAGCTTGAAATATTATTTTATAATAAAATAATTTTTGGTTTCTAATGGCTCGAAAATAATTTTTTTTTAAAATAAGGTGGGTATGGGTCAAAAAACACTCAAAAAATAGGTTTTAGATAGGTTTAGGTAATCATATTAACCTTATCATTTAGATTTAACTCTTAGATAAATAGTTTGACATTTACCATGTCTTTTTGTATTTTTATATTATATGGTTAATAAACATAATATAACAAGCCAAGAGAACCCAATGTAGTTCATTATTAATATATATAATCTTATATAAGTCATTTTTCAGAATATTATAATTTTTTGAATATTATATCAATTAATAATATAATATTTGTTTTAAAAACTCAATTATGTCAATTTTTACACTATTAAGTATTTGATTTTGTTGAGAGCCATAAAAACTTTATTAATTCGAATAAAATTTATTTAACCAATAATAACATGTCATATTAACGTAGAAAATTAGTTTAATTTTTCATAATTTTCAATTTATGTTTATTTGGTTATTTATTATATCAATTATCTTAATATTTTAATATTAAGGTAATTACTTCATCATCATTGTGTCTTAAATATATTAAATTACTTAATGTCTAAAAATTATAAATAAAAAATTATTTTGTAGGAAATATCATTATATTAATAATGAATAGTTATAGTATAAGATAATAATTATATAACCCCATATAAAAATGTTTTACTAAAAGATACATGCATTTGTAATTTTTGTCTTTACTTTAGATTAATTAATGTAAAATGTCATTATCACTATCATGTGGCTCCATGGGGTTTGAAAATTAACCGAAGGATGACCATGGTTGGAAATTTATCAAACAATAGTAATATGATACTTGTTAGGGTATTTTTATATTATTTTAATAGTATTTATTTACCCATATTTATCGGATTTACCTTTTAATCATGGTAAATAAAATATTTAACGAAATAATTATTCATAATGTCTGAAGAAAAAAGTTACTTATTTAATTAATTTATAACTCCTGATTCAAAATACTTAATCTATTATTCCAAATTCGCAACAAATAAGTGGAGGAAATTAATTTATAATTAATTCCCATAGTCAAAATAAAAAGCGTGTTTTTAAGAAAAATAATAACTATAAAAATATTGACATTTGTTTATGTCCAATTTAAATATGATATTACATACAATGTCCTAAATGTTATTAAATGATAAAAAACATAATATAATTATACATAAAAACCATTTAAATTTATAAATTAATACTATAAATTATTTTGATTCAAAAAGTTGTTTTTAATTAAAATTTAGTATTTTTTCACTATTTATCAAAATATAAAAGTTATCAGAAAAGTACCAAAAATTTATCCAAACTAAATTTTTATCTAAAATTTATAAATACTAAATTAATTACACTAAATTGGATATATAAAACTATCAAATATTGGATTTAATAAGGGTTCTCCATTAAAAGGCATAAAACCACATTTTTTAAAAAATACATCTTTTATCATAAAAATTGAATTTTTCTTATATTATGTATTTGAAACGTAACATATGAATTTTAAAATTATATACGATATATAAAATTTAAATTTTGGTTAATACTATTCATAACCTCTTTTTTGAATGGCTAGTTAGGTAAGTCGTGGTGCGCTCGAACTTAGTATTGCGTGTAGCGCAAGTTAATGAAAGACATTGAAGAGATAACAAACTATGAAATCATGGGGTGTTAAATATATTATTCTTCCATTATAGTATAATATTTTATATATTTTATGTAAATTCATTAACACCATCCTTGATACATTCCATGTATTGTATGAAGGAGTCATATCACTTTGAGGGGGCGGTCATCGGCACATCCTCAAATGAAATTATCGTATATATACTACCTGAAAAGAATAAAGGTATTCTATAAAATAGAATTACATAATTTTATATACAAAATAAATATCATAAATACCATATATAATTACAGTGCCATTATAATTTCCACCATAAGAGGTGGTAGTAGAAGATTGAACAATCATCGTTTCATGAGGTTCTAGTTTACCGTCCATAGAAACATTATGTTCTATATCCATTAGATGGATGTGTGTGTAAGTGTAGTTAAAATTACTCTCACAAAAACAACCTAGTATATTTTTAATACTGGTGTTGTTGTAAAATAAATGAATAAATGGAGTTTAGTGGGTTGGAGAAGTAAAATAAAAGAAAATAACTGAACATGAGATGTTACCTTTAAATTAGGTAACTCTCTTTGGTTTGAAAAAAAAGGCTTCCTAGAAGTGCCTTCTGCCTAAGTTAAGGCATCTAAGAAGAATATACGAACGTAGGGAGCTAAATTGAGCCGATTTTGGATGATCCAAGGTGGTTTAGGGGTGTGATAAATAGGTTAGAGGTGAGGTCTTTTTAAAGGGGGGGGAGGGGCTCTTTTGGAATGTTTGAAAATATTGTTTTATTATAAACTGATTTTCATTTTTTAAAGGTCCAAAACTAATTAAAGTTGAAGATAAGATGAATCATATTTGAAATAAAATCATCTAATAATAATTGGGAAGGAATTTGATATTGTTTTATATTTTATAATGTCATTTATTTAAATAATTCCTTAATGATGTAAACAGTGCGTCATTAATGTGTCATAAATAATTTTTTTGTATGATGTCTAAAAATTATGAAATAAATATCATGTTTTATTAAATACTTTTATCTTTCAATTGAATATTTATAGTTTAATAGATAACTTATATATCCCCTTGGAAAAATTAATTTACTAAAATATATGTGTTTATGTCCTTTTTGTCCTTCCTTTAAGTTAATTATTCTAAAGTGTAATTATCACTATTATGTGGCTCTATGGGGTCCCAAAATATACCCATGGATGACCATGGTCGGAAATGTATCAAACAATAAAAATAGAAAACATTTTATGGTAATTTAATATAATTATAATAATAATTGTTTACCCTTATTTACCAGATTTTCCCTTTAAATATTTACAAAAGTAAATATTCATAATGTATAAAAATATAAGTTACATATTTACACAATTTGGACTTCCTGATTCCAAATATTAAATACATTTTTCTAAATTCAAAACATATAAGTTGTATAAATTAATTGAAAATTAATTCCCGTTGTCAAAAAAAAGCGTGTTTTTAAGAAATAATAATTATCAAAAGATTGACACTTTTTTATATCCAGTTTAATTGGGAAATTATATCAATGATATAAATAATATTAAATGATAAAAATATAATATAATGATACTTTAAACCCACTCACATGTATAATTCAACACTATAAATTATTTTGATTAAAAAAGTAGTTTTTTATTAAAATTTAGTATTTTTAACTATTTATCAAAATATGAAGGTTATCATAAAAGTACCAAAAATTTATCCAGACAAAAATTTTATAACTCAATTCTAAAGAATAATTTAATTTCATTAAATTTAATATATACAAGTCTCAAATATTTGTTAAAAAAGGTTCTCTACAAAAAAGATGTAAAATCTCAATTTTTTTAAAAATATATATTTTGTTTGATAAAAATTGATTTTTTTCTTATATTATTTTTAATAAACACATAACATGGATTCTAAAATTATATAGAGTATATAAAATTCAAAATTCAGTAAATACTATTCATAACCGCTTTTTTAATGACTAGTTTGGTAAGTCATGGTGTGCTCGAACTCGATTTTGCGTGTAACACAAGTTATTGAATTTCATTGATGATATAACATAATATAAAATCTTGGGGTGTTATAGTAGAAATTTTAGATCATGCCTTTATTTCATAATTGAACTTAAAGGAATCTTAAGGTAGTTATTTTTTTTATTCAGTTGGGTAGACTAGTGATGCGACTTATGAGGGAAAGAAGCATTGTTTTTGGAATCTTAATTAGGGTGGAAGTGTGCAGGGTAGTAAGAAGAGAGGATCAGCCTCTCTGGATGGAGAAATTGTATTTTTATTTTTTTTTGGAAGGATGGGTAACATGCATGGATAGTGTACCCATGCACCAGTTGAGTGCCTAGTATGTGGAATAATGGAGCATGTGTCGAGGATCTATATAAATCCTCAACAGTTGGCCATAGATGGGTGATTGAGGTTGATGTCGAGTATAGGCGGAGGGTTTCTTACCCCATATCAAGAAAATAGTTCGAGCTTGACTGGATATTCTAATTTAGGAGGAGGATGTTGTACTTCGGGGAGAGAGCGTCCATATCAGTAAGGTTGTATAGCACCAAGAACACAAACTGAGTCCCATGGTAGAGGGGCAATTGAACTTTATGAAGTTCGTTCTACACCTGAATGTGGTGAGGCTGGACCATCTAATTTTTGAGGTATGATTCTTATATCTTCTAATCTTGATATTTCATTGTTTGATACATCTTCCAAACATTTTGTATATCTACTCTATTTGTGAGTATTTTGGGAATAGTTTCGAAATATGTGTGTGGGTTTATGTTGATTAACACACCGTTTGGGGCACAAGTAGAAAATATCTATCAATGTAAGGGTTTTCCTATCGATATTGGTTGGTACCATTTCTCATGGGACTTTTTTTTGCTCAAGATGTTAGGTTTTGATCTCATTTTGTGTATTAATTGGATAGTGTTATTCCAAGACTATATTGAATGTTAATGTCTTAGGGTAATTTCCACGTCTCTTGAGGGAGACATGTGCATTAATTATGGAGAATCGTACTTACTAGAAGGATATACAGGGAATTTTTTTCACCATATGAGAGATTTCATAGCCCAAGTGGCATGTCTCATGCTTTATTATGAGGGAATGGAACGTATTTTCATTCCTCAAATGGTGGATTAATTTCAGGATGAGTTTCCTGAGTAATACATAGGGCTTCCAACTAAGAGGGATATGGTGTTCATGATAGATGTATTGTAGGTAGCCGAAACAGTTTCCACTATATCATATAGAAATACACTAGAAGAGCTCTAGGAACTTATAACTCATTTAGATTCATAGGATAATAAGGGGTTTATTCATCCTATAAAGTCACCATGTGGATCACCATTGCTTTTTTCCAAGAAGGTTGATGGATATTTGTTTTTATGTGTCAATTATAAAGAAGATAAATCAGATTAAAGTTAAGAATAAATACCATATTCCTCAAATTAGTGATCTTTTTTTCTAGGTAAGAGTCACTTCATTATTCTCCATGATTTATCTAAGTACAGGGTACCATTAGTTATGGGTGATATCTTCTGATGTACCAAAATCTGACATTAGAATCAGGTATGGGTTGTATGAGTTTTTATTTATTCTGTTTTGGGTGAACAATGCACCGACAGTGTTTATAGACTTAATGAACTGAATCATTCACCCATATGTAGATCAATTTTTATTTGTCTTTATTGATAAAATTTTGGTCTACTCTAAGACTTATGATGATTAGGCCAAACTTCCTGACATCATTCTGATTACAAAAATAGAGAATAATATTTACACCAAGCTTTCCAAGTGTCATTTCTGTATTAACAAGGTGAATTTCTTGGGTCCTATTGTATTTGAGGATGGTGTGTTAGTGGACTCAGAGAATGTATAAGAAGTTGGGTCTAGGGAGTATCCCAAGAATGATTCTCATGTCCGACGGTTCCTAGAAATGGATAGATATTATCAAAGGTTCATCAAAGACGTTTCCCATTTTACAACACCACTTTTAAGATTTAACAAGAATTGAATTATGTTTGAATGGTTTGAGGCATGTGGGACCACTTTCCAATACTTAAATAAGAGGTTGAATACTTCACCGATTCTGATCTTATTTGAGCCCGGTTAAAAATATACATTATTTTGTGATGTGTCTAGAATTAGGATTTGGATGATGTAGATGTAGGATAATCTAGTTGGGGAATATGAGTCACATTAGTTGAATCCTCATGAAATAAGTCACTATACACATGATCTTTAATCGAATGGGGCGGTTCATGTCTTGGAGTGTTGATGACATTACTTTTTGGGAGAATGGTTTATAGTGTCCACCAATCAATAAATCCTATTGTGCATCATTTATCACCTTTATTTGAATCTTTATTAGTAAACATGGGTTGAATACATTAAGTCCTTTGGCATTGATCTGGTTTACACACCGGGAAGGGGAAATAGCGTTGTTGATGCTTTGAGCTAGATTACTCAGAATCAGGTAGTCCATGAATCCAGCTTTGAGTTTCTAATTATGGCATTGTTGATGAGATGCATCTAGTGGTGCATGATGATCAAGGGTAGATGAGTCTCATATTCTTTATAGATGATTTTACTCTTCTAAGTTAGATAAGGAGAAACAATATAAGGATTTATAGTGTTTTGATTTAAGGGAAATTATTAAAGGTGGAAAGTCAAATTCTAGTTGGACCATTTGTGGTGATGGTATCATTTATGATTGTGGAAATGTGGTTGTACCAACATGATTAAATGAGGTGTTTATGCATGAGTTTCATGCATCGAAATGGGTAGTGAATCCTAGTTTTACTAAAATGTATCATGATCTTCATAGGTAGTATTGGTGTCTAGGGATAAATAATAAGGTGGTAGGTTTTGTGGCATGATGCATTACCTACCAGTAGTTGAAGGTTGATCATTAGTGGTTGGGTGGTTTGTTTTAGCCATTTCCCATTCTAGAATAGAAATGTGATGACGTGAAGATAGATTTTTGGTAGGTCTTCATAGGACACCTCAAAGGAATGATGTGATCAATGTATTGGTTGATCATTTGTCTATGGTTTCTCACTAATTTACGATTTGAGAGGCTTATGCGAAGATCAGTTGGGTGATTTTTATGTTAGTTATGTAGTGTGGTTTCATGGGGTACCACACACTATAGTTTCAGATCATGATTTGTGTTTCACTTCATACTTCATATAGGGATTACAGAGAGCGCTTTGTAACTAGGTATTTTTGAGTATGGATTTTCACCCACAGACGGATGAGCATTTGGAGCATAAAATTCAGGTATTTGAGGACATTATGAGAACTTGTGTTCTAGATTTTTTTGGATGATAGGAAAATCATATAGCACTGGTTGAGTTTTCCTACGACAATAGTAACCTGACCACGCTTCAGATGGAACCATATGAGGCACTCTATGGTAGACCATGTTTATATCCATTATTTTGGATGTAATCTAGGGAAAAATGTAGTTTGGTTCAAGTCTCATGTAGGAGATGTTGAAATAGGTTCAGTTGATTAAAAAATGTATATAAATAGGTCAGAGAAGGCAGAAGTGATATACAGATTGGTGTCGTAGACACCATGAGTTTATGGTGGATGATCATGTGTTTCTTCATGTGTCACCATGTTTGGGTAACTGTCAGAGTCAAAAACAGGGTAAGGTGGCACCCTGGCATGTGTGGCTATTTGTGACTATGCATAGGATCACACTAGTGGCATACCGATTGGCTCTTCCATAGCGGTATAGTGTTATGCACAATGTTTTTCATGTGTCTCAACTTTGACAATATCACCCTAACCCATATCATGTGTTTGATGTCAAGGATGTTGAGCATGAGGTATATTCATCTTTTGAAGATCATCAGGTTCATATTGTGGATTATAGTTAGAAAATATTATAGGGTAACATCGTCCCTTTGGTTCAAGTTTTTTGGTAGCATGATAATCTTCCAAATGAGACATGGGAGTGATAGAGTAAGATATGTGTGATCAGTGTCCCAATAAATTTTCTTTGGAATGTAAGTGATTATTGGGAGTGCAACTCTAGGATGTGATGTTATAATTTGTGTAGGTTGTAAGATCCTGAACATCATGGAGGTACATTCTTGTTTAAATTTTAGTTTAAATATCTTAAATTTGGTTAATGTAATGTTTATTTAGTGTTTGAGAAGGACCAAGGGCGTTTCTAGAGATCGTGACATGAAAGAACTGGGAAAATGGCATCCAGTTTATGTTTCATGGTTAGAGCGTGGTTAGACAAAATGATACTCCCAAATCATGCTAGCCAGGGAGAGGGTGCACTGTTAATTAAAATGCGCAAGAGTGAAGGAAAAAAAATGAAAACATAGATAGAGGAATTCCACATGGTTTTCACATGGCTTTTAAAATTGTGTGGGCCTCCCAAGGAATCCATGCGACCTGACCCGTATTAGGTAGAGGCAGGTGTACGTTTTGTGCAAGGTTTCAAAATCTGTGCACCCAAACCATGAACCCTATTAAAAAGTGAAAGTTTACCTCCCCCTCAGTATTTTAGGCATCTCACCCAATTTATTCCCCCATTTTCATTATATCAACCATAGTGATGAACCATCTCTACCCAAGCTTCCCGTGGTTGAATATCCTTCGATTCTAGGCCATTCGGAGTGTCATTGTGTGAAAATTGAATATATGTGTATGTATAACACTCCTCTTTCCTCTCTTTTTTATATTATGGATTTTAGATTTATTATTCTGATTTCAAATCCAAAAACAATAATATTATAAAGGATATTCGATGGGTAGTCTAGGGGTCCTAAAATATGGATTTATTTCTTAGGTTAAGTGAGCGTTCATCTATGTATTCAATATAGATGGTCTATAAGTTATATCCCATAGTTTCAATACTGATTTTTGCATGCCTGATTATATTATTTCGTTTCCCTTGATGTTATTTTGATTCCTCTAGTAATATTTAGTAAAATATTTTATTATTGATGATTTAAACTCCTCATGATCCCTATGGGATACTTTAAGATTGATTAGATTAATCTAGGGAGACCTATGTGGTGCGCCAACTTTACCAAACATGGAAAATTATAATGTAAATTCTGGGGTTTCCATGTGTTGAAATATAACCCATGATAATATATTTACATGATTAGTTGGAATTATAAAGAGTCACTAATGAAATTTTTTTATAGTCATTGGAAATGTCATAAAGGATTCTTTTTAATAATATAAATTGGTTTATGAGAAATATAGTGATTTTTGTAAATGACTATGAAATGTACATGAAATTCTAGAGTGAGTTAATGCATTTATGACTAGGAACATGTTAAATGGGTAAATTCTTGAGAAATGATAATTTTGTTAAATGGGTTAATGCATGAATATTTTAAATGGGCCAATGTACTTAAGTTGTTGATTATGTTATAGGGTTTGGGAATATGAAAAGGGAATTGGGTTAAATGGTCATGGTAATGTAATTGGTAAATGTTCTAAAGGGTTAAGGCTTGATGTTAATTTTCCTGATAAATAATTTTAATATAAAAATGGTATGTTTAATGTTTTTTGTATGGTTTGTGACATTTTATATATGGTAAATGGATAAAGAATCATTTACACGTGTCTTGGTTGTTACGGGGTATTGGACTTGAGTATCTACACCCAAGGGTCATGTTAGACTAAAGCTCTAACCTCCACCCCACAATACATGGGTTAGGCAAGGGGATCAAAGTTCTATACCCCTAACGGTTTCATTTGAGGAGACTACTTATATTGAGGATCGAAGGTAAGTGTGTTGTAATTTTTGTGAAATGATTATTCCAAGTGAGATTGGAAACATAACTTATTACCTTATGCATAGTAATTTACCCGCATAGGCTATAGTGAAAATGATCTAAATTCATAAACCACATATTTAATGATTTAATGGATTAAGTAAGGATAATATGATAAATGTTTGAAATGGTTAAAGTGAATATTGTTAACAAATAGCTCCTAAGGATTCTTTTGTTTATCTTGTAATTTATTTAGTAATTGCATTCATTGTCTTCTTTGAATAGATATTTTGTTGAAACCATTGGTGGTGTCCTATTGAGTTGTAATCACACCCTACATGGGAATCCATTAAGTATCCGTGCAGATTTTGTGGTTATAGGACAGGACAAGGGAAAAGGCCCCATGTGGGGGAGTTGAGTTGGGATTGGGATGTACATGGTTAGAGATCTATGCTTGTAGTCGGAACATTTTTGGGATTCATATTTTTGCCTTTGTTTTGGGGGTTTTATCACTTTATGTACTATTTTCCTGACATTATATATTCAATTTTTGGTTGTGGTGTGTACCCTATTTGGGAAGTGGTTGGTAATTCATGTTTCTGGATTATTGCTTTTGTATTTACATTATTTCATATGTTGTTTGCTCTGGATTACTCTTATAAAGAGGGTATAGCATCCCCACATGACTTATTATACCCTCACTACTAGTTGGGAAACTCTGGAATATATAGATGAGTTCATGAGGTTATGTTGAGACTGGGAACATGGCACCAGTTTAGTGGCCCTTGAGTGGGGGACGTTACAATATCTATGGAAGTAATGGTGGCAAAGGTAGGGTCATCAACCATCATAAGATGTGACATAATGTTCACAGTGGGGCCATTCTTGATAGGAGTTAGGTAGTTGATGATATGTACTGGGGCTATACATTTGTAATATGGATCAATTATAGGTACCTCATATGTTGAAGTTTGGGTGGGGCCTTTTCCCCATCGAGACTACTCTATAAGATACTCATACTGAGCAGTCAGGTCTTTAGTTCTAGAGAGAGGATAACCTGGGAAGTAGGTGGGGTGGGGATAGAGGTAGTGGTGGGTTCTAAAGTTGGGGGTGGTGTGATGATGTAGGTTTTGGTGGTGGGTTTGGGTGGTGAACTCTGATGGGAGGGTGAAATGGATTTCGAGGTGATGAAAAATCTATATGTGGTTCTCTTGTAGACACTATTAAACAAACCATACATCCAATTGAATGGGTGATGTGGGTGATGATGTGGCAGGGGTTGTGTTATAGTGGTTATATTAGGGGTATTTGAATAGGTAGGGGTAGGATGGATAGGTGTGGTAGATGGAGTGGAGGTGGGAGCAGGGGTTAGTGTTGGGGCTTGGGTAGGCAAGGCTGGCGATGGGGCGTGCTGAGATGGTGCCTCTACAGAACAGTGGATTTACTCAGTGGCCCACTAGTAGCACCCCTTGACCTTAATTAAGAGCTCCATATTTTGAATGATGATGAGGTCAATATAATCCATCTTTTTTGAGCAGATAATGACGCTAAGAGGCCTCACAGGCACTGAGATGACGCATAAGGTGGGTAATGAAAATACCCCCTTGAGAGGACCATGATCTCACTACACCTGAGTATCATAATTGTAACATCCTAAGTAAATAATGGATAATAAATTTTCATATTTTTTAATATTTTTTAATTAAATATTAATTTTACTTTAAAGAGGATGTTATCTTCGGGGGCTTACCTGATACGCAACAACGAGTTACTTTGATATCATACATTCCACACTAGTAATATAATGATATTATTTTAAATGGTTGTTAACGCCTAGAAATTGTATTGGTAGGAATGAATAGAAGTAACTAAAATATTATTATACATTTTTGTTAAATGTTTTTACATTTATCCAATAAATTTTAGATTCTTAAAATAAGAAAGAATCTTATTTTAAGCATAAATACTCTAATATTCATTAAAAGGCTGATTTACCACATTTTAGTGGAGAACCATACTTAAATATAGATTTTCACACTTTTAGATGTTCTATTTGACAAAATAAAATTTTTACTTATAATCGAGACATCAAAATTTACTTTTGATGAAATTTTCGTATTTTTCGGATAAAATTAATTTTTAATGAATAGTGAAAAATACTGTATTTTAATTTGAAACATCCTTTTAATATAATTTAATTGTAAGGTTATATTATTTTTTTAATTGATTTTAAAGTTTAATTATATTATGTTTTTATTATTTAATCAAATGTTGGTCAATGGAAGTAATTTCACTTTGAAATTGGACATAAATAAGTGTCAATCTGTTGATAGTTATTATTTATTAAAAACACGCCTTTAGTTTTGATAGCGGGAATTAATTTTAATTTAATTTATACAACTTATGAGTTTTGAATTTGGTAAAATGGATTCTATATTTTGAATCAGGAGGTTCAAATTTTGTAAATATGTAACTTTTATTTTTAGACATTATGAATTTTTACTTCAGTAAAAATTTTATTTACCATGGTTAAAGGGTAATTATGGTAAATAAAGGTAAAATAAGTAATATTATAATAATATTAAATTACACTAACTTGGGTCTTAATCCTCTTTTTTGATGCATTTTCGACCATGGGAATCATTGGGTCTCTTTTGGGACCCCATTAAGCCACTTCGGAGTGATAATGAAACTTTATTTTAATTAACTTCAAGTAAAGAAAAAAATGACGTAAAAAAATATATTTTAGTAAATAAATTTTTACATGGGGTTTTATAAGTTATTGCTTCAAATATAAATATGAATTTAAAATCTAAAAGGATTTCTTAAATCATGGTATTTTTATAATTTTTAGACATCAAATAAATACAATTATTTATGACACAATAATGATGCAGTGTGTACCTAATTAATTAATGATTTAAATAAATAAGATTATAAATAATAAGAAAATATACAAAAGCTATCCAATTCTTATTGGATGATTTTATTTCTAACATGGGTCATAATATCATTGACTATAATTATTTTTGGATATTTTGAAATAGAATATATGTTTATAATAAAATAATTTTTTCAAACTTGCCGAAAGAGCACCTCCTCCTCCTTATAAAAGGACGCCACATCTAAATCCTTAATCACACCTCTAGAGCCCCTTGAATCATCGAAAATATTCCTAAATAAGCTCCTGACATCCCTCTACTCCTCCTATAAGTCGTAACTTATGCAGAAGGGACTTTAAGTACACCTTTTTGTTCAAAGCAATGTGAGATACCCGATTTAAAGGTCACATCTTCTTTTAAGTTATTTTATTATATTTTACTTCTCCAACCCCCTAAACTCTTTTTATTCATTTATTTTATAACAAATAAATTACCCTCAATATACTAGGTTATTGTTATGAGAATTATTCTATCTATACTTACACACACCTTCATCTAATGGACACGAACATACTATTACTGTGGACGACGAACTACTACATCACCAAATGATTATTGATCAAGTATATCCAACGGCCTTTCATAGTAGAAATTATGATGGAAATGTATTTATATATGATATATATTATTTTTATTCTTTCTTAATGCCTATGTATTTTTTATTTATATCAGACCATTATGGTTTCCATAATGGTTAAACACAATAATTTAATTTGAGGAACTGCAGACTACCACCCACTCAAACGGATTTGACTCGTTCATGCCTTATGCGGGATGTATAAAGGATGGAGTTAGTGACATTATACATGATATTATAATATAATTATAATATAACTATGTTGAATTATGATTCAATTCCATTAAAAAATGAAACAGTAAGGAAAGTAGAATTCATGCCTACGTACGACTTACTCTCTCCATAAAGGGTGCATTTCATTTATTATCTCCAAATGTTATGCACAATAATAAATACATATATATACTGAATATATATGATATATATGATATATAAATAATTAATATCATTCTGGTGATAATGGAATTTCAACCACATGAAAAATTTATAATTATAACATATTCATTTTAACGCAAGTTCTGAACATAGACAAAATGTTCGATATGAACTCTATTAATTAACCAATTGTTAAAGAAATGAAATAAGTTATATAAAAGAAATAATAAACTTGAAAAAGGTTCTTAATAAATTATAAATTAACAGAAGTGTATTATTCAAGAAATTAAAGAATGAACGGGTCAAGTTGGACACGAGGTAAGGGACATCGTCTCAATCTACTTTCATTGAGACATATTTTGTTTTATAATCAACTTTATTTTATACGGTATAAAAAAACATTTGACTTTTCATTTCATTAAAATTGAATCTTTTTCTATGAGGTGTTTTAATAATTGGAAAAAAAATAGTTTTTTAACGTTAGCGGTGAGAACAACCTTTTCTGCAGCCGCGGGTCTTATTTAATCTTTGAATTCCTTAACAAGCCGTAATGTTTTAAAAGGAAAATAAATACCATATAATCTTTTAAGTATTTTGTTATTGAAAATGATTTTGATAATGGATTTTTTATGTAAATATATTTAAATGGAATATATTTATTGAAATTTGGAAATTTTATCTTTCCTTTATATTTGTTTTATGTGTTATGATTTTATAATGGTACTTGAACATTTGGCAGGTTGTTATGTGATAAACCAAATGACGGGTGGTCAATTGATAAACCAGTATGGGTGTTTACATTATAACCCCCAATTAATTGGGTATATAAGTCAGATGTATGGCTATTCCATTTAGTGATATGTGTGGAAGTCGACCGTTGGTTATTCCATTTAAGTATGTTTATGTCCCAAGTTACCTTTATATGTTATATGTTATTTCTATGGGTTTTATGGTAATATTTTGTTTAAAAAATTGTATTAAATGATCTTTAGTTCACTGAAGATTATTTAATACTTCATAAAGTTGAAAAGTATTACTTATAATAAGGTACTCATGGTTTACTTGTTGTTTTGAAAAACTAAAATATTTCTTTATTTGTGTATCCCTTACTGATCTTTTTTGTTCTCATTCGAAGTTTTGGAAATGTTTTTTATAGGACATAAAGTGGATTACTGTCATGGATAGACCAAGGAAAACTCATGATGTCTCAAAAAAATGGAACTAGACATGACTCTTTTTTTCTAAAAAGATTTTATTTTATGAAAAAAAGGAAATTGAGTAGAATTTTATACTTCATAGTTTTTTAGATAAAATGTAATATTTATAGCCTGACTATCTAAAACACTAATACTAAAATGATATTCAATGAGAATTATTCATTTAATTCAAGATTATGAAATGTTTTAAGACAGGGTTCTTATTGTTGGTATTAGAGTTCAGTTTAGATAACTTTAGGAGTTTGGGTATTGTTAAATTAAATCCATAAATTAATTTATTTTAAAACTGAAATGATATAGAATTTACAGATTACCATGTTACTTCGCCTAAGATATTTAAGTGTTCGGAATGGTTTTCCGTAGAGGAAACAGGGATGTTATGATGGGACGATATCATGTGGAAGATGACCTTCCAAATAAGCAACCTGATATGAATGGAATCAGAACTGAACAGTTTTTTGTAGTGATGAAACAGTTGACTCAGGAAATAAATAGTGGCGGTATCCATGCATGAGATCACCTAGAACAACAAAAAAGGAATATGTCAGTAGTAGATCATTTCATGAGGCATCACCCCCATCATTTAGAATATCATCTAACCCTATAATAGCTGAAGGGTGGATTAAATAAGTAGAGAAGACTTTTTATGATACAGGTTGTTCAGAGAATCAAAAGGTTAGTCTAGCTGTTGACCATTTTAAAAGTGAATCAGATCAGTTGTGGTTGATGGTGAAAAATATCAAGGATAGTGAAAAGATTTATTCTCTTGATTGGGATGAATTCAAATGTATGTTTCTTGAGAAATATTTTCCTAATGTTTTTCATCTTAGGATGGAAGAAAAATTCTTGGAATTGAGGCAGGAGGATGACTCAATGGCTTCTTATGAAGAAAAATTCACTTGACTAGCAAAGTATGCTCCAAATTTCATATGAGATCTTGATAGTAAGATACGTCGATTTAACTCGTGGAGGATTCCATGATATCGAAGATCATTAGCATCATGTGAATTAAAAATCCTTGAAAAACATTTTAGATGTGCCGAGAAGGTAGAAATAGAGTTTTCTGATGATTATGGTTTCAAGAGAGCAAACAAAAGAAGAGGTCTAGTTGGCAGGAAAAGGGGAATAATTCATAAAATAATCCTGGAGGTATGAATATTAAATATCCATCTTTTAAGAAGTGTGGTAAAAATAATCCAGGATAATGTTTTTCAAAGTCTAGAAAGTTCTTCTGGTGTGGTAAGTCTGGTCATATTTCTCGTAACTGTAAGACAGATGATCATGCAGGTAATGAAAAACCAAGAGTAATATGTTTTAAGTGAAATTAAATGGGTCATTATGAAAATGAGTTTCCAACGAAGAACTCAATTGAGGAAAATAAGTCGGACTACAAGAAGAAATGGGTGGTGAAATCTTTTTCAACTACTTCAGTAGATGTGGGGCTATTGAATGAATTAGTATCAGGTACATTGTTTTTTTAGATTATTCCAATGTGTTGTTTATTTTAGGGTTTACACATTCTTTCATTTCTGAAATTTTACTAGTAAATTCAAAAATCTATTTCAAGACATGAATTCTGAACTTATGATAAAAACACCTAGAGGAAATGTTGAGATAAAAAGAAAACATAAGAATCTTCATGTCCTTGTGTGAGGAAAGAATCTACCTAAAAACCTTATTTTTTGCCTCTAGTAGAGTTTGATGTTATTTTGGTTATGGATTGGCTTTCTGTTTATCATACTATGATTGACTACATAGCTAAAGAGGTTTCTTTTCAGAAATAATTTTTGTTTGTGTAAAATAATGAACCCTTAATTTTGATAACATATCCAGAATATGAGAAACTAGTAAAATATGGAAATGAATGTTACCTTGCACATATTGTTGAAAAAACAAGTTTCTAGATTAATTATGTTCCAGTTGTAAATTAGTATCTTTCCGTTTTTCCTGATTAGTTTCCTGGTATTATACCTGATTGAGAAGTTAAATTTACTATTGACTTGGTTTCTGATGCTAATAAAATTTCAAAACCCCCTTATGAAAGGGCTCAAATTTAAATTTTAGATTTAAAGAAACAATTTCAATAGTTATTATAAAATGTTTCATTTTAACTAGCACATCAACATGGGGTATTCTTATCTTGTTTGTTAAAAATAAATATGGTTCAATGATACATTACAATGATTATTGAGCATTGAATAACATCACTGTTAAGAACAGGTATCCTTTGACTCATATCTATGATTTGTTTGATCAGCTCCAGGGAGCTTAGTATTTTTCAAATTATATATTTGAGATTGGGATACCATTAGTTGAAAGTAAAGGAAGTATATATTCTGAAGACCACATTTCATACTAGATAAGACCATTATGAATTTTTAGTTATTTCTTTTGGGTTAACCAATGCACCTACTGTATTCATGGTTCTTATGAATATAATTTTCCATGAGTTTTTGGATAAGTTTTTGTTTCTGTTTATTGCTGATATTTTGGTTTAATCAAAAAGTAAAGAGAAACATGAAATTCATTTAAGGGTTTTCGTGAATACCATAAAAGAAAATAAATTTTTTGGGAAATTCCACAAGTGTGAGTTTTGTTTACAAAAAAATTCATTCCTTGGTCACATTGTTTCAAAAAATGGCATAACTATTGATATATCTAAAACAATTTTTTTCAAATAATGGCCAAAACCCAAAAATATAACTGAGATCCAAAGTTTTCTGGGGTTAAAAGGTTATTACCTGAGGTTTGTTGAAAAATTTTCAAGTTTATATAGTCCAATAAAGAAGTTAACTTGAAAAGGTGTTATGTTCATCTTGAAAAAATAATGGGATGATTGTTTTTAGGAATTGAAAAAGATGATTGGTTAATGCTCCAGTTTTGGAACTTCCTTCCAGAAATGGGGATTATTTATCTACAATGATGGTTTGTTGAAAGGTCTTGGTTGTGTCCTTATATTTAATGATTAGGTAATTTCTTATTCTTTACGTCAGTTGAAACCTCATGAGTTTAATTACCCTACACATGATAATGAATTTGCTGTTATTTTTTTGCCTTTAAAATTTGGAGGCCTCATCGGTATGGAGTAAAATGTGAAATATATACTGACCAAATAAATTTTAAGTATAAATTCACTCCAAAAGAATTGAACATGAGATAGATGAGATGGCTAGAATTAATCAAGGATTATGATTTCACAATCCTTTACTATCCAGGAAAGGAAAATAAAGTGGATGATTCTTTGAGTCAGAAAAAGTAATGGTACAATAATGATGCTACATTTGGAATGAGATCCTTGGATTTTGATTTTATGAACATTGGAATAGAAGTTTTTGATGTAGGAAATTCCTATATATTGTTTCAGGTGTTAGTGAAATTATCTCTAGTTGACAGAATAAATATAGTGCAGAAAGAAGACGTGAGTTACAGAAAAAGGTAAAGTTGGTTCAGAAGGGTATGTTTCCTAAGAATAACATTGATAATGACTTTATATTGAGGTTTGGGAAATGATTATGCATGCCTTATGATTCACAGTTGAAAAATGAGTTGGTATGTGAAGTTCATTGTTCTCCATTTTCAGTTCTTCCTGTAAGTACTAAGATGTATAGTGATATTTGGGAGTATTACTGGTGGGATGGAATGAAAAGAGATATTTCTGACTTTATTGTGATGTGTTTGACTTGTAAACAGGTTAAAGTAGAGTCCCAGTTACCAAGAGGAATGGTTCAGTCTTTACCGATGCTAGAGTGGAAATGGAAAAATATATCCATGGACTTCATTGTGGGATTACCGAAGACATCTTTATGTAATAATGAAATATGGGTTATTGTTGATCGGTAGACTAAATCTTCTCATTTCCTTCCTATTCTCGATACTTTTTCTCTAGATAAACATTCTTGGTTGTATGTTAAAGATATATTCAGGTTGCATGGAGTTCCCCTTTTCATTATATCTAATCATGATCCCAGGTTTACTTATATCTTTTGGAAAGGCCTTCAGAAGTCTTTGGGTACTAAATTAAATTTTAGTACAACTTTTTATCATCAATAAAATTGGAAATTAAAGCTATAAAATTTGAACTTGGAGTATATTCTACGTGCTTGTTCATTGGATTACCAGGGATGTTGAGACCAACATATTTCTTTGGTTTAATTTTGTTATAATAATTGTTTTAATTCCAGTATACAGATGGCTCCATTTGAGGCATTATATGGGAAGCGATTTCGAAATCTTGATTTTTGAGATGAAGTAGGTGAAAGGAAGTTGTTGGGACCATAATTGGCATAAAAGATGGAAGAAAAAGTTCTGTTTATTTATATGAACATGAGAACACATCAGAGTAGGAATAAAAGTTATGTGGATAACTAGAGAAAGGATCTTTCTTTAGAGGATGGTGATCATGTCTTTCTCAAAGTTTCTCTATGGAAAAGTGTGATTTGTTTTGGTAAGAAGGGAAAGTTGAGTGCGAGGTACATTGGACCTTATGAAATCCTGGAAAAAGTAGGATAAGTTGCGTACCGAGTGAATTTACCTCCATGTTTATCACAGGAACACAATGTTTTTCATGATTCAATGGTGATAAAGTATATGCCAGATCAATCTAATGTTTTGAGCCCAGAGGTAGTTCAGTCAGAGGATAATCTCTCTAATGAGGAACAGCTAGTTCAGATTGTTAACCGAAGAGAGAAAGTGTTGTGGAATAAGGTAATTAACCAGGTAAAGGTTTTCTGGAAAAACCATATGGTTGAACATGCAATGTGAGAATCTGAAATGCTATGAGGGATAAATACCACCACTTATTTGATAAGTTAATAAAAATTATGAGGATGCAATTTCCAAAGGGGGGGAAGGATGTAACATCCTAGTTAAATAAAGAATAATACATTTTTATATTTATTATTATTTGTGAATTAAAGTTTAATTTTACTTTAAATAGGATTCTATGTTCCATTGCACATCAGATAGAGGGGGTCAAATCACTTTAAAAGGATGAGGGTACTGTGGTTGCATGCTCCTAACAAGGGATTGTTCAGGTGAAAATTCTACACTTTGGGATCTTTATCACAATGAATATGAGTAAGATAATAAGACACATCAGATAGAGGGGGTCAAATCACTTTCCAAGGATAAGGGTACTGTGGTTGCATGCTCCTAACATAAGTTCATATGGTGGACCATTAATAGGGGACCTGATTTAAGGAAATGCTTGTAGTGTGGTGAACAGTTTAACCCGATCCGTAGTTCCCATAGGGATATCTTATTTTACTGTTGTGGAAATCAGACTAGGATGAAAATAGACAAGGAAGAAATAGATTGCTATAGTCACAAAACCAGATGTGAATGAGAAACCAATAGGTTCCCTCCACACCCCATTCTTCCAATGGAGCTCAAGCCAAGGTGCCGAAAAAGTGGAAAGATTTAATATTCCTAGGGTTAAACCTATAGATAGAATGTTTGGGAATTCCTACATATCCCATAAATATGGGAATCAATCTGCTCATAGTTCTAGTAGAGGAATGGTAGGTTACCAATGCCTGGGACAATACTGTTATGTGGGTCTGTCCCACACACTTAAAGTAGATGCATTTAATAGATCTTGTTTTTTCTTTAGGATATATGTGTTTTTTATGAAGTTATAATCCTAGGAAAGAGAATCCATCCATCGCTATAGGAATCAAGCCACATGTAGGCCTTGAAAAATGGTATGGTTAATGACTGATACCCAACATGATTTCCCCTCAAGTGAGGACATCACAATGTAGTTTCATTTTTCATCGTGCAACCAGGATGATAATGTCAAAGTTTAGGGTCATATGATGGGACAAACCCCTACATTTTAATGTGTTGTAGTATAGAAACAACAATTTAAAGTCTTCTGTGACTAGGGAACATAGTTTAAGGAAATATGGATTGGAAACATACAGAAGAAATGAGGATTTAAAATGAATGTGGATGGCATGATGAAGCATGCCTAACGTTCATGAGTACATATTCCCATACCACACCACACACAATTACATTGATGAAACCTTGGGATGAGGGACCCGAAAAATTCAAGGAACTTGGGTCTAGACCCAATGATGAGACAAATAGGTGTTCCTACATATCCTATGAGGATGGTAATCAAGACATATGTAGTTCGGAGAGTGTAGTTTAACATCATGTAGGACGAGAGGAAAGAGAGACTAGCTTCTAGAATGGGAGTATGTGGTATGACTATTTTAATCCAACGTGAGTGAGGACATGATCTCATACACGTCATACCATGAAATCCTATGAATTTCAGGGCCAAAAGGGTGAATAGAAGAGGTAAATAGTAGAACCTGAGTTGGATCCAAAGAAGAGATTCTAGATCATTCCTACGTATTCCATAAGGATGGGAATTAATCTACACGTAGTTTTGGGAGTATGTGGTTCTTAAAAACTTGTGGAAAAGATGTAGAAAGATCTTAGTTTAGGTTCTTAGAGCTCAGACCACAGATATGAGAGACTCTTCCAAACGGGTGAAAACCTCGACCGAATCCCGAAGCCCACATGATCTACGCTCGATGTTGTAAACAAGGGAGGATAAGGTCTTTAAAACACATGGAATACATGAAAAGGGTAAATTGGTGAAGGCCCCCGAATGACGCCTCATCGCGGCTTTGTCTTCCCAACGTGGAAATGTGCACTGAGGGATAGTTCCAAGAGTATCGAGATTCCACTTGGTCATGATGGAGTAGAAAATGATGTGAATCACACAACCAATATTTAAGGCTTTATGGGGGTGGTGTGACAATGGAGGATAACTATTGACCGTGTTTGAAATGTAGAATCTATATCATGTGACTTGAAATGGAAACAAAAAATGAGTGTCACCCGCTAACAATATTCACAATGTGGGACTTGTATCATTTTTTCGTTTGAGGTCCTAAAAGATGTTGGCCCGAAATGATAGGAGATCCCATATGATAAGAATATATATCATTCGAGGTGCCCTTTTTTATGTGAAAGATGATTTAAGAGAAAATAAATGGAATCATGAAGCCTAGGGATGGGTGATTAAATGTCCATATAGAATCCAACACTTTAGGTCCAAAATGAGAGTCCCCCTTGTATCATAATAAACTACCATAGATGGTCGAGGGTCCCAACGTAAGAGAAGATGATTCGAAAATATGAGTGTAGAATTGGGGGACAAGTATATCTCCAAAAAAGAGGCATGTGGTGTGGTTGTTACAAACCCAATTTGAATGAGGACAAAAGGAGTCTTCATGCCCCTCTCCTGGAATAACTCAAGACAAGGGCCCAAGAAGATAAAGAGGTTTATAAGAAATGGGGTTAGAATGAAGGCTAAAGGTTTAGGCGGTTCTACGTATCCCATAAGTACGGTAATAAATCCATATATATTTCTAAATGATGTTGTTCAGTTTTCGTCATGCGGAAATGACACAAATAGAGGCAAGGTATCTCAACGAGGGATGTGTATGGTACAGTGAGTAACCCAACATGAATGAGAACATACACCCATACCACACCGTACAATCCAAAATGAAAATTTGGGCTAGTGGCAAAAAAGGATGGGGGATCTAAAATGGGAATTACTAACCAGTTTGTAGTTTAAAGTCTTGCGGTGAGGACAATAATTCTCTTTGATTAAGGTCAAAGGGATCAGGCCATTGGTGAAATTTAATGTCATGAAGGACAATGAATGTGTTGAAGATCTCAAGGGAGAGGGATACATGGTATGGTCTTGATGAACATGACATGAATGAGAGAAAAATATCGTACCACACCATGTGTTTTGACCTCATGAGAGATTTTGATGTTTGGGGCTGGCCCTATGGATGAAATGGCTCGGAATTCCTACATATCCCAAGAAGATGGGAATCAAGCCATACATAGTTCATGAAGGTTTCATGATGTTTAACGTTGTGCAGTGAGGATGTGGGATTATAGAAGAACATGGAGGGGCGCATGGTGTGATTATCATAATCCTGACATGAGTGGGGCCAATGAAACCTACACTACACCATGTTTGAACCTCCATAGAAAATATACCTAGGGGGATAGTCAAAGAGATGATTCTAGGGGCTGGACTCAAGATGAGGCATTCGATTATTCCTAAAAATCCCCTGAGGATGGGATTCAAGCCATATGTAGTTCATGAAGGTGCCATGCAGTTTGACTTCATGCAATGAGGAGGAATCATGCGTAGTTTTACATCCTTTAGTCTAGAATAATCACACAATTTAACATCACATGGGTAAGAAAACCTATGTTCTATACACCAGGTAGTACGGGGTTACCTGGGTGGAATTATCGTTCATCGTCCGATAAACCCAGAGGGCGTTGGGGATTTAGTCTGGCCAACGTTTCTCATTCTAGAAAACCATTTTCTAAAGGATGTTAGAGTGGTTTTTTGAATGCCTCGATCTTCCCATTTTCATGCGCGTGATAGTGGTATGTATAGTTAGATCGAATGTTGTATTTGTCTTATAATTTCTTCAACTTAGCTACCCAAGATTTTGTGCCGTTATCGGTGAGGATGGAGTGAGGGAATTTAAATTGGTAGATGATGTTGGAGATCACAAATTCAATGATAGAATGGAACTTGTACTCTTTGATTGGAACTCCCTCTGCCCACTTGGAAAAGAAATCCATAGCGGTCAGGATGAACTTAAACTGGAAAGATGTCACTGGTGGATATGGTCCAATGACATCGAGTCCCCAGACTGCAAAGGGTCAAGAGTACTTGGTAGTGTGGAGAGGCTCCAACGGACGATGCACAATGTTATCAATAATTTGACACGCATGGAACCTCATGGAAGACTTTATACAGTCATAGGTCATGGAGGGAAAAAAATAACCCAGTCTCTTGATCTGGGGAGATAGTTTTGACCCGGTCAAATGATCCCCACCTGAACCGACATTAACCTACTGAATGACTTGAGAAATCTCTAATCCTTGAATGAAACAGAGGATAAATCCATCAAAACCACACTTTTAGAGGATTTTCTTGAGACCGGGACCACTTTGGAGTGTAAACTGTAATGCAGAGCGTCAGATTCACTCGTGCTCGGCTCGATCTGCCAGGATATTACCATGATGGGGGTAATTGAGAAAGGGTGTCATCAAATTAAGAGTCACTTACAACACAGCATCAAGGGGACATGAGGTTCCTTACATGGAGGTGCTGGTGGTAAGGTATATTTTCTGTAGGCTATCATCAACATCTTGAGTGACAGGGTCAATGAATCCCCATTATTCCACATGGATAATCAAATCATCCTGACCATGATCCGTAAGAGATGGATCTAGGATGGCCAAGGTGAGGGCTCGATCGTTCGAGGATTAAGGAATATGAGTAACCTCTAGCTGGGTTGAAAACTGGGCAATCAAATTGTGGGTACATAACCACAATGGTACAACCTATGGATTTATAACAAAAAAGTCACAATTGATTTTATTGATGACTAGTTCATAGTCCCCATTCACATGAATGTGGGGAATGACAATCTCATGGGAAAACTGGAGGCCATTAATGAGTGTCTGATACTCTGCCTCATTGTTGGTACAACCTTATGATAACAAGAATGAATATAGCAGAATGACATGTGTAGATGTAATGAAGATGGTACCTAGGCTTACTCTGTTGAGTCTGTGGTCATTAAGAATTCTTCCGGTATGGATCTAGGAAGCACCTTTAATGTTCATTTTATAACACTGAATGGATTGGTCTATAGAGAGGATTTCCAAATCAAGAAAATAAAGGTTCAGAGACTGATCCACGGGAGCTAGATGGGCGGTAAGGATGTCTACCAATGTTTTCCTCTTAATAGCCTTATGAGGGAAAAACCTAATGTCAAACTACTGGAGGACCACTTCCCACTGAGATAGTTGGCCTATCAATGTTGGGAGATTCATGATGTACTTTAGAAGATCCACTCAGGACACTAGCTATACCTCATGGTGTTTCAAGTAATGTCACAATTTATTCACTGCGAATACCAGTACAAGGTATCTCTTCTTGATGGGGGGCATATTTGGTTCTGTATCAAGGAGCATGTGGATGAGATAGTATATACTATTCTCTTTTACCCTATTATTCTTCTGGGAGATAATGGAACTGAAAGATCATTACAGGGAGGTCACATAAAGGACCAGTGGATTTCCAGAAACATGTGGCATCAGTACTAGAGGCTGCAATAAGTACTTATTGATTTCCTCGAAAGAAGTCTAACATTCCTCATCCCACTGATTGATAGTTCATTTCTCAATGAGCCAAGAAAAGGGATTATAGTTGGCATCCAATTTGTAATGAATCGGAATATGTAGGCCTAGTGGCCATGAAAGCCTCGAAGTTCCCAAATTTTTCTCGAAGGAGACATATGACTGATGGCCTTAAACTACTCCAGATCAATCTCTATGACTCTATATCTGACAACGAAGCCGAGAAACTTTCCAGAAGTGACCCCAAAGGCACACTTCAATGGGTTCATCTCTAGGTGGTGAGAAAAGTAGAATCTAAACACTTCCTCATGATCATTGAGATGGTCCTAACACTTGGAATATTTTTCCACCAGATCGTCCACGTAGCATTCCACCAAGGTTCCGAGGGTCGGCTTAAATATGTGGTGCATGGAATGCTGATAGGTGGCACCTATATTTTTTAGACCGAAGGGAATCACCTGGTAACAAAAAGTACCTTGTGGTTCCCTGAAGGCTGTCTAATCTTCATCCATGGGAGCCATTCAGATCTGGTTATTCCCAGAATACCCATCCATGAAGGAGAGGTCCTTTGACCCAGTAGTGGCATAAATCGACAATTATATCATGGGAAGGGGAAAATCATCCTTTGTACAATGACGGTTGAGATCTCGAAAGTCGATGCAGACTCTGATATGTCTGTTCTTCTCCCTGAAAGGCAAAATGTTTTCTAGCCCTCTGGGGTACTGTACCTCCTAGATAAAATTGGATCTGATGAGCTTATCAACTTCATCCTTGACCATGGAACCTTCATAAGGGTGCATTTTTATGGGAGGCTATTTGAACCCATGATTATTTGATGGATGATAGAGGTGATGAACAACAAACTGAGGATCTAGTAATAGTATCTCATCATAAATCTAGGAAAATACATCACGATGTTTCTTAAAAGAGTCCATGTATTGTTGTTTCTATTTGAATGATATAGAAACACTGATCTATGTGGGTTTCAAATTCGTCTTTCTATTGAGGTTCACCTGTACCAATTCAACAATCTTGGTGGAGAAACCATCTAAAAATGAAGGAGGTGCCTCTTATAGATCCTATTTTACACATATGGATGAGGGATCCTCGGTTGGAGGAGATTCCTCCAGGTCAAAAAAATCCCAATGGGAAGCTTGTGCCCACCTGAGCGGCAGTGGACACTACATCAGGGGAATCTATTGCTCATGAAACCATAATGATGAATGCTATAGACCTGATCCCATATGGTCTTTGGATCAAGGGGCCACACATGATGATATAAATGCAACAGTGGTGTGTCGTCTTAAGCCTGTTTATACCAGCCCAATGAAACAAAAAAGTATTATTTATTATTGTTTCCATGGGGTGGACATCCCGATACCTTATGGGAGTAGGGGTTCTAGGATCATCCAAGCCTAATTCATATAGGAATTCATGGTGATCATCTGATATCACTTATATTTGGTAATGTGATTCCCCCTTGTTCCTGAAATAAAGAATCATTGTCCTATATCTGGGGTCGTAGCCTCCAATCGATGGATCAGAAAATTTTATGCATCATCTAGGTCTGTTAATAGGTCAGTCAAAGTCATTGCATTTTCAACCTTGTTATCCTAGATCTTCTTGTCCTTGATCTTGTGATAGTCATAATCTTGGTAGTGGGCTCACAAGAGGCAAAGTGAGATTCATCACCATGTAGTAAGCCCACTCAACAATTAAGGGAGTACTTAAGGCATTGTTGATATGATGAAGGGACAACAACATGCTGGTGAAGCCAAGGCCTACCCATCAATGCATTGAAAGCATTGTCCTACAACACAATGATGAAGTTAGTACTGGCTACCATGCCACCGAACTGGGTCTTTATGAATATCTTGTCAACTTATGTCTGTTCTGTCCATTCATAACCTTAAATTTTCAAGTCAGAGGGACTCAGTTCATCCTCGGATAGCCCCATATTTTAGAGTGTCTGGGTCAGAATTAGGTTGATCCCAGAGCCTATGTTTACAATATAGAAACTAATCCCCTAAGCCATTAATGTTGAATGTGATATACATTGTAAAAATGTTCCCCTGTATGGGAGAGCCTTCACCTTTTCTAGAGAAATAGATCATGGATTTACATTTAGCATGCTCAACCGCCTCAGTATGAGAGGATATTGTGGCTTCTACCTCCATCTCAAACTGGAGGAGTCTTCTTAAAGAATCGACAAGGGATTCAAGTATATCTGTTGAGAGGATAAGGGACTCAGGGATAGATATCCTCTCATGAATCCTGGAAGGATTCCTAAGGAAATCATACTTTTTTACCAAGCGTGCGCTTCAACTTATAGGAGGTCGTTCTGTAGAAGGAGGCATGACAGGGCCTTCCGGCTGAACCAACAACTTTTTAGTGATGGTAATGTCCCGCTAATCACTAATTGATGCTCATGGAGAGACTAACAGATGTGGTATAGATGATTGAGTCTGGTCCCAAACAGCTCACGACTGATCGTGATGCGGTCGGGAGAGCTCTTCCTGTTCCACTGACACAAACAGTGACGAATGAGGACCTGATGACACTAGATGAGAAGGTTTTGTGTGTTACGATTTGCATCAAACCTGTTTTCTGGTTTCAGTGGCATGCACATCCTGGGTGTAATTATTGATCAAGGAACTCTGAATACCCATGTAGTTGTAGCTTTGTCAATGCTGGCCATGACTAGGGATTTAGGGAGGATCCTTCTAACACTCCACGTCATTAGGAATCATGTACAGGTTACTAGCTCCATGGTATTAAATTAATTTCACCCATGATAGTCACTTGAAGAGTCCTCCACCATTTGATGAATTTGGGGGGTGAATCTCCACCTTTGGGGTCATGAAGTCACCGAGAGTATGGGTTGACGAAGACATCAGTGTAGGAATTGTTTTCCCCTTACGTCACAGATACATTCTATTCTGGGAAAATAAAGGGTGAATCGATGATGCAAAAGTACTGGCTGTGGGTGATACGAAATTTCAGGAAGGCTCGGGTTGATTTAGATGTGCCAAAATAATACCATGGGAACAAGTGACTATATTAGGAGCCATATAGTTTTTATAATTTTGGGACTCGTGATTAGAAACCTGATGCAACTCACCTTCGTTGTCAGTGGCACTTTCTAGATTCATGAATAAACATGACACTTGTGTGGGTTATTGGCCTAACTTGACTATGATATTATCAACATGGTCTTGAAAATAGTATTTAAAAACATAGAATTTTTTTAGGGTGTTCCCCAAGATATGGTGATAGGGGTAGTAGTTTCGGCATTCATCGAGATCTTCCCCTTCAGGCCTCCTGTATCTAGGAAAATGTTGAAGTCCCTGTTCCAAGGTGCTTTGGAAATAACTGGGGACCTAGTCCACATTGAATGAGTAGGTTCGTTTTCTCTTATCTGGGTAGGGGGATTTAGGATCCTAGCATTGACGAGGGGATGGAGGAGCCTGTTGAGGAAGTAGAACATGGTAATCTCACCTGGGTTGTGGTGGCACATTACATGGGGCATCTGTTGATTCATGGGTGGGTAGTGCTGGGATGGAGGTTTCACTTGATGTGGAGCGCCGCTATGGGGTTTTGGAGGATGCTCCACTGGTAATAACTCCAGTTGCCTGAGGTATTCTATTTGAGCCACCACAATGGGATCAGGCTTAGTGTCCCTTATTGTGGGAATTTCACGAGGTGATAGACGTGGCTGATTGCCTTGCATTAATGATTCCTCTAGAAAATGGGGCTTATCAGAGATGTTTCAGAATCCCCCGTGGTAATTCTTTGTAATGAGAGAGTGTACTAGTTCTGTCTTTACATTCCCCACACACATTTTCAGCAACTGCTCTTGAGTCAGTGACATATCAAGGGAGTATGTGAGTCTTTCCACTAGGTGACAAAGAGTTTGACACACTTGTCAGGCCTCTTCTTTCACTTAACGTGGTCTTAAATACTCGTCTTCTTAGTGGAAGTGTTGAACTGGTAAAGAAATTGCCTACAAGGATCTTCCTAGCCCGCAACTGACCCAATGGGTAGATGGTTGTACTATACAAAATAAGACCCTTCCAATGAATATACACAACACCAGAGTTTGGCCGCCTCTTGCTGCATTGGAGTTCCCAGTATGGGTCCAAACCTTTATATGAAGTGAGCTAGATGCTGTAGTGGGTTGATCATCCTTTTAAAGGGGGAGAAGTTGGGATTTTTGAAACCCATGTGTGCTGGCATATCATCCACCAACACCAGATATGGATTTCCATCATGTAGGATTTCCAATTGTTGAGTTTCCAATGCCTCTAGGCAAGAAATGAGTGCCTCCATCAGATCTATTGGGTGGGGATTTCTGTCTTGACAAGGGTACCTAACCACCAGTGAATTTAATGGTTTTTCAACATGATAAGTAGACCCATCATCTCACGGATAGGATGGTGGGATGACCTACGGAGCGGCTGGGGGAACCTGAGTTAGGTCCCAGGGATTATTACACTGCTTAGGTGGATTTGGAGACACAAACCACACCCTCTTACCATAATTTATCGCATACATCATGTCTATGTAGGTGGGATGGTCAGGGTTACCTAGAGGCCACTTTCTAGGGGGATGTTGTATCTACCCCTGCTGTCCTAGTTGAGGATCCCCATATTTTGGCCACCGATCCGTGACCCGTTCAACAAGGAGGTCATCTAACATTTTCTTATTCTCTGTGAGATGTTGGTGCAATGTGTAATTTTTTGGATCATATTCCATCTGCTGCACTGATCCAATAAGGTTAAAGGGTTTGACTGCTCCGTGGTGCTCTTTTCCCTTATTATGATTCTGACTGAGGACTAATTCCTTGGTGGGAAGGGGAAGACCAAATATATTTATATAAAGGCGAGTAAACCTTACCAATGAATCCAATAGGCATGGAACACCCATGAGGGTAAGTTTCTCCATGGAGATATATCTCTGTCACATCCTCTGATAGATCATCATTTTTAACTGTGACTCTAACTGGAGGCATATCCTCGATATTGCTTGGAAAGTCGGGATGACGCAGGATTGAACTAAAATGGAGGGCATCATACTATCCACAACCATAGACATGAATGTGGGGGGAATCATACTTGACAATTTTATAGAGCACTTTAAATCAATGAGCGTATCATTACTGGAGGGTTTGGTAGAGACCAAGAGACTTATGGTGCTGGTCCATAGGGAGTGCAACCAATTCAACCATAAGACATTACTGGATAATGTACTCAATGTTTTACTGACTCATGAGGTAAGACACTCACTGATAACAGAGACAAAATTGCATCGCCCTTAGGGTCTAGCGAAAGCACGCGACTTTCTCCTATTTAAGCGATTCTGGTGCATTGAAGTTTTCGGTTGCAATCGGCCAGACCATTTCGTGGAAATGATCTGTTTCAAGGATGTCTTAAAATCTACTTATCTTAGACTCAGGATATGGCCCTATGTTTCCCAACTCATCAACTGGGGGAGTCTTTGGGACTGATAACGGTACTGAAGAAGACCACTGAGATGGTATACTGGACGGTGGATAATACGGTGAATGGGCTGACAAGACACCACATCTTGGGCTGTCTTGTAATGAATTAAATGACTAGGATACCACATCTCGGTAGGATAGTCTAGTGACCATGGTTTTTAGTGTAGGGGATGCAGTTACTGATGGTGGGTCTGGCTGCTGTTCATCCTCCATCGGTCCCCAGAAAAACTCTCTATGGTCTTTGGTCGAAGTATAGAATGACACTATGGATAATAGAGAGGATTGCATTGCCAGACCCTAGGAAGGGACCAAATATTCCTCCTCTAGGATATATTTGTAGAGGGAGGAAGGATTCTAGTGGACTTTATATTTTAGAAGGACGAGGCTGATACACCTTGTTCCTGCCCTAGCCCATGACACAGAGGATCATGGTGAGGGTTCCATTGCTGAGTCGCATTTTGCCTCGGAATTTGAGATGCAGATGGGTTTAATTTCAGTTTAAATCTTACTAGTATTCTTCTTATGGAATGGGTGAACAACCCTCCTTCTACAATATACTTCTTCGTGACATGGTTGATTTTTGGGACGAGGTGGACCTTCAGACGAATTGATACTGGGGAGTAGAAGACTTCATCCCAGAAGAGCTAGGGTTTGAGGAGTATCTGAAAATATTCATAAGAGAAAACAAGGAGGACCTTAGTGTCCACTAGCTGATGCACAGAAGAAATCTCCACAGGAAGTGCTGGAGTAGTTAGGACCTTCGCTAGAGCTGGTAAGAGCATGTTTATGGCCTCTATGATTTATTACATTAGCAGCGTCAGTACAAGAAGGTTCCATGTATTGGTCGAGATGAACAAAGTTATGACCACCGTGTTGGGTGCCCATGAAGTGAGGAAATCCTATGCTTATATGATTGCTGGGTTGAGGAGTACCTTCTTAGGCGGCTTTGAAGACATGTGGAAGACCCCAATGATGACGGTTGACCGGACGTAAAGCATCTTTACACCGGAGACATGTGATATGATGAATGGATCCATACCTGAGGTCATTGGTGTAGAATAGGCTTCCGTCCTAAGTGTAAATGCAGCAAGGAGGACCCTCATTTGGATTGAAGGTGTCATGGGGATGACCTCCATGACGGGCTTGGGAGTAAGATTGACCTGCACTCTCCTTGGTGATGGTACATGGAGGACCTCCATACTAGGTTTCATAGTCATGAGTTTGCTGGTGGTTGACGCCAACTGTATCAGCGGCCAAGTGATTCATCCCAATCTACCCATGGGGTGGTTGGGGTCTCGATCCAGGTCGGGCATATGAGTGCCCCTACTTAGCATAAATAAGGGAGTGATGGTAAACATCAGTGATTATTGGGGCCATGATAACCTTTTATGATGACACCCCCTAGGGGGCTTCCTCTTTAGCTTGCACCCGACAATGGCGTCAGGTTAACCGTACTGAGGTCGGTGGTGAAGGGGTATATCTCACCTTCTCCTCAGCCTATAGGGTCAGGTGATAGTGCTGATGTAGCCTACTAGGAGCCCTCCTTAGGATCCCCTGGAGCGAGATTCCGGTCGGGACTGCCCAGACATCCCACACCTTATTAGCATAGGGGAGAGAGTCATCAAAGCATTCTGGGGAGAGGCTACAAAAATGATTATACGTCGGAGTGGGAAGCATTGGCTCCTAGCACAGCCCTTGGGGGAAGCAGTGATGATAAGGAACAGAAGCATCTAGGTCTCACCGGGCCATATCCCGAGTTAGGATAATACCCTCCTCCTCGTATCGTCGAATGAGGTTATTAATTACACTTCTCTGAATGAATTCAGATAGGGAGATGAGGCGTGGGAACCCAGAAACCATGGACGTAGAGGCTTCCATGGAAGGGATGAGCCAACACATGATTTCGGAGTTGACGTTGCCCCTGCCCCTTCTTTGGTGGGTAGGTGGTGATTGATTTCCTGTCACGACAGACTAGGTCCTACAAAGTAGCGAGTTTTAACATTAGTGTTGAAATAATGAAATCGACGTCCAATTACCAAGAACCATTTTTTATTCCATAGTTGTTAATAAGAATCCACACTAACAACATCGCATACTGGGATGTCCAACGTTCCACTGCCCCATTTTTGGTGAGTTTCACGCCAGGACCACTATTTTCTTAGTAGGAACTAGCGTCAGATACATGGATCTGATGACATGCTAATCTACTGATGTCTCTAAGTCTAGACATTTTCACATTGAATAAAACAACTTCATGTTGGTTTCACCATTTTTGTTTCTGATGCTTTCATCGGGTTGCACCTCCGTCTCTCAGAGGACGCGTGACTGTTGCCCATAATTCCCACTTTTCAAAGTTAGTGACTTCTGTTGCTTATTCAGGGAAATTTTATCCCTGATCGAAATGGGATGATGGGATGTTTGTTCCTCCTTTTGGGGATTCCTTCATGGAACTCGTCACCTAGTCTAGGTCTCCCTCATAGACTTAAGACATTGTTCATGAAACTCGTCACAGTGCCATGTCATCCTGGACACCGTTTAATTATGCTTCTTATATCAGGAAATTCCAAGGGGTCAAGTTAGGGTAGCAACCTTTGGTTAGGGGAGTAGTAACATTGAACATCGCTAGCGTGTTTGGATGCTGGACCACTGGTGCATCTGGGTTTGTTCCCCTTATGATTGGGATTATTGAGGGCATGGAATTATTGAGTCATCCCATGTCGAATGCGAGGGATTTTATTTCATAGGCATTTTCAAAAGGTTTTACTCAGCTTCCCATGTCCAACACAAGGTATGTCGCAAGTTTAACGTCCAGCGAAGACAGATCGGACTGATCAGAACACTGAAAATAATTGATCAAATGGGTGCAACCCCTGGAGGGAACACTAATGCTGGTGCTAAAGCATGGTTAGCTACCCTATTACTTCTAGGAGCAGTGATAAAGTGGGTGACATGATCTCATCGAGGTGTGGTGACCCATTTAAAAATCAGAATGGATTCGGATTGTTGAGAGGGGAGAATGAGATTAATGTGGTTTAAGGATGACAATGTTATTGGGCTTGAGCCTCGAAGAGACTTTCTACGTATCCTCGTGGTAGGGAATCAAAGTCCACATAGTTCGGTGAGGCGATGAGTCACTTGAGGAGGAAACTCATATAGCAAGGACCCAGAGGAAGTGGAACCTCCATGTTGGGGCATGACCTTCCTAAATCACAATGGCTTGGGGGAATAAACTGGATGAGACATGGGTGATGGCCTTGAACCTTTGAGAGGCTTCCTACATATCCTCGAGGCAGGGAATCAAATTTCATGTAGTTCGGTTGTGGTATAGAATCAGGGTGTACAAATGGGATAATGACCAGACGATATACTGGGGCTTACATGGGGTTAGAATCTCGGGTTGGTGTGACACTCGGGGGGTGGACTAAAGATATGGGTCCTAACAGGGGGGACAACAAAATTTACCAGTGTTTGGGGTTGAACTTTAGAGATGCTTCCTACGTACCATGTATAGGAGGTAGGGATCAAACCTTCTTAGTTAATATTTCAATGGATTACCATCATGTGGGGCAGACAACGACTTACCGATGGTTGGGGTTACAACGAATTACCACTGATTGGTGTTCTAACAGCATGTCATCGATTAGGATACAACGAATTACAGTCGAATAGGATACAACAACTTACCATCAATTGGGATTCCAACAGATTACCACTGGATGGGGTTGACAACAGCTTACTGTCGATTGGGAACATCAACGGATTACTATTGATTGGGATTGAACCTAAGGGAGGATTCCTACATACCTTATCTAGAAGACAAGGATCAAATCCCATGTATTTTGAATGGGTATAGTTCGAAGTTTTTCGGGATGAAAAGGGGTGTATAGTTTAACATCATTCCGGACAAAGTTTAACCAATGTGAAGGGGTCGGGACAAGTAGGTGTTGGTCTTGAACCACATGGAGGATTATTGCATACCTTTCCTAGGCCACAAAGAACAAAGTTCATGTAATTTGGAAGATAGCATACAGTATAAAGTCATGTGAGATGAAGATAAACATATGTAAAGGGATAGAGACAATTATGTGTTGGACTTGAACCTCAGGAAGGATTCCTACGTACCTTTCCTAGGATACAAGGTTAAAATTTCATGTAGTTTGGAATGTGTATAATTTAACTTCATGCGATACAAAAGGTGAACCGATATGAAGGGGTCGGGAAAAGTAGGAGTTGGGCTTGAACGTCAAGGAGGCTTCCTACATACCTTTCCAAGGATACAAGGATCAAATTCCACATAGTTTAAGACGAGTATAGTTTACCGTCATGGGGGACGAAAGGTGAACCCACATGAAGTGGTCGGGACAAGTTGGTGTCGGTCATGATCCACAGCGAGGATTCGTAAGTACCTTTCATAGGAGAAATAGATCAATGTCCACATAGATCGGGATGGGTAGGGGCTAACACAATAAGGCGACCTATAAAGGACTTTATAGTCAGTACTTACTCTAAGCCCATGTGAGTGATGCTCGGTGTGAGAAACTAGAGGTAGCACAGACCTGACGATCACATCGTGAAGGGTGCATCCACAAGAAGTGGAATGGGGCTTACATGTGGTTAGCGGCCCAAAGATGAAATAGGGGATTATGCGTGGTTAGCAGCATAGGGATATAGAGGCTGGGACTTACTCTACGATGGGGCCTGATGGCGACCAATCCTAGAGGGAGAGGGATGGGGTAGCGAAGTCCCATGTGCCCCTCTCACCTCTAGTAATTGGCACCGAAGAAGAAAGAAGTATATGGGGTGCTAACTCCTTCAAGAAAGGTTAGGGGCCTACACCAAGATGGTTTCCCTCCCCCACAGACATGCACCACTCCTGAATAGAGGATATCATTCCATGTAAGGAAGATCTCAGTCCCGTGTAGACGAGTAGGTGTATAGAATGTATGAGATGGGGCACCTCATGTATAATGCATGGGGTGAGGCCACAGTTTAATGTCATGTGTTGAGGAAAATTGTTCTAGGTAGATTAACTTCCTGCAACTCGGACTAGGCGATTTCACTTCGCACCCCATGATCTTACATAACTAATACGACTTTAACCCTTGGTGGAGGGAAGGCACCAGTAACACCATAGTGAGGGGGTCTTGTGGAGTGATCCACTAAGAGGCCCACATTAGCATTACTATATGAAGAAGAAATAATTGTTAGCATACCTATGTGAAGAAGCATGAGGAAAATAAACACATAATGAAACACTGCCAAAGGGACATTGAATTCACTTCTTACTAACCAAGAGGGTCGTATGGGGAAAGGGTTTGAGAAGAAAATGGGTTCATAGGAAAGGACCTTGTGAAGCTCTAGTGCTCCATGTAGTGGAGGAGATTCATGAAGGGGTATTCTTTTTGAATTGGAGTTGCGTAGCCTAGGTATAGCGTATAGGTGCATATGGAGGGTTCTTTGCGATGTGGAAATACTTTCACGGATTATGACTTCGTGAAGCCATGATACCATGCAAAGCATAGCACTGTGAAACAATGTGCGTTGCGAAGCACAGTGACCCTGACTTAGCATATGGTCCAAATGTGTATGGAGGGTACTTCGTAAAGCATGAGTGTATTGTGAAGACCCAAGTCCCCTTGAGAATCTCCCTCCATCGTAGTGGCCCATGGGCTTGGTGAAGGGAATCCCTGCTCGAAGATGGGTTGTATTTGAGCTAAGGTATGGGTTCTTCGCAATGATCATGTACCTAGAGGACATAAATTTTCTCAAAGTTTCAGAGAGAAAATGGTGCACTGTGATTTGAGAGCAGAGAAGGTGATAGGTCAGATTATTCATCCTTTGGACTTGAGGGGAGCCCAGTATTTATAGGCGAGGGGAGGTGCGAAATATGGACAACTCGGTGCGAATCTATGTGGTGCTTCGTGATCAACCATGGGTTGTGTCAAGTTCATTGTAACCATGGAGTCGACAGTTATCCCCTCCTCGGTGTGGATCTCTTCTACACGCTCTGTACGGTGCCCCCATAGGCTTTCATCATGTTCTAGGGGCTTGTGGAGGTCGATTCAGCTCCCTCCGCAGCGCGAATCTTTCGGTCAAGTGCATTATAACCACGAAGCCTACCGCCTCTTTACTCCGTAGTGACCATAGATCAGGGCTGTATGTTCATGCTGACCATGGTTCGGGGCTCTGCGAATGGTCTACTAAAGGCATCCCTATTGGAGTTTGTTTTCCCTTTTCATTGCTTTTCTCATGCCCATATTTTGGCGCCAACTCTTATCATGAAACCACGATATAAGTCATATTAAATAGACCTAAAAAACTCATATAAATTATTTGTTTACAGCTCATGAGTTAAATCAATATCATCATGAGTTTTAGTTTCTTGAAAAGACATATCTTCCACATTATGTACTAAATTTTTAAACCGTGCTGGATCTCGGACCAAATTATTAGAATCTTCTCTAGAACATTGTTCACCATGATGATACCAAGAAACATAATCTCATTGAAAAAAATGAAATAAATGACCTCTAACATTTTCAAATGTTTCATACGTCCTCAGAGTACATTTTTTACAAGGACACTTATTATTCCATTATGAATGAAATTTTGGTTTTGAAGATGAAAATGAAAATAAAGCTTGATCACCCTAAATATATACAGGATTTAAAACAGAACTATTTATAATCATGCACCAATTTATTCAAGAATTACCATCTAATAATTACTTTTTTTGACTGCCTTGTTCCATATTTTTCTCAAATATGTGAAGTAATTAATTATTTTGTATAATTATATATAATATAAACACTATAAAAAATAGAATTCAATTAAATTATCTTTTACAACAAATTTATAATAATTTATAAAAATTTATATTTATTTATACTATTTTTATGCTTTTATACTAATATACACACATTTATAAAAACAATATAATAATTACTACTAATTACTATTAATTATAAGTATTTTTTACTAATTTTTTTTAATTACCGACAACACAATTTCTAATAGAATGGAAGTATCTCTTTTACCCAATGACTCATCCCTTTTAAACATGCTTCGACTAAAATCATTATGAAAAGTCTACTCTGATGTAAAAATATCTTTTTTCGTACATCAGAACATACTTTTCATTGTGAAATCAATCAGAGTAATTCCAAGGAGACAAGTCATCTGGAAAACGAGCTTCTTTTGTATGATGGATCACCTCCTTGAAACTTTCTCCAACATAAATAACTATGAAAAATATGCTCCAATGTACATCAAAGCATATTTTTCATACTGATTTAAGTAAAAGGAAGTTACAGGGAGTCAAGGCGTCAATCAAAAGGAATTCTTCCAATCAGCTGGGAATTATGCTAGTTTATCATTATGTACTGGAATTTATTCAAATTTAATCTTAATTATAACTAATTAATGCTAATTATTACTAATTAATCGTAATTATTACTCATTAATCCTAATTATTACTAATTTATCCTAATTAATTCTAATCAATCCTAATTAATCTTAATTAATCTAAATTAATCTTAATATTTCCTACATAATCCGAATAATTCCCAATTATTCATAATTATTCCTAATTATTCTAAATTATTCCTAATTATCAGTAATAATTACTAATGACTACTAATTATTACTAATTATTACTAATTATTACTAATTATTGCTAATTACTCTTAGTTATTCTTAATTATTCCTAATTATTCTTAACTATTCTTAATTAATCCTAATTAATACTTATTAACCCTAATTAATCATAATTAATCTTATTTATTCCTAATTGTTAAAAATTATTCCTAATTATTGCCAATTATTCTTAATTAATCCTAAATCTTCTTAATGAATCCTTATTAATTCAAATTATTCATAATTGTTAAGAATTATTCTTAATTAATCCTAATCATTCGAAATTAATCCGAATTATTCTTAATTATTTTTATTTGGTACTATTTATTACTAATTATCACTAATTATTACTAATTATCACTAATTATTACTAATTATTACTAATTAATCCTAATTATTACTAATTAATCCTAATTAGTAAAATTTAATCCTAACTATTACAATTTAATACTAATTATTACAATTTATTACTAATTATTGCAATTTATTAATAGTTATTATAATTTATTACAAATTATTACTAATTATTACTAATTGTTATAATTTATTAGTAATTATTACTAATATTTACAATTTATTACTAATTATTACTAATTATTAAAAATTATTACTAATTATTACGAATTATTACTAATTATTACTAATTATTAAAAATTATTACTAATTAATACTAATTAATCCTAATAAATCATAATTATTCGTAATTATTCATAATTAATCCCAGTTATTCCTAATTAATCCTAATTATTTTTAAATAATCCTAATTATTCTTAATTAATTCTAATTATTAAAATTTATTACTTATTTTTACAATTTATTACTAATTACTACAACTTATTACTAATTATTGTAATTTATTACTAATCATTACAATTTATTACTATTCATTACAATTTGTTACTAATTATTACAATTTATTAGTAATTGTTGATAATTATTACTAATTGTTGATAATTATTAGTATTTATTGAGAATTATTACAAATTCCTACTAATTATTACCAATTATTAAAATTTATTACTAATTATAACAATTTATTACTTATTATTAAAATTTATTACTAATTATTACAATTTATAACTAATTATTATCTTCATTAATCCGAAGTGTTTTTAATTATTACTAATTATTCATAATAATTACTAATTAATCCTAATTATTATTAATTATTCTTAATTATTAGTAAATAATCTTAATTATTAATATTTTATATTAATTATTTAGATTTATTACTAATTATTACAATTTATTACTAATTGTTGATAATTATTAATAACTGTGTAAAATTATTACGAATTATCGATAATTATTACTAATTGTCGATAATTATTTCCAATTATGGATAATTATTACTAATTGTTGGTAATTATTACTGATTGTTGATAATTATAACCAATTCTTGTTAATTATTACTAATTCTTGATAATTATTTCTAATTATTAGTAATTATTACTAATTATTATTAATTAAATATAATCATTACTAATTATTTCTAATTATTTCTGATTATTACAATTTATTACTAATTGTTACAATTTATTTCTAATTATTACATGTTATTACTAATTATTACAGTTTCTTAATAATTGATCATAATTATTATTAATTAATCCTAATTATTACTAATTAATCTTAATTATTACTAATTAATCCTAATTATTAATAATTAATCAAAATTATTACTAGTTAATCCTAATTATTACTGATTAATCCTAATTAATACAAATTAATCCTAATTAATCCAAATTATTAGTAATTATTACTAATTTTTGATAATTATTACAATTTAATACAATTTAATACTATTTATTACTATTTATGACAAATTATGACAAATTATTACTAATTATTAAAATTTATTACTAATTAACACTTACACATAACTTAACTGAATCTAATTAACAAAAATTACAAATAATATTAAAAAAATAAAAAAATTAAAAAATTAAAAAGTTATAAAAACCTGGAAACTACTGCTTTTGAAGTATAAAAGTCAAGGATTATGGTCTGATTTGAATGTTTAAACAATGACAAATTTTAGAATAAATTCTTTCAGAAAAGAGAGAGAAGTTGAAAAAATAGCAGAATGAGAAGAAAAACGATTGTGGTATATTTATATATAGGTTAGATTATTTACGACGTGTTTATTTGGGATGGGACCCGTCGCAAATGGTCACTGCCCGAATTAATTAGAGTTGGTCGAAAAAAGTTATTTGTGACGAGCCCGATCGTAAATATGTACCTACCGACATACTATTTGTGACAAGGATGAATCTGATCACAAATACTAAAAACAACCGTCGGGCATTTGCGATGGGATTAGGAACCCATCGAAAATACCACTGCATGTGGTTTGGTGCGCATTCGTGCCAAACCATTTGCGATGTGTCCTTACTACCCCATCACAAATAGCAATTATTTGCGACAGAACAATCGGCTCGCCGCAAATAACCCCTTCTGACGGGTTATTTCTAACCGATCCTTAACCCGTTGCAAATAACCCGTTGGAAAAGCCATTTTTTTGTAGTGTGGGGATATAAAACATTAAAATAGCGCATTAATGGGGATTAACACATAAATATCATAAATCCTCTAAGATCATGGTGAAAAGCTGAATCTTTAGGTCTTGATATGTGCCCTGAAGCTGCTGCACCATGATCCGGGAGCGATCGCTGTCAAGATCAATGTCTGACAGTGCCTCCTATATCATAGTTCCTCCTTGGCCTATTCATTGCACAAGAGAGGAAAACCACCTCTCCAAAGTCCATTCATGAAACCCAAAGGGGTAAGGGTACATTTATTATTTTCATATTTTCAAATTAATAAACACCTCATCATCATTCTGCCAATAGTCGCCTCCAATCAGGATCTCAAAACAGATAAACTATATGTTGTGCCAAGGGAAAAATCCATGTTTTGAACTCAATCATGGTATCTAATTTCCAATTTGAGACTCCATTTAAGAGTTATTCTAAATTTCCTTGATTACTACATGGGATAGATAAAAAATATTTAATATTTTTGATATCATCGCACAGAGGCTCTTTGAGCCTCATAATCCGGCAGTGTCTCAACACTTGGCTTCAGAAATATTCTATGAAATATTCTAATGTATTACATAAATAAACTAGATTTAATACAATCTCCCCACCATCAATGTTTTTCAACCTGAATAGATAATGACTATACACAAGGGGGGAAAATGATCTCTCAAATGGGTCTCCCATACCCACGAGCTCTCCAATGGGTTTTTGCGCTACTAGAAAATATACCCCTAGGGGAACCACAAGCCCAAAAATGGTCTTCTCCAGTTAGATCTCAATAACCATCTGGTACCTCAAAAACTAAACTCCACACTGAACATATAATTCACCCTAGTTGACATTGTTCAACACATCATGCACACATATCCTATGTTGTGACATGTGGAAAACACCAAACACCTGGTCTAACTGTGGTTATAGTGTTTTGTAGCATGCCACTTCACTAACCCAGACATAAACTAGAGAAAGGTTATGCAAACATTGTCTTCCATTGGCTCCAATCAGTGTAGTGGTGACCTATAGGGCCTCAAACATGGCCTCAAACCAACATGAAAACTCGATGCATGGGGTACATATTGTGAGTTCAACCCTGACTGGGGCCCAAAAAGCAACCTACACACACATGTGTCTCAATATATCTTCTAAGTTCTTCCCTTGGATGGTTAGGAAGTGGACTAACATTGTGATCCAGCTAATGACCACTAACGTAGCATCATAACCTCTCACGGATCATGGAAACCTTGTCTTGAAAACCACAATCTCCACCTCATTTCCTCTATAGTTTGGGTACATTGGTCTCCACCTACTAATAGGAAATACATCAAGAGACACCTGAGTAATAATGAACCCTATCATTGACCACCAAAACCTGATGCCAGATTATCTAGGTATAAAAAACACAAAACGTGATGTACAATAAAGGGAAAAACCTCCTCATTACTTCATCACACAACATTACTTGTGTCACTGTCAATAATCAGATGTTTTATATACTCACCACCTTCAAAAAATCCATCAAGAACATGTCCAGTGGATATATATTCATGTAATACCTCATAAAAAATCAAATGTTGTGAATATATGTCATTCTAAAAAATAATTGTGGTGAAGAGAATAAACTACAAATATGATAAACCATCCTCACCCATACAGGTTAACTAAAAAGAAGTCAAATGCTCGGTTACATCCCTCAACAATAAAGGATAGAATTGTCATTCTGAGAATCTATTACTATGAACACAACATAGGATGGATTTTAATATAGAATGAAATCAAAATCTACTGAGTACAATCACTATAATTTCTAATCTGAAATATATAAATAATGAGACATTCTGAATCAAGACCTAGCTATATGAGATATCTCATGAAACTGCTAGTCTTGAAGCATGCCTAGTCGCATCCTCAATTGCCTCATGTGAAACTCTGAAACTAATTAGACTAGGGTTATAACAAAGAATACTACCATGAATCGATCATAAAAATATTATATGACCAGTTTATAAGTCTCTCATTCTCCTCATAGGAATACAATTTAGGCCTTCCCATGAGAAAAATCTCGGTCTTATAAATCCCTTCACCTACAAAACTCCAACTTCACTACCAACTCACGAAGCTCAGTGGGAGCCAACTGATATACTAGAGAAAATATCAGGGTATTACCTTGGTAATATTCTATGAATAATTCTATGAATTTTTGGGGAGTTTAACCCAAAACATCCTTAAGAAAATGTCATCTCACTCTACCTCTATTGTGGGGAAAAAAATATCACAACAGCCACTACTCCAAGGGTTCTAGTATCCAACTCATAAAAAAGATGGTTATGTCCCCTTACACATGATCTCATCCTGATCTACCTCAGATCACAACGAATCAAAGTAGCAATTCCACACCATAATCCAGAAGCACTACCTTACCCACTAGTTGAATGAATTTGAGCATGGATGGTTAGAAACCAATCCACACTGATGAAATAATCATAGGGCCTCTCTTCCACTACAAAAATATTCTCTATGAGGCTCTCTATCACTCCTCTAGAGTTGGCTCAACTGCTGATGGATGTGTTTAGCCTCAAATCCTCTATAATGGAGCCTCTATGTATCTTGGTTGACAAAAGGGAACCACTAGTATCACTAGGCTTAGAACATGTGATATGTTAGATAAATGTGACTCATGACTCTCTGCTAAACCATAGATTGTTCAGTGAAGTAACATGTCATGCATTGAACCATACACGAGCCTCCAGTCTAGAATCTACCTTAACCTGAAGCTTGTCCTTTCCCTTGCATTATTTCTCACCACAATAGGGCCTACTTAAACACCTCAAAACAAACTTCCTTGAACACAGATGTTAAAGGAACTCATCTATTACTCCTTGAAACTGTCCAATTTGGGAATCACTAACTCACCCAAATTATTTTGGATCACGTTTCAAGTATTCATCTTAGTGGGGGAAGAATACCTATTTCTTGAGATTTTGAAGCCACATCAAACATTACTATTACAAGTCTCTAATTATTCCCCACATCACCATAGATAAGACCAAAGAAATAAGTGGAAATAAAATTGTAGATCACACCTATATCTATATGTAATACTATAAAATTTGAAAGGAAACTTACCATACCGATAATCATCCCCATATCGTCTAGGCAGTAAGTTTCTATGAATTACATATGTCCTCACCCCTATCATCTAACACCCCGAGCCTGGAATGGGACCTCGATGGGTGGTGCTGGCAACATATAAAACTGTATGATACCTATTTAATATATCCTTGATCCTATTACACATTTGTTATCATCAAGAACTCATTTATCTTGGCTCTGTCTTTTTCAAGGAAGTTCATCAACCATCTCCCAGTCTTTGTTAAGATGGGTTGGACAATCCTGAGTGATACATACCCATCCATTACAAGTAAAACACAACATATGTCATAGTAGACTAGAACCAACCTAATTTCCATGGGGCATAGACCCTATATATTGGGATCATCTCCTAAAGAGTCTTGGATGCCCAGATACCTGATTCTAACATCAAATACTAGCTTCTGAGTTGTTAGATCTTATGTTCCCCCTAATATAACTAACAATCAGTGTTTTCTATACTAGGAATCTCTCCAATACCATGTCCCACTCGAGCACTCCCACAATGGTTAGAATTCAAATATAAATCTCTGAAGACCTAATATTTTGATGTAATCCCTATTCAAAGGTATCTTATTGGAAAAATGAGCTTGAACCATATATAGGTAGTATATAGAAAGGTTAGTGAACCTTGATGTGTACTCTACAAAGGAAATTATACCTTGCTGAATCAGTAGAAGCTCCTGGATACACAATTATGCTAATTGGGAAAGATAAAACTCATCCCTAATGAGATTTCAAAATACATTCTATGTGAGAATTGTCACATCATTTCCTTGAGTCACTAGAATCCGTCACCGCCTTTGATATCCCTAGATAAGACTCACTTCTAGGACCACTATCTAATCATGACATGTACTCATAAGGTAGAAAATGTGAATGACTGCTTCAAGATAGTGATCAGCTACTTGGGGGTTTTCACTAATCCTAAAACCTATGAGGTCTCTTCCTTAAAAACACATGGAGTTTCTGCAACTGAAACACATAATCAACTGGTATTTCTAGAAAACCTAAGGCTAAATAATATGTAAAGTGACTAGAAAACAACACAGAGGAACAACCTCATCTGTAAACTCATGAACTGAAGCCTCATAATTAGGAGGATCATCATCACTACCCTACCATGGAATAGTGGATAGATTTCATGATGAAGGAATCCTAAAATAATAAATATTAACCATAGTTAAAGATTACATCTCTGGTGAAGACTCAAGAGTGACATGGAAACCATAAAATAATTCTATATGATTCATGTACCAATATTTCCCTAAAACACATTCTTACATGTCCTAAGTAAAAAATCAGGTTTTTAGAATCATAGTGAATGGATATATCAGTTTCCAAACAAACACTAAAGTACCTATACTGAAATGAAAATAGGAAACACTTTATCAATGTCATCATAAATCCAAAACCAATATCATAGATAGAAAATATTACCATTAAAATCCAAAAGTGGAACATTCTCTAATACAACCCTCTCAGGAACTGACCCATCGAGGCTCACATGGATGGTGATAATACATGTGATACTACCCCATGGTCAACTATAATAGTCTAGGGCATTCACCTAGCACTGAGTGTGCATACCACATGCATGAGAGGCCTTATCCCATGTCACCTCTATTCACACACATACACATACATATTTATGTAATAGTGAATATAAAATAATATAACTATGTGAAAAATTCATGAATAAATCAATACCAAAAGAATAGTACTGTAAAATAAATTGATACATGAAAGGGAAAACACAATACCACAATAAAACAAATAAAAATTTCCATCCTTCTCAGTATGAGGGGGATACTATCAAATGAAATGATTGGTACACACTCTAGCCTATCAATCTCACTATGCTCTTCTTACTCTAGGTCCTTCTAATGACTATATCAGAAATTCTATCATATTCCTAATAATTAAAATTTAGGAGTACATCCCATACATGGGTGAGTATAGTAATATCTAGTAGGAACCCTAAATCAAAAAATAAATGGGTGAAAATGAATTGAAATATCCAACTCGACCCATAGCCAGAGGTTATAGAAACCCAAGAGATATAGAATAAGAATCTATACCTCCACAATTTAGTTATACATGACGAGTTAGCACATAACCACATGGTATTTCAGTCAAATATGGGACATACCAAAAGTAATCCCAGACTAAGCCAAATATAGTAATATTAGTCTACATGTTTCATGGTCTTGACTATAAACCATGTCGTGGGATTCAACTAAAGGCTCAAATGAATCACTTCTTAGGGAGAAATTACTCCACAAGCCTTTACACCACCGATACAACTCATCTGAGGGATCTTATTCATTACGTATCACTAATCCAATGACACATCCCTACCATCCCTGATGGAATTTGTATGAGGGGTCATTCTCATCAGTTTATTACATAGAGAAAGTCACATTAGAACATAGTGGATCTTGATACTCAAATAAAGGATCCCACCCTTGTCTCATGGGGGAGTCTAAAAACCTTACAATAACCTATGATATCTCAACTCATAGATAGGGGATCAATCCCAAGACCATTGGGGGACTCTATAAACCTAATATGGATCATGGGATATTATATCAATCAGACAAGGGATCATGCTTAGAACCACTGGGGGGTACCAAAAACCCTATCTGGAACTACCATCCAAATAAGATATCTTGTGCATGACGATACTGTAAACCCTACTAGAACCATCCCTTAATTATGGGATCAATGAATATATATGATGGTTATGCTGATACCATAAACCATGACAATTAAATATGAAGTGATGTTAGAGGATACCACATCAGTCTTAGTAAGGGATACTAAAATAATTATTTGAAACAATCATATTGAGAGGTTAATAATTATATGCTAAGTATGTGATTCCAAAATCGAGCCTTAAGGGGATAAACATGTGAAAATAAAAGATGACACTTTACAGGTGTCGTTTAAAGAAGTGATCGACTGTAATTACCTCACATTACATCATTAACCCCTAACACATGGATACCATCACGTTCTACATCAAAAAAAATCAGGATAGGCTACTTATGGGTTTCCATCAAAGTCTTGAATATAAAGATGTGAAAGGGATGGATCTATGAGGGGTGTACATGATGTATACACAAATTACATGATATTTCTCTTGTAGACGATCCCTAGTTGTGTCCCCTAACTTTACTCCACATGTATAGGTTGTACACATAATTTTTAAAAATAGTTAGATGGTGTGTAATCCCATATGATCACCTGGGTGTATCATTCCCTACACACGGAATGGATTACCATTTTTCTATACATGGCATTTTCCGTTGGTACATGGAATGTGCCTCTTAGCCTATAAATGCCCATGTCATTTGCCATGCCTATTTTTAGGATCCTATACTGTGAGCAGTATCTTGTACCCTTGTACTATATCCCATACCCATGTAACTTGTTGTTTCCTCTAGACTATGCACACCTAGGGTTTGGCCGTGTAATTCCACATGGTTGTGTCACCTTACATGGCGTGCCTTCCCATGTCCTCAAGCACCGGACCAAGACCCAGTACAAAGTTTGCACCCCTAGAACATGGAATGTTTCTCCAAAAGTTAATATTCCTAAAATGGGAAGAACACATATTGTTTTTTCCTACAATACAATAGTGTTATTGGGATTTCTGAATGGGATATCCATGAGAGCCTCCCAAAATAACTGATTTTCCTCAAATATCTATAGATTGAACCTCAGGGGATATCCAATAGTAATAATGGGGATATAAAACCTTAAAAAACATATAAATTTTTATTATTATGTTAATATAATAAATATTATACCTCACAGTGAAACATCGAATCATTGGGACCAAATTTTCACTATGAAGCTTCTTCACCATGATATATAAGAAATCGCCATCAAGATCGAAGTCATGTGGCACATCCCCTCTCCCAATTCCTCCTCAGGATGTCTATCATGCAAGGGATTAAAAATTATTCTCCCTCTACCATGTGTGATACACAAATTGTGAGGATATGTTTTATTAATTTAATTTTAATAAATTAATAAATCCCTCATCATCGTCCCACCAATAGCTACCTCCAATCGGACACCTGACACCGACATGATTTATATTATTTCTATGGTAAAATACAGGTTATGGACTGAACCATGGTCTCAAATTTCTAATCTGAGACTCTTTTCAGGTGTTATTCAACCTTTCCTGGGAAAATACATGTATGTGATATAATATATTTAATAATTTTTTATATCACAACACTAAGGCTCTCCGGGGCCTGAAATCTGACACCGTCTCAATGCATGGATTCAAAAATATTAGTAAAAATATTAAAAATTAGTACATGTAAAAAATAGATTCATTACATATATGATTTACTAATGAAATTTTATTACTTGAATATAAAAAAATTCTTTATTAAAATAATGGGTTTGGGTGATAACTATATTTTTCATAGAGGTTTTGGTTCTTTCGTTTTGGTGATTCTAAATTGATCATAGTCCTATCATCTTTGTTATTTTAATAATGATATAAATATATTATTTATTTATTATATTTATATTTATTTATATTTATTCATTAAATAATATATATAAAATTTAATTACATCATACATAGAGATAGTAAGTTGTATGTATGCATGATCATTGTTTCTATCATTTTGACATATGAAAAGAAAGAAAGGATAATGTTAATGAAAATTTAATGATTAATTTTTATATAATGTATATAAAATATATTCATTAAATACATCCTTATTACCCTAAATTTCAAAATAAATTTAAAAATACATCCCATAACTTCATGTAGACGGTAGTCTACATGTACGCATGAATGATGTTATCAATTTCCAATGGACTAGAAGGTAATATGATATATATGATATTATCATTATATAATAATAATAATGTTTTAAATATAATATATAAATGTTAAATTTACTATATATCCATCTGTGAGTGGCAGTGATGGAAAATGAATTACATCAGTTTGTGAGGCAATAGTTCACATTACACATGATCGATAAATTGGTTTCCCATTTGATGGAAAAGGAGATGGATATATGTTATTAAAATAACATAATTACATAATAAAATGTTAGTATATAGTAGATAATTATTTTATTATATCATCATGTATAAAGAATATTTTATGGTGGTGGAAGAAAAATAAAATAAAAATGCACTATGAACAAGGATACCCCTTCTTCAGATAACCTCCGTAGTATGGAACACAAATCCTTCTTAGGAGGTTTTAAAAATAAAAATAAGGCCTCTAGTAAATGGGTATGGAAGTAATGAAAGTATTATTTCATGTAATTTACAAACCAAAAGTTTTAGTAAATTTGAATAGGAGAGAAGAGGGTGTTCTTTTTTATAAGTGGGGGAGAGGACACACTTGTGTTTTTTTGAAAAGAAAATGTTATACCCACAATTTACACTTGAAAAAGGCTCCAAAATATATTATTATAGAAACTTAGATTATATAAGGTCTATATATTTACAAAAAATAGTAATTTTAAATGTTCTTATATCATTTTATCCCTTATCTATTTAGTTTAACCCCATGTAAACCAACTCTAATCATAACCATGACTATTAATTTTTTTACATTTTTTAATATTCATTATAAAAAATAATGTTAAAATTATTATATGAAATTAATTATTATGATAATAAAATGGAAGAAATTTCTAAAAATTAAATTTTCATAATTGTTAGTATTTAATTTCAAATTAAACCCGTAGACAAGCTGAAAAAATGGGTTTCCTATGAAGAGACATCCAAGAGTATAAAAAGTTATTACATCAAAATTCATGATGAATTTTTTTAAAATGATCTAAATTGGATTAATAATAATATAATTTTACTAATATTGCCATTAAATTAATTTATAATATGGTTTAACATTTTAAATACTTTAAACAAAAAGGCATTTTCTAATAAAATGCAGTATTTTTCACTATTCATCAACAAATTAACCTTTTTTGAAAATTCTCTCAAAATAACTAAAAGATAATTTTGACATGTAGATTTCAAAAATTAATTTCAATATTCCAAATAAATCTCCAAAAATTGGAAAATACTAATATTATTATAAATGCGTGGTGAAACCACTTTTTTGAAAAATAAAATTTTTATGGATAACACAATATTTATTCTTGTAACGCCCCGACCCTAGTTACCCAGATTCGGTGCATTATTACATTACACTGGCATGATCACAATAAAGATCAAGTCTCTAAAGACCGATTAGTTTAGTAGCCTTGGAATAACTAGATACATCCATAAAGTTTTACATTACATCATAAAAAAACATCTTGTCTTCATATCCCCTCATACTATCCCTGCAGGTCATTCATAAATTACTTCTTCATAATCCTGGGAAAAATAAAACATTGAAAGGGGTGAGCTTAGATGCTCAGTAAGGATAACATTATAGCAGAAGCTTTCATAGATAAGCATAAACACTTAAGGCAGTTTACAACTAACACAAAATCCTTTTAAACTTGAACTTCAGCATAAAATGGCAAAGATAAAATAAAATAATGCCATTTACTTACTCACATGGATATTCTACTAGTCGAAAAATCCCATGCAATATCAATAACCACTTTCATAATTATGGAATGCATAATGCCAGACTATCATAACCACATAGCCAAGGCCTCGTGCCAAGACTACAAATAAGATTTTTCCAAGGCCTTGTGCAAAGACACGAGTTTCTCTCATGAGACCTACCGATGCATCGAGGAGCTATAGCGGGCTCCACCCGTCACTTATTAAGTCCAATTCATTCCTCATATGAATAGGTTTAAACATAACATAAACATTCGTATTAAAACTAGCATACGAAATGTCTATACTTTTACCACAAACCATGAATGGTATAAAAATAGCACATCCACAGTCAAACATAACTCATTCGATACAATATGGAAGATTTTATTGTATCACATTAACCTCAATCAATAGAAATGAAGGATGTTGACATAGATTAAAATAATCATCAAAACTATTTGAGAGAAATATCCCCCTTTTCTTGAAAACATTTAAAAGTCACACTATTTGGAAAGAAGCCATTTAAAATAGATTTTTGAATCAAAGTGTCCCATACCACTTTGAAACTTTTAAAAGGAGTTTTAATTTTAAAACTTTAATGTCCATATATATAAATCCTTAAAACAATCTTTAAAACATGGACATTAATGAGCAAGATTTAGAAGAATAAGTCCTTAAAACATTTAATAATGGTATTTTAGTTAGAGATTCTAACCAAAAGAGAGACACATGAATACAAATAATTGAGGTAATAAAAACTTTGTAATATCATGAGAATAAAGGGATTCATGATATACAATGTCAAAGTACATTATATACTCCATATAAAAGTGATTTGGTGTATGACAACAAAGAAGTCTCAATGGAATGTAAATTGAGATGAATTCTCTTATAAAGACCATATCCCTAGGTCAAGGATAAATCAATGAAATAATTATGTGTGACAAATATAAATACACTAAATATGATTTTATATTTAGTTTAAAACAATCAAAGGAAATTCACACATAATCTTGTAAAAAAACAACACCAATGAATTGGATGTTTAACTCAACAAATGGAGAATGAGTTAAAATTACTCTTATCAAATTCATATCGATGACTTGAGAAATTATCAATGGAGTGATTATGTGTATCAAAAGTATATCCACAGGAAGGGGAGTGGAAATTATGACATAATCAAATGAATAGTGATTCCACACATAATCTTGGAGTAATATAATCAATGAAATATGAGTAAAGCTGAATGAGTGGAAATTAAAATCTCAAATTCCCTTATCGATTTGGTAACTTATGAAACATGCAGCCATGAAAGAAGGATCATAAAATGATGATGTAAATACCCATAAATTAAATTATATTACACAATGAATACAATCATGGGCAGTACACATACACCACATTCAATAAATAAGTGGTGAACAATGGAATTCTAACGGAATTAAAAGTGAGATAAGAAACCCCTTACTTTGTACTTTTTCCTTGGTCGACGGTAGGTTTACCTCCTGTATAATGGTGAAATAATTGTTATTGAATTATAAAAGTATAATTTAGTTTAATATGATATCATATATGATCTTTTAACATTGATTTGTTAATAATATCTTAGAATTATTGTCATTTCGGGTGTTAACGGGTTCATTTTACTTTATATTCTTTGTTATGTGAGCCATATTCGTTATTAATGGGATGTATATTATTCATATAAATAATGATATAAAGTCCATAGATACTATTTTTAAATCATCGAATTATAATTATACTTGAATGGATATGATGGAGAATGAATCTCATCGCGTTCGTTGAGACGGTAGTCTATACGTACGCACGAGCGACAATATCATTCTTTTGATATTAAAATAATATATAATTGGATGATATATAATATATACAGAATCATTATCATGTTAAATTTATTATTTACATGAGTTACACATCATTATTATACCCATCCAAATAATAATATATTGAATAACAATTACACCACGACGTGAAGACGGTAAGTCGTACGTACGCACGTATGGTGACATGTTATTCAAAGGATGGATAGAATACTGAATATGGTTGTACCATATTTATAATAAAATCACAGTATATATATGATACTGGAGTTATTATTTTAAAATGGTAAAAACAAATAAAGAGGAAGTGGAAGAAGAAAGGAACTTGAAAAGGGGTGGTGAAAACATTACCTCTTCTTCGGGTTCTTCCTTTTGATTTGATCAAAAGGGCTCCATAAGTTGGCTTTCTGATAAAACTAAGGCCTCTAGGTTGTATTGAGGGAAGTTGAGTGAGTATTTGGGCAGGGGTTGGCCGAACCAAAATGCTTTGAATGTGTGAAGAAATGAGAAGGAGGAGTGCCCTTTTATAAGTGGGGTGAGAAGTACCTTTGGAAAAGCTAGAAATATTAATTAATAATAAATTCATATTCGGTTTCTAATGGCTCCAAAGTTTATTTTTTAAATTTCAAGATGGTGATGAGTTAAAAAAAACTTAACCAATAGAATTTAGATAGGTTTGGGTCATTTTATTAACCTTATCTTTAAGTATTAACTCTTAGTTAATTAGTTTCACTTTTACAATGTCTCTTTGTATTTTTATATTATATGGTTAATAAGCTTACTATATATATCCAAGAGACCCCCAAGTGGTCCATTAATAAAATACCTATCATGAGACAAGTCTCTTGTCCGAACCTTAGATTTTTATAAATTTAATATCAATTAATAATATAATATTTGTTTTAAAAACTCTTTTATGTCAATTTTGATATTATTCAATAGTTGATTTTTTTGAAACCCATAACAGAATTATTACTTCGAAAAATGTTAATTAAATCAATCCTAATATGTCATATTATCCTAAAAAATTAGTTTAATTCAAAAAAAGTCTCATATTATATTTATATGGGTATTTATAATATCAATTATTATAATTTTTCACTATTATGGTAATTACTGCATCACCATTGTGTCATAAATAAATTAACTTATTTAATGTCTAAAAATTATAAAGAAAATATCATTATGTAGGAAATTTTTTTATATTTATAATGAATATTTATAGTCTAAAATACAACATATATAACCCTATGTAACAATTTTTTTCTAAAAGATATATGCTTGTGTCATTTTTGTATTTATTTTAACTTAATTAAAATAAAGTGTCATTATCACTTACAAGTGGATCCATAGGGTCCCAAAATCGGCCCAAAGATGCCCATGGTCGACCATGTATCATCCAATAGGGTTAAGATACGTTTTAGGGTAATTTAGTATTATTATAATATTATTTTTTAACCCTTGTTTACCGGATTTACCCTTTAACCATGGTAAATAATATATTTACCGAAGTAATTATCCAAAATGTCTAAAAATAAATGTTAACTATTTACACAATTTGAAAATCCTGATTCCAAATATGGAATCCATTTTTCCAAATTCAAAACACAGAAGTAGCAGAAATTAATTTAAAATTAATTCCCATTGTTAAAACAAAAAGCGTGTTTTTAAGAGATAATAACTATCAAAAGATTGGCACTTGTTTATGTCTGGTTTAAATGTGAAATTATGTTCAATGACCCACATTGTATAACATGGTAAAAATATATTATAAATATACTATAAAACCACTCAAATTCATAATTTATCACTATTAATTATTTTGATTAAAAAAGTTGTTTTTAATTAAAATTTAGTAATTTTCACTATTCATCAAAATATGAAAGTTATCTGAAAAGTACCAAAATGTCACCCTAGGCTAATTTCGATATTCCGAATCCAAAAATGAAGTCCATTTTGAGAGATAGAATTTTTAAAATTTCAAAAATTAGGTATTACTATTCATAACGTCTAGTTTGATTGGTTATGGTGTGTTAAAATCTTGAAGTTGCGTACAATGCACGCCATTGCATTATTCGAAAGGAAACGTATCGTGGAAGCTTGGGGGGTTACATTCTCCCCTCCATTAATAAATTGCATCCTCGCAATTTTTAAAATTGTGCTTGGGAATATAATGGAAAGTCCCACATCGGAAAAAGAGTCAATAAAACTATTACTTTAAAAGAAAGAAAGAGAGGTATAAAGGTCATCCAAGATAACCCATACTCGGATTCCATGTAGGAAAACATGGATATGGATGATAAACTAAGTGTCAAGTTCTGATGGAGAGGGATAGAAATCATTATGAGGATAAAGTTAACAATAAGAAAACCACAAACTTGTGTTGGGACAAACGACCATTAGTCTCCTAGTAGGAAAGTAAACGGGCAACATTTTTTTAAGTTACATTCCATAAGGACGAGGAATTCATTTATGATATTGACTAAAAACATAAAGAGATATACTTAAATTTTAAGTAGAGTTTCATTATTTAATAACTTATTATCACTAACTTATTTTTTTGAACAATGAGTATTTAAGAAGAGTTGGTCACAATAAAAGAGCTAGAATAAACCTCTATAGAAATACATGATCCATGTAGGATAAACTATATATTTAACTTGTCTTTAGAGATTAATCAAAACCAAAATGGTTAGTATAAGATCTGATGATCCCCCAAATGTATATTCCATTAGAGAAAAAAAATACTAATCTTAATTTCTAAAATTAAACCAACAAAACCCCAAAGTTAAATAAATACCATTCAATAATAAATTCTCCTTAAAATCCTTCAATATAATCCAAACTAATATTGAAACCCAGAACTTATAAGAATGTAGTCTTCCACGTTAAATTGTATCTCCAAATGACATCATCTACTCTTAAAGTCACATACTTAAAAGTAATTAACCTAATCATATATTCTTTATTATAGGTTAATCATTTCAATAAATAACCCAAATCACTCTAGATCCACAATAAAAACATAGATAAAAATCAACCATTACTCCTCTAATGACATCCCATATTATTCTATTTTTTTGGACATATACTGTTCCCAACAAAGTGAACATCTTCCAAAATAACATTTTCCACTTAATCACCAAATCATTTTCTTATACTAAGGGTATTCATTTGATAAGACATAAGAACCCAAATCAACATATTATTGATCAATAAAATCATTTAACTAAAGAAAATGGTCACACTAACCAGAGACTTCACTTAGTCCAGTGGTAGGCGATAAATCCCAATCGCACTTTGGTTGTGGGTTCGATTCCCACAGCTTTGTCCGACGCAATGGGTTGTCACACGGTCTACGTGTTGTCCTTTTTCAAAAACTATATTTTATAATATTACTAAAATGAGATAAATTCCTCAAAATAACATATTTTAACCACAAATGTTATATCATAACTTGCATTTTCATCCCAAATTATAATAACTTATAATTTTCTCAAACCCCAATGATCATATAAAACCAAATGGTTATTTATATCTATATCCACAAGAGAAGAGACAATTCTTCCTCAAATATCATTCTCACATGGCAAACTGCGGGGTTACAAATACAAGAGAAAATTATTCCAAAGTAAACCCATCAACAAGGAGCGCTAATACATTTAAAACATTTCTCCAACCATTTATTTCCACATAGATTCTTCTTTGACCAAGAAAATATCCTATAGAATAGGACATTCACTCGGGTAATGGCCAGGTCCCCTAAATTTACGGCAAATGACTGTAAATGGACTCTTGGGACCATTTTTATCTTCTTCCATAGTACTCTTCATTTTTTCAGCAATTCTTCACTTTATGTCCTTCCTTCCCACACGTAAAGCATTTATTTGTCCCATTGAGACACTTTCCTGGGTGTCTCCTTCCACATTTCCTGCATGATAAAAATTGAGGGTTCTTTTCTCCATGGTCACCATTGCTGGAGCTCTTATCATTTATCACCTTTCTCTTCCTTGTTGAGTATGGGAGTTGGTTAATATATATGTTGTTGATAATATTTTTGGAAAACTGATTTGTCATAAAGACAATATCTTTTACGCCTATCAACATTCCCTTTTGTTGCTCATTGCCACCACCGTTCCCACCTTGTACATCATTCTCAAAGTCACTATGACTTCCTTGGAATCCAGCCATTGACTAAAACCAGGAAGCATTGTGTGAGTAATAGTAGTCATAAAATCATTTAGAGATTAAAATGTCACCATATTCTCAATTTCGAACATATTAGGATTAACCAAGGTTATTTAATCTCATCTTATATATATATTACTTAAATCGGTTTGTAAAGAAAATGTAAATTATCCTAAGCATATCCCCCGGGAGTGTCGTAACCAAGACTGCAGCAAGACCCGTTGTCGTGCACCAGTTCTCGTTCGAGTCTAGCTCAAAGCGGTGTTTTTGGGTTTTACCCCTAGGTACATCTGTGCCAGAGCCGCCTCTACCTGCTCGTATCCAGACATGGATGTATTGCTCAGAAAACTCACAAAATCTCTACAATACCAAAATTCTAGGAAGTTCTTTTATACTAATCATCAATGTTCATCTTAGGTCTGCGTGCTCTAATCAGAGTTTATCTAAATCTAGCTTCCAGGGTTTGTACTAAACTTCCTCTGATACAAACTATAATGCCCCGACCCTAGTTACCCAGAGTCTCTGCATTATTACATTACATTGGCATGATCACAATAAAGATCAAGTCTCGAAAGACCGATTAGTTTAGTAGCCTTGGAATAACTAGATATGTCCATAAAGTTTTACATTACATCATAAAAAACATCTTGTCTTCATATCCCCTCATACTATCCATGCAGGTCATTCATAAATTACTTCTTCATAATCCTGGGAAAAATAAAAAATTGAAATGGGTGAGCTCAGATGCTCAGTAAGGATAACATTATAGCAGAATCATTCATAGATAAGCATAAACACTTAAGACAGTTTATAACTAACACAAAAGCCTTTTAAACATGAAATAAAGCATAAAATGGAAAAGATAAAATAAAATAATGCCATTTACTTACTCACATAGATATTCTACTAGTAGAACAATCCCATGAAATATAAATAACCACTTTCATAATGATGGAATGGATAATGCCAGACTATCATAACCACATAGCCAAGGCCTCGTGCCAAGACTACAAATAAGATTTTGCCAAGGCCTTGTGCCAAGACACTAGTTTGTCTTATGAGATCTACCGATGCATCGAGGAGCTATAGCGGGCTCCACCTGTCACTTATTAAGTCCAATGCATTCCTCATATGAATAGGATTAAACATAACATAAACATTCGTTTTAAAACTAGCATACAAAATGTCAATACTTTTACCACAAACCATGAATGGTATAAAAATAGCACATCCATAGTCAAACATAACTCATTCGATACAATATGGAAGATTGTATTGTATCACATTAACCTCAATCAAGAATAATGAAGGATGTTGACATAGATGAAAATAATCATCAAAACTATTTGAGAGAAATATCCCCCTTTTCTTGAAAACATTTAAAAGTCACACTATTTTTCAAGAAGCCATTTAAAATAGATTTTTAAATCAAAGTGTCCCATACCACTTTGAAACTTTTAAAAGTAATTTTAATTTTAAAACTTTAATGTCCATATATATCAATCCTTAAAACAATCTTTAAAACATGGACATTAATGAGCAAGATTTAGAAGAATAAGTCCTTAAAACATTTAAAAATGGTATTTTAGTTAGAGATTCGAACCAAAAGAGAGACACATGAATAAAAATAATTGAGGTAATCAAAACAGTTTAATATCATGAGAATAAATGGATTCATGATATACTATGTCAAAGTACATTATATACACCATATAAAAGTTATTTGGTGTATAACAACAAAGAAGTCTCAATAGAATGTAAATTGAGATGAATTATCTTATAAAGTCCATATCCTTAGGTCAAGCATAAATCAATGACATAATTATGTGTGACAAATATAAATACACTAAATATTATTGGATATTTAGTGTAAAAAAATCAAAGGACATTCACACATAATCTTGTAAAAAAACAACACCAATGAATTGGATGTTTAACTCAACAAATGGAGAATGAGTTAAAATTACTCTTATCAAATTCATATCGATGACTTGAGAAATTATCAATGGATTGATTATGTGTATCAAAAGTATATCCACAGTAAGGGGAGTGGAAATTATGACATAATCAAATGAATAGTGATTCCACACATAATCTTGGAGTAATATAATCAATGAAATATGCATAAAGCCGAATGAGTGGAAATTGAAATCTAAAATTCCCTTATCGATTTGGTAACATATGAAACATGCACCCCTGAAAGAAGGATCATAAAATGATGATGTAAATACCCATAAATTAAATTATATTACACAATAAATACAATCATGGGCATTACACATACACCACATGAAATAAATAAGTGGTGAACAATGGAATTCTCACGGAACTAAAAGTGAGATAAGAAACCCCTTACTTTGTACTTTTTCCTTGGTCGACGGTAGGTTTACCTCCTGTATAATGGTAAAATAATTTTTATTGAATTATACAAGTATAATTTACATAAATATGATATCATATATGATCTTTTAACATTGATTTGTTAATAATATCATAGAATTATTGTCATTTTGGGTGTTAACGGGTTCATTTTAATTTATATTCTTTGTTATGTGAGCCATATTAGTTATTAATGGGATGTATATTATTCATATCCAGAATTATATAAAGTCCTTAGATAATATTTTTAAATCATAAAATTATAATTATACTTGAATGGATATGATGGAGAATGAATCTCATCGTGTTCGTTGAGACGGTAGTCCGTACGTACGCACGAGCGACAATATCATTCATTTGATATTAAAATAATATATAATTGGATGGTATTTCATATATACAGAATCATTATCATGTTATATTTATTATTTAAATTAGTTACACATCATTATTATACCCATCCAAATAATACTATATTGAATAACAATTACACCACGACGTGGAGACGGTAAGCCGTACGTACGCACGTATGGTGACATGTTATTTAATGGATGGATAGAATAATGAATATTGTTGTACCATATTTATAATAAAATCACAGTATATATATGATACTGGAGTTATTATTTTAAAATGGTAAAAACAAATAAAGAAGAAGTGGGAGATGAAAGGAACTTGAAAAGGGGTGCTGAAAACATTACCTCTTCTTCGGGTTCTTCCTTTTGATTTGATCAAAAGGGATACATAGGTTGGCTTTCTGATGAAAATAAGGCCTCTATGTTGTAGTGAGGGAAGTTGAGAGAGTATTTGGGCAGGGGTTGTCCGAACCAAAAGTCTTTTAAGGTGTTAAGAAATGAGAAGGAGGAGTGCCCTTTTATAAGTGGGGTGGGGAGTACCTTTGGAAAAGCTAGAAATATTAATTAATAATAAATTCATATTCGGTTTCTAATGGCTAAAAAGTCTATTATTTAAATTTTAAGGTGGGGATGGGTCGAAATCAACACAACCAATAGAATTTAGACAGGTTTGGGTCATTTTATTAACCTTATCTTTAAGTATTAACTCTTAGTTAATTAGTTTCACTTTTACAATGTCTCTTTGTATTTTTATATTATATGGTTAATAACCTTACTATATAGATCCAAGAAACCTCCAAGTAGTCTATTAATGAAATACCTATCATGAGATAAGTCTCTTGGAATAACCTTAGATTTTTAGGAATTTAATATCAATTAATAATATAATATTTTTTTTAAAAACTCTTTTATGTCAATTTTGATACTATTAAATAGTCGATTTTTTTGAAACACATAACAGAATGATTACTTCGAAAAAAGTTAATTAAATCAATCCTAATATGTCATATTATCCTAGAAAATTAGTTTAAGTCAATAAATGTCTCGTATTATATTTATTTGGGTATTTATAATATCAATTATTATAATTTTTCACTATTATGGTAATTACTACATCACCATTGTGTCATATATAAATTAACTTATTTAATGTCTAAAAATTATAAAGAAAATATCATTATGTAGGAAATATTTTTAGATATATAATTAATATTTATAGTCTAAAATAAAACATATATAACCCTATGTAACAATTTGTTTTCTAAAAGATATATGCTCGTGTCATTTTTGTATTTATTTTAACTTAATTAAAATAAAGTGTCATTATCACTTACAGGTGAATCCATGGGGTCCCAAAATCGACCAAAAGATGCCCATGGTAGACCATGTATCAACCAATAGGGTTAAGACACGTTTTAGTGTAAATTAGTATTATTATAATATTATTTGTTATCCCTTGTTTACCGGATTTACCCTTTAACCATGGTAAATAAAATATTTACCGAAATAATTATCCAAAATGTCTAAATATAAAAGTTACCTATTTACACAATTTGAACATCCTGATTCCAAATATGGAATCCATTTTTCCAAATTCAAAACACAGAAGTGGCAGAAATTAATTTAAAATTAATTCTTTTTGTTAAAACGAAAAACATGTTTTTAAGAGATAATAACTATCAAAAGATTGGCACTTGTTTATGTCTGGTTTAAATGTGAAATTATGTTCAATGACCCACATTGTATTACATGGTAAAAATATATTCTAAATATACTTTAAAACCACTCAAATTCATAATTTATCACTATTACTTATTTTGATTACAAAAAGTTGTTTTTAATTAAAATTTAGTAATTTTCACTATTCATCAAAATATGAAAGTTATTCGAAAAGTACCAAAATTTAACCCTAGGATAATTTCGATATTCCGAATCCAAAAATGAAGTCCATTTTGAGAGATATAATTTTTAAAATTTCAAAAATTAGGTATTACTATTCATAACGGCTAGTTTGATTGGTTATGGTGTGTTAAAATCTCGAAGTTGCGTACAATGCACGCCATTGCATTATTCGAAAGGAAACGTACCGTGGAAGCTTGGGGTGTTAAAATTATGACCCCATGCTTATAAAAAATATTAAATTAATGAAAAAATTTTATTTAATATGTAATATGAAAAATTAATTAAAATCATTCAATTATAGTGGATAATTTAATATTTTAAGATAAAAATTCTTTTCACACGCAAAATAGTTTTTACAAAAAATATTTCTTTTACTTTAAAATATTTTTTTTTTCATTTCAAATCAATTGATAGCCAAAATGTTTTTTATAAATATTTAATACATATAGTTTTCATTATTTAGTTATTATTATTCATAAAATCTAATTTAATGGGAAGGTTAAAGCAGTCAGATTTAAATATTTTCATAGTATATCACAGTTCATTTAAACTCAGTTATGTAGGTAATGAAAATAATTGAAAAAAATAAATTTATTTGAAAAAAAAATTTACAAAAAATCTATGGGTATTACATTATACCTCCATTAAATAAATTTTATCATCAAAATTTTAGCATTTTCACAACAATCAAGGGTTTGAGATTTTATAATTACTTTTCAGAGAACCCTCATCATAAAAGGGTTAATAAAACATTCCCTTAAAAATAGGAATGGTAAACAAAAAGGTCAGGTAGAATTAATCATAACTATGGTTCATAATATGTAAATATTTGTGGGTAGTGAAAATATAAACACGGAAGAGAAAAATAAAACACAAATAATAATAGATAGTGATAGAGAACATGATTAGGAAAAAGGTAACAACCAAGAAGTCATAATTATATGATTCTTTAAAAGAACGTTAATTCATCATAAATGAAGGTAAATGAATAATTTTCTTATTTCCAGATAAATTTACTAAAGTTTAGGAAATTTCAAAAGAATAAATGATTACTTGGTTTAATTATATTTCATAAGGACAATCTCGTCCTATGGTTTAGATTTGATAAGTTTCCACTTCATCTCTTACTCTAAAAAATGAAGATGAATTTTTAATTCCTGATGCACTAAAAAATTAAAGCATCAATAAAATTATGGTATGTGAATCCTTCCATATCTAGTTATTATCAAATCCAAAAAGGTTAGAATAGGTTATCCAATATTTATAAATATTCATACAGTGAAATGAGGCATTAATCTTTAAATACTCAACTAAATATCATATTAAACAATTCTATTAATTTTTTATTATTATGACCCTTCCAAAATTCAAAAATTATAACTAAGGTCCCATTTTTTTTAAAAATCAACTTAACATTAATTCCCAAAATATGATAATGAATCTCCTAATTTTTATAAACCAAATATTTGAATACCTTGTTCATATATTACTCTAAATCATGGTATTTACCAAAATTACTATAAAACCTCAATGAAAACATATATTCTTCCTCATTCATTAAGGAACCATATATTATTGAATATATTCTATAAATACAAAAATGGATTAAACACCGTCAATTATTTCATGAATCAAGTTTTTAAAATATCATTAATTAGCTCTAAGTTCATCAATACTAAAAAATTATTTTATCTATATCAATAATGTATTTCACCTAACTAAACACCATTATCACAACATATGGAAAAAATTATGGGTTAGTTTTTCTTTAATCACTTATTTTCAATATAATATGATCTTATCATTAAACAAATTTTCTAGGTCATCAGTACCATTTAGCATATTATTGAGAATCCTTAATGAAAAATTTCTACAGAACAATCCATATATATATTTTATGTTTCATACAACACAATTCTTGTATTCCAATACATAATTACTTTAATAATTCCACTTAATTATTAAATCATTAATAAGGATTTATCATATTATTCCTTAATAACTCCTTCCTTCTATATATTATTTACAGTCGCTTAATTATTGAAAATAATACCTTAACTCATAAAACATTTTTGATCCCCTTATTAATCATTCTACCTAGGAAATATATTTTCATAATTCGCACACTTTTCACATTTAAAAAATAAAATCATTGATGATTCCTTGGTAAAAAACCATTATTATCCTTTTCATTAACTGATATTTTTATTTTTTCCATGAAAATCACTTACTATATTCCCTTGTTATAAAAAATATATATATTCTCATCCCTTGGATACATTCGATTGTGTTATTCTTCCCAAATTATCAATATATCAAAAACTGAATCTTATTTTCTATATGGAATCCACCACTAGAGCTCTTAGTGAATTCTATCCTTCTATTATTTTCTGAGCCATAGATTTGGTTAAGGTGTAAGTTATTAATCATATATCATTATAATTGATGAGGAGTAATCACTTTACATTATCCCATTTGGTTTATTACTTACACATTATATATCACAATCAACATTAACAAATTTTTTTCATGTTCTCACTACCGACTAAAACCAACAAAGAATAGTGTGAAAGACAATAATCATAGTGGGGAATCACACAATCTTGAAAAATAATATTTAGGAAGTCTAAATAATGATGCTATATTTTCAATATATGAAACCTTATGTTTAACATATGTCATTCTTGGTCATAATATATTCAAATAATTTATAATAGTTTGAAAGAAAATGTTGATTAACCAAAGTATACCACTCACAAGATTAGAACTAGGTCTGAAATAATTCTGATTTTTGTTAACCAATAAAAGATCCATTCAAAGAACAATACATGCACTTCAGAGTTATTACCCCTTATGAAAAATATTCTATATCCATATCCACCTATACTATCTTGACAGGGATGGAATTTCATGGAAAATCACATAATATCTTCTTTACCAAAACAATAAGATGTTATCCTATACATATACATATCCTTAGTTTTCTTAGAAATGTCCTCTAAACCTAATATTCTATGGTTAACTAAACTTATACTCTTATACAAACTATAAAAACAGATGATTTTAATACATTAATATTACATATTTTTAGATGAATATTCAATACATTTCAAAAATACTCACCTGAGGACAATAAAAGTTCAGTGTATTTCGAGAAAAGATACTTAATATTCTTATTTTAGGAAACATTTTCAACATCTACCATAAATATATATTTATTTAGTATTCTTTAATGAAATTTCCCACTAAACCCATTTCAGCATGACTAGAAGAAAGGAAAAATAAAAATGGATGAGATCATATGGTCAGTATGGTAAACAAAGGGAGATTTCAATAATCACTTAAGTATAACATCCGTATAATGGTATAAGAATGTGAGAATAACATTTTAAAACCATACATTGCCTGAAATCTATCATAAAACCGAATCATTGAATAATGAATTCTATTTTATAAAAAAAGAATTATAATGGAAATCAACAAATATAATCCATGATGGAATAAAATAAACAAAAGAATGATGAAAATATTAATCTAATAAAAGTGTGAACTTGTATAAATAAAATAATTCTCTCTCATTATGTTAAGGACATGGAATCAATACCTCTTGTATACTTATGGACATGAAACGAGGTCCACCCATAACCTTATTATCATGAAACCAAGTCCACATATAATCTTATAGACCTGAAAAGAGGTCCACACATAAAATTGTGAACATGAAATTGGGTTCAAACAAAACATAATTAACTCATGATCTATCAATATTTACCCAATCTAATAGAGATCTATAACATTGTCACATATCCTCAATTTATAAAATAATCACCCATCCTCAATTTATAATTGAAACACTCATCCATGGTTTATAATGGAACAAAATTTTATGAAATAATACCATAAATATGAGTTAAAAAATACCATAGAACATTAATAATTTCAAAAAACATGAATATAAATGGTTTACATAAATATTTCATCATAGAATAACCCATATAATACAAACAAGTTCAATAAAAAGTTTGTTATTTCATCATAGTATAACCCCTATAAACAGAATATGTTTCATTAAAATCTTGTATTAATAATCATATACCATTATGAGAAATAATAAGGATGGTATCATTGAATCATATCTACATAAAAGAATAAGTAACATCAAAGGATGCCATATTAAATGGAAAACAATTTCTAAATATCACTTATAACATTTCTTGGGGAAAATATACCCTCCATATTGAAATTACTTATTTAAAATATAAAAACATCCCAAATATTGAAGAAATAATTTTCATTAAAAATTACCATAGATTATTATTATGCATGCTTTATATCATTAACCATTCATGAAAGAGGGAAATATCATTCATCATCGAAAACATAATCATCAACAATCCTAATAAATAATGAAATTATAACACAAAACATTTACCACTTTTTTAAATTTTGAATCGTAATCCCATAAAAAAAGAAACATAGATTGATATTTATATCCCAAAAATTATATTGATAATTATAATGAAATACATTCATGGGAAGTATATACACCACAAAAAAGAAATAAGTGGTGAATATGGCATGTGTCACCTGAAAATAAAAGTGAGGAAAAACCCCCTACTGCTTTGGTAATTGTTTGAATCGTAATCCCCATTGAAGATTGTATTCACATGAAACTCTAAATATCAAGAAAATATTTACATTCATGATATTAAATTTTAAATGGTAATTTTATACATTATGAAAATAAATGAGTGGTGAATATTTCATATGTCTCCCAGAAATAAAAGAGAGACTATAAATCCATTACTTCAAGTCCTGAATTTATTTGTACACAATAGAAACATAGGTACAATAAATATAGGATTATTATTAATATATATTATATAACCATAATAATATATGTATATTATGATATGAAGTAATTATCACCTTCTATTATCCTTTTTCTATCAGTTATATGTTAAAATCACTGTTTCAAATGATATCTGCTTCGTTTTTCATATATGTTTTGGTTTGGAAGTATTAGTACATGTACATTGATCATAGATCCATATATCAAGTAGTTTAATAATTATATTAATATAATATATGGTTCATTATATATATTTATATGTATATATATATTTTTATTCATTCATATAATTATATATAGGAAAATGAATTACCTCGTTCATGGAGATGTTAGGTCATACGTATGCATGAACATTGTTACCATTTTCTCAGTGGGTGGAATAAAAGAATTTTCAATGTTAGTTAATTTTTCAAGAATAATATTTATTAATATATATAATATATAATATATATATATAATAAATCTATCATTATTACCATCCATTTAGAAATTAAATGAAAAACGAATCACATTGTTTCATAAAGGCGATAGTCCACACGTACACATGAGTTATTTCATGGGTTTCCAATGGATTAGGAGGTATAAATATAGATGTGAGGTTTTAAATATATAAGTGTAATTACATTATAAATATCATATATAAATATTAAATACATCATTATCTGAAGTTGTGAGAGGAAACGATGGAAATAAATTACATTGGTCTTTGAGGTTGTAGTCTGCATTGTACACGATCGACAGTTTTGTTTCCGATGCGATGAAAGAGGAGATGGATCTTGGTTATAAAAATAACATTATACAATATTTGTATATGTGTTATAATTATGTTTTTATATAATGATTGATACATAATATTTTATGTTGGTGTAATAAGAAATAAAATAAAAATGCTCAGTTAAGAACGATACATCTTTTTCGGAAAACATCTTTATGTTAGCACCGAAATGATTCTTAAATGGGTGTAATAATATAAATAAGATCTATAAGACGTTATAAGGGAATGAAGTAATTTATTTTTGAATATATTGTTCGAAAATAAGTCTTAAGAAGTGTCAATAGGGGAGGTGAGTATGTTCCCTTTTATAAGTCGAGGAGATGACACACTTGAAATATTTGAAAAGAAAAGGTATATAAATGATTTAAACATTAAAAAAGGGTCAAATAATGGCTCATTATAGAACCTTAGATTACATATTGTATAAATATGTACCAAAAATAGGTATTATAAAATTATTTATGTCATTTTAACCCTTATCATTTTAGTTTAACCCCCATTAATCCGGTTTTAACCTTAACCAGGATAATTAATTTTTTACTCTTTTTACTATTAATAATGAAACGAATTTAAGTTGAAATTATTATATAATAATAATTATTCTTATTACATATTTGGAATAAATTTTTAAAAATTAAATTTAAAAAATTGGCATAATTTAATTAGAAATTAATCCAAAAGACATGATAAAAGACCAATATTCGAAAGAAAAAACATATAAAAGTATAAAATGTTTTTATACAAAAAAAATTAAATTAATTAAATTGAAATAAATTGAAATGATTATAATATAATTTAACTAATTTAAACACTTAAATAATCTAAAATAATATTTAACTTTATAATTACTTTATACGAAAAGACATTTTTTAATAAAAAATACTATTTTTTCACTAATCATTGAAAAATTAACCTTTTGAAAAAATTATAAAAAATTCACACTATGATAGTTTTGAAGTTTTTATATAAAAAATTATGTTAAATTATTCAAATAAATATTTTGTAATTAGAAAAATTAATTTAATTATAAATGTTTTACTAAAGCACTTTTTATAAAATTATTGTTTTAAGCATATAACCTGATTTATTCTGATCTCATGTTTAGAAAAAATATTAGATTATTGATAAAACATTTTATTGAATATATAATATATAAATTTAATTAAAAATATTCAATAATAGTTGATAAATTAATTCATTAAGATACAAACACTTTTTGTGCTTAAATAGTTTTTTCATAAAAACATTTCTCTTAATTTTGAATGATTTTTATTTTAATTTATAATCAATTGATAGAAAATGATTTATCTTATACATTTTTTCACCATATAACATTAATAATTTAGTTATTAATTTTCTTTCCTTCTAATTTAATTTTTAGGTTCAAAATATCACATTTAAATATTTCAATATTATATTATAGTTATTTTAAACTTGGTGTTTCATATAACACAATATATTGTATAAATTAAATTTATTTTAAAAAAAATCATAAAATATTTTGGTGTTACACTCTACCAACATTAAATAAACTTAATCCTCACAATTTTAACTTGATATCAAAATCAATGGTTTGATGTTTGAAAATTTCTTTAGAGAAAACCTACATACTAAAAGGGTTTATAAAATATCTTCTTAGAAAGAGGGATAGAGAAATAAAAAGGGAATATAGAATAAAACATAAATAACCATCCAAATAAAAGAACATTAGTGGGAAGTGAAAATATGGACACGGAAGAGAAAAAAATGATTAAATAACATCAGATAGTTATAGAGAACGTGGTCAACATTAACATAACGAACACAAATCCATAAATATATAATGGCTGAAAAGACCATTCTTTCATCAAAAAATAAGGTAAATATATCACATTTTTATTTTAGTATCATTTTTCTAAAGTTGAGGAACTTTCAAGGGAAGATATACTTACTTGATTTCATTCCATTTCTTAAGAACAATATCATCCTTTGGTTGTGATTAAATAAATTCCCTCTTCATCTCTTACTCCATCAAATGAAGATGAATTTTTTATATACAAAGAATTAAAAATAATAAGATATAAAAAAATGATAAGACATAATGTCTTTGTATAGTTATAATAAATAAAATGGCAATCATTGGTTATAAAATATGAATAAATATTCATATGAAAAAAATAATAAATTGATATCTAAATCCTAATACAAAACTGAAATTAAACCATTACATAAAATAGTGACCATATGACCCATCATAAATTCATAATTTATAAGGAAGGTCACTAAATTTCAAAAATAAACTTTACATTAATCACTAAAATATTATAAATCATATAAACTGTATCATAAAATATATGTGAATACAATGGTAATATATTATTATAAAGCATGGTAATAAATAGAATTAATATAAAACCTACATGAAAACATATATGCTAACTCATTCCTGGAATAAATCCGCTGATTATTGAATATATTCCAAAAATAAAAAAATTCTATAAACTCAATCAATGATAACATAAAAAAATTTGTGAATGAATCATTAATAAGTTCCATGGTCATCAATACATACTAATTTACTTAATCCATATGAATCATCTCATTATCCCAACTAATCACAATTATCTCAACATTAGGAATATATTAGTGCTTATGTTTCCCTTAATGATGTGTTTTCCACAAAATAATAATTTTCCATTAAATTAATTTTCTAGTTCATCAGTACCATTCAACATATAATTTCAAATAATTAATGAAAAAATCATATATATTAATCCATATATATTTCATGATTCAAATAAAAAAATCTTTAGTTTTAATATATAAACTTTTTAATCATTCTACATCATATGTATCGATTAACAAGGATTTTTCATCTTATTCCTTAATAACTCCTTATTTTTATATATAATTTGTAATTTATAAATCATAATCATAAAAACCATTACCGTTATATCCTTTATAATCCTCTACATAAGATTTCCTCATAGGAAATTAATTTTTATAATGCCCATAATTTCTATATTTAAAACATTCATTCATTGATCTTCCATTAGGGACACCATTACCCCCATCCATCAAGTTATCTAATCTTTACATTTTCCCTTTGAAATTTCTTACTCTTTAAATTATTCTCCACATGTAAAACATCTAACCATACCATTGAGAAATTCCATTGAGTAAATCATCACACAATATCAATATATAGAAAACTGGATCTTCTATTCTCTATGGTCTCCACCACCCAAGATCATCAGGAACACAATACTTTTCTTCTTCAGTGAGTCTGAGAGTTGGTTAAGGTTTGATTTGTTAATAATTTATCCTAATAAATGATGATTCATAATAAAAATATTCTTCATTAGAGAAATAATAAAATTTAGTTTCCTAGTAACATACTTTCTACCAAAATCAACATTTACCCACTTCATTATGGTTCCCGCCATTGACTAAAACAAAAAATGAATAGTGTGAGAAACAATAATCATATATGGATAAAACATCATCTTAAAAAATAATTTACATAATTTATAAATAATGACACAAACATTTAAATTTATAATACCTTAGGTTTAACCTAGGTCAGTTATGGTCATTGACTATTCGAATCCATCATAATGGTTTATGATGAAAACCTGGATTTACCAAAAATATCCAACATGAATGTAAAACTAGGTGTGTATTAAGGACTATTGTAACCCCCTAGGTAATGATCATGTCAATGTTCAATGGGTCCTTTTCATAGTTATTACCCATAGTTAAAACTATTCCAAATCCACATCCACTTGTAGTATCTAGATTAGGATACATGAGTTAAAAAGTGAGCATATGTGGAGGGGTGTTTAGGGTGACTAACATATAGCAATACTTATTAATCTTATTAGAAACCACCAAATGAAGGTTGTTGTAATTTTTCACCCCCACCCAAAATCCCTCATATTCCCCCTTTTGTTCATCCTCCTGTGTGTGAACGTACAACCCCGCGAACTTACAACCCTGACCACACTCCCCTGTCCTCCATCCTCTATCCTTCCACCATGGCCCACTGACCCCGACCTGGAAACCCCGCTCCCCCGTCCACCATTCTCTATCCCACAATTGCTACCCGACAACCTTGACCCGATGACCCCACTCCCCCGACCCCGTTCCCCGGTCCTCCATCCATCGTCCCTATACAATCCTCAGTCCCACCACTGAAACTCTGTGACCTCGACCAGGTGACCCCACTCCACCAACCCTTCTCCCCAATCCCCCACCCCCCATCATACAACCATCGAACCCTTTCTTCCCTATCACACCCCACTCTCGAGCTATCCCACCAGCCCTCCCACCCCTGTCAAGCTCCTATGTCGATCCCTCCCTCCTTCTTCGATCCCTCCCGCCCCATTCTAGAAGATTTCTCATCATATATTCAATATAATATTATTTGTTTCAAACATTTCAGGATTTTTTAAATTCACTATTATTTTTAGTAACTTCACATATGATTGTACCAGAAATTATTTTCTAATTTTATTTCTAGTTCTTCTATAAAGTGTAATGTCAATATCACTCCATATGTTACTTCAGTAATACTTGAAATTTTCATTTTGTTATTTATATGAAATATTCATACTCTATTAATATGAGATATGAATATATTCAAGATGTAATAAGCATTTTTCATTAATATACAATATGAATATATGAAATATGCATTATATTTATAATATTTATTGTTCATATATGAAATATGAATTTTGTATTGATATAAAATATGAATATATTTTATATGAATTCTATTTATAATATTAAATATGATTAATGTTTCTAAAATGTGATATTTATTACATTTATTATGAGTATACGCATCATGCTTTATCTTTATAATGTGCCATATACACTTTCCTATTTTATACACATCCCCTTCTAGAATAAAATACATGGATTTGTTTATTTTGTAGCATTGTAATGATGATGCATGTTGGATTAAACTATAGGTAGTGATGGAGATATAAAAAATTCATCTTCATATTACGTTCCTAGTATACCATCAAGTGGATCAAATCCTATGGTTTCTTTCCTTAAATTTCTTCTTACATGCAATATGAATGTTTTTTTATGATTCTATTTTTAATCATGTAATACATATTTTTTAATGCCATATTAAGTCTAGTACCGATTATTTATCATTTATTATGTTTCCATGTTGGTATATAGTGAATATTTTCAATTATATTAAATTTTATAATAATGGAAACTTAGTTCATGGTGTGGTGATTGCAAGCAAGACTGATTATTTTGTAGCACTATCACACTCAAATATCGATGATGGTATCTGCTAAACTTCTTCTTAGCTTTTCCCATGTTTTACTTCATTTTGAATACTGTGCTATAATTGTTGGCATGGGTTTAATCAAATGTTTGCTACATTGTGAGTATTTTTAAAACAATTTGAGGATGTTTTTTATTGATATTCATTTACACCATATAATTCTAAATTCTATAAGAAATTTTATAAGCTATTTATCTCAAATTTACTCAGCATCCCTCAGATTGTTCGACTATATTTGTAGAAATGATATATGTTCACATTATTTTTAGTGATTAGCTATGTAAAAACTATATCAAAATTTGGTTAAATTTGGATAAAAGATCTATATATATTCATGTTGGTTAATTATGGTTGAAATAAGGAGTTTCACATATGGTGTGTGATTCTTTATTGATGATTCAGTTAAAAAAAGTATTTAATATCATCGATGATATCTCTTTTTTCTAACTTATTAGTTTTATGTTTGACTCCAATTAATTTTTGAAAGGCCTATTTATCAAGAAACTAAATATGTGACAGTAGAATTATTTTGAATCCTCAATTTAATCAACTAAATGGCATGTTTCTCATCTGTTACATATATTTCTAGGCAGTTTGATTCTACAATTTCTGATCTCATGTTTTGGTCAGACAATTGGACTAGTGGTACTCTCTCTCAAATGATGTAGTAAGATGTTATAATTACATATTTAGATATATTAATTTTAAACAAGAGATTCGGTTCACTCTCTTATCTGTCTACTGATTTAGAATTATCACTAAAACTAATACTAATATTTCTTCTAACATTCTTGTTTGGGAGTTGGCATTTGATGGTATTCTAAAATGTAAATATTAGTATGAAAATACTAATATAAGGAATGGAAAATCCATGTCTTGGGTTAAACCATTCTTTAAGTCTTGTACACCTCTTTCTTATTAAATTATTTTATAAAAATCCTCTTATAGAAATACATCTATGAATTTTTTTTTGAAAAAAAGGGTTCTCCATGGAATCTGTGTGTTTTCTATGAAAATAAAACAAATAATATGTTGATCATGATTTCTTTCAATACACATTTCTATGTACTCTTATATAGACTTATAACATTTCTTATAACACCCCATGACTCATACAACCTCAATTGCAGACATGATTATGAGTTTCTTGCATATAGAACTAAATATTTTGTGAGTAAAAATGTTTATTTCCACTATACCTAATATCATGTATCTAGTTTGGTGGATACAAAATTCCTAAAAGTATGACAATGCTATTATTTTCTCTATAACCAGATGTTTATCTTATTTTTCTTTCTTTCAAGGATGTTGGAAGGATTTAGAAGGCACATTCATGGAATTACATTCATAATTATTTTGTGTTAAATAACATGAATACTATGGGTAACATTATGAACTAAAAAGGCTCCCTTGAAGATTTTTTGAAAGATCCTATGAGAAACTAGATCCAGATGAATTCTTCTGGTGTAATATTTAGGGACTCACAATGGATGGTCCAGGGTTCTACTACATTGTTTAGATCTTTATCCACTGATCTTCATATTCCTCCACTAACATAGGATGTTAAATATAAATTGGATAAATTTAAGGTTTGAATTTTTAAATCAAATGATAATGATCATAGAGTTAATTGTGAAATGGTCGAACAGAGAGAACAACAATTCGAGCTGGCGTTTTCCTAAGAGGACCGAAAATGAACTTTTAATGTCATAAAACACCAAAATGTTCATTTAAAGACAAAATACATTGAGAAAGACCTCTAAATGACATCAAATCAAATTAAAATATTTTTATTATTATTTGCGACATGTACGAGGTGACTACATATTTATTGGACGTGCGTTCTTCCCGAAACGGCCAAATAAATGATTTGTAAAGGATTGTCACCCATTAAAATCACGTTTGGGGTAAAAACCAATGAAACAACCTACTAATATAGTGAAATAAGATAAAAAAACAAAAAGAGTGAATTTTGTAATGGTCGATTAGATGATACGTCAATCAGAGGTTCCATTTGTCAGGGATGATGGAAAATACCCTTTTAGTGTCACAAAACAACAAAACAAAAACTTAATGATTAGAAATATTGCAAACAACATCACAATTACTTGAAATCACAATACAATAATTTTATTATTAATGGTAATGTGTATGATCATATGACACATCAAACAGATGTGCGGTATTCCAGGAATGACTGAATATGTGGTTTTTAATGTTTTGACCCCCTTTAAAAAGGTGCGCCCAAGGGTTAACCTAAGAAAATCCCATTTGAATGCCATGAAATCAGAAAATAATAATGAAGGAGTGAATTTTTAAATGTTCATGTTGACATTATATAAATCATAGCTTTCGTTTGACCGTGAGGATGGAAAACCCACGTTTAGTGTCATAAAACACCCAAGCACACGTTTAATGTTTAGATCCATAACAAACAACATTGGAATGACCATAAATCACAATATTACCATCTTATTATTATTTTAGATGAGTGAGAGTAGATTTCATGTCAATATGACATGCATTGTGCATGGTACAACTGAATATGTGGTTTTTAAGGATTTTACATCCTTTAAAACGGTGTGTCGGGTGGTCAAAACCACCAGAATGAACTCGGAATGCCCATAAATTAGATAGAAAGAACAGTGGAGTGAATTATGAAATGGTTGAGTAGAAGTTATTTTAATTATATTTTTTATTTGATTGTGATGATGGAAAACACAAGTTTAGTTTCATAAATTATTAAAATGTATGTTCAACAGTTAGATCCATAGAAACCAACATTAGAATGACTCGAAATCAAAAGACAATTGTGTCATTATTATTCATGATGTGTTCAAGTAGAGGGAACATCAATAAAGAGTGAGGTCTATGTGGTACTACTGAATCTATGATTTTTAATCATTTGAATCCCTTTAAAAAGGTGCGTCAAGTGATCAAAACCCATCTAAATGAACACTCATTTCCATGAAATCAGACAACAACAATAAATGAGTGAATTGTTAAATGGTTGAGAAGACAGTATATCAATCATAGGTTTTGTTTGACTGTGATGAAGGAAACCCCATGTTTAGTTTTATAAAACACTAAAATGTTCATTTATTGGTCAGATCTATAGAAAGAGACATAAAAATTACTTGTAATCATAGGAAACAATCTTATTATTATTCACGACATGTGATAAAAGATGACATGTCAACAGGACGTGCAGTGTGTGTGGTACTACTAAATTTGTGATTTTTCAATATTTGAATCCCTTTAAAAATATGCATGAAGTACTCAAAACTAATAGAATGACCGTAGAATTCCATGAAATTAGAAGACAATAATAGGGAAGTGAATTGTGAAATGGTTGAGCAGATGGTACATTAGTCGGTTGTGTCGTTTAATCATGATGATGGAAAACACACATCTAGTGTCATAAAACAATTTTTTTTTAAATTGTCTGATCCAAATAAAATCACAATAGAATGAGTTGAAATCACATGACGACTGTATTATTATTATTCATGATGTGTGTAAAAAGACTACACATCTATAGAATGTGCGGTGTGTAATGTATGACTGAATCTATGGGTTTTAAAGATTTAATGCCCTTTAAAAAGGTGCATCAGGTGGTGAAAACAAACTAAACAACCTCTGAATTCCATGAAATTATATGAAAATACAGAAGTAAAATGGGAATGGTTGAGCAGACAGTATGTCAATCGGAGGAGAGGTTTGATCGCAGTGATGGAAAACAAAAACTTAGTGTCATAATACCTCAAAACATGTGTTCAACAGTCATATCCATTGAAATCACATAATATTGACTTGAAGTCAATGTAAAACTATATTAATATTATTCTTGATGTGTTCGTAAAGACAATACGTCAATCAGACATGCAATGTGTGTGGTAAAACTGAATATTTGGTTTTTAAATATATGACACCATTTAAAAAGGTGTTTCAGGTGGTCTAAACTAGATGAACGACCTTGGAACGCCATGAAATCAGATGAAAACAACAACTGTGAAGTGGATTTTGAAAATTTTGAGTAGAAGGTACGTCAGTCGGAAGTGCCTTTTGATCACGATGAGGAAAACACACGTTTAGTGTCATAAAACCCCAAAATGTACGTTTAATGGTCATATTTATAGAAAATGTCATCAAAATGACTTGGAATAACATGAAAACCATCTTATTATTATTCATGACATGTTTGAGTAGTCGGTATATCAATAGGATGGGTGGTGTGTGATGTATGATGGAATCTATTGGTTTAAAGATTTTACGATCTTTAAAAAGGTGTTTCGGGTTGTCTAAACTATCCAACGACCTCATAATTCAATGAAATCAATAAAAAAATAGTTTTGTGAACTGTGAGATTGTCGAGATTACGGTGCATTAATCAGAGGAGTCGTTTGATCGAGATAATGGAAAACACACGTCTACTGTCATAAAACACAAAAACATGCGTTTAACGGCCAGGTCCATAGCAGAAGACAACAGAATAACTTGAAATAAAAGAAAAACCATCTTATTATTATTCGTGATTTGTGTGAGGAGACATGTTAATCAGACGTGTGGTGTGTGTGGTGTGACTAAATCTATGATTTTTAATGATTTGAAGCCCTTTAAAAAGGTGCTTCAGGTGGTCAAAATCATCCCAACGACCGCAGAATTCCAGGAAATGAAACTCCAACAATGATGAAGTGAACTGTGAAATGGTTGAGCAAAAAATTAAAGGATATGGGGTCGACAACAAAATCCAGTGGGAAAGGTATTTTAAAATTTTTCGATGGTGGGATGACGTAACCTCTCATCGCCGACGATCAGAGCCCCAGAATGATCCAGGGATCTCATGTAAATCATAAGGAGCATAAAAACTAACATGAAAACATACCCATTTCAAATCTGAAGCTGCAGTCGACTGCAACTAGTCGATGACGATCATCGCTTGAAGTATCAAAAGAAGAACCCTATAAGTCATCCATTCGTGCTTCAAAAACCCCTGGGAGCATTAATCGTTGAATTCTAGGTGCCAGCACTAAGATCCTATGATGCTTTTGACATTTCGACAATCACAACATCAAGATGCATTTGATGCTGAAGATAGATCATGATCTGAGGTTCGTAGATCGAGATCAACTCTCTCTAGAGAGCAGGATGAGAGAGGGGCTCTAGATTTCACTCCATGAAATGAGTGAATAGTGAATTAGCACACCATAAGAGAGAGCCTCCTCCAGTATTTATTGTGGAATTCTATAATGCCCAATTGGTTTCCCCAACCCCTGTTTATTTCAATGTCCAATAAATAAATAATTTTGATGAACTAAACTATGCTAACATTAATTATTAATTTATCACATTCTTGTAATATATAAAATATATTACGTGATAAAACCTGAGCCATATAACATGACTCATTTTCCCACTTAAAATTAAATAAACATCAAATATTAAAAGAATATTCTTTCGATTAATATTTTATTGTGTTTACTAAACATGTAAATACGTTAAATAAATTCACTCCCAAATATTCATAATTTGAAAATTATAGATCTTATTTAATTCTTTTAGTGATCAAGAACTTGGACAATACTCGGACCGTATGGTGGGGCCCACTATGTCCATGTACCTATTCAACTGAATAGGGTGGATTATTGAATACGCTATTGTGTGTGACCCTTTATGCCCTTATCTCGATAGGAGCGAAGAAAATCCATAGACCAAGAGCGGAGTCTCAAAACCCATCACAACCTTTAACGAGATAAGGATAGTCATAGGAACGATTACCATCCTATGAACAATGACCGTGTACTATATTCTCTTTATCATTAAATATCTCATAATGTAAGAAGCAATCTTGTCTTATCGTTTTTATCGTTCTTTTTTTATTTTTTGATCTATCCAGATGGATTTTCCTTTCTAATAATTTTCTTAAAGACATATGAAGGAAGCATGATCCTGATCAACCAGGCCTGAGACATACAACTTCTAGAACATGGAAGCGACAAATCCTTTCTGGACCATTCATCCAACGTCATACCACCAACGACGCATACAACATAAGCTAATTCACACAATTTCAATACCATAGTTTTAACCTTGTATTAAATTATGTAATCAAATGATACACATTGGTAATGGTCTCAAGTCACGAGACCAATACCCATGTCCATAGAAAAGAAGGACCAACGACACCCAAAACATGTGGTGTTCCTATTGGAAGGTTTTTCCTCCTAATTTCACTACTAGAGATCACTATGTGAGAACTTCTTAAGAATAAGTCTCAATGCTTATGATCCCCCAACACCTGATAGTCATACATATACTGTGTCTAGTTAGTGAGAGGTATCTATAGTATAGAACATATATTTAAGATTAATGTCATGGTATCTTAAGGTTCTAATTATAGCTTTAGATCATCTATAAACTCTCAACATGACAATTAACCTTTGGACATTACCATTATTATAGTGGATGCAAGAAATGTCTACACTATAATGGTAAGATGACATCATGTATAACTTACTGTACACATGATATGTAAATTAAATGTACTGCATAGTTGGGTCTAGGGCACCCACTATTTCAACAATCCCACTTGCAATAGATCCAACTTTCTAACCAAACTTTTTACCTACTCACGTGATAAAATCATGTTTCTAATAAGTAATGGATTTAACTGCTGGGTCTGCCATGTTTTCAACATGTGGCATATCTGTTATATGTGACCTCATCTTCTTGAGTGAAACTTCTCAAGATAATGTATCTATGTGTATATCACTTCTTTTCATTTCCATAACTTGAAAAATTGTCTAGTAAGTATATTATAATGATTATACTTTTCTCAGTAGGTGTGATTCCAAGAACTGGAATAAATCGTTGCATTTAACTACTTCATAGCTGCCTTAGAAGCTGCAATGTACTCAGTATTTTCAGATATGGAAACCACTAAATTTTATGAGCATGAATCACTCCTCAACTTTTTCTAACTATGATACTAGATCAAATTGATCTTAGTATTACTAGTTTGTGTACAATAAAAACTAGTATAGATTATTGCCCATATACCAGGTACATATCATTTGTACTTGTCGAAGTACAAGATGACAGTTCCGACTGCATCACTTACCGTACTTCTAGATATAATTCAAATTTTCATACTATAAAGTATATCCTAGAAATATCAATTATTGTACACAACATGGCTTATGTGATTTGTCCATCACTGAAGAATATGATATAAATTCACAACATTAATATTTTTCCATGCCCCAAATCTGTTATCCTTGAAAGATTATGCCTTGTGACATTTGAAAAAATTTTGAACTTGAATTCTTCCATCCTGTATTTTTTAATACAATGTCACTATTTGTACGATTGATGAGGTCCAAGAAAAATTATATCTATTTAGATAGATCCAGTTACCTAAATACTAGGTTTCTACTTTATGTCAATCATTAGATATTGAAATTTAACCTACTCTTATCTAACAGTAATACCATGATCTATTTTCCATATGTTTCTGAACATATTTCTCTTGGAAATCATTGGCCTTCCCACTAACCATTGGTAGACACAAGGTGTAGATTCATTTATAATGGATGATCTAATATCATGTTGATTACTTTAATCTAGAATTGGATTTCTGTAACTTGGAACCCTTATTGTCATGATTTGATTTCATCATCTCTTTCTAGTTGAATCGTATAGAAACCTTCCAAGAAATATGATCTTGACTTTCAATGACCAATAAAATGATCTTAGACGATTAGTTATGACAAGTAAAATTATAATAGATTTAGGCATAATGACATGGTATAACCAATCGAGCCTTATTGGTACCAGGCTTGTACCATCAATGTATATTCTCATATGAATACCCACCATAGTATTCAATTTATAAGCCCCTTCGCAATTTGATACATGGAATCCATTATTGAATTTTAGTTGATCTTGTCAATTTTAGATCATTACCTTATACTGCTTACTGGTAAGATTTATTATTATTAATGAATAATAAATCACCAACCTGGGTGAATATAAAACCATCACCATGGTTTCATTCTTCCAACCTAGTATGCATCACTATAACATGACGATTACACATGTACTTGTGGAACCTGTTCCTATGCCAACCATTTGTGAATCTCAAGAATTGACTAAGTCCAAATCAATTCGTCTCCCACTATATCTAATAGAGATATGATCCCTCATATATAAATGTTGTCTAATACTTGACTACAAAATTTCTATCATAGGTATTTAGGTAATATCCTATGAAACTATTAGGATAATTACCTTAGATTCACAATGTGTTTCACATGATGCATGTTTTTTTAATCCTAAAAAATGCATTGCATCTAAACAAATCCTATGACATAACTCGTATGATATCCATTTATCATTTTAGTTGATATGGTTATGAGTTTACACTGTTATTTGCAAATAACATTTTGCAATATAATAGAAGTTACTGTAGGATGTAACATTGATACTACTTAAATCATAACATTGATGTAGAAAATGTGCTTTTAGGAATTAATCCACACTACATTTTTTTGATCAATTTTAACATGTAAGAATTCATCATTGATCCTCTTTATGAACATCAATATGGTGATGTAGACAAGGTAACATGCATTTAATAATTAATCTATGCTACATTATCATGATCGATGATTGTTTGGTCAAGAAATTATTCATCATGTCGATCCGAAAAAACTCATATATTCTTACTAAACATATACTTCACTATTCCGTAATAACTTAAAGGAATCTTATGAAGTAGCTTTACCTATTGATTTCCTTTGGAATAGTTCACACTCCCTTGTTGAACTAATCTTGAAAGCATTGTGGCATACCATTATTTCTGAAGGTTTATTTGTCCAAACTAAGGATGTAAATAATACCAAAGGTGTTTAGATGTTCCAAGACTAAATTCCATACTAGGTATATAGTTGATTCCCAATTTTACTATTACATGACAGAGAATCAAATTTTCCACAACTGGGTAGGTCTTACAATTTTATATTCTTCATGTATTGCCTTTGATTCAATTAGGAGTGAACTATTTGTTGAGTATGTTACCAGAAAAAACAATAATTTAAAAAACATGGAAAATTTTCCCATTATTTCCAAAGGGCATGTGAGATAAATGTTTTGGTTATACTCAACAACTTTTCCAGTTTGAGTCAATTACATGGCAATTGGAAGTTATGTGTTTCTGACCGTGGACTTAAGAATCACACTTTATTAGATTCTTGGAAAAGACACATTATTCCTATTAATGTTTCTATACTTAATTGGTTAATATATTTCAATACATATATGTGAAAAGAATATTTTATTTTAATACCCAATAAGTATGTGAGAAAACAATACTTTATTTGATGATTATAAACTGAACGAGAAATGGGTACTTGCTTCTACAATTTCAGTTTTTAAACTTCCATGGAATTATTTCAATATGTGATGAAAATAACCTCCTGTTAAGTAACCATCCACTTTTCTTTGAAGGACATAACGAAGGTACCTTTGGCATACCGTTCCATAGGAATCTTCTCCTTGTCATTTATTTTATTCCCCATAATAATAAAAGATGGTGTCATCTCTAATATTCTTATTACTTATTGAATGTTACCTCAAAGGTAATGAAGTGTTCACTGTATACTGTTCCATTGTACCCTTAAATGAAACTAGAGTAATTGGGTTTAATAGTTTTAAGAATGGGATGATGTGAAATATTGTGAACTATCTTTCACTTTACACAAATTGAGTGCAACCATCACATTCAAATCTTGCTTCACATTATCCTTGGAAACTTCTTGGAGATGAGACTATAAGTAACATTATCCATGTCATGATGTAGAAACCACAACTAACATTAGACGTTGGTGATAGAATTATGACATAACCATCATATGATTGATTTATGAGTGTCATGTAAGCAGTTGTAAACCCTCACTTCCTAAGGTGACTTAACAAGTTGGGACACAAGCAACTTAAATTTCCATTATGGTAGTAATGTGCGCAAGCACCTATACTACACTTGGAATTTCATTATTTTTTGGACATTAACTATGTACAAGATTTATGGAAGTTTTTATAATAGTATTACATTAAATTTTCTTACAAATAAAATTTTCATATTTTACTTTTAATATTGATTACCAAATGTGACATTACTGATTATTTAATAATTAGATGTCTTCCACTGATTTTTTGAATTCTTGGAACCCTATATACTAGAATAGGAATGATCTTGAGTATTATAGTGTCAAGGATCCTTGATCCTCCCTCATAGTCTACAAGATATGGCTATGCCACTACTCGGAGGGTCCATGGTATGCTTTTGGATGGCCAAACGCATTAACTCGTAGTTCCTTGATCTGTTGAGTGAAGTCCAAACTTCTGACATCATTACATGATTTACTCAACTCTTACCTCTAAAATTAAAACAAGATAGCTATGAATATTTCATTTCTACAATTTTAGTTATGTCGACCCGCCACTTTAATAAGAACTCCCCGGTAGTAAAAGGCACCCTCAACTATAGCATGACTGGCAGCTCAAGCACCCAATTTTGTTCATACCTGAATGATGGCAGGCTTTAATGACTTAATATTTTCTTTGAGGTTTTTATTGGTTTCAATCGATGAATATAATACATTTCTATTAGACTTATTAATCTATGTTTTTGTGCTCACAACTGAACTTTAATATAACATCATATGCCACTTCTTTATTAATATTATTATCTGTTAATTTATGTATTTTCCTGCTGTTCTAAATTAAATAAAATAATAAATAAATGTATAAAGGGTAAACTACTACCCGACTGGTCTTGAGCATCTAAACGACCTAAGGGATCATACCTGAGTTGAATCTTGACTCAAAATGCATCTACCCCCTATCTTGGATGTTCTCTTCTTTGAAGTATTGCCTCATCCTAATGGGGTCTACATCACATCTAGGAGAATCGCCTCATCTTGGTGGAATCCACATGTCGTATTGAACCGTTGTGCACCGCCTCATCTTGGCGAGGTCCACGTTGCTCGTCGTCTTCGTCCGAGGTACAATAATACTCACACATAGGTGAGGGTGACTCATGTATAAATGTACATTATGTGGATTGGACACTCATGTCCTTATACATTTTAACCGAAAATAAAGATGATGCGTAGACCATCAAAATTATTAATTACAATCATCTTACACAATTATAATAATTTATCAAAAAAGAAACATACATGGGTCGATGCTCAAAACCAGTGGATGGGTAAATGATGCACAATATAATTAAAATGCAATAATTATGTACGAGGGTTATCTAAATTCAATTAAATGAATTAATAAATTAAAATAATATAATTAATTATCGGTCCTCTAATTAGTTTTTTTCCAAAATTAAATTAATTAATTAATTTTATTTAATTGAAAATTTTAATGAAAATATATGCTCGGGTATTAAAATAATTAACCAAAATTATTTTTTATTAATTTAATTTAGAAAAAAAAATAAATAAATTAAAATTATTTATTTTGAAAAATTTTAATTGGACGATCTTCGAAACGTCACTGTAGGGCCTGTGTGAGTCAGGACAAACCCATGCAGGACCCTAATAAGACATACAAGGAAACATTGGTCATGACCGATCCACATAAGACCGTTCTAGGTTTTACATTGTTTTGGGGACATTTTATCCCTACGTAAAAAAATTTGAAGACAAAAATAATATCTCCCGGGTCTTGACCAAGGGCGACGGTGAGGCGCAGAGCTTAGCAGATAAGGGTGACGGCTGGCCAGTATGGCAGTGGCCACCACTGTCCAATGATAGGGAGGCCAGAGGCACACGTTCTGTACCAAGGAGCTGCTCTTCAACTGGGATCCGACCTGGTCAGGGCATCCGGGAAACCTGTGCATTATGGGGGATAGCATTGGCTGGTTTTTGCACATCGACATCTGCAGGCCGGGTTGGCACCTTGGGTTTGGAGGAAGAAAACAATCCAAGAGATACCATGACCAGTAGAAGGCCAACACTGTTGGATGATGAGAAGAGTGCCACATCAGTTTTCAAACACAAGAGGGTGAGTCGCACAGAGGGTCTCCTTGTGAAGGCGCGACGGCGTGGGCATCCTTGAGGAGGTGAGTCGTGGTAGAGAGGCCAGCCGCGGGAGCAGGGTGGAACCTCCGGGGAAGGAGGACGGTGGGGAGGCCCTACTGGGTCTACATGAGGAGCACCTAGATGTGAGGGCAGCAAGACACAAGCAGGGTGGCAGACCAGGCAGTGTTTGGTAGAGTTCAATGGCGGGGCGACATCTGTGTGCTACTACAGAGATCCGGTCTTCGCAGCGTGTGGAGAAATCCAGGTGGAAATAGGGCCATATGTCATCCACATTAGTTTTTTTCCTTTATCTTTTGACCAGTAAAATACAACCCCACTTTATTTTGTTAATTTTTTTTAAAGACTTCTTTTGAAGTCTTCCACCTCTACCCTTTTTTCAAGTCAATGTCTGTCATTTTATTTTTTCCATAGACAAAAAATATACAATCTATTTAGCCTTTAAATTTAATAATAATAAATTTATTATATTAAAAATAATATTTTATTATTTTTACAGTTTTATAATTATAAAACAATAATAATAATAATAATATTAATAATAAAAATATTATGAAAATATTAAAATAAAATTATAATTTTCACATAATTTTATTTTCATTAGGATGAACTAAATAAATCTCCAAAGAAACTTGATTAGTTCTTCAGGTTGGAAAAAATAATACCCGAGATCAAATCACATATTCAATCCAATCCAAAAAAAAATTAAACTGACCATAACTTGGTCATTCGACATTAGATAGATGCGTGGTTTAAACCGTTGGGACCGTCTTTGAACCCTATAATTAATTGTAAAAAAAATTAATTTTCTAAGATCAAAAAATTTACACAAACTCTCTGATACCACTGATAGGTTCCAGGGCCTACAGCGGAAGCTGGTGGGCCGGGGATTTTAAAATTTTTTGTCGGTGGGATGATAGAACTTGTCATCACCAATGATCAGAGGCCCAAAAAGGTCCGGGGATCACTTGTAAATCATATGGATCACATCAACTAAAATTAAAATGTACCCATTTCAAATCTGAAGTCACGATCGATTGCAGCAAGTCGATGGTGATCATCGCTTGAAGGATCCAAAGCAGGAACCCTCTAGGTCATCCACCCGTGCTTCAAAAACCAGAGGGAGCATCAATTGACGAATTCCAGGTTCAACTGTATAAATCCGATGACGTTTTCAACATCCCGACGATCACCTCATCGAGATGCCTTCGATGTTAAAGAGAGATCTTGATCTGATTTTCTTGGATCGAGAACGTCTCCCTATAGAGAGTGGGAGGAGAAAGAGTCTTTGGATTTCACTCCATGAAATGAGTGAATAGTGAATTAGTACACCATAAAAGAGAAGATCATCCTATATTTATAGTGGAATTACAAAATACCCGGTTGGGTTCCCCGACCCCTGTTTATTTCAATGTTCACTAAATAAATAATTTTGATGAATAAAACTACACCAACATTATTTATTATTTTATCACATAGTTGTAATATATAAAATATTTTACGTGATAAAACCCAAGCCCTTTAACTCAAACCGTTGTCCAACAGAAAATTAAACGGACCTCGAATATATAAATAATATTCATTCGATTAATATTTTCTTGAATATACTAAACTTATAAATACATTAAATAAATTCAATCCCAAATAATCATAACATGAATATTTTTGAATTTATTTAATTATTTTGGTGGTCAAGAACATAGACAATACTCAGCCCATGTGGTGGGGCACACTATGTCCATATACCTATTCAAATTAATAGGGCGGATTCTTGAATACAATATTGTGTGTGACCCTCTATGCCCTTATCTCGATAGTAGTGAATAAAATCCACAGACCTAGAGAAGAGTCTAGCAACCCATCATAGCCCCTAAAGAGATAAGGATAATCATAGAAAGGACAACCATCCTACGAACACTGACTGTGAACTATAGTCTCTTTATCATGAAATATCTCATAAAGTATGACACACCCAAATGTCATCATACTTATATTTCATTATTATTTGTTAATTTAACTGGAAGAGTTTTTCTTTTTAATACTTTGGCCAAAGAATTATGAAGGAAGAACCATCCTGATCAACCAGACCTTAGATATACAACTTCCTGAACTTGGAAGCGAAAAATCAATTCCTGACCATTCATCCAATGTTATACCACCAACGACACACCCAACACCAGCTAATTCTCCAAGATTTCAATACCATGGTATTCGACTTGTATTAAAGTACGTAATCAAACGATACACATTGGTAATGGTATGAAGTCAGGAGACCAATACACATGTCTGTAGATATGAATGACCAATGACACCCAAAACATGTGTTGTTCCTATTGGCAGGTCTGTCCTCATGATCTCACTAATAGTGATCACAAAGTGAGAACATCCTGAGAAGAATTCTAAATGTTTATGAGCCCCTAGCACCTGATTGTCATACATCTACTATGTCTAGTTAGTGAGATGTGTCGAGACTATAGAATATATATTTAAGATTAATTTCATTGTATCTTGTGGTTCTCATTATATCTTGGGATCTTCTATAACCTCTCGACATGAAAATTATCCTTTGGAAATTACCATTATTATATTGGATGCAGAAATGTCTAAACTATTATGGTAAGATAAAATCATGTATAACTAACTGCAAACATGATATGGAAATAAAAATTATTGCAATGTTGGGTCTAGGGAACCCACTATTTCAATAGATAGTACGTCAATCAGAGGTGTTGTTCAATCGTGATGATGGAAAATGTACATCTAGTGTCAAGAAACACCACAACGTGCATTAAACAGTCAAATCTATAGAAAAAAATCAGAATGACTTGATACCATAGTAAAAATATCTTAATATTATTCATGACGTGTGTGAAAATATGACACATCAATCAGACATGTAGTGTGAGTGGTATGAAAGAATTTGTGAGTTTTAATGATTTATAGCCCGTTAAAAAGGTGTGTTGGATGGTCAAGACTAGATGAACTACCTCAGAATGACAAGAAAATAGACAAAAATATTTTTTAAGTTAATTGTTAAATGTTGAAGTTGATATTACGTTAGTCGGAGGTGTTGTATGATCATGATGATGGAAAATGAACATTTAGTGTCATAAAACACCAAAACATGAGTTTAACAGTCATATCGAAAGAAAAAAAACATTATAATGAATTTAAATCCTAAAAAACCATCTTATTATTATTATTAGTTATGTGTGTGAGTAGATGAAATGTCAATAAGACGTGCAGTGTGTGTGGTGTGATTGAATATGTTGTTTTTGAAATTTTGATGCCCTTTAAAAATGTGTTTAGGGTGGTCAAAATAAGACAAATGACCTTATAATTCCATCAAATCAGAAGTAAACAACTGTGAAGTTAATTATGAAATGTTAAAGTAGATGGTACATCAATCAGATGTGTAATTTGAACGCGATGATGGAAAATAATCCTTTAGTGCCACAAAACACCAAAACGTGCGTTTAATTATTAGATCCATATAAAACGACATAGGAATGACATAAAATCATTGGAAAACTGCCTTATTATTATTATTATTGATGTGTGCGAGTATATTACATGTCAATCAGATGAGTGGTATCTATGGTATGATAGAATCTATTATATTTAAAGATTTTACAGCCTTTTAAATGGTGCGTCAGATGGTCAAAACCAGCCAAAAGGCCTCGACATGCCATGAAGTCAGTCAACAATAACCGTGAAGAGAATTGTGAAATGTTCAAGTATATGGTATGTCAATTAGAGGTGTTTTATGATTGAGATGAGGGAAAATTAAGTTTAAGTGTCAAAAAACACCAAAACATGAGTTTAACAGTCAGATCCATAGAAAATGACATCATAATGACTTGAAATCACATGGAAACTATCTTATTATTATTTTTGAGGTGTGAGAGTTGAAGACACTTAAATAAGACATGCAGTGTGTGTGTTATGACTGAATATGTGGTTTTTAATGATTTTACACCCTTTAAAAAGGTGTTCCAGGTGGTCAAAACTAGCATAATGACCTCAGAATTGAATGAAATCAGACGCAAATAACAATGAAGTGAATTTTAAAATGGTTGAGTAAAAAATATGTCAATAGGAGGCGTCATTTAATCACAATGATTCAAAAAACACATTTATTGTCATAAAACGTGAAAATGTGTGTTTAATAGTCATATCCAAAGAAAACAACATCAGAATGACTTAAATCATAGAAAAAAAATTATATAATTATTCGTGATGTGTGAAAGTAGATGAAACATCAATCAGATGTGCAATGTGTGCAATATGAATGAATATGTAGTTTTAAATGATTTAATTTACTTTAAAATGGTGTTTCTAGTGGTCAAAACCAAGATAAAGACATTACAATTCCATGAAATTAGACAAAAACAATAGTGAAGTGAATTGTGAAAAAGTCAAGAAAACAGTACGTCAATTGGAGGTGTCATTTGATCCTGATGATGGGAAATGCATGTTTAGTGTCATAAAACAAAAATCTGTGCATTTAATTATTATATCAATAGAAAGAAACAAAAAAATGACTTGAAATAACATGACCACCATATTATAATTATTCTTGATGTTTTTGAGTAGAGGGCATATCAATCTGATGTATGAAGTGCGCAGTACGATAGAATCAGTGGTTTTTAATGATTTGATGCCCTCTAAAAAGGTTTGTTGGGTGGAAAAAACTAGGAAACAAACTCCTATTTCCATTAAATGAGAATACATAAATTAATATGTGAATTCTGAAATTTTCGAGTATACAATACATCAATCCGAGGAGTCGTATGACCAAAATGATGGAAAACACATGTTTAGTGTCATAAAACACAAATACGTGCATTTAACAGTCAAATTCATAGATAAAGAAATCAAAATGACTTTAAATCATATGAAAAATATCTTATTAATATTCATTATGTGTGTGAGTAGATGATACTTTAATCAGATGTGCGGTGTGTTCTGTATGATCGAATATGTGGTTTTTGAAGATTTGATGTCCTTTAAAAAGGTGTGGTGGGAGGTCAAAACAAGTTGAACAACCTCAAAATTACTTAAAATAAAATTAAAACAATCATGAAGTGAATTTTAAAATGTCTGAGGATATGGTACATCAATTGGAGGTTTCATTTGACCACGATGATGGAAAACATACGTCTAGTGTCATAAAACACCAAAACGTGTGTTTAATGATTAGATCGATAGAAAACAAAATTAGAATGTCTTGGAATCTTCTGAAAATTGTATTTTTATTATTTGTGAAATGTTAGAAATGATGGAACGTCAATCAGACATGCGGTGTGTGCGGTATGATTGAATATATGGTTTTTAAAGATTTTTTGTCCTTTAAATAGGTGTTTCGGGTGGTCAAAACTAGTCAAAAAACAATTGAATGCCATGAAATCAGATGAGAACAACCCTTACATGAATTGAGAAATGGTCGAGTAGATAGTGCATCAATAAGTGGTGTCATTTTTTTTTCTGATGATGGAAAACAGATTTTTAGTGTCACAAACCACAAAAACGTGTGTTTAATGGTCAGATCCATAGCAAACAACATCATATTGACTTGAAATTAGACAAAAACCATCTTCTTATTGTAACTCCCTGACCCTAGTTACCCAGAGTCGGTGCCTTATTACGTAACATTGGCATGATCACAAATGATCAAGTCTCAAAAGACCGATTACTTTAGTATCCTTGGAAACACTAGATACATTCATAAATGTTACATTACATCATAAAGTGAAAAACTAAAATAACATGGTCTCCATATTCCACACTCATATCCCCTTCAGACTATCCTTGCAGGTCAGTCATAAAATATTTCTTCACATCCTGGAAAAAATAAAACATAGAAAGGGGTGAGCTCAGATGCTCAGTAAGGATATCAATATAGCGAAAACATTCATAAATAAATATATGCATTTAAGACAATGTATAACTAAAACAAAAGCCTTTTAAACTTGAACATCAGCATAATATAGAAAAAATAAAATGAAATAATGCCATTTACTTATTCACATGGATATTTTACTAGTCTAATAATCACACGCAATGTCAATAACCACATTCATAATGATGGAATGCATATTGGCAGACTATCATAACCACATAGTCAAGGCCTTGTTCCAAGACTACAAATAAGATTTTGTCAAGGCCTTGTGCCAAGACACCAGTTTGTCTCAAGAGACCTACCGATGCATCGAGGATCTATAGAGAGCTCCACCTGTCACTTATTATGTCCAATGCATTACTCATATGAGCAGGTTTAAACATATCATAAACTATAACATAATCATATCACATAAAACATGCATAAAGGAAACATAAAATTTCCACATTTCAATCACATGATATCAATACAACACATTGATATAATAAAATCATTTTCAACACCAAAATAAAAGAAAAGTAAATATTGGTATTTATTTTTAATTTAAAAAATTTATGGCTTGTAGAGGATGTTGAAACTCAAATAATTGTCACGGTGGCAGAGAAGACGTTTTCGTCACATAGGTACGACAAAAAAACATTCCCTTTTGTTGTTTAGTAAAATGCTTCATATAAAAAATATTCCTTTTGAATAAACGCAAAAGTCAGAGGGGTTTATACACCATATAAAAGAAAGTTGTGTATAAAACAAAATATGCCTCAATGAAAGAAGATTGAGACAAAGTCACTTACCTCAAATCTGAATTGACTCGATCATTCTTTAATCTCCAGAATAAGAAACTAGATTTAATTTATACTTGGTTAAGAACCTTTTTGAAGTTCATTATTCCTTTTATATTACTTATTAACATGTTATGAACATTATGTAGTCATTTAAGTTAATAACGGTTGTTTTGTTGATCTTTGGTACTTGAGTCAACAATAAACTTCTTATAATTACAAGTTATTCATGTGGTAAAATATCCATTATCACCAGAATCAAATTAATGATGTAGATATCATATATATAATATATATCTAGTAGATACATGCATTTATAATATTACATAACATTTAGCGGTAAGAAATGAAATGCACCGTTCATAGAGACGGTAAGCTGTACGTATGAATGAACGCTACTTTCATTTCTATTTCATATTAAATGGAATGAAATAATAATGATATAAAGGTATATTATAATTCCAGTATAATATCATATGTAATATCATTAAATCCATCCTTTATACATCCCACATATGGCATTAACCATTCAAATCACTTTGAGGGGGCGGTAGTCCGCATTTCCTAAAATGAAATTATCGCTTTTACCCATAATGGAAGTCATAAAGGTATGATATAAATGAAAAATAAACATGCATAAGGAAAACATAAAAATAATATATATAAAATATATAAAAATATTTTCATCATAATGGCCACCATGAGAGGTCTTAAAAGAAGATTGAACAATCATCGTTTCGTGAGCCAGTAATTCGCCACCCACAGAAACAATATGTTATTTAACTATTATATGAAAGTGTGTGTAATTGTACATAAAATTATTCTCATAAAACATCCTAGTATATTGAGTATACTAGTTTTGTTACAAAATAAAGTAATAAAAAGAGTTTAAGGGGTTGGAGAAGAAAAATAACACAAAAGAACATAAGAGAAGACATTACCTTAAAATTGGCTAACTATTTTTGATTTGAGCCAAAGGCTTTCCTGGGAAGACTTCTGCCCAAAGTGAGGATTCTAGGAGTAATAGAGGGATTTTGAGAGAGTATTTGGGAAGAGGTTGGCCGGGCCAAATGGCATTGAGGGTGTGAATAAGGTGGTAGAGGTGGTGGCCTTCTGTAAGAGGAGAGGAGGGGCACTCTTGGAAAGTCAAGAAATGTTACTTTATTATATAATGAGTCTCAGATTTTAAAGGTCCCAAAATTTTATATTTCGAGGATAAGGTGATAAGGGTTTGAAATCTACTAATCCAATAGGTTTTTGACAAGTTTATGTCTTAGATTTACATTATCTTTTCATTTTATTTAAATCGTTAATTAATGAGGTAATCGCTGCATCATCAAGGGTCATAAAAAATTTAATTTATTTAATGTCTAAAAATTATAAAACAATTACCATGATGTAGGAAATATTTTTATATTTCCAATGAATATTTATAGTCTAAATGTTAACTTATATAACCCCATGTAATAATTGTTTTAGTAAAACAACACATGTTTGTGACAATTTTATTTTTACTTAAAATAAAAAGTTATTAATGTCATTTTCTTACCCAAGTGGATCCATGGGGTCCCCATGCTGACCCATGGATTGCCTTGGATGGACATGAGTCGTCCAATAAGGGTAGTTCAAGTGTAATGGTAATTTCATATTATTATAACGTTATATTTACCTTAGATTACACTAATTACCTTTAATCGCGATTAATAAAACTAAATGGATACTATTCACAAAAAATTATATTCATCCCATTGAACCACATTTTACTTCCTAATTACAACCATGTATTTCGTATTTTTGAAATTAAATTCATAAGAAGAACTAAAATTTCATTTAAACGAAAAATCAATTTTTTAACTAGCACTTAGTTGTTTCACTATTCCTCAAAAATTGATGTTTTTCAGAAAAATACCAAAAATTTACCCTAAGATATATTTGATATTCCAAATTAAAAGATGATTTCTATTTTCAAAAATTCAAAACATATAATTTTCATTAATTAATTTTATAATTAATTCCTATTGTCAAAACAAATAGCTTGTTTTAACGAAATAATATCAATCAAAAGATTGACAATTGTTTATGTCCAATTTCAAAGTGAAATTAATTCTAATGACCACCATTGGATAAAATGGTAAAAATATATTCTAATTATACCTTAAAACCACTCAATCGTATAATTTATCACTAAAAATTATTTTTATTAAAAAAAGTTTTTTTTATGTATTTTTCACTACTCATCGAAAATTGGAAGTTCTCAGAAAGATAACAAAAATTCAATAGAAGCTAATTTCGATATTCTGATTCCAAAAATGAAGTCCATTTTTTAATATAAAAAATTATATAATTTCAAAAAGTGGTTATTACTATTCATAATAGATATTTTGATTGGTTGTGGTGTGTTAGAATCTCGAACTTGCGTACAATGCAAGCTATTGTAGTATTGAAAGAGAAGTGTATCATGGAAGCTTAGGGTGTTACATTCTACCCTCCTTTAATAAAATGTGTCCTCTCAATTTTAAATGGTTTTTCTAAAAGAGAGGGTTAAAATTAGACAATATCTTTGTGGAAAACCCATATCGAAAATAGGGTTAATAAAAATATAACTTTAAAAGAAAGAAAGAGAAATACAAAGGTCACCCGAGAGAGCCTATACCGGGATTCTATGAAAACATGGATATGGAGGAGAAACAGACCATCAAGGTCTGATGGAGAGTTGTAGAAAGCTGGATTAGGAGAAAGTTACATACAAGAAAATCACAAACTTGTGATTGGTTAAATAATCATTGATTCCACAGTAGGAAAAGTTAACCGACAACGTTTTTGTTTTAAGTTACCTTTCATAAAGTTAAGGAATTTATTTAGGAGATTTAATAAGAACGTACGTAAGTATACATACTTGTCATGTAGACTTTCATTCATTAATAAATATTTACCACAAACCCATATTTCACTCAAAAAGATGATTGAACTCAAAAATATTATATTTATCATAATCGTACAAGGTTCCAAATATTAACACAAACCATTTAGATTAGTAAAACTATTTTGTAATAAATAGGGACTTACTATAGGCTAGTGGTAGGTAATAAAGGCCTATCTCACTATGGTTGTGGGTTCGACTCCTACAGCTTTTTCCGACACGATGGGTTATCCCCCGACCTGCAGGTTTTAAATTTCCTAAAACAATAATATTATAATATTCCAAAAATAATCTTCAGAAATGTTTTAACCTTAAACAATACTGTCCAAAGTTAAAGTTAATCCATTCCAACCATTATTGTTATCCAAAATACCTCTGTCCAGACATTCTCTAAAAGGTCTCTAAATTCCAAAATCAGTTGTAACATCATATTCCCCAAAAAAGGTAAAGTTTATCTTATTGTCACATACTAAAAATATGATTACCTTTATCATATTAAAACATTAATGAAAACAACAAGTACTGTAGTACAATCCTTATATATATCACATTATTCATATAAACATAATATAGTTCTTATGTCCAAAAACACAAATAAAATAATTATTCAACTTCATCAATAGTAACAGCATATGCTTGGCCTTGCCCCCTTGGCCTTTTCTGAGGTAAGTTTCCTTGGAGATTAGGGCATTCATTTACATAATTCTACATTTATCTACAATTGTAGCATTCAACATTGATAACCTCTTTCTTCCCTTGAAATCACGAGCCTAGTGACCTTTTTCTCCACATTTATAACAAACTTTCATTCCTTTTAGACAAGTACCAGGGTGATTCTTCGCACAATTATCGCAAAATGGAAAATCCTTCTTTCCCTTTTTTCCTTTATCTGTCTCTTGTTCCACCATTCTCTTCTTCTTGTTCTTTACTTTATTTTCATAAGATTTAGAGAATTAATTTTCCATCTTGATAGCACACGATACTATATCTTCATACATTGAGAAAGATTATGATACTAAAGCTCGACGGAGAAATGGTTTTAACCCATCAAAGATTCGATCAATCTTACTTCTTGGGTTACGTAAATAATCTGTTGCATGCCTCGCTAACCTTGTAAAGTTGGCCTCATACCTTGTGAAATTCTCATCCTCCTTTTGTCTCAGACTCAGAAATTGCCATTCCATATCTTCTCGATGGTCAAGAGGAATGTATTTGTCTAAGAAAATCTCATTGAACTCTCTCCATTCCATGCTTAAAACTTCTTCATCTTCTTTTGTATTCTGAATTAATGACAACTATTGATCTGCATCTCCAGTGAGGCAGTAAATTGCCATGATAACCTTTTTCCTTTCACTACTCCCCAAGGTATGGAATATTTTCTCTAAGGAATTTATCCATTTCTCATATACTAATGGATTCGTACTCCCATTGAATATTGGTGGATTCTCCCTCATGAAGCGATCGAACATTGATCCTCCATGCTGCGGATCAGGGTGCTCCATACGGGTAAGGTTATTATTCAGTTGTCCCAGTACGGTGATAAGCTTATCAGCACCAATTGTATCACGAGCCCTATTATAATTATCTTCAGTAGGAGGGAAATCCCTACATGGAGTGCGTTCATTGATACGGTTTCCATTCCATCCACTAGGAACCATTTCTAAAAAATGTCATAAACTAGATTAGTTTATGAATCGAAATACATAATTCCATACTTGTAAAACACTTAACATAAATTGAACAGTTTATGGATATAATCCATAATCATAAAAAAAATTTCTTTGAGGAAGTATATAATGATAAACCCTACATAATGGTTTGTAAAGAAAAAGAGAATTATCCTAAACATATCCCCCGGGAGTGTCGTAACCAAGAGTGCAGCAAGGCCCGTTGTCGTGCACCAGTTCCCGTTTGAGTCTATCTCAAAGCATTGTTTTTGAGTTTTACCCCTAGGTACATCTGTGGTAGAGCCGCCTCTACCTTCTCATATCCATACCGAGATTTATTGCTCGGAAAACTCACAAAATATCTATAATACCAAAATTCTAGGACGTTCTTCTATAGTAATCCTCAACGTATAACTTACAGAAATATGCTCTAATCAGATTTTATCTAAATCTAGCTTCCAAGGTTAGTAATAAACTGCCTCTCATACCAACTGTAACGCCCTAACCCCAGTTACCCAGAGTTGGTGCATTATTACGTAACATTGGCCTGATCACAAAAGATCATGTCTCGAAAGAACGATTAGTTTAGTAGCCTTGGAAATACTAGATACATTAATAAATGTTACATTACATCATAAAGTGAAAAACTACAATAACATGGTCTCTATAGTACAAACTCATATCACCATCAGACTATCCCTGCAGGTTAGTCATAAAATATTTCTTCACATCCTAGGAAAAATAAAACATAGAAATGGGTGAGCATAGATGCTCAGTAAGGATATCAATATAGCGGAAAATTTCATAAATAAATATAAGCATTTAAGGCAATGTATAACTAAAACAAAATCCTTTTAAACATTAAATTCAGCATAATATGGAAACAATAAAATAAAATAATGCCATTTACTTATTCACATGGATATTCTACTAGTCGAACAATCACATGCATATCAATAACCACTTTCATAATGATGGAATGCATCATGCTAGACTATCATAACCACATAGTCAAGGCCTTATGCCAAGACTACAAATATGATTTTTCCAAGGCCTTATTCCAAGAAACAAGTTTGTCTCATGAGACCTACCGATGCATCGAGGAGCTATAGCGGGCTCCACCGGTCACTTATTAAGTCCAATGAATTACTTATATGAACACGTTTAAACATATTATGAACCATAACATAATCGTATCACATAAAACATTCATAAAGGAAACATAACATTTACACATTTTAATCACAACATATCAATAAACCACATTGATATAATAAAACCATTTTCAATACTAAAATTTAATAATAGTAAAATATGGTATTTATGTTTCATTTAAAAATAGTTATGGCTTTTAGAGGAACCCGAAACTCAAATAATTGTCACGGCGGAGGAGAAGTCGTTGTCGCCGCATACGTATAGAAAAAATACATTCCCTTTTGTTTTTTAGTAATACTATTCATATAAAAAAGAACCCTTTTGAATAAACTTAAATGTTAGAGGGTTTTATTCACTGTATGAAAGAAAGGTGTGTATAGAACAAAATATGCCTCAATGAAAGGAGATTGAGACTAAGTCCGTTACCTCAGGTCCGACTAGACTCGATCGTTATTTAGTCTCCTGAATAATAAACTATAGTTAATATCTACTTGATTAAGAACCTATATCAAGTTCATTATTCCTTTTATATCACTTATTACCATTTTATTAACATTATGTAGTCATTTAAGTTAATAACGGTGATTTTGTCGATCTTTGGTACTTGAGTCAAGAATAAACTTCTTATAATTACATGTTGTACATGTGGTAAAATATAAATTACCTCCAGAATCATATTCATGATGTAGATATCATATATATCCTATAGATACATGCATTTATAATATTACATAACATTTAAAGTTAAGAAATGAAATGCACCGTTCATGGAGACGGTAAGTCGTACGTACGCATGAACACTACTTTCATTTCTATTTTGTATTAAATGAAATGAAATTATAATGATATAAAGGTATATTATAATTACACATTAAATCATATGTAATATCTTTAAATCCAGCATTTATACGTCCCACATATGGAATTAACGATTCAAATCACTTTGAGGGGGCGGTAGTCCGCACTTCCAAAAATGAAATTATCGCGTTTTTCCATAATGGAAGTCATAAAGGTATGATATAAATGAAAAATACATAATCATAAGTAAAACATAAACATAATATATATCATAATTAAAAATAGTGTCATCATAATGTCCACCATGAGAGGTGTTAAAAGAAGATTGAACAATCATCGTTTCGTGATCCAGTAATTCGCCACCCACAGAAACAATATGTTCTTTAACCATTAGATGAAGGTGTGTGTAAGTGTACATCAAATAATTGTCATAACAAAATCATATTTTATTGAACATACTGGTTTTGTTACAAAATAAAGGAATAAAAATAGTTTAAGGGGTTGGAGAAGCAAAATAAAACAAAAAAACATAAGAGAAGACATTACCTTAAAAGCAGGTAACTCTTTTTGATTTGAGCCAAAGGCTTTCTTGAGAAGACTTCTGCCCAAAGTAAGGCTTCTAGGAATAATAGAGGGATGTTGAGAGAGTATTTTAGCAGAGGTTGTCCGAGCCAAATGGCTTTGAAGGTGTGAATAAGGTGGCACAGGTGGGGGCCTTTTATAAGAGGAGAGGAGGGGAACTCTTGGAAAGTCAAAAAATGTTTCTTTATTATATAATGAGATTCGTATTTTAAAGGTCCCATAATTTTATATTTCTAGGATAAGGTGATAAAGGTTCTAAATATACTCATCCAATAGGGTTTTTAAAGGTGTAATGCTTATATTTTACATTATCGTTTCATTTTATTTTAATCATTAATTAATGAGGTAATCACTGCATCATCGTGGTGTCATATAAAATTTAATTTATTTAATGTTAAAAAATTATAAAACAAATTACCATGATGTAGGAAATATTTTTATATTTTTAATAAATATTTATAGTCAAAAGTTTAAATTATATAACCCCATATAATAATTGTATTAGTAAAACGACACATGTTTGTGACAATTTTATTTTCACATTAAATAAAAAGTAATTAATGTCATTTTCTTACCCCAGTGGCTCCATGGGGTCCCCAAGTTGACCAATGGATTTTTGTGGTCGGACATGACTCATCCAATAAGGGTAAGACAAGTTTAAAGGTTATTTAATATTATTATAACATTATATTTACCATAAATTACACTAATTACCTTTAATCGCGATTAATAAAACTGAAAGGATACTATTCACCAAAAATTATTTTAAACCAATTGAACTACATTTTACTTCCTAATTACAACCATATATGTAAGATTTTTGAAAATAAATTCATATAAGCGGTAAAAGTATATTTAAATGAAAAATTAGTTTTTTAACTACCACTTAGTGTTTTCACTATTCATCAAAAATTGAAGTTTTTCAAAAAAAATACAAAAAATTCACCCTATGATATATTTGATATTACAAATTCAAAGATGATGTCAATTTTACCAAATTCAAAACATCTAAATTTCATTAATTAATTTTATAATTAATTTTTGTTGTCAAAACAAATAGATTGTTTTTACGAAAGAATATCAATCAGAAGATTGACAATTGTTTATGTCCAATTTCAAAGTGAAATTAATTCTAATGACCACCATTGGATGAAATGGTAAAAATATATTCTTATTATACCTTAAAACCACTCAATTTTATAATTTTTCACTATAAATTATATTGATTAAAAAAGTTGTTTTTAAGTATTTTTCACTATTCATCGAAAATTGGATGTTCTCAGAAAAATACCAAAAATTCAACATAGGATAATTTCGATATTCAGAATCCAAAAATGAATTACATTTTGAAATAAAAAATTTGTATAATTTAAAAAATTGGGTATTATTATTCATAACTTCTATTTTGATTGGTCGCGGTGAGTTAGAATTTTGAACTTGCGTACATGCAAGCTATTGTATTATTGAAAGAGAAGCATATTGTGGATGCTTGGGGTGGTACACTAATTATTAATTACTTGTGAAAATAGATGAAAGGTCAATTATACATGAAGTGTGTATGTTATGGCTGAATCTAGGGTTTTTAATGAGTTTATGCCATTTAGAAGGTGCAACAGGTAGTCAAAACTAGCCAAACAAACTCAAATTTCCCTAAAATCAGAGGAAAACTACGATAGAGTGAGTTGTGAAATGGTCGAGCACACAGTATGCCAATTAGAGGTATCAATTTACCTTGATGATGAAAAATGTTGGTTTAGTGTCACAAAACACCAAAACATGTGTTTAATGGTCAGATCCATAGAAAATGACACTGTAATGACTTGAAATCACAGGATAATCGTCTTATTAATTTTCGTGACATGTGCGAGTAGAAGGAATGTCAAGAAGATGTGCGGTGTATACGGTACGACAAAATATGCATTTTGAAAGATTTGATTCCATTAAAAAAGGTGTGTTGGGTTGTCAAAACCAGCCAAAAAAATTCGTAATTCCATGAAATCATACAAAAAAAATGGCAGAGTGAATTTCAAAATGGTCGAGCAGATGGTACGTCCATCATAGGTATCATTTGATCATGATGATGAAAAATGAACATTTAGTGTCATAATGCATCAAAATGTGTGTAAAATGGTTAGAACCAAATAAAATGACATTATAATGACTTGAAATCATAGGAAAAGACTCTTATTATTTTTTTGGAAGTGTGTGAGAAGACAACACATCAATCAGACATGCGATGTGCATAGTACGACTTAAATATGGAGTTTTCTAAGATTTAACACCCTTTAAAAAGGTACTCCTGATGGGAAAACCATTTCAATGAACTAATATTACCATGAAATTAATTGATAACTATAATGAAGGGAATTTTGAAATGGTCGAGTAGAAGATACATCTATTAGAGGTGTTATTTGACAATGATGATGGAGAACACACGTTTATTGTCATAAAACACCGAAATCTGCATTTAAAGGTCAGATCCATAGAAAATGACATTAAAATGTCTAAAAATAATAGGAAAACAATCTTATTATTATTATTTGTGACATATAATAGAATATGAAACTTTAATAGGAAATGAAGTATTCTTAGAACGATAAAATAAGCATTTTAAATTTTTTAATTTTTTTTAAAAAATTATTAATATATTTTTAAAATAAAATAAATTATATCTATTATATTAACCTTTAATTGAAATATATTATTGAATTTCAACTATTAGTTGGGATATTTTTTGAACAAATTATTTTATTAAATTTGTGGATTTTATTTTATTTCATGATGTATTTGGAGTATAAAAGATGATGATGCAAATAGAATTTTTTATATTTTTCAAATATAGTGGTTTTTATAATGTTTCGGTGATTTGTTTTTTAAAAAAAACCTATAGAAACCTCCATTTGGCGATTCCTATATGTGTTTCCTGTTTGGAAAATAGTGACTACTATTTGGTAGTCACTATAGGTGATATAGACATGGGATATAGAGATAGCCAAATGGATGTCGCGATTTCCCAACTCAGGACGGCCATAGAGACCAATGTTTAGCAGTCACTAAAGGTACTCTAGATCTCCTATATATAATCCTAAAAATGGTTAATTATATAGGGAAAATGAAGTGAAAAAATCATCCATCATTTGGTGGATGTTGGGTGGCCTCTATAGTCTTTTAGCGATGACTTTTGGCGGTCACTAAAATCTTTTTTTCTACTAGTGATATAATTTCTCAGAAAAAATCATAATATATTCCTTAATAAAAAAGTTTGATGGTATCCTATACTTAACCATATCCCCAAGGATATCAAAAAATTACGTTGACCCTAATATTCAAGGGTTCACTAATCCTACCATTTGATACCAACTATAGTGACCCAGGATTTTTCAAACATTAATATTTCATGTTTTAGATGAATATTCAATACATTAAACTAATACTCACTTGACGACCTTAAAGGTTTAGTGTTTATGGATACTAGATACACAATAATCTTATTTAATGAATGATATTCAGAATATTCTAAAATATATTCTTATTTAGTAATCTTGATAGAAACAGACTACTGAAAACATTTGTTCATTGCCTGGGGAAATGAAACATAAAAAAGGGTGAGGTCAGATGATCTATAATAGAAAGCAATAGATATATAAAAAATCACATAAAAATAACATGAAAATAAGGGTATGAGAACATTAACATTAAATTTGTAAACCATAACCTACATAACATGGATCATAAACCTGAATCATGGCATAAATCATTGAAATTCATAATACCAGAATCATAAAGGGAATAACTGATCATAATCCACAATAGAATAAAATTGGTATAGGAGTGTGTAAAAAATGTAAGATTATAACATTTTGAGCATTTATAAATAAAATCAGACATTTTTATTAGGTTAAGGACCTGAAATCAAAATCTCACATAAACTTATGGACATGAAACCAGGTCCATTCATAAGGATATAGACATAGAACTAGGTCCACACATAACCCTATAGACTTGAATCCAGGTGCACACATAACACTGTAAATATGAAATAAGGTTCATATATAGAATAATAAACTCATAAATTTTCCATCATTACACAATCCATTATATATATATAACTTGTTCACTAGTCATCCGTTTATAATGTAACCACCTGTTATCGGTTTATAACAGAACCACCCATCTATGGTTTATAATAAAATAACCCATCAAAAAAATCCTTAAAAATGTGTTCCAAAAGAACAAAAAACATTCATCATGTCATAACTAATGAAAATAAATGGGATTTAAAAACATTTCACAATATCAAAACCCATGTAAAAAGAAAACTGTTAATTAAACATTACATTTTTTTCATCATAGCATAACCCATGCAAAAAGAATCAGTTTCATAAATATGTTGTCATCATAAACCTAAAAAACATAGATAAATAATATGTATGGTATAATTGAATCATATTACCTTTAAATGTTGATTTACATCAAAGGAATTCATCTTAATAGAAAATTATTTTGAAAGATAACTTGGAAAATTTCTTGAGGAAAATAACCATTCAACTTTGAAATCACATATAGAATTTCTAAAAACATAAAAAATAATAATGAAAAAATATTTTTTTTTTAAAAAAATTTAAACATGTAAATTATTCTCTAAATCATTGAGTGGTCATGGCAGTGAGAAACAAAATTCATGCTGTACCTGATAAAATGAATACTGCTTTCTGATTTTTGATAAAATTCCAAATATACATATTTAGAAAACAACAAAAATATTAATGTAAAAATATTTCTAATAATTTAAAACATGGGTCAAAATTCTTTATAAAATCATTCCATATTGTTAAATTAATAATTTAAATCATTTTTAGAAAATATTGAAATGGAAGAAAAATTTAATTTCAACTAAATAGAGAAATAAAGTCAAGTTTTCTTAAAAAACATCTTTAGAAATATTTAGTATATAAAGAGTGGAAAATGATAGTAAAAGCTTCATTATATTGAAATAACCAGAGTAGAAAAAACTCTTGAGTTTCTTGAGATACAAATCATAAAATCTCATCATCAGAAACATAATCATAAACAATCTTGAAAAACAATGAGATTGTAACATAAAACATTTTCCACATAGGAAACTTTTCAATCGTTAGACCCGTAAAATAAATAACCATAGATGGATATGTATATCTCAATAATTTTAATTATAATAATCATAAAATACATTCATGGGTATTATATACACCATAATGAAAATCAACTAGTGAATATGGCATGTGTCCAACCAAAATAAAAGTGAGACAAAAATCCCCTTCCATTTTGGTAGACATTTGAATAATAATCCAAAAAAACGTAAAATGGAACTTTAAATTTCATTAATAGAATTATATTAATGATATAACATTTATAATGTGTATTATATACACAACATAATAGAAATTAGTGGTGAATAAGGTATATGTCTCCCAGAAATGGAAGAGTTACTAGAAATCCCTAACTTCAAGTATGAAATTTCTTCATACACATTCAATCCACATATATAATAAATATATGTTTATTATAAATCTATTATATTTAAATAATAATATATATTATTACATATATGACTTAATTATTACCTTTTATTACCTTTTTTTTGACAATTCATTGTTAAAGTCGCGGGTTTGGGTGAAAACTTCTTGGCTTTTCATGAAGGTTTTAGTTCAGTAGTTTTGGTCCTTTAAAATTAATCATAGTAACATATTATATAGTATGTTAATAATTATATAAATATCATATATATTAATTATATATATATATATTTATTCATAACAACAATGATAGAAAAATGAGATACACTATTCACGGATACAGTAGATCGTACATACGCTTGAATTATAATTCAATTTTCATGAATGATGAAATGGAAGAAAGGTAAATTTTTATTCAACATTAATGAATATTTTATTTATAATAAATATAATATATATTCAGTAAATATATATTTATTACCATAATTTTCCAAATAAAATGAAGAACTTGTCACATCGCTTTGTGGCGGTAGTAGTTTGCACCTAAGCATGAGAAATGTTGTCATTTTTTAACAGATTGTAAGGTTAGAAGGTAAATGTGATACTATAATTATAAAATTATAATTATTTAGTATAAAAATTATATTAATATTAAATACATCATTATATTGATTTTTGAGAGCTAGTGATGGTAAATGAATCATGTTAGTTCGCAAGACAACTGTCTGAATTATGATCAATAGTCTCATTTCCCATTTAATGGAAAATAAGATGGATATAATTGATGAAAATAAAACAATAAAATATCAGTATATGGGTTAAATTTTAATTATTATTTCATCATAATTTAATAATAGTTTACGAAGTCAGAAGAAAAAATAAAATAAAATTGCTCAGTTAAGAACAATACCTCTTCTTCGGAAAACCACCTTAGTTGACACCAAAATATCTCTTAGAAGGGTTTCATAATCAAAATAAGGAATATAGGATGTGAGGAGGGGTAATTAATGAAAAATATTTTTTTGGGGATGTTTCTAACCATAATTCATTAGACGTGTGAAGAGAAGAGGAGTGAGGGTTCCTTTATATAACTAGGGGAGAGGGAAAACTTGAATGTTTTGAAAAGTAAAAGGTTTACCCATGATTTACACATTCTAAAGGGCTCTAAAATGGATCATTATAGATAATTATATTTTATAAGTCCTAAATATGTACATAAAATTTGAATTGAAGTATTTTTCATGTAATTTAACCCTTATATTTTTTATTTTATACCCCTCCAAAAGCGTATTCTAACCTCAATCATGGTAATTAAATTTTTACTCTTTTTACAATTCATTATGACCAAAAATTAATTTTAACATATAATATAATATAAATTATTATGATTAAAAATATTGAATCCATTTTTTAAATTCAATTTGTAAATTTGGTATAATTTATTTTAAAATTAAACCTAATGACATGATAGAAAAACTGTATTCCAAAGAAAAACCATTCATAAGTATAAAAAGTTTTTATAGAAAAATTCAATACGAAATTTATTTCAATGAACTAAATTTTATTAAAAATAATATAATTGAACTAATTTTGACATTAACCCAATTTAATATAACATGTAATTTTGTAAATACATTAAATGAAAAAAGCTGTTTTAAATAAAATACAGTATTTATTCACTATTCATTGAAAAATTATCCATTTTCGAAAATTCTATAAAGTTTAGTATAAGATAATTCTTTACCCATTTAATTAAAATATTATGTTTTTTTTCATATAAATTTTATATAATTGGAAAAAAATTATAATAAATGCATGACTGAACCACATTTTAAAAAAAATATTGTTTCTGAACCTAAAACTGGATTTATTCTGATCCAATGATTAAAATAAATATTAGATGAATGAAAAAAAAATTTATTGAATATATAATATATAAATTTCATTAAAAATATTGAATAATTTTGTATAGTTTAATTTATTAACATAAAATAATTTTATTTTCTTAAATATGTAATTCATAAAAGAATTTATTTTTCATTCAAATGTATTATATTTTCATTTATAATAAATTTATAGCCAATGCATTTTTTTATAAATTTGTAGACTATATAATTTCCATAATTTATTTAGTCTTATTCTTACCCATAAATTTAATGACTGTTAAAAATTACACATTTAAATATTTAATGATCATATCACGACACATTTAAACATGGTGGTGCGTGTAACACAATCTATTGATGAAATTGAATTTGTTTAAAAAAACAATTTCATAAAATGTTACAATGTTACATAAAATGTTATTTTTAATATTCTAGGAATTTATTATTATGTTTTCATCAAAATAAACAGATATTTTCTCATGTTTTTATAGAATGGGTTGAATAATATGTTAATGGTATATTTATTCTATGTCAACATCCTTGAAGGATTGTTTTTCTTACCCATGATATGATTTTATGACACCATTCAGTTTCTTTCTATGGATGGATTGTGATGATGATGATATAATGACTATTCTATAAAACCAACATCTTTCTCATGGGTTAATTATGTTATTAGGAATCCATTAAGAATCCCATTTCTTTTCAACTAGTTATATGATGATTAAATGATAAAGATATTTTGGATATTATGGAACATTTCCAATGTAATGTTATTTGATGTGTGGCTCTGCTATATCTATCTAATGAATTGGGTAAATATGGAAACCATATGAGATAAATATGTAATGTGTGAAACTAATTTCATGTCTATAAGATGATGTGTAAACATGATTTCTGGTCCACAAGTAAATGTGGTTACCTAGTTTCCTGTCTATATATTTATGCAAGGACATGATCTCATATTTTTAAATTAATGAGTGAAACTGTTACTATTAATACATGTTCACATTTTAAAAAACTTATGTTTTTTCCACATTACTAGGTTTATGATATACTCTCATGCATCATGATAAATTATTTATGATGCCAAACTGTTATGATTTTTTTGTTTTATTATGATAATGTTTTAATCCATGAATAATTATTGAAGATATTTAAATGATTATGTATGACTTTATTATAGAAAGATCATGTTCTAACCACCTTATAATCACATTTTATCATTGATTTATATCTCTTATATTTACCCTTACTATGTATGAAATCTAAAATTTCCTTATGGTTTCCTTCCCCCAGGTTTTGGTGGAAGTATCTATGTCTGATATTTATATAAGGGTAATAATATGTAGAAATCTTTGGGAGAAATTGAAGATACTTTATCAAAGAATAGTTTTATATATCTACTCTACAAAGACTCTAAACTTTTACAGTTCTAATTTATACATAATTTGTTATGTAATAAATATTCATGTAAAATGATGAAATATTTATGCATGTTATCATTGGGTTACCTCTGTTTACATATGATAGAGGATTAATTAGTTTCTGTATGTTAGGGTTATAATTTTTTTTCAAAAACCTAGGGATGCAATTAAGTATAAGACAATCCCCTAATGTTTTTTAATGTTTATATTATCTAGGTTTCACAAAAAACATCCTATTTTGGATAATACAAGTGGACACGTTTTTGGTATAGATGCATCATAGGGTAAGAACCCCAATATTATTTGGTTGAGTATATCTTGACCATTATTCTAGTGCATGGTAAATTAAAACATAATTAACACCTAGTTTGATGCTCCCAGGGGATATGTTTTTGTGGATTTATATTTAATTTATAATATATTATGAAGGATTTCAATAGATGATGTCTATGAATTAACTAGGATAAATATAATGTGCTATAGATTTAAAAGAAGGTATAAGGATTGAAAAATCCTATGAATGATTTCTAATTATTACATTATTACTCACTATGATGTTTGAAACTCAAAGTAATCATTTTTGATTTAGTAATGGAATGAATACTGAATGATGAATTTTAGGTGTTGATGAGAATAGTGACATATTGAAGTAAATTATTTCATATTAGTCATATGAATTCCTTTATATCATGATAAGTATTTAAGGATGTTAATTTATATTCATAATGATTATATTATGAGTTTTCAATAACAAATAATAATTTCATGGTGATCACATACATGTCTATTGATCATATCTGACAGAAGTATATTTGAATATACCTCCCAAAAATATTATGATTATTCCTCTAGTTGATTTTGATGTGATTTTGGAAATGGATTATATATATATATCTACAGATTTCAAATCAATCTTTTCGGAAGGGAAGTCATGTTTTATAAATAAAGTCAACCTAATATTGTCTTTCAATATGAGGTTGAAATTGAAATTATAATTAATGTTACTTCCAATGTATGAGTCCTACTTCCTACGCATTATAGATCTATATCTCAAAAGTTTCATAGAAAAAAATATATTAGAAGCCTATTATTGGGGATTATGTTGATATATTTTCTTGAATAAACACATAGTATTATCCTGAATCATTAATTTGTGCTTTCAAATAAAATACATACCTGATGTTATGCCTATTTCAGTAAATCCTTATAGAATGGACCTAAGTGAGTTACTATAATTAATGAAGAAACACTGGGAGAATATTTATAATGGATTCAAACACCCTAGTTCATCACCATAGGGTGAACCTATTCTTTTTATAAATAATAATGATTGTTTAATAAATATTGGAATTTATTACTTAGAAATTAACAAAATAGCGATCAACAAATAATATCCATTGATCTATATCGATGATATGTTTGATCCATAACAAGGAGTTCAATATTTTTACAAGAATTATCTTAGATATGGATACCATCAATTGAGAGTTATGAATGAGGAAATACCCATGAAATCCAATCATATGTGGTATAGAGAATATAAATGTATTGATATTTAATTTGGTCTTACTAAGGACCCCAATATCCTTAAGTATTTAATCAATAGAATCATTAGAGATTACATTGGACATTTTGTGGTTTTATTTGTAGATGATATTATTATATATTCAAAGATCAAGGAATATTATTAAGAACATTTTAGGATTATGTTGAAGACACATTAGAAAGATAATCTATATTCTAAATATACCATGCTTGAATTTTTTCTATGGAATGTATCATTTGTGCATCATATAATATCTAGTGATTCTATATCGAGTGATGTCTCAATGATGGAATTTATTAAACAATGTCCTAGAAAAATCAAGGTGAATGAGATCATTAATTTCATTATGTTGGTAGGATACCATCAATTATTTTTGAGAAACTTTTCATTACTATCAAATCCATTAACAATGTTGATCGGGGAGGTAGACAAGTTCTTATGGATAGATGAATGTGGGGAAAATTTCATAGAGCTATAAAGAAGGATAGTCATAACTATTGAGATCATAGTACCCTATAGTGAACAAGGGTTTGAGATCTATAGTGATGCATCAAAGGATGTATCTATATTAATACTGTTGAACAATGATTCTTTTATAGCTTATTCCTCTTGAAAAAAGAGAATTCATTAGCAAAGTTACCTAACTCATGATTTGGTTTTTGTGGTAGTAATTTTTTAGTTTAAATTATGGATGAATTATCATTATCGTGAAAGATGTTATATATATAATGATAATAAAAATATAAATTTATATATTAAAATAAAAATATTTGAATATGACTAAAGGATAAGGTAGGAATTGATTAAGGATTACAAATTCTCAATACAGTATCACCCAAGGAAGATGAATTTTGTTGCTGAAGCTCTATTTCAGAAATACTATTCTAGTTTTTCCATGATAAGGATTGAAATAGATCTAATATTTATAGACATTTAGAATATGGTTCATGAAATAATATGTAAATGGTTCATACTGTATCTTTCTCAGATAAATGTTCAAATATCTATCAATGTGAGGATTAAGGAGGTGTAAAAGGTGGATGAAGAACTTTAGATGAAGGTGAAAAATTTTATCTAGTTCAACCATTATTTTGATGTAATGATAAGGTTTAAGAACATAGTATGTGTCCCTTCAATATAAGACATAAAGGAGCTATTATATTAATTTCATAGTCCATTATTCTTTATTCATAATGGATGTGTAAAAATATATAGATAATTGAAACAATATTTCTGGTGGTTAAAATGAAAAGTGATGTTGTAGAGTATGTATAATAATTCTTGATATATCAGAACGTTAAAAAAGAGATAAAAAATTCTATGGGGTTGTGATTAACATTAACTATTCCATAATGAAAATTGGAAAACCTAACCATGGAATTCAACATTGGACTCCACAAAACTTATAAAGGGCCTAATTATAATTGGGATTTTGTAAATCTTCATAAGATATTGGAATAGTTCATCTCCAAAAACTAATATTACTATCTTGATAATCATTCTAGGATATAGGTTTGGTAATGGGTATGGTTTCATGACGTACAGATTTTTTTCTGATAGAGATCCATGGTTTACCTAAAATTACATAGAATTCTTCAGTATGATTTGGATAAATAATTTATTTTTAGTACTACTTATCATCATCAGAAAGATGTTCTATTAGATAGCACCATTCAATATCTAGAAGAAATATTGAGAGCTTGTTCTATAGATTTCAAAGGTGGTTGGGATCAACACCATCCATAAGTATAATTTTCTAAAAACAATATATTCTATTAGAAAATACAGATTAATTATTATTAATCCCTCAATAGTAAGAAGTGTGGAAATTATATTTTATGGGGAAAATATGGAAAAATTAATCTATTGGAGCCTGGTTTATTTGAAAAAATAGGAGAGAAGGTTAAATATATTTTTTAAGGTATCAGGGAATCTTAGAGTTTATTGAAATTATATTCTAACAATAATGGATGAGATAATGATTTCAAAGTTGGTGATAATGTATTCTTATGAATATCTCCTTATAAAAATGATATTACATTTATAAAGAAGGGAAATTTGAGCCCTAAATATATCAATCTATTTGAAATTATTTATTGTATTAGGGTATTTTTTTACCACTTGGTGATTCTACTGAATATTTATAATGGTCATGATGTGTTCCATGTATCTCTTTTGAGGATGTAAATAACCACTCCTTCACTTGTACTAAAATTTTAGGTCTTAGCAATAGAGTGAGATATCATTTCTGCGGAATAACGGGTGGTGATTCTTGGTTAAAAAGAGAATGTTCTGTGAGACAATACCACTCACATAGTAAATACTGTTTTGGTGAAGCCATAAATTTGAGGAAGCCAAGTGGGAACCCAAATATGTTAGGAGGGAGTTTTATCCTCAGTTATTTGCATCTGAGTAATGAAATTTGGAAATAAATTTTTTTATAAGAGGGTAGAATGTGACACCCTTATATTTTATTATATATTTTAATTTATATAAATTCAATTAATATAATAGCTTTCATTACACACAATTCCTAGTTTTAATGAATAATAATATACTACAAAATATTATTATTTAAATACATAAATAATAAGCTTGAAATTAAAATTGTGGCATGAATACGAAATAAAACATTAAAACATATTTGAAAATGTATAGATTAATTAATAATAATTAGGTATCCAATTTTTTATAAAGTTATTTTATGCTTTAGAAATATATTTCTTTCAAAAAAGGGGGTTTATTACATTTGGCTTATAGATATTAAAATTAAATTCCCCAAATTTTAGAAATTTTATTTTATAAAAAGGATATCCTATTTTTAAATTTGTATCTAAAAATTATCTTAAGGTAAAATTAAGGTATCTTTCTTATAAGATTAATTTTCCCTTGAAAAAAAATAACAATTATATATAAAATAATATTTTCTATTCAAATCATAAAAATTACAAATTTTTAATTTAATTAATTATAAAATTTACCTATTTAATTTTTATTAAATATAATCCAATAAATATAATTGCAATTAAATTTATGTTTATTTTTTTGTATGAAAAAATTTTAATAATTAAAAATACTTTTTATGGAAAACTATTTTTCAACATGTTTTATGATTTTATTTTAAAAGTAATTTATTTCTATTATAGAAACAGAATTTTATAAAATTGAATCCATATTTGAAATTAAAATTTAAAATTTTTAAAGAGGGAACTTTTTTTAGGTCATAATTAATAGTAAGAGTAGAAAAACTATTGTTACCTAGGTTAACGTTTAAATTGGTTTATCGATATGTTAAACTAAAAGATAAGAGTAGTATTGACATATAAACTATTTAAATCATATTTTACCATCATATTTTGTCCCTATCTAATCTAATATTCTAATATGAGTCCTTTGGAATAATTTTCCATGATAATAACATTATGATATTCTTTTCTTTTTAATAAATTACAAATGAGTAATCTCTCGCCCATATAAAAGGATACTACATCTCCTCTATTCATCAAAATCAATGAATATTATACATAAAAAAATACATATCCAATCAACTTCTTAAAATCAATCACAATGTTATGAATTTATTTTTTGATCATAATACTGTTCTTTCAAGCCTTAATTTGTAAGTGAAATGTCATTTCTCAATGAAGAGGTAAAACTTTTCATTGAAAAATTTCAATTTTATTCATTATTTTAACACTTATAAATATATGTTATCTATTATACAAAACTAATTAAATATATTAAATATTATAAATTTTTATTTTTATTTCTGATCAACCATTTTTTCATATTTTCCATCAAATAGGAAATGAATGTATAAAGCATTCATTTGTGGGTACTAACACCTCCACATAGCGATAGGATTAATTTTACATCACCATCATTCATGGTTGGTAATTTATATGGAATTATTATTTATATATTATATTTATAACATAAATATTAATCTATAATTATAATATGATTTCTACATTCTTAACTTTCCAGTTATTGGAAAACAACAATGTCGCTTGAGTGTACGTGTGGACTACCACTTCCTCACAAGGATGTGACTGGTTTCATAACTAATTTATATTAATAATTAAAAAAATTTATATGATGAATAAATATGATACTTATTTTTCGATTAATATATTATATATTATTAAACCATAACGAATTTTCATGTATTGGAACTATCGACCCGAAACATGCATGGAATATTGACTATTTTTCACCAAATGTTTTATTTTAATGAAAAATTATAAATAAAAAGATAATTACAAATTATAATAGAATGATAAAGAGTAAGGTATGATTAAATATGGTTCTATAATATATATATATATATAATAAATTTCTATTTATTATATATTATATTTTAACATGTAAAAAGTAATAAAAATTTTGAGGTAAGGGATTCTGGTTTTAATATCATTTTAATCAGGAACAATTATTCTTAAATTTCCATTGAGAGAAATTATATATATATTTAATTTAAAATAACTTATATTTTATTATTCTATAATTATTTATATATATTTTTATTTATTAGTACCATTTTCTGCTTGTTTTTACTACAAATGACGAATATTTTTTAAATAAAAGTTGACAATATTTTCTATTTGGTCAAAGATATTTTCATTGATGCATTTACTAATCAAAATTGTGTTATTAAAGTTATTAAATATAATTTAAATATTTTAAAATTTTCATTTCCAAAACATTTTAATTTATTTAAAAAGGGTTACTAATTATATTTAAAAAAACGAATTTCGAACATGTCATTTTTTACTTTTTATAATGGTGTAATAAGAATGTTTTTTTTTAATTAAACATGAACATTTTTTCCCAATATCAAGGCCATGTTTTAATTTAAAGCATACATTAATGGTTTCATTGGTTATTTTAAAATAAAATTATTTTCACAATATTCATTGAATTATTAGTAAAAATTCTATAAAAAAGTATATTTTCTTATGCTATGAATGAAATGTTTGAATGAAATTTTCAAGGAATATTTCATCTATGCCAATATATTTTAAAGATTATTGTTCATAAAAATATATATGATCTTATAAAACTATCCACATTATTTCCCTAAATAACTCATAAATATGATGATTTATGGATGATTTAATGAAACAAATTTTTTTCCATTGGTTAATTATGTTATAAATAAATAATTAATAAATATATTTATCGTGCACATGATAAACAATGAGGAAATGATAAATGTTCTTATGATATTGTGAAACATTTAGAGTTTAATTTCATATGATGGGTGAGTCCGTTATAGTGCACTAATTCATTCGGTAAAGATGAATAAGTCATGAGATAACTATGCTATTTGTGATCCAAATTTCATTTTCAAAATATTATTTGTGGACCTGGTTTCATTCCCACAAGATAATGTGTGGAACTAGTTTTATGACAATATATAAAAGTGTGGACCTATCCTCATTTCCTTAAATTTATGATAGTACCTGATATCATGTATTTCACTTAATGAGTGAAACTGTTACTATTTATACATGTAAACATTATTATAATATTATGTTTTGACACATTAATATGTTTATGATATTGTTTCTTGGATCGTGATATATTATTTATGATTCCATGATATTATGATTTTTCCTTTTTTAGGAAAAGTATTTTTTTAATGAATAACGACTCAAGATATTTCATTGGTTTGATATGGGTTTATTTTGTTATGATCCTGTTATCATATTCTTATAACCATATATGAAAATTGATTGACATATATATAGATTAACATTACTGAGAATCTATGCTCACACTTATTTATGTTTTCCTTCCCCATGTTTTGAGGGATGGACCTATGTATGATATGTCTAGAATAGTATTAATATGAAGAACATTGTGGGAGATATTGAAGATCATTAATGAAATAACATGTTTATGTATCTAGTGTCCAAATAATCTTAAAATTTTTGGTTATCATCCATTTACAACTCTGAGATATGTTGAATATTGATATAAAACAATGAATTATTCACATATGGTATAGTTGGATTTCTTCATTCATGACTCAATTGAGTTATGTATGTAACATCGTTATTCCAACATTGAGCCCTTGGGATTCTAGACACACAATTACAGTGTGTCCCAATATTTATAAATAGTATCATTTTATTGATAACATCCATTATATTCCATGTTTATAAAGTACCTTCCTTTTATTAACTAATTATATATTTGTAACTTTTCATACTCTAGATGTTGAGGCTATCACAGTGGGAATATCCTGCTTCTCATTTCCCTTAGAGGATATAATATTTTATTAAAGACAATTAATCGCCTCCTCATTATCATGAAGTATAGTATCCATATTCTATACCATTGAAATAGATCAATTTTTAGATTTTTTATATTATTAAAGATGTTTTTTAGAGGGATAATTATTTATCCAACTCGTAATTTATAGAAATTTTCTGAAATCTGTTATGAAAGTTCCTCATGTAGATCTGTTTGGATCTTCATTTTTCACCCATTTTCATTATATATATATATATTCAAGGACATATCTACTCATATAAATAATTTTTTCTATATAAATATCTTATATGAATAAATATACATCTTAATGAATAGTGTTATGCTGATCTATAGTTTCATATAAGGATTGGATATATTTTGGAACAAAACACTAATATCCTTCGGATTAATGTATTGAAGTCGTTTCTACACATTCTATTGTTTTTTACATAATTATTTAACTAAAGAATATTTAAAATTTAATGATATATGAGTATATTATAGAACATTTTTAGATGTATAATTATCATTAATATCAATCCCACTTAGCATAGTTTGTGTTTCCTTCCCTCGAAAGTCTTTTTACCACTCCTTTATTCTTTTCTTTTGATATAAGGCTCTCTTCCCCAACTTTATTTATTGTTTTTTCATTAATTTTTTTTTGAAATGTTTTATTGTAGTGGTTTCTTAAACCTAATTTTATTTCATTTATTTCCCATATACTACTTAAATTGTTTTCTATATCTCCAAGGAATTGGCACAATGAAAAATTTTCATATACTTTTCTTGAAAATGATCTTTCAAAAATACTTTTTTGTTTCAATATATCTAATTTTTAATTCATCTTTGAAAAGTCAAAATATAAATGTATATGCTTCATGAACTCCTCACCTCAAGCCACACGAACATTAATATATAATTTTACAACCATAAAAGTTATCTCCATTGAAAAATGGAGGCTCTATCATTTAATATTTGTGTGAAATAAATATAAAACCAGATTTAGAGATTTAAATTCAATTCATATCTTTTTTTATTTGATACTAATTTTTGGGGATATTTTTAACTAAAGAATGCTATTAAGAATCCGGGTGTATACATTTCACTACTTTTCCCTTAGTCCCCTAGGCCATTCGGATCATGTTTTTTTTGTTAGTATGAACATTTTCAATATATTATTATCTCATTCAAATCACATCTAACAAAAAAATACAGAATGTACCATATTCATAGAACACATTTATTTATTTTTGGTTCACCAAAAAGGGATAATCCATAAAGCATACACACAAAAATTTGTTAGTTTACCAGAATCCACTATAATCACATTTTATGGATGAATGTTTTTAAGTAAGAATCAATATGTACTAAAAAAACACCCCTTTCTAGGATATGGAAGGACTCACTATAAATTCAAGGGACACTCCCTGTTCTTCTCCTCTGTACACTTCTCTAATGATGGAAATAATTATTTTATAGATGTGGAGGTATCTTCATGTTCTTCATAATAGTATGCGTGTATCACACATCTATATTTGATGCTTCTTTGAATTCCAATATATTTCTTTTATAATCATCAATGTCCATATGAGATTAAAAACTCAATGTGATGTTTGAGTATTTTTCTTCCACAATAAAATAGTAACATATCTTCTTTTATATAATCATATTTTCACAATAAATTTATCGTATTATGATATTCTTATTCATCACCCAAATATAGATATGGATCACCATCTTATTCAATAGATCTTTGTCACTTGAATTGAACTAGATGTGTCAATGGAATTATATATGACTCTTCATCTAATTTTATACCATAGGTATCAATACTGATATCACTATATTTTTAGTAGTGTTATAAGAAGTTTTTATATGACCTTAAATAATCCAACCCTTAATATAATGGTTGGGATTAATTATCCTTTTTTAATATCTAAAAAATCATGTTATGTTTACCACATGTTTTAAAAATGTCATTATAAGACAATTAAAAGGATTCTATCTGAATAAATATCATTCCATCTGCTAATATTAAATTATAAAACAATCATACAACATTCTAGAGACTACTTGTTAATAACATCAATCCCTTCATCATGACATGATCTTCTCCTTCTCCATCATAATAATGGCATGATAACCTACATCATGGAGTGTTTTGGATTCAATTATCATATCCATAAAATCCATGAAATATAATCAATTGAAATCATACATGATTATGTAGTGAAACTCCCAATCATCCCAATTCTTCAAATATGCCACATCATAACAATATATATCATGGAGTGATCAATTAATATTTCTAAAAATATTTCTTCATACTGTCCTCAAGGTCAAATCACCTAGGTGAAATTCCACATATTTATTTTGTAATGTTGTAGTTTAAAACTCTTCCATGATATAGGAACCTTCAAATTGTATGTACCACTGAAATTAACATTAATAATCAACATTAAAATATATGTGTATAATTGTGTTTCTATTATATATTTTATTTTATGATTTATAATACACATCATATTGAATGACTCACAACCACCATAGATTCTTCAATAATCTAGCCTTCATCATCCTCCCATTTCATAGTCACCATAATGTTCACAACACCTAGTGAAATATTTTGTATTCAATTTCATCATCTATAAGTATTCCATATTTTGGTGGATGAAATATAAATAATATTTTATTATTAATAAACCATTACATTTTCTCTTCTATAGTGTGGTTATAAATCCACAGTGTAAATTAATTTTATGAATTTTATGAATTATTCATTTACTATAGTTTACAAAAAAATATTATATATACATGGTAAAGTCACATAATGAATTTTCCACATTTAAAGACATCTTATAGAAAATAATACTAAGTATACATGAAAGGGTTTTTTCCTTTTACTCAATTTAACATCCCAAAATATGTTATTTATTACATAAAAATATTATGTAATGGAATTTCAATTCATGAAACTTCTCCCACATGAAATAATATGTCACTTCGCACAATGAGTTCTGATAATACCTTAAAATTTCCCCATGACATCACCAATAAAATATATTATGTATCCTTCAAATATATCTAATGTATACAAGGTTTTTTTAATTTTACAATCTTCTAGTGAACTCCAATCATAACATGATACTTATGATCACATCATAGTTTCTTTCAATAACTCCAAAAACACAATATTGTTCTTCCATTGATTTTAAAACATCTATATATCCTCTTAAAAAAAACTTCATAAATTTTAATTATTCAAAATATTATTGAACAACTAATTCATACATCTTCATTAATTAATTTTTTTAGAATAACTCTACATCCACAATAACCTGAATAACTTTTAATTAATTTATTGTATACCAACTACTTCACACATATTCTAGGATCGTGTTTTCTAGAACATTTAGTAGACCATACCCTACCAAGATAACTTTAGGACATATAATTTCTGGAAAAAATATAATTATTTTCAAACTCCAAAACCATGTTTTTCATTATTATATATTCAACAACTTCAATAGTAACTATCAATAAATCCAACAAAAAACCTTTTGGGTTCAACAATTAAGTAGTCATAAATAATGATCATGCAATCATCATATTATTTTTAAAATAGCCTTATCATATTCTTCAATCCATTCATAGATTTTTACAATCATAACGGCCTGAATATGAATGGATTCTTTTAGTTTTTTAGATTACCCTTTATGGGAAGTCCTAAAATGTAATCTCGACCCTACACTATAAGATATTATGGTTATCATACATTATATCTTTGAATAGTCCTTGTAATATATTTTTTTCCTTGGTTATAGAGTGTGATATCACTCCTATATGAAACAAAATTTTTCTATTTTGTGGAAATTAAGAGGTTATAATACTACTCTTTATCATTATAATAAGTTTGGATATATTTAGTTGAATCATCATTAGTGGTAGTATGATTATAAATAAATAAAAAACACATAAATTCTTCAAAGGATGATTGGACATAAAAATTATACCTTTACAGCATAGTAGTGTAACCTTTGGGATATCCCTTGAAAGGCATAATACATTAATAAAACAATACTGTAGAGGTAAATGGTTAGTAATGAAAATTTAATATCAAAAAAGTAATGTTTAAGGAGAAATAAATCAATGTGTAAACATTAGCAATAAAATTAGATTTATTCAAGTATATAAGAGAGTTATTAATAGAGAATTACCATAAAGAATTATTATCCTCAATGGAATGTTTTAATAAAGCATCATCCACCATATTTTCCTCCCTATATATTTGAGTATCCATTAATGAAATAGTTTCCAATTATTACAAACTCTATGAGAATTAGTGAAAGAGATTCTAGGGACATTGATAAGATTGATTCCTAATAAGGTCTACAACTAATTTTTAATCACATTAAAAAACAAATCACTCCATACAATTTTTTTAACATAACTGAATGTATGTTTCAAAACCCAAGCCCTGTATTTATGTAAAATAATGGTTCCAAGGAATTGTTACAAGAATCCCTTAATAACTTCCATACTGGTTCTGAAAATATACATACAGCCTTCAATATCAGGCATACCATGAGTAGCCTTATACATGTTTATTTTAATCCATGATGGGAGGTGTGTGATCCACTACAAAAATTTTGGATTAATGGGACACCAGTGAACATAATCCAAACCCAACCATTTGATAGTAATGAATTCTACCATGGTCTTATTGATAGACCCAATTTTGTTTATAAATTTTAATGTCCTTAAAGATCCCAATATGCATATCCTTTAATTGTTGGTTGGATCCTTTAAACTGGGTGTCACTTCTATCCGTACAAATATAGTGATAAACCAAAACAACAAAATAAATAGAAGATTCATCACTTGTGTGATAAGATTAAAAAAATGCCCCTATAAAACCATAATGAACTTAATTAGTATGCAATACACATTGGAAGATATTCCTCCATTTATGTACATCTAATTGAAAAATTTATTCTCAAAAAATAAATTAACACAATTTTCATTGTTTCCCCGACATAGAGAGTGGAATGAAAGGATATTACATATATCCATTTATAACATACAATCTATTCGGATCTGATTGTGCCATAATTTATATATCAAGATTTGAATTATCAGTAAGATGAAGGGTATCATGATGAGTCTCTTCTATTAATGGGGAACCTTAGCGTGACTATACACGTGTCTGTAATATAGCTCCAGAGAGACGAATCCAAGCCTAGAAGGGTGAAACAATATATTTTCATTCTATTTGAATTGGAATGAGGTAATATTTTTTAATATCATGATGTAGGAAGAGTTATACCTATTAAAAAAAATAAATATATAAGGAGATATAAATATAATATAAAGGAAGGCCTCAGAAGCCATTATAAATTGGATTACTCTGCCAAGGTGATTTCTAGATTTAAAAAAAAAAGAATATTTTGTAAGCCTTGATTAAGTGTCTTGAATAACTTCGTCATAAAGGACTCTGATTGAAGGAAAAAATGAGGGTGGGGGTACTGGACCATAAATTCCATACCCAAGAAATTCATTAATAAAAATAAATATTAGTAGAAGAGTCAAGGATTATAGGTGAGTGTAAAAATCAATTTATATTTTGGAGTTAATCAAAGTTAAAAAGTAACATCCAAGCTCCAAGATGAAAAAGAGTCACAATATTCCACAAATTTCCTTATAAAATCCTCCCCTTGCATGTTTCCCTATATATAGATATGATATACCATGTGATAAATGTTTCTAATGTAATTTATCAATTAAATCTAGTCCTCGTAGAGTTGTGATGAAAACTAAGATGATTTTAATTTGAAAATACTGACAATTGAAACAGAATCAAATTTAATCAATAGATTGTTCCACATAAAATACATGTCACACTATAGGTCATGAATAATATCCCATTATAATAAGTGGTTTAATTAATAATAATCATCATAATAATGAAAAAAACAAAAATAATAGTTGTATAATTTTATGTTTTTGCAGTATTATTAGTAACCTACATTAAGAGAAGGGTTAAAAATTGAAAATTCAAATGCACACACCCAAATAAAAAACATGAATTGAACTATAATCAACCCACAATAACAGATCCAAATAATTAATTATCCCTTATTATAAATTTTAGTCCCATATATGACCCTTGTTTTTGGTTTGTATGACCCATTTTCCCAAGTTTTTGAATGTTTAGTTCTTGTGAAATCTGGATGCACAAATCGGATGGCCTATCTGCAAGGCCTTAAAATTATAATAATAAGAATAATAGTAGTAATAGTAGTAATATTAGAATTATTAATAATAATAATACTTATTATTTATATATTGATCAGATTATAGACCACAAATACACACACCCAAGGAAACAAACTGGGTTAAGCATCATCCCTCCCCACAAGATTGAAAAGCACCCACAAGGACCTGTTATACTTCTTTTGAATACCCAAAGACTTTGTGGCTTGAAATATTATATCGTGGACCAATGACTATATTTTTTTGGCATGAATACATAATAACCTAATCCATTATATTTATCTATCTATTTTCCATGAAATTTTTCCCACTCAAGCCCCATTTTGTGTTTCCTCTTCATGTATTGTTTGAGTCATATTTTATAACTCATGACCATGTTCCACCTATACAATCTATATGAAAACATCAGGCCTAAAATGTTATTATTTTCTGACCAACCATGTAACAACCATTATGTAGGATACCCCCATGGATTCTCTTGAATATTCCACCTTTGATGTGAATATGACCACTAGTGCTATAAATAACATGCAAATTTGTGTCACCTTTCATTGACTCTTGCCACCAGCCGTCACTCAATGTTTGTTGTTCACATTACCGATTTTTAGCCACACTAGAGATACTTCCAAATCACTTATTTTTCAAACAACCCAGCTATGTTAGTTAGTTATGACAGTCCCTCTTTCTCTATACAATCTTGATAAACCCCAAAAATTGCATCCACACAACCACCCAAATAAAACCAGGGAAAATAAAGAAACCAATAGTGGATGAAACCCCACTATATATTCAACCTATAAGGTATCATACTACATTTACAGAACTTTGGCTATGAATAATAATAATAATCATAACAGTAATAGGAACATTAATAGTAGTAGTAATAAAAGAAATAATAATATTAATATTAATAATAATAATTATTATTATTATTATTTCCAATGGTCAAGGAGGGGGTTATAAAAAATAAAAAGAAAATCCACATAAAAACATGTACAATGTACACTAGACGACTCGAAATCAAGATTCTCCTAAGGCCCCTAGGGGACATATCCAACCCACTTGTACATTGGGGGAAAATAATAATAATAATAAAGGATGGATTGAATTATGTGTTTGGAAAACAAAACCCACGGTTCCTTTTTTAAAATAAAGGTAAATTCATACAACATGATATGACATTAGAAAGAGTGAAACACACTTCCAGAAGGAGATAAATAAGAAAAATACTAATCCAATGTCACTACTTACATTCAAGTGATCATGTAATTTATCAGAATAATAATAATAATATTAATAATAATAATAATATTATTATTATTATTTTCATCACCATCATCATCATCATCATCACCACCACCAACATTATTATTAATACTACTATTAAAATATTTCATGATTGATCTAAAATGATAAAAATATACACATGTACACACACATACACCTAGGGAGGCTCAATCGCCGAACCTACTCCTCACTGCAATAGGGGAACAACTACTAGGTTCATCCTACAGGGACAGTAGTAGTAGAAAAAACAGTAGTAATTGTAGTATTATTTATATGAAATTGTTATAAGAGTAAAAAAAGAAAATAAAAACAAAACCCAATGGGTCTAAAACAAAAAACCAAACAAAATAAATAATAATAATAATAATAAATGTAATTATTTGTGGGTAAATACATTTGAAACCACTCACACAACCAATAAATTTAACTCATCTACCCCCCAAAGGGACGGAACACCCCTAATTACGTCACACAGACACACACACCAAAATAGGTACCAAACTTCTTATAATAGGGCCTAAAGGACTTATATATAGGTTATAAGGGACTTAGAACACAACCCCGCCTGAGATGGGATTTTCCATCAATTTTTGGGTGTTCTGATACAATATTTATTCCTTTTAGAGTATCTATAAAAGGTACACTATTTTCCATTGGGAAATTCATATCCACTTAGATTTGAACTGTGGTTTCTTTACTTCTAGAACATTAATTTTTACTATAGGGATATCAGTACAGTTGTAGAAATGACTGAAATAACAACAAAAAACAACAAAAATAACAATGATCGCAATCTAGATAGTTCTAGTTAAGGGTTTAGAATAAACTAAAAAAATGAACACAACTAATTTTTCAGCTTGAATCATATCTATTTCCCCCTCAAAGGTGAGTCCACTTTCCTATATGACCCATGTTACCATTTTTTATGATCATTAGAATGATTTCTTTTAATTTACTATTATGTTCATATTGTTCATTCATATAACATTAATAACATTCTTATGCATCCATATTAAATCATGCACATGGCTAATATATTGGTTAATTCTTCTATTGTGTTATAATAATTTACATCCACCGATGTCCTATGCATCACCTAATATATCACATTTTTTTATTCCCATTAAAGTTGATTGATCCCAAAAAAACATTTTAGAAAAATTAACATCATTGGAAATGTTTTACTTGATTTGACCATAGCATATGATAAATATTCATGATACCAATATGAGTGGCCACACCCATGAATAATGCACATATCAACATCTTCACTCCCAAACCAAAACCATAGTTATTAAAATGTAGTTTATGGTTGAACCCTCAACCCTTTATCTAAGAAAGTATAACCATTATACATGAATAAATTATTTATTGAAAAAAAAACAACAATAAAAATATAAATAACAAAAATAATAATAATATAGAAAAAAATGAAATAGGTCCTCTATTTTAATAAAAAAGATCCTTCAACCCAAACTTTTTTTTAAAATAACAATTACAATAACAATAATAATATGAATAACAAAAAATAACTATAATAGTATAATTTACAAAAAATAGAAACACAAATAATAATAATAATAACAAAAACAATAATAATAATAATAAAAATAAAATTATTAATAAAATAATGTTAAAAAAGAATAAAAAACAATAACATGAATAAAAAAATATAAAAAAACAAAATCGAAACTAATAATCCGAAACATTACGCAGAGGACTTGAACCAAGCCCCTCCATCCATATAAATCCATTTTTAATTTTCTCTTAATCCACTTTGAGGTTAAGTAGTAACCACACATATAAATAATCCAAAATAAACCCAACATGAGTGCAAACCCAAATAGAATGACCCAAAATTAAATTCCATACATTAAAAACAAAACAAAATGGAAGATACAAATGGGAGAAATTGACCAAGATAGGTTCCTCGTCACTACTCTAGAGCCCCATATTACCCCACCCAATCATTGAATAGAAACCACCCACGAACCCTCACAATTGAGACCACAAACCAATATAAACCAGTAAGAGTAAACATAAATCAAATTACAGAACACACCTTCAATCCAACCATTGTCACTTCATCGTCATCAAATTTACAAGATGAAACTATCATCCAATTCACCATCAACCAGTAATAAACATCACAAAACCATCATTGAGATGAACTGATGTACTAAGGATCACATCATGACTACCCATTCAAAGCACTTCTTTCATCAATGATGCCAAAAACCACAAATAAGAACAACCCTATTGTAAACCCCAAGTAAAGAAGTGATGTTGATAAATAAAAAATCTTATGGACTGATTAAAACATGAACATAACATCCAAAACCCTCTTTAAATGCCACCCACTTGGACACACTGGTAGAGGCATGATGAATCCTAATGTAAGTATAACATCCTCAATAATGATCCAAAACCTATTTTGGGACCAAAAAATACATCCTTTAGGATAAAAACCATTCGATGTCATCACCATTACACATATATTAAATAAATAGAAGACACCACGCTACTTTTTTATGGTTTCTAGACTGTAACCTATCACCATGACACCGCGTCATCATCAATCACACTTGCAACCATCATAAGTCATCACATCATCACTATAAATTCAAACACAATCTTATCATCGGTGTCATCTAAATCAGAAATAAAATGAAAATGATTCTTTATGGAAATCTCTTTTTCCTTCATAAAGTGAAACCAATCACATGAATCGCTTTATAGAACACTATTCTCCACTTAAAAAACACATACCAAAGCTTAATATTGAACCATTTCCCTAGACCGACCTAAAGATGAGTGATGAGACATGAATACTTTGTAGATTTGAAGCTCCCTAAGTACTCCATAGAGATTCATGACCTTTATTATACTGTCAATGTATATATATGAAGCACCACCATGAAACCTTTAGGCATCATAAAACCACTATAAATAGAGAAAACCTATAAAATGTAGTAAAAAACTATAATCAACACCTTAGAAAACCACAGGTCATACCTCCTAGGACACTGTAAATTCCATCACCTCCCAAACCAACCCCAAAAAAGAACTCTATACAAGGTGAGATCATAACACAAAATATGTGGTACAATTATATGAATAAATACCAATGGTATCAAATAAATGATGCGACCATAGAGGATAATGACAAGGAGAGTGCATCATTGGTATGATATAATAGAAGATTCAAGGAGAGAAAAAGAGAATAGGGATTTTGAAGAATAAATCTAGCAAAAATAGGGATTAGATGATGTTGGATGGAAGGAAAAGTATCCCCCTACAGATCATTGTAGAGGAGGAACCCTGCGATGTGTGATAGGGGAGATAAATCTTCTCAGAGGCTTCCTCCCTAAAAACTACATCATTCTCATTTGTCTTAATACAAAAAAGGCCCTATAAATTTGATATAATAAATTAGAAAGATAATGATGATGATGATGATGAAAATGATGATTATAATGAAAAGGGTAATGATAATGATAGAGATAATTAAAATTGTAATGATAATTAAGATAATTATAGTAATGAATATGATGATAATAATCATTATGATGATTATGGTGATGATGATTAAAATTATTATAACGATAATAATTACAATAAATACAACAACAATAATAAGAACAAAACAAATAACAAAAACCAGATAAGTATTATCTCTAATTACACCATTTTATTACATAGTCCAAGATGACATTACAAAAGTTTCAGAATTCCTTATAAATGGGGCTCATAGGCCTTAGAACCGAGCCCCCCAAAAAATGATGTTTTTCCTATATTTTTTGAGTGTTTTTATCTATTATATGTTCCTACTTTAGTAACAATTTTTTTTTCATTTTTAGTGTTACTAAAGTACATCTTGAAATTCACCATATAACGGACTCAAACCTATGTTTCTTTTTTGTTAGTAAACCACCCAGTAACACTGGAATACAAATGTATAAATAACAAAAAACCTACATAATATAATGAAAAAAACAAAATAAAACCAAAAACAAAAATAACAACAACAAGAATAACAAAAACTACAAAAAAATAACACCAATAATGAAAAAAAAACAATAATAATAACCACAGAAGGACCAATCCATGACCCTAGATAGAAAACCCATTCCATATTTATTAGATAAAATAAAAAAAGATTAAAAAATAGAGGATAGAAACCATGATGAAATTAAAATTCTTTAATCATAATGATAATAATTAATACAAGAAACAACCTATAAAAAATTGAAATAATAAGATCAATGTTAAAGAGTATACAAAAATTTATAACCCATAATCACCAACCATTCATCATCACCACACACTCATTCCATATATATTTAAACACAAAGATATAATGTCAAAGTAATAAACAATAAATATTCACATGGTAAAAGAGAAACTATCTTTCTAGATATCTACAATTACTCCCTAAATCCTAGAACTAGAATTATTTGTATAATCAATCGAGTGCATGAAAATATTAGCACATATTTGATAAAAATAATTTTCATCAAAGTTATATAATCTATCCATGGATATAAAAATATATGTTATTATTAATTAATTAAATAATGCGTTCGATGTATTTCTCCTTAAACAACAATGAAACTACATAAATATAGACCTTTCTAAGGTTGCTATAGATTTATAACGTATAAATAGTAGTAACAAAAATATAAAATATATAAAAATAAATATATTAATGTTGAATATCGACACAATTTTAATATCTTAGTAAATAATAAAATATTTTATTACACTTGAAAGTTATTATATAAAATGTATATTTTTCTTGTTTTATATTTTTATGATTAACACTTATTTTATGAATATTTAACATACGAAAAAATAATTTATTATAAAAAAAATTCACAGAATTTTATGATTTAATTTTAATGTTATGTTCATAAACATAAATATGTGAATTTGATAGAATTAGTATCATTTTTTCTTTCACTAAATTCATATTAGCTGAAGAAGAATTTTGTATATTTTACATAAATAGTAAATTTTCAGGTGAATAGCTTAAATACAAATTTAATTAATTTAAAAAATTTATTAAATTATTTTATAAGAATACATTGATATAATTTCAATCATTTTATAGGTATAATTAATTTTAAAATACTATTTTAAATTTATAAACCAATGCTCAACATTTTGAAAGTTTATCTAGTGATTTGATGAAAAAAAATTTATGTAGTTTTTATTAATTAATTATAACATGATGAAATGAAGTTTTTGATTTTTTAAAGTTTTAAATAAATATTTTTTAATAGGGTTTATTGTTTAATATTAATTAAAATCAATGTCCTTGATAAATATATCTTCACCATAAATCATTTGTCTAAAAAAACAACTTTTTCAAATAACGGGTTTTCTGCGCATTGCTTGCACTAACATTAAGATTAATTTTTATATAATACAAATATTAATTTTATAAAGTTATTATTATAATTTTTATAATAATTTTCATAATATTTAATAATTCCAATTTAAATTTGTAGTAAAATTTAGATTTTTATGATTATTTCTAACTAGCATGAAAATGGGGTAACAATTATTTTTAAATTATTGTTTTATTAATATCAAAGAATTCATATTGATTAACTAAATTTAAATCCATTAAATTATGAATATAATTTTTTTTACAAAAAAATAAATAAATATATTAACACTAATTTAATTGTTAATCAAAACTAAATATTATTAGGAATCCATAATGGACAAAATATATTTTTCAACTAAAATATTTTTTCTACACATTATATTTATTAAAATAAATGTTAATTTTGTAATATTTAGTTTTCAAATGTGAGTAAATAAATGTTAAATTTGGTTCTATAACATAATAATCTTGTTACATGTTATATGTTTTATCATTAAGGATACATAAATTCACATAGTTAAAAACAAGTTACCCAGTTTAAAAGTAAAAAAAGTAAATTGTAAAAAATCAATGGTAAAAACACTATAACCTATTAAAAAAATATTTGAAAAATATATTTGTGCTTTTATCAACATATATACTCCAAAAAATAAATAATTCTGAATATTTGGTTCCATTTAACTTTGAAGAGGTTATTTTAATTATAGCATAATGATGAGTGTTTCTAAGAGTTCCCCTTTTCTCCGCTTAAAATATTATACCAATACCACCATTAAAATATAACCCTATCTTTCCAATTACTCCTTGAAAATATTACATTATACTCTATTTATAACCTTATCCTATAAAATTAATATCATATTCACTTTTGTTTTCCCAATTCCTATAATTTCAATTGATCTTCTAGTTGAAAAATTAAATCTTTAACATAAGTGTTATCACTTCTTATGATTTACTTCATAATCGTACTCTTAAAAATTTATTGTCACCTTATTAATATGATTAATTATGAGTCATAATTATAATTATGTGTTGTTATATTATTATTCAAAACATTATTTATTCATTTTCATCGACATAGAAAAAGTAAATAACATTGTTAGTTCTTTGTGCAGACTACAACCTCCACAAAGCGATATAGTTTGTTTTCCATTACCACTTTTCATGGTTGGAATTAATTATGGAATCGATGAATACATATGATATGTATAATATAATCATGATCCTAAAATTTCAACTTAACATACACCTTCAACCCCTATCATGCTTTGAGATATAGAAACTCTTATCTTGCGTATATATGAATTTCCACCTCCATGATTAACTATTTTTCCTTTCTAGCCAATATTTTCATATATTATTTGAATATATTAATTTTTAGTTAAACATTAAGAAAAATAAAAAAAATATCATTATGATTATTTTTTAATGATATTATGTCAAAATAAAAACCTCCTTACCCATACTCACCAATTGAGTTAAACTGTATTGAAGTTTCGGTCTGTTTAACCACATATGTGATCAATGATATAAAATAAAATTTTCGATGAAAATGGGAAAATAAAAACCTATATTATTACAACAAATTAATTAAATCATGACAATTAAGTGGTTTTTGAAATACTATATAAAATATTTAAATTATTATTATTGTATCTTTTTATTTTTCCAATATTATCTACAATAGTGGTTTTCAATTTGAATTTCACATAGTGTAACCTAAACACATATGGAATTAACGAAAAATATTTTAAATAAATATAAGTCATATATTAAAAAATATTAAATTATATACCAATAATTATCATAACAATAAATGAAGGGTAATGATATCAAAATTATTAAACATATGAATAATAGAATTAATGTTATTAACACCTGATGTTGAAAAAAGCTTACAACAATCCAAAAAATGAATAGAATTTTATTAATTAAGAGTATAAATGGGAATATATGTGACTAAAATTATGAAATATTTAATTATAATTTTTATATTTATGACACAGGAGGTTTAATAACTTCTATGGAAATCAAGGGTAATGGTAACTAAAACTACTTTCTTTGAATTATATAATTTTTTATTTGAACATCGTTTTCCAAAGTAATTAATTTTTAAATAATATTTAATTATAAATTCTAGGTAAAATATATTTTGAACCAATTATATTTATATTAATGTTGTCTTTTTCATCGTTCTTGAAAATAATGGATACTTTCGAACACATGGCCATGAATTTTACGATTAAAAATTCAAAAATGTTTTCAAATGATCTTTTTTTATTATCTTCAAATGATATATCACTAGTGGAGTTACGATTCATGTTTCAACCTATATTATTCTTTTTTTATGTTCTTATTTTCTTGATCATGTTTTATATATCACAGGATTTAGTTTATGATGTTTTTAAACCATTTGGATGTTTTATGAAACCCATTTTATTTCCAAGGGTTCTTTATCTAATGATAATGAATTAATTTTTTTATATTATTTCAAACCCATTTTATTTACATGGATTCTATATTTTATGATTTGTAAATTTCATTAAACAAATTTTATTTATATGGGATATTTTTTGAGGTGATGATTACTATTATGTGGAACATAAACGTATGAACTATGAGATAGGTTGGACTTATATCATCATCATATGAATTGGGTAAAAGATTATATCCTATGATATAAAATCATTATGTGTATGGGGTATCAATTATATAGTATCAAAAAGGGTGAGTTTGATGAATTTTACCTCCACTCATAATTTTACGTGTGAATGGGTTGGAAGTTATTGAGGCCCACAAAGATAATAAATAATTTGTTTATGATTGTGCCACATTCTTTCCAATTTTTCATGGATCATTTTATATAATTCATATTTTATTTTCTCATTTCATGGTAAAATTGTTATCATTTGAGATGTTATGTCTATCTTTGAGGTGTATAGTGTACACTTATTGAATTACATTTCTTTTAAATCAGATATTTTTCTTTATTCATTATTTTCCAAAATATTATAACCAAACAATTATAAAAATTGTTATATTATCCCTTACATGTAATTTGAGATCACCCATTCTTATGTTTACCTTAAATAATACTTCAATAAGATTATGTCCCATGGAAGGCCTATGAGTGGAATTAGATTATGAAGAACTGTTCGCATCCTATGAAATAGGTCTTCTTAGGTTTCTAGTCTCCAAGTCACTAAACCGGCAGGTACTTGGGTTACATGAATTTTTATGCATGTGATAATTATAGCATGATATTAATGTATCATTTATTAATTTTTTAAACAAGGATGCTTTATTTGGTATTAGTGGAGAGTTTCTTTTTTGGAAATTAGGATGAGAACAGTAGTAAAAAAATCATAAATAGAAGTTTATGATAACATCCTAATATTTTGGTAATGTAAGGATTATGTGGTTTTCCAATAAATACATGCATGTAAATATACTAAAAGTTGAAATGGTTTGGAATATATTAATATTGGGATAATAACCCCTAAAATAGTTTTTTCAGTATATCCAAGCCATTATTCTATTCCATGGTGAATGGTCACTTACTAAGCACCTTATTTGACTCTCTTAAGGGAAATTCCTAGGTTAATTCACATTTTATTTATAAACCATTATGAAGTATTTGTTTATCATGTTAACTAGTATTGTTATGTAAAATATAGTAGGGAAATAATTCTGTATTAACTATATTGAAATTGAGGGAGTAATTAAGGAAGAATATACTCATTTTTTAAAGTTATTTCTTCTAAGATCATAGTTTTCTTCTTTAAAAAATCACCAATACATATATCCTAACCATGAACATTGTTTTATAAAGGATATGGTAGGATGAATAAGAAATTGAGATAATTATGTATTCAATGGAAAATTTCATGATTGTACAAAAGATATGAGTATTGGAGTTCACAATTACATGGATATACTCACTCAACTCTATAAGGTTTCTAATAATAACATGAATAATTTAAAGATCCAAAACACACTATGAATGGATCATATTTATATTGAATACTTTATGTTTCAATGTAAAAAATAATTTAATTAGACTTCTATAATAGTAAATTTTGATCAATGTTTTAATGCGATGGAAATGACATTTTCTGTCGAATAGTGATCTGAGCATGAAAGGTTGTTTTGGATTTCTATCATCAGGAAGGTGAGAATGAACAATGGGGGAATGTAATTAGGAATACATTGACATGGGAAAAATTTATTATATGATTTAGTATTATTTTAAGTGAATATTATTCACTAGGTATTTCCCTCAATCTCATAAAAATAAGGTGGAATGAGAATTTCATTAATTTAAATAAATGGAATTTTAGTCCGTTATGTCATAAGTGGTAAAATTCATGACACCTTAAAGATAAACCTAAAAATATATCTATAGAACTAAAAAAAGATTGACTTGTTATTTTTTTCTTAAAACCAATTCTCCATAAGACATTAGTTTTAAGGGAATTTAGAAGTAATGAGAAAGTAATTTGACTCACGCTTAATATTGATATGGAGAATGGATACCCACCTGATATTAGAGAAAGGAAAATAAATATAGAGTACCATGGATTCCAAAATGAACTATATCTTATGGGTAATAAATTCCAACTAACCACATATAATTTTTTTGGGGAAAAACCCTGGTAATTACCTTATTTATTTTGGGAAGTAGTAGTAGTGTGGTAAGGAATGCCACCTAGCTTGTGATTTTCAAAGAAAAAAAAATTGTTTGAATAACATAACTAAGGGGAATAAGACCTTAGATTATTATTCACATACTCATAATTTATTCAAATTATTTGTGTATAGGAATAATGTGAATTTGTTTCCAAACCTTAGGGTTAATGATGTTAATAAATAGTAACATCCTCCTAAACCAAGGGAAAAAAGAGGGAATAGACATTCAAAACTAGAGAGGTAGACCACAATAATGATTTAGTGAAAGGTAAAATCATTCTACACTATACAACCATTAATTAATTTGTTATTCTAGTCATTAACATTCTTTTATCTATTATAGGTTTTAAAATAATATGGATTCACCACCTGTATCGTTGGATATTTATCGATATATGAAAAAACAAAATGTCACACAAAAAGAAAATAATATATAAAAATACTCTCCAATAAATATTTTTGGGAAGGTGATTCTATAAGATCTCATTCTTATCCCTATAGTTTAATTTAATACAATTCTTGGTATAAACCATATTTCATTATATAAATCTCATATCGGTTACCAAGGAAGTGAAATATACTTTCACATCCATAATTTTTTAATTATCATGTATCAATTAAAGGATGATCCTACATATACTCTTGAATAAAACAATATAATATGGGACATGATACTGATAAAAATAGTTTTGATTCTAATATTATCTTTGTAGAAGTAAACAGTGAGAACATACCTATTGTTTGGGAAAATGATGAGATATTTCTAGATGAATTTCTAGGTCTTCACACAAAACAAGAGGTTGATTTCTCAATAAAAATAATAAATGTGTCTTTTTACATATCAATGAATCCTTATAAAATGGATTCCATTTAATTTGTGTACTTAAAGATGAAATTTCCAGAGAATATTGAAAATGTATTTATATGCTCCAGTGCTTCACCATAGGGTAAACAAGTCATCTTTCTAAAATGGAAGAAAAGATACATGTGTCTTGATATCTATTATCATGAGATTATTAAAACCATGTTACAAATCAAGCATCGTTTTCCCCATATTGATAATATTCTTGATAAACATAGAGGATCTCGATTTTTTTCAATAGTTGACCTTATGAAATGATATCATCAATTGACGGTAAAAAAGAAGGATATTCCTATGAAAACATTCTAGACAAGGTATGGAAACTATGATTTTAGAGTGATACCATTTTTAATTACCAATTATCCTACTATCATCATGGATAATATGAATAGAGTCTTTATATATAACATGGATGAATTTTAGTAGTATTTATAAATTATATTCTTATATATTTCAAAAGAAAAGAAGAGGATGAAGATCACTTAAATACTTTTCTAAAGACCATAAAGGAGAGACTATATTTCAAACTCTGCAAATTCAAATTCTGGATATAAAAAGTATAGTTCTTGGATCATGTCATCACTAGAGATAATGTATATATAGATCAATCAAAGACTGAGATTATTGAAAAATTTACCCAACTCACAACTATAACTAAAATAATCTGTTTTCTTGGGGTAGATATATATTATTAAATTTTTTTGAGAAATTTATCATGGTTATAAAATCCATTAACCATGATAACATTTAATGGAGTCAGGTTCCTCTCAATCAAAGAATGTGAATAATTATTAAAGGATATTAATGAGGAGATTTTCACTACATTTCTGCATACATTACACTATAGTGGATAATTATTTGAAATTTAAAATGATGCATCATTAAGAGTTTTAGGATGTGTTCTAATGAAAAATAAAAACTCAATTTCTCATTCCACATTCTAATTAAATAATCATGATGAATATTAATCGATACATGTTTAGGAATTAGCGATGTTTATTTTTGCATTAAAAATATGGTATAATTACATTTATGGTTAAATTTTTGGTATTTAAATTGATCATAAGATCACGAAAAAAATTCAAATAGAATGATTTGAACATGCACTTAAAGAGATAGATAGAGATAATAAAATATTGTAGCTGCTTGATATATTACCACCCTTGAAAGGAAAATAAGGTGGATGGTACCCAAAGTAGAAAAAATCATGTTACATTAACCATGATTAGTATTGAAAAAGACTCAATAATCATGGATATATATAGTATTAATCTTGAATTGATATGGTATGCAGAGAAATATTAAATCCTCTAATTTTTACCACAACTCTCTATTCTTTCGTGGATCGAAGAATCCATGAAGGATGATGTGGAGCTAAAAAATAATACAGATAATATTATAGAGTTCAACTTTGATAAAGAATTAGTTCTAATGTTTTCAAATTAGATACATTTCCCATCTACATTGGAACTAAATATAGAAATTTTTGTAAGGAAAATAAATCATCTTTTTCTATACATCCTGAGAGAACAAGATGTATAAATATCTAAATAAAAAAGTATAGTGGGATAACATGAAGAGGGAAATATGAAAGTATATATCATGATTCATGGTATGTCAATAAGTTATGGAAGAGAGAAAAAAATACTAAATGGATGATGAGAATATTAGCCATACCTATATGGAAATGGGAATACATCACTATATATTTCATCGTAGGACTCCCCTGAACATGTAATGGTTATAATTCAATATAGGTTGTAGTTGATCTCCTTACAATGTTAGTGCATTTAATTTACATAAAATATGATTTATCATTAGATAATCCTTCCAGGGTATACATTAATGAGATAGTTAAAATTTATGGATCACCCCTCTCTATTGTATGTAATAAAAATCCAAGGTTTACATCAATATTAAAGAGAATTATTCAATAACCACTAGGGATTGCACGTAATATTAGAATCCCTTAACACCCTCAGTCATATGTTCAATCTAAGAGAACCATTAATACTTTAAATGTTACATTGAGATAACTTTAAAGGGATTAAAATGTTTTTTTGGATCAAAATATTCCCCTGATAGAATTCTCATTTACAATAGTTTCCCTTCTAGTGTCCAAAAGACACAATATCCGGAATTGTGTGGGAAGAGATACATGACTCCAACATTACAAGATGAAGTTAGGGAAATAAAGATGATAAGGGCTAATCATTTAAAAGAAATAATGAAAATTTTCAAATCCATTCATCTAAAAATGAAAATAGTGAAATTTTGAGAAAAGATATATGCCAATATTAATCAAAGAGATATAGAAATAGAATTTAGAGATAGTATTTTTTTTGAATATCTAAAATGAAATAGGTTATGATATTTGGGAAGAAAGTGAATCTGAGCCTTAAGTATATCAATATTTTTGATATCCTTGATCATGTTGGGGATGAACTTTATCTCATAAAACATCATCCACACCTCTCCCAATTTTATGAGGTATTCCATTTATTTCATTGAGAAAGTACATACTAGAACCTTCATATGTAAAAATCACGGAATATGTGAAATTAGAACATGGACTCTTATATGTATAATAGAAAATTTAGACCAGGGATTAAAAAGATAAGGTGTTGTGTAATAAGAGAAATAATCTTGTCAATGTTCTATTTAGAAATCATATGTTTTAGGTGCCAATTTGAGAACCTGGGAAACTATATTTTGATAAAATCTGATTAGAGAACATATCCCTAAGATAGACTTTGAGGATTAGTAGAGAAGAACTTCCTAGAATTTTGGTATTGTAGAGATTATGTGAGTTTTCTGACAAATATATCCATGTCTGGAAACGAGAAGGTAGAGGCAGCTCTAGCATAGATGTACCTATGGGAAAATCTTGAAAACACTGCTTTGAGCTTGACTCGAACGGGAACGGGTGAATGACAATGGGCCTTGATGCACTCTTGGTTATGACACTCCTGGGGGATATTCATAGGATAATTCTCATTTTTTCTTTACCATCCATTATGAATGGTTATGAGTATATACTTCTCAAAGAAAACTTTTTTATGATTATGGATTATATCCATAAACTATTGAATTTATGTTAAGTGTTTTAGAAGTTTGGAATTATATATTTCAATTCATAAAATAATATAGTTTATTCCATTGTTTATAAATGGAGCCTAGTGGAAGGAATGGAAACTTTATCAATGCATGCACTCCCTCTTCCTCAAGATAATTATAGTGAAGCTAGTGATGAAACTGGTGCTGATTAGCTTATCACCATACTAAGACAACTCACTCAGGTTATGAATAATAACCTTACCCATATGGAGCACCTAGATCCACAGTGTGTAGGATCAATGTTAGATTGATTCATGAGGCAACAACCACCGAAATTGAATGGGAGTACAAATCCCGTAGTATCTACGCAATGGATAAATTCCTTAGAGGAAATATTCCATTCCTTGGGGAGTAGTGAAAGGGAAAAAGTTGTCATGGTAGTTTATCACCTCACTGGATATGCTTATCAATGGTGGTCATTGATTCAAAACAAGAAGGAAGATGATGAATTATTAGATATAGAATGGAGGGAGTTCAAAGGGTTGTTCTTAGAAAAATAATTTTCTCGAGACAATCGAGCAGATATGGAAAGGCAATTTCTGAGCCTGAGGCAGAAAGAGGATGAGAATGTTTCAAAGTAGGAGGCTAACTTTACAAGGTTATCGAGCTGTGCTGTTGATTATATACGTAACCCAATGAGTATGATTGATTGTTTCTTTGATGGGTTAAAACCATTTCTCCGTCGAGAATTAGTCTCACAAACCTTCTCATCATAATAAGATAATGTATCATGTGCTATCAAGAGAGAAAAGGAATTCTCTATGTATTATGACTTTAAATCAAAGAAAGAGAAGAAGAGACCTGCTGAAAACTATGGGAAAGGAAATAAGGAAATAGGGAAGAGGGGTAGAATTTAATTTCCACCCTGTGATAATTGTTGATGGAAGCAACATGGTGCCTGTCTAAAAGGAAATAGAGTATGCTACAAATGTGGACAGAAAGGACATCTAGCTGGTGATTGTAAAGGAAAGAAAGATGCTACCGATGTTCAATACTAAAATTTCAGGGAGATGAGACATTATTCAAATGAATGTCCTAAGAATCAAGGAAACTTACCTCAGAAAAGGCCAAGGGATGAAGGCTAAGATTATGCAATCACTACTGCTGAGGTTGAAGCCCCTAAAGACATGGTGGCAGGTAATTTAATGGTTTCCTCAAGTTTAGAAAATGTATTATTTGATTCCGGATCATCACATTGTTTTATATCTTCCCAGTTTTCTAGGAAAATTAGATATTTCCAATTTGATTTAACAAGGGAGTTTTCAGTTAAAACTCCTAAGGGAAGTATCATGGAATCGAAGTTTCGTGAATCAGTCCCCATTATAGCACATAAATGTTCTTTATCCGCTGATCTCATCATCAAACCTATGACTGAATTTGATATAATCCTCATTATGGATGGGATTTCAGACCATGATGTGAAGATTTATTGTAAGAATAAGGAGGTTAAGATTCTTGATGATGATGATAAGGAACATCTTATCTTTAGAGCAGAATCGTCGCCACCTAATTCTTATCTAGATCCACCCCCAGTAGCTCAACTAAATTCAATTATTGGGGAGGAATAAAATGAAATAACCTTGGGTGAGGAAAGGAATGTTCAAATAGAAGATTTACCAATTGTGAGAGAATATGTTGATTTGTTTCCGGAAGATTATCCTGGACATCCTCCATAATGAGAAGTTGAGTTTTCCATTGATTTAATTCATGGTTCAAGGCCCATATCGAAAACCCCTTATAGAATGACCACTGTAGAACTATTTGAACTAAAGAAACAACTGGAGGAATTGAGTAATACGGTATTTATTCTCCCTTGTGTTTCTCAATGGGGATCCCCTTTCCTTTTTGTTAAGAAGAAAGATGTATCTATGAGGTTGTGCATTGACTATAGGAAGATCAATGATATAACAATAAATAACAAGTATCCCCTACCTCGCATTGATGATTTATTTGACCAACTGCATGGAGCTCAATAATTTTCAAAGATTGACCTTCGATCTGGATATCATCATTTTTGTGTGAAGAAGGAAGACATTCCGAAGACAGCATTTCAAACTAGGTAAGACCATTACAAGTTTACAGTAATGCCTTCTGGTTTGACTAATGCACCCCCTGTATTCATGGATCTAATGAACAGAGTTTTCAAGGAATATCTTGATGTCATAGTAGTGGTTTTTATTGATTATATCTTGGTATATTCCAAAAGTTACAAAGATCATGAAAATCACTTGTGCATTATATTGAAGACTCTGAGAAGACATGAATTATATGGGTAGTTTAGCATGTGTGAATTCTTGCTTCAAGAGATTTATTTTCTTGAACTTATTGTCTCTATGGATGGAATCTTTATTGATCCTTCTAAGACCAAGGGAATCCAAGAATGTCCAGCACCAACGAGTATAACTGAGGTACGCAGTTTTATTGGTTTAGCAGGTTATTATCGACATTTTTTCCATAACTTTTCCCGGTTGGCTAACCCGTTAAAAAAGCTCACACGTAAAGGGGTTAAATTTTTCGGGACAAAAGAGTGTGAAGAATGTTTTAATGAACTGAAGATAAGATTAATCAATGCTATTATATTGACTCTACCATCGGGGAATGATGGGTTTGTTATTTATAGTGATGCCTCAAAGAAAGGTCCCAGTTGTTTCCTTATGCAGAATGATAGAGTTATTGCCTATGCATCATGACAGCTGAAAATTCATGAACAAAACTATCCTACTCATGATCTTCAGTTAGCTGCTGTAATATTTTCTTTGATGATTTGGAGACACTATCTCTATGGTGAAAAATGTGAGATTTATACTGACCACAAAAGTTTTAAATATATTTTCTCACAGAAAGAGCTCAACATGAGGCAAAGGAGATGGATTAAACAACTCAATGATTATGATTTCACGATACACTACCACCCGGGGAAGGAAAATAAGGTGGCAGATGCTTTGAGTAGAAAGGATCATGGAATTTTGAACAATATGAGAGTAGAAAAGGATCCTATATACTTGGATCTAGTAAATATGGATATGGGAATCACTATGGAAGGTGAAACATCAATACTTTTTCAAATGGTTGCCAAACCATCTTTACTAGAAAGGATAAAGAGTTCTCCCACTAGTGATGAAGAGTTTCAAAAGAAGATTAAAGCTGTGAATGAGGGGATATTGAATGACTTTGTGTATGAAGATGGAATTTTGATGTTTGGGAAGAGGCTTTGTGTTCCCAATACACTTGATCTAAAAAGGGAATTGTTGGATGATTCTCATAATTCCAATTTCTCTATACACCCTGGGAGCACCAACATTTATAGAGATTTAAAGGAATATTTTTTGTGGGACAACATGAAGTTGGAGATTTCTGATTTTGTGCCAAGATGTATGGTTTGTCAAAAAGTGAAAGCTGGAAGGCAACAGCCCGGAGGAGTCATGAAACCTCTTCCCATACCTGAGAGGAAATGGGAAAATATTACAATGGATTTCGTCATGGGGCTACCAAATACTCCTAGAAGGAACGATGCAATAATGGTCATTCTTGATCGTCTTACCAAGTCAGTACATTTTCTTGCTATAAGAGATGATCTTTCACTTGAACGTCTAGAAAGACTATATATTAATGAAGTTGTAAGACATCAGGGAGTTCCCCTATCGATTGTCTCGGATCGTGATCCCCGTTTTACATCAAGATTCTGGAAAAGTCTTTAGAAGGCCTTGGATACTAATCTTCATTTGAGCACTTCTTACCACCCTAAAAAAGATGGAAAATAAGAACGAACTATTCAAACCTTAGAAGACATGTTGAGATCATGCTCAGTTGACATTTAGGGTATGTGGGATCAATATTTAACTCTGGTGGAATTTTCCTATAACAATATCATACATTAAATTTTTCAGATGGCACCATATGAAGCGTTGTATGGAAAGAGATGTCACACACCAAACTATTAGGATGATGATGGTGAAAGAGAACTTGTTGGCTCAGAACTAGTGGAGGAAAATATGGAAAAGGTAAAGGTAATCCAACACCTCATCAAATCAGCTCAAAGTAGGCAGAAGAGCTATGCTGATAATCGAAGGAAGGATTTGGAATTTCATGTAAGAGATTATGTTTTATTGATGGTATCTTCATGGAAGGGAGTTATACGTTTCAGTAATAAAGGTAAATTCAGTACCATTTACATCGAACCATTCAAAATTCTAGAACGAATTGGGGTTGTAGCATACCGTTTGGCAATGCCACCTAGTCTCTCCAAAGTACACGATGTGTTCCACATATCACTATTGAGAAAATACATTCCTGACCTAACGCATGTACTCACCAATAAGGAATTAGAACTGGAACCGGATATATCTTATTGAGTAGAGCCCGTCAAGATTCTTGATACGAGAGAACAAGTGCTGAGAAACCGGACGGCTTGTCTGGTAAAATTTTTATGGAGAAACCACAAGATGGAAGAGGTAATGTGGGAACCCGAGGAACTTATGACGAAGAACCACCCGAGTCTTTTTATACAGATAATTTCTAAAAATTTTGAGGAAGAAATTATTTGAAGGAGGGAAGAATGTAACATCCCAAGCTTCCACAGTACGTTTCCCTTTGAGTAATGCAATAGCTTTCATTGTATGCAACTTCAAGATTCTAACACACCGCGATCAATCAAAGTAGTCGTTATTAATAGTAATACCCAAATTTTAAAATTTTATACATATTAACTTTCAAAATGGACTTCATTTTTGGATTCAGAATATCGAAATTATCCTATGGTGAAATTTTGGGTTTTTTGGATGACTTTTATATTTTGATGAATAGTGAAAATTACTAAATTTTAATTAAAACAACTTTTTTAATAAAAATACTTATTAGTGATAAATTATTAATTTGATTGGTTTTAAAGTATATTTAGAATATATTTTTACCATTTAATACAATTTCGGTCATTGAACATAATTTCACAATTAAAACAGACATAAACAAGTGTCAATCTTTTCATTGTTATTATATCTTAAAAACACGCTTTTTGTTTTGACAGCGGGAATTAATTTTAAATTAATTTCTGCCACTTATGTGTTTTGAATTTGGAACAATGGATTCTATATTTGGAATATATATATCCAAACTGTGTAAATAGGTAACTTTTTTTTTAGTCATTTTGAATTATTATTTCGGTAAATATTTTATTAACCATGGTTAAAGGGTAAATCCGGTAGATAAGGGTAAAAAATAATATTATAATAATAATAAATTACCCTAAAATGTGTCTTAACCTTATTGGTGGATACATTTTCGACCATGGGCATCTTTGCGTTGATTTTCGGACTCATGGAGCCACTTGTAGGTGATATGGACACTTTATAATAATTAAGTTTAAGTAAATACAAAAATGACATAAGCTTATATCTTATAGAAAAACAAATTTTACAAAGGGTAATATATGTTATATTTTCGATTAAAAATATTAATTAGTAAGATAAAAATATTTCCTATATAATTATATTTTATTTATAATTTTTATACATTTAAAAAGTAAAAATTATACATGACACAATAATGATGCAGTATTTTCGTTATTAATGAAAGAATCAAATAATTGGTATTATAAATTTTAAAATAAATATAATTTGATTGTTTTGATGACATACAAGATTTTTATTGGTTAATATAACATTTTAGGATTGGTTAAATGAATTTTTTTCGAATTAATAATTTTGTTATGACTTTAACAAAAATCAATTATTGAGTAGTGTCAAAATTGACATAAATGAGTTTTTTAAAAAAATATTATTTTATTAATTTATTTTCTATTCTTAAAAATATATGGTTCAGCCAAAGGACTTATATCATTATTGGTGTATCATTAATGGACCACTTGGGGGTCTCTTGTATGTATATAGTATGTTTATTAACTATATATTATAAAAATACAATGTGACATGGTAAGTGTTAAACTAATTAACCAAGAGTTAAAACTAAAAGATAAGGTTAATATAATGACCCAAACCTGTCTAAAATCTATTGTTTGAAAGGATTTAGACCCGTCCCCACCATAGACATTGAATAATCTACTTTTTATCCATTATAAACCAAATATTATTTTATTAGAAAATTATACTTTATGTTTTTCCTAAATTGCCCCTCACCCCTCTTATAAAAGGTCACTTCCCCTTCTCATTAATTCGCACCATCAAATCCATTTGGAATGGCCAAACCCTGCCCAAATATCCTCCCAACTTCCCTCAATTCATCCTAGAGACCTTATTTTGATCATAAATCCAACCTAAGGATCCCTTTTGATCAAATCAAAAGGAAGAACCCGAAGAAGAGGTAACGCCTTCACCACCCTCTTTAAAGTTCCTTTCTTCATCAACTTCTTATTTCCTTGTTACTTCCATTCTAAAATAATAACTCCAGTACATTCTATATACTGTGATTTTATTATAATTATGGAACAAACAAATTCATTATTCTATCCATCCCTTGAATGACATTTCACCATACATGCGTACGTACGACCTACCGTCTCCACGTTGTGGTGTAATTGTTATTCCATATACTATTATTTAGATCGGTATAATAATGATGTATAATTCATGTAAATAATAAATTTAAAATGATAATTATTCTTTCGATATAATATAATATCCAATTATATATTATTTTAATATCAAAAGAATGATATTGTCTCTCGGGCGTACGTACGGATTACCGTCTCCGTGAACGCGATGAGATTCATTCCCCATCGTATCCATTCAAGACTAAATTTTATTGGATGATTAAAAATAATATTTAAGTACTTAATATCATTCTGGATATGAGTATGATCCAACCTATCCATAACAAACATGGCTTATATATAAGAAAACGAGTAAGTTAACACCCAAAACGACTATAATACAAAGATTTTATTAACAAAGAGATTTAAAAGATCATATATGATATCATATTAATATATATGATTATTTTATAATTCAATAAAAATTATTTCACCATTATACAGGAGGTTAAACAAACATCAACCAAGGAAAAGTATAATGTAAGGGGTTTTCTTCACACCCTTTATTCCCATGAGATTCATGCCATATTGCCACTATTAACTTTTGTGTGGTGTATGTACAGCCCATAATTGTATTCATTGTGTAACAAACTTTAATTTATGTGTATTTACATTTTCATTTTATGAAACCTATTTCATGGGGAGTATGTTTCAAAAGTTACCAAATTTTTAAGGGTTTATTTCACAATCTCTTCATTATTTGAGGTTGTCTATATGTAATTATCTACTAGGACCTCTTTATCATCAACATCCATGTTTCTTAAAAATTTATTTCAAAACATTCTTACTAATTTACATAATATGGGTTAATGTCATTTATACCCTTGTTTGACTTTTTATAAGATGTTTATAAAGGAATCATTCCGTCATTTTCCAAACATGGTCCTTTTTAACCTTTTCGACAAAATTAAGGTAAGAATGTTTTTTTTAACTTATACGATGGGTGAGGCTATTTTTCGATGTTATAACGTCGTCGAAGATTCCCTTACAATCTTGTAAAAATATTTTCAAAATAAATATTTTCTTAATGTGACTCTTAAATGATTTCAAAATATAAAGAGATGTGTCTCTAAAAAAGGTTTTTATTTCATCTATGTCAACATCCTTTGAAGGATATTAAGTTTATTTGAAGTTGATTTATTATGATACAAAACATCCATATTTTATTGAAGTTTTTGTGATATGTTTGACTATGGATGTGCTAATTTTATATCATCCATTTCTTATGGTTAAATTATTGACATTTCATATGCTAGTTTTAATACGAATGTTTATGATATTTTTAAACCTTTTCATATGAGGAATGTATTGGACTTAGTACGTGAAGGGTGGAGCCCACTATAGCTCCTCGAAGAATCGGTAGGTCTCATGAGACAACTAGATGTGGAATTGGTCGAAGCCCTTTCCCAATTTGATTTATTGTTTTGGCCGAGGCCTTAATCACTTTAGACGTCTTGGCCGAGGCCTTGAAAAAATGTTTCAGAATGTCTGGCATTATACATTCCCTCATTATGGAAATAATATTAATGGTTCATGTGGTCATTTGACTAGTAGAATACCCATGATTATTTTTTATTATGGCATTATTTACTCAGCTCATAATCGTTCCATAAAAGTATTCATGTTTATTATTGGTAAAGGCATGTGGTTTTAAATTATTTACCATGATTAATATTTATGTCATTTTCCGCTGTATTACTTACCCTTAACAAGAGTTTGAGCTCACCCATTTCGTATGTTTCATTTTCCCAGGATATGAAGAAGTTAGTTATGAGTGACCTGCAGATATAATCTATGAGGCTTGGATGCTTCTAATGAAATATATTATTGTTGTATTTCCCTTCATGCTGTAAAGTGGATCATATGTACGAATCTTGCTTCTAATAATACTAACCTGATCAGTCATTCGAGACATGATTTCCTTGTAATCATTCCAATGTTATGTAATAATGCACTAAATCTAGGTAACTGGGGTTGGGGAGTTACATGTTATGTTACACCTTGTAAATGTTTTATGGAGCACATTTTATTTCCAATTGTTCTGTATAAAAATTGACTGATTTCCATTTTTGATGTTATATAAAACCAATTTTATTTCCATGGGTTCTTTATGTGTTGATTTCTAAATGTCATGAAACCCATTTATTTATATAGTATTTTGTGATATGATTATTATTTTTATGTGGAACATAAATGTATGGATTAGGAGATAGGTGGACCTATATCTACCTCTAAGGCATTAAGTAATGTGTTATACCTCATGAGATGGAAATTTTATGTGAATGAGTTAGCTATTATATAGTTTCAAAAAGGGTCAATGTGATGTATTTTAGTTATACTCATAATTTTATGACTCAATGGGTTGGTGAGTATCCAGGTTCAGAATGATAGAAAATACTATGTTTATGGGGGTTCCAATTTCATTCATATGGTTAATGGATCATGGTTTATACATAATGTTTTATTTTCTCATTCAATGGAAAAAATGCTATCATTTAATAAGTTATGTATATCTTTTATTAAGATGGTTAACATTTTTCTATTTATATTTCCTTTAAATAGGATATTTTAACTTATTCAAACTTTTAAAGATGTTAATTATCTTATCATTGTGGAAATTATTATGTTTTACCTAATTGAGTGTTTAAGATCACCCCTTAATATGTCTTCCCTTCCCTATTATTAAATAGTATTATATCCCATGGAATGCTTAAGAGTGGATTTTTATTCTAAAGAAATTTTCACAACATGTCAAATAAGTGTTTTTATTTTTCTATTTCTTCATAAAATAAAAGTTTTGGTCCATGTGTTATGTGGTTGTTTATGTATGTAGTAATTAAACCATTTAATTAATATAATATTTATATGTGTTTATCTTGGGTCAATTCAATGGGTTGATGAAAAAATTATAATGATGAAGATTATTATGAAGATGCTGATGATGGAGATGATGATAATAATAACCATGATTAAAATAATGATAATAACTTATATTAGGAATAAGGGATAAAATGTGAAAACATAAACACACACAGACACGACCAATGGGACAAGATTGAATGAGAAAACACCCCCCAAATGATTCCTTAATCCTTAAAACATTCTTTTATTACAATATTATTAATAAAATTATGCCCAAAGTATATTTATATAGACATAATAGACCCTCTTTTTCCTTATAATTCATTGCTAATACTGCTAATTAGCCGACCATAGTTTTTCTCCCTCTATTCTATGCTTTTTTCATGATTCACCAACCATTTTTGGTGCACCATTTCTTTCCTCATTAGTAAAAACCGTTAATCACATGAATACATGTTAATGGAATCTTATATAGGAAAGAAAAACACACTATGTTGTAAATTAAGATGTCACATCCCCAGCTATATAGTAGGAATAATGAAATCCCCACATATTGAAACCCACTAAGAGGTGTCACTTGTTTTTCCCTACTGTGATCTCACATTCAACATTTCAAAAATTCTAACAATAAATAATCTATGTAGGGAAAAAAATTCCAAATATATGATGTTTTTCGATCGTTAAACCTTGAATTAGACTGGTACAAGTAGGAAGGTGAAAACTAGTCATCCACTAGATGGTTTTCAATAATAATTATAATAATGATAATGATATTTATAAGGATAATAGTAATAATAATATAAGTATTTATTTAAGGGAATAAATTATAAAAATATCTAAACAGTCATACAGGAACCTACTACATCATGCCACAAACCCCTACCAATTGGTGAAACCACCAAAAAGTACCCCATTGTATTTCACCAATCCTTGAAGTCCTATACACTAATGCCCAAAGGCCTTGAATATAAGGCCAGAAGGTTTCACATGTAAGGATCAATAGGCCATATTGAATAGTTTCTTGAGATGCTACAACACCCATGATTGGGACTCATATAGTACCCTTTATTGTACCAACTACTGCCCCCACATAGTGCCTAATATAGTATGTTGTTTAAACTTACAATCCCCCCACCTAAATTATAACCTCGGATTCTTCTCTCCCAACACACCACCCAATACCATTGGTCTACTAATGTGCCAGTATAATAATAATAATTTTGATAACAATAATGAAAATAATTATGATAATGATGATAATGGTAATAAAAATGATAAAAATGATACTTATAATGATTATAAAAATGATGATGATGATAATAATGATATTAATGATTGTGATGATAATGATGATGATATGACGATAGTGATGAAGATGATAATGATAATAATGATTATGTAAATGATAATTACATAGATTATGATGATTATTATTATTATTACAATTACTATTATTATACTGATAGTAACGATAATAATCAAAGTTGGTTTAAAATTCAGCTAATGGAATAATGTACACCCTACCCTAGGTTTTATCTCATGACTTAAACCTAATCCTCACCCCACCAAAAACTCCGACACAAACACATTGTGTAATGATGACAATTATGATGATGATCATGAAAATAACAAAAATATAATAAAAATTTATCTAAAATAAAAATAATTAAAAGAATAATCATAATCATAATAATCATAATAATCATAAAAATGATAATCATAATGTTGATAATGTTGATGATATTAACAATAATGATAATGATGATGAAAATGATGATGATAATAATGATAATAATCAGAATAATAATGTTAACAATAACAAAAATAACAATGATGATAATAATGATAATAATTATGATGATGATGGTGGTGGTGGTGGTGATGATGATGAAAATGGAAATGATTAAGATTAAAAAAATGGTGAGTAAAACGATGGTGATGAAGATGGAAACGTAAAACCTGGTGATATTTACTATAGAATTGATGATTTATAATAACTTATGATATTATAATGGAATATTAAATCCATTATCCCATTATTAAAATAAAAGAAAAATCAATATAGGGTAGACAAAATATGGAATTTTCAGAAATTATAAAAACAATAAAAAAAAGTCCAAGAAAACCATCACATGACAATAAATCTTGTCCTCCATAGACCAACACCATACAACCAACATGTTAATGAAGTTTGTGTCATATTTAATTTCCACAACTTTCATCATCAACCTACAAAAAAAATATGTAACTGAAAACTATTCCAATTTAATCACCATACCACATCCCACCCATAGGAATGTATAGAAATTCATATCCTTTCTCGGATTGAGGTATAGTAACCATATTTTGGAGAGTTCCCCAGCAATATGGGTATCATAATAATAATTATGATGATGATGGTGATGATAGTTATAATGATAATGATAAACAAAATAATGATTAAAAAACAAAAACAAAAAATATTATGTAGAGAGGATTACAAATCCAACCAAACATACACCCAAACACCTAAAGAACATATGGGGTAATTCATTATATATTCCCCCAAAAATTTTCTATATCATTAAAGGACTTATTATATATATATATTACTTCTTTAGTAGGACCTAGATGTTTTGTACTGTTGGCCCTTGCGAATTGGGGTCACATTTTCTAGTTTCCATGTGTGAGGATATTTTTCTTGAAGTAGGTATCCCCCCACATGTGACATGAATCATAAATTCCATGAATGTACATGAATAGTGATTAATTAATTATGTATTAAAGATCCTCTATTTACCATTATTATGTCACACACCCATCATACATTAGCAGGATGCTCTATTCACGAACATGATTTATGAGTGTCCCACTCCCATGCCTTTATCTATTGGATTCCCCCACCCTGAAACCCATCATCTATATTACCCAAACATGATAAAAAATGATGATCATGTGTCACACCTTATACTATAACTAATAAAATTGGGGAAATATATAATTAAAATCACACTTAATTCATGAACAATATATAATGTCCAAAATAGGGAAACCCCGTATAAAATGAAGGAAGACGTGTGTCGATCCCCTGATAAAAGACACAAAATATCATGAATTGAACAAAAACCTATTATTGTTCATTATAATTATAATAATGATTATTAGGATTATAAAATTAAAGATGATATCATTTCAGTAATGCCCATAATAATAATGATGATAATTATACTGATGATGATAATGATTATGATGATGATGATACCGGTTATTATGATGAAGATGGTGATGAGGGATAAAAGACATAAATAAAAATAAATACACACCTAACTGGAAAATTTGAATTAGAACTCAACCTATCAAGGATTATTCTATCCATAAGATACCCCTTAAAAATATTTCTGAAATTTCCAAACACTAGGTCTATGAGGAAATTTTCTCAAAGATCCCCATATATTTTAATTTTCATCACACACCCCATTCTTTCTTAGTAAGACCCATGGAATAATTATAATCCTAGATTATTCTCAACATGGATAAATCATGAATTAAACATGATTTATCCATGTATCTATATGAATAAATCCTTCCATGTTGTTCCTCAACAGATCACCCCATCCAACTTGACATTAGTAATGTAATTCCCAATGCCTGGAAAAATTTTCTACTTCACATGTGGAGAAACATCATCCTGATTAAGAACCTTTAACATGTGATACAACATCCTATAAAATCAATTACCCAATTCCAATCTCCCAAGTATTCATTTACCACACCTTTCAACAACTTCAACTTCCCAATCCCAAAGTCGATACCTATAAAATGAGATAAAAATAATCCCAATTTTGATTCAATCCACCGAAGTTAATGATTCTAAAAGGTATCTTATAAACACATTTTTCCAACACATTGGAATTTAAAAAATTTAAAACATTATAGGAATAGGGTGTAAAGACCCATAATCGTTAAATAAAAAAAAAGTAAATCTCAAATACAATAGTGAGTGAACAGAGTAAGAATATTCATCCCAATAATATTAATGTTATGAAAATATATAAATTTTTAGAGTTATTAAAATACCAAAAAGAGAACATTTCTCCAATAACCATATTTTATGGGTATCTATAACCACTTACATTTCCGGTAGACATGTATGATTATAATAGGAATACCCTCTAGAGATCATGAAAAGATTCAATCCTAGAGGAAGGGCCATGGGTAGTGAGAGTTTCTGCAGAAAATAATATATAGAAGTGATGTAATTACCCTAAATCTAGATATTATTCCAACTATGTATATTGTTAAAATTAATTGAAATTATAATATTAAAAATATTAACTTCATATGAAATAAGATACCAAGGAACATAGTTAGAGAAACTTTAATGAAGACCATACAATTTGAAAAATACCACCACATATAGATGGTTCTGGAGTTCCCATAGATACTCAATAACTGTTATCCAAGAGCTGATTGGGAAAATGTTAAATCCATGTAATATATGAAAACCTAGTCATCTAATATAGTATCCCAAATATTTTAAGAGCTTTAAAAATAATAAAACTAATGAGATCATTTTATAATTAATTATATTGAAACTTATCATTTAATTGATCATCATTGGTGATGCCTAAAACAAGGGATATGAAATGTGTATACATTCCTTAAAATATGATTTCATTATGTATAGACCTAATTTATTGAAATAAGGCCACAATAGTTTCTAATAGATGGATGAAAATATAATTACTAATTTTTCTCTCAGATATATAGTTTAAATGGTCATGTGGTTTTCTAGGAACCAATTACTCTATCTAAAAAAGGCCATTATAGACTTCAAAATGGGAATAAAAAATAGTCATTAAAAAATTATTTTTTAAATATATTCAGCATTAAATATATAATTAAAAATTATATGTGATGTAAATACAAAAAATCATTGTGCCTACCATCATTAGGGATTCTAACATACATAATATTTCATATTAGAATCAAGTGACCAGGATAAATGAATATAATCTTGAGGTTTTTGAATTATCTAGGAATTTATCGCTAATAAAAATATTGATATATGTAATAAAATCATTCATGATGGAACCCCAAGCGAGTATGATGCTAGAACATGATGATATTTTCTAGAAACATGAAACTTGGAACTATCATTGCACCTCATAAGGAATAGAATCAGCCAAATCCTCACATTAATTGAGAGAATCCAAAATAGTGTGACTTCATTCTATTTGAAATAGAGTAAATGTTTGTTTTATAAGTCAAAAAACAATAAATTATAAAAATTAATATCAAACTTCTTTGATGTGTACCATTGTCTATGCATTGAGATTGCATTATATGCTCCATGAATAGAATTCCAAAGAAATACATAAGAAATAACTTATTACCTTTTGTGAGACTTCCAATGATAATTTCCTATAATAATCTGGAAAATACATTCTTATTTTCTTGAAAACTCTAAAAAATAGAAATTAATCAGCACATTAGTTATCATTTTGAGTTTTTTAATATTGTGAACTCTAATATATAGGAGATTGAAAAACATATTATAGGATACTGTTATAGAGAACCTCCCTTTTCATATTTTAATGTTACATTAATTTTGTGAAATACTTAATACATTACAAAAAAAATATATCCAAAGATCATATTAGTTTAGTGACATTTGAAACATTGAAATATAAAAACTGGTACATAATTGAACTACATTATCTCTCACTTGGTTCTTCTTAAGTAATTGGTTTCATAGAATAATAAAACATAATTAATATCTTCATAAAATGGGGTAATGAAAAAAATAAAATGGGGTGATCTCAGATGCTCATTACGGGTAAAGAAGGGACACAAGTAAACATAATCATGAGTATAAGGGTATGAGAACATGATCATGAAAATAAAAGATCACGCCCTACATATCATAGACCATAAACATCGATCATGGAATAAATATTTTCAATTCATAAGACATGAATCATATGGAAATAAATAACATGAGACTTTAAATCGTAACATAGAAATAAAACAAGGAACTATTGATGAAACATAAGAATATAATAATAATTTATATAGCAGCCTATGTTTCACAACAAATGACATATTTGTACTAAGGGTTCACTTACTATAAAATATTGGTAGTTTTGGTTCACTCTAATGACCATATTATTGGAAATGTTTTTGTTTTTCTATCTCATGATATATAAATATTTACCCAACTCAATGGAGGGAGATATAAGTCTCACCCATATCATAATGAAATCATACAATAATTTTATGAAAGATCACAAACAATCATATCATAACCCATGAGATGAAATGGGTATCAAAAAAATGTTATCATATCATAACATGTGGAAAATAGATATGTTTCATAATCATTTCATTAAATCATAACCTGTGAAAGGAATCAGTATTCATAATCGTATAGTGTGTGAAAGGTAACCCAATTTATTAAAAATCATTTAATAAAAAGTAAACCATTCATAGAAAGAACATGAATGGATCCTTTGGATACTTTCCAATAATGTCATGAGTAACACTACTAGATATCATTGCATATTGGAAATAATCTAGAAATATCTTTTAAAACATCTCTTGAGAAAAGTTTCATTTCTTATTTGGAAGAATTATATTTTATTAAAATAAAGCACAATATTAAAAAAATTCATTAAAAATAACCTTTTAATCTTATAAGATAATACTAAAGGAATTATTATTTCATTAATGTGGAAAAATCCATTCATGATGTGTTGGTTAAAAAGAATTATTCTTCTCATAATTTTTCCGGAAAAGTTAAAAATTCCTCGTTTGGAAAATGATATAAGAATTATTTTCACACATGGTTTAAAATAACATAAAATAATTTTAGATGAATGGTAAAAATATTTTGTAAAACATATTTTTGAAACATGTACATGGAAGATTAATATCCCTAAATATATACTTATAAATAAACAATCTAAAATAATAATAAAATTGTGAAATTAACTCTTTAAACTTTATAATTAGTATCATAGTATGCCCCATTAAATAAAGTAAATTACATGGATATTAAAATACCATAATATCATGTTTAAGATTCATAAAATAAATTCATGAGAAGTATATACACCATTTAGAATAAATTTGTAGTGTACGTGGCATGTGTCTCAAAGAAGTGAAGGTGGGACAATAATCTATTACCTTAGGTCTGATTCACTCCATATATGTCCAAAAATATTGTATAGTGGTTTTAACCATATTATTAACTTATAAAATAATTATAATAAAATTTATGATATCATATATGATTCACTTATGATATTATATAACCTATTTTTTTAACAATTCAAAGTTAAAGCAACGTTTTCGATAATAACTGCTTTATTGATTATACATATTTTGACTTCTTATTTTATATCATATTACATAGTTAATTATTTAATAATTTATATAATGTGAAACATCATTTATATATCATATATATTTAATATATTAATATTTTTAAAAGATATATTTATGAAATGTAGTATAACGTTCATGGAGATATTATTTCGTACGTATGTCAGAATGTAGTTTCCATTTTCTTGTCATACTGAATGGATGAAAGTAAATAAAATATATGTATGTATATATTATTTAACTAGAATTATTATGTCTTATATTTAATATTTATTCTTTATATAATGTTTTATAATCCTTCTTGAAATGGTTAGTTTGAAAGATGAATCTCATTGCGTCGTGGAGATGGTAGGCTGCACGTACGCACGAGAGATAATATCATTTTCTTAATGCTAAAAGAGTGATAAATCAGACGGTATGTTAATTGTACATGATAAATATCATTTTACATTTATTATTTAAATCCATTATATCCATCATTTTACCCAACCAAATAACGTACTGATGAAAAACATATTATACTACAATGTGGAGAAAGTAAAGTGTACATACACTCACTTGGTACATTCATTTGTCATAGGATTAATAAAAGTTTGAACATGGTCCTTAAATAATAGTAATAAAATATTAGAATATATTTCATACTCTATTTTTTACCTTATAATATAATCAACACATAATTAGGAAGTATAATAAGAATCAATTTTGATTGATTCGGTAAGGAGATTACCTATTCTTCGATGATCTCCCTCTAGATATTCTATTCAAAATACTAGATTTTGTATTTTTAGAATAAATAAACCACTGTAATGTTACTAGAAATTTTTATAAGTGTAATGGGTAGGTTATGGAAGTGATTAAAGGCTCAATGTAACGTGATGAAGCGAGGGAGGAGGTTAACTATTATAATTGAGGTGAGGGGAAGTTTAAGAATCTCTTAAAATATTAAATTAATATAAATTTATTTTTGATTTCATATAGATAAAAAGTGAGTTATTTATAATTTAAAATGACTATGGGTCTAAATAATATCAACTAATTATTTTAAGACATGTTTAGTTCATAATATTAACCTTATCTATTTGATTTAACGATTAGTTAAACCCTTTAAATTTTATGATGACAACTTGATTTTTTACACTACAAGTTTAATGTAGATACAACAAAATAAAAAAAGAACACCAAATGGATCATTGATGAAATTTTTAACCTTATTATATTCATTTTGACTAATTATATATTTTTTGGAATGTTATATCATTTAATGAACTATTATTTATTTTAATGTATCATTTATGTCACTTTTGATACTATTCATTATTTGTCTATAAAAAATATCATATTAACATGATAACTTAAAGAAAACTACAAATATATAAATAATATTTAAAATTATTATATAAAATTAATGGATGTCAATAATTATATCACATAATATTTAATTTAATATTTTTAATATATTTTCATTGATTTATCTGTTAATTAAGAAATCACTACATCATCATTATGAAATCCTTAAAATTAATTATTTATTCTATAAAACAAATTATAATAATGAAGATAAATTTATTTTGTTTCAAATTAATATTTATAGTTGAATTTATATTCTGTATAACCATATATTAAAAATGAAATATTTTGTTAAAAATATGAGCATGACATTTTTAACATATCTTTAAATAAAATATAATAAATGTCATTTTCTTTAAAAAATGAATTAAAATGGTTATAATTTCAGAATATTGTTTATTTTTGTCCCAAAATAGTCATCCAATGAAATTAGGTCAAGTGTTAGGGTAATATTATAATATTATACTATTACTTTTACCTTTAATTACCCAAATAACCAATAACCACGGTAAATATATATTTATTAATGTTTCTATTCATAATAATTAAAAAATTAATTTTCTCGTATTAGACTCTAAATAGATTACTTATTATAAAAATGTATGTATGTTTTTTCAAAAATCAATTCAAATAATCAGAAAAATTTATTTTAATACTAATCTCCCAGTCATGATGAGAAGGCGTGAAAACTGAATGTTGAAAATTTTAATAATTATGTTGTGTATAATTTCAATATAAACCTGATTAAAATGTACTAAATTATATCAATATATGTATATTTGATCAATTTTGACTTTAAAAATCAATTTAAAATATAATAATTATTCAAATGAAAAGTTATTTTTTAATTATAATGAATCATTTTTCATTATTCATCAAAAAATGAAACTCCTCAGAAAAATAATAAAAATTAATCCTAAGTTAATTTTGACATCTCAAATTCAAAAATGACATTTATTTTATCAAATTAAATATATAATAGTGTCTAAAAGTAATTTTATTATTGTTTACATAAGGACATATAATGCAGTTTCTTTAAGAAAATAGTATTTCTTAACATTTTAAGAAATTACATAAAATTATGCATTTCAATATAAATATGTTTTACTTATGTGAAAAAAGATAAAAATTCATTATTCATATTAATATTACTATGAATAACTTATACCTTATATCAATATCATTTAAATAATTATACTAATAAAATTATGTTTCTTGGAAACTAGATGTTGTGCATAACGTACACCAAGCTGCTGTTGAATGTAGTTCAAGTATAACATGGTGTTAAGTATAATTTATTACAAAAAGAGTAATTTTATATAATAACAAAAATACATATTTAGATTTTTTTGAAGTTAAAATATCAAAAAGTATAAATTAATTTGAGAAAAATAATTCGCAATATCTCGGGGTGTTACATTCCACCCCCATAAAATTAATTTCACCATTGAAATTAGTTTGGGTTGCCAAAGGTTTAATACTTTAAATTTTCTTTTATAAAAACACATAACTTTAAAAAATTTAAAAAACTCATTTAATAAAAATTGTAAATATAGCGGCTACCCTAAGAAACTCATAACTAGGTTTTCATATAGGAGAACATAAGCGGCAAGTGAAAACATTGACATAGAAGACAAATATAACCATTAATTTTCAATGAAGAAATATAGGCAACATGGTCATGAGATAGTTAAAAATAAAAAATCTATAAATCAATGTGGATTGAAAATGTTCCTTAATGTCATAAAAAATGATGATAATAGGAAATTCTTTTATATCATTATTAATTTCTTAATGTTGATTATTTTTCAAGAGAATATATACATAATTTATTTCATCACTCTCTCTCACTTTTTCACACATTGAATAATTCAAAAATAATTTATAATTCCATGAAATGAAGTTAATATTTTCATTCCTGAAACATTAGTATATCATGAGATTATAAATAGAATGATAGGTCATTTCATCTATCTTTATCACAAAAAAGGTTAGAACAAGTTATAAAATATGAATAAATAAACCTATGATGAAATAATACTTTAATCTCACAAACTTATCTTATGTTTAACATTAACTTTCCATAAAATGATAATCCTTAAATCCTTTCAAAATATGAAAATCTAAATGTGTATATGGAAATCAGCTTAATAGTTATCTCCCATATATCATAAGGTATATCTTGGTTGCCTCATTCCAATCATGTGAATACATTTATCATGTATTCCATTGAAACATGGTAATAACATGATTTACTATACATTCCTATTGAAAATAATTCATATTTACTTATTATAATGTTTATTGGATATATTATTTAAGTCAAAAAAGTTTTAAACATCATCCATGATAGAATAAACCACTTTTCAACAAAAATTTAATCATATCAAATAAAATGATTACCATCCAATTTTCTTATTAATATCAAAAATATCTTTATCAAAATATTATTATCTCAACCTCACGTACATAGGAAGTGTTACCCTTCCTTTAATCTTGTTTTTTACAATAATATCACCATATTACCTAATTAACTTTTCATGGTTACCAGTAACATTAAACATATGCTCTTAAATCATTATGGAAAAAATATTATGGACTAATATATAGATGTTTCATTATTTCATAATATAATAAAAGTAATTCTACAATATTATTCTTTAATTTCACTATATAAATTATTAATCATTCCAAAACATTGTTATTATACTTCACATCACCAATAATGATAAAATGATATTTTCCTTTTCCATTATCCATAAGAGGATACTAATGTCGATCATCATTGATAACCCTTGTATTAGGGAAATAATTTGCGTAATTCCCATTCATCTTACACTTTAAACAATTATTTGTGGGATGTAAAATCATTGGATATTTCTTCTTAATTACATTGAATCATAATTACAATGACTGATGACCTTTTTTCCCACATTTAAAACATTTATTAGATCCTTTATGAAACTTTCCTCCATGTTACCTTCCTCCCTTTGAGAATTAAGTAAATCGAATCTTATTATCTTCATTGTTTTTAGATTTTCCTTTGAATTATATCATTATTTTCCTGTCATAACCATGACATAGATGAGTGACATCAATCTCTCTTTTTGTAAGAATAATAAATGGAACGTTCTTACTGAAAAATATGTTCTTGAACTCATTACAATCCATGTAGTCAATTTTATCTTGCTGCCTCATATTCTGGATAATGTTCCACCACCGATTCACTTCACCTTCCAAGTGATAAGTTCCCAAAATAACTTTTTCACATTATGAATAGCAGAAAATAAAAATCAAATTTTTAGTGATACAAATGCATTTATCAACATCTTGTGGATCAATAATTCCACTAAAATAAGGTAAAACTTTTCTTAAGAATAATTCAAGAAAAATATTTCTCCCTCATTTGGTCATTTGGATGTATAACAAGATTCACATCTTGATATGTTTTTATGGTAATAAAAACAAGTTTTTTTATTCCATATCCCATAAAATTCAGTTTCTTAGGAGGAAAATAATTTCATTACCCATCACATCCATCATTAACATGTTTCTTTCATGTTTTATCCATTAACTAAAACCAAGAATTTATAGTGTGAGAAAAACAAACCATAGTGGTAAAACCACTTGATCAATGGAAATTATCTTTAATAATACATTCTATGAAACCTTAGGTGTAATCCTATGTTATTATAAGAAAAAATATATTTAAATATATCATTCTAGTTTATGAAGTGTTTGTGAGTTACAAGTTATTATCCCTAGGAGTGTCAAACCATGTATGCAGTAAGACCCATTGTTGTGTATCAGGTTAAAATTGAGTCAATACTGATGCACCTTATTAGAGTTTTAACTCCTAGTTAGATCTATGTCATATCCACAACTTCTTGTAATATCCATATAGTGATTTATTTCTACAAAACCACTTGTTTTATATTTTACTAAAATTCCAAGAAATCTTCCTATACTTTTTTATATCCTTAGTCATATCCTTAGGCATGTCTTTAAGGTTATCGCTAAGTTTTTACCATCCTAGTTTCTCAAGGATGAATAAAATTTATCTCTCTAATACTAGTTATAGGTATATCAAATTTCGTATGTTAACATTACATTACTTTTCTAGATTACTTAATAAATTACAGAACCAAATTCCCAAAGAACGTATTTTTTAAAGGTCTTTGGGAATATTGGAACATAAACACTAGGACATAATTGAGCTAAATTATGTACCAAAAGGTTCTTATTTAACAGAAAAATTCTTAGACACATTAAATATAATACGTATCTTGATAAAATGGGGGAAGGGAAACATAATAAGGGGTGATCTCAGATTATTGTTAAGGGTAAAGAAGGGATACATGTAAATATAATCCTGAGAATAAGGGTATAAGAACATGATCAGGAAAATAGAATATCATACCCTTCAAATCAATGATCATAAATAGGAATTATATCATAAATAATAGATGTTAATAAGTAACTAATAATAAGAAAATAATGAACATGTTCCCTAAAATAATAACAATGAAATAAAATATGGAACAATGGAAGAAACATAAGAAAATAATAATGATTTTTATAAAAGTATATGAATCACTACAAAGGACATATTTATGGTATGGGTTCACACCCCATACCATCATGAAAGTATTGGTTTACTCCCATGAATATATTAGTGGAAACATTAACTTTTTTTATATCTAATGAGATATAAATATTTACCCATTACATTTGAGGGAGATGTAGGCCTTCCCATCTCAAAAATAAATCATAAATACATGTTAGAGAAGATTATAAACAATCATTTCATAACCCATGAAATGAAATGCGTATCATAAAAATTTAATCTTATCATAACCTATGGAAATGAGATAAGATTCATAATAATTTCACCAAACCAAATACAATGAAAATAAGTGGGTTTCATATGTATTTAAACCATTAAAGAGAAACATATTTCCCAAATAACATGCAATAAAATGTAAACCATTTATAAATAAAATATTAATGGAACCCATGATTTATTTCCCAAAAATTCATTATTAAAAAACTATATGTGATATTAGATGGGAAATAATTTGAAAAATATTTTAAAAACATTTCTTGAGAAAAATATTATTTATTCTTTGAAAATGATAACTTTATTAAGATTCTGTGTAATAGTAAATGAATAGTTTTTATTTAATGTATCCTTGAAAGTTTATAAGGTAATCCTAATTGCATTATTATTATATGAAAATTGAAAAATCAATTCCTGTCGTATAAGTTAAAAAACATTCTTCTCATACTTTTGACGGAAAAATAAAAAATTACCTTATTAAGAAAATGACACAACATATTAATTTAAACAAGGTTAAAAATTAGATTAAATAATTTAATAATAATATTAAAAATATTTTGGCAAAAATATTTAAGAAACATGTTAATGGAAGATAAATATTCTTCCAAAAATACTTATATATAAACAATCTAAAATAAAAATAAGACTGTGAAATAAACCATTAAAAAATTATAATCAGTTTAATAATATTACCCATGTTTAAAAGAAAATATATAGATATAAAAATTACATAAAATTATGTTTAAGACTCATAAAAATAATTCAGGGGTATTATATACACCATATAGAATAAAAAAGTAGTGTGTGATGCATATGTCTCAAAGAAGTAAAGGTGAGTCAAAAATCCATTACATTAGGTATAATTCCCTATGTATCTGTCCAAAATGAATTAATAGTGTTTTTAAACATATTATTAACTTATTTTTGAATCTTAATATTATATATGATATCATAAAGTAATCATTTATTACTTTATATTACCCTTTTATTAACAATTCCAAGTTAAAACATTGTTTTAGGTAATAACCGCTTTATTTATCATACATGTTTTAAATTTTTATTATTGATCCTATTACATAGATAATGATTTATTTAATTAAAAATTGTTAAAAATAATTTATATATCATTTATATATTTTATATAAATATATATATAATGCAGATATATGAAATGAAATACATCGTTCATGGATACAGTAAGCATTACGTACGCATGAACATTGTTTCTATTTTCTTATCATACTTATTGAATGAAGTTAAATGATATATATATATATGTTAAATTATAATTATTATGTAATATATTTTATATGTATTAATTATATACATTTTTATAACAATTCTTGAAATGGTTATCTTAGAAGATGAATCGCATCGCGTCGTGGAGACAGTAGGTCGTATATATGCACAAGCGACATTATCATTCTATCAATAGAAAAAGGGTGAAGAATTTTATGGAATATTTTTTATAAATAATAAATATCATGTAATATTTATTCTTATATCCATTATATGCATCATTATACCCATCCAAATAATTTTTTGATGAAAAATAGATTACACCATGGTGTGGAGATAATAAGCTCTAAACACACAAGTGTAGTATTATCTTCTTTCATTGGATGAGAAAAAGGTGGAATATGGTAATTACATAATCATAATAAAATTTATTAATATAGGTGATACTGTATTTGTTAATTTATAAAGGAATAAACACATAATGAGTATGTATAAGAAGAAACAATTTTGAAAGAGTCGGTCAGGATATTACCTCTTCTTTGGCGATGTCCCTCTAAATATTCTCATAGGGACACTATAGTTAGTATTTTGAGATGGCTGTCACCTTAATGATGTTACTAGATAAGTCGATAATGATAATTTATAGTAAATGGACGAGATTAAACGCTCATAGTGATGTGAATATGTGATATATGCGACACTCTTTTATAATTGAGGTGAGGGGTACTTTAGGAAACACATAAATTTTTAAATTAATATAAATTGACCTTCGACTTCAAATAGATGCCAAGTGAGTTATTTTTGAAGTCAATATAATTATTAATATAAATAATATTGAAAAAACATATTTAAAAATGTCTAGGTCACAATAGTATCCTTATCTTTTGGATTTAACCCCTAGTTATACCCTTTTACTTTTACCACGTCGACATGGTTTTTTACACATTAGGGTTAATATAGTTTCTATAAAATTCCAAAATAACCCCAAATTAATCACTGATAAAAACTAAAACATTATACTAGTAATTTTGAAGCATTATATTTTTTTGTAATTTTATATCATTTTAAAAAATATTAATTATTTTAAAGTATCATTTATGTCAATTTTGATACTATTCATTATTTATCTTTTACAAAATAACATATCAATTGATAAATTCCAACCAAAAAATTTTAATATCTCAATAATATGTAAAATTTATCTATAAAATTAATTTATATAATAAATTATATTACTTTATATTTATTTCAGTATTTTTAGTATCATTTACTTAATATGTAATTTAATTAAATAATTATTGCATCATCGTTGTGATAGCCTTAAATTAAATTATTTATTCTCTCACAATTAAAATTAAATTATCATGATGAATATTAATTTAATCAATTTAAGATAACTATTTTTAGTTGAAATTTTCTCTGTATAAATCTATATTAAAAATGGTATAGTTATTGAACATATGAGTATGACATTTTTAACATATATTTAAAAAAATCATTTTCTTACCCAATTGGAATAAAAATGTTATAATTTAATAATAAGGTTTAATTTGGTCAATATCTACCCATAAAATGAAATTAGGATAGATGTTTGGTAAATTTTATAATTTTACAATATTATTTTTTCCTTTAATTACCCGATTTACCCTTAACCGTGATAAATAAAAATTCACTAATTTAACCATTCATAATATCAAAAAATTTATGTTTATCCAATTAGATTATAAATATCAGAATTATTACAACAATTAATGTTTGTTTGTCAAAATTTAATTCACTGAAGCGGACAATTTATGTTTAATCGTTGTTGTGGTGAGAAGGCTGCTACAAAGAACGTTCAAAAGATAAATAATTTTTCAAATCTAATTTCACTATAAAAATGACTCCAATAAGTTAAATTGGATTAATATATGAATAATTTATCTATTTTGATATTGAAAATTAATTTTAAATATAATTGTTTTAGACGAATCAAATGTTTTTAACTACAATGTTGTATTTTTTCACTATTCACTGAAAAATGAAACTCCTCAAAAAATTACTAAAATATCACACTACATTAATTTTGAAATTCCAAAGTAAAAAATTGATTTTTGTTTTATCAAATTCAATTTATATGAGTTTATAAAATTAATTTTATTATTTTTCACAGAATGACAGAAAAATAAATTCCATTAAGAAAAGAATATTTCTAACCAAATAAAGACATTACCCAAATATTTACCTTTAATTATAAATATATTTTATTTTTGTAAATACATTAAAATATTATTTATTACTATTAATATTACTATTTTAATTTCTAGGTTATAACTATCTCATTTAAATAATTATAAATATAATGTGATTTTGTGTGGAAACACGATCTATCGTGTAACGTACACCAAGTCGGTGTTGTACGTAGCAAAATAATAACATGGTGTTGTGTTTAAAAAATAAAATCATAGTGCTTTTATATAATAAAAAATAATTATATTCAATTTTTTGCGATGTAAAAATATAAAAAATATTAAATAAAAAAATAAAAAAATAATTCACAAAGGCTCAGGGCGTTACAAGTGTAACTATCCTTTCATAATTAATTTAACCTACCCAAATAAAGTTTTTCATTTTATTTTATAATATATTTATGATACTTTGATTCTATTTATTGATATGTAATGAATGAAAAAACATTTAAGTTGAGATGTAATTCATAAGAATTATTATCCTTACCAGAGATAAAATTTTACCATTCAATGTAGAAATCTAAGATTAAATTTAACATCAATACACATGATGAAGATATCCATAACTATAACATAGTACAGAGGAAGACAATGATATTTTAATGTTAGGATAAAATTATTGATAATTAAAAACCCATTAATGTGATTCTTTATTGTAATATTAACACTTTTAAAAAATAAAACATAGTTTTTTTAATTAATGACTTAGCTAGAAACTTGTTAATAATATCCAAATATAAATTTGATAGTAAAAAAGATATTTTTTATTAACTACAAAAAAATAGAAGATGATTATATTCTTAAAATATATTTTTAAGTGCCTTTAGATTCTCTATAACAATAATTATTTAGAAAAAAACTATTGGAGATGCCTTTGAAATAAATTTTCTAAGATAGTTTTCATCTATTATAATAATGAGGGCAGTTATATTACACACTTTTTTATGACCTATTGTGAAATTAAATTACCATTTTGGTGAGCTATTCACCAGAATAGATATCATGGTACTCTATAGGAGAATTTTAATTAATTTGATAAATCTATAAAAATGGATATACATTCTAAGGATTTCTATGACAAATTTTCATGTGAGTGTGTCAAAAGATTTTTGGGTGTCTACTTTTATGGCCTTATTACCATTCTTGGAATTATTCTATTGGAAATTGATACATTCTAATGTAGTGTGAGCAGATTATTACATTCTGTTACTAAAGGAATAAGGAAAACTTATTCAGATTGATAATCATATCAGTCATGGACCCAAATCCAAGGAAACAATTCTAATAATTTTAGGCAATGTGTTACCCAAAACAATGGGTCTGTAATAATTAACATAAAAGGTATGACAATATTTTTGAATGAGATTAATAATTTGCGAGTTGATATCAACTAGAAGGAATTTGGTGGAAAAAATCCCTGATTACATAGAATATATATTCATTAATAGTAAACCAAAAGTGCATAATATATTTGATGGTGAAGTTATCCAGGATAGCTATTCTATATAAACTCAATTATAAATGTTCTTGTTTAACCTCTTCTTGATATGGCATTATTGTGAAAAACTTATTATGCATGTCATTCAATTCAACTTCAATGACATCAATTATCCTTCAAGTGGAATTATTTTTTTCTTAATTGAAAATATGACATAATTAGCTAACCATATAAAAATTTATTTCCTTCTATGTATTAAGTATTCCATCATAAAATATCATTGAAGGAATAAACTTATTAATTTCCATTACTGATGCATAAGGTGAAATTATTTGGTGTTCCTATCACCCTTTTTAGTCTTGTTTAATTTATATTTTTCATTTAGGAACCTTTATTTAAGTGAAATACGTTCCACCAAATTGGTTTTTCTAAGAATCTATGATTGAGAGAGGGGATACTTAAAATTTATAGAGGCTTAATATAGTTTTTGATCATATTCATCATTTATGTTTTCATCATCAAGGTAGATGAATTTATCATTACTCCAAGATCTCAAATAAATTTTATCTCTTTTATTTATAGAACAAATATCTGACATTCACTTTTATTTCCTTTATTATTAAATTATTTTCAAATTATTATAGAGAATCCTTGAAATTAAATCAATGATTTTATAATTTTTAAATTTGGGGCAGTGGATTATATGTTACCATAGTTAATGGAATGTGAGAATAAGAATGTGTTCTGGGTGCATCCAAATGAGTAACTGACTTGAAGAATTGAGGTGAAAGTTACATACATCATAGAGTAAAACCCCTATCAATATTCCATACATTATATCAATTTGTGGTATGCATGACCCATGTAAATTCAACCCCTAGAATCCTGATCTTATTTATTTAGTATAGATTCAGGAATTTTTTAGGTTTATCAGATGTAATTTTAAAGAAAATAAACCCATTATTATCAAAAGGATTTAAAAATGAGTTGAAATATCTTATAAAAATGCAGTCTGAAAACAATCCAATAGATATATTAAATAATCATGCCCATAGTTCCATTATATTATCATAATATTTGATATAATAGAAAATGGAAACCATATACATAGTCTTGAAGTAATTCATACACTTTATAAACTACTAAAAAACAATCTAGATAATAGAATGACTAATGATATTCTTGAATAAAACCAAATACTCCCAACCATACCTCCCTTTGAGTTGTATTCAATAAACTTTTATCCAATTAGATCCCAATTGGGAAGCCTATAATAATAAAAGGAATCCATTAACTTAAAAAGCTAACAAAATTAGGGTTTTTATCTTTAATTAATTCTTATGTAATAAATTAGTATTATATATTTTCATCCCCATGAAATTATAAAATAATATCTACTTTTGTGAGAAAAACTACCCCTTATAAAAAAATTATGTAAGTTATCTATAGTTTTATTTATTCCCAAATATTTGGTATGCACGTGGAAAGATTCCAAGGAAACCATGTCATCATGATAACTTCTATATTCATCAGCCATATTAGCTTTATCCATTTCCTCAACCCAGCACTTAGATTCCCCATGGACTATATTGAATTTATTAATAGAAATGTGTAAATAAGGTTCAACATTATCATTCAATTTTCTTATATTTATGGATTTCCCTTATGAAACCACTGTAAATTATATAGCCTCATCTTCATTATTAGACTAACTAACCTAATGAAGAACATGAATAACTTATAGGGATTTACAGATATCTATATTATCACAAAATTCATTATATTAAAAGTCATGTGGTTAGTCCATTTTAAAAATTAGGGTCACCTTTGTGAGGTAAGAACCATACTCACCAAAATAAATCTTCATAGGACTATCCAAAAGTGAAGTGATAGTAAAGCAACTACTAAAGGAATAATTTCCTCTACCTAGAATCACAGCATGATCATTAGTATTATAGGAGTTATCAACATCAACTCCAAGAGCCACATCTTCAGTTTTCTTCTACACATGGATAATAATTGTGTCACCTATAGTAGCCTTTATTTCAACTCTAGAATCCACTTCTTCTACATCCTACATTAATTAGATAACAAAAGAGTCACTAAAAATAATCCAATTGGATTTCCAAACTCCATAATGCATCAAAACTTGTGCTTCTATAGATTACAAAAAATGAAAACATTAACAAATACAACAACAATGATTATTTATGGTCCTATAAGTTATAAGAAAATGGAACAACTCACAATGTCATGGAAAAACAAAAATTAAAATAGAATAATCATAATAAACAAAAACAAAAAAAAATTATTATAATACTAATAATTTATATTATATAGATGAAATTACAAATAAATCCAAACATACACACATACCCAATACAACAATATTCAATTAGAGTACATCTCTCCCACAAAAATATTTATCTATCTTTCAAACTAAACATTTTATTACATTAAATTACCACAAGAGGCCCTAAAATATTTGATAACCCCAAGAAAAATTTCCCTTGAAGACACTTATCCATATTTTTTTGTTTTAAAATCCCACATTCCATTCCCCTTACCACATGAAGCCATGTGACCTTTTCTATTATTGGGGCCCATATGAATGACTATGGATGTCGAAAAAAAGTTACCCATACCAGACTAAAGGAATAAATAACCTAGTATGGGTTGATAAGAACCCATATATCCACCCATTTATCAAATAAATCTACATCACATTATCAAGATATCAATGGGTTGCATCTCTATGAAATACCTATGTGTATATCACCTACACACCATGGAGCATTTCTCTACTGTGCACCTAATCTTGCCTTTGTGCCTTTGCAATGCCTATGTTTTTTATCCACCACCCATATGTTCCAAAATCCTCTATAGGAGTTTGTTGGGGAGGTTTTGAACCCTTGATAACATATATACAAAACCATGAGTGAGGACCACTCATCCAACACCTAGTTCATATAATAATAATAAATATTATTATAATAGTAATAATGGTAGGGGTAGTAATAGTAGTAATAATAATAATAGTAATAAGAATATTAATTATATTAATAATAATAGTAATAGTAATATTAATAATTGTAATAGTAATAAAAATAATAATTAAAATAGAAATAATTCTTTACATACATGGCATATAGGCCTTAGAATCATGACCTTACAAATATGATATTTCCTTTATCTATTTTATTTTTTCAATTTTTTTATACTTGTAATAATAATAATTATTGTTTTTCTACAATGGAGCTATAATACCTCTCTATATTCACCTTCACCTAGATTCAAACTCGGGTTCCTTGACTATTAAAACGCCACCCATGTTCCAAGGTAACTTAAAACACACCCCCATTGTGTTGGATCACCCCAACCTATCCCAAAGATAAAAAACATAACCGAGAGAACAATTAAATGTTTATATAAATGATCAATAAAATATTTTCTTGTAGGTTCTTGATAATTGGATGTAATCCCTCCAAAGGCATTCCACCATATTGATAATGTGTTGGTTTATGGAATGAAATATTATTCCTCCCAGATTTATGCATAAATGTATCACTATGCTTGAATCATGCGTTGAATATGTTCCTTATCACCTTCCACCACCCAACTTGTTCCAAAAAAACCCTCACAACATTATCAATTTTTTCCCATTAATAAATTCATTTATGATACTTCTTAAAAATTTCAACTTTATTTATATCTCATCATCCTACCATCATATATATCATAAAAATACACATTCTACCAACCTTTAGACCTCTACGAGCCAACTCATGGTCATATACATCAAAATAAATAATAACATAATACTAGTAATAAAAATAAAAATATATTTTTTTGTTACTATTAATCAATCATGATCTGAATCATGAGTTAATAAATTGTCCCCTGTTCTCATAAAATGAAAAGTATATATTTTTATAATTATTTGACATGATGTGTAATGAATATAAACCAAAATACTATGAAAATGTTACAAAACAAAATTTAAAAATAACTTATCAATGTGAATACTTACCCATTTGAAATTCAGACCATCCATAATCAACATCAACATTCTACACATTAAACTACCTTAATTTATAAAAATATAGTTTAGTGATTGTTAAATCACCATACATTTAAAGTAGTTAAATTTTTAATGGATTCAGGTGTTTAAATTAAAATCACCAGAAAAATGAAATATGATAAGCTTTTGGAAAAATAATAACTTTATCTTAGTCAACATCATCCCCCATTATCTATTGAGCAAAAAAGGCTTTGATTATCCAAATTTTGGAAGGAAATATTAATTATTTACTCATATAGAAATTCATATCAAGGTTCAAAAAATATATAGGGCATACAATTTTTTAATCCATTCCTTCAGTTCAAACTCATATATACAGTGATAACTATATCCATAATGATATAGACAAATGACCAGTTTATCACCAATCATCACGTCATCACTTTCATCTCTATTATATCAAATATTCACTCTGAAATAATTTTATCCCCATATCATAATATAGTTACTCCTATAGAATTAAAAAACTAAATATGTCCAATGAATTATATACCTAGAAAGATAGACCAATATGAAACAAAGAAACATAATAATTATTTCCATTGAATATTAGAGAAGTCTTTGGTGGGATCATAACAATATCTATAAAAATAATAACTATATAAATATAGATTTTTAATTTCATAATTTAATATATATAATAATAGTTATTATGGTAGTTTCATGTATAGTTTATTTTCTTGATTTTTTGTGGGCCTTCAAAAGTAATTAATATTTTAAATATATTACTTTTTATCCCCTATATTTTTTGAATGAGGTAAATAGTTAATATATCCTAAACAGATCCCTAAATATAAATATCAACGTCATAATTGTTTCTAATTTGGGATATTTTCTCTTATTTTGGCATAATATTCATGTGATTTTAGGGCCATATGCTAGGCCATTTTTAAAAAATATAAAAAATCCCACAGAAACCCTAACTAGCTGCTATAAATTCTTCATTCATCTTATAATATCAATATTAATTATCATTGATAATGGATAAAATCCATAAGAAGATAAATTTAGATAGATCCTTTGGTAGATCCAATGATACAATAAGTGATTGGAAAATGATGATGTTTTGGTGATCTTCTAAGAATAAAGGAATCTTATTTTCATTCATTGCCTCATTATTCAAGGTATTTAATTTATATTTATTAGGATTTAATCACTCAATATATCATTGAATTTTATGATTAATTTTTTTGGATTATTAAATTATATAATATTTAGTTCAAAATTGAAAATTATTAAATCTAGAATCATATTCATCATACTTTTTCTAATGAAAATCCTCATAAAGGAATATTTTGGTTTATATAATCGCATGAGCCACTAACTATACACATTATCTATTTCTATCTATCTTTATGTAATAGTTCATCCCTCTTTTTTTCTCTCTCATAATCATAATAAAGTTTGGAAAATAACGGTTTCCCTTCACATCATCTAATTGTGGGTGTGATAGTAAACTTGTAATACAATAGATTCCTTAAATGATTAAAGCAAGGTGGATTAATTATTGGGTATGTGGTGTTTAGTTTTTTTTTGAAAGGTTGGGATCGAAACCTCAATTAATTATTTAAACAAATGGACTCTTTAGACTGAGTAGAGGGTGACCCATTACATAGCCCAAAGGCCTAAGGCCAGGTGGCCATAATACAAGGCTTGAAAGCCCATTTTTTGGCCCAAAGAACCCCTTAGTGAACAGTACTACTACAGTACCTATGCTGCTATAGTACCTACTACAATACTACCACCGAAACAATACCTGCTCCAGTCTCTCCATCGCTACAGTGTCTCCTCTACTACAGTACTGCAATAGTACTACTACAATACCTAGAAATTCTCCCCTTCCCGGATATAGTCCTAGGTATTTTGGATGCCAAGAAGAAGAATATACCACTAGGGTAGATGTGTTTAGTGAGAGGTGTAATATTTTTAAGAAGGAACTGTGAGGATCATGTGATGTATTTTAGCTGAAAAAATTCTGATAGTGATGATGTTTTAATGAGTTTAGGTGGAGAGCTCCATCAGCAATAGGCATGGTAAAAAACAAAGTAAGTAGAAAGATCTAGAAATTATAGAAGATCTAATAGAAGAGATTCCTTGTGAAGAAGATGAAATAAAATTATGTGTTGTCTTTGAAAACATGTTGTGTATCATTTCAACCTTTAGAAAGGGTTTTTAAGTAATTAAATATCACATAGTGTGTAACCTTTGGGAACCAACTCTGTTTTACATTTGTTATAACTAGGGTTTATAAAATAGAGATAATTATAACATGATGCATTGTGTTAAATCCATGTCTTGTGTTTCTAAGACTCATAACTTAAGCTATATTGAGGTACCACCTGGCTACCCACCTAACCATGCATTCCATGTTGGTTATGAGACATATTGTGTCTATATAATATAAGACTCCATGCCTCTACGATATATTACTAGTAAAGTTGAGATACTTTCTTGTCGAATAATATAATATCAAATAGATTAATTTCATCACACATGACTGGATGATGTATATACACCCAAAACTACTTCTCAAGTCACAAAAATTGTGTATAAGATTAGAAGAAAATATAATTTTACATGAAATGATTTAGTTTTGATTTTACACATCTAGATGAAACATCCTGATTCACATGTTTTGTATAGAGGAACAATATGTCTTGTAGTTTCCCAAAACTAGTAATTCTCATATATTCTCAATTGAGTGTCCAAATTGGAAAAGAAGATTTTATATTCAGATATTTTTTTCACATAAAGTGTGATTCATTGATCCAATGTGTCATCAAATACCATTTTAATATAATTTTTATCTATTTTAGAGTCTTTTCTCTAAAGAGGTGATGATAGGATTTTGGTGAGCTGTTTGAAGTTATGACGGGTTCGGTACTCCCTAGGAAACATATTGTTGTCACGGTGGGGGTATCCAATACATATAGTTGAGTAGATAATACCATACAGATCTCAGGTGTAGGTCCTCCATTTCATATATGGGTTCAATACACCCTTGACCCCTACAATTCATAGGTTTCCATATGATAGATTATGTTTTTAATCCCCCATAAGGCATGGTGTGGGTTCTCCATATATATTTTTAGTAGTCCTCCATGATTTAAGGAATGGTTCCTCCATCCAATGTAGATTATACTTCCTTAATCAATAATTTTCTCCTAGATGATGTAAGTGTAACAACCCGATATTTTATAAGATACATTCTTTTTCATTCATATCTTCTATTGTATGACACACCAGGATTATCTTGTGCTATACGTAACACTGTATTAGCTTGCAGTATACGCAACACTTTTCTTGGCTCTTGTTACACACAATTTCATGTTCGTTTGATATAAGTTATTCTAAGAAACATTGAGTGTATATAAATATATATATATATTCAATGTATAAATAAAATATGGTTGGATTCTGTTATACGCAACAACAAATGAGTTGTGCACTACACGCAACCCTGACTTGACTTGCATTACATGCAATCACGACCTTCCTCGATAGCGTGTGTTGTACGCAATACCGGGTTTTACTAAACAATGATATATTATTATAATATTGTTATGAACTAACCATTATGAATAGTGTTAGCTAAATTTTTAATTTTATAATATTATTATTCATCTTACACATTTCTAGAAAATGGTATAGAACAAAATAAATTTTTCGGGTAAAATAAGTATTTTTAAAAAAAATGCAGTTTTGCCACCTTTTGATGGCGCACCCACTTTAAATCTAGTTTTTGAAATGTTTATAAGTTCAATTTGAAAAAATAAAATTCTTCTTTTGAATCAGGATATAAAAATTTACATTAGATAAAGTTTTGATATTTTTCCGATAACTTTCATATTTTAATGAATAGTAAAAACACGCTATATTTTAATTAAAAACAACTTTTTTCATCATAATATCTTATGTGGTTAAATTATAATATTTAATGGTTTTAAAGTACAAATAGAATATATTTTTACCATTTAATATAATATATGTCATTAGCATTGATTTTACCTTGAATTCGTAGGTTAAATCAATTCAATCTTTTGCAATGTTTTAAAGAAAAACCCGTTTTCTTTCGACAACGAGATTAATTTTAATTTAATTTCTGCATCTTTTTTGTATTAAATTTGTAAAAATGGATTCCATATTTGGAATCAGTGGGTCCAAATTATGTTAATAAGCTACTTTTTATTTTTGGGCATTGTGAATAGTAACTACGGAAAATTTTATTTACTATAGTTAAAGGTAAATCGGGTAATTAAGGGTAAATATAAGATTTTAAAATTACCCTAAAACGTGGAAAATCATATTGGATGGCTAAAAGTATACCCATATAAACTAAGGGTCTGATTAGATTCATTTTATGGACTTTTGTCTTGAAAATAATTTAATTATTATTAAAACCAAAGAATGTGACAACATGTCACTTTCTTAAATCTTATAAGTATAATAATTTTAATTTAGTGATAAACTTCATGAAACTTAGAACATTAATAGTATCAAGAAATATAATACAATTATCTACATCGTAGGAATTAATTTATAATTTTTAGGGATTAAATAATTATCATTTATTCTGACACAAAGATGATGCAGTAATTGTCTTATTAATGAAATATTGACATAATTGATGTTATAAATGCCCAAATAAATGTAATTTGAGACTTTTTATGACTTAAATTAATTTTCTAGGTTAATATTCCATGTTATTGTTGATATATGTAACTTGGTTTGAACTTATCATTCTGTTATAAATTTCATAAAAATCATGTACCAAATAGTGTCAAAATTGACATAAATTAGTTTTTAAAACAAATATTATATTATTAATTTTTATCTTATTTCTAAAAATCTAAGGTTCGGCCAAATGACTTATATAAGATTATATATATTAATAATAAACAACTTGGGGGTTAGTTTGGGTTGATATAGTATGTTTATTAACCATATAGTGTAAGAAAACAAAAAGACACGGTAAAAGTTAAATTATTTAACTTAGAGTTAAATCTAATTGATAAGGTTAAAATAATAACCTAAACTTGTATAAATCATATTGGATGAGAGTATATAGACCCATACCCACTTTATCTTCGAAATAAGACCCTTTGGAACCATTATAAACCTAATTTGACCTTAATATAAAATAATATTTTGAGATTTTCCTAAGGTGCCCCTCTCCTCCCTTATAAAAGGGCACCTCCTCCCTCTCCTCCTCACACCAATTTGAGCATTCAAGCTCGGCCAACCCCTGCCAAAATCTCTTCTCCACTTCCCTAGTATCATCCTAGAGGTCCTGGTCTTCTTCAAAGACCATCCTTAGTTCTTTAAGTGGAGGTTAAGAAAAGGCGCATCAAAAAGAGGTAATATCCATTACTGGTCTTTTTCAATTTCTTTCTTCTTCAAATTCTTCTTCTTTAGTTGTTTCGTGATAAGTTAATAACATAAGTATTTATTATATAATGATATGTTATTATAAATATGAAACAACTCTAATTAACCTTCTATCCATCCTACGGAAAAATAAAATCACCGCGCGTGCGTACGTACGAAATACCGTCTCCACACCGTGGTGTAATCTATTTTCCACCACCAACTTAATTGGATGGGTATAATGGTGTAATGAGTAACTATATTTGATTATTATAAATTGATATTGATACTGAAATAGTATACATACACTTCAACACAAGTTCACGATCATGAGAACGATATCATCGCTCGTGCGTACGTACGGACTACCGTCTCCACGACGCGATGAGATTCATTCTCCACATTAACCATTCATCTATGATTATAAAATATATATAATTAATAATAATTAAATATATGACATGTTAAATCTACTGGATTTATGTAAATATATATATGTATGTCATCTACGTACTTCCATTCAAGACAATAAGGAAAGGAAAATAGCGTTCATGCGTACGTACGGACTACCGTCTACATGAACGGTGTGTTTCATTTCATTTATCTATATATTATATATATATACTGAATATATATGATACATAAATCTTGTTTTATATTCTGGAAGTAAGTAAATCATGATATATGTAATAATAATGTCAATAACAACAAGTCCAAACACCTACGATAAATGAAACGATTTTACCCAAAACGCTTCTTTATCATGAATTTACAAAATAAAGGGTACTATAAAGTCATAAGTGAACCATATATGATATAATAACAATGAAAATGATTATTTAATAAGTCAATGACATTACTTAAGTCATTATACAGGAGGTTCAGACACTTACGAAGCAAATCAGACCTAAGGTAAGGGAAATATCACAATGTCATTTTTTTATCCGAGATTGTTTATAATTTGGTATTTACTGGGGTGTATTTTATCATCCACATCCATGTTTCCTCAATATGTAATATTTATATCTTTCTACAATAGTTTATATCCAATTTTACCTTTCGGTGAGTTTTTAGTAAAAGATATGAAATGAATATTTTGTCGTTTTTCGTACGAGGTACTTTTTGACTTTTCCGACAAAAGTATGAGAAGAATGTTTTTTTAACTTATACGGCATGAATGGGTTTTTAAAACATTATTTCCAAGAATCTTCCTTTAAAATTTTTCATGTTTAATTTTAATCAACTTCTTTTAGTTTAAAATTGTATGACATGTTAAGAAAGGAAAATGTTTTTGAAGTAGAAAGGATATTTTCCTCAAGAATGGAGTTCAAGTGTTTTATCAAAATTATATTCCATCTAAGACAATAAAGGGTTATGTTTCTATCCCTATTATTACATTGATTTGATTATTTTGTGATGGAATTATATTTTTATGAATTCCTTTATCTTATATGAATTGTTTTATGATGTCACGATGTTTAAGATTCCCATTTTTATTACATGGGTTATGCTATGATGTATGGTTTCTGATTTTGTGGCACACATAAGAATGGTATCATTATGAGATGGGTGGGACCTATATATCCCTCCAATTCATTGGGTAAAGATTTTATATCTCATGAGATAGAAATGGCTGGAATTGTAGGTTATACCGGTTCAGTGAAACAGGACATAAACAAGGGTGACTCGGTTCAGAAATGGACTTTGTCCACTAAGATAGTCTTGGAAATGAGTCTTGACTAATAACATATGATTCTCTATGATTATGTCTATATGCCACAAAGTTTCATGTTTTATGTTTTGATTATTGAGATTTCATTTCACTACTATGATTTATGCCATGTTATGAAATTATGCTCTCTTTTGCTGGTTAAGATTTCCAAAATGTTATGTTCTTATGAATATGATGTGATTGATATTTCTTTTGTTTACCCTTACTGAGAATTTGATCTCACCCTTTTATGTTTTCTTTTCCCCAGGATATAAAGAAAGGTTTTAGGTAAAAAAGGAAGATCTTTATGGGAGATGTTGAAGATCTTTCACCACGATTAGAAGATTATATTCTGAGTTACCAAAGACACTAAAATATTACGATCCTTGTGTGTGTGTTTTTGTTATGTACTAAGTATTCCGCAAAAGTAATGTAATGTCCATGTACGTTAAGATACGTGTCTCTACAGTAAGGGTCCACTATATGGGTTAACACTCCCTTTATTAACATGTATTACTCTATATGGTGTGGTCCCGCACAATAATTTTAGATATGTGTTGTGGAATATATGAGAGGTGGGTAGTTTAGTTTTTTTTACCTTATAATTTGTGGGGTATCACTGTTTCCCTAGAGTCATGTCCTTATTGGAGATAAGATGTGACGACTTATACATTATGATGTTCCTATGTTAAATATTCTTGATGTATATATATTTTTTTCAAAACCACATTATTTTAACATATTTATTAGGTTTTGAGATGTCTTTTTATCATCAATTACTTCTTTTAATATGTCATGATGGGTATTTTAATACTCACCCCTACATGGTCCTTTGTTCCCATGCATGTTATGCCTCTGTAGATGATGCATAGTTTAGAGGAGTCTTCTATAGAATTATAACAATTGAAGCTAGTGCTTAGTGGTGATATGTAGTGATGGTTGATATTATATATTTTCCTTAGAGTCATTTCTACAAGGATATGTATTATAATTTATACCATAGTTTTTTTGTACTATGGTTTTGTTATTTCAATAAAATTGTTTTTTTATATTATTCCAACATAGAATTTCCCTATTTACTCAATGTCTTATATGTTCTCACAATATTATATTATAGTGTTTTATTCATATTGTATTTTCATTTTTGGTTATGTTTTATTATTTAGAGATATGTGAACTATTGTAGGTTAACATAATGATACAACCTCTCATTTGTTTGATTTGCCTGCTTGTTACTGGTCTCCATCCCCAAGATTATTTGAGGTGGGATTGGGGTGGTTCATTTTTTCCAACTACATGTCTAGGTGGGGTGAGACTAGGAAATACCATGTTATAGTGGTACTAGAGAGGGTTTCCTTATGTTTGGCGTTTAGAGTTAGGATTCATGTAAGGTTTAGTTTTAAAATCTTTTATGAAAAGTGTTAAGGGATATAGAATTTGGTTAACTAACTAGGGAATGTTGAATAGGTGAAAGAAGTAGATTTATCATGTCACACGACAAAGTTAAAATATTAAAAAACATTAAACACAATGGAATCACCAAGATTGTGCAGTTGGTATCCTACATATATCATATAGAATGCCAGTTAGGACTTTATCTCTGTCCTTCCCGAGTCAAATCTACTATATATTCTTGCTAACTATTAATTAAACTTGTTCAATACATCATTACCTCATATAGAACCAACATATATTCAAAATAAGGGATGTGATAATCCCATACAGATGTTATAACCTCTCTTCCTTGATCAATTGAGTGATGTGGTTCAATTTAGGGACTTTAGTGGTAAGTATATTCACCATCATAGTAGTGGAAAGACCCTATAATAATTTTTTTGAGATAATATCCTCCCCTTTTATAGAATATGTTAGTCTCTATTTGGATAGATGAAAAAGCATGTAGGTTGAGTGAACTACTTATGTTCAAACACCAAAGGCCTCATAGATTTTAAAGAGAGATTGATCCTCTTGAGGTAGAGGATTATTTAGATTACTAATTTATTTATTCCATCTATTTTAGCATCCCACTGACCATAGTTTGACTTTTATATTGATTCTTCTTTTGGTAATGAATTATAATTATTCGATGTTGGCTACACAAACTTATAATATAGTCTCTCTACCCTGGATAGTGATTAACCACCATTAGGGTTGAGGATGGTTTGATTTGATGATTTTCTAGATCAATAATAGAGTAACGTGACTGTCACTAAGTATGTGATGATATTTCCATACCTTATAAAATACTATCATTAAGTAGAATAAGATTAATTAATTTGATCTCCAATGTTTGAGTGATGACTGCGTAGGGAGATTCAAACTATGTTTGTACGTTGACGTTTCCCCACATATGCTAGAGTTCAATATAAGGGACTTTTAATTGATAGTTTCTTCTAGGAGACATTATTATTGACCAAAAATGTTATATTTTCAATACTAAATAGTCTTCAATATAATCTATCCAATAAATGATTTTTGATCTCTCCAGTGGTGGAATATACATACATAATCAAAATTTTGGGGATTAGTACTATAATGAACCCATAAGAGGTCCAACCTGTAGGGATATGTTTTTTGATTCACTTGTCTATGTAGAATTCATATGGTTTTATATCTATAGACTAGAAAAATATCTATGGGTTACCATGGTGATATTGTTGATTAAAATGTTTTATTAAATGATTTTTTAGTATTAGGGCCCCCATGGTGGATAGGGTGATACCCATGGTGTTGTTTTTAAAAAATATATTTGAGGTCCCATGGAAGGGGACTTAGATGTATAATTATTTGATACATAAGCACCACCAACTCTAGGTAGCCTATTCCATGATTAAGATATTGGTAGATGGGTCCATAGTCATATGAACATGATGTAGGGATATGGTTGGGTTGCACTATATATGGTTCTATGTATGATATGTGTCTTGTTTACTATAGTACCTATACTTATAAACAATGGTATAAGTCATTATTTTCTTACATCACCATTAATCCATGAGTTTTTTATACTAATGAATCCTCCAACATGACCTCTTTATCTTGAGTAGACCACTAGTTGTGATAATCCTCTCACCCATGTATAAAATCAGAGTAAGATATATCTTAAGAGGGATATGTTTTTATTGGATCTCATTATAGTGGAGATGACTACATATGATGTCACTGATGGAAAATATTAGTTATCTATACCCCAGGGTTAAAAGTATTAATGTTATTTCATTGTTATTTATAGTTAATTTGATGATTCTAGGTTCACATTTAATGTAAGTGGGATATTATGGAATGATTAGGGAAAACCCTTAGGAAGTTGCAACATATTTTTCACCAATTATAAATAATTTACATTTGGGTTTCTTATGATTTAAGGTATTAGTTTCCTACTATTTTATTCATGGAAAATTATATTTTTCTTATAGAGAATCATATTGAGCATTTAAAGATTATCTAGGGTTTATTTGCATTCTAGGTGTATGGTAAACTCATGATGTTTATGTTATGGATTCAAAAAATCCATTTCCTTAGGAATTCATCCTTCAAGGTTAGAGTAACAGTTGAACCCATTGTGGTGGGTTAGTATCCATTAAAGGATATGTTTGATGTGTGAACATTTATATAGATAATAGAATAGTATAGAAATTTCATAGTGGAATTTTCCATAATTTAGGCTCATATGACTTCTATAATCTTAATTGGTAAGTCCTTTGTATGGTATGAGTGGTGTGAGAGATCCTTTGATGGGATGAATCCGAGGTTGAATAGTTCTTTTATTATATGTTTTTTAGGGTGGAATTGAGTATGTGGTGTTATGAGATTCCTCTAGAGATTATAATGGATGTGTCATGATGTATTAGATGCTGGTGATTGCATATAAGTGTATGTAGTAGAGAATAAAAAAGTAGAACTAAGTGACCCATGATTTAGATATTAGAGTAGTAGTGTTCACCTAGAAAACCTAAAGACACTACCTTATTTGAAAGTGAATAATAGATTACATTTAATATAAGGGTCCAAGGTATATCATCTCTCTATAAGATCATAACCAGAGTTAGTGGTGATGGATTCAGTTCCTATAATACCATGACTATGAGAAAGCCTATTATGAAAGAAAGGGAAATATAGTTTCTGGTTTAATTATAAGTAAATCAAATAATTATTTTCTTTTGGTGGTGAATGAGAAGCTGTCCTAAATGTATTTGGTCTTGATGGATGGGAAATGCAATGATTACTTTTAATCTATAGTGGTAGTCCTTACATTTATTCATTGAGTAAGGGAGGACCATCTTGGAAATGTATATTATGATGTTTTTTAAATACATATTCTTAACCCATGTACATGAGGGTTTCTATAAAGGTAGGGAGAACATAATCCACCTCGAGAGTGGAAAATAGTTCCCATTGAGATTTTAGATGAGGTGTTGGGGAGTTTCACAAATCCACTTTTGTGGTAAAACGTTACATGGAAAAGATGATTCAAGACCTCAAGCCTTAGTATTGATTGGAAATAATATAGAAGATTGTTGCAAAGATCATGTCATTATTAATTAACATTAAATATTTGGAATATGAACAACATTTCCTAGTTAATTTAAGATAAATCTTTAAGGATAAAGGGTGAAAGAGGGATAATATTTCAATGAATTTTGTGGCTATTTTTAAAAATTAATACAAGGGTTGTTATGAAAAATCCTTGATGATGAATATACTAACCAAGTCAGATAACTTCATTCATATTCATGACCCATTTGTGGTTAAGTTTGAAATTTCATCCCCAGAAACATGACCAGGTAAAGAAGACCATTTATGTTCTCTAGGGATAATTATGGGCTAGAGTGATCAATTTTTTGACAGAGATATGTCGATAAACTATGATTGGTAAATTTTATATACAATAAAAAAATCACACCAAAATCATCATGTTTCATTTTAGGCCGTATATAACATACACCACATGTCACCCCTTTATTTGAAAAATATCAATGATTCAAATTTTGTAGGGACTAAGTTGGTGAGAATTTTGAAAATTAAGGTTCAGGTGATCCCAAAGTGAATCAGGATAGCTCAATGCTATCAAATGACCTATATGAACTAAAGATAGTATCCATTAGAATTCTTAGAATAAGAATATGTGTACTTAAGATCCTCACCATTGATTAAGTTAAGTTGATTTTGTTGGGGTGAAAAAGTTATCTTGGAGGTTCATTAGAAAATTATAGATATTTAACAAAGTTTTTGATGTTTTTTAGCTCCTCTAATTTCTCCTAGGTTAGACCAGGGTCACAATGTTTTCCAGATGTGATAGTTGATGAGACATTTGAACGACCCATAACATATTATTAACTGGTGAGATATCGACATTAGGGATGGTTCAACCTTGCCAATGTACCAAATTAAGACCATTTAAGGGTATAAGAAATAACTTTTTGGGTTAATGATTTGTTTGGTTCATATTTTATTGCAACATGATGATACTTAGAAGAGATCATGTGAGCATGCGAATCAGATGTGTACTCAGTACCATCACTTTTTTGAGTAATTTATTACTTTATGGAATGAAAATATATGACTTTTTGGTGTGCTCATTAAATTTTAATTTTCATTTTATATTTTTAAAATTTGAAATAATATTTGATAATGTGCATGCAAGAACAGTTAATTTCATCATATTTTGTGTCTCTTTAAAATATGTGTAATCATGTAAATTTATTACATTTAACCTATTCTTAAACAAACAAGGTAAATATTAAATTTATCTTAAAAGGAACCCCCAAATGGAAATTTCCGCTTCACAATAGTGTCTAGAAATAAATGTTTTCTCCAGGTGAGCTGTAGTATTCATGTGAGTATAGAGCCCCTCATGGGGCCATTTTTAGGGCTTATTGAAATATCAAATAATATAATAACCTAAACCTATAAATAAAATTATGAAACTCAAATTGGAGGATTATTCATTATTTAAATTAAAAAAATCCTTGAGATTCTAGAGTCAGATCGATCCTTTGGTTGATTTGACATAATCTTGAGTAAGGGTTGGATCTTACAGTTTTAGAAATATGTTAATAAACCAAGGTACTATTTTACCTTTACTTTCCATTAAATTTATGATAATTATTTTTGGATTTATCATGATTAAATTACTAGCTATCTGAGGGATTACTATGGTTATAATATTCAATTAATTATTTTCCTAAATTCTCAGAGGATGTTTGATAATTATTCAATATATAATACTTATCTTTGTGAATTATTCAATGAATATTTTCATAAAAAATTTTGATTTACCATGATCATTATATCGATCAATTTATCCCATCACCATTCCTCCCTCTCTAATATATACATTTTTCCCTTTATATCCATTTTTATTTCGCACTCCCCTCCATGAGTTAGTCTAGAAAAACATTGTTGGCCTTCACAGTGGTTGTTTGGGGGTGTGATGGGAAAATTGGAGTGAATGAAAAGTTATGGGTGTTTAACAGATGGTGTTTTGTAAGTGGGGAGTAGTGTGTTTATAGATCCATTATAGTTCAAACTAATGATACATGGAGGGTCTTATAATTAATGACAATACTGGTAAGGATTGTAGTGATATATTTCTAGTGAGGTGAGGTGGAGAGCTTCAGCTACAGGAGGTGTATTCATTAGTGGGGTCAGTGAAAAGATATTGAAATCATAGTGATCCTATTTTTAGTAAGTCCTTTTAAAGAATAAACTATCACAAGACAAGTATTATTTAAAGACATGTAATGTAATTTTTTAGATGATGAATATGGTTTCTATACGTCATTAAATGTCACACAATGTAAAAAATTTGGTCATATGTCATGTTTCATATTGATTGAAACATAGATTTATATAGTATATTAAAATACTAGACACTATATAGTTTTAAAAAAAGAAATATGTATTACATAGAAGCATGAACTAGGTTATACTAAATTACATGCTTCACTCCAAATTTGGACACATAATCGATGTGGGATTTAGGATACATCATGTTTATAGGGGAAACAACTCTATTTCTTGGTGATACAAATATTTTCACCTTGATAGTCTTACACACCATGTAATGTAAGGTTCGTATTGGTTAGGTTATTCCCATATGGTTGGAAAACTATTTTACATGTTGAGATACAATGTAATGGTCACACATTGCGTCTAAATGGATGCTATGCCATGTATTTCTACATAGAAATACTTGGGGAAATCCATACTTGATAAGATGAAAACACATGAATCACATGACATGTTTAGTGGAATTCCATGTCATGTACTATCCCACCATAGATAATATTCATATATTCACACTCGAATGTTATAATTCGACTAGTGAATAGTCCATTATAATTTTTCATCACATAAACCATGATATTTCTATCTACTATGTCATCAGAGACCATTTAGAATCAATTTTAAATATTTATATAATCATATCTCCATAGAGGTGATAAAAGGGTTCATGAATGGTTTTCAGAATGGTTATGAGGTTGATATTCGCCTGTTAACATCAAAATGATAGTGTTTTATTACCCAAACCATTTATAAAATATTAATTTCACACTCATGAATTTGGGGTGTGTTCGCTCCATTTTGGACCTAAGGTCAGCACTATCTAGATCCCAAATGTTATGAGTCCCCTAGATTATAGAGATTATGTACTCCCCCCATGAGATAGGGATAGGTTCCACCATCTATAGTGTGTATAATAACTCTATATATTGAGTTCTAGTCTACTATATATTGGATATGGTACTACATAAATCAATACTTATCCCCCTCAATGAGGTGCAGGTCCACCATAGAGGTTGGTACTCCATTAGTTGAGATGAATTACTTGGCGAGGTGTAGGTCCCCCACTAGGATTTTAGATTGGTGACATAAAAGCTATGAGAGGTGTGTAGTTTCGATGGGTTGTGTGTCATAATTTTTTATGTAACCTCATTTCCACATAGACAAAACATTATAAAAGATGTGTGGATATGACTATGATGTCACTATATTCTTCAGTTCCCTATCCCTGAAACATATTTTAATTTTTAAAATATAGTCTATTTCACCTTTTTTCTTGATGATTTAGCTAACTTGTTTTTACCACCATATACTTTGTTATATCAGTGCATCATAACTGGTATTTTTATTCTACACCTTGCATACACCATTATTCCCACACGTGTTGATTATATAATAATGATGAATAAATTGAAGGAGTCTTATATGTACATAGAGAGGATGGATTTGTAACTTTGTAATTCTTTGTAGAAAATGTTTCACTTGGTGATCTTATATAGAGTCTTTGTTTTAAGGAGGGTTTTTATCTATTCTCTCATAGGTATGTCATAGTATAATTTTATTATACCCATGTATTTAATTTTCCATTTTAGTTGTCATATGTGGAGTTTACATATATACACAATGTAGCATGCATTAAAATTATACCTCAATTTGTTATTTTATTCATGTTATCCTTGTATTATTGATTATTTTAATTTATGTTTAATATATGTTGATTATTATAGGTTATTTAATGATAAGGCCTCCCATACATGTGATATTCCTTATTTTTGTTATTCACCAGCCCATGGATTATTATAGGTGGGGTTAAAGTTAGAACTATTAACCTAATTACTAGCCTTGGAAGGGTCCTAGTGGGTTCATTATTTTCAATTATAGTATTAGACCAACTCAGACACTATAAATGTTTATTAATAATAAATAGTAAATGATTTCATGCATGAGGTAAAAATAACATACACCAGTAGGGATTGATTGATCACAACACATAAATATAATTAATAATATTACCCAATTTAGCATTCAAAATCAGGTCCAATGATGATTTTTGATACTGAATGTACCTTCAATTTGTTTTTGAAAAACGATAGGGGTAAGTGAGATCATTGGTTGAATTAAATATAGTTTGGTCAATTCATATTCATCCTAGAATCACAAACTATATGTGAAAATCATTATTTCATTCATCATAAACAAACCAGAACAATATATCAGGATTTAACATATTCTTGAATAAAGAACCTATTTAATGGGAAATCAAGTGATTCATGAATGTTACCAAGATCGAAATTTCCAATGCTTCCAAAAATTGATGATAAAATCCAATGGTTAAATAAAAAATATTCTTAAATAATGAATATATCTTAGTATGACTCATAAGACCATATATATGTAGTAAAATTGAAAATAAATACACAAAATCCCACACTGATCACTGTTAAATTCAATTCCCCATTAAGTATAGTGTGCACGCCAAAAAAATTAATATAATAAGAGTTTGAAACTTTTAAAATACCAAGATCCAAACTATGAATGAAAATATTCTTTTAAACGCTTAAAGTAATCAGGCAATGTACCCCAGTACAACAATTCATATTAATAATTTTTTTACCCATGAGAATTTTGTGTAGTTAATATATATTGACAATAATCAGTAATCAAAAGTGAATCTAAAAGAACCAAAATTAAACCACTATTTGATGAAACATTTACCTTCTAGTAATACACAAAAATAAAATCCCAAAATAACATGTGAATAGTTGAGTAGTAGATTAGGATATTAAAAAAGGGAACATATCAACCCTAGTGATCATGTTTTATGTAAACCTTCCTTAATCATGATTTTGATTGAGACAAATAAAAAAACTAATGAATCATTCTTGAAATAATATTTCTATGAACTATGTGTTGAAAAAAATGTAGAAAAAAATAAAACATAGTCATTCATCAGTTCAATAAATATTAAAAATGGAACCCAAAAAATAACCCAAAAAATCTGCAAGGTTAATGAGAAGACGATGATCCAAGAATGTATTACAATGAAATACTATAAAGGCTAGATTATGGTCACTATCATTAATACAAGTATCAATCTCCCTAGTGAGTTCGTATTTTACCATGAAAGAATACTTAATAATCATATCCTAATCTATTCATTACAATGACGAGGATTATAATTTCCCAACAACCATTTCTAGAATTTTAGAATCATTAATTTTGTCTTTGATCTTTCCCTTATTAGTTCACCCAATAGATCTCATTACAAAAGTACTTTCCAAATTTGGGTATACTTTTCATTGACATGGTTTCCTAAGGTGAGGGGTGATCAAATATTGAATTCAACCCTTTCATAAAACATGATAAAAAATATTTATCCACAATCTCTTGAAATTTTGAAAGAGGTTTTACATCATGAACGAATTCCATGATGTCATTATCTGAATTATGTTCCTCATCCTATATGTTATGTGAAAAAACTCTAATGTTTTCCTCTATGACATCTTGAATTGTAATTCCATCAACCCACAAATTGTAAGATGTATCTCCCATGTTATGAACTAGAATATACTTGGAATTCATCCCATTAATTGACCATCTAGAACCTTCTTGGTAATAGATGATCCTAGAAACTCAAATGTATTTATTTCTAAAGCCATTAAAAATGACAACATGATCGACTAACGTGGATAATTTTGGTTATTCCGCCAACATGAATATATTTTCACTAGAAAGAACCTAATGTTTTCCTTTCTCAATACAAAATTATTTTTTCAAACAAAATAATGAGATATATATGTGTGTCTATTTTGAAATTCTTCTAAATAGTGACTAAGATTTCAAAAAATATTACAACAATCAGGTATTTTTCATAGTTAACATCCTGAAAGAATGTCGAGTCCATATTTTAATCAACATTAAATATATAATTTTATAATTAATATTACGATCAATTAAAACCCTTGAAACACATGGTTTTTAGATATTTTTTGTTGTTTATCCCAACTTAGGAGGAATTAAAATAAATATTTTAGTGAAAATGGAATATTATTTTAAATATAAGAACAAAAAAACAACTAAATCCTAATTAAATTGAAAAAATATGTTATTCAGAATAAATATTAATGTATAGAAATAATTTCCATATATTCATATAATAAACTCCAATGGACTATGAAAATATTTTCTATAATTGGTTACGATCATCTTCTAATGAAAATTGGAATAAAACATTCCAATAAATTATGATACCATTATGAAACCCAAGGAAGATTATAGATTAAAGAGAATTCACCATACAATTATGTAATAATATATTTTTGATAAATTTACCAATAAATATAAAACAATGAGTAGATGAAATAAAAATTACGTAATTATTAGATAAATAAGTCCTAGTGTAGTCTCAATGATATATTTTATTCCAATTAGAGTCAAGGGAAATTTATTTTCTAATTCTATACTCATCTTGGAAGAGTATTTATGAGAAATTCCATTAGAATAAAAATAATAACCGAGGTTAAGGAATCATTATTGATCTACTGAGTGGTGTTCCACCAATAATATTTTTACCAGTTAGGTAATAGGAAATAAATTCAAAATATAGACACAATAAAAGTAGTATTAAAAGAATAACAACAGTAGTAATAATAGTACAATCTTATTAAATGTAGTATTATTAGTAATTATAATAATGGAAATATTATTAATATAGAAAAAATTTATGAGTAGAAAATTTCATTCATTAATAAGAAGAATATAAGGGTGATGAGATATAATATGTCTCAGGGTAAATCTTTATAGTGACCATGCCTTTTCTTACATTACTATTACATCATTTTAAGATAAAAACATAATAGTATTACACATAGAGGATCCAAAGGTTTAGTGTCTTGGAAAACTAGGACCACATATAACAATTATAACATCAAGCATAAACATTTGTTTAATTTCTTCTTCTCTTGATTTTTATTGGAACTGGTCCTATCCATAATACAAGTAGACCCCTAAGGATATACATCAAAAGGGGTGAGCTAGAAGCCCAGTAAGAGGATAGATAAGAACAATATAGCATGGGGTGACCACAATCACAACATGGGAAAAATATCATGAACATGAGAGTAAGCATAAATATAAGACTTGAAATGTGGAAATGCAAAAAAATGAAACATCATGTCTTTGTGGTTAACTACCACACATACTTATGAACCAAGATAGAATCCTTTTCACACATCATTTCACATTTACTCATGAGATTCATCACTTTACCCAATGCATTGGAGCGCTGTATAATTCTGGGTGCACCCGTCACATTCAAACATTCGTATTGCGCTATATAATTCTTGGCACACCTGTCACATCATAATATTATCATTATAATGCATTACACATAGAATATAACTCAATGATGAACATAAATAACCATGTTAAGGAACTTTTTTCACCTCATAAGAACATATTCATAAACTTTGGGTTCCCAAAAGAAAGAGGGAATATCATACATGTTACAAGAACCGTCCACTTTGAGTGAGAAGTAAAAGGCATGTTCTTAAAAGAATATTTCTTTTGGAAAACATTGTTTTTGACATAAAAAAATATGACAAACATTTATATCCTTGAAATGGAAAGACAATGATGAAAAAAAATTCTTTAAGAATTAACCATATAAAAAATGGAGTGAAAGAGGGAGAACCCGAAGGATGAAAGTTGGGTTCGAGAATTTTCCCCTTTCCCTGTACCCGAATGCTTCCTTCTATTTAGTGTCATGTATAATGAAATTGTATTCATTAATTAGAAATACATATCCTTTTGTACCTCAATATGGTTCATTATGGTTTCATTAAGTGATTTTATGTGCCTTTGGATGACTTATTGTGTTTAAAAACATTATTTGGGAATGTTTGTTATTATGGTTTTCTTGAGTGGTTCACTTGTATTCTTAAATTTAAGATTGGGTAGAACATGGGTAAACATACAGAACTGATATTACATGTTATTAATGATATTAAATGATTCTGTATGATCTTTTAATGAATTATATTAGATCCTTGTGGATGAATCATTAGATAAGAATTATACGATGATTTTTTGGGTTAATTAGAGCGATTTTTCGATCATAATGAACTTGTTTTATTTTATCACTAGAACTATGGTAATAAGATAGTTACAGAACATTATATAGGATATAATACAAATAATATGTTCTGTTTCAACCATAAAAAGGGTTTCATTACTAGATCTTAAGGTAGAAATGGAAGAAGAAAGTGTGTCGTTCTTGAAGGTGAAAAATTAACACCTCACGAACAACATTCTCTTTAATAAAATAAAAGGAAGAGGGAAATTATAAGGCCCCAACCTTAAACCTTAATTAATATTGAATTAAATGAGTAATTCACGTTGAGGATCTTTTCAGGTTTAGAGTTTTAGAGAATTAGGACATAACTATTACATCTCAAAAGATTACAAAGTACTCGCTTCTACTAAATTTCCATAAAATAATAACTCTTTAAAAGAAACATGTATAGTTCCATGTTTTAGGTAGCATGACTTTCCCTTGATCCCATCCTTGACCCTATCCCACGCTATGTCCTGTGAAAAACATTTCAAAAACTTGGGATGAGCATTAAAAGCTCAGTAAGGGATACACAAAGAATGAAAACTGTTAGTTTTTCAAAACAACAAGTAAACCATGAATACTTTATCAATGTAATACTTTTTACCTTCATGAAGTAGTAAAAACTTTTCACTAAAAAAATATCATTACTTACCTTTTTGTAACCAAAGGATTACCATAAAACCCATATAAAGAACACATAACATATATAAAGGTAACTTGGGACATAAACATACTTAAGTGGAATAACCATACAGTCGACTTCCACACATATCACTTAATGGAATATCCATACGGCCAATTTCCATATATACTTAATGGAATAGCCAAACGGACGACTTCCATACCCAATGCATTGGAGGTTATAACGTAACCACCCGTCCTGGTATTCACGGCACCACCCGTCATATGGTTTGTAACGTAACCACCCGTTAAAATGTCCAAGTACCAATATAAATTCATAAAACATAAAACCAATATAAAGGAATGATAACATTTCCACATCACAATATATCATAATAGAATCGGTTATCAAAACCATTTTCAGACCCATTTAAAACATTTAATAAAGAGATTTTTGAATCAAAGTGTCCCATTCCACCTTGAAGATTAAAATTTTAAACCATTAATATCCATATAAATAAATCCTTAAAACCATTTTGAAAACATGGATATTAATAAGAACAAATAATTAAAACATTTAAAATGACATTTTGGTTAAAGGGGTTTTACCAAAATTAGAGACACTTGAATACAATAATTGAGGAATAACATTTAGTCAGAATTTTATAATATCATAAGAATAAATGGATTCATGATATAATACTCCAAAGGACAATATATACACCATATAAGAGTGAATTGGTGCATAACAACAATGAACCCTCAATCGAAATGTCAAATGTGATGAAATCCCTTATAAAAAAGGTATCCATAAATTAAGGAAAAATAAATCTCAAAAATATGTGTGAAAAATATAAATACACCCAAAATAAGTGGATATTAAGTGTAAAACAATAAAATGTCATTCACACATATTCAATGGATGACATATTCAATGACTACTTGTTGAACCCAAAGAAATCGAAATTGGGTTAAAAAGTTCCCTTGACAGCCTAACAGCATCAGATCAAAATGAGTTGATGAGAGATAAAAAGTTTATCTCATCACTTGGACATAAAATTTACATCAATAAGGATATATGAGAACATATCCCAACATAAATATATGTAAATTAAAAGACCCAACAAAAGAAGTCTTTTAAAAAAGAGGAGGGTGAAAGGTTCCCTTACCGACTTGGGTATCTTTCAAAACATACACCCCATGAGAGAAGGACAATAGATCATTGATGTAAATACTCATAAATGAAATTATATTACACAATGTGTATAATAATGGGAAGTACATACACCACTCAATGTAATTTGTGGCAAATGTAGCATAAATCTCACGGGAATAAAATTGAGATGAAAAATCCCTTACGAAAACTCTGCAGCCTAACGACGCCACATAAAACATCCGAATATGGATTGATGAGATCAAATAGGGTATCTCATCACATTACAATAAAATGTACAGCAAGAGGAATATAAAAGAACATCCCCCAAAATTACAAAGAGGAGCCTAAAAGAAGTGACATAAAGGAGAGTACTTAAAAATAAAGAGAGTTGTAGGATCTCTTACGAAAATTCGGCAGCCTATCGGCGCCACTTAAAACTTCCAAAATGGATTGATGAGAGAGAATAGGGTCTCTCATCACATGAACATAAAAATTACAGTAAATTTAATATAAAATATCATCCCAATTAACAATAAAGATGAGCTTTAAAAGGAATGACATAAAAGTGTGTACTTAAAAAGAAAGAGAGGAGTAGGATCCCTTACCTCGGGTCCGACTTGACTCGATCGTTCTTTAATATCCTGAATAATAAAATTGAGTTAATTTCTACTTACTTAAGAACCTTTTTCAAGTTCATTATTCCTTTTATAACACTTATTACCATGTCATAAACATTATGTAATAATTTAAGTTAATAATATTTGTTTTGCCGATTTTTGGTTCTTAAGTCGAAAGTGGACTTCTTAAAATTACATGTTGTTCGTGTGGACAAATGTTTATTATATCCAGAATTGTATTCATCATTTAGATATCATATATGTCATATATATCCAGTACATTCATGCATCTATAACATTACATAATCATTTAGAGGTAAGAAATGAAATGCACTGTTCATGGAGACGGTAATCTGTACGTACGCATGAACGCTACTTTCATTTCTATTTCGTATTTTATAGAATGGAATCATAATGATATAAAGGTATATTATAATTCTAGTATAATATCATATATAATATCATAGTTCCATCCTTTATACGTCCCACATATGGTATTTAACGAATCAAATCACTTTGAGGGGGCGGTAGTCCGCACTTCCTAAAATGAAGATATCGCGTATACCCATAATGGAAGCCATAAAGGTAAGACAAAAATGAAAAATAAAGAAGCATAATTAAAACATAAACATATTATATATCATATATAAAAATAGTGACATCATAATGGCCACCTTTGAATGTGTTAAATGAGTATTGAACAATCATCGTTTCGGGAGGCACAATTTCGCCATCCACGGAAACCGTATGTTCTTTAACCATTTGATGTAGTTGTGTGAGAGTGTAGCTCGAATAAATCCTATAAAAACATCCTAGTATATTGAAGATACTTGTTTTGTTACAAAATAAATAAACAAAAAGAGTTTAGGTGGTTGGAGAATCAAAATAAAACAAATGAACATGAGAGAATGAATTACCTTTAAAAGTGTAACTCCTTTTGATTTCAGCCTAAAGTCTTCCTTTGAAAAGATTCTGCCCAAAGGGAATCCTCTAGGATGAGGAGAGGGATGTGGAGAGAGTAAATGGTCAGGGTTTGGCCGAGCCAAATGCTTGAGGAGTGTGTGAAATGAGGTAGAGTTGGGGGCCTTTTATAAGAGGAGAGGAGGGGCACTTTTGGAATGTAAGAAATATTACTTTATTTGAAAATGTGTTTTTGTTTTAAAAGGTCCCACATTTATATAATTCGTGGATAAGGTGATAAGTCTTCGAAATCCACTCATCTAATAAGTTTTTGACATGTGTAGTTCATATATTTTACATTATCGTTCCATTTTATTTAAATCGTCAAATAGTGATGTCATCGCTGCATCATTATTATGTCATAAATAATTTAATTTATTTAATGTCTAAAAATTATTAAAAAAATACTATGATGTAGGAACTTTTTTTAGATTTCCAATTACTATTTATAATCAAAAATATGACTTGTATAACCCCACTTAAAAATTGTTTTAGTAAAACATATCTTGTTTGTGTCATTTTTACTTTTACATTAAATAAATAGTTATTTATGTCATTTCCCAACCAAAGTGGATCCATGGGGTCCCCAAGATGGCCCATGGCTTGTCGTGGTCGGCCATGACTCACCCAATAGGTGTAGGACAAGTGTCACGGTGTTTTCACATTCTTATAATATCATTTTTACCTTAAATTACACTAATTACCACTAATCGCGATTAAAAACATAATAAGTTACTATTCACCAAAAATTTATTTTCATCCAATTGAACCACATTTTACATACTAATGACAACCATGTATGTCGTATTTTCAAAATTCAATAGACATTAGTGGTAAACTTTCATTTAACTGAAAAATCAGTTTGCTTGATTACCACTTAGTGGTTTCAATATTCATCAAAAATTGGAGTTTTTCAGAAAAATACCAAAACTTCACCCTAAGCTATATTTGATATTCCGAATTCAAAAATTAAGTCTGTTTTACAAAATTCAAAACATATTAGTCACATTAATTAATTTAATAATTAATTCCCGCTGTCAGCGCAAATAGCGTGCTTTTATAAAATAATAAGTACCAAAAGATTGACACTAGTTTAAGTCTGATTTCAAAGTGAAATTAATTCAAAGACCACTATTGGATTTAATGGTAAAAATATTTTCTAATTTCACTTTAAAACCAATTCAAAATATTATCTAATCATATAAATAAATTATATTAAAAAGAGGTTTTGAATTAAAACACAACATTTTACACTATTCATTAAAAAAATGAACTTTATCGGAAAGATACCAAAAATTTACACAAAGTAAATTTTGATGTCCCTATTATTAATAAGATTTTTATTTGGTCCAAAAGAATGTTTAAGAGTGAACAAAACTATATTTAATGATGGTTCGCCATCAAAAGGCGATAAGTGAACCTTTAGTGAAAACTAGGGCATATACGCCTAAAATTGAATTCTTTCCGTATTTTAAGCCATTATCTTTTATTGTAAAAACATTTAAAAACATATATAATCATATATTAGTTATTTCTATCCATTCCCGCCAATACAACGGCTACATGTTAACTACCATTTAAAATAATATTATTTTATTATTAGAGTGCAACGTAAGATTCCCAAGAAACTCGTTGTTGCGTGTTGGGTATGCCATCGGGCATAGCGTCCCCTTTAAAGTCATATTAATATTTTATTCACAAATAGGGATAAATATGAAAATGTAATATTCATTATTTACCTGGGGTGTTACATCCTTCCCCCCTTTTGGGAATTGCGTCCTCGCAATTTTAAAATTGCGCTTGGAAACATCCTTGAAAGTCCCACATCGGAACAAGAGTCGGTAAAACAATCACATTAAAATAAAGAAAGATAAGTACAAAGGTCACCTGAGTTAACCCATACTAGGATTCCAAGTATGAAAATATGGACATGGAGGAAAAAACAAAGGGTCATGTTCTGATGGAGAGTGATAGAAAACATGTTTAGGAGAAAGTTAACCACGAGAAAATCACAAACTTGTGATGGGTTAAACGGTATTCGATTCCCCAGTAGGAAAAGTTAATAGACAACATTTTTGTTTTAAGATAATTTTTATTGAGGAATTTATTTTTGATCTTAAATAAAACATAAGTAAACATACTTACTTGTCATGTTGACTTTCAACTTTTACTATATTTCTCACACAGACTCATACTTTCTCCAAAAGACGAGTATTTAGGAAGAATTGTTTGCATTAAGAGTATTATAAACAACTTCTAGAGGAGAACCTAATCCACAAAAGAGAACTATATACATCCCATGTCTTTAGGCTTTAACCAAAACCAAAATGGTTAGTACAAGGTCAGATAATCCAGAAAAGGATAACCCTTTATAAAATGAAAATCTATTCTTAATCTCCAAAATTTGTCCAACAAAATCCAAAGTTCAACGAGGACCATTCTATAATCAATTTTTCCATAAAATTCTTCAAAGTAAACCAATATAAGATTGAAACCCAAATATTTGAAGGATTTAGTCGCATAGTCTTCCAAGTTAAATCGTAACATTTATCTCCAAACAACATCAGTTGCTCCTAAAGTCTTGTATTGAAAAGTAATTAACCTAATCACATATCCTCCATGATAGGTTAATCATTTTCATAAATAACCCAAAATCAACTTACTCGTAATTCATAAAATCATATAACTAGAATGAATCAGTCAAACTAACCACGGACTTCACGTAGTCCAGTGGTAGGCGATAAGTACCAGTCGCACATTGGTTGTGGGTTCGATTCCCACAGCTTTTTCCGACGCGACGGGTAGTCACACGGTCTACGTGTTGTCCTTTTTCCAAAACTATATAATTCTCAAATCATTCCCCAAAAAGAGATAAAATCATCAAAAATGATCATAACATATTTTAACCTCAAGTTTATCTCATTCCTTTCATTTTCCATCATATCATAGAGTAACCCATAATTACCTAAAAATTAAGGATCATATAAACTCTAATGGTTACCTTTATAATTATTACCTGAATTTCCACATCGATTTGGCCATCTCGTACATGATGCATTAGAAAACACACCAAGGTTGAAGTGGTTGATCATGACTCCTTGATATTTGGTTTAGAACAACCACGAGTTTCCTCATTGAATCCTCCATTTTATTTAGTATCTTAATCAGAGAACCACCACAGTTTCCTTCAAACCTATTGTCTCTTTGGTGTCTGCTAGATCCATCCATTCACTAAATATAGAAATGTCAGTGTGAGTATATCAACAAAACCATCATGTACTAATGAGGAAGGTAAACACTAAGATACACTTACTCATTCACTTTATCTAAAACTAGGACTCTTTCTGAAATCCTAACCATTATGGTAATGTCACTTGTGCTTAGAGAATACCCTAACCTCTAATGTTATCTAAACCGACCTCTGATACCAACTATAAGGCCCCAACCTTAAACCTTACTTAATATTGAATTAAATGAGTAATTCACATTGATAATCTTTTCAGGTTTAGTGTTTTAGAGAATTAGGAAATAACTATTACATCTCAAAAGATTACAAAGTAGTCGCTTCTACTAAATTTCCATAAAATAAAAACTCTTTAAAAGAAACATGTATAGTTCCATGTTTTAGGTAGCTTGACTTTCCCTTGATCCCATCCTTGACCCTATCCCACGCAATGTCCTGTGAAAAACGTTTCAAAAACATGGGATGAGCAATAGAAGCTCAGTAAGGGATACACAAATAATGAAAACTGTTAGTTTTTCATAACAAAAATTTAACCATGAATACTTTATCAATGTAATACTTTTCACCTTCATGAAGTAGTAAAAACTTTTCACTGAAAAAAAAATATCATTACTTACCTTTTTGTAACCAAAGGATTACCATAAAACCCATATAAAGAACACATAACACATATAAAGGTAACTTGGGACATAAACATACTTAAGTGGAATAACCATACGGTCGACTTCCACACATATCACTTAATGGAATAGCCATACGGCCCATTTCCATACATACTTAATGGAATAGCCATACGGTCGACTTCCATACCCAATGCATTGGAGGTTATAACGTAACCACCCGTCCTGGTATTCACGGCACCACCCGTCATATGGTTTGTAACGTAACGACCCGTTAAAATGTCCAAGTACCAATATAAAATCATAAACCAAAAAACCAATATAAATGAATGATAACATTTCGTCATCACAATATTTCATAATAGAATCCGTTATCAAAACCATTTTCAAAACCATTTAAAACATTTAATAAAGATATTTTTGAATCAAAGTGTCACATACCACCTTGAAGCTTAAAATTTTAAACCATTAATATCCATATAAATAAATCCTTAAAACAATTTTGAAAACATGGATATTAATAGGAACAAATAATTAAAACATTTAAAATGACATTTTGGTTAAATAGGTTTTACCAAAATTAGAGACACTTGAATACAATAATTGAGGAATAACATTTAGTCAGAATTTTATAATATCATGAGAATAAATGGATTCATGATATAATACTCCAAAGGACAGTATATACACCATATAAGAGTGAATTGGTGCATAATAACAATGAACCCTCAATAGAAATGTCAAATGTGATGAAATCCCTTATAAAGAAGGTATCCTTAAATTAAAAAAAAAATCAATCTCAAAAATATGTGGGAAAAATATAAATACACCCAATATAAGTGGATATAAAGTGTAAAACAATAAAAGGTCATTCACACATATTCAATGGATGACATATTCAATGACTACATGTTGAACCCAAAGAAATCGAAATTGGGTTAAAAAGGTCCCTTGATAGCCTAACGACATCACATCAAAATGAGTTGATGAGAGATAAAAAGTTTATCTCATCACTTGGACATAAAATTTACATCAATAAGGATATATGAGAACATATCCCAACATAACAATATGTAAATTAAAAGACCCAACAAAGGAAGTCTTTTAAAAAAGAGGAGGGTGAAAGGTTCCCATACCGACTTGGGTATCTTTCAAAACATACACCCCATGAGAGAAGGACAATAGATCATTGATGTAAATACTGATAAACGAAAGTATATTACACAAAGAGTAGAATAATGTGAAGTAAATATACCACTCAATGTAATTTGTGGCAAATGTAGCATAAATCTCACGGGAATAAAATTGAGATGAAGAATCCCTTACGAAAACTCGGCAGCCTAACGACACCACATAAAACTTCCGAATATGGATTGATGAGATCAAATAGGGTATCTCATCACATTACAATAAAATGTACAGCAAGAGGAATATAAAAGAACATCCCCCGACATTACAAAGATGAGCCTAAAAGAAGTGACATAAAGGAGAGTACTTAAAAAGAAAGAGAGTTGTAGGATCTCTTACGAAAATTCGGCAGCCTATCGGCGCCACTTAAAACTTCCAAAATGGATTGATGAGAGATAATAGGGTCTCTCATCACATGAACATAAAAATTACAGTAAATTTAATATAAAATATCATCCCAATTAACAATAAAGATGATCTTTAAAAGGAATGACATAAAAGTGTGTACTTAAAAAGAAAGAGAGGAGTAGGATCCCTTTCCTCGGGTCCGACTTGACTCGATCGTTCTTTAATCTCCTGAATAATAAACTTGATTTAATTTATACTTCCTTAATAACCTTTTTCAAGTTCATTATTCCTTTTATATCACTTATTACCATGTCATAAACATTATGTAATAATTTAAGTTAATAATATTTGTTTTGCCGATATTTGGTTCTTAAGTCGAAAGTGGACTTCTTACAATTACATGTTGTTCATGTGGCCAAATGTTTATTATATCCAGAATTGTATTCATCATTTAGATATCATATATGTCATATATATCCAGTACATTCATTCATTTATAACATTACATAATCATTTAGAGGTAAGAAATGAAATGCACCGTTCATGGAGACGGTAATCTGTACGTACGCATGAACGCTACTTTCATTTCTATTTCGTATTTTATAGAATGGAATCAGAATGATATAAAGGTATATTATAATTAAAGTATAATATCATATATAATATCATAGTTCCATCCTTTATACGTCCCACATATGGTATTTAACGAATCAAATCACTTTGAGGGGGCGGTAGTCCGCACTTCCTAAAATGAAGATATCGCGTATACCCATAATGGAAGCCATAAAGGTAAGACACAAATGAAAAATAAAGAATCATAAGTAAAACATAAACATATTATATATCATATATAAAAATAGTGACATCATAATTTCCACCTTTGAAGTTGTTAAATGAGTATTGAACAATCATCGTTTCGGGAGGCACAATTTCGCCATCCACGGAAACCGTATGTTCTTTAACCATTTGATGTAGTTGTGTGAGAGTGTAGCTCGAAAAAATCTTATAAAAACATCCTAGTATATTGAAGATACTGGTGTTGTTACAAAATAAATAAATAAAAAGAGTTTAGGGGGTTGTAGAATCAAAATAAAACAAATGAACATGAGAGAATGAATTACCTTTAAAAGTGTAACTCCTTTTGATTTGAGCCTAAAGCCTTCCTTTGAAAGGATTCGTCCCAAAGTGAATCCTCTAGGATGAGTAGAGGGATGTGGAGAGAGTAAATGGGTAGGGGTTGGCCGAGCCAAAGGCTTGAGGAGTGTGTGAAATGAGGTAGAGGTGGGGGCCTTTTATAAGAGGAGAGGAGGGGCACTTTTGGAAAGTAAGAAATATTACTTTATTTTAAAATGTGTTTCGGTTTTAAAAGGTCCCACATTGATATAATTCGCGGATAAGGTGATAGGTCTTCGAAATACACTCATCCAATAAGTTTTGGACATGTGTAGTTCATAGATTTTACATTATCCTTCCATTTTATTTAAATCATCAAATAATGATGTCATCGCTGCATCATTATTATGTCATAAATAATTTAATTTATTTAATGTCTAAAAATTATAAAAAAATACTATGATGTAGGAAATCTGTTTACCTTTCCAATGACTATTTATAATCAAAACTATGACTTGTATAACCCCACTTAAAAATTGGTTTAGTAAAACATATCATGTTTGTGTCATTTTTACTTTTACATTAAATAAAAAGTTATTTATGTCATTTCCCAACCAAAGTGGATCCATGGGGTCCCCAATTTGGCCCATGGCTTGTCTTGGTCTGCCATGACTCACCCAATAGGTGTAGGACAAGTGTCATGGTGTTTTCACATTCTTATAATATCATTTTTACCTTAAATTACACTAATTACCACTAATCGCGATTAAAAACTTAATAAGTTACTATTCACCAAAAATTTATTTTCATCCCATTGAACCACATTTTACATACTAATGACAACCATGTATGTCGGATTTTCAAAATTTAATACACATTAGTGGTAAAATTTCATTTAACTGAAAAATCAGTTTGCTTGATTACCACTTAGTGGTTTCACTATTCATCAAAAATTGGAGTTTTTCAGAAAAATACCAAAACATCACCCTAAGCTATATTTGATATTCCGAATTCAAAAATGAAGTCCGTTTTACAAAATTCAAAACATATTAGTCACATTAAATAATTTAATAATTAATTCCCAATGTCAGCGCAAATAGCGTGTTTTTATAAAACAATAAGTACCAAAAGATTCACACTAGTTTAAGTCTGATTTCAAAGTGAAATTAATTCCAACGACCACTATTGGATTTAATGGTAAAAATATTTTCTAATTTCACTTTAAAACCAATTCAAAATATTATCTAATCATATAAATAAATTTGATTAAAAAGAGGTTTGAATTAAAACACAACATTTTACACTATTCATTAAAAAATGAACTTTATCGGAAAGATACCAAAAATTTACACAAAGTAATTTTTGATGTCCCTTTTCTTAATAAGAGTTTTATTTGGTCCAAAAGAATGTTTAAGAGTGAACAAAACTATATTTAATGATGGTTCGCCATCAAAAGGCGATAAGTGAACCTTTAGTGAAAACTAGGGCATATACCACTAAAATTGAATTCTTTCCGTATTTTAAGCCATTATCTTTTATTGTAAAAACATTTAAAAATATATATAATCATATTTTAGTTATTTCTATCCATTCCCGCCAATACAACGGCTACATGTTAACTACCATTTAAAATAATATTATTTTATTATTAGAGTGCAACGTTAGATTCCCAAGAAACTCATTGTTGTATGTTGGGTACGCCATCGATCATAGCGTCCCCTTTAAAGTCATATTAATATTTTATTCACAAATAGGGATAAATATGAAAATGTAATATTCATTATTTACCTAGGGTGTTACAGAAAGGGGGTTGGATGATATAATATCCCATTAGCATAAAATAATTCCATTATATGTATAATACTGGAGTTACAATGCAATTTAGATGACGATAGGTGGGTAGATATCAAGAAATGATCTTGAACTTGAAAGGAAAATAAAGGAGAAGAGGGATAGAAATTACCTCTTAAATATTCCTCTTGAGATCCTCCTTAAGAAAGCTATGATTGATCTTTTGATGTGACCATAAGCTCATGAACATGGGAGAGGGGGTAGAGAAGGTGTTTGAGCAGAGTTTATAAATGTTTTGGAGCTTGAGAGGTGTGAGGAATTGAGGTTGTGAGTGGTGGTTTTTATAGTGGAGGGGAGAGGGGTTTTTATAATATAAAATTCATTAGATTATTAATTACCCCTATGAAAAGGAATAGTGATCCTTGAATGACCATGAATAGTAATTTTATCATGTGATCCTGAACCAATTGGGCTTACATCAGCGGAACATCACACATTTATCTATAATTAGCCTATTTAGTTTTTTTTATTTTCTAAATTACAGTATTTCACTATTCATAAAAAATCATGTATTTTAGAAAAATCCCCAAAATTTAACCCTGAAATTTTTCGACGTGTAGAATAAAAAAATGAAGTCCATTTTTCAAAAATGATTTTATAAATATTATTAATTTAATATTCAGTTAAAATTATAACATACTTAGAAAACAATTTTTAAAAATTAAAACTGATTTTATAGTGCTTTCAAAAATTATGTAGGGTCTTATAAAATTATCTAAAAACTATAATAAATTGATTTTATAATTAATGAACACATTTAAAAAAACAAATTTTATTTTATATTAATTAATTAATTATAATTAATCATTTATGAATTACAAAATACCAAAACGTTTTCTAAGGTCAAATTGTCACTTTCTAAGATGTCTAAAATTTATTTAATTATTCATGGGTAAGGTTACACTTATGTTGGATTATTTACTATTAATAAGGGTCATATTACTATTCATAAGGGTATGTTACTATTCATAAAGGTATGTTACTATTCACCGAAAATTATTTTTGTTTTATTAGACTCCAATAATCATCTTGAACACAACTATTTATGTCAGATATTGAAAATTCAAAACATATAAGTGAAAAACTTATGTTTAGAGGTCACTTAACACATAGTAGTTCATTATGTTGTGTTTTCATGTGATTTTATGAAATAATTATAATAATGGAATTTCCATTGAAAAACTTTGTGTCGTTACATTTCCCCCCCCCCCTCAAGAAATTTCACCCCAGAAATTTCACATTACACAAACAGGTGAGGGTAATTCTCCTTCATTTCCTCTTCTGGTTCCCAATTTGCTTCCTCAAACTTATGGTTCCTCCACAAACCATTGAAAAGGTGGGTTTTCTTGTTGTGTAGAACCTTATCTCCCTGGTCCAGAATATTCACTGGCTACTCCACATAGGGAGAGATCATTTTCCAGCTGCACCACCTATGAGTTTAGTACATGTGAGGGGTCTGGTATGTACTTTCTTAGTAGTGATACATGCAACACATCATGAAATTGAGCCATATTTGGTGGAAGTGCAAGATGATAGGACACGACTTCTATGCGGTCAAGGATCTTGAAGGGTCCAATATACCTTGGGCTTAGCTTCCCTTTCTTCCAGAATAGCATGATTATATTCCATGGAGATATTCGAAAGAAGACTTTATCTCCAACGTCAAAATCCTTGTCCCTTCGACGGTTGTCAGCATAGCTCTTTTTCCGACTCTAAGTAGATTTTATGTGTTTCTAGATGACTTGAACCTTCTCTGTCATATCTTGAACAAGTTCGGGTCCAAGTAGCTTTCTTTCTCCAACTTCATCCCAACAGGTTGGAGTTCTACATCTCTTTCCATACAGAGGTTCATATAGATCCATCTGAATACTTGAGTGGAAGCTATTGTTGTATGAGAACTCAACCAATGGGAGATTCTGATCCCATCCACCTTTTCATTCTAGAGAGCAGGATATTAGCATATCTTCCAACATCTGAATAGTTCTTTCAGAATGGCCATCAGTTTGGGGGTGATATGCCGTTCAAAAATTTAATTCAGTACTCAAAGCATGTTGAAGGCTCCTCCAGAATTTAGAGGTGAGTCTTGGGTCACGGTCATATAAAATTGAGAGTGGAACACCATTCAGTCTCACCACTTCCTTCACATATATCTTTTCAAGTTGTTCAAGCAAGAGGTGTTACCAAATAGTAATAAAATGGGTAGTCTTGGTGAGTCGGTCAACCACAACCCATATCACATTATTTCCTTTTTTTATTTGGGAGACCCTTGACAATATCCATAGTAACATTTTCCCATTTCCACATGGGTATAGGCAATTGCTGCATCATACCTTTGGACATTTGTCTCTCCTCTTTAACTTGCTGACATTCCAAGCAGCTTGATATATATTACATAATATTTTTCTTCATGTTATCCCATCATAAGTGTTCTTGGAGATCACGGTACATCTTGGTACTCCCAGTATGGATAGAGAATGTTGATCTATGTGTAATTTCCAGTAGCTCTTACTTTATCCCGGGTGATGAAGGAACACAAATCCGCGTTCCAAACCGAATCACACCATCATCATCGATATGGAACTCTTGAAGCTTCCCTTCATTTTCTGCATTCACCCTCTCTGGTATCTCCACATCATCCCTTTTTTGCTTCCTTAATCTTCTCTTGGATGGATGGTTACACAATCATTTGGGAAGGGTTGGATGTATCCCCTGCCCTTATGATTTTCAAATCCATTCATTGCATATCCAAGAAGATATGGTCTTTCTCAATCCATAGCATGGATAGAGTAGCAGGTTCTTTTCTTCTTAGTTCATCAGCTACCTTGTTCGCCTTTCCAGGATGATAGTGAATAGAGCAATCATAAACCTTGATTAGCTCTAACCATATCTTTTGATGCATGTTGATCTCCTTTTGCGTGAATATATACATTAGGCTCTTGAGGTCGGTGTATATGACACACTTCTCACTGTAAAGGTATTGTCACCAGATTTTCAATTCAAAAATCATAGCTTCCGGCTCTAGATCATGCGTCGGGTAGTTCTGCTCATGGATCTTCAACTGTCGTGAGGCATAGGCTATCACATTTTCATTTTTCATGAGTACACAAACCAAGCCGTTATTTGAAGAATCATTGTATATCACAAAACATTCTCCACTTTTTGGTAGTGTGAGTATAGGTGCAGTGATCAACCTTATCTTTAGCTCCTTCAAGCATCCCTCACATTTTTTCGTCTAGACATACTTTACCCCTCTCCTTTTTAACATAGTTAGAGGGCTTGACAATAGTGAGAAGTTTCTCACAAAACGTCGGTAGTACCCAGCTAATCCAAGAAGACTGCAGATTTCTGTGACACTAGAGGGCCTGGGCCATTCCTCAATCGACTTTGTTTTTGAAGGATCCATTGAAATTCCCTCACTTGTGATCACATGTCCCAAAAATGTTACTTTCTTTATCCAAAAGTCAAACTTGCTAAACATGGCGTATAACTTATCTTTTCTTAATGTCTCCAACACAAGTCTTAGATGCTCTTCATGTTCCACATTGCTCTTGGAGTAGATAATAATATCATCAATAAACACTACAAAATTTTTTTTGAGTTAATGTCTAAAGACTCTATTCATCAAATCCATGAAGATTGCAGGGGAATTAGTATGTCCGAAGGGCATCACCAAAAAATCATAGTGCCCATACCTTGTACGGAAGGCAGCCTTTTGAATATCTTCCTTCTTCACCTTTACAGGATGATATCCATAATGAAGATCAGCCTTTGAGATGTATTGAGATACTCTTAACTGATTGAACAAGTCTTCAATCCTTGGAAGAGGATACATGTTCTTTATGGTGATCTTGTTGAGTTCCTGATAATCGATACACAGTCGCATTGTTCCATCCTTCTTCATCACAAAGAGCACTGGTGCACCCCAAGGTGATGCACTAGGGCATCTGAACCCTTTGTCTAGATGCTCTTGTAGATGCTTCCTTAACTCATCTAGTTCGATATGAGCAATCCTATAGGGACACTTCATGATAGGAGTAGCTCCATGTATGAGTTCAATTAAGAACTCAACCTCACGATTCGGGGGAATTCCGGGTAACTCTTTGGGAAATACATTGTTGTATTACCTTACGATGGTCATTTCCTCAAGGTTGGAACATTCCTTCGACTCATCCATTTGGGCATGGTATGCTTCTTCATAGGGAATCAACACCCACACCATTGAAGGATTTTTCATAGGAGATTATTGATCTTCTTTGGATTTGTAGAGGAGCATGGGATGGTTCAGAATATGAAATGATACTTCCTTTTCCAGATAGTTGATATGTTCTCTATATAACGAGAGCCAATCCCTTCCCATTATAGCGTCAAATTCAACCAAGGGAAGTTTTATGAGATTTTCCAGAAGAATATTCCCAAATATGCCAACAGGAGAAGAGTCAAACACATGGGTTGCTATGATTTCACCACTTGGTGTTTTTATAGATATCTCTACTTCAAGGTTTCGGGGCTTCTATTCTATAGTTCTAGAAATCTCGCAAGATATAAAGGAATGCGTAGAACCAAAATCAAATACTACTTTTTCCATTTTTTAGTGAATAAGAATTTTACCTTGTACGACATCATTACCATGACCCACTTCCACTGTAGTGATGCCATAAGCCTTCCCTTGTTCATTTGGATTCAGTGGTTGCTGACGCTGATTACCCTTGAAAGCTCTAGGTTTAGTGAACTGGTTTTCATAGTGCCCTATCTCTGTACAGTTGTAGAATTGAACCATGGGTGGTTGTCTCCTTTCATTTTCTATATTATCTTTTCTTTTCGTGTTTTTTCAACACTCTTGAGAATTTTGTCCTTCTTGCCCACACAAGAAGCATTTCCCCAACTCTTTTGAGGCAGTTCAAATGGCGCAACTTCCCATATTTTTGGCATGTGGGTCATTGAGTTTCATTCCCACTTTTGTCATTAGATCCTCCAACTTGAAACTCCACCTTTTTTTTCTTATCCCCATAGCCATGGGACCATTCTCCAAACTCCATCTCCACTTTGAGAGCACATCGAACAAACTCTTCCTAACTCCCAAAGTTTTGAATTGAAATATCTTTTCGAAGGTGTTGTTTTAATCCACTAAAGAGTCTATCCATTTTTCTATCATTGTTGATAACAAAACCCGAAGCATACCTTGTAAGCCTTGTGAAATTTGTTTCATTTGTGGTGACATATTCTCTTTCTTTTTACATGAGCTCTATGAATTCTATCTACATCTTCGTGCGACGAGTTCTTGGGAAATACTTTTTAAGAATCATTATCTTAATGTCTTCCCATTCCATATCTCCAATTTTCTCCCTTGTCTTGGTGTTATTAATAAAACACCACCATTCATCGGCTTCTCCATCTAGATGATAAATGGCTAGGGTCACCCTCTCCCTCTCATAATAGTCAATAATAGAAAAGATCTTCTACATATAGTTGAGCCACTTTTCTGCAACTAGTGTATTGTAAGATCAACAAAACATCGGTGGTCGTTTCCGCATAAAACATTAGATAGCAAGTTGCTCCCTTTTTGGTGAAGGAGGATGTTCCCCATTATTATGGTTATTTTTTATAACTTGAGACAATTGGGTAATCATTTCCATGAAGTTTTGAACTCCACCACCCAAATCATTGGGGATGTCGTTTGGGAAATCATTTCATTGGCCCTCGCACGAGTTGTTTGCCTGATTTATCCTGGTTCCCACAATTTTCTAAAAGAGGAAAGGTTATAAGAAAACATAAGTAAATAATGCATGAATAACTTATTCATTTACACAATTTATAACAAAAACATAAAATTGGGATCCCTATGTAAATATTCTTTTGTAAATTTTTGTACTTAGTCTCATGCTACAGGTTTTCTCTTGGGTTCACTATTCCTAATTCTCAAATTAACTAAACCTTGCCTCTAATACCAACTATAGTGACCCTGACTTTTCGTACATTACTATTGCATCATTTTAAATATATAAAAAGTAATTTTATTACACATAGAGGATCCAGAGGTTTAGTTTATTTGGAAAACTAGGACCATACATAACAATTACAACATCAATAATATACATTTATTTAATTTATTCTTATCTATCATCTTATTGGAACTTGTACTCTCCTTAATACATGTAGCCACCTTAGGATATAAATCAATAGGGGTGATATAGAAGATTAGTAAGAGTATAGATAGGAACAATATATCATGGGGTGATCAAAATCATAACATGGGTAAACGATCATGAACATTAGAGGAATCATAAATATAAGACTTGAAATGTGGCAACGCAAAAAAATGAAACATCATGTATTAGTGGTTAAATACCAAACATACTTATCATCCAAGATAACATCTTATTCACACGTCATTTCACATTTACCCTTGATATTCAACAGTTCACCAAATGCATTGGAGCGCTGTATAATTCTGGGCGCACCCGTCACATTCAAACATTCGTATTGTGCTATATAATTCTGGGCGCACCCGTCACATCATAATATTATCATTATCATGCATGACACATAGAACATAAATCAATTAATAACATAACTAACCCATGTAATGGAATGGGTTTCATATCATAATAAAAAATTCATAAAATTTGGTTTCCCAAAAGAAAGAGGGAATAACATGAATGTTATAAGAACCGTCCACTTTGAGTGAGAAGTAAAAGGAATGTTCTTAAAATAAGAGCTCTTTTGGAGAAAATTTTGTTTGACATAAAAACCAGTGAAAAACATGTATATCCCAGAAATGGAAAGGAAATGATGAGAAAATGATATTTAAGAGGAAACTATAACAAAAATGGTGGGAAAGAGGGAGAACGCAAAGGATGAATGTTGGGTTCGCGAATTTTCCCCTAACCTTGTGCCTGAATGCTTCATTCTCTTTAATGCCCTGTATAATGACATTATATTCATTAATTAGAAATACATATACTTGTGTACATTAAAATGGTTCATTATGGTTTCATTAAGTGATTTTATGTTCCTTTGGGTGAGTAATAGCGTCTAAAAACATTATTGGGAAAAGTTTGTTATATGGTTTTCTTGGAGTGGTTCCCTCGTATTCTTAATTTAAAGTTTGTTTAGAACAAGGGTAAACATCCAGAACTGATATAAAATGTTATTAATGATATTACTTAAGTTTTTATGATGTTTTAATGAATTATATTAGATCCAATTGGATGAATCATTAGATAATAATTAAATGATTCTTGTTTGGGTTAATTAGTGTGATTTTTCGATCATAATGAACTTGTTTTATTTTATCACTAGAACTATGGTCATAAGTTAGTTAAAGAACATTAAATAGGAGATAATACATATAATATTTTATGGTTAAACCATTAAAATGGTTTCATTACCATATCTGAAGGTAGAAATGGAAGAAGAAAGCATGTCTTTCTGGAAGGTGAAAAATTAACACCTCACGAACAACATTCTCTTTAATAAAATATAAGGATGTGGGAAATTGGGATAGATGATATAATATACCATTATCATGAAACAATACTATTATATGTATAATAATGGTGTTACAATATAATTCAAATTAATATAGTTGGGGAGATATCAAAAAATGAACTTGAACATGAAAGCAAATTAAAGGAGAAGAGGGAGAGAAATTACCTCTTAAATCTTCCTCTTGAGATCTACCTTAAGGAAGCAAGGCTTGGTCTTTTCATGAGACCAGAAGCTCTTAAAATTGGGATAGGGTCTAGATAAATGGTTTCTGCAGAGTTTATTGAAGGCTTTGAGCTTGAGAGGTGTGAGGAAATGAGGGTGTGAAGGGTGTTTATTATAGTGGAGGGGAGATGGGTTTCCTTAATATAAAACTCATTAGTTTATTAATTTACCCTAAGACAAGGAATAGTGAGTCTTGAATGAACAAGAATAGTAATTTTATCATGTGATCCAGTACCAATTGGGATTACATCATCAGAACATCACACATGACTCTATAATTATCTTATTTAGCTTATTTTTGTAAATTACGGTATTTCACTATTCATAAAAAATTCAAGTATTTTAGAAAAATACCAAAAATTTACCCCTGCCATTTTTAAACGTGTAGAATACAAAAATGAATTCCATTTTTGAAAAATAATTTTCTAAATATTATTAATTTAATATTCAATTAAAATCATAATTTACTTTAAAAAACTGTTTTAAAAACTTAAAACTGATTTTATAGTGCTTTCAAAAATTATGTAGGGTCTTATAATTTTTTTTAAAAAATATAAGCCATTGATTTGATAATTAATGAAATTTTTTTAAGAAAAAATAAATTTTATTTTGAATTAATTAATTAAATATAATATATTATTTATGACTTATGAAATACCAAAACGTTTACTAAGGTCAAATTGTCAGTTTCTAGGAAGTATAAATTTTTTTTAATTATTCATGGGTAACGTTACTCTTATGTTGTATGATATACTATTAATAAGGTTCATATTACTATTCATAAGGGTATGTTACTACTCATAAGGGTATTTTACTATTCACTGAAAATTAATTTTGTTTTATTAGATTTCAAAAATCATCTTGAACACAACCATGTATGTCGGATTTTCAAAATTCAAAACATATAAGTGACAAAAATATTTTTAGAGGTAATTTTATCTTAATAGTTCATTATGTTGTGTTTTCATGTGATTTTATGACAAAATTATAAGAAGGGAATTTCATTGAAAAACTTTGGGTCGTTACAATCTTATCAATTCTAATTTGGGAAGTCCAAAGAAGATCACTAAAATTCATGGTCTGAAAAATGTTATAATAATTTATACCTTGCTTCTATAATGCTCATATTGGTTAAATTATTGTTATTGATAACCTAATGTTTTAAAATAAATTTTTTAATAAATAGAAACACCCCTCATTGAAATTTGATTTTTTTTAGAAATTAAATGACATTTGTAAATCTAAAATTGGTTCATCATGTTTTCATATCTATAAAAATTAAATAAAATTTTAGATAACCATATTTAGTCATTAGGGACCTTTGAAGACATACAATGGTCGTATTGTGTTCATCGTGAAATGATTAGAAAAATAAATTTTAATAGCAAAATTATGTCATTGAATCCTATAATTTTCTGAGAAGTTATGTTATTAAAAAGATAAAATGAATAATGTAAATAAAAAGTGGTATAATTCTTGGATATATATATATATGGTACTGAGTTCCTAATCAAGAATTTATGTGAATCATATGCTTAGGAATATATGTCATAAGCCACTAACCATTAGATTGACTTCATATAAATTTATATAATCACTGTTATATATATATATATATATATCTAATTAAACATATTGAATAATTATCTGTGGCATTCTTACCTCTTCAATGTCACTTCCTAGTGTTCTGTGTTATATATTTACAAAAATATATTTTTATACTAAGGAAACATAAATAATGTATAAATAAGAAAAAATTATAAATATAAAAATTAACATATTGGATGATTATCTAGTTATTAAATCTCGTTTTATTGTTAGGGAATATGTTTTTTAGGTTCCTTAAGATTTTACAAGGATAAAAATATGAAACAATACATATTTTGATTTATTCAAATGGTATCATTTTTATCAGACTTTATGATAGTAGATATAGTGTTTCACATTATTTATTTAATTATTTAATTGTTAAAATTCAAATGAAAAAGGGTTTGCAATTTTTTTATATTTTTTACCATATAATGAATGTTTGTGAAATGATTAATTTATATCAAAATATTGAAATGTTATTTTTAATGTAGTGTATAGGGAGATTACATATGGATTACATATACAGTTTTATACTATGTTAATGTAAATGTGAATGTGTATTTTTGACATGCTTTACTAAAACTAATTGATGAATCTCTCATTTCCTTCTCACATATAATAAAAAATTTATGAAGATTATGGTTGGGATAAAGATACTACATTTGAATTTTTAAGGAGATTAATGTTAGCCTGTGGATACCCTCAAAGGGTGGATATTTTATTCATTGTGATCTTTATCAAAATCATGTATAAATGAGGTGTGATTTTATTTAAGGAATTATATGACTTCATTTATTTTAGCAAGTTTTGTATAAAAATTTATGAATTCTCTTATAGATTTTCTGGGTTTTCACTTGCTTTAGGTACCTGCCATAAATTTTATCTATCCCTGAATAAATCCAAAATTGGTGTCATATAAATAAAATATTATTTTAATTTTGAAAAGAAAATATTTTGTTAATTTAGAAAAAAAAATTTATAGAAACATAAGGTGGTGTTTTAGTTACTTTGAAATAATTGCATGGTTATACTATCTTATAGTGAAAGTTTATATCATAAAACAATGTATAATATAAAAATAATTTTATAAGAAAATGTTTTACTAAAAAATATTATGTTTGTATATTTTATCATGACCTTATGCCACTAAAACCTTTCTTGGGTTAGTTTTAAAGTTGAGATTTACAGTTAGAACCCACCTCTAATAGACCACATGTTGGAGAGTAGAACTGTGGGTAAAAAATATGATATGAAAGGCATCGAACTCTTTGATCTCAATTAAATAAGAAAAACATAAACTGACAAAAATGTCATAGAATATATAAACCAAAAATATTAATAATGATAACACAATATGAAAGTAATGTCATATAAACCAGAAATAAAATTACCATAAATTATACAAAGATAAAATGAACCCTAAAGGAGGAAACTCCCCTAGAAAAATGCAATTGGTATGTCGCAATCTAGTATGGTTTTTTCAATTCTTTAACATCACCTAATTTTTTAAAAAATAATACATATATGTAGGGGTGAGTAAAAAATATATACTTAGTATGTTACTCTTCGAAATCTCTCATGCTAATCTAGAAAATGAATAATAAATATCTAGTGAATAAACATTGAAACTCACTCACATCCTATCCAAAGAAAACTATAACCCATCCCAATCTAGGCACACTCTATAAATCTACACACAATATACATACATAGTAAATCATGAAAATATTTCAAAAAAGGTTCCCCAAAACCACTTATCCTTTAATCTAGTCTCTCATATGTCCCAATGTCAAATATATTAGTGATACCATCACAATTATTTCTATTTAGAATAACAATAATCTAAATCAATATAATAAAGACAAACCCACAAATTTATACCAAAACCATATACTGAAACCTCATACCACAACAAACTAACCACATTCCATATTTAATACTACTTTCACATAACCACACTATGGTCAAAAGAAAGATAAAGGGAAGAGTGATAAAGTATATTTATCATCCACATTATACATTTTTTATGTTAACATGGAATAAAATTTCTCATGAGGGTATCTATTAGGTTTACCAACTTCTCTTTTGGTGCGTATGAAAAAAATTAAAATAGTATATCATAACACATAATCGTATCCTTGGGTCCAGTTCCTGTCATACCACCTCTATAACCATATCCTATCACCCACACCACTACTTTGACATGAAAACATCCACCAACTTTAGACTCACATAAAAACAATAAATCCACTACACAGTAACCACAAAAGTTATCATATCTTACTTTAAATGTAATAATGTATTAAAAATTGAACATGTCTTCATTATATGAATTTATTTTCCACATTAAAAAATAATTCCAATAACATGCTTTAATCAATTATCAATATATCATAATTTCATGCTTCATATTAATTTTATCAATTTTAATTAATTTAACACATATGATAATAACTATGAAGTTAATCACTTTTATGAAAGACTATTTAATTTAATCCAATTTCAAAGCCTTTTATTTTATTCATTCATTCAATTATTTATATTTATATATCCTAGAAAACTATGAAAGACTTTCCAAATTGCCCCATCATACTACCACATTAATAATCCAGAAAAAGACATAGTACATTAATACAAAACTAATCAACAAAACTATAAATATATAATTCTTAATCATGATACCACAATATGATTAATGGAAATTACCATCTACCATGACAAAAAATTCATATTTTCATACACTCAATATTACTACTATATGAATTATATAATAATAATAAATAAAATTATAACTATAAATCACTCAAATCACTAATAAACCATATCCCCCATAAGATCAATTCAATTTTTGTTATTTACATGGGACAACTCATATCCTTACCAAAAAAATCATAATAAATCCATATCACAAAAATAGTAAAATAAAATTGAGAATCAAATCCACCAACATCAAATAATGCTCGATTCAATACTATGATAAAAAGATGAAACATCCCCCTTAGACAACAATGTTCCCTCAATAATTATCCAAAAAACATATAGTATACAAACAAATAATCAATCCACCATCATAATTATATGTTCATCACTTTCATGACATAGTGTTTATGACCAGATTCACCTAAAAAACACTAGACATGGCCATAAAATGACATGTTAGGAATTTAATGACCCTCTTCAGAGATCAACTTTTACTGTGGGTATAATTTCAACATAATGGGAATGATTTTAATACTAGGAAAAAAATACTAATATTATAATGATAGTAATAATAAAGAAAAACTAAAATTTTAAAATATGTTAATGTGTTAAAACATAGTCAAATCAGACCCAGAAGACAAAATATAAACAATCAAATCTACTAGTAACACCAGCTGATATGTTCCAAACAAGATACCAATTAAATATCCCTATCACCAATTAGAGATCAACATAAACTAACAAATGATAGAAAAAATAATAAAAAATTCTAAACATCTTCTAGTATCTATAGGTATTCTTTTAATGGGCTATGAAATCATCTTGTCTGTTAATGTGAACATGTGTGTTGTGGGAATATACTTTTCATTAGAAAAAAACAATGATTTCAACACATATACAATACACTCAAGTGTGTGTGAGGGATAAATCTATCCATTTGAATATATATATATATATATATATATATATATATATATATATATTTACTTTTAATATTATAATTGTTTGAATGATAATGGAAATAATACATAACAGAAAATTGTCTAAATGTATATCTCATTATATTGGGAGGATCAAAAACTGATATACCTACACTATACCTTGAAATCATAATTTGAGAAGACAATATAGAACCACACCAATAGAAGTAAACACTAGAACCTTTAATTTCTTGCATATATACACATATGTAACCACACATATGAGTAAATGTGTGAAAATGAAGTTAAGGTCATTGAAAACCATCCCAATAGATATCATATGGTCTATAAATTTAGATAAATAATGTATCCCATCCCAAGGAATATGGGAATGGTTATAATGTATCAATTCATTGCTATCCCATCATAACATAGGGTCTAGGGAATATTTAATATAAAGACTAAAAACGTATACATAAATTATTAATGCACCTACTTGTAGTTTATTAAAAAAATAATATATCTCTACCGAAAATATTATAATTTAGAAAAAAAATATCCATGATAAAGATAAAATTACTAACTACAAAAATAATCATTCTTAATTCATAATAAAATAAATAACATAAATTAACAGGAAATGACACACTAACATTTAAGGCTATATAGAAAAATAAAATAACACATAAGCTAGTCCACATGAAATTCCTTTTTTGAAACCATTGGGTGTATAAAAAAATGACTGAATAAGTGAAAATTTATATAATAACATATTATATAAGGTCTTATAATTGAAATTAATGGTATGAGTGAATCAGGGAGTAAGGAATATTCTTATATTCATTATTTTCAAGACAAAGAGTCACTAAGTATGACATAAGGGGCTATATGGATTCGTAAGTAGTAACTATGCAATAGATAGAATATAATTGTTATCAGAACTAACACATGCTTGGGGTAACCCAAAGGATGAAAAAAATGAAGTCAAAGGGTAAAATTAAACACCAATTTGAAGGAAATGTTCTTTATAAAAATAGATTTTTATTCTCATGATATATACAAAATAAAATATTTATTTTAAATTGATAAAGAAAATTATCCATAAAAGTTTTTATATCTCATCCATTTGATCATTTTAAAGAGATATGCTTGGCCTTTCTAAGAAACAATGATTTCATAAATACAGTAATACTATGTTTTAGATATTAATGGGTTTTTAAAATTGATTAAAATTAAGTAATTATATTTAAAACTAAAATCAAACCCAACAAATTAATTAATTGAAGAATTTAAATATATTTTGAAATCATTTTTTAATATAAAAACACTTAAAATAAAAAATACATATTTTTAAACCAAATAAATACTATCTTCCTAAGATAAAAAATCTATTAACTATCTACTGACGAGAAAACATAAATAGAGTTTAATATAGATCACTAACATTTAATTAATTTTTGTTAAGAATGGTAAGAGATGATATTTCTATGATAAGGCAGGATAAGTGGCATATGAGAGTGTGTTTTTTCTAAAAACTGTCACAAATTAAATAATAATAACATAAAATGTTTTTAAACCCACACAACCACTAATTATTATCATAATCCCATGAATTATGACTCATAACTATAAGAATTATAGTAAGAAATAAGTGGGAATATTTGACATCATTTGGTGACATGAGAATCCATTTTAAAGTACAAAAACTGACGTAAGGAAACAAACATTTGGACCCCTTTAAATACCCAAATAATGTTAAAATTCCATAAATAATTGTTATAAAAGGTTATGTATGCCCCAAGAGGCATCTAGTCATGGGGTAAAAGAAAATTAAATAACTCAAAATATTTTAAATAATAACATTCACATGTGACATTTTTAAAATAAATGAAAGAAAAATCAACATATAAAGTATACCAAGAAAAACTAATTACACATTTTTGATTTAATCAATTGTTGTTTAATGAAACAATCATGTTATAAAACTAACAGAAATCAAGGAAGTAATTTTCCTATACATATATGAGCCTCTTTGTAGAAAAAACTCATAAAATTATAAATCTAATTTTTTTTAGAAAAATATATATTCATATTATTGACAGTTTGTAAATTAATTTTTATTAACGTTTAAAAACTATGGAAATAAAATAAAATAAAACCAGAAGTATTTATATATGGTTCATAACCACCTAGCAATAATATATCGTTGAAAATTAATCCTTAATAATCCAAAACACCCTAGAACCCACTAATTATCTTCAAATTACATTGAATGATCTACACAAAAAATTAATCTTGTAATAAAAATCTCCATATTGAAAACATATATAAAACCAAGATGAAACCTCTGTAGAATATCACTAGAATTATTCTATTAATAATTGTATAGAAATATAAAAATAAATATGTCCCAAAATGTATTAAAACAAGGGATTAAATTTTGAAAAGCCTAATAAAAAATTTATGTATAGATAATCTCTAACGAAAAAGTGAAAAATTTCTATAAAAACATTTGTTTAAGACAATCCCATCCTAAACTAGGATTTTTATTGTAATATAACTATATTCTACCCTGAATTCACTAAAATCCTAATTTGAAAACCACATTTATTGTAATTTAATATAGGATAAGAGGAAAATGATCAAGAATGCGAGATAGGAGACTGTTTACCTATATTTTTTGATGAGAAAACACCACTAAAACCACATATTATTAAGGTTAAAGAGGAGAAGAAGTAATGATTAAAAGAAGAATCCAAGGGTGATTTTAAAAAAGATAGATGATGGTCAAATAAAATGGGAACAAGGAGAATTAAAAATGTATGTAAAATAAAAACACTAAACTGACCTCAAAAAATACACCCAAATTATATTAGGTACCTGATACCGCCCCTAGGTTCCCCCACCACTATATGGATCACTATAACCTATTGTTTTCTTACTGTGTTATTGGTGACACCAATGGTCCCAAGGATATGAGAGATAACACCTATTAATATATCCAAAACCCCAATCCTTACATTGAACCCTAATACAAACCCATAAAACACCAATAATTTCATGTAAAGATTTAAAATTCAATCAATAATTTTTTTTTAAAAAATAACCCCTATATAGACCAAACAAATCAAATTATCCTATATCTCCAAATCTATGTTTCTTAAAAAATCACAATTACCAAGGATATAATCACTAAAAAATACAACCCATAAAATTTTTAATCTCAGATAACAAATTTTAAAAAAAACTAATAATTTCTAAAGTCCATAAACTATTGAATTTACTAGTCTCATTGTAATATATAAACACATGTTCTTATCACATATCTGAGTAAATAACTCCAAAATACCTACAACCCTAATAGTTAACAAATTTTATAACTAGGGAGAACAAAATAAAATACAACATGCCTGTAAAACATTCAACTTCCAGATTACATGAATCTGATGACCAAAATTAAACATATTCAATTTAGAATTATGTAAACTATAAAATTATAATTATCATCTAAAAAATAATAAAACCTAAGACACCACAATAATAAATACACTAAATAATTTATATAATACTAATATCGAAAATACCCTTCATCTTACGTGAATCCATTTCATAATAATTACATTGGAGTATATTTTGTTTGTCTTTCACATAAAAATAATTTATTAAAAAAAATTATCTAATAAAATTAAATTTCAATCCATTGTCAAAATACATCATCAAATTCAATTTTAAAATAGTTACTTTAAATTGAAATATATAATCAAATATTCAGAATGAAACATTTTCTAATAACAAAAAATCCCAAACTGAATTCTGTTATAAAACACAATAGTTTCTTATAAGTACAAAATAGCAGGGTAAAAATATTTCAATGAAACACCATCATCTTTTACAAAATATACCCCCATTAAAATATGTTTATAATAAATCATTTTCATTTTCATAAGAATACATATGTTTATGAAATGGTTGCCTTATTTAATATGTTAAAAAAATCATCACAATCACTAACACTAAAATAGACATGATTCATTTATTCTTCACCAAAGAAAAGAAGTTATCATGTTATAGTGATACATTTATGGATAAATTCTAGCAGGGCATCGATACTGACCATTGGGTCCTGCTAGAAGAATGGAAATTAATGTAACTATACTTCCTATAATTTTATAGTCAACAAGGGGAAAACAAGAAAATGCAATGAATGATAAGATGTACAAAAACCAACTCTCACCAGATAATTATGAAATCTAAATGAAACAGATGCAAAGACATGGACAATTGAATTAACACCTGAAGAAGGTGTCATAAAATAGTTTTTAAAATAGAGAGTGAATTTACCAAATCCTTATATTGGGGATAAAGAGGATCAAGGTGGAAGGACTGCGTACCTAGAGTAATTTCTCGGAAGGATTTTTACTGATGGTGTCTGAGAAGATGCAGGAACTGTAACACCCCGAGATTTTTTTTGTTTTTTTGAATTAATTTAATCTTGTTGATATTTTTCATTTTATGAAACACTAAATATAGACATCATTTTATGAAAGCACCAAGTTATTCATTCATCACAATATTATCTAATTGAATCTTTATTTATACCCTATACCATGTTTTGATTTCACTACACACAACACTAACTTGGATATCATTATACTCAACATTGAATTTTTATGAAACCACATTTTATTATTATAATTATATAAACAAGATAGTTATAACATATAAGTTCAACATAGTAATATAAATATTATTAAAACAAATTTAAATATTATTTATAATGGTTATATATATAAATAAAATTTATAATAATACATACAATTGCTTTAGTAAAGTCTTTATATGTCTGAAAATACTATTTTCTTAAAAGAACTACTTTTTAGGTCCTACTGTGAAAAAATAATTAAATTTATTTTACAAACATTTAGAAATTTAATTTCATAAAATAAACTAATTTTTGATTTTATAATTAAAAAATTATCTAAGCGTGAATCTTTGGTATTTTTATGTAAAACATTATTATGGATGAATATTGAAAAAAACAAAATTCTAATTTAAAATTACTTTTTCATATAATTTACTTATATATTTAAAATATTTTTTAAGTTGGTTTTAAAGTAACAATAGTTCAATTATACATCTATTATTATAATTTAGGTCATTGGAATCATTTTTATATTTAATTTTAATATATAATTTTAATGAACTTTTGAACATTTTCACTTTAAAAACCTGATTTTTCACCACATCAATGGGATTAGTTCTGAACATAAAATATTCACTTTGATGAATTAAATTTATAAAAAAAAATCATGGTTTAAATCAGTATGATATTTATATTAATATAATATCAACTTAATTTTGACCAAAAAATTAGAGAAACTGAATAAAAGAAATTCCATCGATTAATGTAAAATTTAGATTAACAAGGGATTTAACCATAAACTTAAGGGCTAAAATGAACTAGAAATTTTTTCAACACACATTTAATAGTAATATTTCTTACATAAATGTTCCATTTTTTATTTTTTTTGTATTTTCCACATCTTTTGATATGTAAAAATGTGGGTACACCTAATATGTTTTTAAAAATGTCAACTATCATTTTTGTGAAGATATAATGATTTTTGTTTATTATATCTCTTGGGTATAATATTATGGAAGCTATTAAATATTAATTACATACTATTGAAGAAAATGTTCTTCTAAAATCTATGTGAAATTATAATTCAAATAATTATAGAAGAGATAAGAATGATTTAATCACATCAAATATTGAATGTGATTTTTTTAGAGTGAAGGAATTTTGTACTGATAAAGGTTTCTAAGAAAAGATAAAGAGTATTTGTTGGACTCCTCATGTGTTAATCATGTTTTAATGATCATAAGTCCTATTTATTCAGTAAAACTTGATAATCCTTTGTAATTTATATTAAATCATGTGTACCGATTATTAATATCGTTATGATTTAAATAAACCTTTTCCACTATATTTAATTTACATTATAATTATTTCTTGGATGAATGATTAAGTTTAATATATTCTATAAATATCACTGCTTATGTCTGAATACAGATATTTGGCTAAGTCTAAAACACTGTGAGTCTACCACCGGTTTTGTTTTTCTGGCAAAGGACCCAAACACCATGACCAAGAAACTATGGCCATCCAGACACTGTGACCCAAAAACCATGACCCAGACACCACGACCATGCAGACACAGTGACCATCTAGTCACTATGACCATCCACACATAGTGACCATCTAGACACCTTGACCATCCAGACCAAGTGATCATCCAGACACTGTAACCAGATATTGTGATCAAACACCACATCTATGTTACCGATTATTTATCCCTATGTAATTGTTCCATAATGATTGTCTCATCGGTCAAAAGAAAAGGAGGAGACACCATTTCAAGGAGACACCATTTCATAATGATACCATTTCATGGAGACACTGTTTATAGAAATATTGTGACATCGTTTCTTAATCTATTATGTCTTTTTTTAATTTAGTCTCAAACTGTCATATTTGATGATTTTAAATGCACTAACATAATGAATGTTTCTTTGTAGACACGTCACCAGACAGTAACTGGTACGAAGTGTTAAATACATGCATCCTTTCGGTTCCAACACATGCACTCTAAAAAAAATTATAAGTATGGACCAGAAAAATAATGTGTGAATCAAGGGTGTCCGCATTACAATGAATAAATCCCTTAGAGCATTTTTGAAAATAGAACTGACACATGAAACTCAACACAGCTGTTGAACACACAAATCATACTCGAATCTCAATGTCAAGGAAATCTTCGCATTGCCAACACCATGAAGAACACAATCCAGATCAATCTTACTTGTGATACTCTATTTTCTATTCGAGGAATCTATCACTACATCTAATTCATACTAGATGTTCAGAGCTGCATATAATAACACTCAGAGAACCTCTAAACATATCTCAATACTTCTGCCCTATTCTGAACTGTTTTTAACTTTGGAGCAGTGTGTGTGTGTTTCTGTATAAAAACATACACTGTCTCTTGAATTAAGCTGAAGGATACTAGATAACCATTCTCAAACATCTTTTACACTTGTGTATACCCACAGATAAGTGTTGAATAGGTCCCTATGTGACATGTTAGTTTATACCCACGAAGATATTTGGAAGAGGTCCTATGACCTAGTCAGTATTGTGTACTATTGTTAACCCCGATCTATGGTGTGGATCAATTTTATTTATATAAACTACTTGGTGTAAGGTGATCACTAAGTGGAGTGTATTAGGTCTCAGCTTAAGACTGAACCAGTTGTTTTATATCCAATGTGTTACTTAAATTACTTTTTAACTCTTTTACTTTATAAATCTGAAATCACTAAATTTACTTTGATTTTTAATCTCGTAAAGAAGTTATAATTATTTCCCTTATTTGAATAGCTCCCAATATAGTGCAAATAACTGATATTATGATTACTGAGAATTAATCAATATTTTGAGAGGTTATACAAATAGTAAAACTTTCACAACCATATTACTTTGATTAATTGGTCTATATTTAAATTTATTGGTGAAACATTTTATGAATAATTTCTAAACATAAATTTTTATAGATATTAAATTAACCCCTCCTCTTGAGTAATCTACTCTGACCTACATTTGGTATCAAAGGATTATTTTTTAAGACTCTATTTCTGACCCCATTCAACCGTGACTGTAGTTGTATTTTAATGATCTGTAAATTTCTGTCAAATCTAAATTTATAGCTTTTTAAATTTATTTCTTTATCATTGATAATATATTTGAAGGCGATGGAAAGACCAGACCACCAATCTTTAATAGAACAAATTATCCTCAATGGAAAATCAAAATGAAAATGCATTTAGAAAGTAAGGGTTTTGAAATCTGGTCTTCAACTATAGATTAATATAAAATTCCTAATATTGATAGAATCACTTGGGAGGAACCTACCAAAAAGTCCGACAATAAAAATTATAATGACATGAATTATTTATACTGCCCTTTAGGACATGAGGAATGTAATATAATGTCTGCTTGTAAAACTACCCATGAAATTTGGGAAACCTGGTCTGTTTCACATGAAGGAACTTCTAGTGTGAATCAAATGAGATTTAATACCGATTCTATTAAATATGATAACTTTAAAATGAAACCTGATGAGCCTATTTCAAACATGTATATCAAGTTCAATGAAATTTCCAAGACATAGATTTTTCTTGGAAGAGAATTCACTACTAAGGAACAGATCAAGAGAATTATCAGATGCCTACCTGAAAGTTGGAGAGAAACCTCTATCTCTATTAATTAATCATGCGATATTAGCAAGATATCTAAAAAAACTCATTGGGAAACTAATGATGTATAATGAGGATTGAAATTAAACAAGGAAGAGTAGGATGAACCCAAAAAAAATCGGTTGCATTCAAAACCACCACCTTTAAACATAAAGAAAATGGGAAGTTGGAAGCCTATGTAGAGAGTTCGAGCAGTGAACAATCATCACCTGACAATGATGTGGAGATGGCTCAATTATCCAAAAGAATCAAAATATTTTAAAAGAAAAATAAATTTTACATAAAGCCAGACATCAATTGAAAATATGATAAAAAGGATGCTAGAAGAAATATTGGAAAAGAAGTGAAAAGTTTGATAATATAGTATGCTATGAATGTAAGTGCAAGGGACATATCAAGGACGACTGTCCTAAGATCATGTATAAGTACAAAAATGAGGACAAGGACATAATGTATTAAAAGGAAATGAATGCTACATAGAGTGATTTTGAGGATAGTTCAAGGGACTCAAAATCTTCAAATAATGAGCAGGAAAACAAAGACAATGTCTGTTTTATGACAAACACATATGAGGTAACACTGGACTATCCTGTACAGAATTCGTATTATTCTGGAGATGAGAGTGACCCTAAAAATATTTTTAATTAATAAATGTTTTAATACTATAATATTCTTTAAGAGACATGCAATGAACTAAAAGATAAATACAAATCTTTGAAGAAACAACATGCTCTTACTGTGATAGATAAATCTTAACATACAACTGAAAAATAGAAAAATGATCAACTGCTCTAGGAGAACAATGAATTAAAATTGTAGAATAAGAAATTGAAGAAAGGCTTAGAAATTTTACCAATTTGGAAAGTACGCTTACTCAAATTATAGGTAAACAAATTGATCCTAAATACTCTATTGGCATTGGCTATCAACCTGGTAATAGAAATTTTGTAAGAACTAACTTTATTTCTAAATCTAGGATATGAAAATTTACTCCAAATTTTGGAAACAATTCAACTAGTTCACATTATGATACACTCTCAATTGATCCGAGTTTTTATAGACTAAATAGAGTATATTTTTCAAATACATTACATAATGTTTATAAGAAACCTATGAGGAATGTATGGGTTCCTAAAAAACTAGTCACTAACATTACTAGACCCAAACAAATATGGGTAACAAAATCTATTTTTATTTGAACATTTTGTACGAATGTTTCTTAAAGAGATCTTGTAAAATCTTATGGTACTTGGACAATGGGTGTTCAAGATACATGACATGAGACTAATCATTCTTCAAGAATTTAGTCAATATTGATGGAGGAAATGTCACCTTTGGGGACAATGCCAGAGAAAAGATTATTGGCCTTGAGCAAATCGATAACTCTAACTCAGTTTTAATTTCAAAAGTAATTTTTTTGATGGACTGAAATATAATCTACTTAGTATCTCATAATCATGTGATGATGTATTTCATGTTAAATATAAAAATTATGCTTGTAATGTTTTTAATTCTAAAAAATAATTAGTGTTTTCTACATTGAGAAATGAAAATGTAAACTCTATTATCTTAGGTTTTTTAGTTTCTCAAAATTCTTAATGTTTAAGTGTATTTCATAAAGATTCATAGAATTGGGATAGAATACTAGGACACTATAATGTTCACTCTCTTATAAAGTTAATTAAAAAAACCATAGTCAATGACCTACCCAAAATTGAGTTTCCAAATGATAAAGTGTGTAGTCTTTTTCAAAAGGGAAAGAAACACAAAATTACCTTCAAACCAAAGAATGAAGTGTCAACTTCTCAACCTCTCGAACTAGTTCACATGATTTTTTTGGACCATCTAGATTTTCTAGTTTAAATAAGAAGCATTTTGTTTATGTTCTTGTAGATGAATTTTCTAGATATAGTTGGAATTTATTTTTTCCTCACAGAAGTGAATCCTTCCCTCAATTTACTAAATATGCCAAAACTATAGAAAATCTTAGTGGAATTATAATTAAATTCATAAGAACTGATCATGGATGTGAGTTTGAAAATCCTGAGTTTGAATCACTTTTCTCACAAAATGGTTACAGTCATAATTTCTCTACCCCTAGAACACCTCAACAAAATAGAGTTGTAGAAAGAAGAAATAGAACCCTGCAAGTGATTTCTCGAAACATTATTTGTGAGTATGACCTACCTATTTATTTTTGGGATGATGCTGTAAATACAACCTAATACATAATAAATAGAGTGTTGATTAGACCTATTCTTAAAAGGAATCCTTGTGAGTTATGGAACAACAGGAAACCCAAGGTTATCTACTTAAAAGTTTTTGGTTGCAAAGTATATATCTTTAATAGTAAAGACAATCTTGAAACATTTTCATCCAAGAGTGATGAGAGAATCATTTTAGGATATTCCATCTCTAGTAAAGACTATAGAGTTTTTAATAAAAGAACTAAATGCGTGGAAGAATTTGTGCATATTAAATTTGATTAAATAGATCCACATGAGCCTACGACCATTTTTGATAACCTGGAGGATGATTTATCAAATCTGGAAATCAATTAAAAATACTCTAACCATCCAGTGAAAGAATCTATGAAAACTTACATTTCTGGAAATTCTTTAGAGTCAAGTCACAATGACCCTGAACCTGTTGATGATCCCAAAATCACTATTCCTTCTTTTTCTAGAGCTGTTAGAACTCTTGATGACTATCCTTTAGATCATGTTGTAGGAGACATAGATAAAAGTACTCAAACTAGAGATTCTCTTAGAAATTAGGTTGAACATCATGTATTCTTATCACAACATGAACCTAAATAAATTAATGATGCTATCAGTGAGTAATTTTAGGAAATGGTTATACAAGAAGAAAATAATTAGTTTTAAGAGAACAATTTTTTGAGACTTATAGATAGACCCAATGACACATTCACCATAGGCACAAAGTGGGTGTTTAGAGAAAATGTACATGAAACTGGTAATATAATTAGAAGCAGGGCTAGATTGGTTACATGAGGCTATTGTCAAGAAGAGGGAACTAAGTATGAGGAAACCATTACACCTATATCCAGACATGAATCTATAATAATTATACTTTCTTATGATGCAAATATAAATTTTAAACTGTATCAAATGGATGTTAAGAGTGCATTCCTAAATGGTTTTATATATGAGGATTTCTATATTGAGAAACCCATTGATTTTACAAATCCTCATTTTCAAAATCATATTTTTATATCATCAAAAGATTTATATGGTTTAAAACAAGATCCAAGAGCTTGTTATGATAGATTGAATACCTTTATTATTTCTAAAGATTTTACAAATGGAATGGCTAATCCCACCATCTTTATAAAAATAATTGACAAAGATGTTTTAGTAGTTTAAATATAGATAGATGATATTATCTTTAGATCTTCAAGAAATTTTTTATGTATTTATTTTTCTAAAATGATGAAAAAAAAAAATTTGAAATGAGTTTAATGGGTGAACTAAAATTATTTATGGGATTTAAAATATTTCAAAACGATGATGGTATTATCTTAAACCAATGTAAATATACTAGTGATTTTCTAAAACTTTTTTCATTGGATAACACTAAATGTAGTGAAACTTCAATTAGTACCACTTGTAAGTTGTATTTCGATGAAGAAGGAAAATCTTATGATCAAACCAATTACATAAGAATTTTGGAATGTTTTTTATACTTCACTGCTAGTCGACCTGAAATCATGTTTAGAGTGTGTATGCATGCTCATTTTCAAGAAACTCTTAAGGAATCTCTTTTAAATGCTATTAAGAGAATTTTTAAATACCTCAAGCATAAAACCAATCTAGGAATATTCAATCCCACAGGACAATCACCTGAATTAGTTAGTTATTATGATGACGACTATGGTGGTTATAAGATAGATAAAAAATCACCTCTAGAACATGTCACTTTCTTGGCAAGTCACCAGTATTATGGTGTATTATGAAATAGAATTATGTTGCATTATATACTGTAGAAGAAGAATACATAGCTTCTGGTAGTTGTTGTGCACAAATATTTTGGATGAACACACATTACTAGATTATGGTTATCAAATTAGGCATGTACCAATAAATTGTGACCGTGCAATTGATTTTAAAATCTCAAAAATCATGTTTCACACTCTAGGATCAAACACATTTATGTGAGACATCACTTTTTGAGATATAATTATCAAAAAGGTTATATATCTTTGGAATTATTTGGTAATGAATACCATCTCTCTAATATATTCACTAAAATTATAAATTATGAACGAATGGACTAAATCATGCTTGAATTAGTAATGATAAAACATAAGTAGTAATCATACTATTTCACATCTTACTGTCTCACAGTTTACAGTTTCACAAGTCACTATCTTAAAATTACTGTTTAACTCTAACATTTGTATCATTTAACTATCTTAAGATTTACTGTTTCTTGTTTACAGTCTCACAATTACTATTTCTTGGTTACTGTATGACACTTACTATCTCAAACAATACAGTCACACAGTTTCAAAATCACACTATTACAGTCTCACTGTGAACACCTGTTACTGTCTCACAGTGAGAATCTGTTACTGTATCACCATAAAGATGATTTCTTATTTCATTTGTAAATTAGAACATGTATCATAGTAATGACCTATCATACCCTTTTACTTTCCCGAGATTATGTTTTTGAGATGATTTCTATTCCTAAATGATAAAAATTAAATAAGTTTTACTTTTTCGTCACTAAATCTCTCTTATCTCAAACTGTAACCCTTCTCTCAGACTTTCAGTTTTCTCTCTATCTCTCTAACCTTCTCTTAATTCCCATGATGAAATTCCCATAATTTTAAACTCTAGAGAAACACAATTCAATGAAGAAGAGGAAAATCATGCCGAAGATAGCACATGAAGGTCCTCTGAATCCGAATCTGGTAGATAGAATCGTGTTGCCTAAAAAAGATATTTTCCCCAAGTGGCTCATGTCAAGTAAGTCTTTATTATTGAAAGTATTAAAAGAAAATGGATGGTTAGATTAGTTTATAAAGGCGGATCAACCAATTTAACTGAAATTAGTTGCTTAGTTTTACAATTATTTTCAATTTTCTTTTGATAAATAAGTTTTCTAGTTGGTAGAAGATGAATAAATGGACAAAGATGTATTTTTGCTTTGAGTTTAAGGGTTTCATGCCTTTGGATACCTCATGAGGGTATTTGAGAGATCTATCAAGGAGGTCCTCCACCTGAAAGTGATATTTTTATTTTGAAAGATGCTTTGGGAAGCTTAACTGGAAATAAAACAAAGAGGAGAGTTATAGCTAAAGAGATGGATGGAGAAAGTAGACTTCTATTTAAATTTTTTCAGAATCTTATTAGCCCTAGAAAAGGTGATTTCTCTGTAGTCATGTATCCGGATGTATTTTTGATACATATAATGAAAAATGGACATAAGATGAATTTGTGCATGTATGACATGCTTCATATGAGTGAATTTATCAAGAAAACCTCCAAGTCAACCTCCATATTCGATTCGAGGCTTATTTCCTCCATGCTTCATGCCAAATGTTTGGTTGTACATAATTAAGAAGTTATCATGGATTATGAGTTTTGTCTCTCAATAGTTACCATAAAGAGGATGAAAATCAATTTGAATACTTGGAGAAAATCATGGGTGGAATACAATGAAAGGATTTATTAAATTTTCAATTCAGTGGGAAAATGTTCAAGACCTAAAGTTATTTATAATCATGGTTTAGTAACAGATGAATTTGTTGAGTATCCTGAAGAAGAAGAAGAAGAAGAAGAAGAAGAAGAGGAAGAGGATATTGCACCTACAAAAGAAACTATCCTGAATGAGAAGGATAGTGAAACTGTTCCTCAAGACATAGTTGCGAAAGAAGTGTATGTTCCTGAAAATGTTGTTGATTTGGAAGATAAAACATCTTCAAAAGAATATTATATTTATATTGAATGAGAAAAGGAAGTTGTATAAGAGCATATAGAAGAAGATCTCTATCTTATACAAGAAGCTTCTGGTGAGGAACATGTAGAGGAAAAAACGTCTTCTGATGTTATTCCTTCTGCTAAAGAGAGATTGGTGCTAGAATTTCATTTGGCCAGACAAGAAATGGATGAATAAATTAGGGATGAAATCATGAAAATAGATCACAGATCTAAATCACTTAGTCCTGAAAATGATGCTACTATTGTGGGGGAGCATCCCCCCAGTTCGGAATCGGTTGAAGTGGTTAATCCACATGATCCTAGATCAGTGGATACATAGTATAAATTTACCAGTTATTTTGATGTGAATTATTCATAGGAAGTCTTAGTCAATGGTCTTGATATGTCTACTTTGTTTTTGTTGAAACTGGAATCTGCTCATAATTCTTCCCCTATCAAAGACCATCAGTCTGTCTCACCTTCTATCTTTGAGCCTTCACAAGAACCCTCAAACATTGTAAATAAGGATGATCTGAATGAATTTGGATCTACCCTATTGGATGGGGTTGAAAAGCTCATGAATAATCAATCTTCTCTTGTAACAAAATTAAGTGAGAGATATGCTACACTATTGTTGTAAAAAGTTATATGGTAGATTCAACCATAGATGCTCCATCAGATTCAAGAAACTAGAATTGAGAATAAATAGCTTAGTAGAAAATTAATGAATCTAAGAGGTATGGTAGAAGATATGAATAATGTGATGGAATCAAGAACAGAACCAGCTTCTCATCCTACTATAGACCATAGTAGTCAGATTCCATAGGAAGTAGCCTCCATGATTCAAACTAACCTGACTTCTTTAGTTGGAAAAACAGCTAAACGAAACAAGCAGATTGTTCAAGAGATTTGTGAAATTGATATTGGCCTTAACAAGTTAATTTATAAGTATAAGGGGAACATTTAGAAAGTTATAAATCAACTTAAATCCCTTAACTTAGCTATCACTTCCTCTCATACCTATGGAAAACCATCTCAACATTCCTTAGATAGTGATCTTCTCATAATAGTTCTCCAAGATGAACTTCAAGCTATGCTCAATGGCTTTGATAAAGAATATCTATATGAGGTTATCAAGAACAGTGACAAACTTCTTGATTTGGTGAGAATCCATTTGAAGATTCCCAATGATTATCAACATAAATTTTCTAGGAAGTTGAATTTATACTTTAATTGGATCTTCTCTAAGAATGACATGACCAACAACTACAAGTACCTTATTGAGAATCTGAGAATCCCTCTGGTTACCCAAGCATTGAAAACACAAGTCCAAAAGCTCTATGATTTTACTCCTCTGTTGGAAAAGTTTATGGAGAACAAAGATGACTTTGAAAAATCCATACTATATGGTGGAGAGATCATTGCTGAATTCATCATGATTTTGAGGACTTATCTTCATGTACAGTGTATGGAAATTATGGATCCTGCAACTGCACCCATGAGATCTAGTTTACCTACCTTTTATTCTCCTAACATTTCTTATACATATATGTCAATATCTTAGGCTATGAGTCAGATCAGACCTATTATTCTTGATAAATAGTTCCCTCAGTATTTTACTACCCATACCTAGGCCCCTTCTGTCTTTGAAGGTCTTCCTTTACCATCTTTTTCAACCAGTTCACTTCCATATTCCAATTCTACCTCTGCTCCTATGACTTCCTCTTCTGATGCTCCTGCCCAAGGAAACAAGAAGACTAGATAGTGCTAAATCCCAGTAACTACTATCTTTTGATAGGGATGGTTATTGTATTCTTGTTACTTCCTATTTTTAATAAAACTCTTCTTTATCTAATACATTGTGAACTTTTATTGTCTATTTCTTATTCACTCTTTTTGATAACCCCAAAAGGGGAGAAATATACACATTAAAGAATTAATACATAGATATGTATTTTATATGTACATTAGAGACATATACACTCTAAATACACACTAATGAAGATCCACATTCCCTAAGAAACGATTTCTCACTCACATGATCTGTGATCATCTAAAGGGTGGAGATTATTAGAGTCCTCATGTGCTAATCATGTTTTAATGATCACAAATCTAATTCATTCTGTAGAACATTCCAATCTTGTGTAATTTATATTATGTAATGTGTATAGATTATTCGCATATTTATGATTTAAATAAAACTTGTGAAAAATAATTAATTTAGTTTATACTGATTTTTTTGATGAATGATTAAGTTTAATCCATTCTATGAATATCACTGCTTAAGTAAGAATATAGATATTATTCTAAGTCTGATACACTGTGATTCCGCCACCGGTTATATTTTTCTAGCAAAGGACCCAGACACAATGACCCAGAAACTGTGACCATCCAGACACCCTGACCAAGACACCATGACCCATACATAGTGACCAAGACAACGGGACCATCCAGACACCATGACTATCCAGACACGGTGACCATCTAGACAGTAGGACCATCCAAACTACCATGACCATCCAGACATCATGACCATCCAGACATCATGATCATCCAGACCCTTTATCCAAACACTGTGATCAAACAATACATCTATTCTACTAGTTTCTGATCCCTGTATAATTGTGCCATCCTGACTCTCTTATTGCTGAAAGTAAAAGAAAGATACACCATTTCAAGGAGCACATTTTGTAGGAGACACAGTTTCATGGAGACACTATTTCCAGACAGACTGTGACACCGTTTCTTAATCTATTTTGTTTTTTTCAATTTAATCCCTAATGGTCATATTTGAATATTTTAAATTCACTAACATAATGAATGTTTCATTGTAGACATGTCACCTAATAGTACGATGTGCGAAAAGTAGAATACAAGCATCCTGATGATTCCAACACATGCACTATAGAATAAAAGTGAACTATTCCCTAGAAAAAAAGAATGTGTGAAGCAAGGGTGTGAGAATGAAAAAAATGATAAAATTTCGAGCATTTTTGAAAAGACAACCAACACGTGAAACTCGACACTGCTGATGAACACACAAAGCATACTCGAATCTCAGAGTCAAGGACATCTTCACACTATCAACACCACGAAGAACACAAGACAGATCTTGCTGACTTGTGATATTGTATCTTCCATGTGAAGACTAAATTCCAACATCTCCATCATCCTAGAAGTCCATTGATTCATATACCAAGACTCAAATAACCTCTAAACATATCTCAATACTTCTTCTCTGTTGTGAACTATTTTTAGCTTTTGAGCAGTGCGTGTGTGTCTATGTAAAAATACACACTTTCTTCTGAATTAAAATGAAGGATACAAGATATCCTTTCTCAAACATATTTTTACACTTCTTTATACCCACATATATGCATGGAAGATTTCCCTATGTGAACTGTTATATTGTACGGACGAAGAAATGTGGAAGAGGTCATGTGACCAAGACAGTCATGTGTACTGTTGTTAACCCTGATCCAAGGTGTGGATCAATTATATATATATATATATATATAAACTTCATAGTTGAAGGGGATCACCAAGTTGAGTGGATTTGGTCTCGGATTAAGACTAACCCACTTATTTTTTATCTGTTGTCATACATAATTTGGTTTTTCTCTGTTTAATAGTATAATTAATAAATCGCTAAATTTACTTTGATATTAAATCTTGGAAATAAGTTATAATTGTTTTTACTTATTATAATAGCTTATAAATTAATGTTAGTAATTGATATTAAACTTAGTGAGAATTATTCAACCCTTTGAGAAGTTATTTAAATAGTCAAACTCTCATAACCGTATTACTTTGATTAACTAGGCTATATTTAATTTTTTCGGTGAAATTTTTTAAGAATACTATTTAAACATAATTTGTTATCGATACTCAATTCACCCCCCTCTTGAGTACACTACACTGACCAATATTATTTTTGAAGGAAATAGAAAGGTGAAGAAGAAAAAATTGAAAATGCAAAGGTTTAAGTTTGATGATCTGAAAATGAGTGATTATGAATCTGTTTTCAATTTTATTTAAGGGGTGAATGATATTGTTACCGTAATGAAAATCCTTAGTGAGAATTTGGAAGACTCAATAGTTGTTGAAAAATAATTAAAATTATTCTTATTAAGATTTAATCCAATGTTTCATCTTTGGATAATAGAGATCATGAAACACTATCTTTGGATAACCTTCACAGTACTATCATTAGTTATGAAATGAGAATGGAGAATGTTATGAAAGGAAAAACAAAATTTGATCAATAAATGTATTTGAAGGCTGCCTAGTAAGAAACATCTAAAAAGATTATTGACGAAAAATGTGATGACTATGAATCAAAAAACAAGGGTTGTAACAATTTTGATGAGTTTTTAACATTATTTTATAAAAATGTTAAAAATGGTACATGAAATAAAAATTGGAAACATCCCTTAAAAAGATTGAAATATTGATCCATTGGGCTATTTTCTGTTAATTGTTTACAATGAAATAATGAAGAAGATAGTGATTAAGATGATATATGACCAATAATATCTTGGAATAAACATGGTGTTAAGTAAAAATATAATTCCAATTGGAAAGATAAAACATTCTAGAAATCCAAAATTATAATATTTTTGTATAAATATGATAAAGAGGAAGATGGTGAATATGATAACAAAAAATTTACTAATGTTTCTTGGGAAAGTACTTACATTGAAAAAGTTAATCATAAAGAGTTTTGAAGTAGTATTTATGAAGATGAATTAATAGAGTTAGAACATGATCTGAAGAGGGAACTAAAATAATGTTTGAGAAATATATTTAGACATGAACTAGAGATCAGGAGGTTCAAAATTGAAATTACTATAGTAATGAATCAAGAATGTTTCCATGAATAGAAAGAAAAGTTTCTGGAAGAGGATGATTGTATCAATAAGACTCTAGATAAGGAAAAGAATCAAAATTAACATCATGAAGTAAATATTATGGAAGAGGAATAAGAATTGTAAATTATACAAAAATTGATTCTCAAAGGTGAGAATAGAGTTAAAAATTTAAAGAACTCTATCTTTGGAGTTAGTGAAACTTATATAAAGGGTAAACCTATGAAGCATAAAATTTTTCCTTAAAAGGTTGATAAGAAATTTGAATATGTTCCTAATAATAAGAAATCATGGAGGATTATGTTTTTGGCCAATGTAAAAAATGTTGAAAGTTCATATGATTCTAAAAATTGTGAGTCTAAAACTAAAGATTCTATTACTTTTAATTTGAATAAAGTTGGAAGGAAATGTTAATTGAATAAAAATATTCTTACTGATGAACGAATGTTTGGGGAAAACAATGATCTGATGAGAAATATAAAAGGTTACTAGAAAACATTTTCATAATTCCAGCCAACATGTAAATTATAAGGGAATGTATTCCTTCTATTGTTACTACTCATACTGTGTTGAATTTGGGCATATAAAAATTAAGTTTTTGTTCAATAAAAAACATTACAACTTCCCCACATGTTATATAAGGACAATCCAAACAGGGAGTCAATACTACCACATGAAGGAACCTTATAATTATGGTGTGAATGTTTATAATAGGTTCCAACATTTAGATACTATTTTTTTGAAAAATGTTACTGACTTAAAATAAGAAACAATGGTGTTTGTAAATGATAAATACCTTAAATAAAAAGTTTTTTGATTTTATATTATTAAAGAAGAAAATTTGAAACCCAAGAAATATTTTTATGCTAATATGTTTAAACATAACTTTTTTAGTGTTTCAAATCATTTTTATTAAGGTAATAAATTTGTTTTTATAAAAGGTGGTTTTTTATGAAAACAGAGGGACATGGAAAAGTTATTACACGAGGCCAAAATTCAAAAGGAAACATGTTTAAAGTTAGTGAATTTAAAAACACATGTTACGTATGGGTTATAGAATAGAATTAGTTGTGGAATAAAATAATAGGTCATATGTGTCAGTGAAATATTATAAATTTATCAAAGCGTGTTAGTGCCTCTGGTGTTCCTGATATGTGAAGAAGAATAGATTGGTGTTGAAAATTTTGTCAAAAAGAAAAATTACAAACTCTTTGAATTATATAGTTTATATTAATTCAACTCAACCCTCATAACTTATCCATTTTTATATAAGTGGTTTAATGAGAAAATAATTAAATCACATAGATAAGTACTTCATTTCTTTTATTGAGGAATTTACTCAAATTACTTGTGTTATAAATATAAAATATAATTCATATTCTCAAATTTTTTTAAAATTTTTTAGTATAAGTGATAAGAATGAATGTGGGTATTCTATAAAGAATTTTAGAACGGATAATGGTGGTGAGTGAAAGAATGAAGAGTTAAAAATATATCTTAAAAAACATTTAATTTTGCATTAGTTCAGTATATAATACACACCACAAAAAAATGGTGTTTCAGAAAGTAATAATATGAGTTTTTTTTTGAAATAGTGTGTATTATGGTATTTAATCGTGGTCTTCCCCATTACATATTATGTAAATCTATGATATCAACAATTAATTTTCATAACATATGTTTTTACATGCCAAATTTTTATATGACCCTTATGAAATGCATTAGGAAAAAAGTTAAAGTTTAAAACAATTAAGAGTTTTAGGGAGTCCCTATATCCTAAATAACATAAGTATAAATCTTGTAATTTACGACTATAGAGGTAAATATATAATATTTATTGGATATTATCTTTAAAAAATATAATATAGATGTTTCAATAAATAAAAATGATTAGTTTACTTACTTGATCTGAATATTTTTAAAAAATGTGATGAATATGTGTCACAATCATGTTCAGATAAGAAATATGAAATGATAAAATAATTTTTTTAAAGGAACTAATTAGGATGAAAACAATCATTATTCTACACAAGAAGAAGGATTAGACTCAGCTATTTCTAGTTATGAGAAATAATTTCAAACATCTCATCCTTGGATGAGGAAGAAATTTGAACCTCAAAATATAATTGGCGATCAACACCAAAAGGTTCGAAGAATAAGAACAAAAAAGTTGTTTAACACACATTTTTTATTCAAAAGTTGTGTTGAATAATGATAGAGAATGTTTTGAGAATCCAAAATGGATTCAGGATACGAATAAAGTGTTGGATCAGATTGAGAATAATGGTACTTGGGAACTCATACCAAAACCGAATGCCAAAAATGTAATTGGTACAAAGTGGGTGTTTCGGAAAAAGTTTAAGGAAGATGGTGAATTAATTATAAAACAAGTAATATTGGTTTGAAAATGTTACTCATAGATTGAATACATTTATTTTTGTGAAACATTTCCTCTAGTGTCAAGGTTATAAAAAATTATAATTTTTCTTGCTATTGTTTCACAAATTAGTTATAATGTTTTTTGGATGGATGTGAAGTCAAAATATTTTAATATAGAAATCGGTGATGATGTTTATATTGCGAAACCTTGGGAATTTTATATTGTGAAGGATGAATGTAATGCGTGTGAATTGAAAAAATCCTTGTATGGTAAAAAGTAATAACTAAGGGAATGTTATTACAAATTGGATACTTGCTTAAAGAATTTTAACTTCATTTAAGGAATTATTGATAGTAATATGCACATCAAAGAAATTCCGAATATTCCCCTCATCATTATTGAATATGTTGATGATATTATTATTGATGGGAATATTGAAAGAACTTGTGAAAGGATTGTTGAATAAATGAAAATGTTTTTTCAAATGTATATACAGGGTAAAATAAAATACTTCCTTGGGTTACAAATCCCACAAAATAAAAAAACATGTATTTCATTCTCGTGAAAAGTATAATAAAAAAATTCTTATAATGTTTATAAGGGAAAATCTAAAACCAGATTACACACCAATTTCATTGGGAACCAAGTTAACTATGTTGGAGAAAGAGAAAAGATGACTCTAAATAATTTTTAAAGAGGATTGGAAGTTTTCTATATCTTACTAAATGAAGACCCGACATTTTTTATATGGTTACATTATGTGAAATATTTGAATTTTCTCTAAAATAATCACACATATTGGATGGAAAAATATATATCACATATATCAATGGAATAAAGGATTTTGGAATTAGGTATTATACCTTATAAAGTATTGTTTTTTTAGAAGGATGATAAATGGGTAGGAGGTATTGACGATAGAAGATCCACATCTAGTGGAAATTTATTCATGGGGAAAATTGTGTAAGTTGGAATAATAACAATTAAAATAAATTAACTCTTAGCAAGGATATATCTGCGTATATTTCTTCCACTCATGTTTCAACACTACTTATTTGGATGGAGACTCTGTTGGAAAACGTGTTGAATTAATGTTACCCTTTATCTTGGGTGGGGATAATAGGAGTGGCATCAACCTTATAAGAAACATAGTATTCCATTATTGTTTAAAACATATTGAAAAAAAATTTAATTTCATCAAAGATATTATGGATATGAACGAACTGAATATAGAGTTTGATCCTACATCACAACATGTTTCTAACATATTCACAAAAACATTATCGAAGGAATAATTTTTCAATCTAAATTTGAACATGGGTTCCCAACCTATTTCTATTAAATTTTGATATATGGCAATATATACCCTATCTCATATCATCTTTGGATAGTATTTCCATGGGGAAAAATTGTTTTATAAAACTTTTTATTATATGAACTAAATATTTTATGGAGTTATATAGGTATGGTGGTTCTATGTAAGCTGTGAAATCAGTATATAAATTTTTGAAATATTCTAGTAGTTTGTTGAGATAGTTTTAGGAAACTTTTTATTATATGAATAAAAAATAAAATAGGTTGTAAGGAGGTGAATGGTTTGAATGTTTCATGTGTTTTCGAAAATGGTAAATCTAAAGAAGTTTCATGAGTGACTACTTTTGGAAAACATCAGTTTTCTTAAAATGATTAATATTTTCTACAATGATTTATCTCTTAAGGGATTTAATTGTTGAAAATTGACACATATCTTGGGTTTATAAATTTCAGTAGTTTTTGAACCTTGATTGAAAACAAAATCTAAACAGGGACATTGTTGGGACCAAGTAGGAAAGAAGTGTTTTTCAGATGCTGGTAGAAGTTTGAGATGAATATTTTTTAATTTTATAGCAAGATAAGAAATCAATTTAGTTTTGGAATGTTTTGGAGGTTTGATAAAAGGATGGATAATACTTAGAATATCGGACGAAAAATGCATAAGAATGTTTCTTTGGTTTCTATTTTATGTTCTTGATATGTTTTCTAAGTAAAGTGTTTTTCGGACACGAAATAGGTCCAATTTTTTTTGATAGGTCTGAGAAATTGTATCAAAGTCTAAAAGTATTGATGCTAAATATAATGATTCATTTAAATTAGGTTAATTCAATAATATATTAACTTTTTAGTGAAACTTTTGATTCAATCCTTATGATGTAATGGGGGAGAAGGTACTAGAAGTATAAGAAGTAATAAAACATCACAATACAATTCATATGATTTAATTACAATCCTAATACTCTAAATTTCATAAAATTTTATACAAAAAATAAATTTTTTTATGGATTAATTGATGGGGAAATTTCGGGATTTTAAATTCAATGTGTTACTAAAGTGTTGTTTGTTCAGTCCATTAGACATAGTATTCCACTGATCCATTGGAGGAAGAAAATATTATTAATGGAGATAAGAATGTGATGTTTTTTAGGACCATTGAATGTAAGAAATTAAGAGACTCATCAACCTGATAATGATCATAAGTGTATTCAACCATTTTAATAAGTTTTAATTGTATTATATGTGGGTCCAGATGATATTTATCATTAGAAACATAGTGGTGCCGATTCATCAGACTGGCGTTGATGCTAATGCATTATAGTGAGACAACGACCAGTCCATAAGACGCATGATTACACTAGTAAAGTTGTGAGATGCTGGACTTCATCGAACACAAGATCATTATTTTGAAAAGGATAATTTTTTAAAGAGTTTTTTAAAATTGTTTGACAGAAGATTTTTTGATGTTCTTACTGAAGTTTTTCTATGTAGTGCTAATATATTTAAAATTTTGAACAATGTTTATGGAAGAATGGTTTAAAATATGTATATCTTATAACTCTTATGAATAAATTTTACAATGAATCATTTTTCATATATATTTTTTCATCGTAATGAAGAAAATCATAATGAAAAATGTACGATACTGAATAAATGTATGAAATATCAAAGAAAATTGATGTCATGAGATGTTTTTAGAAGGTTTTAGAATAATCTAGAAAAGTTGAGAAGTGCTGAAGAATTCAATGATGTAGTATAAATGGAAATACTTTTTTTTTGGAAATTTGGTTTAGTGGTAATGTGAAAGTAGTTTTCCTCCATTTCAACTCCTATAATACCTATAAATAGAACAAAGTCCATTTCACTTTTTACTAAAACATGTAATATTCATGTGTGGAGAGGGAGATAAAAAGCACAAAAGGTTTTGTAGCAGAGGAGTTTCCAGATAAAGAATTCCTAAGGATGTCTTCTAGACATAATAAGACTATGGAAGGATAGTAATCATATGTTATCAGATCAAGACAAGTTATCAAAAACTAATTTTTGAGGAAAGAAGAAGTGGTTCAAAATAATTTTAAGGTATTATTTCATTATTTGTTTTTGGGATTGAGGTATCTGATAGAGAAATCAAAATGAACCATTAGACTGAGTTTCCATAAAGAAGTCCACAAATATTGTTTCTTAAATGCACCTTGGTATGAAAAAGAAGAGTTGTGTTTTGAAGCTATTCAAGTGAAAGTTGATAAGACATAATAACTTGTTTTTAACTAACTAGTGATGATGTCATTAATAGTTACACAAAATTCTATTACATCATTCATGCTAGAAAAAGAACATGAAATTTTGTATTGACTATAGTTCCACACAAGTTTAAGGGTATATTCTCCTAGTTGTATCCAAACAAAAGTAAGATTTTATAGTGTTTCATGTGGTATTTTATTTTTTCTATACCATTACAAGGACATAACTACTCTTTTGGATTAGTGAACATTATAAATACTTGCTTTCCTCTTATAGTGTGATTTTATTGTTTTTAATAAAGTGATAAATCATTCACATGAGGTAAATATTGTTTCGAAGTAAAGGAAGCGTAAAAGAAAAAGACATCCCCAATTCACCCCTCCCCTTCTCAGTGATACATTGATCCATGATAGGCATTAAAAATTTCTATAGACCAATATTTTTTCAGATTGCAAGATCTTTGATGTTGATAAAGTTTAATACTATTCAACCTTGCTCATCAGACACACTATTTGGACAGAAATTTTTGAAGAAGTTTTTGTTAGAAAAATTGAGTTTCTGAAAATTACCATGTCCATGAAAAACATGAGAAGATGAAGATGCGAATTTTTAGTCATGGTGATAAGGCATGAGATTTTATAATAAGAAATAAAGTTTTATAGTTTTGTATCAGTCTAATGTAGCTAAATGAACAGACTATATGATGGTTATCTAATGGAACAAAAAATAAATTAAGGAAACTATTTATTGATTAGATAATTTGTAAGAATCTATTATTATTTTTTTGCACTGTTTTTATGTTATGAAAAATGAAAATGAAATAAGAATCACTAAAAAATCAGATTTGAATATCTGAGTAGAAAGGGGGGAGATGATCATTGTAATTAAATATAGAACTCTAGACCACTGGACAGACCCTTAAAGATAGATATATGTGGGAATGTTTTCAATTTATGATCAGTTCAAGCGAGTTTCTAAAATACGTGGTAAGAAATAAGAAAAATATTTCATGTTTTAAATATGAAAATATAATTTAAAAAAGAATTATTAAAAAGTCATATGTGTTGAATTTGATATTGGATAGTCACTATAGGCAACAAGAGTCTTTATAAGTTTCAACAATGTAATCAAACATATACAATTTGTTAAAGGAATGAATGAAAAAAGAGCTTAGTTTCTAGACAGACATCTTCCATGAATTTATAAGAACATACTACATAAGGATTTAATTTTAGATAGTTTTCTAAGTATAAACTAATAAAAAATATTAGATTGAATCAATTCTTTATATTTTAATGGGTCAAGAGAACCAGAAGGTTGAATAGATTTATATATATAGTTATGAAGAAATGTTCTGGAAAATCAATTTTTAGACAGAACATTTATAACATTTATAGTCATGTAAGGTTGATATTTATAATGTGTTGGAGAAATAAATGAAGATTTTAGAAGAAACCAGATGATTTGACAATATTTGAGAAGCACTCAAATGAAGTTAAAATTTCCATAAAAATTGGATCTATGAAATTTGAGTGATTAAGAAAAATAAATTGGTACTTATCACTATTTAGATATATAAAATATAAAACATTGAATGTTTTTTGTTAGATGTGGTTATTGGATAGAGTCTTCAATGAGATGGGAAGACATAGAAAATTTTATATTTCCAAATAGGGAGAATCAGACTGAGGGATCAGTCTGGGTTTTGAGTGGATATTTGTGAAGTACAATTTTGTTAAATAATTAGATTAGAATGTATTATAATAGGCGAAGATTGATTAAAGGTGCATTAGATTGAGGATATCCGACCGAGTTCGTTATATTGAGGCCATTAGATTTTGGTACATTAAACTATGTTTAGAGAAATTCCTTCTTGGGGATTAACGTTCATGTTTTATATTTTATTTTGTGGAAAAATGTTTCTATGAAAAATTAGTAAAATGATAGGAGTTAGAATAACCATTCCCATTGATTTACAGAATGGGTCTAATAGGAGTTGACATAAAGTTTTTTTTTCAATTATTTATAATAGTTAATTTATAATGACCAATGGTTGGGTCTATGGTATGAATGTAGGTTCTAAAACTATGACCAAACATTATAAATATTATGTTCTTTTTTTAGTTTCTTTCATTTTCAACAACCTATGTTAACATAAATTGACAAGTAAGAGTGTCTAACAAGTTCATGGTGTTATGTTTCATAAATTAAAAAATTTATAAAAAGAAAATTACTAATTCACCCCTATAAATGATTCAAAAATAATTTGGAACTTCAATTGGCACCAGAGATAAGGTTACCATATTTAATCCTTATCTTGGATAATGTCGATTCAATCAATAATAGAGGAATTCATCCATTTTATTGTAAAGATTATCATTTCGGAAAAAATCATTTCCTATCTTTATTCACATGTCCAAGAAGTTGTTGATGCTGCTAAAATAGGTTGTCCACCCACTGAGAAACATTCTCTGAGGACTTTTTATGAAAATTAGAATATTTTAAATGATGGATAGGCTAGAAATACTATTCATATATCTCTATCGAAATATTATTACATGAATTATATGGTACTCAAAATAGAAAATTTAATGTGGGATAATGTTGAAAGTGTCTTTGAAGGAAATAATAATTTGAATTAAGAAAATATAAAAATATGGAATAAAAAGATCAAATACTTCAGAAGATGATTTGAAATCACTCTTTATTTATATTACTATATATTGAATTATTTATTTTGCAATATCAAAGGTTTTGGAGATATCTTTGAAGACTCTAAAATTACTAAGAATTTCATGAGAATCTTTTCATTTTGGTTTGATTCAAAAATATCTTCTTTATAAGGCAGAGAATATTTATCTCTTGATTAATTTTATAACTTTCTTATTTCTATGAAATATGAAATATCATGTATTCAAAATGAAGAACAAAGAGGAAATGGATTTAGAATATATGAGAAAGATAAAAATTTATGATGATGAATATGTTTGTCTGTGTGATTATAAATATAAGGAGGATGATAAGTTGAATGAAAAAATTATATCACTTTTCGCCAAGAATTATCTAATATGAAGAAAATTGTATGGAGGAAAAGGTACAGTAAAACGTTCGGAGTAGTGGAATTTGGGAATTTTTCTAGGAATTTCCCAAAAAAATGTTGATGAATTTAACGAACATTATAAATAAAAAATTTATAGAAGATGTTTGATAATACATAAATGAATGTGAATAATTATACTGGTAGATAAAAGAATTTAACTAGATGTATAATATGTATTATAAGTAAAAATATAGAATCATTATACTCCAAGATGATTCCATCATAAGAGGATATTTTCAAAAGATTCAGAATTTTTTTGAAAATGTCGATAAAAAGAATGATTCATCAAATTGTGATGAAAATGGTGATGAATAATCCTAAAAATAGTATCACCTCATATCTTCACATGTTTCATGTCTTAAAAAAACATAACTCTCAATAAGGATATTAGAATGATGAAAAAACAGTGGATAAGTGATTGTAGGAAGTATAGATGTTTCTAAGAAGGATGAAGAATGTATATAGAATATTTTAGGCTACAAAATAATAATTTATTAACATGGAATGACGGTTTATTACCTCACCAAAATTTGACAGATAAGGAAGATAATGAAAACCAAACTCATTAAGAATTAATTGTGGGTGAATTTCCTTTAATAAAGCTGAACGAAATTTTTTTAAAGTCCATGGAAGTAAAATTTTAATCATATAATGTTTTAAAAAAATTATATTCCAAGAAATGGGTGAATTATAAATGTAACAAAATTTTATGATTCATATAAGTTTCCTAATATTTAACATATCATGAAATGTTTTGGAATACATCGGTCAGTATTAGTTAATAAAAATATACCACATTCCCAAAAGATGAAAATTCCAATCATAACAAAGTTGGAACACACTCAGAGAATGATAGAGAAGAAAGAATTTATCGATCTAAATGAAACCCCTACAGTTAATGATCATAAATCTATAGAAAACCATTATTTTATGGTTTTTATGGTGTTTTTTAATCTATGGGAATAAGGCATATAACTATATGTATAATTTTTCACTACACATAATAATATATAAGAAAATGGGAAGAAATTGTGGAATGATAATGAGTAACATTCATACTAAAAATAATGTTGGAAATGATATATCTCATGATGTTAGAAAAATTCCAATGAAGAAAAAAATGTGAATTTCTAGAAGAAGTCTGCTGAATATGTTACCAGGTTGAACACCCTAATAAAGAATGTATGAAAACTCTTACATTGAAAATTTCTTATGTTAGAAAAGAAATGGAATATGAAAATAAGAAAGTCTGGGAAAGAGAATTTATTGTTGAAACAAATTCAAAAGAAACTAAAAGGATGAAATTATGAATTCTTGATATTGGTTTTACTCGAACCATGATGAAAAATTTAAAAATCTTGAAAAATGTTTATAATATAAATAGAGTAGTTTCCTATAAAAGAGATAGTTCTTTAAAAATCATGGGATTTTTAATGGTTGAGATTGAATTATAAAAGTTGAAATCGAACAAATTTATAATATTGATGGATTAAAACACACCTTATTTAGTGTAAATAATCTTCATGATGATGAGAAATAAGATACCTTCAAAAAAGATTCATATATCCTTAAAATTTTTAACGATGGAAAAGCTTTTACTTAAGGAGAAAGAACCAGCAGAATTATTTTCCAAATAAGAGAATATTGTGACTCCTATTATATTAGTGATAAAGATAAAAATATGTTTTTTCATCATATACATGGGAATCATTGAAATAAAATTAGTAAAAATATTATTTAATATGTCATTTTATGACATTTTCTAGCACTGAAAAAAAGAGATAAGATGATGTTTTAAAAACGTTTCAAAAAATGAAAATGACTAATAAAAGCAATAATAATGTAGATATTTAGTATACCAGAAAACTTTAATTTTTTCATTTTTTTTGGACCAACTAAACATAAATCTATAAAATTATATTTTTACATTAAAAATTCTATTTATGCTTTCGCTCAGACGACCAACATAAGTATTATGAAATGGAAGGAAAAGGCTATATATATGTTAAGATTTTTTAGAAAATATATTGAGAGAAAAATGAGGGATTGTATAAAGAAGGTGAGAAATGATAATTGTACAAAGATCACATGAAATTATTTTTAATATTATCTGAAAACTTATAGAATAAAATTGCAGTATAGTGATCCATAAACCCCATAACTAAATGGAGTAGAGAAAATGGAAAATAGAAGTTAGGTGGAAATGGGAAGAGAAATGTTATCAAAATAAAAACATTTAAGGTTCTACTTGAGAGAATCTATTAGTACTACTATAAATTTAAAAAATATATGTTTTCTAAGCCTAAAATAAAATAATGCTCTCTATGAATTTAACTATAATAAAAAACCTTCACGTAAATACATCAAGGTTTTTGGAAGTCCTTATTTATAAAAAATAAGAAATCTGAATCATGGAAAATTAGATGAACAAGTTGAAGAAGGAATATTCATAGAATATTAATCAAATAGAAGAAGTTAAAAATGAAGAAAAGAACATTTACAAATGATAGAGGATTCTTATGAGGTGAGAGTTATTGCAAATTTGAGTTACTTAATAAATAATGTTTAAAATATTGAGTAATAAAAACATAATATTTCCAATAAAAATAAAAGTGATCTAAAATATATATATCAAGACATAGAAGAATTGTGTTATGAGAAAAGAAATACTTTAAGAGAAACATTGAAATTTACTTTCATACAGAATTTTTGGAAATAGAAAAAATGTATTAGAATTCAAAAATTTGAAATTCATAATAGAAGAAGGACGAGATAAGAAATCCAAACATCACAGATTTCAAAAAATGAACCAATATCATTTTTACAAGTAGTAAAACATGATAAATTTATAAATGAAATAGATAAATAATTTGATCCAATTGATAAAAATGAATCATGGGAAATTATAACATCACCAGTAGAAAAAAATGGCATTGGAACAAAATGTGTGTACATAAAGTATTTGAATTAATGTTGAGAGTTTTCTAGAAACAAAGAAATTCTTTATTGTAAAGGATAAACATAGGTGGAAGGTGTTGTTTAGGAAGAAAAATTTTCCCCCATATTAATGCTATAAATTATAAGAATGATTCTAGTAGTGGATTTACATCACAGTAATGAATTTTATCATATTTATGTGAATTAATCTTTCATAAACATCGAGATTGAGGAGGAAATCTACAATGAGAAACCATGTGGGTTTCTACTTCATGATGATGGAAATGATGTTTATAAATTTAATAAATACTTACATTGGTTAAAACAAGCACCACATTATTAATACTAAAAACATGATAATTATTTGAGAGTTTCTAATTTTCCTATAGGAATGGTTTATAGAAACGTTTTTGTAAAATAATTTAACTCCATCCCCTGGAATGTAATTGTGTATGTAAATGATATAATTTTTTTCAGGAGATGATGGAAAATATAGTAAAGTTTTTTATAAGTAAGTTATAAAATTCATTGATATGTCAATGTTGTGAGAATTAACGTTATTATTTGGTTTACTAGTTCAAAAAATATATTCTTTTATCTCAATAAATGTATGATAGGGAATTATTACAAATGTTTCGATTGTAAGAATCAGAATTTGTTTCTACTCCTATTTCAGTTGGGATGAAGACAAGTAAATATGAATCTAGAAAATGTGAGAATCATATTGAATTTAAAAAATTTATAGGAAGTTTACCTTATCTAATTAATTTAAGACTTCATATTATTTATGATGTGGATTTATGTTCTAGATATCAATGAGATAATAAATAAACTCATATATTGGTAGTAAATAAAAGTATTACATATGTTAATGTAACAACTTCATATGGGATATTAAAAAAAATCTATAATATGAACATTCATGGTTATACTGATGTTGATTTGGATGAATACTACAATTATAAGAAATATTCCTCAGGATGAAAATTATTCTTAGTATAATGTTGTGTGAATTGGCACAATATGAAATGAATATAAATAACTTTTTGAAAAAAAATTGTAATATGTTGTAGCTACACAGGCTTGAAATAAAATGTTTTGGATGAATTTTTGGTTAAAAGATTTTGGAATTGATTTTTTTAATCCAATAAAGATATATTGAGATAATAAATAGAGTGAAATTGATATTTCTAAAAATTCTTTCATACAATTAAGATCAATGCATATTAATATTAACATTAACTTAATAAAAGAGAAATATTTTAGTGTTGATTTTTTTTCTAGAATATATTTAAATGAATTATCAAATTGATGATATTTTAAATAAAATATACTCCAAAGAAACAATTTGAATAATTATGGAACTAACTACATCTTTATCACCCAATAAAGACTTCCTAAACATATTAAGGGAGAACCCCACTCCATTATTTAGATTATATTGAAAAATGAGGGACACTTTGTACAAATTTATCCTATAAGGGAGATATAATTACTTTCTTACTTAAATGATCTGAATCTATGGTTATCATAAAATGTGGAAGTGAAAGAAAATTTGGAGACAAATAAATGCAAGGGAGAGCTTATCTTAACATGGTCAGAAATGTTCTTGTCACGAGGGATGAAATTTCTTTAAAAATAATAATTTATCCAGTAGTGTAGTGTGAGGAAACTCTATTTTCATAAAATATGTGTCTCGGTAAATTTAGAATTTTTAGTTATTATAAATATGAGTTGTAGAGAAGTCAATGTGTTGAAAAATGATTATTTTAAAAAATATTAATGATCATTTTCAACAAATCCGATAGGGTGATTGAAGATCCTTTACGATGTTTTTTATTATTTTTTTTTTTGTTTTTCTGAAAACATACATTTATATGAAATGGCTTTCTAAAACTAGTTAAAGTTATTACTTATGTTTTCTACGTTTCTTGAACAAAATAATGTTGTAAATTCCATAAGTTGGAAGATATGGGATGTTTTAAAAAATTAAAAATTTAGTTAGATGTTGATTTTATGATCTAAATGTTCTCAAATATCATGAAATAATTTCATTATCCATGATTTTAGATGAAAGGGTTGTTGATATTTTTCTAGATGCTGCCTATCAGATAGAAATTCACAAAGATGAATAAGTTTATAGAAAAATATATATTTGAAATTTATAATTTCCAAAGGATTATACTTAATAAATTAAGATGTTCATGTTTTTGGAATAGATATTTTCAGACATAGAGATTTGGATGCAGAATTTTGGATGTATATATTTAGATTATGCTCCTAATATAACTACTGGATAGAGCCACAATGGTAGATGTTCTATTTAATATTGACGTTTACAATCAAATATTTCTAGACACTTTTCTATTGAATGAGAAATTATGAGAGAAATAGAGAGATACGTTTTATGTTTTTTATGTATGGTAATGTTAAAACTTTTTATTAGATATACTTTTCGAATAAAGTTCAAATTACGTAATTGGTAGAAAATATAATTTTTGTGAAGATCATTGAGTTCGTGAAAAAATGAAAAGATGAAGATACTTTTTTTAAGTGATACTGATAATGAATATGTTACTATATGAAGCTACACTAATTGTAAAGTTTCTTATATGATGAGTGTATTGTGATGAATTTACTAGATAATTGAATTCATATAGAAAATTATAAGTAGTAAAATATGTAGTTCATCGAATAGGGAATTTGTAAGAATCTATGTTGTTGTTGTTTCTAAATATATGTGGGTTTGACAAATATGAAATAATTGCAATGTTAGTCAAAAATAATATTTTAATATCTGAGAAAAATCAAAGGTGGAGACATTCTTCTGTAATCAAGCATAGTTCTTCAGACACAGACCACCTTACAAACCCTTTCGAATAGTGTTCTGTGAGAAAATTTGCAATTACTGATCAGTTAAAGAGAGTTTATAAAGGATTTTTGGAGAATGAATTAGATTAATTGAATTATTTAATTAGAAACATTATTTAAAAAAATTAAAATTATAAAATTATAGATGTTTCTATGTTTCTATAGGACAATAATTACTAGAAATTATGTATTTAGACATTATAATGATGTAATAAAACATCATCAGTTAGTTGAAGTAAGAAATAGTGGAATGATATGAGTTTTTGGATAGAATGATTTTATGATTTTTGAGGAATTTGTTTTTAAATATTTAATTCATGAAAATTTGATGTAATTAAAATAAGAATAAAAAATAATATATTGAATAAATATTATATATTTCAATGGGTCAAGAGAACATGAATTATGAATATATTTCTAGATAGAGTTTTGAAATGACATGTTTTAGGAAATAAATTTCCATAAAAAACATGTTTAATGTAATTATTCAAGATAGGTTGAGATTTAATATGTTATATGGAAATTATTAAAATTCTATCAGATTCTATGAGAGTTGATAAGACTTAAAAATCTCTTAAAGGATGTTCAAATGTTTAATAAATTATGATCTTTGAAATTTGATTGAGTGGGAAATAGAAATTGGTTTGTTGATTTTACCTTTTATGAAGCACATATAAATAGAGTTGGATACTACATTTTTTACTAATCACTGTTCTTAGAGACAAAATCTAAACTAGTAAATGTTTTTCATTAGAAGAGGTTTTTTGAAATATTCTTTCATCATAAGACCAGATAAGGAAATGTACAGATTAACAGATAGGGATAATCTAACGGAGGGACTAATCTGAGATTTGAGAATAAGTTTTAGATGTAGAGCTTTGTTAAACAACCAGATCAGAATGTTTTGTAATAAGAACAGTTTGAGTGAAGGTGCATCAAACCGAGGCTATCAGACTTAGCTCATTAGACTGAGGCCATAATATGAAATTATATTAGAACATGTCTCCATAGGAACATTTTGTGGGTTAGAAATTTAAAAAGTTATATATTATTCTGTGGATCAAATTTTTTACGAAAAATCTGTCAACATAAGGGTGTTTGTATAATCATTCATATTAGGATATAGAAGGTGTCCAAATAGAGTTTACAAAAATGTTGTTTTGTCTTCTTCATAGTAGGGGATTTCCAAAGATCCAAAAGATTTCCCATGATAAATATATATGTTCTCACACTAATTCCAAACATTGTAAATCATGTGTGGTTGTTTATTTTCCTAAATTTTCATTAACATGAATTTACAAAAAATGATAAGGAATAAACTCTAATAAGTTTTAAGGGTTATGTTTCTTAATGATTAAATTTTTAAAAATACAACCAATGATTCAACCCACCCCCCTTCTTGGTGACTAAATTATCCTTAGTAACTTTACCATATAAAGTTAAATATATGATATGATTAGAAAAAGAGACATATATAACACAGAACTAAATATACATTTATGGTCTAAGAAATAATAACAATTATTTAGTCCTAAAGGAAATATAATTGTATGATCAAGAGGGGGGTTAATTTATCCGTTCATAAAATTTTGAATACTTTTCAAAGAAAATATAATATTGTAATTTAACAAATAATAAGGAGGAAAGTATATATAAAGTAGATCTTGTCAAATTGATCTTATGTTTACTCTTTACACTCTCAATTTATTATACCCACAAAATATGGACCTACCATTTGAAATGTATCACATTGTTTTACAATTCATTTTTAAACCATAGAGGTGTAACGAAAATCATGACATTTTTACACATAGAATCATAACCCAGGACCTTCCTTTTGATATAAAGAAATAACCAACATTTCCTTTTTCTGAACCAAGGAACAATGGAATCCCATAACTTTTATAAATTATGGGACATCCTATGATCTACCTTTTTAATCATGGAGGCAAAAACCAACATATCTTTTTTATAGTCTAGTAAAAAACTGACACTTTGGTTCTTTTTTATAGAATATAATAAATAGAAAAAAGTGTAGTATATAAAAAAATATAAATGTAATTATTAAAAAAATAAACTAATTAGAAAAAATAAATCTCAAAATTACTGTTAATCAAATATAACACTATAATAAAAAGGGTCAAATTGTTATATTCATGCAAAGAGTTTTTGTGGTGAAGATCATAAAAGAGTATAGTATAGTTTATCTTGAAAATATCCTCATCCTATTAAACTTGAACTACTTTTTTAGACTCTATATATAGTCATTCCTCATGCACAATATATTTTAAATATAATATCTATTTCATTTCATCTTATCATAAAGAATTATTGGAAATTGATTTCAAAAAAAAAACATCAAAGTTGTTTAATGTATGTTTATCAGAAAATGAATCACATGTATTATTTATTAAGTGTTCTTTCCAGAATAATAATGTGGGTTCTCTTAATAATCTATAAACTCAAAAATAATATTTATAAAAAACAATTATAAACATTTATAAAATGAATAAAAAATTAATAAAAAATTCATTGTAATGCTTTTATATAACATGAGAGAAAAACTCTTAATATTTATATTAATTCAGATTTAAAACTAATTTTTTTTTTAAAATGTTTCATGAATATTTATCCTATATAATGATCATTTAAATTTTCATAAAATACTTCAAAATAATTTTTCATAGAATTTAAATAATTAATAAAGAATAATGGAACAATTAAATTAACAAATATAACCATCATAAACATGCAGAAAATTGACATATGAGATGTTATATAAAATAAATTATTTTGAACGCTTTTCAAAAGAAATATATTGAGTTTGAATTCATCATTTTACTTTTATGCATGTTTTATTTTTTTGTAAGTTTTTTATGTTCCATTTTATGTATGCTTATGAATCATTCCATACCTAGAGTTATTTTTGGTCTATGTATGAGTTATCTAATAATTCTCCGAATGATTTTATCTTCCTATGTATATGTCATTTCACTTTTGTGTGCCTATGAATATATTATGGTAAGTATAATTTTACAACTTTTTATATAAAATTAGGCTCCAATGTATTTTTCATATTCTACATAAATTTTTTTTCAAACATATGAAATAAACACCGAATTTTCATAATAAACATATAAAAATAAAAATAAAAAACAAAAAATAAATAAGTTATCTAAAAAAAATTAGATTAGGAATTTTAATAAAATAATTAAGAAAACAATTATAAATATCCAATTATTATACTTTAGTGTATAAATATTAACTCAACTAACACAAATATGGATTTTTACAAAATATATATTCATATGAAACATTATAAAAAAGAAGACAAAATCAATAATCATATAAATAGAATAATTTTCTTCTGTAAGGAGTATAAGCCAAAAAACCTTTCATCACACATAGTATAGAGGATAGAAAAATAATTTTGAAATTATCAAAACATAAATTAATAAATAAAATTGTTTTTATTTTCCAAATAATAATTTAATAAACTAGAAAAAATCCACTCAACATAAACAACACCAGATCGAGAAGCCACATAACCCAAAGGGAACTACCCAGTCCCCAAGTGCTGGTGATTAAATCTATGTTTTCTAATTATTAGGTTTGTAATTATCATTCTATTAGGAAATGAAAGTACTAACAAAATAATAGTAGTAGTAAGAAACAAAAACAACCTATACGAACACATCAATGTATTACAACATAAAAAACATAGACCATACATAAAAAATATAAACAATATACTCTAATGGTAATATGTATGGATAAGGGATAAAAATGATCATCAGTTAATATCCCCATTACTGAATAGGGAATTAATCTCACCAATAATGAGTGTTTTTTTAATGAATAATTCCAAACAGAAAATAGTTCATGTTGGTACATGAAAAATAGACCATGAAATTTTTATATCCACCAAGGGATACATGACTGGTGTGATCCTATAATACTGAGTAGGAAACCACCATTATTCCAACACATATTGAATAAACTCATTTTTATATGATAGATCAATATAATCACTTATATATATATATATAATTCAAATCAATTTAATACACCCATTCCATTATCTATCATAAAAATAGGATATAATTCTAATTAGATTAATTGTATAACTCTTTATAATAAGAGAATTAGTACTTGATAGCACTACTTTGGGCATAGAAAATTGAATATTAGACAGCAATCCAAAGAAATTCCCTATGCGAGGAAATACCATAAGTAGTAATTTCCAACACGTATACATATACACATTCTGGAATATGTGTAGATGTATTAAATAGAATTTGGGGACTATGTCATTCATCCAAAAAAAAATGAAATATGGCCTAGAAAATTAGGGATATCATTCAACTCATACAAGGTAATAGGGGAATTATTATAGTGAGTCCATAAGTTTTTATCCCATGCCACTATAGGGTCTGATAAATCTTGTAGCCAAACTCTAACAACTAGCATGTCAATTGTTGGTATACCTGCTTACAATTTATATAGAAATAACATTTCTCTACTAAAATGATCAGAATATGATTAAATAATATCCATTTGAAAGATAAAATTATTAAATATATCAATCAACATACTTGATACAAAAGGTAATAATGTGAATAAATCAACAAAAAATGACAAGATCACATATTGAGATGCACATAAACCTGACATAACACATATATAATTCCATATGAAATTAAATTTAAGAAACCATAAATTATATAAAAAACATGATTATGTCATATTTTATGGAATAATATATTTTATAAGTCTTATTAATGACAAGTCATAAAAAGTTTAAATTATAATGTAAGAAATAATCCATGATGTACTATTTGTGATCCAAAAAAAGAACAAGTTATCAAAGAATTGGTTACATGAGTTCTCTAATAAAAAGTTTTGAGATGAAGTATGAAATTTTTTTTGAACCAATGCAAGCATGGGGTAACACAAAATATGAGAGAAAATTGGTCTTAATAAACAAATTGGGGCCATTTTTTACCCAGAAGATGAAACAAACAAGGTTTTATTAAAACTATGATTTTTTTAATATAGACTGAGCTTGTTTTAAAAATTATGTGTTTAAAAAAATAAAAAATAAACACATATTTTTAAAACTATAATCAAACTCAAAAATTTATCAAATTGAAAAAATTAAATCCTTTTACAAGTCATGATTTTTTAAATATAAAAATGAAAAAAATAAATATGTTGGTCACTAAATCATTCATTTCCACCCAATCCAACCCATAAATGACCATTTCATTGATGAAAAATATTAAATAGTGTTAATAATGGACCATTGTTTTTTAATTTTGTTATATTATTAATGAAATGAAATAATATATTATAGAATGGTTTGAGAAGTAGAATATGAGAGTGTTCTTTATCTAAAACAAGTTACAATCATTATATAATAACACAACTAGTTATTAGTCAAAATAACCTCTGTTTTTTTATTAAAACAATGATGTAACTCTCACAACCATATGAGGTCTCATATGGCCTAAGAGGATATATTTTAGGACCTGTTGTGAGTTTAGACTCCTATAAAATGTCTAACTACAAATTTTAAAAACCTAAATTCTGCACACTTAGAAATATATTAATTGCGTTCTCCTACCCAAATTCATTGTCATTAGATGTTAAATCAAATCCAATATGAAGCTAGTTATAGGAAAAAATATTGGAACATAACTCAAAATATTTTAAAATAATAACATACATGAGAGGAATTATTAATAATTTGAAAGTGATATGATTATAAATGGAGTTCCAATTTAAACTAATTTCAAGTTTTAGTGTTACACAATCATTCATGGTTGAAAAAAATTAATCTTTTATAAACTAGGCTCATAATTATCCTAAAATCATATTTTTCACTTAAAAACTCATTTATTTATCTATTAAAATGTTTTTATGAAAAATAGTGATTTTTATTCTTGAAAATATGAAATTTCAATTCTATTAACATTGATTAAAAATGGTAGATAAAACCAAATAAATCCCAATGATTCCAAAATTGATTAGAACTAACTACAATTAACATTGCCTTGATTATTATTCTTATATATTCCAATGAAAACGTTAAAGAATCTAATTATAATGAAATTACATTGATTAATTATTTAAAAACAATTACCCATGTAATTAAAATCATTATTTTCAAAATATAAATGAAACCTATCAAAACCCCTGAATGAATACCTCAATAATTATTTTAATCATAAACTCGTTGAAATAAATAATTTAAGTATACCTAAAACTACATTATTCAGGTTCTAAATCTAACATAAATCTAATAAACATCATTTTAAAAATAAATAATAGTGAAATAATGAACAACATCTATGATGACACTTATATAGGACACCCTCATCCTATCAAATACTAATTCATGTAAAATGATTGGATTCCACTATCAAAATTATGAAATATAAATTCAAAACCTCATTAATAATAAATGAAAAAATTATAAGTGGATATGAATGGATGAGATGAGGAATATAGTGATTAACATGGGTTTTCATTAGAAAAATACATTTAAAATCGCCTAAAATCAAGGGACTAGAGAAAGGGACAGTGTAGCCAAGAAGAGATAAGGTGGATCTCTAAAACATTATTGAGGAGGGTGATATTTAATGAAGAAGGTATAGAAATAATAATGGGTGGAAAAAAATGTACTAAATGTACTTCCTAAAAAACACCTCTAGGGTATACTGGGAACCTTATATGATACAATAAAGTACCTAATGGAAACCCTAGGTTCCTCCACCACCATCATGCTCACTGGGTACTTGGTTATCTCTTATGAGGTACACAAGGTCAATTTTAGTCCCAATGGTTTTATATTATACCACTCTTTAAGATATTTGAACCTCCAAACCTCTTTTCAAACCCCAAAATGCACCCTAAAACTCATATAATTTCCCACTAAGATTTAATATTCCATATAAATTGTTTATAATATGAACCCCCTCTTTGGAACCAAAAAATTAAAATTACCACATAATTCCATGACTAAACATCCTTAAAAACGTAATCCCCTATGTTAGGGTCATCACACATGGTCCCACGACATATTATAAACAGGTGAAAATAAATAGAAGATTGGAAGAGAGTGCCTTAAATCATAGAAACATGATATAAATTGAAGAGAGACACAAGAGTCCACTATGGGGACCCAATGTCACTAAGGAGAAATATATTATAACTTTAAGGTTTCCAAAAATAAGTTTAAACCAAAGGAGATAATATTGAACATTTAATTTACATTTAAATTTTGGGTGGAAAAATCATGAGGTGGGTGAGATTACCAAGATGCCTTTTGGGCCAGTCAATGTGGTTCTAGAAACCACAACAACATAAAACAAAAAACTCCAAAAATATTTTTAATTATTTTCCTTCATAAATTACAAAGTTTACTAAAACTATGATGGGTTCAATTAATCCATGAAATGGTACATTAAATCGATCATTTAAACAAGGAAACCACTATATTGGTGTTCTCATCAAACCATACTATTTTATAAGATATATAATCAACCATGATGTGGTTGAACATCCTATTTCAGAGAGAATATCCACTTAAACACAACCCTATACTATATGTTTTCAAGTAGTAAATTATCAAAAAAACCATTTTTGGTGAAAAAATAATGATGTAGTCTTCTCGTAAAATTATACAACCTCAACTCCTATAATTATTTTCAAGAACCCACGAAAATCCTCCATGAATGTTTTCAATAACCATGACAATGCTATAAAACAAGATTTACTAAGGAAACTTCCATGGTGTGGGTTCTTAAAAAATTCAATATCTCTGCTTAAATATTATAGTCTACTTCTAAAATCACTCACACTATCTTTAAGATCTCAAAATATTAAAGTATAGGTTTTGGAAAATCATGTATTTTGTATTAGAAATCTCTTAAAATATTCTCACAACTAAGAAACAAAACAATAATGGAAGAAAAAAACTCAATGTTTAAACACCCATAAATAGAGCTCCCAAAAAAAATTTCTCTATCATAAATGATAAGGAATAATATAGAATATAATAAAAAAACCTTAATCTCATAATCATATATAAACTTCACTATAAAAACAAATTTACAAACTACCCCAAGAATTAAACATTTATCTATGACTCTCACTCCCACTTATATTCTTTTCAATATTGAACCCATATAAGACTTACAATAAAGGTATTACATATCCTAAAAAATTGACTCATAATGATATTTAATCTATATATGCCACTAAATTAATGTGACACCTTGATCAAAATTAAAATCCCCCCAATCAGTGATATGGGAGTCCATAAGAATATTTCTCTTAATCTGTAACATGTGGATGAATTTGGGAAATTAATATATTTATGATTGGAGAATAAAATAATACACCACCTCACTAACTCACTCCAATAAATCAAATTGTCCAACTAACTTAGGATAAAGATTACAACTTCTAACATATAATTATTTTAAATGATAATGATAAAACATTACGAACATATGGTTATAAACTTTTAAATATAACTATACCATAATATGATTTATATAGAATTATGATGGTTTTGGGAAGCTTTTGTGCGATCCCGAATTACCTACGCTTTATCTGTTGTACATTACACTATATCTAATCCAATAATCATTAATTATCTATCCATGGTCTAATTTAAATTTGATATAATTTTCCTCCCATTCAGTTCCTCAAATGAGTACCTACCAATGAATAATTTATATATATTATTATAATAAAACATAACCAATGGTGGATACTACACCCATGAACCTCCAAAATCAGTGACATATACATGAAACATTTCATACAATGTTTGAATCCTCTACACTGTCTAAACATAAATCATGGAATGTATGGATGTGTTTAGGAAAAATTGAAAGGGAACAATCCCATTATAAACTCTTCCAAACCCATGTACTAAAATTTAAATCATGATATAATATTTTCATTCTTGGAAGTCTTTTTTCTCTAGTTACCTTCACCACTAGAGACTCACTAAGGAATATATAACCCCTTACAACTTAATATCTAGAGAATGAGTTGACTTTTTAAAATAGTATTAAAATACCAACATTATTCCATGTCCTTTTAAACATTGAGGAATAAATTTCACAAAATCCATAAATGTTTCAACTCATTACCACCATGTAATATCCAAATGCTATAATAGACCAGCCAAACTGTGATGTATAGCTTTAACCCGCTGACATACAAGGAATAAATATATGAACTCTACTATTATCATAATTATACATTACCAACAGTAATACTATTTCAAAGTATGATATATCATATAAATACCATAATGTCTTTTGAGGGATGAGTTGTGAATCTCCTATAGAAATATTGATCACATCATCCAGGGGACAAAAACATTTCCCATTAAAAATGTATAATATTTAACATTATATGTCTATATCTCAAAATAATCATTATGAATGATATAATCTCTCTACACCACTACCACGTGATCTCCCAACCATGTCCCCTCCACTTATTTAAAAAGAGTTGATTTCCCCATCATTTTATAAAATCTATAATCACTATTGGTCTTTTCTATATCTGGATAAAAATCTACGAGCTCCTATATCATTGTGAAATCATATCTAACATCGATAGAAACCTTAACATTCATATTTATTGTTATTTAATTAGTTAATAAATCTCATTTCATTATAGTATAAGTGATAAAATTAAAAATATTTTGAGAATTCAACTTATCTAACCTAAATGAGATTTAAATCCTTTTGAGAGAATACATGAAAAGGGATCTTATGATATCGAAAGACCAAAAATAAATATCCAATTAGATAATACTTCTAAAATTTATTAGTAATCACTATAATATTGACAATATATGTTCCATAGTTATGTTTATAAGGATAAAAAATACATCTATATAATATACTACAAATATTTCCCACAGAAACACATAGACTAGAGAAATATGAAAATTTACATAGTAAACATTGATGATAACTCTTTATTCTAGAAAATGATGAATAAGTTCACTGATCAACCTATCCTTTAGATACTGAAACATAACTGCACACTATGTTTTCAAATTATAGGTCTAACACTTATTGCTTAAATGTTTCAAAGGATCCATGATCAATGACAAATTAAATAAACAGAACTAGTAATATCTGATGAGACTAAGGAAGTTTCATACAACCCCATTATTCATGGACACTACCCATGAAACTATTGAAAATGTTTAATGGAACCAATTTATTTTATGATTTAAATTGAAAAAACATATTTTATTTTAATTGATTTAATATATTCTTACATTTAATTGTCCTGATAATTCTATGATAATATTTTTCACATAAAAGTGTTATACCAGTTCTACAATATAACAAAAACCTATAGATTCCACAGAAATATTTTTAAATAATTTTTCCTAAGATTTAGATGCATCATACTGATAAGAAACAAGATATTTTTGACAATAATTCGTTTGGGGATCAAAATTATTGATTCTTCTTTTTAAAAAGTTCTCAATTGGTGATCTTCAAGATAGGAGGTATTGAATATAAACCCACTAATACATTTTTTAGAAATTATATGTGTTGTTGTTATTATAATCAATGAGAATGTTTTTAGTCCTTAGACTCTGATATCATTAATAATAAATAACATTGATCAAATAAATTTATGTATTCATAAAAAATGTGATGAATCATTTTTGTTCAAATCTATCATATATTTTGTACATCATAAGTGATGTGGAATTATTTGAATAATCATGATGGAATTTGTGCCTTCTATGTTATGGAATAAGAAATAATTGGATCTTTTATTGATATGATTGTTTCTGAAAAAAAATATATGGTCATGGTTGTTTACAAATAAGATCATTTCATAACATCAATGAAATATTGTTCAAATGTATAGGATGATGACTTTTAAATGAATCCATTTTTCTGAGAGATCAATTGATAAAGGGATTATATTACATAGTAAATATTTTAGGATATTTTCTTTAAAATGAATAATTTTTTATTAATGGGGACCATGACATGATTTTAGTTATTTATATTAATATCTTTTTTTTACCAACATCTATTAAGAAATGATCCTCGAGTTTCATACAAAAAGTGTATCTCAAAGCACATCAGATTCACATGAATCTAATGTTTGAGAAAATGTTTATTCTATGTTTAGAGAGTAATTTTTATTCAATTTATATATATAATTAATTTAATCACATGATTATCCAAGAAAAAATTATTTTATATGGATTTTATCTCTTATTCATTGATAAGATAAATAAATATATTATTTATTCATTATATGAGAGAATATAATATTTATTTACTTAATTACATTTCCTGTATATAAAATAAATATTTATTCACAAAGAAAGTGAATTTAAATATTCATTCCATTATAAAAATATTTTATCATTTAGGGTTAGGTTTTTTATCATTAGAGGATTCAGATAGATTCAAAGATATGATGGATATGTGTTTTTTATTTCATTTAAATAAATATTAGTTTATTTATGAAATGATATTATATCATTACAGGAAACCTATCATCATAAATATTATTATTTAAATATTTTTAAATGTTTAATTTATTTTGATACAATTTAATTTTTTTAAAGGTTGGGGCAAAATCCTCATTTATTATTAAATAAAAGAAAAGAACTCTTTAACTGGGTAGAGGGAGACCCATTACATAACCCGAAGGCCCTATGGAAATTTAGCCCATTACATGGCCCATAAGACCATTTTTTTGGCCTATGGCCCATTCTATGAATAGTACTGCTACAGTACTGCCTTTTATAGTACAATATAGTATCCACCACCGCTATAGTGCTCTACCACCGCTGCAGCTACCTGCTGCTGCTACAGTGCCGGACGTTGCGGCAGTGCCACCACTACTATAGTCCGCTATAGTTCTCCTACAGTTATGGTGCCCAATGGATTTTGAAACCCCATTTTTCCTCTTGGATTACGGGGTTCTTACTACTAAGACAAACCCCAACTACATTTTGATATATTTTAAATAAATAGATTATTTATTTAAGAAAGTATATTTAAATATTAATTTTCCCGTTAAATAATAATAATAATTTTATAATTATTAAAGTGATATGTGATTTGGGGTTTGGGGTTTCTATTTGATGTAAACTAAAATAATTGATTTTTTTTATTTAACAGAAATTTGACATTTATTATTTATTAGGATTAAATTAGAAGAAAATAAATTTTTTCTATTAATTTAATGTAACATAATTTATAGAATTATTATATGTGTCATATAGATTGGAAAAAGAAAATAAATTAATTATTATCTCAATTTATAATAGATAGAATTAGATAGATTCCACATTCTTCTGCCAAGTTCATATTTTGGAGAAAGATAGTTATTTTTCAATATGATCAAAAATGAAAAACATGAATCACTTAACCCCCCCCCCCCCATTCCAAAACCTGATATGGAATGAATGTAATTTAAAACTTTTTCAAGTATGTGTGAATATCACTAAAAGAATTCAAATTTTAATTCTAGAAGAGAAGGCAATATGAAGGCAATCAGTGATCGACCTAACAACAAAAATTATGAATGGAATAAAAATTGAAAACGTAAAATAATTCAGATATTTATATTATATAAATAATTAATGAAAAATTAAAGGTGTTGATCCAATTAATGGATTGAAAAAAATTTAAATGGGAATCTCACCCCACCTGTATTTTGGTTCCTAGAACCTATAAATAATATGAGTGTAGTTACACTAATTTATAATTTTTATTTTAATATAATTTTTTAAAATTTATATCAAGGTTATAGTAATGGTTATGACGTATGAGACCATGTGAGAATCAAAGTCTGTGTAGCAAAGAATAAACCAAGGAAAATAGAAATCAATTAATAAGAATATTTTTATATTTATATTTTTTTATGTTTAAATTAATAATATAAATTGGATGTTTGACAAAATCAATATGGGTTTTATTTATGCATTAAATTTAATCCATTTATTATATAAAATCAAATATCTATTAATATTTATGTTGACAAAGATAATAAATATTATCTTATATATATGTGTGTGTGTGTGTATACATATAGAAAATTATTTTAAAATATGTTTAGAACCTCATTATGAGGGCCAAGTAATGTATCCCCAAGTTTTGAATTGTGGTCAAACCCTCATAACGGAGGTTTCCTTAAAAAAAGTCTAAAATCTATAAAAAAAATTTGGGAGGCACTATCATAGCCCCCACCCACATTTCCTTATATATATTATGTGTCAGTTATATATATATATATCTGATTAAATTATAAAATTTTCTAAAATAAAAAATAAATTAATTATAGTGTTTTTAAAGGTTACTAAATTACTATAAGTGGAAACGTAAAAATAATAAAAACTAATTTCAAATTATTTAATAGCAATTGGGTTGTATTTTAATTTTAGTTGTTAATAATTTTTTTGATTGTTGTGATTGATATGGGTTGGATCGATATGTGTTTAATTATATTTACTTATATAGATTAATTTAATTATTTTGTGGTTAAAATTTGGAATTATTATTTGTAAGTATTTTTATGGTATACATATCATCTATCCCTCTTTAAGTTATATTAATGATTTAATGTCTATATTTTTTTTATTAACTATAATTTATGCTACTTGAGGTCACATCACCTATGTGTGAGTGTGCAATTGCAAAGATAGAGATTATTCGATGAGGCAGTTCAAGTGATAAATCAAAATTAATAAAAAAAATAAATGAAGCACATAGTATAGTATAGAATGTTATAAATAATGTCAAGAAATTTTCAATGACTTATTCTCCATAGGTTCTTGGTTGGTTTATCACAACTTGAAAATCCAAAAAATAGTTAATTTTGTTGATCATATTATGTTTATTTATTTATTTTATTACTACATGGTTTATTATTTATTTTGTGATTAAAGAATTATTTGATTATTAAATATGATCTTGGAAAACAATTTATGATCATGGTATGATGAAATTAAATAATCATGCATGAGATTTATTTTATTATTTGTGGTTAATTACTTATGAAATTTCATTCATAAAATTTATAACAAGTATTTAAGGATAAAATTATATATTGTTCGGCCCAATAAATGTAAATTTCGTAGGGGTTAATTGGGGAATTTAAATTTCTTCAAAAAACCATTTTCAATGGTCCTGTTCCATAATTAGTAGGAAATAATCTCTCTTTCATAGTAGATATGAAGCCCAAAATCATGAAAATATAGATATATTTTTTTAAACTTATTTCAACTGTATTGAGCTAATCTAAGAATCCCACAACAGAAATATGTCAATGTACTAGAATAACTAAACTCAATTATTTTTTATAATATTCAAAGAAGACTCATTATAAATCATTTTTATACCTATTAACATTGAGTACTCACTACTCACTCACCTATTTAGAACTCAGTCCTTCCTCAGAATTTGATAACACACTACTCTCTCTTTTAATTTATATTCTATATTCATTCATAAAATTCTTCATAAGTAATGAATCAACTATACTTACACCATAATTGGTTTCTTTTTAAAATATTCTTTCATCCAAATTATGGAGACCATGTAACAAATTTTGTGCACAAATTATGTTCATATAAAACATATTACCAAACAAGTAGCTATAATAACTTAGTTTTTCATAAAACTATATGTTGTGTATGTTCACTAAAACATGGGATACATTACATATATTAAAATAGATCTCTTAGATTATTTGTCACACTTCCTTTATACTTAATGATGATATTAGTTTCCTATTTATAGAAAAAATTGATCTATCATTCAACTCATCATTATTCTATAAAGGAAATCTTCTATTTTTATGAATATCACTTTCTTCGTGTAACTCCCCAGAGTGAGACTATTTAATTTATGAGGGGGTTTATCTAACATACATGATAATAATTCCTTACTATGAATGTCAATGTGATATTTTTTGAAAAGGATCAAACTAATTCATGGTATTGATTTTATGAATACCATAGTGTATTCTATAATCTAGAACTTTGTCAGCATGATTTTTCAATAAAAACCCCAAAATCTTCAAAAAAATAATCTTAATGTGTTTTTAACAACCTCCACATATGGATTTTTTGTAAATTCATTAAACTCATTTTCTATATTTTTGAAAAATATTTTATACTTTTTTATTCAAAGACTATTTCCACTCTTCAACTCCAGATTGTGAGAACGAGATTCCATAACCCATTAACTAGTCCTATATGATCCAATCTTGGTGTGACAAATAAGAGTAACATGAAAATATTTTCAATTAATCACATTATTTAGCTCTTAGTAACAACTTGATGAATGAAAACCATACTAGCCATTCTCCGCTACATCTTTTCTCCCTAATTTTTTTGGGAATATGAATGATTATTCAATAAGTTCTCATAGGTTTTCATAGTAAAAAATTACATCATTATTTACTAATAAATTATCTTTGAGTGGATTTCATATTTTTATTTAATTGAAAATTTATTTTTTTATGGAATTATGGATGGATTAGTACTATAATAATATTTTATTGGTGAGATATTATTCATAACATTTTTCTATATATCTCAAAGGAGTTTGGACTCATTATTCATTAAGTGTAGCTGTAACCTAATACTGGTATCCAAACTCACATTTTAAACAACACATTTGGGAATAAAATTATATTCAGAAATAAAATATTGTTAAGGTGCCTCATATTTATGTACCTAATGTTTAGTATGTACCTATAGTTAGTAACCCCACACTATAAATATACATATTTTTAAGAACCAAATATTGGTATTATCCTTAATATTCTGAAAATCTATGTTTGGTATCAATCATAAACAGGAAATCATAATTTTGGATTCAAACTTATATACAGTAAACCCCACATTGATCTATTCAAATATGGGATTTAATTTTTGAATTATTTCAATATTTATTCAAGGATTTTTCTAGAGTAAATTTCTTGATAAATTGATTCAATGATAATTTTAGAATATCATTAACAATGTATTAATTTTTTCTAAATTATAAAGGATGTTATTTTATCACATGGGTGATAAAATTTAAAATTCAAATACACTATGTGTTTTGAAAATAATGATTTATCTAACATCCTTTATGGATATATTTGATATAAATAAATTAGTGCCACTTAGTTATTATTAATGAATATATCTTTTTGGGATATTAATTTGATTTTTCATTAGATTCTATATAATTCTAGGACCTAAATCTCTTGATTTTAAATAACATCAAATAATTTTGTTCGGAAAATAGATAATTCAATATATTTTTACTACCGAACTTATCAATGATACTTCTACTGTAGTTTGTTATTTCATTTCATAAATATACATAGAGAAAAAAAATTATATTAAGTTTTTGTTTGAATTTATCGTTCTTTTAAAAAGGATCTATTATTTTATTCTACTACTTTATCTATATATTCCTTAAATTAAGATTTAAAATTCCTATGGATGAATATGATTTGAATTTTTCATGTTTTTTATGGATTATATTTTCACTTATCATCTACATCTTTAGCATCTAAATTATTTTATAGATAATTCCCAAAAAAATCAATTTATTTTTTCTCTAAACACTTTGGTTTGAGGTTTTTCAACGAATAGAGTTATTCCTTTCTAATGCATTGTAAAATATGCAGTATCAATTTTAAGTTTATTTTACTTAATGGTTGAGATTACTTGGAAACGGATTTTTTAGACAAAATAACTGTGCTCGTGGAGGACTATTTGTAGAGTGGACTATGGGATATTTTTTTACATTAACCACAATAAAAAATATTTTTTATCTTTCTTTTATTTTTTCACTACATATTTAGTTAATGAAAATAATGTAGTATCACATTATATGATTATGCGGGATTTTTGTTGAATTATAAATTGTTTTAATGTATACAATTCACTCCCCTTTCGTTTCTTCATCATCATTTTTAAACAAAAAATTTATCAAAGGAGCGCTCCTTTAATAATTTAATTGAGCTCTAAAAATCCTGATTTAGCTATATAGATGGAGGATAATGTCAATGGATGACGATAATGAAATAATTTCAACTATAAGAGGCTTATATTTTAATACTGAAAAGTATGGTTGTTATAAATCTTTCTAGGATAATTATTAAAAAAATTGTTTGAAAGTATATCTGAATGCTTTCAAGACATATCAAATTTAAATAGATCAAATAGAAAATTGGGATACTGAAAAAGAGGCTAAATACGATCAAAATTCAAGATCTATGAATGTAATTATTTACATACATGGACTATATTAGTTCAATCATGTTTTTCAATGTGCTACTACACATTAAATACATAAAATAATAACAATTTCCTATGAAGAAACTGATAAAGAAGATAGTTGAGATTCAATGAATGTAAATTGTATTTTATACTTATATAGTGCATGAATTTGAAAAATTATATATATGTATTGAATATTGGATAATATTTTTAATATTGGTGTTTTTATCAGTATGATTGTACCCAATTATAATCAAACATTGAAGGTTATTATATTTTTACCAATAAAATGGAGTAGTATTTCAATTACAATTGGGATATCAACTCGAATTATAAATTTAACAATGAATGAATGTATTAGTACTACCTTGATATATGATGTTGAGATGAAAGAAGAGTATAATTATCAAAAAATGATCAAAAAGGACAAAATATGTCACACAAAGCTTCTATTACTAAAAGATAAATTCAGATAAATAAAGATGCTAAATTATCTAAAAGGGTGTCAGCTTATTAAAATTTAAGAGAAGAGTTTTCCCAACTAAGTAGATTATTTAATAGTAAATATAAAATAATTAGTGGTTTTAAAAACAGTAGAATATTTAGAATAAAAGGATTCAAATAATGAAGGAAATCATATATTATGAATGAATGTAGCTGAGTAATATCAAACCTAATTAACCATAGCTTAATAAAAAAATAAAAATGGACAATAATGAGAAGAATGTTTTGATGAAATATTATTATGAGAGAAATGGAAACAAATTCATGACGTCTACAAAGAGTGTATGAAAAATCCATATTTTCTTCATGATGGGAATCTGAGTAATAAAGACCAAATAAAATATAAAACATGTGATTTTTATCCTAAGAAGTTATAGTACCCAATTATTATTCATATTTTTATTATTCTAATTCAAAATACATATCCAATGAAACACTAATTGAATATTTCTCTATTCTAGATGATAAATATGAACACAAAAATAAAAATCATAAATATAGTAATAATATTAAAATTTATGAATTATGTGTGAAAGATAATTTAAAAAACTAGCACTTATAAATGAAATAAATGTTAAATAAATTTTCCTTAAGATTTATTGATCATGGATGTAAAATTAATAAATTGAATGATATAATAGAAGCCAATAAAATTGTTACTAGAGTGTTTACTAAAGGAGATGAATCATTAAAGAGGATTCTTATAAAAAAATGTATGTTGAAATAATAATAAAAAATTAAAAGTAATAGTGTGAAACCTAAACTATAAAACAATTATTTTGTTCCAAGTGAAAAAAATCCCGACACATTTAAATTTATGTGTTTTTAGTGTGTCATTAAAATCCATCATGCTAATGATTTTTTCTAAAGGAATCATAGAATTATTATTATTATCAAAGATTATGTTTCTTGGGATTTATCAAAAGTTAATTCAATAATTTTTGGTAATATTAAATAGATATGATTTCCTATATCATTAATTGCTGAAACTATATGGTCTAAAATCATTTGGTTACCAAGAAAACCTCTTTTATATATTTTAGGTGAAAATACAGAAGAAAGTAAATGGAATACGGTAAATTTACATTGTCTCTTTAAGAGATATGAGTTGATAGTTTTATAAATTTTCCTACATTATCTAATATTTAAATAGGATTGTTTACCCTTAGATAAAACACTAGATAGAATTTTTTTTGAAGTTTTTTCTATTGGATATCAAATTTATATCATGATAAAAAAGGTTCTCTATGATAAATGGTTAAGGTATAATAAGACATTAGTTTTCAACTAAGTGATGATGGTTTTATTATTTATTTTTCAAATAAATCATTTTTTATTTTTAGGAATAAACTTCTTATGTTTATATCACCTATAATAGAAAATGATTATACATTGAAACATAGTTCCTTGTGTAAAAAAATATAAACGTTTTAAATAAGAATGTATGTGAATGTTTGATATGTCACATTTTCCTTGGTCACTGTAATATATATGTCAATATTTAAAATTACCTAATAAAAAAGATATTCTCTGATATTCATTTTCCTATGTTTAATGTGAAAATACTTTGTGATTCATGTCAAAAAAGTAATAAAATTATGTCATATTTAAAATCAATCAATAAAGTTGCTACATTTGAACATTTAAAATTTATCCATATGAATTTTTTAGACCTTATATCTTAGTGTGCTTGGATGGAAAATTATTATTTTTTGTGTCATTTGATGTTTTTATCAAGATTCATTAAGGTTCAATTTTTAATGTTTACATTGAAACTTTTTTAGTATTTTGAATTTTGGAATGTTTATTAAAAATAAGAAATATTTTGAAATAATTTCCTTAAAGAGTGATCATGGAGGGGGGTTTAAGAATAAATGATTTAAATATTTTTTATAAATATTTGTTTTTAACATTATTTTCCACTCCAATAAACCCAAAATACAATGGAATCATTTAAATAATAAGTATAAATATTTAATAATTCAATTTAAATATGTTAAATATAAATAGATTACTTACTTAGTTTTGTGTAAAAACATTTAATAAATTATTTTATATTATAAATATATTTTTAATTAGGACACTTATAAAAAATATACCTTAAGAGTTATTTAATAGTAGAAAACAAAGTGTTGCGTTCTTTATAGTTTTTGGATCCTAGGTGTATATCTTAAATACTAAGGAAAACCTTGGTATGTTTTTTTGAATGGATAAGGGAGGAATCTTTCATAGGTATTCTAATAAGACTAAATATTTTAGTGTTTTTTATAATAAGTAAAAGATTACTGAAAAAATTCTTTTATGATGTTTAAATAAGGTGTTTACTTTGATCACAAAAATATACAAATAGTTGAAGAAACTAGTTTTTTAAATTAATTGAGACTTGATTATTCTAATGTTAAGTCTGAATGAAAATTAAAACATGGCCATAATAAATCCATTTTTTAAGAAAATAAAATTAAAAGAGACTAAATGTGTATTATCTAGAAAACATATAATTTTGAAGGATCCTCCTTTAGATACTATTACAGGAGATCCACAAGATGGATTTAGGTAAAAGATCAATTTTGAGACATTTTTTATATCTCTACCTTTATATCGAAATTTAACATAAATATGTAAAATAATACAAAGATTATAAAAGTTTGGTTTTGAATATGAATGAAGAGATAAATAAGTTTACAGGAAATAAAGTTGGGTAATTAGTTGATAGGCCCTCACAAAATCCTATAAAGGGAACTAAATGGGTCTTTTGAAATTATAAATATGATCAAGGTGTTATTACTAAAATAATTACGGGATACTTAATAAGGGGTATGATCATAAAGAAAGAACAGATTGTAAAGAAATCTTTTACCATTTTACCCGGATGGAATCCATTAGGATAATTTTATCATGTGCATCATATATGAATTATAAAATATATCATATAGTGGTTCAATATACTTTTCATTATAGTTATTTAATTAGGGAATTTTTTTAACAACCACTAGATTATGATCATCCACTTTTGTTAATTTTTTTAAACATACTAAAGGACATTATGGTCTTAAATAGAAACCATGACTCGGGAATGAGAGTTTGAGTGATTTTCATTTATAAAATGGGTTACTAGTTGGACTAGATGATCTTTCAATTTTTAAGAAAATGTATCATTTTAATATTTTATTAGTTCTAATATGTGTAGATTATATAATTTTTTTTCTACTAATAAAAAAACTGTAATGATTTTCAGAACATATAATTTTTTTTAAAATGATTATGATATAAGAATTAAATTTATTTCTTGGTTTTCAAATATATCAAAAGGATTTTTGAAATGTTTGGAATCAATGTAAATATATTGTGGACTTTTTGAAAAATTATGCAACTAAAAATAGTAAGTCTTATAAAAATCATATGTGTAATAATATAAAATTTGATTTGGATTATGAAACTAAAACATTTAAAAATTGTTATATAGAGGAATGATTGTAATTTTGTTAGATCATACTACTAGTAGACCAGATATACTGATTTATGTTTACTTATGTGAATTATTTTATTAAAACACAAACTAATTTAAATTATTTACTACTAAAAGTATATTAAGATATTTAAAAGAAGCTTTTCTTAATCTTTGATTTATCCAAAAAATTACGGTTTTGATTTAATATGTTATTCTGATTCTGATTTTGATGTAATATATTATATTTAAAAGTTCCTCAAGAACCTATCACTTTTTAATAAATTTTTAGGTTTTGTGTTCTATTATGTGGAAAATTTTAATTATATTGTCAACTGCTGCTGTAAAATACATATCTTTTTGTAGTTTTTATAAAGATATTGTTGTTGAAACTCTCACTTCTGAACATTAGAGGTTATTTTAGTCATGTTCTTATTTAATGAAATAATATTAGTTCTATAAATATTTATAAATATTTTGTGAGCCTTTCTAGAATTGAGAATATTGATATTCAACATCATTTTATAAGGGATTATGCCCAAAATATGGATATTTATTTACTATATGGTATTATTGAATATCATCTTACTAATATTTTCACTAAACCTATTCTCACTAGTAGTTTTTATTTTTTTTTAATAGGGAGTTTGGTTTATATAATTATAATTAATGATTCACTATTTTCATTAATCATTAATTTATTAACTATTTATTTCCTTACATTTATCTTATAAAGTATTTGTTTATAAATATTTGTTTCCGCTAATGATTATTTTGTTTTTAGTTTGTTTTATAATAATATTTGTTTTGTATTTTATTTTTAAAATAATTCTTTTAATTTTAAAATCTTGAATGATTACACTGAATTATCAGCTCGAGAACCTGAACCATCTCCTAATACCATAAAAGATAATCCCACCTCTCATCCTTTCTTTCATATCCTTGCCTCTTCATCATCTTGATTTTTTAATATCTCAAACAAAAAATCTTTCAAACCATAATTCTTTTACTATATCATTAGATGTAAAATACATATAGGATTAATGAGGCTACTCTTGGTAGTAAGAAAAGGTAAAGTCCATATATTTCAAAATGGAGGGTTCTACAAGGGATGGTTGTCGAATTCGAGTGTCTAATTGATAAAAATATGATTCTAATTTAATCATTGATATTACAAGGTATTGAACTTTTTTTGAAAGATGAACTTATGAGAAAATATTTGAAAGGGAGTGCATGATGTTTTTTTTGAAAATTTAAAATTTAGTTTCAAAAATAATGAAGACTTCTTCTCTATAAACGTGAATGATAATTTTTTCCCATTTCATTAGTGGAGATGGATCTGATTTCTAAATGTATTCATGAATTAAATTTCAACTCTATCTTATGGTTGATTGAATATTGAGTTTATAAGTATGAGGATATCATATAATTTATCTTTTGGACTTATCATATTTTAAAGATGACGGTTAAGGAATTTGAATATGATCATAAGTTCATTTTCTAGTTCATTAAAATGGATCTCATTCCTAGGATTCTAGTGTAATAGAATATTTTATTCCCTGATATGTATATTATATTCATCAAGATTAATGTCATTAAGTAAAATCCGTTTTGTACATGTTGATCTATATAATCCACTTTTGTAATAATGGTGAAATTATTTCTTTTTACCCCTATTTAAGGTTGATATATCTTATTATATAAAAAGATATGACATATTGATAACATCAGGGTTGTCATGAGATGTCATCATAGTAATGTTCTTTCAGTTTGAATGTGAATAATGTATGATTTATTCAAAAGTGTATCTATAGGAAAGCGTATACCTATTGGTGCTGAAGTAGATGAACCATCCAATTTTCATTATGGGGGAGAGTATATATATTTAATTTCTATTGGATATTCTTGGTTTGGTGCTAATCAAATTTGTGAGACAAGAGTATAATGAGGTGGTTCTAAGCCAATAGTGGCTGCAGGTGAAACTACATAGTTTGAGGAATCAACTGTTTATAGTTTAAATATCACTAAAATCATAAGAATGAGAGTATTGGATGATAAAATTCCGGAAAGAATTATTGGATCTCATCAATTTATAATAATTTATCAAGAACCATTGGCTAAGGTTGATAGTGAGATTGTAATTACTTAGGTAACTTGAAGGAGATAACAACCTTCATTAGTTGAGTTAGTTTTTAAATCAATTTTAAGAGAATTCAGACAACCTATTCCTAATATCTAAAAATTAGATGTGTATTTATTTCAAGGTGAGAAAAAACCAGTTCAGTAATCTTATAATTATCTAGAATTAAATGGAATATAAGAATATCATTTTGATGAGAATATAAGTATTAATGTTACTACATTACCTAAACTGATCAATGATTAATTAGTTTATTTTGTTGATATGTTCTTATAATGTACGTTAGATGAAGATGTTGAGACCATAGATATTGTTGGAGAGTTTTCCTCTGCCTATGTAGATGTTTTTAAAGATCAATCACTTCTATTGGTTAAAATAGAGAACCATCAATAAGGATTGATTGGAGTCCATATATTCTAAATATGAATAAAATTGTATCCCTTGTACTCAATATTTTTCTTCATGTATGGTTTTTCATTTTTAATTCATTAATGTAAAAAGTTGTTAAGCTTCAAGGATCACTTGAGAGCTCTAGGACGTATTGTGAAGGAATGAGAAGTGATTCTATTTCAAAATGATGAATATTAGTCTCTTCATAACCATTATCATAATTTAAAGGAAATATCAATTTAAAGATAGATTTTGATTCTTCATAAAGCATTTTTTTCAATTTTAGAATGCTAAAAGGGGAATTTATTTCAACGTATTATTTATGTGATTTTAAGAAAACAATTTCAAAATCAATTAGAAGGTGTGAATGGGTCTAGTTAAAGATTTAAAAGGGATTCTATATCTACTAGAGTGTGTTATGTACATTTATTGTGATGACTGGAGTTGATATCCTTTAACATTCCTATTATATAAGAAAAGGTAGAATTTTTAGAATGATGGTGTACCTTAGTATATTATTTAAGAGATTTAAAAAAAGATAATTTCAAGACTGTATTCTGTAAAACCACGAGGCATAAATCTACTCAATTGGTTAGGTATTATAATGGACAAGTATTTCCAACCCTTTGAGATTTTTCAATACATTTTAACAGAGAAAATGGTTTATGTTTTTAATGATACTCTATATTCAAATAATCTACAGGGATAGTGGGTTTCACCATTGAACCATACTTTCAAACATCTGATAATGAAGATTATGATAGTGCACATAGATCTTTTAGATTACTTAATATTATAATCTTATTCTAGAGAATATCAACATGAATCCAGTCCTACCTCTCTTCCTAAATTTTAATATATTTCCTCTCATGAAAATAAAATCTCAATTGAATTTTTTAAAATTTATAAAATTAATTTTCTTTTACTATTTTTTTCAATTTATGATCTTTGTAATGTAATTTTGTGTTTTAAGTGTAAATACATGACCCTAGTTGGCTGGATCGACTATCTAATTACATTAAATTATAATGATTACAAGAAATTTATATTCCAATGGAATGAATAGTTATGTATATTTGAAAATAAGATACATATATAAGATTAACATTACTTCATGAAAGTAAAAATAAGACTAATATATTCCATTGGAAACATCCATTCCTCTAAGACTATGGCTACAAGTCACTCATAACTTACTTATTCATATCATGGGAAAAAGAAACATAAGAAATGGGTGATCTCAAACACTCAATAAGAGTAATCAATACAGTGGAAGATAAAATAATCATAAAAATTAGGAATGTAGAATAATTGAAAACATTTTCCTTTACAAACAATGAAACTTAACACATTATGGTAGGAATATGAGCTGAGTAAATAATTCCATAATAAAAAAAATCATGGGTATTATAATAATTGAATATCCACATGAACTTTAAATTAATAGATTCATAATGAGGGAAGTGCATATTCTGTACATTCAGCAACATACCATCAAGTCCCCGACCAAGACGTCTAAAAATGATTAAGGCCTCATCCAAAATCATATCTCAAAATGGGCAAGGCTTTGACCAAGTCCACATCTATTTGTCCCATGAGACCTAAAGATGCATTAAGGGGATATATTGAGCCCCACCCATCACATAATATGTAAAATTTATTCCTCATATGAGAAGTAAATGACATAAACAACATATACATTCATATTGAAACAACCATATTAAATGTAAATAACTTTCCCCAAACATTAAGCTTAAACAGTAACTATTCCGAGTAAATTGGTGAATGGTTTTATGAAATAAAATCCACAATAAAACAAGTAATAAAACATTGAGTTAAATATGGTAGAATATATCATAAAATAATAATCCCAAGAATACATAAGAATCAACAATAATGTCCAAATAGACGAAAATACTCTTACAAAATCATTGAGTATTTCTTGAGAGAAATGTTCTTTTATTTTGAAAAGAAGAGTTATGTTGGAAAGGTACTTGTATAATAAAAATAAACTAGTATTGTTTTTTCATAATTTAATAAGTAATTTTATAAATTTAGTCGTTTCTAAAAACAAGGTATAGAGTTCCCTTAAAAATATATATGAATTTGAAAAATCCCCTTGATTCATGCTTATATTTTAGAAATTATTTTTATTTTTGCATTTAATACATTTAACTCCCCATAAAATAAAGAAGGATTATGGCTGGTAAAAATAAATAGAATAATACCACATAATTTATGAGAAGTAAATATGAATTAATAATAATTTAATTTATGTATGTAGATAGTAAATGTAACCTGAAAAAAATAGAGGTTCAGGTTGAAAAATTGTTACATTAAGTCTGAATGTGATCCGCTCTTGAACATTAGTTCTTATAATATAAAATTAGACTTATTAATAACTTAATTATAAATCTTTTAGAAATGTATTTAGTTTATCATGAATTTATTAATTCAATTATTTCCTAATTGATTATTAATAAGATTTAATTCCATCGTTCCAGAGTGTTCATTTTCTTGATTTTCATAATCAATTTACTTTTTTTTATGTAACGGAGTCTACATGGAATGGATGTAAATAACCAAAATATTATATATGAACCTCTATAGGTTTTAATGGTTAATTAAATAATTTTTTTAATTGTAATAAGGACTAATCATATGATGAAATATTAATGAAAATCACTTAGATTAATTTAAAAGTATTTTGATAATTAGGAACTAGTTCAGTCATATGATTTAATATTATGTACATATAGTGGTTATTGAATATTAAATAAGTTATAATACATATATTATATTCTGGTTCAACCATAAAAATGGTTTCATGACCATTAATTAAGGATAAATTGAAGAACGAAACTTCGTCATCCATGAAGGTTGTAAATTGGAACCTCACAGACGATGATTTCGTTTATAAAATAAAAGAGATAGAGAGTAAGAATATTGATTATAGTTCTTCTATTAACATTATATATTTATAGTATATATATTATACTATTGGTATCATAGTCATTTTTATATATGAGGTGAGGAGAAGATATAAATAAAAAAGGACTCGAAATGAAAATCAAAGAAATATATTGTGAATTTAACTCTTGAATACACCTCCTTTAGAATCTCTTTAAGGGAAAGGGTTGTGGAATTTTTGTAAGACCAAGAGCTCCTAGAAGTGGGAAGTTACTAGGTAAGGGTATCTGAGCATAAATTTTGGGAGCTTCATGGCTTAAGAAGATTGAATAGAAGAGGGAGTGTTGGGGGGTTTTATAGTGGAGGAGAGAAGTGAATTTTTATTATTTTATTCATTATTTTTTTAATTCCCTCATGAAAAAAATAATATTGTGTCATGTGAACCATAATCGTAAAATGTTGATGTCAGTTAAAACCATGTTTTTTACATCACTCATGATGTCATAAATATTTTATTTAACTAATAATTTTTATATATGATATTTTTCCATATTTCACTATTCATAAAAAATTCAGGAATTTTTGAAAATTCCCAAAAAATCACCTTAACCATTTTTTATCATGTATAATTAAAAAATGACCCCCATTTTTTAAAAATAGTTTTATAAATATGATGAATATATTTTTTAAATAAAATCACAGTTTATTCGAAAAATAACAATTTTAAAACTATAATTTGTTTTATATTACATTCAAGATTTAATCATGATCCCCTTATCTTATTACCCTAAAATTATAAAATAATATCATTATTTACTTTTTATAAGGTTCATATTACTATTCATATCACTATTCATATTACTATTCATAATGGTATTTTACTATTCACCAAAAATCAAGTTGGTTCTATCAGACTTTAAATAACTTACTGATCACAAATCTAGATGAACGTTTTTCAAAATAAAAAATTTAGAAGAGGTAAATCTGTGTTTAATAACTATATTATAAAATTTGATGTTATTTCGGAACTAAGTGTTCCATGAAATCAATACTTATTTTGAAAACCTTGGTATGTTACATTCTCCCCTCAAAAAAATTTTGTCCTCAAAATTCATAGAATGTTACCTCACAAAAATATTTGGGTAGGTCTTCAACATAAGCTCCTCTGGATCCCATGTTTCCTATTAAATTTTATGATTTCTCCAAATTATCTTTACCAGCCAATTATTATTATTCCTCAACACTTGTTATTTAGTGTAAGGAATCTAGATATTCTCTTCACAGTATGATAGATCAGGTTCCAATTGTATACCTTCAGAATTGAGGACATGCATTGGATCTGGCATGTACTTTCTCAATAATGATACATGGAACACATTGTGTACATTGGACTAGCTAGGTGGAATATTCAAATGATATGAAATAGCTCTAATTATCTCCATAATTTCAATCGTCCCAATGTACTAAGGTCTCAATTTACGTTTCTTCCCAAATCTTATAACACACTTCCATGGAGTTACATTCATGAAAACATGATCACCCACTTCAAATTCTAGATCCTTCCATCAATTATTGACAAAGACATTTTTTCTGATTTCTTATATTTTAACATGTCTTCAAATAGTCTTTACCTTCACTGTTGTTTCCTCCACAAGCTCAGGACCCATAAGCCTCCTTTCTCCAACTTCATCCCAACAAGTTGGTGTAGGAAATCTCTTTCCATACAATGCTTCATATGGTACCATTTGAATACATGAATGGAAACTATTATTGTAGGAAAATCCACTAAAGGTATGTATTGATCCCAAATACCTTGGAATTCAAGTCAACATTATATCAACATGTCCTCTAAGGTTTGGATCGTCCTCTCGGATTGATCGTCAGTTTGTGGGTTGTAAGAAACGCACAATCGAATTCAGTATCCAATTCTTTCTGAGGACTTTTCCATAATTTCGATGTAAAACATGGGTCATTATCATAAAAAATTGAGATAGGTTCTCTATGAAGTCTTATAACTTCATTGATATAGAGTTTTGCTAGGTTCCCTATTAGAAAATCCTTTCTTATAGTGAGGAAATGTGCATATTTTGTAATTCGATCCATAATTACCCATATCACATCATTCATCCTTGGAATTTTGGGTAATCTAGTGACAAAATGAATGGTGATGTCATCCCATTTCAATGTATGAATAATTAATGGGTTCATCACTCCTTTTGGATATTTCCTTTTGGCCTTCACTTGTTGACATACTAAACATCATGATACATAATCCACAATTTCCCTCTTCATGTTATCCCACCAGAAATGTTACTTTAAATTTATATACATCATAGTTCTACCTTGATGTATAGTGAAATTTGAACTATGGACATCATCGAATAATTCCCTTTATATCTTGGGTATATACGGAACACACTACCTCTTCCCAAATTTTAGAACACCGTCTTCACACACAAATTCATCCAAATTTCCATCTTTCACAGCATTATTTTTCTTGTGAAGGTTCTCATCATCTGGATGAGATGCTTTAATTCCTTCTAATAATGATGGTTGGGAAACCATTTGAAAAATTAATAATTATTCACCTTCTTTGATAATTCCCATGTCTGTCCTTATAAGATCCATACACTAAGGATCCTTATCAATCCATATTTTTTTGAGAACTCTATGATCATTACTATTCAATGCATCAACTACCTCTTTTGAAGTTCCATGTAGGTTGTGTACGATTCAATCATAATCCTTGAGTAGTTAGAGCTATCTCTTTTACCTCATGTTGAGTTCTTTTTAGGAGAAGATATACTTTAGACTCTTGTGATTTGTATATATCTCACGTTTTTCTCCATAGAGATAATGCCTCCAAATCTTCGCAGCAAAGATTACCACTTCTAACTAAAGATCATGAGTTGGATAGTTTTGATCAAGAATTATTAACTTCCTTGATTCATAGGAAATAACATTATCATTCTTCATAAGGACACAATCAAGTTCATTCTTTGATGCATCACTATTGATCACAAACCCATAATTTCTCGTTGGTCTAGTTTGGATCAGAAAATTAACTAATCTACTCTTCAATTATTCAAAACGGTCCTCACATTCTTTTTTTCAAATGAACATAATGCCTTTACAGGTAATATTGGTCATCATGTTGGCTAAACGAGAGATGTTATGAATGAAACTCTAATAATAACCTGTTAAACCCATAAAACTACATACCTCAGTTATGTTCGTTGGAGTAGGACATTCTTGCACATCCATTATCTTTGTAGGATCAACATATATTCACTCTTTTTAGATAATGTTGCCAAGAAAGAAAACTTATTGAATCCAAAATTTACACTTTCTGAACATCCCATATAGTTCATTTTATCTAAGAGTCTTCACAATAGTGCACAAATTATTTTCATTATCATCCTAGATTTTAGATTATACCAAGATATCATCAATAAATACCACCAAAAAGTCATCAAGATATTACTTGAAAACTCTATTAATTAGATCCAGGAAAATATTGGGTGAATTAGTAAGTACAAAATGCCTAACTGTAAACTCATAAGGACCAAACCTGGTTCAAAATTCCTTTTTTTGAATGTCTTCCTTCCTCACAGGAAATTGATTATATCCAAATAAAAGATAAATATTAGAAAAATATTGGGATATATGAATTTGAGTAGATAAATCATCAATGCGTGGTATAGGATACTCATTATTTATTATTATATCATTGATCTCCCTGTATTTGATGAACAACCTCATAGATCCATCTTTCTTCATAACGAACATAATATGGGCTACCCATGGAGAAGCACCTGGGTGAATAAATCCTTTATCACCCAATTTTTCTTGTTTTTTCATTATTTTCACTAATTCCACAATGGCCATTCTATAAGGTGTCTTTGATATGGGCCTTGAACTAGGAATTAATTCAATGGAAAACTCAATTTTTTTCTCTAGGGGATCTCTAGGTAAGTCCTCCGGAAACACATATACATATTCTTGCACAATCATTATGTCCTCTATCGAAATATTAATCTCCTCATCAAAAGTTATTGTCTTACCTTCCCCCCCAATAATCGAATATAGTAGATCTACTGGGGGGATCTAGATGAGAATCGTATTGTAATGTTTATGCCCTAAAGAAAATGGATTCCACGTCGTCCTAAAAAGTTGTAACCTCTTTCCTCTTGCAATAAATTTTCGCTTCATGATTCAAAAATCCAATACATACCAAGGATTATATCAGATTAAATCATTGGTATGATAATAAAATCAGTAGTTAAATCGTGTTTATATGCCATAATGGGGACTTTATGAAAGAATTATGTTGTAATGATACTTCCGTTAAGAGTTTTGATAGAAAACTCCCTTAATAAATCAAATTGGAAATATCTATTTTTCATTGAAAACTGTGAAGATGTGAAAGAATGAGATAATCCATAATTAAATAAATCATTGGATAAGTTTGAAGAAACAATTAAATTACCTGCAACTATATCATTAAGAACTTCAATATCATTAGTTGTGATCTCATAAGATTGTCCCTGCTCCCTTGGAATTTTCCATGGCATGATTCCTTGAATCTTTGGACAATCATTAACATATTGTCCCATCTACCTACAATTATATCATTAAACATTAATAGCTTATTTATTCCCCATTAAATCACTAGCTAGATAGACTTTCTTTCCACCTTTGTATCATACTTCTTTTCCTTTTAAGTAGGCACCAGGGTGTTTCCTTCCACAATTATCATAGGGTGGAAATTCAACTCTTCCCTTATTCCCCATTTCCTTATTCACTTTTCCAGATTTTTTTGCAAACCTTTTCTTATCTTTATTTCCTATAAAGTCATAAGACATAGAGAATTCCTTTTCTCTCTTAATAGCACATGAAACTATATCCTCGTATGATGAAAAACGTTGAGAGGGAAGTGCTCATTAGAGAAATGGATTTTGGACATCCAAAAATCGATCAATTTTGATCCTTGGATTACCTATGTATTCCATATCATTCCTTGCAAACCTTGTGAATTTAGCCTCATACTTTTCCATATTTACATCATCATTTTTCCTCAAATAAAAAACAGCCTTTCCATATCCTATTACTATTCAAAATGAATATATTTCTCTAGAAAGCTTTTCTTAAATTACCTTCATTGCATATCATCTATATCATCCTCCTCCTCTATGTTTTGGATTAACGATCACCACTGATCCTAGTTTTCTGATAGATGAAAAACTACCACAAAAAACATCTCTCTTTTGTTACATCCCAAAGTGAGATGTATCTTCTCTATAGAACTTATCCACTGATCAGCTACAAATGGGTTCATAATTCCATTTAATGATGGAGGATGTTGTCACATAAAGTGATCTAACAAATCTCATCCACGTAGTGGATTCAGATGCTCCATACGGGTAAGGTTGTTGTTCATAACCTATGTATGTTGTCTCAGTATAGTCATAAGATGCTCTCCACCAGTCACAACCCCAGATCCAAAATGATTATCTTATTTTATAGAGAAATCCCTACATGGGATACACATGTTCAAGAAGTTTCCATTTCTTCCACTATGCACCATTTCTAGATAATGGAATACACTTGATTAAGATATCAATCATAATGTATAATCATATCTTAGAGAAATAATTGGCATAAATTGAAATCCTACACATGGATAACCCCAAAATCAAAAAATGGTTTCTTTGAGGAAAACTTTATATTTAAAACCTTCATAATGGATTTTTAAAAAATGTGAATTTTCCTAATAATATCCCTTGGTAGTTTCAAACCAAGTGCGTAGTATGGACGGTTGTTGTGTTCCATGATACCCCAGGTCAAGCCCGAAACTCCATGTCATAGTTTTCACTTCTAAGTAGATCTGTGCCAGAACCATGTCCACATGTAGTATCTTTACAAGGATTCATTTTATAGAAAGATCTGAATAATATATTCCCTAAAAAAACCAGGATGTTATTGTATGTTTATCCTTAAATACTATCTTAGATATATGTTCAAAAATCTATGTTTTCTAAATCTTTTTTACATGTTTTGTACTAAAATTATTTCGATATGAACTCTATATACATGGCCCTAGTTACCCAGATCTGATGCCTTATTACATTAAATTGGAATGATTACAAGAATGTTTTATCCCAAAGGAAATAATTGTTTAATAGATTTGAAAACAAGATACATATATAAGTTCATCATAGCATATTAAAAGAAAAAATAACTCAAATTTATTCCGTTAGAAACATACATGACACTATGATTATGCATGCAAGTCACTCATAACTTACTTCTTCTTATCCTGGAAAAAAACTATAAGAAAGGGGTGAGATCAAATGCTAAGTAAGAGTAATAAATACATCAAGAGATAACATAAACATAAAAATTAGGCATGATGAATAATTTAAAACACTTTACTTTACAAATAATAAACTGGAACACATTATGGAAAGAATATGAGTTGAGTAAATAATTACATAAAAAACATAATCTTGGGTATTATACTAATCAAATAATCTCATGAAAATTTAATTACATGAATTATAATGAGGTAAGTTTATATGATGGACATTATGAAAAATACCATCAAGTCCTCATCCAAGATGTATAAAAATAATTAAGGCCTTTCCCAAAACCATATACCAAAATGGGTAAGGCCTCGACCAAGCCCACATCTATTTGTCTCATGAGATATACCGATGAATCGAGGGGCTATTTAAGGACACACCCAACACATATCAAGTCCAATGAATTCCTTATATGACCAGGGATAAACATCAAAAACATGTGCATTCATATTGAAACTAACATATGGAATATAAATAACTTCCCCAACATTAATCTTAAACACTAACCTTTCAGACTAAATTGGTGAATGGTTTTATGATAGAACATCCAAAATAAAAATATTCATAGACCATAAAATAAAATATGGTATATTATATAATAAATGAATAATCCCAATAATACCTAATAATCAACAAGAATTTCTAAACCGATGAAAACACTCTTATAAAATCATTGAGTAATTCTTGAGATAAATTCTCTTTTATTTTGAAAAGAGGAGTTATTTTTGGAAATATTTGGTATAAAATCAGAAATTAATTAAGATAGTATTTTCATAATATAATTATTGGTTATATAAAGGTATTTTTCTATAAAAACATAGTATATAGGTCCTTTTAAAATAGTTAAGAATTTGAGAAATTCCCTTGAATTAGTCTTTTATTTCGTAAATAATTTTTAAAGTTCTATATAAAATGTGAAACACCCCCCAAAATAAGAAAGAATTCCTGTTGGTAAAAATATATAAAACACTCTCAGAGTATTTATGATATGTACATATAAATTAATTAAAATTTAATTGAGGTATGTAGATAATAAAATTAACACGAATTAATATGGAGGTTCGGGGTGAAAAATCATTACCTTATGTTTGAATGTGTTATGCTCATGAACATAAGGTCATAGAATATAAAATTAAAATTATTAATAACTATATTCAGAACCTATTAGACATTTATTTTGTTTATAATGAATTTATTATGTTAATTATTTCTTTATTTATTTTTTATAAGATGGATGTCTGTCGTTCCAGAGTGTTTGTTTTCTTGATTTTCATTGTCGGTTCAATTATTTTTATATATTAGAGTTCATGTGGAATGGTTGTAAATATCCAAAAAATTATTTATGAATATAAATATCTGTTAATGTTCATTTACATCATTTGGATACACGGAATGAGAATGAATCATTAGATGAAATATTAATGATAAAAACATAGATTATTTTAGCGGTATTTTTATTATTAGGAACTAGTTTGGTCATATCATTTAATATTATGTACATATATTGGTTAATGAATATTAAATATGTTAAAATGAATATATAACAGTATTCTTTAACCATAAAAATGGTTTCATGACCAGTAATGAAGGATAAATATAGGAACTAAACTTCATCGTCCACAAAGGATAAAAATTTGATCCTCGCATATGATGATTTCATTTATAAAATAAAAGAGAGAGAGTAAGAATTTTGATGATGTTTCTTCCATTAACATGAAATAATTCTAGTATGTAGATAATAATAGAGCTTTCATGTTAATTTGGATAGATTAGGTGAGGATATGATAGTAATACAATGGAACTAGAAATGAAAATTAAACAAATAAAATGTGAATTTACCTCTTGAATCTAACTCCTTGGGAATCTCTTTAAGGGAATGGATTTTGGTATTATGGTAAGAAAAAGATATTATATAATTGGGGAGTTACTAGGTATGGGTATTTGTTCATAACAATGATGATTTACATGGCTTTGAGGAGTGAAGTTAAGAGCGAGTGATGGAGGTTTTTTGTAGTGGAAGAGAGGAGGGAATTGTAAATATTTTATTCATTATTTTATATATTCCATCAAGAAAACCAATAGTGTTGTTTCATGTGACCCATAATATTAATAAGGACATGTCTGTTAAGAACCCGTGGATTTATAACACTCATGATGTCATAAATTGTGTATTTAAAATATAATTTTTAGGTATGTTATTTTACCGTATTTCACTATTCATCGAAAATTCAAGAATTTCAGAAAATTCCAAAAAATTCAGCTTTATAGTTTTTCCACATTTAGAATTGTAAAATGAAATCTATTTTTGAAAAATAATTATATAAATATTATTAATTTATTTTTTATTTAAAATCATAGTGTATTCGAAAAATAAAAATTTTGAAACTATAATTCATTTTATATTACATTGAAAAATTAATCAAGGTATCATTATCTTATTACCGTAAGAAAATAAATTATTATCATTATTAAAAATTCATAAGGGTCATATTACTATTCATATTACTATTTATAAGGGTGTGTTACTATTCACCAAAAAAACCAGTTGCTTTTAACAAACTCCAAATGACTTACCGATCACAACTATAGATAACTATTTTTTGAAATTCAAAACATATAAGTGGCAAATTTTTTTTTTAAAGTTATATTATAAAATATGTTTTTTGGTTTGAGCTCAGTGTTTCATGCACTCAATATTTATTTTCATAACCTCTCGGTGTTACAATAATGCTATCCATTTTAATAATAATTTTATTTTTTGATTACAGGACATTTATATATAGTTTTACGAAAAATTGAATTTGTTTTACTACATTTCCGCACTCTCTTTTTAATATCAAAAGGGGTTGAAATATAAAGAAACATAAAATTAATAAACACTCTCTTTAATAATATCCTATTTGACGGGTTTTTTTATAATTAAAAACACGTTAAACCTATTACTTTTTCTCTAAGATTCTATGGGGTTTTTGAATAATAAAAGGGGGATATCATTGGGTATATGAATGTTTATCTGAATAGTTTTCATTGATTTTGATGCTCAAAAATTCACTCATTTTGTTTTAATAATAAAGTTACAGTGTGTGTATTTCAGGTGTATATTTAATTGAAAATTATTTTTCCCTTGGAATTTTGAATGATTTAAAACGATAATAATAGTTTATTTGGGTAAAAGTTTATTTTTCAAATTATTCTTGATTTTTAATGGTGTTTGGAATAAATATTTGGAAATATCAATTATAACCTAGTATTTATTTCATACATGTTGTATGAAACCCTACATTTGGGAAAAAAATTACCTTCATAAAACTAATTTTTTTATGGACATCACATTCAGGTTCCTAAGGATTAGTATATAAATAATGTAACTAACCTCAAAATGGTAATATACCTCATTTTGAGAACCAAACCATGGTATTATTATAAATATTTTGAAAATATATGTTATGTATCAACCATATGATGACAACCATTCTTTTGTATTATACCTCAAACATAGTAACACCATATTGATCTAGTCATCTGAAGGATATAAATTTTGGATTATTTTTATATTTATGCTATTATTTTGCTAGAGTAAATCTCTTGAGAATCCAATTAAACTTTTTTTAAAAGAAATTTTTCAATAGATTTATTTTTTCATGTTTCTGAGGGATGCTATGTAATTATGTGGATGATAAAATTTGAATTTAAAATCTGTTTTATTTTGTCAAAATCAAGTTTTATTTGGCATCATTTCTTAATCTCTTTGACTTGAATTGGTTTCGGAATATTATTTATTCTTAATGGATATATCTATATGGGTTATTAATTTTATTATCTATCAATAAAATTATATGGAATTATGTGACATGAATCTTTTATTCTGATATTGAATTATCTAATTTTTGGTTAAAAAAGAGACAATATTATCCACACAACCTATTATATATATCTATGATATACCACTAGCATTTTTTTGACACATTTATGGACGGAAATTTAGAGACAGAAATTCTAGATTATGTTATTGATGTGTGTTCATCCTACTAGTTCGAATATTAAATTGGTTGATGGTGATTCTTTAAATGAATATTCTTTATAGAAATTTTGGATAATATTTTTGAGGGATGTGATTTAATGTTTTTACTATTTTCTTTTATAATAACTCTCCATATGTCAACCTCGTATTTATGATTTGAATTATTTTTTAGAATGTCTATAAGACCAATGAAAATTAATGTGGTTTCTAAATACATAGGCATTCTGTTTTATAGGATTGATGTTTTAATTTAAAACATTTTAAATATTTTTGAAAAAAATTGATGTTTATTTCATTGAACTATCTAAACCACTTTGAAAATGATCGGCTATTGAAAATCACCATGCTCACATAGAGGTGTTGGTGGAAAGTATTAGAAGGAATTTATTACCTGGACCACTATAATTTTTTTTGTGTCTCATGAATTTGTTTTACCACTCTATACCTTTTTTAGGAAAGATAATTATATATGCAACCCCCTAATATTCCACGGTACACTTCTCTGTGAATAATACAGTAGCGTGTGTTGTACGCAACTTCGAGTTCTAACACACCACAACCAATCAAACTAGCCATTATGAATAGTAATATACACTTTTTAAAAATTTATAAATTTTATATTTCAAAATGGACTTCAATTTTTGGATTTGGAATATCAAAATTATCTTAGGGTGAATTTTTTGTATTTTCCTGAAAACATTCAATTTTTTATGAATAGTAAAAACACTGAGATATAGTTTAAAACCGAATTTGTATTTTAATAATTAATTATTTTATGTAAAATTTTAGGTAAAAATAGATACATAATACCTATATATGTTAAATTTAATTCATTTGAGTCATTTTGTAATAATATTAGATATATAAATTTTTTTTGAACATTCACCGTCTTTTACCCACCTCCTAAGAGCATTTGCAAATTTACATAAAACATAATTTTACCACTTCTGTGAGTTAAATTTCAAAAATCTGAGAGTTGATGTTAATATCAAGGAGTAAAATATTGTTCAATAATATAAAAATAATATTTTGTGAACGGTAACTTTTAACTTGTATTTACCACGGTAAAAAGTAAATAGGGTAGTTAAAGATAAAAATGTTATTATTATTACCCTAAAACATGTACTAATTCTATTAGATAATTATAATTCGACCAAAATCAACCTTAGGAATAAAATATAATCCTTTAGGTCCACTTGGACTAGATTATGGCATTAATTATTATTTAATTAAAAGAAGAGTTAAAAGTGTTAAAATCAATGTTTAATAACGAAACATTTTTTAATATATTATTAAACATAAGATAAATTAGATTATAAATATTAATTATAAATATAAAAATATCTCCTACATAATGGAATTTTATTTCTATTTCTTATACATTAGATAATTAAATTGTTTTCTGAAAAAATGATGTTGCAGTAATTACCCCATTAATGAAATATTAAAATAATTTATATTATAAATATCCAATTAAATATAATTTGAAACTTTTAATGAATTCCAAAAATTTTATAGGATAATATGAAATATTATAGTTGGTTAGATGAATTGTTTTCGAAGTAATAATACATTTATGAATTTAGAAAAAACAAAATACCAAATAGTGTTAAAAATGACATAAAATAGTTTTTAAAACAAATATTATATTATTAATTGATATTCTCTTCCTAAAAATATAGGGTACGGTCGAAAGACTTATATAATGATATGTGTATCATTAATTAGCCACTTTGGGTTCTCTTGGTAGTATATAGTTAGTTTATTAACTATATAATATAAAAATACAAAGAGACATGGTAAAGGTCAAACTATTTAACTAAGAGTTAAATATAAAAGATAAAGTTAATATAGTGACCCAAGCCTTTCTAAAACCTATTGGTTGAGTGGATTTTGATACATAACCACCTTATCATTTAAATAATTCATTTTTGATCCATTAGATACCGAAAATTATTTAATTAAAAAATAATAATTCTAGCTTTTCCTAAGGTGCCCCTCACCCCTCTAATAAAAGGGCACTCCCCCTTATCTCTAATTCACACCTTAAAAGAAATTTTGATCAGAAAAAAACTACCCAAATACCCTATAAAAATACCTCCATTCATTCTAGAGTCCTTAATTTAGTCATAATCCCATCCTATAGATCCTTTTTGATTAAATCAAAATGAAGAACCCAAAGAAGAGGTAAATATTTCATTAACTCTTTCAAGTTCCTTTCATCTTCCACTACATATTTCTTTGTTCTTTCCATTATAAAATAATAAATCTATTATATTATATATAATTTGATGTTATTATAAATATGGTACAACCATATTCATTATTCTATCCATCCTTTTAATGACATGCCACCATACGTGTGTACGTACAGCTTACCATCTTCACGTCGTGGTGTAATTGTTATTCAATTCATTATTATTTGGATTGGTATAATAATGATGTGTATTTTATATAAATAAAAAATATAACATGATAATGATTCATTATATATTATATAACATCCAATTATATATTTTTTTAACATGAAAATAATGATACTGTCGCTCGTGTGTACGTTCGGATTACCGTCTCCACAAACGCGATAAGATTAATTCCCCATCGTATCCATTCAAGAATAATTTTCATTTGATGATTATAAATAATGTTTAAAAACATAATATCGTTATTAATATGAATAATATACATCCCATCCACAACAAATATGACTCACATAACAAATAATATAAAGGAAAATTAATCTGTTAACACCCAAAATGACGATAATAGTAGGATATTGTTAACAATGCAATGTTAAAAGATCATATATGATATCATATTAATGTATATGATTCTTTTATAATTTAATAATTATTATGTCACCATTATACAGAAGGTTATCCTACCCTCTTCCAAGGAAAAGTAAAAGGTAAGGGTTAATTTCACAATCTCTTCATTATCTGAGGTTGTTTATATGTAATTATCTACTGGGACCTCTTTATCATACACATACATGATTCTTAAAAATGTATTTCAAAACATTCTTATTATTTTATAGACTATGATTTAATGTCATTTATACCCTTGTTTTTTTTATAAGATTTTTATAAAGGAATCTTTCCATTATTTTCCAAACAAGGTATTTTATGACCTTTTCGAAAAAATTAAGGTAGGAATTTTTTGAACTTATACGGAGGGTGCAGCTATTTTACACTATTATAAAATTGTAGATGACTCTCTTAATATCTTATAAGAATAGTTTCAAAATAAATGTTTTATTTATAATTATGTGACTCTTAAATTATTTCAAAATAGAAAGATATATTTCTCAAAAAAGGTTTTGATTTCATCTATATCAACATCCTTTTATGGATTTTATGGTTATTTGAAGTTAATTTATTATGATATAAAACTTCCATATTGTATTGAATGTTTTTTGAAATTTTGGCTGTTTATGTGATATTTTTATAACATTCATGGTTTATGGATAAAGTATTTACATTTTGTATTCTAGTCTTAATACTAATGATTATGTTTTGTCTAAGCATTTCAATATGAGGAATGCATTGGACTTAGTATGTGACAGGCAGAGCCCGATTTAGCTCCTCAATGCATCGGTAGGTCTCATGACACAAACTACTATCTTGGCACAAGGCCTTGAAAAAAATTTATTTTTATTCTTGGCATAAGGCCTTGACTATGTTGTTTTGAAAGTCTGGAATTATGCATTCTATCATTATGAAAGTGGTTATTGATGCTTCATGTGGTTATTCAATAATTAGATTATCCATGTGAGTAATTAAATGTCACTATTTTGATTTATATTTTCCATATTAAGTTAAATATTATGTTGAAAAGGCTTTTGTTTTAGTTATATACATTCCCTTAAATGTTTATGCTTATTTATGAAAGCTTCTGCTATATTGTTATCCTTACTGAGTTTCTGAGCTCACCTCTTTTTATGTTTTATTTTTCACAGTATGTGAAGAAGTATATTATGACTAGCCTATAGGGATAGTCTTTGGGATATCATTGTTGTCTATGGAAACAATGTTGTTGTTGTTTTCCATTTTATGATGTAATTTAAACCTTATGAATGTATCTAGTACTTCCAAGGATACTAAACTAATTGGTCTTTCGAGACATGATCTTTTGTGATCATGCCAATGTTATATAATAATGCACCGACTCTGTGTAACTAGGGTCGAGGGGTTATAGTTGTTATCAGAAAAATTTTAGTATAAACCATAGAATCTAGATTTAGATAAACTATGATTAGAGCACATTACCCTAATATAGACTTTGAGAACTAGTATGGAAGAACTTCCTAGAATTTTGGTATTGTAGAGATTTTTTGAGTATTCCAAGAAATACGTCCCTATCTGGATATAAGTAGGTAGAGGCGGCTCTGTAACATATGTACCTAGGGGTAAAATCCAAAAGCACCCCATTAATCTAGAATCAAATGGGAACTGGTGCATGACAACGGGCCTTGCTGGACTCTTGGTTACGACACTCTCAGGGGATATGCTTAGGATAATACTCATTTTCTTTACAAACCATTATGAGGGGTTTATGAGTATATACTTCCTCAAAAAAACAATTTTTTATGATTATGTATTATATCCATAAACTGTTCAATTTATGTTAAGTGTTTTTCAGGTTTTGAATTTTGTATTTCAATTCATAAACTAATCTAGTTTATGGAATTGTTTAGAAATGGAGCCTATTGGAAGGAATGGAAACTGTATCAATGTACATGATCCATGTAGGTATTTCCTTCCTAATAAAGATAATTATAGTGGATATAGTGATGCAACTGGTGCTAATCAGCTAATCAACATACTGGGACAACTCAATCAGGTTATGAATAATAACCTCACCCGTATGGAGCACCCTGATCCACAGGGTGGACGATCAATGTTAGACTACTTCATGAGGAAATAACCTCCAACATTCAATGGGGGTACAGATCCACTAGTAGCTGAGAAATGGATAAATTCCCTAGAGAAAATATTCCACACCTTGGGGAATAGAAAAATGGAAAAAGTTGTCATGGAAGTTTACCACCTCACTAGATATGTCGATCAATAGTGGTCATTGATTCAAAACAAAAAGGAAGATGATGAATTATCAAATATAAAATGGAGGGATTTTAAAGATATTTTATAATAAAAATACATGCCTTGTGACCATCAAGAAGATATGGAAAGTCAATTTCTATGTCTCAGGAAAAAGGGGGATGAGAATATCACAAAGTACGAGGCTATCTTTTCAAGGATAGAGAGGCATGCTGCAGATTATATACATAACCCAAGAAGTAATATTTATCTTTTCTTTATTGTGTTAAAACCATTTCTCATTCGAGAATTTCTCTCAAAATCCTTCTTGTCGTATGAGGATATTGTCTCATGTGCTATCAAGACAGAAAAATAATTCTTTAAGTCTTACGACATTAAAGAAAACAAGATAAGAAGAGATCTAATGAACACTCTGGAAATGGAAATAATGAGAGGAAGGGAGAAGTTGAATATCCATACTATAGTAAATGTGGGAATAAACACCCTGGTACATGCCTGAAGGGAATGAGATCATGTTACAAGTCCGTTGAAAAAGGCCACCATGCTTGTGATAACATGGGGAAGAAAGAGGCTGTCGATATTGAATGCTACAATTGTAGAGAAAGTGGGCATTATGCGAATGAATTTCCTATGTCTCCAGTGAACATACCTCAGAAAAGGCCAATTGATCAAGGCCATGCTTATGTTATCACTACTACTGAGGTTGAAGCTCCGAATGACATAGTGGCAGGTAATTTAATGGTTTCCTCAAGTTTAGAAAATGCTTTATTTGATTCTGGATCATTGTATTGTTACATATCTAGCCAATTTTATAAGAAAATTAGATATTTACAATTTGATTGAACATGGGAGTTGTTATTCACAACTCCTAAGGGAAGTATCATTGTAAAAACGTTTTGTTAATCAGTCCCCATTTGGGAATATTAATGTTCTTTATCTACTGATCTCATCATCATACCCATGATTGAATTTGATATAATCCTTAATATGGACTGGCTTTCAGACCGTGATGAAAAATTTTATTTTAATAAAAAAAAGGTTACTATTTTTGATGTTGATGACAAAGAACACCTTATCTTTAGAGAAGAATCGTCACAACTGAATTCTTATCTAGATCCACCCCCAATAGCTCAACTAAATTCAATTATTGGGGAGGGTGAGAATGAAATAACTGTGGGTGAGGAAAAGAATTTTTAAATATAGGATTTATCTATTGTGAAAGAATATTTTGATTTGTTTCCAGAAGATTTACCTGGACATCCTCCAGAATGTGAAATTGAGTTTTCTGTTGATTTAATTCCTAGATCAAGGCCCATATCAAAGACCCCTTATAGACTGGCCACAGTGGAATTAGTGGAACTAAAGAAACATCTAGAAGAACTCAGTAATAAGGGACTTATTCACCCTAGTGTTTCTCTAGGTGAGCCCCTATCCTTTTTATTAAGAAGAAAGATGGATCTATGAGGTTGTGCATTGACTTTAGGAAGACCAATGTTATAATAATAAAGAACAAGTATCCCCTCCCTAGCACTGATGATTTTTTTGAACAACTTCATAGAGATAAATAATTTTAAATGATTGACCTTCGATCTGGATATCATCAGTTGTGTGTGTAGAAGGAAGACATTCCAAAAACAACATTTCGAGCCATGTACGGGCATTACGAGTTTACAATAATGCCTTTTCAATTGACTAATGCACCCTCTATCTTCATGGATCTAATGAATAGAGTTTTCAAGTAATATCATGATTACTATGTAGTGGTATTTATTGATGATATCTTGGTATTATTCTAAATCTACGATGATCATGAAAATCACATCCTCATTATCCTGAAGTCTCTTAGAAGACATGAATTGTATGGGATGTTTAGAAAGTGTGAATTATGGCTTCAGGAGATTTCTTTTCTTGGCCATATTATGTCTATGGATGGAAAATTTTTATTGATCCATCTATGAAAAGAGCAATAAAAGAATGTCCAGCACCGATGAGTATATTTTAGGTACACAGTTTTATTGTTTTAGTGGGTTATTATCAAAGTTTCGTCTAGAATTTTTCCCGGTTGGATAACCCATTAACAAAGCTCACACAAAAAGGCGTTAAATTTGTTTGTAAACATGAGTGTGAATAATTTTTTGAATAATTGAAGAGAAGATTAGTCAATTATCCTATATTGACTCTACTATCAGAGAATGATGGGTTTGTTATTTATAGTGATTCTTCAAAGGAAGGACATGGTTGGTTCCTTTTTCAGAATGAAAGAGTTATTTCCTATTCATCACAACAGCTGAAAATTCATGAAAAAAAAATATCCTACTCATGATCTTCTGTTAGAAGATGTAATATTTTATTTGATGATATGGAGACATTATCTCGATGGTGAAAAATGTGAGATTTATACTAATCACATGGGTTTGATGTATATTTTCTCACAGAAATAACTATTCATGAGGCAATGATGATGGCTTAAACTACTCTAGGATTATTATTTTACTATAAACTACCACCCGGGGAAGGTAAATAAGGTTCCACATGCTTTGAGTAAAAAATATCATGGAGTTTTGAACAAGATGAGAATTGAAAGTGATCCTATTCTCATGGATCTTGTAAAGATGGATATGGGAATAACCAGGGAAGGTAAATCATCAATACTTTTTCAAATGGTTTCTAAACCATATTTATTATAAAGGATAAAAAGTTCTCAAGATGAAGATGAGGTGTTTCAAAAGAAGATTAAAGCTGTGAATGATGGGAGATTGAGTGACGTTGTGTGGGAAGATGGAATTTTAAAATTTGGGAATATACTTTGTGTTCCTGATATACCTGATCTAAAAAGGGAATTTTTGGATGATGCTCATAGTTCTAATTTTTCTATACACCCTAATAGGACCAAGAAGTATATGGATTTGAAGGAACATTTTTGGTGGGACAATAAGAAGAGGGAGATTGCTGATTTTGTGTCAAAATATATGGTTTTTCAAAAAGTGAAAGCTAGAAGGGAACTTCCTGGAGGAGGCATGCAACCTCTTTCCATACCTAAGTGGAAACAGGATAATATTATGATGGAAAATGTCATGAGACTACCAATGACTCCTTGAAGGAACGATGTAATATGGGTCAGTGTTGACCATCTTACCAAGTAATCACTTTTTTGTACTATAAGATTAGATTTAACACTATAAAAACTAACAAGAATATATATTAATGAAGTTTTAAGTATTTATAGATTACCACTATTGATTGTTTCTGATCGTGATCCCCATTTTACATGATGATTTTAGGAGAGATTTTAGAAATACCAGGATACTAAACATCATTTGAGCTCTTCCTACCACCCCCAAACTGATGGACAATGAGAACGGCCTATTCAATCCGTAGAATACATGTTGAGATCATTCTCACTTGACCTTAAAGGTATGTGGTATGAAAATTAACCTCTGGTAGAATTTTCCTATTACAATAGATTCTATTCATGTATTCAGATGGCACCATATGAAGTGTTATATGGAAAGATATTTCGCACACCATCCAGTTGGGATGATGTTGGTGAAAGAAAACTTGTAGGCTTAGAAATTTTGTAGGAAACGATGGAAAGGTTCAAGGGAATCCAAAACCACATCACGATATCTCAATGTAGACAGAAGAGCTATACTGATAACCAAAGGAAGGATTTGGAATTTTAGGTTGGAGATTATGTTTTCTTGAAGGTATCTCCATGGAAGGGTGTTATACATTTCGGTAAGAAGGGGAAATTGAGTAAAACGTAAATCGGACCTTTCGAAATTCAAGAACAAATTGGGGCAGAATCATACCATTTGACAATGCCGCCAAGTCTCTCCAAAGATCACGATGTGTTCCACGTATCCTTGTTTAGAAAATACATGCCTGACCTAACGCATGTTGTCACCTATGAGGAATTAGAACTGGAACTCGATCTATCTTATTGCGAAGAGCCTTTCAATGTTCTTAATACAAGAGAATAAGTGTTGAGAAACTAGATGACTCGTCTGGTAAATGTTCTATGGAGAAACCATAAGATGGAAGAGGCAATGTGGGAACCCGAGGAACATATGATGAAGAACCACCCGAGTCTTCTTATGCAGTAAAATTCTATAAATTTCAAGGTTTAAATTATTTGAAGGAGGGGACAGTGTAACACCCCAAGCTTCCACAGTATGCTTCTATTTGAATAATACAGTAGCGTGTGTTGTACGCAACTTCGAGTTCTACCACACCACAACCAATCAAACTAGCCTTTATGAATATTAATACAAATTTTTTGAAATTTTATAAATTTCATCTTTCAAAATGGAGTTCATATTTGGATTCGGAATATTCAAATTATCTAAGGGTGAATTTTTGGTATTTTTCTGAAAACATTCAATTTTTAATAAATAGTGAAAACAGTGAGTTATAGTTTAAAACCAAATTATTATTTAAATAATTATTTATTTTATTTAAATTTATTTTAGGTAAAAATAGATACATAATACCTATATATTTCCAATGTAATTCATTGTATTCATTTTGTAATAATATGAGATATATAAAATTTTATTGAACTTTTTACCGTGTTTTACCCACCTCCTATGTGTATTTGAAAATTTACATAAAACATAATTTTACAACTTCTGTGAGTTGAGTTTAAAAATTCCAAAATACATGGTTAATATCAAAGAGTAAAATGAGGTTTAATAAGATAAAAATAATTTTTGGTGAATTGTAACTTTTATCTTTTATTTACCACTGTTAAAAGTAAATAGGGTAATTAAAGATAAAAATGATATTATTATTACCCTAACACATGTAAAAATTCTATTTGTTAAGTATTATTCAGCCAAAAAAACCTTAATAATAATATATGATCCTTTATTTCCCCTTGGATTAGATTAGGACATTTATTATTATTTAATTCAAAGAGGAGTTAAAAGAGATAAAATAAAAGTTTAATAACTAAAACATTTTTAATATAGGGTTAAATAGAAGAAGAATTTAACTATAAATATTCAATAGAAAGGTACAAATATTTCCTTCATAATGGTATTTTATTTATATTTTTTAGAAATTAAATAATTTAATTTATTTATGACACAATGATGATGCAGTAATTACTTAATTAATAAAATATTAAAATAATTGATATTATAAATATCCAAATAAATGTAATTTGGGACTTTTAATGAATTACACTAATTTTATAGGTTAATAATACATATTAGGGTTGGTTATATTATTATTTTTTGATGTAATAATGCTGTTATAAATTTAGAAAAAAGAAAATACTAAATAGTGTCAAAATTGTCATAAAAGAGTTTTTAAAACAAATATTATATTATAAATTGATATTTTATTCCTAAAAATATATGGTTCAGACAAAAGACTTATGTAATTATATTTTTATCATTAATAAACCACTTGGGGTTCTCTTGGATGTATATAGTATGTTTATTAACCAAATAATATAAAAATACAAGGAGACATGGTAAAGGTCCAACTTTTTAACTAAGAGTGAAATCTAAAAGATAAAATTAATATAGTGACCCAAACCTGTATAAAACCTATTGGTTGAGTGTTTTTAGACCCACCCCCACCTTAAACTCTAAATAATTAATTTTGGATCTATTGTAAACCGAAAAAGATTTTATTATAAAATAATATTCCTAGCTTTTCCTAAGGTTCCCCTCACCCCTCTTATAAAAGGGAACCCCTTCTCTCTAATTCACACCATCAAAGCCATTTGGCTCTTCCAACCCCTTCCCAAATTCCCTCTCAACTACCCCCAACATCTTAGATTCATTACTTTAGTTAAAAAAAAACTACCGTATTGATCTCTTTTGATCAAATAAAAAAGAAGAACCCGAAGAAGAGGTAAATATTTCATCACCTCTTTCAAGTTCCTTTCTTCGTCCACTTAATCATTCGTTGTTGTTTCCATTATAAAATAATTAATCCAGTATCTTCTATATAATTTTATGTTATTATAAATATAGCTCACCCATATATATTATTCTATCCATCCTTTTAATGATATGTCACTATATGTGCATACGTACGGCTTACCGGCTCCACGTCGTGGTGTAATTGTTATTCAATACATTATTATTTTGATGGGTAAAATAATGATGTGTAATTGATGTAAATAATAAATATAATATGATAATGATTCTGTATATAATATATAACATCTAATTATATATTATTTTAATATCAAAAGAATGATATTGTCGCTCATGCGTACGTGCGGATTACAATCTCCACGAACGCGATGAGATTCATTCCCCATCGTATCCATTCAAGAATAATTTTCATTTGATCATTAAAAATAATGTTTAAATACATAATATAATTATTAATATGAAAAAGATACATCCCATCCATAACAAATATTACTCACATAACAATTAATATAAAGGAAAACGAATCTGTTAACACCCGAAACGACGATAATACTAAGATATTATTAACAACGCAATGTGAAAAGATCATATATGATATCATATTAATGTATATGATTTCTGTATAATTTAATAACAATTATTTCGCAATTATAAAAGAGGTTAACCAACCCTTGACCAAGGAAAAGTACATGGAAAGTGTTAATTTCACAATCTCTTCATTAGCCGAGGTAGTTTATATGTAATTATCTACTTGGACCTCTTTATCATCCACATCCAAGTTTCATAAAAATATATTTCAAAACATTCCTACTATTTTATATAATATGGGTTAAAGTAATTTATTCACTTTTTGGAATTTTATAAGATTTTTATAAAGGAATATTTTCGTTTTTTTCCAAACAAGGTACTTTTTGACCTTTTCGATGAAATTAAAGTAAGAATGTTTTTTAACTTATATGGCGGGTGTAGTTATTTTCTGCCATTATAACATCATCGATGCTTCCCTTACAATCTTATAAGAATATTTTCAATATAAATGTTTTCTGTATGATTATTTTACTCTTAAATGATTTCTAAATAGAAAGATATATTTCTCTATAAAAAGGATCTGATTTCATCTATGTCAACATCCTTTGATGGATTCTATGTTTATTTGAAGTTGATTTATTATGATACAAAACTCCCAATTGTGTTGAAGGTTTTGTGATATGTTTGACAATAGAAGTGATATTTTCTTTCCATTCCTGGTTTATGGATAAAGTATTGAAATTTCGTATGCTAGTATTAATACGAATGTTTATGTTATGCTTAAACCTTTTCATATGAGGAATTAATTGGGCTTAAGAAGTGATGGATGAAGCCTAATATAGCTCCTCAATTTTTCGGTGGGTCTAATGAGACAAACTAGTGTTTTGACACAAGGCCATGAAAAAATATTATTTGTAGTCTTGGTATAAGGCCTTGATTATGTGGTTATGAAAGTTTGGCATTATGCATTCCATCAATTTGAAAGTGGCTATTGATATTGCCTGTGATTATTCGACTAGTAGAATATATATGTGAGTAAGTAAATTTAATTATTTTGATTTATACTTGACATATTATGATGATGTTTATGTTGAAAATGATTTTTTTTTTCGTTCAATAAAATCCCATAAATGTTTATTCTTTTTTATGAACGTTTTTTCTATATTGTTATCCTTACTGAGCATCTATGCTCACCCCTTTAAATAATTTATTTATACTAGGATGCGAAGAATTATATTATGACTGACCTACAGGTATAGTCTATAAGATCTTAGTGTTTTCTATGGAAATAATTTTTTGTAGTTTTACATTTTTTGATGTAATGTAAACCTTATGAATGTATCTTGTACTCCCAAGGATACTAAACTAATTTGTCATTAGAGACATGATATTTTGTGATCATTCCAATGTTATGTAATAATGCATTGAATCAGGGTAACTGGGGTTGGGGCATTACAATATCACTTTTTATGTTCACGATGTATCATTTTTAAATTTTAAATTTTTTTAATGTACAAAATTCGACGCCCCTTTTTATATCTCCATTATAATTTCTAGTAAAATAAATTTAACATGGATGAGGAATCAAACATTATCAAATTCACTCACCCCTTAAGGGGTTTGAAAAATATACCCCCTTTTTCAATGAACAGAAATCTGACTCCATTACGGGTCGTAAGAGGAAAGGATTAAGTATGTACATGTGGGGAAATATATACATAGACCTGGGAAGTGGGTTTTCCACATCCATATTATCTATGTGTGTGAGTGTGTGTGAGTGGGGGGGTGACTATACTCCAAGATCTAATAAATGCCTCTAAAATACATCCTCATGTATGTAAATTGTCATTATATTTTCATGTGAATGTTTTATAGGCACAGACTCCAAATTCACTAACCCATGTTCAACATTATCATTGATTTAGTGATATGTGATTTCAATGTCATTCATCATTTAGTAATGGATGAATTATTTTGTAAGGTCGATATTACATGAATTATTTTAACTAATTTTGATAAAATATTTCACATTAACTACATAATAATTAATATTCTCATTTTTATATATCAATTATTGGTAATATTGAGTGGTCACAATTAACACAATTTATAATGTTATCAATGAAATATATTACTATTTATTTATAGGAAAATAAATGCACAATAATGTAGATAGAATACACTAGATCATGTTGAATTTTTAATATCTTATAAACTAACCAAATATGAATTTATATATCACAAATATTTTTATTATAATGTTTCACTACAATGATAAAAGAAATTTGTAGTGACTTGGATATATTATAGTTTTCCTTCCATTAATTTTAGACTTCTTTACTTGACATTATCTTAGTATTTTATGGATTAATAAGATAAATACACAATTTAAAGTCTTATTGTTGTTAATTATGGGAGTTTGTTGATTATCTAACTATATTTTGTGACATTAACCTCTTTTCCATATTCATCCCTTCATAATTTCATTTGGGTAATAATCGATGTTATCATTACAATGGAATCCCCAAATCCTAATTTTTTTAGAACCATATTTGAATATTTGTATTGATAGATGAATGTTCTATTTTATCCCTATAATACATACAAACAATTTAAAAAAGGATAACTCCCTAATCACTAACATTTCAAAGTCGCACCTCATGAGTTCTCAAAACTACCTACGCCACTATTAATTCAATCCACAAAAGATTATGACATAAAAATAAATGTTAAGAATAATCCATTGGTCACTATCCATATTTATATATAGATTATGATATACTACATTATTTTGGAAACCAAGATTATCCTTGTATAGAACAAGTTGAGAATACCATTATCTCAATACATGATTTATCTTATTAATTGATTTCTTTAGCTTATTTTACTCATGTATATGAATAATAAAACTATTTTATACATGATATACACCTCATCTTCTGATAATTCATTAAAAAATAAATATTTTATATCCATTTAGAATACCTTGAATATTCTTTTCACCACAATGGGAAATAATAATCAGATTTTTTTCAACCTAGGAATGAAAGAAAATGTTTTCATATACATTGATACCTTCAATATTGGAGAATCCATTACACATAATTCATTCATTGTTATGAATCACAAATACATATTTATTTCTCTTTTACAAAAAAACCAATTCGGTCATGATGATGTTCATATACATCATCCTCAAAAAAATCTATCATGTTTGATTCTTCTCATTTTTGTCAAGATCATCCCAAAAATCCCAAACCTAATTATCATCATTATAAGCCTAGTCAAAACACATTAGATCTAATTTATATAATAGTTATGTTTTACAATGAAAATTCATTCTCCTCATTTTTATTGGTTATTCCTAGTCCCCAATAGTATTTTAATCATAAATTTTCTCCATTATTTTGTACTTGTATTTAATATCTAGTATATAATCATTATAATAATCATTAATTTCTTCTTCAAAATGAACATTATAATTATGTTCTCCCACCATTTAGATACTTAATTACTCATCACTCACTTCTAGAATCTCCATACAATTTTTATAAATATTCTAGACTAATTTCACTATTTTGATGAACTTTCATTCAATAAAATTTAAATGATTTATCTTAAAATACTTTTATTTCATTATTTCAGATGAGTATCCAAGAAAAATTCCTACATCACCATAATATTCAAACATCTTTTGTTTCACTTTATTGATAAAAATTCACTTACTTATAAATAATCAAATTACTTTCAACATTTCATTATATATATATCTCATATTTTATATATATTTTTTTCTAGAATAAAAAAATCATTATAATAAATATTGACAGAGGATATGAATTTATCCTTAAGAAAATAGGTTGTTCTTTTTCAAAAGGAATTATTTTGGACATGTTGTTTTTATCTAACATCTCCTCTAAAATACACCATTTTTTTGAGAATATATCATTACTATAACATGGTTCCTTACCCCATTACATTGAATATAATCCTCCTATTTCGATTTGGAAAACTCCTTTCCATTATCAATCTAAAATTTGATAATTTTCAACCACAACATCCTTTTAACATTCCTCAGGTAATGAGTAATGCATCCGAAGACCAGAAAATTTTGGGTGATGAACATGAAGCATGCCATCCAAATGTAATCATCATTGAATGACATGTAATAAATAATCCCATTAAACACCTATGGTGAAATCACCCCACAAACATCAATATTCAAAAATTCAAGAATCATTGTTTAGGTATTATCATTTATCTTGTATATATTCATAATAATATTACATTTTTTGACTGACATGACAAGTGTTTGTGCAAAAACTTGATAATCAATGGACACCGTGATCTTTATCATTCTTCAATAAATTTTCTCAGGATTTTTTTCTCATGTGACCAATAATATTATGGAAATATTAACTTTCTTCTTCCGTGGATAGAAAAAAATATTATTCTCCACTGATGTCATAGAGATTCCCCTTCATATGCTTCATTATCATAAAATCTATTATAACCATCAAATTGATGATACAATTGTTTATCGTAAAATTTTTTATATTTTGGGATTCAATAATGTTACTAACACATAGAATGTTTTGACCAAGACTCCCAAAACCAATACATACTTAAGCCTCATGTGTTTCCCTCAAAATTTGTCTTTTACTTAGAAAATAATTTCAAATATTTCATTGTTTTAAAATATAGTAATTTTTTTTCATTTATCATTCTTGTTTTTATATCCTTGTTTAATATAATATAAAGATGAACTTTTTTATGAAGTGACCATACACCGACATAATCTGAAGATTTTATAGATATCACTGCAACTACTTCTTTCTTAGATATTTTTTTAATATGTTATTTTTTACTTCACACTTTTTTATGTTTCTTACATTTTATATGGATCTAAATATTATAAAACAACTTCTTTTTTCAAAGATTGAAATTGATTTTATTTTTTTTCACATGTTTGATGATTCTTTGAGCATCTATGTATAACTCCTTTTGGTATTTAAAGATGAATTATTATCCATTACTAATGATCAATACCTGCACATATAACCATATCCACCAAACTAAATGTTTTATTCATTAAAATTATAAATTAAATACTAAAATGTTCTTTCTTGACTTCATTGTACTTTTCCCCACTAGAACCTCCTTTATATGGTAAATAGATTTGTTAAATGACACATACTGTAACACCCTGAGATTTAATGAGATATATTATTTTAAATTTCTTTGATGTCTTCTATTATACACCACACCAAGATTAGCTTGTACTATACGCAACACTTTATTATCTTGTAGTATACACAGCAATATTCTTGGCTTGTGTTACAAACAATTTCATGTTTTTGTGGGAATTATTCTACACAAAAATAGGCATAGATTTTGTTTAATGTATAAATGAAATAAGTTTTGATTATGTTATACGCAACACCAAACGGGGCTTTCATTACATGCAACACTGACTTGGATTTCATTACATGCAATCAAGACTTTTTTCGATACCGTGTGTAGTACGCAATACCAAGTCTCACTAAACGAGATATTATTATAAAATTATTATAAACTAGCTGTTATGAATAGTAATACCCACTTTTTTAAATTTTATAAATTTTATCATTCAAGATGGAATTCATTTTTTTATTTGGAAAATCTAAATTACCCTAGGGTGAATTTTTGGTACTTTTCTGAAAACATTCAATTTTTGATGAATAGTGAAAACACTGAGTTACTATTTAAAAACCTACTTTTTATTTTAATAATTATTTATTTTATTAAAATTTATTTTATGTTAAAATAGATACACAATACCTATATAAGTTCAATGTAATTCATTGGAGTCAGTTTATATAAATTTTAGAGATATAAAAATTATATTGAAATTTTTACTGTCTTCTACCCACCTCCTAGGAGAATTTGAAAATTTATATAAAACGTAATTTTACTACGTCTGCGAGTGGAATTTCAAAAATCTGAGAGACACAGTTAAAATCATTGAGTAAAATTTGGTTCAATAAGATAAAAATAATTTATGGTGAATAGTAACTTTTTTACTTTTACTTACCACGATTAAAAGTAAATAGGGTAATTAAGGGAAAAAATGATATTATTATTACCCTAACACATGTCTTAATTATATTGGATAAGTGTAATTCAACCAGAAACAACCTTAGGAATAAATTATTACCCTTTATGTCTACTTGGATTACATTAGGACATTTTTAATTATTTTATTTAAAGAAGAGTTAAAATAGTTAATATCAATGTTTAATAACTAATTTTTTTTAATATATGATTATACATAATATGCATTCGAATATAAATATTAATTAGAAAGATAAGCATATTTTATAAATAATGTTATTTTATTTATAATTTTTAGACAATAATTAATTAATTTATTTATGACACAATGATGATGCAGTAATTACCTTATTAATGAAATATTAACAAAATTGATGTTATAAATACACAAATAAATGTAATTTGAGACTTTTTATAAATTAAAATAATTTTTTAGGTTAATATGACATGTTATTATTTATTTAGTTAACTTATATCGAACTAATAATTCTATTATGATTTTCAAAAAAATCAATTACCAAATAGTGTCAAAATTGACATAAAATAGTTTTTAAAGAAAATATTATATTATTAATTTCAATTATATTTCTAAAAATATAAGGATCGTCCAAATGACTTATATAAGGTTATATATATTAATAATTAACCACTTGGGGTTCTTTTGTCTTTTTATAGTATTTTTATTAACCATATAGTGTAAGAACATAAGAAGACATGGTAAAAGATAAATTATTTAACTTAGTGTTAAATTTAAATGATAAGGTTAAAATAGTAACCTAAACTTTTATAAATCCTATTGTTTGAGAGTATTTTGACCAATACCCACTTTAGCTTTGAAAGAAATCATTTCGAATCTATTATAAATCGAATATAACTTTATTATAAAATAATATTGTAAGTTTTTCAAAACATTCCCCTCTCCTCCCTTATAAAAAAGGAATCTCTTCCCTCTTCTCTTCACAACCTTTTGATCCTTTAAGCTCATCCAATACCTTCCAATTTCTCTTCTCAACCTCTCTAGTTATTTCATAGTGCTTATGGTATTCTCAAAAGACCAACTCTAGTTCCCTAAGAAGAAGTTTAAAGGAGGTGCGTCGAGGAAGAGGTAATCTCTTCTACCGACTCCTTCATGTTTCTTTCATCTTCTACTTCCTATTATTTATTTTTTTAATTATAAATTAATAACATAAGTATTAATTATATACTTATATGTTATTATAAATATGAAACAACCCTATTTCACCTTCTATCCATCCTACGGAAAATGAAATCACCGCATGTGTGTACGTACGGAATACCGTCTTCACGCCGTGGTGTAATCAGTTTTTTCACCACCACTATACATGGATGGGTATAATGGTGTAAAGAATAAATTTATATGATTATTATAACATCATAAAAATTCTAATATATTATATAATCCACTAAAATTCCATTCAATAAATATGGGAATAATATCATCGCTCGTGCGTATGTACAGATTACCATCTCCACGACACGATGAGATTCATTTTCCATGTAAACAATTCAACAATGACTATAAAGTATATATAATAATTAATCATGAAATATATGACATAATAATGCTATTGTATTTATGTATATATATATTTATGTCATCTACTTAATTCCATTCAATTCAATAAGGAAATGAAAACAGTGTTCATGCGTACGTACAGCCTACCGTCTCCATGAACAGTGTATTTCTTTCACTTTATTAATATATTATATATATGTATATTCTGAATATATATTATATATAAATCATGTTTTATATTCTGTAATTAAGTAATCATGATCTAAGTAATCATATTAATAATTAAAAGTCAAAACACGGATGATAAATGAAACGATTTTACACAAAACGCTACTTTAACATGGAATTTACAAAAGAATGGGTAATATAAAGTCATAAGTGAATAATATATGAAATCATAAATATTATTATGGTTATGTTAAAAGTTAATTATATGTTTAAATCCACTATAAAGGAGTCTTCGACACATATAGAAGAAATTGGACATGACATAAGAGATAATTTTGCAATCTCATTTTTATCAGAGATTTCTTATACGTAAGTATTTATTATTGTTTTATTTTTCATCGATTTCCATAAAAATGTTTTTCATAAAGTGTTTAATATTCTTCAATTTATGTTTAAAGTCATTTTTAACCCTATTTTACTTTTACTTTGTGTTATGGAAAGAATCTTTCTTTTGTTTACCATATGTGGTACTTTTTGACATTTCTGACAAAAGTAGGAGGATAATGTTTTTTTAAATTATGCAGCTTGAAATGATTTTTACAGTTTCATAACGACTTTTTTTAATGAAGCTTCATCTAAAACATTTCATGATTGTTTTCAAAAAAAATCCTTTTATTTAAAAATTTCATGGAATTTTGAGAAAAGAAAATGTTTTTTATGAAGAAAGGATATTTTCCTCAAAAATTCATTTCAAGTGTTTTATGAAAACTATTTTCCATATAAGATGACATTATTAGGTATGTTTATGTTTCAAGTATAATGTTTATATTATTTACATGGTTTGAGTTTTCTTATGATGAAATGACATCGATTTCTATTATATGGATTATAATATGATGGGATGATGTTTATGAAACCCATTTTATTCGTTGGGTTATTCTGAATGATGTATGTTTATTTTGTGGCACACGAAAGAATAATTTAATTATGAGATGGGTGGGACCTATATCTCCCTCCAATACATTAGGTAAAGATTTATATCTCATGAGATATACATGGCTATAATGGTAAGTTAATCAAGTTCAGTGTTACATGACTCAAATGAGGAGTGAAATCGATTTAGAAAGGGACTTTGTCCACTAAGATGGTCTTGGAAGAAATTCTTTGGCTACTATAGAAATCATATCATGTGGTTAATGGTTAGCCAAAATTACATGATTTATTCCCATGATATTTTATGATGATTGATGTTCCATTATGATCTATTCCTTACGTATTTCCAAGATTCATTTCACAACTCCATATTTTGATGTTTAAACATTATCTTCATGTGTTTAAGTTCAAATGTAAGTGGTTTGATTTTTTTTATCCATGTGTACCCTTACTAAGAATTTGATATCACCCTTTATATGTTTTCTTTTCCCCATGATATAAAGAATGGTTTTAGGAAAGAAAACATAAGGGGAAGATCTTTATGGGAGATGTTGAAGATTTTTCACCATGATTAGAAGATTATGTTCCGAGCATTCAAAGACACTAAACTATTACCATCCTTTGGTGTTAGTTTTTTTTATATATTAAGTATTACTCACATGTAATGTAATTTCTATGTACATCATGATTTGGGTCTCTACAGTTGGTATCAGAGAAAAAGTTTAGTTAACCTTTGGAAACTAGGATGTGAAAACTTTAGTGAGATATCTAGAGATATTTCTATGGTATCCCTAGGGATGATCCTAAGTTTATGTATAAGTATAGGTTACAGTCCTAGAATTATGATAATGATCGTGAATAACCTATGACTAAACCTAAGATATTAGAGATTGAAAGTACTGCCTTTGACTATGTTGTTTTCCTAGCCTGATATTTGCCTCACACTATTCATTTTGTGTTTTGGAAAATGGCTGGAAACATGATGATTCATGATAATGGAGGATATGATGAACAATGGAATGATATTATTCATGAGAAACGAAATGAAATGGGAATTAGAAGTCCAAACATCATTATTATTCCTAATCAGCAATCTCATAACATGATCAATAATATCAACTTTGGTAAGTTTTATGACTCAGCTAATAAGAGAAATATGGAGTTTCATGTTGATCATGGAGGAAAGAATGTTCAATTTCCATCACGTATATCATGTGGTAAGAGGCATCAGGAAGAATGATTCAAAGGAACTGGAAGATGCTTTGGGTGTGGAATAGAAGCACACAAAGCCATTAATTGTAAATGAAAAGTCTCAGTTAACACCCTGGAAAATTATAATAGTATTTCTAAGACATCAACAATGGTTAAATGTTTTAAATGTGGAATGTACGGGCATTATGGAAACCAATTATCTAAGGGAAAATTTCATGAAGAGAATCAGCATGGTCGAGTGGGTAGTATTTATGTTGATGATGATAGAGAGACTAAAAATGATATATGAGATGAAAGAAATGATGAAGCTCATTCAGTGGTTTAAGAAGGTTGTGGAATGATTTTATGTTTATCAAGAATATGTATGATACTATGGAATAAATAAAAATATAAGGATTGTTACACTGTTCTCTTTCCTTGAGTTTTTGAAAGTATATGATGAATGGTACCGGTAACCATGAAAGTTTATTGAAATATTATTGGAAGCTAGATGATATGTGCATAATGAAAGGATAAGGAGATAATGAGATTTTTGGTAGTATTAATGAGCTCATAAATGATATAAGGACAAAGTTATATCATAGAATTTTTGTATGAGCAAAGAGTAAACTTTTTAAATCATTCATGTTTTCACTAAGGTTCAATGGGTATTCATTTTTTTCAAGAGAATACAAGATTAAGGTATTCACATGGTTGGAATGTGATAAATAAGATATATCGTATGATATATGTGGGATAAATGATGGTATTCACATGATCGGTAGATAAAATTTCTAGTAATTGTTTTCCTTATACTATGAGCTTGGATAGAAGTATTTTAGATAAGCCTAAAGATTGGAATGGATTATGTTGAACAGAAGTTAGTATTATTATGTCTAGAATTGTTTTTCGATATTATTGATGGAATGTTATAATAGTGTAGTTTAAGAAAAGAGACAACTTGTAGAATGGGCGACAACCCGTCGCATTGGATGAGGCTGTGAGAATTGCAGCCACAACCGAAGTGCGACGGGCCTTTATCGCCTACCACTGGCTTATAGGAAGTCTCTGGTTAGTAGAAACTAGTTTTATTTTTTAAGAGGTATGATATAAGAACTATAAGTCCATCTTAGGAACCATATATGATTAATCTAACTATAGATGGACTTATGTATATTTAATAACTTTTACAATCATTTTGTTTAAGATATATGGAATGACCTATCATTATATCGTATGATTGGATAACACTTCATGGAAGAAAAATTCAACTTCACTTCTTTAAGAGATGAAGTGGAAGTTGTTCAAGGCACAAACAACAGTAAGATTGTACCAAAATCAAGTAAGTATTTCTTTTAATTCAACAATTATTCAAATTTTGGGAAATGATCTTGAAAACAAAAAAAACTTTATCCTAGTATCTGATGAATCAGATGGTAGCTTAAATAATCACAAATTTATGGCGTTGTGATTGTTTGTGTTTTTATATCCATTTCCTCTACCACTCTCCATCAGAACATGATGCTTAGATTTTTCTTCCATATCTATATTTCCACTGATGTTCTCCTGTGTGGAAACCCCGTGATGAGTTAATCTGGGTAACCGTTACATTTCTTACTTTACTTTTTAAAATTAAGTTTTAGTATACCTTTTACTATGTGGGTTTTTACGAACGAAACATTCAAGTAGTAAACGATTTATCACCCCGATGAATTTCGAGGGTAAAATTCATTTTAAGGGGGGTAGAATGTAACACCCCGATATTTTAGGAGATATATTATTTTTAATTTCATTTATGTCTTCTATTATACCCTACACAAATATTATCTTGTACTATATGCAACACCGTATTAGCTTGCAGTATACGGAACACTATTCTTGGCTTGTGTTACACACAATTTCATGTTTGTTTTGTGGGAATTATTATACGCAACATTAAGTATAGATTTTGTTTAATGTATAAATAAAATAAGTTTTCATTATGTTATACGCAATACCAAACGGAGTGTTCACTACACGAAGCACTGACTTCTCTTGCATTACACAAAATCAAGACCTTCTTCGATAGCGTGTGTAGTATGGAATACCAAGTTTCACTAAACGAGATATTAATATAATATTATTATGAACTAGTCGTTATGAATAGTAATACCCACTTTTTCAAATTTTATAAATTTTACCATTAAAAATGGACATCATTTTTGGATTCAGAATATCGAAATTAGCCAAGGATGAATTTTTTGTATTTTTCTAAAAACATTCAATTTTTGATGAATAGTGAAAACACTAAGTTACTTTTTAAAAACTGACCTTTTATTTAAATAATTATTTGTTTTATTTAAATTTATTTTAGGTCAAAATAGATACATAATACCTATATAAGTTCAATTTAGTTCATTGGATTCAGTTTGTAATAATTTTAGAGATATAAAAATTATATTGAAATTTTTACTGTCTTTTACCCACCGCCTTGGAGAATTTGAAAATTTACATAAAACTTAATTTCACTGCTTCTCTGAGTAGAATTTCGAAAATCCAAGAGACAAGGCATATATCAAGGAGTAAAATTTGGTTCAATAAGATAAAAATAATTTTGGGTAAATAGTAACTTTTTACTTTTATTTACCACGGTTAAAATTAAATAGGGTAATTAAGGGTAAAATGATATTATTATTACCCTAAAACATGTAATAATTCTATTGTATAAGTTCAATTCGTGAGAAAACAACCTTAATAATAATATATTACCCTTTAGGTCCACTTGGATTAGATTAGGACATTTATTATTATTTTATTTAAAGAAGAGTTAAAATAGTTAAAATCAAATTTTAATAGCTAAAACATTTTTAATATATGGTTATACATAAGATAAATTAGAATATAAATATTCTTTATATATATAAAAATATTTCCTAAATAATGGTATTTTATTTGTAATTTTTAAACATTAATTAATATAATTTATTTATGACACAATGATGATGCAGTAATTACCTTATTAAAGAAATATTAACATAATTGATGTTATAAATACCAAAATAAATGTAATTTGAGACTTTTTATAAATTCAAATACTTATTTAGGTTAATATGACATGTTATTATTGATTAAATAAACTTTTTTTGAACTAATCATGGTGTAATGATTTTCAAAAAAATCAATTACCAAATAGTGTAAAAATTGACATAAAATAGTTCTTAAACAAAATATTATATTAATAATTGTTTTTATATTGTTAAAAATATAAGGTTCGAAAAAATGACTTATATAAGGTTATATATATTAATAATTAACCAATTGGGGTACTTTTGTCCTGTTATAGTAAGTTTATTAACCATATAGTATAAGAAAACAAGAAGACACGGTAAAAGTTATATTATTTAACTTAGAGTTAAATCTATATGATAAGGTTGAAATAGTACCCTAAACTTGTTTAAATCCTATTGTTTGAGATTATTTAAACCCATCCAAACTTTGGATTCTAAATAAATCAATTTGGAGCTATTATAATCCGAATATGACTTTGTTATAAAATAATATTTTAAGTTTTTCAAAGATGCCCCTCTCCTCCCTTATAAATAGGGCACCCCTTCCCTCTTATCTTCACACCATTTTGAGACTTGATTGTCATAAAATACCTACCAATTTATCTTTTCAACCTTTATAGTTATATCATAGAGGTTATGGTATTCTCAAAAGACCAACTCTAGTGCCCTATGAAGAAGTTTAAAGAAGGTGTGTCGAGGAAGAGGTAATCTCTTCTACCGACTCTTTCAAGTTTCTTTCTTCTTCTACTTAATCTTCTTTAGTTGATTCATTATAAAGTAATAACATAAGTATTACTTATATAATGATACATTATTATAAATATTAACAACCCTACTTTACCTTCTATCCATCCTATCGAAAATGAAATCACCGTGTGTGCGTACATACGGAATACCGTCTCCACGCTGTGGTGTAATCAGTTTTTTCACCACCACCTTACTTGGATGGTTATAATGGTGTAAAGAATAATGATATATGATTATTATAAAATCATACTTATTCTATGATATTATATCATCCACTACAATTCCATTCAATAAATATGGGAACGATATCATCCCTCGTGCGTACATACACATTACCGTCTCCATGACGCGATGTGATTCATTTTCCATGTTAAAAATTCAAGAATGACTATAACGTGTATATAATAAGTAATGATGAAATATATGAAATAATAATTCTACTGTATTTATGTATATATATATTTATGTCATCTACTTAATTCCATTCAATTCAATAAGGAAATGAAAACAGTGTTCATGTTTACGTACGGCCTACCGTCTCCATGAACAATGTATTTATTTCCATTTATCGATATATTATATATATGTATATTATGAATATATATTATATATAAATAATGTTTTATATTCTGGAATTAATTAATCATGATCTATGTAATCATATTAATAATTACAAGTCAAAACACAGACAATAAATGAAACGATTTTACCCAAAACACTACATTGACATGGAATTTAAAGATGAACGGGTAATATAAAGACATAAGTGAATCATATATGACATCATAAATATTAATATGGTTCTATTACAAGTTAATAATATGTTTAAACCCACTATACAGGAGTATCGGACACATACGGAGGAAATTGGACATAAGGTAAGGGATAATTTAGCAATCTCATTTTTATCCGAGATTGCTTATACATAAGTATTTACTGGAGTTATATTTTTCATCCTTTTCCATAAAAATGTTTTTTATAAAATGTGTAATATTATTAAATGTATTTTTGAATTCATGTTTACCCCTACTTGAATTTTAATTTGTGTTATGGAATGAATATTTCTTTTTTTTACCATATGTGGTACTTTTTGACTTTTCTGACAAAAGTTAGAGGATAATGTTTTTTAACTGATACGGCATGAACATATTTTAATAGTTTCATAACAACTTATTTAAATGAATATTCATCTTCAAAATTTCATGATTATTTTCTAAAAAATCCTTTTATTTTAAAATTTCATAGTATTTTGAGAAAGGAAAATGATTTTGATGAAGAAAGGATATTTTCCTCAAAAATTAATTTTAAGTTTTTTTATCAAAACTATTTTCCATATATGATGAAATAATTATCTATGTTTATGCTTCAATTATAATGTATCTATTATTTACATGGATTGAGTTTTCTTATGACGAAATGATATCAATTTCTTTTATATGGATTATGATATGATGGGATGATGTTTATGAAACCCATTTTATTCATTGGGTTATTCTGAATGATGTATGTTTATTTTGTGGCACACAAAAGAATGATTTTTTTATGATATGGGTGGGTCCTATATCTCACTCCTATAAATTGGGTAAAGATTTATATCTCATGAGATATACATGGCTATAATGGTAACTTAATCTTGTATAGTGTTACAGAACTAAAATGAGGAGTGAACTCAATTCAGAAAAGGGACTTTGTCCACTAAGATGGTCTTGGCAGCAATGCCTTGGATACTATAGAAATAATATCATTTGGTTAATGGTTTTCCACAATTACACGATTTATTAACATGATATTTTATGATAACTGATGTTCCATTATGATCTATTCCTTATGTACATCCAAGATTTATTTAAAAACTCAATATTTTGATGTGTAAACATCATGTTCATGTTTTTAAGTTCAAATGTATATTGTTTGATTTATTTTTTACATGCTTACCATTAATGAGCATTTGAGCTCACCCTTTATATGTTTTCTTTTCCCCAAGATATAAAGAAAGGTTTTAGTTAATAAAACAAAAGGGGAAGATATTTATGGGAGTTGTTGAAGATCTTTCACCATGATTAGAAGATTATGTTCCGAGATTCCAAAGACACTAAACTATTACAGTCCTTTGGTGTCAGTTTTTGTTATATATTAAGTATTCCGCACATGTAATGTAATGTCTATTTACGTCAAGATTTGGGTCTCTATACAATTCCTAAAATAATGACCCCTAATATATGAGTCAATATTTTTATTCCTTTCTGTAGTTACAATAGTATTTATTACTATTTAGGTTTTCTGATTCTCTGTTATACAAAATTGAACATATAACCACGAGATGGGAATTTATGTATTGGAATCGACCAAATCTACCTTCTTCATGTGATCAAACACTCTACCATATTTTTCATTATGATATGTGTTATGTTTTAGTTAATATTTATATAATATTATTAATTTACCTCCATGCTTCTCCTTTACCTTTACCACATCCCATTTGATCAAATTTCTGGATTTTAGATTGGGATTAAAGAGTCTATGTTGATCTTTTTTAAGCCATACTAATGACTTCTCCCTCAATATCGTAGATGTGTTTAGCTCAATATTTCTTCAATTTAGTCAAATCATTTAAATTATGTGTATTAATTTCAATATTGAGTTTTTATTTAATAATATTCCCCATGATTCTATAAATTTTCGAATTGCTCCTTTCAATTTATACCTTCAACTAATATTTACATTCTTCCTAATACTATATATAGAATTTGTTTTCAATAACCACTTATTTGGATTTATTTTTAATTGATTTAAAAATATGTATCTCATCAATTGAAACATATTTTTTTCTAGATAAGGTTCCCCTTCTACATCTACTATATCATAATCATTATCTTCCCTTGTCTATGAATTTTCAACAATAACTATAAAAACATGTTCTTTTTGGACTTCCCATTCCTCAAATTTTCCACCTCAATTTATTATAAACTATTATCCTCTTTTGAAATAAAGTTATTATTCTATGAAAAAAATTCGTAGTCATCCTCATACCTTTAAAATTATTTGAATATTTCATTATAGGAAATTATGCATCCTCAGCATCTACTTCCATCATATTAGAACACTTTTTTGTAGGGTTACTATCCTTTACACATCAAAAGGACATGAGTGAAGGGTTCCATTTGAAATTTAATTTTTCACTTTTAATATTTTCAAAATGGAATGAAACAAATTAATAACAACTTCTTTATTTTGATTGTTATTTAAGGTAATAAAATACAATTCCTATAATTCCACTTATTAAGTGTTCCCATTTTCAAAATATTAATTGTCTTCAATCCTCATCCCATATGGAATAAGAGTTATCTGAATTCTATCTAATAATATATCATTTAGAGATTTATCCTTGAGAATAATTTTATTTATTTAATAGATGTGGAAATACTATTAGGACACACTTGATGATTTTCACATCATTTAGGGTCTCTTAGAGTCCACAAAAATACTCTAAAATTATATTTACTAGATAAAATAAGGCATTAATAGATTCATTTTATATTATCATTACGTCATAAAACATGTTCCATAACACCTTCAATTTATATTCTTATAATTTTGTGTCATCTCCATAGATATCAAGTATCTTTTCCCCCATGACATGTGTGGATTTATAAAACATCACCTTTAGATATTTTTTTTTGAAAAAGTACCCCTAATGAATTTATCCCCTAACCATTATCATCCAAAACTTTTTTTCACTTCCTAATAAGTATCCACTATCCATAAAAACTGACATCCCATGAATAGTATATATGTGATCAACCTTTTCTAAAGAATGAAAATAATTATTCATATGAATATTGAAAATTTGAAAGTTATTTCCCTCATATATCATAATATTTATATTAATTTCAACCATGGATTCAACCAATAGGATAGTTCAAATTACTTGATCATTTATCTTTGATACTACTTGTTGTCCCTAAGAAAGATAGAACCCTTGATTGAGAGAGGTGAATTATATTATTTAAATTTCATCAGTCGACCCTTTCGATCGATCACTTTGTATTATTCATAGGATCAAATATCTCCGTCACTGGAAATACAATGTTATAAGAAAGTAAATAGGTAAAAAATAAATTTTGAAATGGTTCACTCATAGAGGGATAACCCAACAAGTATACAGTGTTGATGTGTTGATGTAATAGAATCAGTAAGAACACTTATTTTTTTAAACTGTTCAAAGTGGACTCACATTCCCAATTGTTTAAGAATAATCACTTTGAGATATCATGTTCTATTAACTCACTAATATCATGTAATTCGAAAATTCATTCATCATGTAACTGATGTTTACAGACTACTCGTTCATTTGATTCCTCATATGTGTTTAATTAAATATAGTTACACCAAATATGGTGAATTATAAAGATCCTTATTCATTAACATAGCATATTAATCTTTTCCATATAAATTTTGGGAAATTTAATTAAGCTTCATGTAATATATCTTTTGTAAAAATGATGTTGTTGTAAATAAAATTTCTAAAAAAAACTAGTTAATTCTATTACCATTTGTGATTTTTTTTGTATACTCTATGATGCAAGGATAATATTTTTGTAAGACATATTTGAAAAAAATATCATATTCCATATATAATTTTTCTTTATTACACAATAAAGTTATTATTTCCCTATTTATTAGTTAAATTGATAAATTGTGCAACTATTCGTGATTCTAGAAAATTTGGCTTCTCTGTTCATGAATTCAAGCATGGTCATGCAATTCCCTTCCATGAGTCGATCGACTTCGTGTGAGAGTATTCTTAATTTGTGTGAGAATCCTTCATTTTCTTCAAATCACTACCCCATAATCTCAAATAGGATCCACACACCCATAGATCCTTTCATTCATGATTAATTTAGGGATTTATCCACTATAGAACCTCTTCATCATACATTGTCAAGAAACACAATAGAAAATCTTTGAAACATAATTTTGATGAATATTTTTATGACATATATCTTATGAAGGTGTATAATAATATTTCCCCTCATAGAAAATTACATTTCATTTTATACCTACCACTACTCAATTTAGAATAAAACTCTCGGTAAAATTGAATTCCTAGCCTTAGATAGTGTTATTTCACTCATTAGAGATTTATGACAAGGGTTTTGGGTTTACATAACCACATTACATAAAATTAAATTTCCCTAGTTTTCCAGGTCTAATTTAGATGAATGTGTTGACTAAATAGTTGTATAAAATTTTTGTATTGGGTATTACATTCAAAATATAAAGTATCTTGAAGTTAATAATGTTGGAAAGATTATATCCTACATGACTACCATCAAGTAATTTCACATAACATCATATAGATTATTAAAATGGAAAGATATATTCTTGATAATAAAATATCCATGTGAATGGATATTTTGAATCAAATTACATGGGTTTTTGAGATTTGATAGTACAGTGGGAGAAAAAAATGATTTTTAATCAATAATTTCAAAATTGGTAATAAAGATGCATTACATGATGTGTATTTGGAATAAAAAGTGTGTAGTAAATACACAACATGTATTGATCTGACTAGAAACATCCCAATATATAATGGACATTACCTAAGTGGGGGAAACATGAACATTACAAAGTGTGTAAATCTCACACATCATGTAATATCCATGGGATTGTTTTTTTAAAAAAGATTTATGATTCCCTTTTTGATAAAAGCTTACCCCTTCCTTCTTTCCCAATCGCATAGGAGTCCTTTGAATCCTAAGCTTGGATTTGTTATTTTTTTTGATCTGGACTCAAACTATTCTACTATCATTCTCATTGGATGTGAATTGTTAGTCTCTCCACTCTTCAGACTTTATTTCTCATTCTTGTTGATAGTAAAGATACTATTTATTGTTCTAAATATCGTTGCCTATGTTGGGTGTTCATTAATTATTCAGTTTTCTTTCTATCCAGGTTGAGTTATTAGATGATACTAGAATAGTTTTAAACCAAATACATGTCGTAGGTGGTCTATAAATTTTCCCTTAAATTTTTATAACTTTTTTCCATTTTTATGAACACCTTACCTTCCTGATGTTTATCATAAGTTAATTAAATTTCTATATTTAATCCATTTGAACATTTTCAGGTTTCCCACGTATTATGACGTTATGGTTGGGGGTTGAAACCCACAACCTTAACCACTTGTGAGGTGTGTATATATATCGTCCTCATGTTATACAACCCTATGGGTGTGTGTGAGCTCACCATATTAGTGGGAGCCTTAATTAATTGGATGATATATTAGGATATTTATGATTATTTCTTTTCAAAATGACGTCATGATATTAAAATGATTAAATGGATGAAATATAAAATGTTCAATGAGTTTAATGAGCTCATGTATTGAATATGATTTCGAGATGTGTGAATAAAATGGGTATCACTCTGAGATGATAAATTATTTTGGATTCCATGGACATTTTTACACCTTGGATCAGGCACGTGTGGGTCTGACACTTGATTACACAACATAGACCATTGAGGATTCAATGGAAATTTATAATCCTTGGATTTAGATAAATTTTTTATTCTAAGGACAATTTTAATCCTTGTATCTGGATTTCTTATATGGACCTAGACTTTCTCATTGGGATCCACCCAAGTCTTTGTCGTGTTTTCTATGGTGATGCTCCATGGACTCGATGAGGATTCCTTGGTCATTTATAGCTTGGATCCAAACCATGTAGGCCTAAGATAATGAATATTTATTTTTCATTTATACCTTGGATCCTACCCTTAGGATATGACAGTAGATTACTAAGAATATTCTGCAATATATGTTTTATCATTCTATACAGTATACCCCAGTTTTGAGTTCTACATTAAAAATGAACCTTGTTAATGGTGTTTTATTATAGTTTTCCCTTGACATGGGTGTTTGATTATAATTTATATATTGGAAAATGATAATCCTACTTATTCATTTAATTTACTATTATATACTAATAATTAATTTTATATATTTTACACTAAATCAACTTATACACACAATGTGGATTTGTTATAGACACCATTGGTAGTTGACTATTGAGTGTTATCTTACACCCTATTTGGGCCACCACTGTGTACCCAAACTGACTTCATGGATGAAGGTAGGAACCAAGGAATGAGCTCTACAACATATCAAATCAAGGCTTGCGATGATCTCTACATGTTATTAATCCATGGAAACCTTATATCACATTTTCCGAAGCAAAAAAAAGCTCAGAAGGCTTCCAAATTTGAGTTTTTAGTCGGGATACCCCGTTGTTTAACATTTGAATCGGTATAAATTCTAATACGGATTTATGCTTGGCCTTTACCACATTTCAAGTCAAATATTGTTTAATTTTCTTCAATTTGACTACTTGTGATGTTGAAACAAACTTATGGATTAGAAGTTATGTCATTTTGACATTATATGGATTTTCAAATACACAAATACATGTATTTATTCATAAATATATATGTGTGTGTGTGTGTTATATATATATGTATTTATTTATTTATTAATTTTTAAAGATACGTGAAAAACATATTTTATAAATGTATTTAAAATTAATACTATAAATATATATATTAATATAATAATAAATATACGGATAACAAATTATAACTAAATATATATATATATATAATTATAAATATAAATTAATATAGAAATAAATATATATACTAATATATAAATAAATATATATGTATTAATATAACTAAATATATTTATATCAATTATGAATCTATATTAATATACAAATAAATATAAATATATATATTAATATAAATATAAAAATATATATATTAATATGGGAATAAATATATATGTATTAATATAATTAAATGTATTCATATTAATATGAATCTATATTAATATATGAATAAATATGACTATATATATAAAAATAAATAGATATATTATTAAATAGGAAAAAAACTAAATAGCGTAGTGGTAAAGGTGCAGGAGCGCAAGGGGGGAGGTTTCGGGTTCGAGTTTGGGTGGAAGTGGGGAGGGTTGTGTGGGAAAGTGTGAGATGCACGGGCACGTGCAGCGCACAAAAGTGTGGGAGGGGGTCTTCCTTGTAATGATAAATGGGGGGGGCATGCACTATTAATAGCTCCCCGACCATTTTAATTTTTTTTAATTTTTTTTGGAATTTTATCACTGCTAAAAAAAGTGATGATAAAAGGGGTTTTTATCAACGCTAAAATAGCACTGATAAAGGACCTTTTAATCAGTTATTTTTTTAGAACTGATAAAAGGGGTCTTTATCAACACTTTTCCGAGTGCTGATAAAATGGACCCCCATTTTATCTTCGCCTCAATTAACAATGCTTTTCTAGAGCTATTAATTCCCTTTTATTGTGTAGATAAATGAAATATTTTCAGTAGTGTGTATTGGGATTCACAACTCCATGTTAAGCTGGGAGATGGAGTACTACCAGTATTCAATTTCAAGAGGTGTTTGTTGATGAGTTATCCAGACACCAGTTGCACCTCAACAATAAAGTGGTCTTACTCAAGGTAGTTAGGATTTTTTACATTGATATGGTTTGTAAAGGATATATTAGTACACCCAAACCTAATAAGTAGAGTGTCATTCCATCTACGGTGAGAGTTCTTATATTAGTTGCTTATACTTTATTAGCATCCCTTTTTGATTTAGGTGTTTCATAGTCTTTCATATAAGTACCTTTTTTGGTGATACTTGGTACTTTTTTTCAGTGTTCTGATGGAGTTATGACACATGATATACTGTTTATAATCAAACCAGAGAGTGTATGCTAGTGCAGGGAGTGACCCCTTTAGGTTGGTGGTCGTACCTTCACATGTGACCTCTTTTTCCTTTAATATGGAATGTTTTTATGTAATTATTTGGAAAGATAGCTTAGTTAAATATCATTATTTTTTTGATTAATATTAGTATAGGGTGACCTTCACATCACCTTATATTGATGTTTTTGTTCACAAAGGTGAATGGGATGTACATGTGAGTAGAGATGGACCTAAGCATTGTGGGCTCTAGAGAATGACAGACCAAATTTCTAGATTATATCTAAATAATCAAGGAATATAAGAGGATAAATTCCCACCATTATTATGTTGTTTCAAAGATGTATTCCCAGATAAATGTTACGGCTTAGCTATTGAGAGAGAGAGAAAGAGTTCTCTATTGATCTAGTTCTAATAGTTTCACCAGTAATCATTTGGATTTATATGATAACTACTACTGAGCTACATGATCTCAAGAGATAGCTAGTTGACTTTTAAAAAGTTTTTTTATATGACTCGGTAATTCTCAATTGGTATTAATATACTTTTTTACAGAAAATGTTGATGTAACTCTTTGTTTATGTGTGGATAATCAGAGGTTGAACTAGTTGATGGTTAAATAATTACATCCCTACCTCATATAGATGACCTCTTTGACCAACACTAAGGATCTTGGGTGTTTTTCAAAAGTGATCAGAGATTCGGTTATCAATAAGTATTTTTTAAACCATTAGACATACCTCATACAAAATTTTATAGTAGGAATGGAATGTATGTGCTTCCAGTTATGTAATTTAGTCTCATGGACACATGAAATTATTTTATGGAACTAATGAACTAGGTTTTCCATCCATATATGTATTTTTTTATAGTTGTATTCATGGATGATATCTTGGCATATTCACACACTTAACATGACCATGCCAAAAGTATTGAGATTGTTTTAGATACACGAAGAGAGCCTCAGTTTTTTGATAAGATCACAATGTTAAACATTTTATAGACAAGATTCACTTCCTTGGTCATATTATCTTAGATAAAAAAGTATCAGTTGACCTAGAGAAGGTGAGAGTTATATATTTTTGGGAGAATACCCAGAACGCATTTGACATTAAAAGTTTATTGAGGCCAGTTTGTTATTATAGGAATTTCATATAGGTCTTATCACATATAATGGAATATCTTATAATCTTGAATAAGAAGGATATGAAGTTTATATGGTTAGACATTAGTGATAAATCCTTTTAGGGTCTCATAGGGAGAGGGAAATCTAACCTGGTCCGGATTCTACCAGATTCAGGTAGAAGAGGTGCTATATATTGTGATACATAATGACTTTGTGTAGGATTATTTTTTATGTCAGATGAGTGAGGTATGGCATAAATGTCTTGTCTTATGAGGCCACAATAGAATAACTAGCTAACACATGATCGAAATTTATCCACTATTGTTCACGGCTTGTACTATTTCAAGAAATACTTACTGGGAGATTATTTTTTGAGGTACATGGGAAAAAATTCATCAAGTATATATTTACATAGAATGAATTGAATCTTATCAAACAAAAGTGGGTGGAATATCTATATTATTTTGACATTGAGATTGCCTACACTCCCAGAAAGGGAAATGCAATTGATGGTGCACTATGTATGAGGGATCAGATATAGGATGTTCAGGAGGGCAATAGAAAGTGACAACTTATGGACATATTTTCATAGAAGAACTTGGAATTGAAATATATCCATGATAAGACTTTTCTATCATCCTTGATAGTGAATTCCACTCTTATAGAGAGGGTGAGGATGATGTGATTTTCATATTTTGAGGGCCTGGTCCTATTGGAGAGCATGGAAGTTTACTACCAAACTCTTAGTTTTATATTTGATAAGGATGAGATATTATTCATCCATGAACATGCATGGGTTCTAGTAGAAATCTGAGAGGAGATGATGCTATAATTTCATGCTTATGTTGGGGTAGTACATCCAGAATTTACTAAGATGTACCAGGATTTACACTTTATGTATTGGTGGTCAGGTTTTAAATCAGAAATAGTAGGCATTGTCACTAGGTAATCCACCTATAAGCATGTGAAAGAAGATCAGAAACGATCAGTTGGGGTGTTATAAAAGTTACCCATTTCTTGAGTGGAAATGGGATGACATTGAGATGAATTTCATAACCAGGCTTATGAGGTCACCTTGAGGTAGTGATAGTGTATGGGTTATTATGGATAGTCTAATGATGGTTTTCCATTTCTTAGTAACCAAGGATAAATTATCAATAGATCAGCTTAGGAGGCATTATGACCATGAGATTGGGAACCTTCATGGGGTTTCTCATAACATATAGAGGGAATTGGTAACAAAGGTTCTTCTTAGAGTGACATACCACCGTCAGACCGCTGAACTATCAGATCACACAATACAAGTTTTAGAGTAAATTCTTAGAGAAGGCATCTTTTATTTTGTGGGATTTTGGAAGAGTCACATACCCTTGGTTGCATTCACCTAAAAATTGATATAAGGAAACTATAAAAGTGGAATATAATGAGAATTGTTATGGAAGGTCTTTTCAATCACCTCTGTGTTGGTTTGAGGCATCATAAGCAGCACTCCTTGGACCATGTCTTTTGTAGGAGACATTGGAGAAACTCAACATAATTAATATGAAGATGGCTACTGCACAGTCTAGAAATAAATCCTATTTCAATGGCTATTGATGACCAATTGAGTTCAAGGTTGGGGATTTGGTATTTTTACCTATCTATATGAGGTTTGGGAATATATGGATTCATATTTAAGGTATACATTCACCATTATATGTTAGGACTTTCAAGATTTTAGAGATATTTAGGCCGGTAGCCTATCAGTTGAAGTTATCTCAAAGGTACAAATCCACGAATGAAATCATCCATTTTTCTTAGACACATCATTATTAATTATACCCATCTCATACTCTATAGCTTTATGAGGTTGAGTTACAGGTAGATACATCCTTCATAGAGCATCATATACATATCATTTATTGTATCATGATGTCTATCTAGGCAGGTTAGTTCCTATAAAACGAATTATATTGAAACACGACTATGTTTAGGACAATACATGGGAGCGAGAGGATGATATATGTAGTCTTGGCTGGAATTAGTTCCAGAAAATGTTCAACCACCGTGGGAAGGGAAATTTAGGGAAAAATTAATTAAATGGAATGATTATAATATCTTATATTCTTCGATGAGGTGTAGATATGCTTCTTTTATTGTTAAATTCTTGTCTAATTTCCCTTTTTGTATTAGACCCTAAATCCATGACCATCATCCAATTGGGATATTTTTTAAACAGTAATGAAGGGGCATGATTATAGGATACAGTCTAAGTATACAACATGTATTTGTAAAACAAGGAGTATCCTTAATACATGACATATAATGGTCTATGTATTACATTTCTCGACATGTAATGGATTTCCCAAGAGGGTGAAAACCCAAAAATTAAACAATATGTAAATCTTATACACTATTTAATCAACCCTAGTTAGTTTTTTATAAAATAGGCAAGGTTTCATTTTTCAATAGACTCAAATACGTCCCTTATTTATCTGTCACACTAGAGTCCTTTGATATCTAACATTTGATTTGGTGCCGGTTTTTGGTCTGGAATATTATTATTCTTCCATCGGTTTCATTACCTATAAGATATCCACAACTTAAGATAATTTATTCATTCTTATTATTATCGAGGACTGTAACTCCCCGACCCCAGATGCTCGGAGCCGGTGGATAACTTTAATACATTGGAATAATTACAAGGAATCAAGTCCTGAAGTACCGATCAGTTTAGCAGTCTTGGGGAATATATTTCATAAATTAACTTTTCATTGCAATTTCAAACATGAAATACAGAATACATAGTCCTCTGGCAATGAAATTATTCCCCTATATTAACCCTATATATAAATCATAATTCACTTCTTGGAATACTAAGAAAATAAAACATAAGAAATCGGTGACCTCGGATGCTCAGTAAGATAAATAACATAGCGAAATCTATCATAAATAATCATAAACATTTATGGAAAAGTATAAAATTGAAACACAAGACCTTTAAACATAAACATCAGCATAATATTCAAAAGTTAAGTCAAATAATTCCATTTACATATTCACATGTATATTATTCTAGTCTAATAATCACATGTAACATCAATAACTAATCTCATAATTATGGAATACATAATGTCGTACATCATAACCAAAAAGTCAAGGCCTCATGCGAAGACCCAAAATATAAATTTTCTCAAGACCTTGTGCCGAGACACTAGTTTATCTCATGAGACCTACAAATGTATAGAGGGGATATAGAGGGCCCCATTTTTCACTCTCTATGTCCAATGTATTCTTTATATTAAAAGGTTTAAACATAACACAAACATTCATATTAAACAAACAAACTAAATGTTAATACATTAACCATAAACCTTAAATGACATAAAAATAAAACATCCATAGTCAAACATATCTTAAAACTATCAATATAATATGGAATATTGTATCATAATATATAAACATCAATTAAACATAATATCCATCTATAGATGTTGATATAGTTTAAATTAATGCAAAAACTATTTGATAGAAACATCACTTTCTACATTGAAATCGGTAATAAGATGAATATTTATAAAAGATTAAATTTCTTTTAAAAATAATCATATAATCTTGTATGGGATGATTATAAGGTGTTATAATAGTGGAAAATAGTGTCACTGCCTTTATAAGTTAAAAAAACATTCTGTCCTTATTTTTTCAAAAAGGTCATAAAGTACATTGTTTGGAAAACGATGGAAATATTCCTTTCTAAACATTTTATAAAAATAAAAAAAAGGGTATAAATGACATTAAAATGTATTCTAGGAAATTGTAAAAATGTTTTGAAATACTTTTTTAATAAAAAAAGATGTGGATTATAAATATTTCCTAGTTGATAATAATGTATAAACAACCTCGAATAATGATGAGATTGTATAATTAACCCTTACCTTACACTTTCCTTTGGCTGAGGGTACGTTTAACCTCTTGTATAATGACCATAGTATGTTATTAAGATATACCCAAACCAAATTAATATTTATGATATCATACATTGTTAATTTATTACTTTATACTACCCATTTAATAATAATTTACATGTTAATGTAACATTTCGGTTAATAATTTCTTTCTTTATCGTATGTGTTTTAACATGTTATTCTTGATAGTATTACTTATATAATAATTTAATTACATCAAAAATACAAAATATTATTATATATAATATAAATTATGATTATAAATATTTATAATAGATAGACATATGAAATGTAAAACACTACTTATGGAGACAGTAGACCGTACGTACGCATAAACCCTGCTTCGGTTTTCATATCATATTGAATAGAAGTAAGTGAATGAGATTTATGTAAATATATATATATATATATATTTAAAGTAGAATAATTATTTCATATATTTCATAATTATTAATAGTGAATAGTTTTATAATCATTATTGATCAGTGGACAAGAAAATGAATCTTATCACGTCGTGGAGATGGTAAGTCGTACACATGAACGAGCAAAGATATCATTTATTTAATGATAAAATTGTATGGAATTGGATAATATATTAATTATACAGAAATATTATCATTTTATGGTCATTATTTATATACATAATAATCATCATTCTATCCATCCAAATAACATAATGTTGAATAACAAATTACACCACTCCGTGGAGACAGTAAGTCATACGCACGCATGGTGACATTTTTATTCATAGGATAGATAGAATAAAAAATATGGTTGTACCATAATTATAATAATATATTATCATGTAAAAGGTACTGTATTTATTATTTTTTATGATGAAAACGGATAAATAGGATGTACAAGAAGAAAAGAACCTTGAAAGATGTGATAAAATAATTACCTCTTATTTAGGGTTTCCTTTTGATTTGAATAAAAAGGGTCCTTAGGTTGGATTTAAGCTCAAATTATGTCCTATAGGATGAAGTGAAGGTATTTTGGGGGAGATATGGGTAGGTTTTGGCCAATCCAAATTTCTTTTTAGGTGTGAATTAAAGAGAAAGAGAGGTGCCCTTTTATAAGAGAGGTGAGGGACACTTTAGGAAAATAGTTAAATATTAATTTATTATAAAATTATTTTCGGATTATAATAGGTCAAAATTTATTTATTTCAAGTATAAGATGAAGATGGGTCGAAGTATTCTCAACCAATAGGTTTTAGACATGTTTAGGATATAAAATCAACCATATCTTTTAGATTTATCCTTTTTGTAAAATAAGTTAATTCTTACCATGTCCTCTTGTATTTTTATAATACATGGTTAATATCATTACAATAAAATGACAAGAGAACCTAAATTTGATAATTTATTTAATTTTTATCACTATCCAAGTTATTTGGATAAACTATGGATTTTTATGATTTCTATATCATTTAATAAAATACTATTTTTTCAAAAAAATCATTTTCTCTATTTTGATACTATTTAGTAATTTCTTTGTGTTAAATTCATAAAAACTCAATTCCTTCACTAAAAAGGCATTAAATAATAAAATATATGTCAATTTCATTCATAAAATTCATGTATGGAATCAAAACAATCATATTATTTTTATTTTGATATTTATAATATGATTTTTTTAATCATAATTTAATAAGGTAATTATTGCATCATCATTTTATCATAAAAATATTTAATTATTTAAAGTATAAAATTTATAAATAAAATACCACGATTTAGGAAATATTTTTCTCTTTCAAATGAATATTTATAGTCGAATTTATATTATGTATAACTCTATATTAAAAATATTTAATTATTAAAATTGGAATTTAACACTTTTGACTCTTCTTTAAATAAAATATAATAATTGTGATAATCGTACACATGTAAATAAAAAAGGAGAATATTTTTTTTCATAAGGTTTATTTTGATAGAAACAAACATATCCAATAGAACTAGAACATGTGTTGAGGTAATTTTATATTATTATAATATCATTTTAACTATTAATTACCCTATTAACATTTAACCATGGTTAATAAAATTCAAAGTTACTATTCAAAAAAATTATTTTTATAATAGAAATTCACATTTTACTTACTGATGATGACCATGTCTATTGGATTTTTGAAATTAAAATCACAGAAGTGGTAAAATTATGTTTTATGAAAATTTGAAAATGTGCATAGAAGGTGGGTAAAAGAAGTTTAAAAGTTCAATAAATTTTTTTATATCTAATCTTATTATAAAATGACTCAAATGACCTAAATTTGACTAATTTATGTATTATGTATCTATTTCTACATTAACATTATTATAATTAATAATAATTATTTAAATGAAAAACTCAGTTTTAGGTACTATGCAGTATTTTTCACTATTCATCAAAAATTGAATATTTTCTGAAAAAATACAAAAAATTCACCATAAGATAATTTTAATATTAAGAATTCAAAAATGATTTATATTTTTCCAAATTAAATTTTTTGGAGAGTCTAAAAGTAATTTTATTTTTTCCCACAAATGATAATAAAAAGTAATTCTTTTAATAAAACAGTTTTTCTAAATATAAAACTTTTTTAACAAAACTTATGAATTTAATTATAAATATTTGTTTTTATGTGGAAACATTATAAATAACATTTAAAATTTATTTGTTACTACTCTTATTACATTATTTAATTGATAGATAAATATATCATTTAAATAATTATAATACTAATGTGTTGTTTTGCCGAAACTCAATATTGTGAATAATGCAAGCCAAGTCGGTGTTGCATGCAATATAATATATTAAAATACTTTAATGAGAAAAAATAATATGAAATATTGGGGTGTTTAATTCTCATATCCTTTAATAAATTGGATCTTCACAATATGAAATTGTTCTTCGAAAATAAAAGGTTTAAAATAGAAAATACCTTTGTAGAAAACCCACATCGGAAATAGGGTTAATAAAATATACTATTAATAAGAGGGAATGGGAAATGAAATAGTCACAAACAAATTAGGATTTCTAATAGGAGAACATTGGTGGAAATTATAGACATATAATTTGAGGGAGAATGTAAATATTTATAGGGAGTGATTGTGGTCATCAATCACAAACAAGTGAATAATAAATGACAAATTGAGGCCTTAAAAGCCATAAATATATGATTATTTAATGTATCATCAGTTCAAAAAATATTAGGATAACACATTTTTAGATACTTCTATTCAATGGGAGGTATTAATTTAATATGAAGATAAAAACTCAAGAAAACATTCTTGATTTCGGTACCTGTCATAATCATAATCCAAATATTTGGTTTTGCTTCGATCCATTTTCCCTTCATCCCTTACACATGTAAATGAATGTTAAAAAATGATATTTTATGCTTGAAGTGCATTTGATGAATCATAAGTTCCACAAGTATTGCTTTAATCTTCAATATCTTTACTAAAATCATAAAGGTTAAGTCAAAGTATCCAATAAATTATACTTTAACCTCAAAAAAAATCTCAAGTGCTCAACCTAATCCATTCCAAACATTAGACTCATCCAAAATACTTATGTCCAAACACACAGTCCAAAAATTTATATGGTATTTAAACATAATGAAGATATCATTTTTCCACATAGTGTCATTTGAATACCTTAATCATGTATTATCTTAAAACATGTTAACACACTGAATTTCCATAAAAACCTTATTCAATACATTCATTCTTCTTTATTCCTTATGGAGTGCTGAATATACGCCTTAAATCCAAAAATTTTGTAAACTCCAACAATGATAAAATAAACAAACAATTAATTAGTTCCATGGTAGTCAAAAATATTCCATATAATTTATCCAAATCAATCATCTCTTATTCCAAAAGCACTACATCAGTATCAATACCATTTTAAGGTTTACCTTTCCCTAAAACATTTATTTTCCAGAAAATTTAACTTGTTATTGTGTCACTTTTCTTAGTACCATACAATCTTAAATCCTCAATAAAATAGTACTGCAGAACAATCATTATTTATTTCCATAATTTATATAACTAGTAAATCATTGATACAACACTCAAATGACATAATTATTCAATCTAGAAACACTAATACATTAATTTTCATACATGGGATATAGTAATATATTATGTTTGACCTTGATCCCTTTTATTATTCTGAGTTATATTTCCTTAAAATTTAAGAAATTTATTTGCATAACACCCCATTTCACAATATTTGAAACACTAAATATGAGTCTTTTCTTTCTTCCCTTTTCATTATTTTTCCTAATTACCATTTTATCAACACTTATAAAAACACATAGCCCTTTTAAAAACTTCCCAGGGTGATTCATTCTAGAGTCATCACGTATAGGAAAATCCTTCTTCCCCTTTTTTCTCTTTATCCATGTTTTTAACAGATGTCATTTTTTTCTCATGCTTCCCTCTTATGTAATAATACCTACGATATAAATTACTTATCCTAATAAAATGTGACATTATGTCCCCATATGATGATATGGATTGGGAGATTATTTCTCTTGTAAATATTAGATTAAGACCATAAAAGACACAAACCTTCTTACGCTTTGGATTATGTGCATTGGTTTGGTTCTCATTCCTTATTCTATGCAACATTTCTATAATGTTGAATATACTATATTAAATAATGAATGATCTTAAAACTAGTGAAAAACTTTACATAAAATAAAAATTTTATGCATATCTAATCTCATAATCATAAAAATGGATTCTTTATGGACAAAATTAATCATAAATACTTTAAAATGTATTGTGATAAAAATGTGAATTATCCTAAGCATATCCACTAGGAGTGTAAAATCGGGTGCATAGTATGGTCTATTATCGTGTACTACGTTACCCTAAGTCAAGCTCATAAAACGTTGTTAGAGTTTTCACCTCTAGGTACAGATGTTCCAAAACCACATCCACATGTAGAATCCAGACATAGATATATTGGTTGGAATATCCATGTAATCAATACTTTACGAAATTCTAGGGGATTCTTCTATAATTATCCTCAAAGTATATCATAGGTTTATCATCCCTAATCTAATATTTCTATCATAGGTTAATGTTCCCTAATCAGAGTTTATCTAAATCAAGTTTGCAATGTTAATTATATACTTCCTATAAAACCAACTGTAACGATCTGACCCCAGAATCCATGAGTCGCTGCATTATTTTAATCTATTAGGATGATTACAAGGAATAAAGTCCCAAAGGAGTGATCCATTTAGCATCCTTGGAAAATAGATTACATGCATGAACATTACATTACAATTTCTAACATAAAATATACCATAGATAATCCTATGAGGATGAAATTATTCCCTTATAATAACCCTAATATAAATCATAATTCACTTCTTGGAATCCTATAAAAATAAACCATAAGAAAGGGGTGAGCTTAGATGCTTAGTAAGGATAAACAATTTGGATGAAGCTATCATAACTAATCATAAACTTTCATGGAAAGGTAAAAAATTGAAACACAATCCCATTAAAAATAATCATTAGCATAATATGGAAAAGATAAATCAAATAATTCCATTTACAAATTCACATGAATATTCTACTAGTAGAATAATTACATCTAACATCAATAACTAATATCATAATGATGTAATTCATAATGTCGAACATCTTAACCACAAAGTCAACACCTCGTGCCAAGACCCTAAATATAAAATTTTTCAAGGCCTTGTTCCTGGAAACTAGTTTGTCTCATGATACCTACCGATTCATCGAGGGGCTATAGTGGGAATCTCCTATCACTTACTACATCCAATGCATTCCTCATATTAAAAGGGTGAATCATAACATTAAAATTCATATTAAACCAACATATGAAATGGTAATACTTTAACCATAAACCATGAACGACATAAAAATAGCACATCCACATTAAAAAATATCTTAAAAATATCAATACAATATGAAATATTGTCTCATAATAAATCAAATTCAATGAAACATAATATTCAACAATATATGTTGACATTAATGAAATTAATAGAAAAACTATTAGAGAGAAATATTTTTTTCTACATTGAAATCATTTAAAAGTTCCATAGTTATAAAAGAAAACATTTATTTTGAAAATATTCATATAAGACTGTAAGGGAAGCTGTGAAGGCTTTATAATTTCAGAAAATAGATTCACCCTCTGTATAAGTTAATAAACAATATTTCTTTAATTTTTTTAAAAGGTCATAAAGTACCTTGTTTGGAAAACGATATAAATATTCCTTTCAAAAAAATTGTAAAATGTAAAAAATGGTATAAATGTCTTTATCCCATTGTCTAGGAAATAGTATTTTTTTAAATACATTTTTATGAAATAACTATGTGGATGATAATGATGTCCTTGTAGAAACTTATGTATAATCAACCATGTATAGTGAACAGATTGTAAAATTAACCTTTACCTTGTGCTTTCTTTTGGTCGACATTGTTTGTATCCTCTTATATAATGACCATAACATGTTATTAAATTATACTCAAATAATATTCATATTTTTGATATCATACATGATTCATTTATGACATTATACTACCCATTTAATAATAATTTCCATTTTAAAGTAACTTTCGGGAAATAATCGCTTTGCTTATCATACATGTTCTAACTTGTTATTGTTTTTAGTCTCACATATATCATGATTTAATTACATCCAAAATATAAAACATTATTTGTATATCAAATATATTCAGAATATAAATATGTATAATAGATATATATATGAAATGTAACACACTATTGATGGAGACAGTAGGCCATACATATGCATAAATGCTGCTTCAGTTTTCATATCATAATGAATGGAAGTAAGTGAATGATATTTATGTAAATACACAAATATACATAACTATATTTATTTATTTAATGTATCAATATTATTTCATATATTACATACTTATTAATAATATATATTTTCATAATCATCGTTTATTAGTGAACGTGGAAATGAATCCCATCGTGTCGTGAAGACAGTTAGTCGTTCATACACATGAGCAAGGATATCTTATCCTTAATGATAAAATGGTTTGGAGTTGGATGGTATATTAATTATAAAGAAAAATTACCATGTTATTTTCATTATTTATATACATTATACTCATCATTATATCCATCCAAATAACATAATGTTGAATAACAAGTTGCACCACGGTGTGGAGACGGTAAGCCGTACGTACTCATGAATGGTGAAATTATTATTCATAGGATAGATAAAATAAGTAATATGGTTGTACCATAATTAAAATAACTTATTATATTGTAGACGGTAATTTATTTATTATTTTATTTTGGAAACAACAGATAAATAAGATGTATAATAAGAAAAGAACATTGAAAGAGGTGATTAAATAATTATCGCTTCTTCGGGGGTTTCCTTTTTATTTGAACAAAAGGGCTCCTTAGGTCATATTTCTATCAATTACGGCCTCTAGGGTGAATTTAGGGTAGTTGGGAGGATATTTGGGTAGGTTTTGACTGTGACAAAGGTATTTTTAGGTGTGAATTAAAGAGAAAGGGAGGTTTCCTTTTATAAGATATGTGAAGGGCACTTCATGAAAATATTGAAATATTAATTTATTGTAAAATTATTTTCAGATTATAAAAGATCGAAAATTAGTTATTACATGGATAATATGAGGATGTGTCAAAATAATCTCATCCAATAGATTCTATACAAGTTTTTGTCATAAAAGTAAACTTCTCGTTTATATTTAACCCTTTGTAAAATAAGTTAACTCTTACCATGTCCTCTGGTATTTTTATACTACATGGTTAATGTATTTAATATAAAATTCCCAGAGAATCTAAAGTGGATAATTTATTACATTTTTATCACTATCCATGTTTTTTTAATAAACTATATATTTTTAGGATTTTTATATCATTTAATAACATATTATTTGTTTTAAAAAATCATTTATGTCAATTATGACACTATTTAGTAAATGATTTTCGTTAAAGTCATAAAAAATTGTTTCCATAGATATGAAGGAGGTAAATCATACAAAATATGTCAATATCATCCAAAAAATTCGTGTATTACATAAAAAATTTCAAATTATATTTATTTTCATATTTATATCATAATTTCTTTAATGTTTCCTTAATAAGGTAATTAATGCATCATCATTGTGTCATAAATAAATTTAATTTTCAAATGTCTAAAAATTAAAATTATAATACCATTATGTATGAAACAGTTTTATCCTTATAATTAATATTTATATTCAAATTTATCTCATTTATAACCCTATATTAAAAATGTTTTAGTTATTAAAATTAAATCTAACACTTTGGATTATTCCTTAAATAAAATAAAATAAATATCCTAATCTAAAAACAGAGAATAAAAAATTATCATATTTTTTTCCTAAGGTTTATTTGGTTCAAAAAACTCTTATCCAATATAATTAGGACATGTGTTGGGGAAATTTTATATTATTATAATGTTATTTTTACCTTTAATTACCTTAATTACTTTTAACTGTGGTAAATAAAATTGAAAAGATACAATTAAAAAAATTATATTCATCCTATTGATTCACATTTTACTTATTGATGATGATTTTGTCTGTCATATTTTTGAAATTTAATTCAGAGAAGCAGTAAAATTACTTTTTATGCAAATTTGAAAATGTTCCAAGAAGGTGGGTAAAAGACGATAAAAAGGTCAATAAAATTTTATATATCGAATCTTATTATAAAATGACTCAAATGACTTAAATTTGAATAATATATGTATTTTGTATATATTTTTAAATTAAGATAAATCTTAATTAATAATTATTATTTAAATGAAAATGTTAGTTTTTAAGTACTATGCAGTATTTTTCACAATTCATCAAAAACTAAATATTTTCAAAAAAATACCAAAAATTCACCATATGATAATTTTGATATTATGAATTCAAAATTAATGTCTATTTTACCAAATTTAAATTTTAGGAGTGTCTAAAATCAATTTATTTTTTTTCACAAAACGACAAAAAAATTAGTTCTTTTAGGAATTGTTTTTCTAAATATTTAACTATTTTAAGAAAACTTATACAATTCATTATAAATATGTTTTATTTATGTAAAAACATTATAAGTAAAATTTAAAATTAATTTTTTTCTACTCATATTACATTATTTAATTGATAAATAAACATATCATATAAAAAATTATAATACTAATGTGTTGTTTCACAGAAACTCATTCTTCCGTATAACGCAAGACAAGTCACTGTTACGTGCAATATAAGTCATTAAATTACAATAAATAGATAATTTACTAGGAAATATAGGGGCTTTACAAGGAAAGTATTTATGTGCGGGCTCTTATAAACTATTTTCAGGGCTACATTCATTCTTCTATTTTCTTCCTATACAGGTTGATTTAGGAGCTGCTAAAGGTTGAGTTCTCTACCACAGACATGATGTAGGTGATCTATACCTTATCCATTAATGTATAGTTGTTTTATACCTTTTTGTCATTGTTTTTCATGCTATACCATCCCATTTTTTATCCTAAATGAATTAAATTCCAGGATTTAAACTATTAGAACCTTTTTAGGTTTCCCACTTAGTACCACGTTACTGTTGGAGGTTTTCAACCTCACCCCTGACCATCCATGATGTTTGTTTATGTATCTTAGTTGTGTTATACAACCCTGATGGGTGTGTGGGAGATCTATATCTTAATGAAAGTGTTAATGGATTGGATGAGATATTATGAGAGGGATGATGCCTCCTTTTCCATGTGATGGAATATTATTAAAATGATTAAATGGTTGAAATGAAAAATTTTGATTGAGTAAGATAAACCAATAGATTTAATATGATTATGAAATTGGTTCATGAAATGGTTATGACTATGAGATGATACATGATTTGGATTCAATGGACGTCTCTCATCCTTGTACCTAGCTCATGTGGGTTAGATAATCGACTACACAAAATAAGATGTTGAGGATTCCATGGACACTTCATCTCCATGGATTCGGATTAAATTTCATGCAAATTAAATTCTACTCCTTGGATCCAACATTCTTGGACATTATTAGATATTATCCATGGGCATGCTCCTTGGGATCCACCTAGGTATTTATTGTGTTTTCTGTGGTTATGATCCATGGAATCGATGAGGATTTCTTAGTCATTTATACATTGTATTTGGTCAATGTAGGATTGACACCATGAGGATGTGTTTGGAATTTATTTTTTAAATAGGGCCCTTTAGGCATTAAAATGGATTACTCAGTATAGGATTATGTGGATGTTTTGTTATTATATATAATTGACCCCTATTATGGGTGATTGAATATAGATAACACATGTTAAGGGTGTTTGATTGCAGTTGACCCTTGTTATGGGTTCTGGATTAAAGTTGATTGATTGCATTGTGTTACTCCTTTTTATTCATTTAAATTATTGTTTTATATTTCATAATTATTCTGCTAATATACACAGAAATTATTTTTTATAGAAACCATTTGTGGTGGAATACTGACTATTATATCACACCCTATTTGAGCCATCATTGGGAACCTGAACAAACTTCATGGATTTAAGTAGGGACATGGTAAAGTTACCTATTTACGATTCTTGATATGTTGTGCATGGGAGTATGGGAGGAGTGGGCTGAGAAATTCTTCTGATTCTATCTTGAGATTGTGAGTTGTTGTATTTTGTTTACTTTAAAAATTATATTGTACTAGATGTCATTTTCCATGTATTTACTACCATTTCATATATATACATGACATTATCATAATATTATTTATGTCACGGATTTTGGTACTGATTATTGTTACTATCATCTAGATTTTATATTCTGTCGAAGATGTATATTATTATTCTATTTATTTATTCACTTTTGATACCACTATGTTTCCATAATCATGAGGGTATAGTCTTCCCACCATACCTTCATAGTCACTAACTTCTATTTGGAACCCTCTAGTGTACATGGAGGAACTCATGATCTCATTTGACCTATTAGTTTGGGGAACCATTTAGTGGATTCCAAGTAGGGGTGTTATATTTAAGATTATTAATCATTATAAAAAAATAATTATATTTCTTTAAGTTGAGTATTGGTTATAGTTTTCTACTTATATATTTGTTTTTATATACATGAACCAAGTTGTTTCTGAATTATTAAAAGAAATGAATTGGATCTTTATGTTACTAATAGAGTGAGGCTCTCTACATTAATTTTGGATGATTGGTTCTCATATAAACTAATGGAATAGTTCTCATATTTTTTAACCATTATTATATGTTTATCATTGCCAAAAAAAATTACATTTCATGTTTAGACATTTATTTACTTATTTGAAGTTAAAAAAAATATTATTATGTGATGTTAAAATAAATTAAAACGGTTCAAATATTTACTATAAATAGTTAATCATTTATAGGATGTAAATAATGAACAATAATCAACAGTCACAATATGAGGGATTTTTATACTTCATTAAATCTAATGGTGACATTAGTAGATAAGAATATATCAATTTGATGGGTTATAAATCATCATTATTTAGGTTATTACTATAAAAATATAAAATTCTATTAATTAAATTCAATTTTGATTAATAAATTCGTAGTTATGTAATCAAGATACAGATAACACATGAAATACATCAGTTATTTTGGGCCATTAGAAAATATATCTTCTCAGATATAAAATACCATTAAGAATCCTAACAACTAATAATATAGTTGCTTCATAATGATAGTTAATATTGGTATTTGTTAAGGGTTATAATAAAGTCTAATTGATACAGATGGAAAAGCTATATCCTTTCCCAGTTGTACTATTTCTAATGAATCTCATCCATTAGAGTGTAATGAAATCCAATTTTTCATGTATTTATTTGGAATATTATATGGATTATTTTTTAATATAGACGCTGAGAAAACGTAGTATTAAATGTCTCAGTGATCCTCGGGTTAATTTTTTAAATATATTAATTAAATTAATTATCATATGTGCATATTTTTCCAAAAAAATGGAATAACAACTACATAGATACAAAAATCTGAAATTTGAGGCTACTGTTGAGATCAGATCATGTGTTTTACCCTAGGAGGGACACAACATTTTTCGACGTCGTGTTTTTGGTTAAACTTTTTTGTAAGAATAAGTTTTAAAATAATTATATTTTTTTTTTAATTTTTTTATGTGATGAAGAGACTTAATTATTTTCTCTATTTAAAAATTTTACAAAAAATTCCATGAGTTTTTTACATAACCCTACGAATCAACATAGCATTGTTGAATGTCTTGGTGGATGACACCATATTATATCGAGAACTAGGATTGGTTTGCCTACCGAACATGTGGATCTCACCAAATAAAATTATGTGTCATTGTTCTTCATTAAAAATTGATCCAAATCTTGGTTTTATTTTGTTTTATTTGTATTTTACTCATTTTTTCTCCAATAAAAAAGCGAATTAATAGACTAACAGATTGGTTCGTAGTTCAATCGTATAGCTGCTGTGGTTTATTTTGAATTTATTATTGGGATAAATTGTTTTTTACTCAATATATTCTTTCATCATTATAATGAAAACAAATTAATACCAACCTGAACATGGATGAGGTTCATTCCTCCTTTGTGTGTTTCTTGGTTTTCTCCTACTGTCCTTCGTGATTTCATGACTGGTGTTCAGTTTGACCAGTGGTTCAAAAAAATACTTGGAATTCAATATTTTCTTTATATGGTATATTTATTCTTGATATGACATAAGGATTATGTGACCTTGGAAAATAAAGTGTATTGGTACAAAATTATGGCCATCGGTTGTAGTTTCAACATATGTTTGTGGAACAGTTTGATGATGGAGCTTTCTCAATCATTTTGGATGGATGAAATTTTAATATCCGAGGAAAATAATCTTTCTTTGACTCATATCCATGAATTTATTTCAGAATCATGGGTGAAATCGGTGATCTAGGGGATGAGATGGAATCTACATGAAGAACCCATGGGTTCTGTGAATTTATGCACTATGATGCATATAACAGAAGAACATATGTTGTGTAGGAAACCATGGTTGTGAATATAGGGTTCTGTGTGATGAAACATATCACATAGTGTGTGATAATGGTTACACAATGTTTCACCCTGACATAGAGTGTAGACATGTACATAGAAGGAAACAATTACATAGCTACGAGTACACTGGATGGAACATGTTCTGTAATAAAAAATGAACACATTCAGGATAGGTTTATATAAAAAAATCCCTATAATTGGACATAGTTATATATATATGGGTCGTACATGTTGTTTACTCAGACATGGACATGGGAATGTTCCATGTTACAAGGGTAGAACATGATACTGACGGGACACAAAGTATACTTCTAGTATAAGACATGTACTCCTTAAAAAAATAGAGACATTTTCCTCTTTGGATTCAACAAGTTATGTTAAGGTATGTTCCCTTGATTCGTTCACGTAGGTTTTATTTTTGAGTATCATCTTATTCACATGATGCTGCTCCTCTCGGAGAAACATTATGGTTTGATAGAGTTGTGATAATCCCTCCATGAGGAATGTAGTGATATCCTCTACCAGTTTCATTTCCCTAGGTGTGGTTCTTGGTATCATCATTACCAACACTATGTGGGAATTAATCCATTACTTAGTAGGTTAATAAGGATTGGTTTGTTGGTATTCCTCATGGAAATGGGTGTGATCCACATCTATGTATCAATAACTTCATACTTCCAGTGTCAACTTATTATAGAGATATCCGGTGATAATGACATCTCAAATGAATGCCATCAGTTCTCTCTAAATTATAGAGTGTGTTCTCCCCGACAAATTTTATATGGAAACTTTGAGAAGGAATCCAAGGATAGAATTGTGGTTGTGATATTACTTTTGACTAATTTTACATTATTATTATATGTAGACTTTATTTTTATATATGTTGTTGGCATATAATTTTGATGACATGAATACTGTTATTCGTGATACTATATACTTAGTGATTTTGGGGTTCCCTACTGGGTATTGTAATACTCACACATGTATGGTATTTTTCCGCACACGTCTTGTCTTGTGAAGATGACTGAAATTTTGAATAATCCCTAGAAATACAAGGTCCAATCAGAGATTAGTGACATCGAAAAACTAAGGTCTGTTCTTGTATTTCTCTTGATAAAATTAGTCACCCATATTACAGGCTGAACTTAATTTCAGTTCCTTTGAGGTTGTCACATATTTGGACCTTGTGATTTCTAATATGTGTGTTCATACTTTATTAGTGATAATTTAGATGTATTCATGCATTACTATTAGTTTTTTTACATTTCATAACTTCATGGTATTGGAAACGTGTTATTCTGTATGGGTACATTAATCTAAGGCCTCCGATATTTGTGATATTCTTACTTGGTGCTGGTTTCTAGAACCTAACATATTATAGGTGTTCTTTGGTTACTCGTGGCATGGTCCACATTATGAAGGGTCATGATAGAGTGGTAAAAAAGTTGTCAGTTCAACCTTAGGACTGAAGATTGTGAGATTTGTTTTGGGAAGTAGTGTTAATTGTTATTTTATCTATGTTTATAAATTCTAGTGTTTGTGTGGCGATCAAAACATCCATACACTAGTGCATTCATAACCTTCTTGCTGAATCATTACATGTATACAATGGTTGAAGGGAAAAACATGGTACATGAATCAGATATTATTGGGGTTTGGTTTCTATTTCATTATTACGTTACCTTTCAAGGTATACTAATTTATAGTGGTACATATTATCTATTTGAATATTAATCCATGATTAATTGCATATATCATTCAATAGAAGGGTCATTAGAATTCTCACCTCCGAGATGAAGGTTTTCTAAATTGACTTATTAAATAGGTTTTACATCTATGTAGTGTAATATTCTTACCCCTACCTTTTCATTAATAGATGATACCATGATTACTAGAGGATGAGGTGCATCAGTTGAGATCTCTTCATGAGTTTTAATTTACATGACCCATTGAGTTTAAGAGTGAGCTAGACCATTAGGCAGCTAAGGGTTGGATTGTGGTGGTGGATCCATTATTCCATCTTATCACGAAGCTGACAAAAAATGTGGGGGTCCTAGTAGCGAGAATTCTCCAAGTCTCTATAGAATGATTGTGGGGATTAGTGACCCAGTGATATGATGTGGAAACTATCATGTGGTCAAAGTGTTATATTCTTCTCATTAACGAGTCTTCTAATTCTACATTGAGTGATTTTGAAATCTAGAAGTTTCTACATCTTTAGCAGTGCAGTATGCTTGTGATTGAGTATTCATCGAGGTCCCACAACCACTCTCAGTACTCTATAGATATGGTGTGTGATTAGTTATTTCGGGCTTGGATATTTGAGTGGGTTCTTCATTTAGATATTTGATCTAGCATGATACCCTTAGTAATTTCTACCCATGATGGGGTGATAGGGCATGCTTTGGTAGTTGAGATTTTCCTCATTGATTAGATATAGAAATTTGGTGACGACGGTGGGAACATCAGATATGAGACTTTGGTGGCAGGTAGTTGATGATAGACATAGGGGATTTGTCATTCAAGATGTTTTAGAAGGAGATCCTAGGAAAAAGGGTATGTGGTTCACGTCTCACATGATAGATCTAATTATCTTAAAGAAATGTGGTGCTACTCTTGTGAAGAAAGGGGATATCTCACACAATATTGTCTGATCTGTCATAAAAATGATAAAGAGATAGTGGATAGGACACCTATACATGGGAAGTTGAACATATGATAGGTCTACAGGGTGGTGGGTATGGTATAGGAGTTTATTGAGTAGGTTGAGATGTAAGACGTTATTATTTTTTATCACCACTACCCCCATATAGTCTATGTCAGGATTAAAGAAATGGGGGGAGGCGAAAGGGTAAGTATAGGTAGTGGATGCATATGACCGTGAGGCATTATGGATGATATGAGGTACAATATTTGATTTCCCTACTTTATCTATTGTATTGATATAAAATGGTTTGATCCAATCCTTTCTTTCCACTTATCTAGTATGAGAATATGAGATTCCGGTTGAGCCCTTAGACCGACCTTCATTCTTGGAAACTACCACTGGAGGTTACTCAGTGATCAATTTTTTTTTCTGATGGTGTGTCTTGACTCATGGAGGTGAGGGTTTATTTTGGAATATCTCTATAATATCAATGAGGCATTGTGACTCCATATTTTGTATGAATTGGTTGTCCTCAGTTCATTCCTAGATAGACTATTTTAGGGAGAGGATGTGTCATGTCGATAGTGATGGGACAATGTTTTCCTTTATGGTTTAAAAGGAAACCCATTATAAGTATTAGTGACTAATTCATAGGAGGGTGAAACATATTACACAATTATTGTCTAGCATGATCCTTGATGTAGTAGATTCAAGGAACCATAATTTTCCAACAGTTGTGGCAGAGTATGAGGATGAATTTCCTGAGGACATGTCATCCTTAACTCCCTACCAAGAGATAGAATTTTTCACTGATCTAAACCCCAGTATGGCCTTTTTATCTATATCATCATATCTCATAGATCCCAATGGGAATCAATATTTGATGGTGTGGTTGGAGGAAATACAAGGAAGGGATTTGTTAGACCCAACATTTCACCCTGGGTAGTCACAATTTTGTTCCCCAAGAATATGGAAATGAGGTTGAGGTTGTGTGTGGATTACCATCACATAAAATAGGTGAAATTAAAGAATATTTATTCATTACCAATGACTTCAAACATCGTCAATTACTTTATAGGGGCATGGTGGTTCTCTAATATTGACTTATGATCAGGTTTTCCCCAGCTATGAGTATGGGATGAGGATATATTGTAGAAAACATTTTGTTGTCTATATAGTCACCTTGAATATTTTTTGATTCCATTCATCATGAATAATTCCCTAGCATTTTTCATGGTTCTTATGGAATAGATATCTCATCCTTTCTTAGACTGGTTTGTGGTTGTCTTCATTGACAATATCCTAGTGTACTTGATGTTTTAGGAGAAGTACAAGAGACACTTGAGGATGGTTTTGGAAATTCTGTAAGATCTCCAGTTTTATGGAAATCAAAAAAAATTAAATTTCTGGATTCAGTAGGTCCAATTTTAGGGGCATTTTATCTCATCATATGATGTCATAGCGGACCTGGTGAAGGCCGATGTAGTGTTAGCTTGGGATCGACCCAAGAGTGTGATAGATGTGTGGATATTACTCAGACTGGTTGGCTACAATCAGATATAAATACCCTATTTCTCTATGATATCATCTCCTTTTACAAATTTAAAAAAGGTGTATCCTTTCATGTAAACAGAGAGATTCTAGAATAATTTCTACTAATTGATTAATAAATTGAAAGGGGATCCCACCATGAGATTTATAGAGGATATTTTTAAGTACGTAGTGTTATTCCATACATTAAGGAATGGTCACGAATATGTTCTTATATATATTCATGTGGTGATTTCCTATGGTTCCCATCAGTTAAGAAATAATGTGTAGAACTACGTGACCCACAATATAGAGCTAGCATTCGTAGTTATCACATAGAATATGTGTTGACACTACTAGATGGGTGAGTGGTTTATCTTCTATTATAAGCACTATAGTCTCAAATATATACTATCTCATGAGGATATTAACTTTATATAGAGGTGATGACTCATATTCTACTAGGGGTATGCCTTTGAGATTGTTTATACATCTTTGATGGGAAACATAGTATCGAATTCCCTCTACAAGTGTTTTTTTTCAATTATTGAATAAGTAATCAGATCATTTGGCAATAGTAAAATAAATATTTGTGTATGGGGATGGATAATCATAATTCTAGTGGATGGGTTTTCCCCTCCTCATTTATCATAATTCATGGAGGCATTGTTTGGGGGTATCGACTTTGAGACCCTATGTACTCATATGTCCACTGGACATGATCCTGATGGATTTTCTAATGGTGGGGATCAAGTAATTATTTTTATAGTATGAATTATGTTACTAGTTACATTGAGATATAGGATGTGTTGAAATATTATCCTACTTCACCAATAGAGGTACATATTTGTGTGGAGAAAATGTACAGGTACATTTGGTGGAAGTTCTACAGGCTAGGGATGAAGAAGAGGGTTACAGAGTTTGTATCTCAATGAGTCACTTGTAAGTAAGTGAAGGATGTGATCCAGGTTCTAGTAAGTTTAGATCAACCCCTTGAGGTTCTATATTAGAAGTGGGATGAGGTATTTTTGGTATTCCTTATGGGTTTACCACATACATCAAGGGGATATGATTCCATATAGGTGATCGTAAAAAAAATCAATAAGTTATCTAAATTCAAATTTCTTCATGAGAATAGTTCAATAGATATATTGGGATGCCACTATGTGCATGAGATAGTCCAGCTCCATAGAGTTTTCCTGACGATAATTTCAGATCATGATACTTGCTTCACATACCCGTTATGGAAGGAATTTCAAGAGGCATTTGATAATCAACAGTGTTTTGAGACTAGAATATTACCTTTAGACTGATAGCTATACTGAGTAGACCATTCATGTTTTGGAGGACATTATATGGGATTAAATGTTATAATTTGGTTGTAGTTAATAGGATCAACTAACATTGGTGGAGTTTTCATATAACAACAACTACCATTCTACTACTGGTATGACACCTTTCGAAGCCTTGTATGGGTGACCCTGAAGGTGACTACTATGTTATACTTACCCATGTGATTAAGCACTGATGGAATTGTAGTTTTGTGAGTCATAGAATAGAATGCTCAAAATATCTAGCAGTGGATTATAAATACATAAAGACATCATAAGTCATATGCAGATTAATGGTGAAGGCCTTTGGAGTTCAAGGAGGGAGTCCATGTGTTCTTGAGGGTCCCACCTCAATGTTAATTGAATATATTTGGTTAGGGATCCAAGAAATATATGATATTAATTTTTCATTTATAGATACCTTGTAGAGTTAGTGAGGTGGCATACTGTGTAGCCATTACACTACTGTTAGAATGGGTGTATAATGTCCTCTAAATTTCATAGACGGGGAGGTATGTTCTCGACCCATCACATGTCATCGATTGGGATATTTATAAATTGGGGATGAAACTAATTCATAGATTAATTGGTAGAAATTGAGGATTTGTATGAGAGAATCCTCTATGGGTGAGTGATTCCATCTCTGCATGTCTGGTGGAAGCATAGGAATCTTCAAGAGTGTACCAGGGAGATAGAGGCACAAATGTGTTCTCATTACCAACACCTATTTACGTAGTTGATTGTTTAGATTTTTGGGATGTAAATACCCAAGGTGGGAGAATTTAATGACTGTTATTTTTCCATATATTTCCTTGGAATATTATATGAATATTTCAAATTTAGATGCTGAGGAACTGTGAGATTCTGAGGCCCGGTGTGCCCAACATTATTTTTCTAAATATATTAAATATATTTAAAATCATGTGTGTATATTTTTACTATAAAATTAAAATAAATATTAAATGAATTCTAATATTAGAAGTTCTAGGATTGAATTGAGTTCATATCATGGGAATTACCCTAGGCACATAGTAATTTTTTTTACTATTGTGTGTTTGATTAAAATTCATCATATCCATAAATAATAGAATAAATAAGTTAATTAATTTTTTATTAAGTGAGATAGTAAATTAATAATTTTCTCTATTTAAACATGCTTATGACTAGTTCCCACTGTTGGATGTATAACTATAATAATCGATAGAGCATATGAGAAATTTTTGGTTGAAGACACAAGATTAGATCAAGATTAAAGATCGATGTTCCAACAGAATATGTGGATCTCACTAAAGATATTGAAGTTTGATATTTCATCACCAATTATTATCCTAATATTGGTATGATGTTGTTATATTTGTATTTAGCTCCATTTTATTTCCCCTACGGTGATCAATAATCCGTTGACTAATGGATTGATTCGTGTTTCGATCGTATTGTGGTTGTAGGTTTGCTTTGATAGGATTATTACGAGAAATTTTTCATTTAATATATAACTTTTCTATTCATTATAATGAAAATGTATTGAATCCAAGAGAAACATGGTTGAGGTTCATTCAATATTTTTGTGTTTTAGGGTTTTTTCTCACTGTTATTCATGCGTTCATCACTAATTTTTTCTTTGAGTGGTAGTTGAAAATAATACTGATAATTAAAAAAATTCACACCTGTTTCTTGGAAAAAAATATTGACAATGTAGATACAGTCTTGATATGATGTGAGTATTGTTCGATGTCATAAATGATCATGGATTGGTTGGATCTTGGATTCACTTGTTGTAGTTCTAGCATATGGTTGAAGAACGTTTCAATCACTGTGTTTTCCTAATCATTTTCGTAGGCCGAATATCAAATATCCTATGATGATAGAGTTATATTGACTTATATCAATGATTTTTGTTGACAATCATGGATAAAATTTGCAAAAAGGGAGGGGAATTAATCTTTCTGAGTAACCTCTGTGTTCTTTGAATTTATGAACTATTTTACATATACCTAAAGAACGCTTGATGTGTATGGGACCTTGGCTACGATACTTGGTTTTTTTGTTAATAAAAATTTCACACAACATGTGATCCTTACCTGGTGTCACTATATATACCTCTAAGGTTACACATATACCACCAAAATTATGCGGGATCGAACACACTGGGTACTCCAACATGGACATGGCCAGACCCGATGTACATGGGAAGAGATGTCTACATGAACATGATCAAGAATACATAGGCTTAGACATGTAGTCTACTTAGACATAGACATGGGAACATGCTTTGTTACATGGGTAGAACACAATGATTAAGGGACACACCATGTAATTCCATTACACAACATTTCCTCCTTAAAAAAGGATTGGATCCCTTTTCCTATTCAACATGAAAAAGTTTTCATTAGGGTACATTCCCTTGATCTATTCCATGAGGGTTTAATATGGATTCAAATATTATACATAGGATGTTGATAGTCTCCTAGGAACATTAGTCTGGGATAGAGTTGTGGGAATCTCTCTATGAGTGATGAAGTGAGATCCTCTATCATCATTATTTGTTCGGGTGGGGTTCTTTTTATCATCGTGAAAAAAATACATGGGTGTTAATCCCCTAAATAAAAGGTTAATCCGGGTTGGATTTTTATTATACCCCACGGCATTGGGTGCGATCCACACTTATATATTGATATATTAAAAAAATCCAATATAGACTTATTATAGTGACATCCAATGAGCATGAAATCTCAGATAGAAACCATCAGTTCTCTCTGACTCATGGAATTTTTTCCCTAGGATGAGTGTTATATGAAACCATCAAGCTGGAATCCAAGGCTAGTAGTATGGATGTGATCTTAATTGAGATTGTGTGTCTATTATGTGTGAATCTAGATGTTAATGTCATATATGTTGTTGTCATATATCTATGATGATATGACTATTGTTATTATTGATTCTATATGATTAGTGATTTCAGGGTATCCTAATCGGGTTTTCTATACTCACCACTACATCAGATTTTCCAATACATGTCATGTCCTATGAATATGCCCATTATTTTGATGGAGTCCTAGATGGACCAATTCCAAACAGAGCATAGTAATGTTGAAATTCCAAGGTGTGTTCTTGTGGTTTCATTGAAAATAGCCCTCACCCACTGTAGAGGCTATACTTTTTTTCAGTTCATTTATAGTGGGATTTTATTTGTATCCTTTACATTGATGTAACTTTTTAATATGTATGAATGAGTGGATATCATTTTTTAATATGTATTCATGCATGGTTATCCATTTTTTTTACATTTCCACATTTTATAGGATTGGAGATGTGTGTGTGTACATGTGCATTAGGCTATGGACTATGATGTGGGTGAGATGCCTACTCAGTGTGGGCAGCCAACACCTAGACTATTGGAGGCAATCTTGGTGTAGTTGTAATATGGGCCTAAGTGTGATGGGTCTTGACACATAGATTCCTAAGTAGATAGAATCACTATACTTTTCCATGGACTAAGCCCAAACTAAGATTCAACAAATAAATCATAGGTGAACCCATTTTTGGGAGAACCATAAGTATATCAAGATCACACCAAAACTAGAACCTTATAATATAAAATTTTATATTTTAATTTTTAATGCAACAATGATTATATAAATTTTTATATATTGAGTTTGATTAAAATTAAATTTTTCTATGATGAAAATATAAATTATTTTTTAGGGAATATATACTTTCAATTAAATCACAATTTTATAATTTCAAATTATTATGAAATAAAAGTAAATTTAATAAATATTCACATTAGAAAATAATTACTTAAATATATATTATAATATAATTTAATAAATTCCAATGAAATTTTTATAAGGGTCATAAGGTGATAAATACAGTAAAATCTAGTATTTTCTACTAAATAGAAGTTATTTTTTAAAAAACAATTATCAAACTTAGGAACTTGTTTTGATAAAATACATATTCTTCATGAAATCAACACATTAAAATTATAAAATGGTGAATTTGTTTTAATTTTATAAGATAGACAACATCTTTTGGTAAAAAATACATACAATATAAATATACGGTGTCTATTATATTATAATAATATACCAAAAGTTATTTAATAAATTATATAAAATGAATCCTATATGAAATATAAATTTCTAGTTTAAAATAATGAGTTTTTGAGGATGTTATGTTAATTTTATAAACCTTTTATGAATCCTCTAAAACCTATATTATATCTCAAAGTTTTAAAATCAATTATATATGAACCAGACTCAGTTACACATCACCAGGGGAATTATTTTAATATTTTTGGACCTTAGAATTATAAAATATTGTAAACCAATTATCCTTGGTATAAACCCTAGGAATAACTATAATAGGTTTTTGGGTTTTTATTATTTTATCATATAGAGTCCAAAACCTATGTTTATAAACTAATAAATAATTTCCCTCTATTTTAATATAAATACCCACCCATCCTCCCACTACACAAAACTCAAAACCAATTTTTGACAAATTTAATCTCTCTATTTATCTAAAAATCCCACCTAAGGTGTTACCATACTATTAATAAGCTCATTCAATACATTTAGAGTCACCACTTCTTGGTAATAGATTCTCTCCACCCCCACTTTATTCAAGATATTTCTTCGTACATTTAATTTTTTATTTCAAATTATTAATGTTGGAATATGTTTTTAAACATACCCATTATTATCCTTTTGATTTATATGTAATGATATAACTCTTTTCACTCTCATTAATCTATTCCAGGAATCTTTATGTACATCCATTATAATGATAAAATTATCTTGAGATGTTTCATGTTAAGAATTTTCATAGTGAATACCCATCCCAATTACAAATAAAGGGTATTAAAATAGATGTACCAATCCTTTATTTATTAAGTAATTCATAGTATATATCCCAAAATCCATATTCATGGGATTAAATGTGAAAAAAGGATTACTTAGGTTATATGGTTCATCTAGAATACATATTCATGTACATGATACGAGTGTGGTGGGTGAGCCTAGAAATATATATCCCTCAAATAGATTGAGTAATGATATTATATCATGAGATACCATGTATATTGTGGGTAGGTTATCCTAAGAACAATGTGTTATTGTGTCCCAAATGATATAATTGATTTATTTTGATAATTTTATGTTTTTTATTATTGTCAAATTACTCAGTTACCATAATTTATACTCCTTTATAATTCATCAATGTTTGGGTTTTTTATTATCACCTATTATGTCACCTTTATTCAACTCTTAACTCTCAAATATTAACTTCATTATTTTTCAATTTTATTATTCCCTTATTGGGATTTAATGATCACCAATTTCTTATATTCAACACCAAGTTATCTTGGTTAGAGTTAAAAGATCAATGGATTTTATGGGAATGCCATTAAGATTAAAATAATATAATTGTTTTAAATTTTTTATTTATTAATCTATGTACATAATTTCATAAAGAAACTAGGCCGATAAATATTTTAGTATTGTATTATTTGAATATTTATGTAATAAATAATGAAATGATGTATATAAAAGATATGTTATTTATATAAGGTATCAGAAGAAAGGTCTAGTTATTTTTGGAAATTTGGATTATAAAACCTTATTTAAATAATTAGGGATACAAATAAACCTAGTAAAACATATTTAATATTTTTTAACAATATTGTAATTTTATAAAAGCATGAAAATCCCTTCATAGATACTAAAAGTAGATATTTTTTCTAAACAATTGAAACTAGGGGTAATAACCTTGAAAAGGGTGCCTTGGGTATTAAATTGATCATAATTTGGTGCTTGGAAAGCATTCCTTGTAGTTTATCAGGATTGAAACTCTTAGAGGATACACGCTTCTAAATTTAAAATCTTGTTACGAACTACTAAGAACTAAATAAAATTCATATAAAATATTATATTATGAAATAGTCTACAGATAAATTAGTTTTAAAACATGATATTCGTATGTCAATGAGTTTATTTAATTCATCAGTTATCCGTAAAATGTTAATTATTTAAATTTTATATGTTTAAAATTTATAAAATTCTCATCCCCAATTATTTATTTTAAGGATGTAAATGATTAGAACCCAAAAACCATTAGTGAATGAATGAATTATTTTACCTTATTAAACTTCAAACATATAATGTGAAAATGGTTATATGAAGTCTTTCATATGAAATTAGTTTAGTTTACCTTTTCAAACACCACATAAAGATATTTAAGCGGACCTACTAGAGAAAATAGAAGTTGCGTCAACATATATGAGAGAATATAGATACTTTTGATTCAATAATAGACATGAGGATAACATGAATTATTATCTAATATAAAAGTAAGGAATTAAATGAGGATGACATAAATTTTTTACTGAAGTCCTTGCAAACAAAAAATTTATATGTGCAATATAGTAATGTGAAGGTATTGGGTTGTGTACTCTTAAAATATGAAAAATTTATAGTTGATGCTTCGTCCTAATTAACGATTCATGAGAAGAACTACCCAACAGAAAATATAGATTTTTTTACAAGAATCTTCACATTGATGTTTGGGAAATATTCTCTTTTCAAGTAAATGTGAAATATATATTTATCATAAAATACTCAAGTATATATTCACACAAACGGAGCTCAATATGACCCAATGATGGTGGTTAGAGGTTATTAATGATTTTATTATTAAATAAATTTATATTTTAGGAAAGGTAAAAAATTGTTAGATTCTATGAGTAGAAAGGATTCCACAACCCTATCCATGATGGGGAATGAAAGGAATAAATTCTTCATGAACATTAAAATAATTTACATTTGAATAATAAAAGTATCTTCATACTACATTGATCATATAACTTCTCAACCATCTAGTCATGATAGGATCAATGAGTCCCAAAAATATGATGAGGATATATAGAAAATGGTAGAGAATTTTCTATAATTCACATTTATTAAAGATAGACTAATAAGGGTTGGAACCCGGATATGTGTCCTATCAACACCAGAACTAAAGAGGGAAATTGAAAATGACACAAGAAACTCATCCTTATATATTTATTCAAGAATAATTGATATTTTTAAATATCATATGCAAAACCTCTAGTGAGAAAACATAAAGGTAGAGGTTGATGAATTTTTATCTTCATACATGGTATGCAAATAGGTGAAGGATGGATGGGAGAAGTCTAAGGATATGATACAATAATTTCATATATTAGTATGAAAATGAGAAAATGGAACCATTGATTTCCTTATTGGACACCACAATACGTCTAATGGAAATAACTCCATTTGGATGGTAGTCGATCAACATAAAAAGTCAGTGAATTTCATTACTATATTAGAAGATTTATCTCTTTACCAACTCACTAAGATATACATAAGGGAATTTTTTATGAATTAATGTAGTATCACAATCCATTGTATCGTATGTAACTATGAGGTTTTCCTTGAGGTTTAGAAGAATCCTTCAGTAAGAACTCAAAACATAGCTATGTTTCAGTAATTCTTATTACCCATAGGTTTATTCTTATTCTAAAGGATATATTCAAAAACTAGATGATATAATGGGTTCATCTTAAAAGAAATTAAATTGATGATTGGATCAATATATACCCCAATGGGAATCCTCATATAACACCAGTTTCCATTTAATCATTCAAATGGTACCTCATGATTATTTTTATTCAAATGGGTGTTATACACCTACATATTGTGATTTATTTATAGGGAGGAATCTTATGGGACTTAATATTATCAAATAGATGATAAAATAGTTTAAAACCATTTAACCCCATAATAAATCCACAGAATGTTGAAATAAAATCTATTTAGACAATCGTCGATCAGACATAGAGTTTGAGGTTGGAGATAAGGTGTTCCTTCATATATCTCTATGTAATAATGTCAAGAGTTTTTTAAATAAGGGAAATATTTGTTCTAGATACATAAACCCATTTTATATCCTTGATTGCACTGGATCAATGGTCTACTGACTGGAAATCCAACCTAACTTATCCAAAGTACAATATGTGTTACATGTATCCTCTCATGGAAGTACATACTAGACCCCTCACATGTACTGAATCCATATGTGGTGTACATAGAGAATGATCTCTCATTTGAGGAGAAACCAATGAAGATCATAGATCATAGAGAAAAGTTTTTCTGAAATAAGACAACTCACATAATAAAATTGTTGTGAAAAAACCATAAGTTTGAGGATGAAACAAGGAAATAGAAAGAGGGACTGAAATATAAGTACCATAATATCCATTAGTGTATGAAATAATATAGTGAGGGTGAAATTTATAAAGGTATAAATAATTTTCCAATCAATAATTTTATAAATGTAATACATTTTTTAAATGAATAATTTCCTTATTATGTAACGTAGATATAGAAATCACATGCACTACTTTGGTTATTTTAGACAATAAAATAATATGTTAGATCAAAATTAAAATATATTTATGAATATTAAAAATTGATAATATATCTATTGAATGATGACCTTTATGATTGGTATATGTTATAGATTTTTATAAATTATAATGAGAACATACATAAAAATCGATGTCCAAAAATAGTATGATTGTACACTATGATGCCCATCTATTAGATCTTCCAAGGGATATACCATCCTGAGAATTTTCACTTGGACAATCCCATGATTATATTCAAGAAATAATGCTCTATGGAAATAATTTATGATATTACTTCATTCTTATTGAGATCACAATCCAAACCATTTTTGTCGAAACACCACAAGAGAGTATGACCATCACACACCATAACCTTAAGGCATACAATGGTCTAATAACGGGTAATGTATCTAGACCCTATTAATATAATTTATTTATATTTTGTAATGAAATAATGTTTATATGATTATTTTGATAAAAAAAATTATTTTTATTTGAATAAATAATTGTTTTTGGTTAGGATATACTCTCAATTAATACACGATTTTGATAATTACATGTTTTTTTAAATAATTATTATTTTAATAAAATATTATAATTGTATAATAATTATTTAAATATAAATTTAAATATAATTCAATTAATTTCAATGAAATTTATATAAGGGTAAAAAAGTGGTTAATATCGTAAAAAATATTATATTTCTGTAAATATGTATTTTTATTTAAAATTAAAAAATCTTATATATAAAAAATTATTTTTATGAAAAAAATATTATTTCATAAATCAGTGTATGAAAATATTCAATGGTGAATTTTTCATAATAATTTTACAATGTGGGATATTTAGGTAGAAATTAAATATAGTGGAAATATACAGTCTATATTATTATATCATAATACTCCATCAAGGATATAATAAATGTTATAAAAGTAATCCAAGAAAAAATTAAGATTATACCTATACAATAATGAGTTATTAAATATATTTTAATAAATTTATAATCCTTTAATGTATCATAGAAAACCTATAATATATTCTATGGTTTGAAAATAAATTCATTATGAAAATTACTAACTTCCACATCACCAATGGTGTTATTTTAATATGTTCAGTTCAGAGACTTATGAATTATTATTAAGTAGTTATATTTGAATAGAATTCTGGGAAAACTCATTGTAAGATTTGTGGTTTTGATTATTTATTTATATAGAGTCCAAAACCTTTTTTTGGAAATTATTAAATAATTCCCCACTATTTTGTAATAAATACCCACCAAACTTTTTTATAATCCTCAATGAGAACCCATTGGTCAAAACGTTCTTCTCCCTTACACTCTCTAAATACCTCTCACGATGTTCCAATGTTCCTAATAGGAACCTATATATATTCTATAAGATTCCTCTAAAGGTAATTGATTCTTTACTCGTCATATTTATTCAATCACATTATTTTTATTAAGAATTTTGATTTCCAATTTTTCAAGTTGGAATGTATTTTTACAGATCCCTATTACTGTCCATAGGATTTCCAAATAATTATAGACCATATTTAACTATAATTAAATCTTTATATGAATTTTTATATCCACAAGTTATGCTGCAAAAATTATTCTCTGATTTTCCATTACAAACATTTGTGTAGTGCATACTCATACCTACTTATAATCAAGTGTATTCATATTGATGTAACTATCATTAATTTATTAGGGGCATCCATGTATGTGACCAATATTCATTAATAATGGTATTAAATGTGATTACATATGTTGTTAAGAAGTATGGTCTATGTGGCACACTTATTAATGTACATGATATGAATGTGACAGGTGGTTATAAATTATATAACCCTCCAATGGATTGGGTTATGTTTTTATCTCATGAGATACCATGTATGGTTCACAATAGGTTATCCTAAACACACAATGTTATGATATCGTAGTGGTTAGACATGATTTAATCTTATAATTTCAAGAGTTATTATTTACACATTCATAGGTTCCCTTGACATTATCATCTTATCTCATGAACCTATATTCATATTTATTATTTTCACCATTTTATATAACGTTTATATTCCTATTAAATTAAAAATATTAAATTTATCATTTTATTCTGTGATTGTTGGATTTATAGCTCACCACATTATTATGTACATCCTGAGGCTATCCCATATAGAATTAAAAGATCAACGGATTTTGTGTTCTTGTTATTAAGTTTTAAATAATTTCATTATATTATTGTTTAATTTTATTATGTTATGTATACACTTTTCTAAATACATGTGTCCTGTCAATCATCTAGGATTTTATTATGGGTCTCTTTCTGTTATAAATCATGAAATAAGGTATACAAAATATATTGGGTTTCATAATTAATGAATATAAAAGTGATATAGATAATAAATATGCTAATAAGATGAATAAACCACGATTAGAGTAATGAAGATAATATATTAGCCAATATTTCAAGATCACGAGTCATGAAATTCATCAATAATACTTTAAAAAAAGTTTAATAAATAATGATATATACACTTAACCTATTGTTCTAATCAAGGAGGTACAGAATATATCATATGAATTATATTGTAAAATGAATTTCATACTATCACATGTATATCTAAATGGATTTAATGTGTTTGTTAAGGCCATTCATAGAAAAGAACATTCACAACAAGCCATTAAGCGTATATTTAAATCATCGTAGAGTTAATAAAGTATATATATTGAGGGGATATTTATCCATTGAAGATATTGGGAGAAAGATATAGTATAATTAATTCAATCATCAATAAGTATAAGAGATATAATAGGAACATAAATTTCTCAAGGCTAAATGGGAGGAATTATTATAGAGGTGTAATTTACCACTCAAGATTAAAATGGTTATTAAATTACTAGTGATATATAGTTTTGTTTCCACTAATGAAGGTGACATGTGAATAATTTAAAATAAAAAACTTTTATCCTATAGGATTGTGTTAAAGATGTGTTTTTGAATATGGCTTCGGGGAGTTCTAATGTTTTTATAGTGGTATATGTTAAGTACATTTTATTAATGGAAAATATAACTTCCTTATAATTAGTTAAGATTGGGTTAAATGAAATTTTCTCCATAAAAGTATTAGACAATAACTATAAAATTCTAGGGATAAATATTTTCAGATATATATCTATGAAAATATTTAAACAGATTCAATTCATAATGTTGGCACCAAATCTTGGTTAAATCCATGAATGGACATTTTTAGAAAACCAACGACATATTATGACTCAGCGAAAAATCCCAAGACACCCAAGGGAGATGCAAATAAGATCTAAGGTCAGAGTTTAAGATTAAAAATTGTGTGCATGATCATTAATTCCCAATACGATGTGAAATGGATTCTTCCGCATCAACCTTCCGAAAAACAGCCAAGTCAAAAGTGATAAGTAAATTTGGTTGGAACACAAGAATAGGGTCCTCATGCAAGATATTACACACCCAATACGATGTCAAATTCCACTTGCATGCATGCCACCTTTCACATCAATGCTAAAGTTTTTAGTTATAAATATAAACATACCCCCCTCATTTCAAGTTACCATTATAAAAGATGAAATGTTGCTCCCAAAAATGAAAGATGACCCCATATGGTATCGTACAAAATATATGGCCACAAGGTACATTATGTTGAATGAAAGGTATACTAAGTATACTCTTTCTATTGGGATAAGTAGGGCTCGATCCTCACACACTTTCTTTTACTCAAAGTCAACTATGTGAAAAATATTCTTCTTACGTGCATGATTTTATTTTGTGCAGTGAATCTTTTACCCTTAACCCCTATTTTTTTATGCATGCCTTTAATATTTTTTTCACTCCTTATGTGCTCCATGTGTCATCCCTACCCCAAGGCACCATGTTTGATCCACTCTTTCATTTGACAACCTTATCTTGCATGCACTTTCTCTCTACGGTCCTCCAGGCTAGAACGAAGCAATTTCATGGTTCCCCAAAGTGGTGCTTCATGTAGAATTTCCCTACCATGTTCTTCTTCACATATGAATGATAATGAATATTTCTTATTATCTTATCCATGCTAACATGGACCCTTCAATAGATAACTCTATAACCTCATTTCCATGGCATTACTGGTTACTACCCTTAACCAAGGGTTAAAGTGTTCTAGTTGTGTAAGTCCTAGGGGTGTGGAGTGGATTATATACTTTTGAGTTGTAGTATGTTAAACTATCAAGCACCCAAATCCTCAACACATGACATTAAACTATTACCACCACATGAGGGACCTGTTTGAGAGGACTAAGAAGGGGATGGTCACCAGCACCCTCTAACTCCTCCTCTCCTTTTGAGTTTTGTCACCATGCACATCAATGGAAGCCTCAACGTAAGCCCCAACCCAACTTGATAGGGTGATTCTTGTATGATTTCTTTATACTCCTCATACATATGGACATCCTCAATGGGATTCTTTCATAGAGTAAGTCCTGATCATTTCATCTTTGGTATCGAACCATGTGTAAGCCCCACTCCATTCCTCAAAGATGCAACTTTCATGACGCGATCATTGTGATTTTTTTCTCTTGATTCACACACCTAGAATGGATCATGTGGGCTTAGAGTAGGTACTGGCCAAGACATACTCTATGGGATTCCTTAGTGTTTAAGAAACATTCCCCTCTTAACAAATCTATGTGGACTTTAATCACTTCCCCTTTCAGAAAAAGTACATGGGAAGACTCCCTCTGGTTCAAGCCCATCACCCATCAATCCCGACCACTTCATGTTAATTAAAACTCATCCTACATGATGTTAAAATGTATTGCCCTTTCAACATGCATGATGTTAAACTGTATGATTTAAAAATACATGGGTTTTGATCCCTGACTCCTAGACATGATACATTTGAGGCCTCCCTGAGCTTCAACCCCAAACAATTGTAAATATCGGTGTCCCTTTTTTTGGTACCCAAATCCTCGGTCCACCCTTTAGTTGTGTCAGGATAATTATTGGACTGTCTCAGTGTGCAAGTCCCACAATCAGTCCATACTCCTCCAACCAAGAGTGTCCCTCTTGCAATGGGATACAAACCATACACAATCCCCATGCATGTTTCTTGATTTGTTGTTCTTCGTGTATACCCTGATTATTTTCTCCACTCATGAAAAATGTGGAATTTGATTCCATAACAATAGGATATATAGGAAGCCTCCCCGTGGTTCAAGACCATCACCCATGTCCCATATTGTTCTCTCCCTTAGGCCTTTGTATTTTGGGAACATCATTCCTTAACCTGTTGGTTCTATTCCCTTTCTGTTCCTATCCATGAATCCTTTCTCACAAGCCACCTCCTTAGGTGACTCATCACCCCATTATAGAACTATGTGGACTTTGATTCCCTTGCATGGGGGTACGTAAAAATACTCTTCATGGTTCAATCCCAATACAATCTCTTCCACAAAAATTTTCAACTCCATCCATATTCATTCCATCCTTTGACACATCATCTATATCCATCCTTACATTAATCAAACTAGAAAATCCTTGTGAAATCATGACATACATTCATAAATATAATCATTTGTAAGAACCATTCATCACATTGATTTTTGTAGCATCTGGGATTATATCCACCCATAAGCCCCAGAAACTCATCGAGTTGTTTACCTTTGTCTACTCCCAGATTTTATACCTCACCCCATAAAACTGTGTGGGTTTTGATCCATGTATTCTATATAGGGTATGTAGAAATCCTCCATGATGTTCAATCATTTCCATTGGTAAACATTGGTGTCCCTTTTTATAGGAACCCGCAATCTTCTAGTTCTCCCTTCATGGTGTCAAGATTTGCCTTCACAGTGGGATATCGTCCCCATTGTGGGACCTACCATCTAGGGTCCTTCCTTATTGGGAATTCTGACCCATCAATTCGATAAATCTATAGGGGATATCTCTTAGATATATACCCATATGATCCACTCTCTTCAGTGTTCTGCTCAGTATGACCCATCTCTGATAGACATTAAATTCATGGTGTACCCCATGTTAATCATGGTATGTCAAGGAAAACCTTGATGACATTCCTCTAGCATATAATTCCCTGCATTCAATGTGGGATTCCTTGGACTTCCATTCCCTTGAGAATCAATATAATAAAGGGATACCTTTTTGTACAAGTGTTCCAGTGTCTTGACATGTGAGTGATGCACCAATGTAAATACACCCCTAACCGAAGGTTGTGGCCCTGACTTGACCCCCTGGAATGTCTTGACAGAAGTAGTGTAATTAACCGACATCCAACAAGATATGAAAAAATGAAGACTATCACAAAAAAAAACTTAATGTTTAAGGGATACCTAGACTAGGAAGTGAATTTTTAGGAGGAATCCCTGTAAGGAGAGGCTGACATCCTATAATCCAAATTCAATCAAGGAGAAAACATATCTGAAGAAGTGATGAATTACACACACCTTTGGATAAAAGGAATGCGGGGAAACAATTGCGTGCTCACGGTAGACAAATTCATGCCCCGAAGAAAGTGTCATAAACAAGAATGGTGAACCCAACATGAATCTATTCTCCTGAAATTGGGATATTAGTCTCATTAGAGACAGTAGTAGATAATCATGTCACATGATCCAGATATCCGACACTAGGTACCACCAAGAAAATAGTCTTCCTGGAATTAAACTCACTAGGATTAGGGGCAATTAATAATTGGGAATCCCAGTCTACAGGGTTGTCACGATGGATCTTTTAATCACGCCATAGAAGACTGAATGGTGTAGGGGCATTGTGAATTGCTATCCAACTATCTGTACAGATGGCTGAATCTGTTTTATTTACAGGATCCACGATACAGCTACAGAAAACTGATCACCACACACCCAAATATGTGGGTGCAGGGGAAATTCCAACACATCAGTCATGCACAACTTCATCCCTTCTGCAACAACAACCACAACCACAGCTCTTAGTCACCCATGCCCCCATCTAACCCTCAAAATTTATTATGGTTAGGGAAACTAATACTATTGTCTGTCAATACGAACATCCGGGGGTTATCCTGATAAGTGATATGGACCATCGAAACCTGGAGGCCTTTGTGACCTATCAACACTGCCGCCCCCTGGGGCCACGTTGAGAGCCACTGCTCCCTACTCGGACCATCAACAGATTCAAGAGCCTATCCCTAAAATTATCTTACGATTCAATCCATTTTTCGTATGAACTAATGGAATCTCAAGTCCTCCCATGTATGAAAATAGCAAGGGAGCCACCGAGGAGGGCTCCCATCTAGCCATGTGAGAATCGCCAGTCAGTCCTACAAACCGAGGAGCAGGTGGTTCGTACCACTACACAACCAACCCTAGCTTAGCTAACCTAGCATCAACATTGGGTGCAAGCTCAGGAGGACTCCCACTAGAGAGAATAATCTTACACAACTTATAAGGAATGATCCATCACTAGCATGCTCTCTTGGCTTCCCATATGTGACAAATCTAGGGAAATTCCCTATCCCAGAGCTGGAGGGATTCCATGCCCAGTTTGGAGTGAGGCACCACCCACCCCAGAGAAGGCTGAGTCAACTCATCCTATCAATTGTGAATGCATAGACCATCATGGGATTACCTATGATGATGAAATTCAGTGCAGAGTTCCTCCTTATACCATCATCTAACAGAGTGTAGGTCCTCTCTACATTCACATTCAGCCTAGAGATCCTCCCCATACTAGCGTCATTATCCTAAGAGGGGTCCTCCCCATATTGTTGACACTCACCACGAAGGTCCTCCCAATGCCATTGGTCATAGGTATGAAACTTTACCCTACATACTAGTTTATCAATGCAAGGATACTTTTTGACCCAACACCTATCAGCTAGAAGTTCCTCCTTGTGTTCTCACTTACCCCAGTGGAGGCCCTCCACATTTAATTGATGACTATCAGAAAAATTCTTTCTCGTATCAAGTATTTTTAGTAAAATGTCCCTCCTCCTACCACACCGACCAGAGCCGACCAATGAGAATGTCCTACTTGTGCTATGAACAAACACAATGAAAGTCATCCCAATGTGTTTTCAGCTCTAGATGAGGCCCTCCCCACTCTATCACTCTCAATAACGAAGTTCCTCCATGTGTTCCATTTAACATTTCCCAAGTAGTCCTTGCACCCTTGATTGTCTAGAAGGAGGTCCTCCCTACTCCATCACCAACCTGCATGGTGGTACTCCCCATATCGAAGATCTATCCCCCCCTGAAGTACCAGATCATGGAAGGAGGGTGGGTCATCACTGCCAAAAGAATAACCCTTATAAGCCTCAAATAGAGGTAAATCATGTCTGTTTTTCAGATTATATAGTGGAGTGTAATTCGATGATGGAACCTTCACCCCAATATTATTTGTCATGGATTAGGGAATGAAATAGGAATATCATCTTTTTCCTCCTGGAAAGTGAGATGCACTGGATCCTTGAAATCTTCCAAAGATACATACAAGAGGATGAATATTTGGCCCCTTTTAAGGGCTTGTCCATGAAATCCTACTTATCATCATAAAGATCATTATCTACCTCAACAAGAGATCATGGAGAGTTGTTTTGGGGGGTAATAGTGGAAGAGAAACAGCGTGAATCACCACCAACGACCGAAACCCCATACAAAGGATGCATTGATCATTACTCTATCTCACATGGATGTGGTGGTGTAATCATTTCATTATTCGAGAAGCAGCCCATTATGTAGCGTTTTATCGACTCGTGATTTGTACATTCCCCTGACCAACCTATCACTATAAATGGTTGATTTTAGTGTCTCTACTTGTCCATCAACCTCCCCTAGTAGATGAATGGTCTAATAAAGGGCTAGATCTCAATTCTAACCCTAGAATTTTGTGGGACATTCTCACAGTGTACCATTTCGTAAAGATGTTGTAGCCAATTGAAACTATAAACATCATCATTCTAGAGTCTTTCACCAAGGATGAGGTTATGTTTTTCTACCAAACCATAAGGATGACGCATTTCCATATCTGTCATTAATGAATAGATTATCCAAATAGTAGAGAGCATTTTGATGACATTGGATAGCAGTGATGCCTTGTTGAGTTAGCTGCACTCCCTATATCTCAACCCCATACATCGGCTGGTTTTCAATAGACCCTCCAACAACTATGTGTTCAATGCTTTATAGTGCTCTATAGAGTTATTATGGAGGCTTCCCCACATGTCCAAATCAGTGGTTGGGGGTAGTACGCTACCCTTATTTTCACTCCTATCATGCTCTAAACTAATTCACTTAGTGATAATGAAGTTATTACTTTAGTCATTATCACAGTGAACATGGTCATTTCTAAGATATATCTAGAAGGGGGCACAAACACATGGCCTGGAGAAGTGAAACAACCCGCTAGGGCAGTACAAGACCCGATAGACCCTACAGGTGTCCATACTCACCAACAATGAACATTTCTTGTAATTCACATACCTTATCAGTCATTGAATCTCATACAAGACCCCAGAAAAGTTTAAGAGAATGTTGGGACCATCAAACCCCCCGTACTATATGGATCATTGCATAAAAAAGAAGATGATATTGAAAAGGAAGCACTACACCAGAAGATTACTAAATTGAAAAAGATTATTGATGATCTTCTCACCGAGTGTGTCATAGAACAATGAACAAATTATGCAAATCCATGACTCGGGAAGCAGGGGCAGTGGTAGGTATAGCTTATTACCAATGAGTTGCCTCCTTGTGATCTCAAGAACCCTTCCCATATAGACAGGTCAAAGACCAATTTTTACAGAATGAGGCTGTGATATTAGTCACCAAATCCAAAAAAAAGCAATGCAGAAACCTACCTTAGGACCTAACTCATGTTACACTAGCCACTCTTTATAATCCACCGACCGTGCCTCAGTTTCCTCTAGAATCCTTATTTGTTATTCCCCTAGTTCCTTGGGTAATTCCAAATGTCACTCCATGAGCTTTCGGACCTTATAACCACATTGAAGAGCCTAAAAACACATTGGTTTTCAGGGGCCCTCATCAAGATAGAAACCCTCATCATGATGATCTGATGGCTGCTCTTATTTCTCACCTAGAGGCTCTTGAAACAGGACAGGTGGAAATCCCGCCTGATGGAAAACCATATCTGGCTTGGGAGGACAATATGACAGAACCCCTAGGTTTCATAAATACTACGTTATCCACTTTAAATAGGACTTGGGGACCATTTCATGACCAATCCAACCTTATTTCACGGTGTCTATCCATATAGAAAACCCCAACAAAACATAAAGCTTCTAAGTTCCAGTGTTTCGTAAAACCATTACAGGGGTCGTGTTTGTCTAGTACGACCAGTTAACCATTGGATCAATATTTAGTTGGGAGGATATTCATAGAAAATTTCTCTACTAGTTCAGTTCCACCACCCAAAATAATAGCATCCCTGATCACTTCAAGTGAATGAAAATTCTAGATGAGCGAGTAAGATACTTTTTCACCAGGTTGAAGGGTCTCACATATTCACTCAATATGCCGCTAACTCGGGAACAACTATTAAAGATATGCATGGGGAATGTGAAGATAGAAATGTTCCCTTCCATCATCACTCAAAACATCCCATGGGGGTTATATGATTTCTCTAACAAAGCTCAACTTTTAGAAGAAGGATTCCAACAATACAAATAGGCACGTATGTTTCCTCCTACAACTCCCTCAAGAAGATCTTCCAAGGCCGAGACTACTGCTATTGTAAAAACAGAGGCCACCATGTCGTTATAATTATTACCTTATGATCCACCTCTATAGCCTCATCTGGGTCCACCACCCCAATAGTATCCTCTAGCTCAGTATCACCCACCTCCGAATCAGCAGATACCCATGCTTAAGGAACCACCGCCGCTTGGGCGAGATAACTGGGTTACACATCCTTATCATACTCTTGAAGCCCCTCATCAGGGCTAGGCTAACAGAGCTCCTTTTCCCAATTAGAGGACCCAGACCTAATAATTCTATGAGACTCAGTTTCTTAGTTATTTCTGATGTACCTTGGACTAGGGAATCCTTTGGTTTTCAGAATACAAGAGGCCCGAAGAGGCGGATCTCAGTGATCACCCAATTTACTACCCCAATCACTGGTTCCTTGGGAACACCCTCAAAAAGTTCTATGTTTTTTAAAAATGGATCCAAGAGTAGGTTGATAAGAACATAGTAAAATTGGGTCCAGTCCCGAAACAAGTTGCATGTGTGTTTATAAAGCCTGATAGTGACAACAAGGGTGAATCGCAATAGGTTTCAAACCTCAGGTCTCAATGGAATGATGATTGGATAGATTGAAAGATATTAACCTGTGACAATGGTATTATTCATTCACATTTAAATCACCCCAAGAAAATATAATTCACTACAATACCTAAGGCTAATACATGTTCATCAATATCTCAGCCATCGTCCTCTCAGGGGAGTAATCATTGACGACGCAATGGAAAACAAATCTCTCTTACTATGCCAAATCTATGGAATACTCTTGGTGATTTCATGCCACTGAATATTGGGATTTCCCCCATAATTTTTAAAATATGGTTTATTTATAAAATAATAACTAGGAGTATGCTACGGTCAATACTGTTGAACTGGTAATCCTATACACGGTTCCAGATGACGAAGTGCATCATGAAGACCCTCCCAGCATCCCCAATCAGTTACAACATCGATGCAGTCGTAGGTATGTGAATCGTCTGAATAAATTGGCATGCGATTCAATTCAAGTCATATATTCCACTGAGACCATACATGAGACACATCACAAAACCCATCACACATAACCTTCTCATCTTGTTTATTCATGTTTGCATCCACCACTGTTTTTACTACTTGATCGGGCATTGCCACCATGACCATGCTATGATCAGCCATGTTCCATTTGGTATGGGACCCAGTCATCTAGATTTCAGCATATAGTCACTCTACACAGTTCAACTACTGAGTTGCGAGATATTCTTAACACCATCCAGAATCGTCCAATTCGACGAGTGACACCCGTCATGCCTCCTTTCACCGAGTGACCCCCTTACATCATAAGTGTATGTTTAGCACAAAAATATGATATCCTCAATAATATATCCAGAATTATTTCTTAGCATTCATTCCAAATGGCTATCTTCCAATAAGAATACATGCATGAAGCCCACACAGAATCTTTAAGAAGAACCCTCCAGTTTGAAACGGAGGCCGAAGCCTCATAAACCTTCCATGATGAGGTAGTAAAATAAGGATTGATTCAGAACATCATTTCATTCTTAAGAGAATATGAATGTTCTTTAATACAGGGGTACATCCACGCAGTCTATATCACTAGCTAGTTCAATAGCTTGGAGATCCGCTGTTGTCTTTTCAACACGAGATCTATGAAAAATATTATCCCAACCCAGACACTCTGTAAAATGGGGATATATAAAATATATCTGAGAGATTTTGACCTAATGATTCAAGGTTATGACAGCACAGAGCAGAAAACGGTTGTAATGATATGCCCGAAGACCTAGTTTTGTGGACCAGTTTTTAGCACAGAGTTCACTGTTATCTCACCTGACACCACTTAAAATGAATTAAGGGGTACCATGGCTCCACCTGTATGTGAAAGTACCTTCCAAATATCACTACTGCCATAGGTAATCCCTCAATGGTCGACTAGGCATACTACAAGGTGATATATATTTCTTTTCCTCTTGTGAAGCCTGCTACCTAGATGTAGACTGCTATAAGAGAAAGAAAATTATGATTTAGGATAATGAGGTTGATCATACTACCATTGTGGTTGACCCATGGGAAGACATGGATGATGCCTACATTTTTCCAATTCACTAGTTGGAGGACACAAACCCATACATGGCTAACTAACTTTTCATCTTTGGGGGAAAGGGGAATGATCATTCCCCAACATAATGAGTATAGATAAATAACTTTGTACTCCTACATGAATCAGGATCGAGTAATCCCAGAGCCTCATACCCCTATGAGGTATAAGGATGTTCACCCCATGGAAATTAAAATATTCCATACTTGCGTATTCTTCCAGGCTGGGTTATACTGGCTCAAGAAAACACACTACTACTACTTTTATATTATCAAGAGTTGCTTGTTGGGTTGAAGTCTTGATGGAATTGGATCAATAGCTTTCGCCTCTATGCTTTCAATAGTGCAAGAGTTCCCCGATGTGGTTTCCACTACCACTGAGGCCAGCATCAACATTCTTTTAGGATCATCCATCATGGAAGAATTTTTCCCTATCGATGATCCTCCCACAATGTATGGTGAAGAGGATTTGGAGTATGCTCCTCTTTCATTTGTGTATGGTCTTTCCACTATGGTCGAAGTGTTGGTACAGGTGAACCTTGGCATTAAGGCAGATCCAAAACTGACATTATTTAGTCTATATATACTGGATGAATAGAAACAATGATATATATATTTGTTGAAGTAGCATCATTATGTATTTTCTAGGAGCTATGATGAGATTCTAGGGCTGGATCCTCATGTTTTCTTCTATCACCTTGGCCTCCTGATAACCAATTGTGGGTTTAAATAGCCTCCCAAAAAGATGAAACCCTATCATGGTTCCATTCTTGAGGCCAAGGTTGATAATATAATTAAATCAAACTTATCCATGGATGTCAAATACCATATATTGTTAGCCAACATTATGCCCATTAGGAATTGGAATGAATAGATCAGAATCTACATCGGCTTCCGGGATCTCAACTGCCACTGTCTGAAGGATGATTTTTCCCTTCTGGTGAAAGATCAACTGATCGATGCTACCACTGGATTCCAAGAACAATCCATCATGGTTGGGTATTCTAGATATTATCAAAAACAAATTCCCCCCATGATGATGAATAATTCGCCACCTTCATGGAATCCACAATGTATCTTTTGTTACCAAGTGATAAATTTTGGTCTAAGGAAAGTAGGTTCCACCTATTAGTATTCCATGAACCACATATTTAAGATGATTATTAGAACATTGGTGGAATGCTACGTGGATTATTATTTTTATCAAATCCTACCAGTGTCAGGACCATCTAAGGGATCTTGAGAAATTGTTCAGCTTCCTCTATTACAGCCATCTGAATATTAACCCCTTTAAGTGTGCCTTTAGGGTTAACTCTAGAAAGTTCCTCAACATCTTCATCAGGTATAGACTTATCGAGGTTGATCTTGAAATGATCAAATCCATTAGTTAGATTCCTCCAATAAGAAACCTTCTGGATCTCCAAGGATTTCATGTCCACTTATCCTACATACGTCGATTCATCACAAATATAGCAGGTAAGCGTAATCCATTTTTGCACATCAAGAAGAAAGGTGCCGATTATCAGTGGGATAAAGAGTATAAGACCTCTTTTGGGGAAATTAATTAGTTCCTTATACAATATCTGATAATAAATCCATCCATTTATATAAATCCACAGGTCCTCTATGTGACCTCCCAAGAACAATCTATTGGTTCCCTTCTCCCCACGAAAAGGAATACAGGAATAGAGATCAGTTTATACTGTCTCAGTCGCATGATCCTTGATACAGAGACCAGATATTCCTCTATCAAGAAGAGCGGACATGCTCTAGTATTCATAGTACAAAAATTGTAACATTACTTATAGAACCATTATATATGTCCAGTGTATCATTTGGATCCTCTAAATAAAATTTTGAACTGCCCTATGATGATAGGTCATCTAGATTATTGTGTGGTGATCCTATAGTAGTCTGAAATCAGGTATATTTCACAGAAATCTTTCAAGGGCCAGGCACTTGTAGAATTCATTTCCACCCATCTGGATCCCATAGAGTAGTCACTAGATCATGATTTCTAAGATGAGGCAATCCTATTAGTGGATCAAGCCATTTTGTGTTGGATAATATACTTCAAATTTTCCCTAATGGAAAGAGACTCAATGATCCCAGACTCAATAGACTAAGCATAGGTATCATTTTCTTCACGTCTACAAAATTTTTCCTTCCGTATACATTCTATTTACCAGAAGGCTTCACCAAAAATGTGACTGTGTGTCAATATCTCATAACATGTCTCGAAATGGACCTTGAAATTGATATTCCACATTTCCATGTCAAAGGGAACTTTGAACTAGTCATTAAGAATATCAACGGTGACTATGTTTTCTGGAAGGTAGAGCTCATACCCATATTAGAGTACACCCACTGGATGATAGCCCAGTTCCCTTCTCGATCAGAATTTACTCATATTACTCAATCATATAATGACCGAGCCGATTCGATGGTCATCCTTTCCACATCTATTGCATATCCTAAGCAAGATTATTTGATTATCCAAGTGGCACATTGAAGGGTCATTGCTCCCATCACCCCAGATGAAGTTGACGACCAGTAGGTAAGCCACTTTACTTCCAAGCCTCCACATCTAGACCTATATGTCCCCCTACCATAGAATCGGAATTTACCTCCAACTGGATGATCCCATTTATTGAGTATCTCCAGTAACATAATCTCTTTAAAATTGACCCGAACGTGAGCGAGTCCACTAGTGCATAGTAAAATTCACCCTCTAGAGTGGTCCTAGTCTAGAGAAGATCCTCTATAGACTATGTTTGTATGGGATTCTCCACCGTTTCATTCAAGGAGATGATATTACTCAGGTTATTCTGGATTTTCATGTAGGTTCCTATGGGCACACCGGGAAGGGAATAAATTATCTCATTAGATCTAAAGATTGGTTTATTTTTTCCACTATGATATGGGATTGTAAAGAGTTTTACAAGAGTTTCCATGCGTTCTAGATCCATGATAATTTTCTGCATCAGCCTTCAGATCCTCTATATACTACTAATTACTATTAGCCCTTTGAGGTCTAGGGACTCGATGTAGTGGGATCATACCCACCAGCAACATCTCTCTGGTGGAGGTTAATCCTGATAGCTATGGATTTCTATTCCAAGTGGGTATAAGAAATTCCAGTCAAGGAATTCAAGGCCCCTTATATATTTGATTTCATAAACTCTAGTATTATACACTAATTTGGAATCCCTTATGCCATCCTCACAAATAACAACACCAACATCATGGAATATGAGCTATATAAATTGTACACCAAGTACAATATCTTTTTTAATAATACATCTCACTATCATGCACAATAAATTGGATAGATCAAGGACTTCAAAAAGGCCCTGTCTAATATTTTTCAAAATATTGTTTTTTAAAAATAAGATAGGTTGCCTAGGAAAACCCTCCAACTCTATCTAGGCTTATCAAGAGATGACTCATAAATCCACCCAGGTGACCTCGTACTCCCTTGTGTATAAAACATAGGCAGTATTGTCTATCAATATTTAGTTACTGTAACTTATCACAACCTTATATGATAAAGAGATTCCCGACATGATAGTATAAGTACATGTTGTTGAAGTAGAATATCTCAATGAGAGTAGGCTCTAATCCATACACAAGCTGGAGAGGTATCAGAACAAGATAACCAGAGAATTCAATAAGAAATTTTTCCTCATCTCATTTATATAATGTGACATGGTATTGACCCTGAAAACTCCAATGATACCCAGTAGGAAACCACCAAATCTTGAACTCAAATGAGAGGGACATTACATCATTCAAAAGGTTTACCCCAATGGTGCATAATATCTGGTCACTATGGAAGTTGAGTGCATCACTCCTCCCACCAAAGAAAAATTACTCAAGTTTTAATTCACTTGAGTAGACCCTTTTCTTCCCACATGTCATTAAATGGTATATGGTATGAATGCTACAAACTTAAACAAAGAACCCTTTTTTCCTAGATGATGATAAACTATAAGTGGTAAACAGACACTATGGTCCACGCTCTATGAATTGAAACTAAGATCTACCTCATCTTTACCATAAGATGTTAAAATGCATGGGTACCACCAAGATTCACACATCTAATCATTTGGGTCTCCAGCAACTTTCACATCTGAAAGTACCCCACTAGGGGCCTGGTCTCATGCCACCTTGGTTCAACTAGAAATTTTGGCGAACATTCTAGAGGATCTCGAAGGAAAATTGGACACAAGTCCCACATTAAGAATATTGTCAGCGGTCAATGATCAATTGTTTGTCCCCATTCCAGGCCATATGAGATAAATATTGTGTTCCAAAAATTGTCATATGTTATACTCAATCATTATCCCCATCCCCAAGGTCTCATAAATATCGTGCGTTGTGATTTTCCTTTTTCATCCTTTTAATCCCACGCACATGACATTAAACTGGGAATTTATAGTCTGAGCTCTATGAATTTATGCTAAGATCTTCATCATCCTTACCGAATGAAGTTAATATATATGAAATTTTTATAACTACATGTGGATTGATTCCCATCCTTATGGAATATGTAAGAGTTCCCGAAAATTTTGTCTTTAGGTCTGGCCCTAGTTTTTAGAAACCATCTCTTTCACATGGCCTATTAGATTATGTTTTTCTAGGATTATGTGGTGTTGTGTGAAATTATGTCATCATTCACATTAGGTTTTCAATAACCATTCCATATACCTCTCTTGAGTGCTTACCATTCAACATCCTTACACCATGACGTTAAACCACACAGTATTTTCAGAACTACGTGTGGCTTGATTCCAATCCTTATAAGATACAAAAGAACACCCGAACATTTCATCTTCTGGTCTGGCCCCAAGTATTACATATTAAACCCTCCTTCTAGAATCTCAACCTTAGTATCCCTAGATTAGGTGGTGTGGTGTGGACTTATGTCCTTATTTACATTGGGCTACCAACAATCGCGTCACATGTACCCCTTCAGGGACATCCCCTCTACATCTATACCACATGATGGTAAACTACATGACATCATAAGAACTACATATGGCATGATTCCTACCCTCTCAAGATATGTAGGAACGCCCAAAAATTTAATCTTAGGGTCCATACCATCAAACCTCTCTTTAACTTAGTTCCCCCCATTGGGTTTAGTTATTTTTGAGGGATGCATAAGGTGATGTGTGGACCTTCATCCTCATTCATGTCGGGTTTACAAAATCCACACCATGTGCCCCTCTTTATAAGTAATATTCTATTATTTTATTCTTAATGCATAAAATTAAACCACACAGTATTTCAAGAACTACGTGTGGTTTGATTCCAATACATATGGGATATGTAGGAACACCTAGAAATTTTGTCTTTGGGTCCATCCCCAGGTCCCTCGGTCTTTTCTAACCCCCTGCCCTAAGGTTACCCCTTTGAATTTCATGCGGTGTGGTGTAGATTTTTCTTATCCCCATTCATGTCGATTATGATTTAACACTCGAAGCCTATTCCCTTTATAACATAGTTCTTCCACATATGTCCAAACCATATGACATTAAAATATGTTGCCTCATCCGACATGACATTAAATTCTTGTGTCTTTACTGCATGGTGTTAAAGAGCATGTTAAGATCATTTAATATGACCTCAAACTATAACACTATCTTCCTAGCCATAAAATAAAAAATGGAACCACATTGTGGTGTCCTCGATTGAGAGGGAATCACATTTAGCATCAGTCATACATCATGCTAATTTTCAAGGCCTACAAACATATTGATTCCAACGACGACACCTGGATTCTCCACTCTGGGTCTATTGTTCCCAAAAAAACACACCCACTCTAAAGAAAAAGATAGCTCTATAAAATGCCTATTGTTTCGGTGCATTAGCCAAACATGCATGATAATCCCCTTTAGAACGACATGTGTCTTGATTCCCATCCTTATGGGATACATAATAACACCCAAACATTTCATCTTCAGGTCTAGCCATAGGCTCTTCAAATAGTCACTTCCATTTATCCCCATCGACACAATCCCTTTGGGATTCCATGGTGTGGCATGAGGCCTCTTCGACATTCATTTTCTTTGGATTTGAAATATCCATGCCATGTGCTCCCCTTCGGGTATCTTCATTCTAGTACTACCATATTTACCACAAGACATTAAACTTCATGACCCATTAGAACCTCGTATGTCTTGATATCCATCCTTATGGTATACATAGGGATGCCCAAAAATTTCATTTTCAAGTCCATCCATAGGTTTATCAACCCATTTCCCCCTTTACTCCACTCAACTCTATTAGTTTTTCTCATTTAACTAGACCCCTATACATATTTTGTGCCTCGTAAACATGTATAGATGCGATGTGGTTTAAATGTTAGAGTCTTTGATTTTTCATGGTCATTCATTCATTCCATTTACATGAATCTTGTGCCCCTTTATTTTGGATTCTGTCATCATTCACATCATAAAGGACCCCCCGAATGGTATGAATTCTTATACTTAAGGCTTACCTAACATTTCGGGCCAATGTCCTAGAGGATTCCAAATGACATTTTGAGACATGTTCCATAATTCAGATATGGTCAATGGCTGATATTCGGGTGTTATTTCTCATTTCAGGCCACACAATATGGGTGTTGTGCTTAAAATATGACAAACAACTATCCTCCATTATTACTCCAACCCTATTATGACCTAAATATTATTCTCGTGATTCAAATCCTATTCCATCTCATAATGTTCATAAAAAACTTCGACACCCTTGGTGTCATCACTTCATGAACCATTGCAAGATAGGAGGATGAACCAGTGTCGTGGGGTCACCCTTGACTCCACACCTTCATCCTCTACCATGTTCTTCTATACATTATAATGATATTTTTCAACCTTGTTTCCCACAAAAATCAGGACTCATGTGGGCTTAGGTATTTGGGTATGGTTTGTGCCTATATAAAAGAGCTATGATTCCTCTTGGTCTGAACAATATAATCTTAAACTAGGAGTTACAGTCCCTTAGTCCATGCATAATAACTTTAAACTAGGTGTGTTATCTTGGAAATTTGTAATGTTTTGTAGACTTCCTTGTCCTCATTCACGCTAGTTTTTTTTGTCACTACATAACATATTTCCACTTTGGGAATATTCCCCCCTTGGTCCAAGCTCTATGACCATAAACTAATATCTTTTATTTATTTGATGTATGATGTGAAACTATGCCTTTTTCATCTAGCCTATGCATTGATATTCTACCTAGTCTCATAATTTATTTATTTAAGAATAATTTTCCCCTTTGGCATTGGAGTTCTTCTATTCTACATTCTTGAACTACATGTGTCTTCATTATCACCCTTGTGAGATATGTAGTGACACCTAGGTACATCACCTCTGGGTCCAGAAATAGAATGGACCGAGATCTATGACGTTAAACTAAGATCCCTAATAACCATATCATAAAACACTAAACTAAATTTCTACTGTCCTCATTTTCAGGATGTAAAACTGCAATGAATTCATGGATCTCACTAGAGAAGGCCCTATTTGGAGTCGGTTTGATCCTAACTCAGACTGATATGTTTACTCAATGTGATTTATTTACAATGGTGTAGTTTTAAGATGGATTTACTCCATTCTAATAGCTCATCAATATATCTTCACGCTTTTTATAATCTTTATTTGGATCCTCATATTCTTTAAAATTTATGGGAACCCCCTAACGATTTGGTCCCATACCATATTGGCTCACCTACCATTCTGGGCCATCATTTCATAAGGCAACGAGAGTAATTTTGAGTTAGGCCCCATGTTTTTTAATACAGTTAGCAGTTAGCCCTCATTTGTTTGTCCCCATTCAAGGCTAATGCGATACAGATGTTGTGTTTCAAATACGGTCAACAATTAATATCTCTCATCATGGAATCCTTATTTAGTTCCATATTTTGGGTATTTCGATTCACGATTTTTTCCCCTTTGTTCGGATTGACTCTAAAGCCATTGGCATCACCCTATTCATGCATTAAGGAATGTTGGGAATGGAAAGTTGGTTGTTCTAGGAGCCTTATCCACCTACTACGGTCTATCAATCAACACGAATATTTTGGGCAGCAATTCAAAAATGGCATACCCAAGAATATTCAATGAATAACTGGCACTCTCATACATAAAAAGGATTATTTTACATTCTTCCATTATTTGTCACACCAGGAATGAACCACATGAACTTAGTGATTAATCTCTAATTACTATATAATTATGATTGAGACGCATTAATTAAAAAAAGATAAAAAAATAGTAAGTCAATCCACATAGTTCAGCATTAGTAAATAAGGTAGAAACACGTTTCATTATTTTGGCCAAAACACTCCCCTTAGGGATCATCCTCTTTAATGGACTTCCTCAATACCACCACTTTGTGGCATGTGGCCTCCAGAATTTCCTCATGCTCCCCGAGATTATTTTCATCATCCGGAGCTGTGGAGCAATGCTCAATCTCTCTGACCTACATTCGCTCTAATTCAACTTGGAATAAAATCATTTGATGGATATCTTGTATCTCTTTTTTGGGGGAATTTTCCTGCTGGGCCTTTAACTATTCAATGTGCTCAAATTGGCTTGCAATAAATGCCGAAATTTATTTTTCCTGCTCTTTAAGGAATCAGACTTCTTTATCATCCCCAATAAGCTTTTATTAATTATATTATTCCTTCTAACACTGATAAATATTGGAGAGTTTGATACTATATTGTATATTCTCAATAATATAATGACATATTATTGTATGAAGACAGTGAGCATCCATCGCTCCCATGTAGAGAAAGTATAGAAATGTGTGATGTGACCCCATCTGGATCATCCATTATATCTGTGACTGAATGAGGAAGTTTTCGATGAACTTCCACGCCTTTTGTTGCAACATATGACTCTCCGCGGATGCTTCAGGATCAGATTCATCCACATCGCCATGATCTGTAGGCCTGTACATGGGAAAAATAGCAAGGAGTTTAAGGGTAGGATCCTCTTCTGGTTCTCTGTCTTCTTTAGGAACCTCACCCCCACTATCCTAGAGCTCAATATAAGATCCCAAATTTATTTTTGGTCACCTCAAGTTCATTTTTAGGTTCATTTTTATGTCTTTATGTGCCTTTAACTTAGAGTAGTGTCTTCGGGTACATTTGGGTGAACTTTTAAGGAAAACTAAAGGACATTAGGATGTGCATGGTTTGGGCACAGTATGAAAAACCATGCGACCAAACTGTTCCAAGCGTGCGAAACGGGATAGAGGAGTACACATGGTTAATGCATCGTTTGAATAAATTGTGCTACCAAACCATGCAAACTGTGCAAAACTTGGCAGTGGAGTATCCACAATTGGTGCACGATTTTCCTAATCGTGTGGCTCTTCCCCGAAAACCATTCACGCTATTTTTAATATATGAAAATCTCTTCAAAAACCACATATACCCCCTCGAGACTTCAATATTTAAACCATGGATTAGCCTTTAAAAATACTATGTGTTCCCAAAGCCATCCAGAGTTATTCTATGGTGATCAAAACACTATTATTTGAGATCGAAAGATTGGATTGAAGATCCACTCTCCTCTTGGTAAGTAGATTTCATCCCATTGCTTCTCATGTTCTTACCCCTATCGTTCCATGACCTTTTCAAGGAAAATCTCCATGGTTTCAATAGATATAATCCTATGTGTTGAGATCTTGATCAAGCATTGTGGATCTACATCTAGTTTTTCATGATCTTGATGCCTTTGATCTTAATTTTGGTTTTAGGGACTCAGATCCAGATTTTGATTGATGACGTTGTGCCACTCAGATTTTGTGGATTTCTGTTGGGCTAAATTCCATCAATAAACTTAGATAGGTGGTATAAATCTAAGTCCCATAGTCATGATTTAGGACATGTGAATGTGTATATGATTTTTCAGGTTTCCCCTTGATAATTGAATTCCTAAATTGGATTCATTAAAAATATGGATTTGAATTGTGAATTTACATTTTGATTTAATTGATAATTGAATCATTGAACGATGGGGGGTTCCCAAATTGATATTTTTGATATTTGATATTGTAATTGAGATATTAATTCGAATGTGGAAAGATAATTAATTGGGGGAAGTTAATTACGGAATTATTTTTGGCTCTGTAAGATAATTATTTGTCAGAATTATTTATGTCTCAAGAAGTTGACCAACGATAATTAACTTGGAGAATTAATTAGGTGTAATGATGTGATTAAAGCTAATTAATTTTGAGAATTAATTATGACTTGACGGTTTTGAAATTGATAATTAATTTTGAAGAATTAATTTTGGAATGAAAATGGTATTGATTGGATAATTTGTTGATGAATTAATTAATGGGTTATATGCTTAGTTAATTTTTGAATTGAATAATTATATTTGAAATTTTTGACAAATCATTGGATTATTAAATGAATAATGTGGAAAAATATTGAGAATTAAGGAAAGATTAAAAGACTGAGATTTTTTGGTTCTAGGAATGGCATCCTAGACTGATTACAAGTTGGGACATTGAAATGTCATACCTCCCCAATAGTTATCAAAGATTGTGATTTGGGGTGCTAGGCATGTTGACCTAAACCGAATAAGAATTGGAGTGCTAGGAATGATGACCGAAAATCATAATATTTTTCGTGTGAAGCATGACTTCTTACACTATATCATTAATTATAATAATGAATGATGATTCAAATGAGATTTGGGGTTCTAGGCATAAATACTTATACCAAATGATAAATGATAATGAATGACGATTCAAATGGGAAACATGAATTGAACTTGGCCTAATTGGATGATTAAAGATTAATTGAAAATGTGTTAAATGTTTAAATTATACATTTTATTTATTAATTTATTAAATTTCATGCACTATATTTTGACTAGACTTGTTTTAGACACCGTTTGTGGTGGCTTACTGAGTTGTACTCACACCCTATTCGTGCGGCCCGATCGGCACCCGAGAAGTCTTTTTTATTGTTGGATAGGATAAGGACAAGGTCCAAGGATACATTTCTATTTGGGATTGGAGCATGAGAGAGGGAATCAGATGTCGTTCAGGATCCATTTTGGAGTCATTGTGTATTTAATTTTAGTTTAACTGTAGACACTTAGAACATTCATTATCATAGCATGCTTTACCTTTCAGTTGAACATTGCATTTTCTTGTTTTGACTATCATATGTCATGGATCTATTTTGGTTATTTATATACGCTCCCACTCTTGGTTAATTGTTATTTTCTTCCACTAGTTTTTTTATGATAATAGAGGGTATAGTCTCCCCAAGACTAACTTACTAGACCCTCACTGCTAGTTGGTACCCTCTAGCATATGGGGAGGCGTGCTTGAGGGAATGAGGCTAACCAGTTTGGGGCACCATTCAGTGGTTTCTGGGTCAGGATGTCACAGTCAACACTAGTAGCAAAATGAACCATTATTATAGCTTCTTTCTCACTGGGTTCTAGGGTTGGACCAGTTTGAATTATTGTCTCTTCACAAACTGGTGAAATAACTGGTAGAGTGCCTACAGATGTTCCAGACTCAAATTTTTTATAATTCTCTAGTCTTGAGATCACTACATAAGGAATCAATATACTAGTCAACCGAGTTTTCTAATTGAAGAACTAACCCTACAAAGGTAGAATCATATAAGAGCCAATAATAGTGGTGTCTAGTGCCTCAGTTATGGTACGAGTTTCCACCACAGTTGATCCCCCATCACATGTTTGTTCAATGATTGGAACTCAATCCGTCTGAATGGGGGGAATAACATGAGACACTGAATTTAGAATTTTAGCCTTTCCTGCTATCTTTTCATTGACCACTTCATTTTTGGATGGTCCTTTGACCACTTCTACCATGGTCGGTCCACCACCGTGCTCTATCCTAGATGAATATTCATGTAAATTTCATTCCACATACGTGGGTATATTTTCATCCCATGCAGAGGAGTTTCCTGGATATCATCATTGATGTGTTTCATATCTAATAAATGTTTGGTCAAGGTATTGGAATTATGGAAAGAGAAATGTCATTAGAGACAAGGGTTTATAACCACCTCCAGTTGTTCAACTAGTTCCATTTTAGAGCCTATGATTTCGCAGCTCTCACATTGGATTCCTTGGTGAATGGTGGTTTACTGAGGTATTTTACTTCCATGACTTTCACCCACAACCTTCTATTATACCTATTCCTCTTCTCCCTCTTCCTCTTATTCCTCTTCTTCATATTCCTCCTCTTCATCTCCTTTTTATTCTCTTTCCTCATCATCATCATCCTCGGAATATAGACTCTTCAGGTCGTGATATGGGCCAAGCATCACTTTCACTAGGATATTCGGTTCTCCATACTACCCGCATTGGCAGGCATAAATATCCATGGCTATTATGTACATGTGTCTGTGATGAAATATCACCCACACTTCCACCTGAATACACCCTATGTCTGGTTGGTCAAGCTTTATGTGCACTAGTATCCACTCCAACTCTTCAGTGGGAATAGATTGTCACAACATCATCCAGGAAGACCATAGATATTGGAAAAAGGTGTCGACAATCGGCTTTAAATGATGTAATAGTTGAATCATGGGGAGTTAACAAGCTAGCCAATAAGGCCACCCATAGGTACAACTCTCTTTATAAGGAAGATGTTCATTATCCCATTGCAATGCTTGTCTTGAAAAAGTTTCATCCAAGGTCGTTCTAACTTCCTGGCTTATTTCTGGTCTCACCTCCCCAGCAGTACCTCATCTACTTCCTCATTATCTATACTCCACACTGGCCACCATAATATTCTGAATTCATTTTTGGAGAATTGCTTCCGAATATGATACTATCGAATGACTCACATACTTTATTGATATACATGTGTTAACATTATTAGGGGAAATGATATGACATTATGAATACCCACAGTCGGGAACATGAGACATAGTTGGAGAAGGATGCAAGGATGGCCCTCTTCTCGAACCCCTATAAACACATTCTTTGGAATTTGTTGCATGAACCTGAATTTCATATAAAATATAATCAATACATGGGGTTAGAAAAAGATTTTTTCATTAATCTGGCTACTATCACACCACCCCTGATGCTTTCAAGTGTTCCCTCTTATCCAAAGCGCATTGCTTGTCATCTATAATCTGGCCAGTAGGGGTTCAAAATGGATTAATGTTGAACATGTAATGGTTTCCAATATTGAGTTTGATCCCTTCCTCCAGTGTCAATGGGAGTATTCCATCAATATTCAGTTGGGATGGCCACAGACCATCACATGGAGAGAAGATGGAATTCGGGAAGTCATTCCCACCGCAATGAGTTGTAACCCAACCATAAAAAATCTAGAACAGTATGAATATTCTATTGGGCATACTTCTTCTAGATATGTGTACTAATCATTTGAACATCCTAGCCAATATAGGCACCCCATATTGATGTTGTTCTTGGAATCCATGATTCTGTACGTCTCTAGTATCCCTGGGAAAACCCCCATCCTCATGTCCCTCTCTAGAATCAGCCAACCACTAAGAAAGGTAGCAATGAACCCATCATATCATCTATTTAGATACCAAAATTCATCTATACTAAAGCCCCATGATCGACACTTGCCTACTACAAGGTCCATCTAGTATGATATCGCATTCACCCTCTGTGATGTGTTCGAGCACCACTTCCCTCAGCCTGCCATTTTCAATGCCTTTTCCAACATAAATAAGCGACTAAACCACCCCATATAAAATATATCCTTTAGAATGTATTTGATTTTCTTTTTTTATTATCAATGTCCAACAGATGCCATGTCATAATGGGGTTGCATGTCCTCCCCCCCCCCAAAGTTCTCTATTAGAAGGAACTCATCATATTGGTACCCTTCTAGGGGAATTCCACCAATGTAATGGATGTCCCAAAGACTGATGCCAACCTCCCCATGGTGGAGATGAATAGTATTTGTATCAGTGTGTCACTAACTGAATAGATCTTGATCCAGGTCTAGATGATGGTAGAAATGGAACTGTGATATCCATACAGAATTAAATAGCCTCATAGACTGTAGCTCCACCCCGAACTCCACGCATGTTGGGCATACAAATTATTCCCATGCACATTAATTCTAACATTTCTCCTGGACCTAGAGTCTCATTTCTTCCAACCTTTGGTATCAACATAAATGTTTCTTCAGAAAGTGATCTCATAGTTAGCTAAGGATTCCTCAGGAGCCGGATCACTTCCCACAACAGTCCTGGTCTTCGGATTAAGGAAGTAAATAGCCATGTTCTATGCTTTCCTAGTAACGTGGCCTTTGATTGTGATGTTTTACTATGGAAGGTCGTCCTCAAATGTTACCCATGACTGTGGCATGCTAGTCCTGAATCCTGACATCAACATCTATTCTATAATACTAAAGTTCTATATCAGTACACTATCACTCAAAACCGAATCCTTTTGATTATACATCAACTTACTATAAAGCATCTGATAATCAGACAGAACTCTTCTTGCATGAATAATTTGATGGTTTTTTATCATATGGATCCTCCTTGCAGTAGAATCAGCTTCCCTCTCAGCATCGGTTTATTGAAAATCCATTTCTATCAGACCTAAAAAGTTAAAAAGTGTTTTGTGCAATAGAATTTGGATTTTTCATGTATGATATATGGCTACATGAAAGATGGGTGTTATCCACAAAACAATTCATCTATATCAAGAACACACATGATTTAGAATGAGTGTGATGGATTCTACGGTTTTGCACAGGGTGTTGACCAAATTCAAGATCTTTGGCATGTAAAGTAGGATCTTTTTCTCATGAGAGTGAAGTCACTTATTGCACGGGAAAGTCAATGTATGGTTCCATGCCCCCCTGCATATTTATTGGAGCGGATTGCACCTTCGTGCATATAGAAGTTGTTTGCACGCCGAATGGGAATCTTCGTGTGCACTAACCTTCAAGAACACTACTTTTCAATTTTTTACTCAAAATCTATCCTTTAGTTCCCCACCTAGATCCTATTTAGAGGGGGAATTTTTTTGTGACAAATATTTGTTAATTCCATGAATGGAAATTACCAACTGCATATTTTGGATCCGAAAAAAATCCCGAGACACCCAAGGGAGGTGTGTGAAATTTCTATGGTAGGAACACATGATTGGAATTTTCTGGAAAGAGTTTTCAAACCCAATGTGACATAAAATGGATTCTTCCACATCAACCTTCTGAGAAACAGCCATGTCAGAGGTGCTAATGAAATTTGGATGGAATAAAATAAGAGGTACCCCACACAAGATCTTTCGTGCCCAATGTGACATCAAATTCCAGTTGCATGCTTGCCACCGTGCATACCGCTTCCAATGTTTTTAGTTATAAATAGAAAAATAACCATTCATTTCAGGGTACCTTTAGGGATGATGAAATGTCTCTCCCATGAGCGAAAGAAACCCCCTTCTATGACCACGTGAACAAAATGGTCTCAACGTACTGGATATTTCACAACAGGTCTCTGAGGGGTCCTACTTAAGGTGGGCCCACTAGGCATGATCCTCACCCACAACCTTTAATTGAAATCCAACTACACACAAAATATTCTTCATGCGAACAAGATTTTCCTTTGATCGGTGCTTTTTCCCTTACCCCTCATTTTGGGAACATGACTCTAATCTTGTGCACACCACTTACTATGTTCTCCATGTGTCATCCTTACCCCAACGCACCATGTTTGATCCTATCTTGCATGAAACACCTTTATCAATTGTGAACATCCTTTGTGCGGCCCTCTAGGCTTGTACGAAGAAATTCCATAGTTCCCCGAGTAGTGCTTCACTTTGCATTGCCCTACCTTGTGCTTTTTATCCTAGTCACATTGATGGATATTAATTCTTTCTATATCCACAAAAATTTGGACCCTTCAATGGATCACTCCATGACCCCATCTCCAAGATATTTTGGTTCCCATAACTTTACCAAGGGTTAATGTTCTCCAGTTATGTATGTCCTAGGAGTGAGGAGTGAATCATCTTCGTCCAAGTTGCATGATGTTAAAATGAAAAGAACCCACTTCAAAAACCAATGATGTTAAACTGTGACCACCATATGAGAGACAGGTTAGAGAGCACCAATAAGGGGATTGGTAGAAACACCCTCTCCCTCATATTCCTTTGAGCTTTGTCTCCATGTACTTCTCAGGAAACCTCTACATAATCCCTAACCCAACCTGATTGAGAGATCCTTATTCGATGAGAATATCCTCCTTGTACATCAGTACAACCACTTTGGGATTCCCTCCTATAGTAATTTCCAATCTTGTTATAATGGGTTGCTAAGCATGTGTAATCCCCACTCTATTCCTCATGGACGCACCATTCATAAGACGATTATCAGGTCTTTATTGGTTCTTCATTCTCACACCGAGCATGAATCACATGGGCTTAGAGTAAGCATCTACTATGACATCTTCTATGGGCCACCACAGTATGTAAGACACATTACCATCTTAACTAAACAATGTGGACTTTGATCCATTCCATTTTCAAGAAAGGTATGTAGGAAGCCTTTTTGAGGTTCAATCCCATCACCCATCAGTCCCAACCTCTTCTCATTGGTTCACCATCTTCTTGGATGACGTTAAACTGTATTCCCCTTTCGTCTCATATGACGTCAAACAGTAAGATTTCTAACTATGTGGGTTTTGATCCCCATCTCCTAGACATGGTATATAGGATGCCTTCATGAGGTTCAACCCCAAACTTTGGTAAATGTCAGTGTCCCCTTTGTTGGGACCCACATCATTAGTCCTCCCCTTAGTGGTTTCAAGATAGTTCTCATGCCGTCATATTTCATAAGTCCCAAACTCAATCCATACATCACGAGACAAGAGATTCCCTTTGGAAAAGGGTTTCTAACCATTCATAAACCAAGTATATCTCTAGGTTGTTTTCTATTCTGTACATCTTGATTCTATTCCCCACTTCTGAACTATAGTGTATTTAATTCCCTATTATGGGGATACGTAGGAAACCTTCCTGAGGTTGAAGACCATCAACCATGTCCCATAATGGTCTCTCCATTGAGCCTTTTTGTTTTGGGAAGATCATTCCTTAACATGTTTGTTGCATTCCCTTCAGGTCCCCATCCATGTTTCCATTCCCACGAGAAACCTCCTCAGGCGACTCATCACCTTATTCCATGAACTATTTGGATATTGATTCCCTACCATGGGAATATTTAGTAAAAATATTTAAGGTTCAAGATGAGTACAATCACCTCCACATTGATTTTCAATTTCAACCCTATTCATTCCATCGTTCGACACTTCATCTATATCCATCCTGACTTTACCCGAGCCACCACATCTCAGTGAAATCATGTCATCCATTCGGGTAGCTAACCATTTGTAAACCCCATTAATCTGATTTTTCATTCTAGCATCAGGGTCACTAACCGCGCATAAGCCCTGACATGTCTTATGCTTACTTCCCTTTGTGTACACCCTCATCCTATGCCACACCCCTTTGAACTATGTGGGTTTTGATCCCTGTATTCCACAAAGGGTACATAAGAATCCTCTAAGAGGTTCAATCACATCCAATGGTAATAATTGATGTTGATTTTCATAGGGACACACCATCCTCTGGTTTGAAATTTTTGGTGTCCATATAAGCCTTCACGGTGAGGAATATTCCCCTTTATGGGACAAACCATCCTGGTTCCATCGTTATTGGGCATTTCGACCAACCCATCTAGTAAAATCTCTAGGGGTCTCTCTAAGGGATGTACCAATCTGATACACTCTTATGAGTGCTCTGATCAGTCTGATACATCTCCTTTAAATATCAAACTCGAAACATATCCCATGTTAAGCATGGGATGCTGAGGAAAACCTCAAAGAAATTCCTTCAAAATATAATTACCCACATTCGACGTGGGATGACTCAAGGTTTCATAACCTCTAGAATCCCTATCATAAGGGAAAATATAGATTTACCAGTGTTCCAACATCCAGATACACTAGTGATGCCAAACATGACTACTCCCCTAACCGGAGGTTTTTACACTGACTAGAACCCTTGGAATGTATTCATAGAAATAGTGTAATTAACCGATGTCCACAAAGATATGGAACCAAGAAGAATTTCACAAACAACATCTTAATCTTTAAGGGATACTTAGACTAGGAAAATAATTTCAAAGATAAATACCCAGAAAGAGAGGCCGACATCCCATCATCCCATTTTGATCAAGGAGAAGACATCTCTGAAGAAGTTATGAATGTTTCCCACCTTTGGAAAGTGGGAATACATGGAAATAGTTGTGTGCCCTCGATAGATGGATGTGTTCCCTATCTGTAGTGTTAAAAACACATATACATTGACATTGATGTATTAAATGATACATGTTAGATTAATCAAGAGAACATTTTTATCTATATGAATTGACATAAATAGTTATTATAATTCTTTACACCTTTTCAATAAGATCTATTATTTATACCTTGTTATGTGCATCTAATTTTATGATAACAATATTAATATGTAGTTAAATTTATCCTTATGTACTAGAGTTATGCATAGAATATGTTCCTTCTATATATAGAATAAAATGACCTCATTATGAATGGATTCATTTATAGTTTCTACAATTAAAATTTTAATATAATACCACTGCTATTATAATGATATTTTAATGAAAAGGAGAATCTCATAGTAACTCATGGTTATTGTTTCTATAAAATCAATATATATCATATCTTATAATGCCTCTAATTATTTAGTATTCACATATTAAGAAAATATCATCTCATTATATTTTTTTCCAAAGAATATGAAGATATATTTTCTATTATAATGAAACATTTAAATATGGATGTACCAATGAATAAAGATATAAATTATCAAAATCATGAATTTCATTGGAGAGATAATGAGTTCATAAGTTATAGCATTTTTATATTGTGAAAGTGGGATCCTTTTCGAGTGGGTTTCCTAGAACTAATTGATTTGGTAATTTTGATTACTAGAACGTTTTTCTTATTATATAGTGATTATTCATCTGTGTAATGTTAAAGTGAAAATTTCATTATATTATATTATATAAATCTGTTATAAAAGTTCCTCGCTATAATAATAACCTGAATATAACATGGTAAAATCCATAAACAATATTTATTTGTTGTTGAGATACATAATACTACCATGACAAAATTGATGTTTGACTATCATGTGTTGGGGGATCATAAGCATTGATACATCTTCAAATGATGTTCTCACATGGTGATCTATAATAAGGGGGTCATGAGGACAAACCCACTAATGGGAATTTCTTGTATTAAATATATTACTGGAATAATTATATATGATAATGTGAATTTGTCATTATTCTTGATATAACTATTAATGTTTATCTTGAATTGTGCACTTAAATTTATTGAAGAAAACTATGAAAACATATTCTTATAGAAAGTTATTATATGTTGTTTATAACATTAGTGATATGAGTTTAATAGAATACTCATCATAGGAATTATCCCTTTTGGAAATGGATTCTCTATCCCTACTATTGATATAGAAGTGTCTTAATAAATTCCATGGGCATAATAGTTTATGGAAATATTGATTTTGGAAATTTAAATGATGGTAGGTTAATAATATATGATGATAACACATTTAGTCGTCCTATTTGATGACATATTGGTCGATAATTTGATTATGTTATATAGAATCAATTTTATGTTGTTTCATTATGATGATTCGTCATCTATTTATAGAATCCATTATATGTTTCTAAATACAACTATTGGTCTCTAGGTTGGACCTACTACCATAAAGCAAAAATCCTAGTATGTGATAAACTATTTTAATTAAGAGGCTCATTAGACTAATCAAATATAAATTTTGAGAATAATTTTATCCAATGTTTATTGAATAATAATTACTTATATAATATTGATAACAAATTCAGTCACATTATTAATGAAGAAATGAATATTTTAATTTAATTTTATCTCATATTTCATGAAAAATTAAGTAAATGCAATAATTTTTCAAAATATTAGTGAATATAATATATAATTATTTATTTATATATTAATTTAATAAAATAAACATTTACTCCCAAGTCATGTTACTATTATTTATTAAATCAAATATATATTTTAATATTAAATGTCTGGTAATGTTAATAATGGATTCAGAATCACTCAATGATCTGATAAATATATATTTTAAAATAATTTAAACAAATGCATATGTATTCAAAAAGTGATATTATATCACTACTATCCACTTAAAATAATACATATTTTTATTTAAGATTGGTGACATGTGTAATTTATTTTAATATTAGTAACATAACTATTATATATTTTTTAGAAATTATCTCTAGTATTACATGTCACCTTAAAAGTTTTATTATTGTTTAATTATTATTTATCAGATAGATGAAATGAGTTTTATATTTCATGTCAAATAAAATAATTATTAATTTATTATCATTTATGAGAATGCTGTAATGGAATATTTTTTTATGATTTAATTATAAGAATAGAATTTTATTTTATTATATTAATTTTTAACTAATAAAATATATGTGTTTTGGAGATTGGAATAAGAAAATATATTTAATTAATCTATCAAGTTTCTAAATAGTGCATTATAAGGACTCCTCCCACATCTATCATGTTCCATGTGGGAGAATGAAATTGAAATTTTTATATAATCAGGATTGAATTATTTGAATCTATTGATTCTCTAATTATAAAACCCGTGATATTAATACAATTGTTTAGAAATTTAGGAATCACATGTAAATATTACTAGATAAATTCACATTTCGATTTTAGAAGCAATCATAATGTCACATTTATTAGTGAACAAGTTCACAATATAAACGATGAGCATAAGTTAATTAACGTTTGAAAACAATCAATGAATTTTTTAATTAAATTATAAATAACAAATTTTGTGTGATTATCCCATTAATATATTCAAGACATTTTTTTGAGTGTATATGGAAAAATTTAAAATGAGAATCGTATCCCATTCATTTTGTTACACAAGGATAACGTAGAAAAAAAACCACCTCAATGTTTAAAGGATCAATAACCAATAACTACTAAGACAAACCATATCAAAGTAAATGTACCTCATTTTTTTAAAATTTTATCCTTTATTACATTTAATATAGTTGATGTATTCATAAGATATATTAAAAATATCTTTCAAATTCTAAACATGTTCTTTATGATTTGTCAAATATACTTGGATATTATCAACAAAAACTACTATGAACTGGTCCAAGAACTCATGGAGAACCGTCTTCATTGATACCATGAATACTATTAGAGAATTTTAAACTTTTATGTTCTTCACCAAAAAATAAAAGTGTCCATAGTAACACATGATGTAGATATTTTGAGGATATTTCATATAAAAACCTTCTATTTATTTAACATTTAAACATTATTTATTACATAAATTGACTCTTAATAAATATATTATGATCGATAAGTGTAATTTATTTGGATTTTAGAAACATTACAAAAACAACTTATAACATTACATAAATCAAATTTATTTAAAACTTCATTGACATGACCAAAACATTCCATCATACATAAAACTACATGGGTAACCTATGGACATACATAAGATATGGGTGAGCTATAAATACCATTAAGGTGATAAAAAAGTAATAATATGAGGATAATAATACATTTTATACAACTATTATTAATCAGGCATGAAGGATCATGATTAATACAGCACAATATAACATTATAATCACAAAATGGTAAATGTGGAAAAAACATAAAACACCGCATCATAAACATATGTCAAAGCTAAACAGCTAAGACTTCATAGTGGAAAAAAGTCCCATACAGGAATCAGGTAAACCCCTATCCCAAAATGATGTACCATGATACTAAACATTACCCATTGCATTGGAGTTCTACCAGGGTGAAACCTTTATAAACATTTCAATCTCATTCTTATGTGTCCCATGTAGATCATATAACTTGGATTCATTCAACATCATATTTTTATTCCATAATCTATAAATGTGTAATAAATACATGTAATTCCCCAATTAGTAGGAATATGTTTTGAAATGTGAATACACCTGACATATAAATGGGTATGTGGTATTCATTACATGATTATTTTGGCCTGGAAAATTGTGGTACAATTTCAGAATCATAACGACATCATATATAAATTAATTAAGTGGGTTGATGATAGATAAATTGGTCTATAAAAACATTGAAATGAAAAGGATTTTTAGAGTGACATTTAAGAACATATACCAACATAAGAAAAAAGAATTTTAATGACATAACATAAAATGAATGTGTGAGAAAAGAGGAGGGTGGGAGATTCTTTACACAATGTAAGCATAGTAATGGGTGTACATAAGGGTTCATAAGAGGGATAAATGATATATAAAAGAATTACATAATTAAAAAAATAATTTTTTTTAGAAGGATATGTATAAAATTATCCCAAATTAATAAAATGGAAATCAAAAGGGAATTTTATAAATGAAGTGCTTGATAAAAAGAAGAGAGAGAGATCCATTAAGGAATTTCAACATTGTAACAACTTAGATGAGGGTCCAAATACGGGGGACAAATGATCCCTTATACAAATGACATCAATTTTACTATAAGGTAATTATTAAATATTAATTTAAATAAAAGAATTCTTAATTAGTAGAAATAATCTAAATTAAAGTTCTTGAATTCAATGGTGATGAGAGAAATACCTTACATGGATGTGTTACTCCAGAGGCTTGGGAGAGGCTTCTTGGGAGATTTAGGGTGCATTGGGTGGACTATAGGGATTTTTTGGAAGTGTTTGGATGAGTTTGAAAGAGTTTTAGTGGAGGTTAATGATATTTTGGGTCGGTTTATATAGGAAATGAGGGGTGGGTTATTTATTATTTTGGATTTGGACACTACGTAAAAAAATATTCAAAAAACCAAATTGTGCCATGTTTTTTGAACATGGATTCTACCAAAAGGGAGTGGTGTGCATTATATAGAAAGAGGTTTCGAAATCCATATTTTTGGTTTCATGTTAGGGAACAAATATTGATGGGACCAGAGCTGGAAGAAGAAATTTTAGATACAGTTTAGTTTATTCAATTACACATAAGAAAAAGTCATATTCGGCAAAAATGTTAAATAGATAACCATTTGAATTATATTTTTTTAATGTAGGTGATCATATCTTTCTCAAGGTTTGTACATGTAAACATGTTATGTGTTTTTATAAGAAAGGAATGTTAAGTCCATGGTTTATTGGAACCTCTGAAATTTTTTATAATGTTGGATCATTTTCTTACCAACTGGATTTACCTTTAAGTTTATCCCTGGCACAAATTTTTTTTCATGTTTCAACATTAAAAATATTTTATCCGGATCCATCTCATGTTTTTGTCAATAAGTAGTTCAGTTGCAAGAGAATATTTCATATGATAAATAACCATTTTAGGTTCTTGATCATAGAGAGAAGGTGTTTCAGAATATGAAGGTTTTATGGAAAATCTATATTGTTAAAGAGGAAACATGGGAATCTTAAAATTATATAAGGGGAAAATATACCCACTTATTTGTTAAGTGAATAAAATTGAAAGGGTGAAATTTTCAAAAAGGGGAATGAATGTAACAACTGAGGTAGTGATAGAATAAATAAATTATATATTTATTAATATTTATTCATTATATATTAATTAATGGTGATAATATTTTTAATAGCATATATGAAAAATATAATTTTATTATTAAAAACATTATATTTATAAAAATATGTTTGGCCACCCATTAATGCCGAATTAGATTTAAATATTTCTTTTTTCACTTTTATATCTTATATTTGCAAAAATAAACTTCATCTTTGAAATAAAATTATCAAAATTTACTTTTTTTAAATTTTTTTGTATTTTTATGACAAGATTAATGTTTTTAGGACTAGTGGAAAAATAATTTATTTTAATTGAAAAATACATTTTCATGAGATTTACATATTACATTAAATTAAATATCTTAAATGTTTTAATGTTTAATTATACTCTTATTTCATCATTTAATCGAATTTATGTCTTTGGAATCATTTTTACATTAAAATTGTATATGAAAACACTGTGATGTTTTGAATATTTTTATTTTAAAAATAATTTTTCTCATTACATCAACAAGATTGATTTTTCATTAATTTATTCCCATAATGTGTTGTAAATTTGGAAAAATGTATTCTATATTTGGAATCATAAGTAAAAAAAATATCTAAATATTTCCCTTTTATTTTTGTACAATTTGAATAGTAACATTAGTCATTTTTTTATTAAAAATACTAATGGTAAATCGGGTAATTAAGGGTAAAAATAATATTATAAATATTATAAAAGAAACCTAAAACATTTATTATTTATATTAGAAGACTTTTAATCAACCAAATTTATCATTGGGATTAACTTATGAACATTAAGAGCTAATTGGAAAAGAATATGATATTTATAATATGTTATTCAAAGAAAAGTCAATTTTGTCACACTTTTGTTTTTAACAAGAGAAATATTTTTAATATAGGGTAATATAGAGGATATATTAGACTATAAATAGTATTTTTTTAATATATAATATTATTATTTATCATGATAATATATTTTAAATTTTATTAAAAAAAATTATTTAATTATTGACTTTCATAATGATGATGAAGTAATTGTTTAATTAAATTATATATCAAATAAATGATATTCAAAATTTTAAAATAAATATAATTTGAGTGAATTAATGTCATCCACAGATTTTATGGAGGTATTTTCCTTTATATTTATGATTTTGGAGAGTTTTTTTTGAATTTAACATTCCCTTATCATATTTTTAAAAAGTCTAGTAACGGATAGTGTCAAAATATACTTTATTGATATTTTAAAATATATAATAAATTATTCAATGATAATAAATTTATAAAAATATAAATTTCATCCAAATTATATGAATAAGTCATTAAATGTAATATATGAATCAATTAATTGTATTTTAACATATTATTGTAATAACTTTATCCATAAATGTGTAACATGACATGATATCATGGTAAGAGTTGATAGGGTAAAATGAGGGTTAAAAAAAACTATAATAATTAAAAAAATCAAAAAATTTATTATTTGGATTGGATTATTTCATATTGACCATTAATAATCTTATATTCTAAATAAATCCTTTTTAGACCATTTTTAATATTAAATTAATTTATATTAATTTAATGTTTTGAAGTATTTCAAGAGTGCCCCACCCCTATCATTTAAAAAGAAACCCCTTATTCTCTTATCTTTACACATGAAATCCTTTTTGGTTAGGACAATATATACCCAAATACCATCCAATAATCCTTAACCACATTTTACAGGCCTTATTTTAGGCATAGAACGCACATTAGAGGTGTTAATGTTGTTAATAAATGGAGGTTGTCTGAAGGAAATGTATAAATTTTAATTAAGTGTTTTTTTTGTTTATTCTAACACATCGTTAAAATATTTTTAAACCCTGATGAAATAATAAATCATGTATCATAAGGATACATTGTTTTTATTATGTGAATATCATTACCTTAATACATATACAATTCAATTAAATAAGAAATGAATTATTCATATGGGTGTACGATGGACTACCACCTCACGAACTAGTATAATTCATTTTCCATCATCATATCTAAAGATCGGTCATAATGAAAAAATTGATATTTATATATGATATTAATGAATTATTTATTTTTATTAAATAATAATGTATCATTAATTTAGATACCTTTATATGAACATAATAATGATAACATCATTCATGCGTACATCTTAACTATCACCTCTATTAAGCGATGTGATTCATTTTTCTTCACCAATTTACATGGGTGATATATTGCTTCCGATGCTTTTTCCAGGGAACGCATATCCATCATTGAGGATTCACAGATTTTTCCCTGCATTCCCACATTCCAAAGGCTGGTGGAATCTATTCCTTATTCTGGGATGTTTGCTCCTTGATAAAAATGGGATGATGGGATGTCGGTTCTTCCTTCCTTGGATTCCTCCTCAGAATTCATCACCTAGTCTGGGTCTCCCGTATAGATTAAGTCGTGGTTTAGGAATCTTATTCCCAGTGCCATATCTTCATGGACACTGGTTAATTACACTGCTTCTGTCAAGACATTCCATGTGGTCTTGACATGGTAGCGACCTTCAGTCGGAGTAGATGACAACATCAATAATGTCAGGGCATCTCTGGGTGCGTGGACACTGGGGAACCTGTATTGATCCTCATAAGAGGGAATATCAAGGGTGAGGAACCCGAGGTATCCCATGTCAAAGGCGGGGAATCATATGCCATAGCCATGCATCTGAGGTTTTCCTCATCTTCCCATGTTTAACACATGGTATGCCGCATGATTAACATCTTGAGAAGACTGTTACGCTAAAGGCATGTAATCCGAGGTTTTCCTCAGTCATCTCATGTTTATCACGAGGTTGGCCGCGAGTTTAACGTCTTACTGAGATGAAATGTGGGTGATCAGAATGTCCCAAAGAGACGGATCAGAGGTGGTGTGTCCCATAGAGGTGAGATGTCACACCGTGAAAGCTGATCTGGACACCTCTGAGGGAAAATCAGGGAGCGTGCACCCCATAATGGGCGGACACCAAGGTTTACCATTGTCTAGGATGTAACCTCAGGGAGGTATTCTATGTACCTTGTCTAAGAGACATGAATCAAAACCAACATAGTTCAATGAGGTGATGAATTAGGGTGTACACAGAGGACAACAACCCGAATACATGATGGAGCTTATGCGTGGATAGAGCCCCAGGTAATGCAGGAGCAGTGATGAAATGGATGACATGATCCCACTTGGATGTGGCGTCCTGGGTAAGAATCAGGATAGATTATGGAGAGTTGAATGAAGTGGAGGGGGAATGAAATGGGACCATCGCATGGGCGATGGTGAAGTTGGTCTTGAGCCTTTAAGAGACTTCCTACATATCCTCGCGGGAGGGAATCAAAGTCTGCATAGTTCGGAGGGATGATGGGACACCTGAGGAGATGGCCTGTGATAATGGACACATGGATGGGGCCCGGAGGGAGTGGTAACTCCGGGTTGGGGCATAACCTTTCTGAGACACATAGGCTTGAGGGAGAGATCATGATGAGACATGAGTAACGGGCTTGAGCCTTAGTTAGGCATCATACGTATCCCCATGGTAGGGAATCGAAGACCACCTTGTTTAGGAGGTGTGGGTGTCGGTGAACCGCTGTGAATATGGAACTTGGTCTGATGGGTGATGGGATTTAACCTTAGATAGGCTTCCTACGTACCATTCCTCGACATGGATTAATGTCCTCATATTTCGGGATGAGTTGTGTCGGAAAACCGATGTGAAGATGGGACTTGGTCTGATGGGTGATGGGCTTGAACCTCAGGGAGGATTCCTACATACCATGCCTTGACATGGATCAAAGTCTTCGTTGTTCAGGATGGGATGATAATATAGTTTAATGTCATTAGGGATGGGGGTGAACCGACGTGAAGATGGTCGGGATGAACAGGTGGTGGGCTTGAACCTCGTCGGGGCTTCCTACGTACCATTCCTTGACATGTATCAAATTCCCCATAGTTCAGTATGGGTTGTGTCGGCGAACCGATGTGAAGATGGATCAGGGGTCTGATGGGTGTTGGGATTGAACCTCTGTAGGCTTCTTACATACCATGCCTTGACATGGTTCAATTTCCCCGTAGTTCGGGTTGGGTGTCGGGAAACTGAAGTGAAGATGGACCGAAGGTCCGATGGGTTTTGGGCTTAAACCTCAGGGAGGCTTCCTACATACCATGCCTTGAAATGGATCAAAGGCCACGTAGATTGGGTAGGGTATCAGAGGACTTACGTGAATAAGGACATTGGTTCAGGTGGATGGTTGTCTTGAACCTAAACGAGGCTTTCTACGTACCATGCGTTGACATGGATTAATGACCACATTGTTTAGGATGGTGTGGGGCTTACACTCTAGGCTACCCAAGTGTTGGTGAACTGACATGAAGGGGGTCGGAGCGACCAATGGGTGGTGGGCTTGAACCTCATGGAGGCTTTCTACGTACCATGCCTTAAAATGGATCAAAGACTACATAGTTCAGAAAGGTGTGGGTGTAACACCCCAACCACAGTTACCCTGAGTCGGTGCATTATTTTAATACATTGGCATGATTACAATGAATCAGGTCCCGAAGGACCGCTCAATTTAACTGTCTTGGAAAATAGATTACATAAATTAACATTACATTACAATTTCAAACATAAAACACAACATAGATTGTTCTTTGAAATCTCCCTTATTCCCTTTAGCTTAACCCTGCATATCAATCATAATACACTTCTTGGAATCTTGGGGAAAATTAAACATCTGAAACGGGTGAGCTCAGATGTTCAGTAAGGGTAAATAATTTAGCAGACGCTAAAAACATTTAAGGCAAGATGTATGATAAAAAAACAACCTTTTTAAATATAATATTGAACATAATATGAAAAAAATTAATTAAACAATAACATATAAACATGCACATGGATATTCTACTAGTTTAATAATCACATGCAATAACTAATTTCATAATGAGGGTATGCATAACTCCAGACATCATTACCACATAGTCAAGGCCACATGCCACGTCTAAAAAAAAATTTGTCAAGGAATTTTCCCAGGACATTAGTTTGTACCATGAGACCTACCAATGCATGGAGGAGCTATAGCAGGATCCACTCGTCACTTACTATGTCCACTACATTCCTCATATGAAAATGTTGAAACATAACATAAACATTCGTATTAAAACTAGCATATGAAATGTCAATACATTAACCATAAACCATGATTGATATAAAAATATAACATCCATAGTCAAACATATCATAACTCATTCCATAAAACATGGATGATTTCATTATAATAAATCAACCTCAATCAAAAATAATACCCAGTAAAGGATGCAGACATAGTTGAAAATGATGAGTAAATCTTTTTTAGAGAAATATCCTTTTTGTAAAATAATTTAAAATTCACACATTTATAAAGGTACTAATTTAAAATATATTTTTGAATAAAAGTGTCCCACACCACTTTGAATCATTTGAAAAGAGTTATCATTTGAAAAAATTCATGTCCATATAAATAAATCCTTAAAATCATTTGTAAAACAAGGACATTAATTAAAATGGGTTAGAAAGATAAATCATTAAAACATTTAAAATTCTGACTGTGATAAAGGGTACATTTCACAAATCCATAAAATATTCATTTTGAAGTAATTTTTTTCAAAATGGACCTGGATGATAAAAAGTTTTCAGTAAATACTTACACATAAACAATCTCGGATAATAATGAGATTGAGGAATTAACCCTTACCAATTTGGAAACTTACGAAACATACACCCCATGAAAGATGTATCATACAATGAATATGTAAATACACATACGTTAAAGAGTATTAGAGAAAGAATATAATTATGGGCAGTACATACACCACACAAAATGTAATAGTGGCAATATGGCACGAATCTCACGGGAATAACTAGTGAGATGAAAACCCCTTACCTTGCACTTTCCTTTAGTTGAGAGTACGTTTAACCTCATGTATGAAGACCGTAGCATGTTTTTAAATTAATAAAAGACCATATTAATATTTATGATATCATACATTATTCATTTATGACTTTATACAACCCATTTATTAATAATTTCCTTCTTAAATTAACATTTTGGGTAATAATCGCTTTCTTTGTCATACATGTTTTAACATGTTAATCTTGATTGTATCACATAGATCATGATTTAAATAATTCCTGAATATAATACATGATTTATATATCATATATATTTAGAATATAAATATGTATAATAGATATATATATGAAATGGAAAACACCGTTTATGGAGACGGTAGTTCATACGTACACATAAATGTTGTTTTCGTTTTCATAACATATTGAACGGAACTAAGTGAATAAAATATATTTAAGTATATATATATATATATATATAAATATATATATCTCAAGTAGCATTATTATTACATGTATTACAAACATATTAGTAATATATATTTTTATAAATATCGATTTACGGTGAATGTGGAAATGAATCTCATCGCGTCGTGGAGATGATAATCCGTACGTATGCACGAGCGACAATATCATTTCCTTAAAAGTGTAGAATTGGATGGTATATTAATTTTACAGACACATTATCATGTTATTTTAATTATTTATATACATATTACTCATCATTATATCCATCCAAATAACATAGTGTTGAATAATAAATTACACCATGGTGTGGAGATGGTAAGTCGTACGCACACACGTATGGTGACATTATCATTCATAAGATGGATAGAATAATGAATATAGTTGTGAAATATTTATTATAACATCACAGTATATATAAGATACTGGAGTTATTATTTTATATAGGAAATTAAAAATAATGAAGAAGTGGAAGAAGAAAGGAACTTGAAAGAGGGTGGTGAAATCCTTACCTCTTCTACCGGTTCTTTCTATTGATTTGATCAAAAGGGCTCCATAGGTTGAATTTATGATCAAAATAAGGCCTCTAGGATGAAGTGAGGGAATTTTGGAGGATACTTGGGCAGGTTTTGGCCGAGCCAGTTGGCTTTGGAGGTTTTATTTTGGGATAAGGTTAAGTTCCCTTTTATAAGAGGGGTGGGGGTAACTTTAGGTAAATATTAAAGTATTAGTTTTTTATACAATCATATTCGGTTTATAATGGTTCCAAATGAATTTATTTCGAGACTTCGGTGGTTATGGGTCGCAATAATATCAACAAATAGGTTTTAGACAAGTTTATCTTACCATTTTAACCTTATCTTTTAGATTTAAATCTTAGTTCAATAGTTTAACATTTATCTTGTCTTCTTGTATTCTTATTTTATATGATTAATATACATACTCTAAACATACAAGAGAAACAAAAGTGGCTCATTAATGACATATATAGTTTAATTTATTCCCTTTGGAAAACCCTACATTTTTAGGAATATTATATCACCAATAATATAGTGATTGTTTTAAATATTAATTTTTGTCAATGTTGACACTATTTGGTATTTTGTTTTTTTTGAAAGACATAACAACTTTATTACATAGAACAAGATAAATTGAATCATTCCTGTCATGTAATATTCACTTTTAAAATTAGGGGATGTCATAAAAACATTGAAATTATATTTATTTTAATATTTATAGTTCCATTTACTTGATTCTTTTATTATTAAGGTAATTACAGCATCATCATTGTGTCATTAATAAATGTAATTATTTAATCTCTAAAAATTATAAATAAAATACCATTATATATTAAATATTTTTATATTTCCAATGAATATTCATAGTCGAAAATATAATTTATATAACCCTTTGTAAAAATTAATTTAATAAAAGATATTTGTTTTTGTCATTTTTGCCTTTACATTAAGTTAATTAATCTAAATTTTCATTATAACATCCAAGTGGATCAAAGGGGTCCCAAAATAGTCCCAATGGTTCCCATGGTCTTTAATTACTACAAAAATAAGTTTTCCACAAGTTTTAAGGTAATTTTGAATTATTATAATATTCTTTTTACCTTAAATTACCCTATTTACCTTTAACTATAGTAAATAAAAGTCAAAATTTACAATTCAAAAAAATTATTTTTATCTTATTGAACAAAATTTTACATAATAATAACAACCATGTATGTATGATTTTCAAAATTCAAATCAAATATGTGGTAAAATTTATTTTAATGAAAAATTTAGTTTTTTAGCTACTACTAAGTGGTTTCACTATTCATCAAAATTGAAGGTTTTCAGAAAAATACCAAATTTTCAGCCTAACCTATATTTGATATTCTGATTTCAAAAATTATTTCTATTTTCCTAAATTGAAAACATAGAATTTGAATTAATTAATTTCAAATTAATTCTTGTTCTTAAAACAGATAGCGTGTTTTTAAGAAACAATAACAATCAAAAGATTGACACTTGTTTATGTGTAATTTCAATGTAAAATTAAAATCAAATGACCAAAAATGGACTAAAGGATACAAATATAATCTAATTATACTTCAAAAACATTAAAATGTGTAATTCAACACTATAAATTATTTTGATTAAAAAAGAAGTTTTCAGTTAAAATATTGTATTTTTCACTATTCACCCTAATATTATACTTTTCAGAAAAATACAAAATAATTATTAAAAATAAATTATAATTTCCCAATTATAAAAATTATTCTATTTTTTAAAATTGAATATATAAAAGTTTCAAATATTGTATTTAAAAACGGTTCACTATTAAAAGGCGATAAAATTGCATTTTTTGAAAAACAAATTCTTTTATCTGAAAAAATGAATTTGTTCTTACATTATGTCTAAGAAACTCATTATATGTATTCTAAAATTATAAGGGATATATAATGTTCAAAATTCAGTTAATACTATTCATAACCTCTTTTGAACAGCTAGTTTGGTAAGTCGTGATGCGCTTAAACTTAGTGTTGTGTGTAGTGAACGTTATTGCATAACTTTGAAGAAAAAACATACTATGAAATCTTGGGGTGTTAAATTCTTCCCTCCTAAAATAAATTGAATCCTCACAATTTGAAATTATTTTTTGAAAATAAAATCTTGAAAATAGAAAATACCTTTGGGAAACCCCACATCAGAAATTAGGTTAATAAAATTTAGTCACAATAAGAGGAAAAGGGAAATGGAAGGGTCACCACAAAATTATAATCTTGATTAGGAGAACATTGGTGGAAATTAGATACATATAATTGCAGGAAAAATGTAAATATTTATAGTTAGTGATTGAGGTCATCAATCACAAACACGTGTAAAACCGAGGGCCTTAAATACATCAATCTATGATGATTTAAAATACCATCGATTCAACAAAACATATGGTATTAGGACAACACATTTTTTGTTTTAATATCCATTCACTATATTATAATAATAAATTTCTTTATAGAATAAGAGAAGAAGAAAAATATATACTTGACATGTATAGTCCCATCCTTTAACTAATTTCTACCACAAACTCATCTTTCACTCTAAAATATAATAGAACTCAAAAATAATATAATATTTATCCTATTCGTATAGGGTTCAAGAAAAATGAATTTATAATTATTTTACCAATATTTTAAAAAAAGACTACATTATTCAATCCATGATATCACATGGGTTAGTGGCTGATGATACACCCTTATCACCCTTCGGTTGCGGGTTCAAGTCTCACGGCCTTGCAGGATGCGGCGGGTTGCCACCCGACCTCCGTGTTGTCCTTTTATAGCAATCCAAAAATAATCTCAAAATAGAATTATCCAAAATACATCAATCCAAACTAACAGTCCAAAATTTCTACGAATGGTAATCACAATGAAGATCCATTTTTCCGCGTAACAACATGTGAACACCTTCATCATTTATTATTTTAAAACACTGCAACATCTTGAATTACCGTAAAACTTTATCGATTAAATTCATGATCCCTTATTCCTTATATAATAATGGATATACTCCTTCTATCCAAAAAATGTTCTAATCTCCAACAATGATGGAATATACAAATCATTAATTAGTTTCAAGGTAGTCATGAATATCTAATATAATTTATCCAAATCAATAATTTATTAATTCAAAATCACTACCTTGGTATCAAAAGAATATTATGGTTTATATTTATCTTACCGATATATTTTTCAAACATTTAACATGCTATTGAGTCACATTTCTTGGTTCCACACAATCTCAAGTCCTTAATGAAATAGTACTGCAGTACAATCCTTACATACTCATTAATTATTATAACCACCACATTGTTGTTACAACACTAAAATGACATAATTCTATAATAACAACATAAGAACTCTAATCATTCTTCCCCATCTGTGGTAGTATCATAACTTGATTATCATCCAATAGCACCATTTGGGATATACTCTGATGATTTGGACATTGGTTTGCATAGTGTCCCAACTCCTTGCAGATGAAGCATTGTACATTTGAAACCTTTTTCTTACTCTTATAGTCACGTACATGGTGTCCTTTTTCTCCACACTTATAACAAACTCCCATTCCCTTCAGGCAAGTTCCAAGGTGTTTCTTCCCACAGTTATCACATATTGGAAAATTCTTCTTTTCCCTCTTCCCTTTAACTATCTTTCTCACTTCCATCCTTTTCATCTCTTGCTTCCCTTCAAAGCCATAGGACTCAAGGAATTATTTACTTATCTTATTAACACATGATACTATTTCTTCATATGTTGAGAATACATGGGAGACTATTTCTCTTCTAAATGTCAGCTTAATACCATGAAAGATAGGATCCTTCTTACTCTTTGTATCATACATATTGCGGGAGTTCATATCCCTTCTAATGGGCGCCATTTCTATGCAATTACATAAACTAGGTCAGTTTAAGAATTGAAATAATTCCAAAATTTTAAAATGCCTAATGTAAATTGAACGGTTTATGGATATAAGATGTAATAATAAATATTTTTTCATTGAGGAAGTATATAATCATAAATGATTCATAATAATTTTTAAACAAAATGAGAATTATCATAAGCATATCCCCCGGGAGTGTCGTAACCATGAGTGCAGCAAGGCCCATTTTTGTGCACCAGTTATCGTTTGAGTCTAGCTCAAAGCGGTGTTTTCGGGTTGTACCCCTAGGTACATCTGTGCCAGAGCTACCTATACCTGCTCGTATCCAGACAGGAATTTATTTTCTTTGAAAACTCACAAAATCTCAACATTACCAAAATTCTAGGAATTTCTGCTATACTAATCCTCAATGTTATCTTAGGTATATGTGCCCTAATCAGAGTTTATCTAAATCTAGCTTACAAGGTTATTGATAAACATTCTCTAATACCAACTGTAATTCCCCGACTCCAGTAACCTAGAGTCAGTTCTTTATTTTAATACATTTTCATGTTTACAAGGAATAATGTCCCAAAGGACCGATCTGTTTAGAAGTCTTGGAAAATAGATTACAAACATTAACTTTACATTACAATTTCAAACATAAAAAACAACATAGATAGTTATTTGACAACTCCATTATTCCATTTATCTTAACCCTGCATATCAATTATAATACACTTCTTGGAATCCTGGGGAAAATAAAACATAAGAAAGGGGTGAGATCAGATTCCCATTAAGGGTAAATAATTTAGCGGAAGCTATAAACATTTAAGGCAAGATGTGTGATAAAAACAACAACCTTTTTAAACATAATATTACACATAATATGGAATAAATTAATCAAACATTACCATACAAACATGCACATGGATATTCTACTAGTCAAATAATCACATGTAATAACTAATTTCATAATGAGGGAATTCCTAACATTGGATATCATTACCACATAGTCAAGGCCTCGTTCCAAGAATACAAATAATATTTTTGTTAAGGCCTTGTGACAAAACATTTATTTGTCTCATGAGACCTACCGATGCATCAAGGATCTATAGCGGGATCCACCCATCACTTAATAAGTCCACTGCAATCCTCGTATGAAAAAGTTTAAACGTAACATAATCATTCATATTAAAACTATCATATGAAATTTCAATACATTAACCATAAACCATGAATGGTATAAAAATAAAACATTCATAGTAAAAAATATCATAACTCATTCAATACAACATGGAAGATTTTATTATAATAATTCAACCTCAATCAAAAATAATATTCAGTAAAGGATGCTAACATAGTTAAAAATGATGAGTAAATATTTTTAAGAGAAATATCATTTTTCTAAAATCATTTAAAAGTCACACATTTATAAAGGAAGTAATTTAAATGATATTTTTGAATCAAAGTATCCCATACCACTTTGAAAATATTGAAAAGAATTATCATTTCAAAACATTCATTTCCATATAAATAAATCGTTAAAATCATTTTTGAAACATAGACATTAATTAAAAATGTTTAGAAAGATAAATCATTATAACATTTAAAATTATGATCTTGATAAAGAGTAATTTTAAAAAATATTTAAAATATTAATTTTGAATTAATTTTTATAAATGTGGACATGGATGATAAAAATGTCCATGTAAATACTTACACATAAACAATCTCAGATAATAATGAGATTGAGGAATTAACCCTTACCAATTTTGTAACATATAAAAAAATACACCCTATGAAAGAGGTATAACACAATGAATATGTAAATACACATATGTTAATGTGTATTACACAAATAATACAATTATGGGTAGTATATATACCACAAAAAAGGTAATAGTGGCAATATGACACGAATCTAACGAGAATAAGGAGTGAGATGAAAACCCCTTACCTTGCACTTTCCCTTATTTGAGGGTACGTTTAACCTCTTGTATAAGGACCATAGTATGTTATTAAATTATACCAGAACCATATTAATATTTTTGTTATCATAAATTATTCATTTACGAATTTATACTACCCATTTAATAATAATTTCCATGTTAAATTATCTTTTCGGGTAATAATCGCTTTCTTTATCATACTTGTTTTAACTTGTTACTCTTGATTGTATCACATAGATCATGATTTAAAAACAACCAGTATATAAAACATGATTTATTTATAATATATATTTAGAATATAAATATGTATAACAGACATATATATGAAATGGAAAACACGGTTTATGGAGACGGTAGTCTGTACGTACGCATAAACGTTGTTTTCGCTTTCATAACGTATTGAACAGAACTAAGTGAATAAATTATATGTAATTACATATATATATAAATATAAATATATCACCATTACCATTATTATTTTATATATTACAAACATATTATTAATATATATTTTTATAATCATCAATGAATGGTGAATGTGGAAATGAATCTCATCACATCGTGGTGACGGTAAACCGTACATACGCACGAGCGATAATATAATTTCGTTAAAGCTGTGGAATTGGATGGTATATTAATTTTACAGAGACATTATCATGTCAATTTCATTATTTATATACATATTACTCATTATTATATACATCCAAATAACATAGTTTTGAAGAACAAATTACACAATGGCGTGGAGACGGTAAGTCGTACGTACGCACGGATGGTGAAATTATCATTCATAAGATGGATAGAATAATTAATATAGTTGTAAAAATTTTATAATAACATCACAATATATAGAATATACTGGAGTTATTATTTTATATTTGAAATAACAAATAAACAAGAAGTGGAAGAAAAAAATAACTTGAAAGAGGGTGGTGAAATCATTATCTCTTCTTTGGGTTCTTCATTTTGATTTGATAAAAAGGGCTCCATAGGTTTTCATTTGGATAAAAATAATGCCTCTAGGTTGAGTTGAGGTAATTTTGGAGGATATTTGGGCATGTTTTGTCATTTCCAAATGGCTTTGGAGGTGTGATTTTGAGAGAAGGGGAAGTTCCCATTTATAAGAGGGGTGAGGGTCACTTTAGGAAAAGATTAAAATATTAATTTATTATACAATAATGTTCTGTTTATAATGGTTTCAAATGAATTTATTTCGATCCTTAGGTGGTTATGGGTAGAAATAATCTCAACCAATAGGTTTTAGACAAGTTTAGGTTACCATTTTAACCTTATCTTTTAGATTTAACTCTTAGTTAAATAGTTTAACTTTTATCGTGTCTTCTAGTATTTTTACTCTATATGGTTAACAAACATACTATAAACATTCAAGAGAACCTCAAGTGGCTCACTAATGACATATATTGTATCATTTATGACCTTTTTCCGAACCTTATATTTTTAGGAATATTATATCACCAATAATATAGTATTTGTTTTAAATATTAATTTATGTCAATTTTGACACTATTTGGTATTTTGTTTTTGTGAAAGTCATCACAACTTTATTACATAGAAGAAGATACATATAATCATTAATAAAATTTCATATTCACCTTTAAAATTATTTGATGTCATAAAAACGTTGAAATTATATTTATTTTAATATTTATAATACCATTTATTTGATTCTTTCATTGATAAGGTAATTTATGTATCATCATTGTGTCATTAATAAATTTAATTATTTATTCTTTAAAAATTATAAATAAAATACCATTATATAGTAAATATTTTTATCTTTCCAATAAATATTTTTAGTCGAAAATATAATTTATATAACCCTTTGTAAATATTAATTTACTAAAAGATATTTGTTTCTGTCAGCTTTGCATTTACTTTAAGTTAATTAATCTAAATTGTCTTTATCACTTCCCTGTAGCTAAAAGGGGTCCCCAAATAGGCCCAAATTTTCCCATGGTCGTTAATGAATCCGCCAATAAGTTTTGGACAAGTGTTAAGCTAATTTAGAATTATTATAATATTCTTTTTACCTTGAATTACCCTTTTTACCTTTAACCACGGTAAATAAAATTCAAAAGTTACAATTCACCATAAAAATTTCATCTTATTGAACCAAATTTTAGTTAATAATAACAACCATGTATGTCTGATTTTCAAAATTCAACTCACAGAAGTGGTAAAAGTTATTTTAAGGAAAAATTCAGTTTTTTAAATACTACTAAGTGGTTTCACTATTCATAAAAAATTGATGTTTTTCTGAAAAATACCAAATATTCAGCCTAATCAATATTTGATATTCCAAATTAAAAATTGATTTCAGTTTATCTAAATTCAAAACATAGAAGTGGAATTAATTAATTTCTAATTAATTCTCGTTCTTAAAACAAATAGCGTATTTTTAATAAATAATAACTATCAAAAGATTGAAACTTGTTTATGTCTAATTTCAATGTAAAATTAATAAAAATGACCAACATTGGATTAAATGGAAAAAATATAATCTAATTATACTTCCAAAAAATTTAAATTTATAATTCAACAATGTAAATTATTTTGACTAAAAATGTTGTTTTCTGTTAAAATACAATATTTTTCACTACTCACCCAAACATAAAAGTTATTAGAAAAACTCCAAAAAATTATTGAAACTAAATTATTATGTCCCGTTTATAAAGAAGAAGTTTATTTTTTCAAATGGAATATATAAAAGTTTCAAATATTGGAATTAAAAAGGGTTCACCATTAAAAGGTGGTAAAAGTGCACTTTTTTTTAAAAAATCCATTATCTCAAAAAACTAAATTTGTTCTTACATTATGTCTAAGAAACTCATAATATGGATTCTAAAATTATAAGAGTTATATATTGTTCAAAATTCATTTGATACTATTCATAACCACTTTTGAACAACAAGTTTGGTAAGTCAGGCTGCGCATGAACTCAGTGTTGCATGTATTGAATGTTATTGCATTACTTTGAAGAAATAACATACTATTAAATCTTGGGGTGTTACAGTGGGGATTACACTCTAGGCTTCCCAAGGTGTTGGTGAAATGACATGGACGGAACGACCGGATGGTGGGCTTGAACCTAGTGGAGGCTTCTTACGTACCATGCCTTTACATGGATCAATGTCCACGTAGTTCAGGTATACTATTTAACGTCTTGCAGGATGGGGGTGGACCGACGTGAAGGGGTCCAGAACGACCGAGTGGCGGGATTGAACTTTTTGAGGCTTCCTATGTACCATTCCTCGACATGGATCAAATACCTCATAGTTCGGTTATATATTTTAACATCATGCGTGACAGGATTGTTGTCATGGTCGATGCTTACTCTAATCCCACGCGAGTCATGCTCGGTGTGAGAAACAAGAGGCATCCGGGACTTGACGATCACGTCGTGAAATGTGCATCTGTTGGATATGGAGTGGGGCTTACGTGTGGAGCGGCCCCTGGAGAGAAATATTGGTACTTACTCTAAGATGGAGGCCCAAGAGGGTCGAGGCTTACTCTAGGGTGGAGGCCCATGAGGGTCAGGGCCTACTCCAGGATGGAGGCCCGTGTGCCGCTGTGGAATGAAAATGGTGAATGGGACTTACGCAAGGATGCTGCCCAGGTGCTGCTCAAGAGCGGAAATCATGGATGGGGTTATGTAAGGAAGCTAACCATGTGCCACTATGGAGTGGAAATCGTGGTTGGGGATTACGCAAGGAAGCTATCCGGGTGCTACTATGGAGCGAAAATCGTGGATGGGGCTTATGTAAGGAAGATGTCCGGGTGCTGCTATGGAGCGCCAATCATGGATTGGGCTTACGCAAGGAAACAACTTGTGTGTCTTCCTCATATATGTCCATGAGGGCATCCCATACCCTGGTGGATTGAGGCCTTAGCGCACAAGGAATATCTTTTATAGAGAAAAAGGCATCCTATTCTTAGAACATAGGGATTAATATAGTTTAAATTCATGTAGATTGGACTATTGGCATCTCATGATTGGATAATAAGGTATCTCTTTTATTGGACAAGAGGAATAATATATTGATCATATAGGGATTACTACAGTTTAAAGTCATGTAGATAGGACTATTGGAATCTCATGCTTAGAGAATAAGGCATCTCTTGTATTGGGAAAGAGGTATCCTATATTGATCATATTGGGATTACTACAGTTTAAATTCATGTATATAGGACAATTGGGCATCTTATGATTAGAACATAAGGCATCTCTTGTTTAGTGCAAGAGGCATCCTATGTTTAGATCATATGGTGGACTACAGTTTATAGTCATGGAGATAGGACTATTAGGCATAATAAGCCTATAAATTGATGGTGTTGGGTCTTATGTGAGGGCGTCCCTTTCTGGTTCAACCTAGCATAGGATCCAATTGATGGGGTTTGGAGGATTTTCCTGAGGAATGGTTCGACTCAAGGTACTCAGGGAATTGATGATGAGAACCTCAACTCATGACATAGTAAACAAACTAAGAGGAATACATCAACTCATGGTGTTTCACGGTGTGCAGATGAGTATCTAAAATCGTGATATTCCATAGGAGGAAGGTTGGTGAATATAACGATGCAGTGGAAAATCCCAACGTCCCGACCCAAAACTTTCGTTGTGCGACACTCCATTTTTTATGGGGTCAGTGCCGGGTTGTGGTCCCGGCCAAAGCCCCCATGGTATGGACAGGTGGGCGAGAAGGTAGGATCCTCGCAAAGGACAGGTCTTCGAGAAGTAGCTTCGAGGAGCAAAGGTCTTGCAGAGAAAAGGGATCTCGCGGAGCAAGGGAGGCTCGCAGAGCAAAGGCCTCTCATAGAGCAAGGCAGCTCGCAGAGCAAAGGCCTCTCGCAATACAAGGTCGGGTCACAGAGCAATGGGCTCCCACAGAGCAAGGGAGGATCTCGGAGCAAAGGGCTCTCACATTGTAATCACGAAGAATGAACTCGTGGAGCAGCATCATGAAAGAAGATTCTCGCGGAGCATGGGCTCACGGAGCATCATCGTGAAGGATGCTGCTCACGGAGCTCCGTGAACTGGGAGATCGGCCGCCCAAGGGGGGCCGTGGCTATCTTGAGAAGGGGGTGAGATGGGTATTTATAGGGAAGAGGTGCCGCGGAGTAGAGCACACATGGCGTGAAGAAGGGCTTGGTGGCTTCACGGTGCTCACGCGAACATCAAATGGGTTCACAGGGCATCCCACATCCTTCTCTTCATGGAGGGTTCGCAAACATCAAAGTCGTTTGTGGATCATCCCGCCTCCAGTGCTTCGCGGAAGGCTCACAAACGTCAAATGTGTTCATGGAGACTCCCACCTTCTTTGTTTCACGGCGGCAGCGGTGCTGGGGGACTCCGCAAAGGGGATTTGCGAGCCAATTTTCTAGCCATCATCAAATGTACATTACTCTTAATCTGTTACTCCATCCGGGCCCTACGACCTACCAAATCAAAGATTGTGAAAAGGGCTACAATCTTGGATCGTGTATGGAAGCATCCAGAAAATTTTTGGGACGCGTTTTCCATTGAAAACATATATAAAAATATATTATTATTATTATTATTATATTAATTCTTTTATTATCATTATACAAATATAAAATTATAATTAACTTATTTCCATAACGATCATTGAAATATGGAAACATTACATATACATACACACAACCTTCTGTCACCATGAATATAACATTGTTCATTTTTCACAACCATACATAAATGGTCTGATATAAAATTATAATTTCTGAACAAAATTTATTAGTATTTCATGAATATTATTCTAGATATGATATAATTATTACCATTTTGACTATATACATTATTTCAACGTCATTTTGTACTCGATTACTTAATGTCGACATAATGCCCGATGTGAACATAAATATATATCTATTTATTATAACATGATAATAAGTCATATATATGGAGTAAAAAACATTACAACTTTTGTATAGAAATAAAAGAATTAAATTTCTTATTATTCAGGAATATAATTATTGAACGTGATGAGTCAGACTCCAAGTAAGGGACTTTTTTAAACCATTTTTTAAATATACATTTTCATCTATTTTTAAAAAATAACAATTAACTATTTTTATAACATATAAGGAATAAAACTAATTTCCTAATTTCATATATATTTAGTTTTTTGATGATTCCTTTATAGGTTTTCAGTTTTAATTACACAATTTTTTTTCATTTATGAGCACAAACATTGTAAACAAAAATATTTGATGTTTTAAGGGAAATGTTTCTTTTATTTATGCTTGTTTTATATGTTAAGAATATGTTATGGTTATTTGGAATAGTTTATTATTATTGGTGGTATCATGTTAAACTGAGGGTGGGTGATCCTGTGATAGTTCTCCTATGAATTAAGTAATGAGAAAAAGTTAATTAGTAGGGTTTCTCCAAAGATATTAAAGAAATATACCACAGTGAGAATTCCAACTATAACCATGAAGGTTAGTAACTATGTATCCAATATTTCAACAATAAATGTAATAGTTATATGTTTTTGAAATTATACCTATACAATTTATGTTTCATTATGGGGTTATACAGGAAACCTATGATATCATGATGTAAGCTAAAGGTCTTATATTTTATGGGTTAAAAGATAATTTGTGGAAATGTTTTCATGAGTTTAAAATATTCATGGGGTAATGTTTTCTTCAATTATTTTATTTAAATTATTGATCCTTTTGGGATCATACCATGTTTTATTTTTTTTGTTGATAGTGTATAAGGATTGGTAAGAGAATATTGGAATTTAAGATGGAAGTTGAGAAGATTTTTCCTAAAAAAGAAATCATGTTTTATTTTAAAAGTTTTATATTATAGAAAAATTTGATACTATATTATTATGTATTAACTTTTTTAGATGTTATTTTAATTGTAAATTATGGCATAATTCTCCAACAATATAAAACTTAATAGAACCTCAATCTTGATGAAATTAAATTCTTAACTAAAACTCAATATTATGTAATGTTTATGGTTGGATACTTATAAAAAACATCAACACAAGCCATTGGATGGAAATATTTAGACCATATCATCCCTTTTATAGAAAATTGAACATTATTGGAGGCACATGATATAAGGAAGACCTATAAATTGTGTTTACCTTCTTTTATTTATAGTAATATCACTCATCCTCCAATATAAACTCATCCCCTCACTTCCTCAAACCTCTCAAGACACATTGGATCATAAAAAACCTGCTACAAGTTTCACAAAAAATTCGTATTACCAAATTATATACCTCTCATTATTAATAAATCAAACCGAGTTAGTTATTTGGTGAAAACCAATAGTAATTACTCAAACAAGAGGTAACATCATTTCAAAAGATCTTTTATTCTATTTTCATTCTCCACCGCCAAAATTATTATTGTTCCATGATTATATAATAATATTAGTATCGAGAACACAATGATATGTTTTTATACAATGGTTCTAACCTATAACTACACACACTTCCATCAAATGGATAATGAATTTACCATTCTTGTGTATGATGGACTACCGCCTCAGGAAATGATGTCATTAATTTTTATTTACCCCTTATAATGGTCTGGAATAATGATGCATATACTATTTTTATATGTAATATATAATATTTATAATTTATTTATTCTATTATGATTATTAAAAAAACACACCTTTATGATTTCTATTTTGATTAAATATGATAACTTCCTCTATGGATGCATGGACTACCACCTTTTCAAAGCTATGTAATTCATTCACACTTTACATGGAATGTATTAAGGATTGGTGTAGGAAAATTATCTCATATATAGGAAATAATAATACTAGTGTAATGATAATGTATATATTTATATTTATATGTTTCATTTGCATTATTTCATTCAATATGACAATAAAATAGAAAATGTGTCCATACATATGTATGACCTACCATCTCCATGAACGGTGTATTCAATTCCACACACACATATATATATTATATGTTATTATAAATATTTATATTATTAATATATAATATACTTATATATTATTTTAAATTTTATATATAAGTAAATAATGATCTATTAAAGAGGATCAATAAGAACAAGTCAAAACATATATGAAAAATGAAGTAGTTATTACCCGAAATGTATCATTAACATGATATTGGCTATAAAATGTTAATATAAAGTCATAATAATATAATATATGGTATGATATAAGATAATATGTTTCTACGGTATAGTTATAATAATATTATACTTATTATACCAGAGTTTTGAATGTGTATGGAGAAATTTCATACTTAATCTAAGGGTTTTCTCATATCACTTTTATTTCTATGAGATTTATGCCTTATTCTCCACTAATTTCTTTTGTGTGGTGTATAAAATACCCATGTATATATTATATTATTATTATCATTATATTTAATATTATTTAGATATAGATTTTATGATCACTCTGTTATGGGGTTTATAGTTCAAAATTTACCAAATCAGTAATGTAATGTCTGTGTCAATTTTCCTTATTTGAGATACATGTGATGTTATAAACATGTTTTTTTCTATGGGGTTCTTTTAATTCACATTGAAATGTTAAATAATGAATATCCTTCTCTCATGAAATTTTAATATTCATGTAATGTTATTATGTCATGTGTATTATGAATGAATGTTAACAAACTGGTAGTAGAATATTGCTACAATATCATCGTTTAACAAGATTTCTTATGATTATGCTTCCACTGATAAAATATTATGATCCATCTCTCAAGAGAAGTCTTGAATTTTCTTCAATTTTTGTTTTTAATTATATATCCATGTATTAGTACCGATGTAACACAATTTGGTAATTAACATATTTAAGAATGTTTTTCTAAAATATGACTTTATCTCCGAATTTGGTCAAATTTTGTTACTTTCAAAACGATTTTTTCTAAAAAGGGATCTAAATTTTTTATGTTTAATTTTTTTTAAAATGTTTTCATGATGATTTTAAAATTTATCAAGGAAATTTTATTACAATGTTATTTCAATCTTATTTTTTGATTTTTCTAGAAAAGGTTTTCTAAATGATTTCAAGACTTATTTCTCTATTTTCAATATGTATTAAACACAAATTATTTTTAAAATATCTTCAAGAATGATTTATAGGTTTTAAAATATATTTTAAAAGAAAAATGTCTTCAAATTTATTTATGTTTTAAAAATATTTTTTACTAAGAAATGATATTTTACCTAAAAAAATCTATATGAAATTTTAAATATTTATTTCTAAAAAGAGGATTTATAAAAAGGTTTTATGAAGAAAATTTCAAATAAAAGGTATTTTACTTTATAAATATTACATGTGATCATTTGAAATCCTTCTCCATCTAAGATGTCATACATTTTTATAGTTTATGATTTATTGGGATATGATCTAAGGGAACCATTTATATTCTCTCATGAATGGAATATGTTTTGATGGAATTATGTTTATGACACCCATTTATATTCCATAGGTTATATGGTTATGAAACAAACTTATTTTAATGGTTTATTCTTTTATAAAATGATTATGATACCAACCTCTTTTCTTTAGGTAATTATATGATTAAATGTTTATGATACCCATTTTATTTAATGGGTTATGTTATGATGTTGATGAATCCCATTTCTTTTTATGTCTCAGGATATGATGAATATTTTTTTATCTTGTGCCCTAGGTATATATTATTTTATTATATGATGTGTGGGGCCTATATATCCTTCTAATTATTTGGGAAAATATTTATATCTCATGAGTATGAAAGGCTAGGAAAAAAGAGTGAACTCGGTTCAGTATTAAAGGGTTTGAATCAAGAGTGAACACAATTCAGTTCAGTAGGGATGGAATGAGGAGTGGACTCAGTTCAGTAGGATAGGGATTTAATATATGGTACCTTTCCTTTTTATTACATAACTTTTCATTACATTTTACAAACAGAGGATCTTTAATGTCTAGTGTCTTGTAAATTAGGAACATAATACATGAAAACAACATAAAAAATTCCTCTAAACCACTTTTAAGGCTTCATCATAGGTTCATCCTATGTAAAATTACTGAATATCATGCCCTGGAGACATACATAAAAGGAAAGGGTGATAAAAAGTCCCAGTAAGTGGTAAACACGAGAATTAGTTTACTCGTGATATCAATAAGAACTTGATGAAAAATATGAAGACATGAGAAATGTTGAATGAGGCATATCATAATAAAAAGAATATGAATACTAACTTGAATATGTGGCTACAACATTTCATTTAGACATTCATGAACATATCACCGATGTTTATCCTCGAGGTGTCATAAAAATTACCAAGGTTATTCAACAAGTGATCGGGATACTTGACATATCTAGAGATTAAACTCTTTACCCAATGCATTGGAGCACTATCAGGGCAGAACCTTAATATTTAATTATTTTCATGTGATCCACATAAATTATAATCAAACCCTTCATAAATAATCCATGGAGAATAAAAGAAATGGGTTTCATTTCAAGATCGTGACGTTTTAAATTTTTTTTAAAAATGGGATCATTATGTCATGTATAACCCATGAAAAGGGAGTGAGGGTAATATGTATGTCAAATACAGAATAAAATATGTCATATTTATATATTTATGAACACACATAAAAACAAAATTGGTATGGGTATTCACATAAATAAAATAATATAATTTATGGAGAAAAAGAGATAGAAATTGTCAGGTGAAATGTTTGCAGCATAACGCCTATATAGCATGGTTTTAGAAAACATTTAAAAAAAGATGGAAAAGGTCACAAAATCATAAATAATTCAAAATACAGCATGCGTACATAATGATAACATTGTATGGATATTTTAATGACTTACCCCATGATAACAAATCATGAAAAAAAGAGAAGATGTGATTTATTTTATGAGAAATTCAGTAGCCTTAAGGGGTCAATTAAAAATTCAGAAAAAAAAATTGATAAGAGCGGAAAGGGTATCTCAAAAATTATACATCAAATAGACCATAATGAGAATATATAATAACATACCCTCAATAGAATAATATTGAAACTAGAAGCCACACCACAAATGAAGTCATGGCTTAAAAGAGGAGGGTGAAAGGCTTCCTAACCTTGAAGAGTATCATTGAAAGCCTGAAGGTCGGGACCATGGGAGGCTTGAGGGAACCTTGGGAGGACTCCATGGAAGGTAAATAGCCTAGAACATAATAGGGGATTATTTTTCAATGAATTTAATGATGGAATAACTTGGTATTTATAGGATAAGTGGGGGAATAAATTATTAATTTCATGGGACACCTCATCAGTGGTATTGGAAAACCCATGGGCTTGCCCATGGAATTTTTCCATGGTATTGGCCACTTGGGACACCTCATAGAATATCTTACAACTCATAAGTTGACCAAAATTATTACATACTTATTACATCATTAATGATGTCATAAACACCCGAAACTCAAAACTATATTTTTACTATTCACCGAAAATTCAACTGTTTCAGAAAAATCCCAAAAATTCACCTTGTCCTAATATCGATGCTCTGAATTCAAAAATGAACTCCATTTTATGAAAATAATTTTTTAATTAAGAGATTTATGATTTTTTAGTAAAAACTATATTCACTGAAAATTCAACTGTTTCAGAAAAATTCCTAAAAATTTACTTTGACCTAATATCGATGCTCTGAATTCAAAAATGAACTCCATTTTTTGAAAATAATTTTCTAAATAATTTAATTTTAATTTTTAAATAAAAACAATATTATCCTGAAAAGAACTATACTTAACTAATAATTTCTGAAACAGTTACTAACTTATATTACTGAATCAAATTACCTAATCAAGGAGCCTAAATTATATTAATACTTTATTGAGTGATTTTACTATTCCATTTGGTCACATTACTATTTATAAGCCCAAAATTACTATTCATAATTTATTATTCACCAAACATTAAGTTGATTTTATTAGACTCTAATTTTTTTAATGAAAAAAACTGTAGAAGACCATTTTTTGAAAATAATTACACAATATTAATTATTTAATGTTTACATAAATATTTTGAAATATCCATTTTTTAAAAATATTCATAAATAATTTATATCCTATATTTATCTGGACATTTGAAATTCACAAACATTAACATAAGAATAAATATAAATTTTATTTATATCCAAGGATTACACAATACAGCTAATGTCTCATTATGTAGCCCCTTATAACACCACCATAGACTTAAGTGTATTGGCGTACTATGATGACATAATCTTGGTGGGACTTGACCAACGTTGCCCAAGTAGTGACCTATATCAGCTTGAACATCTCCCTTAGGTGATCCCGTTTCCATATAATTGATATAAGGATGAAATGATTTTTCCATGTAGTAAACAATGGAGAATAGAAAATATATTTTTAGTGGTACTGATCCATTGGTTAGTTACTCTAGGATCCATTAAGCCACTGAATGAAATTCGACGTTGCCTCATGAAGTACTCAACAGAACATTATTCCCCCTTTCTCTCATTTTTATTTTAAGTATAGTTTTTTTATTGAGAAATATATGTGAGTATAAAAATGAAATTTCCCATTCTTATCACCCTTAATGTTTCAAATAATTGGATGAAAATCTTTATATTTTCTATTGAAAATAGAATTAACATGGTTACTTCAGTCTCTAACCATTTATTAAAATAAAAAGTAATACTGTACGAAACAATAAGCATTGTGGGTACCACATAATCATAAGAAATTACTTATTGGATGTTTAAATAATAAAATATTCTTTTTAATATTTGAAATTTTTTTTATAAGTCATTTATAGTAATCATATATATAAATCCATAATTATGTTTCATAAATGGTCGATTAATTTCTAATGAATATCCCCCCAGGAGTATCAAAACAGTTGTGCTACAAGTCCCATTGTCACACACAAGTGATTTTTGAGTCAAACTTAACATTCCCGTTTAATAGTTATTACACCTAGGTACCTATATTCTAGGTCCACATACAATTTTTAGTATACATACTATGATATAATTTCTTGGAAACTACACACTCTATCCTTTACAAAAATTATAGGATATTTTATTATATTTTGATTAATCCTTAGCCTTATCCTTATAAATATCCCTAGATATCTAACAAAATGTTTCTCATCATAGTGTCCAATGGTTGAAAAAACCCATTTTATCATACCACCTATAAAGGTGAAAACTTCTCATACATAAATATTATATCACAATAGATGAATATTCATTTCAAAAAACAATGATCCATGATATAATCATTTAGGTCTCGTGCATTTTGAGTCTTGGACACATAAATAGCTTGTCCATATGTGTGATACATCATCTCCCACTATATTCATCTTAACTATAACCCTTCTCAAGCATATCACACATAATACTATTTATCATAATATGGGTAAAGGAAACATAAGAAATGATTAGATAAAAATCCCAACAAGGGTAAACAAGGGAGATGTCAACGTATCACAAGCAAAAGGGAATGAGAACATGTGTATAACATTTGAACACTACACCCTATATATCATAGGTCATAACCTTGAGTCATGGAGTAAATCATGTAATTTCATAATACTTGATTAATAATTGAATTAATGAACATGAACAATGAAATCGTGACATTATAATAAGAAATATATTTTTGAAATAAAAGTTATCATAGAAAATAATTTCCTTAATAGTTAAAGGGCCATTTCCATGACTATCATAGTGGAATGGGTTCACTCCTAAAACCATTATAGTAGTCAAGGATCACGCCTAAAAATATTATAGTGGACATAGTACCTTACTGAACTGGGTTCACTCCCCATTCCAATCGTATTTATCTCATGAGATATCAATCATTACCCAATTAATTTGAGGGAGATATTGGTCCCACCTAACACATAATGATACTTATACATATGTTTTCCGAAAGGTCATAAAATAATTCAACATATAATAACACATGAAAACAATTGGTTTCATAATCATTTCATTATAACATAACCAATATAGAAGAATAATATTTCATTATCATTTCATTATTTTATCACTACATAACCTATGAAAAACAAACATGTTACACAATAATTTTATCATTTCATCAAACCATAATCCATTGAAAAATAATAACGTTTAATAAAAATATAGTCATCATAAACATAATCAATTGAAGGAAAGAACAAGAATGATATACTTGCATCGTATCCATAGTAAAAAATAATTTTCATCAAAATATTTCATTTTAATGGAATATTAGTATCAAATAAAAATCAATTGGAATTATTTTTAAGGAAAATTTAATTTATTTGAAAATAAAATTTTATTAAATAAAAAATACAAAAAATATAGTGGAAATCCTTTTCATTGAACAAAAATAATTAAAAAATAAATATTAATAATTAATAAAATAATTTTGATGACTTAAAAAAAATTTCATCTATTTTGTAAATGTTAAACAATAAATTCCTTTCTCATTTTTTGTTAAATCATAATAGGCCTTATTCTGAAAAAAATAAATTTTCCTTTCATAATTTTGTAAAAATTAGAACATGGTTAAGAATATATTTAACAAATAATTATTAGAATATTAGAAAATAATTTTGGAATGTTTTTTTTGAAAACATTTTTTTGGAATAAAAATATGTTTTCGATCAAAGATAGAAATAATGATGAATTTTTTAAAAATATATTTTAAAATATTCAGTATATAAAGAGTGGAAAAGGAAAGGAAAATATGTATTATCATGATATATCAAAAGTATAGAAAACTTTGTGAGTTTTTGGATATATAAAAAAAATCAAAATTATAAATATAATCATAAACAATATCAATAAATGATGATATTTTATCAGAAAATCCCTACGAAATGTTATATTTTTATTCATAAGAACAATTAAAAATAAAAAAAATAAAAAAATAAATATTATTAATATAATAACATTCATTATATCATATGTAAAATGGGAATTATGTTTTTCTCAATGAATAATATAACTCTTCATTATAACTTCTGTCCCAAATAAGTCAATTTGAAGAAAAAATACCTTATCTTAAGTCTCTTATTCCTTTATACACATTAAAAAATCCATTATAATAAATATATGTTTATTATAAATATATTAATGAAATTTATATATATATATATATCATACCATATATTATTTTCTTATGACCTTTTATAACCCATTTACAAACATTTCAATGTTGAAGTAATGTTTTGGGAAATAACTGTTTTGTTCATCATATATGTTTTGATTAGTTATTTCTTGGTCAACAAACATTGATAATGGTACCATAATATACATAACTATAAACAAGATTTACATATCACGTATATTTGTCATATAAGTATTTAGAGTAATCTGTAAAAGTGAGATATAGAAAATTAAATAAACAATTCATTGAGACAGTTAATCGTGTGTACGCATGAACACAATTTCCATTTTCCTAATGGATTGAATGAAGGGAAGGTAAATAATATATTATTAATCCAAATAATTTTATAGAATATTTATCTCATACTTTAATTAAAACCATCTTTATTTCCTTCCATGTAAAGTGGAAATGAATCACATCTCGTTATGCGATGGTGGTCGGATGTACACACATGCAATGTTATCGTATTGCCACAAAATAGAAATTAAAAAGGTATATGTGATATAATAATTATAGAAGTATAATAATTTAATATATATCCTATATAAAAATTAAATTATTATATATATCTAGTCGTGGGGGTGGTGATGGAAAATTAATAACATCGGTTCAAGAGGTGGCAGTCCTCTATACACACGAATAATGATTTTGAATCCCATCGAATGGAAGTGGAAATGATTATTGTTAACGAAAATTAAAAAGAATATAATAATATTTAATATAATGAGATTATTATATAATAATATTTTCATAAAAATTTAATTAGGTGGAGGAAAAAATAAAATAAAATGCTCGATTAGGGATGTTACATCTTCATCCTAAATTATCTATTGGTTTGGAAAGCAAATCCGACCTAGGATGTATTTATAAACAAAATAAGTTTTATAATATACGAAAAGGTAGTCAAATAATGTAATTTTTCTTTTATTTTTTGAAAAAATGGTTTAGGAAGGGTAATATAAAAAGAGAGATAATGTCCTTTTATATGTGAGGTGAATCACAAACTTATATTTTTTAAAAAGAAAAATGTGGAACCATGTTTTTCATTGAAACATGGTTCCAAAATAAGTAATTATAGAACCTTATATGTTATAAAGTATGAATATTTCCATCCAACGCGTTATCGAAATGATTTGGGTCATTTTAATCCCTTTTCTATATAATTTAACCTGCCGATAAACCCACTTTTTTCTTAACTTTTTTATATAATTTTTATAAGTTTTACTATTAATTATGGTTTACAATTAAGTTGAAATTATTAGATTATATAAATTGTGATGAATCCGAATATTGAATCCATTTTTTAAAATTAAACTCATCTAATTAGAAAATTTTAATTTTAAATCAAAACCCATAGGTGCGCTTAAAAAGCGGTTTTCCAATGATAAAATGTTCAAACATAGAAAAGGTTTTTATATCAAAATTCAATAATAAAATGATTAAAATGAAATATATTGTATTAGTAGATTTATAATTTAACTAATTTTACTTTTAAGCCAATATTAAAAAATAATGTAACCTCATAAAATTATTTAAATAAAAAGGTAGTTTTCAATAAAACATGTATTTTTAACTACTCATTTGAAAATTATTCATTTTATAGAATCAAAAAAAATTCAAGATAATATAATTTTTAAATGGCGATTTCAAAAATGAATTTTACTTTATCAACTTAATTTTAAAAAAATTACAATTTTTTTTATTATTGTTCATAAGAAGAAATAAAATTCATCTTCTTTTGAGAAAATATTATTTTCAAAATATAATATAACTTTAACAAAAATTATGTACTTTTTTATCAATATTTTGTTATTTAAATAAATCAATAAAAATTAATATTGAGAAATTTTTTATTAATATTCCTTACAAAATGATTAATGACTATGTAATAATGGTGATATTTAAATAATAATATTAATAAAATATCATGGTTTTTTAAAACATAGTGTTATGTGTAAGCATTTCTATGAAAGAAATTAAATTTATTAAAAAAAATATTACATAAAATGTCTGGTTGATAAAATTTTTCATTAGGAATTATGTTAATTTGGATATTTATAGATAGAATTTACATTTACTTATAGATAATTAACACAAACCATTAGTTGAATAACGTATTATAAATTAATACATTTTAAAAATAATTTTTTTTAAAATATAAGATAAAAAACTAAATCATTTAAAGAATAAATATATTATATAATATAGTGAATAGTTTTTAAACACCTTAAAAATACTATGTGTCAGATTTATTCTAAAGGAAACACTAATCATGACCCTATTCATTCATGTGGATGTTTGGTTGTGTCCCCATACTAGATTTCATTATATCTTGTGCATGATAGGGACACATTTGAATATATATAGAGATATATATATTTTATGCCTCATGATCATTAAAATGGGATAAATTGATCCACAATCATTTCAAAACCTCATTTCTCAACATTTAGATATATCATTTTTAATGATTATATGGAACTTATATTTTTATATGACATATATTGTTTTTTTATTTTCGTGGATCAAATAAGAATAGAATAGATATTGGAAACAAAATCAAGAAGTCCACACTGTTAGATTATTATTAAATGAGAAGGATCAAAGATTTGACCCACCATAAAAAGCGTACCTACTGGTTATGCTTGAAAAAATTGAATTATTTACATAACAGGTGATGTTGAAGTAGAATAATATACTGTCAAAGATGAAAGATGAAAAGTGATCTATCATAACTAGTGGATGTAAAAATACATTAGTTAGATAAGAAGGGATATGTGAATTAAAAGTAAAAAATTATAATAATAACATTAAACAACCACGTATTGAACCACAAAGTATGATGGTTTTTAAAACCAATAATACAAGAATCATGAACAGTGCATATACTAAATAAAATATAACATCCAAAATCCATTTACTAGTTGAACCTAATGAAATAGATGCCACCATGAATGGATGATTCCAGAATTAGGTGAAAACTCATGAATAATCTTTAGCCTCTTATATTTAATTAGAGACAAGAATGTGGAAGACAATAAAATGGATAAAGTCTAAAGTAACTAAAATAAATAGTAAAATTTAACTATGAAATTATTCATTCACTCACATCATCCGATTACAATTATAATATTCATTATGTACCACAATTACCAAGATCATGACATCTAAACTTTCATAACTGGATAAGTTCAACAACTACATTTTTACAACTCATAATAATGATCGTTAAATATTAAGAAATCAAAAAATCAACTGAAATAAATTTAAAAAATTGAAATTCACATGAATTCACATCGGATATAATGATAAAAAATTTACAATCACAAATTAATCCATGGAGACCAAAATAGTCAAATGACTAAAAGTCAGATGAGAATCCACATTAGAAGATCCAATTATTATAATTCTCAGTGGTAATATTTGAACAAAATATATTTTATTTAGGGAAAACCATTTAAATAGAAAAGATTATTAGTGGAAAATTGAGATTTAGAGAATTTAATTGGGGAATTTTCCACAAGCACATAGAATATTAGATAAAATACAATTCAATAAGATGTCTAATGGATCATTTTTAATATGACGGTCATGTATCACGATGTTGTCCATTGATTCTATTTATTAAATTCTGTGACTATCAAGGTAATATATTCGTGGAATTATTTATTTCCCTTTTCCTCATTCATAACATATCATTTTAACTTGTAATTATTTCAAGAGGGAAAATAAAACATTTCCAATACACAAAATCCATGCATAATCACATCTATGATCAACGAAGTCCTATAGATACGGAATATAAAACTAATTAACATTTATTGAATAGGTTTTGGGGATATTAAACAATTCATTAAATATTAAATATTAAAAATGTCCTATGGATAGTAATTTTTCCATCTCAACTGAAAGTGGGTACTACTTTTACAAAGTATTTGTCAAATTTGGTCATATTAACCTCCTATAAATTTAGGTTAAAATCGAATTTTTTTATTAGGATAAGAACTCATAAAATTAAAAATTACATGATGTTTGGATTTATTATTTCAAACATCTTTAAAATTTAATATATTTTATCATTACAAACCTTAATTTTTAATTTTCTTTTATTATTTATTTGTGGCATGTATCACTATTAACATTAAAGTACCTTTCTAATCATGATAAAACATAATGAGTAGTATTAAAATTCATGTATCATCATCATGTATAATATGATTTCATTTATAAAAACTATAGTAACTTTTATTTTAACATATTGAGTTTAATAGGTGTCTTTAAATTTGAATCCATAGTTTCATTTATCCAGAACGTTGTTTCCCAATTACACTTTATCCTATGGATTCTGTTAAAGGTATTCTATTCACATAATAATTATTGTCACATTTATTTTATTATTCTAAAATATTTCAATATAAAATTTGGTTTTTAAATGGTTTTTTTATTTTATAAATAAATTTCACAGTTCTGATGAATCCATTAATTAAAAATTTTGTTTTTGAAAATAAAATCATATGTTTTATAAGGATATAATAATGAACGCATACTATCTGAATATATATAATATAATAAGTATTGAAACCATTTACACAAACTAAATCACCAATAGAAAACTATCAACCACTTCCAATGTGAATAAAATATAAATAGAACACACAACAACAAATACCATGAATTTACATAGTATCGAATAAGTCCTTCTCTATGGGAAACACTGAGGCTTCAATTAAAATAAGTATAAAAAACGACCTAACCTTGTAATAATTTCCTAATCTATAACACTATCAAGGATAAAAATTGAAATAAACCTTATATTATATCTAAATAAAAATGACAAACATCATTGACTAGGTGACCTATAACCATATATATATAGGAAACGTCTAAAAAAATAAACCATTTATATGGGTTCCATTATATATTAATCATCATTATAATCCAACACACTATTATGTAAGAAACTAGAATATTTTTGACACACCAACTATGACTCCTTCTCTGGTGGAATGTATAACATCTAGAACTCATCCATAAATTGTTCTGAACATTTCCACATAGAATGGTGCAACCACTACTTCTTGGTCCAGAACCCTTGGTTTTACTTTTATTTCCTCTAACGGTTCTGTATAATAATACTAGAGTATATCCTTCCAAAAATTAATATACTTTGCTAAATGTTTTTAGTTGATCTACCATAATAATAACCCAATTGGGGATTATTATCAAGGCTTCAACCCAATCATGGGTCACTTCTAGAAGATCCAAATCCTCCCTTACTTTCACATCACATACATGCTCTTCTAATTAATAGTTACCAAATAACTACTAAGAAACAATATTTCCCCATACATTCTAAATTTTATAATTTATTTTGCATGAAAAAAAATTATATCTCACACTAACCTTCTAAATCAAAAGTAGACCATCCTTTAAAAGCATCTAGTCTGAGTAATACTTTAGATAAATGTGTATTTTCTTTTAGTGGATCACTATATTCATGACATGATGAATCATACCAAAACACTCAAAGAAATATTATTTTATTTTATTTATTCTTGTGAGTTCCTATGATAAATACTTCAACCAGATCAACTCCATTAATAATCACTCTATCATAACCTACTCTACTTCTTTGGTCAAAAGTTCAATTGAAGATTATACTCATGATACCCAGTTGGTAAAATCCCTTCATATATAAACACATGGTTATTAGAACTATCCAAAAACCCTATATTTCCTATAAATTCCACATCAAGAAATCACTTTAATATATCATTCATTTCATAATACAGTTCTAGGTTTTAGAAATCATTGAGATGATAAAGAATCCCCTTCAAATTCCCCCACTATTCCTTACATGTATTATCCATGAATATAATAACTACTCCCACAACATTTGTAGTGTCAGACACTGTAAAAACTATATAATTCAATGGACTTCCCACTAATTATTAATATATAACCCTATATATATAATCTTATTATATTTTAGATACCACTTCTTAGATTACATGAATTTTCATATCACATGGGTTCATTATAGGATTATAATTTCTCATTCCAAATCTCTCTAGGACATTCTAGATGTACTCTACCTAAGACAGAAGAAATGTTATCATATTCCATTCCCTTCAAATAAATATACCCAAAAAAACTTTATGGAACAAATATACTTAATATTTAACCTTATATATTATCAAAAATTATACTTTTCTCGTTGTTACTTCTCTATATTAGGTAAGAGAATATCATCCACAGAGTTAAGAAAAATGAAAACAAACCCCTCAGAAAAAACATTCTGGTGGAAAATATGATCTTTATTGAAATGTATGGACACATTATCTCTCAAAAATGAATCAAACTAATGGTTCCATTATCTTGATGTCTTCATCCTCCCATAAAAAAAATCATTTGTGGCTACAAATGGGGCCTTCAATTCCATTTTTTATGAAACCATATTGTTTTTCATGTAAATTTAATCTTCTAAATAACCATGATGAATTTCCATCTTAAAATATAACTAATCATGAAATATGAAATATGAAAGAACACGGTTTATATCTATCTATAATATATAATGATTAAAAACTAGATAAAACATAATTTTAAAATACGGTCCTTCTATTTATGAAATCATTAAATTTCTATATTCACCTTATAGAATTTAAAACCATTTAATTATTATTGAATTTGGTCAAACTAACTATTTTGTGATGATTTTACCAATATTAATTCTGTTAGATCATGTGTTATAGAGACATGAAAAGATCATATATCCATTTTTAATTCTGGATTCTACTTTTATGATTCAATAGAACACATTTCCTCACATGGGATCTTGGTTTCCAAAATATTTCTAATAAAAGACCATTAATTCAAGATTCAAAACTATTTAACTAGTCATATAAACCTAGTATACCACCCCATAACTTATGTTTAAGATCCTTCTAGTCCTTTTTTAAAAAAAATTGACCTCCATCTTCCAGAATCCTAGAGAATTTCTTCATATAGAGCATTAATACCATTGAAACTTGATCAATTATCCATATTCCAAAAAATACTTACATTTCAAAAACTTATATTCTTGTTCAATAGTCTAGAAGCCCTATATTTTAATTCAAATATAATTGGACATGATCCATTGATTATTTTCCCCCAATTTTACATTCTTCCCAGTTTTAATCCTTAAAAAATTTCATTTAATTAAAAGGGGACATTTAGGATTCGAATAAACTTTTACTAATTCTTTTCATATATCCATAATCATATACATTTATTACCATAGACAATAAGGAAACCTGCCCAAATATTTAATTCCAAATGTCTCCTCTACAAGGAATCAACCTGAAGATACGTGACACATTTGATTTTTTTGGGTGAAAAATATTGACTATACTTCTAATGTATTGTTCCTCTAAAAATATCTACCCCATTGGTTTGGAAGTGATCAGATTTATGAGACAAGGCACATAGTTTATCACTTACAACCAAAAAATTATGAAGGTCACTATAATGAAACCCCCTACTTCTCAATAACTAATTTGAATTCCAATTTTTCTGTTTTATCACACCATTAAGATCTACTATTTTGGGTATTTTATTCTCCATTTAGATACCTTTCATCGAATATAACTTTTGAATCACTTTTCCTTTATACTCAGTTATGTTTTTTACCATAATAATTTCAAATTCATTCAAATTTGATTCTCTGTGATATCTATTCAATATATAAATGTTTTTAAGACTATATTTGGGTTTTAAAAAACATACACACCTATTGTGTCAAATTTTCAATGAATTTAACATTGTGAAAAACCCATTATGATATAAAACCAAAAATATATCCCATACATACAAATAAACCCACTGATGTTTTCGATTCTTTTATTCATTTTATAGTGATGAAAAATAATCCTCTTATTACTTTCCCATGATACACTATTCACCTGGTTGATACTCAATGTGGATGATTTTTAGTATTCCTCTCATATATAAGATCCATAACTTTTATCACTAATGTGTCCAAGGTGGTCATACAATAAATTCTAATTTTTTAGTTATCATTCTATCATGAATTTCTCAATCTAAATTCACATAAAAATATTGTGTTTTATCCTTAAAACCATAATAACCCCAAGGGATCATTGAGAAAGTTTAGCACATCATCCAATAACATCAAATTGAAACCTTAATTATCTAGATAATGTAATAATATTAGGTTATTCTTTATTCCTAATTTTTAATAAACAATTTGAATTTTTTTACACATTAATTATTTATTAAAATATGTAAGACAACTCTAAAAAAATATCTAGCAATACATAACTATAAAGTAGCCTTCTTAGATATTCTAGATACATAATTCATTAGGAACCCCTTCTCAAAAATTTTTGGAAATGAAGCATTAAATTCAATAATTTATAACTAGAATGAACATTTGGCACTAAGAAACATGTTTTCATATTCATTAGCTATAGTTTATATGAATGAAATGAAATCATGATTTCCAAAATGTACAAATATTTTTTGATTTTCTTTATAGATTTCACATTTATCTCTATTGTTCCAACCTATGGAACCCTTCTCTAATTATTCCTCTGAGCGACACATCCCAATACATATATACTAAAAAATTTCTATTATCAACTAATATTTTCTTCTTCTAAATCTATTATGTTAGAAAATTATTTTAGATATACTTAGACACCAATTCAACATTATTACCAAAATTTATTGTAGTGGTAATCATGAAATCCTACAATTCTAGATGTGATGAAAGAATGATCATCACCCAAACTACCTCCTATAATAGTATGCCTATTAATTCCCATGAAATATGAAAAACATTGTTAATTTGATATGATCGTATTAAAAATTATTTGCAAAAACTTAATTGAAAAAAATATACACATGAAAAACACCTTGATCATTATGGACAACTTTACATAAATATTTCAAAGCATGAACATTATTTTTTTGTGGCCTTAACCTCTTAGATATTGAATTACATAATTTAAAAAAACATCATTGGAATCACACCATGTAAATTCATGTCTACTATTTCCCTCAATCTATTATATATTCCTGTAATATTTACACCAATAAATAAAATCTATAGATATCTATAGAATATATAATAATATATCAAAACCATCCAAAATATTATATCTATTCTTTCAAGCTTGTCTAGCTGAACCATGACCACCTTTATCACCATTGTTATGAAAGAGAACATCCACTAAAAATGAAAATTCATAAAAGAAAACATTTATGCTTCTTGAGAGTCTCTTGGTGGAATCATCCATTAAGATCTAATATAACTTAGTGAACGGTAAACCTCATTCCATAAATCAATTTACAAATCTCATGTTTGGAAAAAATATCATGGATGGTATGAAAATGAAAAAATCCTAACATTGTGTATCTGAACTAAAATTCATTCTCACCCGACCCATACACTGAATGATCATCATAAAACACATTCCTACTAAAAACATAAATGATGAAAATGAAAAATAAAACATTAAATAGAGAAAAATAAGAATTTATATGGTTCAATATAGGTCATACTCCATGAGATAAATAATAACATCAATAAATAGGAGAATAATAGAATGAACTCACTGAGTTACAGGTTACCAATATGAAAAAAAACCATCATAAAAATAACAAAAAACCCTACAATTAATAAAAATACCATGGAAAACTATCTTCATGAAAGTGAACCATAACCACTTATTTGTCGATAAAATCCATAAAATCTCTTTGGTTCTATAGGTTCCAATATATTTTTATCTTTATAGTCTTCCATTACATCATTAATAAAACCTCCACCTACCAATCAATTCACTATCTAAAAAACGCTCTTTTGGTAAACATTTTTTACTCAGAACTCATACATCCACTCTTCTAATCATGTCCACCTAGAATTTTGTCACTTATTCTACTCAGTTCTGGACCCCAGATTGTACAAATATTTCTACATAGGTTTTATATCTTGATTCCAAATTACCACATTCTAAAATAGCATGAACTTATATATAATGATTTTTTTTGACATCTAAGCCATATATTCACCCTCTTGAAGTTTATTACTCTAGTTTATCAATTTTTCCATTTGGTGGACTAATAATTAGAATCAGATATATTCTCTAATGATTTTAATCATGCACATAATTATAATACATAACATCTGAATGAAGTAGCTAATATATCACATAATTTAAGAATTCAAAATTAATGATCCAAATATAAAATATCACTATCACTTCTTATTGATTTCTCCTATAACATTTTTTATAACCATGTCTTCTAGGAACCTCATTATTTCCATTGTTTGGTTTATAATATAACTCTTAATATTTTTCAAAAACATTCCCTTGAATTATCATGAGGCTATAGTTAAAATATCTACATTAGAGCTCTTGAATTATTTTGAGAAATGTTTCAAAATTAATTATTGTATCTCCATAATTTTAATGGAATAAATTATAATTAATTTAAAAATATGATTGAATAATTTCTTATAACTCAAATTACTTCTAATTGGTTAATCACTATATGACCATATTATATTCTTATAGAAGATATAAACACCTTTAATTCTAATGATACTTAAAATTTTATGTTTTAGTATTTCTAGGAACAATTTTATAACCTTCATCATTAATATTTATATAAAAACAAATTATTCATCATTATAAATTTTTCATTGTGTTCAAAACATTATCGAGATTAAATTCAGTAAGGAACTCCTTAAAATCAGAAAAATAAATGTAAAAACATTTACAAAATAATTTACTAAGGAAAATATGATCAAAATATGTCATTTAAAATGTTAGAATACTTAATGACCAATGATTAATGAATTAAATCAATGACAACCTTCATTATAACTCATCAATTTAAGGAAAATGTAAAGTAGAAAATTTTTCCCCAAAACATTTCACCAGCATGTCCTCCAAAAAAATCAATGATTAATAGAGTATATGAATGAAAAATTAATCCATTGGGATTCATAAAAGTATTATCCTAAAATATAGTTTCATATCATCGTGTTCAAATATAAATAATTATAGTTATAAATAAATATGTACTAAGGAATATCTATAAGAGTATTTCACTAATGATTCACCTTATAAATTCAAGAAAGACGAATCCAACTTCATGATAAAAAAATTCACTCTCTATTTGGATGAATTATATTCAATATTAAAACATTTATAAAAATAAATCCCTGTATTATGAATGAATTAGAATATAACCTTGTGATAATGAATTCACTATCCTCTCAACCCAATTATATATATATTGATAAAGACCCAAAATATAGAAAAGATCAAGTGAAATCATTGAAATAATTTGTTATAAAATACAGAAAATAAATACTTAACACTAAAAAATATATTAAGACAATATAACATTTATAAGTGACAGTAATGTTTCAAAACAAATCCATGTAATAATAATATATTATAAAATAAATATATGAATAAAGTTAGTATAAAATCAACGAATGAATATTTTTCAAAACTACATTACTTTAAATAAATTATATAGAACCTAGAAGAATGTATAATAGATAAAATCAAAGAAAATATGGATTCTAATGGATTGTTTCACTAGAAACTAAAATTCAAAAAAAATATAGTATAAAAAATACAACATGTGCAGTACACATCATAAATACATATTAGACTATGAGATTACATCCTTCCCAATAAAAAAACAATTGAAACCACATCAGGTAAGTTTTATTTATTTTTAATGGAAACTAAAATTATTGATATGTTAACATCAAGACACAAATATGAAAAAATTTCATTATATTTTCAGGGATGAAATTATTTTATTAAAAAAATAAGGATGATTATTCCCATTCACTATCAAATCATTAGTGATTCAATTCAATAGACTAATCCACATATTATTTTTTGTTCCTATGCATGAATTTATTTCCCAAAAATTATTGTAATATAACTTGATGACTATAAATACTGTTTTTATACTTCACCTAAACAAATTCATCGAGATATTCATTCGGCTCTGAGAAAATTTTCTACAAAACCCTATCTCTCTCAAACTCTTTGATTAATTAAATTATAATATTTACGATTATTATCATTATACATACATTTAATTACCACCTACCTAATTTTATGATTACCCATTAAAAACTAATGGAATTGATGATGTTTCTAAATTTTTTATGCTAAATATGATAACCAACCCAATGAACTATGCATAAAGGATTGTTTCCTAAGCATAATGAAAATCAATTCTACTATTTGTTGAAAATTTATATTTTTTCTCCTCATATCAACATAACAATAATGTGTTTATTTTAATGAAAATATCTTTTTTAGGTTCTTCAAAACTTGGGAAAACTGGGTGGAAACTAATAGTCATAGATTTTTCCTATCAGAAAAACCAATTCTCCCCAATTCTTGTTTCTTCTAAGGTTATGCTAAAGAATTTGGTGATGATGAAAGAATGAGGTTGTTTTTCTGTCTTTATAAGGTAATATATAAAAACCCACAAATAGTTTACATTTAGATGAATTTATAAGTGAAAAACATAATCCAGGTTGTTCGATATAAATAGAAATAGGTGTTACATTATTTTTTTCTATATATTTTTATATAACTTATCATCCTGTTTTTAATTATAAAAAATTATTTTTTTAATATTTTATTTTATTTTATTTTATATATATTTTATATATTAACCATAATAAAATAATTATCCAAGATATAAGAATTATTTTGAATGTAATTTTTTATTAGAGCCATTAAAAAATATTAAATTATATATTTAAAAATGATTCATACATTTCAAAGCTACGCAATCAAAATCGGAATCAGGTAAATGTATAAATTGGAACTGAAGAACTTCATTTTCAAAATATTTTGAAAATAAAAATATAGTAAATATTAGATGAATTTCATGTTAAATACTACATTTATTTCTCATCTCCCAACACTATGAGAGATAGTAACTATTTTTCTTATTTACTTATTATCACTTTTTAATTCTACACAATTATTTCATATCCTTTTTTATTTCTAGTGGAATATATATATATATTATCAAATTTTATCACTTTAATCTCTTTTAAAATTATTATATCAAAATATTGATAAACTAATTCTCCACATTTGGAACCGAGGTCACTTTTTTAAAGATAATATTTAATGGTTACATAATTATTAGCACCAAATTTAAATAGAGGGATATTTTTTCACATTTGGTATTCACAATGGGGGTGTATTATTGGAACTATGAAACTTAGGTAAATGTTATTTCAAAAATAGTAGATTACGAATCATCTATATTATCTCTGTATTACTAATAATCATAAAGGGGAAGAGTTTATTTAAAATATTTCCCCTCACAAAATGATGAGAATTTATTTTAAATATAAATACTCAAGAAAAACAAATAATGAAACATGTCTATTTTCATGGTTTCAATTGGTACATAATTTCTTTATCAAACTTGAAAAATCATTATAGTTACTCTTTAATGTACTTTATCTTTTGATCATTAAAAGGGGTGAGATCATTGGGTCAACATATGAATATAACCTTTTCCTAACCTTTAGATCAACATTCTTTTTATGATCAGAAGACATTATTTATTTAACCTTCATTATTTAATTTATCATTCCTCATGATCATCTAAATTGGGGATATTATTAAGTAATATTCCAGATTCATCATTCACTATCATATATATTGTATGTTTTTAGTGATTTAAAGGAAATTATAATTTTAAATAACTATTCATATTGATTTGTTTAGTTATATATTAGTAGAAAGATTATAATGTGGGAAAATATACCATTAATAATTTTTTCATGGTTGATAACTTGAAAAAGTGAATGATTATAAGATTGAAACATTGAAAATAGCTTTTTTACTAGATATGTATACAGAAAATTAATGTTAATTATAATAAATGATGTTCGTTAAAACTAATCTAGAATAATATACTATTGCAAAATGTTGATCTATTGAACAATAATACTTCAAAATACATCATTATTAATATATTTTTGGATGATGTAAAATCAATAAATATCCAAAACTTCTTTAATCATCTTGAGATTGACCAAAAACTCCATATGATCTATTTATCCCAAAGAAAGAAAAATTAGTAAAGAATAATACTATATCAAATTTAATATCCAAAATTTATTTACTAGTGGAACTTTAATAATAGATGTCATAATAAGAATAATGTTTTAGAAAAATCCCCTTAAAATGGATTTTGGGCTGTATTTTTTGAAAAAGGTGAGGGATGTTTTTCTAAAATAACTTTCTAAGACACAAGAATTCAATTTCATGAATAATAAAATGAATTAGAGTGTTTTTAATGTTTTTATGGTACTATTAGGACAAAACCACACTATAGTGAATCAGAACAATCCATTTGGAACATGAATGATGGTATCTATAAAATTATTTTAGTATAAGGAATATCAGAGTAATAAAAGGGCCAACCCCTATCCAACTAATTAGAGAATTGGTGGTTCTATGTGATAGTAATATCAATGGAACGTTATATAAGAGAAAGACAGAAAATATTAGAGTTAATCTATGTCATCACTAGAAAGAGGAATGCATAGTCATTATAGGTCATCACTATGATATTATAACGGTTATAGTGTTGGGTGGATGCATGGGAAGAAATGAGCTTGTATATTATGATTAATGTGATTAAAATGACAGTTCCATTGTAAAAAAATGATGCGGGGAAAAAGAGATAAGTAACTATATAGATTAAATTGATTATGGAATAATTTTCAGGTGAGAAATAGTAGACCATGTCATATAATAGGGAACAATGCCTTTGGCTTTCAAAAACTTTCCTGATATTATGTAGCACACTTTCAAGGATGGTGTTTTAAGATTGAAGATAACATTTTTAACATGAGGATTTCTATCTCATGTGTTGTGGAAGTCATGATATATGTTTACTTCCTTCAAATAATTGAACTATCTGGATACAAAGAGAATCTAAAATGGGAAAAAGAAGTCGACCACATCGTATCGATAACCAAGGTGGATGAGAAATAGAAAAATTCAGGAGACCATGATGTGTTTCTATCCATGGTGGATTCTAAGATTACATTTTGAAAATGGGAACATAAAACATATAAATTTAAGATACCATACAAGAATTATGTAAAATTTAATTTTTATAAATATACACTGTGATGAGGATCCAACTTTTTTTTATCAAGTTTCACATTTAAGGGAGCTGTTTTGTTGTTATTATGGATACATTCCAGGGAAATCCTTTCCCATCTTACTGAGGAACATCAGATGGGTTTTATTAGTCAGTTTAAGGGAAATAAATCTACAGAATTAATTTGTACATAACAAGTTATTTTAATATCCATTATGATATTTAAAAAAAAAATTAAACTAAATGACATGGGTTTTTAGTGGTTTTAATCTTAAACTCTCAAGAAGAGAGATAGATACACAAAAAAGAAGATATATTGGAGAACATAAAGAGGAATTCAATATTTTTCATTAACAGAGATGAAAATAATATCGAATATATATCCTTAAAGGATAATTCATGATCTTCATTATTGGATGGAGGAGGATAATAATTGATTCACAACACTAAGTGTAATTTTCATCTATTATTCATCAAAATAAGAAAATATGGAGGAGTAGAGAGTTATAATAAATAAAAATAACACTAAGTTCATCACATTTTATTAAATTTTATAAATTTGTTGGGTTAGTGTGGCCACTCCAAACTTGTAAAAATTAGATTGATTATTTTTATGATGTTTTTTCATGTTACCATTTCACTCTCCTTATATGAGCATTATTAGAGAGAAAAAATTAAAACTATATTGTGCCTATTATTTACTAATTTAATTGATTTATATTTCAAGTGATAAAATAGAGTAAATTTTCAATAAAAAGTATAATAATATCATTGGAATTGGTTGATTTAAAATGAAAACACTATAATTTACTACCACCTATGGGTATGAACCTCACTTGGGACCAACAATTGGTATCAAAGAAAATATTAGTGGTGAAGTAACTCCCTCTAAATATATGAATACACTTGTTAATGAAAAGGGTATTAATATTTTTTAAGGATGTAATTTCCTACTATCAAAAATATAATGAAAAAAAAAATTTAATTCATTGGGAATTGATGTATACATGGGTTTAAACATACAATGATATAAAACACAAAGATTAAAACCCTATCAGATAGAGATCAGTAGGAATTTTATGTTAGACATAATGAAATTAATGTAATTGGATAACTTCTAAATATTTATGATTTTTTTTGAACTTTTATAAATGAATCTATAGGTTCTATAGAATAAATACAATGATGAATGGATGAGAATAAATGAGATAGTTTAAGTGTTATTAGATTGAGTAAACATTCATGTAGAATATATGTTTGGGATTTATGAAATCATTAATTATTTACTTTTTTTGAAGAATATTTCTATGATTATAATTTCTATTTCTCAAATTTTCTTAGTGATTAACAATAAATATCCAAAATAGGTATTGTTGGATAGTATTCATAATACTCTAATTTCATACAAGATAAGGGCCAATGGTAATGAGTCAATGAACATATAGAATTTTTAGGAGGTAGAATTTAAAGTAATTGGTAAACCTTCAATAAAGGACGATCATAAGAAAGGATATGTTGACCATGTAATGTATTTTCAATACTCTAATATCAAGTGGGGAAAAGTAAAATCCAAATAAGGATTTCCCTTTCCTCCTTTAATTTTTAGAAATTTAGTAATCTTAATGTTAGGTATCATAATAAAAATATATATTGTAATGAGGAATAAGAACCCATGAAAAAAATTAATGTTGATAATAGTAAAATATAACCACAAAAAAGTCGTGATGAAGAGAAATGTACTTTATCAAGAATAAGAGAGCACAAATGTAATATTATTTGAGAAAATCAAGGACTATGGTAACCTTTGAGAATAAGTTCTTATAACACTTATAGATAATAAACTAGTATAGGATAATGAATATGATGATTATAAAATCATGGATACGATTGAACTCAAGTTTAAAAATAAATATTCTCTAAAAAAATTGGAATTTTGAGGGTTTAAATAAATATAACTGTATATTGTTATGTTATTTAAGGATTTAGATATAATTATAAGAAGATGATAATTATAACTTAAAAGTAAGAATTGAAAATATTAAATATTATATTTATGCTACTATATAAAGGGTGGTGGGGATAAATCTTATAAAATTAGAAACATAAAAAACTATTTATGTTTAAATAGGTTCTAAAAAATAACTGTTAAAAAATATAAGGAAACTAATTTGGAATTCATGATATCATGATAAAGATTAATGTTCTTATAATAAATATTACCCCTGATATAAAATTTTGTGGTAGAGATGTGGATACAATAATTTTTTTTAATTAGGTTCACATAGAGCCAATAGAAGAAGATATTACTTGAATTTAGGTTAAAAACATTCAAGAAAAATGAAAATATATTGTGGGATTAGATCAAAAGAAGAAAAAAGTGGTAGTTGATAAAAAACCCAAAGCATCCACAATTTGTGGATGCTAAAAGCCACATATAACTACTTCTATTGTGTCAATGTAAAACCAAGATATAAAACATTATGTGTTATTAATGTGAAAATATGGGTAATGTAAAATATTTGTGCCCTATAGAAAAATGAAATTTTATAGATTAGTAAAACCAATAACAAATGAGAATAATTTCTCATTATCAGTATCATCTTAATAGTTATTACTTTTACTGTAAAGTCCTTAGACACCAAGAAATTGATTTTACACAATGGATTCAAATAAATATTCTAATTACAACTTAGATAAGAATTAAACAGTAATAGGATACATCATCAAGAAAGTTAAAACATGTATTAGATATTCACCATTCCCAAATGATGACAAATAAATAGAACTATAGGGTAAATAACTATCTCACCACAATGAAGGTGAATCAATGGTCATGGACTAATATACAAATAACATGTGTGGGATAATGATATCCAAATTTTTTTAAAGGCATCAAATAGAACCAAAAATAGTTTCTGGATAACAGGTGAAACTACGATATGATGGGAAATAAATATATTTTCATTGTTATAAGATATAATGGATATATTTTTATTTGATATGATAATAAAAGTGTTCTAAAAATAATTTTCTTTAGAAATTATTAAATATGTATAAAATACTATATACGAAAAGGTTTATTATTGGTTTATTTCCTTAGTAATAACTTAATTGGTTCGACTCAACTTTATGACATAGTACATATAGTAAAATTTAGTAATAATACATGCATGATAAAAAATAGAGATGTATTAATGGTTTTATATTTAAGGAACATAATATATAATTGTTAAATTTTTTATGAATAATATAGGTGTACATTTTCTAAATAAGAATAAATCCAATTTTTTCATAAAAGGTTACACTATTTGAGCCAAAATTATTTGGGAAACAAGGTATAAAATGAATGTGCTTGAGATATTATGGAAATATAATGTGATCACTATCTTGTTTGTGATAATTTTTAAAAAGTGAATATTATTTGAATAAAATACATATAAAGGAAGTAAAAAATATATATGGTTTCTTGATTTATAAAATGTGGATATGTGTTGAAACAAGAAACACATGGGAATGGTTGAAAAAACATACAATGTCTTTTATTTACAATAGGATTGAATCATTGAAGGTTATTGCTAAAAAATATAATGTATTCAAATGAATTGCCCATTTTTAGTGGTTAGCATATAATATTAATGAGCTAAAAATTATGATTATTTGAACTGATAATTGTATAAAATTTACTAATAAATAAGTGGAAGATTATCTTGAGAGGAATAGTATAAGAAATCATGTTCTAATAGCGAGTACCCATCAATAAAAAGTGTCTTTGGGAGGAGGAAACAAATTATCAATAACATTGATCAATCATTTATCATTTAAATTAGAAAATTAAAGACATTTCGGAAGGAATAAGTACATTCACTAGTTTCCATATTCAATAGATCCTTGATATCTGTGAATGGATATAATATCCATAATAACATTTGGTGTGGGAAAATTAAAACAATTATACATTGAAAAAAATATAGAAGTAAATTATTTATAAAGAATAAATAAAAGAAACAAATGTTTAAAGAAGTGAAATGATGTTTTTGAGGAAGAAATTGATGCAGAAATAAAAAAGTGTAGGGGGATCTTGGGGTTATTGAAAGATAAAAAAATAATATTACTATGGGGAAAATATGATAGGTTAAACAACAATGAAAATTTTAAAACAAAGCGATAAAATCAATGATGAAAATATTTGTTATGACTAAGCTACATGATTTCAAATAGAAGGATGATGAATGAAAATAACCAATCTTTTATCCAAAGTGGAGACTAAAAACTTTTCTAATTATGGCTTGTATGATAATTTCATAAAGATATTGAACAAATAGAAAAGAACCCAATGTATGAATTTTTATGGCTAAAAGGATAGAACAATTTAAAAACCAAGTGGGTGTCCTAAAATAAACTAAATTAATATGGAAGTGTAACAAAAAAAATAATGTATATTGTGTAAGGGGTATTCCAATATTGATCCCAAAAATGTGAATGAGACATCGGTATAATTTTATAAACTGGAAACCGTATGAAGGTTTTTTGATATAGGAGTGGAATGTATATTAAATTAATGTTAAATAATAATTCCTTAATTTATTACATAAGTATGTGGTTTGTATTCAATGAAAATATTTATTTCTTAAATATGGGTATGAAATAAATAATTTTTCCATTAAATTAGGCGTTTTACATATGAAAATAAGTACCAATCTCTTGGAACTTTTTGTAACAAAACAATAGATTTATTAAATGTATTTCTAAAAAATTAAAATTCTTTTGTAGCTTCTTTTAAACCCAATTCATTTTTTTTATTGAATTATATAAAACACCATGTTTATCATGGTTTTCACCTAACATCGAGTTTCTTTGATAACTTATGTTGCACACAAAGAAGAATCTTACCAGAAAAAAATATATGATTACAATTATTATAGTTATAACCGATTTATTAGAATGTAGGGTATGGATAGTATTAACTAATTTATAACACTAATTGTTGGGTTACCAATTATTTATAAATTAAGATAAAAAATTGAAAATGAAGGATGTGTTTTTATAAAAAAAATATTTTTATTCCCAAAAAAGTACTATTTATATAATTAATTAATATTATCAAAATATATTAATGAAATTTATATGTTTTGAAATTCTTCCAATAAGTTTTATATGAATAAAAAAGAACAAATATAATTATAATCATAAGAGACTGTATTTTTTTTAAAAGCAGTTTTGTATTCATTTAATTTAAGGCTTAATTTAAAGCTATATTTTATGAAATTTATAAATTTTATTTGAAAAAAGATACATATTTATTTAAAGTAAATTGTCACAATTATCTTATGGTTAATTTTTGGTTTTTCTAAAGTTTCATCTTTTGATGAATAATGAAAATATTGAATTATAATTTAAAATTTTCTTTTTTTATAAATATATTATAATTATAAATTATATTTTTAATTTGTTTTAAATTAAAACTATATTAATTATATACCCATTAATACAATTCAGGTCATTCTAATAAATTTAATGTTAAAATTGGATATAAAAAATTCTTAAATATTTGAACATTTTCACTTTAAAAATACGCCTTTTCATAATGTCTACGAGATTAATTTTTAAATAAAATTTTCCAGTTATGTGTTTTTAATTTTATAATATGGATTCCATATGTTCAATATTATTTTTCAAATTTATTTTATCTTTCCCTTTTATTTTTTTACCAATATGAATACTAACATTGGAAAATTTTTTCAACCACAGTTAAGGGTAAAATGGGTAATTTATTTTAAAAATAAAGTGATAAGGATTATAAAATTACCCTAAAACTTACCCAAATTCTATTGGATAACATTAATTCAACCCTTAATACATATTTTTATATATTTAAAATTTTAATGGATGATTTTTCATGAAAATTAATTAGATTTTATGAAAATCAGAGAGAGTGATAAAATTCCACACTCTTGATTTCAATAAGTATAATATTTTTAATATAATGTCGAGAAGAAGATATATTGAATTATAAATATACTTATGAAATATAAAATATTTATCTACATCATGTTATTTTATTTTAAATTTTAAATCTATAAATAATTACCTTAAATAATTACACAATGGTGATGTAGTAATTATTCAATTAATGAAAAAATCCATTAAATGATATTAAAAATATTAAAATAAATTTATTTTGATTTAATTATTTTTATCCTTGAAATTTATATTGTAATATGAAATATAATTGTGGTATTAATTTTTTTTAAATATATCTTTTTTCCTTGTTTTTCATAAATTCAAAGTAATGAATAGTTTCAAAATTTACAATAATGATATTTTATAGAAATAATATTTTATAAAAATAATGAAAAATAAAGAAAAAAATTTAAAAAGAAAAAATAGAAGATATATGGTCTGAAAAATAATTATATTCCCATTTATTGTCAATTAAATAATTATAAGTAAAAATTATGGCCTTTTAATATTAAAAGTAATGTTACATTAGATAAAATTAAAATAGGTTATATAAGAGTTAATCAAAATGATAAAGATTACAATTACAAAAATATATTTAAAAAATAAATTTTTCGATGATATTACAACCTTAAATTATCTTATATTATAATAAAATAATTATTTGGTGGAATTTGGAATGAAAATTAATTTATTATAATATACACTTTTTGAGAAATTCCAAAAGCCCCCTCAACTCAATTATACATGGAACCACTTCATATTGTTCTTAACAATTAAATTTATTTTAGGAAAATGCCTATCCAAATATCCTCAAAAATTACATCCCATAATCCTATAATCATTAATTTTGGAAAAAATCCAACCAAGGAAGACCTCTGGTGGAAACCAAATGGATATACTCGAAGAAGTAGTAATGTTCATCAATGAACATTTGGGTTTTATTTCTTTCTAAAGACCCTTAAATTTTTTTTATATCATTTTTATATGAAAAAATAATTATTTGAAATATAATTATATGTTTTTATGTTATTCTTATTACATAAAATGTCAGAAATTTCCATCAAATGGGACATTCAATCATCGTTCATGTGTATGGTGGACTACCGTATTAGGAACTGATGTCGCTCATTCTTCCATTACCACCTTTAATGGTTGAGAATAATGATGGATTTATAGTTTATATATGATATAATTTTTTTTGTTATTATGATTTTTTAATTTTTACATAAAATAAAACTTTATTCTTTCTATTTTGTGGATATATGATAATGTTGTCTATGTGTACGGTAGACTACTGCCTCACGAAGCAATGTGATTCATTCACGATTTTCATGGAGTGTATAAAGAATTATTTTAATAAAAATATGTGTTATATATGAAATAAAATATATTATTTAATGATAACATATCATATAATTTTATTTCTTTTAATTCGATAAGAAAATGAAAACATTGTTCATGTGTATGTACGACCTACAGTCTCAATGAATAATATGATTTATTTTATACCTCTAACATTTAAGAATCACTATAAATACATATATAATTAATATATATGATATTTTTACCATTTTTGTAATTATTTATATGATTAAATCATGTAATATGTAATATTACTAAGAATAAAAAGTCAAATGACGAACAAAAGGATGTTATTTATCAAAACATAAAATTAACATAAAATTGTTAAAAAAAATATTATGTCAAAAGAAAGTAATATATGAAATTATATATATAAATATGATATTTTGGTATATTTAAAATGAAATTATATTTATTATATATGAGGTTTTAATGTGTTCAAAGTAATTCAAATCCTATAGTAGGGGATTTCCATCTCACATTTATTTTCCTTAATATACATGCCATGTTCACCACATATTTCTTGTGTATGGTATCTATACATCACATGGATGTATTTTACTATTATTATATTGAGAAATATTTGGATATATATATATATATATTAGGATCTATCTTTCATGGGGTTTATGGGTAAAATGTTCCCAAAGTGTTAAGGAAATTTTGTCTCAGTTGTCCTTCTTTGAGATGGATGTTATGTCATGCACCTAATTTTTTACATGGTCTATATACTACCACTTTGAAATTTTATATGATGAATATAATTATATTTATATTTTTATAAGATTTATGTAAATTTATTCTCTCATAGGGATTAAATTCAATGTTACCAATGTGTTAAGTTTTTATTACTCCAATATCATCGTGTATCAGCGCTGTTTACAGATATGCTTCCATTGATGAAATATTATGATCCATATCTCAAAAACTATCAATAATTTTATTCTCCTATATAAATGATATATATTTTCAAAATAAAATATTATCAAAATATTTTCAAGATTCATTTATTAAATTTTAGAGTTATTTTCAAAAATAATTGATTTCAAAATGTATTATTTTTTTAATTCATTTTTAATCGAAATAGATAATTTACTGAGAAATGTTTTAAATTATTATTCCAAATAATTTTCCATTTAAGATGACATCCATTGGGGATAATCATGACTTACTAGGTATATGATCCATGTGTACCATTCATATTCATTCTCTGAATGGTTTATATATTGATGGCTTGGTGGTGATGAAACCCATTTATCGTTCACATGTTATAGAATGATAAAATGTTTATGATACTCGTAGCTTGTTATATATTATGATATGATGATTTTTTATCTAATGGAACACATAAGTATGATTTTATTTTCTAATGGGTAGGATATATATCTCCCTCCATTGAATTGGTTAATAAATAATATCAAATGATATTATTTATGGAAAAAAAAGTTCTTGATTAGTTATGAGAAAAAAGTTGATGGGAATGATCCAAAATAGGAAATGGGTGAATCCTTATCCAAGATCGGAAATTGGTTCATTAGGATCAAAAATGGGAAATAGGCATGTCCTGAAACACTAAGGTAAATTGGTGTCTTCCATTCCACTATATTGATTGACATGGTTGTTAACTGTGGCACATGAAATGATTTTCTATATTTGTTATGATGCCACACTATTATGATAAGAGATTATGGTTCATGATTGATTTGTGATGATATAAAATTCTTATGGATCATGCTTTATTAGATGGTATAGTTTTATACAATGTCTCATGTTTATGATCTATGAAAATATATTAATGAAATTGGCATACTTTTGATTCATTATCACATACCCTAGGGATATCACATTATTCCATATATTCCTAGATTTATATCTCTTCTATTTACCTGGAATGAGCATTTTATCTTACAATTACATATGATTCCTTACCCATGTAATGAAGAGAGGTTTATGTCAGGTATTTCTCAGTGATTTAATTAATGGGGTGATTTTTAAGGTAAACATCGAAGATTTTTCACCATGTTAGAAGAATTTTTTGTTTCCAAATATAGTAAACTATTATGGTATTATAATGTTAAAAATATTCATATGAAATGATTTAATAACCATGTTTGATAAACCAGGGTTGTTATATTTAGTATTAGAGGAAAGGTTTAGACAACAATTAGAAACTATAATGAGGAAACATTTGTGAGATCCATATGTATATTTCCATGAATGTGTCTGGGGGTTTCTCAAAGGATAATTATAAGGAAGAATCAATGTATGGAAAACTTGTATTAAATTTTAATAAAGGATAGAGATAGTGGTTTCCAATTAATACATCCTAGTCTAGACTGTACATGTTTGCGCGACTTTGGATATATGTACTTAGGGGTAACAACCCCAAAAACACCGTATTGATCTAGACTCGATCTGGAACTGGTGTTCGTTAATGGGCCTTACTACACACCTAGTTTGAAACTACCAGGGATATGATTTTAAAATTCAAAAAAACAAAACATTATAAACATTCATAAAGGATTTAAATAGAAGATTACTATAAATAACATAGGATAGATGGAAAATGGTGTAGATTAAATAAGAAGGTGTAATGATTAAGAAATCATACAAGTAACTTTTCAATATTATATGGTTTTCCACTATGATTATTGTTTCTGAAACTAAAATGGATGGTTTTATTATGTGGATAACACTAGATGTAACTGTTTTAATGATTAATGCAATAGTAAATATGTTTATTGTCTTTTTGGGTAACGAAGTGATATGGGAGCGACACGAAAAAGTCATTTTGATATGCTAAAACAACTTTCTCAAGATACAAATCATGTTGAACTTACAAATGAGAAAATGAAAAAACAACATTCTATTGATTTATTTATGATTCAAAATCCTCTTTATTTTTTTTCACAGATCCACTAATTGATCAGCACCAATAAAAATATATTTTCTATTCATTAGTTCTCATAGTATGTAAAAGAATTTTGGGGTTCATTTCATTTGGAATGTGATGTAGATAAATTCTAGAATCTTAATAAGAACATGATGGAGAAATATGAAATTGAATCTATGGAATGTGAAGTCTTTAACGAGTAATTTTTTAGTATGTATAACAATTATATTCCATGAAAAATTATGGAGAGGTAATTCCTTGAACTTGTGAAAAATGATAATGAATATATTGGTATTTATGATGCTAATTTTCAATGATATAAAAGGTATACTTAAATTTTAAACATCATACTAGAAAAATAATTGATTTATTAATTCGTGGGTGAAAAAAAATTCATCAAAAGGCCATGGATAAAAGAGACTTTAGTAGCTATAAAGAAGCCATTTGATGGTCACTAATGGTAGAAATGGGAATGGGATATTCCAACCATTCCTTTGATTTTGGAAGGAAGATTATGATCCAGTATCATGAATAATGACATGGTGGGAATAAATTCAAGACATATATGTGCTAGAAATGTGGGAATAATAATCAAGGGAATATTTGGAATGAAATTAGGTGATACTTAAGCTTTGGAAATGATGTTCATACAATCCGTGAATGTTAAAATATGATTAATGGGACAATTAATTTAATTGAAGAAAATATAATTTCAACTAATGCACCACACACACTATAGTGTTTTATGTGAAATGAGTTTAGGAATTATGAGAATAAATACCCCTATCTTGAGGATAATATGGATTATAATCCAGAACAACCTCTTTGGAAAATTGAAAAGGGAAAGCTTATGAAATCACAATTAATTAAGTAAATCATTATAATTAATCCACACATATCCTCCACTTCAATGTTAGTAATTTCAGGATTGATTTTGTATGAATGATACCTATTAAAATATTATTTTTAATCCTTTAGTAATGTTCCATTTTATTATATACCTCTATAATGACTTTGGATTAATAAAATCATATTTAATGTTCAATCTGTATAATGATGAACCCAATTTTCCAATGAAAATATTTTTGGTATAAGATAAGAGATTATTTTAGGAATAAACGATAAAATATATTATTTAAGTCTAATAAGATTAATAAATTATGGAATGGTTTGAGTTGAACAATGGATTTGGTTTTCGATATTATGGTATTACATCATCATATAAAGATTTATGCATAAACTGTTCTAAATGATTTGTTTTATGATAACTCATGACAAACAGAATTAATTATAATCCAATTAATGGACCTTATGATTCATCGGTTATTCAGACAAATAAATAATAACTTTTATTTTTTAGAGTAAGAGATGAAGTGAAAATTGATCGAACTATAACTGATGGATGATATTTCACTTATAAAATAGATTAAAATAAAGTAAGTATATATTCTAGAGAAAGTTATTCAATCTTGAAATAAAAATTTTATCGCAGCACCATCATTTTTTTATGAATCAAGGGGTTCTCTATATTTTCATATATTTATGGTTTTTTATGGTTAACATTATGATGAACACGCTCTCTATCACTCTTCATTAGAACATGATAGTTTGTTTTTTACTTCTATTTCCATGTTTTCACTTTACACCTATGTTTTCTTATATGGATACCAATGTATGAGTTACTTTGGGTTACCATTAAGTTTCCATCATTCCCTTTTTAAAGGATGTTTTGTTATTCATTTTTATGAAGTTGGTATTTATGAGTGAATTATTAAATATTAATCCTTTGACTATTGAGACAAATTTAGAGGGTGAAATTCAATTTATTGAGGGTATAGTTTAGTGCCAAAATATTTTTATGAAATGTATTTTTGAAAAATTTAAATTCTTTGGTAGATTTCATTACACACAATTAATTGTTTATCTTGTTTTAAATGAACCACCAATTTTATCTTACATTTCATGTAACATTGAGTTTCTTCAAAAACTTTTGTTACACGAAAGTATGAGTCTTACTATAAAATTATATACGATTAATATTATTATAGTTATCGCATAGCCATTCGAATAGATTGAATTAATAAGATTAACAGAATTATTAAATGAATTATTAGGATACCAATTAATTATAAATTATTATAAAAACCAATTAAAAATAAAATATTTCTTTTTATGAAAAACTATTTTTATTCCAATAAATGTGTTTTAATCTTAATAAAATTAATTACAATTAGTGAATGTTCTTAATAAAATTTATTTAAAAAAATTCAAATTAGTTTTATTGGTATAAAATTAGAACAAATACAATTTTAAGCATAAGTAAGGTATTTTTCTAAAATGGAGTTTTAAAATATTTTAAAAGAATAATTATTTTGAAACTATATTTTGAAAAATTTGTGAATTTTATTTGAAAAATTAAACTAATTTTTTTCAAAAATCATTTTCAAAAATTATTTGGTGATTTTTTTGGTGTTTTTAGGAAAATTCATCTTTTGATGAATAGTGAAAATAAAAAATATTAATTGAAACTTCTCTTTTTTATAAATAAATTATAACATTTAATTATATTTTTAATTGGCTCAATTATATGTCTGTTAATAATTTTTTTTCATTGGGATCGATTTAATGTTAAATTCATTATAAAAACTTAGTAAACTTTTGAACATTTTCACTATAAAAACCCAGCCTTCTCAGCCTATCTATGGGAATAATATTAAATCAATTATATTGAATTATATGTTTTTAATTTTGAAAAACGGATTCCATATTTTAAATCATAATTAACAAATTTATTCAACCAGTGACTTTCATTTTTTCCTATATGAATAGTGACAGTGGAAATTTTTTAAGCACGATAAAGGGTAAATTTTCAGAAATTTGTGTTAAAAATAACGTAATAATGATTATTAAAAGACCCTAAAACATGACCAAATTTTATTGGATTATGTTAATTATACTTATAACACATATGGTTTAAAATTTAATTATTTAATGGGAAACATTATATTAAATTGACTTAGATATTATTAACATCAACGATAGTAAAAAATGTCACACTCTTACATTTAACAAGTATAATATATTTAATATAGTGTTATACAAAATATATATTCTATTATAAATATTATTATGAAATAAAAGTTATTTATCTACATCATGTTATTTTATTTTTTATTTTTTTGAAGAAATAATTAGATTAAATAATTACTAAATTATATTAATTCAGTTAATGAAAAAAAATAAATTAAATGATTTGAGTGATATTAAATTAAAGATAATTTTAATTAATTATGGTTCATAATGAATTTTATAGGTGAATATCACATATTATGGGAGTATTAAAATAATGGTTTTGAATATATATTTTTATCTTGTTTTTCATAAAGTCAATGTTATATATTGTTCCAAAACTAACACTAATGATATTTTATGGAAATTATATTTTATTAAATTATTTAAATATGATAAAAATATTAAATAATGAATAATGGGTTTTTATATGGTTTATAATAATAAATAAATAATTTTATTACTAAAAAAATGTGGTAATATAGTTAATATTAAATAGGTTGACTATGGGTTAAAAAAATTGATAAGGATTATAATAAAACCATAACTTGTCTAAAATATATTAGGTGATGGTATTAAAACCATATATTATCTTATCTAAAAATAAAAAAACTACTTTTCGGTATTTTCATAAAAATAATAATTTTTTATATTTTAATCTTTTGAAAAAAAATTAAAGGTGCCCCCACCTCAATTATAAAAAAGAACCTCTTATTCTTTTTCATTACACTTAAAAACCTATATGGTTCTGAAAAACACTATAACAATTTCCTCACATAATTCCAAATTTCATCCTAAAATCCTTACTTTTGGAATAAATCCAACTAAGGAAGTCTTTTGGTGAAAACTAAAAGAAGATACCTGAAGAAGATTTAACGTTCATCAATGAACAATTTTTTTTATTTATTCTTTAATCCCATTAAATAATTTTTATATCATGTTTATATAATAACCTCAATATATCAAATATAAATATATTTTCTTATGTTAATGGTACCACCATAAAAATCACACAATTCCATCAAATGGGACACAAAATCATCGTTCATGTGTACGACAGACTACTACCTCATGGACCGATGTCACAGATTCTTCCATTTCAACATTTAAAGGTTAATATTAATAATTTATTTATTTTTTATATATAAAATGATTTATTTTTATGATTTTATCATGATTATATAATTTTCATATCAAACATACCTTCATGCTTTCAATTTTGTGTGAGTATGATAACGTCGTTTGTGTATACGACAAACCACTGCCTCACGAAGCCATGTGATTCATTCATGATTTACATAGAATATATTAATCCTGGATTTAATAAAAATATGTAATATATAGTAAATAAAAATTATTATTTAATTATAATATTTAAAATAATTTTATTTCTCCTAATTCCACAATAAAATGAAAACAAAATTCATGCATTGGTACGACCAACCATCTCCTTGAACGATGTATTTTATATTCTACCTATAAATTTTTGAATCATCGTAAATATATATATATATATATATATATATATTAAATATATATGATAATTATATAATTTTTTTATGATATAAATATGATTAAATTATGATCATATGCAAGGGAACTAAGAATATCAATTCAAAACTTGTATGAAAATCAAATAGATTTTTACTCAAAACATAACATTAATAAGAATTTTTTAATAAAAGAATAATATAATATAATAAGTAAATAATATATGGTATTATATATATATAAACGGTTCTATGGTCAATATATAAAAAATTTATATTTATTAAACATGAAGGTTTTTATGTGTACAAAGGAAGTCAAAACATAATGTAAGGGATTTCTATCTCACTTTTATAATTGGTAAAGCACATGACATGTTCACCCATACTTCATGCATGTGGTGTGTATAATTTACATGGATGTATTTTATTATTATTACACTAAGAAATTTTGTGATTTAAATATATATTTTATGATCTCTCTTTCATGAGTCTTTTGGTAAAAATGTTACCAAAACAGTAAAGAAATTTTTTATTTGTTATCCTTCATCGAGATAAATGTTATGTTATGCACCTGTATTCCTTTAAAATATGTGTGTACAATCAATTTTTCAAGTTATGTGATGAATATAATTATTTTAATTATTTTATAAGATTAATTTAATTTTATTATCTCATGAGTACTATGAATAAAGGTTAACAAAGTTGAAATATTTTGTTGTTATAATCTCATTATGTATTTGGAGTTTTTACGAATATGCTTACATTAATGAAATCTTATGACCCATCTCTCTATAATACTCATTAATTTTATTCTCCTCTAATTATTCATGGAATTTTCATTGGAGAATATTTTCATAATAATTTAAATAATTCTTTACTATTTTTCAATGTTATTTTCAATGAAAAATGTTTCTTACTAGGGATATCATCAAAGGGTACATTTCGTATAATTTTTTTGAATGGTTTATGTTTTGATATCATGATTTTTATGAAACCCATTTCATTTCCATTGGTATTACTATAATAAAATAATTATGAAACCATATATTTTTATGGGTTATGATATTATTAATGTCTTATTATCTTTTGGAACACATTATTACTATTTTATTTATTGAAGGGTTGGACCTATATCTCCCTCTAATTAATTAGGTAGTGAATTATATTTGATGTGAGAATTATGGGAAACATGATGATGTGCTTGATCCATTGTGGGAGAAAAATCGCTAATCTTGATTCAAAATGGGAAATGGTTACATTATGATCCAAAATGTAATATTAGTGCATAATGCTCCAAAATAAGAAACAAGTGTGCCCTAATACACCATGAGAAATATGTGGGTCCCAACACACTATGTTGTTTTCTCTAGTAGTAATACTTGAAAAAAACTAGTTTTTTATATTTTTTATATTACCACATGTTTTGACAAGATAATATGGTTCATGATTGATTTAGGGTGATTTATAACCCTTATAGGTCTTATGTTATAAAATGAAAATGTTTTATTCCACATCTCATTTTTTATGACCTATTATAGGATGGGTAAGAACATCAGAGGTTTTTAAATCATTATCATATACCCTTAATAATATAGTATGATTTCATATTTTAATAGATTTATATCTGTTATTTTTAGGCTTATTGAGAATCTAATCTTGCCTTTTATTAAGTTTTCCTTCCCCATGTATAAATAATGGTTTTAGTAGGGAGTTCATTAGAGTATTACTGAATGATAAGATATTTGTGGGAAACATTTCATATCCTTCTCCAATTTAGAATATGGATTTCCATGTTTCCAAATACAATAAATTATTACGGTCCCCAAGCATGTTTTTTTATAATGTGATAAATATTCATCTAAAATGATGTAATATCCATATATGTTATTATTGGTTCTTTATAATTTTTATTGATCAATATACAAACGATTTCATATTATTAAGAGGATGTGTTAAGAATAATAATTTCATATAATTAATATGACCAACGGATGATGGTTATTGTGTATGTATATGCCACATTTTTTAGAGTATCAGTTAATGCACAATGAAAACATTTTTCAGAATATTTGCGGTGTGAGTTTAAAATGTGTTTGATTAGAGACAAGATGATTTATTTGGATTATTGGTGAAATAAGGGAAGAATATTTTAGTTATTTATTATAAAAAATGTTTAATGGAATTGTTAGAAAGGTTTAAATGGATTTTTCAATGCCAATGACCGCAGTGATGGATACCCAGATGAATTTTCCAATTTATGATAGTAGATAATATTTCATGGTGATGGATTATCAATATATTATTGTTATTTTACTATATATCATATCTAAAAAACCTGATATAGTTTTTCAATATCCCATGATTTTCATAATTAAACCTATCCTAATGAGAGTCACATTCTAATTGTGATGGGGACTCTTAAATATGTACATCATATAATGTATTTTGGGATATTTTATCAGAGAATATCTTTACATGAGATTTTCGTTTCAGTGGATGATAATTGTTAAGGTTAATTTGATGATTATAAATTAGCATTAGGTGGTGATTTTTATCATCAATGTCTTTCCATTTCATAGAAAAGTATGAATTATTATTTCATATCTGTAAGAACTATATAGGGTGAATACATAGTAGACACTAAAGTTTTTACTAAATTTTTTTTGGATAAAGAAATAACTTGAGGATGTTAGAGTGGATGTGGAATATCATATTTCAATAAGTGTGATATATTTATTGTAATTAGTATTTTTAAAAATACTATACATTATTCATGAAAATAGAACATAGAGATTTAATACAACATCATATAATATAGGATTGAATAATGAATGGTGATATTAGTGTATGCTTCAATGAAAAAGTAGATTAAATATATCATGAAAATGGAACTACCAAAGGCACATTCTGAGAGAAATCAGTTGGATCTTAGAGTCCAATTAAACTAATAAACCTTCATGGTTTTGAATTAGTATCCTAATAATTCAATGAATATTATTACATGTAGCATATTACAGTAACTCTCTTGAATTAAATGATTATATTACTAATTTTATCTTGGGGTATTTTGTAGACATATTTTATAGGTTTGTTTAAAAATATGTTGATACAATTAATGAAAGACTAACTAGGATGAGTTATCTCATGTTATATTTCAATAAGGGTGACATAATTTGATATCTAAATCAAGGGGAGAAGATTTGTGTAATTCTAAATAAAATAAAAATTTTATCATGATGATATTTTTAATAACATTTTCCTATCAGATCGTGCTCAACTCAAGTTGGATTAAGTTTGTTATTATAGAATATTTGATACACTCCTTAATGGATAGAGGTTTATATATAGTTCTTTAGTCAGATCTCTTTATCTCTAATGCTTTTAAATAAATAATATATTCATATATTTTGTATTTTTAATGATTGAAAAGGGAGATATTTCATTCATAAATCCCCTTGGAATGTTTTTATGCATAATGTATTTGAAAAAAAAATTTATAAAGGATTTCAAAAAATAGATTTTCAAGTCATGGGGAATCTGTGGCACGAAAAATAGAGGGACTTGGATTGTTTTTGTAGTTTTCATTGAAATTAAATGGATATAAATTTGCTATAGTGAACTATATAAATACATGGTTTACATGAATGAAGGTAGTGATAAATTTATTTATGACAAGATAAGTTCACTTTAAAAATGAAAATATATACTAACACCTAGTTAGGAAATTTAATCAATAGAAGTGTCAAGTAGTAGCAATATCAATGATTATGTATATGATGGAGTTGTAAAATAGAAGAGATTTCATGGGTTATCTCTAGATAAAAGAACGCATATAGAACATGGTTTTATGCCATGATAGAATATTACTAATCATGTGGGGAGGAAACATGGGAGTCAACAAAATCATCTCTTACACTCAATGTCATTAACATGCAACTACACATGTGAAATAATGATGTTATAGAAATGATTTTTGGAATTTTTCAGAATAAATTGGGAATATAAGGATTTGTTGGTAATGATAAGTGGACCGTGTCATAGAATATAGAATCATGACATTGGTGTTTGAAAATTGGATAGATGTTCTACACTATTCTGTAGATATCAAAATTTTGAGCATGAAATTTACCTTTATAACTTTCAGAGATATATATAAGGAATTATGGATGTTTTGGTATAGGTCAAAAGAATTTCAGATGAATGAACTACTTAGATACCAAGAGAAAACAAAATGGAAATATGTAGTCATCCACACCATATTGGTAGTTTTAGTTGATGTGAGATAAGTAATATGAAGAGAATAAACTATTTCGTTAGTATAGGTGGATTTATTGAATACCTATTCAAAATGGAGAACTGCAATGTTAGTGTTTTTATTATCATAAAGGAATTGTGAAAAATAATTATATTGGGGAAGTAGTCTCAATAACTGGGATCCACTCTTGTTAGATATAATTTCTCATGGAATAATGTTATTACACTTTAATTATAGCTATATGTTATGGTACTCCTTTTCTAGTTAATGGAAAAATATTGATACATTTTTTCATTATTTTTTTTGAATAAGAAATCCATTCAATTAATTGGTTCATAATGAATGGTTTGAAGATCCATTATGTGACATATAAATTGTGAATTATATTACCTGAATTTATAGAGGTTTTAATCCCTAATTCTCAATATGAGAGATACATACTCAAAAAAGAAGATAAAGTTGAGAGCAAAGAGATAAATTCTAGATTTTATGGAAATGAGTATAAAAGAAGATCCAAAATATATTCTCATTGTTGGATTCATGGATTTCATCAGTGGATTACAGATTATTGGAATATATACTCCAGAACTAGTGTATTTTTAATATATCATTAGTGATATAAAGAACATATATAGGTGTAATATTGAGTTCTACCTCATATGACGAATAATGAGTTCTCTAGATGTAGTTAAACTTTATAAAAATAATTGTTAAATGCAAGTGATACAATATTTTAACCAAAATTTAGGCATTATTGTTTCATTTATATTAAAACATTTCTTTTATATGGTCCTTATATTATCCCATATATAGTGAGCCATGTAATAAAGTCATGATCCCATTCTTTACTTCTTTATTTGTTTAACATTTCGTGTGAGTAAGGTGAGAAGTGTACTAATTAATAGTGAAAAATGATTTTGGGGATGGGGTTATTTATTAACAACATACCATTATTCAAACCCATCCTCAAATTATTAACATTTTTTGGGACCATCAATAAAACCTATGTGTGAGGTGACGATCAAGAATTACCTCTTCCCTCTTATATTTACATATACAAGAGATAAATGTATAATATAAATAGATAAATATCATAGAATCTAAAGAAAATCATAAAATACAACCAATAATTTATTATAAAACTCTTATTAGACCTTCAAAATTATAATAATCATTAAATACCATAACAACCATGATTATAAAATATTGACTTTGATAATATGATGTTTCCAAAGCCTACATGTTTTTAAATATCAACCAGTTTCATTTATAATATAGACATCATTAAATTAGATTAAATAAATTCCCAATGGTATATATTAAGAATAATCCACATCATTAGTAATTTTAATAATATTTATGGTCATATAAAAATCAATAAAGGTTATAATTGTAAAATATGAAAATGTTAGATGAAAAACTACCCAAAACACCAAATGGTTAGTTTTACCAATGTTTGGGTTTGAATTATATATTTAAACCTATAGAGAACCTATTCTATAAGATAATAGAAGTAGTGTAAAATTACCACAAAATTATTCTCATGAAATAATTGTGAACATGAATATGAAAGATCATATGAGAGACAGTTTAATAAGAGAATAAAGGGAGAAAGAAGGGAAGAAATCATAAATCATTGTAAGTCCCATTGATTATATTATCCTTAATATATATTAATATTATTTATTCTTGTATTTATTGTATAAATATTCTCCTCCTTCATTAAATATCCTTTAATTTTATAATTAAATGAAAATAGTGATAAACCACCTCCATAAAAATTAGTTTAACTATAATCTAATAACAAATAAAAATATCAGAGTATAGGGACTTCCACACTACTAATATCTACCCAAAGAGGTTTTTGGGATATAAACCCATCAACTAATAATTATATATAATGAATGTCATTAAGAAAATGCATTCTCCATTTCAGTGGAATGTGGGAACTTCTAGAACTCAATGTTATTAGAGCTTTCTTATTATGAACATCTGACAATTATATTGATTCATCCTTGTAAAATTTATACCATATTTTATCTATTTTTTAACTTCAATAATTTAACACAATTAACATGAAATTATATTTATGAACACGTAAAAATTGAGAAAGTAGTATTGAATGAATTCACTCATCATCATTTAGAGTTTCTTTTGATTACCATAACCTTAACTGATTTACCTTCTTTTGAACATCTAGATATGAATTTGTCTCTTTGAATCAAAATTCTGTGATATATATTATTCAAAAATTTGTTTCACGCGAAATATTTATCCAAATGATCTAAAAAATTTTATTTTATTCTCAAATTGATTTATTTTTCAATATTTCTAGTTTTAATATAATTTAATTCATTTTAGTGAAAATATGTTTGAAAGGGTGTTTTGTTTTAGGTGCCTCAATTCTCCCCTATTAAGGTTTCAATCCAATTTCATATATTTTTTTCATTCCATAGAAAAAAGTGTATTCCTTGAAAAATATTGGTTACCATTGATAAAATTATGTTATTAAAATAAAATATTTTTGATACTACTAAGATTTTGTGTCTCTATGTAATGTGTGTTCTATGTTACAGTTAGTTAGATGACACTAAAATGAATAGATTCCAAAAGTAATAATGTTTGGATAATATAAATGATATATTATGATAATATTCTTTCCAATAAACAATCAAAGAACTATATATGATCTGATTAATAATATTATATACATAAATAGAAAAAATTGAGATAAAGGAAAAAATTAGACAGAAATCATGAATGGAATAATGGTCATGTTCTTAAAATAAGCACTAATGTACAAACCATGGTATGTTGTGGGTCACCATGCCCTACTCTAAGGTTATTACTGTTTCATGGTTATTGAAAATTTTTATGGAATATATAATGAATTATATTGGATTTATTTTAGTTGAATCTCATACTATGATAATCATTACTGATTTGTATTATGACACATAATTTGATAATTTACAAATTAAGTGAATGTCAAACTGATTTTAAACAATCAATATAACTTATTGGGGATAATTTTTAAAGAGTTTTAAAATTAAAGATTAATGCTTTTATACTTAATAATGTATGAATTGTTTCAATATTATATAATTATTTATTAAATTAAAGAGTTTTATTTAAATTAGTTCATATCCCCCATTCATGTACACTATGGACTAGTCATGAGTCTAAATATCTCTCAACTACTCTTATATAAATTTATCTATGATAATGATCTATCACCCCATTAATAAAGAAGTGGTCTTAATTTATCAATTATTGATGTAGTTTAATAATGGATAGATTTGGAGTGAGGAACTCATTATATGAGGATAAGGGATCATGACCAATCTCACCATTTTATATGATTCATTATGGATAGTGATGTCCACATTATTTTTTAGTTTTTCATTTTATCCTATTTATTTCACACTGAGTCAATATTTTAGTGTGGTTTTTTCTTTCATTTCTTTTGGTTATAGTTATATACCATAAAAGCCTTTAATGGTACCAAATAGTTTTACAATGATGATTTAATAAGATAAATATTGAAAAAATGAAAATTCTATGGATTTTTTATGGAATGAAAACATTGGTCGTAGAACATGTAATGGATTAAAAGTTATTCATAAAATAATTTAATAAAATAATATCACAGTTGATATTTGTTTATAAAAAAATAGCTATGTTTTTTTAATCCATGATTTTGATTTCATTCAATCACACATCATTTCATTAAATTTTTACATCAATGTTTTCTAAAAGAACATTCTTGATTAATGAAAATAATATTTTCATAAGAAAGTAACATGATATGGGAAATGTTCATTGATTTAAATTTTTGGTATAACCACACAAAAAGGTTTTTCTTTTAAACTACATCTTGTTTTAGGGTAATAACATCAAGTAATTTTCTATCCAAATTATCTTGGAAATAGAAAATATTCCATGGTACATGAATATGTTTTTAGAAATATAAATAAATTATTGAAAGTGGTTTTGAACTTATTTATATTTGTCTAAAGATATCACATCCTCTGTTATATATAGTAATTGTTACTTTTCTTATGTAATTTATAATCATGTATATATTTTTATATTGTGTAGTTATTTTTTCGTTTATATTTTTTAAACTTATTTTTTATAATTTTTATTATAAGAAAATAATATTTACATGCATGGTGTAACAAAAAATATTTAGTTTCCATCAATGGATAATATGATTTATTATTTTTGTTATATATTGAATAATAATTGTTAATTATTATTTATAAATTTTACATGTTATATTTTCTCTGGATTTAAGGTCTCTCATTTTTACTAATCCCTGGATAGTGGGGCTTTGGGTAAGATTTCTCAGTTTCCTAGTTGCTTAATGTTTGTCTAATAAAATGGGGTTTAGAAACCTTTTCACTATAAATTATTTCCTTATGATTTTAATTTTTCATAAATTTGTTCCTTTATATGATTGTGTTTCATATAACTTATACATAATATGAATTTTTAAACATTTGAATATAAATATATTTTATTATTAGGAATGTTACACAAGAGTTGTATAAACGGTTATATATTAATATGTTTTGATCAAAATAACTCTATGAAATGAATTGTATAGAAAAACTAACTAATTTAATGCCTGAAAACATAGAGGGTTTTTTTGAGAAAAAAATATTACAAGGGATTGAATAGTTACATATGATATTTATAAGATACATATTAGTATTACAATACAATGAAAACCCTATAAAATAATTAGTGTGAGATTCTATTCAATGCGAACAAAAGTCATGACCTCAATTATCTAAATGGGTAGGTTTATGATAATTTTATATTCATATGGATTATCTTTTATAAGGAATTGAGGATTTATATAAACTTAATTGTTAGGTATCCATATACCATTATAATATTTGGGTTATAAAATAACTATAAAACAAGATAAGTTAGAATGTTAGGGGAGTATAGTTGAGCTTATCTATATGTGTAAATCAAGAAAATAGGTTTCCACTCAACTATATATGAATAATATGTGATATGAATGTATTTATTAATAATCCATGTGGGTATCTTTTTTAGGGTAAAAATATTGTTGAATTAAAAGGTAGTAAAATATGTATCTAAACCCACTAAATTAACATGATTTTTTTGGGTTACCATATTTAGTGGTAGTATATTCAATAAATGTTTTTATTAAAATGATATAAAACATTATACTACCCTAAATATATACCATTTTTTATATATTAGAATGAATTATGAATATTAAATTGATATCTCATAGAGATTGGTCCTATCATTTAATATATTGGTATATAGGTTTTGTGAAAAGATTTCAAGGATACTATTTTTTATTATGTAGAATTAATTTCATATAAATAAATTTCTTTGTTTATAAATCATGGAAATTAGATTATAGGTATGAATTATAATATTATTTAATAAAAACCAACTCATATATAGGATATAATTGATGAAAATATGTATTAATCTATATACTAAAAATGGGGAATGAGTTATCACGTTAGAATTCAAAAGTTGTAAACTAATTATTCCTAGAATATTAGTTATGAAATATGAAAAATATTACCATAAAGATAAATAGAAATTTAATATTTATATCATGTTTGGAAAAGGATATATTTTATTAATGATTATGAATAACAGTTCTCCCATATATTTGAATGAAATATTTTGTGACATTGGGAATACATTATATGATTTATACATTTTTGATATAGATAATAAAATCTATAACATTCAAGATACAAATGTAAAGGTAGTTTATTCTAACACCACATATCTTTGGTATTGTTTTCATGGGAACTATTTAGGTGATGAATTGTGGTCCACACATTTCCAAAAAGACCAAAATCCTTATGTAAATGACATAAATATGAAAAATAAAAAAATGGGGTTTCCATGTTCCACAAAATTATATTTAACCAATGGGTAAGGATCCTTTCGAAATAATTCTTAATCAACTAATTTGGTTGTGAAAACCTATCATTAAGAGTAGAACATTTATTTTATACATTAATGTATAAGTGGTATATAAAATGTCAGAATAAATTTTTAAATGAATTAAAGACAATTGTACCACAAAAAAAATTTCTCCTAAAATTAAACCTCGTGACTTAGGAATAAATCATTTTATACTTTTTGATTTTACATATTACATCTCCAAAATGTACACTTGGATCAATAGTTATGGAAATTATATTATTTTCTGTATTTTAGTATAAGTGAGGATTGGTGGTCTCATAATTATTGTATCATTATGATAGAAATATATAGTTGGTGGAGTTTTACGTTCTAATATTTGAAATAATCCATGATCATGTTGAGATTTTGAATTCACAAACAAATTAAGTTTCACATATGTCTTTATAGATTAATAATATATCCCTTAACAATCTTCTACATCTTATCTTCACTAGATACATTTGTGATTGGAGAATATATTCTTTTACAGTCTCCCTGATCTTATATATCTCATATCAATTTATAGATAATGAATGCGATACATTTACTATCAGTTGAGTCTTATGTGGCCCATCACCCTTTAAGATCATATAATAAGGTTTATTTAATAAATAAATAATTTTACATGGTATTATGTATAAAGTATAAGGTTTCATTATATTTTTCTTATAAAAAGATTATACAGAATTTATTTCGATGTAAATATATTTTTAGAGGCATTGACATCAATAAAAATTTTAGTCTATCAATAGAACATGGCATGATTATCCAATATCCCATAGGTATACATGGAATATAACTCATATTAGGTAAAAGACCCTCCAAGAAATTTTTTTGTGACCTTTTCTTCTCCATATAATATTTTAGTAACCATTTACTTCATATTATGATCATTAAAACAATTTCCTCTTCATGTAAATTGAACATGGTCAATCCTTCCACATATAATACATTTATAAGCCATTACATACTATATAATATCTTCATGGAAAGATACTAATACTCACAATACATAAAACATATGTGGTAATCTAAATTAATAATTGATACCTTTTGTGAATTATGTATTCTTATATACATTCAGTCTTATGTGAAGTATGGGTACCTCCAAGCATGTGTTTACCTCTTTATAATAGTTTATCATCACATACGATTAAACCTATGATAATTCATTTTTTATAAAAAAAAAATTGATTAGTATGTAATCCTCCTTCATGAAAAAAATCATTTACGTCAACTCACATAACATGATGTACTTTGGGAAGAATTGGAATAATACATACATTAACCTTATCTTGCACCCATTTTCCATAAAAAATGGTTCATAGTGGCCTCTGATGAAAAAAACCATTAACAATGATACCACTATTAGTATCAAAAAATTCATTAATTTGAGATCTTACAATTTATTTATAAAATATTATGTGTTGAGATATTTCTCTTAGTTTCCAAAAAAACGTGATTAAATACCTTTATCTCAGTTCTGAAAATAACATGGTAGAATATCCTCTTATTTTTATATAATATATTGACCTAAGATCCTCTTTGTGGTTCCCTAAACTGTATGGAGTCAAAATACTCTATGTGATTCCCTAAAATATATTGAGTCAATATATATTCCTTGGATTTATAAAACACTTTGAGACAATATACACCTCACCGTTTCATGAAATTACTTGATTATAGATCCACATCTTTGTTACAGAAATATCTTCTGTTACGAAACTCCTCTTGAATTCCTAATAAACCTTGATTTGATATCATCCTCTTGACTCCCAAATAAAATTTAGTAAATATAATCCACTATGTTTCCAAAAATATCATTGGTTGAGATTATCCTTTTGGTTCCAAAAATTATGTGAATATATATACTTATAAATGTATCATAAAACACTATCATTAAAGATAAATAACATTATTTCCAAATATTTTTAGTTGATATGATCGTTCAGGTTATAAACATGATTTGAATTGAGATACTCGTCTTTTTTCCCAATAAATAACATAACATGAATCATTTTCCAAAGTAAAAAAGAACGGGCCATTTATTCATAAGTTTCACACAAATCCATTGTTATGTGATTGTAAATATATTTCTTAGTGATGTGAATATAAAATATATGGCACATTGGTTATGGTTGAATGTCCATAAAAGGAAATATAATTTTCTTTATTATAAAAAATCAAAAGGTATAACATACATCATTAAACCATACTGCATGGATTTTTATACCATATTAAGGATCCATATGAATACATTTTCATGGGGCTAATCAATAAATCAAAACACTTTTTATAAACCTATATGATTATAATTTTCATAGTTCCTTCCTATATGTATTTAATGTTTAGTGTAATAAAACTCTCAGATTAAATGTGAGGCAACATAATTTCCATGTGATGTGTCCATTAAAATACATTAAGTTTGAGCAATATATATCTCAAGATGGTAACTGGTTTTTTACTAGGAAGGATTTCAAAAATATTCCTCAAATTTATAAGATATTACCATACTATGAAACATGCTTCTCATTAAGATGAGTCAACCTCCCATCCTCTTATTTCTAACATGTATCACCCAAAGTGTCGTTAACTAGTGTTAATGGTCGCACTAAATTTTAATGTGGGTCTATGAAATTTCAATGTGGTATTGAAAAAATTGTAAATCCAACATGAAATACGATACATACGAAAAATAATGATAGGTTATTCATGTTTATTGTGAAATTCTACTAAATTTGTTTGTTCTTTAAATCTCTAATAGAAACCAAATTGATTCAAAAGTAAACAGAAAGAATGGAATTAGGATCCCTAATCAGCCTTGGGGAATTAAAATGGAATCCATGGTAGTCATCAATCTTCAACCTATAGAATTTAAAGTATTTAATTCCATAAACAGTCCCAAAAATACCTCACACTTGAGAAACCAATTGATATTATCACTCATCCAAAACATAATATTCTAGAAATTACTAATGAATATTTGGAATGGTTGATGTTATATAGGTGATCTTCACATAGAAAATATATAAAGTTCTCAACATTATATCATTTTTAGAGTGTCTCTAAAAAGTGATGTAACACATACCTTCTATACAGAGAAAAAAGTGACGAATTATTTTCATACAACCACATTGTTGCTGTGAAGACACCTGAAATATATCTAACTATTAAGGGAATATTTCACCATTATTTTGTGACCTCAATTTCATATCATGATTCTATAGAATAATAATTACCCCTAATATTATGACCCAAATATTTTAGAGAGTATTTTCCAATAAATAAAATTTAAAATGAATTGCTTGTATTATATTAACCAAAAAACTAAAATGAACCATGAAATATGGTATTTCAAATGAAGATAATCACTTATAAATTATAATTATAAAATGTGAGAAATTATTAAAAAATTGAAATAACATTAAATCATTTTGTAAATAAAATGTTAGTAATTTATTATAATGATTTACGTATTTTAATTCCATAAATATAATTAATATTATTCTTTTAGAATATTAATTAATAAATTAATGAAAATTTAATGGTTATAAGATAAATAATTGATGGTATGTGATTAAATAAATCGATGTTAATATGTATATTTTTAAAATAAATGTTTTCATAGAGTAGTGTATTTTTATCTTAGAGTAAATTGATCACGGAAAACTGATGTTATAATAAAATTGATTCAATGTAAAAATAATTATATTAATTTAATTTTTTTATACATTTACATATAAAAATAACAAAAGTGAGTACTGTTTTAAAAGTAATATTTTAATAATAAAATAGTTTTACAATTTATTTTATATTTTAATGTAAATATTAAACTCCAAAATTGTATGATTAATATTTGATAAAATTAAATTCAATTATGGATTAAAAAGTCAAATTTACTATTGGGTGAATTGTTCAGATTTATTTTGAAAAGTTTTAATTTTTAATGAATACTGAGAATAATATTTTTATAAAAAAAATTAAAATTTATGACATCATTATGATATGAGCATGACTTAATAAAAAATTACACAACTTTCTTGAAAAGATATCTATTTAATAAATAAAATAAAATATTTAAAAATAATATTTGGAATTTAAAAACCTACTATTGACATTTGGGATTAAATTTTTTATTTTTAAACTAATAAAAAACATTTTTTTTTCTAATTTCATATAATTATGTACTCACATTATCAAATTTAATAATGTACTGGTTTGAAAAATAAATAACCCTAATATTTTATCCATAAATCAATATATTTCATTGGAATCATTAATATTCATAATATTTTTCCAAATAAGTATAAATACCTTTTAATTCAAAAAAATACGTGATTTATAAAATATTATTTTCTTCTGTGTTGTATAATTATAATAAAAATGATTTTTATCACATTAAAAATTGATTAAAATAAAATGTATTTAATATTTAGAATCTGAATAATCAATATTATGTAATAATTTCAACATAATTTTCTGTCAAAAAATAAAATTTTTAAGAAAAAAAGTAGTCACATAGTAATGTTTAAAATGATGTAAAAGCATTAAATCAGTATGTAAAGTCATAAAATTTCATAAAAATCCTCTAAAAATGGATGGATTATGGATTTATAAAACATAAAATATCTTAAAATATCTAATTCAAAAATTCGAATCCACTCTCATTCAATAAGAAAATCCATTTACTTTTATAAAATTAATATTTATAAAAATTTAACCCACACACTTATCGAAGGACACCTTCACCACCTCACTGATCCTTACACTTAAAGATTATTACGTCAACCAGTATCATACAAAACCATTTCCCAACCATCATAATGATATCCTAGATGTTTTTTTCTCTTCTAAAACCTCCATTCAATGGCTTAATCAAACTATAAATATAGTCATTCCAAGGACTAAGTTATGAAATCCTAATCACTTTATTCCATTCCTATTCAATTATCTATTATGATATATCATAAAAATATATTATACCCACCCAAAAATAATTACATAAATATCATTATTATAATGAAATATTTTTTTCTTAATGGAATCTATAAGAACCATTCCATAAATCATTTATTAAAATGAATATATAGATGACAATTCACTCTATTACATTTTAGGATCCTTTCATGTTCAATGATTTATAGAATTTGGTAAAAACCCATTAATAAAAAATCCATATATTAGAAATTGTACACTTGTACTAAAAATATATTTTCTCCACAAAATAAAACTATTAAAATACAATATTTATTCTTTTCATGAAAAATCATCAAAATTTTCCATTCTCCGTATTCATTTCCCATACCGATATAAAACCCAAATGAAAAACACTTCAAAACCTGGTATAAGCATAATAATACATGTAAGGGATACAAAAAGGATGAAATAAATTGTTAATTTCTGAATACTTATAGAAATATACATTTTTCATAATAAACATTAGGTTCAAAATAAGAATTTTCTTACCAATGATATCAGACCATCTTCCTAAATAATATCATAAAAATTTGACAAGATATATTAAAGTAAAATGAAAATAATAAAATATTCCTTGAAATTATGAAAAAAACATGAAAACATTATCAATAACACATAATTTTCTTCTTTAAGAAGAAGTACATTCCTTCGAATTTTTCAAAAAAAAATCCTTATTGCTTAGATTTTTTTTAAATCTTAATATTTCAAAAAATCCCATATAATGAAAATTTAACACATATAAATTACCTAGGTAATAATTTTAAAATCAATATTCTATATGGAGTAACCTTCATAGTCAAATAAGGAATAGCCATCACAGTTATACGAGGATTAACTATCACAATTACTCTTGAAATAACCGTCTTCTTTATAGCATGAGTAACCATCACAATTATACTTAAAACAACCCCCACTATTTTACATGGAATAACCCTCATTTTCAACATTGAAACATAAATTATAATCAATACATTGGTGGGCTATCACATTATGAGCAATGTATTGTTTTCAACAACAAAAGTTAATGATATTTAAAGGGGGAGATTATTGAAAATAATGCTCAATATCTTTATGATAATTTTGATTCTCACAAATACCCGTAGTTATTTTCTAATGATTTTATTTAGTATTTTGCAGAAATTTATTAATTTATTTTAATCTTGAAATAAGGAGAATTTATTACTTATTCAGAATCTTCTTTAGCGCGTTCTGGAATCACTGTTCATACCTTATGTAGATAAATAGATCATGGAATCTGCTTTAGCACGTTCTGGAATTACTGTTCATACCCTACATGGATAAATGTAGCATAATGATGAAAAGCATGTATACTTTTTAAGATAAGAGAAAAGTATGGTTAAACAACCATACGTTTTCATCAAAGTATTGAAGGAGAACCTTACGTTAGGAAGGAACCTTACATTTTGGTTATCAGCAAAGTATGGAAGTAGAACCGTACGTAAATTCTAAGCATTACATTTGTTTCTCAAAAGTATGGCTCATCAACCTTACTTTTGTAAACAACCATACGTTCTTGGAAAAGTACGGATCAAGTAAACGTATTGATATTTTACCGTATGTGTGAGTGTTGAAGAAAAATCATAGATTGTCAAGCCTATGTTTGTGTTCAACCTTACATTGTCAACCCTACGTTTGTGTTCAACCTTACGTTGTTAACCTTACGTATGAAGACTATGATATTAACCATATGTTTTGAGTCCACTTCATCAACCTTACGTTTGGCGTCAGAAATTTTGACAGACTATTTATGTGCAACGATCAGTAAGCTGATTTCTGGGTGGATTTCAAGCCGGACATAAAGTCATTTTTAATGTACGACGTTGACTGATTCAAATCCATTTTATTAATGGATTTCAGATATAATAAAAAGTAGATTTTTATGCCGAGTTTTAAGGGAAGTTATGACATCTCTGTAATTTCAAATTTTTGAATATCGAAAATTAGAAGGAGAATTTTATAGATCTAAATGTGCAAGAGATATGAATTATTATATATGTTCTCTCTAAAACACCAGGTAAGTATGTATGGTGGTCAATCTATTATTGAAAAAGGTGTAAAATAGAGATTTCAACTATTCACGTTGATCTATTGATTCAAAAAGATTTTCAAAGCTATATTTTTTCAAGAAGAAGGATCTTGATAGAAGATTCACCTGTTCTACATCGAATATCTACTATGGATCTACTACTTCTGAAGTTGTGAACTATATATCTATATCTAATGCAACTGAATCAACTTGGAACTGCTTCGTCTTGAAGATCATAATTTTTAGAGACTTCGATCCATCTGCTGTCAATTTCATTCTGTTGCAATTGTGAAGATCAACTGGAAAATTTCTTTCTGAAATTATTTTTATTCTTGAGTAACCAGCTTCTCGTTATAAGCTGTGTAGGTTCGTGTTTGAACCAGAAGGATTTGTTTTGCCTTGGATTGTAAAGGTGTCAACTACCTGTACTCGGTTGTGAATCGGTCTGTGGAAAATAGGACGTGATAGTGAAAATCACCAAGCTTGTGGAGTTGAGCGTTGGTGGAGTGGACTAGGGGCCTGTTGTTACCAGAACCACTATACATCTTTGTGTTCTTGATTTTACTTATTCCGCTGCACGATCAAATCTGATAAAGTATAAAAAACAGAACTCGTTCATGAAATGAGTTATCAAAAAAATTGCAAAAGACACAATTCACCCCCCCCCCCTCTTGTGTATAATCTGTAGATTCAGATCCAACAATTGGTATCAGAGGCGGAGCCTCTGATAGAGCCTTATCAAGCTAGATGCATTTAAGGATTATACAACAGAGGATCATGACTGATACAAGATAAGGGATGCCGATGGTTAGAGCACCATATTTTAATAGAGACAACTATGGTTACTGGAAATCGTGCATGATAATATATCTGAAAAACCTCAGATATAGAGTCTATTAAAATATTCTGACTCCTTATGAAATTCTAAAAAATCCTGAGACATTGAGTACTGCTATAGAGGCAGAGTGCGATATAAACTCAAAGGCTATGAATGAAATTATCTGCGGTCTAGGACCAGATGAATTTAACAGAATATCTCAGTGCCCGACAGCATATGAGATGTGGCAAAAAATAGTTGTGGCATATGAAAGAACAGATAATGTGAGGCAAATGAGATATTAAACTGCCAAATTGAAATTTGATACTTTCAGAATGGTTGAAGGTGAGATCATTACCGAAATGAATGGGAGATTGACAGAAATTGTCAAAAACATAACTACTCTAGGAGAACCTATCAAGCAGGATGATCAAGAATTAAAAGTACTGAGAGTACTTCCTACTCAATGGAATGGTATCTCTGCTGCAATCAGACAATCAACACCTGTCAAAGATATAACTATGAGAGAGCTAATTGGAACACAGATGATGTATGAAGCTGAAATTCAAGATCACACTAATGAACATAAAGTTCTTATCAAAAGAGAAGATACTGCCTTGAAGGTAACTTCACAACAAAAGAATAGATAGATGATGAACAAAGAAGTCAAAGTTAAATCAGAATGCTCTGAATCATACAACTCAGATGAAAAACTAGCTCAGCTAGCCAGAAAATTTATAAAATTCTACAACAAGAAAAGAGGCTTCAAAAAATCCTTTAAGGGAGATAATAAATAAGTAAGATGTTATGAATGAAAAAATATGGGGCATATCAGACTAGATTTCCTATAATTGAAGGATGCAAAGAAGAATAAGAAATTAATCAAAAGAAATGACTTTGAGAAGAAAGATAAGAAAGCTATGAAATCCACTTGGAGTGTATCTAAAGGCTAAAATAGCTCTTCTGAATCAAGATCAGATAAAGAAGAAGTCAATATAAAAGCAAAAATGTGTTTTATGGCAGAAATTAATGAGGTACACTCATATTACTCCTCTGAATCAAATTTTGAATCAAGCTAAACAAATGTAAAACATACAGCCTACTACAATATGCTTGAAGAAAGATATGACTCATTTTTTAAGAAACATAAGTCATTAAAAAATATACATAAATCCATTTCAGATGAAATAGATATAATGCTGAAACAACATAAGGAATTAACTGATAAATACAATTCAATTAACACTAACTATATTAATTTTGAATCAAGAATAAAAACACTATAGGATGAAGTAGAATCTTACAAACAGGCAGCATTGGTTTTTACAAAAGGAGATAATTCATTAAATGAAATTCTGGGAAAAACTGTCATTAAAAAGGAGAGATTTTGAATTGGCAGTAAAGGAGAAAAACCAAAGCTATATAAAAATTATTTTGTTCCTAGCTCTAAAAAGGTTAATTGTAATATTTTTAGAATAATGAAACATGTAGCTAACAATTGTTTCTTACGACAACCTCAAATTTGTGGTATTAAGAATGCCTATGTTTGAAAAGACTTATATGATTCAGATAATTTTAAAAGAACACAGTAAATCTGGATACCCAGATCATTACTAGCTAACACCCTTGGACCCAACAAAATATGGGTACCAAAGCAATTTGTTTGAATGTCTTTGCATGTAGCAGGCCACCAGAGAAGAATAGATATATGCTACATGTAAAGTGGATACTCAAGACATATGAGTGGAAACTCATTGAATTTTTCTTCACTCACTCAAAAGGAAGGAGGACTTGTCACATTTGGTGACAATGCCAATGGAAAAATCATTGGAATTGGAACTGTTGGATATCCAAAAACAGTCTCAATCAACAATGTAATTTATGTACAAGGTTTAAAACACAATCTGATAAGTATATCTCAACTTTTTATGATGGATATACTGTTGATTTTACTAACAATCTCTGTACTATTTCTAAAGGTAAACTGTTTTAATTTAAAGCACCAAGAACTGAAAATTTTTATACTTTTGATTTTAATTCCTTTTGTAAACAACAAGTAAACTGCTTGACTACTAAAGTAAGTGAATCCAGGATCTGGCATAGAAGACTTGGTCATTGCAATGTATATTTTTTACATAAGTTATCTAAGAAACATTTAGTTTCTGATTTACCAAGTCTCAAATTTGAAAGTGACAGATTTTGTGATGCATGTCAACTTGGGAAGAAACACAAATCATCCTTCACATCTGTTAATAAGGTTGCTACATCTAAACCTCTAGAACTAATTCATATGGATTTGTTTTCACCTTCAAGAGTAGCAATCTTAGCTGGTAAATTATATGTATATTTTTTAGTTGATGACTATTCAAGATTTACATTGATTTTATTTTTGAAATTTAAAAATGAAGCTTTTGCATTATTTAAAAGTTTCTGCAAATCTGTTCAAAATGAAAAAGGGTTCAATATTATCTAATTGAGAAGTGATCATGGTGGAGAATTTGAGAATCTATAATTTAATTCCATTTTCTCAAATATGGGTATTAAACACACCTTCTCTACACCAAGAACACCTCAACAGAATGGGATTGTAGAAAGAAGAAATAGAACTATTCAAGAAATGGCTAGAACTATGTTAAATAAATATAGCCTACCTATATATTTCTGGGAAGAAGCTATGAATACAACTTGTTATATAATTAATAGAGTTTTGATTAGACCTATTTTGAAAAAGACTCCCTATAAACTATGGAATAACAGAAAACCTAAAGTAAATTACTTTTAAGTTTTTGGATACAGGGTTTACATCTTGAACACCAAGGATAATCTTGGTAAGTTCGATCTGAAATACTATGAAGGTATTTTCTTAGGATATTCTGATACCTCTAAATCTTATAGAGTTTATAATAAGAATTCAAGGATTGTTGAAGAATCAATTCATGTGAAATTTGATGAATCTGATATTTTTTAGAAAAGGACAGAACAAATGGATGAACTTGACTCTAATGATAACATGAGACTTGAGAATTTAAAGAATGATTTTGAAAATGATACAAAATAAATTCAGTCCAGTTCAGAGGAACATGATACTGAAGAACCTTTAAATATATTACCTAGACAATCTAGAACCCTAAAGAATCACCCTTTAGAAACTGTAATAGGTGACCTAGAAATTGGTGTTCAAACTAGAAGAAACATTAGAAACCTAGTGGAATTCTATGCCTTCCTATCTCAAGAAGAACCTAAGACTATAGAAGAATCTTTAGATGATAAAATCTGGGTAATAGCAATGCAAGATGAATTAAACCAGTTTAAAAGAAATAATGTGTGGAAATTAGTGGAAAGACTTAAGAATTATCCAGTAATAGGAACAAAATGGGTCTTTAGAAATAAACAGGATGACTAAGGCACAATAACTAGAAATAAAGAAATATTAGTAGCTAAAGGATATAATCAAGAAGAAGGAATATATTATGATGATACTTTTTCACCTGTAGCTAGGTTAGAAGCCATTAGAATCCTTTTAGTCTATGCATATTATATAAATTTTAAATTATTTCATATGGATGTTAAATCTACATTTTTAAATGGTTATTTAATGGAGGAAGTTTATGTTGAGCAACCTCCTGGTTTTGAAAGCTCTCCAAAACCTAATCCTGTTATTAAACTTACTAAAGATCTTTATGGCCTTAAACAAGCACCTAGAGCTCGATATGAAAGATTAATTCCTTTTCTTTTTAAAAATGATTTTACTGTTGGAATGGCAGACCCAACACTCTTTAAGAAAACTATGAAAAATAATGTATTATTGGTTCAAATTTATGTTGATGATGTAATATTTGGATCAACTAATAAAACTATTTGTCATAAATTTTCAAAATTAATTCAAGAAAAATTTGAAATGAGTATGATGGGAGAATTAAATTTCTTTTTGGGTCTTCAAATATTTCAAAAATATTTTGGAAATGTTTTAAATCAAATAAAATACATTACTGATTTACTTAAGAAATTTGGACTTGAAAACATCGAGCCATTTACAACTCCTATGTTTACTAATATAAAACTTGATTTGGATGAAACTGGGAAATCAGTTGACATCAAATTATATAGATTTGTGATTGGTAGATTGTTATATCTTACTGCTAGCAGTCCAGATATAATTTATTCAGTATGTATTTTTGCTATATTTCAATCAAATCCTACAGAATCCCATCTAACTGCTGTGAAAATAATTTTTAGATATTTAAAAGGAACTAATTTTCAATCTCTTCATTATCAAAAAACATATTATTTAAATTTGATTTCATATTAAGATGCTGAATTTGGATATTTTAGAATAGATAAAAAAAGTACATCAGGTACATGTCACTTTTTAGTAAAGTATTTACTATCATGGTCTAGTAAGAAACAACATTCAGTTGCCCTGTCAATAGCTGAGGCAGAATATGTTTATGCTGGCAGTTGCTGTGCACATGTGTTGTGGATGACAAACACTCTTATGGACTTTGGAATGAATTTTAATCATACACATATTTTATGTGATAATACGAGTGCAATTAATATTTCAATAAAATCCTATTAGTCATTCTAGAACTAAGAACATTGATATAAGGCATAACTTTTTAAGAGATAATGTTATTAAAAAAGATATATATTTAGAATTTATAAATACTGAAATTCAATTAGCAGATATTTTTACTAAACCACTTCCCACAACAAGGTTTGATTTTATTAAGGGGGAGCTAGGTTTATATATTTTTAAATAATTTTTATTTTTAATTTACTTTTATTTATTTATTTAAATTTTGTTTTGTTCATTGAATACTGTTTAAGATTTTCTTTCTTTCTTCATATGCAAATTTTATTTTTTTTAAATATATGCAATGATTAGTGATTACATTTGAATCAAGGCTGTCAGAGCCTTTTCGACTTCTAAACCCTTTTACTTCTATCGAATCCCTTTCGAAATACGAAAATACCACTTACTCTCCTAAACCCTAACCTTTGAACCTATAAAACACAAACCTTCAAACATTCAGAGACTCTCGTAGAAATGGTAAGTAATAAAATAGCCAGTGAAGTCGATCCAAGCAATGTCAACAGACAACGCACCGAAGGAAGAAAAATCTTATAGGGAAAGGTAATCGATCTCGACAACTTGTTTCAGATAAATGTGTTTCTAAAGCAAGAACTGCCGTTTCAGAATCTTGAAAAAATATTCAATAGTGAAAATACAGAATTTCTATATGAAGTAGAACTTATATACTTCTTCAAATCTGTACAGTATAGTCTAGGAGATACTGAGGACAGTATGTTGGATAAAATAGAGGATAGGGATTTCTCAATCTCTTCAGTAGAGATTAGTCAGATTCTAAACTACCCTCATGAGGGAGTTTTTCATTTTGTTTTGGAAAATATTGGAGATTCTGGGCATAAATCTGAAGACATAATGTCTTTTATTTTTGGTACTAAGACAATAAAGAAAATGTTTTTCAAGGATTTGGAGCCTGATTAAAATATTTTGGTAAAATTTATTCAGACTGGAATAGCTCCACAGATGGCAGAAATGGAAAAGATTTTGTACCTAGATATGTATATAATGTTTATTTTTTTAAGTGATATTAAGTTGAAATTTCCAAGATACATGATAAGGTATCTCAGTTACTACTTTCAAAGCGAGGCCGGGATGAAATTTTACCCTTTTGGTCGATTTATTTCTAAACTATTTAAGAAATACATGGTGAGATTAGTGGATAGTCGAGTTAACTGTCATCACAATAATACGTTTAATTCTGTAACTTTGAGGAAAGTTGGATATTTCTGAAGCACAATTAAAGGAAAACTTTTGCCAGTAAGAGCTGAGGAAGACTCAGAGAGTGCTCAGACTCAACCGGGTAAGTCCAAGGAGGGACAAGCTGAATCCAGAGTCAGAAATTTAGCAGGAAAGATTCACTTTTATGTGGCAAATGTTGATGAAGACAGAAGTCAAGAGGGAATTAAATCAAAAAGAAAGAGGTCAGTAAATGAGGATGTCACTTCCCCTGCTTTGGAAACAACCACATAAGCTTTATTTTTTTATTCTTTTGTAAGGGAAGCTGTTTTTGATAAGACCATGGAAGATGTTACTGAAAGAACATCACCACTAGAAGGATAATGAGTTCCATAAGAAGCTCAAAGGGAGAATCAGGAACAAATTGTAGCTGATGTTGAAGTTTCACTTCAAATAGAACAAGAGATGGTGGCAGTTCCTGGTGAAGAAGTGACCAGACCTTAGGAAACTACTGAAAATATTTTTCTTGAAATTCAAGTGGTAGACAAAGATGCAGATGAATGTGATGAGCATGCTTCTGAAACTCAAACAGAGGTACTTTAAGAAGATTTTTCTATGGAGGAGTTTGAAAACTCTAAGGAACAATCTGTGGACCAACCTTCTTAAGATAGAGAAAAAGAAAAATTTGATGCTAAATCATTGCCTCTGGTACTGCTGCATCAACCTGAGACTGTGAATCAAGCACAGGGTGCATCTGATTCAAGGAAAGAAGAAGTTGAAGAACTGTACAGAAAGGTATCTCAATTGGAATCAAATAATGTTTCTCTGAGAAATGCCTTATACTTAGAACATTTGAAGTTTCAAAAGCCGAAAGAGTGTATAGTTTCAAGGGAAGAAGTTGAAATGTTTAAAGAAGATATGATGAGTGTTGTTACACAACTGAAATATGAAATGGTTATGAAGTCAGATTTATCAGTTCTGAATTTGTTTATAGAGAACCAATTTGCATCAGTTTCAAATAATACTGTTAGAGGATTAGGTACTTCACATAATTTAATCAGACGGTTTTAGGATATCACAGCTATGATGAGCAACATGAATGACAATATAAAAGATCTTCAATGTAACATTTCTCCATTGTTAGTGTTGATGGACAATCAGAAATTCTTAGTAGATCAATTGACATCTAGTGAGCCATCGATCAGAATTCTGTTAAATCAGTTACCAGAGAAGCTGTCAATATTTGTTGAAAAAGAGTAAAGAATTCATGAATTTTTAGAGTTAATTTAATTGAGGATATTCATATGATTCATGAGAATAGAGAGGTCATTATCAATCATGGATATGGGATGATGAAGATTCTTCGGGAATAGTTTACAAAAATCAAGTCTGCAATTCCGAGGAGATAGAACCTATTTCCTATCTTACCCAAACATTGATTCCTGAGTATATCATTGTCATGTATATACTGTTGTTTTTGAATGAAAATTTTATTCATTGTTTACTTGTTTCTTTATTTTTTTTATATGCCAGTAATCCAGATTTAATTATTGATAAACAGTTCATAATTGCATTTACTAATAGTTCAGTGCAATATTAAAAGTATTAAAATCCATGATTTTTCATTCTTTTGATATCACAAAAGGGGGGGAATTTGGATAAACACAACATCAAAACCTCAATATTTTATTTAGGGGAGAATTAAATGAGAAATTTGGATTTATAATTATCTTTTTGGTGGAGAAGTTTTTATTTAAAACTTTCTAACATATTTTGAACGTTAATTTTGTTTAAATAATTTTAATTATTTTATGGATTTTGTGATTATCAAAAATGGGGAGATTGTTGAGTAATTTATTGTTTTCAACAATACATGTTAATTTTATTTAAAAATGTAGATTATTGAAAATAATACTCTGTCTCTTTAATATAATTTTGATGCTCACAAATACCCTTAGTTATTTTCTAATGATTTTATTTAGTATTTTACAGGAATTTATTAATTTATTTTACTCTTCAAATAACGAGAATTTATTACTTATTCTGAATCTACTTTAGCGCATTATAGAATCATTGTTCATACCTTAAGTAGATAAATATAGTGCAGAATCTGATTTAGTGCGTTCTGGAATCACTGTTCATACCCTACATGGATAAACGTAGCATAAGGATGAAAAGCCTGTATAATTTTTGAGATAAGGGAAAAGTATGGTTAAACAATCATATGTTTTCATCAAAGTATGGAGGGAGATCATTACATTAGGAAGGAACCTTACATTTTGGTTATCAGCAAAGTATGGAAGGAGAACTGTACGTAAATTCTACGTGTTATGTTTGTTTCCCAAAAGTATGGTTCATCAACCTTACTTTTGTAAACAACCATACGTTCTTGGAAAATTATGGATCAAGTAAAAGTATGGATCTTTTACAGTATGATTGAGTGTTGAAGAAAAAGAATGGATTGTCAACCCAATGTTTGTGTTCAACCTTAAATTGTAAACCATATGTTTGTGTTCAACCTCATGTTTTTAAACATACTTTTGAAGACTATGATATTAACCCTACATTTTGAGGCCACGTCATCAACCTTACGTATAGCGTCAGAAATTTTGATAGATGATATTTATGTGCTGTGATCAGTAAGCTGATTTCTGGGTGGATTTCAAGCCAGATTTAAAGTTGTTTTTAAAGTACGACTTTGACTAATTCAAATCCATTTTATTAATGTATTTAACATCAAATTAATACAATCTTTTTATGCCGAGTTTTAAGGGAAGTTATGACCTCTCTGTAATTTCAAATTTTTGAATATCGTGAATCAGAAAGTGACTTATTGGATCTAAATGTGCAGGAGATATGAATTATTATATATGTTCTCTCTGAAACACTAGGTATGTATGTATGGTGATCGATCTATTATTGAAAAAGGTGGAAAACAGAGATTGCAACTATTCATGTTGATCTGCTGATTCTAAAATTGCGTCAAAGCTCTGTTTGTTCAAGAAGAAGGAACTCGATAGAATATTCACCTGTTCTACATTGAATATATATTGTGGATCTACTAATGCTGAAGTTGTGAACTATATCTCTATATCTACTGAAACTGGATCAACTCATACCTAGTTCGTCTTGATGATCAATATTTCTAGAGACTTTGATCCATCTATTGTCAATTGCATTCTGTTGCAATTGTGAAGATCAATTGGAAAATTTCTTTCTGAAATTATTTTTATTCTTGAGTAACCAGCTTCTCATTCTAAGCCGTGTAGGATTGTGTTTGAACCAGAAGGCTTTATTTTTCCTTGGATTGTGAAGGTGTCAACTGCCTGTACTCATTTGTGAATCGGTCTATGGAAAAGAGTACCAAATAGTAAAAATCACCAAGCTCATGGAGTTGAGCATTGGTGGAGTGGACTAGGGGCCTTCTGTTCCCCGAACCACTATACATATTTGTGATCTTGATTTTACTTATTCTGATGCATGATCAAATCTGATAAAGTATAAACGACAGAACATGTTCAAGAAAAGAGTTATCAAAAAATTTCAAAAGACTCAATTCACCCCCCCTCTTGTGTATAATTTGTAGATTCAGATCCAATATCACATACCAACCCATCCTTGGTTTACAATGGAACTCCCCATCATTATAAGAAATCCATATGAACTATAACATAATCATAACACATAAAATCTTGTAGTTTTGAAAATATTACATGTACCCATAATAATTTTTTTAATATATTCAAATATTGATTCTATATTGAAACCCCCTTTTGAAAATAATCATAAAATATGGAAGGATGTGTTTTCTTTGATGAAAACATTGAATCTTATAAAAGAAGTCAAATAACTGTTAAAGAAATTGGAAAAGTCAGTGTCACTATATATGTTAAAATTCAAAATTCATTTTATATTATGTATATAAATCCAAAAATCATAGAAAATACATAAAAAATTCCTTTTAAATTCATTTTAAATAAATTAAAAAGAGATATAGAATTTTTATTTATTTTTTTAAAGTTGGGTATGAAGCCTCTTTTTATTATGAAATCATAGAACTCATTGTTTCTAGGTTGAAGAAGACCCATTACATAGACTAAAGGTGCAAGGATAAGTAGACCACAAACATTGCCCAAAGGTCTAGAGCATCATCGTGATAGTATCATTCGACCCGTGTCAGCATGCCTACATCAAGCCTATATAACAATATTCATGCATCATGAATTCATCATCACCTATATCGTAAATCTCTTAAGGGGATTGCCAAAATTCGAACCGTGTTATTTTGTATGTATTATTGTGAGGTTTAGCACTTAGGTGCCACACCAACTGATTCTAAAATTTACATTTAAATTTATATTTTCTCATATACATTCATCAAAAAAATATCATTAAAAAATTTGTAAATGGATGATTTTTTAAGGGAATCTTTAAAAGAGTATTTTTTAAAAATAAATTACCTTACATTATGCACAACATGTTTAGTGTGTTACTTATCTTCATGAATAATAATAATACTTTAATTATTTAATTTCTTTAGAACATATTTAATTATTATTAATTTTATTTTTCTTATTATAATGTTACATAAAATTACTTAATCATTTAAGTGCACGTCAGATTTTTCGATGATATTTGAATCGTATGTCCAAAATGACATCACTAGGTTGAATATGATTAATGTTGTAAATTTTCCATAACATAAAACATAATAATCATGAAATAATTATAATTTCTATATATAAAATATACTTTTCAAACAAATCATTACTGATCATTATGAAAAACAAACTACATTATAATCATCGAGATGGTAAGTCATATGTATGCGTGAGTATCATTATATTTTTTTATTGGTCATTATGGAAAGAAGGTAAGTATTATTTTTTACATCTAGAATGATAATAGTATCATAAATAAAGTAATATTTCATTAAATAAAATTATATATATCATCCATGTTATGTGGAGGTGGTAGGCTACACGTACACACGAACGATGTTATCATTTTTAGTTACTGAAAATATAAGAAAATATTTGTCATTAAATATTTCCATAATTATAAATATTTTATAAATAATATATATATATACATTATTACAACCATATTTGATATTTGGTGAAGGAAAACGAGTTAAATCGGTCCACAATCTGGTAGTCCTCTGATCATATGAACAATTGATTAATTTCCCATTTAATGGAGGTTGAATATAGATATAGGATATTCTAGTAACATAATAACATCCAAGTATATGGGAGATATTAATATTTTTAAATAATAATGTTTTGGGTATATATGAAGGATATTAATTAATAAATAAAAAAATCACTATTAAGAATTATACCCCTTCTTTGAAAAACACATCTTCCATTCCACCTTATAACCTCTGAAGATGTTATTATTCCCAAAATAATGACATTATATCAAGGGGATAGATATTATGGATGGATTTTTTTGGGATTTAAAAAACCAAAAGTATTTTAATGTGTGAATGAAATAGAGAAACAAGTTATATATTATAAGATAAAGGTGGGATACTCATAGAAATAGTTATAATTTAAATTAATAAAAATTAATTTCCTTGTAAAAATGGTTCTAAATATGTTTATTTCAAATATAGGATGGTTATGGGCCAAAATAATATCATAAAATTTCATTTTTTAATTTTTAGTTGATGGTTTATCCAATATATTTTACTTTTAAACCCCCAATAATCCTTTTCACACATTCCATCATAGAATTTTTTTACTCATTGGGGTCATGATAGATTCTATAAATGGATAAATATACTATAAATGGGTCATGGTTTTTATTTCAAACAGTATATAAATAATTTATTAGGAAAAAATATTTTTAGTTGTTTTAAATTAGATAATAAAATATATTTTATTATGAAATAAAGTGAATTTCAATTTTAGAACTATTTATTTACTTTTACTTTAATAAAATATAAGAAAAAATGAATTTGAATAAAATAATTTAAATCTTCCTTTAAATGTTTTATTTTTCCAAAAAAATTTGTATCCCAATAATTCTTTCAAATTAAAATACTGTTAATATTTTTAGTATTAGAATTTTATTTAATTAACAGAATAATTAATATGTCAACATTGTGTAGGATTTTAATGTATTTATTTCATCACTAAAAATTAGAAATAAATTAAGATGAATAAAATAATTTATATTTTAAATTATTATTTATAATAAACTATATAAAATATTTATCCATATTAACAAATTTTATTGTTATGAAAACAAGAGTGTGACATAGCTGTATTTATATTCACTTAAATATTATAAAAATAAATAACGAAGAAATATTGCACCAAGCTACCATATTTTATAAATTTTTATAAAATTAGACAAAAACACTTATCCAATAAGATAAATTCACGTGTCATTGTTATTTTTAAAACTTATCATATTTTTTATCCCTTAATTATTGGATTTACCCTTTATTGTTGTAACAAAATTATAAAAAGTTATTATTCAATAAGTCCTATAATAAAATGGTTCAATTTAACAAATTTTGACCACCTAATTTAAAATGTGTAATAAATTTTGTAATATTCATAATATATAGGTTGAATATTTTTAATTTATTATTAAACAGGAAAAATGTGATGAAAACAAGTTTAAAAAGAGAATTTTAAGTACATTTTTTTTCACAAAATTTTAGCATAAAATGTATTAAAAATAATATAATTGGGTTAATTTTAATAAAAAGTAACTAATAACATCTTAAAACTAATTAAATAAGTAATTATTATTTGTAAATAACTTAAAAGAAAATACAGTTTTCAATAATAATTCAATTTTTTCATTATTCATGGAAAAATAAAGTTTTTCAAAAAAATCTACAAATTTCACAATATGGTAATTTTTATACGATGATATAAAAAATCATTTTATCATATAAAATTTTTATGAGTTCCAAATTAATTATAATATTTTCTCACAATCATCCATAAAAAATATTTTCAAAGAAAACATATTTTTGATGAATAAAATGACATTACTAAAAATTGACTGATTATTTACAATGTATTATTTTAAAAAATTATTTATTAATACCTATAAATATATATTTTCAAAATTGGTTAATCCAATTCATACCCAAAAAAATTAATGGTAATGTCATAATGATAATATTCAAATAATAATATTTAGCAGTTCATTTATGGTCGATGTTATGTATTTTATATACTATCGAACATAGTTTTATTTTAAAAATATCAGTGCGTCACATTATCCCCCTTTCAATAAATTTCATCCTCACAATTTGAATTTTATTGTAGTATTAAAATATTTAAACATTTAAAATATAATTTTTGAAATTCGACATCACAAAAAGGGAAAACATAACTCCCTCTTGAATAGAGATAAAGGGGAGTAAAAACTTTATCTAGAAAAACAGATAAAATTCTTTTCCAAGTTGGAATGAACTAGAGGGATGTGAAAATATTGAAATGTTAGAAATCAATAAATACCAAATAAATATGGATAGTGTTAGAATTAATTGATCAGAAGTATAGTAACCCTGGTTTGAGGTATGTAAAACATATTAGGACTTTTTATGTATGTATAGTTGTTGGGTAATGTATGGGAGAGTATGGAAGGGTTTTTAAAGGATTAGAATCTTTTCTAGGGGTGAATAGTTTGAGAACACTTTTGGTAAACAATGCAACCAACCCAGGTAACTCTGGAACATTTGGTAGTCGAATTTCGCATGTTTGGTGCACTGTTTGTCTAATCATGTGAGGAAACTTTGCAGGACACCCTTTGGACAGTTGTAGTATCATTTTTAGAAGACAGTTTATCTAACCATGGAGCTAACCATTCATAGCATTAAAAATGGGGGTTTTAAAAAACATGGTAACTCGATATTAACTGTAAACATCCCATTTCTCCCACATATAAACCCAACTCAGTATTTCATATTTTACAGCATAAGGAGGGATCTCCAATGCATTTTCAATGAAAATAAAAGGGTTTTATTGGTGATTTCATGGTGGTTCTTCAATGGTATGTCTCCTCTCTTAATTGTTTCTTGGTTTTCCCTTAGATCTATGTCATCCCCTCTCTCGATTTATAGATATAAATATGTAAAATTTAGATCTATCATTGTTATTTCCTAAAATGATTAGAGTTGGAAAAAGAGATCTAACTTAGTTTCGTGGATACGTCACCCAGATTCAGTGAGAGGTTTTTTAGTGTGGAAATGTTTCCAAACCCCAAGTTAGGTGGATTGTCTCTAAACTCTATTTTGATAGAACACAGAGACATTAGTTTCAAATTATTTATTATTTCTTTAAATTTATCAATTTCTTAATTTGAGATGCTTTATTGGAACCCATTTTGTGATAATGTTTGGATTTAAGGGAAATGGGTTACTGTTGCGAAATGTTCATGTTGTGGGATTTTAAAATAAAAATTCTAAAATCATTGGCGTTGTTTATTTATGAAAAATGATTTGATAAAATGGTTTTAAAATGGTGTTATATAAATGGGATTTGGTATGGATGAAGCCTACTAATAATTTCATTAAATTCTTGATTTTATTGAAAGGAGGTTTTGGATTTCATTGTAACTATTTTGTTGTGATTAGTGGTTTGGGTTGGAACATTTTGTTTTTCACAGTTTCATTGTCCATGTATTGGTTGATATGATTTTTTAATTGTGAATTTCATAGTTGCTAGATTACGTAATTATGTAAGAGTTGGATTAGATGGATCATCATCACAAAGTAACACCATCAAGTGGTCTTTAAGTACCACTATAAAAACATGAATGGGTTATGGATGTGATATTCTACCATCACTAAAAAATGATCTCATGTGGTGGGTCTATGGACATGAGTATGTTATGCATGCAACTACTCAAGATGAGTTGGGTTATGACCATATGTGTTGGTAAATGGTTAGTTATGTGTTTGGTTTCTTTCATTGACATTATGATGTTTTTGGTAAAATTGTGTACTAATTCTTTGTTTGTCTGAAAGGAAATTATTTCATTATTTCTTGGTTTTTTTAAATTATTTTATATAAATATTGGTAACTTGTTTTATCCTGGTGTCGTGTGTAGGGAAATTGTTTTGGAAAACCCTACTGAGTTTTTATTTCTCACCCCTTCCTTTGGAACATGCATTCCTTTGTAGACATTTTACCCAATGATATAGGTAAAATTATAAAATCTCATTTCTTTAGTGGGGAACCATGATGCTTGGGATGTTTGGTGGTTATCATATCTTAGATCCTCAAGTTTGGTGCATTTCTATGAAGACATATCATAGAAACTTTGTGTTTATTTTTTAGTATTCCAAATGGTACTATCGTTTAATGTTATTTTGGTTTGGTTGTGTCGGTCTTTTGGGTATTTTTTATTTTATAAAATTCTTATCATGCATCATATAGTGGTTTTTGAAAATGGATCATTTGGTTGGTTATTTAAATTCAATGTGAAAATAATTCCAAACTGTTATTTAATCCCTAGGAATTTACAACCATTATTTTTTACATTTGTAATGTCACTTATTTCAAAGTGTCATTCCATCACCTCCCCAAGCCAGTGGGAAGGGTGGGATGTTACAAGTGGTATCAGTTTGCTCAGTACTTGACTTCTATGTTTGTTTGGTCCTTTACATTAATGTTTGTCCAGTTATTTGGCATTGATTTTCTCTCTTGGAGTTGACATTCATTATTATTGTATTACATGAGTTAGGATGGTATAATTATGTAGGATTATCGGAACATGAATGTTATATAATAAATGTGCATAACTAACCCTTTAATGTTGAACATCATGTTACCATGGAGTTGGGTACATGAATTTTTTGGAGACACACATTGGTGCGTGATCTCGTTAATGTGGGTGTATCCAATGTGATGAGAATGACATGCATAGTAGAAGTGACATCCCTCTAAAATTTCATTCTTCATTTGGAATAATGATTTATGTTATGGTTTGAATGTGTTGTTTTTTGAAAAATCTACAAAATATTTTTAGTTGTACGATTTTGAAATGTTAATGGTTGCCAAATTTATAAAATGGGTCGATTTTCAAAACATGATGGATTCTTGAAAAATGGTTGAATCTAGGAAATTTTGGCTTGTGAAAATTATAGTTGTGATAATTGAATTTTAATCTAACATGAACTGTTAAACATTTATTTGCTAAGGAGAGAGACTTATAGTGATTATTGTGTTAATAGAAATGAAACATGGTAGGATTCATAATGAACAATTAGAGGAAGCTACGGAAAATGTGGTTGCACCTCAGCCACAAGAAAACCAAGAGTTGGCCCACAGTGTCGTTCGTGCTTTTAAAAACATCCACTCAGGACTAAAACCAAATACATCCATTATGATATCTATCAGTGTTAAAAATCAAAGTGATGAAAGTATAGTTGTCTTCATGAGATGATTTGTGAGCCCAAATACAAAGAGAATGGGTAAGAGGTAAACCTTTCTTCAATGATGTGGAGCTCGTAAAAATTGGACCACTAGATTGTTAAATCATCCTCCTAGTCCCAAAAGTAATCTTGTATGTTTTCAATGTGGTTATATATGCCAAATAAAGTGTGATTTTACGACAAATCCTTGAGCATGTCATAACTACAAACTAATGGGGGGGGGCATATTCAGTTTTATTATCGTAATGCTCCGAGTTTGGGTTTCTCTGATAATCCTCAGGGGTAACAAGTTTCCTATTCCTCTATTGAATTGGGGAATCCACATATCCCTCAATAGTAGAGTTGATTTATTCCTGGAGATTCAAGGAATACCAGAACCCATAATAGTGTAAGATTGTATAGTGGGTTAATGACAAGATTGTGCCAGGTAAGAAGTTATATAGAGATGAGTAGGTTTCTCTAGATAAAAATTTAGGACCACCCACAGTGTGATCAATAATTATTTTGAATTATACCTTTAATAAAGTGTAGTTTTATATAGATTCTTATAATTCTTTCATTTTTTCATGGGTGGTCTAGTTGTTGGGTTTTCATGTGGAAATGATGCATTATATTTTAAAACCTCCAACTACTTTAGGTCAAAGAGAGTGTGGTGCCTCCCTATACAGATCATGTTGTATACTTGTGAATGGGGTTGAGTTAATGTGTGAATCCTCAGTGCTTTAGTTGGACGTGTATAATGTAATTTTGGGTATGTATTTCTTGAATATATATAACTCCCACATCGAGTCTTATACCCGAATGGTTTTTTATGGTGAGTGACGACATTGATCATATGATTAGAGGAAGGAAAAAAATTAAAAGGTGAGTAAAATAGGCTTTTTGGCTCTAGCAGTAAGGATGATATTGTATCAATTAGCATTTTTTTCTTTGGCATCAATGAAAGAGGTTGGTAGAATAAATTTTCAGGTGGTTTTTGATAAATCTTTGGATTTCTTTCCTAAAAATTCTATAGGTTTCCAGTCATGAGGGAAATGGAGATTATGATTGATCAACTTCTAGGAAAAACTTCTATATCACTTTTGTCTTACTAGATAACCCCAGAATAATTGAGGTAATTTAATGTGTAGTTGGAGGTGCTTGAAAATAAAGGCATCATTCAGCCAAGCACTTCTCTATGGGAAGATTCAGTAATGTTCGTTAAAAAGGAAGATGGAAATATTTAGAGTTGTATTTATTATCATAAACTGAACCAAGTTAAGATAAAGAAGAAATATCCACTTCCACCAATTTATTGACTCTTTGTTCAACTTAGGGGAGATTAGTGCATCTCCAAAATTTACTTGCGATCAGGTTAAAATCAATTACTGGTTCTTAATTAGGATATTATTTACATAGCTTTCAGAATTATATATGACCAGTATGAAACCATGGTTATTCCATTTGTTTTTATGAATGTACCATCAGTTTTCCTAGAATTGATAAATCATATATTTCATAGATATCTATATTCATTCATGATATTTTTCATGGAATATATACTGGTTTATTCAAGGACATGAATGGAGCATGAGAAACACTTTGTAGTAGTGTTGGGGCTCTTGAGATATCATTGGTTCTATTAAAAACAATCAATGGGTAATTTTTGGATACAATATTTTCATTTTCTTATCTTTGTCTTTTCTAAAATAGGTGTTTCAATGGATCTCAGGAAGATAAAGGTTATAATCTCTTGGCCACTATAGAAGAATTATTTTCATATTAGGAGCTTCCTAGGACTAGTTGGGTATTATAAATATTTTTTTTAAATTCTCATGATTAGCCTCCCTAATGATATCTTTGATAAAAAGAAATTTTCTATTTCAATGGCATGAGGAGTTCCTTAAATATTTTGAAGAGATTATATATCGTCTTACATAAGCACTGATCTTGGTTTCTGCCTTACCAATTAAATGGTATGTGGTGTATCGAGATGCATCAAGATTAGGGTTGTGGTATGTTATCATTAAAGAGTAACATGTTGTTGTGTATAGATAATGGAAGATGAATTTTCATAATAATACCTACCCAGTGCATGATTTGGAGTTGGTGGTGGTATTTTATGCTCTAAAAACATGGAATCACTATCTATTTTGGGATAAATTCATGTTTTATATCGACCAAAAGAACATGAACCATATTTTATAATAATGTGATATGAATTTTAGGTAAAGTAGATGTATGGAGTCTATCCTGTTTTTTGACTTTGACTTAATGTACACATTGGGTAAGGGAATTTTGGTGGTGGATGAATTATGTAGAAAATTCATATGCTGAGGTGGTGAAACATGCATCACATTAGTTCTAGATGATGTTGATAATAGATGACATGAGGTTGGAATGTGAAGACCGGGGTGATGTAGCTGTTTTTATTCTGATATCCAAAGATCATGACTTGGTTGGTTTGGTTAAAGATTAAGATATGTCTGTTCATAGTGTGTGGTAAAGATGTCTAAACTAAAAGGTGGGGAGACCATTGAGGGGTGGAAACTAGTGGGAATTTTGTGTTGTGATTTCATAATAGAATGCTTGTACCAATGGATATTCCAGAGAAACTTCTTAGTGATTATAATCATTCCATATGGGTTGTCCATATTGGGATTCAAAAAATGTACAAGGTGATAAAATCACAGTTCATGTGGGAAGATATGAAATCAAATGTGCTCGAATTTCTATCGAGATTCTTGACTTTTGGGAAAGTCAGGGAAGATAATCTATAACCAGTAGGTATATTGTAGTCTTTACTTATTCCAGTTTTGAAATGGGAGAAAATAATAGTGAATTTTTTTACCGGTCTCCCATGAATGGTCAGGAAGCTTGATTTCATATGGGTGATAGTAGATCAACTCTCAAAGTTGTCCCATTTCATTCATATTTGTGAATCTCATAGAGTTGAGGATCTGTCCAATATATATATATATATATATCTGTGTGTGTGTGTGTGTGTGGTGGTAAAAGGACATGGTTCACTGGTTTCAATTGTATCGGATATAGATCCAAGGTTCAAGTATCATTTATAGAAATCCCAAAAATAACCCTTTGGTCTTAGTTGATAATGAGAACAACATATCATCCTCATATGGATTGGAAATCCTGGTATATAATACAAGAATTGGAAAATATTTTTCGGGATTGTGTCATGGATTTTAATGGATCATGGGAGGATAACATTCCATTGGTGGAGTTATTCTATAATAAAAGTTATGAGACCTCTATACATGTGGATTTCATTGAATCATTTTATGTGTGTTGATTTCGTTCTCCACTTGGTTGGATTGAAATAGAAGACAACATTATAGTTTGGATGAGACTTGAAAAAGAGATAATAGAGAATATTATGTTCGTCAGGATGAAAATGTAGATGGCTTACAGTCATCATAAATCATATTCTCACCATTTTCTATGATCGTTATCATTCGAGGCGGGTAATCATGTGTTCTTGAGAAACTCTCTCAGGTTGGGACATCATCGATTTGGTAAAAAGGAAAAGTTATCTTTGAGGTTTATTGGCCCTTTTGAGATACATGAGTGGATTAGAGAGGTGGAATACCAGTTAGATTTACCACCATAGTTTTTTGTGGGCATAATATCTTTCATGTGTTACAATAGAAAATGTATTATCCAGATCAAAACCAGGTGATTTGGTGGGATCATGTTGAGCTGGACCCAGATTCTTATTTGGTGAACATGCTAGTGAAAATTGTGGATAGGCATGAGAAAGAATTTCATGGTAATATAATTGGTCAATTTTAGGTTTTTAGTTAGTATGAATAAATTAAAGAGCAGACATGGGAGCGAGAGAAAGAGATGGTCGAACAATGGCCTGAGCTCTTTTGGAAAAGCATTGGTTCCCTATATTTTGAGGATGGAATGTCCAATGGTAAGGAGAATTTAGTACAAATATTTGAGGTATGTAAACCTTTTTTATGTATTTATATGTATTAAAAGTTGTTGGGTAATGTATGGAGATGTTTTTAATGGTTTTGGGAAGGTTTTTAAGATTTTAATAGGGTTAATGGTTTGATCACGGTTAGTGTAAATCGTGCAACAGACACTTGTAACCATGAAACCTGAGGTTGTGGAATTTCCCATTATTGGCACGCAGTTTGTCCTAACATTTGATAAAACCATGCGGGCCACCGTTTGGATAGTAGTATTATCATAGTTAGTGCATGGATTGTCTAACTGTGTGAGCTAACCGTGCACAACTTTAAATATTGGGTGTTAAATAAATGGGGTTACTATGGATTAACACAAACAGCCACATTTCTCCTCCCATATGAACCCAACATGAGTTTTCATGATATTAATGGTAATGAGGCATCTCTCAATAATTTAATAAGTTAATAAAATGGTTTGAATGGTGGTTTTAAGGTGAGTCTTCTTTGTTAAGTCTCTTATCTTGGGTTCTTATTGTTTTTCCCATAAATCTACATGTCCCCCTCTCTCAGTTTATTAATCTAAATCCATTTCTTGTAGATATAGGGTTTCTTTTGTATAAAATGATGATATATAGTCTTTTTGGTTTTTGGAAATGAGATCAAAGGAGGATTTATTGATATTTCAATCAGATTCATGGTGTAGTTCTGTGGTGGGTAGATTTAGACAACCCTATTGTATGTGGATTCTCTCTCGACTCCATTTTGATAAAACCTATAAGATTTAATTTAAAATTAATGATTGTTTCTCAAAATCGTTTGCATTATTGATATGTGAAAATTATTTGGAATGGATTTTGTAATAATGTGTGGATCTGGAGAAAAATGGGTTATTGTTGGGAAATGTGTTTTTTATGGGACATTGAAAAGAGAATTTTAAAATCATTGTAATTTTTGATTTATGGGAAATGATTTTTGTTAATTGTTTTTAAAAAAAGTGTTATTTAAATGAGGTTTGGAATTGACGGATCCTAATGATATTTTCATTGAATGTTTGATTTTATTGAAGGGATTTTTTTCTTGTTGATATAATTCAATTGGGTGAATTTTTTGTTTGGACTAGCACATGTTGTGTTGCTTGATTTTATTAGGAATGTGTTGGTTTTTGTTATTTTGTAATTATGATTGGAATGTTTTTTCCTTAAGTGGTTAATTAAGAGTGGGATGGGATGTATCATGGTCTTGAAGTACCACCATCACGTGGTCATGAAATACAACTATAAAAAGGGGTAGTGTTATGAATTTGATGTTCCACCATCAATGAACACAAAGCTCGTGTTTTAGGAAGCATTCTTTGGAATTGTTTTGGTTTGGGTAAAATGGTATGAGAAGGGTCTCTTCGGATTGTTTGAAATTATTTCCTTATTATATGGATTTATATAAATTGTTTTATATAAATTATGCTTTCTATTTTTAACATATTTTTGTGTGTAGGTAATTTATTTTGGGAAAACCTACTGAGTATTATTACCCACCCCTAGTTTTGGCACATTGGTTCTTTTGCAGATGTTGTACCCCGGGACATAGATAAAGGTAAAAAATCTAATTTCTTAGTGTGGAACCATGATGATTGGGTGTTATAATGCTTCTTGGAGCATATATCATAGATTTATTTTTGGATATATGGAGATATATCATAGAATAGTTTGGTTTTATTATCTAGTATCTTGCTTTGTACTTTGTGATTGGATTGTTGTGGTTTGGATGTGTTGGTCTTTTGGGTATTATTATATTTTGTAACATTCATTACATTAATCATGTAGTTGTTTCTGAATGAGTCACATTTGGTTTGTTATTTATATTAAACGAGAAAATGATTCCCCAACAGTTCTTGAAGCCCTCAACTTTTATTTCCAACCTTTGTCACCATGGGAACATCACTTAAGGACAAGTGGCATTACATCACCTTCCAAAGACAATGGGAAGGGAGTAGGGTGTTTCACAAAGAATCGCCAATAAAATGTTATATAAGGGATTCAATGACCTTAAAATATCATAAAATAAATACTTATCAATTTTGCATACACTTTTCTGGAAAAAGATGATCCTTTTGAAATTAGTAAATCAATATTTAAAAAATTGTTACTCTACTCACTTATAAAAAAATACCTTCACTACCCCAATAATCCTCACAGAAAAAGATTTTTATATATACCAACATATTACAAAATAATTTATCAAAACTATTATACATTATTAGGAGGTTTTGGTCTCATAAAAAATCATTAAAATGATTGATTGAATTATCAAGGGAGTCATCCAACAATGTTAGGGAAGAACTCTTGATCTCTCCATTCCATTTCTATATCATTTTTTCTTATATATATTTAAAATATATTATTACTATCATAAAATAATTACATAATTATCATTATTATACTTAAATTTTATTATTTTATGAATAAATATTATCTACCTTCCTCCAATTCATTTGTAAAATGAAAATGCAACTTATATTATTGTCGGTTAACTGCCATCATGGATGACATACTTCATATTTATTCATTGAATTACATGAACTATTATATAAATATATTTAATGGATAAATATGATATTTATTATGATATTGTGATTTATGAAATATATATTTGTCTTGTATTCAATGTTATTAAAAAAAATTGATCAACCTTATTTTTAACTCCCCAAAAGAGCATAATAAGACATATTTCATAGTTTAAAAAAAATTAAGATATATTTAGATATATAATTTTTTTTCATAGATTGATAAATACTATAATAATAAATATATTTATATATATGATTAATTCAATAACATGTAATGATAAAAAACATTTATACTAGAACTAAAAATGAACGAATCAAGCTACTAAATCAATTATCGATTTTATCTAGAAATAAAGGAAAAGTATGTAATATGATAATATATAGGATTTATATAAAACCATTTTTATATTAATTGCATTCAAAAATATATTATGAGTGATTATTAATTTATTTTATAAGAGGTTAGAGAATACTAATCTTCGAAAAATTCTTATGTAAGTGTTTTGTTGACTCTATTTCAGTTTTACTGGCACAAAAACCTTTTTACTAAAATATAACCTTCCATGATTCCTTTATTATACCATTTGTGTTTATAAATTTTATTTTATTTATAAAATATTATTATTATTTAAAAAATTTCACACTCTATAAAATTATGATGTTGTTAATAACAACTCAAATCCTTTCTAATAACCATTCTCTTCCATGCCCTTATACATTCTTACAAAAATATATTCTTTCATTATTTGGAAATAAAAATTTGATATATCTTATGTATTCAATATATTTCAGTTTATATCTTTTAAAAAATATTTTTTTGAATCTTTCATTGATGTAGGGTTTTCAGTAAAACTACATAGAAGTTAACATGACATTTCTTTTCATGCTCTTACATTTTTTTCTTCGAGTCAACATTTTTTTACAAAAAACTAAAATTATTTTCAAAGTAACATAATTATGGATGAAAATAAATTTATATTCTATAAATAATCTCGTTCATTTTCTGGTAAATAAATTTTGAATTTGGATTATGAATTTTTCTTTTGATTCACTGATATAAATAATTTTGGAAAATCATTTCCATAACTCCACATCAATTTTACACTCAGTATCCAAATGTTTTTATATTTTATATATAAATTTTCATGAATATTATCAAAATATATTTTGAAACATTTTTAGAGATTTAATTTTGGGTATAAACTGATCTACTATTGGTTCTGTGTCACGTGATACCATTTGAATATGGCATGAAAACCATTTTCTATCCATCGGTTTCTTTGTGATATGATAAATGATTAATTGTAATAGCCAAGAATCTACACTTATTTATCTTATGTGAAAGAAAAAATAATTAAAAATTTTACACAATATTTTTAATCAAAAATCACAACATAAAAAAGAAATAATGGATCACTTACGTTCACAATAACCTTTTAGGTTAAGAGGTTTGTAGAAATAGGAAAAACACTTACAAATCCTTGAAAAATAAACATATTTCCCCTAGAAATATTTATTATCTCCCAAAATTTATTCATGTATTGAACCATTCATCAATATATCCTACTTAAGAAAATTATTAATAATCTTATTAAATGAAAACATAATAAAATGGTGAGCTAACATACTTAGTAACAGTAAACATGGGAGACTTGTAAAAATAACCTAACGGTATTATAAAAAACATAAATATCAGATATCATACCCTGCATTTCAATGCTATTATACATGATTAATGGCATAAAGATTTAATTTTCATAAGAAATTAATCACAAGGAAATAAAAAATCCTAACCCATTAGATCAAAATATTTAGATAGACATGAAATTATGAAATTCACATAAACATGTGACATTTTTTCCTGTAAATTAAGGATCATTGATAAAACTTATTTGGGAAATCCATGGGGTAACACCTACAAGGAAGGAAAAACCACCATCCCTAATAATAGTCATTTACTTATATTGGATTGGTTTCCCCATTATTCATATAGTGGATCAATCCCATTGACTTGTTTTCGATCATTATCTCTTGAGATATAAATATTTACCCAATGAATTGGAGGGAAAAATGGGTCCCATACATCAAATAAAAAACACCATACATATGTGTTTTACTAGAAAATAAATCATTCTTCATATATATAAATTAATTACACAATAAATTATTACATAATCCTTTAATAATTACCACAATAGAGCATAATTAACATCAAATAATCCTATCATAGATGGAAAATGGTTCAAAGGATCATTCAATATAATTCTTGAGGAAAATATCATTTTTTATTTGGGAAGAAAATATCTTTTTAAAAATATAAACATTTAAAAAACATTTCTCACTGAAAATAACATTGAAAAATTAAAAAAAAAATTTAAAACCCATTAAAACATATTTTTAATCATTTTTATTTAAAATTATAAAAAATAATTCAAAATAATTTTGAATCTTTTTTGAAATCATTATTTTAAAGGAACATAGATTTCTCACACGAAATGGAATAAAATTAAATTAAAAATAAAATATAATTATGATAATAATATTAATGATACAAAATTTCAATGGTCTTTATATACACCTTGTAAAATAATATTGCTGCTGATTATAACATTTGACTCAAAGAAATATATTTGAGTCAAAATTTCCTTACAATTTTGTAACCTTTGAACCACAGACCCCATGAAAGAGATATCATAAAATAGATATGTAAATACCTATAAATTGAAGGGTAATTATAATAAAATACATTAATTGTCAGTATATATACCACAAAAATGAAACAAGTGGTGAATATGGAATACGTCCCATAGAAATTAAAGTGAGACTAAAAATCCCCCTAATACTAGAGTATCTATTTAATCACGAGCCCCGTGAAGGAATAAAATCCATTGAAACATTTAATATCATGAAGTAAATGATATAATGTTTCATAAGTTAATATATATACCAAACAAAAATAATAATTCTTCATGTATAATATATCTCAAAGTAATAATAGTGAGACAAGAAAACCATTACCTTATGTCATGAATTTTTTCATACACGTTAAACAATTCTATATAATAAGTATAATTTTATTATAAATACAAAAAAAAATTGTATTATTATATATATAAAAATATATTATTTTAATATGACTTTATATTACCCATTTATTAACTATTTCATTTTAATGTTTTATTTCTCGTAATAACCGCTTTGTTTTTTCAAATATGTTTGTTCGATTTGTTATATTTTTTGTCATATTACATAATCATGATATCAAGAATTTATAACATGATATAAATTTCATATATATAAATTTTATATTGATTTATAATAACTTATAAGAGATATTAATATGAAATGTAATAGAGTATTCATGAAGATGGTAGGTCATACATACGAATCAATGATGTTTCCATTTTCTTGTCGTATAGAAATAAATAGAATAAATGAAATATATTTGTGTATATATATATATCTATTAACATTATAGTATGATTATTATTTCATATACATTATACTCTTTTACTAAACCCATCTTTAATAAATTTAATGAAAAATGTGAACAAATCGCATTGCTTTGAGGAGGTGGAAGTCCACACGACCACAAATGATGTTATCGTTTTCAAAAAAATGGAAATCATGAATCTATTTATTATATATAAATTGAATTAGAATAAATATGTCATAAATATACAATAAAAAAAATAAAAATATATATTCCATAATTATTAAAAACCTTGAAATGTGAAAATGGAAGAACGCACGACATCGGTTCGCAAGGCAGTAGTCCATCATACACATGAACAATGATTGTGTGTCCCATTTTATGGAAGTGTTTGTGAGTGTAGGTCATACCATTATCCTAAAAACATATTTTTATGTTTAGGATACTGATTTTATTATATAATAATTTAATTATAATAAAATATGGGGTGTAAAAGAAATGAAACAAAAGTCATTATTGAAGGATGTTGCCTCTTCTTTGGGTAGCTCTTTCTGGTCATCACCAAAGAGGTTCCTTGGTTGGATATATTTTCTATGTGATGCCTCTAGGATTCAGTGCTGGAGTTTGGAAGGATATTTGATTTGGATAACTTAGAACCATCTTTCCTAAGAGGTTTGATGAAAAGAGAATAAGTGGTGTCGTTTTATAATTGAGGGGAGGGAAACTTTTGTAATTTCTTAAGAGATTAATTTATAATAAATTCAATGTAAGTAAAAATAACTCCAAAAGACCATTGATTCAAATATAAGATAATATATGTTTTTCACATTATAATAATTATATTTTATTGAAGTTTTTCTTATTAATTTAAACCTTATCATTTTGATTAACCTTTATTTAACACATTTTATGTTTAATAACGACAAAAAAATTAATATTAAAAAATTTGTACTTTTTACTTATGTAGACTAAATTGACCTGAAATGGTAAATTTATAAAATTTTAGACCTTATGATAAATTTTTTTTAATTTTTAATTTTTTATGATTCTTGAAAATTTTTATAACATATTATTTAGATAAAATATCATTAGTGTTACTTTTAACACTATTAAATACTCAGACATTATGAAAATCAATTTAGAAATATAATGTCAAAATAATCATTCGATACATTGATAACATGTCAAATTATCCTATAAAATTCATGTATAACCTTAATTTATTCAAATTATTATTATTTAAATATTTCTAATAACATTTTATTGATTTTTCATAAATGAATAATTAATGAATCATCACTCTGTAATTTTTTATGATTAATATTTCTTAAATTAAATTTAAAAATAAATATACATGATTTTTATAAACCTTTTATATTTCATAGTAATTTTTATAGTTGAAAATATATTCTATATAACCCCATATAAAAAATAATATACTTATTAAAATTAAGAGTGTGAAGTGTTTTCACTCTCCATGATTTTAATTATATCAATGTGATTTTATGGAAACGTTTCCATTAAATAATTAAATTTAAAAACTTATGTGTTAAGGGTTGAATTAAATTCACCCAATAATATTTGGGAAAGTGATAATATTAATTTATAATATTTATAATATTATTTTTACCCTTAATTACCAGATTTTCCCATAACCATGGAATCAAAAAAATCCAAAATTATTATTCATGTTGTCAAAAAAATAATAGAGACCTATTAACTAAATTTTTTATTTCTGATTAAAAAATATGAACTTTTTAAATAAAATGCATTCTAAGAAGATTTAGAAATTAGTTTAAAATTAATTTGGTAGATGGGAATAAATAATATGTTTTTAATGATGAAAATATTAAAAAACATCACTGGATTTTACATATAATTTCAATGCGAAATTGATTCCAATGACCCAAAATGGATTGATTGATTTCTAATTTAAATATTTATAATTTAAATGAAATTTATAATAGAATTTAACCATATAAATAAATTATTTGAAAAGTGTATTTTTAATTAAAATTTTTTATTTTTAACTATTTTTCAAAAGATGAAACTTATCAAAAAGATATAAAAAAAATAACCTTGAAATTATTTTAATAATTATATTTCAAAAATTTAGTATATTTTATCAAATTCTAATTTATTAATGTTCTAAAATATATTTTATAATAGGTGAGCTATTAAAAAAAATAATCATCTTTTTGAAAAAAATATTTTTTTAAAAGTTGATTTTTCATATCATGTCTACAAAACACATTAGATGGATGTTAATAATTAAATTCACTATATATTTCATTTATATACTCTTAAAATTGTAATTTTTTATTTTTTATTGTAAAAAAACACTTGTAATCATTTAAATTGTCTTTGAGAAAAAAATCATTTTATTTTAAAAAAGTTTTTATTTTCATTTAAAATTAATTGGTGACCCAAGAATTAATTATATATAAATATTTAAACAATATTTTAATAACTCATTTTATCATGTTCATATCCTCCATTATGGTGACTAGTTTATAATATGTCATATTTATATAATTATAATAATAAAATCTTGTTTCATAGAAACTCGGTGTTCCTTGAAACACATGCTAAGCCAGTCCTGCATGCAACTCAAGATTATCTGGGTGCAATGTGCAACATAATCCATCAAATATGATTAATTTATTCTAAAAAAAGTTCATAAAAACTCACTTTGTCAAATTATATCCCCTTAAAATAAATTTCTCCATCATAAATCATCATTATAATAAAAAAAGGGAGATAAATTTTCTTTATAATATACTTGAGTAATCAAGTAGATTCCTAAAATTAATTGTTTTAATAAAAACCATTAACTAGTTGAGTGGTATTTTTTCTATTTTTATCTTTATGGTCCAAAATTTCAACTGATTTCTCTTCATAAGAAAGGTATTTCTATAGTGGTTTGACTTCTGAGTTTAATACCTATAAAGGATAAGCTATGTACTTTCTCAGAAGAGATACATGGAAGACATCATGAATTTGAGAGAGATTTAGTGGTACTGCTAAATGATAAGCTTCTGTTATGATACAATAAATAACATAAGAATTAAATCACATTCGTTTAATTGGAATTAAAATTTTAATGTCCAATGTTGATACATGAAAATTTCTTTGTGGGAACCCCACAACATAAATACAGTTAATAAAACATACTATTAATAAGATGGAAGGGGTACTGTGAAGGCCACCACCAAATTAGGCTTTTTAATAAGATAATATTGGAAAAAATTGAAAATATATAATTAAAAGGAAATTGTGACTATAATGTTTGATTTAGAGTGGTAGAAAACATGGTAGTTAAAATGTTGACTATTAAAGGTATATAAATTTGTGACTGGTTAAAATTAAATTTATTTCTTAGAAATAAAAATAAATAGAATTTTTTTTGTTCTAATATCCTTTTCATTGAGCGGTGGAATTATTTTACTACATATAGTAATCACATAATGTAATATACTTACATGAAAAGTATATTTTTTTTAATAAATTTATACCACAAAATCATCTTTCCTTCTCTAATGATTACTATTCAAGATGAATTCGTTATACTAGAATCATCAAAATCAGCACTATAAATCATAAAATCAACAAAATAATATAACAATATATTCCCTATGTCTTTAGACATTTATCTAAATCATAATTTTTAGTAGAAGATAATTGAATTCTCTAAAAGTAATAATCAATTATATCAGTAATACCCAAAGTTCAACAATGATCATTCAATAAATATCTACCCTAAAAATTCATCAAAATTATTGGAGACTAATATTGGAGTCAAAAAATGCACAATGAATTAATACCATCCTGTTCAAAGATAAATTTTTACATTTTTCTCAAAATAAAAATAATCGCTCATAATGTAACATACCAAAATAAAATTGATCTAATAATCATTAAGATATTCTAATAATTTCTATAAATAACCTGAATCAATAAAAAATACACAATACAAACATATATGATTATAAAACACAATTTAATCTTTATTACCCAAAAAATATCCCAAAATATCATATAAGGTGTCCCAAAAATACAAATATTTTTTCCAAAATAACATTCATCACTTAACTAACAAATAGATATCTAAATCCATCGATATATATAAATTAAAACATATATTCCCAAAATTTAACATATTCTCCATCCCTAATTTTTTTAACTAAAAATAAAATTTCAAACTATCTAGTAATTCACATAGTTTAGTGGTAGGTTATTCACCCTTTCCACCCTTGAGTTGTGGGTTAAATTCTTACATCATTTCTAGATGTTATGGGTTTTTACCCATCATACATGTTGTCAATTTTATAAAAATAAATTATTATAATACCTATAAAATTCAATAAATGTGATAAACCACCAAAAAAATTACCTGAACATTTTCATAATTAAATAATTTTTTTTACCTTCAATGGCTACCTCATTCCTTTCATCTTAAATCTCAAAATGTGATTACCCAAAATTATATGAAGAATAAATTTCTCCAAAAATATAATCAGTGGCCTTAATATTTAAGAATATGAAACATAAAAAAGGTGGTCTAGGACTCTGAAAATATGGTCTTATATATATATCATGGTGTTAATAACTATTTAGATAACTTTATCTTACCATATCCTTTTACAAAAAACATTACATGATTTTAAGAATATTTATACATTAGAGTACTAGGCACGAACTATGGTGTCTAGTGTCTTTAAAGACCAAGTACAAAAAATTAAAAACATGGGACAAATAAAAAAAAATTATTTAGTCTTAAAAAAGATCACATAACTTCCATTTTTCTCGTACATATTCATAGGATAACCTTGGGATAACATGAATAAAGGGATGATCTAAAAATCCCAGCAAGGTATTAAACAGAAGAATAAAGCTTTAGCACATGGGATAGAAGGCACAACATGATGACATAAAAAGCCATGTAACATATTGAATCAGATTATATATATATATATTTATCACATAAAAATGGAGTCATACTAATGTGTAAGAAACATAAAGCATGTCTTTATCATGATTGAAGGCTAACTTCCAAGACCATTTCAAATGGTAGCACAAGCCAAGACCAACCGCCAACACCGTCGCAGAAGCCAAGGATACCCTCCAAAACCGTCGTACATAACATCTCATGAGACTCAAATTTACCCAATGCATTGGATCACTATCTTGGAACACCCATATTAAATTTCCTGAATATGTTTCTAACATTAAGAATCATACATAATCAATCATGCATAAACATAAGGGTACTCACCGAATGAAATTTGATTCATAATCATGCCATAAAGCATGAAGAATTCGTGTATCATAAAATTTTCTATGAAATAAAGGAAATGTAATATTAAAGTACATTAATAAGGTAACAGAAGAATATATCATGGTAAGGGATTTCAAATGGAATTGATAACAAGAAAAAGGAGTATTTCAGATATTATAGGATTAAAACCTTTTTGGGTGGTTTTAAGGAAAATACAATAGAGAATTTAAAATAGAAAATGGGAATATATTTTATATAAAAATAGAAGTGAATCAAGATGGTTTTAATAATTCAAAATACTTATTTTATAATGAAAATTGTGGATTAAAATATAAGATATAGTTCACTTGAAATTGGTTAATAATTAGTGAAGTTCCATTAGAAACAATTTTCTTATAGAAAATTATTGAGGAGGGAATATCTTAAAAACATGCATATCCCTGAAAAATATCATGAAGGGTATTTATAAAATAATTTGGTACATAAAAACATAATTTATAATGTTCACATAAAATATAAGATAACTTCATTTTGTTTATAATAAAGATGAAGTAACTCGAAGGAATAAAGGATGTTCAGGTAGAATCCCTTATGAATTATCAGAATGGTATCAGGTGTACTTAATAGGGATTGATTAGAGAGAAAGGGGTTTCTCATCACATATAAATAAAGAGGGAAGTATGGGGGAGGTGTGAAATCATACCCCATCATTATAGATTATACATAAAATGGAATAACATAGATGATATTCTTGAATAAGAGTGGAATAAAGAGGATCCCTTATGATAAGTCTACTGGTGTTCTCCACTTGATATTAATGACCTGAATAATCAAATTAGGGCCATTAATTAATAATTTAAAAACCAAATTTATATTTAAATGATTTATTATAACCTTTTTGAGTTCATTAATTTTAACATCCCAGGTAAATAAATAATATTACATTATAATTTGTTTCAATATTTGTGAATAAAATGTTAATATTACTTTAAAGGGAATGCTATGCTCGATGGCATACCCAATATGCAACAACAAGTTTCTTTGAAATCATACATTGCACACTAATAATATAATAATATTATAATAGTTATTGCCTAGTCATTGTAATGGTGGGAATGAACAGAAATAACTACAAAATGATTATATATTTTTGTTAAATATTTTTACATTTATCAAATAAATGTTATTGGCTTAAAATTAAAATGAATCCAATTTTAAGAATAAATACTATAATATTTTTAAAAGATTGTTTTATCGACTTTTGATAGAAACCCGTTCTTAAATCTAATTTTTGACACTTTTATAAGCTCCATTTTTCAAAATAAACTTATTATTTATTATTGGGACATTGAAATTTAATTTGGATAATTTTTTTGGTATTTTTCTAACAATGTTAATTTTTTTAATAAATAGTGAAAAATACTGCATTTTACATCAAAACATCATTTTCAACTGATTTATTTATATGAATATATTGTCTTATTAATTGGTTTTAAAGTGTACTTAGAATTTATTTTTACAAACTAATCCAATTGTGGTCATTATAACTAATTTCACTTTGTAATTGGTCATAAAAAGTGTCAAACATTTCATAGATATTGTTTCAAAAAAAACCCGCTATTTGTTTTGACAGCGGGAATTATTTTTAAATTAATTATTGCAGTTTCTATGTTTGGAATTTGGTAAAATGGATTCCATATTTGGAATCAGAAGGTACAAATTATTTCATTAAGACTCTTTTGTTTTTGGACATTATGAATAGTAACGACAGTAATTATCTTTAATTATCTTGATTATTTAGTAATCGGGTAGTTAAGGATAATAAAATAATATCATAATAATAACAAATGACCCCAACATGTGTACTATTGCTACTATTTATGTCATGGAAGACCATGGGATTCATTTTTCCAAACTTAGGGACCCGATGGAATCACTTTTGGGTGAAAGTGACACTTTATCATTTTATTTTTAAAGGAAAGAGAATATCAGTAAAAGATGTATCACCCGATTAAAACATTTTTAATTCTTCCAAAATAAATTATCTCTTAGACTATAAATAGTCATTGGAAATATAAAACGATTTCATACATCATAGTATTTTTTATAATTTTTTTTACATTAATGAAATTAAATTATTTATGACATCATGATGATGCAGCGATCACCTCATTGATGAACGATTAAAATAAAATGAAAAGGTAATGTAAAATAAAACCCAAACACTTGTTAAAGACCTATTAGATGAGTATATTTAGAACCCTTATCACCTTATCCTCTAAATATATCAATGTGGGACCATTAAAATCCGAAAATGATTTTAATATAAAGTAACATGTTATAACTTTCCAAGAGTGCCCCTCCTCTCCTCTTATAAATGGCCCTCACCTCTACCTCTTTACACACACCTCGAAAAGAAATTGGCTTGGAAAATCTCTTCTCATTTTATCTCTCCTCATCCTTTTCTTCATTCTAGAAGCCTTACCTTAAGAAGAAATCTCTTCAAGAAACCCTTTTGGTTCAAACCAAGAGGAGTTACCCGATTTAAAGGTAAAGATTTCTCTAATGTTCATTTGTTTTATTTTTCTTCTCCAACCCCCTAAACTCTTTTTATCCCCTTGTTTTCATAACAAAACAAGTATCTCCAATATACTAGGATTTTTTTATGTGAATTATTCGAGCTACACTTACAAACACCTCTATCTAATGGTTAAAGAACATACTATTTCTGTGGATGGTGAATTACTGCCTCACGAAACGATGATTGTTCTATCTTATCCTACTACCTCTCATTGTGTCCATTATCATATAACTATATTTATTTATGATATATATTATATTTATTTCCTCTCTATGCTTCTTTATTTTACATTTAAAACATACCTTTATGCTTTGCATGTTGTGAAAATACAATAATTTCATTTGAGGAAGTGTGGACTACCACCCCCTCAAGTGATGTGACTCATTCATGCAATAAATGTAATGTATAAAGAATAAAATTATTGAAATTTTGTGACATATATAAAATATATATTATACTGTAATTATAATATATATATATATCTCTCTCTTTCTTTTCAAGTACTCTCTTTTATGTCATTACTTTTATGCTCCATGTTATTATGTTGGAGGATGTTAAGTAATATTAATACTACTGTCCTTTTTTATGTTAATATGATGATATAACCTCTATTTATCTCATAAATTCATTTTTAGAATTTTTAAGTGGAACCGTTAGGCTACCGAATTTTTGTAAGGGATCCTACCTCTCTCTTTCTTTTTAAGTACTCTTTTTTATGTAACTTACTTTAAGATCCTCTGTCTTATGTTGGGAGATGTTATTTTATATTCCTATTGATGTAAATTTTAATTTAATATGATGAGAGACCCTATTTTATCCCATCAAACCATTTATGGAAGTTTTATGTGGCGCCGTTAGGCTGCCGAATTTTAATAAGGGGATTTTCATCTCACTTGTTATTCCCTTGAGATTCATGCTACATTTTCCACTATTTATTTTTTTTGTGGTGTATGCACTGCCCATTATTTTACTATTTGTATAATATAATCTCATTTATGTGTATTTACATCTTAATTTTATGACCCTTCTTTCATGTGGTGTACATTTCGAAAGTTTCCCAAATCGATAAGGGAACCTTTCAAACTCCTCTTTGTAAAAGACTTATTTTGTTATGTCTTTTAACTTACATATTTTTATGTTGGGATATGTTCTTCTATATCCTTATTGATGTAAATTTTATGTCCATGTGATGAGATACCATTTTCTCTCTCATCAAAGAATTTTATTAATTTTAATGGGACGTCATTAGGCTGTCGAATTTTACAAAGGGAACTTCTTAACCCAATTTCTATTTCTTTGGGTTCAACATGTAGATATTGAATATTTCATCCTTTGAATATTTTTGAATGACCTTTGATTGTTTTACACTTAATATCCACTTATATTGGGTGTATTTATATTTGTCACACATAATTATGAGATTGATTTATCCTTAATTAAAGATACCTTCTTTATAATGGATTTTATCTCATTTTACATTTCTATTGAGACTTCATTGTTGTTATGCACCATTTCACTCTTATATGGTGTATATACTATCCTTTGTAATATTATATCATGAATCCCTTTATTCTCATGATATTATAATGTTCTGATTAAATGTTATTCCTCAATTATTGTATTCAAGTGTCTCTCTTTTTTTTAAAAACCATTTAACTAAGATATCGTTTTAAATTTTTTAATGATTTATTATAATAAATATTTCTCATTAATATCCTTGTTTTTCAAAATGGTTTTAAGGATTTATTTCTATGGATATTAATGGTTTAAAATATTAAAATCTTCAAAGTGGTATGTGACACTTTGATTTAAAAATCTCTTTATTAAATGTTTTAAATGGTTTTGAAAATGGTTTTTAGAATTGATTCATTATTTCAATAACTTAAAATGTTATATTTTAATTGCAATGTGGTAATGTTATCTTTACTTTATGCTTATGTTATGTTCTATTATTATGTTAGGGTTCTTGGTCATTATTTATGAAGACGGGTGGTTCCATGATAAACTAAGGGCGAGTGAGCCCGATATAGCTCTCCAATGCATTGGGTAACGCGAAGGAGTTAAACGCTAAGGTTTCTATGAAGATATTTAGGTAATATACAATGATGGGTATTCCAAACGTAACCATGAGGGTTACTCCCTACATAAGAATGTTATGAATGGCTCAATTTACCTTTATGTCCTATGATTTCTTTGAGTTATTCATTAATCTTATGATTTCATGTGGTATGTTAAAGTGATTATATTTTAAGAGTAATGTATGATTTCATTGATTCTTATGTATACTTAGACTAGTGTTTTCTGTCCATATTTTTATATCAATTACTGAGACTTTTATTCTCATCCCATGTTTTTGAAATTTTTTCACAGTACAAGGGAAAGGGACATGATGTGATGATAGCGTCAAGGAAGTGTCAAGAAAGAATCCATGTTTTATTTTAAATATTTTTCCGTTAATGGAAAAAATGTGTACTATCTTTTATTTAACCACTTTGTTTAAATGTGGAAAGTAATGCATGATTTATGATCTAATTCTCTAAAACTCTAAACCTGAAAAGATCATCAATGTGTATTCTTGAAATAACTCAAGATTATGTAATGTTTACAGTTGGGGCCTTATATTTGGTATCAAAGGTCGGTTTAGATAACTTTAGAGGTTAGGGTATTATTTATGCATAAGTGACATTACCATAATAGCTAGGATTTTAGTAAGAGTCAGAGTCTTCAGATAAAGTGAATGAGTAAGTATATCTTAGTGTTTATCCTCCTCATTAGTACGTGATAATTTTGTTGATATACTCACACTGAAATTTTTGGTTTTAGTAAATGGATGGATCTAGATGAAACCAATGTGACAATGGGTTTGAAGGAAACTGTGGTGGTTCTCTGGTTAAGAGACTGGATGAAATGGGGAATTGAATGAGAAATCTCATGGTTTTTCTAAACCAACTATCAAGAGTCATGATCAACCACTCGAACCTTGGTGAGTTCTCTAATGCATCATGTACGAGATAACCAACTCGATGATGAAGTTCAAGTAATAATTATAATGGTAACCATTAGGGTTTATATGATCCTTACTTTTGAGATAATTATGGGTTACTATATGATGGAAGATGAAATGAATGAGGTAAAATTGAGGTTAAATTATGTTATGGTTATTTTTGAAGATTTTATCTCATTTTGGGTAAGGTTTTAAGAATTAAATTGTTTTGAAAAAAGGGACAACACACAGACCGTGTGACAACCCATCGCGTTGGACCAAGCTACAGGAATCGAACCCACATCCAAAGTGTGACTGGTATTTATCGCATACCACTGGACTGCGTGACGTCCATGGTTAGTTTGAAAAATTATTTTTAGTTAGATGAATTTATGATTTAAGAGTAAGTTGATTTTGGGTTATCTATGGAAATTATTAGCCTATCATGGACGATATGTGATTAGGTTAATTACATTTTCGTATCATACTTTAAGAGTAACTGAAGTTATTTTGTAGAAAAATGATAAGATTTATCTTAGGAGACTATGTGATTAAATGATTCAATGATTTGGGGTTCAATATTATTTTGGTTTACTTTGAAGAATTTTAGGGATATATTTTTGCTGAACGGTCTTTGTTGAACTTAGGGTTTTGTTTGACAAATTTTGGACATTAGGAGTAGTTTTTATTTTTGTAAAAAAAATTATCCTTTTTGGGTATTATCTAATCTCGTACTAAACATTTTGGTTTTGTTTTGGTTAAGACATAAATACATGGGAAATATATAGTTATCTTTTGTAGATTAGGTGATTCTCAAGATGTTTATTATAGTACTCTTAATTCAAACAAGTATTCCTAAATACTCGTCTTTTGGAGAAAATATGAGTTTCAGTAAGGAATCTAGTAAAATATGAACGTCTACATGACAAGTAAGTATATTTCCTTATGATTTAGTTAAGCTCAAAAATTAATACCTCAATGAAAAGTAACTTAAAACAAAAATGATGTTTGTTAACTTTTCCTATTAGGGAATCGAATACCATTTAACCCATCACAAGTTTGTGATTTTCTTGTGGTTAACTTTCTCCTAGACATGTTTACTATCACTCTCCATCAGAACATGAACCTTTCTTTTGTACTCCATATCCATTTTTTCAAGGAATACTAGATTGGGTTAACATGGTTGACCTTTGTACTTCTCTTTCTTTCTTTTAATGTGATAGTTTTACTGACTCATGTTCCGATGTGGGACATTCAATGAAGTTTCGAAGCCCAATATTGAAATTGCGAGGATATGATTCCCAAAAGGGGGGAAGGTTGTAACTTCCCAGGTAAATAAATAATATTACATTATAATGTTTATCAATATTTTTTAATAAATAGTTAATATTACTTTAAAGGTAATGCTATGCTTGATGGCTTAACCAATAAACAACAACGAGTTTCTTTGAAATCTTACGTTGAACACTAATAATATAATAATATTATAATAGTTAACGCCTAGCATTTGTAATGGCATGAATGAAAAGAAATAACTAAAAACTGATGACCTATTTTTGTTAAATATTTTTACATTTATCCAATAAATGGTAGAGTCTTAAAATTCAAATGAATCCAATTTTAAGAATAAATACTCTAATATTTTTAAAAGATTGTTTTACCCCCTTTTGATGGTGAACCTTTTTTAAATCTATATTTTGAAAATTTTATAAGCTATATATATCAAAATAAACTTATTCTTTATTATTGGGATATTTAAATTTACTTTGGATAATTTTTTGGTATTTTTATGACAATGTTCATTTTTTAATGAATAGTGAAAAATACTGCATTTTACATCAAAACTACTTTTTCATATAATTTAATTATATGGTTAGATTATCTTTTTTATTGGTTATAAAGTGTAATTTGAATATATTTTTACCATCTAATCAAATAGTTTTCATTATAATTAATTTCACTTTGGAATTAGTCAAAAACAAGTGCCAAACTTATCATAGATATTGTTTCAAAAAAACTCGCAATTTGTTTTGACAACGAGAATTGTTTTTAAATTAATTATTGAAATTTATATGTTTTTAATTTGTAAAATGGATTCCATATTTGTAATCCGAAGGTCCAAATTATGTAATAAATACTCTTTTGTTTTTTGACATTATGAATAGTAACGGCATTAATTATCTTTAATTATCTTGATTATTTAGTAATCTGGTAGTTAATGATAATAAAATAATATCATAATAATAACAAATGACCCCAACATGTGTCCTAATGCTACTGGTTGTGTCATGGCCGACCATGGGATTCCTTGTGACAAACTTAGGGACCCCATGGAACCACTTTTGGTGAAAGTGACACTTTATCATTTTATTATTAAAGGAAGGAGAATATCACTAAAGGATGTATCACCCGAGTAAAAAAAAATTAATTTTTTCTACATAAATGATCTCTATGACTATAAATAGTAATTTTATATCTAAAAATATTTACTACATCATATTATTTTTTTATAATTTTTAGACATTAAGTAAATTAAATTACTTATGACATCATGATGATGCAGTGATTACCTCATAAATGAATGATTTAAATAAAGTGAAAAGATAATATAAAATCTAAGACATAAACATGTCAAAGACCTATTGGATGAGTATATTTCGAACCCTTATCACATTATCCTATAAATATATCAATGTGGGACCTTTAAAATCCGAAAATCATTTTAATATAAAGTAACATTTTATAACTTTCCAAGAGTACCCCTCCTCTCCTATTATAAAAGGCCCCCACCTCTACCTCTTTACACACACCTCCCAAGCCATTGGCTCAGACAATATTTTCTTAGTTTATCTCTCCTCATCCATTTCTTTATCCTAGAATCCTTACCTTAGGCAAAAATCTCTTCAAAAAACCCTATAGGTTCAAACCAAGAGGAGTTTCCCGATTTAAAGGTAAAGAATTCTCTAATGTTCTTTTGTTTTATTTTGATTCTCCGAACCCCTAAACTCTTTTTATCACTTTATTTTGTAACAGAACCAGAATCTTAAATATACTATTATGTTTTTATGTGAATTATTCGTGCTAAAATTACACACACCTCCGTCTAATGGTTAAAGAACATACTGTTTCTGTGGATGGAGAATTACTACCTCAAGAAACAATGATTGTTCTATCTTCTCCTACCACCTCTCATGGTGGCCATTATGATGGCACTATATTTATTTATGTTATATATTATATTTGTTTCCCTCTCTATACTTTTGTATTTTAAATTTAAAACATACCTTCAGTCTTTTTATGTTGTTCAAATGCGATAATTTCATTTGAGGAAGTGTGGACTATCGTCCCCTCAAGTGATGTGACTCGTTCATGCAATACATGGAATGTGTAAAGAATAGAATTAATTAAAATATGTGACCTATATAACATATATATTATACTTGAATTATTATATATATCTCTCAATTATTTTTAATTCCATTAATATGACAAAGAAATGAAAGTAGCGTTCATGCGTACGTACGGACTACCGTCTCCATGAACGGTGCATTTCATTTCTTTTTATATCCAAATGTTATAAAATTAATATTTACTAGATATATATGATATTTAAATAATTAATACAATTCAGGAGATTATCTACTTATAACTACATGGAATATTCTTTTCAATCAAGTTCATTTTTGACTCATGTACCAAACATCGACAAAAACATATGATATGAACTCACATAATTACATAATTATTGTAAAATTATAATATGTCAAATGAATTGAAAAATAAAATTTAAAGGAGTTCCTTAAAAAATTATATATTGGAAAATTTTTATTATTTAGTAATATAAATAAACGAACAAGACAAGTAAGACTTAAGGTAAGAGATCCTACCTCTCTCTTTCTTTTCAAGTACTCTCTTTTATGTCATTACTTTTATGCTCCATGTTATTATGTTGGAGGATGTTAAGAAATATTAATACTACTGTACTTTTTTATGTTAATATGATGATATACCCTCTATTTATCTCATCAATTCATTTTTAGAATTTTTAAGTGGCACCGTTACGCTGCCGAATGTTTGTAAGGGATCATACCTCTCTCTTTCTTTTTAAGTACTCTTTTTTATGTAACTTACATTACGCTCCTCTGTCTTATGTTGGGAGATGTAATTTTATATTACTATTTCTGTAAATTTTAATTTAATATGATGAGAGACCCTTTTTTATCCCCTCAATCCATTGTTGGATGTTTTATGTGGCGTTGTTAGGCTGCCGAATTTTAATTAGGGGATTTTCATCTCACTTATTATTCCCGTGAGATTCATGCTACATTTGCCCCTATTTCTTTTTGTGTGGTGTATGTACTGCCCATTATTTTACTATTTGTATAATATACTCTCATTTATGGGTATTTACATATTCATTGTATGAACCTTCATTCATGTGGTGTACGTTTCGAAAGCTGCCCAAATCGGTAAGTGGACCTTTCACACTCCTCTTTTAAAAAGACTTATTTTTTTATATCTTTTAATTTACATATTTTTATGCTTGGATATGTTATTATATATCCTTATTGAAGTAAATTTTATGTCCAAGTGGTGAGATAACATTTTCTCTCTCATCATCTAATTTTATTAATTTTAAAGTGATGTCGTTAGGCTGTCGAATTTTACCAAGGGAACTTCTTAACCCAATTTCTATTTCTTTTGTTTCAACATGTAGTTATTGAATATGTCATAATTTTAATATGTGTGAATGAACTTTGAATTTTTTACACATAATATCCACTTATATTGGGTGTATTTATATTTTTCACACATAATTAAGAGATTGATTTATCCTTAATTTAATGATACCTTCTGTATAATGGATTTCATCTCATTTTACATTTCTATTGAGACTTCATTGTTGTTATGAACCAATTCACTATTATATGGTGTATATACTATCCTTTGGAATATTATATCATTAATCCCTTTATTCTCATGATATTATAATGTTCTGATTAAATGATATTCCTCAATTATTGTATTCAAGTGTATCTAATTTTGTTAAAAACCCTTTAACTAAAATATCATTTTAAAGGTTTTAAGGATTTATTCTTATAAATATTTCTCATTAATATCCATGTTTTAAAAATGGTTTTACGAATTTATTTATATGGATATTAATGGTTAAAAATGTTAAAAGCTTAAAAGTGGTATGGGACACTTTGATTTAAAAATATCTTTATTAAATGTTTTTAATGGTTTTGAAAATGTTTTTTAGAATGGATTCATTATTTCAATATCTTAAAATGTTATATTGTTATTGAAATGTAGGAATGTTATATTTCCTTTGTTCTTAAGTTGTGTGCTATGATTATGTTATGGTTCTTGGGATTTTTTTATGAAGACTGGTGGTTTTGTGATAAACTAATGGTGGGTGAGCCCGATATAGCTCTCCAATGCATTGGTTAATGTGAAGGGGTTAAAATCTAAGGTTTCTCCAAAGATATTTAGGGAATATACTGTGATGGGTATTTCAAACGTAAACATGAGGGTAACTTCATATGTAATAATGTTATTAATTCCTCAAGATACCTTTACATCTTATGATTCTTATGAGTAATTCATTAATCTTATGATTTCATGAGGTATGTTAAAGTGATAATGTTTTAAGAGTAAAGTATGATATCTTTGATTCTTATGTATACATGGACTGGTGTTTTCCTTCCATAGTTTTATATCTCTTACTGAGCCTTTAATTCTCATCCCATGTTTTTGAAATATTTTTCACAGGTCAAGGGAATGGTACATGATGTGATGATAGTGTCAAGGAAGTGTCAAGAAAAAATCCATGATTTTTTTAAATATGTTTCCGTTAATGGTAAAAATGAGTACTATATTTTATGTAACCACTTTGTTTAAATGTGGAATGTAACACATGATTTATGATTTAATTATCTAAAACTCTAAACCTGAAAACATCCTCAACATGTATTCTTGAAATAACTCAAGATTAAGCAACGTTTAAGGCTGGGGCCTTATATTAACAACACTTATGATTGGTTATGTGGTTCAAGTTCATTGTTCAGGCCAGTTTGCTTCCTTGGTTTTAACGACCGATTAACTTATTCATGTTCGGACACACAAGCATGATGAGAGTGGCCTTCCATAATTGGAGTTATATTTTATTATTTAACATCCATAAGTTTACAAGGTTGAAAATTTAATTTGATTACTTGGAGTGAAGGGGAATCATTATATAAAATTGAAGTGACAACCTTCTGGGTTATTTGGTAGTTTTTGACCACAATGAATACTATTTGTTTTATAAATAATAACCATATGTAAAAAAGGGTTGAAAGCCATATATGAGACATAATAATTATGTTATGGTCCGGTTAAACTATGAAAATGGATTCCTGACTAGAATTTAAAATGGTAATAGAAATTGAAAATCCATCAACCATGAATGTAGTAAATTAACACATCTCAGATTATGTATTTACTACAAGTATAAAAGAAGAGTAAAAAAGAGGTAACGATAAACTATTAAATTATCATAAAAAAATAATATTATATGTATTGTATTTTAGTTTTAGTAACATTTAGATGCGGAGGGGTAAATATAGAAAAGAAAACAAATGAAATTTAAAAAAATTAAAATAATTGAAAAGAGGAATTTACCTCTTGTATCGATCTTCCTTGAGAGCCTCTTAAGGGGAGATGAATTTTTGTTTTGAAGATACTAAGGGATGTTGAAGATGGGGAGGATTTTGGGGAGATATTTTGGAAGAATTTAGGCAAGGAATAATTCTTGAGAAAAGTAAAGAGAAGAGGTATGTAGGGGTTGTATTTATATTGGATGGCGGAGGGGTTTCACTCTATATTATATTCATTAATTTATTATTTTCAGCAAGAAAACCAATAGTGATGATTAAATTTCCAAATATAGTAATAAGTGCATTTTAGTTTGATATTTGGTTGTTTACATCACTTATGATGTCAAGAATAGTGTATTTATATTATAATGTATTTATACGGTAAATAAATTTCTTTTACTATTCACCAATAATTCATGTGTTTTAGAAAAATACAAAAAATTTATCCTAACCATTTATAAACATGTAGAATCCAAAAATAAAATCCATTTTTTAAAAATAGTTTTCTAAATATGATTAATTAATTTTTTTATAATCATAATTTATTTGGAAAATACAGATATGAAAACTATAACTTTTTTTATAATGTTTTCAAAAATTATATAAGGTCTACTAAATTATCAAAAAACCAAAAGTCATAAAATTGTGAATTTTTTAACACCATTTATAATAATAAATTTTCTTTTCAATTAATTAATAATTTGTAATTAATTATTTATGACTTATAAAAATACCAATACTTTTACTATGGTCATGTTATCACATATAAGATGCCTAAGGGTGAGGTTACTTTACTTTTGGTCAATTTTCTAATCATAAGGGTAATAATACTGTTCATAAGGTCAACAATACTATTCATAAGGGTTAGTTACTATTCACAAAAAATTATGTTTTTCTTATCAGACTCCAAACAACTTACCAATCACAACCGTGTATGTCATATTTTTTATATTATAATCACACATGTGTCAAAATTATGTTTAATGGTCACATAATACTTAGTTGATCACTATTGTGATTTCTTGTGTTTATACGAAAAAATAATAAGATAGTAATTTCCATTGATAAAACCGTCTGTTGTTACATTATTCCCCCTTAGAAAATTTCTCCCTTGAATTTTTTTACATTCTAAGCCATAAACAGGTGCGAGTACTTTTCCTTTAATTCCTCCTCTTGTTACCATGTTTCCCCTTTGTAATTATGGTTCAACCATTGTACTTTAACTATGTGATTAGTCTTCTTACGTATATGATTATCTCTACGATAAAAAATCTTCACCGGTTACTCCTCGTAAGAAAGTTCATCCCCTAAATATACCACCAATTAAGTGATTACGTGTGAAGGAACTGGTATATACTTTCTTAAAAGGGATACATGGAAGACATTATGTACTTTGGACATGGTAGGTGGAAGTACTAGTCTATTGGCCACAACCCCAACATGATCAATAATCTCAAAGGGGATGATGTACTCGAGACATAAATTTCCTTTGTTCCCAAACCTCACGACCTTCTTCCAAGGGGATATGCGGAGAAATACCATGCCTCCCACTTTAAACTCAATGTCTCATAAACGATTGTCTTCATAATGCTTATGATGTATTTGGGATTGTTAAATATAATGGGGAATGGTTTTCACATCCTCCAACATTTCTTTGACCATTTCCTATCCTAGAATCTTACACTCACTAACTAAATTCCATCACATCAGTGTTTGACACCATTTCCAATAGATGGCTTTGTATGGTTCTATTTGGATGATCGGTCGAGAACATTAATTGTAAGAAAATTCAACTGTTGGAGGATGTCGGTGCCATCATCCTTTGAAGTCCATTGAACATTCCCTCAACAAAACTTCTAGTGTCTAAATAGTTCACTCAGTTTAGCTATGATTTTGAGAATGATATTCCACCGTAAATTTTAATTCAGTGCTTAGAGCATTTTGAAGACTTTTACAGAACATTGAGATGAATCTCAGTTCTCTATCAGATAAAATATATAGTGGTACTCCAAGAGTCCTTACCACCTCTTTGATATATATCTATGAATTTTGATCCAATTATATGTTCTATCAAATTTAAATAATGTGGTATTTCTTTGTAAGAAGATCAACAATGAATCATATAACATTGTTTCCTCGGGATTTCTTTGGAAGTCCAGTTAAAAAGTCTATGGTGATGTTCTCCCACTTAAATGTTAGTATGGGTAGTGGGTGAATAATCCCCTTAGACTTTAGTCTTTCATCCTTCACTTGCTTACATAATAGGCACTTCGATGTAAACTCTGCAATCTATTTCTTCAAAATGTCCAACCAAAAGTTATATCAGAGACCTCAATACATCTTTGTGCTCCCTAGGTTAAAAAAATGTTGAGCTATGTGCATCATTCAAAACCTGCTTCTTGATCTATGGATGGGAAGGTACAAAAAACAATGACCCAAATTTTACATTTCCTTCATCATCAATCATTAACTCATAGGATTTCACATTTTTAATGGGTTCCACCCTTCTCGAAATTTCCACATATTTTCTTCAAGCATCATTTATCATCTCTACAAGGGATAGTTGAGAAATAATTTTATAAAGTATTGATGATGTTTCTTCCTTAATGATTCCCATTTCCATACTATACAAATCTATGAAGATCAGATCCTTTTTATTTTTCATCATGGATAAATATGCAGGGTCCTTTCTACTCACAACATCTGTATCCTTGTTTGCCTTACCGGGATAATAGTGGATTGAGTAGTCATAATCTTTGATGGGATTTATCCATATTTATTGGAGAATATTAATCCATTTCTGTTTTAATATATATTTGAGACTCTTGTGATCAATATATGACTCAAACATCTCCGCATAGATATAATGCCGCCTGATTTTTAAATCAAATATCACAACTTCCAACTCCATATCATGTATAAGATAGTTTTTCTCTTGGATTTTCATCTACCTTGAGGTGTATAATATCACATTAAGATATTTCATCAACATAAAAAGTAATACCTTCCTGGTTTCCTTGGAGGTTTTTATGATTTCCTCCAACAACCCTCGTCTTTAGGTTGTTTGCATAATTCCCATGCTATTGGCAGTTATAACACAACACTACAGGATGAGTGTTGATCTAAATCTTTTTTTCTTCTTCCACATTTGCGGGATTTTTCTAATCTTGTTCTAATTGTTTCGCATGATGTCTCAACTTCCCACATTTTAAGTAATTCCTAGTTCCCTTTAGACAATTTCCAAAAATCTTCTTCCTATAATTTTTACACATTTGATGATCAAGAATATTTCCATCATGGAATTTATTTGAGGAACAACCCATATTAGATTATATTTTTCTCTTCTTGTCACCGGGACCATGATACCATTGAGAGTCATAGATCTCTATTTCAAACAATAGGGTAGAACAAAAAATGTCTTCATAACTGTCAAAGTCTCGAATAGACAATGTTTTTTCTAGATTAAACTTTATTCAGCTAAAGTAGTGATCCACTGTACTTTCGGTGTTCAAGAAAAAGTTAGAGGCATACCTTTCAAGACATGTAATGTTTTCTTCATAGTCCCTAATGGATTGATCTTCCTTCTTCTTGAGTCCTAGGAACTCTATTTCTATCCTAAGATTGAGGGTTTGGGGTGAATATTTATTGAAAAACATTTTCTTGAATTCCTCCCAATATGTGGAATCAATTTACTCCGAGGGATTTGTATTCTTTATCAGTGTTTACCACTGATCTACTTACCCATCAAAATGACAGACCTCCGGTATGACTTTATATTCTTCTGATAATTGGAGGACAGATAATATCTTTTCAAATTAATTATTCCTCTGTTCATTGAGGAAGGGAACTGAAGATCAACTAAACATGGGATGCCTTTTCTACATGAAGGAGTGTGTTCCACATGATTAAACTTATTATTAATAACTAGATCTAGCTGAGCAAGTACTTTCATGAAATTGTCATCACCCATTCCTATCATATCATACATATCATTATGGAATTCTTCACATTACCTATCACATTTTTTGTCAGATCATGTACTATTATTTCCATCCATTAACTAAGAAAAATAACATACAATTAGAGGGCTTGAATACTAAAATATTGAGCATAAAAAGGAAACTTTGAAGATGAAAGGATAAAATATTAATGGAGAGGTATATCATAACTTGTGATTCAATATGTTTTAATCTAGGTTATCCATGATATATTTCATATCTTATATTATCATGGGATTTATTTTCATTCACATAATAATGGTTTTTACCAAAATCATTAATTTACCAAATAAAATCCTCCAGGAGTGTCAAACCAAGAGTGTAGCAAGGCCCGTTGTTCTACACCTGTTCATGCTCGAGTCTAGATCAAAGTAGTTTTTTAATGTTTTAACCCAAGATACATATGTTTTAGATCCACCTCTATATTTTTATATCTAAAAAGGTATGTATTTTCTTGATAAACCCACTACTATATACTTAACAAAATTTAGGGGTGTTTTGTTATACTTAATCTCATCCTTAAGGTTCTTACTAATATCCTCTTTTATTAATCTATAAAAAAACTAGTCCATACTAAGATAAAAACTATAGAGACCATATCCTTTTACAAAAAAACATTTCATGATTTTATCCATAATTACACTTCATATCACAAGCCATGGATCATGGAGTCTGGTGTCTTTGAATACCAAGTACAAAAAACAAAAAACACGGGGATAAAAAAAACTTCGTTATTTAATCTTTAAAAAGAGACCATTACATCTATTGTGATCATACATAAAAATAGGATAACATAGAGACAACATGAACACAAAGGTATGAGCTAAAAATCCCAACAACAGACTGAATATAAGAATAATTCTTTAGCATGTGGGTTAGAAGGAATAACTTGATGATATAAAAAGGCATGTAACATATATAATCATATCATAAAAACATGGGATCATATAAACATGGAGTCATAGTAATGTGGAAATAATATAAAAAATGAATTTATAATGATTCAAGGATAACCACCAAGACCGTTTCACAGGGAAGTACAAGCCATGTCCAACTGCCAAGACCCTCACACTTGGTAGTACAATCCAAGGATAACTAGAAATATTGTCGCACAAAACATCTCTTGAGGCTCACCTTTACCCAATAAACTTGAGTGATATCTGGGTACACCATATTAAATTTTCATGAATATTTTGGACGCATTATAAATCATACATAATAAATCGTACATAAACATAAGGGTACCCAAGGAAAGAAATCGGTATCATAATCATGTCATAAAGTATAATGAATTGGTGTATCATACAAGAGTCCATGAAATAAAGAAATTAAAACCTACATGGAAATTAATAAGGTAAAATATGAATACTTCATGTTAAGTTATTCCAAATATAATTTACAACATTAAAGAAGTGTATATAAAAAGTTTTAGCACTGAAACATTTTTGTGTTGTTGTAAAGAAAATACTATAGATCCTTCAAAATAGAAATAATAAAAATGTTTTATGTAAAACCAGAATAAAAACAAGATGGATTTCATAAAAAATAATAATTATATAAATACAGTGGTGGATTAAAACTTATTATATAGTTCACATGAAATTGGGTAAGAATTCGGGATGTTCCCTTAAAACATGTTTGCTTATTAAAAATATTTAGGATGGAATCACATAAAAACAAGTATATCCCTAAAAGAGAATTATTAAGGTTCATGATAAATGAATTCTTTACATGCAAAAAAATTATAATATTTACATAAAAATATAAGATAACTTTATTCTTGTAATAAGGAAGATGAAGTAACCCATAGGAATAATGGAAGTTTGGGTAGAATACCATACATATTATCGGTATGGTATCCGGTGTACTTAATAGGGATTAATGAGAGGTAAAAGGGTTTATAATGACTAATTAATCATTATGGAAGTATGGTGGAGGTGATAAATCATACCCCATCATTAGGGATTTTACATAGAAGGGATGAATATAGAATACATTCTTCGAGAACAGTGAAATAAAGAGGATCCCATACCTTAAGGATGATGATGTTATCCACCTGATACTAATGTCTCGAATAATCTAATTAGGTTCATTAATTAATAATTCAAAATCTATTTTACATTTAGAAAATTTATTATAACTCTTTTTAGAACATTCGTAACCTTTTTTATTAGATATGAGGTTCAGTTTCATTGTTCAGGTTCTTTTGCTTCCATGTTTTTAATGATCGGTTCACTTATTCATGATAAGACACACATGCAACAGTGTATATAATATTTTCAAAATTCAAATCATAGAAGTGTCAAAATTATGTTCAAATGTCACATAGTATTTATTAGTTCATTGTGTTGTGATTTTTTATGATTATATGACAGAATTATAATAAAGGAACTTCCATTTGATAAAACATTGAATTGTTACATTATTCCTCCCTTATGAAATTTCTCCATCAATATTTCGTTTTTCTTTATAAGAAATATACAAGTGTGGGTACTATTACTTCATTACCTCCTCTAGATCCCATGTTTCCACTTAGGACTTAGGGTTCCACCATAGTACTTTCACTACGTGAGTAAAATTGATACATAGAACTTTATCTCTTATATCCCAGATCTTCACTAGCTACTCTTCGTAAGAAATATCATCCTCCAAATATACCACCTCTGAAGATAGTACATGTGATGTATTTAGAATGTAATTTATTAATAGGGATATATGGAAGAAATCATGTACTTCTTCCATGGTAGGTGGAAGTTCTAGTTGATAGGTCACATCCCCAAAATGATCATGAATCTCAAAGGGTCTGATGTACCTTGTACTTAAATTTCCTTTTTTCCCAAACCTCACAACCATCTTCCATGGAGATATGTGAAGAAATACCATGTCTCCAACATTGAACCCAAGGTCTCATCAATGATAGTTGGCATAACTCTTCTATCGACTTTGGGATTCCCCGATGTGTGGCTGAATGGTTTTCACATTCTCCACCATTTCTTGGACCATTTCAATTCATACCTGCTTAAACTCACCAACATCATCCCAACAGACCACTTTTATGCACATTTTCTCATAAACGGATTTGTATGGTGTCATTCAAATGATTGAGTGGAAACTATTATTATAGTACAATTCAACCAATTAATGTTGTTGGTCACATCCTCTTTTGTTGTCCATATAAAATGATATCAACATATCTTCTAGTGTTTGAATAGATTGGTCAGATTAGCAATCAGTTTGAGGATGATAGGCCATACTGACGTTCGGTTTAGTTCTTAAAGAATATTGATGACTTTTCCAGAACATAGAGTTGAATCTCAAATCTCTATTAGATACAATATATATTGCGACTCCAGGAATTATTACCACCCCTTTGATATATATTTTGGAAATTTTATCCAATTATAATTCCTCTCGAATTTAAATGAAGTGATTTATCTTTGTAAGATGATCCAAAATGACCCATATAGAATTATTTCTCCTAGATGTCCTTGGAAGTCTAGTGAAAAAGTCCATGGTGATGTTCTCCCACTTCTATGTTGGTATGGGTAGTGGTTGCATCATCTCCTTATTCTTTTACCTTTAAGCCTTCAATGGTTGAAATACCAGGAACATTGATGTGTACTCAGCAATTTCCTTCTTCATATTGTCCCACCAAAAGTTCTCTAGGAGATCTCAATACATCTAAGCGCTTTTTGGGTGAATAAATAATGTTGAGCTATGTGCGTCAATCAAAATCTACTTTTTTTCTCTAGATCAGATGGTACACATAATCATGACCCATATCTTACAACTCTTCCCTCATAAGTCATGAACTTATAGGATTTCCCATTTTTAATGGCTTCAATCCTTTTCTAAATTTCCATATCTTTTATCTAAGCATCCTTTATCTTAATCATGAGGGAGGGTTGAGCAATCATTTGAGAATGGATTGATTATTTTTATCCTTTAATGATTCCAATGTCCATCCTCTACAAATATGAGAATATAGGATCCTTTTAAATTCTCATCATTGATAAATATGCAGGGTCCTTTCTACTCAGAGAATCTGCCACCTTGTTTGCCTTACCAGGATGGTAGTGGATTGAGCATTTATAATCCTTGATGAGATCTATCCATACTCACTAGCTCATATTATGATTTTTTGTGTGATTATATATTTGAGACTATTGTGATCAGTATATAACTCACACTTCTCCCCTAGAGATAATGCTGTCAGATTTTTAATGAAAAGATCATAGTCACCAACTCCAGATCATTCATATGATAGTTTTTCTCATTGATTTTCAGTTTCCTTGGGGACTATGATATAACTTTATTAGTTTGCATCAACACACATCCTATGACATACCTTATTGTATGTTGTTGTTTATTGCCTCTAACAACCCTCAACATAGGGAAATTGTCCACATAATTCCCATGCTCTTTGCAGTTTTAACACTGCACTACAGTTTGTGTGTTGATATAAACCATCCTTCATTATTTCTAATTAGTGGGATTCTTCATATCCCATCGGCATTTTTTAGACATATGTCCAAACTTTCAAAATTTGAAGCAATTCTTCGTTCCCTTAAGATAGTTCCCATGATGGTTCTTCCCATAATTTTTACATGTGGTATGATCAAGCTTCTTCCCACCATGAAATTTATCTACGGAACTACCCTTATTAGATCCCATTTTCTTTTTATTTTATTCGGGTCATTAATACCACTGAAAGTCTCCAATATCCATTTCAATGTTAAGGGCACAATGAAAAATATCATCATAACCATCGAAGTCTTGAACCACCAACTCTTTTCATAGAATCAGATTTAGTCTGCTAAAAAAGATATCAACATTTCTTTTGCTGATCCATACCAATCCATATGCGTACTTGGATTCCTTGAAATTTTTTCTCTATATGACCTAATGGATCCATATTCTTTCTAATTGATTATAAGGAACACTATATACATCTTAAAATGAAGGTTTTTGGGAAAATTTTTACTGCAAAAAATTTTCTTTAATTCCTCCCAATCCATGGAATTAATTTCTACACGGGGCTTCATATTCATGATCAGTGTCCACCATTGATCATATTCCCTAACAATATGATAGACCACCAGTATGACTTTCTCTTCATTTAAACATTTAAGTATAGATAATATCTTTTCAAAGGAGTGAATCCATTATTCTATGATGAGGGGATATAAAGATCCACTTAACATGGGAGGACATTGCCGCATGACAGATTCAATAGAAACTTTCTCTTTCCTTGGAGGAGGAGGGTTTTCAACATGATTCAAGTTATTATTCATATGTTAAGAAAGCTAAGAAAGTAGAATAATGATTTTTGAGAAACCATTCCCACCATATTGATCATATTATTTGGTAAATCCTTACATTACCTTTCACATATATTATTGGAACATGTTCTTCGATTTCCCACCATTGTATAGGAAAATTAACATTAATTTAGAGGGATTGAATATATAGATATTGAGCATAAAAAAAGAAACATTGAACATAAAAGGATAAACCTATAAAGATGAAGTATATCATAACTTGTGATTATGTAGGTTTCAATCTAAGTTATTCATGCTCTATTTCAAATTCTATATTCTTATGGTATTTTTTTCATTACCTTAATAGTGGGTTGTACCAAGATCATGGATTTACCAAAGAAAATACCCCCAAGAGTGTAAAACCATGAGTGTATAAAGAGTAGTCGACGTGCACCAATTCCTGTTTGAGTCTATCTCAATGAAGTGTTTCTAGGTTTTACACCTAGATATATCGGTGACAGAGCCACATATAGCTATTTGTATCCAAACAAGGATGCATGTTTTTTGATAAAGCACTAACAATATACATAACAAAATTTATGGGTGTTTTCTTATATTTAGTCACATCATTATGGTTTTTCCTAATGTTATCTTTTATTAATCTCCAAAAATAACTAGGCCGTCCTCCGATACCAATTATAGAGACCGTATAATTTTACAGAAGAAATTAAATGATTTTTAAAATAATTATAAATCAGTGTACAAGCCATGGATTGTGTAGTCTAGTGTCTTTGATGACTAGGTTCATAAAACTAGAAACACAGGACTAAAAAACAATTAAATTAATCTTCAACAAGATCAAACTTCAATTGTGCTCATACATCTTCATAATATAACCAAGGGATAACATAGATAAAATTATGAGTTATAAATATCAGTAAGGGAGTAATCATAAGAATAAATATTTGGCACATGGGTCAGAAGGCATAACATGAAGACATAAAAGGCATGTAATATATGGAATCGCAACATATATACATAGAATCATATAAACATGGAGTCATAGTAATGTGGAAGGAACATAAAACATGAATTTAACAAGGTTCAAGGCTCACCTCCAAGACTATTTTTCATAGTATCACATGCCAAGGCTGACCACCATGATCGTCGCACATGGTAGCACAAGCCAATGCTAACCTCCAAGACTGTTGCACAAAATGTCAATTGAGAATCAACTTTACCCAATGAATTGGAGTGCTATCTGGGTCCACCCATCATAAATTTTAATGAATATATTTTCCCCATTAATAATAATACATAATCAACCATACATAACCATAAGTGTACCCCTGGAAAGAATTGGGTACCATAATCATGTCATAAAACCTAATGAATGGGTATATCATACATGTGTTCGTGAAATAAAGGACTTAAAACATACATAGAAATTAACAATGTAAAATAATAATATACCATGTTATATGATTTCAAACAAAATTAACAACATGAACGAAGAATATTTAATAAATTTTTTCATTAAAACGTTTTTGTGCAGTTTTAAGTAAAATACTATAGACAATTTAAAATAGGAAAGGGAATAATATTTTATATAAAACCAGACGTAAACAAAAAACGTTTTCATAATAAAAATAATGATTTTGAAAAACGAAATGGTGCATTAAAATATAATATATAGTTCACATGAAATAGGCTATGAATTCGAGAAGTCACCTAAAACATGTTTTCTTATTTAAAAGTATTGTGGAGGGAATCATATAAAAAAATGTATATGCCTAAAAGAGAATGATTAAGGGTTATGACAAATGAATTTGGTATATTGACAATAAATTTATAATATTCACATAAAATGATAAGATAAATTTATCTCTGTAATAATAAAAATGAAGCATCCCAAAGGAATGAAGGAGGTTCAGGTAAAATCCCTTACAAATTATCGGCATGGTAACGAGTGTACTTAAGAGGGATTAATGAAAGAGAAAGGGGTTTATAATCACATAAACATCATGAGTGATGTATGGGGTAGGTGGGAAATAATACTCCATCATTATAGATTATATATAAATGTGAATAACATAGAGGAAATTATTCAATAAGAGTAAAATAAATATGATCCCTTACCTTAAGTTCGATGGTGTTCTCTACATGATATTATTGACTTGAATAGTCAAATTAGGTTCATTAATTATTAATTCCATAAACTAATTTAAATTATATGCTTTTGTATAACCTTTTTCAGTTCATTCATATACTATTTTATTTGTTATGATGTTCAATTTCATTGTTTAGGTCTGTTTGCTTCCTTGGTTTTACTGATTGGTTCACTTATTCACATTCGGAAGCACAAGCATGATGAGATTGGTTTTATGGAATTGGATATATGTTTTATTATTTAAAATATAGAAGGTTACATGGTTATAAATTTAATTTAGTTACTTGTAGTGAAGGTAAGTCATTATATAAAACTTTAGTAACAACCTTTTGGGTTAATTGATGGGTTTTTACCACAATTCACATGTTTTGTTTAATAAATCAAAACTATGGTTAAAAAATGTTTAAAAAACAATATATGGGAAATAATACATATGTTATGGTCTGGTTCAACCATGGAAATGGTTTCATAACTAGAATTGAAGATGGTAAAATAAATTGAAAATACATCATCCTTGATGGTGGTAAATTTACATATCTCACTTTACTGTTCCTAATGGTCAGTTATTATTCCCAAAAATTTATGTTTTTTTTCGGATACCAAAAATCATACTGATCGCAACCGTGTATGTCTGATTTTTGAAACTCAAATCATAAAAGTGTCAAAATTATGTTTAAGGGTCACACAGTACTTCGTAGTTCATTATTTTGTGATTTCATGAGACTCTATTACATAATTATAAGAAAGGAATTTATATAGATAATATATTGTGTCATTACATAACATCTCATGGAGACAACCTAATCTCTAAATTTATCTAAACCCTACTCTAATACCAAATGTAATAGCCCAAAATCCGCAATACTCGATCTGGTCCTACAGGATAAAAACAATATAATTGTGACCCAATTTCTATTCCAACAAAACAGAAAACATAAAAACTAAATAATGGATCACCTAAATACAAAAGGATATTTTTGGTTTATTGTTTTAGATAATTAGGATAAAATCTTACATATCATAAAATAATAAAAAACTTTCCCATAGAAATCTGCATTATATCCCAAAATTTCTTCATGTATAACAACCATCATAGATAAATCCTACTTAAAAACATTACTCATAACCTATGAAAATGGAAACATAAGAAAATAGTGAGATCATATGGTCATTAATAGTAATAATGAGACATATTTAAGGATAATATAAGGTTATGGGATCCGAAAAATAACTTTTAGAGATAATACCCCACATGTCAAAGATCTTATACAAGAGTCATGGAATAAATATTGGAAGTTATATTGACTTGAATAATAAGGATATCAATGAAAATAATCCATCAGATCATATCATTGAGATTTGAAATGAAATTTTGGCATGCACAAACACATGTAATATCATTCCCAATAAGTCAATGATCATTTTCAAAACGTGTCATGAAACATCATAGATGCGGCACCTACTAGGCAAGAAACACCATCATCCCTAGTAACAATCGCTTCATTATAGTGGATTGGGTTTTCACTTCTTCCCATAGTGTAGCAATCTCATCATCTTGTTTCCCATCATTACCTCATGATATATAAATCATTACCCAATGCATTGGAGGGAGATATTGGTTAAACCAGTAAAATAGTGAGAACCATGCATATGGGTTCAACAAGAACGTAAATCATTCATCATAAAACTAAAATAAACATATATACAATATTCATTATATCCTTCATTCGTAACCCAAATAGAGCATAAGTTACATAAAAATAATGTTATCATAGATGGAAAATGGTTTTCAAAGATCATTTGAAATATTTTTTTGAGAAAAATATCCCTTCCAATTTAAAAATATTTTTTTATAAAGCATAAAAAATTTATAAATAAAATTAATTGAAAATAAAAATAAAAAAATTATTCTCTAAAATCTATTTCAAACAATTTAAAATATTTCAATTAAAAATACATAAAAGATTATTTAAAACACTTTTTTTAAAAAAATAGAAAACATTATTTCAAATAAATATAGATTTTTGACTAAAGATAGAATAAAATTAGTTGAAAATAATAATATCATTAAAATATTAATATTTATTATAAAAAATTTTAAATTGATTTATATGCACCACATATAATAATATAGGTCCATAAAATAACATGTGTCTCAAAGAAGGTAAATTTAGACAAAATTACCTTGCAAATTTGGTAACATTTGAACTGTAAACCCTATAAAAAAGAGATGATAAAATATATATTAAAATACACATAAATATAATGATAAGGGTTATATAATAAATTTAATTTAATTTTATACACCAAAAAAATAATGAGTGGTGAATATGGCATAAGTCTCATAGAAATAAAAGTGAGTTTAGAAATCCCATTACCACTAGAGAAACATTTTATTCATGAGCCTCTCGAAAAATGAAAATCAATTGAAACTTTTAATAATGTAAAATAAAATTAAATCTCTGATATAAAACTTAATAATTCATTATATTTACCACAAAATAATAATTATGGGTGAATAAAGTTTATATCTTTAAAAGTGAGATGGGAAAACCCTTACCTTAAGTCTTCAATTCTTTCCTACATGTTCAATCCTTGGGTATAATAAGTATAAGTTTAATATCCTTCTAAAATAGAACCATGTTATTATATATCAAACCATATATGATTTTATTATGAAATTATATTACCTTTTTATTAATAATTTCATGTTAAAGATAAATTTTGAATAATAAGGCTTTGTTTTTCATAAAAGATTGGATTTGTTATATTTTATTCCTCTTAATTGTTTATGGATCTCCATAATATAAACCATGATATAAATATAATATATATTCAGTATATATATATATTTATAATAATCTATAGTATTTATAAATATGAAATACAATACCTCATCCATGAAGTGGTAGGCTTTACGTATGCATGAATGCTGCTTCCATTTTCTGATCATATTGAAGAAAATAAAGTAAATGACATATATGTATATGTATATATATATATATTTATTTATTAAAATTACATTATCATTTATATTTAATATATATACTATATATTTATAAAACGCATATTAAATACATTTTAGGAAAATTTTCAATAAATCACATCACTTTGAGGGGGTGATAGTCTAGACGTCCACAAACGAAGTTATCATGTTCCCACAACATAGTATTCATAAAGAGTTTTTATTTAAAAATTTAAAAATGATTACTATATCATATATATCATATAAAAACACCCAATTATTTTTACCATCCTTGGATGGTAGAAATTTAAGAACAAACAATATTTGTTCGCGGGGCGGTAGTTCGCCATACACACGATTGATGATAGGGTGTCAAATTTGATGGATGTTTGTGTGAGTGTAGTTAGTAACCTAATTGTAACAACATATTAGTATATTTAGGATTATAAGGCTATTATATAAGAAAATAATAAGAATAATTGAGGGTGTTTAGTAATAAATGAAATGATAGTGCTTGTTGAAGGACTTTACCACTTTTTTGGGTAACTCTATTTAGTTTTCACCAAAGGGATTTTTTTGGTTGGATTTATTTCCAATGTGAGGCCTCTAGGATTAATGGAGGTATGTTTGGATGAAATTTCGTTAGATTATGGTCTAGAAAAATGGATTTATAGGTGTTAATAAAAGAGAATAAGGTTTACCCTTTTTTAAGAGATGGGAGGGGACATTTTGGATTTCTCAAGAAATTAATTGATAATAAATAAAATATAAATCAAAATACCTAAAAAACCATTTATTATATGATAATAGATTTTATGGTTGTAATATATTCAAACAATATATTTTAGACGTTTGTAATTTTAATTGTGAACTTTATCATTTAGATTAACCATGTGTTAACCCATTATAATCCTAACAACCTTCATAATTTTTTTGATATTAAAAGTTTGTAGTTTTTATATATATGGTTTCAATTACAAATAAATAAAAAATTTATAAAACTTATAATAATATAGTAATCATATTATAATTTTAAAATATTTTTATTTTTTAGGCAATTTAATAAAATATTTTGATAAAATATCATTACTGTCAATTTTAAAACAATTCATTACTTTGACTTTAAGAAAATGAATAAAGTAAGATAATATGGAACCAAATAATTTAATACACCCCTATAATTTCATGTTCTCCTAAAAATTTATTTGGGAAACTTAATTAATTAAAATTATATTTATTTAAATATTCTTAATATCATTCAATTGATTTTTTCATTAACAATATAATTACTGCATTATCATTGTGAAACTCTTTATGCTAATTATTTATTAAATTAAAATTAAAAATAAATTTCCATGATGTATAAAACGTTTTATATTTCATAATAATAATTTTATTTGATCATATATTCTATTTAACAATATATAAAAGAAATTGACTTGTTAAACATAAGAGTGGCATTTTGTCACTCTCTTTTATTTTAAAATTTTCTACGTGATATTCATGGAAAAGTGTCCATTAAATAGTGAAGTTTAAAATGTAATTTTTTTAATCATAGAAATAATTTATCCAATAATGTTTCGTAAAATTTTAGGGTAATTTATTAATATTTATTAAATTATTTTTACACTTATTAACTCTATTCAACATTATCTGCGGTAATAAAAATATTTCAAAGTTACTATTCACAATGTACAAAAACATGACCACTTTAATAATTTTTGAATACATGATTAAAAATATTGTATCTATTTTAAAGAATTAAATTCATATAATATGCATAAATTAATTTCAAAATAATTTCACAAACGATACGAAAAAGTATGTTTTTAAAGTAAAAGTGTTCTTTAGTTTTAAAAGTTTTTATTTCTAATTTCAATGTGAAACTGATTTCAATTACCCAAAATGGATTTATTAGTGTAAACTTGATCTATTTATACTTTAAAACTAATTAAAAATATAATTTATCTATATTAATAAATTATAATAATGTAATATTTTAATTAAAATGGAGTGTTCTCACTATTCATCAAAAATGAAACATATCAAAAAAATACCAAAAAAATTACTTGATACAATTTTGGAAATAAGAATTCAAAAACTAAGTTTCTTTTTCAAGCATAAATTTTAAAATTTCAAAAATTTAGTTTTAGAATAGGTATACCATTAAAAGAAATAAAACTAATTTTAGAAATATATAGGTTTTAATAAATGAATTTAACTAATATCATGTATAGAAAATTGATAGGAAGACTGTTAAACATTATATTAAATATATATTTCATTAATATAATAAAAAATGTGTCATTTTTTATTTATTGGTATAAAAGAAACTTGTACATTTTTAAATACTTTTCTAAAAAAACATTTCCTTTTATACTAAAAAGGGTTTTGTTTTCATTTATAACTAATTAGTCGCCAAAAAAGTAACTAAATATATACATGTATAAAACATATTTTTATAATTCTATTTTTCATGTTCAAATCATCCATTCTAACAGCTACATTATAATCTGTCTCGTTTTAATAATTACAATAACAAAATTTAATGTTGTATGAACTTAGTGTTGTGTGTAACACATGCAAATATACGGTTTATTGTATCACAAGAATAACTTGTTGTACTATGACACACAAGAAATCAAATAATATTAATATATTTGAAAAGTAAATTCATAAAAAATAAGGTTATTACATTCAATTTCTGTGGCACATATATGTACGGTATAACATTATGTAATTTGTGGGTTCCTATATAGCCCACCAATAATTGGTTAAAATTTTATATCTCCTGAGATAATTAGGAGATATATGTTTTGATTCTCGATCTATATAGGTAAAACAATTTGATTCCTATTATACTATGGGATATAAGTAACGATCTATGATACATTATTTTAGTATTTGATTGTTTATTTTGTTCATATATCTATGTTATATGTCGATATTATTCCCCATAGATCATGATTATTTTCTATTTTTTCCCACTTTTAATCTATTCCATATATTGGATCATTAAATTTTATATGTCCTTTTATGATTCCATATTGAATTGTTTTTTGGTTCCATTATCCTTTTAATTAGATATTTCTCCCATTGTCATTTTTTTCTTATATGGTTATGATTTAACCATTTATGACTCATTGATAGGTTTTTCATTATAAAAAGTTTGTATTCGCTCCTCCTTACCATTTCCCGAGGAAATTATATATAGGTCTATATTCATAATGTTATTTTATGTAGTGATTTTTATGATAGGTGTTGAAGTGATAATGGGTAGTAATATTTTTATAAAGCTAATCTCCAAAGACAATAGGGATTTTTGTTTTGGGATTGTGTGAATTTATGTGATAAAATATTAAAATTATGGATTTAATTTTTGATATATGTGTACGATGATTGGTTAATCATATTCGGTATCATAGATAATGTGTTATATTAATAAACCCTAGAGTGCAGGTCTATGCAATTTCCCTAATCATCTTTATTGTGTGACCCATATGAATATCCCAACAAGGACAACTAAGTGTAATTATTTTGAGATGTTTTCACACCACTTCAACTATTACCATATTCTATACTCATTATAATTTTTTTGATACCACATGGAAACTTCTATGTAATCCTAGAAAGTAATCCTCAATCATGTTTAAGATAGGTAGTGGTGGCCCAAAAAACTGGACGTTCTTCTTTTAAGAAAAAAACGATAGTGGTCTCTCCATAGAAGAAATCAACAATCTATTAAATATGAATTTCCACCATATGGTTCTCAAGAATCAATAGAACTATAAAATGATATTAATAATATATAAAGGATTCATATTATATAAATTTAAATCCTATAATGTTGAGATCATAATTTATGGGGAATACTATTTTTCCCATAGTATGAAATTACACATTTCATATATAGTGTTTTTGAAAAAAAAAATTACCAAGTTTATAGATAATATATTTAATGGAAACATACAATCTATAAGTTATAGGTCACCTTATAGGAAATTATATAGTTGGATTCATTAATAGTGTTTTAATTAACTTCTCTATTGGGATCTTATTCAAACATGATTAGAGGTGATTTACTCAAAATCACTAGTTATGAGTATCTTACAACATCACTATAACATGAATGTCATAAGGGGAAATTGTAACCACATAAGTACTATGTAAAACCCTATGAATAGTAAAAATATAAATTTGATAGAAAACTATATTTTCCATTAAAATATTAACAATGTAAATATTTTATTAGAATCGATTTTAAAATTTCATTTGTTTATTAATATTAAAAAGAAAACAATAAATAAATTTATAATCTACATTCTTCTTAGTTTTGGTATAAAAACATTTTTATACTTGAAAAATATTTTTTGGAATACTATTATTCAACACGCTTAACGAGTTTATTTTAAAATTAATTTGTACAACATTTAGAAACATAATTTGATAAAATATATTCCATATTTTAAAATTTATTTTCCAAATTTTTTAATTAGTCAACTTTTATATTATGTCGTTGTGAATAGTAAAAGAGTTAAAACTTTGTTACCTCGGTTAAAGTTATTATAGGTTTACCATCGGGGTTAGAAAAAAATATATGGTTATAATTTATATTTAAACAAGTCTAAATAATATTTTATAACAAATTTGTGAATTAAAATCATATAATATTTTAATAGGACTCGTTTAGAAGAATTTTTATTAAGTATGAAATTATTAAATATTAATCTTTTGAAAAATTCCATGTGTGTCCTCTATCTTTCTTATAAAAGGATACAAAATATCCTCTCCTACTCAAATGTCAAGAGATTTATATATCATAAATTACCTTACCTAATAAATTATTTACATTACTACTTACACCCTAGATATCTATGTTTAATATGAATACTATCCTTTCGAGTCTTAATGTGTATGCCAAAGGAGGTTTCTCAATGAATAGATATAACTCTACAATCAATATTATTTCTTGTCTACCTCCTCTAAATATATGGTATCAATTTAAAAATATTTAATTTAGTATATTCATTATAATAAATTTCAAATATGATTATGTGTCACCCATTTTACACCTCCTTTCCACCAACTAGGTATTTAAATTATCACTCAGACATATGTGGTGATTACCACCTCCACATAGTGATATGACTCATTTTATAACACCATCATTCTTTGTTGGTTATTAAGTTGTATTTAGTGTGTATATATATTATTTAGGAAATAATTATAAAATGTTAATGATTTTAATTTATCAAAATTATTTCTCTTCAATTCATTGGAAAATGATAACATTGCCTGTGCGTATATGTGGACTACAACATCCACATAGAGATGTGATTTTTTTCGTCACTATTTTATATGAATAATAATAAAAGATTATAAGATGAATCAAAATGATAATTATTTCATGATTAATACTATATAGATAATTAAACCATGACTTGGGTGTATGTTTTGTAAATATCGAACCGAAGCATGCATGGAAAAAAGTACATTTTCACCCTAATGTTCGGATTATTATGAAATTATTAATAAAATGATAGTTTGAAATTATAAAGAAATGATACATATTATGATATATATTAATATATCTGTAATATATATAATAAATCTATATTTTTTATTCTAGATATTTGAATACATATGAAGCAATATAGAATTTTATGTAATGGATTTTTGTTTTAATCTCATTTTAATAAGGATTTTCTAAGGTTGAATTTTGATTGAAGGAAATTTTATGGTTCATTTCCATAAAACTATATCAATTTTATTTTTATGTAGTTATTTTATTATTTTTTATGTATTACTACCATTTTCTTTTTTTATAATTTATACGAGCGAGAAAATGTTTATAAATAAATTTTTGACTTTATTTTCCCTTTGGTATATAAAATTTTCCTTCCATCTACAAACACATTAGAATTATTTTATCAATGTTATTAACTACACATGAAATAATTTAAAATATTCATTTTCACTACTTTTTAATTTATTTACAAATGCTTAAAAGGATTATATTTTAAGAAAATGATTCATAAAAAAGTTATTCTTTTCTTTTTAAATTGTTGTGAATGAAAATTTTTCATTAATCATATATGACCCCAATAATATTTCCAAATGTATATGGTATTCGTTACATTGAATATTATATTACAGGATTCCTTATTTGTTTTCAAAGACACAATTTTTTAGAAAGAAAAATTGGATTATTTAGTTAAAATTATATCCAATGAAATGATTATTTTATCATATTTTCAAATAATAGTTTGAATGATCTTGGAAAGTTATATTTCATTTATTTAGAAACCATTTACAGGTTTTTTTATTCACTAAGGATTTTATCTTATGAAGTCACCCAGTTCTTTTCAATGGATAGTGTAAAGTGATGATGATCTATGGATGATTCTATAAAACCTATTTATTTCCCTCAGGTTAAATAAGCTATGATGAAACCATTATGAAACCCATTTATTTTCCAAGGTTTATATGATGATGAAACTATAAATGTCCTTATGATATTTTGAACCATTTACGGTTAATGTTATGTGTTGGTTTGGTCCAATATAGGCATCCAATGAATTATATAAATATGGAAAACACATGATATTACTATGATATATGTTGTCCCTATTTAATGTTGATAATATTATGCATAGTCCTCGTTTCATGTCTACATTATTATTCATGGACTTTTTTTCATGTCCATAATTTTATGGCGGGGCCTGATCACATGTACTTAAAATAATTTTTAATCTTTTTACTATTTATACATCTTCATAAAGTTATTTTTTTTATGTTTTTAATATATTCATTTATTTGTTATACACTCACTAGGGTTGTGATTGATTATATTTTAATCCAAACTATTATGAATTTTTTATTATCTTATGAATAATATTTACTCAATGAATCATTATTAAGGATATTTATTTTATTCGGAATGCAATTATTATGTTATGATCCTATTTTTATAACCTTATACTGACGTCTTATTTTTTATTAATATCTACTATTTTTCCGTTACTGATCAAAGAATATCATCATTTCTTATGTTCTCAATCATAATTTTTTTCTAGAAGGATCATTGTATTATATGTCTAGAAGGGTATTAATTTGAATAAATTTGTGGCAGGTGTTAATTATCCTTTATAAAATAAGATTTTTAAATATCTAATTTTTAAATACACTAAACCATTATGGTTTTGGGGAGTGTATAATTGTCTTATGTAAAGTATATTTATATATAATAATGTGATATTTATATTTGTTATGCATTGCCACCTCAAGACAAAAACCAAATAGTTCCCCTAAAAAAGTAATAAAAATATGATTATATTTGGACGAGTGAAATTTATTTTAAAGTTTAGGAAGAAATATACTTCTCTAATTCCAATGAGAAAATAATTCCCTTTTTTGTGATTTGTGTTAGTAAGTATGAATAATAATAATACAAAGATGATTTGGGACATGATTAAAATTTTGTGAAACATAAATTGTAGGAATATATTGAGGATTTCACTCATATTGATGAACATTAAGAATTTTTAATTACCCAAAATCAATTACAATATCATCATTTTCAATCTCTTTCCGAAATTCTACTTTTAACTACCTCATAAAAATGTTCCAATGATAAATGAAAAAGTTTGGATACATTAATATCCCACCCTTATCATTAGTGTTTTGAGACCATATAAACTGAACAATGATATACTAAATATGAGTATATGAAATAGATTCTCATTAAATTTAATGTTTAGTTTCTTAGGGGAAAGAAACCCGCTCAGTGTAATTTCTAGGAAGAATCTTCCATTCTTAATCTATCAATTATGATAAAAATTATTAGAATATTTGATAAATCAAATAATTGTTTTAACTTCTAGTTGATATAATACTACATCAACCTATTTGGTTATTTGTAGCTCTAGGTGATTACTAGTATCTCCCCACATTAGGTTGAAATCATCATCCTGTTCAGGAAATTCATCAACCATTAGTTCAAATATTCCAGCAATACCATTCTTGAATAAGTGTTCCACTCAAAATTGAACATAGGAAAAAGAATAACTATTAGAAATATTTCATAATATCACATACTAGTTAAATAAATTGAAGGCCGACATACATTTTTATAGTTGGGAGAATATCTTAAACCAACTGGTGTGATTTTACTCATCCTCTACCCATCTTTGGGGTCCCAAACATTTCTATGTTCAATGGAACATATGATCATAAAAAATAGTTTTTTGACATTTCACCCACATGTGGATGTTTAAAAGGACCACCATTTATATATAAGGAAACTAAACATATATTATTTTTGTAATACTATGAAGGTATTACATTTTTTAATATAGAAACCTTATCATCAGGTGTTTTTTAGTTGAGAATATATCTTTTGATAATTTCTCTAATAATTCGGCTCAACCCTATAAAAAATAACCATTTATGACTTCTATAACTCATAGTAATACTATAAAGGTATATTCATAAAAATTATCCAAGGTCTCACTTATTCCATAGGCATACACCTTACCCAAGAGTATCTATTAGATATTTTTTTGTAGAATATGTAATATGATTTAGAAACCATGAACTATCTATAGAACTAACACAATGGTTTTTTAGAATACATTATAATATTAAAAAATTTGAAGATTCTATTCAGTGTTACTAAAAAAATATAATTAACCACTTAAAAAGAATATTGTTATGGAAAATTTAAATCAAAATTTTATAATCTTATATTAGAATCAGTACATCCTAAAATCAAGAAACTGAGGAACAATGAAAATTAAAAAAATAATACAACTTATTCCTTTTAAAATAATTCAATTTTTTATTACCTTATATTTTATTAGAAAAGAACCTAATATATCTACTATTACTAAATAAGTCAGGTGAATAAGGGTTGAATAATCATCTACTTTATTTTCCATATCATTATATATTGGTTCACATGATTTTGGAATTATTCATGTTTTATTACTTGCTATAAAATTAGTTTTTTTGAAGTTAAAGTGGTTTTTAAGTGTCCCAAGGAACATGTGACATGTGTCTCATACACACTCTAAACATATTGAAATAGATTGTTAAATTTACAATCAAAAAATGCACAAAATTTTGTAAAATATGATTTGAATGTTGGTGTAACATCTATAAGAATTCATAAATGAATGACTGAGTCAGCCATTCATGACTCCAATTCTGAATAAAAATATATCTAAAGAAAATTACTCAGCAAAAAAACATAATAATTGATATAATTAGTGTAAGAATAATAAAGAGAAAGAGTAGGATTCCCCAACATTTCTCAAATTATTCCAAAAATTTATTGGATTAATGACCTGATTATTAAGAAGATAATCTTTTTCTCACTAAAAGAGATTCTATTCTGATGTATAGAACTAGTTATCATCAATAAATTTTATATTTTCAATAGATTTGTGTGATGATTAATATCTATATTATTAAATTGTATCCACTATTTCCATATCTAGGTATCACCGAGGTTCATGTATTTTTGTCCTAGTTCTAAAAAATAAACCCCAACTAAAATAATGGAATTTTTATTTAATCTTAGAAGGATTAAGAGTGTGGCCCATACATTTCTCCAAATATTTTTCAACAATAACATTTATATATCCAACCAAATTATTAAGAAATTATTTTCACCTTTATCTATTCCTTAGAGTGTGAAATTGAGATTGAGATATCTAGGGATGATTCATTTAATGAAAAAATCACTCATTACACAATATATGGAGAATATTTATGTTCCCAATTTCAAATCCAAATCTAATCACCAGGTTTATCACCTAAAAATAGGTTATCATCTACCAATAATATTATTATGAAATGAGGTGTCTAAAATATTATTATTGTTATCATTTTCCCAAATTAATTAGTGAAATATATACCAAAATTTAAATCAAGCAATTACTAAAAGGGAATGAATATCATGGAAGATTAATTTTGAGCTTCTTTAAGAATAATTTTTCTTTATTATGTCACCATGATTCAAGATTCACAATAAATGGCTAAACCATATCAATAGTTTTAAATAATTATAACTATAATTGAAGATGTCAGGTGTATGGATAGACCCATACAACATCAACTTATTCAATAGAGCCCCACCCTAAGGGATAATCAAAAATATTTTCCCTATGGGGAAATATTGGTATCTTGTATCAATGGTCCTTCAAAAAATGAAGTGCCCCAACCTATAAGGATGTGATTATTTTCATACAACTCACCCCCTCTACAAGTGATTTATAGTCAATGTCCAATATTCGTAATCCCCAAGATTCCCCCATGATATTAAATTTTTATTGATCTAGGAATACCCCATCAATGTCTAAAATATCAATAATTTCATTCTTTTACAAACCATTACACAGACCTCATCTTAAACCATTTTAAACCCAAGTAAAATTGTACAAAGAATACTTACTAAATATAGTGATAAGTTTGAAAAATTTATGGGGTATATTGCTATAATCCTGAGTATTTTCTTAGGTACATCAATTTTTATTTATAGAATAACTTGATCGACCTCTCAAGGATTGAGATACCTAAGAAGGTGTTGTTGATGATCTATATTAACTAATTCACAATTAATTAATTGTTAGTGAACATAATATGGTAATGATTAATATTTAATGATGGAATTTATATGTTGATAAACAAAGGGACAGTATAGGGTGGGGAACCATAATGAAAATTTCTTCTATTTCATAACCATAGAATGATCATGCAACACATATAAATAATTCAATGATTTTCATGTCTCAAAGATAAATAAAAAAAGTATGATTCCTTTTGGTTGTTGTGGATGGACATATATTGTATCTATTATTTTTAGGAAAACCTATATATGATTCTAGAGATTAATATTCCCAAATATTTTATATTGAAATATTATCCTAATTATTTCCTCTACCACCAACTTTTAGGATGTAAAATCAAAGGATCTTATATATTTAAGGACAAACATAAACAATGATGGATTATGTAAGATATCAATCTTCCATTGAGGTATGGATAATTTTTTCTAAACCACTTGTGTTATATTAATTAATGTTCTAATGAGATTATTCTATGTTTTGGAAGTGTTTAGAAGGGTTTGAGTTCCTGAAGTTGTGGTTTTGGAGATGATACATAAGGTACATGGTTTGCGGGAAGTTTATCTAACTAAGAACATCAACCATGTACCCCTTAATGGACCTAGAATGGTTTGATAAAACATGTGAATGGGACCTAAAAACTATGAATACGTTACAATTTATTGTTGGTCCATATCACTTGTATTATGAATGTTTTGTCTAAAAGTGTTCATAAACTGTGTGAGGTATCCTGAATAGTGGGTGCATATGGTTGTTGCATAGTTTATAAAACCATGTTCCCAAATCCCATTACATATTAATAGAGATGGAAATGAATATGTTTCCCATATTTCCTTTAAATATATATTTCCCATTTTATACCCCTCTTGTATGTTCATTATCCATAAAAAGATCTTCCCTCTTCAACTTCTTGGTTTCTTGTGGATCTATGTAACAACCAGAGATTTTGTGAAATAATTTTTTAAATAATTTATTATTTAGATGTATTATGTCACACACAACACAAATTTTAGCTTGTGTTATGTGCAACACAGAGTTTATCTTTTATTACATGCAACCCTGAGTTTTTACAAAATGTGACTTACTATTAAGAAATAATTTTTTAATAAGATAGTTATCACCAATCCATTGGAATGGTGGGTATAAATAGGATTAAAAAATTATAAAAATATTTACTGTACACATTTTTATTTAATGAATTCCTTGGTGGCCAATTAATTAGAAAGGGAAATAAAACCCATTTGAAAACAAAAGGATTGTTTTTTTTAAAAAAACTATTTTTATCCGCATAATCAGATTTTTTTAATAAATTAAAAAAATCACTTTTGGTGAATAATTTTAATGAAATTTAAATATTATATATTCACTAAATTATTTATAATTAATTTTCTACCTTTTATTGACAAGTGATAAGAATCAATCTAATTTTATGCTTAAAAATATATATTTTCTAATAAAAGTTTTTTCTTATATTTGTAATCATGTATTGAAAATATTATTTGAATATTTAAGAAAAGTTATTTAAAATATTATGGTTTATTTTGTAAATCATATATTCAAAATTATATTCTTGTGTTATTGTGGGAATTTTTTGACCAGTTTGGTTTTTTGGTCAGTCGTGAAAAATATTGAAATTTAATAGAAAATTTCCTTTTTAATTAAATTATTTATAAAGATAAAATATAATTTAAATTTTTTTAAATTAAAATTAGTTTAATTATATATCTATTAATCTAATTTATTTCAATGCGATCATTTTAATTTTATAATTTTGATATAAAAATATTGTATAATTTTGAATTGTTTCACTTATAAAACTCGATTTGTCATCATATTTAGAAGATTAATTTTTCATTAAAAAATTCATTTAAATGAAAATAATTTTTAAAAAGGAATTTTATATTTTTAATCAGAATATTTTAAATTATTGAATAATTTCTGATTAAATTTTTACCATATTGAATTGTAAAAAAATCAAAATTTATTTACCACAGATAAGGTAAAAATGGGTTTATTTTGGGAAAATTAAAAATGATAATGGGTAAATTGAACTATTGTGTTTTATGAAATATATTTTATTGATATATTTTACCCTATAATGTCTAATTCTTGATAATAATATATTCCGGATCCTTGTGTCTTGAGAACATAGAGGGTACACCTTTTTATTCTCAAAGTATTTCAAGTGTACCAATTAACTCACTTAAAAAAGACTACCGACTATATTCTCCTATTAAAACCATAAAACAATTTGGGTTTATCCAATTATAACACTAATACATTGCGATATTCTCTACTATCATCTTATAGGCCATAATTTGGATAGAAACAAAACCTAAGAAGGATTCTAGTGCAAACCAATGCACAAAACCTCAAGAATAGGTAACATTCTTCAATGAGTGTTTTTATTTAATTTTTCCTCCACCCCATTTAATTATAATTAACACATTCTGATAAAATAAAATCATTATATTTTATATAAATATGTGTTTTATGTTAATATAAGAACCTAAAAATATACCCACATTCATCAAATGGGTTAAGAAATTTAATTTTGTGTGTACAACAGACAACTGCCTCGCAAACCGATGTAATTCATTTTTCCATTAACACCTATCATGGCTGGGATGGAGGATTTGTATAAAGTATGTATATTATATTTAAATTATAATTATAAATATTCAGTCATTATATTAAATATATCATTTTTACGTTCCATTTCGTTGGGGATTCGATAATGTTGCTCATGTGTATAACGGACTACCACCGCACAAAGTGTTGTGATTATTTTTTCACTAACACTTTACAACGAAGATAATAAGGATAAATTTAATGAATATATATGATATAAATGATATAATTATTTTCTAAATTATAAATTTATTATTCATAATTGATAATATATCATTTTTTTCTTACAATTTAATTCACTAAAATATGATAACGTCGTTCATGTACGTTTGAAATACCACCATTATATAGAAATGTTAATCTCTTTTCATCACCATAACACCTGAATGATATCTATAAGAATATTTAAATTTGTAATATAATACTATGACTGTTTTTTAAGGATAAAATATTACTTAAATTGTTTCCATAGTGATCATTGAAAAATGGAAATGTTACACATGCGTATGTATGACCTACCGTCCCTATGATAGTAAAATACTTCATTTATCACAATAATATTTCATGATTATTATTAAAATTATAATTTAGTATAAATATGATAATTATTTCATTATTATTATTCAGTAAATTATGGAACTAGGATCAAAGTAAGAGGAATGTAAATAAAAAATCAAAACATATACAAGAAACAATCGGTTATTACCTAAAACATGACATTAATAATGAATTATTAATACAAGGATAATAAATGGTCACAAGAAGACCATATGTGATATTATAAACATAATTATGGTTTAATAAATTTTTATAATGAAATTATATTTATTATACATGATTTTCAAAACTGTATGAAGGAAGTCGATAATTTTTGTAAGATATTTCTAGTCTCTCTGTAATTTTTGGGAGACATATGAAAATTCACTACTCCTTTTTCTTATGGGGTGTATTTACATACCATTTAAATTTTATGTCATGAATCTACATATTTTTATGATATATAATGTTTAATTTGATGATATTATTTATTGGTGATTACAATCCACAATATTACTAAAGATTTATGGAATTTTCGTCTCAATTTTATTTTTTCTGTGAAAAATACCATATTCATCATGTGTATCATTTATGTGATGTATATACCAACCATTAATGTCTTTGATAATTATTATCCTTGAAATTATTGGGACTTATATATATATTGGTTGATATTTATTTAATGGGACTTATAGTTTAGAATTTACCAAAATTGTTTGGGTTTTATTGTATAGTGTCATCATTTATCAAGATTATTTAGGTTTACGCATATGATTATGAAATATTATGATTAATCTCCAAATAAAATAATGAATTTCATTATAGTATAGTTATTTAATGGTAATACATAATTTCCCTTCATTATCCTCTTTTTGAGTACTCTTGAGTTGAAATAAATGTTTTTTATGAAGAACTGCCTTTATTTATCTCTTTAGTCGAAAAAAAATATTTCCATTAAAAATATGTTTTCAAAAAAATTATTCAAATTTTATAAAATTATGAAAATGATTTATTAATGAATTTTTTACCCATTTTTAATTTTTAAAAATTATTTTGAAAGGAAACTTCATGTTGTTTTCTAAACAATGTCCATATTTATTTTAGTAAAGATGTTAAATGAATTATTATATTATCATGTATTTAATGAATAGATTCTCTTACCATCATGAAAAGTATTTGATTTGAAGCTTCCTTTTTAAGCTTTATTGTTATTTACAAGGAAAATTATTTTCAAAATGTTTTATGTTTAAGAAAATTCAACTTAAGAAGGATATTTTCCTTTAAAAAATTTAATATATTTTTTTAATCTTCCTTTATAATACATAAAATTTATTCTATATAAAATTATTTCCCAAATGTTTTATGGATTTTTAGTTATGAAATTTTATTTCTAAAGAAATTTTATTTTCATAAATATATTTTTAAATTATTTATATATCCTCTACTATATGATTTCTAGATATTTTCGATGAAATGGAATTCCAAACTAATTTTATGGATTTGTAGTTTTGAAAAGTGATTTTGAAAGAAAATATATTTCCACCACTAAATGATCAAAGTGATCCTTCAATAAAAATTCCATCTTTGATGATATCCTTTGATGATACTTATGATTAAATGGGGATGTGATACAAGGATACCATTCATAATATTTCTCTGGATAATTTATTTTTATGATGAAAACATGTTCACAAAACCCATTTATATTTTATATGTCAAACCATGATTATAAACCCATTATTTCTTGTGGTTTATGATATGATGAAATTATGAAATTATTATGAAACCTATTTATTTTCCTAAAGCTATCATATGATGAAATATTTATGAAACCCATATCATTTAATCAGTTATGATATGATGAATGTTTTTCTGATCTTTTGGAACACATACATATGAATTTCATTATGTAAGGGGTGTTACCTATATCTCCACCCAATAAAGTAGGTAAATATTTATATCTAATGAGATAGATAATATTAAAGTGGGTTTTGAACCTAGTTTAGTAAGAGATGTTTTCTGTTGTGATGATTATGGGATTGAATCTTAACTACTTTGATGATTTGGAGAGTGAACCCAATCCATTATGATAACCTTGGAAGGGAGATTTTCGATGATTTATATCGTAGATTCCTCCTTCATATAGGCCTTATCTCACTTGAAATGGAATATGGTTTTAAGATTTGGCATAAAAAACCTCAACTTTCCATTTTCAGTAATGTTTTAACTCATGGGATCTAGAATTCACAACACGTTTTTTAGTTCTGAATTAGAAATATTTTTGAATAATTCTAAATTTTAGGGAATCTTTCATGATGTTTTTGGGAAAATAATTATTTTTGTGGGAATATAAAGGTTTTACATCAATCGTTGGATGGTGGAAGTCCAATTTTGGTGAGATCCCTCTCACGTAGTGGTAAATATATCTCTCTTAGGCCTCCGTCTCTCAATCCAAAATGCATAAATCTTGTGTGGGATAATTTATTCCTTTGGTATATTCCCATATGATGTTGACCACACAATTCATCTATAAGAAGTAGAGGTGTCTTGGGTTTTCCTCAATGTGGATCATTCCTAGCCTCTCCATTTAATAATCCTTCTTTGTGGGTAGGGAATGGAATAATGGTCTTATGCCCTCATTTATCTCTCACCCCTAGGTTACTATTTGAGTTTTCACCGATAAGGACACTTGTAACACCCCAAGCTTCCACGGTACGTTTACTTTCAAATAATGCAATGGCGTGCATTGTACGTAACATCGAGATTTTAACACACCATAACCAATCAAACTAGCCGTTATGAATAGTAATACCTAATTTTTGAAATTTTAAAAATTATATCTCTCAAAATGGACTTTATTTTTGTATTCGGAATATCCAAATTAGCCTAGGGTGAAATTTTGGTACTTTTCGGATAACTTTCATATTTTTATGAATAGTGAAAATTACTAAATTTTAATTAAAAACAACTTTTTTAATCAAAATAATTAATAGTGATAAATTATGAATTTGAGTGGTTTTAAAGTATATTTACAATATATTTTTACCATGTAATACAATGTGGTCATTGAACATAATTTCACATTTAAACCAGACATAAACAAGTGCCAATCTTTTGATAGTTATTATCTCTTAAAAACACGCTTTTCGTTTTAACAACGGGAATTAATTTTAAATTAATTTCTGCCACTTCTGTTTTTTGAATTTGTAAAAATGGATTCCATATTTGGAATCAGGATTTTCAAATTGTGTAAATAGGTAACTTTTATTTTTAGACAATTTGGATAATTACTTTGGTAAATATTTTATTTACCATGGTTAAAGCGTAAATCCGGTAAACAAGGGTTAAAAAAATATTATAATAAAACAAAATTACCATAAAACGTGTCTTAACCCTATTGGTTGATACATGGTCAACCATGGGAATCTTTGGGTCGATTTTGGACGCCATGGATCCACTTGTAAGTGATAATGACACTTTATATTAATTAAGTTAAAATAAATACAAAAATGACACAAGCATATATCTTTTAGCAAAAAAAATGTTATATTTTAGACTATAAATATTAATTATAAATATAAAAATATTTCATACATAATGATATTTTCTTTATAAATTTTATACATTAAATAAGTTAATTTATTTATGACACAATGGTGATGCAGTAATTACCATAATAGTGAAAAATTATAATAATTGATATTATAAATACCCAAATAAATTTAATATGAGACTTTTATTGAATTAAACTAATTTTCTAGGATAATATGACATATTAGGATTGATTTAATTAACTTTGTTCGAAGTAATCATTCTGTTATGTGTTTCAAAAAATCAACTATTGAATAGTATCAAAATTGACATAAAAGAGTTTTTAAAACAAATATTATATTATTAATTGATATTAAATTCCTAAAAATATAAGGTTCGGACAATAGACTTATCTCATGATAGGTAATTCATTAATGGACCACTTGGGGGTCTCTTGGATGTATATAGTAAGGTTATTAACCATATAATATAAAAATACAAAGAGACATTGTAAAAGTGAAACTAATTAACTAAGAGTTAATACTTAAAGATAAGGTTAATAAAATGACCCAAACCTGTGTAAATTCTATTGGTTGAGTTTTTGCCGACCCATACCCACCTTAACATTTAATAAATAAACTTTAGAGCCATTAGAACCCGAATATGAATTTATTATTAATTAATATTTCTAGCTTTTCCAAAGGTACTCCTCACCCCACTTATAAAAGGGAACTCCTCCTTCTCATTTATTCACACCTTCAAAGCCTTTTGGTGCGGCCAACCCCTGCCCAAATAATCTCTCAACTTCCCTAAATAAAACCTAGAGGCCTTAGTTTGATCAGAAAGCCAACCTAAGGAGCCCTTTTGATCAAATCAAAAGGAAGAACCCGAAGAAGAGGTAATGTTTTCACCACCCCTTTTCAAATTCTATTCTTCTTCCACTTCTTCTTTATTTTATTTTACCATTTTAAAATAATAAATCCAGTATCATATATATATTGTGATTTTATTATAAATATGGTACAACCATATTCAGTATTCTATCCATCCATTGAATAACATGTCACCATACGTGCGTACGTACGGCTTACTGTCTCCACGTCGTGGTGTAATTGTTATTCAATATATTATTATTTGGATGGGTATAATAATGATGTGTAACTAATGTAAATAGTAAATATAACATGATAATGATTCTGTATATATGATATACCATCCAATTATATATTATTTTAATATCAAAAGAATGATATTGTCACTCGTGCGTACGTACGGACTACCGTCTCAACGAACGCGATGAGATTCATTCTCCATCATATCCATTCAAGTATAATTATAATTTGATGATTTAAAAATAGTATCTAAGGACTTGATATCATTATGGATATGAATAATATACATCCCATTAATAACGAATATGGCTCGCATAACAAAGAATATAAAGTAAAATGAACCCATTAACACCCGAAATGACAATAATTCTAAGATATTATTAACAAATCAATGTTAAAAGATCATATATGATATCATATTAAGGTAAATGATACTTTTATAATTCAATAAAAATTATTTCACCATTATACAGGAGGTAAACCTACCGTCGACCAAGGAAAAGGTAAAAAGTATGGGGTTTCTTATCTCAATTTTAATTCCGTGAGAATTCCATTGTTCACCACTTATTTATTGCATGTGGTGTATGTGTACTGCCCATGATTGTATTTATTGTGTAATATACATTAACTTATGGGTATTTACATCATCATTTTATGATCCTTCTTTCATGGGTGCATGTTTCATAAGTTACCAAATCGATAAGGGAATTTGAGATTTCAATTTTCACTCATTCGGCTTTACACATATTTCATTGATTATATTACTCCAAGATTATGTGTGGAATCACTATTCATTTTATTATATCATAATTTCCACTCCCCTTATTGTGTATATACTTTGGATACACATAATCACTCCATTGATAATTCCCCAAGTCATCGATATGAATTTGATAAGAGTAATTTTAACTCATTCTCCATTTGTTGAGTTAAACATCCAATTCATTGGTGTTGTTTTTTTACAAGATTATGTGTGAATGTCCTTTGATTGATTTACACTAAATATCCAATCATATTTAGTGTATTTATATTTGTCACACATAATTATTTCATTGATTTATCCTTGACCTAAGGATATGGTCTTTATAAGAGAATTCATCTCAATTTATATTCCATTGAGACATCTTTGTTGTTATACACCAAATCACTTTTATATGGTGTATATAATGTACTTTGACATAGTATATCATGAATCCCTTTATTCTCATGATATTACAAAGTTTTGATTACCTAAATTATTTGTATTCATGTGTCTCTCTTTTGGTTAAAATCTCTAACTAAAATACCATTTTTAAATGTTTTAAGGACTTATTCTTCTAAATCTTGCTCATTAATGTCCATGTTTTAAAGTTTGTTTTAAGGATTTATATATATGGACATTAAAGTTTTAAAATTAAAACTCCTTTTAAAAGTTTCAATGTGGTATGGGACCATTTGATTCAAAAATCTATTTTAAATGGCTTCTTGACAAATAGTGTGACTTTTAAATGTTTTCAAGAAAAGGGGGATATTTCTCTCAAATAGTTTTGATGATTATTTTCATATATTTCGACATCCTTCATTATTCTTGATTGAGGTTAATGTGATAAAATACAATCTTTCATATTGTATCGAATGAGTTATGCTTGACTGTGGATGTGCTATTTTTATACCATTCATGGTTTGTGGTAAAAGTATTGACATTTCGTATGGTAGTTTTAATACGAATGTTTATGTTATGTTTAAACCTATTCATATGAGGAATGCATTGGACTTAATAAGTGACGGTTGGATCCCACTATAGCTTCTCGATGCATCGGTAGGTCTCATGAGACAAACTAGTGTCTTGGAACAAGGCCTTGGCAAAATCTTATTTGTAGTCTTGGCACGAGGCCTTGGCTATGTGGTTATGATAGTCTGGAATTATGCATTCCATCACTATGAAAGTGGTTTTTGATATTGCATGGGATTGTTTGACTAGTAGAATATCCATGTGAGTAAGTAAATGGCATTATTTTATTTTATCTTTGCCATTTTATGCTGAAGTTGAAGTTTAAAAGGCTTTTGTGTTAGTTATAAACTGCCTTAAGTGTTTATGATTATCTATGAAAGCTTCTGCTATAATGTTATCCTTACTGAGCATCTGAGCTCACCCTTTTCAATGTTTTATTTTTCCCAGGATTATGAATAAGTAATTTATGAATGACCTGCAGGGATAGTATGAGGGGATATGAAGACAAGATGTTTTTTTATGATGTAATGTAAAACTTTATGGATGTATCTAGTTATTCCAAGGATACTAAACTAATCGGTCTTTCGAGACTTGATCTTTATTGTGATCATGACAATGTAATGTAATAATGCACCGACTCTGGGTAACTAGGGTCGGGGCGTTACAGTTGGTATCAGAGGAAGTTTAGTACAAACCTTGGAAGCTAGATTTAGATAAACTCTGATTAGAGCACATAGACCTAAGATGAACATTGAGGATTAATATAGAAGAACATACTAGAATTTTGGTATTTTAGAGACTTTGTGAGTTTTCCGAGCAATACATCCCTGTCTGGATACGAGCAGGTAGAGGCGGCTCTGGCACAGATGTACCTAGGGGTAAAACGCGAAAATACCGCTTTGAGCTAGACTCGAACGGGAACTGGTGCACGACAACGGGTCTTACTGCACTCTTGGTTACGACACTCCCGGGGGATATGCTTAGGATAATTTACATTTTCATTACAAACCGATTTAAGTAATATATATATAAGATGAGAGTAAATAACCTTGGTTAATCCTAATATGTTTCAAATTGAGAATATGGTGACATTTTAATCTCTAAATGATTTTATGACTACTGTTACTCACACAATGAATTCTGGTTTTAGTCAATGGCTGGATTCCAAGGAAGTCATAGTGACTTTGAGAATGATGTACAAGGTGGGAACGGTGGTGGAAATGAGAAACAAAATGGAATGTTGATAGGCGTAAAAGATATCGTCTTTATGCCAAATCAGTTTTCCAAAAATATTATCAACAACATATATATTAACCAACTCCCAGACTCAACAAGGAAGAGAAAGGTGATAAATGATAAGAGCTCCAGCAATGGTGACCATGGAGAAAATAACCCTCAATTTTTATCATGCAGGAAATGTGGAAGGAGACACCCAGGAAAGTGTCTCAATGGGACAACTAAATGCTTTACGTGCGGGAAGGAAGGACATAAAGTGAAGAATTGTAGAAAAAAATGAGGAGTACTATGGAAGAAGATTAAAATGGTCCCAAGAGTCCATTTACAGTCATTTTCCATAAATGTAGGGGACCTGGCCATTACCCGAGTGAATGTCCTATTCTATAGGATATTTTCTTCATCAAAGAAGAAGCTATGTGGAAATAAATAGTTGGAGAAATGTTTTAAAAGTATTAGAGCTCCTTGTTGATGGGTTTACTTTGGAATAATTTTCTCTTGTACTTGTAACCCCGCAGTTTGCCATGTGAGAATGATATTTGAGGAAGAATTGTCTCTTCTCTTGTGGATATATGTATAAATAACCATTAGGTTTTATATGATCATTGGGGTTTGAGAAAATTATAAGTTATTATAATTTGGGATGAAAATGCAAAGTATGATATAACATTTGTGGTTAAATTATGTTATTTTGAGGAATTTATCTCATTTTGGTAATATTATAATATATAGTTTTTGAAAAAGGACAACACGTAGACCGTCTGACAACCCTTCGTGTCGGACAAAGCTGTTGGAATCGAACCCACAACCAAAGTGAGATTGGGATTTATCGCCTACCACTGGACTAAGTGAAGTCCCTGGTTAGTGTGACTATTTTCTTTAGTTAAATGATTTTATTGATCAATAATATGTTGATTTGGGTTCATATGTCTTATCAAATGAATACCCTTAGTATAAGAAAATGATTTTGTGATTAAGTGGAAAATGTTATTTTGGAAGATGTTCACTTTGTTGGGAACACTATATGTCCAAGGAAAATAGAATACTATGGGATGTCATTAGAGGAGTAATGGTTGATTTTTATCTATGTTTTTATTGTGGATATAGAGTGATTTGGGTTATTTATGGAAATGATTAACCTATAATAATGAATATATGATTAGGTTAATTACTTTTAAGTATGTGACTTTAAGAGTAGATGATGTCATTTGGAGATACAATTTAACGTGGAAGACTACATTCTTATAAGTTTTGGGTTTTAATATTAGTTTGGATTATATTGAAGGATTTTAAGGAGAATTTATTATTGAATGGTATTTATTTAACTTTGTGGTATTGTTGGTTTAATTTTAGAAATTAAGATTAGTAATTTTTTTCTCTAACGGAATATAAATTTGGGGGATCATCAAGTCCTATACTAACCATTTTTTTTTTGATTAATCTCTAAAGACAAGTTAAATATATAGTTTATCCTACATGGATCATGTATTTCTATAGATGTTTATTCTAGCTCTTTTATTGTGACCAACTCTTCTTAAATAATCATTGTTCAAAAAAATAAGTTAGTGGTAAAAAGTTTTTAAATAATTAAACTCTACTTAAAATGAAAGTATATCTCTTTATGTTTTTAGTCAATATCATAAATGAATTCCTCGTCCTTATGGAATGTAACTTAAAAAAAAATGTTGTCCGTTTACATTCCTACTAGGAGACTAATGGCTGTTTGTCCCAACACAAGTTTGTGGTTTTCTTATTTTTAACTTTATCCTCATAATGATTTATATCCCTCTCCATCAGAACTTTACACTTAGTTTATCATCCATATCCATGTTTTCCTACATGGAATCCGAGTATGGGTTATCTTGGATGACCTTTATACCTCTCTTTCTTTCTTTTAAAGTAATAGTTTTATTGACTCTTTTTCCGATGTGGGACTTTCCATTATATTCCCAAGCACAATTTTAAAAATTGCGAGGATGCAATTTATTGATGTAGGGTCGAATGTAACACCCCAATCATCCACGGTACGTTTCCTTTCGAATACTGCAATGGCGTGCATCGTACGCAACTTCGAGATTTTAACACACCATAACCAATCAAACTAGCCGTTATGAATAGTAATACCTAATTTTTGAAATTTTAAAAATTCTATCTCTCAAAATGGACTTCATTTTTGAATTCAGAATATCGAAATTAGCCTAGAGTGAAATTTTGGTACTTTTTGGATAACTTTCATATTTTGATGAATAGTGAAAATTACTAAATTTTAATTAAAAACAACTTTTTTAATCAAAATAATTAATAGTGATAAATTATGAATTTGAGTGGTTTTAAAGTATATTTAGAATATATTTTTACCATGTAATACAATGTGGGTCATTGAACATAATTTCACATTTAAACCAGACATAAACAAGTGCCAATCTTTTGATAGTTATTATCTCTTAAAAACACGCTTTTTGTTTTAACAACGGGAATTAATTTTAAATTAATTTTTGCCACTTCTGTGTTTTGAATTTGAAAAAATGGATTCCATATTTTGAATCAGGATTTTCAAATTGTGTAAATAAGTAACTTTTATTTTTAGACATTTTGGATAATTATTTCGGTAAATATCTTATTTACCATGGTTAAAGGGTAAATCCAGTAAACATGGGTTAAAAAATAATATTATAATAATACTAAATTACCCTAAAACGTGTCTTAACCCTATTTGTTGATATATGGTCGACCATGGGAATCTTTGGGTTGATTTTAGGACCCCATGGATCCAGTTGTAAGTGATAATGACACTTTATTTTAATTAAGTTAAAATAAATACAAAAATGACACAAGCATATATCTTTTAGAAAAAAAATTTTATATTTTAGACTATAAATATTAATTAGAAATCTAAAAATATTTCCTACATAATTATATTTTCTTTATAATTTTTAGACATTAAATAAGTTAATTTATTTATGACACAATGGTGATGTAGTGATTACCGTAATAGTGAAAAATTATAATAATTGATATTATAAATACCCAAATAAATATTATATGAGACTTTTATTGAATTACACTAATTTTCTAGGATAATATGACATATTAGGATTGATTTAATTAACTTTTATAGAAGTAATCATTCTGTTATGTGTTTCAAAAAATCACTTATGGAATAGTATCAAAATTGACATAAAATAGTTTTTAAAACAAATATTATATTATTAATTGATATTAAATTCCTAAAAATATAATGATCAGCCAAGAGACTTATCTAATGATAGTTATTTCATTAATGGACTACTTGGGGGTCTTTTGGATGTATATAGTATGGTTATTAACCATATAATATAAAAATACAAAGAGACATTGTAAAAGTGAAACTAATTAACTAAGAGTTAATACTTAATGATAAGGTTAATAAAATGAACCAAACCTGTCTAAATTCTATTGGTTGAGTTTTTTTCGACCCATCCCCACCTTGAAATTTAAATAATAAACTTTGGAGCCATTAGAAACCGAATATGAATTTATTATTCATTAATATTTCTAGCTTTTCCAAAGGTACTCCTCACCCCACTTATAAAAGGGCACTCCTCCTTCACATTTATTCACACCTTCAAAGCCTTTTGGTTCGGCCAAACCCTGCCCAAATACTCTCTCAACTTCCCTCACTACAACCTAGAGGCCTTAGTTTGATCAGAAAGCCAACCTAGGGAGCCCTTTTGATCAAATCAAAAGGAAGAACCCGAAGAAGAGGTAATGTTTTCACCACCCCTTTTCAAGTTCCTTTCTTCTTCCACTTCTTCTTTATTTGTTTTTACCATGTTAAAATAATAACTCCAGTATCATATAAATACTGTGATTTTATTATAAATATGGTACAACCATATTCAGTATTCTATCCATCCTTTGAATAACATGTCACCATACGTGCGTACGTACGGCTTACCGTCTCCACGTCATGGTGTAATTGTTATTCAATATATTATTATTTGGATGGGTATAATAATGATTTGTAACTCATGTAAATAATAAATATACCATGATAATGATTCTGTATATATGATACACCATCCAATTTTATATTATTTTAATATCAAAAGAATGATATTGTCGCTCGTGCGTACGTACGGACTACCGTCTCAACGAACACGATGAGATTCATTATCCATCATATCCATTCAAGTATAATTATAATTTGATGATTTAAAAATAGTTTCTAAGGACTTGATATAATTCTGGATATGAATAATATACATCCCATTAATAATGAATATGGCTCACATAACAAAGAATATAAAGTAAAATGAACCCGTTAACACCCAAAATGACAATAATTCTAAGATATTATTAACAAATCAATGTTAAAAGATCATATATGATATCATATTAAAGTAAATGATACTTTTATAATTAAATAACAATTATTTCACCATTATACAGGAGGTAAACCTACTGTCAATCAAGGAAAAAGTACAAAGTAAGGGGTTTCTTATCTCACTTTTAATTCCGTGAGAATTCCATTGTTCACCACTTATTTATTGAATGTGGTGTATGTGTACTTCCCATGATTGTATTCATTTTGTAATATAATTTAATTTATGGGTATTTACATAATCATTTTATGATCCTTATTTCATGGGTGCATGTTTCATAAGTTACCAAATCGATAAGGGAATTTGAGATTTCAATTTCCACTCATTCGGCTTTTCACATATTTCATTGACTATATTACTCCAAGATTATGTGTGGAATCACTATTCATTTGATTATGTCATAATTTCCACTCCCATTCCTATGGATATAATTTGGATACACATAATCACTCCATTGATAATTTCTCAAGTCATCGATATGAATTTGATAAGAGTAATTTTAACTCATTCTCCATTTGTTGAGTTATACATCCAATTCATTGGTGTTGTTTTTTTACAAGATTATGTGTGAATGTCCTTTGATTGTTTTACCCTAAATATCCTATCATATTTAGTGTATTTATATTTTTCACACATAATTATTTCATTGATTTATCATTGACCTAAGGATATGGTCTTTATAAGATAATTCATCTCAATTTACATTCCATTGAGACTTCTTTGTTGTTATACACCAAATCACTTTTATATGATGTATATAATGTACTTTGACATAGTTTATCATGAATCCCTTTTTTCTCATGATAATACAAAGTTTTGATTACCTCAATTATTTGTATTCATGTGTCTCTCTTTTGGTTAGAATCTCTAACTAAAATACCATTATTAAATGTTTTAAGGACTTATTCTTCTAAATCTTGCTCATTAATGTCCATGTTTTAAAGATTGTTTTAAGGATTTATATATATGGACATTAATGTTTTAAAATTAAAACTCCTTTTAAAAGTTTCGAATTGGTATGGGAAACTTCGATTCAAAAATCTATTTTAATTGGCTTCTTGAAAAATAGTGTGACTTTTAAATGTTTTAAAGAAAAGGGGGATATTTCTCCAAAATAGTTCTGATGATTATTTTCATCTATTTCAACATCCTTAATTATTCTTGATTGAGGTTAATGTGATACAATACAATCTTCCATATTGTATCGAATGAGTTATGTTTGACTGTGGATGTTCTATTTTTATACCATTCATGGTTTGTGGTAAAAGTATTGACATTTCGTATGCTAGTTTTAATACGAATGTTTATGTTATGTTTAAACCTATTCATATGAGGAATGAATTGGACTTAATAAGTGACGGGTGGAGCCCGCTATAGCTCCTCGAGGCATCGGTAGGTCTCATGAGACAAACTAGTGTCTTGGCACAAGGCCTTGGCAAAATCTTATTTGTAGTCTTGGCACGAGGCCTTGGCTATGTGGTTATGATAGTCTGGCATTATGAATTCCATCATTATGAAAGTGGTTATTGATATTGCATGGGATTGTTCGACTAGTAGAATATCCATGTGAGTAAGTAAATGGAATTATTTTATTTTATCTTTGCCATTTTATGCTGAAGTTCATGTTTAAAAGGCTTGTGTGTTAGTTATAAACTGCCTTAATTGTTTATGCTTATCTATGAAAGCTTCTGCTATAATGTTATCCTTACTGAGCATCTGAGCTCACCCCTTTCAATGTTTTATTTTTCCCAGGATTATGAAGAAGTAATTTATGAATGACCTGCAGGGATAGTATGAGGGGATATGAAGACAAGATGTTTTTTTATGATTTAATGTAAAACTTTATGGATGTATCTAGTTATTCCAAGGCTACTAAACTAATCGGTCTTTCAAGACTTGATCTTTATTGTGATCATGCCAATGTAATGTAATAATGCACCGACTCTGGGTAACTAGGGTTAGGGCGTTATAGTTGGTATCAGAGAAAGTTTAGTACAAACCTTGGATGCTAGATTTAGATAAACTCTGATTAGAGCACGTAGACCTAAGATGAACATTGAGGATTAGTATAGAAGAACATCCTAGAATTGTGGTATTGTAGAGATTTTGTGAGTTTTCCGAGCAATACAACCCTGTCTGTATACGATCAGGTAGAGGCGGCTCTAGCACAGATGTACCGAGGGGTAAAACCCGAAAACACCGCTTTGAGCTAGACTCGAACGAGAACTGGTGCACGAAAACGGGTCGTGCTGCACTCTTGGTTACGACACTCCTAGGGGATATTCTTAGGATAATTCACATTTTCTTTACAAACCGATTTAAGTAATATATATATAAGATGAGAGTAAATAACCTTGGTTAATCCTAATATGTTTCAAATTGAGAATATGGTGACATTTTAATCTCTAAATGATTTTATGACTATTGTTACTCACACAGTGATTTCTGGTTTTAGTCAATGGATGGATTCCAAGGAAGTCATAGTGACTTTGAGAATGATGTACAAGGTGGGAACGGTGGTGGCAATGAGCAACAAAATGGAATGTTGATAGGCGTAAAAGATATCGTCTTTATGCAAAACTAGTTTTCCAAAAATATTATCAACAACATATATATTAACCAACTCCCAGACTCAACAAGGAAGAGAAAGGTGATAAATGATAAGAGCTCCAGCAATGGTGACCATGGAGAAAAGAACCCTCAATTTTTATCATGCAGGAAATGTGGAAGGAGACACCCAGGAAAGTGTCTCAATGGGACAACTAAATGATTTATGTGTGGGAAGGAAGAACATAAAGTGAAGAATTGCCGGAAAAAAATGAAGAGTACTATGGAAGAAGAAAAAAATGGTCCCAAGAGTCCATTTAGAGTCATTTGCCGTAAATGTAGGGGACCTGGCCATTACCCGAGTGAATGTCCTATTCTATAGGATATTTTCTTGGTCAAAGAAGAAGCTATGTGGAAATACATGGTTGGAGAAATGTTTTAAAAGTATTAGAGCTCCTTGTTGATGGGTTTACTTTGGAATAATTTTCTCTTGTATTTGTAACCCCGTAGTTTGCCACGTGAGAATGATATTTGAGGAATAATTGTCTCTTCTCTTGTGGATATAGGTATAAATAACCATTAGGTTTTATATGATCATTTGGGTTTGAGAAAATTATATGTTATTATAATTTGGGATGAAAATGCAAGGTATGATACAACATTTGTGGTTAAATTATGTCATTTTGAGGAATTTATCTCATTTTGGTAATATTATAAAATATAGTTTTTGAAAAAGGACAACACGTAGACTGTGTGACAACCCTTCGCGTCGGACAAAGATGTGGGAATCGAACCCACAACCAAAGTGCAATTGGGATTTATCGGCTACCACTGGACTAAGTGAAGTCCCTGGTTAGTGTGACTATTTTCTTTAGTGAAATTATTTTATTGATAAATAATATGTTGATTTGGGTTCTTATGTCTTATCAAATAAATACCCTTAGTATAAGAAAATGATTTGGTGATTAAGTGGAAAATGTTATTTTGGAAGATGTTCACTTTGTTGGGAACACTATATGTCCAAGGAAAATAGAATACTATGGGATGTCATTAGAGGAGTAATGGTTGATTTTTATCTATGTTTTTATTGTGGATCTAGAGTGATTTGGGTTATTTATGGAAATGATTAACCTATAATAATGAATATATGATTAGGTTAATTACTTTTAAGTATGTGACTTTAAGAGTAGATGATGTCATTTGGAGATACAATTTAACGTGGAAGACTACATTCTTATATGTTTTGGATTTCAATATTAGTTTGGGTTATATTGAAGGATTTTAAGGATAATTTATTATTGAATGGTATTTATTTAACTTTGGGGCATTTTTGGTTTAATTTTAGAAATTAAGATTAGTATTTTTTTTCTCTAATTGAATATACATTTGGGGGATCATCAGATCTTATACTAACCATTTTGGTTTTGATTATTCTCTAAAGACAAGTTAAATATATAGTTTATCCTACATGGATCATGTATTTCTATAGAAGTTTATTCTAGCTATTTTGTTGTGACCAACTCTTCTTAAATACTCATTGTTCAAAAAAAATAAGTTAGTGGTAAAAAGTTATTAAATAATGAAACTCTACTTAAAATTTAAGTATATCGCTTTATGTTTTTAGTCAATATCATAAATGAATTCCTCGTCCTTATGGAATGTAACTTAAAACAAAAAAAATGTTGTCTGTATACTTTCCTACTAGGAGACTAATGGCCATTTGTCCCAACACAAGTTTGTGGTTTTCTTATTGTTAACTTTCTCCTCATAATGATTTCTATCCCTCTCCATCAGAACTTTACACTTAGTTTATCATCCATATCCATGTTTTCCTACATGGAATCCGAGTATGGGTTATCTTGGATGACCTTTATACCTCTCTTTCTTTCTTTTAAAGTAATAGTTTTATTGACTCTTTTTCCGATGTGGGACTTTCCATTATATTCCCAAGCACAATTTTACAAATTGCGAGGATGCAATTTATTGATGGAGGGGAGAATGTAACACCCCAAGCTTCCACGGTACGTTTCCTTTCGAATAATGCAATGGCGTGCATTGTACGCAACTTCGAGATTTTAACACACCATAACCAATCAAACTAGCCGTTTTGAATAGTAATACAAAATTTTTGAAATTTTAAAAATTATATCTCTCAAAATGGACTTCATTTTTGGATTTGGAGTATCTAAATTAGCCTAGGGTGAAATTTTGGTACTTTTCGGATAACTTTCATATTTTGATGAATAGTGAAAATTACTAAATTTTAATTAAAAACAACTTTTTTAATCAAAATAATTAATAGTGATAAATTATGAATTTGAGTGGTTTTAAAGTATATTTAGAATATATTTTCACCATGTAATACAATTTGGGTCATTAAACATAATTTCACATTTAAACCAGACATAAACAAGTGCCAATCTTTTGATAGTTATTATCTCTTAAAAACACGCTTTTCATTTTAACAACGAGAATTAATTTTAAATTAATTTCTTCAACTTCTGTGTTTTGAATTTGGAAAAATAGATTCCATATTTGGAATCAGGATTTTCAAATTGTGTAAATCGGTAACTTTTATTTTTAGACATTTTGGATAATTACTTGGGTAAATATTTTATTTACCTTGGTTAAAGGGTAAATCCGGTAAAAAAGGGGTAAAAATAATATTATAATAATACTAAATTACCCTAAAACGTGTCTTAACCCTATTGGTTGATACACGGTCGACCATGGGCATCTTTGGGTCGATTTTGGGACCCCATGGATCCACTTGTAAGTGATAATGACACTTTATTTTAATTAAGTTAAAATAAATACAAAAATGACACAAGCATATATCTTTTAGCAAAAAAATTGTTATATTTTAGACTATAAATATTAATTATAAATATAAAAAGATTTCCTACATAATGATATTTTCTTTATAATTTTTAGACATTAAATAAGTTAATTTATTTATGACACAATGGCGAAGCAGTAATTACCATAATAGTGAAAAATTATAATAATTGATATTATAAATACCCAAATATATATAATATGAGACTTTTATTGAATTACACTAATTTTCTAGGATAATATGACATATTAGGATTTATTTAATTAACTTTTGTCGAAGTAATCATTCTGTTATGTGTTTCAAAAAATCAACTATTGAATAGTATCAAAATTGACATAAAAGTGTTTTTAAAAAAAATATTAAATTATTAATTGATATAAAATTCCTAAAAATATAAGGTTCGGCCAAGAGACCAATATCATGATAGGTATTTCATTAGTGGACCACTTGGGGGTCTCTTGGATGTATATAGTAAGGTTATTAACCATATAATATAAAAATACAAAGAAACATTTTAAAAGTGAAACTAATTAACTAAGAGTTAATACTTAAAGATAAGGTTAATAAAATGACCCAAACCTATCTAAATTCTATTCGTAGAGTTGTTTTAGACCCATCCCCACCTTAAAATTTAAATAATAAACTTTGGAGCCATTAGAAACCGAAAATAAATTTATTATTAATTAATATTTCTAGATTTTCCAAAGGTACTCCTCACCCCACTTATAAAAGGGAACTCCTCCTTCTCATTTCTTCACACCTTCACAGCCTTTTGGTTCGGCCAACACCATCCCAAATACTCTCTCAACTTACTTCACTACAACCTAGAGGCCTTAGTTTGATCAGAAATCCAACCTAAAGAGCCCTTTTGATCAAATCAAAAGGAAGAACCCGAAGAAGAGGTAATGTTTTCACCACCCCTTTTCAAGTTCCTTTCTTCTTCCACTTCTTCTTTATTTGATTTTACCATTTTAAAATAATAAATCAAGTATCATATATATACTGTGATTTTATTATAAATATGGTACAACCATATTCAGTATTCTATCCATCCTTTGAATAACATGTCACCATACGTGCGTACGTACGGCTTACCGTCTCCACGTCGTGGTGTAATTGTTATTCAATATATTATTATTTTGATGGTTATAATAATGATGTGTAACTAATTTAAATAATAAATATAACATGATAATGATTCTGTATATATGATATACCATCCATTTATATATTATTTTAATATCAAAAGAATGATATTGTCGCTCGTGCGAACGTACGGACTACCGTCTCAACGAACGCGATGAGATTCATTCTCCATCATATCCATTCAAGTATAATTATAATTTGATGATTTAAAAATAGTATCTAAGGACTTGATATAATTCTGTATATTAATAATATACATCCCATTAATAACGAATATGGCTCACATAACAAAGAATATAAAGTAAAATGAACCCGTTAACACCCGAAATGACAATAATTCTAAGATATTATTAACAAATAAATGTTAAAAGATCATATATGATATCATATTAAAGTAAATGATACTTTTATAATTCAATAACAATTATTTCACCATTATACTGGAGGTAAACCTACCGTCGACCAAGGAAAAAGTACAAAGTAAGGGGTTTCTTATCTCACTTTTAATTCTGTGAGAATTCCATTGTTCACCACTTATTTATTGCATGTGGTGTTTGTGTACTGCCCGTGATTGTATTAATTTTGTAATATACTATAATTTATGGGTATTTACATCATCATTTTATGATCCTAATTTCATGGTTTCATCTTTCATAAGTTACCAAATCGATAAGAGAATTTGAGATTTCAATTTCCACTCATTCGGCTTTACACATATTTCATTGATTATATTACTCCAAGATTATGTGTGGAGTCACTATTCATTTAATTATGTCATAATTTCCACTCCCCTTCCTGTGGATATACTTTGGATACACATAATCACTCCATTGATAATTTCTCAAGTCATCGATATGAATTTGATAAGAGTAATTTTAACTCATTCTCCATTTGTTGAGTTAAACATCCAATTCATTGGTGTTGTTTTTTTACAAGATTATGTGTGAATGTCCTTTTATTGTTTTACAGTAAATATCCAATCATATTTAGTGTATTTAATTTTTTTCACACATAATTATGTCATTTATTTATCCTTGACCTAAGGATATGGTCTTTATAAGAGAATTCATCTCAATTTACATTCCATTGAGACTTCTTTGTTGTTATACACCAAATCACTTTTATATGGTGTATATAATGTACTTTGACATAGTATATCATGAATCCCTTTATTCTCATGATAATACAAAGTTTTGATTACCTCAATTATTTGTATTCATGTGTCTCTCTTTTGGTTAGACTCTCTAACTAAAATACCATTTTTAAATGTTTTAAGGACTTAATCTTCTAAATCTTGCTCATTAATATCCATGTTTTAAAGATTGTTTTAAGGATTTATATATATGGACATTAATGTTTTAAAATTAAAACTCCTTTTAAAAGTTTCAAAGTTGTATGGGACACTTTGATTCAAAAATCTATTTTAAATGGCTTCTTGACAAATAGTGTGACTTTTAAATGTTTTCAAGAAAAGGGGGATATTTCTCTCAAATAATTTTGATGATTATTTTCATATATGTCAACATCCATCATTATTCTTGATTGAGGTTAATGTGATACAATACAATCTTCCATATTGTATCAAATGAGTTATGTTGGACTGTGGATGTGCTATTTTTATACCATTCATGGTTTTTGGTAAAATTATTGACATTTCGTATGCTAGTTTTAATACAAATGTTTATGTAATGTTTAAACCTATTCATATGAGGAATGCATTGGACTTAATAAGTGACGGGTGGAGCCCGCTATATCTCTTCGATGCATCGGTAGGTCTCATGAGACAAACTAGTGTCTTGGCACAAGGCCTTGGCAAAATCTTATTTGTAGTCTTGGCACGAGGCCTTGGCTCTGTGGTTATGATAGTCTGGCATTATGCATTACATCATTATGAAAGTGGTTATTGATATTGCATGGGATTGTTCGACTAGTAGAATATCCATGTGAGTAAGTAAATGGCATTATTTTATTTTATCTTTGCCATTTTATGATGCAGTTCAAGTTTAAAAGGCTTTTGTGTTAGTTATAAACTGCCTTAAGTGTTTATGCTTATCTATGAAAGCTTCTGCTATAATGTTATCCTTACTGAGCATATGATCTCACCCCTTTCAATGTTTTATTTTTCCCTGGATTATGAAGAAGTAATTTATGAATGACCTGCAGGGATAGTATGAGGGGATATGAAGACAAGATGTTTTTTTATGATGTAATGTAAAACTTTATGGATGTATCTAGTTATTTCAAAGCTACTAAACTAATAGGTCTTTCGAGACTTGATCTTTATTGTGATCATGCCAATGTAATGTAATAATGCACCGACTCTGGGTAACTGGGGTCGGGGCGTTACAGTTGGTATCAGAGGAATTTTAGTACAAACCTTTGAAGCTAGATTTAGATAAACTCTAATTAGAGCACGTAGACCTAATATGACCATTGAGGATTAGTATAGAAGAACTTCCTAGAATTTTGGTATTGTAGATATTTTGTGAGTTTTCCGAGAAATACATCCCTGTCTGGATACGAGCAGGTAGAGGCGGCTCTAGCACAGATGTACCTAGGGGTAAAACCCAAAAACACCTCTTTGAGCTAGACTCGAACGAGAACTGGTGCACGACAACGGGTCTTGCTGCACTCTTGGTTACGACACTCCCGGGGGATATGCTTAGGATAATTTACATTTTTTTACAAACTGATTTAAGTAATATATATATAAGATGAGAGGAAATAACCTTGGTTAATCCTAATATGTTTCAAATTGAGAATATGGTGACATTTTAATCTCTAAATGATTTTATGAATATTGTTACTCACACAATGCTTTCTGGTTTTAGTCAATGGCTGGATTCCAAGGAAGTCATAGTGACTTTGAGAATGATGTACAATGTGGGAACAGTGGTGGAAATGAGCAACAAAATGGAATTTTGATAGGCGTAAAAGATATTGTCTTTATGCCAAATCAGTTTTCCAAAATTATTATCAACAACATATATATTAACCAACTCCGAGACTCAACAAGGAAGAGAAAGGTGATAAATGATAAGAGCTCCAGCAATGCTGACCATGGAGAAAAGAACCCTCAATTTTTATCATGCAGGAAATGTGGAAGGAGACACCCAGGAAAGTGTCTCAATGGGACAACTAAATTCTTTACGTGCGGGAAGGAAGGACATAAAGTGAAGAATTTCCGAAAAAAATGAAGAGTACTGTGGAAGGTGATAAAAATGGTCCCAAGAGTCCATTTACAGTCATTTTCCATAAATGTAGGGGACCTGGCCATTACCCAAGTGAATGTCCTATTCTATAGGATATTTTCTTGGTCAAAGAAGAAGCTATGTGGAAATAAATGGTTGGAGAAATGTTTTAAAAGTATTAGCGCTCCTTGTTGATGGGTTTACTTTGGAATAATTTTCTCTTGTATTTGTAACCCCGCAGTTTTCCATGTGAGAATGATATTTGAGGAAGAATTGTCTCTTCTCTTGTGGATATAGGTATAAATAACCATTTGGTTTTATATGATCATTGGGGATTGAGAAAATTATAAGTTATTATAATTTGGGATTAAAATGCAAGGTATGATATATCATTTGTGGTTAAATTATGTTATTTTGGGGAATTTATCTCATTTTGGTAATATTATAAAATATTGTTTTTGAAAAAGGACAACACGTAGACCGTGTGACAACCCTTCGCATCGGACAAAGCTGTGGGAATCGAACCCACAACCAAAGTGCGATTGGGATTTATCACCTACCACTGGACTAAGTGAATTCCCGGGTTAGTGTGACTATTTTCTTTAGTTAAATGATTTTATTGATCAATAATATGTTGATTTGGGTTCTTATGTCTTATCAAATGAATACCCTTAGTATAAGAAAATGATTTGGTGATTAAGTGGAAAATGTTATTTTGGAAGATGTTCACTTTGTTGGGAACACTATATGTCCAAGGAAAATAGAATACTATGGGATGTCATTAGATGAGTAATGGTTCATTTGTATCTATATTTTTATTGTGGATCTAGAGAGATTTGGGTTATTTATGTAAATGATTAACCTATAATTATGAATATATGATTAGGTTAATTACTTTTAAGTATGTGACTTTAAGAGTAGATGATGTCATTTGGAGATACAATTTAACGTGGAAGACTACATTCTTATAATTTTTGGTTTTCAATATTAGTTTGTATTATATTGAAGGATTTTAAAGAGAATTTATTATTGAATGGTATTTATTCAACTTTGGGGTATTTTTGGTTTAATTTTAGAAGTTAAGATTAGTATTTTTTTCTCTAATGGAATATACATTGGGGGGATCATCAGATCTTATACTAACCATTTTTGTTTAGATTAATCTCTAAAGACAAGTTAAATATATAGTTTATCCTACATGTATCATGTATCTATAGAAGTTTATTCTAGCTCATTTATTGTGACCAACTCTTCTTAAATACTCATTATTCAAAAAAAATAAGTTAGTGGTAATAAGTTATTAAATAATGAAACTCTACTTAAAATGTAAGTATATATCTTTATGTTTTTAGTCAATATCATAAATGAATTCCTCGTCCTTTTGGAATGTAACTTAAAACAAAAAAATGTTGTCCGTTTACTTTCCTACTAGGAGACTAATGGCCGTTTGTCCCAACACATGTTTGTGGTTTTCTTATTGTTAAATTTCTCCTCATAATGATTTATATCCATCTCCATCATAACTTTACACTTAGTTTATCATCCATATCCATGTTTTCCTACATGGAATCCGAGTATGGGTTATCTTGGATGACCTTTATACCACTCTTTCTTTCTTTTAAAGTAATAGTTTTATTGACTCTTTTTCTGATGTGGGACTTTCCATTATATTCCCAGGCACAATTTTAAAAATTGCGAGGATGAAATTTATTGATGGAGGGTAGAATGTAACACCCCAAGCTTCCACGGTACGTTTCCTTTCGAATAATGCAATGGCGTGCATTGTACACAACTCCGAGATTTTAACACACCATAACAAATCAAACTAGCCGTTATGAATAGTAATACCTAATTTTTTAAATTTTAAAAATTCTATCTCTCAAAATGGACTTCATTTTTGGATTCGGAATATTGAAATTAGCCTAGGGTGAAATTTTGGTACTTTTCGGATAACATTCATATTTTGATAAATAGTGAAAATTACTAAATTTTAATTAAAAACAACTTTTTTAATCAAAATAATTAATAGTGATAAATTATGAATTTGAGTGGTTTTAAAGTAAATTTATAATATATTTTTACCATATAATACAATGTGGGTCATTGAACGTAATTTCACATTTAAACCAGACATAAACAAGTGCCAATCTTTTGATAGTTATTATCTCTTAAAAACACGCTTTTTGTTTTAACAACGGAATTAATTGTAAATTAATTTCTGCCACTTTTTTGTTTTGAATTTGGAAAAATGGATTCCATATTTGGAATCAGGATGTTCAAATTGTGTAAATAGGTAACTTTTATTTTTAGACATTTTGGGTAATTACTTCGATAAATATTTTATTTACCATGGTTAAAGGGTAAATCTGGTAAACAACGGTTAGAAAATAATATTATAATAATACTAAATTACACTAAAACGTGTCTTAACCCTATTGGTTGATACATGGTCGACCGTGGGCATCTTTGGGTCGATTTTGGGACCCCATGGATCCACTTGTAAGTGATAATGACACTTTATTTTAATTAAGTTAAAATAAATACAAAAATGACACAAGCATATATATTTTAGCAAACAATTTGTTATATTTTAGACAATAAATATTAATTAGAAATCTAAAAAGATTTCCTACATAATGATATTTTCTTTATAATTTTTAGACATTAAATAAGTTAATTTATTTATGACACAATGGTGATGCAGTAATTACCATAATAGTGAAAATTTATAATAATTGATATTATAAATACCCAAATAAATATAATATGAGACATTTATTGAATTAAACTAATTTTCTAGGATAATATGACATATTATTATTGATTTAATTAACTCTGTTTGAAGTAATAATTCTGTTATGTGTTTCAAAAAATCAACTATTGAATAGTATCAAAATTGACATAAAAGAGTTTTAAAAAAAATATTATATTATTAATTGATATTAAATTCCTAAAAATCTAAGGATCGGCCAAGAGACTTATCTCATGATAGGTATTTCATTAATGGACCACTTGGGGGTCTCTTGGATGTATATAGTATGGTTATTAACCATATAATATAAAAATACAAAGAGACATTGTAAAAGTGAAACTAATTAACTAAGAGTTAATACTTAAAGGTAAGGTTAATAAAATGACCCAAACCTGTCTAAATTCTATTGGTTGAGTTGTTTTCGACCCATCCCCACCTTAACATTTAAATAATAAAATTTAGATCCATTAGAACCCGAATATGAATTTATTATTAATTAATATTTATAGCTTTTCCAAAGGTACTCCTCACCCCACTTATAAAAGGGCACTCCTCCTTCTCATTTCTTCACACCTTCAAAGCCTTTTGGTTCGGCCAACCCCTGCCCAAATACTCTCTCAACTTCCCTCACTACAACTTAGAGGCCTTATATTGATCAGAAATCCATCCTAAGGAGTCCTTTTGATCAAATCAAAAGGAAGAACCCGAAGAAAAGGTAATGTTTTCACCACCCCTTTTCAAGTTCCTTTCTTCTTCCACTTCTTCTTTATTTGTTTTTACCATTTTAAATTAATAAATCCAGTATCATATATATACTGTGATTTTATTATAAATATGGTAAAACCATATTCAGTATTCTATCCATCCTTTTAATAACATGTCACCATACGTGCATACGTACGGATTACCGTCTCCACGTCGTGGTGTAATTGTTATTCAATATATTATTATTTGGATGGGTATAATAATGATGTGTAACTCATGTAAATATTAAATTTAACATGATAATGATTCTTTATATTTGATATACCATCCAATTATATATTATTTTAATATCAAAAGAATGATATTGTCGCTCGTGCGTACGTACGGACTACCGTCTCAACGAACGCGATGAGATTCATTCTCCATCATATCCATTCAAGTATAATTATAATTTGATGATTTAAAAATAGTATATAAGGAATTCATATCATTCTGTATATGAATAATATATATCCCATTAATAACGAATATGGCTCACATAACAATGAATATAAAGTAAAATGAACCCGTTAACACCCGAAATGACAATAATTCTAAGATATTATTAACAAATCAATGTTAAAAGATAATATATGATATAATATTAAAGTAAATGATAATTTTATAATTCAATAACAATTATTTCACCATTATATAGGAGTTAAACCTACCGTCGACCAAGGAAAAATTACAAAGTAAGGGGTTTCCTATCTCACTTTTAATTCCGTGAGAATTCCATTGTTCACCACTTATTTATTGCATGTGGTGTATGTGTACTACCCATGATTGTATTCATTGTGTAATATACATTAATTTATGGGTATTTACATCATTATTTTATGATCTTTCTTTCATGGGTGCATGTTTCATAAGTTACCAAATCGATATGGGAATTTGAGATTTCAATTTCCACTCATTCGGCTTTACGCATATTTCATTGATTATATTACTCCATGATTATGTGTGGAATCACTATTCATTTGATTATGTCATAATTTCCATTCCCCTTCCTGTGGATATTTTTGATACACATAATCACTCCATTGATAATTTCTCAAGTCATCAATATGAATTTGATAAGAGTAATTTTAACTCATTCTCCATTTGTTGAGTTAAATATCCAATTAATTGGTGTTGTTTTTTACAAGATTATGTGTGAATGTACTTTGATTGTTTTACACTAAATATCCAATCATATTTAGTGTATTTATATTTGTCACACATAATTATGTCATTGATTTATCCTTGACCTAAGGATATGGTCTTTATAAGATAATTCATCTCAATTTACATTCCATTGAGACTTCTTTGTTGTTATACACCAAATCACTTTTATATGGTGTATATAATGTACTTTGACATAGTATATCATGAATCCCTTTATTCTCGTGATATTAAAAAGTTCTGATTACCTCAATTATTTGAATTCAGGTTTCTCTCTTTTGGTTAGAATCTCTAACTAAAATACCATTTTTAAAGGTTTTAAGGACTTATTCTTCCAAATCTTGCTCATTAATGTCCATGTTTTAAAGATTGTTTTAAGGATTTATATATATTGACATTAAAGTTTTAAAATTAAAACTCTTTTTAAAAGTTTCAAAGTGGTATGGGACACTTTGATTCAAAAATCTATTTTAAATGGCTTCTTGACAAAAAGTGTGACTTTTAAATGTTTTCAAGAAAAGGGGGATATTTCTCTCAAATAGTTTTGATGATTATTTTCATCTATGTCAACATCCTTCATTATTCTTGATTGAGGTTAATTTGATACAATACAATCTTCCATATTGTATCGAATGAGTTATCTTTGACTGTGTATGTTCTATTTTTATACCATTCATGGTTTGTGGTAAAAGTATTGACATTTCGTATGCTAGTTTTAATACGAATGTTTATGTTATGTTTAAACCTATTCATATGAGGAATGCATTGGACTTAATAAGTGACGGGTGGAGCCCACTATAGCTCCTCGATGCATCGGTAGGTCTCATGAGACAAACTAGTGTCTTGTCACAAGGCCTTGGAAAAATCTTATTTGTAGTCTTGGCACGAGGCCTTGGATATGTGGTTATGATAGTCTGGAATTATGCATTCCATCATTATGAAAGTGGTTGTTGATATTTCATGGGATTGTTCGACTAGTAGAATATCCATGTGAGTAAGTAAATGGCATTATTTTATTTTATCTTTTCCATTTTATGCTGAAGTTCATGTTTAAATGGCTTTCGTGTTAGTTATAAACTTCCTTAAGTGTTTATGCTTATCTATGAAAGCTTCTGCTATAATGTTATCCTTACTGAGCATCTGAGCTCACCCCTTTCAATGTTTTGTTTTTTCCAAGATTAGGAAGAAGTAATTTATGAATGAACTGCAGGGATAGTATGAGGGGATATGAAGACAAGTTGTTTTTTTATGATGTAATGTAAAACTTTATGGATGTATCTAGTTATTCCAAGGCTACTAAACTAATCGGTATTTCGAGACTTGATCTTTATTGTGATCATGCCAATGTAATGTAATAATGCACCGACTCTGGGTAACTAGGGTCGGGGCATTACAATACTGATTAACATAGTCTAGAAAGATAAATCACTACAAAAATCAGTTTCATGTCAATATATATGGTCATTATAATCCTGTAAAGGTGGGGGATGGTAGCCCCTCTCTACTAATTTGAACAGATTTTGGAGATTGGTCTTGAGGAAAGTTGGTGTTAATCTTTCCTCCACTTCTTGGTGCTGGTTCATCCAGTTGATAGGAGTATATTACATGTTTTGTTGTTCCTTTGTGCACTAAACTGCTCCCCTATAGGTTTTCTCCTTTTTTCTCCCGCTTACTCTGAGAATTGAGTCCCTCTAGATCATCACTTTCTTCTTCTCCTCCATGAAATAGTCCATTATTTCTTTCTCTTTATTCACGGTGTCGTCTTCCTTTATGGAGTGATTATTTGGATAATAATGAAAGTGATCTCTTCTGGAATCCTCCAAATCACTTATGATTTATGGTTATGGTGTAAATATCTATCCCCAAGATGATATGTGTTGTTATTCCACTCCTTCTCAGTGTGAACTGTTGTTAGAGAAGGAGGATCACATTTTCATGGAATTATAGGTGATGAATTACCCATCGATTAATCATGAATTATACCCCAGATCTCATTCCAATATAAAATCTAATATTTTATATCCATGGAATTTATTCACCCTAGTATCTAGGGCCAATACAATATAAATTTTTCTTTTATGATTTCAATCCTCTTCTAGAATTCCCATATCCTCGGAGCCAGACTTAATACACTATTTCATAATAATAAGATTGAAAACAATTATCTTTGAATGTAGTACTAGATCCCAAACATAGATCTTATAAGATCATTGATTATGATTCTATAATTAGGGTGCACAACTATAAGAATTCCAACCCTCAAAAGAATCAATCGTTTTTTGTTTTGTAAGAACAATATATTAGTGGAGTAGCATGCCAATTCAAACTAGTTTTTGTATAATAAAATTACTTTTGGAGATCACTTTTTTTCTTCTCCTTCATTTATGTAAAATGTGAGGCTCAATCATGGGAGTTTTTAAAGCCTGGCCATAGTTCCGTTGAATTTGGAGTTACATCATGGTTGGTGGGACAGACATCAACATCACTGTGGGCCTAGAAGATATGAAAATTGTTAGAGACATCCCTCGTAAATCTTTTATCGAATTGATGGCCTTAATAGACATAAATGGGTTAATATACCTATGTTTTAAGGGATATTAGTTCACTTGGTTCAAGAATCAGATGGGTTTAAACTGAACCTATTTTCATCTTGATCAATTCCTCACAAACAGTCACACCATTTCTTACAACCCTAATATTATGGTCACTCATCTTGCATGGTCATTATCTGGTCACCCCCTTGAGTATTGGTCTAGATATTAGGTGTGTTAGAAATAATTATTTCCTATCTAATATTAATGGAAGAAATATACATTAACCCCTTAGTGAGAGAGTCGTGGAGTAGACATAGTCAAGGAAACTTATGGAAAACCCTTAACAATAAGCTTAGATCCCTTAAACATGACCTGAAAATATAGCTAAAAGGCAAAACCCCTTGGAAACAAGAAAATGGAGGTGATAAACATATATATCTAATTTCATGAATATAACATGGATAAAGAGTGTTATGAATCCCTTTTTTATGTGATTTTCAATAGGAAGAATATTCTGGCTGAAATTATTATGATATATGAATGCCTGACTCATGATATGTCAAGAATAAAATAGATTCCAGAGGGTGATTGCAACTCGATATTCTTCCTTGAATGCATTAGATAAATATGACATTTAAATATACTAAATTTTATCAAGAGGGATTGATATTTTATGGATGACCATGATGTTCTATGAGTAATGGAGGATTCCCACTTTATATTTCTTTTTGCTAGTTCTAATCCTCGCCTGCAAGGAGGATATCTAGAGGGAAACATTTATCTTTTTGATATTATCCGTCATGTGGTCTCTATATTCAAAATTGAGTCCGTGGAGGTTATCCATGATAAAATATAGGTCCATGAAGTTGCATAGATTCTTAATTTTAAAAGTTTTCCTGGGCAAGATGGATTCCATGAATCTTTTTTCAGTTCCTCTTGTTGTGTCATCAAGAGAGATCTTTTGTAGGTGGTGTAATTTTTTTAATTAGTGCTTGTATCCCTCACATTTCATGTTTTAAAAATATTTTGATTTTGAAGTGGTTATGTATCCATAAAATATACAACAGTACATTCTCATAAGTGCGTGAAAAATTCCTTACAAGGTGTTGGAAAGCATTATCAAAAAAATATTTTCCTCTCTTATCACCATGTTGATTAATTAAGAGAAACATGAGTTTATTAAGGATAAATTAATACAATGGGATATTTTACTTTCCCATTAAGTGATTGGAGATATCAACCAAAAAACATTGTATTAGATGTAACAATAATGTTTAATATGAAAAAATACTTTGATAGGATTGAATTTAACATCATCCTTAATGTTCTATCTTGGATTGTTTTTTTCATTGGTGGTTGACATACTATTCTATTATTTCAGTTCCACCTGGATCTCAACCATCATAATGGGAAAACATTATGGTTTTTTAATGTATATCAGTGGATTAAGGAATTCCATATAACTCTTCACACCCTCCTTATCCTTACTCAAGACTCCCTCAGTTGATATTTCTAAAAATTCATTTTGATGGGTAGAATTATTCTATATCATTCTAGGTATAACTCTTATTTGACATCCCATCTCATGCTCTCTGATGAAAATATCATTTTTATTAATGGTAGAAATCTATCCAACTGAGAGGTCAGTTGAATACTAGATGAATTTTTTAAATGGAGTGTTTAATTGGTTAACAACGACAAGATAATTTTCTATACATCATTTAAATATTAGAAAAGATGAGATAATGCATTAGATATAAGACATGGTATGTGTAGAGTTCCATTCCCTATGGATTATTTTGGTTCCCAAATATTCTGAAAGAATCTCTAGATTCAGTACTTTGATAAAATTCATAATAGAATATTAGGATTTAACTTCATTGGTAAATACCGATTTATATCATTAAGAGGTTGTACTGAACTAAGGAATGTAGTTAAAACTAATATCTCGATGCATGTTTTTTTACCCTTATGGTACAAAATGGTGTCATATCTATGATGGAAATTATGGTTTTATTCCTATAGGATGATCAAAAGTATTATAGATATCATTTAGCATCATGGGGAAGGTTGGAAGGGAACTTTTGTGAGGTGGGTAACAAATTTAAATATGTTTTGGGCACCATGCAAGGATTTCATGCAATGTTGTATAGGGTGATAATTAAGGGGGGAATCTCTTGGAAGGTAAGTTTAGGGACATATTGTGGAATTATTTATCATAAAGACTATGGGAAGGTGGGATGTCAAATTCAGGTTGTATAACTAGGTTGGAACAAAACATGGATTCCCCAGATATTCTACTACTGATATCTCGTTCTAGAAGGCAAGTGATTTACCAAAATTTATTCACAAAATATTAGATGAGAACAAATGGTATAACATTAAAAGTAATGATTTGAATTTAGATCTAGACCGGTGTGTTTTTTTGGCTCTTCAAGAATATATATCTCTATTTAAGACTTTCCTCAAATGAAGATGGGGTCCAATAACCTTGATGTTTTGGGCGAAACAAAATGGTGTGAGGATATTGTTTCCAATTTATATTTTTTTGTTCATAAGGGTAAGAAACCTGCACTTCTAACCAAGTATAACATCAAATATTAGTTTTTGATCATGGATTATAGGTGTTACTGTTACATGGAGCCACATACAGAAACCTCGTGTCATTTGATTTTTTTATAGTGACTAGGTGAGCTTGGTGTGGGAATCGTTTGATTGTTTCATGGGATTTTCGACCCCATGAGGTCTGGAATTCATCCTTTTATAATATATGGTTCCATGGAGACAATAACATTGGCCCAGATAATAATTTTTGTGATATCATTCTCTTGGTGGAAATTTGGGGTCTATAGAAAATACAAAATTAATCTCATCATAAGGGACTCCTACACCCTATAAATATATTTTTTCAATACTACGAGTATCATTTAAATTATTTTAAGCTATTATAATTATTTTAATGAAGAATCCTCTTTTATACCACTTCTAATAGTTATCCAAGAACCCAAAATTGATCCACATGCTATGTAGGGGAGATCATTCTATTGGTTCCCCTATCACTCAGGACCAAAGTTAAACCTTGATGGTTCCTAGAACATTTGTATCATGTAGGGAGGGGGGGGTTCGGATTATAATGGATCAATGATTCTAGAATTCTTGGAATATTTTGGAGGTGGTGAATCCCTTCACGTTTAGTCTCAAGCAATTCTCACTAGGCTCCTTTACTGTAATAATTAGAATATTTATCATAGGGTTTTTAAAATGGTATCACTCACAATTTATACTTACATGCTTGGTGTTAGACATATATCCTACACTATTGAGAATATTATTCATCGATGAAGGAGTATCATGAACAAATATATGGAGGTTATTTAGAAGTGTAATAAAAGGAATATGGTTGTGGATTTTCTTTCCTCCAAGTTGACTAATGATTAACAGATCACTTTTTTATTGAATCAGGTGTTTTCCATCAGAGGGTGTGAATATTGTCACAAAGGATACCCATGGTATCCACAACATTAGACCCCCATGACCCTTCAGTGTTGTTCATTTACCCATTTTTTATTATTTATTTCATTATATCCTGAGGTTTTTCTTGTTCAATCAGTTGAATAATAAAATATTAATGATTATGGTATACATGCCAAAATATTTTGTCTTATGAAAATTTTATCATCTCATGGATCATCTTCTTTTATTCCCTTATAATTAAATCATTGAAACTGCTAATATTTATTCTATTACACAAGATTATTATCTTGGATATACAGGGTATGGTTATCAAATATTATTCTCATGTTATCATATGTTTATTTTCATGTTATTATTAGATATATCCCCTGTTTTCCCTTACTGAGCACATAAGCCCACCCTTTCTTTTGTTTCCTTTCCCTAGGTTTTGAAGAATGGTTTTAAGTCAGGTACAATTTTGATAATTATTAAAGTAGATTACATTAATGAGATATTTTAAATATCCCTCACAAAATTAAAATATTATACGCCTAGTCTCCAGTACACTAAACTATTATGGTTCTTAGGAGTGTGTTTGAGTAATGTATTGAATATTCATATAAAAATATTTAATATCCATGAATGAAAATTTTAGGTTTCTATAAGCTCCTCATCCAACCTATGATTCCTTTACCTTTATTCATGTTGTAACACACCTAGAAAATTCAACCTTCATCTAACTTCCTTTCTTGGTTTTCTTCATGATCATTAGTGATATCACTATGTGACATAATAAACACTAATTTTATGATTTTGTTTATATTTAATATTTATATATTTTTTGAGCCCAAATCATAGGATGATACCATATGAACAGTATTTTATAGGGCATTGGTTGGTGTTGTGTTACATTTCCCTATAACATTCATTGTTTATAACATGTTTTTATTGTGCCGTATAATAATTTTCCCTGTGATGTTTCTAAGAAAGATAAACCATTAAATTATAATTTTAAACATTGAAACTGACATGTTATGAGACCTATATACTCCATTAGAGGTTAAATAATTCAACATGAACTACCACATACGGTGTGAATAACTAAATTTTATAGAAAAGTTATAATTTATTTTAACAAAAACAACCCACGGGTGTGGTTGGGGTTTTTATTATAAAATTATGAAAAATTTAATTAGTTCAAATATTAAATTACTAGGATAATTTACATGGAATATCATTAAATATATCTTGTGATTGAAATTTGTTATAGACCTTGATTGCATAGTTATAGGTGTGACCTTCAATAAGAAATCTATGGATTCCAGACCTAAAATGTAACACCATGATATTTTATGAGAATTATAGTTTTTTTGTATTAAGTTATACACAACATCAATGGAATCTTTCACTGCACACAACAGTAGCTTGGCCTGCATTACACACAATTGCGACCTTCCTTGATAGCGTGTGTGGTACGCAAAACCAAGTTTCACTAAACAATGATATATATTATTATAATATTATAAAATAGTTGTTATAAATATTATTAACTGAATTTTTAATTTTATAACATTATAATTCATTTTACACATTTTCTATAATGAGGTATGAAATAAAAATCAGTTTTCCAGTTAAAAGAAGTATTTTTCAAAAAATGCAGTTTTACCGCCATTTGATGGAATTCCCATTTTAAATCTAGTTGTTGACATGTTTATAAGTTAAATTTTACAAAATAAAATTCTTCTTTGGAAACAGGATATAAAAATTTACTTTGGATAAAATTTTCATATTATTATGGTAAGTGTCATATTTTGATGAATAGTAAAAACACACTATATTTTAATTAAAAACAATGTTTTTCATCGAAATAATTTATATGGTTAATTTATAATATTGAATGGTTTTAAAGTATAAATAGAATATATTTTTACTATTTAATATAATTTATGACATATTCATTAATTTTACATTGAATTCATAGGTAAAAACATTTCAATCTTTGGCAATGTTTTAACTTTTAAAACCCATTTGCTTAACAACGAGATTAATTTTAAATTTAATATTGTAACTACTGTGTTTTGAATTTTGAAAAATGGATTCTATATTTTGAATTAGTTTTTCCAAATTATTTTAATAGGTTACTTATATTTTTATTTTGATATTATGAATTGTAACTATGATAATTTTTTTACTGCGGTTAAAGGTAAATAGGGTAATTCAAGGTTTAAAGAATATTATAATAATTCAAAATTACCTGTACACTTGTCCTAACCTTATTGTAATAGTAGTGGACGACCATGGGATTCCTTGGGTCGATTGTGGGACCCCATTGCGCCACTTGGTAGTGATAATGACAATTTGGATTAATTAATTTAATGTAAAGACTGAATTGACATTAACAAAAATCTTTTAGTAATTAATTTTTATAAGGGGTTTATAAATTATATTTTATAATATAAATATTCATTTAAAATATAAACAGATTTAATACATGATGATATTTGATTTATAATTTTTAGACATCAAATAAATTAAATAATTTATGACACAATAATGATGCAGTATTTACCTCATTAATAAATGATTTAAATAAATAAGATTATAATGATTAAAATATTTTCCAAAACATGTCCAATTTGGATTGGATGATTTTATTTTGACAATTATTCATCTTATATTTATCTTTAATGATTTTTAGACCTTTTGAAACTGAAGATAAGTTTATAACAAAATAATATTTTCACACTTTCCAAAGGTGCCCCTCTCCTCCTTTATAAAAGGGAACCTCCTCCCTCTCCTCCACACACCACTTTGAGCCTTCAATATCGGCCACCCCTACACATATATATTCTAACATTCCCTAGAAACATCCTAGAGGTCTTGGTCTACTTCAAAGACCAATCATAGTTCCCTAAGAGGAGGTTTTAAAGAGGCATGACAACGAAGAGGTAATATCTGTTAACAATTATGTCAAATTTATTTTGTATTGTACTTCTTCTTATTTATTTGTTTCATTATGAAGTAATAAAATCAATATCACTCCTATATGGATATGTTATTATAAATATGAAACAACCCTATTTCACCTTCTATCCATCCTACGGATAACGAAATCACCGCGCGTGCGTACGTACGGTATACCGTCTCCACGCGGTGGTGTAATCTATTTTCCACCACCACCATACTTGTATGGGTATAATGGTGTAAAAAATAATTATATATGATTATTCTAAATTGATATTGATTCTGAAATAGTATACATATAGTTCATACAATTCCACGATCATTGGAACGATATCATCGCTCGTGCGTACGTACGGCCTACCGTCTCCACAATGTGATGTGACTCGTTCAACATGATCTTCATTGTATAATGATTATATAAATGAATTGAATGAATAAATATGATATATATTACACTAATACCATTCTATAAATAAGGTATCTATATCTTAAAAATAATAATAAGAATTTATTCGACAAAACATACATAAGAAAATAAAACAATAAACACCTGAATAACAAGTATCAATGAAATATTACTAATAAGAAGCTAAGAATATGACCATATATGATATCATAAAAATGAGTATGATTCTATAATAAGTCAATGACATTACTTAAATCATTATATAAGAGGTTCAGACATGTACAAATAATATCAGAGCTAAGGTAAGGGAAAATCATGCGATCTCATTTTTATCTGAGATTGTTTATACTTCAGAAATTACTGGGGAATATTTATCGTCCACATCCATTTTTCCTCAATATGTAATATTATTTCTATCCTCCTAAAATTTTTAAATTCCAATTTTACCCTTCTGTGAGTTTTTAGTAAAATATATTAAAGGAATATTTTGTTCTTTTTAGTACGAGGTACTTTTTGACTTTTCCGGCCAAAGTACGAGAAGAATGTTTTTTAACTTATACGACATGAATGGATTTTTAGAACATTATTTCCAAGAAGATTACTTTAAAAGTTTTCAAGTTTATTTTTAGTCAACTTTTTTTAGTTTAAAAATTGTAGGACATGTTAAGAAAGGAAAAAAAAAATTGAAGTAAAAAGTATATTTTCCTCAAGAATAGAGATCAAGTGTTTTATCAAAATTATTTTCCATCTAAGATAAAATAGGGTTCTATTTCTATCCCACTTTTTTACATTGATTTGATTTTTTTATGATGGAATAAATTTTATGATGTCATTTTATCTTATATGGATTATATTATGATGGCATGATGTTTAAGAATCCCATTATTATTACATGGGTTAAGCTATGATGTATGATTTTTGATTTTGTGGAACACATAATAATGGTATCATTATGAGATTAGTGGGACCTATATCTCCCTCCAATGCATTGGGTAATGATTTATATCTTCTGAGGTATACATGGATGGAACGAAAAGTTAACCCGGTTCAGTGATACAGGACTGGAACGAGGAGTGAACTTGGTTCAGTAATGGACATTGTCCACTATGATAGTCTTGGAAATGAGTCTTGACTAAAATGAAATGATTTTCTATGATTATCTATGTATGCCACAAAGTTTCATGTTTTAAGTTATGATTATTTGGGATTACTTTTCATTACTATGGTTTATCCCATGACATGATATTATGACCACTTTTAAAGGTTAATATTTTCAAAATGTTATGTTCTTATGAATATGATATGACTGGTATTTCTTTTGTTTACCCTTAATGAGCATTTGAGCTCACCCTTTTGTCTGTTTTCTTTTCCCCAGTACATGAAGTAGGATATTAAGTTGGATATTCCAAAAAGGGACTCTAGATATGATGAAATAAACGCGATACAATGTAGTTGATTTTATGAACTAGTTGTTTATGTTTCCTAGTTTCTAAAGACACTATACCTATATTGTCCTTTCACGGTTTTGTTATATGTTGTAATAAGTATGCTTCAACTCTGAAGTAATAAAAATGTATGTAAAGTATGGGTCATTATAGTTGGTATCAGAGGAAAGGTATAGTCCACCTTTGGAAACTAGGATGTGAAAGCCCTAGAAAGAACCCTAAGGATATATCTAAGAATAGAACACAATATTAGTGTTTTAGAAATGCCCATGAAAAATCTATGATAAGAACATAAGTGTGAAATTTTATTCTTGATTATGTGGTTTTCCTATTATAATTAGTGTTGCTGACACTATTCTTCTTGGTTTTAGTCAATGGCTGGAACCCAAAGGAATTGCGTTAATACGGAATGCGACGGGAAATGAAATGATTGTCCCCCTAAGCAACCAAATGTTATGGGAGCAGGAATGAAAAATATTATAGCCATGGTAACACAACTTTTTCACGCTATGAACCATGAAGGACTTCCAAATGAGAAAAAAGAAGGAGAAAAATTCTGTTAAATCCTTCATGAGGTAGCGTCCACCTTCATTCAGCAGGTCTTCTGATCCATTAGTGGCTAAAAAATGGATTAGTACCACCGAAAAGATATTTTCAGTTCTACAATGTTCTGAACATGATAAAGTCATCTTAGCAGTATATCGTTTGGAAGGTGAAGCAGATCAATGGTGAAATATTATTAAGAATACGAGGCAAAGGTATGAAATTGATTCCATGGAATGGGACGAGTTTAGGACCTTATTTTTCAATATGTACTTCCCTCGTATTCATCAAATAAAGATGGAGAATGAGTTTCTTGAACTAAAGAAAATGGATGATGAATTTGTTGGTATCTATGAAGAAAATTTTACAAGGCTTGCAAGGTACGCTTCTGGGATTATTATCCAACCTGAGAGTAATATCGATCGACTCTTTAGTGGCTTAAAACCAAGTCTTCGGAGGGAATTATCCATAAGGGACTTCAATCGATATGAGGAAACTGTTCGATGTGTTTTCAAGGTTGAGATGGAGATTGGAGTAACTCATCAGTCATATGGGTTTTATAAGAAGAGGAAAATGGAATTAAAAGGGAAATCTAAACACCACACTGAAAAGAAGATGAGTTTCTATTTATGCTCAAATTGTGGAAAGAAACCTGGAGGGAATTGACTTAAAGGGACAAGAAAATGTTTAATCTGTGGAAAAGAATTTTATCAGGAAATTTAATGTCGAAATAATGGGAAGAAGATGTCTAATGGTGTGAATAAAGAAAGAGATATATATAATGCACCTCCAACACTTCAATGTTTCAACTGCAAGGAAATGGGGAATTGTGCTAATCAATTCCCTAATCCAAGGGTTGTTGATGATGATCAATGTCAACAAACTCTTAAGGACAAAGACAAATGAAAGTCACATTCAATTACTATCGTCGATGTGGAGTACGATAACGAAGTGGTGAAAGGTACAATTACCATCTACTCTAAAGTAGAAAATGTTTTATTTGATTCTAGATCCACCCACTCTTTTATTTATGAAGAATTTTCTAGGGGTATCACCATATTACCTCAACAATTAGATGTTGAGATGCTGTGACAACTCCTAATGGCACAATGGTCACATCAAAAGTTTACAATTCATCTCCGATTGACGTTTGTGGGAAAGTGCTTCCTGCAAATCTTGTGATCCTTCCTATATTGGAATTTGATGTGATTATTGGCATGTATTGGATTTATTTATACGAAGCTCATATCGATTTCTAAAGAAGAGAAGTGATATTTCATATTCCTGATCAATCTATGATCACCTATTGATGCAAGGATGAATATAACCTTCCAGTGGAAATTTCCCGATAAACTTCTTTTCCACACATTAAACATTGTACGGGAGTTTGATGATGTCTTTCTGGAGGAACTTCAAGGTCTACCACCAAATCGTGAAGTTGAGTTTTCAATAGAACTCATACCGGGTGATGTACCCATTTCAAAGACACCTTATAGAATAGCCCCAATTGTGTTGCAGGAATTGAAGAAGAAACTCCAAGAGAATCTTGATAAAGGATTCATATTCCCTAGTGCATCACCTTGAGGAGTACCTATTCTATTTTTTAAGAAGAAAGATGGATCAATGCGACTCTGCATTGATTATCGAGAACATAGCAAGATCACTATCAAAAACAAATATCCACTCCCACATATTGATGACTTATTTGATCAACTACACAGAGCTCAATAATTTTACAATATTTATCTTCATTCAGGGTATCATCAATTAAGGGTCAAAAGGGAGGATATACCAAAGATGGCGTTCTATACAAGTTTTGGAAACTATGAATTTATAGTGATGCCATTCGGTCTTACTAATGCCCCTTCTATCTTCATGTATCTAATGAACAGAGTCTCTTGAGACTATCTCGATCTGTTTTTGGTAGTCTTTATAGATGATATTCTTGTCTATTCAAAGAGCAAGGAAGAACATGAAGTTCACTTGAGAATTGTATTGAAGACCCTGAGAAATGAGAAGCTTTAGGCCAAATTTACAAAGTGTGAATTTTGGCTTCAAAAAGTTGCATTTTTGGGTCACATAATCTCAAAGGTGGGTATATCTGTGGATCCAGAAAAAACAGAGGTTATTGAAAGATGGTCGAGACCAACAACAAAAACTGAGATCTGTAGTTTTCTTGGTTTGGCTGGATATTATTGAAGTTTTTGAATGATTTTTAATGATTATCTAATCCACTCACCAGGTTTACTAGAAAATGAGTTATGTTTGTCTGGACGGAGGAGTGTGAAGAGAATTTCAAGGACTTGAAAAGAAGTTTATCCAGTTCACCTATGCTCACACTGCCTTGTAGTGGAGAAAGGATTGGGATCTACAATGATGCATTCAAAAAGCGATTAGGGTGTGTTCTCATGCAAAATGATATGGTGATAGCTTATACCTCATGACAGTTGAAAATCCATGAAAAAAATTACCCAACTCATGATTTGGAGTTAGTTGTGGTAATCATTGCATTAACGATTTAGAGGCATTATCTTTATGGTGAAAGGTGTGATATTTATACTGATCATAAAAGTTTAAAGTATATTTTCACACAAAAGGAGCAGAATATGCGCCAAAGAAGATGGTAGTAGCTGATTAAGGATTACTAATGCTAAATTTATAATCACCCTGAGGAATCAAACATGGTGGAAGACACATTAAGTCTACAAGACCATGCTAGCTTATCCATGATGAGGATCACAAAAGATCCAATATTTATGGATTTTCAGTGGATGGATCTTGGAATTATAATGGAAGGGGAAAATCTTATCTTTCTCAAATGAATATTCAACCGTCTATAAATGTGAAGATTAAAGAGGCACAAAAAGAAGATGTTGAGTTACAAAAGAAGGTGAGAAATGTTCCTGAATTCAACCTTGATTGTGATGGGATAATAGGGTTTAGGAATCGGGTTTGTTTTCCTCCCATCCCAGAAATAAATAAGGAGCTAATGGATGAGGCTCTTAGTTCTTCATTATCTATTCATCTTGGAAGAATGAAGATTTATAGGGACCTGAAAGAGTACTTCTGGTGGGATGGCATTAAAAGAGATGTTGCTGAATATGTATCTCGATGCTTGGTTTGTCAGCAAGTTAAAGCTGAGAGAAAGAAGTCTAATGGGATGTTACAACCATTACCAATACCAAAATGAAAATATGAAAACATCACTATGGACTTTGTCAATGGACTTCCTAAAACATGAAAAGACAATAATGCTATCTAGTTTATAGTTGATCGTCTTACGAAGTCGGCACACTTCATTGCTATTAGGGAATATTTCTCTCTGGATCAGCTTGCCAGGATATATGTAAAGGAAGTGTTAAGATTTTATGGAGTACCACTTTACATTATATCTGATCGGGATCCGAGGTTTACCTCGATGTTCTGGCGAAGTCATCAGCATACTCTAGATACAGAGTTGAGTTTCAGCACTGCTTATCATCCTCAAATAGACGGTTAGTTTGAGAGGACAATTCAAACTCTAGAAGACATGTTAAGATCTTACTCTATGGATTTCAAATGTGGTTGGGATAAAAACCTACCTTTGGTGGAATTTTCCTATAATAATAGCATTCACTCCAGTATTCAGATGGATCCTTATGAAGCTCTCTATGGAAATAAATGCAGAACTCCAACTTGCTGGGATGAAGTTTGGGAAAGAAAGCTATTAGGACCCGATCATGTTGATGAGATGGCAGAAAAAGTCTGATCTATTCAACAACACATAAGAGCATCTCACAGTCGACATAAAAGTTATGCCGATAATAGAAGAAAATAACTAGATTTTGAAGTTGGTGACAAAGTGTTCTTACGAATATCTCCCTGGAAGAGAGTAATGAGATTTGGGAAGAAGGGAAAGTTCAGCCCTAGGTATATCGGTCCTTTAGAAATACTAGATCATGTTGGGAAGGTAGCTTACCAATTGGAGCTTCCACCGAATCTCTCCCAAGTTCATTATGTGTTCCATTTTCCTCTCCTGGAAAGTACATACCTGATCCTTCAAACGTACTAAGCTCAGAAGTTGTACCGTTGGAGAAAGATCTTTCTTATGAAGAACAACTGATAGAGATTCTTGTATCATAGCGAAAAAGTCATATTGAACAACACCACTCGATTGGTGAAATTATTATGGAGGAACCACCGGTTAGAAGAAGATACATGGGATCTTGACGATATGATGAGAGAGAGATATCCTCATCTGTTTGTTACGAAGTGACGAATTTCGAGGACAAAATTCATTTTAAGGGGGGTAGAATGTAACACCCTGATATTTTATGAGAATATATTTTTTATGTATTATGTTATACGCAACATCAAAGGAATCTTTCACTACACACAATAGTAGCTTCGCTTGCATTACACACAATCACGACCTTCCTCGATTGCGTGTGTAGTACGAAATACCGAGTTTCCCTAAACAATGATATATATTATTATAATATTATAAACTAGCCGTTATAAATAGTATTAACAGAATTTTAAATTTTATAATATTATAATTCATCTTACACATTTTCTAGAATGAGGTATTAAAACAAAATGCTTTTTTCAGATAAAAGAAGTATTTTTCAAAAAATGTTGTTTTACCTCCTTTTGATAGCGCACCCATTTTAAATATAGTTTTTGACATGTTTATAAGATAAATTTGACAAAATAAAATTCTTCTTTGGAACCAGGATATAAAAATTTACTTTGGACAAAATTTTCATATTATTCTGGTAACTTTCATATTTTGATGAATAGTGAAAACACACTATATTTTAATTAAAAACAAATTTTTTCATCACTTTAATTTATATGGTTACATTATAATATTGAATGGTTTTAAAGTATAAATAGAATATATTTTTACCATTTAATATAATTTATGTGATTAGCATTAATTTTACATTGAATTCATATGTTAAAACATTTCAATCTCTGGCAATGTTTTAACTTTTAAAACTCGTTTTCTTAACAACGATATTAATTTTAAATTAATTACTGAAACTCTTGTGTTTTGAATTTTGAAAAATGGATTCCATATTTGGAATCAGTGGGTCCAAATTATTTTAATAGGTTACTTTCTTTTTATTTTGATATTATAAATAGTAACTACAGTAATTTTTTTTTACTGTGGTTAAGGTGAATATGGTAATTCATGGTTAAAAGAATATTATAATAATTCAAAACTAATTTCACACTTGTCATAACCTTATTTTATGATTATTTTCCGACCATCGGAATCATTTGGTCGATTTGGGGACCCCATTGAGCAACTTGGTAGTGATAATGACAATTTGTATTAATTAATTTAATGTAAAGACAAAATTGACATTAACAAAAATATTTTAGTAATTAATTTTTATAAGGGTTTATATAAATTATATTTTAGACTATAAATAATAATTGGAAATATAGAAATATTTCCTACATGATGATATTTTTTTTATAAATTTTAGACATCAAATAAATTAAATTATTTATGACACAATAATGATGGAGTATTTACCTCAATACTAAATGATTTAAATAAATAAGATTATAATAATTAAAATATTTTCCAAAACATGTCCAATTATGATTGTATGATTTTATTTCGACCATTAGTAATATTATATTCATCTTTAATGATTTTTGGATTTTTTTAAACTCACGATAAGTTTATAATAAAATAATATTTTCACACTTTCCAAAGGTGCCTCTCTCCTCCCTTATAAAAGGGCACCTCATCCCTATCCTCCTCACACCACTTTGAACCTTCAAGCTAGTCCAAACCCTGCCATTATATCTTTTCCAATTCCCTAGAAACATCCTAGAGGTCCTGGTCTACTTCAAAGTCCAATATTAGTTTCCTAGGAGGAGGTTTCAAAGAGGCGTGTCGAAGAAGAGGTAATATCTGTTACCAATTCATTCAAATTTATTTCTTCTTCTACTTATTATTATTTAGTTGTTTCATTATGAAGTAATAACATAAGTATCACTTATATACTGATATGTTATTATAAATATGAAACAACTCTATTTCACCTTCTATCCGTCCTACAGAAAATGAAATCTTCGCGCATGCGTACGTATGGAATACCGTCTCCACACCATGGTGTAATCTGTTTTCCACCACCACCTTACATGGATGGGTATAATGGTGTAAGGAATAAATATATATTATTATTGTAAAGTAATATTGATTCTTAAATAGTATACATACACTTCAATACAATTCCATGATCATTGGAACGATATCATCGCTCGTGCATACATACGGCCTACCGTCACCACGATCTGATGTGACTCATTCTACATGATCTTCATGGCATAATGATTATATCAATGAATTTAATAAATAAATTTTATGTATATTACACTAATACCATTCTGAAAATGAGTTATTTATAACATAAAAAGAATAATAGGAATTTATTTGACAAAACACACATAAGAACATAAAGCAAAAAACACCCGAATAACAGGTAGAAATGAAATATTACTAATAAAAAGCTATGAATATGATCATATATGATATCATAACAATGAGTATGATTCTGGACTATGTTAATGACATTATTTAAATCATTGTACAAGAGGATCAGAAACTTACAAAGCATATCAGACCTAAGGTAAGGGAAAATCTCACAAACTCATTTTTATCCGAGATTGTTTATAATTCAGAAATTACTGGGGAATATTTATCATCCACATCCATGTTTCCTCAATATGTAATATTATTTATATCCTCATAAAATTTTTTAAATCCAATTTTACCCTTCGGTGAGTTTTTAGTAAATGATATGAAAGGAATCTTTTGTCGTTTTTAGTACGAGGTACTTTGTAACTTTTCCGGCCAAAGTACGAGAAGAATGTTTTTTAACTTATATGGCATGAATGGATTTTTAGAACATTATTTACAAGAAGCTTCCTTTAAAAGTTTTAAATTTTATTTTTAATCAACTTATTTTAGTTTAAAAATTGTAGGACATGTTAAGAAATGAAAAAATGTTTTTTAAGTAGAAAGGATATTTTACTCAAGAATGGAGTTCATGTGTTTTATCAAAATTATTTTCCATATAAGATAAAATAGGGTTCTGTTTCTATCCTTATTTTTTACATTGATTTTATTTTTTTATGATGAAATTAATTTTATGATGTCCTATTATCTTATATGGAATATGTTATGATGTCATGATGTTTATGAATCCCATTTTTATTACATGGGTTATTATATGATGTATGATTTTTGATTTTGTGGCCCACATAAGAATGGATTCATTATGATATGGGTGGGAATTATATATCCCTCCAATGCATTGGGTAAAGATTTATATCTCATGAGATAGACATGGCTGGATGGAATGTTAATCCGGTTCAGTGATACAGGACTGGAATGACGAGTGAACTCAGTTCAGTAATGGACTTTGTCCGCTATGATAGTCTTGGAAATGAGTCGTGACTAAAATGAAATGATTTTATATGATTATGTGTGTATGCCACAAATTTTCATGTTTTATGTTATGATTATTTGGGATTACATTTCATTACTATGATTTATCCCATGACATGATATTATGACATCTTTTACAGGTTAAGATTTTTAAAATGTTATGTTCTTATGAAGTGATATGACTGATATTTATTTTGATTACCCTTACTGTGAATTTGAGATAACCATTTTGTATGTTTTCTTTTCCCCAGGTCAGGAAGAAGGATACTAAGTAGGATATTCCAAAAAGGGACTCTAGATATGATGAAATAAATGGGAGACAATGTAGTTGATTTTATGAACAAGTTGTTTATGTTTCCCAGTTTCTAAATACACTACACCTATACGGTCCTTTAATGGTTTTGTTATATGTTGTAATAAGTATGCTTCAACTCTGAAGTAATAACAATGTATGTAAAGTATGGGTCATTATATAAAATTCCTTGGGGGAATTCATGAGATGACACTTATTTCATTGATATGAATTAATACACTACTTGAAATACAGTCTTTCCCAATGGTTATGAACTATTGGGAAAGGTTGAAGAACTGTTGGTATATTTTATACCAACAGTTCTGCAAACCGTAGGGAAGTAGGATGTTGGGAATGATTTTCCCAATGGTTTACTATGAACTGTTGGTATAGGGTGGAGAAATCCTAACCTATCCCAACTCTTGTGCCAAACCATTGGGAAAGTTTTTTCCAACTGTTTGGATTGAACCGTTGGAAAATCCCAAGGATTCTCCTCTTTCCCAACATTTTAGAAACCGTTGGGAAAGGTTTTTTACCAACGGTTCAATGAACCATTGGTAAAAGAAGCATTAGAGATGCGATGCCAATGGTTTAAAACTGTTGGCATAGCCTATGCTGCAGAAATTGCACAGGATCCTGCAATTTTCATAGCAGCTATGCAATTTAGACAGCATGCCTCATTTTGTGCATTCCCTCCCATTTTCAATCCAATTATTGTACCTGTAATAAACTTACACATACATATACAATTATTGTACATGCAATAACCAACTAACACGTACATATAGAAAACAAATTCATACACATTTAACATATAATTCATCCTGGAACTATACACATCCATAATTAAATTAGAATTCATAACGTAATTATAAACATACATAATTCATTTAGAATTCAATTTAAAATTTAGATGAAAATTATATGTGGAATCTAGAATTCAATACATTATATGATTAGTTTTTTGTATACCATATATTTTTACCTGAAATGATGTCCATTTTAATCAAAATACATACACTCGGAGTGATACCGGCCACACCATGACTTTGATTGAGGTGAGGTTAAGTCGTACACGTCACAAATGACCCATCGATCTTTTTCCTAAAGTATCAACATATTCCGAAAGCGTTTCCTTGGTTTTTTGTATGTCAGTTGATGTTTTTCACTTAAAATGATATCCTTTTGAAACAAAATACAGTCACTTTGAGTGGTTCCAGCCACACCACATCTCAGATTGAGGAGGGGTTGATTCTTACACGTCACATATGACCCATGGATCGTTCTCCTAAAGTTTCAATGGAAACCGAATGCGGTTGGTATGTTTTCCATATATACTTAAAATGTTGTCCATTTTCAACAAAAGAGAGACACTTAGACTGATCCCGGCCACACCACAACTCGGATTGAGCTCGGGTTGGCTATTACAGGTCACATATGACCCATGAATCATTGTGATAAATTATCAACAGATTCCGAATGCGTTTGGTCAGTTTTCTGTATGACACTTGTTCTTTTCACTTATAATCCTGTCCATTTTAAACAAAAGAGACACAGTTAGAGTGGTGTCGGCCACACCACACCTCAGATTGAGAAGGGATTGACTCATACACATCACATATGACCCATGGATCATTTTTCTAAAGTATCGACACAATATGAATGCATTTGGTCTATTTTCTGTATGCCATTTGATGTTTTTCACTTAATATGACATCCTTTTGAAACAAAAGACTGACACTTTTAGTGGTGGAGGACACACCATGCCTCGGATTGAGGTGGGTTTGACTCATACATGTCCCATATGACCCATGGATCATTTTCCTAAAGTTTCAACAGAAACCAAATTCGTTTGGTCGTTTTTCCATATGTACTTAAAATGTTGTCCATTTTAAACAAAAGGGATCCACTTAGAGTGATCCCGGCCACACCATGCCTCAAATTGAGCCCACGTTGACTCGTAAACGTCACATATGGCCCATGGATCATTGAAAAAAAATCATCAATACAATCTGAATGCATTTGGTTGGTTTTTCGTATGAAATTTGTTCTTTTAACTTATAATCATGTCCATTTTAAACAAAAGAGAGACACTGTGAATGGTGTCGGCCACACTGCGCCTCGGATTGAGGCAGGGTTGAATCGTACATGTCAAGTATGACCCATGGATCGTTTTCATAAAGCATAAACACATTTTGAATGCATTTGGTCATTTTTTCGTATGTCAGTTGATTTTTCACTTATAATCATGTCCATTTTAAACAAAAGAGCGACACTAATAATGGTTTCAGCCACACCGCTCCTCGGATTGAGGCGGGGTTGACTCATACACGTCACATATGACCCGTGGATCATTGTGCTAAAGTATCAACACAATTAGAATCCATTTGGTTGGTTTTCCATATGTACTTAAAATTTTGTCCATTTTAAACCAAAGAGAACCACTTAGAGTGATTCCGGCCACACCGTGCCTCAGATTAGTGCAGGGTTGACTCGTACAGATCACATATGACCCATGGATCATTTTCCTAATGAATCAACACATTTAGAATGTGTTTGGATGGTTTTTCGTATGTCAGTTGATCTTTTCACTTATAATCCTATCCATTTTAAACAAAATACATACACAAGTATTGATCCCACCACACCATGCCTCAGATTGAGGTGAGGTTAACTTGTACGCGTCAAAAATGACCCATCGATCGTTGTCTTAAAGTATCAACGTATTCTGAAAGCATTTTCTCGGTTTTCCATATGCCAGTTTATGTTTTTCCATTAAAATGATGTTGTTTTGAAACAAAAGGCAGACACTTTGAGTGGTGTCAGCCACACCTCGTCTCAGATTGATTTGGGATTGATTCGTACACCTCACATATGACCCATGAATCATTCTCCTAAAGTTTCAATCGAAACCGAATGCGTTTGGTCAGTTTTCTACATTTACCTAAAATGGTGTCCATTTTAAACAAAAGAGAGACACTTATACTGATCCCAGCCACACCATGACTCGTATTGAGCCTGGGTTGGCTCGTACAGGTCACTTATGACCCATGTATCGTTCTCCAAATATTTCAACGGAAACTGAATGCGTTTGGTCAGTTTTCTGTATTTACTTAAAATGTTGTCCATTTTAAACAAAAGAGAGCCACTTAGGGTCATTTCGACCACACCGTGCCTCATATTATGGTGGGGTTGACTCATACACGTCACATATGACCCATGGATAGTTCTTCTAAAGCATCAATGTATTTCAAATATGTTTGGTAAGTTTTGCATATGTCAGTTGTTCTTTCCACTTATAATCACGTCCATTTCAAACAAAAGAGAGACACTGTGAATGGTGTCAGCCACCCCGAACCTCATATTGAGGTGGGGTTAACTCATACACGTCTCATATGACGTATGGATTGTTGTGCTAAAGTATCGACACAATCTTAATGTCTTTGGTCGGGTTTTCATATTACAGTTGATGTTTTTCAATTAAAATGACATCCTTTTGAAACAAAAGGTAGACACTTTGAGAGGTTTTGGCCACACTGTGTCTCAAATTGAGGCAGGGTTGATTCGTACACGTCACATTTGACCCATGAATCATTCTCCTAATGTTTCAATGGAAACCGAATGCGTTTGGTCAGTTTTCCGTATGTACTTAAAATGATGTCCATTTTAAACAAAAGAGAGCCACTTAGAGTGATTCTGGCCCTACAGTGCCTCATATATAGGCGGGTTTGACTCGTACATGTCACATATGACCCATGTATCGTTTTGTTAATGTATATACACAATCCGAATGCGTTTGGTAAGTATTATGTATGCCAATTGATGTTTTTCACTTAAAATGACGTCCTTTTGTAACAAAATACAGACACTTTGAGTGGCGGTGGCCACACCGTGCCACGCTTTGAGGTTAGGTTGACTCGTACAAATCACATATGAACCATGGATCGTTGTTCTAAAGTATCGACACAATCTGAATGCGTTTTGTCAGTTTTCCGTATGCCAGTTGATGTTTTTAAATTAAAATGACGTCCTTTTAAAACAAAAGACAGACACATTGAGTGGTGTCGGATACAACACATCTCATATTGAGGCGGGGTTGATTCGTACACGTCACATTTGGCCCATGAATCGTTCTCCTAAAGTTTAAACAGAAACCAAATGCATTTTTTCGGTTTTCCGTATGTACTTAAAATGTTGTCCATTCTAAACAAAAGAGAGACACTTAGAGTGATTTCGGCCACACCGTGCCTCAAATTACGGCCGGATTGACTCGTACACGTCACTTATATCCCATGGATCATTGTGCTAATGTATCGACACAATCAGAATGTGTTTGGTTGGTTTTTCCTCTGCCAGTTGATGTTTTTCACTCAAAATGACGTCCTTTTGAATCAAAAGACAGACGCTTTGAGTGGTTGCGGCCACATCACACCTCGGATTCAGGTGGGGTCGATTCGTACACGTCACATATGACCCATGGATTGTTGTGTTAAAGTATCGACACAATCCGAATGCGTTTTTTCAGTTTTCTGTATGCCAGTTGATGTTTATCAATTAAAATGACGTCCTTTTGAAATAAAAGACAGACAGTTTGAGTGGTTCTGGCCACACCACATCTCAGATTGAGGTGGGGTTGATTTGTATATGTCACATATGACCCATGAATCGTTCTCCTAAAGATTCAATGGAATCAAAATGCATTTGGTTTGTTTTCCGTATGTACTTAAAATGTTGTCCATTTTAAACAAAAGAGATCCACTTAGAGTGATTATGGCCACACCGTGCCTCATATTAAGGCAGGGTTGACTATACACGTTAAATATGACCCATGGATCATTGTGATAAATTATCGACACTATCCGAATGCGTTTGGTCAGCTTTATGTATGACAGTTTATGTTTTTTACTTAAAATGACGTCCTTTTGAAACAAAAGACAGACACTTTGAGTGGTTCCGGCCACACCACATCTCAGATTGAGGTGGGGTTAACTCGTACACGTCACATATGACCCATGAATCGTTCTCCTAATGTTTCAATGGATAACAAATGTGATTAGTCGGTTTTCCCTATGTACTTAAAATGTTGTCAATTTTAAACAAAAGAGAGCCACTTAGAGTGATTCCAGCCACAACGTTCCTCAGATTAAGGACGGGTTGACTCGTACACGTCACATATGACCCATGAATCGTTTTACTAAAGTATCGACACAATATGAATGTGTTTGGTTGGTTTTCTGTATGCCAGTTGATGTTTTTCACTTAAAATGCATCCTTTTGAAATAAAAGATAGACACTTTGAGTGGTTCCGGCCACACCGCGTCTCAGATTGAGGTGGAGTTGATTCGTACATGTCACATATGACCCATGAATCGTTCTTCTAAAGATTCAATGAAAATGGAATGCGTTTGGTCGGTTTTCCATATGTACTTAAAATGATGTCCATTTTAAACAAAAGAGAGCCACATAGAGTTATTTCAGCCACACCGTGCCTCAAATTAATGCGGGGCTGACTCATACATGTCACATATGACCCATGGATCGTTTTTCTAACGTATCGACACAATCTGAATGCGTTTGGTCAGTTTTCCGTATGTCAGTTGATGTTTTTCAAATAAAATGACGTCCTTTTGAATCAAAAGAAAGACACATTGAGTGGTGGCGGCCACACCGCGCCTCGGATTGAGGCGGGGTTGACTCTTACACATAACATATGACCCATGGATCGTTGTACTAATGTATCGACACAATATGAATGCGTTTGGTCAGTTTTCCGTATGCCAGTTGATGTTTTTCAATTAAAATGACCTCCTTTTGAAACAAAAGACAGATAATTTGAGTGGTTCCGGCCACACCACGTCTCAGATTGAATCGGGGTTGATTATTACACGTCACATATGACCCATGAATCATTCTCCTAATGTTTCAATGGAAACCGAATGCATTTGGTCAGTTTTCCATATGTACTTAAAATGTTGTCCATTTTAAACAAAAGATATCCACTTAGAGTGATTCTGGCCACACCGTGACTCATATTAAGGCATGGTTGACTCGTACACGTCACATATGACCCATGGATCATTGTGCTAAAGTATAGAGACAATCCGAACGCGTTTGGTCAATTTTCGGTATGCCAGTTGATGTTTTTCAATTAAAATGACGTCCTTTTGAAACAAAAGACATACACTTTGAGTGGTGGCGGCCACACCCCGCCTCGGATTGAGGCGGGGTTGACTCGTACACGTCACATATGACCAATGGATCGTTGTGCTAATTTATCGACACAATCTGAATGCGTTTGGTCGGTTTTCCGTATGCGAGTTGATGTATTTCAATTAAAATGACCTCCTTTTGAAACAAAAGACAGACAATTTGAGTGGTTCCAGCCGCACCACATCTCAGATTGAATCGAGGTTGATTCATACACGTCACATATGACCCATTAATCGTTCTCCTAATGTTTTAATGGAAACCGAATGCATTTAGTCGGTTTTCCATATGTACTTAAAATGTTGTCCATTATAAACAAAAGAGAGACACTTAGAGTGATTCCGGTCACACCGTTCCTCAGATTAAGGCGGGGTTGACTCGTACACGTCACATATGACCTATAGATCATTGTTCTATAGTATCGACACAATACTAATGAGTTTGTTCTGTTTTCCATATGCTAGTTGATGTTTTTCACTTAAAATGACGTCCTTTTGAAACAAAAGACAGAAAATTTGAGTGGTGGCGGCCACATTGCACCTCGTATTGAGGCAGTGTTGACTCGTACACATCACATATGACCCATGGATCGTTTTTCTAATGTATCTACACAATCTGAATGCGTTTGGTCGGTTTTCTGTATGCCAGTTGATGTTTTTCAATAAAAATGACGTCCTTTTTGAAACATAAGACAAACACTTTGAGTGGTGCCGGCCACACCGTGTCTCATATTGAGGCGGGGTTGTTTCGTACATGTCACATATGACCCATGAATCGTTCTCCTAATGTTTCAATAGAACCAGAATTCGTTTGGTTTGTATTCTGTATGTACTTAAAATGTTGTCTGATTTAAACAAAAGAGAGCCACTTAGAGTGATTCCGGCCAAACAGTTCCTCAGATTAAGGTGGGGTTTACTCGTACACGTCACATATGACCCATGGATCATTGTTCTAAATTATCGACACAATACGAATGCATTTGGTTAGTTTTTCGAATGCCAGTTGATGTTTTTCACTTAAAATAACGTCCTTTTGAAACAAAACACAGACACTTTGTGCGGTGCTAGCAACACCATGTCTCATATTGAGGTGGGTTTTACTGGTACACGTCACATATGACACATGAATCGTTCTCCTAAAGTTTCAACGGATACCGAATGCATTAGGTTAGTTTTCCGTATGTACTTAAAATGTTTTCCATTTTAAAGAAAAGAGAGCCACTTAGAGTGATTTAGGCCACACCGTGCCTCATATTAAGGAGGGTTGGACTCATACACGTCACATATGACCCACAGATCATTGTTCTAAAGTATCGACACAATCTAAAAGAGTTTGGTCACTTTTTCGTATGTCGGATGACGTTTTTCACTTAAAATGACATCCATTTGAAACAAAAGACAGACACATTTAGTGGTGTCGGCCACACCGCATCTCATATTGAGGCGCGGTTGACTCGTATAGGTCACATATGACCCATGAATTGTTCTCCTAAAGTTTCAATGGATACCAATGTGTTTGGTCGGTTTTCCGTATGTACCTAAAATGTTGTCCATTTTAAACAAAAGACAGCCACTTAGAGTGATTCTGGCCACACCGTGCCTCAGATTAAGGAAGGGTTGACTCATACGAGTCACATTTGACCCATGGATCATTGTGCTAAATTATTGACACAATCGGAATGTGTTTGGCCGGTTTTCCGTATGCCAGTTGATGTTTTTCACTTAAAATGACGTCCTTTTGAAACAAAAGACATACACTTTTAGTGGTGGCGGCCACATCATGCCTTGGATTTAGGCGGGGTTGACTCGAACATGTCACATATGACCCATGGATCATTGTGCTAAAGTATCGACACAATCCGAATGCGTTTGGTAAGTTTTATTTATGCTAGTTCAAATTTATCAATTAAAATGACGTTCTTTTGAAACAGAAGACATACACTTTGAGTGGTTCCGGCCACACCATGTCTCATATTGAGGCGGGGTTGATTCGTACACGTCACATATGACCCATAAATCGTTCTCCTAAAGTTTCAACGGATACCGAATGCATTTGGTTGGTTTTCCGTATGTACTTAAAATGTTGTCTATTTAAAAAAAGAAAGCCACTTAGAGTTATTCTAGCCACACCGTGCCTTAGATTAAGGAAGGGTTTACTCCTACACGTCACATATGACACATGGATTGTTGTGCAAAAGTATCGATATAATCCGAATGCATTTGGTCGGTTTTCTGTATGCCAATTGATGTTTTTCATTTAAAATGATGTTCTTTTGAAACAAAAGACAGACACTCTGAGTGGTGTCGGCCACACCACATCTTAGATTGAGTCAGGGTTGACTCGTACACGTCACATATGACCCATGAATCATTCTACTAATGTTTCAACGGAAACCTAATGCGTTTGGTCGGTTTTCCGTATTCCAGTTGATGTTTTACCATTAAAATGACGTCCTTTTGAAACAGAAGGCAGACACTTTGAGTGGTGTCGGCCACACCGCACCTCAGATTGAGGCGGGGTTGATTCGTACATATCACATATGACCCATGGATCGTTATCCTAAAGTTTCAACGGAAATCAAATGCGTTTGGTGGGTTTTCCGTATGTGCTTAAAATGTTGTCCATTTTATGAGAATCCCCATGTGTCTATTAGTGGAATGGTATTTACTTAAAATCTTGTCGACAATCATATAAAATATTTTTATATCATTCTTATTATGGATTAGATTTTATTTTATCATGCTATGAAACATTTCGGAGCTAACAATGTCATGCCCAATGAATAAATCTCTTTTATAACATACCAAGAATCTATGATATTGATTAGATGTGTAAATGTGATTTACATTTTTTATCATGTTGGAAATAAATAAACCATATATTAAATATTTTGTAGTATTAAATGAAATCAAGGAGGGTGGGGGGCTGTCTGGCGGGGCTGTCCGGGGGGTTGTCCGGTGGGTGTCCGGGGGCTGTTTGGGGACCAAGGAGGAGAGTGGGGGTGTTGTTCGGGGGTTGTCCGGGGGTGTTCAAGTGGGTTTTCGGGGGTCCAAGGAGGAGGGTGGGGTGGGGCTGTATGGGGGGCTATCAGGGGGGCTGTTTGGGGGGCTGTCTGGGGGCTGTCCGGGGGGTGTTCGAGGGGTTGTCCGGGGTCCAAGGAAGAATGGGAGGGGGCGTCCGAGGGCCTGTCTGGGGGGCCTTCTGGGGTCGAGGGCGGAGGGTGGGGCGGGGGATGTCCGGAGGGATGTTCGGGGGGCTATCCCGTGGGTGTTCGGGGGGGTGTTCAGGGGGTTGTCCGGGGTCCAAGGAAGAGGGTGGGGGCTGTCTAGGGGGCTGTCTGGGGGATTGTCTAGGGTCCAGGGAGGGGGGTGGGGGGGATTTCCGGGGGCTATTCGGGGGGCTGTTCAGGGGATGTCCGGGGGTGTTAGGGGGGTTTTCTGGGGTCCAAGGAAAAAGGTGGGGGGGCTGTCTGGGGGGGCTGTCCGGGGGGATGTCTGGGATAGAGGGAGGAGGGTTGGGGGGGTGTTCCTGGGGCTGTCCGGGGGTTGTCTGGGGGTGTCCTGGGTCCAAGGAGGATGGTGGGGGCTTGTCCAGGGTCCAGGAAGGAGTGGGGTTTCCCAAACACACAACCACTAATAGACAACGATATCCATAAAAATAGATAATATATAAAAATAACTCAACACCAATACTATACTACGTGTCTAGATAAAACCAACAACTAAAATAGATTAAATATAAAATATCAGTAATATCAGTCAACAATGTAATGGATCAATTTGTCCCACATCACCATCACCATCATCATCACCCTCGTCCTCGTCCCCATCATCGTCCTTGCCCTCCTCCTCGCCCTCTCCCTCCTCTTCGCCCTCGCCACCGGCCTTGCCCTCCTCCTCTCCCTCCTCTTCCGCATCAGACTCCTTGCCATCATCATCATCAAGATGGAAATGGTCTTGACCAACACTTGAATTTCCACCTTGTGCACCATATATAGAACACATCGACGACATATATTCAGCAAAAGCTGGACTGGCCTCTGCTGGAAGTGTTGTACATAGAACCTCAATAAATTTCATAAACGCACTGTTCTCCCTAGCAGACTGTTCTGCCGTCTATGTGGACCTTTTCTCAACCTGTTTCGCATGTGCTTAACTTTCTACAGCTCGGTGGCACTACAGCTCGTACCTGAGGAGGGCCAATAACTCATCGGGGCTATCCTAGGTCAGCAGCATACTCTGCCAGAATTCTCCTCTCCCAACACCTGATGTAAGTGATTTGTTGGCCCAAAATTGTCTGGTTCTTGGGAATAGAGGGCTTCTAAGGCATCCTGTTGCAAATATGAATATATAATTAAGTTACAAAATAGATATTTAAATATAAATTCAATAGATTAAAACTTACAATCTGTTTTTGAGTCGCTTCGTTGATGGAACTTCCATCCTTTTTCCGTTTACTCGAGAAAAACAGTGTTGCTCGAGGCACACGTCCTTTAATATTTTGTATTTTCCTCTACAATGGCATTTAAAACTAAAGTTATATGAAAACATTAGAAAAATATTTAATAATTGAGGAAACAAAAGAAAGTGTTAGACGTAATGAAAACTTATAAACAATTGTCATACCTGCTTCCTGTCATGATCAGACATCGTAGTGCGTCCCAGTGTGTGGAGGTATTTTTTTGCATCAATGTTCTTTTTATTTTTTCCAGATTATTCCTAAATGAAATTTTAAAATGCAACATATATTATTAATGAAAAAAATGAAACTTATTATTTAAATACCTCAAATGTTATTAATATCTTAAAATGGGTACTCGTCCAATGAGTAATCATCTGACGATACTGATCTATAGGAAAATCATCCAACACTGGTACTGCCTCTAACTGAGTGTCAACTCTAGAAGCCCATCCAATATACAACTCATGATTTTAGTCTCTCCAAAGCTCACCTAAATCCTTTAGAAGTTCGGGTCGTGCACCCTCACCATCGGGAAAATTAAATAGAAGCTGAAATCAATATATTAATTCATATAAATACAAAAATAATTCATGGAATTAAATAGATCATTTTTTTACCCATATCTCTGCCCAAGCTCTATCCTTGACCACATTTGGAAAATGTCTCCATGATAGCGGGCTGATGGGAATTATGTCGGAGTATTTGGAAAGAGTCGCCAAAAAACTCCGACATTGGTGCCCTGTATTCTCAACCATTTGGTTATTTTCATTATAAACCACCATAACCTATGTGCGGCGGTTCCACACCGAACGCATTTGTGTACACCCCTGCCAACACCTACTATCAGTAGATGTATCTGTCATGAAAGAAAAAAAATATTTTATCAAAACATGTTATAATGAAAATAAATATTGCTATAAAAATTTGTTAGGGTTATATAAATATACTTGTGCCGGTCTGATCGCTGAGCACTACTGGAACCACAGAAACTGATGGAACGCCCTGTGTTGGAACAGGAGTCAAAGACGATGGAATATAGAAGCTCAGAGAGACAGAAGTAGAAGGAAAAGAAGATGGGACAACTGTCTGACTCTGGTACGAACCCTCCTCGTACCACCGACCTGAGTACTAGGACCAGTACTAGGCTCCTCGTCGAATAACTATCGACGTATAGGTGGATCCTAAAAAAATGTTTACAAAAAAACAAATCACATGGCATTATATATTCTTTAAATATATCGATTTGAAATAATGTAATCACTACAGGCACTAATGATGGAATTCCCAACTCCTTCATTCGATGATTGTTCTCCATAATTTTTTCCCTTCGTCTCTCTTCAATTGGATTCATTTCCTGCTTTTGAAAAAAAATATTTAATTAATTAGAAATAGGAATGTAATTTGTAACCCAAAAAACTAAATATATGAGGGAATAGGGGGATTCATTTGTAATTTAGCTATCAATTGTTTTAGAAGAGCTTGAATGGATTTAATAAATTATACAAGTTGTAATGTTCACCATGTTAGAAATATTGTTTGACTATGTTTGAATACAGTTCAATTCCAAATTAGAAAATTCAATTCAAATAAAACTGCAACCAATAACATTGAAAATTCACATAACAGTCAAGTAAGCTATCATTTATTTTAGAATATATTGAATGGATTTAATAAATCATAAAAGTTGTAATGTTCACCATGTTATTAATATTATTTCACTATGATTGAATATACTTCAATTCCAAATTAAAAAAATGCAATTAAAATAAAACTGAAACCAATAAACATTGAAAATTCACATAACGGTCAAGTCAGATATCAATTGTTTTAGAAGATCTTGAATGGATTTAATAATTCATACAAGTTTTAATGTTCACCAAGTCAGAAATATTGATTGACTATGTTTGAATAATGTTCAATTCCAAATTATGAAATTCAATTCAAATAAAACTACAACCAATAAACATTGAAAATTCACATAACGGTCAAGTCAGCTAAAACATATTTGTGATCAATAATAAATCAATTTAAGTATTACTAACCTTAACAACCCATCTCGAGGTAAACCAGAAAAATTGAGAACATGGATGAATGATTCTATATATTTTCAACCACAACTTCAGGTTCACAATCAACTCTGACAATTGAGATATTGGAGTCATCATAAGAAATAAATGGATTGGTTCCAATGGCACTAGGGACAGTGACAATTCCATCATCACCATTATCAAAAATATGTCTTGGAATTATTCAACTATGACACCAAATTCAGGTCGATGTTAGTCTTTGACATAAAAAACTTGTTTAGGCATTGATTCCAACACATATGGTTCATAGGTAGCAAGATTGCGAGTCATATTAATTAATCAAAATCCACAATCATCAATAAATGTTCCATGTCTTGTCATAGAATCAAACTAATGGAATTTCATCATTATGACTCATCCATGAGAGTAATAATCCAATATTATTATTTTCTCAAAAACTCCATAATAACCCACATTTTCAAATCACGGTCTACTATCTGATGCACTGGCATAACAATCTGTTGTGGCAGTAACCATAACACCATCATATTGTGTTCTCGTGTTCTTTGTTCGTTTAGTGACAATAAATTTTTACCAATTGATAGGAATTGATTTATAGTTACAAACCACGGTGTTAGGACCAAAAGCCAAAGCTCTTATTTCCTCAGAGACAGAGTCAGTAGAAAAACCCAATACCTACAATATAAATGACTATTAAACTTAATTAAATATTGATATAATTATTTTAATCATTAATTTTCATACCTTCAATTTTAACCAAGCAGAAAACTCTTTGCTATGCAAAGTCTCTCTCCTTCTCAAAGATAAAGAATGATGCTTCCTATTTATCATTGTTTTATGTTCCCTGTAGATGAAAAATATGAATAGTTTAACAGATATATATGTAAGATATACATAATCAATTTAGATACTTGATATAGTCATCTAACATATCACAGTTGAACAAAACTGTGCGATGTTCAATCTCCTGCTCTTCATGGATTAATGTCTTTAATGTATATGATCCAGGAATTCCTCCTGTTTGAGGAAGTGATGGAAAACTCGGTTCGATTTTCTCATACTGTTATTCTTCATTTCTCATTGGTCTATTCAATCTTTTAGTAAGATCAGACAAATACAACGAGCAAAAATACATACATTCTTGAGCCAAGTAACCGTTAACGATAGAACCTTCGGGATGATTTCGGTTTCGTACATAAGAATTTAATGTGAACATATTTCTTTCAGTTGGATACATCCAATGAAAAGAAACAGGTCCTCCAAGAAGTATTTCAGTGGAAATATAGACAGTCAGATGCAGCATGCATGTGAAAAATGATGGAGGAAATATTTTCTCCAACTCACACAAAATTAATGAGGCAGATGTCAACATTTTTTTCAAGAAAGTCTTGGACAACTTCTTAGCATAAAGATCTCTAAAAAAATGGCACAACCGAATAACAACCACCCTTACATTATTGGACAAAAGATGAAGGATGGATATTGGAAGAAAATCATGAAGTAGAACGTGATAATCATGAGTCTTAAAATATTATAGCTTCAACTCTCTTCTGTTGACTTGTTTAGATATGTTCCTTGAATAGCCATCAAGAACTCTAATAGTCTCTAATACCTCCAGAAATTCTTTTTTCATAGGTGTCATCACATAAGAAGCACATGGAAGTTTCCATTTATTTTCACTTATACGCCCAGGATGTAATTCTGGTCTGATGCCCCAATCCACCAAGTCACGCCTAGATCATAAATCATATTTTCTGTTCCCCTGACATTTAGAAGTACCGAAAGTAACATTTCACATATATTGTTTTCAATATGCATTACGTCTAAGCAATGACGTAAAAAATTTGTTGACCACTAAGGCAAATAAAGAAGGATACTCCTCTTCTTCCAATTGTAATAGGTTTCAGTAGAAATATTATTTCTCTTTCCAAATTTCATTTGACCCTTCCCAAAAGAAAAAATCGAATCTTTTAATTCATTAAGAACATCAATTCCAGACATATGCTGAGGTGGATCATTAGTCTCTATGGTATTATCAAATCTTTGACGATTCATTCTATATGGATGATCCTATGGCAAGAATCACCGATGTCCAATAAAACTAAAACTGCAGTGATGTTTTAGTCTTCTGGATCATGTATTCTTCATAAAAACTAGACATGACAATTTTCCCTATGTGCTCCATCCATACATAATTGCATAATCCAGAAAATCATTGATCGTCCACATAAGTGCAACACGCATCTGAAATACATCTTTTGAGGATGCATCGTATGTGCACACACCCACATCCCAATGAAGTTTCAACTCTTTTATTAAAGGTTGCATGTATACATCAATATCAATGCTGGGATTAGAAAGACCATATATGAGTATACTCATGAAAGTGAAAGGTTTTTTCATACACAACCATGGGGGAAGATTATAAATGTGTATAAAAACTGGCCATGTACTGTGCAAAGTAAGAATCTAACCAAACGGATTAAAATTGTCGCATAAAACACCCATCCTCACATTACGCACATCAGCTGCAAAATCAAGATGGAGAGAATCAAATCTCTGCCATGAAAATACAACTGCAGGATGAACCAACTCATAATTAGTCTTCTTTATCTCAATATCATGCCATATCATTTTAATTGATATGTCATTAGACATAAAATTATTCCAGAGTCTAGGGATTAATGGAAAGTGCCACATTACTTTCTGTGGAACGCAGGATGGTGTTCCATCATATTTTGACTTCCAGCGGGATGTGCCACATTTTATACAATCATTTCTTTTAGCGGTTTCCACCCAGAATAAACAGCAATCTTTCAGGCAAGCATGAATTTTGTTTCCTAAAAATCCAAGTTCTTAAACTAACTTCCATGCTATATAGTGGTTTGAGGGAATATCTGCATCATCTGGAAGTAAATCCTTCATGAGGGTAATAATGTAATCAATTGCTATATTTGAAATCCCATACATTGTTTTCCCATGAAACAATCAGATTTAAAATTCCATCTTTTTCATTTTATCTCATTTTTGATATACTAGAGTCGTGGCTACATCATTAAATTTTTTCAACCTATCAATATCATAAATTTCACTAGATTTATCAATTTTCCTCATATCTAAGTCTTATTGAGTCGAAATCCTTTATTTTTCATGATGAAGAATAAACGGAAACTGATCATCTAACAAATTCTCAATTTCAGTCCTTTCATTTCGATCATCTCCAATTTGAGATTTCATTTTCTCCCCATTGTGATACCACCAAAGTAGTTTGCTTAAAAACCATTTTTGGTTATGTGGTAGCTGACTTCTTCACGGCTCAACCAATGTCTACCAACACAATTGGAACATGGTCAGTGTATGCGACCACTATCTGAAGCATTGTGAAATGCAAAATCTATAAAGCTCTCTAAATTGTTTTGAAAATCGCTTGGGATCTGATCGGTTTCATACATCAAACTTCTGTCCACTCTATAAAAAGAATTTATATAAGTCATTTTGTCATAAATAATTCAATAGGATTGAACTTTAATAGAAAATATCTTCTGAAATCCATTTTATATAATAAAATCCCTTTGATCATTTTTAACAAATATTTAGAGTATTCTCAAGGGACCCCCATTTGGAAAAGTCACATTAAATGCCCAATTTCCACCCCAAACCATTATAAACAATTAACATCAGACAATCATCGACGATAGATAAATTAACTGGAAATTTGAAAAACAGAAACCAAATGTGATATAGAATTTAATGTTAAGTTAGGGGAAATGAGATTAAATATAGACAACAACATCATAAATGGTTAAAACATCATAACTTTTGATTAAAACCACCCTTAATAGGAATGTGAATGCCACATACACCTAATCCCTAGTAAAACATACCAAATATCCAATTAAAACATTGAATTTAGGGTTTTCACCCCACTTGGACAGCCCTACCCCACCCCACCCACCCCACAGGGACAACCCTACCCCCACCTCACTTGGAAAACCCAGCACCCCCCACCCCCACATGGAAAACCCTACCCCCAACCCACTTGGAAAACCCAGCCCCCCCCCCACCATACCTGGACACCCCTACCCCCCACAACCCACATGGAAAACCCAGCCCCCCCCCCACCCCACCCCACCTGGACAGCCCTACCATCACCCCACTTGGACAAACCATCCCCATCACCCTACCTAGACAGCCCCTCCCCCACCCCTCCTACACACCCTCCCCACCCCACTTGGACAACCCTGCCTGGACACCCTCCCCCACCCAACCTGAACACCCTCCCCCACCCCAAATAGCGCTACCACCACCCCATTTGGACAACCCCTCCCCCTCCCCCACCCTACCTAGAAAGGCCCCTCCCCCACCCTACCTAGACAGCCCCTCTCCCACCCCAAACAGCCCTACCCCCACCCCATTTGGACAACCCAGCCCACTCCTCCACCCTACCTAGACAACCTCCTCCCCCACCCTACCTAGACAGCCCCTACCCCACCCCAAACAGCCCTACCCCCATCCCATTTGGACAACCCAGCCCCCTCCCCACCCTACCTAGACAACCCCCCCCCCCCAACCCACATGGATAGACCTCGACATCCTCCCCCACCCCATCTTCACACCCTCCCCCACGTCAAATTGAAACATAAATTCATCCAAATCAAAAACCAATTTTCGACTAAAATAAATTCCAATAAAAGTACCATATCACACAACTAAACAAACCCTTTACCATGTTTGAAGTGTATAACAAAAAACATAAAACAAATCCAAGGGTTCCATAGACAGAAACACTATTTTATCCTAAATCAAGACATAAACACCAAAAAATAGAGAAATAACGCTAAAACTAAGGTAACACTTACTAATTTGAATTGTGAAATAAGATTTTGTTTGATTGAAGATGGATCTTGGGTGGAAAGAGTGTCACACCCAAGAAGAATTCAGGAGTTGGATTAGGTTCTGTCTACAATCATTCTTCAATCGGGATGGGTGTGGGTTCGGCTGGTCTGTATTTGGGGGAAATCTTTCCCAATGGTTTCTTGAAACTGTTGGGAAAGATATAGTTTTCCCAACAGTTTCATTAAATCGTTGGGAAAACATAATTTTCCCCCATCTTTCCCAACGGTTTCATGAAACCGTTTGAAAAATCAATTTTTATAGATCAATACCAACGGTTAATGAAAACTGTTGGTAAAGATCACATATACCAACGGTTCAAAAGAACCATTGGTATACAACTATTGGGAAAACCATGATTTCCAGTAGTGATATTTGTTCACCTAAGTCAAATTAGGTCAATTTTTTATAATTTTTAATTTATTATTTGAACATAGATGATTCAGCTATAGTCTCTAGAAACTGGAATTCATTGGATGAGCTCCTAGGACTCTACTTGACATCTTTATATGGGGACTATCTAGAATTATAACATTGGATTTAATTCAACACTAACCCAAGATTACCTTGGAAAAACTCCTTATGATTGGTTAAAACCTCTTCGGATTAGAATTTTTAGTGTTCATCCATTTTATTACACTAAAACCCAATATCTTAACTTCTCAATTGATAACTAACCATGGTCTTGGCCACTAAAGTTCAAGGATTCCATAGAAATTATATAGATCCTTAATAGTTCTTATACTTGTAGTCCTTTTTTTATCTTCAAGGGACTTTTTAGAAACTAAAAGGTCATTTTCTTAGAGAAATCTGGCATAGCCTGAAGTAGGTAGGGCCAGAAAAGATTCCCACGAGGAACCCAACAATGACATGGTTTCAAAAAAAAATTACTACGCAATATTTATTATATTTTCACAATGTTATATATCTCTATTGCATACAAATATTTATTATATATGAGTGTAGTTATTATATTGTGAAAAAGAAGATAACAAATTCAAGAAGGAAACCAAATAAAAATAGACACTTCAAGAGTTCTTCATGGTAGAAAATATAAAATATAAAAATATTGTATAAAAAAATCAAATAAATAAAATATAATTATTTAAAAGATATCTAATGTAATGAACACACAATTAAAAAGTATAAACATACTGAGAATGTGAGCATAGTGAATTTCGTGTTGCAAAGTATTATATTATGTTGATCGGTAGGAAATTCATGTCTTCTAAACATAATATTTTGATTTTTTATTAATGATTGAAGTTATAATAATGTTATTTGAAGTGTCTTAGAAGTTCAGGTCAGAACAGACCGGTTGATGCTTAGTAAAAGAACAATGGTTTTCCATTATTGTTCATTAAATGTTCTGATGGCTATTTTTCACACAATTATTTTATATCTGTTTTATTTCTATTTTTCTTTAGTCATATTATATATATAATATATCCCTAGAGTTATATATTAAGAAATAATTATTGAAGGACCTCATACCTCGGTAATAAATCCATGCTGAATAAATGATTCTGGACGACATTGATTTATTCATAGAAAATTAGTTGACCTAATATACATAATAATACAAAAACTACTTTAGGAACATCTGATTTATGGTTTTCTACATCAACTTCTATGGCCACATTCATTTTTCCGCATAATTATCTATGTCCTCTTAAGTATATTCCTGGAATACTAGTTGATTTTTATAGGTTTTATGGTCAAAAACTTGTACCAAAATTTGATCATTTGTTCTTATGTTCAATCATTTGACAAATAAAGTAAATAAAATTATTCATATGTTCAATATAATAATTTTTAAATTTGAGACTAATTACCTCAACCACGTCATTTGATCACGAGGTTTGTCATTTAAATACCCATATTTCACCAATGGTTTATTTCATTTGGCCTTGCAGTCACATGGATTCTAGTTCTGTAGATCCAACTTACCTTATGATCGATTCAAGAGATTTAATAGAGATAGCTTAGATCAATCTATTAGGAACGTGTTAAATGGAGTTATCATGAAATTTATTCATAAAATTCAAAAAATATTTACCATGATTAATCTTATATTCACTTGAGTTTTTCCTATAGTCGGTGAAAATGACATGCGGTCGATTGCAGGCTTAGATAAGTTTTCAGTATTTTCAAAAAAATGATTAATTATTTATAAAACCTAAAATTGATTACAAATAAGACAAACATGATTTGTGATTATTAAAATAATTAATTTATGGAAGAATCCAACAATCTCCCCCTTTAGATAACCACAAATCATGGTATAAATATTTATTCAAAAAATGAAAAATATGAATTAAATATTATATTTATTAAATTAATCATATGAAATAATTTATTCATTATGTTTTTATTCCTTATATATATATGTATATATATATACATCCATATTTTGGATTAGCAATTTTTTTTTGAAAAGGGTTAAAATGTAATGATGGATTAAATAGAAAATAATTCATACATAAGAAAAAGAATAAAAACATAGATATAATAATTAAGAGATATTTCATTGAATGTTCAAAAAGAGTGTATAGGAATTATCATAGTGTAATAAAAATCATAATATTCATGATCTAGATTGGTATAAGGTTCAAAGGGACCCTTCCTTTTTCTAAAAACAAGTTTAGGGGGATTAGTATGAGGAATTTTAGGAAATATTGTAATAGAGATTACATTGTCAATTGGTTGTATTTTTTCCAAGGGATTGGGAAATAGAGGGAAAAAAGGTCCTATAAGTGGTATAGGTGAGGAAGAGCTTAAGATAAATGAAGTACGATAGACAAAAACTAATGTTTTTTATTTTATGGAGAGGAAAAGATATGAGTATAAGGTATAGAATGAGGGGATAAAAAATGAAAATTAGAAATAAAAATAAAATATCTAAAATAATTTTCATGTCATCCAAAATTAATGTACCATGTTCCATAACCTAAAAGAAATTATCAATTTAGAAAATTAACTGATTAAAATAGGATTAATTTTCAATAAATTATCTATAATTTCGTTGAAGGAAACTATTTTTGGATTCATAATTAATTCACTTACCAATAAAAGGAATTGATTCTTGAGATATATCTAAGTGTAAATTTGTCATAGATAATACTTTAATGAACCATTTGTTAAACCTTTATATTTGGTAGTATTTATGTATTTATATTTAACAAAATCATTATTATTTAATATATTTATAGAAAAATCCATTTACTCTTCATTTCTTACATCCTTCAAACATTCAATGATATTCTAAATCTTTTTATGAATCATAATTCAAATCAAATCCTCAAAAATAGAGAATGAAGTATGAGGAGTTTCTCCAATAGAAGAAGAAGGTATAGATGTAGTGGTATTAACTAAGAGATACCTTAAATCCATGGTATCCAAATTATATATCATATTAGATTATAGGGCTCCAATTTGACTTGTAAAACGTTCCATTTATCATCTGAAAGAGTAAATATCATGGTGAATATGGTCAATTTTCAGTAGAAATTGGGGATGGATGTGTCAAATAACACATTGAATGTTTTATGAAGTATTCCAATTTATTTTATGATTATTAGACATAATAACATTTAAAAACTCATTTATGTCATCCAAAAGGTTATTCATAAACAAAATGAAATATATATAAGATATTACTAATGGTTGAGTAAAAGTAAGTTGATCTGCTTGAGATAAATTATATCATTAATCTGTAAGAAAATAATCTAGAAGGAAATAATTATCTAAATAAAAATAATGATCACTGTAATCAAGAGTTTTCTTCCAAGATTCTTATTTTAGAGATAGAATACTAACAGTTATATCAGTTTATCTAACAGCAGCATCTTATTCACTTTCATCTTATTTTATTGAAACCACATATGTTCTTGGAGAAGATCCATAAACGATATATTCTAGAGAAATATTTTCTCTCATAACATTGGGATAGGGTGGATAACCTAGAATATTTAAAATATCCTATACAGAATCTGGTACGACTAGTTATTTTGAAATTAGAGTTGCATGATTCGTTGGAATAATAGGTTCTTCTATCCATAAAAATAGAAAAGGAAAGTTCTTATGGATTTAAAGGATTTTCATCATTACCATTCCCTTAACTATCATAGTTATTATTCTTATCATCCTCTTTATTATCCTGACTATTATTGTTTCCATCAACAACACCTACAATAAAATATCCCATACCAATGAAAGGGTAATTTGGTTGGGATTTTTCACTAGATGGCGAGGAATAAAATATGGGATATCCCCTATGTAAAATAGAAGTTGAATATTCACTATTGGATCCATATACTTATATCATTATAAATTAGTGAGATATAGTTCAAGCAATATTGAACTAGGAACTCACTCTCTATCTGGAGTACATATCCTTCTCCTACAGATTTATCAAATAATGGAATTTAAGCCTCTTTTTCTCATTCAACTGAAACACCAAAAAAATTGAACATCAAGAGTATGAGAACCAGCATTCCCTCTATAAAATTCTTCTTGAATCATTATCGTATACAAAAAATCCTAATATTCAACCTCATTATAGGAGTAATCATCATCAAACAATTTATTTGGATCCATATTAGGGTTAATGAAATCTCTTAGAATTGAAGGGTGTGGGATTAGATTGAATTTATTATAGTGTTTATCCTCCTCATGACATCATCTTCCAAGGATTCCAACTAATATTCATCATCCTAATGGTGGTCTGATTCAAATAGACACCCCTAGCAACATGGTTCTTTAAACTCCCATAGGGAAAAATCTTTTATGTTCCATAAAATCATTATTAAGCATTGAATATTTAATAGTGTTAAATATTGAATATAGTTTAATTAATTCATACATAAGTCTCATTATCAAATGAGGTATGATTATCTGAATACCATGAACTATCAGGTATATAAAGAATAAATATTTATACCTTACAGAGTAAAGGTTTATCTTCCTCGGGTAGATACTGTGTGGAATAAATTTAATCAATAGACATTATTATGCACATGTATCATTTTAATCTAGTATTTTGTATAATATATCATCCATTATAACTTCATTCACATTCATAATCTCAAAATGGTGATTATGTATGGGATAAAATATCAGATAGTTCTTATATTTTCTGATATATGGGAATCTTACGTATTCCACCATAAAGTTCAAATTTAACTCACACTCTTATCAGTAAATAATTTTTTGAATAAATGTTTTTTCATATTCATAAACTAGATCTATATTTAGATAAAAAAATATTTTCTACATCATGGATAAATGTGGATATTTTCATCTAATAACCATGTATTTTAATTTTGATGAAAAATAGATCTTATAGAGTGGGGAGACTATTTTTAAACCACTCAACATTGAATTATATTTAACATTCTACTTCAAAAGAAATGATACATAGAAATATTTATAGACATAACTAAGCTTAACTTCACTCCCTTTAATGATTCAAGATAATCTTATCCAAAATACCTCTTCATCTCAATTAATTTGATTAGGATTTACAAATTGAGATGTTAGGGATTCAAAGAGGTTCGATAAGGATGGTTCAAAGAAGGTTTTTTATCCGGTTGGATATAAATACAAAAACTCAATTTTGGGTTTCCTATATCAATAATTTAAGGATTTAGTTGAAAAGTAATGTACTATAAATAATAATGTTGGGAATAAGGATTTTCACAGCAGTAAATAGAGTATATTTAGTGTTTATTTCCAATCCCCACAAGGGTATATCAGTGAGTTTACAAGAAAAGTGATATTATGGTGAATAAAGCTTCAATGTTTAAGGTGGAATAATTTTATTGTGTTTCCCAAATTCATGGAGCTCAAAATTTAGAGAATGTAAAAAACCTTTGATAATGGTATATTTTTATTATTTACTCTTAAAATATATTGTTACTGCAAATATTTTGATATGATTATAGTTTTATGAAGACATGGATCTTCATAATGGAATATGAAATCATGAAGGATTGAATGTTTACAGAAGAGGATTCATGAATTTCAATGATTCACAATGGGATGAAGGTAAATCTACATGACTAAGAAAATATTCACAAATAAAATTATTAAATGGAGCATCATGAATAGTAGGATATTCACAAACATGAATGTTGAAATTAAATAAAATGAATTCTTCAGCAAAAATTATTTACAATGGAGGTGTTCTATATATAAGATTCATACAATAAATTGATCATAAAGAGATAATTTGGATATAGGGTGAAATTCTCAAATTACAAGAATGAACATCATAAAGATTTTCATTATGAATATATGGAACTATTCATGAAATAAGGATTAATGGAAATAATGGTATAGAAATTCTTAAAATTAAGGCATTTCCAAAAAGGGTTTTTTTGAATGCTTGGATCATTACAATTGCTTGGATATTTGGATGTCTATGAGATTCATGAAGGTTGGGAGCTTCATGAAATGTAGCTGGTTCATGAGTGATGGTATTTATTTGAAATAAAATGGGGGTTCACAAAGTCAATGGTCATCATGAACATCAGTATTGAACATCAAGTATATGTGAAAAATGATTTCAAGTGTATCAAATCAGGACTATGGCATAAGAAGTGTAACATTTAGACCAGGGATAAAGAATTAAATGAGCAATATATTGAGGTGATGTTCAGGTAAATAAACTAAGTAATACTTTACCCAAGGTATTGAGAAAGAGATATCTAATAGACATTTTATGAGGGTGGAAGTGTGATTCCCCTATAATTAATGTCAACGATGTCATCCATGCATAAAGTGTCTATATCTGATCTTCTGTACTCCACAATAATTGGTAAATCTTATTTTATTGAGGTAATACTAACCCTCATTCATAATATTATCCATATAACTTACCTTAGTGGAGAAACAAGTAAAAAAACTTTGTTGAGTCTCTAAATATGGATGTTTAAAAACTGTGTGATTCATTGAGACACATTTTACAAGCTCCTACCAACATTGAAATGAGATTCTTTTCTTTAAGATAAAAGAAAACACCATGATTCATGTCTCCCATATCAGGGTGTTCTGGGGTCCTACATTTTTTATCAAATGGAACATGGTATAATTGTAAAATATTTTCTATGTTCTATACATGGATAACTTTAGGAAAATAAGGGTATTTCCCAAATTTTATGGAAGAAACTTCTATATTTGAAAAAATAGAACAAGATCTCATCTATTATCCCAGGAAATTAATGTTCTCCTTTCCATAGATCAATGTATTGAGGTCATATATATGATAGGTATCTATAAAAATTAAATAGATAGTATGATTTTTAATATATATCCAAAAGATAAAAATTCTTTTACTGTTGCTCTATCTGATAAAATCAATTTTGAGGTGATTATTTTTACTATAGCTAATTCTATGTGAGAGAAACTAGAAAACATTTATGAAGGCAATGAAAAAGTGAAAAATGCTAACATTGATATTCTGTATAATATGTTTGATGATATGTAATTGAATCCAGATGAAAATGTAAATAGTTTCTTTGATCAAATTACTAAATTTCTTGGAGCTATTTGAGGACTTGTGTATGAAATTAAAAATATCATTAATTTGAAGAAAATCATGAGAAGTATCTTATAAATGTACAATAAAAAGTGTCATCCCTAGAGTGAAGATATCTATCTCAAAATTATATTTTGATGATCTATTATGTAGTCTTCTGTATTATCAATGAGATTCAAACCAAAAGATGCAAAAATTCGAGTACGATAGTAAATAAAATTCAAATCTATGAAAAAACTATACATCACCAACGATAGTGATGAGGGAGATGATATAGATGATGATATTATTTATCCCTTTTCCAATAATTTCATGGTAGAAAAAGGGAGATTTCATGGAATGCATCTCTATAGTTTTATTCTATATAATTTTTTATTTTTTGGACCGACTTTTTTCAAGGGTTTATCAATTTTTTGTAATTAATAGAATTGCCTAATTTGAAACTAATTGATAGAATGAAGCTAAGAGATTTGGGACAGTTCAATGCGTTTTTTTAGACATGTGAGAAGGAATGAGATGTTTCCTAGGTGAATTGAGGACTTTCAAGAGTGTTGGACTAAGAAAAATATGTTTTGAGGGACCTACAGAGGGAAAACCATTTTTTAAAACCATGTGGTCCATAGTAGAAATCTGTGCGGCTTATTGTAGGTGGATAGAGTTTTTCTCACGCGTTATGCATGTTTTTCCAAACAGTGTTCCTAGACCACCATGTTAGTGGAAGAGGTAGTATCTAGGAACTATTTGTAGCATGGTTGGTTCTTGATTTCCAGACCGTGTGTCTATCCCATGCGGGGTTCTCCAGGTGCGCAATAAAGGGAGCATTGTTGGCACATGGTTTTCGAAATCGTAGGACCGAAACAGTTCATGAGTTTCTATTTTTTAAAAATAAGATAAAATAAAAATAAAAATAGATTAATTCTTAAAACTGACCACTCAACTTTCCCCTTTCACTCGAAACATGCCTCCCCCCTTGGGTTCCCCTTTGAGCCATGTGACACCCTCACTAGATACTCTCGATAAAAAAATACACCGTTATTTCTTGGTGTTTCTCAATCAAATATCTATGGTATTCTATTTTCATCCCTTATCCTATATCTCTCTAGTAGTTTTCTACACTTTTGGTGCTCAATGTGGTTTTTTCAAAACCCTAGTGTTTGGGGTTCAAGGGTTTATAATTTTTCTTCAATGATAGGATACGATAAGGGTCTTTTGGGAACCCTACATGTGTATTATGATATCTTCCACTGAATGTGAGGGGTTGAGATCAATTTGGTTCACCTCCAATGGTTTTGGGTTATATTTTATTCCACTATTGGTTTTCCCTTGTTTTATTTGGGTCTTTCAAGTTGGTCTTGATCACCTAATATTTTACCTATAGCACATTGGGCATTGCATTGTGGTTTTGGGTTTTCATTATCAACGTTTTCAAATTCTGAGTGTCCATCTTGGTTCCTTATTAAAGTATGATCCCTATCCTGGACACTTTAAATTTAACAATTTCATAAATTATTCTCTAAATAAGATGAATTATGATTATTTATTGGAAAATTTAATTGAAATTCTAGGAAAAATTTCTTAATTATGATAACTGATTTGTTTTAGAAACTAGTTCATGGTTTATAATAAAATCCCACAAATGGAGATGCTCTATCTTATAAGATAAAAATATTTGGTTAGTTATTTAATAATATTTTGTCTCAATGAATATGGTTTTCCTTATACTAAATTACATTGTGTGAAATAATTCAGGTAAATTACTGAACCTCTAACAAAATTATGAAATAGGGTTTTCCCTTGTGATCATTTATAGAACCATTGCACCTTTTAAGATCCATCTTGTTCCATTACATTAAATTTTTATTCCTAGTTTGAACTACCAAAGGGGGGTATTATCATTCTTGACTAGATGTTGGAATCCTAATTTAATTTCAATGGGATTTTGGAAGTAGAGTTAGGGAATTTTTTTTTCTTGGCATGCGATTCCCTTATCATGATGGAAAATATGAACTTGAATTTATTAAATGGTTATCTAGAAATTGTGAATTGAGATGAATGGATATGTATAACCATGTATAATTAATAAATATAATTGGTCATAAATGGGTGGGTACACCCATGTGGCGTTGTAAAATGATAATAGTTATATGAGTGTGTATACTCATTTAATGTAATTTAATACGAACGATGATAAATGAGTAGGTGTACTCATTGTATGGATTTGAATTTAAGTATTTATATATGAGTGTGTTGACTCATATAGTGTTGAATGTTATGCGGAATGGAATGAATGAATTATTGTATAGATTCCATGAACGGATCTCTAGGGATATTGAATGTAGTAGTGGATGCTTTGGGTTGAGTATGCCTATTGGGAATTGATTCTATGGGATGTCATAGGCCTTACGAACCCTTTAATATGTATTTTTTGGGATTTTTTAGGAAATGTATGGTATGACATACTCATAGGAGTCCAACTAGTTCCTAATTTAGTTTCTAATGAATTTCTCCTGAGTCTCGACAAGGTCTCTTTATTATTCGACACCTTATATTCAGACCTTCATGGTCGAAATCTGACACATGATATAATCATGAGGTATATGATACATTCAATTATATGGCTTGGTCATGGTAAATAGTGATAAATTTAATTATATGGAATATTTTTGAATGTTTCCATTCTTCTATTTCAATGGAATGGTCATGGTTGACTTGGTATGCAAGGTATACGACAAGGATATTGAGGTAAAATGTGTTTTGGTGAATGAAAATGTCATGTTTCTTATCTGTGATTTATTTATATCCACCTTATAATAGGATCTAGAATATCTTGTTTTGGGAGCCTTGATGGTATATTTTAGTATCATTTATTTAAAAGTTTAAATTCCATAGACATCTTTACTTGCATTTTCTACATACATGTTTACCTGCATAGTATTTTAATTTATATTTCATGAAATTTATTTGTCTAAACATTGTGAGTGTTTTCCTACTAATATATTATCCGACACCCAACTCGAGAACCCTTGGTAACTGAGTATAACTTATTTTTTATAGGGATATGTACATTTTCTATTGTTTTTTAGCTTGTACCTAAGGATTTAAGAGGATTGGACTAAGAGTAATCTCATGGGGCTCATGGAGATCACCTTTGGCCCTTTTAGTTATTTTCTTTACATGATTCCCATGTTGTAAAAAATTGTAATTCATATTGTATGTTACTCTTTTAGATTATGTATCATCATATGACATGCATGATTTGTATAAACTCATGTTTTCCATCTTCTATATTCAGCTAATATTACATTTATCCTCTGCAACATTTTCTTTTTTGTATAATTTATTTCTTTTGTATTATAATTTTCTATCTATTTACATCTATGAAACTATGAGTATGAGTGTATAGTCTCCCCAATGTAATAAATTAACACCCTTTATATAATTTAGCATCCTCTAGAATATGGGGAGATGCACTTGAGGACATATAACAGCCAGTCTGGATACCAATTTAATTTTCATTCAGGCCAAGCAACTAAAAAGTGGTATCAGATCATTCTTTCCCATTTCATTGCTATTTTGGGCTGTTAAAAATTAGACGGGAAATGTCATGGTGCATTTTAAATGTTCGTGTCTAGGACTTATCACCCCACTGATGGGGAAATGACCAAGTGGAAAATGCTGGGATTATTGTTCGATGTTAGATTTGATATTATTTCACCTTGAGTGATTGTTGTATTTTATACTATTGATTGATTTATGTTTTAGGGAATATTTTTAACTTGGTCTATTATTCCAAGGATGGATCATTACATGCATCATAGTAGGAACATAGAAACCAACAGGTCATGCATATTCCATTCCATGTAGCTATACTAGTAGATATTCTTATTGAATTGATCCCGTTCCTTGAGTTATTTTTCATTCTTTTTTTGTACCTGCTTAGGTAAATCATAGAATTCTTGTGTGGATCATGTCTTGTGTGTTTAATTTTAGAAATTTTTATTTGATTTAATGATTATATAGAATTCATTTCTGTTAATATTCCTTGATTTGTTTCTTATGGAATGTTGCTTTGTGTTTGCTTCTTGTGAACACATGCCTAATATTGTTATAAATAAGTGATTCATTACATGGGGTAAATCTATTGGTTGTGATTATGACATGAGAATGTTTTAGTTTTAAGGGGTATGTGAACCTTATAAATGGGAACATGTAACCAGTGTATTCAAACCATTGAAAAGTCTATTTAATATAAAATGTTAAAGTGGATTGGTTGGGATCAATGGGGATAAAATTTTCAGTTTATGAAGTGTATGGGTGCTTTAAGAATTGTGAAAACCCCCATATTAATTGTATAGGAATAATTTTTTCTAAATGGTTTAATGTGAATGTTGGTTAATTTTGACTGGGAATCAATTGATTAACTTTTAAAATTCTCAATTGGACCCATGTGGGTTAGTTGGGGCATGTTTAAATGAGATGAATAGTTATGGGTGTTTATGATTTATATATTTAAATAAATATTATTGTGTTTATTTTTGAAGAACCTGTGTTTTCTTAATGGTTCCCCCATGGGTTACCTTATCTTATAAAATGAATTTATGTAATAAATTTCCTAATTATGATGGGATGTCAAAAAGTGTTTGATGTTTAATTGGGAATTTCTATGTAAATTATCAATTTTTCTTTAGGGTCTTGGCCAAAACCAAGTGCATTTTTTGTAAAATGGTACATGTGGTTTTGTATAAAATTCCATCAAATAATTAAAGGATGAAATGAATTAAGTAAATGACATTAAAATGGAACCTACAGTGGTTTCCATTGTTTAAACCCTCAACTAAGGGAATTTTAAATGTACCCTATGGTATGCGTTGGATCATAGATGTATTGATTTACCAAAGGCTGATTATTTTTACAAATATCTTATATAAAAGGATTTTGATCCTAATGAAATTGATTTTTCTTGACCTTGTGATAGGATTGATGCTTATTCCTCGTAAGTTGTTACACAATGTTAGTCATCCCCCTGAGAGTTTGATTCATTTCCTTCTATTGTGAGCTTACAGTCGCTTGGTTCTTTTAGGGTTTCACTATTCCCTATAAGATGTTAAATTTCTAAATTGATAACCAGTTCATATGGGCATTCACTGTATCTTGGCCCTTTTATGGGAATGAGCATCGAGGAATGATCAGTTCATTAGTTTTGACTTGCCTTATCCATGGTTAGCTGCTTAAGAGGCCATGTGAACCTCTATTTTCATCAGTTATGGATGAATCAGTACATCACCATCCAATTTTGTGGTTATATTTGATGATATTCTTCTCAGACATTTTTGCGTGATCCGTCTGATACATGATTTTTTAGGGTGGAAATACTATGATTAGTACTTAGGATGTGCCTTTTTCTCTTGTATACTCGGGGTAGTATGTGTGGGTATACGTAGTCCTTGTTGAGTGTTTAGTTATGTAACGAACCAGTTAAGTTCAGTGTGATAATTCATCCTAACACTATTATGTATGTTCTTGGTTCAACCTCAAACTAGAGTGACTAAGGAGTTATGGAAATAAGTTTGTCCCACTACTTTAGAGAAATATTTGGGACATGGTTGTTTTGACACATCAAACAGTTTGATTTTATATTTTGTGCCAAATGATTTGGTGTGGTTATCGTGGTTTTTGGAATTTCACACGTTCATTTAAGGATAATATGATCTAGCTCTCTTACTTTTTTTTAAAATTATTTTTAGGCATGCCAGTTTTAAATTGTGTTAATGCTTTCTAGAAAGAATGATGTTGTTGTGGTTGGCTATGTAGGAAATATTTGGAAACATCATTGGTCTTGGAGGGACATTAGTGTTTAATCCTGAGTGATCACAAGACACCACATGTGTTAAATGTTATGATCCATTAATGGAGATGTGTTAGTATGTGAAGTAGAGATACATCTAAAATATTTTGACTAGTTATGGTTTGACTGATCTTCAGGGTAATCGTTTGTTTAATCTTACTCTACTCTTTTAAAATAGATAATCATGAACCCTATCTTGACGTCGTCCAAGATACACTAAGAGAAAATTGATGATACCTCATGCTAATGTGTTAAAATATTTTGGGATATATTGATATCTATATATGGGTTTTACGCTGGATGTGTGGTTATTTTTAGTCGTGGTTGGTTTGGAGTGATACTTGGGTTCCCACATTGAAACACCATTGATGGAATCTTGGACACACATCATTACCTTGATATGATCAGTAGTTAGATGCCTCTATATGATCAGTTAGTTTTTTAATGTGGACTTTTGGATTTTTACCAATATCTCACTTAACATAGAGAGTGTACTATCTTGGGTTAGTTCCATGGACAGTAGTTCGATAAATCCTTGGATACCCAAGACTTCTAGTCAGAATCAGAGGTGTGATTAAAGGGTAATGATTCTAGTGGGATGTATTTGTGTTACTCTTTTTCTTGGATGATGTATTAGTAGTTTAAATAATTAAGTTGTTGTTTGATTTGAAAATGTTGCCTGAATTCAGGTATCATCTTCGGTGGATGTTAATGTTGTGAATGAAAAATTCCATAGGAGAAAGTGATGTAGTTCTCCTATAATATGTTGGTCATCAAGGCCGGTTATCTTAGGGATTGGTTAGCTAGATATGGATTAACTTGTTCTATATCATGAGGTATGTACATGACTAGGGATGAAACTATTTTAAAATCATGTAGCCATTTTAAGGTGGTTGTTGTTTATTTTTCAGTGATGTATTTTGAGGAAATCATGTGTGGCCAGTTATTGTTGGTTGATCAAGATTTGATTGTTCAACTTCAGTGAGGTCTATGAAATGTAATCATATGTAATCGGGTTCTCCCAGTTGAATAAAATCATGTCAAAAGCCTTTCTATAAGTTTTAGGATGTTATATTTTTGGAAATTAAAATGGTGGAGGTTCCATGGTTTGTAATTGGGATTTAAATGATAATAACCATGGTGGAGAGAACCAAAGAATAATTGTTTAAAGTGATGAAACTCATATTGTGTCTCTAGTTATGTGGGCTCTATTAACCACCACTTCGATGTTTCGGTTTCAATTTTAATCTTAGGTTTTAGTTTTTATGGTTTAAATCCATTTGGCTTGTAAAATTAATTGAGGTTTGTTGGTGTTTGGAAACATAAAAAGAACATTAAAAAAAGACTTCATGACCCTTGTAGGTCATGTGATGTTCTAATTGGTTCCCCATAGATTCTCTAGGAGAATATTTTCTAAGGTGGGGAGATTGTAGAATCCCATGTTTTTGGACTAGGCGGTTTTCAAGGGGGGTTTAAATTTTTGCCAATTAATGGATGGGTTGAATTTAAAACTAAGCTTAAAAATTATGTTTTGACTGTTGGAACCATTAAAAGTAGTTTCTTTGGACATGGGTGAATTCTTGAGATGTTTCATGGGTGGCTTGAAGAGTTTCTTGAGCATGGAATCTAGAAAAGTAAGTCTTGAAGGTCCTATAGAGGGTGCAAAATTTGTCAGAAACTGAACAACCAACAGTACGATGTTGGGATGAATATTTTAGGTGGGAATGGTCTTTTAAAACAGCTGTACAAAGTTTTAAGAACTGTGAACCTAGCCTGCAAAGTTAGTGGGAGAGGTAGTACCTAAGAACAATTCCCAACACAGTTGGCACAGGGTTTGCAGGCTATGTGGCTAGCCCGTGTGGGGTGCTCCAGGTTCATAGTAAATGGTGCAAGGTTTGTGCATGGTTTCTACACCATGTGACCTAAAACATTTATAGGGTCATATTTTAAAAAAATTAAATTATAATATAATAAATTTAAATTAACACCTAAAACTAAACACTCACCTCTTCCCTTCTAACTTGTGTTGCACCTCACCCCTTAGCCTCCCCTTCGAGACGTGTGACACCCCCTCCTTAGCTCCTCTTGGTTAGAGAAATCATTTCAGATTTCCTAGGGTTTAATTCTCAAATATGTATGTTAATCCTTTATCCTCCCTTATACTCCACCACTTTTGTGGTTTTCATCTATTTTGGTTCCAGGTTGAGTTCATCTGAAACCCTAGGGTTTGTGGTTAATGGATTTTTTTGTATCCCTTCAAAGATAGGGTATGTGAAGGGTTTCTCAGGATCCCTACATTTTTATTCCTTCATTCTCTACTGAAGGTGAGGTGGATTGGTTCGATATGGTTCTCTTCCATTGGTTTAATGTGACATTTTATTCAACTATTGGTTTTTCCAATTTTATTTCCGGACATAAAGTTGTTCTAAGCCCCTTGTATTTTATCAATAGTGTGTTGGGCCTTGTGATGAGGCTTCAAGATTCCATTGTCATAGTTGTCAAATTCTGTGTGTTCGGCTTGGTTCTATATTGAGGTAGGATCTCTATCCTTGCCTCTTTAAATTTAAAAATGCTTTAAGTTATTCTTTAAATAATTTGAATTATGAATCTTCCATGGTAAATATATTTTAAATTTTATAATTAACTACATAATTTTGATAAATGATATTTTGTGAAACAAAGTGACAATTTTATAATAAAAACCCTCCAACATAGTTGTGTTGTCTTCTAAGAAAAAAAATAATGGTTATTTATTTATAAATTGTTTGGATTAATGCTTATGGTTTTCCATATTCTAGATGAAATAGTGTGAAATAAGTATTTTTTAGGACATAACCTCAAATAGAATTGTGTAATGGAGTTTTTCCCATATCAATGTTTATGGAACCATTTCACCTTCGCTATTCCATTCTGTTTTGTTCTATTAGAATTGTAATTTCTAGTTTAAACCACATTAGGGGTATATTTTCATGTATTTCAAGATGTAGGAAGGCTAATATAAGTTTAATGGAATTTTGTATTGAGAGGTAGGGGATGTTTTCCTTCCCTCACATGTGATTCACTTGAAATAATGGAATATGTGAACTTGAATTACTTATATGGTTATTTAGAAAATGTGAATTGAGATGAATGGGTGTGTATACCCATATGTTATTAATAAATGTAATTGGTAATAAATGGATAGGAATACCCATGTGGTGTGTCAAAATATGAATTTTTATATGAGTGGGTATACTCATTGAATTTTGTTTAATATGAATAATGATAAATGTGTGTGTGTACTCATTTTATGGATTTGAAAGTTATTTTATATATATAATTGGGTAGACTCATATTCTATTTAACAATAAGTTATGTGGAATTTATGAATGGTAGTATTGATTCCATGGATGACTCTACATGGATCTTGAACATGATAGAGGATACCTTGGGTTGAGTATTCCCATTGGGTATTGATTCTATGGGATCCCTTGGGCCTTGGTAAACCTTGGATTCATCTTGATTGGTATGATGTAGGAAATTTATGGTATGAAATTCTCCAATAACTCAAACCAATTCATAAACATGTTTCCAATGGGATGGTCATGGTACATGATGAGCATGCCTTTTTCTTCGTCACCATGAATCTGACCCTTCATGGTTTAACTATTGGACATACGGCACAACCATGAGGTATAAAATACCTTTGATTATATGGCTAGGATATGGTAAAAAGTTACATGTGTAATTATATAGTCATGTCGTAAATGTCATGAATGTTTTGGATGAATGGAAATCTCATCATTGACATGGTATTCAGGGTATAAAACATGGTCATGGTGGTAAAATGAGTTTGGGTGAATGAAAGGGAATTATATTTATTGGTGCATTATTTATATATTCCTTATTATAGGATCTTGACTATCTTATATGGGGATAATTGAGTAAATATTTTAGTATTAATTACCAAGATGTTTCCTTTACATGGGCTTCTTTACTTTCATTTACTTCTTACATTTTTACCTTGACACTATCGTAATTTATATTGCATGAAATGAATTGGTCTAGACACCTTGGATGTTGTCCTACTGTGATTTTAGCTCATACCCTACTAGGGTAACCTTGGTACCCAAGTAGACCATGTTGTTTCTTAGGATATAGATATGTTCTTATGTTGGTTATCTTGTAACTGAGGAGTTATAAGCACAAGACTGTGTGAGAGACCGAATTCTCATGGATATCACCTTTGGAATTTTTAGGTATTTTCATTACATGAATCCTGTGTTTTACTAAATTTTAAATAATAATGTCTGTTACTATTTTATATTATGTATCCTTATATGAAATTAATTAATTTTATAAAATTTCATTGTCTATCTTCTATATTTTTTTGATATTACATTTGTCTTATGATGCTTTATCATTTCTTTAAACTATATCAATTGTTTCTTATTATTTAATATCTATTTACCAAAGTGGAACTCATAGTATGAGGGTATAGTATCCTCACTAAACTCCCTCAACACCCTTGTTGTATGTCGTCAGCCTCTAGCATACACAGAAACATTCTTGAGGCTATTTCATGACTTTTCTGGCTACCAGTTTAGTGGTTAGTTGGGCTGGGATGTTACAATTTCATTTTGGTGGAGTAGGGAGCATCTATGGTCATTTCTCTAGTAAATTAGAGGATTTATAATGTGAAGAATAAATCATAAAGAAGCCTTATAAAAGGATCCCATAAAAGGGATACTTCAATCTATGAAATAAATTATAGAAAAAAATATTCTTCGTCAAGGAGGAACAAGATGATAATAATTTTTTAGAGGTTATAAAACCAAAGTTTAAACCTAATCGCCAAGAATCCATGATAGTTAGACATGAAAATATAGTAACTATAAATGATGAAAACATCCAGTCTATTATTTTTTTGGATATCATGGTGTAATTTTTGGATCTTCTTAGTGATCTTGACATTTAAACAAATAAAAATATAACGATGAGATGATTTTTGAAGGAGTAATTAGAGTATGTGGATCAACATGAAGTTGAAATTTATAAACTGGAAGGAGAGGCATAATATCATTTAATAACTCTTTAAATCCCAGAAGAGGCTGTGTAGTTTAATCTCAGGATTGAATAATAGAGAAAATTCATCTATAAACATATATATATAATACTTTAAAAGTATAATATAGTTGAGTGATTTGAATAAGAAGTTTTTACATTAAATAGTAAACTAGAAACTAAATCAAAATAAAGTTATATAAAGAAGAAATTAAATTTTTATATGTTTTTAGATTCATATCTTTTAGAAAGATCTAAACTAGGTTCTGAACGAGTAAAGAAGGCCTTGAATGATTAGATATCTATATATATATATGAACAAATGGAATTGTCTATAATAGAGACACATTAATGTTCTAGAATGAGATGAGCCAAAGTAAAGGGATGTATAAAGTTGGACATATCACAAAGTCACATAATGTACTCATAGATACATCTTTCAACCTACTAGAAATACGAGATGAAAATAATCCCCAAGTATTTAGATCAGATCACCAGTCGAATACCTTTACTAAATAAAGGTTCATTTAGTGGAATGGATATAAGAAAATAATCCCATTATGAAAAATCAGTTTTGTGGATTTTGGGGTGATACCATGTCTTTTGATAAAGAGGAATGGATAAATCTAATTGGGGAGGCACCTGAAAGTCAATAAAGAAGAATGAGACCATATCCTTTATCATATAGAATTAGTAGTTTATATGGATATTTGTTTCAATATTCAAAATGTGGACATTTATTTATTCATTGTAAGAAGTGTAAGGGGGGGTACTATAGAACATCAAGAAAAGTCAATAGCTATAAACCAAGGAGAATTACTTTTGAAAATATGTTTTATATTTTTTGAGGAATAGGAAAATGAGTATGATTAACCCATGAAAATTGAAAAGATATTGTAATGACCATATTTTTTTCTCAACTCAATTAGTTATTCCATGGAAGAAATATATGAAGATATAGAAATCCAACATTGATTAAATTTCTCTCGAAGCTATAATGAATTGTAACAACTAGAATCATGATAGTGTATGATCATCACACAAAGAAATAAATACAGATTTTTCAAAAAAAAAATTGGAAATAGTTGATGGATCAGTGAGATTTGGTAATGAATGTCCCTTAATGATTAAAGTATTTGGAAATACAATACTAGAAAATGAAGATATTATGAGAATAAAACATCATTATGTGGATGGTTTGTGTAATAATATGCTAAGTGTGAGTAATCTTTGTGCCTCTGGACTGGTAGTGACATTTAGTCATAAAGGGTAAACTATAAAAGAGAAAAAAGGTAGTTCTATAAAGAAAGAATATAGAAAAAATGCAAATTTATACAAGGTTGAAACTAAATAAAACACTAGTTTCCTTAAAATTGAAGAAGAATACAACTTTTAGAACTGGAGGCCATGTCACATTAATCAACGGAGAATCAAATAAATATCCAAGATCAATATTATTGTCAAAATTCCCAATATGAATTGTGATCCTGAAAATACATGTGATGATTTCATGTGAGTAAATATGGTTACGAATACATATAATCCGAAGAACAAGAGAGCATGAAAACATATTGATCTCATACACATATATATATGTCTATCCAATAAATGAGGCTGGTAAATATGGGGATTGGAAAATCATTATTTTTATTAATTATTATAGTATAATGGAATTTGTGATTATATAAAGAATAAACATAAATTTATTGATTTCTTAATTAATTATCATTAAATATATGAGAATTAAATTGGATGCAAAATAAATATTTTACAATATGAAAATGGAACAAAATTCACATCAATTGAATTATAAAATTAACACAAAAGATATGAGATAAAGCATGAGGTGACTTTAGTAAAAAATCGTAAAAAGTGGTTCACTAAAAGAAAACATATATGGGTGGATAACATGGATAAAACTATGATGATTGAGAGTTTTGTTTCTTTACATTGGTGGAAAAAGTCTATTCAAGTGTTTGTGAACTCTTAAAATCAAACATAAATTTTTATATGAGATATCAGGAAACCATATGAGATATGGAATTGAAAGAAGACCTCTTGAAATTATATTTTTTGTTTTTTATGAAAATGTTTCAGTTGAAACAATGAATGAAAATGAGGTGTATATGGAGATGATAATAATGAGGGAATATTCCTTGGATATTCAATGAAGAGTAAAACCTAAAATGTCACAGTAGTCATCTTAGAATGACTATGGAAAAAAATTATTTAAAAATAATTTATGATAGGAAAATAAATACCTTGAAGAGATCATATAGTGATATGATATAATATGAAGAAGAAAGTGGACAAGGGAATAATTCACATATAGGAATAGTGTAATGATTTTTAAAAAAATCAGGGATCTCAAAATTATTATGATATAGAAGAAGAATAAAAAGTGGAAACCACTGATGAATAATCATTATCAAAACCTCATAAGAGATATAGAAGAGAAAATTTTTATCAATCCAACATCCTTGAGGATTGGAATGAACCTACATAGACAAGGAGAATGAGAGATGGAGCATATTATTCATTTATATTAGTTGTTTAACCAATATCAATTGAAGAAGAAATGAAGGATAAACAATGGATTGAAGCTGTGAATGATGAACATGAGTATATTGAAAGGAACCGGATTTGGGATATTGTTACAATAAGATAAAATCACATTTTTATAAAAATAAATTAGATATTTCAAAAAAAATTGATGTGAATGTAAATGTGAATAAAAAAAAGGAAATCATGGTTTGTAAATTCCATGAATATATTGAATTCATTGATACTGAATATATAAGTAGCTCTGTTGGAGAAGACTAGGTGTTTACATTCCATGGAAATTCATATAGGGTACAATGTTTATTAGATTGATTCCAAAATATAATTTTTAAATTGTTTTATTAAATAAAAAGTCTACAGTGAACAAATTATGGTATTTTATATTTGAAAATATAAACGAGTGGTGTTTATATTAAATAAGGATCTTTATTGTCTAAAGAAGGAATCAAAATAATGCTACACACAAATGGAATCTTATTTGAGGAAGATAGAATTTAAAATAGGTTGTGTTGACCATAGTCAGTATGTGATGAATTTTCATGCAGATAAATTTATGGTTTTTGTGTAAGTGGGTGATATTATATCTCGAAGAAGCATGCCTTGATCAATGGTTGAATTCTCTAATTACATGAAATAATAAATTTAAATTTTTATGATTGGAAAACTAACATATTTTTTTCATTTTTGGGTTATTTGAAATAATTATTAAACGTTCATTTCTAGCAATAAATATAAAAGATATATTTTGAATAAATTTAACATGAAAAACTCCTAAACATTTTCCACTCTGATTGCAATTGGAAAAAAAACATGGGATATATGATGATTGGAAATAAGTGGATCCCACTTGATATAGGAGGATAATTAGAATCTTATTATACTTTAATATAACAGGGATTGATATTGTCTTTGCAATATTTCTAACAACATGATTTCAAATTAATCTAACGTAAGATAACTTTTAAGTAGTTAAAGAATCATGTTGCACATTCAAGGTAATCTCAACATTTTCTTTTAATTTCCGGCATGAAGAGATAATGAATAATATACATTTTATAATATTTAATAGCCTAAATATGGGGTTAATTAAAATACCAAAAGAGGTGGTACATTATTCATAGAAAACAAATGTGTAGGAAGGTTGAGAAAAAAACAAGAAATAAATTATATTAGTAGTACTGAAGTAGAATATATCACTTTGACAAAGGCATGAACTCATTTATTGTGGGTGAAGAAGAAACTACTAATATTTGAGAAGAGGTTAAATAAAAACGATGAAATATTTTGACAATATGATCCTGATGAATATTATGAAAAATATAGTTCAACACTCTCATACCAAACATATTGAGATCAGATATCAAATTATAAAAGAAAGTTTTTAACAAGGTGTGATTCAAATGGAATGTGTTGGAAGTAATGATCATGTGGATGAAAATTTGACTAATTTTTTGTCACCATAGATGTTCAAGAAACATCAGTTGAACCTTAGTGTTCAGCCAAAACCAATTTAATTTGGAAGTAAATTTTGATCCCTTATCCCCATTTGTGTTCACTATTTAAATCTACATTTATTGTGATGAATGTTAATGGTGGAGATTCAATCTAGAGGGAGTTTGTTTTAGTAAATATAATTACAGATACAGATTCATTGGTTTTATTTATAAAGGGGGAGATCAGTAGAATTTAATGATTTGTAGGTTTTTAAGTGTTTTTCAAGATTAGAAAGTTGTGTTTCGAGTCATGAGATTCTATTTCATCCTCTTTCTTCTTCCACTAATCTTCACTCACATGGAATTATAGTAATTGATGATATATTTCAAGTCTATTAGGGTTTGCTCAAGTGTGGTGCTTTAATGAACTTATCTACACATTTCTATCAAACCCAATGGGGGGGATTATTGGAACCAAGGCTTTTCACTAATGGTAATAGAGTTTATTTTTTTGATTGCATTCAATTAACACTAGGTTTGATTAGGGAGTTTACAAGTAAATTGACCTTACAGAGAGAAAGGATTCAGTGTTCAAGGTGGCATCATTTTCTAGTGTTTTCCAAATTTCTTATTCTCAAAATTAGCAAGAAGGAGAAAGCTTCATGAAAAGTACATGTCTATGATTGAATCATAAAATATATGTGGAATCCATGGCATTTTTAGGATTATTTTTGTAGTCTATGATTGAACAAATGGAGATAATTTGGAAATTTTTTGAAACACTTTTATTTCACAAATTCACGTGGTGAGGAAATTCATTTTGTAAATTTGGAACTCTTTGAGAACTCAATCATCAAGAAATGCATATTTTACAACATCCTTCTCTTATTTAATTTTAGAAAATAGGGTTTCATGATAGTTTGGAACTTTAATTTTTTTTTAATATTTATGATGGTTGGGAGCTTCATAATGGATGCGAGCTTCATAAAATTTATTGGGATCATGAATGCTGATAATTTTGTGAAACAAAAAAATATGTAGAAATGGTTTTGATCTTCTTGAAGTGTAGTATGGAACATCTGGTTTAATTGAAAAATTATTTCAAGTGAATCAACTCTATCCTATGATGAAAGATGATTCCCGTGATAACAATGGAAAATGACTTAAATTTCAAATCTACCATGTCAACTATCATGTTGTTAAATTCAGTAATAATTCACCCAATGTAGTGATCTAAGGGGGTCTGATGGAAGTTTTTTAAGGGAGGAAGTCTGCTACCCCGAAAAACATGAAAAGGTAGTGTCCCTAGAACATATTTTCTATGTAAAATATTTTTTACTCCACAATAAATAGTGAATCTTAGTAGATTTAGTTACGACAGACACAATGTTGTTGTATAATCCTTCTACTATTCCATAGTGGTGAACCATGTAAAACTATTTTTTTGAGTCTTTGGATATGGATGTTTAATAACATAATGATTTTATCAGCCATTTTTTTAAAAGTTCATACCAATATGTGAACAATATCTATTTAATTAAAATAAAAAATTGAAACCCTAATTCCCCCTCCCCTCTCTGGGTGTTATAGGGTTCTAAAAATAATATGAATTTAATATATGTGTAAACCCATCTAATGTATCTTAAAATTAACAAAGTATGAACATGATCGATAAAAGAATAACTTATATATATCTATAAAAATATTTAAAAATAATATTAAAAATAAATTACTCTATTTACTATAGATGAAAATTAATGCCAACGAGCATGTACCCTAGTGGTACAGGCTCTTGCTTGGCATCCAAAAGACCCAAGATCAAATTTGGGCAGGGACTAATTTCTGAGGTATTGTAGTATCACTATAGCTGGGCACTATAGCAGTACTGTAGCAACAGTGGAACTGTAGTAGCAGCGACACTATAGCAGCTGAGGCACTGTAGAAGGAACTATAGAGGAGGCGGTACCGTAGTAGGAACTGTAGCAGCCTGGGTACTATAGCAGTACTTTTCACCAAGGGGCTCTTTGGGCTAAAAATATGGGCTTTCAAGCCTAGTATTCAGGCCACTTGGCCTTCGGCCTTCGGCTATGTAATGGGTCACCCTCTACCCAGTCTAAAGAGGTCATTGCTTTAAATAATACAATGAGGCTTCGGCCCCATTCTTTTTAAAATATATATATTAAAACTAATATTAATGGATTCCTAAATTCAATTAAATGAATTTAATCAGGCCTAATTAATGTATGATACAATCTACCCTATCAATATTCATTGGATTGGTAAATATTTCTGTATGATGAATTTCAAAACTTATTAATTCAAGAGTTGTATCACCAATTGGAAAATAGTCACTTAAAAATTGATTTCATGTATCAATACTCATTTTTTTAATGTGAAACATGTTTTTTTAGAAATTATTATAGAACTTATATTATCACAATTTATTGGGGCATGTTTTAATTGATATAAAATGTCTAATAATTTATGTTTTAACCATATAATCTATGAAACATAAATATCTACATCTATGTACTCATCTTCAATATTGGACAATGTAATAGAATTATATTTCATACTATATCATGAAGCTAAATACTTTCCAAAAATATGAAATGATCTAGATGTCCCTTTCAGTCTAACATAAAAAAACTTAAATTTTTATATGAATGACTAACTATTTCAAATACATGTCATTTATAGTAAAAAAATCCATAATTAGTTGTATGCATAAGGCATTTAAAATTAATGTTAATAGTGAAAATGTGATTCATTAGAGTTTGATTGAAAATTTGAACACATGCATAAATTGAACAAAATATTAGGTTGGATAATAGTTATGTATAATCAACTTTGAATCATACATATGTAAGTATTTTTTTCATGTAACTTTACAATTTCATTTAGATCTATCCCACAACTAGTACTCATTGGAGTACAACTACTTTATCTGTTTTTCAAGGATAATAATTTTAACATATCCTTTGTGTATTTGAATTTATTTAAAATATTGAAAAAATTAAAATCCAATAAATTATTTTATCTGACCCATTAAAATCATTTCAAATTCATTTTCCCCATTTTGGAATATTTTATATACAATGGGTTTTTGGATGATCCAAAAATAATATCATCAAAAATATTTAAACTAACAAAATATCTTTTGAAAATATTTTTATAAATAAATCAGGTTCATGAAGAACTTTTAGAAAACCATTTGAAATAATAAATTTCAAAATCTTATCATACTATTCTCGTGGATATTTTTTTAAACCATACAAATATTTAGTTATTTTTAAATAAAATAAGGAAATTAGGGTTTTGAAATCAATGTGGTTTTTCAAAAAATATGGCCTCGATAACATGTCCAATTTAGAATGAACTATTTACATTCATTTGATATAGTTTTAACTTAATGTGTGCATCATATGAAAGAAATATTCTGATGGTGTCATTTTTATCAATGAGTGAAAAGGTTTCTTTATATTAAATAAATTACTCTATAATATATTCTTGTATAACCAATAAATATTTTTTTCCAAAGATTGTGAAAAATTCATAAACATTATTTGCATACACCCACTTAGTACAAATAGTTGGGTATTCATTAGGTCTATATGAAAATTATTATACTTTATACTAATTAAATCATTCAAATTCTTCTTGAAATGATTTTACCATATCTTTATTATTTAATAATTCATTATTTGTCTTTGCTTCATGATGTGAAAAGAAGGGTTGATGATAACATGATTTCGTAGTGAGGAACTAGTTTTAGTTCCTCTATCGAGATGTACAACTATATCCAATAATGTTTATCCTTTAAGGATTCAAATTGTTATAGGGAAAAATTACTTGTGACATAATTTTATTCTTCAGTTTTATGAAGAGATTGATGATATTTATCAGGTGATTTATAAAGAAATCAGTAGAATTATTATAATATTTAATGGTATTATTGATATTCAAATTTGACATATCATCCTAATGATTTTCTAAAGAACTTATGTGTTCATGTGAATTTGTCTCATCAAAAGTGATATCAATAGTTTCTTTCACGACATAGATTTCATACAAAAGACCCTATAAAATTTTCAGTGGTTCAATAACGAATAAAAATTACTTCAAATCATTTTGTTGAAAATTTTTCCATATACTATTTTTTTTAAGAATAAAACCTTTACAGCTAATAACTATAAATGAATTTACTTTGGGATTTCTACTATTAAATAATTAATATGGATAAATTTTAAAGACCGTTTTTGTAATAACTCTATTGATTATATAGTAATATGTGTGAACATATTCATAACCTAAATAAACAATAGTGACCCATTTATTATGTATTGTTTCGGAAATTTCATAAGGAGTCCAATTTATCATTTCAAACACCCCATTTTATAAGGTGTTCATGTATTTATGAAATTATGAGTATATCCATATTATGAGTAAACAGATTCAAAATTTCTAATTTAAAAATCTCAACCATGATTACTTCTTAAGGTATTTATGGTAATTCCACTATGGTTTTATAAATATTTAGAATTCTTAAAAAAATTGGAGCTTCACTTTTAAGAGAAAATATAATAACCAATGTATATCATGAATAATGATACACTATAATATAAAAATATTTTTTAAATTATAAACTAGAAACTATGGATGGTCAAATTAAATCCATATGAACTAATAATAGTGGTTGAAAGGTAGATACCTCTCTCTTTGGGTTTAATGATATTTCGTGTTTCTTTCTCTTTTGATAGGAATTATACACTTTTCCTTGGGAAAATTATATCTTAGGTATATTAATGACTAAACCTTTCATCGTTATATTTATAAGCGAGTATATATTTAAATAATCATTTATCCTATTCCATTTTCATTATTATCAATTAAAATCACACAAATAAGAAACATTTTTAGAATTAAAATATTCCAAATTAACATCATAATAATAATCATTTCATAATGAAATGGATAATAATTCATGCTAGGAATAAAAAAATTACACGAACTATTCTTAAATTGTATATTAAAAACATCACCACATAAATTTCAAATACTATGTATATTATATTCAAATCCATGTATAAATATAAAATTATAAATGGGGATAGATTCAGAGTTACGAATTTTTCAAAGTCCAATGTTTATTCCTCTCGAGTTGTCAATAAAAGTGTCATATACACCATCCAACCTTACATGGGTTTTAAAGCATTAATAATCTCCAGCCATTCATTTGGATCATACACTATATATATCAAACATATTATGAATGTAGTTGTTTAATACTTTATCTTATATTTTATTAAATAAACATTTATTTTGGTACCCATAAATGTTTCAGTTCAGATAGGTTACCATTCAAATCATTTGGAATCTATTTTTTACATTATTCTCCAAAGCATAATTAATATTTTTTTAAATAAAATTCATTTAAAATTTAACTTATTAGAATTATTTCCAAAAATAATAGAATATTATAAACTAATGTTCTATTTTTTGAAACTGCAAACAATATTGTTTTTGTACAGATTATATTCATGTCTATGTCGATCACTAAAACCAACTCTTGGTTTAGGTGAATCCCAAATTGCTAGAATTATTTAAATTTTATATTCTTCTAATAAATCCATCAATATACTTTTTAATTTATAGCCTACGATTTTCATGTCAATATTATATTTTAAAATATTATAATTCATTTCATTTCAAATTCTAGGAGAATTTTTTTCTATAACACATAACATATGACCCATTTCTAAATTTTTTATATTTGTCTTTTGGATCATTCATAATATATTTTATTATGAAACATTGTTCTTCTACTTATTATTTATAAATTTTTGAATCATCAGGAATATTAGAATAAATAGATGAAAAATTAGAGGTATTATCCATAAATAATATGTTATCTTTTCTATTCATATATTTTTGGATTGAATCTAAGTCACTCGAGTTTTCTTAAAATACAATTTATGTAGCATTCATTACTCTTTTTTACATTTTCTCCCTATCGTAAAATTTCATTTTTCACATTAGATTTGGGTAGTTATACTTTATGTGTCCTTTTCTATTGTATTCTTAATAGGTGATCTCACTAGATGGGTTATCCATTATCGATTATTTCTTCCAATTTCCCCTCTTGTCATATTTTCTGGTATAGTAAAACTCTTCATAAAAATTTATTTGTTTTGTAGAAATTGGAAAAAAAATTCTATATGATCCATTTCATTATCAATTTCAGTGTAACATTTTCTTTCACATGTATTTTCACTTTTAACCACTTATTTTTATTTTCACTACATTATTTTAATATAATATATTTACATTTTGGTTCATCATCCCCATTTTTTACCTTTAAATATTCTTTAAATATAATCATATTTATAATGACCTCCTTTACTGGTATTTTTTAAGGTTACATGAATCACAGATAGAGAACACTATTCCACTCTACCGGTATGATATATATATCAGGATTCTCATTAATAAATATTTTTTAATCATGGATTGTCCATGTGTAATCATAGAAGTTATTATTTCATTGAACCTATTATACATATCTGAAATAGAATCATTATGTTCCATTTTCTATGTATCATATATTATTTTATATGAATTTAGAAATATTTATTTCACATGAGAAGTGTCTTCATGGGATAAAGAGAGGTCATCCCAAATATCATATGCATTATCATTTAAAAATATTCTATTAAAATTATATTTTCTTATAGAACTGAATCAAGTGTTCATAGCTTTGAAATTTGAATCAGAAGTATCTTTAACATTATAAATATATTCTTTTCTATAATTTTTTTTCTTTCTCAAATTTATCTTCTCAAGATCACCAAATATCAAACCCCAATCTCTAAAGATTTATTGTCATTTTTATTTTCCATTGATTAGAGTCTGAAATAATAAAAAATGTGGTTTCATAGTAGTATAATATTCATAAATAGGATCCATAATAACATATTAGAAAATTGAAGTAATATCCTGAAAAAATAATTTGATCATTAAAAATAATAATCAAATATAAATAAAATATTATTATAAAAAATATTGGTTAGAGTGGATAACTCAAAATTAATATAAATTGACTTTACAATTAAAATATCTGTTAAAAATCATTTTAAAACTAAATCCACAAATTTATAAAAATAAGTATAAGTTAACTAAGATAGTATAATTTTATAATTTTATCTTTCAAAAAAATTATTAAATGTTTTATTTCTATTTTAACTTTTGAAATAGATTATTTAGAATTGAACATAGTATATAATAAATAAAATAAATTTAAATATAGAATTAGTGTGTTATTTATAGTATGTAAAATTAAAATATATGTAATAAAAATACTGTAAAAAAAACATTGAGAGGAATAAATAAAAGGATTAGTCTCATGTTGATACCTTGTCCTATCCACTTAGAAATCACCCACTACACAGTAATTCATTATAAAATAAAATGATCCAAAACCTTGATCAAGATTATATAATATCACTGAATGTTTTATAAGCTATACAAATAAGATTTAATAATTAAAAATAAAAAAAGACAATAACTACACACCCACAGTCTACGATGCACAGAATTTTCCATAGTTCTTCATGGGAGAATAGTTGAAAAAGAAAAATATAGAGATTCAAGAAATCTCTAATACAAGATTTGAGCTAGTTTTAAAATATAAATAATGTAAAGAGAAAATATCTAAAAATTAATAAAAATAGATTATAATAATGGAATAATTTTGTTGAAGAAGATTCTATTTTTTTATTTTTATATATAATATTTTTATCTTATCATTGTTGTCTTTTGATTTGGAATTTATTATTTAAGAATTTCATATGATATATGATATGTAATTTATGTTAATGTGAGAACAGAGGCACATATGTACAAAAATAAAGCAATTATCCATCTTTTTTATGAAATGTTTTGATATCTATGTTTCATGCAGGTCACATATATCTTTTTTCCTTTTCTCTGTCATAAGGTGTCTTTTAAAAAGAATATTTCACTAGAAATAGACATCGAGATGTCATCATTAAATGTCTTTTTAGTTTGGTAGTAAATTTGCGTTTAATAAATGATTCATAAATGAATTTAATTATTCATAGAAAAGTATTTGTGTTAATATATTTTATAATATAAAACTTACTTTAGGTGAAATATTATTTCTATATCTACATCCACTGTCTTTTCAGTGTTTCCATGTCATCATCCTTAGATACTTTAGTACTTTTCAAGAAAACTAGTTATATTATTGGATTTATTTTATGGTTGATTACATGTACCTATGATCGATCATTTTTTCTTGATTTTGATCACTTTATACTTCTAATTGATCATTGTATACTTACGGTCGGTCCAATAAATTTTCATTTTGAGATTACTCTACATGGTCTTTTTATTTGATCATATCATTAATTCTTTAATTTTTCATATTTCACAAATGTGTGTGTTTATTTTTCCTTGATATTGAATGGTTTCTCATGAAATCAATCGAACTATCCTTGAAATAGTTCTAAGAGTATGTGAAGATACAACTATAGTAAATAGTTTAGGAGTGAGGTCAATCGACTATTCGAAATGATGATTCATAAATTTGAAAAAAAATTATAGATTACAATTTTTTTATAGTGCCTTGAATATGAATTGAGGTCAATGCATATTTCCTATTATCAATTATAGATTACTGAAATTTATAGTATTTTTTATAATACGATTTAACATTGATGAATCTAAAATGCATTATAGATAACATATACATGATTTGAGATTATTAAAATAATTATTTGTTAGACTAAGACAAAACCTTGGTTATCTTCCTCATCTATCTATATGAACAAAAATTTCATAAGCTCAAAGACATATAGAATAGACTAAATAAGGTAGGTTAATCTAGGTTTCCAATGAGGAACATGAGCCCAAAAATGGTTTATGTTTAATTTTCATACTACCATATGATTATTATATCTTTATACGATTATATATTATATTAAAAAAAGGATTGGAATTAAACACCATTAGTGGTGTCCTATAAAGTTTTATCCCTCCCAATTATGGAAATTTCTTTGTACGAGGATAAATTTCATAGATACAGGTAAGGATAAATGTAAGGACCCAGCTATGGATGCTTATTTTCTCTTAGGATAGGATTTTAAATTTTTAGGATCTATAAAATCCTCTAGATGCTCATTGGGATAGATTTTTAGGCATTTGGATACTGATTTGTTCATATTGTACTGGTTGTATACCTATTTCCATGTCTAGACTAACTCACTTCTTTTATCCTGAAATAAACATTATATAATGTTGATTACTTCTTTATGACTATTATTTATTATATGGATGGTTTATTTCTACAAAATTATTATTTTTTAGGTTATATCTACCAATTAATTTTACTATGATAAAGAGGGTATAGTCTCACCACCATAACACTACATATTCTTCTTGATATTCAACAACCTATGGCATACATGGAGTCACAATAGAGGTATAATGGACAACTTAAATAGATAATTATCTATGAAGTTGTCCTGGGATGTCACAAATTTTTATCATTTATTTATTTTTCTTTTTCTTACTATTTTTGGATTTTTATACAAGATTCTATGATGTGTCAAAAACTTTTTAATATGTTTTTTCTAGGTGTAGCTTACCCACATGTGGGAGAGAAGAAAAGTTTCCATGAATGGGAATTTTTTTTCTATATTTCACATATTACTATTGTACTATTTTCAGGGGTGTGTGATGCACATTATTTTCAATGTTATGTCTAATGGATTTCTAAACATGGACTGATATAATAAGTGAGAATTATCTCATGAATCATTAAAATAATCTAGGGAAATATATGTCATTCATATGACATCCCATATATATGTCATTTCTTTTTCCCATTTTTAATTGTATATGCATTGATTTATATGCTTTTAATTCCATAATAAATATAGGGAAATAAAAAAATTTCATCAGAATGTGTCTACAAAAACCTGAATATTTTTTCCTCGCATATCAGGTTGATGGAACCATAACTAACCAATATCAATATGGTCAAATCAAGGTAGAACTGGTAATATAAGCTAAAGACATTGGTGGTTATAGTTCAATTAATTTAAAATAAAAAATTATATTTTTATCCTTCATAAATAGATAATTACAATATATCTGATTGAACTATCTTACATGAACCAATTAAATTATAACACATTTTATTTAATAGTGAATCAGCATTAAATTGTGTGTTAATTGAAAAATATAAAATAAATATCTTTATAAAATATGAGTAAAAACCTTTATAATAGAAACATTACATGGGAACTTATTAAATTCAAACATGGTTACATTTAAATGGGTTGTACAATTAATACGTAAAAAGATTTTTCCTTTATAACATGGAATTAACACCCCATATAACTAAACCTTTATAAATAATACATGAAACATTACCTAATTAACTTAGATTCAGAAAGGGTAGTTGGTTAGTGTATCTATTTTAGTAGATCATTGAACATGTCTTGTTTATTATCTATAATCTCTTTTTTTAACTTTTTCTAAATAATATACTTGCTATTGTAGATACATGCTTCCATTATGTCCTTGGGTCATGCTCCAAGAAGGTAGTGAAGACCATGTTCATTAGTTCTGGGACCTAAACCACGTATATTTCCACCTGTAAAACATATTTTGGTACCACATAGTGTTCCATGAAAGAAAATTTATTCTCAACAGAGAGAGGATATCCTACATCTAGTGTGGTCTATAGTGATATCTCCATAGCCTATAACCACATTGGAAAAGATGAACAGGGAGTTCTAATATCAGCACACGCTAAATATCATAGTGGTAGAAGGTACTCGGGCTATGGAGTCTTTTACAGAGGCTATGATTACTATATTTTACCTTTTGGAGAATCTTCCAAAAAGGAGGGTGAATCTACCCACATATATGTTTCATGTATCCACCAAGGGATGTAGGAATGTTCTCATGTAGTAAGATCAGTTTCGAGAAATAGTATAGAGGTATTTACTAACTACCTTATATGACTAATTTTTATAATAGATTCTAATGGATATTCGAGGTAGGGTATTCGTATTTATGGATCAGGGTACTATGACTACCATAGACTACCTGGATCATTCCATAAAGCTACAACTATTTTGGCTAACTCTTGCTGGTGATAATATATAGAGGAAAATATACTTTTAGAATGGGATATGGTATGTAATTTGATCTTAATAAAATGTATTCATACTAAAATCCTTCTATTATATGGTAATATAGGACCTTATCTCTGAGTGTAACCTAAGGGAAACTGAAGTTACAATATATGGTGGGTCAGTTCCTTGGTAATGTAGTTGTTCATCTAAGGGCATGATGAATTACATTGAAAAAACACACAAGGGATGTAGAATTTATAGTGTATTTCCTCATTTTTATAAGGTATTCCATTAGTGATGGAGGATTACATTGGGATCTAGTGTAAAAAAATTTAAGTATGGTGCTGAGTATTTGATAGAATGATCCATCTATAGAGATTTTGTAGGAACTTTACACCAATTCCCAATGGGGGGGCGTTTTAGTATTTTTGAGTTATTGATTAGGATATATAGATCTATGCTAGATAAGATGTAATATTACGAAAATTATTTTAGGCTGAGAAGGTTGTAATGGTTGAGGAATCCATATACAACTTATGTAACACTAGTAGATGAGTCCTAAATAGGGAGGTCAGGTTATAGCTCAGGGTCATGGATATGACCAGTTATATGAAATTATGTCTACAACTGAGGATAAGAGAGTCAGATAATCCACATTATTGGGTACAATTTTTGTATCCTAAAATCAAGTTTCTTCTTTTTTGAATCATATACATTTTTTTAAATGGTTGGGGCCGAAGCCTCATTTTTATTAATAAAGCAAAGAAAATACCTCTTTTAACTAGGTAGAGGGAGACCCATTACATAGCCTGAAGGCCTAGTGGGCTTGTATCCCATTACATACCCCGTAGGCCCAAATTTATGACCAAATTCCTATTCTGTGAATAGTAACCTGGCTGCTACAGTACCGCCGCCGCTACAGTGCCATGCCGCTGCTACAGTACCTGCTGATCAACAGTACCACCGCTGCTACAGTACCCGCTACAGTACTGCTATAGTACCTGTGCCCAATGGGTTTTAACCCCCATTTTCCATGTAGTATTACAGGGTTCTTACCACTCATTTGTATCTATTGATTTAATGAGACATCATAATTTTGAGATTTAATATATCAGTGTTGTGATGTAACTTGAAACCCTTTTTGGAACCTGGTTAGATATTATTCATTAATTCAAGGAATTTTCTCTCTAGATATGCAGATACCATTTCTTCTAAAAGTGTTTCATCCTCAATATGCCAGGATTCAACGTAATTCTTTAAATGTAATGCTTAATACCTTTTTGGGCCCATATTTATTATTCTCCCAATTGGTTATGTTTCTCATATCTTAAGTGTGGTGTTTATATTCATATGAGATAATGGTATATCCAAAAAACATGATCTAGAACTAAGATTAATAAATAATGTGAAGTTTCAGCTCAAATTTCATTACAGAATCTTGATGATTAGAGAATATGGTATTCTATCATTCTTATGGGGTTGGAACAATTTAGATATGTCTTTCATGATTATTTCCCTTGGTTACCTTCTAAGAGAGAGGTAGAGTTCACCATAAAGCTTATTTCCAAAATAGATCTTGTACTTATTCCTCCATAAAAAATGTTTGTTATTAAGATTTAGGAATTAAGAGGTAACTAGAGGACCTAGAAGCCAAAGGCCTTATACAACCTAATACTTATACTTTAGATTCACATATACTTTTTCCATGAATAAAGAAGGTATTGTAAGTCACTATTTCGATTAATAGTGGTCATATAATCTGATATATAAGAACTAGTACCCAAAACCTCATATAGAAGACTTATTGGACCATATATGAGGATCTATTTTCCCCTATAAGAATAATTTGAGATTATGTTTTCATCTTGTGTCAGTTAGATCATTGGATATACCAGATACATATTCTTGATTTAGTTATAACTTATAAAAATATTTGGTAAATTCATTCGGTCTAATAAGTGAACCTAATATCCTAATGTACCTAACAAACCATGTATCCCACATGTACTTTGATTACATTAGGGTCAATTTTGTGGATTACATCTTAGAAATTCTCATATTAGACACAATCACTCCAAACACCATGAAATTATGCTGATTACACTAAGGAAGAATATTATTTATTAAAAACTCACCAAATTTAACTTTTGGATCAACATAGTTCACTTCCAGGATCACATTATATTAGAGGAAGAAGTATTTTATATCCTTAAATGGTGAGAGTCGTTACTTCATGGGGGATGCTCAATAATTTTTTATATATAATGATTCTTATTATTAACCTATTATTATTGGAATTTCATTTGTAACATTTCACCCCTTGGAGTACCACTTATAGGAATGACCAATAAGGGTTTCAGTTTTTTATGGTCTAAAACATGTGATAAAGTCTTTAAGTAGTGGAATGGATTGTTAACCTCAGTACAGATCCTAATTTTTTCTGAACTAGGTATGTACTACATAATTTATTATGATGCATCAGACATCGGGCTATGAGATATTTTTATTCAAGGTAAGTGAGCCATAACATATGTTTCTATTTGTTTAAGGAATCACAACTGTAATTTCCTAACATACAACATCAAGTTAGTAGTTTGTCTTAATGGATTATATTGTTTGAGACATTACACGATGGTGGAACAATTCGTAGTATAAGCAGAACATAATAACCATAGATATAAATTACCTCAGATTAAAATGAATTTATAAAAGTGGATATGTGTTGAATATGTTTAGTACTTTGATATTGATCATTCATACACGCCAAGGAAATTGAATGTTTTTATTTATTCTTTTAGGCAAAAGACTCAAACTGAAGCTATTCATAAATCTAATAGTGGATTTCAATTGAGGGGTCTTATATTTGAAATGTATATAGATTTTTTGGGATGCAATGGGTTGAGTATAATTTCCACTTTATTATTGAATTCATCACTTTTATATAGAGGCAAGTGGATAAAAGTTTAAAATATCAATGTCTTGATTCTGATGGAATGTGTTTCTGATGAGCACCCACCACCTGGTTAGGTTATTGATGAGGTTGACACCCTTCATATCCATGGACATGTCTGGGTTAAAATAGAAAATAGAGAGTAATTTATAATAAAATATCATTCTTATAATTGATAAGTACATACCAGACTCAAACATATGTATCGAGACTTATAGTACTAGTATTGGTGGTTAGGGATGAAAAATGGGATCACAGGATTTGTTACTCAGTGTCTTATCTGTTTGTAGGTTAAAGTAGAACACTAATGGAATGTAGGACTTCTAAAATCACTTCCCATCCTAGAATGGAAATGGTATGGTTTAAAGATGGATATTGTGGTGAATTTAACGAACACACTATGAGGCATTGATGTCGTATGAGTGATTATTGATAGGCTAATGAAGTTCACCCACTTCTTTTTTATCTTGGAGACTTTATCAGTGGATGATATTTTAGGAAATTATGTTAGAGAGATAATAAAACATAATGGGTTCCAAATATTATTTTATTTTAATGAGTTTATTGTATTACCTCTCAATTTTAGGGGGGTATTATAAGGTTCTTGGTTCATAATTACATCTGATACAACATATCGGCCTCAAAAAGATGGCCAGTCTAAGTGCACTATACATGTACCAAAATACAATCTCTATGAATGTTTCCAAGAAATTAGAGGATCTTGGGATAATAAATTACCTCATATTGAGTTTGCCTATAATAAAAAATTCTATTTGACTATCCATATGGCTCCTCATGTGTCACTCTATAGAAGTCCATGTCATTCGCCTTTGTGTTGGATATAGGTCATAGAGGAAGTCTTACTAGAGAAATGCCTAATTCAAGAGACATTAGATACAGATAAACTAATGAGAAAAATATGGATATGAATCAGTTTCGGAAGAATTTATATGCTAACAATGTCATAAACTTTTGTATATTGAGGTAGTATACAATGTCTTCTTATAAATATCTCCTTGATCGGGTTATTGGCAGTGTTGGAGGCAATGTAAGATAACACTATGATTAATTGAAACTTTTATGATTTTGGAGATGGATGGGCTAGTAACATATTAGAAGTATCTTCCTTGGTGGTAAGGGGGTATAAACAATATCTTATATTCTTCTTAGCACTACCACTTTTAATCTAACACATCTCTTATATTTAATCCAGAAGAAGATGAGTTGACATTGGATGCTTCTTTTTTGAGGATTATACAATCCTTATTATCAACCATAACATAAATACTCTCTAAGGTAAGAGGGTTCCTCGAGTAATAGTGTTATGGTAGTATATTTTTTTTATAAGAGGAATCAACGGAATAAAATTGTGTTGTATATTCTCAATGGTTTAATTTTTTATTCGATAATGATTAACCACCAGAAAAAGTGAAACTTGGAGTTGATTTATATTTATAAGGTGAGGTTGTAAGATTGTAGTTTTCAATCATGGTATCAATCTATTTTAGTTTCTTCTAAAAAAATATTTACACATTAATAGATGTTATCTTATGATTAGTAGAGGTTTCAGAAGCATATGATGGCATTGGGTTATGGTATTGGATAAGTTAAAAGATGTGAATGGATAGATCATGGTTTTTCTAGTCAATCACCTAATCTATATGGTTCCAAAAGTAATGAGAACCATTTGATAAACTATACAAATGGGGCATGAATATCATGAAATCTATTCAAATTATCACATTTCTATCTCGCATGTGGTTTTAATGGTTTTTCTAACCATGTTACTAAACTATTCACAGTGTTGTGCTCTAATAAACAAGTTTTATGCAGTCTATGAACATTTTTTCAAAACATGCAGTGAATATGTGCATCTTATTTAAAGTGTTTGGACTGATAAATTCCCCCCTATTAACAGCAAATATAAATTTCCTCATTTCTTCTCCTCATATGTACATAACATCTATAATAATCTCTTCCCACTCTTTATTTCACCTTTTTGGTTGATCTCCCCCATCTATCCTCTAATTTCATCACTATCATTCATGTTATAACACCCTTGGTATGTGTAACACTTATTTACCTTCCTACTTCATTTTAATTCAAAATCACTGGTTTTATCTATATGCTATCTGATATACCATATTTTGATGGATTCCTTCTCATTTCCCAATTTCAATCATTCTATCCCAAATCTGAGGCTGATACCAGATGAGGATTCTTTTATATGGCATATGTAGGTGGTCTATTACATTTTCCTAAAAGTATCAATGATTATAACTTAAGTCATTTTTATGATTTACAAACAATAAATGAATTTATCCTAAAACTATTTTCATTTAAATTACACTATTAATAATTAACTAGCCCATTCTATAAAACTCATATAATCTTTTAGATTTTAATGACATTAACACTAACCACCTCATAGGGTGTGATCATTAAAATTACCTTTAAATGTTGTATTTTATTTTTACCAAAACATCCCTCTATTTTGACTGATTTTTAATTATAAAATGAAGGACCGATTAAATTAATTGTATTGATAAAAGTCAGGTATAATTAACTTGTCCTATGATTAATTATCTATTATTTTTTACTCTTTCTATGGGCCTTGAAAAAAATGGTATAGGTATGGCCTTCCTTGATCATGCCTGGGATTATTATCCATGAATTCTCTATATGAAATAATAGGATAACACTTGATTCATTTATGATAATTCAATTTAGATCTCACAAATTTCAATAAATAAATGTCTTATATTTATGAATGTATTTTATATAAAATAATGATTCACCTACAAACTCCAGAAATTATATTTCTTGAGATGAGCACTCTGGATTCATCTTGATATCCTTGAGCACAAAATGCCTTTGATTATCTCTTTAAATGATGATATATTCTATCCCAGTATTACCTTGGACTTGATCCTAATGCTCAATTGGAACCTATAATTTATTTAAGGGTGAGGTTTTATCCATTGGATTATACTCATACCCAATAGCATAATGTCTTGGGTGATCACTATGAGTGGGATTGACCACTAAATGTAGTGGATTCTATGAAACATCTATATATACCTTATGGTTCTTATATATGTGAACATTGTTTATCTTCCTTTGGTCATAGTCTAATATAAATGTTCTTATTCTCAGAGAAATTCAGAATATGATGAAGTACGTAGAGTTGGATGTGTATCCCATTAGGAAATAGGTACAAAAATAGTTTCTATTTATTTATCTTTATAACATATATTTATTATATTTTCACACTATATCATATTAAATTCATAGACTCTATTTTAATTAGGAGCCATTGGTGGGGACATTAAAATATTTACGCACACCTTGTTTTGGACAATGTTTGGTACCAGAACAGATTTCATGGATGGCTGTAAGGATAAAGGGAGCGCCTAGATATGCATGTTTTATTCATTTTTAAGATGAGTTCTTAGGTTTTCTGTACCAAGAAATTTATCTGGAAGCTCATGGGGGTAGCTCTTTTTTTCTTTTTAACTTTTCTATATGGTACTGGTCGTATATTTGCAACGATGCCTAGTTAGAAACACTTTTTATTATCAATATATCATCTTTATATCATGTTGATTACCAAATTATGTCTATTATTTATTATCTGTATAGTTTATTTCCACTTCCATATTAATTACATTATTATATCCTCCACTATTTTAAAATATAATGAAGATGTTATAGTCTCCCCAATATACCACTATACACTATCGATTCTAGTCAGAAGACTCTAGCATATAGGGAGGAACTATTGAGTTCATGTGGTCTACTGAACTGATCACTTACCTATAAATAGATCATAGTATTTCGCAGCTTAATAGAGTTAAAAAATTATGAGAGATATTAATTACATATGCGAGTTACTATTACTATACAAATAAATCATCATGCCAAAATATTCACATTAGATTCATAATTCCTTGTCACATGACCCAAAATTTATTAACATAAATTCCTTCCCAATGACATTAAACTATACATTGTATAATACTTCTCATATGAACATAAACTACATGGAGTAGTACTTCCCACATGAACATAATCTACAAAGTGTTTTCCACCTTGTATTACATTAAACTATATGCAGTGGTCTATCTGGCAAGACCTTAAACTATATAGAGTAGACTATTCAATATGACCTGATCAAATTATATAATATCTTAATATATGTAATAGTTCATATTTTATGTTATCCTTATTTATATGTGGTTTTATTCAGTGAAAATTCACTTTTATAAGACCACCCCTTTCGTAGACCTTTTTTGGATTGTTATCTATTCCCATAGGATGCGTACTAATGTTAGGATCTTCTATCCTAGAACTGAACATAGACCTCAATTTCATTCAATCCATACTAATATTTATTCTTCTCATTCACACTTCTTTGCAAAAACTATGCTTGAACTAGGATGCCATATAATACCTAAAACTACCAATTTGAGGGAAATAAAAATTTCAACATTTATTCAACTCTTCACCAAACCATCCTTGTATATTATTTACCTATTTATGTTAAGAAATACAAATCATCCATGTATTAGGACATTACAATATTCCATTTTTCAAGAACATTATATAGAATTATTTTACATATCATAATATTTATTGTGACATATAAATCACTTATTTTGAACCTAGCCAAAAATTCCTCTTCCATTCCTTCTTCATACTATCCTATAATATGGTCTGGCCAATTCATGTTTGGTTTCCCTTCATTAAACCTATTCTAAGAAAACTATTATCCAAATTTTAATAATGATTTTTAACATAATTTTGGTATTGCAGGATATGTAGTTATACATACATATCATATCATGGTCCCATTAATAATTTATTTTTCACCACATTTCTTATGAAAACAATCCCAGTGTGTGTAATTACAATTTCAAATTAGAATAATTTTTCCCTTATCACCCGATATTCACCCTTACTTGTTGTCAAATATCTACAACCATAAACTATGAAACCTACTTTTTTCTATAAAATATTTCCTTTAAAATTTATTATCTTTCCCCCTTCATGGGTTTCTATAACAATTGGGGTACTTCATTTATATCAGTTTATAATTTCCCTTTTAGCCAGATAGTAAACATCACTTTTTCTGAAATCGTATGACCATAATATAAGATTGATATTGGGATAAAATTTGTATGACTATAATGTCTAATTACACCATCCCTATAAGAAACCAATTATTATTACTTTGAAATTTCATTCTATATTCACATCCAGATAGTTGAGATTATACTGGGTAAGAAACACTCTTTTGATTTAGCATGTATGACCCTAAACGACATGTACATAACAGAGTTCTAAATTTAATATGTTAAGAAACAAATAAAAGATACAATAATCTTATTCAAATGAAAATATGGAAGGGGATACCTATGATAAATTTTATTCTTTTCTTAGAAATAATTTTTATTCACTGATTTGGAAATTTTTAGAGTATAAAAGAAAAAGGAAAATAGTTATAGGATCTAAATTTTGTCCTAGAAAAAATCAATCTATTTTTGATATACCGATTGGTCTTGGAAAAAATCATGATAAAAATTTCTTAATTCTATGTAAATTTTCTCAAACTTTTCTTAGTTCAAAATATATAGTTTTTTCATTTTGAATCAATTCATATTGGCTTATCATCTACCCCAATCATTTACAATCATATTATATTTCCAATAAAAACATGCCCAATGCATGGAAGAATATCATTCAGTGTTACTGAAATGTTATTAAATATAAATTTCTTCACAAATCCATTTCAAATATTTTATTTTTGAGTAATATATAATTAAATACTTCATTGAAATTATTAAAAATTTTATTAGCGGACCGGAATAAAACCCCCTCAATACTATGAACAATATAATTTCATTTGATCCACTAAGAAATCATAAATAATATTCATTCTCATGAAGATAATGTACCCCTAACACAATCATCAAAATCAAATTGAAATTATTTTTGGGAAAAATATAAAAATTAAAGAAAACATTTAGGTAGGTATAAATTAGTGAATCCCAACTGAATAACCATAAGAAATTCGTACCCAGTTCAGGGGCGGAATTGATGGAGTAAATCTTTATATTCTTGTCTCAATATTTTTTTGAGTTGAGGTGATAAGACACCATTTTTACCTCTCATTATGTTTAATAAATCATCATGTCTTGTATGATCAATTCTCTATATGATCTGATGTCATAGGTAATGGACCGGTGGATAAGGTTGTGCCATGATAGTAAGCTAGATAGAACAAATGAGTCGGTTTCAACCTTTGATAGATAATATAATAGAGATTACAATGGTAAATGTCATGTTCTACCTTTCTAATCATTAATCGATCCATTTAAAAAACTGTTAGTTGTTTTATTAAATAATCTAAATTGACCCCTATTATAGGGTGAATAGTAATATATTATTTAATATACTCATTACGAACAAAACACATCCTTGTCCCCCAAAAAATTACCCCCAATCTAGAGTGTTATTTTCATAAGGGTAAATGGTGGTCTCAATATTAAAAATGTTTAAATTATTCTGTCCCTTTATCACCCCTATTTTTAATCTAAAATTATTATGTTTTTCTTTACATCCATCATTTCCCCATTATTTTAGTGGATCCAAATACCCTTGATGTTACATATTCTTGTACTTTTGAAATCATCAAATAAAATATATTACATTATACTCATTGACCCCCATGTATGAGGGTGTGAATTATATTTGTTTTCAAAATACCTTGAGTTGATATTCTAGTTATAGAAATCCAAAGACCATGAGACTAAATTATCATCTTTGAAAATCAACATCGTTGATTCATGATTCTCTTCCTGGGAAAAACCATTGAGTTGAGATCCTCTCCTTGGAAATCAACCTCAAGGATATTCACCATCATGAACCAACCTAATAATCAAGGGATGAAACAAATTTCCTATAATACATAATACCTAGATTATTTTCAATTTTAATTAATCCAATTTTGAAGGGGTATTTCTGATTACCTTCAAATATTATGAACATTTTCTATGAGGAAAATGATTATTATGTTGATGAAATAAAGAATAAAGTGTAATTCACTATATAATTAAGACAAAAAAGTAGGTCACTATATAATTATCATTAATTTATGGATATATATCCTTAAAAAATTCCTTCTCAAGTTATGTGGTGTTGATAAATGTGCACTATAATTAAGGTATGGATTTTATAAATTATTGAATAAGTTCTAGTTGAAACCACATTATTAATTTGAAATTGTCTTGAAAATTTTTTTATCCCTCATTAGAAACTATTATGAGTAAATCCTATATCTAGTAGAATATCCCATTTTGTAAGATTGAATTTTATACCTCAAATATCCAAAATATAATCCCAATTCAAAAGTTAAATCCATTTTACTTTGGTATTACTTTTTTCATAAGTGAATATTTGTGGGAACATAAAAATTAAGTGAAAAAAATATATTTTTTACAATGTATAGATTCTTATGCTAAAATAATAGATGTAGTTCATGAAAATGTTATTCTTATGTGGATTAAAACAAGACATGTGTTATGGATCGAATTGTGGTCTCAGAATTGAGTCTTTCACTATCAATTGAATGGAATGATTGATGACTAATTTTAAAATTAGATAACATATTCCTTTACACTTTCTTTAATATTATATGAACCAGATCCCTTTGAAATAAAATATTGGGATTAAATTATAGTTATCTAAATCTTATATGGAACTATTCCATTTATGGTGATATAATTGAATTATTGATTTTCCTTATCCTTTTATGTGGTATTCTTTCTACACTTCCATGGTCCATTAGGGTATGCTTGTAAATATACAATATATCATAAATTTTATATGGGTCAAATTTTTAGAGGCCCGACCTTTGATTAATTGCTAAATTTGAGTCCAGAACATGGAGAGATAGTCCAAAAATACGATCTCTATTTTGTAGACCCAAAATCCAATTCTGAAATTGGTGGAGACCCTTGAGAAATTATTTCCACAGCTATTCACTCTTTATGTATGATTTTTGTGACTATTTTATTTTCTATGTAAGATATGAATGGCTATTTACAGTATGTATAAATGGTTTAGGAGATAACCTTCCCTTAATAGTACCTTTTTGGGAATATTCTAACTACATAAACTCTTCATGGAATGATACTAAAACCCCCCACCATGTAAAAATTTAAGTGATTCCCAACAGAAATCCTACCCACCGTTTTGAATACAATTCACTCCCAAAAACTAAAGCTTAATTGAATGATTTTAATCAATAATGTTCCCATATTCATAATGTTTTATTTTTCATAATATTTATCCCAGGATAGAATCATTTATTAAAGATACATTTTATAGGTATCAAATATTACTTCATTAAAATCATCCCCTTATATGGACTCCCATACATAGGTGTACTTGATGAAGATTATTTATAATCCCAACACAAACTCTTGTTGGTCCCATTTTACACTAGATATACATTAGAGTTGTATTTGGAATAAAAACAACATGATATATGATCTACCTCTTGGTTTACTAAAATGACTTAAGCTGAGATCCTTTTTTTAGTTTATAAAAAATTGAGATTCAAGAACATCCTATGGGTTTCTTAAAATTTCTTGTGTCGAGATCCTCCTATTGATTCTTAAAAATTACTGAGTCAATACATGCATCTTAGTTTCCTGATATTCATTGAGTCTATATCATATTTATGGTTCCCTAAAAATATCAGGATTCATGATCATCCTCATGGTTCTATTAAAGACATTGAATTGAGATAATATTCTTGGATTTATAAAAAAAATCTAATCAATAAAATCCTATTATCGTCATAAAATTAGTTGAGTTAACATCCTTATATTTGGTCCCAAAACAACTTTATTCAAGATTCCATTTTTTGTTTAATAAAAAAATTTAGTTTGAATCCTCCTCTTAGTTCTCTATAACACATACACTTGAAATACATCTCTTGGTTTCCTAAAACACATTCACTCATGATAGTCTTCCATGATTCAAAAAAATTAATTTGTAATACATCTATTTTTTCCTAAGATTCTTTAAATTGAAATAATCATCTTGGTTCCCTAAAATACTTTCACCAAGATCATCTAGAAAGTAACCTTGAATAGTCTACACATTTGCAAGTGCAACACTAATCCAGTGTATGACAGTCATATCTAGAGGTCCTAGTTGAGTGGTCATAAACTAAAAGACCCATTATTAATAGTTTAATGACCTTAAATAGAAGTATAACAATCATTGAATCATTAAAATTAATGTTATATTGTTACTCATTTAATAACAACAAACTACATCAGTTTTGATCCACTTTATATAGATACATATGAATCCCCTTTTGTGGTATTCCTCCCTCCATTACAACAACATTTACCTTTTATTATGGTGATAAAATCCATATTACATTAATATATTACATTTAAATATAATTTAATCAATAATGTGGATTAATTATGAGAAAACATAAGCCTATTATAATGTGTTCATTCAAATAAATTACTGTTAATAAATCAAATTTACAAAAGGGTAACAAGTATTTATTTTGGAAGGATTTCATATATTTTTATCCAATATTTATGAATTTCTTGAATTAGTGAATAAACTCTTCCATACGATTACCTCTCAATATTGAAAAATAAAATTGAAACCATTTTTAACTCAATTTAGTAGAAATTTTATTTTAATGAGGTCAACATAAATGAGAATGTCGAAACCTTAGAAAAAATGGTGGAACTGATGTAAAATTTGTTACATAGAAAATATTTATTTACTATGAATTTTTGGTGATATTGAAATAATGGTTTATTTGTTTTATGGATTATCCCACATAATCCAAATGTAATACATATTAAACTAAACTAAATGTATTGATATCATTAATCAAGTTTGGAGTGTTAAAACGGTTTCCAAGGTCGTCATCAATTATAAACTAATATCTCTATGAAGATGTGTTTATGATACCGTTACTATAACTACCTCATATCTGATTCACCAAATAAAATGGTCACCCACATAGAGTATATAAGTATAAATGTTGAATGAAATAGTTCCGGGGTACTTGTTGGAGGGGATAATCACACTATATAAATAGATTGGGTGTATTTGGATGGGTTGAGGCCATATAAGTTATCTCTACATCGATAAGCCAGTATGAGGTAGGTGGAATCCATCTCGATAACAACCATCCTTTCGAATATCTTTACAGAGTGAACCAACGACTTTTATACATACAAAGAACATATTGAGGTGGAAGTCTTTTAAATCTAGATAGAACCCATGAATCCACCAAAGATGAATATAAACTATCATGCTCATTTGTTAGGTCACTAAATGGACCCAATTTCCAAAAAAGATGTTGAGGGGGGGGGGGTGTTATCCTATTTCATCATATCCCATCAAACAAGAATAAAATACCATTAGTGAAAATCAACTATGATGTTTCAAGATATGTTTCACACCTCTTCCACCATTTTTATCACATTTATTATAATCAACTAGTAATATTGAGCTAAGGATAATTTCAGGTAATCTTTCAATATGAAGGCTCAAATATGTTTGAGAAAGGTAGTAGTAACCCATGTAATTGACCCTAATCCTATCAGGGAAAACAACCATGGAGTTATGCCACAAGGAAATGTTAAAAAATCCATTAGATACATGAATTGTAACTGTTGTGTTCAAGAATCCAAAATACTCCATCTGGTTGCTAAGAATGTAAAAGAGGCATCATATCTGATGAAGTAAAAATTTGTAAAGGTGAGATCATTTTATATTGTAATATATGTGACATAGATACATGTACAAAACTTATTTAATGGTAAATATTACCCTTTGAGAGATCCCCAATCCCCATGGGTTTTCTACTAGCACCATGGGTCCTAATATATATTCAATTAAATGTTTACCAATTTTTAAATATATAATGTTGTTGATCACTACCAAAAAAACATAACTTTTCTATTTTTGAGACATTCCACGCATAATACTGATGTCAAACAGGTCCAACAAAAATAAATATGAAATAAAGAAGCCAAAAATATCTAAATAAATATATACAAGATTAGAAAAACTATAGTCTAACGAAAAATGAACTAACTCATGGTGAATGTACATTATAAAATGGCGTAAGAATAGTGACTGCCTAAGAAGACAAGGTGATGAGCTTAAAAAGATATCAAAGAACCTCTAATAACACTATCTCCATGTTTGGAACACATATTTATTATTTTTCTAAAATGTGTAACTCATAGAGGCAACACAATAAGTTCCAACACATGTAAGTACCAAAATATATAAAAGATACAATACATGTTCATTAAAGTGTCAATATATATTATTCACAATAATAATTGGGAAGTAACCGCCAGTGTTTTCAAATAAAAATTGTAATAAATAGTCATATCCAAAAAAATATCTTCACATTTACAAATATATCATGAAAAACAGTTTGACTAATCAATAAAAAAGTAGATTATAAAATCAATTGTGAATCTACACACATATTATCATTTATGAAAACTAATAACTCCCAAAACCATGACGGGTCATACCAAAATTAATTTCATCAAGAATTGAATCAAGATTCATGATGATAATCTAGGGATCTTCCCTATGGGAGGAAATATAAGTTCCAATAAATAGCTAAAAAATGTATAAATATGAAATTATAGATATGAGTATTTGAGTTCAATGGATTTTGGATCCTAATAAAGAATCCCCACTATGAAAATTTATTAAAGACAATCATGGAAATATAATATCATATACCATGGAATATGAGAATGGATATTAAAATTTCAAAAAATATTATATCCCATACGAAGTATAATGTGTTAGGTAACTACAAACTCATATAACACTATAAACATGTACACCACTAGTCGACAGAACAACTCATAAGATATATAAAAACAATATGTGATTCATATTCAATACACATTCATACCATCAAAGAAAAAATCACTTCATATAAGAAGAAGTAGTATTGATTAAGGATATATAATGAGTTATAAAAACTTATATGATTAATATAAAAAAAAAATACACTAAACTTGACATAAATATATACATTCTCTAAACACATGATTTTATGACCATATAAGTCAAAATGTAACCACAATGGATTACAAGCTTTCAAAAAGTAAAAAAATCGCCCAAGAAATTGGTTGAACATGAAATATTGAAAAATATTCTAGTATCAAACAAATTAAACCGAATGTATATAACATAAAAAGTTCCCATTAAATCTCAGGAAGACACAAATAAAGGCAATGAAAAATTTATTATAAATATTTTTAAAGGTGTAAATAAGTCAAACATGGTATTTGATAAGGTAATATTTGTGGTAACTTTTAGAACACAATGAGTGTGATATAACTTATTCATGTTTCACACTTTTTTAATGTGTTATTAAAAATTTGAGTTCAATGTGCCACACAAAAAATACTTAAAAATGTAACTTGATATAAATTAACTTTTATCTAATAAATCATGTTTCAAATGTGGGAATGGGGAGTTCCAAAATAAATATATATTTTTAATGGCATTTTACAAAAATACTAGATGAAGGAATTTTATAGTATAATTATGGAGGTATTTTTAATCAATATATTTTTTATTAAACATCGCATAGTCTAAACTATAATAAATACCATAGTGATAATAAATTTTTGGAATTAATTGAATTTTGAAAACATTAAGATCTTCAAGTTGAATCACCTCTTCCCACATTGTAATCCTTTTCACCACATCATCACAAAATCACCCTCAAATCCTAGGTTATATGTTTTTCATTAACATATATATCATACATTATTTAGTGGTAATAAATTATTCCTATATATAATATAGGTAGGACTCAAGGTAGTAAAATTAATTTAATTGTTAAACAATCAAATAATTAATTATATAAGAAAATTATCATATTTTAAAAGATATAACCAAGCTGTTTTCAGACTAATAACACTTCAAGGACTCCATTTTAAGCACTTGATAGAGATTAATAACATATTTTAACCCAATAATATAATAGGATTTAGAGTTAGAAATTATGTTTGATTGTTTAACTAACATGTCATGTTTAATTAATCAACATTGGTCAAGAAATGTAGGGGGTTCACAAAGAACAAACTCAATTAATGATATTTCTAACATAGAAAAAACAGAAGGTGTTTTTATATATAGTTCCAAATAATTCACTTAGATAAAATTTAACCCATTACATTTCGAAAACCATTTATTTGTAGCCATAAAATATAAATAGTTATTATTATTATTTTAGGTATAAATTCAGGTTTCTTCACGAGAATATATTGATAAAAAATTTGTGATTTGAGTCCACATACCAATATTAATACTGAGCATTAGTATCTCCAAATAATTATTAAAAATATTTAAAAACCATCAAAACACAATTCCATAAATAATGGAATTAGAAACATGACCATCATAATTTAAGATAAATAAAATCACTTAAAATCTGGGGATATTTACCCAATAATTTTTTTGATTATATTTCTACCATAATCCATAAAAACATAATATAATATATAATAATTTCACCTTAAAACCATGGAAATTCCTAATGTTAAATAAATTAACTCAATTTAATTCAATAAAAATGATGATGAATGATGAGAAATAAACCCATGTGAGCCACCATAGAACAAAATAACTGTAATCCACAATCACTTGGGTGGATACCACCATGTTATTTGGTAATTAATTCTAAAATACTAGTCCATATTAGAGGAAATAAGATAAAATTATATTTTTGGGAACATAGAAGAAGAAAATAAGATTAACCTATTTGTTGGCACATGTAACTCCATTAGATTACCATGGATTGATATGAAGAAAGGAGAGGATATAGGTGACTCAACACTATGGTGGAAGAATCTATCATCAACTAATATGAAATGAAATTAAAAGGAGGAGATGTTGAGAAATAATTGTTTATACTGAAATAACATGGATATAATCACTAAAAAATAGGTAGACTAGTAATCTAGTACCTAGTTTAGGGGTACGATATAACATAATGAGATTTTTTATGAATGTTAAGATAAATAAATAATATTTTTAATTTCATTCTTCCCATCCAAACTAAATTAAATCATGACTTATTAATAAAATAATATTATCAAATATGGTAGTCGTAACATAATTAATGAATTTGTATGTATAAATAGAGATAATCAAAATATGAAATTTATTTATATATTTGTAGACGCCGAAAAAGTCCGTTGTTCCCAAACGAAGCTCCGGATGCGGAAAGCGAGGTCATATTTGTAGTCGGAAGAATGTTTCGGAGGGCCCGGAGGCCTTGCGCGGAATTTCAGAGGTCTGCGCGCAAAGATGATGATCTGCGCGCAAAACCCCCAGGATGCGCGCAACTCCCTTTCGCGCCGTGCCCGATTCCGCGCCCGCGAGGAGAATTCCGCGCTCGCGCCTTGGATTCTGCGCCCGGGGTTGCCTATAAATACTAGGCGACCCCCAACGTTTCAAAGGTTGCTGGAAGTTGAACGGTCTCCCGCGCGCGCAATTCAACCCCTTCCGCGCGCAATGCCGATCTTCAGGTAACCTCCTTTCTTTCGCGCAATAGAGCCTTGGGGTCCGCCTTCGCGCGCAATCCCCTTGGCTCATTTCCTTTGAATAAATTTCAACCCGAAGGCCTTTGCGCGCAAAAGAAGCCTCTTGCGCGCAATTGCCCCCGGGTGCGCGCAATCCAACCCGATTGCGCGCACCCCCCATCTTCAAAGTGGCCATTCGTTAGAGAATGAGCCGTTGCCCACGCGCGCTACCCGAAGCCCGGTGCGCGCAATCCCCATCATCCGCGCGCAAAGCGCTGGCCCAATTGCGCGCCAGCCCGCCATTTTGCGCGCCGATTCGCGGTTTTGCGCGCAAAGCTCCTCTTTTGCGCGCAATCCGCCAGGGTCGCCTCCCTTGACCCCCTGCGGGTACCCGCCTGCGTGGCGCCCGATGGTCTTCATCGCAGGTGCCCGCACCGTGCGCTGTCTTCCCGTGCAGCCTTCCAGGCTCGTGCGAAGTGACACGGACCCGTCGGCGGCAATCATTCGTCCAGCATGACGTTAAACTGCATATTCGTCCCGCATGACGTTAAACTGCACATATGTCCAGCATGACGTTAAACTGCAGATACGTCCCGCATGACGTTAAACTGCGCATTCGTCCAGCATGACGTTAAACTGCCCATACGTCCAGCATGACGTTAAACTGCACATTCGTCCAAGCTGCACGACGCTAAACTGCCTAGCCCCCCATTGTCCGCGCTGCAAGACGTTAAACTGCCAAATGTTTCGTCCTCAACACACGACGTTAAACTGTACTTCGTCCGGCAAGACGTTAAACCGTCCGCTTCGTCCTCAACACACGACGTTAAACTGTACTTCGTCCGGCAAGACGTTAAACCGTCCGCATCGTTCGATCCCGTGCCTCGCACGCAGGGTCTCCCCCGGTTTGGATGTGGCCCCCACCCGCTCGTCTCTGCAGGGATGTCGGGATTGTCCCGCTTTTGGGACGATTTAATGGGAGTGGCTTTTCCCTGCGGGGGCAGGGTATTACAAACCCCTAGTTTCTCGTGGGAGGCTGCACATGTGTATCTCCATTGTGCCTCCCCACTGCCGAAGCCAGTAGAGGGTGTGACTGGGATCGAGGTGTCTTCTGCTTTCGGTCCAAGTCCCTTCCAACTGAGTTTTGCCGCATCCGGGCTGCCTCAAGTGCGTAAGTCTTGACAGAATGAACTACGTGGACTTTGATCCCTGTCTTCTATACAGGGTACGTAGGAAGCCTCCCTGAGGTCCAAGCCCACCACCTGGTCGTCCCGGTCGTATTTACGTCGATTCGTCCATCAGTGGACCCCTCCAGGGTTCACGCTTGCGTCGATTCACCTATGAATCCGCCCCTGTGGGAGACTGCCCGTGTGTATCTCCACTGTGCCTCCCCACAGCCCCTTTTCCCATTTCTCCTTTTATCGTCCAGCATGACGTGAAACTGTGATCCACCCGGCCGTTCCACCCCCCTCTGTGTGAGGTGGTCCGGTTCAATCCTCCGCCCGGCGGCCTCGACCTCTTCGCGAGTCGGCTTGCCGACGTCCAGCATGACGTTAAACTGTATACCCGAACTACGTTGACTTTGATCCGTGCTAACGCGCGGTACGTAGGAAGCCCCTACGGGGTCCAAGCTCTTCACTCCATCATCCATCCTGATCCTTACCCGGGCCGCCACATCCCGGTGGGGTCATGCCACTTCACTCCACTCCACATCATTTGGGAAGCCGCCCATGTGCTGGCCCCAGCGTCGGAGGTTCCCCGCAAGGGGTTATGTCATCCGATCCACTTTTCGTGTTGATCGGTCCGATGCCGTCCCCGCTGGACGTTAAACTCGCGGCATACCCCGTGTTAAACATGGGAAGCTGAGGAAAACCTCAGGTGACACAGTTCCCCGCACCTAGTACGGGATGCCTCAGGCCATCATGCCTTCGAGATGCCCTATTAGGGACGGAAGACAGACGTGCAGAGCCGCAGTGTCACGACACGCCCCCAGCACCCAGAGCCACCCGGCCTTCTCACCGCAGGTTGCTGCCCCGCCCAGACTCCTTGGATCGTCCGGGCGGAAGCAGCGTAATTAACCGGTGTCCATGAAGATATGGCGCCGGGAACGAGATTCACGAACATTCTTAAGTCTATGAGGGAGACCCGGATTAGGCGACGAGTTCCGAGGAGACGTCCAAGGAAGGAGGAGCCGACATCCCATCATCCAGGTTTCGATCAAGGAGCAGACGCCCCTGAATATGGGACGAATGCTGCCCGCCCTTGGAAAGCGGGACTGCGGGACCACAAGCCGCGCGCCCATCCCCTCGGGTTGACGGGTGCACGCGCGAACGCGTCCTGGCGGAACAGCGTAACCCGACGCACATCCGCACCAAAACAGAAAAATGGTGAACCCGACGTGAATCTCTTCTCCTCGATACGAAGACCGATGGCTTTCAGAGGTGTTGGAAGACCGGCGTGTTGCCCGGCCAAGCATTCAGTCTTACCCGCCAGTGGTTGGGGAAGTGAAATCGGGCACTCCGTCTCGCAACGTCGAGGGCCTGGGTTCCCCCCACGGAAGGCGTCGTGGCACTAATGGTTGGTTGTCGATTCCTTTTTCCTGTCAGTGTTAATTGGTCATTCTCCCTGCTTTCAGAAATCAGGTCGCCCGATCCAGTGCCCGATCGCCACCCGCCCACTGGCGCAGGGGCAGGGGAAACACCGACGCGGCTACTCCGCGCGGTCCCGCCCGTTCCACAGCCGTCCCAGCAGCCGCAATTGCGGGACGACCACGCCCTCTCTCCCCCTCGGAGGTCATCCAGAGAAGGGTGATCAACACCCTGGTGCGGAGATACGAGGAAGAGGGAGTCATCCCCACTAGGGAAATGGCTAGCCTAGACCTTGAGGAGGCTGCGCCTCGCCACCACCGCCGCCCCCGAGGGCCGCGCAGGAAGGCACCGCTGCCTACCTCAACGTCCAACCGCTTCGGGAGCTTATCCCCGGAGCGCTCTGACAGTTCCCTTCCCTACGCGGATGAGGTGGAAGAGGCCCGGGATCACCCTATCCGGGATTCGCTCCAGGGATCTACGGTAAGGACTCCCGCAAGGCCACGGCGACACCGCCGCCAGGCCTCTCCAGTCGAAGAGCGGGCTCTCCACCTGCCCGCGCCGCTCATCCCGACTCGTCTGTCTCGACGCCAACGTCGGGCACGAGCGGAAGAGGATGCCCACCTTGGGGCTCTAGCAACAGCGGCAGCATTGGCCCAAGCCACTGCTGGCTCCAGTCGCCAGGCCTCTGCGCATCCTGAGCAGGGGAACTCCTATGCCCGACCTGGCTCGAGGCCCCGACCGCCCCAAAGGCAGGTTGGGTCGACTCTCCCGGTTGTTGGCACTGGCAGTAGCCACCGCGGACCACCTCGCGGTAGCGCTATTCACCGGCAGGATCTACTCTGTGTGGCCGATCCAGGAGGCATGGGTCATCCCACCTTCCGATCCCGGCCCGGAGTCCTGCCCGGAATCATCTCTCCCCGCGTCCCCTTTGATATCTGTCCCGGTGCCCCTCGCACCTTGGTTCCCAGTCCTCTTGGCCCCAGCACCAGTGCGGCCGGAGGACGCCAGGACAGAGATCAGCCCTGCCCCGGAGAACCACCCAGGGGCAGGAAGGCAAGGCGTCGACGCCGAGGGAAGAATGTTACGGAATTCCGGACGGAGATCCGACCGGTTTGCTTCTCTGACTCAGAGGCGGAGTACGATTCGGCGACAGAGCCCCTTCCCCAATCCCGCCAGTCAAGGGCAGGGGTAGGAATGCGGCACGTCAGCCTCGTGCTCCCCAAGAGCGAGATCGATGTGATCCCCGCTTCTCTCCGAAGGTATATCCGGAGTAACGAGGGCCTGGTAGACCCCCAAGGATCAAGCTTGCGGTTGGTACCGGCCCCTCCGGAAGTGCCTTCCGTCTCGATCAGAGAAGCCAGAGACTTTTTCTGGGGACCGACGGTCGATCCACGATCTAGTGCACCCTCGGTGAGCACCGATGCTACGGCAGGATGTTCGCTCGCCGGCCCATCCTATCGTGATGTGGTAGCCAGGGCACCGCCACCCTCAGAGGGCGGCCCGGGATATGGAGGCCAATCGGCCTGTTCGCCGTATTCACCGTCGGCCAGCCCGTCGGCCCGGCGGCCCGCCTCGGCACCACTACCAGTTCCCCGTCCGTTCCCAGCCATGGAAGAGGTCCAAGGAGATCTGGGTCCCGAGTTTGAGTCGTGGAGCTTCTGGACCGTCCTTGCAGAGGGCCACTTCCCTGAGAAGTTTTGGCCAGTCGCAGGACCGGGCTTTGATGCACCCGAATCGCTCACCCCCGGATGAGTTCGAATGCTTCCGCCGAACTCTCCGGGAGACTCGCTCCTGTCTTCACCGCCTACAAATGCCATACCCCGGGAGTCAAGCGCACCTGGAGGATATTGGTGAGCAGTGCCGTCAAATTGACCTGGCCATGCTCCCCGCGGTTCGGCACCCCGGGTCATTTGAGCACCACGAGGCCCTCCAACAACGATGCGTTGAGTGTTTTCAAGTACTCCACAAAGTTATCGAGGAAGCCACTCCCCACGTGTATATCCGTGGATGGGGGCAGTACGCTGCCCTACGCTTCAGTGTGGTTCGCCGACAGCCCGATTCGCTGGGTGGCCCTGAGGGTATATCCCCAGGGACAGGAACGGTCAATATGGTTGACCTGTCGGGAGAGGGGAACGACTTGGAACTTCTCGACGGGGGCTTCCCCCCCGAAGACAAGCCGTCGTCAGATCCATCAGTGAGAGTTACTCGTCATCAGAGAAACCTCCTGGGGCTCCCCGCACCCACTGAAGCACTGACGTTGAGCTGAAACGTCAGCAAAGGAAAAGAGCACAGCGAGGCTATAAGGCCCGCCGACCCATCTGCCTCCATGCAGAGGGCAGAGGAGGATCCCGAGAAGGCTACGCTACGTCAGCAGCTCGCCGAACAGAAGAAGCTGGTTGACCAGCTCCTCGCCGAGCGCGCTGCAGAACGGCGGCCTGACTACGGTGATCCTAGGCCAGGACAGAAGGGACCGGAACAACCGCTCCTCGACGAGACTCTCCCGGGCAACCGTGATTACGCCGTGTTCGCCGACAGGAGAGAGGCCATTGCCTATGGCAAGAGGGCGCGGTATGTTTCGCCACACCCTCCCGAGCGGCGTGACTACCTGAGAGATCCCGCTCGGATTCCTCCCGCTGCCCCAAGGGACGCTCCGCCCGCCATCCCACGAGCTGCCGAGTTCGACGACCCGGTCGACGACCCGATTGAAGGGCCATGCAATGCGCTCGTGGTTAGAGATCCTCGCCAGGACCGGAACCCATGTCCGGATGATCCGATGGCGGCACTCATCGCTCGCTTGGAGGCCTTGGAGACTCGGCAGGTGGCGATCCCACCGGACGGCAAGCCCTACCCAGCATGGGTGGATGACATGCCGGTGCCTCCGGGATTCGGGAATCCCACTTTCGCCCCCTTCAACGGAACTGGAGATCCGCCACAGCATTTAGACCACTTCAACTCGAGGTGCGGGCCTATGTTGGGGACTCCGGCGCAGCAGGAGGCCGCTAAGCTTCGCTGCTTTGTTCAGACACTGGAAGGGCCAGCATTTGTCTGGTACAGCCAGCTCCCCGTCGGGTCGGTAACCAGCTGGGAGGACCTCCGTAGACAGTTCCTCTACCAGTTCAGTTCCACGACCCGGAAGACAAGTATCACAGACCTCTTCAAGTGCAAGCAGAGGCATGATGAGCGAGTCGCGGACTTCGTCGCTCGATGGAAGGGTCTCACGTATTCCCTTGACATGCCATTGACTCAAGAGAAGTTGCTGACAATGTGCGTCGGGAACGTCAAGACCGAGCTGGTCCCTTCCCTGATCACTCAAAATTACCCCGGAGGGTTCAGGGACTTCTCAGACAAAGCTCAACGTCTTGAGGAAGCCCTGCAACAGGCCATCCAGACACACCCGCTGCCTCCTATGATTCCTGCAAGGAGAGTCAGCAGGGCTGAGCCCGCTGCTGTTGCCCAGATAGAGGCCCCCAGGCCGTTGGAGCTGCTGCCGGCGAGGCCAGCTCCACAGCCTCACAGGAACCCGCCTCCACGGGCTCAGTTCCCGGCCCAGCAGCGGCAGCCTCAGAACCGGCCGGCCCCTCCGCGTAATGTACCGCCGCAACCCAGGCGAGATAATCAGGGTCCACCTCCTCGGCAGGCCCCTCCAGCCCCTCGTCAAGACCACGCTCCCAGGGGCCCGCGACACCTTACTTACTCATTCCATGAGGATCAGGTCCCCGGTTATTTCCGGAGCGCCCTGGAGCAGAGGATTGTGCGACTGCCTGAGTGTTGGAAGCCAGAGGAGGCACATCTTACGAATAACCCCCGCTACTGCCCCTACCATCGGGCCCTGGGGCACACCATCCAGCGGTGCTATGTGTTTAAGGATTGGCTCCAAGACCAGATTAACAACAATGTAATCAGGTTGGGCCCAGCTCCAGCACAAGTGGCGGGCGTGTTCGTGGGATCAGATGACGATAGTGGCAACGAGGACGAATGGCAGCTGGTCTCCGACCGCGGATCCCAGAAGTATAATAACTGGATGGCCCGCAAGACGACCATTCGCGCCCATGGAATCATCCGTGCGCGCTTGAATCAGCCTGAGCCCCCAGAACCTGCGGGTGCTGCTTCGGCATCGTCGTCCCAGCCTGCCTCTTCCAAGAGGAGAAAACGGCGGCAGCGCAAGAAGGAAGAGCGCGCCCCGCCGGTTCCGCCACTATCCCGCACTCTCGGCGATTTCATGCCCCCGGAGATGGGGGTCCCTCCTCGGATCCGCCCGGTGATGGATGATTCGTCCGATGACGGTATTGGGTACGCTTCGGTTAATACCGTCGAGATGGTAAATCCCTTTTCGGTTCCCGACGTTGAAGAACACCAGGTGGACCTCCCTAGTGTCCCCGGTCGTCGCTACCGTCGGAAGAACCGCAGCAACAGGAGTCGTCGGGGCACAGCCGTTGGTACCTCCAGCCAGGCCGTGCACGCCACCGAGACTAGGCAGCAGGCTCAAAACCGAGCTCAACGTGCGCCGCCCCCCCATTCGGGGATGACGGATTCGCCTCCGCCACTGTTTGTGGTGTGGGACCAGGAAGAACCGCCTCAGCCGCGTCACGACCAGCTCCGCCCTGCCACGGGTCCATCCCGGCCTCCTGACTCCAGTACGGTGACCATTTCCCGGACTGCGACCAGTGAACAGCGAGATGCGCCAAGTACCAGTCGGCCGCCGATCCAACCGGCAAGGCCCGTCATGCTTCCAACCGCAGAGCAACCTCCTGCAACCAGGGGCTCGCGCTTGGCCAAAAAGTATGATGTCCTGAAGCACTTGGCCGACATCCCAGCAAGGCTCTCCATCCTTGAGGCTCTGCGCATGTCATCTGAGATGCGCGAGGCACTCGCTGAAGCCCTGAAAAGCCCCCTCCAGTTTGAGACAGAGGTTGCGGCTGCAGAGGCCTTTCACGCCGAAACGATCGAGGACGCCGAATGTCAGGCAGTTATCTCGTTCTCTGGTAAGGATGAAGACCCTCCTATACAGGGACACATTCGTCCGCTGTATGTCACTGGCCAGTTCAATGGCCTTGAAGTCCGGCGCTGTCTTGTCGACACGGGGTCCGGGATTAACCTGATTCCAACTCGGATGCTCCGGAGATTGGGGTTGTCTGAGGATGACTTGATTCCCTCCGACCTCAGGATCCAGGGGTACGACCGCACCGAGCAAACCCCGGTCGGCAAGATACGTTTGAAGACCCAGTTCGGTGACTTGGTTGCCAACACCGAATTCATGGTAGTCTCTCAGGACACTGCGTATAACGCATTGATGGGCAGGCCATGGCTTCATCTTCACGCGGCGGTTCCCTCGTCATACCACCAATGCCTCAAATACTCCCTTAATGGTCGAGTAGGTGTGCTTCAAGGAGATGCCTCTCCTTTTGCCTCGTGTGAAGCCCGCTATCTGGACGCGGACTATTACAAGAGCAAGGATAAGCAGATCCTGGCAGGTGAGGTTGAGCCTGTCGCTGTTGCAAGTGATCCCTGGGCAAGTCTGGATGACGCTTACATCCTCCCGATTCAACGGTTGGACGTCGCCATGGTCTTGACGGTCCGCGAGTCTCCTGATGAGACGGCCGCGACCGCCCGCGCCAGCACCAGTGGCCCAGCAGGATCTGGTAGCCCCAATGCAGTTGCCAACGCAGTCTCTCCCGTGGACGATCCCTCCCCGAGTGGAGAGGATATGGAAGACGCACCCCCAGCCTTTGAGGAGGGCGTCCCCGCCACGGTCGATGAGTTAATACAGGTGAACCTTGGAACCGAGGCTGATCCAAGACCCACATTGGTTAGTGCCGCCATGCCCTCTGAGGAGCGGCAGCAGTACGTGGACTTTCTCAGGCAGCACCGTGATGTATTCGCTTGGGGCTATGACGAGATGCCGGGGCTGGATCCTCAGGTAGTCGTCCACCGCCTTGGTCTCCCGGCGAACCATCGCGGGTTCAAGCAGCCTCCCAGGAAGATGCACCCATCCCACGGTGCCATGGTTGAGGCCGAAGTTGACAAGCTTATCAAAGCCAACTTGGTGAGGGAAGTTCAGTACCCCAAATGTCTGGCAAACATTGTGCCGGTCAGGAAGAAGAACGGGCAGATCAGAGTCTGCATCGACTTCCGCGATCTCAACCGCCACTGTCCGAAGGATGATTTTCCCCTTCCAGTGACAGATCTGTTAATTGATGCCACGGCAGGGTTCCAAGCCCTCTCCTTCATGGATGGATACTCCGGATACAACCAAATTCGGATGGCCCCCGAGGATGAGGAGTTCACTGCCTTCAGGGCCCCCCAAGGTACCTTTTGCTACCGGGTCATGCCTTTCGGCCTGAAGAATGCAGGTGCCACCTATCAACGGGCGATGCACCGCATATTCAAGCCAATCCTCGGCACACTGGTGGAATGCTACGTCGACGACTTGGTTGTCAAATCGCGCCAACGTCAGGACCATCTCAAAGATCTTGAGAAAGTGTTCAGCTTCCTCCGGTCTCGCTGCCTGAAGATGAACCCGTTGAAGTGTGCCTTTGGGGTCACCTCCGGAAAGTTCCTTGGATTTGTGGTAAGATACCGGGGTATTGAGATCGACCCAGAGAAAATCAGGGCGATTAGCCAGATGCCTCCCCCAGGTACCGTCCGGGAACTGCAAGGGTTCCAAGGCCACTTAGCCTATATACGCCGATTCATCGCGAATCTGGCCGGCAAGTGTAAGCCCTTTTCTCGGCTCATGAAGAAAGGTGCCACCTATGTATGGGATAAAGAGTGTCAGACCGCTTTCGAGGAAATCAAGCAGTACCTGCTTCAACCTCCGGTCCTGATGCCGCCTGTATCCGGGAAGCCGCTGGTCCTCTATGTGACCGCCCTGGAACGGTCCCTGGGTGCCCTTCTCGCCCAGAAGAACAACGAGGGAACAGAGAATAGCCTCTATTACCTCAGTCGCATGCTCCTCGATGCGGAAGTTAGGTATTCCCCCATCGAGAAGAGCTGCCTGGCGCTCGTATTTGCCGTACAGAAATTACGGCACTACTTGCAGCACCATGAGGTACAGTTGGTTTCTCGAGTAGACCCGTTGAAATATATCATGAGCCGACCTATGTTGACTGGCCGTCTAGCGCGGTGGGCTGTGATTATCCAGCAGTTCGACATCAGGTATGTGTCTCAGAAGGCCATCAAAGGGCAAGCATTGGCAGACTTTCTGGCAGCTCACCCGACCTCCGCGGATCAGCCGCTGGATCTAGGCTTTCCTGATGAGACCATTCTCTCGGTTGATCGAGCCGATCCATGCTGGCAGATGCACTTTGACGGTGCCTCCCGGATCCCCACCGGTAGAAGACTCGATAATCCTAAGCTCAACAGAGTGGGCTTGGGTATCGTCTTCATTACCCCGGAGCGAGCCGTGCTGCCATACTCTTTCCTGTTGTCAGAGGGCTGTACCAACAATGAGGCGGAATACCATGCCCTCATCACCGGCCTCGAGTTGGCTCTCGAGATCGACGTGCCCCGTCTGTGCGTGAAAGGGGACTCCGAGCTGGTTGTTAAGAAGATCAATGGCGACTACATTGTCAGGAAGCCGGAACTTGTGCCATTGTTGGAGTGCACCCTCCTTCTGATGGCCCGGTTCCCTTCTCGGCCGGAAATTGTCCATGTTCCCCGGTCGCAGAACGGTCGAGCAGATGCTTTGGCCAGCCTCGCTGCGTCACTTGCGGATCCTGAACAGGACAACCTGATCGTCCGCGTGACGCGCCGCAGGCTCATCGCTCCCGTTATCCCGGAAGAAGATCGCGGCCCGTTGGTAAGTAACCTCACCACGGTTGCCCCTATGCCCGGAGCCCCGAGTACCCCAGATATGACAGTCGGATCAGCCCCTGATTGGAGGACGCCTTTGGTTGAGTACCTCCAACATGGCATTCTTCCATCGGATCGGGCCGAGCGCGAGCGAGTTCGACGCCGCGCATCACAGTTCGTCCTCCAGAGCAGTCCCGGCCTGGAGCAGATCCTCTACAAACGCGGATTTGATGGTGTTCTCCTCCGTTGCCTTCAGGGAGTTGAGATCCCACGAGTCATGCAAGAGGTTCATGCTGGTTCATGCGGCGCCCACTAGACTGGGCCGAAGCTGTCCCACCAGATTCGGAGGTTGGGATACTTCTGGCCCTCTATGATCCATGACTGCATCGAGTATGCCAGGAGGTGCCATGCGTGCCAGGTTCATGCGAACTTTGTGCATCGGCCGCCGGAGCCTCTCCATACCACAAGGTATTCCTGGCCCTTTGCAGTCTGGGGACTGGACGTTGTGGGACCTTACCCGCCGGCGACAGCTCGCCAGTGCCGGTTCATTCTGACCGCCACGGACTTCTTCTCCAAATGGGCAGAAGCGATTCCGCTCAGAGAGGTCAAATCCTGTTCGATCGCTGACTTCGTGACCTCCAACATCATCTATCGATTTGGAGTGCCTCACGCTATCCTCACGGATAACGGAACCAATTTCCGAGCAGCCGAGTTGAAGAAGTTGTACACCAAGTATAACATTCGCTCGAACCATACATCTCGCTATCATGCGCAGGCGAATGGACAGATCGAGGCGTTTAACAAAACCCTCTATAACATTCTGCAAAAGATGGTTGGTCAGAACAAGAAGAGTTGGCCGGACAAGCTCCCCAACGCCCTCTGGGCTTATCGGACGACGACTCGCAATTCCACCCAGATGACCCCTTATTCCCTGGTGTATGGAGCTGAGGTCGTCCTGCCCATCGAGATCCAGTTACCGTCCTTGCGCACTGCGGTCTACGACCAGCAAGCGCCGGACAGAGTTGCTGTAGCCCGTCTAGTCGAGTTGGAAGCACTGGATGAGAATAGACTTCGCGCTTTGCACAACTTGGAGAGGCATCAAAGCAGAATGGCTCGAGCTTTCAATAAGAAGGTTCGCCTCCGCTCCTTCCTGCAGGGTGATCTAGTGCTAGCCCTAAGAGCGCTGATGATCCCCGGCAGGAAGCCACCCAAGTTGGAGCCCAAGTGGGAGGGACCCTTTGTTGTCCACAAGGTCTATCCCAATGGCGCGTACTCCCTAGCGACTATGGATGGTGAGCGTGTCACTCCTCCCACCAACGCTAGGTTCCTCAAGCAATACTTTGCCTGAGTGTTCATTCGTCCCGCATGACGCTAAACTGCACTTCGTCCCGCATGACGCTAAACTGCACTTCGTCCCGCATGACGCTAAACTGCACTTCGTCCCGCATGACGCTAAACTGCACTTCGTCCCGCATGACGTTAAACTGCACCACGTCCTGCACGACGTTAAACTGCATTCGTCCAGGCTACAAGACGTTAAACTGTTCAGCATTCGTCCGCGCTGCAAGACGTTAAACTGCCAAGTGCTTCGTCCTGCATGACGCTAAACTGCACTACGTCCGAGCTACAAGACGTTAAACTGTTCAGCATTCGTCCTGCATGACGTAAAACTGCCCCTCAAGAACTACGTGCGGCTTGATTCCCATCCTTATGGGATACGTAGGACCGCCTGAACATTCATGTTTCAGGCCCAGCCCCATCCTTCGGGAATTTCCATCCCGTCTCGGGCCCTTGGCCCAGTTGCCCCCGGGTGTGCGGCGTATGGTGTGAGCGCGGGGCTATGCCCTCATTCACGTCGGTTTTCTCGTCACGCTGTACGCCCCCCCATGTTTGGGGATGCCTTCTGCTCCCCCCTTCTTTTCCCCTCATCGTCCTGCATGACGTTAAACTGCACTTCAAGAACTACGTACGGCTTGATTCCCATCCTTATGGGATACGTAGGACCGCTTGGACATTCATGTTTCAGGCCCAGCCCCATTTCCCGGGAATCTCTATCCCGCGTTGGGCCTCTGGCCCCAGTTCCCCTCCTTTTTGTGCGAGGCGTATCGCGTGAGCGGGGGATTATGTCCTCATTCGCGTTGGTCTACTGGCCACGCCGTACGCCTCCCCCCGTGTGTGGGACCACCTCACACCTCTCATCGTCCTGCATGACGTTAAACTGCCTCTCAAGAACTACGTATGGCTTGATTCCCATCCCTATGGGATACGTAGGACCGCCTGGACGCTTGTGTTTCAGGTCCAGCCCCGTCCCTTGGTTGATCATAGGGATCTTCCCTCTTTTGGTTGCTCTCAGGGTGAGTCCTCCGACCCTTTCCGGAGATCTGTTAACATGTTTTGGGTACTTCGGTCTATGACTCTTAGTGTCAGATTCAATCCCGACAAGTCCTGTGTTGCTTGTCAGGCCTCGCGCTTCCTCTTGTTCGAGCCTTCACTCAAAGGGATCCTCGTTAGCGGTTTGGGTACGATGCCTCAGTGCTCTCCCACCGCTCCGGGTCGATTTACCGGCGGGTCTTGGGCCGCAAATCGATATGAATCCTGCGATTGAGCGGTTGATGCTCGTCTGCTTGCCCCGTCTTAGGCTGACGCGATCGGATGTTGTGTTGCGAATGCGTCAGCAACATCCTTGATCGCCATGTCAGCTCTTTCAGGCTCTGAACATTGGTTGCGCAGTCCTCATCACACTCCGCCTTTGTGCGTTGTAGTGGAATCTTGACACTCTTTTCATACTGACCTTCAGTACACCTCTACACGTTAGGCAGACCAACCAGGGTAATGATGTCGTTCGAGGCTCCCATGATCTGAGCACCAAGGATATATGCGGATATCCTCCCTAAGGGCCATGCGTAGCTGGACCCTCTCCCCCATAAGGAGGGAGGAGTCACTCGAACAATCGCGTTCTGGGCCCAGTATGTCTGGAGGCTAGCATCTCTGCCCCTCGGGTGATGGACATACGCAGGCCCCTATCCCAAGACTCTTCTCCTGGAATCGTGCGTGACCGTAGGGCTGGGTATGCTCCCACCTCCGCCGTACCGCGATAAGCGGATTCCTCCATGGTCCGAACCACACGACCTTAAACTGTGTTGTCTGGTCCTACCACACGACCGTAAACTGTGATCGTCTTGGCCGCCCGACGAGAAAACGGCACTGCATCGTGATGTTCCCCTCAGGGGGCACTCATGTTGGGCGCTGGTTAATAACCACGCCATTCATCAATGCCTTCCATGGGTTGATCATTGTGGCGACGCCAGAGATTTCTCAATCACAGGCATGTCGCCGCACGAAAAACCATTCATCTCTAAGGACAAACAAGAAATATCAAATGCCGCTCCTTTTGTGTGCGAGGGTCAGACCCGCACTCTTCCCTACGCTGGTGCCCGATTGTGTTGCGCCGCGCTTCAAGAACTACGTGCGGCTTGATTCCCATCCTTATGGGATACGTAGGAACGCCCGGATGTTTGAAACTTCGGGTCCAGCCCCCCACCTCTTAGAGATTCCCCCTTCTCTGGGGAATCCGCCGCCTTCAGGTCACCCTCAAGGCGCGTTCCCCGACCCCTTGCAGTGGTCCACCGATGTCAAGAGTACTCTGGTTTATTGCCAGGAGGGTCAGGATCCTCTTGGTCAGGTTTCCTCCGCTTTTCAGGCTTCGTGCTCCCTTTCATTCGGACCCATCGTCTACGCCCTGGGTGGAGCCCCCGTGAACGGTTCGGACACAATGCCTCAGTGCTCTCCCACCGACTCGGGCCGGTACCCCCAATGGCCTCGGGCAGCAAATCGATATGAATCCTGCGATTGAGCGGTCGATGCTCGTTTGCTGCCTCATTCCACCAACGGTTAGTGCGATGTTGATGCTGCTTTTCCGCCACAGTCGGCAATACTCTCATATCGTCACGCCGGTGCTCCCGGTCCTCGAGTGAATGGCCGCATGATTCACATTTCCCACCTCCCATTCTGACCAGGCGAAACCTCGGCACTCTCGGCACTATCCCTCAGTGCATCTTTGCATACCCGGGGGATGGGACCACGATGCGGCGTACTTTGAGGTCTTTATGGTCCGAGCTCTAAGACCTTAAACTCAGATCTCTCTTTATGGTCCGAGCTCTAAGACCTTAAACTCAGATCTCTCTTTATGGTCCGAGCTCTAAGACCTTAAACTAAGATCTCTCTTTATGGTCCGAGCTCTAAGACCTTAAACTAAGATCTCTCTTTATGGTCCGAGCTCTAAGACCTTAAACTAAGATCTCTCTTTATGGTCCGAGCTCTAAGACCTTAAACTAAGATCTCTCCTTATGGTCCGAGCTCTAAGACCTTAAACTAAGATCTAGCCCTTATGGTCCGAGCTCTAAGACCTTAAACTAAGATCTAGCCCTTATGGTCCGAGCTCTACGACCCTAAACTAAGATCTCCCCAAATGGGGTTCTACGTCCTGCATGACGTTAAACTGCACTCTCAGAACTACGTGTGGCTTGATCTCCAGTCTGATGGAGTACGTAGGAACGCCCGGGCATTCCGACTCGGGTCCAGCCTCAGGGATCGTTAAGTCCCGCCCCTCCTCGTCGCCGGCCGTCTGGCCTAACTTCGGGTAGAGTGGTGCAGTTGTGATATTCTCCCCGATTCAGCTCGGGATGCCCCATCGCAAGGATGGGAAGCGACGGTTTCCTCGTCAGAGAGGTGCTGTCTGAGAATTGAGGTGACTCACGGCCAGATTAGTGCATCCGCCTAATACGTTTTCCGCACGGTGGCGCAATTTTGAGAGCGTTGGATTCTGTCCGAACAAATCGTCACTTCGCCCCACGCTTCGCATGCCCTGTTGATCTGGATTTTCCACCCTTGTGTCTGAAGGAACCCCAAAGCGGTATTCATGATGACATGTGGTCCGCCTCCTGTAATATGAATGAAGGCCTTTTTCGGTCTGTCTATTGCAGTTGTTATGGTCGATCCACTGTCCGCCTACCGTCTTGGGCATTTCCTGGAAGGCCGACCGTTGTGGATGTCCGGATTCGGGACACGCGATTCACCCTTTCTCATTTCCCTATGTTCGGATAAAATCTCAACGCCCCTAGCGTTGTCCCGCTCGTGTGTTGGAACAAGTTGGGGGGATGATACATTGATTAGGTCTGAGGTCTCCTTTCCTAGGAATGACCTCCCTCTTTTCTCCAGAAATCCAGGCCCAATTATGGATGCCTGATGCTTGGTTAACACTCCCGCAAGACAGTGAATTGTGGTTGAGCATATTAAACCAAAAGATGTAGATAAATATATTGATTCATACAGATGGATCAAAGTAGCGGAAGCAAATGTTTTGGGAATGGCAAAACAAAGCCCTTAGGGATTAGCGTGCTGAATGAGTCTTTCTAATGCCGCTACCCTTTGGTTGGTGGCCTCCAGAGCTGCTTCTCGCTCTCTGCGTGCCCTCTCTTCGTCGGCGGTCGCAGCACGCAGTTCGTCGATTCTGGCCTGTGCACGCACCCGCTCGACTTGAATTGTCACCATCTGTTGGCCCGCCTCCGTCAGCTGTACTTGGGCGTCAACCAGCTGAGCTGCTAGTTGCTCCACAAGCTCGGTACACGTCGCGACGAAGGCCTCCTTCTCTGCCGCCTGCCCTTCGAGACGCCGGACTTCCTGCTCCGCCGCGAGGAGCGCCCGCATGCTCTCCGACATGTCCCGACTTTGTGTGACGTCGGCACGCCGGCAGCTCTCGCGCATCTTTTCGGCCATGAAATCACGGACCGTCAGATGGAGGCGTTGAGCATCAGCTCCCCCGGCACACAGGAAGCGCAGCCAGGTCTGAAGTGATCCCATGCGCCCCAGCCACTCCGATGGGTCTCGCTTGAGGAATCGCTGGATGCACTTCCACCCCCTACGGCGCGTTATCCGGCTCTCCTCGACCGCCTCCGTGTCTGAGTCGTCCATCTCCTCGGGATCGGCGGGCCGGTAGGCAGGGAAGGCAGCCAGCAGGTCTGCTGCAGGGTCCTCCCCTGGGAGGTCCTCACGAGTGATAGGTTCCCCAACATCCGGGCGACCTTCTTCTCTCTCCCCAGCGGCGCTGACACCCTCGTCAGCCCCCGACCTCTCTCCGATGTCAGCACCGCCGGCGTCCGCAGCCCCCTGATCAGCAGTTGGTGGGGCCGGCTCGGTTTGGGAAGTCTGTTCCGGAGCAGGCGGCATGTCCACCACTGGTCCACTCGTAGATGGCCCGGGTTCGGCAACCCGATGAGCCTCCAGTGTTGAGATCACTGCACAGGGCATGCCATGGTTAGTCACGGATCGTCAACGGAAAGCACCAGCAGTAAAGTAAGGAGACTTACGGGAGTTCGGAGCGTCATCTTCCGCTACCCCGGTCTCCGCAGGAACAGTTGCAGCAGGGGACCCCTTAGCGCTTGTCAGTTCAATGATGGGTGTCTGGCCCCCGCCTTGTCCTGCTGGCGCCCCTCCTACTCCCGCTGAGGACGCCTGACCAACATCCGTGCGCTCTTGAGAAAGATGGAGAAATGGGTTAGAAGCTGCATAAGAGAATGGATGAAGCAGATTGAGTAGGGATAGAAGCGGACCTCGAGGAGCTCAGTGACATCAACGTCTTCAGGGCCGGCCACCTCGCCGCTCTTTCGCGGACTCCCCTGATGGGATCTTCCCTCGGAGCCTTCATCCTCCCCCATTTCCTCCTCTTCTTCGAAGTCGTTGCTACTGTCGTCTTCTTCCGACGGCATCTGTTCCGGAGCGGGCTCGAGACCGAGCATCACCTTCACCAGAAGGGGTGGCTCCGCGCGCTGACCACGTTGGCGCACGTACTCGTCCATGGCCGTCAGATACGCATACTGCCGGTTGAAGTCCACCCTGTCGGCAATGTGGAGGCGCCCGACCTCTGGCAGATGGATTCCTTCTCTGATAATCTTTCGCCAGATGGCGTCGGTCCCCAGTGACTGCCGCAGGGTCATCCAGGCCGACCACAGCGCCGGGAAGACTGCATCGTGGGAGGGTTCGAGCAGACGTCTCACCTGCTTCCCGGGCCGCTCTTCGACCACCACGCGTGCCCCCTCTCTGGGCGCCGAGGTCGTAGCGGCAGCTCGCGATGTGCCCGCCGCCGAAGTCCCTGCCCGCGCCGGCTCCGCTGTTTGGCGCGCCTCCGTTCTCCCCCGTGTGGCGGCGCCTCGCCTCCTCCCTTGACGCCCGGTCTCCGCACGGGTAACCTCGAGCCGCCGAACTAGCTTCCGCAAAAGCCCCTCAGGGTACGCGATGGCCAAGTGTTCGGCGTACTCGGTTGCCAAGCCTGCGTCAACTCCGGTAGGAGGGAGAGTGATGACGTCGCCAGAGCCGAAAGCGGCAAACATCAGCCACATCTGGCGAAGGACGCCAGGGTTCGTCTCCTCCCGGACAGCAGTGAATACCCTCTTCGGCATCCGTTGAAGGCACCCGAACTGCCTGGCGAACCGGGTCGGCACGTAAGGCTCGCAGATCACCTTCCCGTCGATCCGAGCCACGAGCACCCCGCCCCGCATGTTCAGGAAGTATTCATGCTGCTCCAGCGGACCCTGCCCATTGTCGATCATCTGGCCGACGGGAGTGGGGAACGGACTGAAGTTGAAGTTGGCATGATTGCCAATCCGGATCCGCACGCCCTCCTCACTTAGGGTCATCGGAGCGACCCCCGCGATGTTCAGCAGGGAGGGTCGCAGGCCGTTGCCCGGAGGAATGATGGCGTTCGGAAACGTGTACCCACCGAGGTGAGCAGCCACCCAGCCGTGGAAGAACTGAAAGGGCCCACAGATCCTTCGTGGTGACCCCCCTCGTGAGATGCGTCCCAGGATGGCATACAGCCTCGCCAGCACTGGGACCCCGAGGTTGTATCTCTTGTTGGCGGCCATAGCGCCCGCCATCGCCAGTGTCGCCGGGCGAACGCCCATTCTCGCGTCCCGCACTGGCAGGAGCCACCCACTTAGAAAGGCGGCCAGGAATGCCGCGTACCGGACATTTGGGTCCCGGGCCTCGATGACGCGGTACCCCCATGAGCGGTAGTCACCCGTCTCCAGGACCCGCCAGTACGACCCGTTCCGGCTCCTCTGAGCTGCGGTCGGGCACCGCTTCCCCCTGCCTGGCATCTTGACCGCCGGGTCATGCTCCAAGAACTGGCCGAACCATTCCTTGTAGGCTATGTCCTTCTGGAAGTCTTTGATCCCGAGCCGCTGCGTAGCCAGGTCAAGCAGATGCCAGGTCAGGATGGGAGTCCGTGACCTGTCCTCCCAGGTGTTCTTCGGTGGCAGGAACTCATCGTATTGGTAGCCCTCCAGCGGGATACCTCCGATGCAGTGGATGTCCCAGAGACCGATGTCGACCTCCCCATGGTGAAGATGGAAGGTGTTGGTATCCGGAGACCATCAAGTGAACAGCTCCGGCCCGAGCTCAGACTGCTGGTAGAAGTGGAACTGCGACGTCCACACCGCCTCGAACAGGCCGATGTACCGCAGCTCCTCTGCGAAGTGATCGCAAGTGTGGCGTACCCAGAACGCCTAGGCCCACTCACTGGTGAAGTTGCCCCCAGACCGCAAGTCCCAGTCCTTCAGCCAGCCCTTGGTGTCGTCCGTGACGCTCTGGCGATATATGCTCGAGTAGAGGGCTGGAGAATTCTCCGCAGTAGGCTCACCCCCATCAATGGTTCGCGTCCTCGGGTTCAGGACATAGACATCCAAGTGTCTGGTCTCCCTGGCAGGATGCCCATTGTTGGTGATGTTATAGCGGAGAAGCTCGTCCTCCCGGGTCACCCAGGTCCGCGGCGCATCAATCTCGAACCCTGGCACCAGGACCTCATCTAGGATGCCGAAGTTCCAGAGCGGCAGGTTGTCCGACAGTGGATATGTCTTCTGGGCCGGCGTCAGTAAGTCGAACAAGGATTGATTGTTGGAAACAATCTCCTTGGCTCCGTAAACCTCCTCGTTCGTCGCCATCTCAGCCCTGCGAGTGGCGGCATCCCCCTCATTTCCTTGATTCGCGGCCATCTCAGAAGTTTCGGGGGTCGTGCGGGTTAAGGGATGAAGTGTGCGGAATCGGACGAGGCTGGTGGGAAAGTTTGAGAGTCGGCGCGCAATCCTAGTGGACGACGCGCAATCGGGAAGTCGTTCGCGTAAAACCCCGGGTATTCGCGCAAAGACAGAGTGAAATCCGGACGGTTTTGCGCGACGAGCGGGCGAATTCCGCGCCGGAAAAGGCAATTTCGCGCACGAGAGCAGAGATGCTTATCGCGCGGAAGGCCAATGTACGGCACGGAGGGACCCAGTGCCCCTATTTATAGGCGAGGCCGGGGTCCGCGCTGCGCGGAAAGCGCTTTGCGCGACCGCAGCGGCGAAGTTCGCGACCGGCACCCCTTTTTGCGCGCCTAAGTCCCGCGCCGCCCAGGACTTCGGCATTCCGGCGTCTCCCTCGGAACCCGATCGTTGCGACCTCTCGCCGATCAGATTCCGAGGGGGGGCTTTTGTAGACGCCGGAAAAGTCCGTTGTTCCCAAACGAAGCTCCGGATGCGGAAAGCGAGGTCATATTTGGAGTCGGAAGAATGTTTCGGAGGGCCCGGAGGCCTTGCGCGGAATTTCAGAGGTCTGCGCGCAAAGATGATGATCCGCGCGCAAAACCCCCGGGATGCGCGCAACTCCCTTGCGCGCCGTGCCCGATTCCGCGCCCGCGAGGAGAATTCCGCGCTCGCGCCTTGGATTCCGCACCCGGGGTTGCCTATAAATACTAGGCGACCCCCAACGTTTCAAAGGTTGCTGGAAGTCGAACGGTCTCCCGCACGCGCAATTCAACCCCTTCCGCGCGCAATGCCGATCTTCAGGTAACCTCCTTTCTTTCGCGCAATAGAGCCTTGGGGTCCGCCTTTGCGCGCAATCCCCTTGGCTCATTTCCTTTGAATAAATTTCAACCCGAAGGCCTTTGCGCGCAAAAGAAGCCTCTTGCGCGCAATTGCCCCCGGGTGCGCGCAATCCAACCCGATTGCGCGCACCCCCCATCTTCAAAGTGGCCATTCGTTAGAGAATGAGCCGTTGCCCACGCGCGCTACCCGAAGCCCGGTGCGCGCAATCCCCATCATCCGCGCGCAAAGCGCTGGCCCAATTGCGCGCCAGCCCGCAATTTTGCGCGCCGATTCGCGGTTTTGCGCGCAAAGCTCCTCTTTTGCGCACAATCCGCCAGGGTCGCCTCCCTTGACCCCCTGCGGGTACCCGCCTGCGTGGCGCCCGATGGTCTTCATCGCAGGTGCCCGCACCGTGCGCTGTCTTCCCGTGCAGCCTTCCAGGCTCGTGCGAAGTGACACGGACCCGTCGGCGGCAATCATTCGTCCAGCATGACGTTAAACTGCATATTCGTCCCGCATGACGTTAAACTGCACATAGGTCCAGCATGACGTTAAACTGCAGATACGTCTCGCATGACGTTAAACTGCGCATTCGTCCAGCATGACGTTAAACTGCCCATACGTCCAGCATGTCGTTAAACTGCACATTCGTCCAAGCTGCAGGACGCTAAACTGCCTAGCCCCCCATCGTCCGCGCTGCAAGACGTTAAACTGCCAAGTGTTTCGTCCTCAACACACGATGTTAAACTGTACTTCGTCCGGCAAGACGTTAAACCATCCGCTTCGTCCTCAACACACGACGTTAAACTGTACTTCGTCCGGCAAGAGGTTAAACCGTCCGCATCGTTTGATCCCGTGCCTCGCACGCAGGGTCTCCCCCGGTTTGGATGTGGCCCCCACCCGCTCGTCTATGCAGGGATGTCGGGATTGTCCCGCTTTTGGGACGATTTAATGGGAGTGGCTTTTCCCTGCGGTGGCAGGGTATTACAAACCCCTAGTTTCTCGTGGGAGGCTGCACATGTGTATCTCCATTGTGCCTCCCCACTGCCGAAGCCAGTAGAGGGTGTGACTGGGATCGAGGTGTCTTCTGCTTTCGGTCCAAGTCCCTTCCAACTGAGTTTTGCCGCATCCGGGCTACCTCAAGTGCGTAAGTCCTGACAGAATGAACTACGTGGACTTTGATCCCTGTCTTCTATACAGGGTTCGTAGGAAGCCTCCCTGAGGTCCAAGCCCACCACCTGGTCGTCCCGGTCGTATTTACGTCGGTTCGTCCATCAGTGGACCCCTCCAGGGTTCACGCTTGCGTCGATTCACCTATGAATCCGCCCCTGTGGGAGACTGCCCGTGTGTATCTCCAATGTGCCTCCCCACAGCCCCTTTTCCCATTTCTCCTTTTATCGTCCAGCATGACGTGAAACTGTGATCCACCCGGCCGTTCCACCCCCCTATGTGCGAGGTGGTCCGGTTCAATCCTCCGCCCGGCGGCCTCGACCTCTTCGTGAGTCGGCTTGCCGACGTCCAGCATGACGTTAAACTGTATACCCGAACTACGTTGACTTTGATCCGTGCTAACGCGCGGTACGTAGGAAGCCCCTACGGGGTCCAAGCTCTTCACTCCATCATCAATCCTGATCCTTACCCAGGCCGCCACATCCCGGTGGGGTCATGCCACTTCACTCCACTCCACATCATTTGGGAAGCCGCCCATGTGCTGGCCCCAGCGTCGGAGGTTCCCCGCAAGGGGTTCTGTCATCCGATCCACTTTTCGTGTTGATCGGTCCGATGCCGTCCCCGCTAGACGTTAAACTCGCGGCAAACCCCGTGTTAAACATGGGAAGCTGAGGAAAACCTCAGGTGACACAGTTCCCCGCACCTAGTACGGGATGCCTCAGGCCATCATGCCTTCGAGAAGCCCTATTAGGGACGGAAGACAGACGTGCAGAGCCGCAGTGTCACGACACGCCCCCAGCACCCAGAGCCACCCGGCCTTCTCACCGCAGGTTGCTGCCCCGCCCAGACTCCTTGGAGCGTCCGGGAGGAAGCAGCGTAATTAACCGGTGTCCATGAAGATATGGCGCCGGGAACGAGATTCACGAACATTCTTAAGTCTATGAGGGAGACCCGGATTAGGCGACGAGTTCCGAGGAGACGTCCAAGGAAGGAGGAGCCGACATCCCATCATCCCGGTTTCGATCAAGGAGCAGACGCCCCTGAATAAGGGACGAATGCCGCCCGCCCTTGGAAAGCGGGACTGCGGGACCACAAGCCGCGCGCCCATCCCATCGGGTTGACGGGTGCACGCGCGAACGCGTCCTGGCGGAACAGCGTAACCCGACGCACATCCGCACCGAAACAATATTATAATAAATGAATTTGATAAGTGTGATACTTTCTATTGAATATCTTTTTTTATCATTGAAATGTGGTAGTGTCATTAGGGTTTTATCAAGGCCAAGACCAATCGAAAATACAACAATTATGAATTTAGTGAATTAATATATGGGAGAAGATAAAGTTCATGGAAATAACAATAATATATATTCTATCCCACGACAACCAATAATTATTATTTTACCATTAATTCATATAAAATATTTTTGTGTAGATTTTTATGTAGAATCTAGGATGAGATAAATATTTAATTATTAATAAATTTTATATTAATACATGTATTTAATAAAATTTTTATTTACTAAATATATAATTATAAATAATTCATTGAACTAAATAGTAAATTATTTTACAAATTTTTAATGATAATTCATAAATAACTATTAAGCAATTTGATCATGAATTATTAATAAAATTATATAAGATATTTTTTTGAAGAATTATATTTTTCTAAATATTATGTATTTTAATATTAATAAAAAAATTATTCACATTTGATGTATTATTATAAATTTTATATTTAAAAATAAATAAATAAATAATCATTTAAAATTTTTAATTAAATTTCAATAAGATTAAGAATACATAATGATTTTTGAAGATCACATCCCTAAAAAAATAATTTATTTTCCATATAAATTATAATTTTATTTAAAGAATAAATTTAACATTTCTATAAAATTATTTTCATAAAATTTATTTCATTTTTTTATTCATCATATCAAAATTAATTTAAGGTTATATTTTATTTTTTAAAAAAGATTTCTTTTTCAGGGGAATAAGAAATATTGTTTTACAGATCTCTCCATTTAAAAAAACAACATGATATATGAATTAAATAAAATATTATGAAATAACTTACATGAAAAAATATGTATTCAAATAGTTGAATTAATTAATTTATAAATATCACTTTTTATTTATAAATTTATGTTTTACATTTGAGAACAAAAGTTGTATTTTAATCTAACAAAAAAAATATTTTAGATTATTTTCATTAACTAAGTAATTTAAAATCTATATTAGTTTTGGACATTTATAAAAGTCACAGAAATATCATTTTTTATTCAAGAACATAATTTTTATTAGAATAAATTCAATGCATGATTTTTTTGAGAAATCATTTTTATGTTTAAAAATAATTTTTCAAAAACTTATTGAATTTTGTGAACTTACATTAAAAATAATTTTAAACAAAAATCCTAAAATTTAATATTGTAAAATGGATTACATGTTTATAATAATTATATTCAAATTAATTCATATTTTCCATTTCATTTTTAGTCAAAAAAATATGTTTGATGACTAAATGTTTGTTACCACATTAAGGGTGAAACTGGGTAAATAGAGTGTTAAAAAAGAGATATGCCCACAATTATAAATATCTGATGTTCTAGTTAGATTAGTGAAGTGAATATACACACTAAATCACATAATATTCAAATAGGGATTATTTTTTTCTAATTTTAATTAAAATTAATTATATATTATTCTATAGTTAAGGGTATATACAAGAGTGTCACTCCCCTCAATTATTAACTGATCACTCCTCTAATAACAAAACTATAAAATTTTAGCATGTTATATTAACCAATATACTCAAAAAAACCTGTACCCATGTTCTATATTTTCATTTATCTCTATAATAATAACCTAATACGGTATAAGAAGTTATCCACATGAGGATATCTAAGGAAGTGGAAATCATGTCAACATAGTGCTTCTAAATTTTCATTTTTCATCCACCTCCTCCAAAAATTGTATGACCATCTAGAAATAGTGTAATAGATATTAGCAGTATAATTAAATTTCAGAAATTTAATTTAACAAAAAAATTACTTTTTTCTAATATAATACAAATTGAAAATGTCGCTCGTGTGTATGAATGCACTACCACCTCAATGAAGCAATGCATTTTGTTTTTCATAACCACCTATCCTGAATGGTTATAAGGAAGGGTATAATGAGTAAATATAATATAAATTACATAAATTTGTATTTAATGATAAATTATATTCTACCTTCCTTCCATCTAATTCATTTTAAATTGAAAACCTTGTATTCGTGTATGTGTAAACAATCCCCAAAATGGAATACAAGTTTTTTTCATCATTTCATTACATAGCCTGTTAAAAAAAATTTATTTGATAAATATGAATGATATTAAGGTTAATATTTTTCATCATTATTATTATTTGAGGATATCATAATAATTAATTACTTTTATAATAATGTAAATATGTAGATATCAGTAAATTAATGAAAACAATATCGTGATGAATTATACTGTTATGAACCTTGAAAATAGTGTCTATCAAATGAACATGTGGATAAAAAAATAATTGAAAAACAATGATTTAAAAATATTTTCTAAAATTTTTATGTTTAAAATTGTATTATATAATGGGTTTTTACGTCATCATTACTAAACATGGATTGAACAATCAAAATTACAAACATCAGATGATGCTGCTGAAAACTATTTTTTATTTTCTTATCAAATCACTTTGTAAGGAAAGTGAGAAACCGTAATGTTCAGCATAACAACCAAAAAACAGAAAATTCCCAAGCACAAAAAGATTCTACCTCTACCCATCATTTTCAACGTGAGTGGGTCCGCCACCAATACATGAGCACTCAGATGGTCCCTTGCAAGGATTCGCAGGCACAATCCCGATGGCTAGGCCATACCCTCTCAGAGTCCAAGTGCCATGCTGAAGTGGTGAACTCGTGCTCTGAATCTCATCTGAAGTAGAACCAGAAAAATGCTGGGAACATATCCCCAAATTAACCTTTAACCCACTGCCTGAAGATAGTTCATCAAAATCAAACACTAAATCAAAATTAAATACCGAACATTAGTCACCAAATGAACGAATAGAGTCATTGAAATAAAATTTCAACCTGCTAGAGTTCATATCCCTAAAGAGCTTCCATGAAATATCTGTTACCTAAATATGCGGAACTTCTATTAACATGACTTCTAAAGAAGAAGATAGTTTATCCCATACTTGTATGTATTCCTCGAGCTTTAACAACCCCTGTTTGAATCCCCAAACCAGAATTGAGTCCTATTTTTCAACCCAATGGTATTGCTCCTCCTTAAGATTTATTTCAATATTCCGGCCCCTCATCTTGGAAGCATCCTCTTAAGATGCATTGAGATACAAAACCTTCTCTTTAACCGCATCAACCGAACTCATAATTAACCCCCATTATCCAGGTTGATTAGGGTGCTCTATCTTACACACAACCTCATATGACACCCTCTCATCTAATCTCTTTTTTATAGACCAAGTCATCACAGGAGGTGGCAAGGAGGAGTAGTCCTTCCTCCTTCGGTTGCTCCTACCCCTCGGGCTTATTTCAAAAGAGGATATATTGTTACTCCCTCCCATGGAAAGCTCCACTATGTCCCGATTTTCACAATTTGATTCTTCATGATTATTTTTAAGCCCTTCCAAATTGAGGCCATCAAATTGATTTCCCATCTGTATGGAGTACTGGACCCCCCTGACCACTTCTTCACAGGAGGAAATACCAGCATGCTCGGCCCTTGGGGAAACCACATTGCTTGAAGGGACCACATCCTTATTCAGCCCCAGATTTCCCAACCTCTAGTTATCCTGTTTGGGACCCTCCACTCCTGCTATAAACTCCTCCACCAAAAACCCCCACTACTCTAGCACCTGCGAAAACCCAGACACCATTGGCCCTTCATGAGTTACATTTGGTTGAACCTCCCTACCAGTAACAATGTGTCCACTGCTAGAGGATTGCCTGGACATATCCTACCTAAGCCTCTTAAACACAATATCCACCATTGTATTCACTTGGTTATTCAAGGCTTCCTTCACCATAGAACAAATTTAGGGAGCCCGCTCAGGTAAGATCTCCCTTTCCCCATCGTACACCCTGGGAGGACTGGCTGACCCTCCTTGTTGCTCTGTCAACCCAGAAGATTTCACATTACCCTCAGTATGAATTTCAGCTTCACTACAACTGGAATAACTCGACTTCATAGCATTCCTCTTAGACTTCCTATGATAGGTCTCCTTCAATTGACACAGGCGGTTGCATTCAGGACAATAATCAGTCCAGGATTAAAAAACCGCACGTTGTTTGCAGCGGTATTCTTCACCCGCCGTGATCCACACATACAAAAAAGGACCCATGACACATCCATTTTGACATAGATTCTAGGATTCACATGATGATATATTGCCTCTGTGCAGCTAACCAAACACATGTATCTACCTAAAAAATTTACTAACATACGGAGAATGGACGGATTTTGAAACGATAGAGGGAGGATTGGGAAACTTATCCAGATTGCCATCGGAGAAGGATCGTGATTCATATTCAAGTCAAAGGTCCACCAGAGAAGATGAAATCAGAAACCATTGAAGCTCCTTGGAGCGCTTGACTAGGCTGTGATGAGATTGGCCTCCGAGGCGAGGCAGAACATAATTTGGAGGCTATCTAAAAGACCCACCGTGGCCCTCTCTTGCAGACCCCATGAATTGAAAACATGCATATCAAATGAGTCAACTGAGGGTCATCGCTGAATGAATCTTGCAACCAAAGTGTGCTTCAGGAGGTCGGAAGACTCCGAAAATTCCGATGTCGATAGCGAAAGGTTAGGGAAACCATCGAGAAAATCCGCAACTTTCAGGCCGAGCGGGATCTGAGGAAAAGGTGACAGCGACTCAGGGTTTGATAACAGAATGAAATGAGAGGAGTCATTTCTCCCGGAAGTTAAAGGTCCCTCCCCGTTGGAGAGGGAGGAACCGGGGAAGGAGCTTCCACCGTCGCAGAGAGAGTCCGCTAGTGTTTCCGTCTCGAACTTCACCCAATGGTTATCATTACACAATGGACTCAAATAAATATCGGATGATGAAAATAAATAATAAACAGCTAATGAATTATTATAATTTAAGATTATAAAATATATTATATATGAATAATTTTTGGAAATAAGCTTCTATAATGTTCATTTTTCTTATAAATCACGTTAATGTGTTTTTACTGGAGTTATTAGTAACGATAAGGGTTTGTATTATATCAATATTCATTATTTGAGACATATTTTATATTCTTTTCCTGTTTTTTTAGTCTATATATTTCCCATGGATGTATTTATATAATACATTTCATAACATTAAAGTGATTATAAGATCCATATATGGTTTTATCATTGAATGTCTATTCATTCAAAAGTTAACAATCCCTAAGGTAAATTTTAACTCAAATATATTTTTTAGATTTATAAGCTTTATTCTTGAAATTATTTCAACTATTCTTGGTGTATTCCATCATAATGTATTTTATCTAAATTTATTTTTTATCTTATTAAAATGTTCTTTCATAATGAATTTCTTTCACGTAAAATTTCAATTTTGTTATGAATAATTAGCATCCTATGTACAGAAATGTTATCGTCCCTGTCAATATTAATTTTCCATGAAATGTTATAATTTAATATTTTTAAGTTTAACTATATATTATTTATTTTACCTTAATATTTATCTTCACATATTTTTAAAATTAATCCTTATTACTCTATTAATGTTGTGGGTTTTAATAAATGTATCTTTTTTATGTAAAAATGAAATTTATTTCATGATATTATATTTTATATTCTACTCCACATATGTTGATTTAAACACTTCCTCCATTCAAGGATCCATTTTTTGAGATTTATTTCAAAATTGTGTTTAAAATTTATTTGATGTCAATTTCATGTAATTTATTTCTAAAAGTGTTTTGTAACTTTTTCTATTTATGATCATATTAAGATATGTTTTTGATAAACTATTTTATAAGATTTTGTATCCATTTTCATATTTATATCCAAAATAACTCTCTATTATAGAGTACTTTTTCAGGAAATTCCATATAAATTCCACTTTGAAATATTAATTTTGGTTGGATGAAATTTTTGTATCAATTAATCTAACTCTTGAGGAAATTTTATGTTATAAAATTCATAAATGTCGCAAAATCCACCTTTCTTCTATGGGATCTTCATTATATGATATATTATGTATTTTGTGTGGATCACATGCATATATATTATGATTATGAGATGGGTGGGGTAAAATATATCCCTCAAATTCATTGGTTATTATTTTACATCTTTTGGGTTAATGAATTGTAAATGGATTTGATTATGGTTAGTTGTGTTAACAAATTTGTATGGGGGACATAATTGTAGTTAGCTATATTCATAATATATTTGTATTGGAATGATTGAGATTATATATTTTCACAATATTTTTGTGGGGTTGATTTTATGGTTATATGTGGTCATAGTATTAGTGAACAGATGTGATTACATATAGCTATGATTATAATAATTTGGTGTGAACAAGATTTTAGTTAGATATGTTCACAAGAATATGTGTGGAAGTGATTATGGTTAGTTATGTACATAATTCTGTGATTTCATATAAATATGAAACAAATTTGTTTTATATTCATTTTTTATTATTATAAATCATGATTATGTGTCCAATGATTCTGTAATGTTATTCCATGGTATTTGTTTGATCATCTCATATTACATGTCCTACAATTATTACTTATTGAAAACTATTATTATTTAGTTTTTTAATGATATATTTATTCTATGATAAGGTTTTCTCATCTTCTTATGATCTAACCCATGATGTCTTTTTGATATGTTTTTCCTTCAATTTGAATTTGAGCTCATGATTTCTTATATTTTCCATTCATAATGATGATGAATATTAGTATATCATATGAGATTTATTGGAGGAAGGTTTTTATTATAGGATTATGGAGAAATGATCACAAATATTTGAAATAATATTTTCAAATTTATAATAAAAAACTAACCTTTTGGGTACTGGGATTGTACCATAATTTTAATATATAGTGTATATATTCTAGAAATGTATAATAGTTTGACTAGATTCATCTCACTTTGTATCCAATTTATCTTGTAATGTTTGTGTTTTTATAAATGGACCTGAGATTGTAGTTTTGGGGTGTCTTAGTTTATATCAGACTATTTTTTAGTAATTTTTAGAGATTAGTTATAGAAATAATTATTGAAAGCCTTATGAATAATCTATAATATATAAAAACATTCTACATTTAGGTAAAGAATAAATTTTTTGGTTCCATAGAAATAAATTTTTTAAATATAGACAAACAAGTGGACGTAGGATCCGCACAAATGAGCCTAGGGTTAAGAACACTAAAATAAAATGGTTGAGTATTAAAACAATCTCAACTTGATGCACGATAAGTGGAAATAACTACACACTTTTTAACACAATTTTTATGTGGATTTTTTATGGATTGACATACTCTTTAAAACCCATTATAATAGATTTATATATGTATTTTATGTTATAGAACCCAAAAATAAATGACAATGTATAACCTAGGTTGAAACATATAGATTCAAAAGTTAGGTTATATATGTAATTTATAATTAAAATATCTTTTGATTATGGTTTCATATTATGAATTTATTAATTTTATCATACCTCAACATTAATTTATTAATGTAACGGATGAACCAAAAAGAAACCAAGTAAACAGTGGATATGGTGTGAATTGTGGTGATTGCACCAATAAAAAACCAATTGGGATTGAAGCTGGTGGTTTGGATCTTGAGGTTATGCCCACCTAACTACCACAAGTTATGATTAACAAAATACACCATAATAAACTCATAGGGTCACAAAAAAAGATAAGTAAATATTTTCATAATGTTTAATATGAAATTGAAAAAAGTGAAAAGAATAATCAACATTCTATAGTAAATAATGTTGTATGAAGAACCCAAGGAAAGACCACAAAAGAATAAGAAAATGTTTCAAATGTGGAAGGATTGTCTATAAATAACATTATTTTTGAATATAGAAAAAGAGGTCGGTAAATGCAATGGAATATATAATGATCCGAACAAATTATCTTCCAATACAACATTAAATTAAATGAAAGGAGTGTTGGAATTATAACTTTTTTCACAATTATTATGTCTAATAAGGATCATAAAAATAGAAATATCTAAGATGAAGTAAATACAAAATATCATGTACAATGAATTTCGCTGAATTAGATCATGATATGTATGGTACATGTATCCACTACTCTAGATTTGGGGATGTTTTACTCGATTATTGTTCAAGAAACTCCCTTATATCATCGAAGTATTATAAGTGTGTACACTCACAACCCCAAATATTTGATATTTGATCATTGGAAAAACCAACTTATAGTTCTATGATTAGTAAATTTCAAGTTGAATTTTGTGGGAATGTAATTTTTGAAAATACTATTATTCTTATGTTAGATTAATTTGATTTGATTTTTGGAAATGAATTGGCTCTACCCACATACTATCCATATTAAATAAAGAAAAATATAAATGAATTTCGTATTTCAAGTAATCTGATGACCACTTATTATTTCTAGAAAGGCCAATAACTCTATATGAAAATTTATTCCATGGGTTCTAACACCCATTACTAAATGTTATTTATCTCAAATGAATGAATAGAATATCAGTTCTGGGAATATTATTATCAAGGGTAAAAATATATATTTTCTGGTCTTAATTACGATGTTATGTTATATATCTGTTTGTAAATTGAATCTTGTTTCATGTATATATACTATATGCCCATAGTTATTTTAATTAGAATGTGACAATTAAAATTAAGGGGTGTAATTTATTTTGAGGGGGTGATATAACACCCATATATTTAGTATGAATTCTCCTTTAAATAAATACTAGGTTCAAGATATTTCTTTACTATAAATTCTAATAACCTTATGGTAATGGAATATATACATCTTGTGATAATGTAGAATGGGTTATCTTTAATTTTAATTAGCAAATGAAACATTTTTTTAATTTACAAACACTTAAAATTAGATAAGGATGTTATCTCATGGATGTTTCAGTGTTAAATATGATAAAGAAAATAAGTTTTGATGTCTTAAATATAAATAATGTGGAAAAAGGAGTCAAGGAAAAGACATAAAGGAACAAGAATATGCTTTATATGTGATAAATGACGGCACACTGAATCTAATTTCTAAAGTAATATTATAGTCTAGTCAATATGACATTGGGAAAAAAGATCAACCAAAGAAACCACAAATAGTTCAATGTCATAGACATGGGGAACTTGGACATTATCGAAGTCAATTACATATTACAAGGATTAGTTTATAAGGTCTTATTTTTTTAAAATCATTGAAGTGGAATGATTTAAGTGATTAGGTTCTTGAGTTTGAGAATCATATTAGTGATTTTTTTATTTATGGTATCATTAAAAATATAAGGATCATATTTGAAGTAGTTTTTATTTTAGGGTTGTCATAAATATATGGAATGGTAAAAATGAACTAGAAAGGTAAAGTAATGGTAAGTCTATATCTTATGTAAAAACATAGGATCTATTAATGTTTTCTTTGATTTTTTCATTACATTGAGTTGATTATAGTCAACTACTATTATTTGATTTGTTAGATAAAATATGTTGTATATAATTCTTTAGTTGTTAAAAAATAAAATAAATATTAATGTTATTTTTAAAATTTTCATTATATTTTAGAGAATATTATTGATATTATAAAAATACTGTTTTAGAAAAAGTAAAATCAGAATTATGGGCAACAACCCATCACATCCAACAAGGTAGTGGGGCATTAAATCTAAACCAACAGATAATAAGGGTGCAACGCCTACCACTGACATATGTAATATACTGGTTAGTATGATATTTTTTTACACAAATTATTTGGTGGATAAATTTGAAATTAATTATGTGAATCATATTATAAGATATTTTTGTGAATTTTTAATAATTTTAAGTGATTAATTATTTTTTTTGATACATTTTATTGGGTATAGATATATTAAAAAACTTTAGGATTAACATAAATTATTGTTTAGGAATAATTTTATTATAGTTTTTTAGATGTATGTTGAAGGGAATGAAATATCACTTATGTTTAGAAACATCATTCAAGTTGAGGCTATTGAGATTATTTTGGATATAGAGCTATTTATTTATGGAATGATCTATGTTAAACCATTGGTTTTATAGATAAATTTTTGGTATTAATATGTTTGTATTCATTTAGGATATTTTCCTACATTGTGCTGATAATTTTATTTTCAATGAAGATACGAGGAATATATTTTTACTTTTTATGAATCTTATTATTCATAAAAATGTAATTTTTGTGCTTCAATAATAAAAATATTTTTATTGGATATTCATTCCTTAGATTAATAGGTAGAGTGGGAAGTGATAATATCACAACTAATAATGAAAATTTGTTTTTGAAACATAATGATATCAATAAATTATTTTATCTTGTGTTTTTTATCTTAGTAGTATAATAATTTTTAAAATCTTGGAAAATGAGATTGAAATAACAATTTTTCCCTTTTATATTCATATTTAATGAATCAAATATTGTTTAATTGTTTACCAATTTATGGTTTTTTGTTCGATAACATTCTCTAAGTCATTCTCTTTCTTTTGATCAATGATATATATTTCTGTTCCATAATTATTTTTTCTTTTCCTCCCATAACATATATTAACTTCCCACCAATTTTATCCTACATGGAAACCTAATCAATTGTAATTCTATGTGACTGTTGTATTTCCCTTCACTCTTTTAAGAGGAAGTTTTTTGGATCATTTTTATAATGTGAGTTTATCGCAAATGAATATTCATTTTTCCAATCATTAATTAATCATAAAAAGAAAAAATTGAGATGTTGAAATTTATTTAGGGGGTAGAATGTGACACACTAATATTTTTAAATAACACTTGGCTCGGTATCATATTCAACACACATCATTTATTTTTATCAAACCAAAACATAATATCAAAACATTATTATTTAAACGTTATTGTTATATCATAGCCATTAAATAGTTGGGTAGGAAAAATATTAAATACATTTTAAAATATATATAAATTTCCTACTCAATATAAATTTTTTGTTACATTCTTAATAAATAGGAAATCATCCTTTTAAAAATATATCTTATTCTACAAAACATGTGTTTTCTTCAAAAGTGAGTTTTATTTAATTTTATGAGAAAATATTATAATTAATTTATATAAAATTATGAAATTTTATTTTATAAAACTAAAATCATTTTTTATGTAATCATATCCATATTTCATGTGTTTTATATTTTGGTATTTTTCTAAAATGATTTATTTTTCAATGAATAGTAAAAAATAAATATTTTTGTAAAAAAAATTTATTTAAATATATTATGTAGTTTAACTATCCCAATATTTTTTCTAATATTATTAATAATTAATTTAATTATTATTTAGTTATATTTAAATCATCTTTATACTTAATTTTACTATAATCTTATTTTATTCCTTAAAAAAGACTTTTTCTATAAATTGTTTTATGGTGCATAGTGTTTCTAATTTTTTGTTAATTTAAATAACCCCAAATGGGGAATGATTGAAATTAAATTTATATATAATATATCTATACATTTTAATAAAAATTAATATAATGATTATTTATATTGATATAATTTATATGATTTGATCTTTTCCTTGGAAAATATATTTTTCATGAAATCACTCTTTCACCATGCCTATGATTTTTAACATAAATGAAATTCTTCCAATTATATGAATCTAATTTTATAAAATATATGTAATATTTGGAATAGTTATAATTTAAATTATATAATAATTTCAACTTATTATTTGATCATAATTAATTGTAAAAATATAAAAAAATACTTAATATGATAGAAATGTTAAAAGGATAAACGTGAAGAACCTAAGAGGTAAATCAGGTCAAAATTTTCTCTTCAATGGTAGTTGTGTTTATAAAAATTATATATCCTGAAATAATTTATTTCTCAATTTTGGATGCACTTTTTCTTATAGTGACTTCTCATTATTGAAGAGTGTTGGTATTTAAAATAATTTCACTCCACTTACCATTTAAAATGCTCCCACTCTCATATCCTTTACACACATCCAAACCCCGTTGGTTCGGTCAATACCTACGAAAATAACGGAATAATTTTCCTTCTCACTTACTAAAGACCTTATTTTTGTCATAAATTTATTCTAGGGAATATTTTTGTGTAGTCCTAAAGAGGCGCTTCGAAATAGAGGTAACATTTTTAACTGAGAATATTTATTGGATTTCTTATTATACCACCTTAATATCTTACTAAATAATTATAATATAAAAAATATGTATATATCGTATACCATGATATTATTATTTTATTTTTATACCCGAAATCCATCTCCACTTCCATCAAAAGGTAAACAATACCATCGATTATATGTATAGGGGACAACAACCATAGAAACCAAATATATTCATTTTCTTTCATCACATCTCATGGAAATTAATTGTGATGGATTTAATTTTTCTATATAATTTACAAGAAACATTTATCATGCATTAAATTTATTATATCAAGTACCTTATTGCATTACCATTCATTAAAAAATGATAACATCATTTTTGTGTATGAAAGACTCCCTTCTTGCGAAGTGATGTGGTTCATTTTTTATTACCGCATAACATGGATGGTATACATAATAATATTTAAATAAATAATATATAATTTATAATATTGTGATCATTTTTTGGATATAAAATAACACTTACCAATTTTACATCACAGTCATCGGAAAAATTTCAACGGTACTCATCCATACGTTTGACCTACGATCTATATGATTGTAACATTGTTCCTTTTTCATAACAATATTTAATTTCTGGTTTTGAATTGTATCATTGATTTATAAAAATTATTATTATTTCACTATAATATATTTTATATGATATAATAATGTCCTTTTTTACCATTTTCAACATGCCGATTCCATTTAAAAATTATGAACCGAGCATCCACAAAACACCCAATGTAGAGATAACTGATTAAGTGGTTTAATAAATAATTATAAAAATGAAGTAAATGGTTTAATTATAAATGATTAAACTAGTAAAATGTTCTTAAAAAAACAATAAAATTTTATAAATCTATTATATTTGGAATAAAATATATACATGATAAATATTAAAATCGAGGTATGAGTTTCGTCTCAAAACATCATTGTTTGAGACAAATGATATTTTATGAAACTAAAATATTTTTAATGTTTTATATATTTCCCATTTAAATATTATATAATTTATTATTCATAATTAATGGTATTTTGAGTTAGAATTCATCTACCACAATTATTATATGTTATGATTCCAAAGTGACCAAATCGTTAAGGGTTTATGTTTCAACCTAATTTTAACCAGGATTATTTATTCATGAATTTATAATATATGAATTTCTTTAAGCATTTCTAATAATACAATTTTTTATTCTTATCTATTTATTCATGAAATTTTCATGTAATATTAAATTTTCCTCACTTTGTTACTTAAAATTATGAAGAAAATGTTCTTAAGAAAACTTAACTTCATATATCTTTTCAGCCAAAAAATTATTTTCTTCCATATCCATGTTTTAAAAAAATATTTTCAGGAATATTTTCAACATTATAAAAAATATTTATTATTTATATTTTTACACATGTTTTACTATTTTAGTAAACTATTTGAAAGGAAACTTCTTTTCATTTTTATAATTTAGAATCTTTTTAACCATTTTATAATAGTGTGAAAGGAATGTTTCTTTAATCTTATACAACATTTATGTTATTACCTAGTGTCATGACCACTCAACACCTTCGTGATACAATTATATTTTTCCAGGTTTCTTTTTAAATAATTTTTTCGATAATAGTTTTTACTTTTTTGTAATTTTAATGTTATTTTTAAAGTCAAATGGTTATTTTCTTCATGTCCTTTTTTTTAATATTTCAAAAAACAATTATATTGTCCAACTAAAATAATAATTAATATTATGGAATTATTAAAAATTATATATATATACATATATTACATATATATATATATATATCACTTTCCCTTCCTTTTATAGTTTAATTTAGTCTTTATGATCATTTCCTGAATTCCTTCTTTATGAAATCTATTTAGAATATGATATTGGAAAAGATCATGAAACACATTTTATTTCCATGGGTAATTATTATGTTTATACCTTATGATTTATTTCATTATGTGGGATACATATGAATTCACATAAAATAAATCTTATGGATGTGGTTAAAATTATATAACCCTCTAATTCATTGGGTAATTTCAGGTCTAATGAGATTTCATGTATTGTATTAGGGAGTGATCCTAATACATTATTGTTTTCCATCCACCAAGTGATGTTTTCTTGTGGGTTATACATTACTTATGTTTATGTCATATTTAATGCTTATTTGAAATATCCATAGTTTCATGATCTTATGATACCATTTTATTTATGGTATGTACCCATGTGATTGTTATTGAGTCCTCTCTTTCATGATATGACGTTATACTTTTGACTCAAAAGTTATGCTTTTGTAACATATTAATTCTCTTACTTTTTTGAGGTCACATGTTTGGATTATGTATTCTTCATGGTATCCCATGTATTTTAAGATATTGAAAGGATTTATGAAATTATTATGAAGAATAAAATGAGACATTTTATTTTAGTCTCACTTTTATGTATAATGAACCCAGTTTTCCAAATACACAAGGCCTCATATGTTTGTGGTTTTACAAGGACATTTATACATAAAATCTATTAATAATACATGTAAAATGTTTCAGTCACTCTTTAATATATTCCATGAAATGTATTCACAAAAAAATATATATTTAAAATTTATAATAATGCTTCTTACGTTATTTTATTAATTTTATAAACCCAAAATGACTCCTCTAAAAACTATATTATATTATATAGTTTTGAAATAAATTATTTATAAACATGACACACTTATACATCACAAAGGTTATTATTCAAATGTGTACGGTTCTTAAACATATAAATATAATGAAAACCACTACCATTTTGTATAATCCACATGAAAAAACAATTGGATGGTTTTTGATTTGGATTAATTTATCATATAGAGTCTAACACATGTCTTAGAAAATTAAAGAACTATCCTATATTTTTGAAAACAAAACCACCATCCCTCCCATTCATGTTCACTAAAAAATAATAGATCATAACATTAATCTACCATTATCTCACTATATCCTACCCAAGGTGCACCATATATCTTAAGAAGATCCTCCTAGGATTATAGAAGAACTCTCTCAATGTCTGGGATCCTATCCTTCTCTTCTTTATTCAATCACCTTAATTATGTCATGATTATTGATTTCAATTTGTTCAAGTTTGTTTATCATTTTACACATTCAACTTATTGTTTATATGAATCCAAATTAATGATATACCCCTTTATTTATCATTTAAACCATCTATAAACCTTTATGTAAAATAGTTATGATACCAAAATTGTCATATGATTTTATATAGAAAGTATATATGTTGTGTCCACTTTTCCACTCATTGGTATTAACCTAGTTATACCCATCCTACCTTGATTGTTTATTTACATGTATTTTACCCACAATAATTAATCATGGGTAATAATGGATGAGATACAACCTTTTTGTATTCTCTATGTCTAATAGTTAGAAATCCACATAATAGAGATGTGATAGGTGTGCCCAGTATTATATATCCCTCCAATGCATTTGGTAATATTTCTAATCTCATGAAAATCCATGTATGGTACAAGAGATATAATCCAAATAAAACTATGTTATATTGTCTTGGTGGTTAGCCCAGACTTATGTGTATGACGTCTTGTTTTAGGTTTTTTACACATTCCAATGTTGCCTTTATTTTTTTAATGTTATATAATGTCTCAGTGAACAATATTATTATTCTAACCCATTTTATGTTAATATGCTATGCCTATTGTCTAACATTTAATACTTTACCTTATTTTGTGATTATTTATTCGTTTACTTGGAATTATAGATCAACCGTTTATTGAATATGTTCCCATGTTATCCTGTGTAGATTTAGAAAATTATTGAATTTTTTGAGCATGTGAAGGATGTTTTCAATAATGTAGTTGTACTTATATTTCATGTATTTTAGGATAGGTACATGTTTTACCAATTACAGTAGGCCTCATGATACTGTTGGTATATAATAAGAGTATCATTATGTAATAAATCATGAAATAAAGTTTATTAGAGATATGGATTGTCATATTTGTGATTAGATTAATGTTTAGTTATTTTTGGGTTCACGATTAGAATACTCTAGAAAAATCCATAGGGTTAAGAATAAAAAAACACCCCAAAATTTTGGTAATGTATATAGTATGTTGTTTCCATAAAAATAAATCCATGTTTTTATATTACAACTACATATAGATCTAGAACAAAGGTACCTACGGAAAATAACTAAAAAGGGAGAATATAGAACAACTTTATCATCACCTGGTGAATAAAAATGGTTCTTTTTAAACACATAATTTTAAACTATCAAGAGATATGATTTTTTAAACTCACAATCTATTTATAAAACATGATTAATGAAAAAAATACACATAATATTATATTTCATAAAATTCCACTGATATCTTATAATGAATCCTAAAATTTAAAAGATAATAGATATATGTCATTTATGAGTTAACCCTTAAATGTACATCATTACCCTTTTTTTGGTTAACAGTTTGTAAATTCTCTCCCCTGGGACAATTTTGGATGAAGTAAAGCATTATAAATAACATCATATTGTGAAAGGAACGCCTATTTTACAGGTTTCTATGCATTTTTTCATATCACTTAAGTTTATTAAAAATATTAAAACACCACCTAAAAAAATTAAATTTGAGTTATATATGAATATATAAAATGAGGAAATTATTTCATTCCAAGTATATAACTCCTCCCCTATCCATATTTGTTGGACCAACTTCTTAGAAAACCTTGTCACTCTCCCTTTAGAATAATTTGATGTGATTCTGGTTATGGATTGGATTTACATATATAGAGAAATATTTTTTGAGATATGGAAATTACCCTTTGTATCTTGGATGGACCTCAAATTATATACAAATTAATGAAATAGAATGAATCTACTTTGCTTTGATCTTCTAAATCATGTATATTATTTCATTATTATAAATCGTATCATTCTCAAATTATTGAGACTGTGGAAAAGATCATCCTTGATTCCATACCCATTATAGGGGAATTAATTTATTTTTTTCATAAATAATTCCCTAGTCTTCCTCCTATATCAGTTTTTGAGTTATCAGTATGACATATACCAGGACCAAGTAACATTAATGGGGAATGTTATCACAACCGAGGGATATCAATGGATCTGTAAGAAACAGAGGCGATCAAACGATATCCCTAACCAAAATATGTTATGGAAATACATAGATTACATGCATTATATGGGCACTATAATTTCTTTATTCGAAAGTTATCATTATTTTCCACAGCACTAACCAATTTTACTCAAAATGGAGTCATGACATTCTATAATGAAAAAATGACAGGAGATCATTAATGATCTGAAGATAAGGATAACCACTGCACCTATTCCCACATTACCCACCACTAGATAAGGATTTGTGATCTATAGGTATTCATCCAAAAAAGTTATTGGGTTGTGTAGTCTTTCAAGATGAACACGTGATAGCCTAATACTCCCCTTATTAAATATCCATGTTAAAAACTACCAAACACATGATATAGAATTAGCAGTATTGATATTGACGTTGAGTATTTGGATAGATGGTATCTATGGGGATATATGTGGTGTATATATAGATCAAAAAATCATCAAGTATATATTAACACAATAGGATCTCAATATTCACTGATGATAGTGGCTAGAGTTGATCATGAACTATGATTTTTCAATCCATTACCATCCTGGAAAGAAAAATGCAGTGGAAAATGATCTAAGTATAAATGATATATAAACTCTATCCATAATGAGAAATGCAATATATCTAATATTATTAGACATGTAGAGTATGGTTACAGGAATAATAATAAGATCATTATCCCACCCTACTAAAATATCAGCTCAACCATATATTCTTGAGATGATTAAGGAGGCCTATCGAGATGATGAGTTTCTATAGAAGAATGTAGTTAATATTCTAGAGTTTAAATTTACTCATGATGGAGATGTACGGTTTGGAACTGAGACATGTGTCTAATGAAAAAAACATAAAAGTAAACTCATAGATGATGTTTATACCTCATCTTTCTCTATTCATCTAGAAAGCACAAACATGTATTGTTATTTGAAGCAAAAACTATAGTGGGATAACATAAATTGGGGGATTATGAATTTTTCATATCGATGCATGGTTTAAAAATAATCACATAAAGAATTATTGAAGTCTAAGGGTATGTAACAACCATTTCCTATATCAGTTTAGAAATGGGAAAATATAACAATTTATTTCATCAAAGGACTCCTCAGGTCACCTAAAAGAAATAATTACATATGGGTGGTAGCCAATCACCTTAAGATGTTGTATTTTTTCCCTACAATCAACGAAGATATATCTTATGAATAAATAACTAAGACATAACTAGGGGGAGTATTAATATTTTATGGACTTCCACTTTCTATTGTATCTGATGATGATCGTATTTTTACTTCAATTTTTTGAAGAAGCATTCAGTAAGAGTTGGATAAATAATCAAGCTTCAACATTTATTATCACCATATTATAGATGGTAAATATGAAACACCCATTATATATTTGTATTATATTTTGATGTCATTTTCAATGGATGTATATGGATGTTGGTACTATCACCTTCCACTAGTGGAGTTCTAACATAAAAATAGTTTACATTATAGAATTCAAACAACACATTATAAGGATCTATATAGGAAGAGGTTTAGGACACTGAAATGCTAGGATGAATTTAGATAGTGGAAGATAATGGGACTTGATCTTATAAAATAGATGATAACGATGTTTTAGATCATTCATCATCATATGAAATCTGCACAATGTCAATAGAGAAGCATTGCATACAATATTTGACGAGACCTAGAGATTGAGGTTAGATAGAAAGTGTTACTTCATATATATCTATAGATGAAATTAACAAGGATTGGGAAAAAAGATAAATCTTATTTATCAAAACATAATCTTCTTTGATATCTATGATCATATTGGAGTGATGGCCTATTGACTAGAACTCCCACAAACCAATCTCAAGTAAATGTTGTGTTCTATGTATCTATCTTGAGGAGTTACATAACCAACCCATCACATGTACTAAATCAATACGTGTTACTATTGGAGAATGATCTTTTATATGTGAATTGACTGGTGGATATCATAGATCATATTCACAATGTTATACGATATAATTAAATTCATCTGATCATATTTCTGTGGCAGAACCAAGCTTTAGAGGAACCATGTTGGGAACCGAAAGAGGGGATGAAACAAAAGGAACCTCGTCTATTTTATTATGTGAAATGAAAATTTAAAAGGAATTTTTTTTAAAGTATGTAATAATGTAAAGAACCAAACATTCATAAGATAAATTCCCTACTTTTTGATGAATAAATTCATTATTAAGTAATGATGTTATAAAAAACACTTGCACTACATTGGTTATTTTGGAATTTTATATCCTATAGAATTTAAAATAATTTTAATAATCAAAAAACATATAACATTTCCATTTAATAATGATCATATTAGTATTATAGATAAATTCTTATGAAAATATCCAATTGGAAGAACCAAAAGAAGTGTTGGCCTCAACTAATATGATTGTACCCTATGAATCATATTTATTGGATCTTCTAAAAGTGATAGCCTCACTGGGAATTATGCTTGATAAATCTCGTGTTGAGATTAATTTACTGAATGATTAGTAAAATATTTTATAGGATAACTTTAATCTCATTGAGATCATGACCCAACCCATGTCTTTCAACCCACTCCTTGAAAATATCACGATCGTACACATTACCCTTTGGTAATTTTATGGTGTCGTAATGTGCTAGGTATCTAGACCCTAACAAAGATGAATTTTAATAATTTATTCTTTAATTAAATAAATATTATATTAATACTTAATTATTATTTTAATTTTTTACTTTTTAAATGACTATGTAATGAATTTGAAAAAAAATATATTTTTATATGATGAAACAAGAATTTTATTTTTGGGAAATGTATAGTCTCAATCACGACACTAGATTTTAATGAAACAAATAATTTTTTAAATAATTTATATTTAAAATAAAATATTATTATTAAATAATATTCATTTAATATAAATGGTAATATTCTTTAATGAATTACAAAAAAATTATAAGTGTCAAAAACATGTTATTATTAAAAAACCAATATTTTATAATAAATCATGATTTTCTATTTAAAAGTGTTTATTTTCAAACATAGTAAATTATTTGAATAAAATGAAAATAATTTTTTAAATCATCATGTCTAAATTACCCATTTGTTATTTTATTATAATTATTAGAGATAATTTAATTTTTTTGTCAAAACAATATTTGTAATAAATATAGGGTTTGTATTAGGACATAATAATGACCCAAAAGTGATTTAAAAAATAATATAAAAGATATAGAAAACCAAATATATATTTATCCATTAGAAAATTTACAATAAGTTATTTGATTAATTTTATTAACCCTTAATGAATCAATTAAAACCAATACTATATTTTATAGTTTTAAAACCAATTATTTGAAAACATGACTCAGTTCAACATCAAAAAGTGTATTATTTTGATGTGTTAATTTATTAAAATTATAAAATAATTAAAAAAACACTCCATGTTGGTATAAAATTATCGTTAAAACCATGGTAAGGTCTATGGTTTTGATAACATTATCTGGTAGAGACCAAAACCTAGGTTTCAAAATTAATAGTGAACTCCCCTCTATTTTTCTATATAAACCAACCCAAAATCCAATTACTATTCACTAAAACACTTTTAGAAGAACATTACTCTCCCATTACCTATATAAATTCCTCCCAAGGTTCTGCCAAATTTTATAAGTTCCTACCATGGTTTTAGAATCTGCCTTTCAAAGTAAGGGATATTCTCTTTATCTTTATTAAAGAAAATTTATTATGTGATGCCTTTGGATTTAAATTTTTTCAATATGAGATATGTTTTTTAAATATAACTCTTAAATACATTATGATTCCCACGTAATGGGAGACCCTTTTATTTATCATTTACCCCTTCTATAAAACATTGTGTACACTCAATATGTTATCCAAATTATACTATGACTTTTTAGGAATAATATTTGTGTAGTGAATATACATCCCCATTTCCACTCAATTTCATAAAACTACTAGTAATTATCAATAATTTATTCGGTATCCACTTGTCTACAATTATAAATACTTTTTATTGGGGTTATAATAGATGAAATATATCATTATATTGTATGATCTATGTGGCAACTTATGCACATACATTATATGAATGTGATGGGTGGGGCCATAATTTTATAGCCCTATAATGCATTGGGTAATGTTTTTAATCTCATAAGATGCCACATATTGTGAATTAAAGGATATATTAAGAGGCAAAATTATTTTTCCTTGGTGTTTGGCCTTGACATATGTTTATGACGTTAGGATTTATGTTTTTTTTTGCATTCCCATGTTTCCGTTATGCTATCATGTTATATAACACCTCATTGTAAAATATTATGATTCTCAGCCATCTTATGTCAGAATTATATTCCTCTTGGATAAAATTTACTTATTTAAAATATTTAAATATTTTTTATTCCCTCACAAGGATTTATATCTCATGCATTTCTTATATAAAACATTAGGTTATCCCATTCAATTTTAAAAGAATGATGGATGTTTATGATCATGTTAAGGTAGTTTTCAATAATTTCATTGTATTTATATTACATGGTTTTACACTATATACCAAATATCCCAAATACACTGGGCCTCATGATCTTATGGGACTATATTAATTGTATATTTATATAATACATCATGGAATAAATTGTATTGATGATATGGGTTTCCAATGCTAATCCATTCCACATGGTTTTGAAGCTTTAAACCCTAACATTTTAATGTCGTTTCAATTAAAATGGACAAGAAAAGTAATATTCTTAATCATGTAGATTAATTAGTAGTCGAACTATCATTAAATATATTTCCAATATTATAATAACATGGTTAGTTAGTTATTATACTAAATTACTGATAGTCCTTTTAGGGAATTTATGAAGGACCTCATCTTTACTATCTCATACTATTTTGATGTATCCATTATGTGCCTACATTGAGATAAAATGTGCATGAGATGCTTTAATAGGTCTCTAATTCCATTGAATCTTAGGAATGTGGGATTTCAAAAGTTGGGTGGAATAAGATTCATGAATTCTCAATCTAGATATATATTCCTAGAAAGTTCCACTAGTATTTTACACCTATATATAGATAGAATTTTTCCAGTATGATACATAATAGATTCAAGGTGTACTAGAGGCCCTACAACCTGGTCTAATGCATGAGTGGAGGTAGTGGGTGTAATGGGATATGGTTGGTTCATCTATGCCTATTATTGATTACTATATTTACTAGTACTATAGTATATCATATGAAATGGAAATTTTTATTACTCTATTATATGGAACTAATAATAATCCATTCACACTGGGCTTAAAAAGATGGGTCACTTAGGGAATGAGTTAGTCATATGACTGGTCTCTATTCTTACCAGTTGAGTAATTACCTCTTATTAGATTAGATTCATCAGAGGATAGATAATATCCTTTACCCCAGAGTTGTATTAAGGATGAATTTTTCCTATAATAAAATCATGTTTGGGTCACCTATACTTTTCCAACTAAAATTCATATTGACAAATATTCTCCCCATAAAAAATGATATCAACATCTTCATGTGGTGGGTTGGATATGTATTCAACTTCACTATTCCAAGTATACTTATATTAAACTCAATGAGAATGAATTTTATGGATATTTAAAAAAGATTTGAAATAATGAGTTTTCCTTTGATGATGGGTGTGTATTCTATCATTTGAATTTTAGTGTGAACCAAATTTTCAATAGATTTATTTTCATTATGTCTTCCTGTGTTAGTGTTATTATCTATGTTATATACGGGGTTGATGTCTAAAATATTCATGCATGATAACAATTAAATGGAAATTAAATCATCAACCGTGTTATAGTAGTAATGGGATTCATTAAACTATGAATATTCTTTAAGGGATAGGTTATTATTCCACTTTATATACATTTTCTTTGTGGATATCTTTGACATTTGGTGGTTTTTAGGTTTCATTCACTATTCTCAATACTCCCTTGGATGTGGTTTTTTGAAGGTAAAATTTAGGGAATACCTAATGGATTTAAATAAACACACTCTGGATGAGGATTATGAATAATTAAATGTTATCAGAGGAAACTAAAGGGGAGCATCTTATGACGTATCTCATAGTATAAAAAACACTGAAATCCGCAAAGAATATAGAGGTAAAAAATCCCACTTACTAGTGTTCTTGGGTAGATTCTACTTCACCACTATTTTGGTTGGATTCCACTATAAATTGTATGATTCAAGGGGTGTGGGTAGTGGTAAAAGATACTTTATCATTATGAGTAAATAAAACTCCTTCATTTCCATCAAAAATATTATTGTGGCATTATTAGAAATTTAGGCCATTTTCAGAAATGATCAATATTCAGTGTCTTTTATATGAGAGAGGTTATCCCTATGTAGATTTTTTCCAGGATTGATTATTTTATTTTTTAGAAATGAGATGATTTTTTCATTTACTTATAGCCTAATGAATGGTACTATCAATGTACCACTCATAATTATTACCCAATTTCTAGGAATTCTAAATTGTGGTTCTTTTATGGATAGATTGAAAATAAAATATACACCCATGATCTAATGCATTAAAAATTATAGTGGTACAGTAATATGGTCCTCCTAGTGAGCCTTTTTTGACCCATAAGTATAGTAAAATACTGAGCTTTATATTCATCTCACCCACTGATATTCATGTTAGGTGGGCTATCATCAATTATTTTATACAGTTCCTTGAAAATTATGAGGTATACATATTATATTATTTCATGTTATCATATTTAAAAAAATATTCTATCCACCAAAAGGTTTCTAGGTCAACATAGAAGAAAATATCATTTAATATCGTAATATGGAAAATATATTCCCTATAATACATGTATTTAGTCTTGAAATAATGGAGAGTTACCCAAAATTTATGATGAAATTATTGTTTAGAATCCCCATATACTACCATTGGAATTTTATCATGTGGTGTGAACATGGGCCTCAATATGATTTGCATTCTGTCTTCAAAACATTATTTCTTTATGAACAATGAGTTCTCTTCTTCCCCAATTATGGTATCTTCATCCCGATTTGAACATAAATGTTGTTTCTTCATTTGTTTATTCAAAACAATTATAGCCAATTTGAACCCACTTAATCACATTTGAGTTAAATGTTATTGGGAAGGTGCAAATGATTATTATCACCTCAAGAATCATATTTATCAGGATGAGACATAACTAATCAACGATGAGCAACCCAATGTTGATAATATCAGTTCCTTAGGTGCCTCATGATATAAGGGAAACATTATAGTAACATTGATCCTTGAATGAGAATCATACTGATAGGATGTGTCTTTCTTGGGAGTATCTTTATAATATAAACTATGTATATGATTTCCATGGTTGATTCATTTTTATTCATTATTAAGATGATATTAATTTTGGTTGAAATCATTTTCACAGAGAGGACGTCAACCATATATTCTCTAAGGAAGAAATCTAGTGTTATTATCTGGGTTTCCATATGGAGGGCCATTATAGTTTCATTTTTGGTTTCCCTCATAGGGATATAAGTCATATTAGAAATTTTAATTTTCATAGAAAATTAATCTATAATGTATACTATAGGGAGGACCACTAGTGTTGTTATCTTGAATTCTATTTGGGGTTCCTCCATATACACTTATCTTTTCTGATTCAATAAGGTAAGGTCACCATTTCTGATTAATCGTTATAATTTAAGTAGTACCTTTATGGGAGGTGGTCTTTGGAAGACCATCAGTGCTTTATGGTTTCATATACCAATAGATAAAACCTCTAAGGCGGATGATATTTTGTTTTCTAAAATGATGTGGATATTCACGGATGATATGTTTAGTGCCAGGAAGATTTCATACAAGACTAGTAATATGGGATAGACCTAAAGATTCATATATTATAGTGATATGGGAGGATCCTCATCGTGGATATTTTTTGGAGTACCTCTAGAGTTATTGATTATAGTAGTATGGGGAGGAACTCTATGCCCATGTATGTCTTCACCTACTGATGAGGGGTTTTCTGCTCATAAATCTGCTTATGTGGTCTTTAATTAATCATTAGTGATATTAATTATGCCAATCGAATCTACCTAATCTGAGATTATATAATTTCCCCAAATATCCTTCATTTTGATTTTCACAATATGGAAACTCTTTCCAAAACATTTCTTTTAATTGGGTTCATGAAATAGAGGAAGAAACATTTATGATTGTGATCCATCATAAGATAGTACCAGTTTATCATTAGGATATACCAATGGGATTCATTTGTGTGAATAAGGTTAGGAGAATGAACCTACTACCAATATTTAGTATCCAACATCCCTTGTCGTTACCTCCTCTTCGATGAACTGGTTTGTACAAAATGGTTTGGGATATCGAATGTGATCTCCTCCATATATTCTTGAGGGTTTTGTGAGTATGAAATGAAAGTGATATTGGATACTAATGGGATAACTCCAAGGTTGATTCTGAATAAAATTCATTATGTAGTCGACATCATATTCCATCTCTTAAAGGAAAGGGGGAGAGGAATCATTGTGCATCATGTATAGACTCCAAAAGAGATTGGATGTGGAAACATGAGAAACTTATTCCATGAAACCCATAATTGTTAATATGTGTTATAGGTGTTGGACTCCTCCTGTCTTAATAATGTTTTAAAGATGACAAATCCTAAAAATATTGTTCATTTGGTTAATTCTATCTAATATATATCAACTCATGTTTCATTATTGTAAACAATATTTTAATTTTTGTTATAATTTATTTCCTTGATAAATTATTAAGTCGAATCCCTTCTGTGAATATCCCTGATCAATTCTGTATAAAAATATTTGGGAAAGTCTAAGAAACTATGACTCTAACACCGGTTCTATTTTTCTATCAAAGTGAACAGACACCATGAACCAGACACTATGACCAGACACCATGATGTTTGGAAAAGGACTAGATACGGTTGAAGTCTGTGACACCTGTTCCTTGCTAAGACACCATTTGATGTTTGGAAATGGACCATAAACTGTTATCCTAACATCGCATTTGTGCTACCAGTTCCTGATCTCTATACCACGATGCCACCATGACTATCTCATAGCTCAAAGGCAAAGAAGGAGACATCCTTTCATGGATACACCGCTTCATAGAGACAACAGTTTTTTGTTACACAATTTCCAAGTGACATAGTTTCCAGATAGACTGTGAAACCATTCTTTAATCTGTTTTTTCAATTTTTATTGAATTTATAATAGTCATATTTTATTCTTTTAAATGTACTAACATAATTAATATTTCTTTTAAGAAATGTCAGCTAATAATACGAGGTACGAGGTGAAGAATACATGAACCATGTGGGATACAAGACATGCACTCCATGAATAAAAAGAAAATCATGGCCCAGAAACAATGTGGTGTTACTGTAGCAGACACAAGGACATTTTCTCGAAAATAACTGACACATGAAACAAGATACATCTGAATAACACACGAAGCATTCCCGAATAAAAAATTGGGAATAGCATAGATCAAAGACAAGAACATATTTTTGATACTAACTCCAGAAATAACATGAGATGGATATAACTGGAATCTAGAGAACTAGACTTGTGATACTCTATTTTTCAAAAGAGGCCACAATTATTGCATTTTCTTCATCCATGATGTCCGTAGATTCACATAATAACACTCAGAGCACTAATAATCCTATCTCATCCTCTTTCCTCTTTTGTGTATTTATTTTAGCTTTCAAGTAGTGTGTGTGTGTTTGCATTAAAAAAATTCTCCTTCACTAAACTAAGGGATACAATATATCCTTCCTCTTATATATGTTTACACATGTTTAATCCCACAAATTAGTGTGGAAGAGGTCCCTGTGTGACATGGTAGTTTACACCCACATGGAATTGTGGAAGATGTCGTGTAACCTGGATAGTATTGTGCACTATTATTTACCCCGATCAAGTGTGTGGATCATGTTTATTATTATAAACTATTTGGTGTAAGGTGATAACCAAGGGGAGTGGATTAGGTCTTGGCTTGAGACTGAACCACTTGTTTTATATCTACTGTGTTGTTTAATTTAGTTTCCTCTTTTTTACTGGATAATTAAGAAATCACTAGAATGACAATGACAGTTCATCTTGGAAAGAAGTTATAATTGTTTTGCCTTATTAGAATACCATCAAATGTAATATTGATAACTGATATTAAGATTAATGATAATTATTCAATCTTATAAGAAGTTATTTAAACAGTAAAACTTTCATAACCTTGTTACATTGATTAACTGGGTTGTATTTATTTTTATTGGGGAACCTTCTAAGAAAACTTTTCAAACAGAAATTTTTATAGATACTCAATTCACCCCACTCTTGAGTACTCTACTCCAACCAACATTTGGTATTATAAGAGTTTTTTATTCCTATTAAGCTACTATTTTTGAAACTATTCAACTATGATTTTACTTTAACTTTAATGATCTTTAAATTTTTGTTAATTCTAAATTTCTAGCTCATTCAATGTATTTATATATTATGGATAGTAGAATGGAAGGTGCTGAAACAAACATACCACCATTATTTAATGGAACCAATTATGCCCAATGGAAAATTAAAATGAAAATGCATTTAGAAAGTATGGGTTTTTGAAATTTGGTCTTCAATTGTCGAAGAGTATAAGATTCCTTCTAATGATAGAATCACATGGGATGACCCAACTAAGACTTCCTACAATAATAATTGAAAAATCCATGAATTCTTTATATTTCTCTTTAGGAGATGAGGAATTTAACAAAATTTATGCATGTAAAAACACCCATGAAATTTTGGATATTTTGTCTGTTTCACATGAAGGAACTTCTAGTGTGAAAGAAATGAGACTTAATAATTATAATATTAAATATGATAAATTTAAAATGAAACCAGATTATCCTATTTATGACATGTATCTCAGGTTCATTGAAATTGTCAACACAATGATTTCTCTTGGAAGAGAAGTCAGTGCCAAAGAACAAACCATGAGGAATCTAACATGCCTACCTGATAGATGTAGACGAACCTATGTCTATATTAGAGAGTCATGTGATATGAGCAAGTTACTTGTAAAATAACTCATTGGGAAACTAATGAGGTATGTAGAGAAGCTAAAAGTCAATAAGGAAGAGAAGGATGAACCCAAAAAAAATCATTTCATTTAAGGCCACCACCTCTAAACACAAAGAAAAAGAGAAATTGGAAGCCTCCATAGAATGTTCCAGTAGTAGACAATCATCACCTGACCATGATGAGGAGATGGCTCAATTATCTAGAAGGTTTAAGAGATTATACAAGAAGAAGAAATTTTTCAGAAATCCCAACTTCAATGGATGATATGATCAAAAATAAATCTAGAATAATGAATGGAAAATAAGTGAAAGTCTGATGAGATAGTATGCTACAAATATAAGTGGAAGGGACATGTAACGGCTTACTCTCCCAAGCGCATGTATGAAATAATATGTGGACAAATATAGAAAGTATAAAAAAGAAATGAAAGCAATGTGTATTGCTTCTGAGGATAGATCAAGTGGCTCAGAATCGTCACATGATGAATAGGTTAACAAAGCCAATATGTGTTTTATAAAAAAAACATATGAGGTAACACGTTAATCTCTTGTACACAATTCCTATTATTCTGGAGATGAAAGTGATTCTGATAATATGTCTAATGAAGTAATTTTTGAGTTTTTTATTATGCCTAAAGAGACATGTAATGAAGTAAAAGATAAATACATGTATTTAGAGAAACTATATGCTCATACATCAACTGTTAAATCTAATCTTACTATAGAAAGGGAGAAAAATGATCAATTACTCAAAGAAAACAATGAACTAAAGCTATATAATAAGAAATTCAAAAAGGACCTTGAAAGGTTTACTAATGGAAATGATATGTTGGTACAAATTATAGGTAAACAGATTGGTCCTAAATATACTACTAGTATTGGCTACCAACCTGGTAAATGAAATTTTGGAAGAACTAATTTTGTTTCTAAATCTAGGATGCATAACATTACACCTAGTTCTGGAAAACATTCAACTAGTTAAAAATATGATCCACTCTCTACTATATCAAGATTTTCTGGACCAAATAGAGTTTATTTATCAAGAACATTACATAATTCTTATAGAAATCATGTGAGGAAGATGTGGGTTCCTAAAGCATTAGTCACTAATATTAATAGACCCAAACAAATATGTATACCAAATTCTATTTTTATTTGAATATTTGGTAGGAATGTTGCTTAAATACCTCCTGTAAAATCTTATTGTACTTGGAAAGTGGGTTTTCAAGACACATGACATGGGACTATTCATGATTTAAGAACATAATAAAAATTTATTGTGGACATGTCACCTTTGGTGACAATTCAAATGGAAAAATCATTTTCCATGGCCAAATCGGTAACTCTAACTTAGATTTAATTTCCAAAGTAGTTTTTGTTGAAGGATTAAAATACATTCTACTAAGTATTTCACAACTATTTGATGACAGATTTCATGTTAAATTTTAAAATGATGCTTGCAATGTTTTAAATTATAAAAATGAATTAATGATTTCCGTATTGAGAAATGAAATTGTGTATTTTGTTCACATAGATTATTTAGTCTCTCAAAATGCTTCATGTTAAGTGTATTTCACAAAGAGTCTTGGGTTTGGAATATTAGACTAGGACAATGTAATATTCACTCCCTTATAAAGATAACTAGAAAAATATTTGTAAATGACATATCCAAATTTGATTTTACAAATAAAAAAGTTTGTAATCCTTGTCAAAAGGGAAATCAACAAAAACATTCCTTCACACCAATGAATGAAGTGTCAACTTCTCAACCTCTCGAATTGGTTCACATGGATATTTTTGTACAATCTAGAGTTTCATGGTTAAATATAAATCACTATGTTCTTATTCTTGTAGATGAATTTTCAATATATACTTGGATTTTCGTTTTGGCTCACAAAAGTGAAGCCTTCTCTCATTTCATCAAATATGCTAAAACTATAAAAAGTATTAGTGGACTTAGAATTAAATCCTGAATAAGTGATCATGGTCATGATTTTTAAAATAAACAGTTTGAATATTTTATTCCAAAAATGGATATAATCATAATTTCCCTACCCCTAGAACACCTCTATATAATAGAGTTATAGAAATAAGAAACAGATCCTTTACTGATATTGTTAAAACCATGCTCAGTGAACATGACTTATCTATTTATTTTTGGGCTAAAGCTGTAAATACAACATGATATGTTATTAATATAGTGTTGATTAGACCCATTCATAAAAGAACTCCATATGAGTTATGGAATAATATAAAACCCAAAGTAAGATACTTCAATGTTTTTGGTTGCAAAGTCTATTTCCTTAATACTAATGAAAATCTTGAAAAATTTGAATCCAAGAGTGATGAAGGTATATTTCTAGGATATTAAATCTCTAGTAAAGCCTATAGAGTGTTTAACACTATAACTAACTGTGTGGAAGAATTTTTCCATGTCAAATTTGATGAAATAGGTCCACATGAGCCTAAGAACACTATAGAGAACATGGATGATGATGTGTCAAATCAGGACATCAATTCCAAATCCTCTAAACATCCTGTAAAGGAATATATGAGAACATCTAGTTCTGGAAATTCTTCAGATTTAGGTCATAATGAACTCAAAACATTTGAAAACCTAAAATCACTAGTCTTTCTTTTTCTAGAGCTATTAGATCTCTTAAGAACCATCATTTAGATGCATTTTTGGATATTTAGATAAAGAAACTCAAACTAGAGCTTCTCTTAGAAATTAGGTTGATCTTCAAGTCTTCCTGTCACAACTTAAACCTAAAGACATTAATGATTCTATCAATGACGAATTGTGGGTGATGGCTATGCAAGAAGAACTTAATCAATTTGAAATGAACACAGTTTTGAAACTTGTTGACTATCCCAAAGACACATTTAACATAGACACTTTGTGGTTGTTTAGAAATAATTTCGATGACGCTGGTAACATAGTTAAAAGCAAGGATTGTTTAGTTTCACATGGCTATAGTTAAGAAGAAAAAATTTACTATGAGGATACCTTTTCACTATTAGCTAGATTATAAGCCATCAAAATTCTTCTTGATTATTATACACATATGAATTTCAAAAAATATAAATTGGGTGTTAAGAGTGCATTCATAATTGGTTATATAGCTGATGATGTCTTTGTTGAGAAACCCCCTGGTTTTAAAAATCCCCATTTTCCAAATCATGTCTTCAAATTACCAATAGAATTATATTGTTTAAAACAATCTCTAAGAGTATAGTATGAGAGATTAAGTACTTTATTTTTCCCAAAGGTTTTAAAAAATTAATTTTTGATCATACACTTTTTATAAAACGAATTTCCAATGATGTTTTTGTAGTTTAAATTTATATAGATTATATTATCTTTAGATCTTCAAGAAATGATTTATGTATTCAATTTTATAAAATGATGAAAAACAAATTTTAAATGAGTTTAATGTGTGAACTAAAATTATTGTATGGATTTAAAATCTTTCAAAATAATGTTGGTATTATTTTAAATCAAATAAAATATACTAGTGATCTTATAATTTTTTTTTGCATGGATAGAACTAAAAGTAGTGACACTCCAATGCGTACTAGTTATAAGTTGGATCTTGATGAAGATGGAAAATATATTTATGAAACCACTTGTAGAAGAATGTTTATAAGCTTACTCTACTTAACTTATAGCCGACTTGATATTATGTTTATTGTTTGTATGTATTCTCGTTTTCAATCAAACTCTACGTAATCTCATTTAAATTCTGTTAAGAGAATTTTAAAATACCTGAATCATACACCATATCAATGAATCTTCTATCCCAGAGGATTTTCATTTGAGTATGTTAGTTATTCTGATGTTGAATTCAGTGATTTTAAGTTAAAAAGAAAAAATCACTTATGGAACATGTCACATTTTCGTCAAGTCACTAGTATCATGGTGTAGTGTGAAACAAATATTTGTTGCATCATCTATTGCTGAAGTTGAGTACATAGCTGCTGGTAGTTTTTGGATACAAATTTTGTGGATGAAACACACATTTCTATATTATAGATATGAATTCAATAATATAACCATAAATTGTGACAATACAAGTTCCATTAATTTCTCAAAAAGTCATGATTCACATTTTAGGACAAAACATATTGATGTAAGACATCACTTTTTGAGAGACCATTATCAAAATAGTTATATAACTTTGGAATTCAGTGGAACTGAATATCATATTACTTTTATATTCACCAAATCATTAAATTATGAAAGAATAGATTACATCATACATGAATTGGGAATGATAAATCTTAAGTAGCAAGTGTACTATTTCACAACTTACCATTTCACAGTTTACATTTTCACAAGTGATTTTCTTTTGATTATTGTCTAACTCTTACTGTTCTATAGTTAACTATCCTAAAAGTTGTTCATTCATGTTTACAATATCACAGTTACTATATATCAGTTATTTTCTGGTATATACTGTTTCCAAAAATATGATTTCACTGTTTAGAAGTCACAAATTAAGGGTATCACCATGAAAACAGGTTACGGTCTCACCATGAAAACATGTTACGGTCTCACCATGAAAGTCGGTTTCGGTGTCTCTATAACGAAACATTATTATTTTATTTACATATTATAACCCATATCTCTGTAATTAATTATTTTATTCTTTTACTTTCCCATGCTTTTTATTTTACGACACTTGATATCCCTAAATGATAAGAATGAAATAAGTTTCCCTCCTTTCTTCACCTAAGCTCATTTCTCTCAAAACGTAACACCTCCTTCAACCTTTCTCTCTCTCTCGAAACTTTTTTGGATGCCCAGAATGAAATTTCTATCCCCATTAACTCCTTAGAGAAGAAGATCAAAGAGGAAGCTCAAAATAACACCAAAATTAGCACCTGAAGGTCATTTGAATCCGTACCTGGTGAACAGAAAAGTTGTACCTGAAAAGGAAATATACCACAAGTGGTTACTATCATGTAAGTCTTTAATATTGAAATTACTAAAAGATAAAGTATGGATGGATTAGTCTATAAAAAATTAATGACTAATTTACCCAAATCTAGTCACATAGTTTTATCAGTTTGTTCAATTCTCTTTTGATTCATTAGATGGTTTGGTTGTGATAAACTAGATCAATGGCCAAAAATGCACTTTTTCTTTGACGTTATGGGATACCTGACTAAAGATACCTCATGAGGGAATATTTGAGGACTACCAGAGAGATACTCATCCTCTAAGTGATATCTTCTTTTTAGAAGAATCTTTGGGACACCAAACTGGCAATGAAATAAAGAGAAGATATATTACTGCTACACTAGATTATGAAACCAGACTTTTTTTATGTTTTTTTATAATCTGATTATTCCATCAAAAGAAGACTTTTTTACACTCAAGTATCATGATGTATTTTTGATACATATTATTATGAATGGACATAAGATTAACCAATTTAATTATGTTATACATCATATATGTGAGTTGATGAAGATAAACTCCCTATTCTACTCAAGGTTAATCTCTGTTATGGTTCATTATAAAGGGTTGGTGGGACCAGATTATGAGTCAATAAGGACTATAAATTTTGAATCTCATATTTTATGGTTAAAAGAATCAAAATTAATTATAATCCATGGAGAAAAGCATAGTTAGTTGATAATGAGAGGGTTTATGAAAATTTCAACCCGGATGAGAATTCATCAAGACATAAGGACATTTCTAATCCTAGTCTGGAACCAAATGAGATTGCTAACTATCTTGTTGAGGAATATGAAGAAGAGTATGTTGCACCTACTAAGAAAACTTTCCTAGATAAGGATGGTAGTGAACCAATTCCCCAAGTCCTAATTGAGAAAGAAATATCTGTTCCTAATGAAATTTTTTATCAGGAAGAATAATCTGCATCCAAAGAAGAATATGTTGTTATTTAAATTGAAAAGGATGTTCTGGAAGAGCATTTAAAAGAAGAACATTATTTTGAGAAAGAAGCTGATTCAAAGGAACAACTATAGGAACAAGATATTCCTGAGATCATCCAATCTGGTAAATAAAGAAAGAAGAAATCATTTCAAATGGCTTCAGTATAAATTGGTGAAGTATTTGTGGACGAAATTTTGGAAATAGATCAAAGTTCTCAATCACTTAGTCTCTTGAGATATGCACCTGTTGAGGGGGAGAAGCACCCCAATCTGAAAGCGTTGATGTGCCAAATCCAATTGATCCAAGCTCTGTGGATACATGGTATAATTTTGTAGCTATTTTCAGGTAAATGATTCCCAAGAAGCCTTAGTGAAAGGTATAGATATTTCTATTATATTTCAATTGAAACTGGTATCTTATCATGATGTTATCTCTAGAAAGTAACCTGAACCAATCTCATCTTCAATTCCTGAACCTTCACGAGAACCATAAACACTTGAAAGTAAGGATGATTTGAAATCCTTTAGAAATACCTTATTTACTAGTGTTGAAAAGATCATGAAAACATTACTATATCTTGTGAAAAATTTGTGTGAAAGAGATGCTGCCCTGTTGTTAGAAAAGATCATATAGAAAATTCAGCAAAAAATTCTTCATGAAATTCAAGAGGTCAGAGTTGAGAACAAACAACTATGTGATGAAGTAAAGTCTCTCAGAACTATGGTAGAAGATATGAAGAGATTTATGAAATCCAGACTAGAACCCATTTCTCATCCTATTGAAGATTCTAGTGGTCAAATTCCATAGGAAGTTACCTCTCTAATTAAACAGAACCTATCTTCCATAAATGAAAAGGTGTCTGAAAGAAACCAAAAAATAGTTCAAGAAATGTGCGAGCATGTTATTGTTCTTAAATGGTTGACTAATGAGTATTAGGGCTGCCTCATGAAATTTCTAAATCAACTGAAGTCCCTTAATTCAGCTGTTACAGCTTCTAGTACATCTGGATAGTCATATCAACCATACATGGATAGTTATATACTCAGAACTGTTGTTAAAGAAAAACATCAATCAGTGCTAAGGGTCTTTGACAAAGAGTCTCTATTTGTGGTTGTCAAGAATAGTGACAATGTTCTGGATCTAGTGAGAATTCATTACATGGCATCCAAGGATGCTCGAAAATAAATTACTAAGATGGTGGATTTCTACTTTAAAAATATTTTCTCTAAGTGTGATATTAAAAAACATTTCATGTACCTTTGTAGTTAATATGAAAGTCCCTCCTATAAATCAAGATTTAAAAACTAAAGTTCAAAAGATAAAGGATATCAATTTTTTGTTGGAAAATTTCTTGGAGAAAAAGGATGACATTAAGAATGTGATTCAGTATGGTGGTGATATTATTGCTAACTTCATCAAGCTATTGAAGCCTTGTCTTAATGTGTAGAGCACTGCTATTGTGGTAACTATAGTTGCACCCTTGTGACCTGGTTTTCCTACCTTCTCATCCACTGCCCTTGCCTCAACCTCTATGACTATCTCTTAGGCTCCGAGTTAGATCATACCTGTTATACATAACGAACAATTGCCTCAGTCTTCCACTACACCTACCATGAACCCATCTGTTTTGAAGGACTCACCCTCCCTTATTTGTACGTTGGTTCACTTCCTTCTTCAACTTCTACCTTTTCTCCTATGGATTCTACTAATGTTGCTTCCAAGGAAATAGATAAGATAAACAATTCTAAATAAAAGTGATGTTAGGTCCACAAGGCTGTATATCCTTAGAGGGGGGGTGAATCAGGGTATGACTAATCGAAAATTAAAGCCCATTCTGATCTTTTTCCGCTATTAAGAAAAACACTCTTCTCTCTCTTTATATTAGACGATATAAGTAGAAACTAAAACATGCATAGGACACAAAAAAAATTACTTGGTTCACAGTCACATGTATACGTCCAAAGAGCATACACTGGCAATGTGCTGATGTACCAAATTCACTATAAGCACACTGCTATTTACGAGGTTTGAGATAGATCACTTCTATTCCTAGGCTCACTGCCTTTACAATGTTTAGGGTCAGCTCACTTCTTTCCCAAGGGTAACTCCCTGTTTCTCTCTCTCTGTCTCACTGCCAGTGGAGAGGATCACCTTCTTCCTATTCCTTTGCTCACTACTATGGAAAGGATCCACTCACAGTTTATAGACTTCTAGGTCTCTTCATTATCACTAATGAATGCATCCTCCTTTGTATGTAAATGATCTGTTGAAGTCCAATATTCACTCGTAGATGAATCTCTCTTTGCACCAAAGGTATCAGGAAAACTTCCAGCATTCACACAGCCCGGAATCACTGTCGTGAAACAACATTATTTGGTGCCCTTCTCTAAGCCAGTGCGCAAGTCTCGATGCGCAAGTCAAAACTGGCATGCAAGTCCACCTCAACCACTTGCGCGAAACAAGCTTCTACAACTCCAAACTTGTGAGACACACTTCCATTCTCACCCAAACCACCTTTGGCACGCAACTATTACCTAGCGCGCAACTTTCACCTGGCACACAACATATACTTGCACGACCACACACCACTTGTGTGACCACCACAACTGCTCGACGAGAGCTCTGATTTTTCTATGTGTTGAACTCTACACCGAATGAGGAGTGGTCGACCTGTTTTTATAAGAATTTGGACACCCTGCGTGATGGTGTGCAAGTCTCCCCTCGGTGCACAAGTTTCAGCATGCAAGTCTCTACCTCGTAAGTCACTTGCGCGACCAAACATAAAACTTGTGTGGCCCTTCTCCCTTTTCTATATTTTGATATCATGTCCATGAAAAACATACGTCGTGCAAGTTACCTCTCATTAAAGTCAATTTCACGCTTGTTTCTTTTCCAAAACCACTTTTCTCCATTTGTCGATTTTCTGGACCAAAAATTTGGAATACATTGGAAAACGGCGCCACCTTATATCTGCACTTTTTGTACCACCTCTAGATCATCCCTTCTTGTTTCGATGTTATTGAATCAAAGATGGATCGTTAACCACAACATTTGAACTCGACATGAAACCATGAAATCCCCTTTGTCAAGAAATTTGTATGTCATGGTTTTCTTTGTCAAAAATCTCAACACAGATGTCCACTTTTTCAACAAGCATAATCACCTCAAAAATGCTTCAACGATAGCATAAGGTATTTTTTTCCCAACAAGTGAACACTAGTTTTTTATAGGGATATTTTTGTATTTTTGTTTTCTACTATTTTTAATGACACATCTTTCTCCATTTAAAGAACTGTGTTCTATTCTGGTATATTATCTTATTTACTTTTATACTCGTTTTGTTAATAACAAAAGGGGAAAAGAAATGAAATCATGAAATATAAATGAACATGAAGGGAGAGACACATCCACTTAGAACAAATGTATCACTCACATGATTCATGATCATCAAAAATGGGGAGATTTTAGGACTCCACCTATCTTAATCATATTTTAATGATCACAAATCCTGAACATCCTATACATCTTGTTAATTATATCTTATCTATCTCTACTCATGTTTGATTATTATAAACTATATTTTAATTTTTGTTATAATGTATTTCATTGATAAATGATTTAGTTTAATATATTATATTAATATCACTTCTTAAGTCAATATATAGATATTTGGATAAGTGTGAGAATCCATGAGTTTTCCACCGATTTTGTTTTTCTGAAAAAGTGACCAGACACCGTGAACCAGATACCATGAACCAGACACCGTGACCAGACACTATTAACCAGACACTATGACCCAGACACCATGACCCAAACACCTTGACCATAAACCATGATGTTTGAAAAATAAATAGACACTGTTGATGTCTATGACATTGGTTCCTTGCTAAGAAACTGTTTAAAGTTTGGCAAAGGACCAAACATCGTGATCATAACACCTCATATGTGCTACCATTTCCTAATATCTAACCAAAAATTCCCTCATGACTGTCTCACTGCTCAATGGAAAAGAATGAGACACCATTTTATAGAGGCTCTGCTTCTTGGAGACATCATTTTTTTGTGACCCCATTTCTGAGTGACATCATTTATGGATAGATTGTGACACTGTTATTCAAACTATTTTTTCATTTTCGATTTAATTTATAATGGTCATATTTAAGTCTTTTAAATGTAAGTACATAATTAATATTTCTTTTTAGACATGTCACATGATATTACATGGTGTGAGGTGTATAATACATGCATCATATCGACTCCAACACAGGACTCCATGCATAAAAACAAAAGCATGGCCAAAAAACAACGTGGTGTTATAGTAGGAGACACACAAATTCTTTTGCAAAAAGAACTGACACATGAAACAAGATACATCTAAAGAACACATGAAGCATTAACAAATGAAAATGATTTAATGCCATAGATCAAAGATAATAACATATTTGAAAGACAAACTCCATGAAGAACATGAGACGGATATAATTGGAAACCAGAGCACCAGAAATGTGATACTCTGTTTTTCACAAGAGGACTCGATTCATGCATCTGCTTCATCCAAGAAGTCTAGAGCTGCAAAAAATAGAACTCCAAGAACTTCTAACCTTATGTCATCATATTTTCTCTGTTGTGTATTGATTTCATCTTTCCAGCATTGTGTTTGTGTCTATATATAAAAAAGCATTGTCTCCTGCACTAAACTGAAGAATACAAAATATCCCTCATATTCTATCTTTATACACTTGTTTACTCCCATGGATAAGTATGTAAGAGGCCCCTCTGTGACCTGGTAGTTTATAACCATGAAGAACTATGGAAGAGTTCATGTGACATGGACAACCATGTTCACAATTGTTTACCCCGATCCAGGGTGTGGATGAAGTTTATTAACATAAACTTCTATGTGGTTGGGGATCACCAAGTAGAGTGGATTACGTCTCGACATGAGACCGATCCACTGGTTTTATATCCTCTATATTGTTTAATTTAATTTTCTCTATTTAAATAGATAATTCAAAAATAAATGGATTTACTTATATAGTTAATCTTGGAAATAATTTATAACTTTTTTTCCTTACAAGAATAGCTTCAAAAGTAATATTAATAGATGATATTAATATTACTAAGAATTAATCAATCTTCTGAGAAGTTATTTAAATAGTCAAAATTTCAGAACCATATTACTTTGACTAACTATGCTGTATTTAGTTTTATTGGGGAACCTTTTAAGAAAAAATTTCAAAATGAAATTTTTATAGATACCCAATTCATCCCTTCTGGAGTAATTTACTTCAACAAAAAATTGGGATTCATATTCTTGTGGAATTCATAAGCTACCTAAAAAAGAAAATATGGATCACTTTGGATGATATTTTTATACTAGGGAATTAACTTCTTGGCACTGGAGGTGATGGGTTAATAGAAATTTCCTTGACGACTATAGGGATGAAGAACTTATCTTGGTCGAGGAACATGTCATATGTATCATCAAGTGTTTTTATGAGTATCATTTTTCCTGTAGTTTCCACCATCCGATAAATGATTATTGACTTCTAAAAAATCATTTTATGAATAATTTTTTATGTGATAGGGTATCATAAAGTGGAAATCCAAAACATGTAAACTATTATTGATACATCGAAACCAAAATCATACATTTAGTTGATCTCATTCATTGGTAAACGATTTCATGATGAGATAATTATTTGGGTTCCACCACACATCGTCACCTATTATTTGGTTCGGGATATAGTCTTTCATTCCAATGGAATTAGATTATTATGATATTCCAATGATGAATAAAATTACATGATGAGATCAAGAGGATATGTGGTTGGATAATCCTTTAATGGGGTTTATTTATTTTTGCGGGACTCTCTTAAGGATTAAAGAAGTATTCCTGATATCCTTTATGATGATGCTACTATCTAAAATTTCCATGAGGGTGATCAATCATTACTATGCATCAATTTAAAATATGTGTGTATCATAGATTTTATATCTTCCCTTTAGTGAATAATTAAACTATTTTTGAACTCCACCCACTCATATATGGGTGAATATTATCTTTGTTTTTTAAAATACATAAATTCATGATTGTATTATATGTAAACTTGTTCCTAGACTTGGTATTATAATCTTAGAAAACAAAACATCAAGAGTTAAGATTCTCCTCTGGGAAACAAAATCTGTTAGTTAGTATCCTCCTCTTGGAAATCCTCATCATGGAAATTTATCTTGAAGAACATACCTGATATTTAATGGATGTGTAAAAAATCTGAAATAAACAACATTGTATAAATGTTTTTCCTTCGATGAAATCCAATTATGAGGGAGGAATTAATTTTAATGTAATGAATGGTGTGAACTTTTTTCAAATATCACGATCCTTCCATGAATGATATGAAGATGAAAGATTGACTTACTCTTTGATGATTAAATAATATGGGAATCCATATGCCATAAAATATTCATTCAATGATAGATGTGTATCCAAAAAAATTACAAATCCAATGATGTGGTGGTGATAACCTCCCACTTATAGTAGTTTATGAATTATATCCATTATTGAAGAAATATTAGAAAAAACCATAGAATTCATTTTAAAAAAAATTCACTTTATTTGGACCTAGGAAGATCATATTACGAGTTAAACTCATATCCAAGAGTGTAGATAATTTTTTAATAATGGATTTTATATATTATCTAGACAATATAATCACTAAGTTCAAATATTGTCTATATTTGTTTATGGGGTTACATAATATAAGTGAAGAATAGGAATCAAAAAAATGTAAGACCACCAAGTAATAATTTTACAATAAGAAAATCATTGTTTTTAATAAATGGATACAGTTTTTGATTATATTGAACATATGAGACTTCATAAAAATTAATAAACCGATTCCCATTGTTGTTAAATAATAAAATACTTCATAGTTATCAAAATTATATGTTGTTATACTCCCATTATGGATACAGAAATGATCCCTTCATTATTACCAAGATTTTATATGGAACGACACCATTTATAGTTGAGTAAATATATTATTTTGTATTTTATTAGATCTTATATAGCACTAATCAATTTAAAGTTAGAGAATTTTTTCATTTCCGCAAGTCTTGTACTCTATATGATATCAAATGTTTCTTAGGCCACAAAATGCTTCCTATAGAAATCCAATATGATAGGAATTTTAGAGGAAATTGATTTTTAAAGACATTAACTTTGATAAATCACTTCGTTTGAGAATAAGACATAACGTGATATTATTTTCAGATGATATCTAAAATATAGACTCTAAACCCATGTCTAAAAGGGTTAGAGACCCTTATTGAAATATTTTTACAACCATTTCCTCTTCTCATAATGTTTTCATGACCATGTACTCTTTTTCTTAGATCATCATGGTCATTTACTATCTATTTAAATTGTGTACAAATAAACCACCCCACCTAATTAATTTATAAGACTATTTTAAATACATAATATCATAATGAATATTCTGAAAAACCCTCCAATAAGTAATACTTATGTGATTTCCTATATAAATACTGGAAACATTTGGTAAATCCTATCGACTAATATAAACACAATATAATGAGAAACAGATGTAACTCAAATAATTTATTTCCCTCTCCACAATGGAATATGATTTCATAATATTCATCCTAGAATATATTCTTTCATGAAGTGTCTCTTTTAAGGGTATCCAAAATTAATTCATGAAAAACATTAAATTTTCTGGCCTCATGTACTTTGGTTCACTCTAGATATCTCTTTCATAATCATAAAAAAACCCACATCTTGTACCCTTTTCCATATTAAATAGATCAACGTGACCTCTAGGCCCAAAACACCTTAATTTGAGATCTTCCTCCAAATAATTTAAAATTCATTTTATCAAGAAGATCCACTTGTCTTCTATAAAAAGTTATGATGGGACCATACTCGTCCTTTCCTTAAATGCCTTGAGTTAAGAACTTCCTTTTTTTCAAAAACCGTTTAGTTTAATTCGACCTATTTATTTTTTGAAATTTTATTAGTCAATATCCCCCTTATGGTTTCCTAAAATACCTTATGTTATGATATTTATCATAGTTCCCAAAAACACATTTTGTTATGATTCTCCTCTTTTTTCCTAAAATTCATTGATTATTATCCCCCTATAGATTCTAAAATCACCTTGAGTCAAGATACTCTTTCTAGTTTCCTAAAACACACTGTGTTAGTATCTTATTCTTGGTTCCATAAAGAAAATAAGCTCAATATACTATTGTTTGTTTTTTCAAATTCCTTTAGTTGAGATAGTCTAATTTATTTCTAAAATGATATGAATTTAGAAACTCCTCTTGGTTCCCTAAAACACCAAAATTCAAGATACTAATCTTGGATTCATAATATTCATTATACTATTTTACTCCTCTTAGTTCCCAAAATCCTATAAATCTAGATAATCCTCTTGATTTCCCAAAATATATGCACATAAATAAACTTCCAAAGTAAACAAAAAAAAGGTCACTCACATATAGGTCCCAAACTAAACTATTTATAGGAAATCACATATAGAGGTCCTAGATTTATTACCTTGAAATACTAGACATAATGGAAATAGTGAATGAATATAAAAAGAATAAAAATAATTGTTTTCACAAGAACATAAAAGGTATAACATGACTCATTTCAAATCATTTAACTAGATGGTTTTTTATTCCGTTAATATGTATACATAGGAATCCCCTTTCAATATCCCATCCATCCATCACAAATTCTTTTGTCTCCCATGATAGTCATAAATTCAATGTGGCCTTCCTATATGGATTTAAATTATAGAGTAACAAAAAACTTTGATTGAATGTGAGATAGAATAATTCCATTTTGCAATGTCATTTTAAATACATTACTATTAAAAATTTAATTTCACTAATGGATGACTCAAAAAAAATTCAATTATATATTTTATGAATATTACATGACTCTATTATAGATTCACAAAATATTTAATAATCACGTATGTGAGATGCATTGAACTATAATACTCCCATTTCTCATGTATAAGACCAAAACCAATTTTAATTATATTTAATGGACACCTTCCATTCAATTGTGATAAAACAATGAAAATTACAATAATATTTTTACGTATGTAATCATTTTCTATGATTCTAAAATAATATGTTATTTGATAATGTACTCACCAAAATATTATAAATGAAATACGTAGTGAATAACAATAATAGAATCTTAAACCATAATCATGTTAATGGAATTCAATATTTAGGCAGGTTTTTCAGCAATCAAAAACAAGTGGTACTGTTAATATTTTTTCCACTACTATTACTACTATTATCTTAAATTAGATGGAATGAAATATGTTTTTATTCATACATCTGATATAAAAGTAGATAATGAATACAATGGTGTAAGAGTACCTATGTGCAGGGATAATCCCATTATAAAAACAACTCATGCATGTTTGGAGGGGTCGATGCCACATATGCCAACTTCACATTGAAAATTCCAGAGGAGGAATAAAACACACTTATAAAAATCATAGAACTTGAATAATATATCCTCATAGTGAGGAGACTCATACCATATATACCTATAAGATAGTGGAGAGAATACCTCCTACATCTAATAATTACACAAGATCCACTAGTAAGGTCTTCAACCAACCAGGGATATATTATTTATTATAAACCAACACTAATTTTAAAAAATTATCATGGGTTATTTTATCAACATAGTCATCAAATCTTGTGAACCCTAAATAAAAAACCATTGTGAGTAAAAAACCAAAATGTTTTCAAAACAAGCTCACATATCTACTATTGTAACCATCCCCAATCCTGACTGTCAAATAATAATGGTGTCCTAAAAATAATTTCATGTTATGTTTTTATAGAAGGACTCAAACATATTTGAGATAGGTTGTAGTGACCCATCCAATTTACATTTAGTCTATAAGGGAAAATGTCTATATAGGTATAACCCATAAAAACAATCAATTTTCTAATGAATATATAGGTCATATATTTGGTGTACAAGAATATAGACTCCTCCACCATGTCATTATGAATGTAAAATATGTATCGGATTTGAAAAAACCAAAACCTATAAAGTAAATATCATCTTCTATAGTGATTAATTATTCTATAAAATCTATATAAGATTAATTTCATATATAATTATTTAGATTCCTAGATTGATAAGAAACAAGAACTGTATCTTCAGAGGTGACATCCTATCGGTAACCCCATTCTACAGGGCTTGGGGAATCTTTACCACCCCAGTCCATCCATGGTTTTATTGATCAAACCAAGTGATAAAAAAATTGTTGATGAAAATTCTTCAAAAAAAAATTAATAAACATGATGTTGAGGGAACCTTAGTTGGAGAACCCATAGTCACATTCATTTTTAGATCATGAATTAAAAAAATTATTAGGATCATGTTTAGTAGTTATTAAATAAGATTCACCTATAATCCTCTGTCATGAGAAACCTCTCTCTTCGCCTCAATGGGATTGACTAAAGGGGAAATTTTAACCATTTAGAGTATAAAAAACTAAAATATATATTAATAATTCAATATAAAATGTGGATTATAATAGAACCTATAAGGGTTTTTATGAGGTTGTTAAAGACCCCAACTTTTCTAATTAATATAAGAAATCGCATTAATTGTGAAAAACATTTCTGTAAATATCATAATACTGACACCGTTGATGTTGTGGGACATGATTCTAATGAGTATTATAAAGACAAGGAATATATAGTGGATTTCACATGAAAATAGGTAAATTAAAAAGGAATACTTACTAGATATTAATATAAATCTCATGGTTTAGATTCTCCTTCTATCATTTCATTCAAACAATTTATGGGTTAGTGACATCGAGAATGGAAAATGTGTAGATGCATCAAAATACCACCGACCACCTAATATTGTTATGCACACATCAATAGAATATTTATATACACAATTTAAAGATGGTATAGATATTCTTCAGAAAATTAATTTAGAGTTACTTGGGAGAAACATTATCATTAAGTATAATTTCTTACTAATGTTCACATGCCTCTTAGAGCTGAGTTAACTCAACATGAAGTGATTTCATGAACATTAAAATAGAATATTTACCATGTATTTGATCACAGAATAGATCAAATTATTATTTTTAATTAAAAAATCATTTGATTATATGTATTTCCCTTTATTTTTTTAAAATTAGCCACTACTTCTGGAATTTTATTAACCAACTATTAAATTTAAATGATAATAAAAAGTTTGATGAATTGTTTAATCTCAAGAATCATCCCTAGATGCTGTATTTTAACTAGAAATACTTTATTAAATAAAATCATAGTTAATGGTTGTTGAATGATGACATGTACTAACACAATTGAATAGATAACAACATCTCAAGTTGGTGGATTTTATTTCTCCTCCATATAACATTTTTAACCCTAACTTATTGACATTCACCATAATGGGATATATATATATTATCATATAATGAAATTTGTTTCATTTTGTGTATTGATTCTTGGATTTACATAGTTTAAAGTGGACATCAAAATAAAATTACTCTTATAGACCTTCAATGTTGTTGTATTTTTTGTGCAGTTACCTCTGCATCAGGTCTATCGCATTATGGGAATATATTTGAAGTTAATTCATATACCAATTCAAATCCACCCTAATGAAAATACCCATTTATGTTCCATATTACCACAATTAATGAAATAATTAGACACTTATGGACTTCATCTCTAGATTAAAGAGTTTCACCTATTCCATAACATATAACATTCCCATTAGTAGTAACTGTATACATATATAGTGATTCTAAAAGAGGATTTTTAAATATTACTCATTCCAAAAAATCTTTCTATTAGAATTAGAAAATTTCGATAGACAATTTATCATATAGAATATTACATTCGTTGAATCATATAGAAGACCATAGTAATAACCACAATCCCATGAAAAAAAGTTTGAAAAGGTAGAATTTATTGGTGTTAATCTTAAACTAGTGGGAGTAAACACTCTCATTTTAAAACTATGGCATCGTGACTTTAAGAATAGAAAAAATTATTTATTCAATTTTCATTGATTGGGTTCTATGTTACATCATCCATAATATTGAAAAATATAATATTTCATCACCAAGAATCAAAAAGTAAAACTGAATCTGGCTAAATGGACGCCAAAATTATTTCCATTTTCATAAGATACTGTGTGACACAATTCATAAATTTTTCATTTTTATATTATAGCTAAAAAATATGGTTGATAAATGAAATTTGGTTTTTGAAATTTCCATGGAACATGTGGCACATATGTTAAAATCACTCCCTAATGAAGAAAAAAAATAATAAAATCAATCATCCATAAATATAAAAAATTTCAAATAATGGATGACTAAAATTTAAATAAACAATTTATATGAAATCATACAGAAATGAATTAATCTAAAAAATTTCACCCTAATTCCCTTTGCAACACAAATTGTAGCCTCCTATTCTTCCCAACCATTTAAGAGATGATACAATTATTTAATTTAGAATAAATTAAAAAAAGTGGAGTCCACAATGATTCCCAACCCAATTTAAACATTCAATGATTTCATGACGCTATCTTTACGTTGATATGAACTTTTTAAAAATGATACCCTCATTGGATGAGGAGAACTAGTTCATCTACATCAATGCCATTTGATAAATTTTAAACTATTCATTGTAATATGTTTCTTATAAAATGAGGGGATATATGTTTATATATATGGTATTGATGTGGTTTGACAAACTTTCTCAAGGTTTTTTGTGCATAATCCCAAAAAATATGTTGGAATTATAATAAAATTAATTAAGGATCAAGTGATTAAACATTCTCTATTATTATTGTTGATGAATAAGTTGTTGGAGATATACTACCCCCTCTAAATATAGAATCTCCACCTTCATATTAAACTAGAAACATTTCATTCTTCATGATAAAACAAGGGAATATTCTATTATGGAAAATATCAGTCATACTATAGTATGTAGAGAAGGATAATGTTCCCTTCATCAATGAATATCCAATCACTAGGGTCCCCACCTAAACATCAGTCATCAATCCCCAATAATATAATTTTAAAAGGTAATATAATCATTAAATATTCTACAAGTCATATAACTAATGCTATTGGGGAAATATCTTTCAGAGAATCAGTCATCGAATTGTTGAAGGAGAATTGAAATATCTTGAAAATTAATATTTAGATACTTAAAGAAAGAATTTTCCTTTATTATTCTATATTATTTTAATATCAAAATTAATTAAAGAACCCAAATAATTGATATGAAACCATTATACTATGAATAAAATAATATATTCACACAGACAGACCCATACTGTCTCAGCCTTTTTAATGGGGCACCACTGTGATGTATCATCAAGATAATTACCCCCATGTTCAAATGAATTATTCTGGCTACATAGGTCCTCCAGAAAAATAAATACCATAGATTATAGGATTGGGATATTTTTTATATCACATACCCCCTCTACTAGTGTTTTTTGTTTGATGACTTGTTTTTTTAACCACAAAGTAATCATTGATATAGTTTGTACTTATCAGGTTCGTGACTGATCCTTCAATATACCAATCATAATATTGTTAATTTTTTACACAAAATAACCAAAACCTTTGATTATATCATATACATGCTATGTTCAAGTTAAATAGGGTATATTTGGTAAATGCAGTCATATGTTATATAAATATAATATGGTATATTTCTTTTATCATGAGTAAGTTCTTATACACTTGACTCTATCCTTTAGTGAAAAATTTGATTGACCTCCCATGGATCAAGAGACTGAAGATGTTAAACTTGATATTCCATTTTAACAACTTCTCATATCAAAAATTATTAGGCCATAAGTTTTATGAATTTTATATCATTCAGTAATAGATTTAGATATTGATAGAAAAATGGATACTAGGTCGAGGAACACGTGAACATTAATTTCCGACACATGATAACCCTAATAGAGAAATAAAAAGTGTATAGTGGAATCAAGGTAATCAATCTAAAAATAACAGATGAATTTTTTTTATCATTTTAACCAGAGTATGTGTTAATTTATTTCTTCTTTTATATATAGATTAATCTACTTACTGTTATTGTAATTAAATATAATGAGGATAAAACTATTAAATATTTTCCCAATACTTTTTGTTAAAACTAAATTTTTTTATATATGATTCAAGGATGATTTCCCTTTAAGAGAGAAAAAAATAGAAAATATATTAAGTTGGGATAGTGTTCGAGAATATTGAGTAACATGTATCATGTATATGAAAAAATATTAAAATTAAAAAACACCATCATTTCTAAAAATTCATAGTGTATCAATAATTCTATATCACATAATGAGAAATAGTATGACAAGAAATCCTTATCACTTGAATTTAAATATTGTAGTGAATAATCATCATTGTGTGATGTTACACTACATAGAGTAGTCCACCACACATAATCATAAACCACATGTTTTTTTCAATCCAATATGAACATAAACTATATAGAGTGATATATTCTTTATGAATTTATCCCATTTTGTAAGAGCTTGATATAATTAAAAGTTTCAAGTGTATAGTATCTGCATTCAGGTTGGGATTCATTCAATGAACCTACACTATGAGAAAGCCACTAACTTATTAGATCTACCCAGGGATTTATTTCTAACCTCATGAGAAATGTAGTGATGTTCATATCACCTACCCTAGACCTAGATATAAAACTCACTTTCATTCAATTCATCTCAGTGTAAAGTCTACACATTCATGTTGGGTTTTCTATACTAGACATTAAATGGAACATCAGATAATTAATCCTCAATTTACCATTCTAGGTATGTCCATAAATTTATAATATATTGCATTCATCATAAAATAATCATATTATATAGGTTTACCAATTCATATCAAAACCTCAAAATTATCCCCAATGTAGAGAATTAAAAAAATCTCTTTTTGAAGAAATAAATGTTTCATGATTCTTATATCATAGTACATGTAAAAATGTATGGATATTAAATTATTTATTTACATAAAATTCATTTTCCATTACATTATTCCAACTATATTAACATATGGTCTCACCTATTCATGTCAGGTTTCCCATAATCTAACTTATACTAGGATAACATATATTCAATGTTTTAAAAACTATGCCTGGCTGGATTCTAGTACAAGATGATACATGATAACTAATATATATCCTAACTTGGTTAGAACAAAAATTACCATTTTCATTCCACTATTTATTTAAAATATCATAGTTTTTTTACTAATTCACTTCAGGTATCATTTTCCCTTATTTCTGGATATACCACCTTACTCATAGTTTGATCTCTATGACTCATTTTACTTTAATTCATTACATTTTCCAAATCAATTTTTTTAAATTTATTGTTTATTTAGTTTATAGATTACTTTTTTGAATATTATTGAAATTTAATCATTTTTTGTTTTTTTGTTATGATTCATTGATTTTTTGAAAAGTGTTTAATTTGTTTTCTCAAATTTTGAAATATACGTATTATAATTTTCATAAAATTTGAAAAAATAAATTTCAAAGATAATTTTGAATCACATTTTTTGATTTAATTTTTTAAAGTCAATTTGATGTTATTTTGGAATTTAGTTTCTTTATTGAATGAATTTTGAAATTTTGATAAATTTAATGGTTTCAATCAGTTTGATTTTTTTGATGAATTAAATAGATGACTTTGTATTGGAGTTGATTTTTGTTGTATAATTGAATCCACATAAGGGAATTTTGTATTTTATCTAATGTATCAAACCTGTTGCATATTTATTTCTATAAAGTAGTTCAAATAGAAAATTTTTACTTCCCATTGACATAAATAAATTTCCATGGTTTAGGTTGTGAAATTTTTAATGGGGTCCACATATCCAATTTTATCAGGAGAAATTAAAATATTCAATGTAAGACATGTTATCCACAAAGGAAAATTTTCAAGGAGAAGTGAAATTGATGAATTATTTTCCAATACTCATGTTCCCAAAATTAGAGATCCAACATTGCTGAATTAGGACATTCAATATCGTCATAAATGATCAAGTGGTAGTTTGGATTGAAATGGATATTTGATTCACATAAAGAAGGAATTCAGTCAATGATTCAGAGAGAGGTATACTGACAAATTAGAGGATATCAAAAAATTGATCAAAGGAATATATATTATATCCAATTGAGGTAATTCCAAATCTGACAAAAATTTATAGAGAAGGATGACGCAAAAGATGATTCAACTGATGTTTATGTTTCACTCGATGATTCTAATCAATTCCTTTTCATATGAAATTTGTTCCAAATGTGAGGGATTATTTGAATCAATTTATTATAATTAATTTTTATCTAAATAGTTTTTTTGAGTAGGATGATGATGAAGAAAACTGGTTTTAAATTTAGGACAATCAAATTATTGAGATCCGAAAAAAAAAATATCCAAATACAAATCAAGATCATTCATGTCACAACTAATTGAAGAAGGACTCTTATAATTGAGGAATCTTGTTCAAGTATTTGTCTGATATATATGTTGAACCATTTTTATTTAAGTAAATATGAAGTTATTTAGGAAACATTATGAAACCTGTAGATTTATAAAGTGTTATTCATATGTGAAGTTTAATTGATTTCAGGCGGTTATTCTATATGTAAGTATGATAGATAAATATGTTGGTGGAATTGGTCTAACATAATATTGTGGCTTCATGATAATGTGTTGTCTCACTCTAGGTACTTGAATAAATATTTGTGATAGATAAAATTCACTAGGGTGTGGTTTAAGCCATTACCTCTTTCCGTGATGTGTTTGAATAGTCAATCTTTTTTATAAAGTTAATGAATGAAAATGTAGAGTGAATGAATTTTTTTTTGTTGATATTAATAATGATTATTTATAATTTTATGAAATTTTGTGTTAATGTTTGTTTTGGGATATGTTATACCCAAAATTACTTCCTTGACAAGTGTGTTATTGAGAGAAAATGATGAATATCAAAATGAGATTGAAGAACCATTTGTGAAAAAAATCAGAATATATTTCATAGGAATATGATGACTGAACCAATCTTGGAATGCCACTGGTTTCATGATAATATATAATAATTTTCATTAATTAACTTTTTGAATGAAAGTTTTTATTCACCTATAACTCACAATAATAAGGGATTAAAAGTCTTGGAGCCACTAAAATTTTAAAAAATGTTTTGTGACATATTATTCATGGTAGATTAAAAAATTAATAATAATAACAATTAATGGTAATCATTCAATAGAATAAGGATAGATGAAATTGGATATCAATGGGGTGAGGAAAGCAAGATGATTCTATAGAAGAGGTCAGATCTTGAGAAGGGATAATTATCAATGTAGAAATCTGTGGATTTATTGATAGGGGAGGATGGTGATTTTGTCACAGAAGATTCCTTTCACTCTCTCATCTTCCTACATTATTTTTTGGAGGGACTTTCTTAAATATATTTTTTTCTAAGATATCTTTTATCATTAATTCTTAATCTCATTTTTTTGAATTACATTATGATGGATTGATATCCTCAACTAGTTTGAAATTAATTTTATATATTTATTTCAGTGAGGTTTTTCACAATTTTTATAATTTCATTCTTGATGACAATCATTTGTGCACTCTTCAAAGTATTGATATGGGAGGATATTAAATATTTTTACTTTTGAGAATAATCTAAATCGCTTAAAATTGGAAAATGTTGTTGAATGTATTATCCATTAATAAATAGTTCATTTCTTGATTCATTATTCATTGATCATGTTTTAGGATAGTTCATGGTATTGTGGAGGCACGTAACAATAGTTTGGTGTTTCAACACACATTTTCCTAAGTCCTAGGAACAGTTTTTTTAATTTTATGTTTGAAAAGAAAAATTATTTTTAAGCAGTCATGGAAAATATGATCCCCCTAATTTCATCAAAAACCATTAAAAAAAATTCTCACCCTAACTCAAAAAATTCTTTTATCTCACAACCACCATCACATCACCTCTTCCACTCTATCTTTTTTTTAATTATTTTCTTCACACACTTATTTTCAACCTTCCTTTTAGAATCAATACTCCTACTCCTTCCTATATTAGTTTAAGTAATTTTTTAAAAAAATTAAATTTGAAAAGAATAAATGAAATTTATAAAAAAATGAAACTTTTATAAGGAAGTCATATGTGTGGAACACAAAATAATCAAAAAATAATAATCTATTTCAAAAAAAATTACAAAAATTCTAAAAACTCCTTGTTTATTTAATTTTAGTGTACTATTATTTTATCTATTTGAACCTGAAATAATATCCACATAAGGGGATAGTATAATTATGAACCTAAGACATTAATTATAAACTTAAATATAAATTTTATAACATTAATATAAAGTAAAAATATTTAAATTCCATGATTTGTGGTGACAAATGAATATATAGTCATATCTCAACCTAGGAATGTTAAGTTTGAGAGGTATAGGAATAGGGATTTATATATTCCCATTATTTCAAATAATCTATATTTTATTTTATTAACCTCTGAGAAGAGAAATAATGATATTAACAAATATTTCCTCCAGATATTAACATCTAGTGATTAGCCCAATAAGGATTCCCTTGAAATCAATATGGATTTATATATTTTAGTATAATAGTTACGTTTTAACTTGTTTAATGGGGAGGATATTAGTTTTATGGTCTTTTTATCTTTCTTATGAAAAATTAGAAACTAGTTTCATAATTTATATGAGGGAATCATTGACACATGGGAAAACTATACAATTATTTTGTCACTATGTTCGACCTTAGACATACTACCACTGAAGTGGGAGATAAAATCACCATAAATGATCAATATGAGGAAGAAATATTACTTGAGTACATAGATAGTTTTAGATCTATTATTATTCAATTTATTAATAACAAACATTCCACTCATCTCTTAAATAATACATTTTATAATACCCCACTCCTTATAATAAAAATATTGTAGATCAATAGGATAGTAGTGATTTAGCAAACATAACATCCATTAAGCTCAAAAAATTCCATAAAACATGTATAAAATTTCCAACATAAATGAAAAATAAATATAGTTATTCATATAGATGAAACTAATACCCATAATGATTTAGTTAAACAAAATTCACCTTGGGAGTAGTGTTGTTATTATGAGATATATGGTTATTCTATTTTTTTCTAAGAATTGATATTTATGTGAATCTTGTAGAGAGTTCATATTTTATTAAATTTGGGTCTAGAAATTAGTATTTAAATGACCTTTTATTGAATCAATACATTAATAGTTACAAAAAACACCATAATATTTAATTGAAATATCATGGTGTGTTGAATTAATTTTTTTCTCTTATTTTCCCACAATATTTTTGACCTTATTTAAAAAAATAGTTTTAAATCTTCAAATTATCAATTTCATTTTAGGGGCATGTTGCAATAGTTTATATGAATATTTTATTCTCAAAAATTGGAGTGAGATTCCAAAAATACTAGACTTTATTAAAAAAGGGTTGAAATAAATTCAAGAATACATAATATTGTGATAAAAATAGGAAAAGTTCTAGGGACATAAGAAGAAGGGGATTATGAAAGATACTTTACACTATTATGTTGAGAACCAATGGAAATTTTATTGTTTTTACTACCATATAATGTTTGAAAAATCCATAACAAATTAACAAATATTATATAGAAGTTTTACAATATGTTTGTGATGGAATTGAAAATAAAAATATGGAAAACAAACAATCCAAAAATTAGAATAGATATGACCAACATATAAAATATTGAATTTTCACTTTAAAAATGCAAAATAAAATAAAATATAGTGGTAACTCATCAAAGAAGGAATGGAACATGTGAGTTTTGATGATAATGATAGTGAAAAAATTGGTTGGATGAATTTTGATACTCTAATTCCTTTTCCTAAATGGATTAAAAAGAATAATCAACTAGATTTCTTGAAATTCCTTCAATTATTTGGATAATTATTTTTAATATCCTATTTTTTCATCATTGCATAAAATTCCTTATTGGTTTAAATTTATCAAAATATTATTACCTAATAATAGATATTGGGTTTGGATTTTTTTTATTCATTTAAATCACTATTGTCGTTTCATTTTATAGAAAAAATGTTCTCCAAAATAGAATGAACCTAGATCCTTTGTCAATTGATATAATATTATAGTTAGGAAATTAGGTTCTTTTGTAATTTTGTTTCTATAATCATCATTATTCATTGTTACTTATTCAAAATGTTTGGTATTTTGGAGTAGAAAAAACGTCAGTATCATTGTAATTATTTGATAGGTCCTTTAACTATCTTTATAAAAGGGTGGAAAAACTGTTGGCTGATATATAAAAGTTCACACTCAAAAATTAGATTCTAATTCATTAAATGGATAGTGATAAGAATGTTTCAATCATTCTAGGAACTCTATTTTTAGAAATTGTTTGGGATTTATATATGTGACAATGGGTAAGGTTAAACTTATAGTAAAAAATATCTGACCTTTTACAACAAGGGAATATCTATTGGTAAAAGTTGTTTTTTATTGGTAAAATATTTCACCAACATATATGTCTCTATCACTAAAGTGACAGTAAAAAAATTTACACTAAATGTTTTACTGATAGATAAAATTGTTTTGTTACAATTATAATAATACCAACATATAGTATATATGTTGGTAAATGTGTTTTTCAATATGTTCTAATGAAAACGTTTTCAGTGGGTAATAATACAACCAAAATATAATATATGTTTATTAGTTATATTTGAATAGAAATTAAAAAATATATAGTAAAGTTTAAAATTTTATTTACTAATTTATCATAAATAATAAATGTTATTTAATTATTAATCTAAATGCGACATTAATACATGTTCAGATATAGAAAAAATAAATTTTATTAATAATGAAATTTAATAGAACATGATACATCATGCACCACCAACAAAATGTCAACCCCTGACCCATCCATGCCGTGATAGCACAACAACAACCCATATATGCCATTGTTCCAACTCTAGTACTACTGAAAAATGGCCCATCCAGGCCAGTGAAACAACTCCCGCACTAACCAATCCATTCTATTGATTAACCTCAAGGACCTGCCCGTCCAAGATTCCTGGAAACAAATCGGGTCATCTCTAGTAAAAGTAGGAATACTCATGTTGGTGGTATTCCGTACTCGTAATCTCAAATATCTACATCACAAACAACCAAAAATCATACATGAAAATCAGTAAAAAATAATTTCATAAATTGAAACCAAAATATAAATAAATGGAAGTATAAAAAATTATTTTATTGGTGATCAGTTTTCATCATCCCTTCCAAATGACTCAAATCATGGTATCATTTCTCCAAAAATATTTCAACAACATCCCAAATAGTATCCTATCACAAAATATCTTTTCCACTATGACTAGTGAAAGAATTAATTAAAATGGTTTACTTATTATCATTAACACAATAATTGAAATATTGAAAACATCTCGTATAATAAAATCCATGCTTAGCTATGGTGTTAAAAAACCATACCTTCTCCAAAATAAAATATTGTACAAGTTGAAATGGGAAAAAGACAAGAAAAGCAAATTAATGATCCTAAAAAAAGATATCATGTATACTGATATAGGGAAGACGTGTAACAAGATAATAATTATTCCTAGTATAAACACCTCAAGATAATTTTTTCTATTAATTCTGTATGAATATTTAAAAATCAGATTAAAAAAATTTATTTCCAATATAAAATTATAAAAAATAAGAATCAATGGGAAATAATGGTAGAAAAAGGATTAGTTGGGTGAGTATAGTTGAAGTTGTTTTTGAATTGAAGAATAACCACTCCCTATTTTATATTTATTTTCTATTTTCATATCATTAAAGTGAATAATATAGTATAAAAACTGATTTTCAGCACTTTTAACATATATAATGGTCATGTATCTTTCCACAACCTTTGTTAAAAATGGTTTCCCAAGGCAACTATAATTTACCTATTGTAGTCCCAACCAAGAATGATTGTGGGTTTTTCATGTTTCAAAAAGGTCTCTTGTTTTACAAATAATTATCTATTGAGGAGAGAATAATTTGAATAGAGGTGGTGTGGGAAGATAAAAACCCCATTAAATCCCACGTAATGGATAAAAACTTATAGAGAATAAAATATTTTCTCATATAGCCACATAAATCCTAAAACACAATTCCCAAATGAATTAGAAGAAGACAACAACAGAAATATGTTGATGCCAATTGGTTTCTCTAATTGTATACCAGTTATAAAGCCCTGACAATGAATAATAAAGCATTATAATACTTAAAAGCAAAGGGGGTCAAAAGGGTGTATATATATATAACAACACTTATTATCCCACCATGTTGTGTGGTGGGGGAAATATGAGTTGGGGTGGGGAATGGATGTGTGTGTGATGGGTTTTTCAGAACCTGGAATTCAATAAGTGGGATGGAGTGCACATGTGGGGCCTTAACTTTCAATCATCCCACAATGAACAATCCTACATCAGTTGGCCAGTGGTAGAGGTGTTGTCGGGGGGATCGATAATACGCCACCACAGCCTACGGTTCCCACAACTATGCATCTAGTCCCACCAATTTCCACTAATCCATGCCCAAGTACGAACAATGGAATGGATTTGGGTGTGACATGGGTTTGAGCCTTTGCTGGAAATAATGGTTTTCTTTCAACATGTGAAGAGAAATTAGAAATTTAAAAATAATAGGGTGTCATGATATGACCTCGATGATCAATTGTTGAATTGGATAACCACATGAAGTTATCATTAATATGCTGTAATAAATTTATCTGTTGGTGTTTTAGAAAATTAGACATGAAAAATCATTAATATAATTTAAAAATCACAAAATAAACACATACCTGAGTGTATTATATCATGGAGAAAAGTGGATCCATTGTGTATACATGGCCAATCGATCTTTATTTCTGATACCTCTTATGTAATCCACCATGAAAAAATGGAACTAGAATCCACACATGATGTTTGAACTATTCTTGCGTTTCTTCTATATGCAAAACATATAACACCTTTCCAAAAAAATAAATAAATGGTTAGAGTTAATTTTTGGTAGACGTAATCAATAAGAAATAAAATTCAATTTTATACAAGAAATAGGTACCACATACCACTATTATTTCAAAAATTAATTTTTTGAAATTAATTTCATAAAAGAAAGTTATATTCTCATTTATTCTCTCATATAATTAGTTGTATTCACTATTATTGATATTTCTAGTTACACGTTATCTACAAATAAAAATTGAACCCTCATGTTATCATTGAAAACCAATTACTCCTCATCATATTAAGGGTGAAATGTTATATTAGTGGAAAGGGTTAATTCAATATTTATGTTCTCCACAAAAACAATGCATTAATTTTTCTTATTAATATATTTCAAATTTGTACATGCTATATCTTTCATACCCTCAAAACAAGACATTTCTTAAAAAATTTCACCACTAAAAAATCAATTTAATCAAACTCCACATGTAATTAAAAAATTTCATAGTAATTTTAATTTCAAAATGAATATCCATTTCATTAAATATTTTATGTTCAATTTAAATGGATTGAATGAAAATATTTAGATATAAAAATTCTGTGTTTATTAAGAATTTTTAGTAAGGAGGTCATGTGAGAGATGTTTACATAAAAATTATGAAAACAATGGTTTTCCATCAGTAATGAAAAGGTTTTTAGACTTTGACTTGAAAGAATTCAGTACAGCTTTTGATGAAAAATAATATGTAGGAAACAAAACCTTTATTTCCAATTCAACATGGTCTTCATCATTTCCAGTTTTGATAGACATGATTTTTTTGGGGGGGGGATCAAAATCCTTCCAATGATTTGATCAGTGAGTCGAGTAATGAAAAATTTAATGAAGTTTTTATCGAATCTATGTAAAAACATGAGAAGTAATTTTCAGTGATATTGAGATTTAGGATATGATATTTATTGTTCAGGGATATAGAGTGGTCTATACAAACCCAAACATTCATGTTGAAATATTATATCATGCTGAAGTTAAATGTTATTAGTCCTATCCTGTTTCTAACATAGAAACAAATACTTTTTCCAACTTATTGAGAAGTGTGATCCTATATTTTTTTTATTCATCTTAATTTGAGTTTTTAAATACTAGGTAATATTTTTGGGTGACTATTATTCTCCAAAAAAATTAAATGAGTTAACCCATCCAATTGGGAATGTAGAAGGTGAGATTTTGTGTTATCTTATAGATCTAGACCGCAGGCCTAATACAACTAATCTAATATTATTTGATGATGTTTAATTTTCTTAAATATAAAATATTATTAATAAATAATGATTGTGTTTTACTTATATCACATAAGGGATATAAATCACGGAATTTTTTGTGATGGGAAATATTCTAAAATGATTCTGCCAATTTCTGGACCAGATTCGTTATATTACGTGTATAATTATTTTTCCACGAATTTGATATGTTAGAAAAATATATTGGGGATTCATCCCAGGCTTCACCTAAGGATGTTTTTTCTGATATTCTCTTTAGGATTTTAGTTAGTTGTTTGTAGTGATTTTTACAACCATTTCTTTCTTATTGATTATATCATGTGTGGGGGAGAGTGTGGGTGAATAAATTATGAGTGAAACTTTTCATTACTGTGATAGTACTATAATATTAAATTTGAAAGTAGGGTTTCTCAATTAATTTGTTTAATTTAATGATAATGGTTATTATTAACAGAGAATAAAACATTCTCAATGTCTCGAGATATTTCTATGACATGTTGAATAAAACATTCTCAATGTTTCGAGGTATTCCTACGACATGTTTTTTCAAATGAGTTGATTAGTGAACAAAAAATTATTCTTACAAAAAAAAGTTATGTTCTTGATAATGATACATATTACACACAATATAAACATTGATAAAAAAATTAGGGTTAAATACTGTTTGAATACATTAAATTAATTAATGCATGGAAGGAAACCTATGATTCCCTGGTTTTAATATTTTACTTTTTTTTAAATAAATAATTCCTTATATATTTTGTGCCTCTATATGTTGGTGAACCATGTTTCTAGAGTTTCATTAGTACAATTTTACTCATGATGTGTTATTTTTGTGTTAATGTGGCTGGTTACCATAAAAAGATAGAATGTTAGATTTTGATATGGTTTAACCAATAGTATTGTCGTTTTGAATTTAAATGACAAAAGGAGGATAAATTTTTATAGAATAGGATAAAAATTATTTCAACATTAACATTGGTAAATTTTAAATAATGGAATATAATTTAGATCTATTCATTTTATAAGAACTTTTACTTATATCCAGATAGAAATTTCATTTCCTTAAACAGAGGTTACAAATTTGATTCACAAGAATGAGAAAAACTTCTACAAATCTATGAAGAATTTATTTATTTCCTTCTAATATGTATTAATATTTTTGTTTGTTCCATTAAATTCCTTGCATAAATTAACTATTTATGTTTTTTATTTTATTCTAAAATATTTTTTTAATCTATGTTGGTCATTATTTTATTTTATAGTTCCCCTGTTTTTTTAAATTTCTTGATTAATTTTTTCTCTTTTTTGAAAATTATTAATTGTCTTCAATAGTATCTTGTAAAATTAAATAATTTCTATTTATATAATTTTACTGTTATGTAGTGGGAAATAATAACATTTTTCATGTTTTATAAATTTTTATATGTTGATTTTTGTGTGGAAAATGTTTTTTTAAACTTTGTTATCACTCCTCAGAACTAAATTTTTATATGATTCATTTCAAGGTCATTTTCAACTAAACTAGATTAAATGTTTCTCCTACCTTTGATTCATAAATTGAGATGTTTTGTTGATTAAATTATACTCAATGTTTCTAAATTTTGAAATACTATACTTCATTAATAACCTATTAAACCTATAATGTTTTCAAAATTGTGAATTTTTAAGTGATATTTTTTCTTAAAATTGAAGGATTTGATGCCACATTAAAGAGAATAACTATATTACCTTATGTATTTAATTGGGAACTTCATTTTACATTCCCTATTGAAAAAAATATTTTCGTAAGACACTATGAAAATTTAAAACAATAATATTTGATTTTGAAATTTTAATTTATCCTTTCACTCACAATATATATATATATCCATTTACATTATGAATTAGAAAATCCTAATACATGTTTAACCCATTATTTTATTTTGTTTATTATTTATTTGTAAACATTTGGATCAGTTGTCTATTTAAACAAAATGATAATTATTCCACCCTAATAAAAATGAGTATATTTATTATAAATTATTAAATTATGTGAGTTTGTTCCCCTAGAGGTAAATAGAAGTTTGGGCTTTTAGTTGGGTAAAAATATATTTTGTAAATATTCTCATAAAATTTTCAATTTTAAACTATATTATAAATACAATAAATAATTTTTAATTGAGGAAATTTAATTTGAAAAGGTATTAACATTTTAAACTTGAAATAATCCATGTGGTAAAATCATATTGAAAATTTATTTTATTGGCATTTCAATAATTCTATTTTGAGACATATTATATACCATTGAATATGTATAATGGATTACTTAACGAAAAAAATGTTTTATGTAATGTTCAAATTTATGTTTCATAAATTAATTATGTTTTTTGACATCTATATTTTGGGAATTTATTGTATATTTAGTCTATAAATAATTTTTTTTGAATTTTATAGAATATTCAACATTTTTAAGTAATTTTTGTGATTCTTTAAAAAAAATTCTAAAAGTAATTAACTTTATTTCTCAAATGATAAAATTTTCTTATACTAATTTTCATAAATTTTCAGAACATGTGTTTTTCGATTATTTTTTTGATTCTATTTTTGGGATTTAATTTTAAAAATCAATCATATATTATTCTAGAATTTAATTTCTTCACAGAAGGAATTCATTTATTTCTAGAAATACAATATTTTTATTTTTTTTGAATTTTGTTTCATGTTTTAAATATTTTAGTTTTTACAAAGTGTTGATTGTTTTTATAAAAGAATCCAATTTAGGGACTTTTTATGTTGATGTGACGTACCACATTGTTATATATATAATTCTAGAGGGGAAATCACATATCCAATTTACAATTACCAAGGATTTATCCAATTCAACAATATTCACATAGGTTTATTTTTGAAGGTGTCTATATATCCAATTTTTTTAGGAGGAGTCAACATATCTAAATTAAAATCTAATATCCATCTATATAAAATCATAAGGAGTATAAAAATATCCAAATTCATATACAATAATCAAGTATTCAGAATGTGAATTTCCACATTACCAAATAAGGACAATCGAGCTCATAATCGATGATCAAGGGATGACTTGGATTGAAATTGAAATATGATTCGTAGAATTTAGGGAAAATAATAAACTATTAAATTTGAATCATGATATAAAATCTAAGTATCCCAAACTATTGAGAAATGAATGATGAAATAGAGCGAAGTGAGCTAGATCCAAATCCATTGACATTTTACAAATATGGTAAACGCAAAATAAGATTCAATGGAAGATTAAGATTCACTAAATGTTTTCAAATGGTTACTTTTTTTTATGTTTTATCCATATTTTATGGATGATTTGAATCTAGTTATTTACACTCATGTTTAGATAACTAGTGCATTTTAGATCCGATGGAAAACATGAAAACAAATTTTCATTTGAAGAGTATCCACAGACTATGATCTAAAGAAGAAAATTCATTCCCAAACAAGGATAATTAATTCCATGACTTATTGAAAGGGAAATATCAGATTTTAAGAACCTCATTTGGGTTTTAAAAAGAGACAGAGCTCTACTCAGGTTATGTTGAATGAATATCAAATTCATCAAGCACAATTATGAATCTTGTTTATGGTGAAAATTAAAATTGAATGATAATATTTATTGATTTTTGGGGGTCATTCCTTATAAAGTTATAGTTGATAAATATATTGGATGTATTAGTATACCCTACGGTTCTAGCTTCATGCTCTAATGGTGGAACTGACAACATTCTCAATGAAATAACTATGAGAGATTGATGTAACAAATATGTAGTTGGGGGAAAAAATATTATTTATTTTTGTGCTTATAGTCATTATTAGTGCTCGAGATGAAGAATTTAAATGGGAGTATATGTGATTTTTATGTCATGCAAGGTTTTAAACATAATATTGAACTGGTGAGTTGATTTGTTTTGTGGGAGTAGTTATTCCTATAATTAAGGCAATGAAAAGTGTTTTAGTGAGATAATAGGATAAATATCCAAATAATCTTGAAGAATAAGTTTTGAAAATTTTAAATAACCTACATAGGTAGTTAATGACTGATAAAATCTTGGAATACTACCAGGTTCATGCCGATCTAGAAGCACGAGTATTCATTAATTATTTTCAAGGGAATTTTTTCGACGCATGTATGTCATAGGAATTAAAGTTGAAAATCCTTGGATCTACTACTAACTAGAAAAATGTTTTGTGATAAATTCCATAAGAAAATATAAATAATAATAATAATCAATATGAACCATTAACTAGAAAGAGGAGAGATAAAAATAGTGTGGAACGGGATGAGAGAAGAGATTATATTTTGGAGCCTATGTCATAACTTGTGGTGGGAACATTCTCGAAGAAGAAATAATTGGATCATTAGCTATAGGAAGAAATATATATTGAAATATATGTATCATTTATCTTTCTCCAATTTCTATATTATTTTTTTTACATAAATTTTCATGAATATTTTTTTATTATTGTTACTTTAAAAATAATTTATAAATATCCTTTAGGAGAATAAAATTTAAAACGATTTATAACCACAATATATTTTTAATTTATTTTACATAATTGTGTATATGTAAAATTATACAGTGTTATTAAAATTTTTATACATGAAAAACATTTCCACACAATTATTTGTACCAATATGACACAATTCTTTATCATTTCACTTTTGTGTATCCTTAAAAGTCTGGAATATTTTAAAAGGATGATAAATATATTCTCCATTAATGAAAAATTATTTTCATAAATTTTATTTATGTATCATATTTTATTAAAATTAATTTTATTGTGGATTCACTTAATGACAGTTAGGTGTTTTGCTGAACTTTATTCACAATCACTGAAATGTTCTTTATTTATTTGATGAATAAATATAAAAATAATTTTCAATAAAACCTAGAGAGTATGATCCCCCTAATGATATAAAATTTCATTCTACCTCCCTCTATCATTTTAGATATATTAAAACAAATATCACATCACCACTTCCAATGTTTCATGTTTTTTGTTTGTTTTTATTTTTTTGGTTACATTTTTATTTACCCTTCCTTATAGAATAGATTATCCTACTCCTTACATCACTAGTTAAGTAGGTTTTTAATATAATTAACTTTTATTTAATTCAATTTATTCGACATCAATGACAATCAACTATGATACCTCATTTGATCTAAGATTGATGACCCTACAAAATGTACACATTTTCACCTTCTTGGTTTTTTATACTTACATGAGGTAATTTTTACATGTCATGTTATATTTGAAAAAAAATTTAGATAGTAATCATCACTTTGGTCTCTTACATGTGACCTTAAACTAATAACCATGATGTAGTAAATTTTTTAACAAATAGAAACATAAAAGATTTTATCTTTTTGAAAAAAAATTACTAACATTGGAATTTGATTATATTTTAAAATTTGTTTATTTATGATTATTTTAATTAAGAAACACTCATTATATTAAATATAAATTAATGTAATCTATATGATCCCAATAAAAGATGAATTTTTATGACAGTAAATATCAATAAATATGAAAAAGAAATTAGTTGAAAATCATAAAATAGTGACATAATCAATGGTCAATTATTCAATCATTAATCAATTAATTTCATCAATTAATTAAACATTAAATTGTAAAAGGAAAAAATTATTAATTCTTCTTGGATGAAAAATTGTTCCTAAAAAATTAAATCTATTATTTCTAGAAAAACTAGTCTATAAAAATTTTAGAGAAAAGCCGCTTTAATGTAGGAAAATAATTTTACACTTTTATAAGTGTTATGTTATTAGTGTTTTATTTTTTATTTCATCCATGTTGGGTGATCATCCACTATATCCATATTATATTATATAATCTCTCTATTAAAATGTCCCAACATGTGCAAGTATAACTTTGAGGGTGCTCAGACCCTTCATAAACATCCATTTATTTTTAAATCCACTAATAATATTTGATTTTAGGTACAAATCCAATCAAACTAATTTTTGAAATTAGTTATGAGATTATTTAATTATTTGAGAAAACCCCTATTTAATGACACATGATTAACATAAATTAACATTACATAACTTTTTTGGAATACTTTAATCATTATATAAACAAATCCCCAGATGCCGTAATTGCTCTAGTGCCTTCGGAAACATGGAAACACTAACACTAGTACATAAGTGTTTTATATTATCTACCAATAGGTCCTTCATTACTAGAACCCTTTCTTGAAACATCATACCTAATACATATCATCATAACATGTGTAAGGAAACATTAAAAAGGGTGAGTTCAGGTGATTATTAGGTTTAAACAGGGGATACATGTAAACATGAACATGAGAATAAGGTTATGAGAACGTGATAATAATATTAGAAGATCATAACATGCATATAAATGATAATAAACATTGATAATGGCATAAAAATTTTCAGTTCATAAGTCCTGAATCATATGAAAAAATAATAATCCATAAAATCATTAATAAGAATAAGACATGGAATTATGGCATATATAAACATCTGATATCATCCTCTATAAATCAAGAAGAATTTATTGTAAAAACGGTAAATTTCCATGTAATTTTTTTAATTATATGAGAATTTTAAGAGTCCTCAAAAATTAAGGGCGTGTGATTCTAAGGACTAGTGTGCCCGGACTGAATTTCGGAATGTTTTTAGGTACATTCAGAAAATGTGTGAGTTGGGTTTTGTATCTTCTGAACCGGTGAATGGAATTGAAATCTGAGGGAACCGTTGAACTCGCAGCACCGATATTCGCTTAATAAGACCTTTACCTCAATTTTAGTTGGTTGATGTTTAAAGTTAGTATTCGTATTTTTTGTGGAAATAAAAATAAAATAAAGAACTAATTTTATTTTATTTTTGAAACCTCACTTTTGGAGTTCTGGACGTGGGGACCACCGAGCCTAGAAAACCCCCATTTTGAATCATGGGGGTCGGGACTACTCGAACCCATCTTAATGGGGGGAAACCATTCAAATATCTATTTAATTAATTGAGCCAACTAAAATTAATTAAATGTGTCAGCTTTAATTGTGCCAACATGGAATAAAATTGATAAACCTATTTTAATTTATATTTCCTCCTCTTTACCTTTGAGAGGATTGGTTTGAAAAATGAATTGGGAGAGATCCTTGGAGAAAATTATATAAAAATTTCCTCCAATCGAAGAATGCCCTCTCCAATGAAGAACATACTCCGGAATCGATGAACGAGGAAGATGCTTGAGCCCAGATCAAAAGCATCATGCGGAAGCGACGAACGTCGACGTCACCATCCCTAATGACTTCCTCTTCTTCCTCATGACATCTTACGAAATCTAATAGAGGTAGGGTTTGTTTTTTTTAATACAACTTACCCATTCTTGGAATTCTTCATGATTCAAGAAGAAATAAGTCGCTGCTACCATTCTAATGTGGAGGGTTCAGGCCAAACAAACACGGCCCGACCACTCCGCAACCATTGTGGATTGTGGTTGTTCTAAATCAATGGCGATGTCCCAAGATGAGAGCGAGTTTTTATAGAATAAAGAACAATCCACAAGGGATCACCCGGTGACCCAAAGAATGTCGCTGATGATAGTGCCAGCGACCGACACTGGTGGGGCTCAGGAACGGTGTGCGGCACTCCGGCCGGTCGCGACAATAGTGGCGACACGACCACACAGCTGGAGAAGGGCCGTGAACCGTCAGCCGTAGTTGAATTGATACGGTGACCAATGCATGGTTGGCCATGTGTTGGGGAGGAGGAAGCACAAGCCCGCGCTGCCGGGCTTGTGGGAGCCGCGGCACAAGGCCACGGTGGAAAAGTCTGGGCGGCCAGCTCGCTGCCGACCACAGGTGGGGGCGCGCCACGCGACCGCGCCACGCAGAAGAGTCTCGCTATCTGGCCATTCGAGGAGCTGAGTGGGCTGTACCTAGAGGGCAGTGTCGGATCCAGGGTCAGACCCAGGGTCGGACACAGGGTCAGACCCAGGTCGGGTCGGACCGGACACGAACAAAATTCGACCTTTTTTTCTTTTTTGACCATAACATGAGCTACGGGTGTCCGTTTGACGAACCGTCTTCAGCCCCAAAAACCTATGATCAAGAAAATCCTTTTAGTATAACCCAGTTGAGTTTTTCATACAATTTTTTTATGGCTGTGTTGGATCGGACACGAATCCAACAGTCCCTCGGGACTAAAATTCCAATAACTTACAGATCGGGCACCCGATGGATGGACCATCAATTTCGTAGAGAACCCTTTTATGTGGAGATCCTTTGAGATAATTTTTGTGGTAATTCATTGATGTTGGAGTATCGAATTATGGCTTGAGGAGCATACACTCCTAGAATTAGGTGAGGTTAGTGCAGGAACCTTGTAGCTGGTTGTAACATGAGAACGGGATCCTACGTGGGGCTGTGCTTTGGGATACTACGTGGGTCTATGTTCAGGAGTCTCACATGTATCCTCTCTAGTAATCCACATTGGAATACTCTAGGATCCTACATGGGTCTGATGTACTAGGATCCTACATGGTTTCAAGATTTAGGATCCTATGTGGGTTTGAGGATTTAGGATCCTATGTGGGTGTGCCTCTTAATAGAGTAAGATGATTCAGTAGTTACAACTAATCAACTATACTGCTGTACCTAATCTATAACCTATGTGAGCAGAATCTTTACCTTTTTTGATACCATTGTGGTATTCTTCTATATGGCATACCATTTTGGTACTTAAATTCATGGTGATTCCTTTGTGGTATTCTTTTGTGTGGCGTTGCCTTTCTGGTACATAACTTTTTTGTCTTACCTTCGAGGAATTCCATCCCTTGTGGAATAGTTGTTTCATATTTTTAGATGTGCCTTGTGTTTCCTCAGGAATGAGATGGGTATAAATGATAACTTAGGTATATTTATGGGAATATACCTAAGTAGGGTTGTTTTTTGTTTCCATAATTTTTTGATTATCCATTGTAGATTTTTTGAGACCTTTAAGGGTTTTGAGGTCCCTACGGAGTATTGTTATACTCACCCCTACATGGGTTATGCCCGCACCTTATTTTGTTTTGTGCAGACGATGGACATAATTGATAAAGGATTAGGGTACTAGGTCTGTAGGTAGCTCAGAGGTGGACATTAGACAAGGTATACCACAGAGACAGCCATTCAAGAGCTTTAACAACCCTTCAGTTAGGATCTTTGGAAGGTATTCCTAGGAGCTGATTCATATTACTTGTACTTTTTATTTTTCATGTACTTTCCAGTTGGGATTTTATTATGGCCCTTTTGTCATAGTATACACACCTTGTTTACTATATAGTTTACTTGCTTCATATATTTTTCTGTGATAGGAGGTGTGTGTTTATAGGTTATAAAGGCAATGCATTCTCAGTTTTAAAGAATACCCCTTTTGGTGCTAGTGGTCAGCCCCTGGATTGTGGGAGGTGGGCTTGGCGTAGTCATGGCACGGGCCCCAAGGGACAGGTTGTGACAAATTGGTATCAGAGGGGTCGGTTCTACAATAGAACATTGGACTCTGATCATTTTAACGACAATAGTGTTAGGTTTAGTGAGTGTGGTTATCAGTTTAGGGAATCTAGTGTTGGTGCGGCGGATGATTTATCCATAAACTAGGTCCTCGACATCCGATTTCAGACTTACTGCATGAAAACACTTATTGTGTTTGTGTTTCAAAAAATTTTCTTTGTGATCTCTTTGATTTAGCTCCCCAGGTATAACTTATTGACCGTGGTGCACCTATTTATTTTTAGGATGCATCCATGTAGACAACTAGAAAGGGTTCCGGGTATAGTACGTGATCATAGGCCACCGAGAGACAAGGCCGCGGTGTGTGGTCCTCTTTCAGTAAAGCCTCCAGCAGAGGAACCAGCGGTAACAATACTCGCGGGGCCACCAATTCCACCAGCCCCATCAGTCGATTATGCACACCGCTTTAGTGTGTTGAAAGAGTTCCAGCACCTGAGGCCACCCATGTTCAAGGGTCATACATGCCCACAAGCTTCTAAGGATTGGTTGGAGGTTGTGGTGAGATTCTTCCAACTTGTAGGGAAACCAGCTAATCTCATGGTGATCCTTGCCACCATTCTTCTACTGGCAGTAGCAGGAAGATGGTGCGGATTTATGCTACAGGTTCATGATGAGGTGACACTTCTCGGGGCATACATTGAGAGACTCTTTTAGGAATAGTTTCTCCCAGCGGCCCTTCATCCATTACACATACAGGATATTCGTTATCTATAGTAGAGCGTCATGATTGTGGGTTAGTACTTAGAATGGTTCACAGACCTCTCACGCTACTCCACAAATATGGTGCGGGACCCATTCATTAGGGCACAGACCTGTGAGTTAGGACACATGCGGGATATCAAGGCATTGTTGATTTCTCTCAACATCCCGACGCAAGTGGGGGTGTTAGAGTGAGCCCTCTTAGTGGAGTGTTTTCTTACTGAGTAGTCACCAGCAACGAGACCCACCACCGGATGCCACGTAGCGGAGTCTTCTATAGCTGGCAGTAGACTGATGTCACAGAGTTCCAAGAGGACAAGACCTATAGGTGGAAGACCGTAGGATTCAAGGTCTGCTGTGTGGGGCACCAGAGATAGATCTAGTCATGCGAAGAGTAGGCAGTGTTACGCATGCAGTGGGATAGATCACATGGCTCAAGGCTACCTGACATACCATACGAATGATCATAAGACAGTAGAAGGACCACCCACCCAATGATTGACATTCAACCGAGGAGGACTGTAGGGATCATGCGAATGTGGAAGATGATCTGGTCGTGCAAGTGGTGGTGGGAGATGATTTGAGGTGTTACCGCCATCACCACCAAGTGGTCCACCCCAACAGCAGTTAGTAGGTGGACAGGGGTGATCTTAGCTCCAGACAGCTGAGGCCTACAATCACAGCACTCTAGAGATGAAATGAGGTATGATATGTGTCTACTTCACCTTAGCTATAGTACATAAGGACACATATGTCAGTCATTCATTTATTGACACTGCCCTCGTTCGAAGCTCAGAGAGTCCGGTGGAGCCGTTGGCTCGATCCTAACTGCTAGGGACTCTTAAGGGATAGGATTTGACGATTACACATTGGCGCCGGAAGTGTGAGCTCACTCAGGGAGGTGATAGCATGGGCTAGGATCTCTTAGTAGCGGCATCGAGTCCTTGTGACGTCGTCTTAGGTATGGATAGGTTATCTACAGCCCATACTCAGAATTACTATATTAGGAGAAATGTGTGGTGTATCCAAGAAGATGGGACTTCATTTAACTTCACTGGAAAGAAGGGTTCCTTTGAAGAACATGACGAACATACCTGGAGGAGAGTGAATCTGATTAGTCATTAGTTGGATAGCCTTACCCTCGGAGCGGTTGATGTGGAGAGTCTGAGTTATCTTGTAGTGGTGGACGAGTACATGGATGTCTTATTTGATGATGTCCAAGGTCTACCTCTATGTAGAGAGGCGGAATTTTTCATTGACATGTACCCTGGGATTACACCAATATCTACACCAGTATATCGAATGTCTCTTGTAGAGCTTCATGAGATGTGGGTACAGCTGGAGGACTTATAAGGGGAGGGATTCATATGGCCTGATGTTTCTCCTTGTGCAGCCCCAATTTTTTTCACAAATATGATGGATGGTAGATTGAGACTATGTGTTGACGATCGATGCCGGAACCAGTTGACCGTGAAGAACAAGTACCCACTCCCAAGGATTGACTACCTCTTGGATCAATTGAAGGCAGTATCGTTGTCCTCGAATATAAACCTCAGATCAGGCTATCACCATCTCATAGTACGAGATGAGGATGTGCAGAAGATGACTTTCAGATGTTGATATTGTCATTATGTGTTTTTGGTCATGTCGTTCGGTGTGACCATCACTCCAGCAGTGTTCATGGGACTCGTTAACAGGATCTTTCAGCCATACCTTGATCACAATGTGGTAGTCTTGATCAATGACATATTTATATACTCGGCTAATGAGGAGGATCATGCCTATAATTTGAAGATAGTTCTGTACACACTCCAAGAGCACCATATTTATGGTAATCTCTCGATGTGCCAATTCTGGATCCGAGAGGTTCACATTCCGGGACATGTCATCTCGGAGGCTATAGTTGTGGTGGATCCAAGGAATATTGAGGTATTACTTTCTTGGGATCCATCCAAGAGTGTGACAGAGGTATGGAGTTTCCTAGGTTTGGCCGGATATTATCGTAGGTTTGTGCCATATTTCTCTATAGTTTCAGCACCTTTATTGGTATTGATGAAGAAGGGGAAATCCTTCATGTGGTCGGAGAGATGCCAACAGAGTTTTCAGGAGTTGAGGCAGAAGTTGACTGTGCCATCATCTTGAGGCTACCGGAGGAAGGCGTTGGGTATTTAGTCTACTGCGACTCATCATGGACCAGACTCGTATGGGTCCTGATTCAAGAATGAGAAGTGATTGCATATGGCTCTCAAAAGCTAAGACAACATGATAAAAACAATGCTACCCATGACCTGGAGTTAGCAGCAGTGGTCTTTACCATGAAGATGTGGCGACATTACTTGATGGGAGAATGTTTTACAGTCTACTCTTATCACAAGAGTCTCAGTTATATCTTCTCTTATAAGGACATGTACCTGAGACAGTAGTGTTGGCTTGAGTTCCTCTAGGACAATGACTTCGAAATAGCTTATACTCTTGGGAAGGGGAACATTTTAGCAGATGCACTCAGCAAGATATATGGTATACAACTGCTAGGTGAGGCGATGGAGAAGTTTCCCGCTTTATGGATATCCTTTGTGGAAAGAGATGGAGAAGCTTTTCTTCTGTCTCTTACAGTCTCTCCCACACTTATTTAGTGATTTAGGGAGGCGCAACGTGGGGACACTGACTGCGAGGCTCGGCGTGCTCAGATATCCATAGGACAACCACCTAATGTAATTTTTGATGGTGGGTAGCAAGTTATCCTCTTAAGAGGATGTACTAGGGTACCCGTGTCACATTGGGAGGAAGTGTTGAAGGAGATCCAAAAATCTCCTCTAGTAGTACATCCAGGAGTGGAAGAGATATAGTAGGATCCCCAAAGACAGCACTAGTGGCCAGGAATGAAGAAAGCAGTAGTAGAGTTTGTCTCTCAGTGCGACACTTGTCAGAAAGTGAAGGTGGAACATCAGGTACCAGCAGTATTACTTCATCCATTATATGTCCTATAGTGTAAGTGGGTTGAAAAATACATGGACTTAATCACAAGACTTCCATGTAAGTTCAGGGGTCATGATTCTATCTGGGTGGTCATCAACCGACTAACCAAGTCGGACCACTTCCTACCGATCAAAGATCATGGTTTAGTAGAGAATAAAGATGCCTCTATGGGAATAAGATTATGCAGATACATGGAGTTCCCTGAACTATTTTCTATGATCATGTTGCACATTTCACTTTCTAGATATGGAAGGGGTTTAAGTAGGCTTTTGGGACGCTTCTTTGTTTGATCGTCGCCTTCCATCCTCAGACGAATGTCCATAATGAGTGGACCTTTCAGAACCTCAAGGACATACTGCATGGTTTCGTCCTCAACTTTGGTCACAACTGGGAGGATCACTTTCCCTTGGTGGAGTTTTCATACAACAACAGCTATCACTCAACCATTGGGATGACACCATACAAGGCTCTATACGACCAACCTTGTAGATCGCCTTTGTACTGGACTGACCCAGGCTAGTCATCACGCATGGGACCAGAGATGGTTCGAGCTACCACAGAGAAGGTTCATATCATCCAGGAGCGGATTAAGACTACACAGAGTAGGTCGGAGCCTTATTCCGATAGGAGATATATACATCTAGAGTTCGAGGATGGTGACCATGTCTTTCTATAGGTCTCACCTCAATGAGGTTTGAGAAGCTTTGGTCGGGCCGACAAGTTATCTTTATGGTTCATCAAACCCTTTCAGGTCCTCAATAGAGTTGGTGAGGTGGATTACCTCTTAGATCTTCCACCTCAGTTTCATTGGGAGCACAACATTTTCCACGTATCCCAGTAGAGGAGATACGTGCATGACCCATCTCATGTCATCGACCACAACGAGCTGGACATTGATGATGGGGAAATGTTTATGGAGGATCTAGTAGAGATTTTGGATTGATAGAAGTGGGTCATTCATGGGCGGTCGATTCCTTTATTGTGTGTATTTTGGCAGCACAAGAACCTCCATAAGAGCACATGGGAGCGGGAGGCTCCGAATCATACTCAGTACCCCCAATTGTTTTCATAGTTTTTTTGTTGTGGCTTTAGAGGACGAAAAGCCCTATGGTGGGGAGAATGTAAAGACCAATAAATTTCCATGTATTATTTTAAATTATACGGGAATTTTACGAGTCCACCAAATTTAACGATGCATGATTCCGAGGCCTGGTGTGCCCAGAGTGAATTTATGATCTTATTTTAGGTACGTTCAGTAAACACGCGAACGAGTTTTTGTAACGTTTGAACTGGTGATTGGAATTGAAATTCGAGGGCACTGTTGAACTCATAAAGCTGATATTCACTTAATGATATTGTCACCTCGATCACAGTTGGTTGAGGGTGAATGTTAGTTTTCATGTTTTTCATGGAAATAGAAATAAAATAAATAACGACTATTATTTGATTTTTGAAACCTCTCTTTTAGAGTAATAGTGGTAGGGACCACCTAGGAAAGAAAACCACCATCTTGAATCTTGGTGGTGGGGACCACTCAAACCCCTATTAATGGTGGAAAACCTTTCAAATCTACTTATGATCATTTGATCCAACTACAATATATTAAATGTGTCAGCTTTAATTGTGCCAATGTGGAATTAAATTGATAATCCTATTTTAATTTATATTGGATCCACATTACCTTTGAGATGATTGGTTGGAAAAGGAGAATTGGGAGAGTGCCTTGGATAAATTTGGAAAAAAATTTCCTCCAAATGAAGAACACACTCTCCAACAAAGAAAATTCTCCAGAATCGAAGAATGAGGACGACGCTTGATCCCGGATCGGAAGTATCTTGCGGAAGCGACGAACGCCGACGTCACCATCCACAATGACATTGTCTTCTTCCTCGTGACATATTACAATGAGAAAGTAAGTTAGGGATTATTGTTTATGAATACCCATTACCTTTTCACGACATTCTTCATGATTCAAAAACAAATATGTTGCTTACTACCATTATAAACCGTAGGGTTCGGGCCAAACGAACCCGGCCAGACCTATCTGCAACCTTTGTGGATTGTGGTTGTTTTAAATCAATGGTGATTCCCTGAGATGAGTGAAGATATATATGGAATGAAGAACGAGCCACCAGGGCGTTCCCGTTGACCCGAAGAACGTCACCGACGACCGTACCAGTGACCGACACCAGTGGGGCATGGGAACGATGGTAGGCACTCTGGCCGGCCATGAAGATGGCAGCAGCATGACAACACCACTGGAGAAGGGACGCGGCCTATAAGTTGTGGTAGAGTAGAGGTGGAGGCAAGGGCACGACCGACAATGTGATGGGGAGGCAGTGGCATACGTCCGCGCCGCCGGGCTCACTGTCGGCTTCTGGTGATGGGGCGGCACACCACAGCGCCACACGGAGGAGGCCAACAATCCGACCATTTGGGGAGTCGAGCGGGCCACCCAGCGCGGGTCGCGCCAGTGGGCTGGGCCAGATACATCGGGCCGGGTCAGACCTAGGGTCCGAACCGAGTCAACCCGAACTCGATCGGGTCGGTACAGGCCAAGTCAGGTCGGGTCTCTCCGACCGGGTCAGCCCAGACCCAGACCAGATTCAACAGTTTTCTCTTTTTTAATAATAACATGAACTACGAGTGTCCATTTGACGAACCTTCTACAGCGCTGAAAACCTTGGATCGAGTCGGTCCTTTCTATATACCCCACTTGAGATGTTGATAATGTTGAGGTATGTCCAGGTTGGATTGGACACAAATCTAATAGATCCCTAGAGACTAAAATATTAACAACATAAATATCAGGCGTCAGATTGACACACCCTCTATTTCATTGAGACACCTTTTACATGGTGGTCCTTTGAGATACTTCTTTGTGGGACATCGTGGTAGTTGGAGTATCGACATGTGGCTTGAGGAGAAAACCCTCCCAGAATCAAGCAATCTTAGTACGGGAAACCTGTAGCTGGTTGTAACATGAGAAAGGGATCCTATGTGGTTCTGTGCTTCTGGATCCAACATGGGTCTATGTTCGAGAGTATCACCCGGATCCACTCTAGGTATCCACTTGGGACTAATCTAGGATCCTACGTGTGTCTGTTGTACTAGGATCCTACATGTGTATTATGATTTAGGATTCTACATGGGTATGATGATTTAAGATCCTACATGGGTCTGCCACTTAATAGAGTAAGATGATTCAGTAGTTACAACTAATCATCTTTACAACTGTACCTAAAATATACCTGGTGCGAGCTGAATATTTCACTTCCTGGTGATACCATTAAGGTATTCTTCTGTGTGGCGATACCTTTGTGGTAATTACCTTCATGGTGATACCTTTGTGTTATTCTTCGGTGTGGTGTACCTTTGTGGTACTTACGTTCATGGTGATACCTTTTTGGTATTCTTATATGTGGCGTTACCTTTGTGATACATATCTTTGTGGTGTTTCCATCATGGTGTTCCTTATTTTGAGGAATAGTTGTCTGGGATTTTGAGATGGGCCTTGTGTTTCCTCATAAATGAGATGGTTATACTTGATAATGTAGGTATCAGTATGGGATTATACCTAATTAGGGTTGTATTTTGTTTCCATACTTTTTGGTTTATCCTTTTTTGATTTTGTGAGACCTTTGAGGTTATTGAGGTACCTATGGAGTATCATTATACTCACCCCTACACGAGCTACACCCGCACCTTGTTTTGTTAGGTGCAGACGACAGACAATACTAATAGAAGATGAGGGTACCAGGTCTGGAGGTTGCTCAATGGTGGTCATTAGATGAGGAGTACTATAGAGACATCCATTCGAGAGTTATACCTACCCTTCCGATAGGATCCTTAGTGGGTGGTCACAAGAGCTCTTTCAGATTACTTTTACTTTTCAGTTTTCTTGTACTTTTTAGTTGGGCTGGTATTCATGACCCTTTTTATTACTCTAAACACCATGTTTACTATATAGTTTACTTCTTTAGTATCTTTCTATGTGCTAGGTTGTGTGTGTCTATAGGTTATAAAGGCAACACCATCTCGGTTTTAGGGAATATGCCTTTTGGTGCTAGCCACCAGCCCCTGGCCTCTGGAAGGCGGGCTTGGGGTAGTCACGGCATGGCCCCTAAGGCACGAGTCATGAAATTTATAGAACTTATCAAATGAATTCATGGGAACTGTACCTACTAGGTGTGATAGAACAACATACCTAGTCATAGTCCTTTCCTTATAGGGGATCAAGTTTCCCCATCTTCCCATAATTGATCGGGTTTCCCTATCCTCCCATTGTGGATCAGGTTTCACAATATTGCATCTTTATGGTGACCATACCTACTAGGTGGAACACACCACCATCCCCAATCATAGTACTTTACATATAAGGGATCATGTTCTCGCATATTCACATAGTGTATTAATTACATCGACATGATTCATATCATTATATCATGAGATAAAAAACATTATTCAATGCATTTGGGGGAGATATAGGTCCTACCCATATCATAGTGAAATGATACATACATGTCCCACAAGATCATTAAAAATCATATCATAACCCATGAAATGAAATGGGTATTATAAACAAGTAATCATATCATAACCTATAGAAAAAGATAGAGGTTTCCTAATTATTACATCAAAATCGTAACCCATGGGAGGAAGCGGGTTGGAAAAGCATATATATCGTGGAAGAAAATATTGTTCCAGAAGAATCATTCTGTCAAATCATAAACCATTAAATAAATAATATTAATAGAACCAATGGATAATTTTATTGAAGGTAATGAGTAAAATCGACAGATGTTATCATGGATTTAAAATAACATATAAGGATATTTTGAACACATTTCTTGAGGTAAATATCCTTTCTTCTTTGAAAAAGTCATTTTAAATCATAAAACCTTTTGAAATCAATTTTCATAAAAAAACATGAAACTTATAAATAAATCATTAAAAACATTTTGGAAGCCTTGTTTTTTTAAAACATATTGTTAGAGCCTAAAAATGTTTTGAAAATATTTATCTATAGAAACATATAATATAATATTGAAATCATTTTGAAAACTATTTTCCTTAAAAACTTATAAATGAATCTTGAAAACCATTTAAACACCTTTTTCAATGAAAACACATTGAAATATTATAAAAAATCATAAAAAATCATAAAAATGTTTTGAAAACAGTTGCATTGAAAATTAATTGAAAACTTATATCTAAGGCTGGAAAATTACATAAAAACATTCTGAACATAGTTTTTTTTGAAAACTATTTTATAAATCATGGTTTTAAAAGAAAAATAATATATTATAGAGAGATTTAAATTACACTTACTTAAAAACACTTTCTATATCACATTATATAACAATAAGTGTAAAATTATACCAATACATTAATATATCAAGAATAAATAGAGGATAAAAAATTCGTGAGTGCTCTTGAGATATGGATCATAATATTTCATCAAAATAATAATAATCACAAACAATCATGAAAAGGTATGATATTGTTTCAATAAACTCTTACCAATTGGTATCTTTGAACCTTACTACCTCTTTAAAAAATTAAAATGACATTAAGAATAAAGTATCATTAATATAAGGATAATAATTATATGATATTGAAATGATAGTGTATACACCTCAGGAAAAAATATAGGTTCATAGCATGGAATGTGTCTCAAAGAAGAAAAATTGAGACAAAATTACTTTACTGGTTTGGTAGAATTTGAAACATAAAACCCATGAAATAAAGATCTCAAAATGGATTTTTATATACTGATAAATTTAACTATAAAATAATATAATTCATCCATTTAAAGTACAAACACCTTAAAAATGTAATGAGGGGTGAATAAAGAATGTATCTCATGAAAATAGAATGTGATATGAAATTCACTTACACTATGTCTTGACTCTCATAATACTTGTCCAAAACTCCTATATAATGAATATAAGTTTACTAAAAATATATAAAAAAACTCATATATATAATACCAAATATTGTATTATTGTGACTTTATATTACCCTCTTGTTAATAATTTTGAGTTAAGGTTATGCTTTAGTTAATATTTGCTTCATTCTTCGCATTTGTCTTCATCTGTTATATCACTAACCCCTATACATATATCATTATTTCCAGAATTTAAACCACGATAATAATATAATTTATATTCTTTACACATGTATTATGACAATAAATAGAATATATAAGTATTAAATTGAATACAACATTTACGGAGACGACATGTCATACATACACATGAATTTTGATTTTGATTTAATATTGTATTGAAATTAAGAGAGTAAATTAAATATATGTATTTACATATATATATATATATCATTTATATAGTATCATGATTTGATAATATATATCATATATCTTTAATAAAATAATTCATTAACACATTCCATTTAATCTGTGAACAAATCATATCCCTTTGAGGGGGGTAGTCTATACTTCCTCAGACAAAATTATAGTTTTTACACATAATTGAAAGTATAAAGGTATGTGCTATAAAATAATAATAGAAACAAAAAGGAATAATAAATATAATATATATCATATATAAATATAATGTTCATCATAATTATCACCATGATAGTTTTTGAAGTAAAAAATGAACAATCATCATTTTGTGATGTGGTAGTTTGTCGTATGCGTAAAAATTATGTTTATTACCAATTAGATGAAAGTGTGTGTAATTTTAGGTAGAAAAAATATAATAAAAACATCATAGTATATTTATGATTATAGTGTTCTTATGAAATCATGTAATAAGAATATTTTTGGGAGTGGGGAGTTGAAAGTAAAAGAATTGATCTTGTAGAAGGATGTTACCTATTCATTGGGTAACTCCATTTGATTTTCTCCAAAAGAATTCCTTGGATTAATTTATAAAAAAATTAAACCTTCAATGAGGAATATAAGGATTTTGTAAAATTTATTGGTCAAATATTATGTGAACCTAAGTCATTTGAGTGGTGTGAAGAAGTGGGAGAGTGTTTTCCTTTTATAGTAGAAGGGGAGTGGCACTCTTGTAAATACAAAAATGTATTCACTAATTGGTGGTATATCATACCTAATGTTCCTAAAAAATGGATAATAATGGATTAAATGGGAATCATGATTGATAATAACATCCAAAACTCAAAAATATGTGCTTTGTAATTATTTGGTTCCTTAACTTCTAAGTTTCCCTAATTACATCATTTTTGTTTTTATTAAGGAAACTAGTTTTAAAACCTATTTAGTTTAACAAAAATTCTACATTAAATTGAAAATTTTCTGGAAAATATAGATCCAATTAATTATAAATATGATATCAAATTTTAAAAATAAAAATAACCTTTCTTTTTAGAAATTAATTTTAAATCCAGCGCAAGTGATGAAAAAACTCTTTAAACTCATATCACGCTAAAAAGGTTTTTAAAATCTATGGGTTAATGTGTTAATTATAAAAGATACATTAGTCTAGTATTATATAATATTTAATATTTATTTACACTTACTTTTAATTTTTTCAATAATTAATTTTTTTTAATTTGAAATCATTTAATAATAATTATTAAAGATAAATTAACATTAATTTCAATTTTGACATTATTTATATAATTTTAATTTTAAATCATAAAAAATTATTTTAATTAAAATATAATGTCCTTAAATGTATTTAAAATGATATATTAATATAAAAAATTAATTGTATAAAATAATTATGTCAATTTACTTCTCTTTTAATATTTATAAAATCATTTATTTTAGTTAATTATTAACTAAAGAATGACTTTATTGGTGTTTCTTAGTCATTTTATGTAACTAAAACATCTCTAAAAATTTATGAAAAGTAATTATGATAAAAATAACCCTTTTATATTTGAAATTTATATGTATAAACGAAAATATGATTTTTTTACATATCTCAAAATTTTATAAATGTTAAAGGTAAGGAAATTTCTTTTTTGTATTTTTGCATAATTAACTTCTTATATAAGAAATTCAATTTAATAATATAAAAATAACCCATAAAATTTTAACCAATATAATATATGGTATAATTATTAACTTTAAATATGTTTATGGGAAATTTTCTTATTCATTTTGGCCCTTAAGATTTAGTTTACTCCCTTATTATGCACAATTTTACTTAATCACTATAATTAATTTTAATCACTTTCAGAAATATTATTCGTATAAAATTAAGATAATCTAATAAGACCACAAATATTATATCTATATCAATTTGGTATTTCCATTTTTTAAAATTGAAATAACATATGTGGGAAAATTATGTTTAACAATAATCTCGCAGACATGGTGAGAAAATGGGGTTTTAAAGAAAAAACATGAAAATAAATAAATAAGTGTTTATATATAATTTCAATATTAAAAATATTATGAATGTCAAAAATTAGATTAATATATTTATAATGGATCTATTTTTTACTTTAAAATCCTATCTAAAATATAATTAAACACTTATCAATATTTAAATGAAATGGTTGTTTTTAACAAAATTTCACTGATTTTAACTATTCACCAAAAAATGAAGCTTCGTGAAAAATAAAAAAATAACCCTAATATAATTTTATAATTATGAATTAAAAACTAATTTTATATTATAGAATTTAATTTCTATTGGTTCCTATAATTAATTTAATTATTATTCACAAAATTACATAAGAAGCAGTTTCTTTAAGAAAATAAGATTTTTAAACATATAAAGGATTTACGAAAAATTATATTTTTCATTATCGATATTATTTATTTGTATAAAACCATTTTAAAAAAATATTATAAAATTATGTATTATTTTTCCTATTACTATGTTTAATGGATCTGTAATAATTATCTCATTCAAAAAATTATAGAAATAAAATGATGTTTCATAGAAACTCTATGTTGTGTGTAATGCACACCAAGTCAGTGTTTACAATATCTCAATCCATGTTTGTTCTGTTTGAATGTAATATTTGACTTAAATAAATAAAATACCTCAATAAAAATTAAATCATTAAAAAAATGTCCATAAAAATAGTATGTCACATTCTACCCCCTTTAAAATGGATTTCAACCTTATAATTTGTTTGGGTTATCAACGGTTTAATACTTGAAAGATACATTCACATAAAAAACCATATTAAAAATTAATACTAAAACATACATTAAAAAATAAAGTTTTAATCATAATAGTTACACAATGTAACTCATATCTATGTTTCCATATAAGATAACATAGGTGAAAGGTGAAAACATGGACTTTGATGATAAATAAAAATATCATGTTCTGATAGAGAGTGATATATAACTTGGTCTAGAGAATGATATAAATCAAAAATCCATATATATGAGATTATCTTAGGTACTATTTCATCCACTAGAATATAAGGTCCTATTATAACCATTTTTATTTCAAGATCATTTTTCCTAGAGTTGAATATTTCTTATGAAAATATATACATTTATAATTTTAGGACAACCTCACCATTTGATGTTCCTAGATCTACTTCACCTCTTTCTCTAAAAGGGAGGTGAATTTTTCCTTCCTGGAGTTCTAAAAGATCATGAGATTGATTATATTATATACAATTTTTTAGCACTGATCATGAACACAAGTTTGTTAAAATAGGTTATCCAATATTCATAATTACTCATAGGGTGAGACAATAATTTTTTCTCACAAACTTCATTCGATGATTAACTACATCATTCCTTAAATGGTTAATCTTATAACCCAAACAGAATATGAAAAATACAAAACATTAGAAATAAATTCCTGAAATGGACGTTCAAATTGATCCCTTGTATATCATAAAGTAGATCTTTGGGTTACATTACTAACATTTGAATATCTGTATCATGTATTCTCTTGAAACATAGTAGTAATGTGAGTTACCAGAAATCCTTTTGGAAAACATGAATTCATCATTAATCCAAATATTACTGGATATATTCCATGAAAATTTAGTATTTATAAATTATTACATAAAATTATATTTCAATAATTCTTTAATTGTTTGTAATGTTATTGATACTATCAAATTAACTATATCCAAATCAATCATCACTTTATCCAAGCTACACAAAATTTTATCAATATCTTTCTCACATAATGGTTTACCTTCCCATAATAAAAATGTCACTTTTATAAGTATTCATCTCAATTAAGCATATATTTTTCAATATATATTGAAAACTTATACATATTTTAATTAAAAAACATAAATACTTCATTAATCTATCTTTATTCATAAAATAGTACTCAGGATTCATCAACTTAATCCTTAATACATTTTTTCTAGAATATAAAATATTAATCATTTCATAAAGTTGGTCGACAAAAATGTAATCCTATTTTCTTATATTTAATGTAAATAATACAACATGAACACCACATACCTTTCATATATCATTTTCTTTCTCTTTATCTTTAAATGTATAACCAAAACTCATACCACTATCTAGATTCTATTTATGAGATTTCCACTTATGAAATAAATAAATGTAATGAACATTCAATGTTAACCATGTTAATTATAGTTCTATCTAATTACATAAACTAGAAATCATATTTTGAGAAATAATAAGAATATTGGGGTACCATATAATCCTAAAAAATTACTTATCTGGTATAAAAATCATTGCTCACACATCATTAATCAATGACACATTAGGTATATTATTCTAAAATCTTTTAGTATGGTTCATAAAGTGCTTGTGAATTCCAAAATCATATGGCCCAAGTGTGTCCAACCAGGTGTGCGTAAGGACCGTTGTTATTTACTAGGTTATGTCGACTCAAGTCTAACACAGCTTGTTGAAGTTATTACTCATAGGTACATCTATGACAGATCCACATCAACATATAATATTTAGATAAGGATGCAATTCTTTTAATTCACTCACTTTATCATTTACCAATTTTTTTTATTTTTCCCTAAATATTTTCTCATCCTTATACTTATCATTAGAGACATCCCTAGAAATCACCTTAGAAATGTTCAAATAGATCTCAAAAAATTTTCCCAATCTTATTTTCTATTGTTTTACTAAACATTCACTTTGATACCAACTATAAGAACTCTTTCATGACATACATTAACATTAAATAACTATTATGGAATACATTAACAATTATATAAACTGATTCCCAAATACCATAATTGGTCTCTTTCCTTTGGAAACAAGTCACGAAAAACACTAGTAATTAAGAAAAATACATTATATCCCACTAAGTTCTTCTTGACCAGAACCCTTCTTAGATACATCATACATAATAAATATCTTCATAACCAGGTAAAGGAAACATAAAAAGGGGTGTGTTAAATTCTATGTAAGGATAAACAAGGGATATATATAATCATAAACATGAGAATATAGGTATGAGAACATGATCATAACCTTAGAATATCATACCCTCCATATAAAATATAATAAACTTGTAAAATGGTATAAGTCTTGTACATTCAGAAGACATGAATTATAATAAAATAAAGAACACAATCCATTAAATCATAACATATGAATAATACATGTAATTACTGCATACATAAACATGTGACATCATCCCCTATAAGTCAATTCACATAGATAGAACTTGACAAGGCACTTCATGCGAACTACACCTACTGGACAGGACACCCCACCATCTCTAGTTGTAGTACATTCCTTAAAATGGATCATGTTTCCCCATCATCCCATAATCTATTAGATTTCCCCATCTTCCCATTGTAAATCGGGTTTCCACATCTCCTAACATTATGGGGAATACAATTACTGGGAGGGACACACCACCATCCCTAATTGCAGTCCTTTACATGTAAGGGATCGGGTTTCCCTATATTCCTATAGTGAATTAATAACATCTAATTGATTCACATCATTATCTCATTAGATATAAATATTTAACCAATGCATTAGAGGTAGATATAGATCCCACCATTGTCATAGTGAAATCATACATACATGTGGCACAAGATCATTAAAAATCCTATCATAACCCATGAAATGAACTGGGTAATATAAACATGTGATCATGTCATAAGATACGAAAAATGATACAAGATTAATAATCATTTCGTAAAAATGCATAACCCATGAGGGGAAGTATGTTTCAAAATCATATAACCTGGGGAAGAGAAATGAATGTCCCAAGCATCCATCCATCAAAAAATAAACCAGTAAATAAAAGATATTAATGGAAATTATGGATAATTTCATATAAGGGAATCTGTAACATCAATAGTAGTTATATTAGATGGAAAATAACTTTGAATCATATTATGAAATCATTTCTTGAGGTAAATATCATTTCTTGTTTGGAGAAGTATCTGTAAAACATAAACCCTTTTGAAAACCATTTTCATGAAAATAAACATTAAAATTTTTAAATAAACCATTGAAAAAAAATTGGAAACCTCTTTCTCTAAAAAACATAAAGAGAGCCTAAAACCTTTTTAAATCCATTTCCTTAAAAACATATCAAAAAATATTGAAAAAAATTTAAAAATTGTTTTCCTTGAAACCATATAAAAGAAGTATGAAATCCTTTTAAAACCCCTTTTACTTTCAAAAAATTTTGAAAACATGTAAATAAATATTAAAAATGTATTAAACACCATTTCATTAAAAATACATTTAATACATATAAAGAAGTCCAAAAAATCACATAAAACACTTTTTGAACATAATAAATTTTTTAATACACTTATAAATTATGGTTTTTAATGGACACTACATTCCATCCAAATAGAGAGGTAATGTGGGACTTTCATAAAAATCATCTGCTATCATATTTTTATAAATGAGGAGGAAAATGGTAAAAATACATGAATATATCAGGACTAAAAATAGGTAAAGACCATTCATGAATGTTATTGACATATTAATCATATATTTTAATTAAAATAAGTATAATTATAAATAATATTGAAAAGTGATGAGATTGTTTCAATAATCTCTTATAACTTGAAAACATTGAACCGTACTCCCCATTAATAAAGTAAATTTCATGAAACTTAAAAAATAATCAAAGGAATTAAATTTTTTATATAACATTTCAATGATATTATATACACCTCATGGAAAAATATAAGTTTATTACATGTCATGTATCTCATAGAAAGAAAAACTCAGAAAAAATTACTTTAGGAATTTGGTAACGTTTGAAACATAAACCACATAAAAGAAAGTTAAAAAATGGATTTTTTATAGCTATAAATTTAATTATAATAATCATATAATTTATCCATGGGTATTATACACACCACAAAAATGTAATTGGTGGTGAATAATGCATGTATCTCAAAGAAATAAAATGTGAGATGAAATTCCCTTACCTTGTGCCATGACTCCATTCGTACTCATTCGAACCTCATGTATAATAAATATAATATTATTATACCTCTATCATAGAACCATATTATTATATATAATACCATATATTGTTTTTTTATGGTATTATTTTAACCGGCTGTTAACAATGTCATGTTAAGGTTATGGTTTGGGTAATATTTTCTTTGTTTTTCACATGTGTATTAATTTGTTATATCATTGGGACTTATACATATATCAAGATTTCATACATGTAAAAAAATTAATAAATATCATTACTATTCAATACATTTTTTATAATAATATATAGAATACAGAAGTGTGAAATGTAATACACCATACATTGAGATGATAGGTCGTACGTATGCAAGAACATTGTTTCTATTTTATTGTTGTATTGAGAGAAAGAGATTAAATGAAATATATGTATATATGTATATATACCATTATTATAGTGTCATTATTATATAATATATATCATATAAGTTTACTAAACCCATCCTTAACACAATCCATGTAAATTGGAATGAATCACATCACTTTAAGTGGGCGGTAGTCCACACTTCCTCAAATAAAATTATCATATTTACACAAAATGGATAGTATATGGATAAGTATTGTGAAATAATTATATATTATTAAAGAAATCATAAATACAATATATATAATATATAAATATAGTTTATATCATAATGTCCACCATGATAGGTGGTAAAACAAAAATGAACAATCATTGTTTCATAATGTGGTAGTTTACCTTACACGTAAATAGTATGTAAGTTATAATGATATGGAAGTGGGTAAATGTATTTCAAAAAAATAGCATAAAAAATCCTCAGATATTTAGTATACTGGTTTTTTTTAAATCAATGAATAATATGAGTTTAGGGAGTGGAGAATTGAAAATAATGGAAAGGATCTTAGGGAAGGATGTTACCTCTTCTTTGGGTAACCCATATTAGAAGGCAACAAAAGGATTACATGGATTCATTTATTCATAAAGGGAGTATTTAAATAGGATTAAAAGGATTTTGAGAATTTTATTTTGTAGATCATGGACAAACATATATGGTTTGGGATGTGTGGGGAAGTGGGAGTGTGTTTTTCTTTTTATTATGGAAGTGGAGTGTCACTTTTGTAAATACCAAAAGGTATTTATTAATTGATGGTATAAATTTCCTAATTTGTAATAGCCCAGACCACCCTACATCGTTATATTTTAAAAATATAGTGTTTATGGTGTTTTGGAAGACCAAGGTGACCCATTTCAAGATTTTTTTCAAAATTCCTGTTTTCTAACAATGACTCGTCGGATGGTACAAAATGATTACTCATAGAACAATGACTCATAAAATGAAGACTCATAGAAGGGTGAATCATGGAATAATTACTCATGGAACAGTGACTCAATGAATGGAGACTCATAGAATGACGAATAAAATAATGGTGACTCACATAAAGGCGGGGCGCTGAACGGTAATTCATCCAATGATGGTCGTGACTCTTGAACTGTGTTTCTAGCTTCCTACATTTTCCCCCCATTTATAATTTTCTTTGACATAAAATACATATGGAGGTTTTTTAAAGTGATTTAATGCTGATTCAAATCCCATAGTTCCTATCATAATTATCCTAATGGTTATAGATTTTGTACTCAAGAAAACCCTATGATCTTTGATATATCTGATTTTATGAAAAATCCTGCGTATCATAAATTGCTTCTTTATTTATATATATCCAATCATTTAAAATTCTTCTCCCATATTTTTTTCTGGAGTGAGATGCCCGAACATTTATTTCCTTTCCTTAGGAGTCCATCATAGTTCATTAACTCCAGATCATGTTTTCACTGAGGTACTTTTTTCTGCATCTGCACCCCCTATTTTGGTGCAAGTAGTAACTATCAATCAATCTTTGATAAGGTATGTTCTACCTCTATTTTTTTGGTTTCATCAATATTTTTCCAAATATTTCTCCTTTCCTTGTGATGTCATGTGATATCCATGATTCTAATGAATATTTATCAATTTTTGGTTGGTGTAGTGGTGTTGCAACATCCTTTGGTGGATGTAGTTTCTACAGGAGAGGTGGTCATGATCTATTGTGTTGCCCTGTTATTGTGAAAAGAATGATTGAAACCTTTTGAGGTAGGTGATTCAGGGATTCTCTATTTATTAACATTAATTAGTAGAGTTATCATGATTTAGCCCAGTGGATCAAAATTGAATTGATATAATAAATATTTCAAGGGGATAAAATAATTGGTATCAATTTCTCAGTGATGTTATTACCTCTTGATATTCTAGATCATGTGAACTCATTGCCTTACTAGTTAACTTTTTGTTCTTAATGGAAATTGGTAATGAATTTAAATCCGATATTAATTTAATATTAATTTTCCAAAGATAAATAGGAATGTAAATGAATCTGTTGGTGGTTGAAATTTTATTATTATCAAATGGATGCATTTTTCATGTTTAAATCAGTTTGTTAATTCAACATAAAATAAAGAACCGGTTGTGCAATAATAGAAATGCCTTGAAAGGTTCTAAGTTACCCTTTTTCATTTAATTTCCAAGAGCCTTATTTTTTAGAGCTTTGAGTGCTCGTTGTGTTTGAAGGAAGGATGTCATGTTCTGGGACATGGGCCTAGTTTCTACGGTTTTTTTTCCTACTACTTGTGTTGTGACGTGATTTTGCGATGGCTGATCCTAGAGGGCTATTGTGGTTTGTTGGGGTTTGGATTCATAGTGGTTGTGTAAGAATTTGATGCCTATGGTGGAAATATGCATCAGTTAATGCTTGTGGGTGTTGGGGAGGGAACCAGAGATGATGGAATGGGTTAAAGCTAGGCTGACCCGTTGATGTGAAAGTGTTTTCTCATGAATCAATAATTAGTTTATCGAATTTATGTTCCCTAATTCTTGAGGTAGATGGGAATTCTTACCCTCCTTCCAGAAGAGGTGAATATGTGTTGGGTATTCCACGTACATTTTGTGTTTAGATTCTAGAGTATGGATGGGTCTATTTTATTGCTATAGGTGGAAAATACTCAATTGGTAGTTCACCTACTCACCGTGTTGAACCCCTTTGTTTGGTAGAATAAAATGTTTTCTCTGAATACCTGTAAATATGGAATAGTGATAATGATACCATTAAATTATTCAATAAATGTTTAACCCATTGGTTTACTACTTGTTGGGGTCAAATTCTAAGGTTATGATTTGGAGAAACTATTGACTCTGTTTGGTTATACACAGAGGGCATAGAGCATTTTTGTGATGTTAATGTAATGAAATGTGAAAATGTTTAATGGTAAAATAGTTGTTTAATAAATAATTAACATAAGGTTAAATTTATAAAAAGGGAAAAGATGTTTTAATAAATATCTTTATATGGTTTTGTGCTGATAAGATATCTAGTACTAGAAGTGTCAGTCGAGAGTCCGAGAGACGTTAGCTACAGTTGAGTCTAAGACGCGGTTTTCCCCATAGTATGGTTGTGAGGAATAATATGTTATGTAATTTTATGTTTCTATATACTACCCCACCTATTTGGTAATGGAGACTAACCCCCCATGGATTCTGAGCCCTTGTGGTGTTTTCACCAACATCCTAAAGGGAGGATGGATGGTCGACTTCTCCCTTTAGCCCCACTCTCTTCTAACTGAAAATTAATTTTTTTATTTTTGAAACACTTTTTGGTTATGTGATAACCCACCATACAAATCACTTTGAGGCCAAGTGAAAACCAGCATATCATCACAAGGAAACATTAATGGAATGGTCAAAGAACCCTGTCCGGGACCCGAACCATCCGGAAACATGCCATAAAAACATGTGATATCATCACTTTGTGGCTATGTGAGAACCAAACTCAAGATCCACCCTGATCAGAAACACCATAATCAGATTTCCCAACTCCATCCCAATTTCCCCAAGAATTGGTAGTAACTTTTGCTGGTTTTCATAGCGGTTAGTTTACCCATATATGTGTATAGAGGGATGTAATGGCTTTTGGATATTTCAAAAATATATATTCATGATATAGATTCCTAAGGACTGCTATAGGTATAACATGTATGGGATATAATGTCTTGTGTTACAATAACTATTGTATGATAGACATTATTCGTGATGTGGTGGATCCCAAAAACTATCTAGTTACTTTTGGTTGTGTGTATGGCCAGGTGCTTCACCCAGGTGTCTACGGATAAGCATTTTTGTTGCATGAGGTGAATATTGTGGTGATATCCCTTGTGTCTTTGGGACATCCTTTTTAGAGAGATATGATCAGGACATGTGACATTTGGGAAAAGTGGAAAACTAGCGAGGAAGTTGTTGTAGGTTACCCATAATATTCATTATAATATTATATACTCAAGTATTAAATACTTAGTGAGACTATCCATGGTGAGGCTGGGAACATAGTATACCTTTTTAGGTGATGAGTGAGTTTCACTTATTGTTCACTATGCTTTTTAATGATTTTTTTTACATTGTACGAGAGGATCTGGGGAGGATCTATTAGAGTATACAATTATACTCACCCTATGTAATATGAACTATTTTTTTCAGGTAACCTAGAAAATGATGGAAATTAGGTTGGTTACAACATGTTTGGGATTTGTAGTAGCTATTTAGGCATCACAGTCCCTATGGTTTTACTTTTTTTTGGAATTGGTAGTTTTCCATTTATATTGTAGTAGTTCTTAAATGACATTACATATGTGTACTTGGGTTTTAATTTATTTTGAATTCTAACATGGAGTTGGTTGGTGTTTGTTTTATCTCTCTCTTTTGCATGTGTTCTCTTAGCAGTAATACATTCCATTTGTGTTTTTATTATACCCTTTCTTCTAGTCACCAACCTAGGGCCAACATGAGTTTGGACTCGTAGGGTCATTATTTCTCTTCACACATTAATGGCCTAACAGGGGTACACATTGTAGGGAGGGGGTCATGACTAAGTGGTATCAGAGCTCTAGATGAATGATTGGGTGGAGTTTGGTGCTAGGAATAGTTATGGTTTAATTGGTTGGAAGAGAAAGAGTGTTAGAAATGTTTATAAAGACTTTTATACACTATGGACCAGCTAAGACATATGTATTTAGGGCCCACTTTTATCTAAGGCATGGAAATGTATTTTTACAATGTCTACTAAATGAGGTGATACTAGTTTTAGGGTAGAGACAAGGAAGGGATCATAAATCATTATTTTTTAGCACCTATGTCTGAATGGGTTGACATTGGAATAGGTTAACTTAAAAATTATAAAAGAAAATAATTATTTAATGTAAATTATTTGATAATTCAGATTTAGGAGCTCAAACTATTTTTTATTTTATAGGTACGGCTCTAGGTCAACGTTCTCATCTAGTTTGGGAAAAATATGTACAACAGGATTGGCAAGTCGATCATCGTAGATTATAGGTTGATGAAAAATATAGCGGGAGAACACCCCAATAGTATCAGTGCCAGAGACTGTAGGAAAATGGGGGCTCCATTTCGGATGCAATCACATAATACTGGTTGGAGGAGGATGAGATGACATTCAGTTTAATCTGTACTTTGACTGAGAAATGGTTGTCGTCAATTGTGATGATATTTCTTGGGGATGTGAGTATGTGTTGGTTCTTGTTCCTTGGGGATCATTATGAGTCAAATAACTTATGGGATAATTTCCATGATCAATTTAGAGATAATATTCTTTCTTTGACCATGATGTCAGCCAGTTCTTAGGATTTGTTTACCCTTTGGTAGGGAAGCTCCAGTGTGTGAGGGTTTAGGATCGATTTCCAAAATCTTCTGTGATATTCCACAAACTTATTTCCGGATGAGGACTTCAGGGAATGGAATTTTAGGGAGTTCTTGAAACCATAGATCAGGTTTCAGGTCCACCAGTTTATAATAATGACATATATATAGGTTTTGGATAGGGAAGATGTCATCGAGATAGTAATATCTAGAACCAAATCTTCACAAGAGGGGAGTTGACATGATTCCTCAAGAAGCATAGATGTTGTCCAATGTTTTGGGTTTTCAGGGTAGAAGAGTTTCCAATCAACCAATGGTAGGTCCCATCCCTCAGTACCTCATTTATCATGTGTCAGTGGTTCATAGACCTATGCTAAGGGGTCATGAACTTGTTTTTCTTTTGGAGGTCGAGTTCATTAGTAGTGAGAGTTCCTGACCTACCAAATTAGACAGTGTGCACTAGTTGTTTAACATCAGGTTCCTCCATTGAGGAAGTTTTAGCTATTCCACTAGCATCTATTTGAAAAATATTTGGATTAGTATAGATAAAATAAAAAAGGTAGAGGAAACCCCCAAGATGCTACCCATCCTTTTAGAGAATAGTGTTACCATGGTGGAGGTCATCATTAGGGTCAAAGAAGTCATGCAAAAAAAATTCAGCATTATACTTTAGTATTTCGAGTGTCGGGTGAGTCAAATGTCATTTGAGGTACCATTTTATTGTTTTTTTACTTGGGTGTATGCCTTGTTTGATTCAAGAGTGACACACTCGTTCATATCTCCTGCACTTGTCCATGCTTCAGGACATGAGGTATATAGGTCTGTAGTTCCCTTTGTTTTGACTACACCAGTTAGAGGTCGAGCAGTCTTGTTTTAATTACATAGATATTGTGATCTAGTGTTCAGGCAGCACCACACTTGTGGAAATTTCTTATGTTTACAAATAAAACCATATGATTTCATCCACATCAATGATTTATTGTATTTGGTTCAGGATATTAGGGATTGCATAAGGAGGTAGGGGGTGTTTTTTTATGATGATGGAGAGTCATTAGTGATTTCTAGAGTGAGAGACCCTCGAATGGGCCAGAGGTATGTTTTTTCCTTTTCAACCTTTATGGATGAGCTGATGTTGAGTTAGTCAGAGGTTATGTGGTTGGAATTTCCCAATGTCATTGTAGAGTTCTCTAATATCTTTCCAGAAGAGGTTGTAGCGTTATCCCCTCGATGAGATATCGAGTATGGGATCGAGATACAACCATGAACATCTCCTATCAAGATGTCTCAATATATGAGGACAGCTTCCAGGTTTTCAGAGCTATGTATATAGATTGATGGTCTATTTTAGGGTGTTTTTGTTCGTCTGAGTGTGTAAATCTGGGGTGAACCTATTTTTCCTAAAGAAGGCTGACATAAGTTTTTGATTGTGTGTCGATTATTATTTCTTCAACAATGTGATAGTTAAGATATCTTATCCTCTTATGTGGATTAATTATTTTTTCAATAAACTAAAGGGTGAATGTTGGTTCTCAAAGAACGATTTTTGGTCATTATATCCTCAAAAAGATGTGAAGGATGGGGATATCCCATATACTTCTTTCTGTTTTCATCATTTTCATTATGAGTTCTTGGTGATGTCATTTGGTGTTGCTATTGTTCCAGCTATGTTCATGGGGTTAATGAGAAGTGTGTTCTATGTGTTCTTGGATATATTCATGGTGGTTTTCATCGATAACATCCTTCTATACTCTGGGGATCATCTAGAGAATATTCATGCCATTATGGGATTTCATAGTTGATAAAAACTACTAGGGATTTTTTCAATTTGTGTGTTTTGGGATCGAGAAGTCTATTTATTTTGGAATGTTGTATCCCAAAAGGGAGTAGTTATCGATCCATCAAGATAGAATTAGTTTTTTATAAGGAAGCCCCTAATATAGTGGGAGAGGTGTGATGTTTTCTTTGTCTTACAATGTATTATAGGAGGTTAATCGTCTATTTCTTTTAGGTTACGACTCTTATGACTGAGTTGACCACAATGGATTATAATTTCATGTAGACAAATCATTTTCAAGTAGCCTTGGAGTATCTGAAAGAGAAGTTAGTCATTTACCTGTATCTTTGTCTACTAGTAGAAGGAATGTAGTTTGTGGTTTTATTTGATGCTTCACATATGGGGTTATGTTGTGTTCTAATGTAGTAGAGAAGATTTTTCTCTTGTGGTTATTAGTAGTTTCATTCCCATGAATGTAAACACACCACCCATGATCATGAGTTGTAAAAATTGGTGTTTTCCCTAAATTTGTAGAGACCTTACCTTATTGGAAAGTGTTTTGTGGTATTCCCTGATCATAAGAGCCTGAGGAATTTTTTCTCCTAGAGTGACATGAACCTGCACCGTCATTGGTGGATGGAGTTTTTACATCATTACAACTTTGAAATTTCATATGCACATGGGAAGGGGAATGTTTTAGCCGATGTGATAAGAAGTAAGTCTTGCAGTGATGCAATGCATGTATCTGGTGATTCTTGGAGGGTGATGGGGGAACATTCTTTGTTGCATCTGGATATGGGAGAAGTTGGGGGAAGTGGTTTCCTTTTTCAGATGAAGGTTCAATCATCTCTGGTGTAGAAGGTAGAATAATCCATGTGGTGGGTATCTTGAGGTGGAGGTCTAGAGAGACCAAGTTGATTGTGTTGAGTCCCTTGATGGTTGGTCCAAGAATGAATAACATTTGGTGTTGTTTTAGGGAAGTATTTTTGTTATTTTCGGGCCACGTGAGATTCCTCTCAGAAAGTTCTATAGTTCACCTTTAGTAGTACATCCTAGCATGAAAAAGATTCAATGGGATTTTATGAGAAATTTTTTCATACCTGGGTTGAAGCATGTAGTAATGGAATTTGTTTCTTGATGTATGGTTTTCTAGAATGTGAAGGCCATGCACCATGTTCCCGGTGGTTATCTCCAACCATTAGATATTCCTACGTGGAATTGTATGACATCTCAATAGTCATTGTTACCAGTTTACCATGAGCTCTGGGAGGCTATGATGTTATATGGGTGGTAGTGGATTGTTTTCAAATTCATTCCACTTTATAGTGATTATGGAGTCGAGCATACTGAAGGTTTATTTGAGGAAATATTTGGAGGAGGTGGTGAGACTCCACTAATTTGTGAGGATTATCATTTCTGATCGAGATCCTTGATTTACCTCAAGGGTTTGGAGTGGTCTCTCCAATTATTTTGGTTCTCATCTATTCCTTATCACTACTTTTCATCCACAGATGGATGGTCAGACCGAGCGGACTATCTGAACTCTTAAAGATAGGTTTCTCTCTTATGTATTATATTTTTTAGGTTCATGATAAGGCACCCACCCTTGGTAGTTTTTTATTACAAATATAGTTTCAACTCCACCATTGTCATACTCTATTTGAATGATTGTATGGCTAACCTTTCCATTATTTGTTGTGCTGAAATTTGATTAGAGAGTCAGCAATTCTCTATCAGAAACTGGTACAGAACATGATAAAGATGGTTCAGGTGATTCTTGAGAGGATAAAGGCATCATAGGATTTTTAGAAATCTTATGCCAATAATGGGAGGTGACCTTGGGAGTTTGGAATTGGGGATCACATGTTTCTCAAGGTGACTCCCCATCATGGGTAGTGATGGTTTGGTCATGGGAGTAATATTTTTCCCTGGTTTTTTGGGTATTTCGAGGTTTTGGCTCATGGTGGAGTCATGGTGTATCAAGTATCACACCCCCAATGATATTCTAGATACATGAAGTTTTCTATGTGTTACAACTCTGTCATTATCTTCGTGTTTACAATTACATCATTGATAGGGGTGAGATCAATGTTGATGATGATTCGACCTTTGAGGAGTATCCTATAGAGATCCCAGGAATAAATGTGAAGGTGTTTCATGGGCATGTTATACCCTTTGTTCGTTTCTTGTGGCAACATGGTGGTGTGTAAAATATTACCTGAGAACATGAGTTGTAGATACATGCTTTGTATCCCAATATATTTTATGTTTAGATCTTATCTTGTAATATTGTTTGTTTGATGGTTGTATACCATTTTGTTTATGAGATGGCATTATATTGTTTCTTGTTGTGTTTTTTCACTTTTTTGAGAGGTATTTCCCCAAATACAGTATTTAAGAGATGGTTGTGGTTTCAGAAAGGTTTTGCATGGTTTTTTAGATGTAGTGGTTGATATTATAATGTAGTGAGTTCTTGGAGATGTATATTGCTGGGTGCATGCTCTGACAACCACTTTTTTATTTCCTTTCTAGGTTGGTTTTGGTTTCTAGAGGATGACAATGTTTTGATAGGTATCTAATGTAATGGACAAGAATTCTCTAGTCAATTCCATTGGGAAAATCTAGTTATTGAGGCATTCAAGAAGACCAAGGAAACTCCTTTCAAGAGTGTTCCAAAATTCTAGTTTTCCAATGGTGTCTCACCAAATAGTGACTCATCAAATGGTAGCTCACTAAACAGCAGCTCGTTGAACAGTGCCTTGCAAAACGATGACTCACCGAACAACGACACACCATATGGTAGCTGGATGCACAACAACTCATTGAAAAACCACTCATAGAATGAAAAATCATGGAATGGAGAATCATATAATGGGGAATTGTGGAACAATGGATAATAGAATTGTGACTCATGGAATGGGGACTCGCAGAAAAGTGAATCGCTGAAAGGTTACTTGTGGAATGACAACTTGCAGAATGGGGACTCACAGAGCGATGACTCACAGAACGATGACTCATAGAATGGTGACTTGAGGAGTGATGAATCATGAAAAAAATAATGGTGTAAGGGTGATGTGTGGAATGCTGAATTGTGGAATGGAAACCCACAGAACGGTGACTCAAGAAATGACAACTCATCCAATGGTGGTGGTGACTCATGAATAGTGATTCCAGCTTACTACAGTTTCACCCCTTTTACTGTTTTCTTTGAAATAAATTTATTTTGAATCATTATTTTAATGGATTTTATGGCGATTCAAAGACCATAACACCTATCTTAATTTCCCTATGTCTTCAACTATTTTTACTCAGTCAAACCCTGTGATCTATGATAGATCTGATATTAATAGAAAATCCATCATATCTTAAACCGTTGTTTCATTTAGATCTTTCCAATGGTCAGACCTTGTTCTTCGATCTTTTACCCAGGTGTGAGACACTAGAACATTTCATTCCCACCCATAAGAGTTGTGTGTAGTCTTGTAAGAGTAGATCTCCTTTTCACTGGTGTTATTTATGCTTCATGTACAATACCTATTTTGGTGTAATCAATAAGTGTTGATTTTTCTTTGATGAGGTATGTTCTACCTCTATTATTATGGTTTCATTGATTTATTTCTTACTGTTTCTCATTTCCTTGTGATTTCATGTGATCTCCATGCTTCTAATTGTTCTTTCTGGGTTGTTGGTTCATGAGGTGTTTTCTTGGCATCCTCATGTGGTTGCAGTTGATGCGGGATAGGTGGTCGTGATCCGCTGAGTTATCCTATTTTAGTATAATGAATGGTGTAAACCATTTGAGGTACAAGATTCATGGATTATCTATTTGTTTACATGAATTAGAATATTTATAATGATTTATCCCACTAGATCACAATTGAATTTATATAATATATATTTTAACTAGATTAAAGAATTGGTATCAATTCGTTAGCAATGTTATTGCTTTTTAATTTATTAGACCGTGTGATATCTATGAATTATTGTTTAACATGTTGTTCCTAATGGAATTGGTAAAAAATATAATTCTGAGATTAGTTTTAGATTAATAGGTCAAAGATAAAAAATCATATAAAATAATTTGGTTTCTTTTGTAATTTGAGGATTGTCAAATGGATATAGTTATGCTTGTTTAAATGAGTGAGTTAATTCAACATGGAATGAATAACCAATTGGTCAATACTGATAATGTCTTGAAGGGTTTTGAGTTATCATCTTAATTGTAAAGGCCATACACCTTATTCTTTTGGAGTTGTGAGGGATTGTTTTGTGTGAAGACTGAAAGCCTTATTTAGGTTTAATAGCCTAATTGCAATGTGGTTTGTTTCCTGCTGCATGTGTTATGACATGATCTTAGGATGGATGAGCCTAGAGAGCTATTGTGGTATGTGGGTGTAGTGAGGCCTAGTGGTTGAGATAGTAGTTGATGCATAGATTGGAGAGATGCATTTTTCTATGCATGTGGGTATCGGGGAGGACAATTAAGATTATGGAATGTAATGATGTTTGAATTTCCCATTGATGTGAAAGTCGTTCCTATTGAATCTATTTTTTGTTTATCTACATTACTTCCCCCAAAACATGAGGTAGATGTTAGTTCTTTCACTCCTTCCAAATGAAGTGATGATGCAAGGGGCATGAAACGTTATCTCTATTTATAGCTTCTCGAGGATGGATGGGTGTGAGCTATTGCTATGGGTGGAAATTACTCAACATGTAGTTCACCTACTCACCATGTTGAGGTAAATGTGTTTTTTAGCTTAGAATGTTTTCTTAGAATGACTAGAATTATATAAAAGTGATAATTATGTTTTTAAATTATTGAATATATGTTTAATGCATGGGGATGGAGCTTTCTGGGGTGCAATACTGAGGTTATGATTCTGAGAAACCGTAGACTCAGTTTAGTGATGCTTGGAGGGCATAGAGTATTGTTATGATGCTAATGGCATGTAATGTGGAAATTGTTAATGGTTAATTAATGGTTAAAGAATTAATTAATGTTAAGTGAAATTGATAAAAAGTGATAGTATGATTTAATAAATCCCTTTAAATGGTTTTGTGTTGATATGGTTATATGGTCTTAGCACTTGCAGGTGGGAGTCTGAGAGGCATTAGCAGTAGTTGAGTCTATGAATATGTCTTTCCCATAGTGTTCATGTGAACTATGTTATATCATGTAATTTTGGTTTTGTATATATTACCCTACCCTGTTGGATAGGGAGACTGACACCCTAGGGATTTTGAGCCTTTGGGTGTTTTCCCCAACATCTCGATGGGAGGATGAGTGGCTGAATTCCCCCTTTGGCCCCACTCTCTTCTCTTGGTAGTTACTGGTGATGGTTTGAAAGGTGGTTAGTTTTACCCATATATGTTTGTAGAGTTTTGTAATGGATTTTGGTTATTTAACACAAATATATTTTGGATATAGATTCTTACATACTACTATATATATAACATCTATGGACTATAACATCTTCTGGTATAACACACAATGTATGAAAATAATTTTTCGGGGTGTGGTGGCTCCCATAAACTACCTGGTTAATTATGGTTATATGGATGGTGTTTTTCATTACCTAGCTGTCTATGTGAATTCCTTTTTTGTGCATGAGGTGTATCTTTTGTGTTCTTTCGGGTGTCTTTGGACAATCCTTTTTTTGGAGAGAGTGTCTTAGGACGTGCGACATTGGGGAAAAGCAACAAACTAGTGGAAAGGTGGTAGCGGGGTACCCTTGATATTATTTATTATATTATATATTCTTCTATGAGATAAATGGTCAAAGTAAAAATTTTGAGGCTGAGAACATAGTGTATCATTTTAGGTGATGAGTTATTTTCACTTGTTTTTACTGTTCTTTAGCATGCTTTTTTACATTGCACAATAGGCTCTGGGGACGATCCTACTAAGTATAGTGTTTTAATCACCCTATGTTATATAAACTTTTTTTTTCAGGAAACGTGGTGAATGTTGGAGATCGGGAAGGTTACTATTAGCTTTGTATTTTCAAAATATTTTTGGCCTTCGTGGCCATTATTATTTTACATTTGATTGGTACATGAAATTTTCCCATTTTAGTTGTAGTAGTACTTGCATGACATTACATATACGTACTTGGGTTTTATATTATATTACAGTCTCACATGGAGTTGGTTGGTGTCTATCTTATCTATCTCCTTGTCATGTGTTCTTTTAGAGGGCAATTCTTACCATCTATGTGTTTATTATAACCTCGGCGCTAGCCACCAACCCGATGCCTACATGTGGTGGGACTCGAGGGTCATTATCTCTCTTCTCACATTGCCATCCCAGGAGGGTACACTTTTTCGGGTGGGGTTCAGAAGATAATGTTCCTCCAAAATGGGGAAATAATGATTTAAATATGAATCATGGTCTAGAAAAATCTCCACCACACAAACATTTGTTCCTTTTAATAATTTGGTTCCATAACTTCTAAGTTTCCCCAATTTTTTCATTTTGGTTTTCATTAAGGACACGAGTTTTCTAACATAGGTTGTTTATCCATAAGAGTTAATTAAAGTAATATTTTTCATGAAAATATAGATAAACTTAATTATAAATGTGATACCTAATTTAAAAATGATTAATATCATGTGTTTTGTAAATTAATTTTAAAACAATAACATGTGATGCACAAAAAAACTTCTTAAAACAAGACCGTGCTAAAAATATTTTTACAATATACAGGTCAATATATTAATTTAAAAATGTTAATTAGTACATTAATAGAAAATATTTAATATTTATTAAAACTTAAAAGACACATGAAATAATATTTAAATATAATTATTTTTAAATCGTTTAGTACAATATCATTTATGTTAAAGTAAGAATAATGTAAATTTTGACATTATTTATTTAATTTTAATTTTGAAATATAAAAAAATATTTGAATCAAAATATATATTGTTTAAATATTTTTAAAATAATATATGAATCTAAAAAATAATTAGAGAAAATAATTCTATAAATTTACTTCACTTTTAATATTTATAGAATCATTTATTTTAGTTAATCATAAACTAAATAATCAACATGTTGGATTTTTTATGCATTTTAACCAACTAAACCATCTATAAAAATTAATGATAAATTTATATGATAAAAAACACATTTATATTTCAAAATTATATGTATAAACAAAAATATAATGTTTTTGACATACCTCAAATTTTTCTAAAAGCTAACAATATGGAAAGTTCCCTTTTTGTATTTTTCCTTACATAAAATTTATATAGAGAACATGTAATTAATAATATCAAAATGACCCATAAAATTTAAAGTAAGAGATAATATGGTCAAATTATAGGTGGAAAATATCTTTTGGATAATTTTACAGGTCATTATGGCCCTTATGATTATGTTTTAGTCCCTTATTGATATTTAGTTTACCATAATCACTGTAATTAATTTTAATCACTTTCACTAATATTTTAGGTAAAAAAATAAGTTGGTATTATTATTCCACAAATTTGATACTTATTACAACTGTGTATGTCTATTTTTTAAAATTTAAATCATTGAAGTGGGAATATTAACCTTAATGCCAATCCCGAAGATGTGGTGAGAGAGTGGGGTTTTAATGTAAAAACATTCCAAAGTTGAATACATGTTTATATCTAATTACAATATGATAATGATTCCAATGAATTAAATTGTATTAATATATTCATATTCGATCTATTATGACTTTAAAATTTAGTTTAAAATATTATTTAACACTAATAATTATTTAAACAAAAAGGTTGATTTTAACTAAATTGCAGTAATTTTTACTATTCACCCCAAAATAAAGTTTCTCGAAAAATCTCAAAGAGTCATCATAAGATAATTTAGAAATTATGAATTCAAAATTAAAGTTTGTTTTATCAAATTTAATTTCCATGAGTGTCTGAAATTAATTTTTCATCGTTCAAAAAATGAAATAAAAATTAGTTTATTTAAGAATATAGTATTTTAAAACATATGAACAAATTAAGAAAAAATTATATATTTCAATATCAATATCGTTTATTTTTATGAAACCATTTTAATAAATAATTGAAAATTAGTTATTAATATTAATATTTCTTGGATTAACATCTAGATTATAATTATCTCATTTAAATAATTATAGTAATAAAAGGATGTTTTGTAAAAACTCTATGTTGTGTATAATGAACGCTAAGTTTGTGTTGAGTGTAGCACAAGCCATTTAGGTTCCATGTGAATGGAAAATTTGATTTAGTGAAATGAAAGACATCAATGAATTTTAAATCATTAAAAAAACATCCCCAAAAACTTAGGGTGTTACACCCACTCATTATTGTTAATATCATACATTTCTTTGAACTAAAAATTAACGATAAGTCATGTTAATGGTCCTAAATAAAAGTACCCGTTATCCCCATTCATTATCTTTTTCATATTTAATAAAATCATTCATTTTAATTAGTAATGTATTTATTGACTGGTATAAATTGACCCCTCTCAATAATGTGAACAATATAACTTCTAATGACTTACTCAATAACAACATGGCATATTAATGGTGCTAAGATAAAATATACCCCTAACCCTATAAATTGTTTTCATAATTGTGTGAGGGTGGTATTTCCATTTCTAATGGTCAAAAAATTCTCTACTATTATTTTCCCTAATTTTGACTCAAAAAAAATTATGCTAATATTTTCCTCCTTTATATTATAACAATTAATGTAAATCCAAACACCCTTGATGTTATACATTCATATTTTGTTCCCATAATTAAATAATATTTATTAAATTCCACTATTTCACCCAATCATATATGTGAGTAAATTATCTTTGGTTTAAAAATATATTAAGTCAATATTCTCCTCTTAGAAGACTATAATCCTTGAATCGAGATTCTACACTTATAAAACTAATGTACATGAGTTGAGATTATTTTATTGGAAATAAATATAATAAATTATGATCGTATACTTACACAGACTCTTCATAAATATTTAATATCAAGAGCATAACTAATATTCATGGGATGTGAAATTTGATATATCATACCTTCAATCTAATCTCCTTTCACTATAAATGAATTGAATTATGATGGTGTTATTATTTGGTTTTTAAATGTACATTACACATATTTTCATGAAGATCATTATCCTTACATTGATTTAATGAAGATGAAAGAGTGAATTATTCTATAAAGACTTCATTAAAGGGGATCTTTATGTACTATAAAATGACCATTTAATTGAGAGGTGAAGACCCTTAAACAATTTTTACCTTTCTAGTAATGTGGTGATGAGAACCTTCACCTATAATTATGGCATTAATTCAATATAATGTTGTGCAAATTATTGTAAAAACATTGGAATTAATTTTTAAAAGTACTTTTAGTACTTTTTTGTCCCAAAAAACACCTTACATAGGAAAACACCATAGACAAGTCTATAGCTCATTTTTATGTGTTTTATCATAGAGAGGAATGCATTGGATTTATTGACAGTCGTTAGAGAGGTTTTGTATTATGTATTTAAGATGTTATTCTAAATTGTCTAATAATGAATACATTTGAGGTAAAATGTGAATGAAAAATTCAAAAAAATTAATTGAGTAGAATTTAATGTAAAATTAAAACTAAGAATATATATTTCTTAGAAGATATGATTTTGGAAATTTTAATACAAGTTAAATATATTTCTTACATTATAAGATTTTAACAAAGGAATATATGTTCAATATGTTAAAAAGGCATTCGAGTTTCACAACCATATTTAGGAGCTATGATCTGCTGCTTTGAGGAAACATTCAAAATCAATCACAGAAAAAATGGGTAGTCGAGGAAGTGTAAGGATGGTGCAGGGTATCCATATGAGGGAAACACTGGAATGAGGAGCATAGAACATAAATGTACATAGTGGAGTCAATGTTCATTGAACGGGTTGGCCACATGGGGGTTTAATAACCACCCACTACATGATGTGATTGATATGAAAGAAGAAGTCCCAGATGAAATACGATATATAACCCACACTATATTTCATTTACCATAGTTTATAAGAACATGGGAACTCATGGGTGATAAAATTTCATATATATCATCTTTTCCAATCCACCTGTTTCATATCATGATAGGTATGCGAGTAGGATGTTAATATTACGTTATTTAAATTTTTTCACATTCAATGATACCATGTAACGATGCCATGAGTGAAAATAAATAAAAGTTTTATTGTATGACTATTTTTTCACCTATTTCTAGGATTTTTTTTATTTTATCTATGATATAATGTAGAAGTTATAGTGAACACCATATAAGATGAACTATATCCAAAGTAGAGGAATACCACACTAAAAAATAAATTCGAATATGATTATTATGACGATTCAGGTATAATGATGGAAGGGTAAATAATTAATTATCATAGTGATAATATTTTTTAATCTGTATATTAGTTTTAATTCAAATATATCATCAGATTAAGATGATTTAATTGAAATCTAAAAGTACAGGCTTGATCAAACTCATGCATTTAAATGATTTGAGATGTAAATGTTTGTGAAAAAGAGAAGCACTACATGGTTAGTTCATATAATAAGAGTTAAATGACCAATATAAAATATTTATGTTTCTCTCATTTTAATTAAGTAAATGGATTATTGTAAAATAAAGATATATTTTAAAAATAAAGGAATAATGTTTTTTTGGATATCAGCACAAAGATAAATGGTCAGTTGCATTTTTTAAAAGATCATATTGGTGAGTGTGTGGTTGATGTTCCCTATAAATATCCTTGAATACATCATTTATAGTACACTGGGTAAAGTTAGAGAAGAAAAGTTCTAGGTAAGGTGTTCACTTAGATAGGTTTATAATATTCACATAATGTTTAACTAAGTGAATTCCATGTGAAATATTCACCTTTCAAATTTATTTTTGAAAAGTACTCCAAGAGATGTCGAGCTATGTGAAGACCCTTATAATTATGTTTAAATTAATATTGTAACATATAAAAGAAGAAATTGTATTTATTAATGTAGAATAAATATAATTCAGAAAAAAAATTATGAATTATGTGTCTGAATCAAAGATAAGAAGTCCAAGAAATGATTACTGTTTGCATAAAGTATATACTATGAACATGAGTCACATGATGTACATGTACTGTATTATAAATACATATATATGAAATAGGGTTTTCATGTAGTAGTTGAATAAACAAATATTTAATAAAATTAATAATAGAATTTAAATATTATTTTTAAATTAAGAAAAAGAAGAGGGAGGTATCATATCAAATTTAAAATCCAATATATGTAGAAGAAGGGAAAAATAGAACCTCACTACATAACTCATTGATACATAAAAATACTATAATATAAATATTGATAAAAATTAGGGAATTGAGTATCATCATTATTACTGGATATATAACAAGGATTGAATAAGAGGATAATTTTAGTTTTTTAATTATAATCATTTAAAGAGGAGGTTTTGTTTTTTATTTGAGGGATACAGAGACTATGCCATCACCATTGAAAAGTTTATTTCATCTATATTTTTAAAGAAAAAACAAAAAACAATGAGGTCCATATGAACATGAACCAACAGTTTAGAATACTCAAATTCATGCACCATTTGATTACCATAAAGAGACCTTCATGTCTATAAACTATTGAATCTATTCCCAAAGTAGTGTGCTAATTTGTCGAGAATGAATTATTCCACTGTAGAGTAGTGACTGAACCAAAAATTTTATATTGATGTTTTCATTAGCATGGAGTGACCATGACCGAACATGTATCTATAAAAATATTGAATCATGTAGAAACATGAAACATTGATGTTTTCATTTGTGTTTTTTACCTAATTTATATTCCTATATTTTTTTTATTTTTTGATAATTGTAACATAAATATTTGTAGGTTTACCATGGATCCTACTCACATAGGATCAAGATATGAAAATAAAAACATTTGACTAAAAGAGAAAAATTCATTTTTTTATGCCCTCATTCCCCCCAGTATGTATCGAGCTATAACAAGTGATATCCGAGAAAAAATTTATATCATGTTGTCTAACCTACTTAGTTTGTAGGAAATATTTATTAATTGATATATCTTTCTATAGAACATGAATCTCAAAGAATAAAACTAATAATCAATAGAAGAATGAAATGATGAAATATCAAGAGAATAAGGAATTGGTGTTAGTTGTAGACAATGAGGTAGAACATAAAGGTTCACTTGAGGAATATAATAATTAAATAAGGATAAAGCATAATATTGGAGGACCGTTGGAATAGTACTATATATATTTTGAGAAACTCGACGTTTAACTTTCTCAGTTTAGAAACATAATTTGAGATCAAAATGAAATTCATAAATAATAATTATTTAATCCAAAACGAGATGAATAATTCAACGTGATCAGGTTTTATAGTTCTTATATTCAATAATGAAAATTTTAAATTAATTTTCTTAAGGATAATGTTCAACTATTTTAATGTATCCTATTTGAGGATCCCTTAGAGGATTAATTTTTAAAAATTAATGTTTAGATGATTTAGATTTGAATATGAGTTGAATGAATATAATGATGACACTAATATACATTTATTTGATAGTAATTACATTATATTTCTTAGTATATTACATTCAAATAAGTATTTTATTTGTCTGCATGCTCCAAATAAAACACTGAACTAAAATGACAAGCTAAGATATGTATTGGTAAAATTTAAATATTAAATATAATCCATAAAAATGAGCCATTGAATTAGAAATACAGAATATGAGTAATTTATTTGTGAAATACATATATAAATAGAAAAAAGTTACATTTAATGTGAATGAAATTCAATTAGTTAACCAAAAATGACTAATAAGAACATTTATTTTATGAAAAAGTATTTTTTTTCTAAAAATTATCCTTTTATGCATTATGGTTTTGTACATAATGAAATTGAAGATTAATTATGATATATTATGTTTTATGTTAATAATGTTTACACCATTTTAGTTTTTAAATGGTATGAAATAAAAATAATAACAGTTAAAATTTTACAATGTATTCTTTTAATAAAAATTATTTTTTATTTCATTATATTATTTTATTCAAAAATTTAATTTATAAATTTCAGAATATGAATTTAAAAAAATGAACTTATCCAAATTTTATATATGAATATATATAAAAAAATTTATCATCTATCAAATAAATATTCGTTGAAATTAAATTAGAATACATTCAAATTAAATATATAAATGTTTTTCTAAAAATTATAGTGTTATACCTTGTGCTTTAATTTTTAAAAAATATATATGACTTTAATAATATTAAATTATTAAAATGAACATAGTTTTTGAATTCATGATATAAAAATTTACGTATTTTGATTTTTTTACAGTTTTTAAAAGGTTTATTTTTAGTCAATAAATATGGGATTTAAAAAAAATTATAATTTTTATGGTTTTATCACAATGTAAGTTTTTTATAAAAAAATTAAATTCAAATAAAGAAATATTAAATCAAAATATGGAATATAATTAATCACTTTAAAATATTTTTTTTACATATAAAACTTAGGGAAGACATTTTTAAAACTAATGTAAAATGTCACTTTAATATAAAAATTGTTTTTTGTCTTCCATTTAAATCAAGTCATTTCATGGTGATTATCATTTTTGGATTTCCATATAAGAATAATTATTTTTATTACATTATTAATAAATGTATTTGGGTATCTAAAATTAATAATCATTATAAAATTATCATTTATAATTTAAAACAATACTATTGTTATTTAAAAATTGCTTTACTCATTTAAGTGTTTTAATTTATAATTAACTTTTGAAACCAGTATAAATATTATTTGATAAAATGGTATTAAAATATGAAACTATAAGGTTGAAATTGGGTAATCCAATTAATTTTTATTTTGTTCATAAAAATTAATTACTAATTTTAAAAATTTGAAACTTAAGTAAAAAGTAAAAATACTATAATGTATTTTACTAGGGGAAACAAAAATATATATCAAAAAAATATTTTCAAATGGACGGTTACGTTATGGATTAGTAAAAACTCACTCCCTTTCCCCATTTTCTCCTTTTTTAATCTGTTAATCGTTTAATAGTGAAATTCAATTTTTGATATTCAAGGTGTATTTCCAAAACTACCCTTCTCAAGAATTATAAATAGGGTAATACTTCCACCACTTCAAGACTCTCCACACACTCAAATTATTCTTTTAAATATCAAATATAATCTCCCTATAACCTTATCTCAATAAAGAAACCATAATCACTATTTTTTATCTTAATCCTTTAAATTCTAAGGGGACTTTCATGGAAAGATATGGTATCCAATATAAGTAATATCTCCTTCTTAAGTTTTCTTTATTTTGTTTAAAACTCAAAATATATTTTCACCAAAATAATTTGATGAATTTATTATGATTATTATTCGAATGTTTTGTTGATCTAATGGTAAAAGCATTAGTTATTATTTTCTAAGCACTTATAATAACAAAATAGTGTCAAACATGTGTGTGTTTTGTCTATTACCTCCACAAAGAATCAATTTTCATTTTTCTTCAAGTTTTTTATTATTTATGAAAACATCATCAAATATAATTAAATGTTATAAAATCATAAAAAAATATCATTATGATTCATTTTTAATGATATTATGTCAAAATAAATACCTCTTTAACTATACACATATATCAATTTAATTCATATTCATGTTTTGACCGCTCTAACCACCAACATGAATGATGCTATAAATCATTATCATGGATGAATATGGTAAAATAAATGAAATTATTGTTATAATATAATAAAAAATAAAATATTATTTTTTTGTTACATAATATTTATATTATATCATTAACTTTGAAAAAAAATACCTCCTTCTATCTCTAAAACTATCTAAATAAGACAAAACTTATTCAATTTTCATGAAAACACATGGGAAATTTATATTATATAAATAGAATATGATAAAAAATTATCTATTTTAAATAAAAAATTTAATTAGAAGATTCATAATAAGGTTTATAATATTCATAAATTGATAATTAATGAAGTTTTGTGCATTCATAGAATAAATCGGGAAGAAGCTATGGAATTATTTATCTAAAATGTTAATCCCTTTAAACATGATTAAGTTGTAAACAATGATTCATTTTCAATGTTATAAATACTATAAATTTTTTTTATCAATATAATGTTATTTTTCATGATATTAAACATTATATTTATTGTTATACCACTTTTAGGTTATTTACCTAAAAGTTACAAAGGTTGTAAGTGATTTTCCAAACTCAAATAATTTATTTGGACCATAATCAAAATTATTAACTAATATAATTAAATATAGGTTTATTTTGACCAATTATAATGTTATTTTTTATTTCAAAAACCATGTTTAACATCTAATTATTCTTCCTTTGTGATTTTATTGATTATTAAAATTCCTTTTTCTATGGATATTTCATGTAACATTTAATGAATTTTTACTCTATGTACTTTTTTTAATGATGATCTTTTTTATCTTCCATAATGTAAAATAATTTTTTTATAGCTTATAGTCCTTTTAACCCATTTATTTATTTTAAAGAAAACGTTTTTCATCCTTTTTCGGATGTGGGATTTTTAATGAATGCATTTCAAAATATTCAAAAGGTTTTACATCCCTTAAAAATTAAATATTTTATCTTAAACTCTAAATTTTTATAAACATTACGTTTTTTCAAGAATATTTTACATGGATATATTTATAATAATGTTTTGAAAAAATTTCTATTTCTATTAAGAAATGTTTTTTAGAATGTGATTTTCACTACATCTTTTATAATAATTCTTAAGAGGTTTTGTTATATTTTTTTTATTTTCACTTCTATTTTTCTACTATAGTTTATATTATATTAAGCGATGTTATGATCTTATAATATAATTTATTATTATATGTTTAATTTTTAAAATGATATTTTTTCGATATCCTAAAATCTTTAATGTTTTTTATATAATTATTTTTAATTTTTCACGAAACCTCTTCTTTTTACCGTATTTAATTAAAATATGATTATGATTGATTTTGACTAGAACCTATATGTATATATGATGATGGATATGATTAAATATAAACTTCCAATGTTTTGGATTAATATTATATCTCATTAGTTCAAAAAATTATATGGTAAGATTTATCCCAATTAAATATTGTACATGATAGGATTTATCCCAATCCAAAAGGGTACATGGGAGGTATTTTCCTAAGAAAATGGTTACATGGAATGGTTTATCCAAAGCTAAAGTGGTGAAAAAATAGATTTATCCTAATCCAATTTAGTATATAAAAGTTTTTATCCCAAGACTAAGGGTACATAGAAGGATTATACTAATCCCAAGAAGGTACATAGGTGATTAACCTAAACCTATATTGTGATGAATGTCTTTGTGGGTAGCCTTGACTTATGGTTTCTATGCTTATGTTTGTTCCATAATCATATATCATAATGTTGTAACTATTTTTAGTATCCCTGAATCATGTTTAATTCTTCGTGACTCTACACATATTTTCCATGGTATATGTCTTTTCATTTGGGATTTAATTCCCTTTTATTGTGAAATATAGAAAAATATTATTTTTAATATTCCTTTTAATAATAATGTTACGCCCTACCCATATTTTCTCATATTATGAGGATATATCCCTTAATAAAATGTTGACATATTTTTTCCTTATTTATCATTTTAGGTCAAAACAGTTTTTACCTTCTCCATGTTATAAAGATAAGTATAACTCGTGTAATTTGTAGAAGGATGTCTTGATGAGTTTAACTATAGAGACTTTTATTAATATTTTTATATATATAATCTCCAAGACACTAATATATTATGTCCTTGGGTAGTGCAACTATGAGTGATATTTATAATATCAATCTTGAGATTAATGTATTATTTATTTCATGTTTATATTGGGTCATTATATTATCAAGGTTCCAACGAATGAAAGGTATGAGTAATTTTAGGAAAGTAATCAATATATGAAGAATACATTGAGATAATGTCATGATTAGATTACAATTAACTCAAAGGATCTCATTGATCAATAAGTTCATTGGATATGGATACTTGAAAATAAATTATTCATGAATAATATATATGGAGGATAAATATAGATCAATATTTTTAAAGAAAAAATGATAGTCGTGAAAGGAGAATTCAAATAATGTATATAATCCATGAATTATAAACTTGATATTAGGTTAAAAATGAATATTGAAATTGAATTATTAGTTGATTATTTACATAAATAAAATAAAAAATAGGAAAATTTTATCAAAATTGATTAATAAAAAAATGAAATTTTTAATTAGATGAAATAAATTGTCTCTAAATGATGTTATTTCATATATATGTTAATCTGAAACTTGTTAAAGACATGATTTTAGAAAATAAAAAAATATCACTAATTAATTGAGTCGTCAATGAAAACTGAGGATAATTAATATGTAAAAGGACTATCTATTATGGGAAAACATATTTTTATGGGTGATGTGTCATCATAAAAATAAAATAACAAGAACTAAATGAAATAAATAAAAGTGTATAAAGTCTTTGAATTAAACAAGTGTATTAAAAGAGCAGAAAATGAAAACATGTAATTTTATTATGGAACGATTGGTCATAATGTAAGTGTTTATGTGGTTATTATTTTTTTAATTGTATATTGTGAGGGAAAAGGGTTATCAAAATTATCCAAACCATAAATAATTATGTATCACAAAAAATATATAATAAAAACTAATAAATATAGTTATCTATGAAGTTCTAAATATGTGGAATGTGATAAATGTGTGTATTGAAGCCTAATTTTTTAATAAAATAATAAAAAATGTTGCATCAGATTGTGAAATGATTATATGCGGTATTTTTCAATAGGTTGTGTTTTATGTGATAAACATGGTTATATTTATAGATATTATGTTAGTAATGAATATAAAAGTGTAACTAAGAATTATATCATTCCTATGTCAAATAAAAAAAGTGTTTCCACTAAAAGAATATTTTTTACCTTAGAAATTTGATTTACTAATTTTGAAGATGAAATTAAAATAAATGGATGATTAACCAAGTAAAAATTTAGGTGAATAAAAAATAAAAATAATGGATATAATGAAAAAAAATGAAAGAGGAATAAAGAATCAGCTAGCTTTATATAAAATCCGAATGAAGACAGATGTGAGATCCTCCATGGAAAAATATTTTTGAAGATTCACTAATGAATATAGAAGTGGAAAAAAAATGATTGATGCCTTGATGGTTTTAAAAAATATAATAACAAAAAAATAAATGAAGGTTTGTGGAAAGTGTGTTCTTATTAATGATAATGTATTAAGAAGGATATAAGATAAATGAATCTTTCTAAGAAACATATATAAGTTGATTTAATATAAATACAGATATAAAAACCAAGCTAGGGAAGATAGATAAAATGGTAATAAGGGGGATATATGATCCATGGGAAGATATAATCCATGGGGTTGTATGTTCTGAAAATGAAATTATAACTACTAAATACTATTTCACCATGAGGAAAAATTAACTCACAATACAATGTTAAAATATAAATAAATTCACAGATATTTTGAGATGATCGCTAAAATGGCTACATAACATTATTTAAAAAATTAGATGCCAATGAATACAAAGAGACCATAAAATATAAAGTGGTTTTAAATGATTCAACCTATGGTATCCATTATACAATTTATACATTATTTATAATTCCATGAATTTTTTCTGTAAATGTGATTGAGATCACAAGATGGTTTAGAGTTTTTTAAATCTCACGCTTCTGGAATATATTGAAAAATGTTAATGACTTGGGTAGATTTAGATTATCCAGTTAAACTCTTGTTTTCTACATTGATCTCTATCTTAGTAGACTTAGTGTATTTTGAAATCACATAATTCTTTGTCATAAATTTAATCAATGAATATCATTAAATGGAAATTTTCTAGGAAGGATAAAGTGTCTTAAATACATAATGTTCTTAAAGATGTGATTATTTTGTGAAAAAAATCGATTTATAGGTCAAATTTTCAAAACAATGGAGGACTTATAAGAAAAACCAGTCAATTTTGTTTAGATAATTTTTCAAATAAGAGACTGAGAAAATAGTATGGATGTCAACTAGTGGATTCAGATGAGTTAAAATGATTTTACATAAAATGGGGATAATAATATATTATTATAATGATTTTTGAGTTTTGAAAAAAACATCATTCCCAAATATACTTGTCAACATCATTAAATATTTGGTTTAAGAAAATTATTGATAAATGGATTTTGAAGGAAGAATTGGTCAAAACATATGGGGGAGAGAACTTGAAAGTAAAAAAAATGGAATCTAATGATCCTTTTCATTTTATTAAAAAATAGGGATAAAATGGAATGGAATATAACATCAATATTTAATGATTAAGGTTTTAGAGTTATAAGGTGGTTGAATATAAATTTTATGAACCATTTTCAACAAAAACAAATAGGTAAGAATGTTACAACCAAGAGGAGTTGTGTGTTGGATTTTTTGAAAATAAATGGAGTGGTTCTTTATAGTGCCTTGAATATGTTATTACAAGTTCCCTAATAAAGTGTATATTTGACTAAAATGGTTAATAAATAATTCTTACAATTTAATTGACTGTAATTTTGATTAAAATTAAGTAGAACTGAATTTATGGTTTAGAGGATAAAATTTTTGAAAATGGATTACATGTTCAATATATTTATTAATGGAAAGATATTTAAAAAATCAATATACATTAAATATGTTAAAAAATGTGCCAGCCTAAAATATATCACTAGGATCTAGACTTTTATGTCACAAGGAAGTATTTGGGACCAATAATTGTCAAAAATGGGAGTAATACAAAGAGTTGGGCTTGAAAAAGGTATCCAGAGTACATAGGCACATACCTATGTAGTGTAGGAATTATTCTATAAAGTGGATGAAATTACTATTGAGAAGGGTGGATCCATGTTAGTTTAATGATAATCTATTGTGTGCTTCGGTTAATATAAAATTATATGTCATGAAATAAATTTTATATGGGACCCGCACTACGTATAATAGTTCAAATATTAACATAATTTGGGAACATGTGGTTGATATGAGTCTTTGAGGATGATCATACCAATGCTACCTTTTTTCATTGTGTTGTACTTGTATGTGGGATGACCACACCAAATCACTGAATTTTCAGCACAATAACTAATGACATGCCTCGATGCTATGTTTATTCCTCCATGAAAGTGGTGGGGTTTTCACATCATCCCACCTATTTTATCCCCATGATTTTTTCATTCACTCTTTGATAAATTGTTGAAAGTAATGTGAACTCCCTTTAATACTAGCTCTATCATGTATAGAATAATACAATACATTACAGTTTAATGGAAGCTTCATCATTATATAGATTGAGATGGATAAAAAAAGAGATACACATATTACTTAAGAATGACATGTCAGTTTTTATCGTAGTATGAATCTTCACAATTATTCCTTGCATGAAAAATTCATAACTATCCAATTATGAAATAATTTGTTCATAAGGGAGAATAGGTGACTAAATAATAGTATGGATTGAATAATATTTATTATGTGATTTTTTTTAAAAAAATAATCTCTACATGTTCGGGGAATTCATGTAATGTTTATTGTTAAACAAATGATATGTATGTTTTAAGAGTTTGAGTTAAGGACATGGATACTTAAAGTATAGAAATATATTTTTTGAATTAAATGCATACACCAATTTATAGATATATATCAATATTTATTTATATTTTAAAACAAATTAGGGTTGAGAATTATATTTAGGTTCTCTAAAAATATCCTTTAGCCACATTATTTTCATGAAATATGTAAAAGAGGGAAAAAAGAGAATTACATTTTTAATAAGACCTGGGTTCTCAATATTCTTTTATGGATTATATAAGGGAATTCCTTACAAACCATAATACTATTATAATTTAATTTTATAATGGAACTTGGTGGATATCAAGATATGTAAAGTCTATGAAAATTATTATTGCAAGAAGATAGTTCCATATAATAAATGTAATTTCATGAAGTAGTTTTGAATGTATTATGTCTGGAAAAATTCTCATGAATTAAGTGCGTAAAGAAAATATGATAAGGCTATGTAATCATTTATATTTTAATGAATTAAATTATATATAATTTATTTTTAATAATTAGATGAAATTTTGTTATGAATAATTTTCTATGAACTAGGATTTTAATTAAGTAGTTGCATAAATATGTATTGAAGATAAATAAGTTCAACAATTTATATATCAGTTTTGGAATAAGAATTATTATATATGGGAAACAATGAATGTTGAAAATATGATATTTAGAGAAGAAGGAAAATATTCCCACATAGAAGAACTCATTGATATATCTAAAGTATTGTGAGATGAAGCTCAAGAAAAAAAGGTGTTGAAGTATCATCACTACACCTAGATGTAAAATGAGTGCCTAAAAAAGATTATTCCCATTTCGTAATTCTCATCATCTAATGAGGAAGTGTTGATGTGAATATAGGTTTAAATATATTCAACCCTAACGTTTTAGTAATTGATTCCATCTAGTTTGTGGAAGGATAAATATACAAACATGGAAGACCAACCCTGATTCTAAATAGGGTTGAAGAAAAAAAAAATATTTTTGATTATCATAGATATAAAAACATTATTATAGAATATTAAATATATTATCATAGTAGTACATAAATGTGAGGATAAGGTATTATTACTTATTCAATGAGGTACTGAAACCAAAAAAAATTTATGTTTTTTCTTGCATTGGGTGACCCCAAACCAACATTTATCCACATAAGTAGTCATTTTTTTAGGATCCTGGTACATCAAAACATCTAAATTTTGGGCAAATTGAATATATCTATTTATCGTGAACAATGTAAAATATTTTTGTTCCATGCATGCTTTACTTTCCTACATATTTGTATTTGGTCCAATGATTACAACATTAATACATATAGGCTGACCCTGGTTTGTGATAATAAGGAAACAAGATCCCAAAAGAAAAATATTTGAGTAATAGAAAAATATTTATTTCAGATACACCCTAATTCACTCCCCCCCCAAAGCGTTTTAGGATACAATAGTAAGATTCAACTTAACAACTCAAGAAGAAAAAATGGACATCCAGATTTTGGTAATATTTTTAGAATAACTGAATATTAGAGGCCACATAAATATCATATGACCATGATAGATTTATACAGTGTCAAAATATTTTAGGAAAAGAAACAAATTAGTTTACATCCACATCAGAAAAACATAGCCATGAATTTGTTAATTAGTATTACTCCCATTACTATTATAGAATGGATTCTTTACAGTCACTAGAATACTACATAGAATGGATACCTTCATGGTCACCAGAATATTATGTGGCTCTGCAACCTTTACAATAAAAAATGTATTAATTCTTGGTCTCATGTATCTAATAAGTATCATCTCTATTTTTAATTATATAATGGTGTCGTTGATATCTGGGAGACTTTTATATGTTATAAATTCAAAAATATCAAAAATCTAAACTATTTTTCTTATAAAAACCTAATAACACACACAGTTATGAGAAATTAATTTTTTAGTGGTATAGTATTTTATAAATCACTAAATTAAACTATTTAAGAAATATATATGAATAAAAAATCATTGGTGTTGACTCAAAATCTAATTCCAAAAGTGGAGGAGATCCTCTATGAATGATTTTTCTGAAATTTACTCTCTATGTAAGATTTTTTAATCCATATACCCTTTGTAGAATAACCTTGGGGATAGTTCATGTCTTTATAAATGGTGTACAACCCAAAAATATACATGAAATAACATCATGGCCTTTTATGACCACATAAACTCTTTTCCAAAAGATACTGAAACCCCAACCTATATAAATTAATCAATTCCCTACATAAATCCCCAAAAACAATTTATGAGTTATATCCACTCACATAAATATAATACTATGTGAAGTAGGATATTCATGATTAACGTGTTTCCCACTTATCATTTGTTAATTTTTATATAATATGAAAAAATTGAAAAACACTTTTAAAAAAATTATTAAATGTGTATCTAGGACTCCTTCTCCAAAACTATCTCTTTATAAGAACTCACATACATAGTTACACTATAAAAATACAAGTTTTGATCAGTATAAAAACCACCTCTTCACCCCCTTTTCAATTTGACATGAATCAGAGCTTCAATTGGTCCTAAAAACCCCCTTGATTGGAGATAATTATTTAGGATTCATAAAAAAATTTATGTGTAGATCCTTAAATAGGTTCCTAAAAGAGGATGAGTCAACTTACGCCTCTTAGTTTCCTAAAATTATCGGATTTGGGATCCAACTATTGGTATCTTAAATTCATTGAGTTATGTTCTTTGTCATTATTTCCTAAATTGTCTTAGGAGTATAACCTCCTTGTTGTTCCCTATAATTCATTGAGTATTGATCATTCTAATGGATCCCTAAATTACCTTGAGTAAAGATAATCATAATAGTTTCCTAATATACATTGAGTCAGGATACACTTCATGGTTTCCTAAAATTACATAAGAATGAATCCTCCTCTTGGCTCTAAAAACGCATTTAGTTAACATACTACTCTTATTTTCTTAAAACACATTATATCAAGATCCTACTATAATTCCCCTAAATCGTATTGCGTCCTGATAATACACTTGGTTTTCTAAAGTTAATTGATAATAAATACTCTTATTAGTTCTTAAAATGACATAAATAAAGATATTACTATTGGTCCCTAAAAATTTATTTCAAGACACCCCTCTTGGTTTCCTAAAATCCATTTAATTGATATAATGATCTTTGATCAAAAAATTCTTTAAATATAGATAAATTTGTGTTACAAAAAATAATTTCACATGTATCAAAAATTAAAGTATCCTAGAAATGGACTCTCATTAATAATTCTCAAACCAATCCATTTGTAGAAAATAATTCTTAGATAATCCATTCATATGTCTTCAAACCAAAAGACACATTTTTTATTATTGTAAGAACATTAAATCTACCAAAACATTCCTTGTGACATTACTTGAAAAGTTGTTTTGTTCCTCATTAATAAAAACCAATATCTATAGATTTTAATTTCTTTCATAAGGATATATATTAATCCTCTATCATGGGCCCAATACCACCAACATAATACATTTCACCTCCATAGGTGTTGGTAAATTCCATTGTTCCTTATTCTATATATTCAAACTATAGATTAATCTAAATCATGGATTAAATTTTAGACATCATAATTACCTTGTTCATTGTTCATTCAAATGCATGAGTTTAAATCAATATATTTTTTCATAGGGTAAATAATGTTATTATTGGGATGGATTTCATGAATATTTCTTAAATGTATAATAGTGTACCATATTAGATAATAAACTCCATCATGATTTTATTTTACCTCCCATACTTTTTTTATGTCTGATGAACAAATCATTATTAACTTATTTTAATTTACATCATCCTTTGGAAGTTGTATTTATGGAATCAATAATGCGGGAACATCAAAATTGAGAATATAAATGAGACATGAATTTAAAGGATCTATTAATATGGATTTTTAAACAATTTTATTATGGATTATTTTATGAATATGAATCTTCTATATTGGGAAAATTTTACAAAGAATCATTCAATAGAAAACATTTAAGACTGACTAAAATTTAAAATAAAAATTGGTAAAAAAACCAACCCAATCTGATAGCCACTCAAGGAGATTGAAATGATAGAGGCTAAATGAATCACCCCTAAAAAAGATATTACATTCATCAAGTAAAGACCCAAAACTGGAGTGTAAAATAACAATCTCAAATGGTGTCCCTTTACTGGATAAATTATAAGTAGAAAAATTTATTTTTATCAAGATATGACTAACTTGAATGGACTATTTAACTAAAAATCTACATCCTATAGAAAAGTAATCCATCTCCAATGGTTTTTATATGTGTCAACGGAATGAAAATTGATCTTGTGGAAGTTAAGAATCAATAAAAATACTCTTAACAAGATAGAATGTGATCTAGTTTTATTATAGTTTATAGAAATAAAACTGTCATGGGTCATATAAAAACATCAAATTAAAGTAGGGATCATCAATAAGATGAGATATATGGATTTATCAAGGACAATTTTTAGCTAATTAGTATTTATTGTTGTCAAATTTATTACTTATTCATAGGCCATTTTTATTTATGATTTTGATAAATTATTATAGTCTATCTGATTTGAGATGGACATCATATGCATTAAAAAAATTCTCAACATAGTGGATTCACCAAAATAGATGAAACGTTTAGAGTGACAATTTATTTTTCATAAGAAAACTAACATAGATGGTAGTGTTGACCTATAAAACACTCTTAGTGACAAATATTATAAAAAAACTCATGGAATTTTCTATTATTAGAGCTTTTAACTAGTTGAGATGCTAAATTACATTCATATGTAACATATTATAGTATATAATTATTATTATGATACATATCAAATAGATATCAAAAATTCATTCCATAATGGTAATTTACTCATGGGCATGTATATGGTACAATGTAGAGTTTTGAAGTGCCAAACAATCTAGGTAACGTATACAAGTTTTGGTGTACCTTTTATATATTGATGTATGAATCATGAGATGTATTACCAGTTTTAAAACTTTAGTCAAATAGTTTTTTTTCCATGAATTATAATGATTCGTGTGTGTTTAGGTAGTATAATTATATTGTTTTCGTATTTAAGTTGATTTATATAGACGATAAAATACTCATCAGTAATGATGTATTGACATTATATTATATGAAGGTAATGTTTGGAATGTGATTCTTGATGAATTCCAGGGGTAAATAATCCTACATACAATGTATAAATATTTATTAAGATATATTGAAGTGGATTTTTCGACTGGTCTAGAAGATTTATATTAGTAATATGTTAATACTGTTATGCATGGAAAACCTATAGAAACGGTCGTCACTATTTATTCATGGAATAAGTATTATAAAGACTAAATATCCTTTTAATAAATTAAAAGTGAGGAACATGGATATGGTTATTTTGTGTCTCCCATAGGACCTTCAAGGTATGTCATGTTGTATACAGGGATTGATATCTCGTATGATTTGAAAATAATAAGTATATACAAGTATAATAATAGTAAGAGTTAGTATATTTATATAATAAAATTTTTTAAATAAATTAGAATAAAAATGATGCATTTTTTGTATTATTATGTGAGGAATATATAATTTTTTGGGGTTACATTGATTCTTGTTTCCAAACTTCAAATAATGATATACTAACTGAAACTAGTTTAAAATTTTTCTTCGATGGTGAGGTTATTAGTTGGAAGAGTTATAAATAACCCTTCATGGAGTAATTTACAATATTGGTGTAGTAAACCACTCTATCTATTACTATTAAAGAAACTATTTGGATTAATAATTTTATCACTGAACTTATTGTAGTTTCTATCATGTTGGTAGAAATTGAAATTTTTCCAGATAATAATATTGTTATTTATAATATATAGAACTCTAGTCTCACTAAAGAACTAATAGTCCTTCAAAAACCATCTCATTTGAGAAATAAATTAGAGGTGTGATATAAATAATTTTCAAGTTATAATAGTTTATAATGTGTTACATCAATTTATAATGTTATCAATAAAATATAAACATAATGGTCATATAAGTATTTGGGTTTTCAATACATGAGAGATTGAATATAATGATTATTTTCAGTGTAAATTTATCATGATTTTATAATAAATCAATATTAATTTTTCATTTATTCAAGTATGTTTTGTATTTTTATGAAACATTGATTGATAACACCCCTAAATATAGAAATTTCATTTATCTATAATCAATTAAAAACATAAATTATTATGGGTTATAATGATATTTTTGGATTAATGTGATTAGGATAGATATAGTGTAGATCCCTTTCAAATAAGTGATAGATTCAGAAACCTAGGATGTTGAGGTTTTAGAGTAGTCTTTAGGCCAACTCATTCTATTCATGGATTCCCATCCCACTTCCCCTATTCTATTTGGTTTCTCTAATTATTTATTGACATATTTTTCAACAAATTTTATTATTGGGATCGATGTACATCACTATTGAAACACTACTTTTAAAAGTTTATTCATATAGTTTATGTTAATTTTAAGGAATCATGTTTTCTTAATGGATATAAAGTGATTGATATTTCTTCCATAGAATTTAATTTTTTTTACTTCCCCAAATATTTTTGGTTTGGATCTGAGTTTAGTATTGGATCTCAGTTATCTCATTAAAAAGGTATTGTAATTAAGAGTGGTTCTTGGAGAATCTATCCATAATAAGTCTACATAGATGGTTATTATTCATGATCAGGTTCTATGATGATGTGGATATAGATCTAGCATTGTCCATCTATCCCTATTTTTATGAAACATTTCATTTCTTTCTTTACTATTTTAACCATATTGTTGACTCTGGGAATGACTCAAATTATTTTGGATCAATTGACTCAACTTCATAAATATTACAGTGAAATTCCAGGAATTTTTCTAAGTGTTAATTAGAATAAGGATGAAGGGAAGTATCCCATTCATGATCATTTTTTGGGAGTATGACTTTTTTAAGAGGGTTATATAGTTTATTTGGGTTTTTATCAATGATTATTTTAGAGTTAAGAAAACTATTATCTTCAAAACTCAGGAATATTATTGTTCTTACAACTTTATTAAAGTTCATTCTATATAGATTTGTTGAAGGGTGTCTCGATATATTGTAAAATTCAACGATTTTGTTAGCACTAAATTTAAGAAAGGGTGAGTATTTTTTATTCTCTTTATATTGAGTCATTATATTTCAATTTATCAATGGCACTTGCAGGTGAGTTTAGATAGGACTAAGAGAAATCCATCATGAAACATTGAGATAGTTAGGATATTCGATATTGGAATCTATAAATATTGATGTAGTAGAATTCAATGATATAATTGAAGGATGTAATATTTTATCTAAATAAGTGTGTCAATCCAAATATTAATCTAGTAATTATATTGAAGAGGTACAAGTGTGTTTTACTTATTTTACTGGAAAATCATTAGATGTCTTGCTTCTAATAGTGAATATAGTGGATATCGAATAGGGTCATGAGTCATCTGAGGTAAAACCTTGAGATAGTTGGGAGAATTCGGTCATGAAGACCATATATATTGGAAATTAATCATCCCATTGTTGTTTTGGAAAAAATAATCTTCAATTTATTTATGTATGGAAGTCTCTAGCATCATAAGTTTCTCTTTCTCAGATGTAGACATCAACTCAAAGAAGGCCTTATAATTTTTTTTCTATAACTTATATGGTAAGAAATAATATGGTTAAAAATACATTAAATTATACAGTTTCATATAATAACAACTAGGGAAAAGTAAATGGGATTGAAGGAAGAACTAGAGGAAATAAAAGTTTCTCTGGTGAATGTTAAGAATTATTTTTTAATTTTGGATGTAAAAGAGGACTCTATGAAATTGAGGCAGGAGGAGCATCTAATGAAAGGTGATTTTAATGAAAATATGGAAGTATATACATCATATTTTGGGAAGTGAAATTTCTATCCCCATTACACACCTTTAACCAATCTGATACAAGGTCTCGGTCTGAGAGTATAGGTGTCCTCTAACCCATTTATATAGTTTTTGGTATATAGTAATTGGAGAATTTGGGAATGTGTTTTTTGTGTGGGTTCACACTTAACATGTAAGTGTTTCCTGAATATAATGAATTACTAGATTTGAGTTATGATTAATGTGATTGGAATCTTTTATGTGATTCAGAGTAAACTCATGATATAATATGTTGAGAAATATTATCTAGACTAAAATCTCAAATAATATAACATGTAATATCATATATCCATTAATGTATATAGTGATATATTATTGATAAATATCCTTATTACCTAATAGAAAAATGACACCTAACATGTGAAGTATAATACATTGATAACATTCTTATTATTACCATGAGCCTGATCTAAATATGGTGTGGTTGGGGATGTTTTTATCGCGCTCTTAATTGAATTTAATAAATATTAGATTTATGCTCTTTTATGATAATTATGAAATATATTCCCCTTATATAACATGACTAAGTAAATGAATGATACTAATTAGTAGAGTAATATGTGATTTTCTTTATTAATTGGATGAATGACATGATGTAATCAATCACATTAGTAGTCCTAATTTAGATAATTGAAAATATACTAGGCCTCTTATTTCTTAGTTTATGTAAAATAAAAATTTTGTATATTAAAATGTTTATGTTTTATAAAAATTCATACTTTTTAGAACATGTTCATATAGATATTTTAGTTTTCTTTATCGAGATCATGCCAGACCCCTCTATAGCTGGAGTAATGATGAATTTTTTAAGAGGCCACTCTTTTTTTACAATTATGTATTAAACAATTTACAATTAATTCCAATTCCGTAAAGTCTAGTAGGGCCACACATTAGTCCTTAGAATAATGATTGGTTTTGGGAAAAATGGTTTGATAAAAAATTGAGTGTTTTATATGATAATCATGTTCCAAAAAATCTGTATAGATTTAAAAATATTTGTAATGTTGTTCATAAAATCTATGGGTTTTAGTTTTAGTGAGATATTGTTGAAAATATACACTAAATCATACACTATAATTGGGAGAGGTTAAACACATAATTTTTTTGTATAAGTTCATGATTCTTGAAAAACGTTTCTTAAATATATTTGAGGAATGACATTGGATCTCATTCAAGTGAATCTTTAACTATGAATATCATGAGTAATTTAGAATATAACTATACATATAATGATATCTAGATTAATTTATTGTTAAAATAAGTTATATTAAGTTATAAAATTATGTTGAAATTATAAGAGTTGTAATATTTAAAAAAATGATTTTTCACTTCATAACATATGAAATCTTATACAATGATAGACCACATTATTCAATAATGAATTCCTATCTAAGGGATTCTATATATCTTATTCATACACAAAACTGACTAAAAAATGATAAACATCTCTCTCATGAACTTATATTATTTCACCTTTGGGGTTATAGAATATCATTAACGGTTTTCTTGTCCTAACAAATCATTTCATGATTCTAGTTGTTGGTGGAAGCCATTGAATTTAAGAACACATTTGTTATTTCTAAGGGGACTTGATTAATCTAATATTTTTAATGGTTTATAAATGTATAGTTAGATATTATTTGTTATATTTATTCTTTTCATATTGTTCATCCAATTCCTGGTCAATATTTTTGGATGAATTTTAGGATTTTATACCATATATTATGAAAAATATGTCCAATAAAACCCTTTATATTTCCACACCAATCTATGGAGCTAAATTTAATGTTGTAATTATTTTAGTGGAATTTAATATAATTAATGTTCTTATTAAATGATTACAAAATATGATACTAATGTGATAAAAACTTTATGTAGATAAAAATGGAATCATCAATAAATTTTAAGTTAAGATCAATTCTAAATAATAGAATATTATTCGAAGCAGCATTATAGACAAATATAAATTTTTTTCAATAATTATTAAAAAAAGAATGAAAATTATATGTATTTAAGTGTACTATTCCTACAAAATAACTTGTTTTTAGAATCTAGTCATAAATATAAATATTGTTATAGTAATCACTATAATGGTTCATATCACATATTTATGGTGATTCATGTTTTTATAGATCCTAGGCTTTAAGATTTACATGAAAATATAAATTCTTTTTGGATGATAGAAAACCTAAAAAGGCTCTGAAAAAAACATACTAACCATGAGAGATATAATGTTTCTATGTCAATATTTTGTGTAGTATAATTGAGTGTACTTTTGTCTCAATTGATGTGCTCAATATAAAAGGATACTTAAATTATTTAGAGATATTGGGGTCACTTATCAAGCTTCATTTGGTCCAAAACATCATTTTATAGTCACTATAAAAAAAGTATTCAACAATTCCTTGTAAACAATATATAAATGAGATAAAACAAGTTTATTTGATCTCTATTATATGTTAAATATTGTTTGTAGAGGACATGTGAATCCCAAGATGATGTTCCATGATGATAGTATCAAAATTAAAGGGTAAATGTTTTGGTAAAAAGTAGAGTAAGTGGTGTCATAAAGGGTCCAAACTAACTTTTTGGAAATTAAAATATGGGTTTTAAGGAAACTTTTTCTATTGTAGAAATCATAGATAATAGATATTTAAATTCCAAAAATACTTAATGGGGTGTAATAAACTCCTTAAAAATTCCATATAAACTATTAATAATATTGAAATAAATTATTCTATTTTGAAGGGTATATGATACTGACTATGCGTTATATAATTATTGTAAATTTTCAAGTGTTCAAGGTAAGGAAGATTTGATTGATATATATTAATGTTTTCACTCAAATAATGAAAAAAGAGGTAGATAAATTGAGTATTTGGATGGAAATTTAGAATCATAAATAATTTTAAATAATGTATTTTAATTGAATCTCATTTTATATACATTTTATGGGAAGAGTTTTATTATAAATAACGGGTTCCACAACCCAAATAGTCATGACATTAGATATAAGGAGTTACATCACTTAGATACTGCCTTTAGAATCCATGAGTCACAACCTAATGAAATTGAATAAAAAATAATTCTTTTGTGTGAAAAATAATAAACATAAAAATAGAGTTAGTGTGAGAGATGGTAAAAAGTTTTATAGACTCATAACTAGATAAAAGAAGAAGAACAATGATAGAACATATATTGATTTTTGAGGATTAGATCATCTCATATCTTCATAAAATTTTTATTAAAAAAAAGAATTTTGGACCTCGATAGATTGCTTGGGTGATGAAATAGTGTTTTTCATTATGTTGTAAGTTCACAACAGATTAAAATGCCACAACACATTAATTTTTAAAACATAGAGTATAAAATATCATAGACCATGTATTTTTAATATTTCTATTATGTGTATAACCTGAAATTAAGAATGATATATATATATATATATAATACTTTATTTTCAGTAGCTCTAATTCCTTCAAATATTAAAAATAAATTGAGTCGAGAGCTATCATAAATATCTCCATAAAAATCACCGTACAATTGCCTCTTTATTCCAATAGAATAAATCTCCAATAAAATCATTCAAAATAATTTGAATTGGTCTTCCAATAATATATCAATCATAATAATAGCATTAAACGATTTAAAATTTCAATTTAAATTCATTTAAACATAGTCATTATTGTACTAGAAAACTAACAACATAAGACAAATGTAAATTCAAATATTTTAAAATAAATAAACATAAATACAGAACATTTATTGATATAAAATATTGAAATAATTTATTTTTTTTGTTAAATATTCCACCAAAAACCATAAACACACTTTGATAATAATCCATATATTTAATGTGAATTTCTCCAATACAAACATTGTTGAAAATAATCTATATATATATAGAAAATAAATTTTTAATATAATAGCATTGAATGAACAGAAATGTAGGGTATGAATATTAATGTATAGTATGGAATGAAAAGTAATGTAGCATAGGGAATGAATAATATTGTAGGGTTTTTTAAACATATGTTTTGGAAATGAATAGTAATGTGATGTAGGTAATGAATAGTAACATAGTGTAGGGAATGTACAGTAACGTAGGGTTGATAAACCATACATTGCAGAAATGAATAGTAACATAACAGAGGGTATGAATAGTAACATAGGATTTTAAAAACATACTTAGTTAAAATGAATTGTAACATAATGTATGGTATGAACAGTAATTTAGGGTTGCTGAATCATACTTTTCACTATTCCCAAAAGTAGGGTTTTGCATACTTTGTGAAAAACTGGACAACATACATTAAAAAACATCAACATATTTAAAAAGATCTAAAAATAAGATTCAGTACTTGAAAAAGAAAATACTTCTTGGTTGAAAAAATTATTATTTTTCCAATGAATCTAGAATAAAAAAATTCAGAAATATACTTCTCCAAATATCATCAAAAAATAGAAGCAACAACATTTTGAATAAACTACAGTTCCAAAAAATCAATGTAGAAGATAAAAAAATTTAATAACCAGACACAATAACATTCTAAACATATACATAAACTAATTAAATCAATATAAAAACTTTTTATTTCTATGAAATCTTGTTTCATTTGAATCATATTTCTATTGAAGTTCTAGTAAATTAAATATAGAAACTATTTAAACTAAAAACTATAGTGTTTTTAAAACTACAGTAGCAACTTCATTGAATTTTTCGAGTACTAATGTAGTATTTTTAGAATTATTCATAAACTAATTATGTTTTGATAAATATATTATATATCCAACATGATAAGAATCATAAAAATTGCTAGATTGTGGATTGATATATCATCAAAATATAAAACGTTTTATTAAAATAAAGTCACATGTAATCAAACATAATAAAAACGGTTATTAAAATAAAAATTTTAAATCATATGTAATCAATAAAAAAGAAAAAAATGAACATTAAAAAAACTAGGTGAATGTACTATTAAGGAAATCATTTAAAGGGTCTTGAAATAAATTAATTTTTAGGTCTTACGCTTGTGCTACCAAAATGAGAAATATTTCATAGAAGGGTTTTCCATACACCCAGTCATAAATATGATGAGAATTTAATAGAGGGGAAAACATGTTACACATGTTTATTGAGTCATGAAAAAAAAATTTATTCTTCCAATGTGGTTAATGTTTCATTTTTTATCAATATATAAAAATTTGTTGGTAGAGATATTATTATAAGAAACATAGATATGTTTGTGAGAAGAGATGTTGATGGAGTTATATAAGAATCATTCCTTATGAAGTTTAAGAATGTTTTAAATTGAATTCATATGATAATATTTAAATCTTCAATTTCATAACATCATAAACATAATTTTGATCCCACATGAGTTTGTAAGTGTTTTTACGAAGGGTGAGAAGTTAGTTTCCATAGAAATCATGAGTTGTATTCTATAAATGGGTGACCAATATTATTGGATGGAAAAAATCAATGTGATTTGATGAATATGTATTTAATCCATGTTAAACGTTTTAAGATATGGTTATATGGATATTGATCAATGGTGATTTAGATGTATAAATTTATATTTCTGAAGTTATCCTGATTAGATTAAGATTGATCAGATAAAGGGAAAATGTGCCAGGTAGTAGTCAGAAAGTTGTATGAAGCGTATAGGATTAACAAGAAAAAAGTCATATTGGATAGAGGAAATTGAAAAAATATATATAATGAATCAATATAGTTCAAATGGTCAGATGTCATACTAAAAATTTTGACATATAATGTCTTAATTTGTGATTCCTAGATAGATAAATGTGAAGTTTAATTATGAATTACAAATAATATTTATATTAATTTTAAGATGTAGTTTGTATATGTAAGAGTTTATATATGTTTCTAATGTAAGATAACATTTCAATTTTATTTGATAGAGAAAATCAATTCAGATCATTGGATAAAAAAATATATGAAGTGCCATTAAGTGAAAGACTATTGGATTGAAACTAGAAATATCCAACATATAATGTATTGTAATTAAATCAAATGAATAATTTTGATTATTGTAAAACCTGATATTTTATGAGAAATATTTTGTTTTTATGTTATATGCATCACCAAATAAATCTTTCTCAACACACAACATTGTCTTGTCTTGCGTTATACACAAAAGCAACCTTCCTTGATAGCTTGCATTGTACGCAATACCGAGTTTCACTAAACAACGATATATTATTAAAATATTATATAAACTATCTGTTATGAATATTAATACCCACTTTTTGAAATTTTATAAATTTTATCTTCCAAAATGGACTTCATTTTTGGATTCGGAATATCGAAATTAGCTGAGGGTGAATTTTTGGTATTTTTATGAAAACTTTCAATTTTTGATGAATAGTGAAAACACTGAGTTATTGGTTAAAACTGACATTTTATTTAAATATTAAATTTTTTATTTTAATTAAATTTAGGCCAAAATAGATAAATAATACCTATATAATTTCAATGTAATTTATTTGAGTGATTTTATACTAATATAGATACATAAAATTTTTACTGAACTTTTTACCATCTTTTACCCACCTCCTTTGAGAATTTGCAACTGTACATAAAACATAATTTTACCGCTTCTGTGAGTCGAATTTTGAAAATATGAGAGACACGTTTAATATCTAGGAGTAAAATGTGGTTCAATAATATAGAAATAATTTTTGGTGAATAGTAACTTTTAACTTTTATTTACCGCGGTTAAAAGTAAATAGGGTAATTAAGGGTAAAAATGATTTTATTATTACCCTAACACATGTTCTAATTCTATTGGATAAGTTTAATTCGACCAAAAAAACCTTCAAATAAAATATGACCATTTAGGTCCACTTGGATTAGATTAGGACACTAATTATTATTTTATTTAAAGAAGAGTTAAATGAGTTAAAATCAATGTTTAATAACTAAAACATTTTTAATAAAAGGTTATACAAAAGATAAATTCGACTATAAATATTAATTATAAAGCTAAATATATTTCTTACATAATGGTATTTTATTTATAATTTTTAGACGTTAAATAATTTAATTTATTTATGACACAATGTTGATGTAGTAATTACCTTATTAATGAAATATTACCATAATTGATATTATGAATACCCAAATAAATGTAATTTGAGACTTTTTATGAAATAAACTAATTTTATAGGTTAATATGACATGTTAGTATTGATTTAATTAACGTTTTTCGAACTAATCATGCTGTTATGATTTTCACAAAAATCAATTACCAAATAGTATCAAAATTGGCATAAAATAGTTTTTAAAAAAAGTATTATATTATTAATTGTTATTTTATTCCTAAAAATATAAGGTTTGGCCAAAAGACTTATATACGGTTATATATATTAATAATTAACCACTAGGGGTTCGTTTGTCTTGTTATAGTAAGTTTATTAACCATATAGTGTAAGACAACATGAAGACACGGTAAAAGTTAAATAATTTAACATAGAGTTAAATCTAAATGATAAGGTTAAAATAGTAACCCAAACTTATCTAAAACCTATTTGTTAAGAGGATTTAGACCCATCCCCACCTTAGCTTAAAAATATATCAATTTAGAGCTATGAAAAAGAGAATATGATTTTATTATAAAATAATCTTTTAAGTTTTTCCTATGGTGCCCCTCTCCTCCCTTATAAAAGGGAACTTCCTCCCTCTCCTCCTCACACCACTTTGAGCCTTCAAGCTCAGACAAACCCTAACAAATATCTCTTCCTCACTTCCCTAGAAATATCCTAGAGGTCCTGGTCTTCTTAAAAGACCATATTTTGTGCCCTAAGATGAGGTTAAGAAGAGGTGCTTCAAAGAAGAGGTAATGTCCTTTACCGATTCTTTCAAATTTATTTTTTCTTCTACTTCTTCTTCATTATTTTTTTCATCATAATTTAATAAAATAGGTATCTCTCATATATATATATATATATATTATAAATATGAAACAAACCTATTTCACCTTCTATTCATCCTACGGAAAATAAAATCACCAGGTGTGCGTACGTACGGAATATCGTCTCCACCTCGTGGTGTAATATGTTTTTCACCCCCACCTTACATGGATGGTTATAATGGTGTAAATAATAACTATATATGATTATTATAACATGATACAAATTATTATACATTCCATCTTCCACTCCAATACCATTCAATAGTTTTGGGAATGATATCATCGCTCGTGCGTACGTACGGCCTACTGTCTCCATGATGTGATGTGACTCGTTCTACATGATCTTCATTGAATACTGATTATATAAATGAGTTTAATGAATAAATATGATATATATTACACTAATACCATTCTGTAAATAAGTTATCTATAACCTAAAAAGGGGAATAATAATTTATTCGACAAGACATGCATATAAACATAAATCAATGAACACCCGAATAACAAGTAGCCATGAAATATTACTAATAAGAATATAAGAATATGACCATATATGATATCATAACAATGAATATGATTATGTAATAAGTAAATGAAATTATTTAAATCATTACACATGAGGTTCGGATACGTACGATGCATATCGGACCTAAGGTAAGGGAAAATCTCACAATCTCATTTTTATCCGATATTGTTTATACTTTGGTATTTACTAGGGCGTATTTATCATCCACATTCATGTTTCCTCAATATGTAATATTATTTCTGTCCTCCTACAATTGTTTAAATCCAATAGTACTCATTGGTGAGTTTTTAGTAAAATATATTAAAGGAATATTTTGTCATTTTTAGTACAAGGTACTTTTTGACTTTTCCGGCCAAAGTATAAGAAAAATATTTTTTTAACTTATACGGAATGAATGGATATTATGATTTCATAGAACATTATTTCTATGAAGATTCACTTACAAGTTTTAAAGTTTATTATTAATAAACTTCTTTTAGTTTAAAATAGTATGACATGTTAAGAATGGAAAAATGTTTTTGAAGTTGAAAGGATATTTTCCTCATTAATGGAGTTCATGCATTTTATCAAATTTATTTTCTATCTAAGATAATATAGGGTTCTGTTTCTATCCCTATTTTTACATTTATTTGATTATGTTATGATGGAATTATGTATATGATGTCCTTTTATCTTATATGGATTATTTTATGATGGCATGATGTTTATGAATCCCATTTTTATTATATGGGTTATGCTATGATATATGATTTATGATCTTGTGTGACACATAAGAATGGTATAATTATGATATGGGTGGGACCTATATATCCTTCAAATGTACTGGGTAAAGATTTATATCTCATGATAGAGATATGGCTGGAATGGCAGGTTAATCCGGTTCAGTGATACAGGATTGAAATGAGGAGTGAACTCGGTTTAGAAATGGACTTTGTCTGCTAGGATCGTCTATGAAATGAGTCTTGACTACTAATAAGTGATTCTCTATGATTATATGTGTATGCCACAAAGATTCATGTTATGATTTTTGGTATTAAATTTCACTACCATGATTTATCCCATGTTATGATATTATGATCTCTTTTGTATGTTAAGATTTTCAAAATGTTATGTTCTTATGAATATGATATGATTGATATTTCTTTTGTTTACCCTTAATGAGAATTTGAGATCACCCTTTTGTATATTTTCTATTCCCTAGGTCAAGAAGAAGGGTATTAAGTAAGATATTCCAAAAGGGACTCTAGATATGATAAAATAAAAGGGAGGCAGTGTATATGATTTATGAACCTGTTGTTTATATTTCCATGTTTCTAAATACACTATACCTATATGGTCCTTTCTTGGTGTTGTTATATTTTTTAATAAGTGTACTTCAATTTTGAAGTAGTAACAATGTATGTAATGTATGGGTCGTTATAGTTTGTATCAGAGAAAAGGTATAGTCAATGTTTGGAAACTAGGATGTGAAATCCCTAGTAAGAACCCTAACGATAAGTCTAAGCATAGAACACAATCTTAGTGTTTTAGAAATGGACATGAATAACCTATAATAAGACCTTAAGAGTGAATTTTTTCCTTTATTATGTGGTTTTCCTATTATTATTAGTGTTTCTCACAGTATTCTTAGTTGTTTTAGTCAATGGCTAGAACCCGAAGGAACCGTGTTAATGCTGAATGCAATGGGCAATGAAATGATTGTCCCCCTGAGCAACCAAACGTTATGGGAGATGGAATGAAAAATCTTGTAGCGATGCTCACACAACATTCTCAAGATATGAATCATGCAGGACATCCAAATGAGAAAAGGAATGAGAAACATTCTGTTGAATCCTTCATGAGGCAATGCCCACCCTCATTCAGTGGGTCTACTGATCCATTAGTTGCTGAAAAATGGATCAGTACTACTGAGAAGATATTTTCAGTTCTTCAATGTTCTAAACATAATAAATTCATCTTAGCAGTATATCGTTTGGAAGGTGAAGTTGATCAATGGTGTAATCTTATCCAGAATACGAGGCAAAGGGATGAAATTGAGTCTCTGGAATGGGACGAGTTTAAGAACTTATTTTTCAATAAGTACTTCCCTCGTATTTTTATAACAAAGATAGATAAGGAGTGTCTTGAACTTATGAAAAAGGATGATGAATCTGTTGGTACCTATGAAGCAAATTATACAAGACTTGCAAGGTACGCTTCTGGAATTATTATCCAACCTGAGAGTAAGATCGATCAATTCTTTAGTGGCTTAAAACAAAGTCTTAGAAGGGCATTAGCCATAAGGTACTTCAATAGCTACGAGGAAGTTTTTTGATGTGATCTCAAGGTTGATATGGAGATTGGAGTAACCCATCAGTCATATGGGTTTAATAAGAAGATGAAAATGGAATTCAAAGGGGAATCTAAAGACCACACTAAAAAGAAGATGAGTATTCCCTTATGCTCAATGTGTGGAAAAAAACATGGAGGGAATTGTCTTAAATGGACAAGTAAATGTTTCAAATGTAGAAAATAAGGTCATCGGGCATTTGAATGTTGTAATTATGGGAAAAAGATGTCTAGTGATACGAATAAAGAAAGGGATACACAGAATGAACCTCCTACACTTCAATGTTACATGATCAAAGAAATGGGTAATTTAGATAATCATTTCCCTAATCCAAGGGTTGTTGATGATGATCAACGTCAAAAAACTCTTAAGGCCAAAGACAAAGGAAATTCACATGCAATTTCCATCGGCGAGGTGGAGTACGATAACGAAGTGGTGAAAGGTACACGTACCATCCACTCTAAAGTAGAAAATCTTTTATTTGATTCTAGATCCACCCACTCTTTTATTTCTAATTAATTTATAAGGGTATCGTTGTACTACCTCAACAATTAGCTTTTGAGTTAGCTATGACAACTCTTAATGGCACAACGGTTGCATCAAAAGTTTATAATTCTTCTCCAATTGAAATTTGTTAGAAAGTGCTTCATTCAAATCTTTTGATCCTTCCTATAGTAAAATATGATATGATTCATGGAACGAAATGGCTTTCCTTATATGGAGGTCATATAGATTTCCAAAGAAGGGAAGTCACATTTAATATTCCTGATCAATCTATGATCACCTATCGATGCAAGGATGAATATAACCTTCCAGTGGAAATTTCTTCCATCTTATGGGTCTTTATTACAATAAATGAATGTTATTTATCTCAAATGGTTGTAGAGAAACTCACAATTAAGAATATTCCCATTATACTGGAGTTTGATGATATCTTTCGAGAGGAATTTCATAGTCTTCCACCAAATCGTGAAGTTGAGTTTTCAATAGAACTCATACCTGGTGCTATGCCCATATCAAAGAAACCTTATAGAATGGCCCCAATTGAGTTTCAAGAATCGAAGAAGAAACTCCAAGAGAATCTTGATAAGTGATTCATATGCCCTAGTGTATAGCTTTGGGGAGCACCTATTCTGTTTGTTAAGAAGAAATATGAATTAGTGAGACTCTGCATTTATTATCGATAACTTAACAAGATCACTATCCAGAACAAATATCATCTCCCACACATTGATGACTTATTTGACCAACTACGCGGAGCTCAATACTTTTCCAAGATTGATCTTCGTTTAGGGTATCATCAATTAAGGATCAAAATGGAGGATATAACAAATACAGATTTCCATACAAGGTATGGACAATATGAATTTATAGTGATTCAATTTGGTCTTACTAATTCCCCTTCTATCTTCATGGATATAATGAATAGAGTCTTTAGAGACTATATTGATCAGTGTGTGGTAGTCTTTATAGATGATATTCTTGTCTATTCAAATATCAAGGAAGAACATTATGATCACTTGAGAATTGTATTAAAGACCCTAAGAAAGGAGAAGCTTAATGCCAAATTTAGAAAGTGTGAATTTTGGATTCAAAAAGTTTCATTTTTGGGCCATATAATATCAAAATAGGGGATATATGTGGATCTAGAAAAAACAGATGTTATCAAAAGATGGTCGAGACCAACAAAAATACATGAGATCTGAAGTTTTCTTGGTTTGGCTGGATATTACTGATGTTTTGTGAACTATTTTTCTCAATTATCTAATCCACTCACCAGGTTGACTTGAAAAGGAGTTAAGTTCATTTGGACAGAGGAGTGTGAAGCGAATTTCAAGGAGTTAAAAAAAGACTATCCAATGCAACTGTGCTCACACTGCCTTGTAGTGCATAAAGGTTGGTGATCTATAGTGATGCATTCAAGAAGGGATCGTGGTGTGTTCTCATGAAAAATGATATGGTGATAGCTTATTCCTCGTGACAGTTGAAAATCCATGAGAAAAATTACCCAACTCATGATTTGGAATTAGTTGTGGTAATCTTTGCATTAAATATTTGTTGGCATTATCTTTATGGTTAAAGGTGTGATATTTGTATTGATCATAAAAGTTTAAACTATATTCTCATACAAAAGGAGCTGAATATGTTCCAAATAAGATGGTTGGACTGATTAAGGATTATAACTTCTCAATTCATTATCACCTTGGGAAAGAAAACAAGGTGGAAGATGCATTAAGTCGACAAGACCATGCTAGCTTATCCATGATGAGGATCACAAAAGATCCAATATTTTTGGATTTACAAAGGATGGATATTGGGATTATAATGGAAGGGGAAAATCATATCTTTCTCAAATGAATTTTCAACCATTTATACATGTGAATATTAAATAGGCACAGAAAGAAGATGTAGAGTTACAAAAGAAGGTGGGAAATGTTTCTGAATTTAACTTTGATTGTGATAAAATAATAAGGTTCAAGAATCAGGTCTGTGTTCCTCCCATCCTAGAATTAAAGAAGGAAATATTGGAGAAGCTCATATTTTATCATTCTCTATTCATCCTGGAAGCACGAAGATGTATAGGGACCTGGAGGAGTACTTCGGGTGCGATGGAATGTAAAGAGATGTTGCTGAATATGTCTCTTGATGCTTGGTTTTTCAGCAAGTTAAAGCTGATAGACAGATGTCTAAGGGGATGTTACAACCATTTCCCATAACAGAATGGAAGTGGGAAAAATCACTATGGAATTTGTCACTGGACTTCCCAAAACATCCAAAGGCAATAATGCTATCTGTGTTATAGTTGATCATCTTACGAAGATGGCACACTTCATTGCTATAAGAGAATAGTTCTCTCTTGATCAGCTTGCCAGATTATATATGTGAAGAAAGTCGAAATATTTCATGGATTACCACATTCCATTATATCTGATCAGGATCCGAGGTTTACCTCGAAGTATTGGAGAATTCTTCAGCATACACAAGATACATAGTTGATTTTTAGCACTGCTTAGGATCCTTAGACAGGCGGTCAGTCTGAGAGGACAATTAGAACTCTAGAAGATATGTTGATATATTTCTCTATGGATTTAAAAGGTGGTTGGTATCAACACCTAACTTTGGGGGAATTTTCATATAATAATAGATTTCACTCTAGTATTCAGTTGGCTCCTTATGAAGTTCTACAGGGAAAGAAATGTAGAACTCCAACTTGATGAGATGAAGTTGGGGAAAGAAAGCAATTAGGACCTGATCTTGTTGATGAGATGGTAGAAAAGTATGATCTATTCAACAACACATAAGAGAAGCTCAAAGTTGATAAAAAAGTTATTTCAATAACTGAATAATAGACCTAGAGTTTTAAGTGGGTGATAAAGTTTTCTTACGAATATCTCCCTGGAAGATAGTAATGAGATTTGTAAAGAAGGGCAAGGCGAGCCCAAGGTATATTGGTCCTTTTGATATACTGGATCATGTTGAGAAAGTATCTTACCAATTGGAACTTCCACCGAATCAATCTCAATTTCATTATTTGTTCCATGTATACCTCTTGAGAATGTACACACACGATCTTTCACATGTAATCAGCTTAGAAGTTGTATTATAGGAGCAAGATCTTTCTTATGAAGAACAACCGATAGAGATTCTGGATCATAGGGAAAAATTCCTACGGAACAAGACCACTCGCTTGGTGAAAGTGTTATGGAGGAACCCCCAATTAGAAGAAGCTATATGGGAACTTGAGGACATGATGAGGGAGAGGTATCCTCATCTTTTTGTTACAATGTGACGAATTTCAAGGGCGAAATTCATTTTAATGGGGGTAGAATGTAACACCTAAGATTTTATGAGAAATATTTTGTTTTTATGTTATATGCATCACCAAAGGAATATTTCACTACACACAACCCTTCCTTGGATTGCGTTATACGCAAGAGCTACCTTCCTCGATAGCTTTCATTGTATGCAAGACCGAATTTCACTAATCAATGATATGTTATTAAAATATTATATAAACTAGCCGTTATGAATATTAATACACACTTTTTGAAATTTTAAAAAATTTATCTTTCAAAATAGACTTCATTTTTGGATTCGGAATATTGAAATTAGCCTAGGGTGAATTTTTTGTATTTTTCTGAAAACTTTCAAATTTTGAGGAATATAGAAAACACTGAGTTATTGGTTAAAATCGATTTTTTTTAAATAAAAATATTTTTATTTAAATTAATTTTAGTTCAAAATAGATAAATATACATATATAAGTTCAATGTAATTCATTGGAGTAATTTTATAGTAATATAGATACATAAATATTTTATTGAACTTTTTATCGTCTTTTACCCACCTCCTAGGAGCATTTTAAATTGTACATAAAACATAATTTTACCACTTCTGTGAGTAGAATTTCAAAAATATGAGAGACATGGTTAATATCGAGGAGTAAAATGTGGTTCAATAAGATAAAAATAATTTTTGGTGAATAGTATCTTTATACTTTTATTTACCACGGTTAAAAGTAAATAGGGTAATTAAGTGTAAAAATGATATTATTATTACCCTAACACTTATCCTAAATCTATTGGATAAGTTTAATTCGACCAAAAACAACCTTAGAAATAAAATATGACCCTTTAGGTCCACTTGGATTAGATTAGGACACTTATTATTATTTTATTTAAAGAAGAGTTAAAAGAGTTAAAATCAATGTTTAATAACTAAAATATATTTAATATAGGGTTATACATAAGATAAATTCGACTATAAATATTCATTAGAAAGATAATAATATTTCCAACATAATGGTATTTTTTATATAATTTTTAGACATTAAATATTTTAATTTATTTATGATACAATGATGATGCAGTAATTACCTTATTAATGAAATATTAACATAATTGATATTAAGAATACCCAAATAAATTAAATTTAAGACTTTTTCTGAATTACACTAATTTTATAGGTTAATAAGACATGTTATTATTGATTTAGTTAAATGTTTTCGAACTAATATTTCAGTTATGATTTTCACAAAAATCAATTACCAAATAGTGTCAAAATTGACATAAAATAGTTGTTAAAACAAATATTATATTATTAAATGTAATTTTATTCCTAAAAATCTAAGGTTTGGAAAAATGAATTATATAAGGTTACATATATTAATAATTAACCACATGGGGTTATTTTGTCTTGTTATAGTATGTTTATTAACTATATATTGTAAGAAAACAAGAAGACACGGTAAAAGTTAAATTATTTAACTTAGAGTTAAATCTAAATGATAATGTAATAATAGTAAACTAAACTTGAATAAAACTTATTGGTTAAGGGTATTTAGACACATAGCCACCTTATCTTCTAAATAAATCAATTTGGAGATATTAAAAACCGAATATTACTTTATTATAAAAAAATATTTTATGTTTTTTCTATGGTTCCCCTCTCCTCCCTTATGAAAGGGCACCTCCTCCCTCTCCTCCTCACACCACTATGAGCCTTCAAGATCAGCCAAACCATGAATATTTCCCTTCTCCACTTCCCTAGAAACATCATAGAGGTTCTGGTATTCTTCAAAGACCATCTTTAGTGCCCTAAGAGGAGGTTAAGAAGATGCTCTTTAAAGAAGAGGTAATGTCATTTACCAATTCTTTCCATTTTTATTTATTCTTATACTTCTTCTTCATTATTTGTCTCATCATAAATTAAAAACATCAGTGTCAATAATATACTTATATGTTACTTTAAATATGAAACAAACCTATTTCACCTTCTATCAATCCTACGGAAAATGAAATCACCGCGCGTGCGTACGTATGGAATACAATCTCTACGTTGTGGTGTAATCTGTTTTCCCCCACCACCTTACATGGATAGGTATAATGTTGTAAATAATAACTATATATGATTATTATAACATGATACTAATTCTGAGACATTACATCATCCACTCCAATACCATTCAATAGTAATGGGAACAATATCATCGCTCGTGCGTACGTACGGCCTACCGTCTCCACGATGTGATGCGACTCATTCTACATGATCTTCATTTAACAATTATTATATAAATGAATTGAATGAATAAATTTGATATATGTTACACTAATATCATTCTTGAAATAAGGTATCTATAACCTAAAAAGGGGAATATGAATTTATTCAACAAGACATGCATAAGAACATAAAGCAATGAACACCCGAATAACAAGTAGCAATGAAATATAACTAATAAGAATATAATAATATAACCATATATTATATAATAACAATTAATATGATTCTTTAATAACTCAATTAAATTATTTAAATAATTATATAGGAGGTTCGGATACATACGAAGCATATCAGACCTAAGGTAAGGGAAAATCTCATAATCTTATTTTTATCTGAGATTGTTTATACTTTGGTATTTACTGGGGTGTATTTATCATCCACATACATGTTTCCTAAATATGTAATATTATTTCTATCCTCCTACAATTTATTAAATCAAATATTACTCATTGGTGAGTTTTTAGTAAAAGATATGAATGTAATATTTTTTCGTTTTTAGTACTAGGTACTTTTTGACTTTTTCGACCAAAGTATGAGAAAAGTGTTTTTTAACTTATATGGAATAAATGGATTTTATGATTTCATAGAAAATTATTTACATTAAGCTTAATTTAAAAGTTTTAAAGTTTATTTTTAATCAAATTATTTTATTTTAAAATTTTATGACATGTTACGAAAGGAAAAATGTTTTTGAAGTAGAAAGGATATTTCCCTCAAGAATTGAGTTCAAGCATTTTATCAAAATTATTTTCCAGATAAGATAATATAGGGTTTTATTTCTATCCCTATTTTTACATTTATTTTATTATGTTATGATGGAATTATTTTTATTATGTTCTTTTATCTTATATGGATTATGTTATTATGGAATGATGTTTAAGAATCCCATTTTTATTACATGGGTTATGCTATGATATATGATTTATGATCTTGTGGAACACATAAGAATGGTATCATTATGAGATGGGTGGGACCTATATCTCCCTCCAATGCATTGGTTGAAGATTTATATCTCATTAGATAGACATGGCTGGAATGGCAGGTTAATCTGGTTCAGTGATATAGGACTGAAACGAGGAGTGAACTTGGTTCAGAAATGGACTTTGTCTGCTAGGATAGTCTTGGCAATGTGTCTTGACTACTAAGAAATAATTATCCATGATTATGTGTGTATTACACAAAGTTTCTGGTTATTATTATTGGGATTACATTTTAGTACCATGTTTTATACCATGTTATGATGTTATGATCTCTTTTCCATGTTATGATTTTCAAAATGTTATGTTCATATAAATATGATATGATTGATATATCTTTTGTTTACCCTTAATGAGAATTTGAGCTCACCCTTTTGTATGTTTTCTTTTCCCCAGGTCAGGAATAAGATTATTAAGTAAGATATTCCAAAAGGGACTCTAGATATGATAAAATAAAAGGGAGACGGTGTAGATGATTTATGAACCAGCTGTTTATATTTCCTGGTTTCTAAAGACACTATACCTATATGGTCCTTTCATGGTTTTGTTATATGTTGTAATTAGTGTGCTTCAATTTTAAAGTAATAACAATGTATGTAATGTATGGGTTGTTATAATTATTCTGATGGAGGAACATTAGGCATATATGTGAGTACTATTTTAAGATATTGTTCAGTTCTATTAGAAAGATATAAGTTGATCCCAATAGATAGAGGGTTTCTAATATATTGTATCCAACGTGAATACATTTCAGAAAAATATTTTTCCTAGGAGTCTATAAAATGGATAACGATAAATATATACCATTAGATATTTGACATATTCTATTATACAATAGACAAACATTTTCTAAACTGGGTTATAAAGATATTAATATAATCAGTATAAAACCAATAAAAACTAAGATGCAAATTTTTTCATTTGTTGTTTTATATCTACAAATGTCTTGTAATTTTTATGAATGTTGATTTTTTTATAATCATAAAGAGTATTATAGAAAGTTTGATAGGTGTCTAAATAAATTATAATTTTGTAAGAATTTTGAATTTCTAATTTTAATAGATTATGAAAATTATTTTGGGTTCTCTCTTTTTCTATTGGAGGAACACCTATATAAAGAGGTAAAAAATTACAAGACAAACACTATTCACAGGAAAAGTTGAAAAGTGATAAAGGATTTGGGTCTTGAGTATCTAAATAGGGGACGACTTGGTTGAAGGAGGTACATCAAACTGAGGAGCATCCAATGAAATAAATTCATATCTGATTTCATCAATTAAAGAGGGAAGAATAAAACTAGATATTATCAGTTGAACAAGAATCTTAAGATGATTTTTCAACTAAGTTTCTACTTAGTTGAAGGATGTTCACAAGATAAAGATGGAGAATTGGAATGAGAATTATTTGATGAAGTTTCACAGAACTCATGTTTATTGATTTTAGGAGTATAAGAAAGATACATAACAAGTAGATACTACGACCCAACAGATTCATGGTATATGGGATGAAGCTAGATCGGATGGAATTATTCTAATGTATATTAATTGAAAATTTTGTGTAAGGAATGATTGAGTTATCAATGTGTTTTAAAAATCATGATGAAGCACTGAGACAAAAAAAACTATTAAGATAGTTGTTGAAGATCTTGATGATTTTAAAAATGTGAAGGTGATCTAACATTCTTGTGGAGAAATAACACCTCAAAAATAATATATTTCTATAGTGGATCATAAAATAATAAGGAAGATATTGTAGTTTGGTTTAGAACATTTAAGGACCAGACATTTTGGATTCTGGAAAACACATACTATGTTCTAAAACATATGTCACATGTAGAACCTAATGTAAAAAAACCAAATATTAAGAAGATGTTACTAATAAAGATATTATTAACACTAATATGGTAATACAAAAATATTTATTACATTTAGAAGGTAAATTAATAATACGATATAATTTTGGAAAGGATATTTTCAATAAAATAAAATTTATCTAAATTTTATATTTTTATCTAAAAATATATATTTACAAATTTTATTATTTAATTTCACAAAGTAAAATTAATATTTGAATTCCTCGAAAGAAAATTTTCTTTTGATTTTTTTGATTTATTTCTAAAATAATGAATTTTTAGGTAGATAGTAAATAAATTCTTATTGTATTAATGCCATAACTTTTACAAATACATTGAATGTTTGGAAAGGTTTTACTATAAAATTTTATATTATTAACTGTAATAAATATTTTTAAAACACTATTTTCAATTTATAAATTCTTTCTGAACATTTTGAAAAAAATTGTAGTGTTTTATGAAAACTATTTTTTAACTATTTTGTTTAATTAATTATAACATGATGAAATAATTTTTTTTATTTCTTTTATTGTTAAAGAATGAAAATTAAATTAAAATTATTATTTCAAATAAATTAGAATTAATGGAAATTATAATTATTTCATAAATAGAAATATTTTATCCTAAATTAATGTTTTTTTAAAAATGGTTTTTACGCATTGCATGTTCTAATGTTAATGCTCATTTAACTACACATATAAAGTAAATTTTATATAATTATTATAATATTATAGATAATAATTTTCATAATAATTAAAATTCATAATTTCAATTTTATTTATAAAATTTAGATTATTATGATTTATGCAAGTTACCATAATAATGGTGAAACAATTATTTTAAAATTATTGTCTTTTCAATATTAAAGAATTTATATCGAATCAATTAAATTAATTTAATTTGAATACTGAATATAATATAATGTATACACACATTAATAAACATATTAACTCTCTTTTAATTTTTAATCAATAATATTTAAGATTAATAATCCATAATGGTGGAAATGACTTTTCCTACTAAATTTTTTTTCTACGCATTATATGTTTTAATTTAAAAATTAATTTAATAATGTTTATAAATTGAATTAGACTAAATATTTTTGATATTAGGCTCCAACAAATCATAAAATTTGTAATATGGGTTATGTTATATGTTTAATAAAATAGAAAATCACATATTTAAAAAGAGATTACCAAGTTTAAAATTACAAAAAATAAAACGTAATGACTTAATTAAAAAACCTATATCAGGTTTAAAAATTCTGTTGAAATAAATTGTTTTACCTTGGAGGACTCAAATACACACCAAACTCACTAATTTAAAAAAAAATTATACCACTGGACTCGGAATAGTGTCATTGTGTTATGGAACAATTATAAGTTTTTCCAAAAGATCCCATTTTCCCAACATATAACATGATACCACTAAAAACATCAAATACAAACCAATACTTCAAATTACCCATTGAAAATGTAAAAAAACTACTCTTACTATAATCATATCCCACAAACAAAATCCCTTATTCACTCTTAATTATCATATCGCTTCAATTTTGAGGGATCTTTGAAGGAAAAAAATCAAGTCCCCAATGTAACTGTTACTCCACATAATCTTTTCTCCTTACTAGGACTCTTAAAAATATTATATCAATATAATAATACGATGACTATGATATCATTATCATATTGATATATTTTCAATTAGTGGTACAATTTCACTAAACCCTCCCCCTAAAGTGTATACCTCCTGGGACGATAATGGGGGGAGGGATATTGTGACCACCTGAAGCCCACCTCCAATTGGACACGGGTTGGAGACAAGCACCTAAAATTTACTATAAAAAAATGGGATGAATTACCCTATAATGGAATAGACTGAAGAGATAGAAAAGACATATATACTAACAAAATCCTACTCATAAAGATAAAATAAATCCTAATTATATACAATTAATATCCAATAGAAAAAAACAACTATAATGAAAAACTACAAGTGCCCAAAAGATAAAATCAGTGGTGATCACAATGCCTAAAAATCTATTTAATAAATATGAAATATTAATATTAAGAACGATCTCTAATACTATTATAATAACCTAAAAATTATCTTATATACGTGTAAGGTGAGCATTACATGTATACTCATTAAAATCCTCCTTGGAGCCACTCAGGAATAGATAAAGAAAGAATACTAAATCCCTGTGAATAATAAGTCATACTTACTCATCACCAAAATAATTATTCTATGTTCCTAAATTACCTATGTCTATCATTCAATAAGTATTAAATACAATATTTCATTTTTATAATAACTAAACAAGGGTATCCCGATACTACATTATCACTAGTTTTATTCTCTTCCCCAATGTCACACTCCCTGATCCATCACTCTCCAAAAGAAGCCTACCCAAAAACACATAAGCTAATTATCCAATAATAATTTTGTGAATCACTTCATCTCATAATCACATTCACATCTTCATATAGTAACCATATATTTTTTCGGATCCACCACACTTGTATTGTATGTATCATAAAATAAGTAATATAAATCAAGCCATCAAATCCAATACATTGAATATTATACCTTGATGTATCACAACCCATATATGTCATACTTATAATAATTTTTAGGTTACTATATCTAAGGAAAAATGTGTCAAAAATAACCACAATACATTAAACCCCTCAATGCACATATATATGGGGAATCTAAACACTGTTCATACCAGCCCATAGTACAACTGAGAGAAGAGATTGGAGCCACATGGGGTAGTCATCCATCCCTCCCTCACCAATTTGGATGTTGTGGAAAACACCATTTCAATGTCCCATGGGTGTCAGCTACCTTATCAAAAAAGGTAGGTTATCATATAAAATAATAAAAAGGATGCAGGATATAGTATACCAACAACAACATTGTGGTAATAACCTAGTCCTAAGGTTATCTATAACTATAATCACTCGGACACCCGAATTCCACTATTATTGACTAGATTACTTATAATACCCCAAGGGTTTAATAAAAATTTCATTAAATTACTTATTTAAATTTTATTAATTTTACCTCACGTTGATAAATTAATTATTAATAAATTAAAAATAAATATTAATCCAACTTACATTTCACTAGCCAACAAAGTGAAGTCCATTCCCTCCACGTATAATCCAATAGAGTTGACAGTTTCTCAATATTATCATAACTTTCATTATAAGGACTAACCACATTGGTTAATTTTTTAAAACATTATAATAATTTTGTAATTCAATGAGCTCTAGAAATACGTCCAAAGATACCATGATATTTATTTATAACCAAGAATATCATTTTGCCTCAACCCTTGGGAAAAGAGAATATATAAACAAGAAACCAAGCCACCCAACCATTAAGCATAACACTAAAAAAAAGAATAACGTATATCATCACAGAAATGGGTAATCCAAAATTCAACATCTTTTATCATCCTGGAATCCTCCCCAAAACCACTATGAACATAAACATACATCTTTTTATCAAAGTCATCAACTCCTACCACATCCTTGGTCCTCTGAGCCAATATCTCATTAGCCATCTCAAGATCGTATCACATCACATAGCAAAGCTCACATATAGAGATAAACTTAAGGATGAAAGTAACATACATATTCAATAGGGAGACTTGGATATAAAAAATTAATTTTTCCTTTGAATACAAACAGGGTCACTCATCTACAAACATGAATTATTCAGTCTTCACCATGAAAAAAAAACTCTTGGACCCAAAAAACAATATTTATGAAAATACATGTTTTTATTCTTTCTTGAATTAAGTAACTTATTACTATAGGATTTGACTATGGGTATCCTAAGGCATAAACTATAAAAATATATTAGATTACTTAAACATCATCTATTTCATCTATTCTAGTTTCCAATGTATGTAAGAAAAACAATTCGCATTTGACATGACTTTTGTTGTTATTAATATATATTCTAGATTCATGTTTCTTATCCAATTATTAAAATTAAAAGAATAAAAGTAATTAAACATCCACTAAGCATTAATTTGAATTCCACTAAATTACAATAAACAATGGAATCATTATACACACATCTTTATATTCTTTAGCCTACCACATAATTAACTTGATTAAATTAATTACCCATTTCTATTGAATTGAACATTCTAAATATAGAATAAAAAATATTTTAAACAAATATTAGTTATAGATATCATACCATGTATAAATTCCAGAGGAAAACCATTACCATAGTGGATAAATACACTTAATGAGATCTCTAACCGTAATCTTTTTCCATTATTTAATCCAGATTATTATTTATTAGGTCAATTACATCATAATATAAAGTGTTAAACCATTTTTAAACAATGATTTAATGTAAATAAAATGTGATTAAATGAATCCCTTAATTCAATGCTTTAAAATTATTATCACAAGAAAGGAAAAATAATGAATATCTCTAATCACTTACACCATGAAAAATTCCATCCCACATGGGGTGCCACACCGTAACCACACCAAAAACAATACGAGAAACTCTATTCAAATAATGAATGTAGCACCCTGACTCTAGTTACCCAGAGTTGGGGCATTATTACATAACATTGGCATGATCACAAAAGATCAAATCTTGAAAGACCAATTAGTTTAGTAGACTTGGCATAACTAGATACATTCATAAAGTTTACATTACATCATAAAGTGAAAACTACTACAACAACATCTTGTCTTCATATTCCCTCATACTATCACTGCAGGTCATTCATAACTTACTTCTTCACATCTTGAGAAAATTAAAACATTGAAAGGGGTGAGCCCAGATGCTCAATAAGGATAAAAATATAGTGGAATCTTTCATAAATAAGAATAAACATTTAAGGAAATGTATAACTAAAAAAATCCTTTTAAACTTGAACTTCAGCATAATATGGAAAAGATAAAATGAAATAATTCCATTTACTTATTCACATTGATATTATACTACTCAAATAATCACATGAAATATCAATAACCACTTTCATAATGATGGAAAGCATAATGCCAAACTATCATAACCACATATCCAAGGCCTCATTCCATGACTAAAAATAAGATGTTGTCAAGGACTTGTGCCAAAACACTAGTTCGTCTCATGAGACCTACTAATGCATCGAGGAGATATAGTGGGATCCACTCGTCACTTATTAAGTCCAATGCATTCCTTATATGAATAGGGTTAAACATAACTTAAACATTCGTATTAAAACTAGCCTAAAAAATGTCAATACTTTCTCCATAAACCATGAATGGTATAAAAATTACACATCCACGATCAAACATATCAAAAAACCTTCAATACAGTATGGAATTTTTGTATCACAATATATCAACTTCAAATAATATTAAAATCCATCAAAGGATGTTGAGATAGATGAAATAAAAACTATTTGAGATAGATATCTCTTTTTTAAATCATTTAAAAGGTACATAATTATAAAATAAAACATTTACATTGAAAATTTTCTTATAATATTTCAAGGGAAGATTCGACGAGTTTATAATGGTAGAAAATAGCCACACCCACTATATAAGTTAAAAAGAGACATTCTTAGCTTAATTTTGTCAAAAAGGTTAAAAGGGACCTTTTTTGGAAAACAAAGGAAAGATTCCCTTATAAACATCTTATAAAAAGTCAAAGAAGGGTATAAATGACTTTAACCCATATTTTCTAAAATAGTAATAATGTTTTGAGATACATTTTTAAGAAACATGGATATATATGATAAAGAGGTCCCAGTAGATAATTACATATAAACAACCTCGGATAATGAAGAGATTGTGGAATAAACCCTTACCTTGGACTTTTCCTTAGTAGATGGTATGTTAATCTCCTGTATAATAGTTAAATTGATGTTATTAAATTATACAAGAACCATATATATAATTATGATATCATATATGATCTTCTAATAAAGCTCTGTTAATAATATTATAGTATTATCATCATTTCGGGTGTTAACTTACCCGTTTTCTTTTATATGTTTTGTTACATAAGTATTGTTAGTAATAGATAGGTTGTATCTTATTCATATCCAGAATGATATAAAGTTCTTAAACATTACTTTTAATCATCAAATTACAATTATTCTTGAATGGATACAGTGGGAAATGAATCTCATCACGTTCGTGGACACGGTAGTCCGTATGTACGCAAGAGCGAAACTATCATTCTTTTGATATTAAAATTATATATAATTGATGGTATATAATATATACATAATAATTATAATGTTATATCTATTATTTACATAAATTTCACATCATTATTATACCCATCCAAAAAAATAATGTTTTTAATAACAATTACACCACGACGTGGATACGGTAAGCCGTACGTACGCATGTATGGTGACATGTCATTTAAAGGATGGATAGAATACTGAATATGGTTTTACCATATTTATAATAACATCACAGTATATAGAAGATACTGGAGTTATTATTTCATAATGGTAATAACAAAGAATGAAGAATTTGAAGAAGAAAGGAACTTGAAAGTGGGTGGTGAAAACATTACCTCTTCTTCAGGTTCTTCCTTTTGATTTGATCAAAAGGGCTCCTTAAGACATCTTTATGATAAAACTAAGGGATCTATATTTAGGTGACGGAACTTGAGAGAATATTTGGGCAGGTTTTGTCTGAACCAAAATTCATTGAATGTGTGAATTGGTGAGAAGGGGGAGTACCCTTTTATAAGAGGGGTGAAGGGCACCATTGGAAAAGCTAGAAATATTATTTTATAATAAATTCATATTCGTTGTTGATGGATAAAAAGGGGATTATTTAAAGTTTAAGGTGGGGATGGGTCGAAATCCTTGCAACCAAAATATTTTAGATAGTTTTGGGTCACTATATTAACCTTATCATTTATATTTAACTCTTAGTTAAATAGTTTGACATTTACCATGTCTCTTTGTATTTTTATATTATATATTTAATAAACTTACTATATACTTCCAAGAGACCCCCAATTGGTCCATTAATTATACACCTATCATTATATAAGTCTTTTGGCCGAACCATAGATTTTTAGGAATTGAATATCAAATAATAATATAATATTTGTTTTAAAAACTCTTTTATATCAACGTTGACACTATTTGGTATTTGATTTTTGTGAAAATCATAACATCATGATTATTTCGAATAAACATAATTTAATAAATACTAACAGGCCATATTAACAAATAAAATTATTTTAATTCATAAAAAGTCTCAAATTACATTTATTTGGATATTTATAATATCAATTATTTTAATATTTCATTAATTAGGTAATTCCTACGTCACCATTGTATCATTAATAAATTAAATTATTTAATGTCTAAAAGTTATAAATAAAATACCACTATGTAATAAATTTTTTTATATTTATAATAAATATTTACAATCAATCCTATCTTATTTATAACCCTATATTAAGAATGTTTTTGTAATTAAACATTGATTTTAACTCTTTTAACACTTCTTTGAATTAAATAAAAATTAATATACTAATCTAATCCAAGTTGACCTAAATGATAATATTTTTTTTAAGGTTTTTTTTGGTCGATATAGAATTTTCCAATAGAATTAGGGCATGTGTTAGGGTAATATTAATATCATTTTTCCCATAATTACCCTATTTACTTTTAACCGTGGTAAATAAAAGTAAAAAGTTACTATTTACCTAATATTATTTTCATATCATGGAACAAAATTTTACTCCTTGATATTAACCGTGCCTCTCGGATTTTAGAAATTCCAATAAATGAAGCAGTAAAATTAAGTTTTATGTGAATTTCTAAATTCTCCCAGGAGGTGGGTAAAAGACAGTAAAAAGTTCAATAAAATTTTTATATATCTAAAATTATTATGAACTAACTCCAATGAATTACATTGAACTTATATAGATATTATGTATCTATTTTTACCTTAATTAAATTTAAATAAAATAAATAATTATTTAAATAAAAATTCGGTTTTAAACTATAACTCATTGTTTTTTCACTATTCATCAAAAATTGAATGTTTTCAGAAAAATAACAAAATTTAACCCTAGGCTAATTTGGATATTTAGAATTCAAAAATGAAGTCCATTTTAAAAGATAAAATTTATAAAATTTCAAAAAGTGGGTATTACGATTCATAACTACTAGTTTGGTTGGTTGTGCTGTTTGTTAGAACTCGAAGTTGCGTACAACACACGCTACTATATTATTCAAAGAGAAGCATACCGTGGAAGCATGGGGTGTTACATTCTCCCCTCCTTTAAATAATTTCGTCCTTGATATTTCTAGAATACTACCCCATGAAATGACTCAGGTGATTCTTCATCATAACATCCTCGGGTTCCCACGTTGCATCTTCTATCATATAGTTTCTCCATAGAACTTTTACCAGACAAGTCATCTGGTTTCTAAGAACTTGTTCTTTTGTATCAATAATCATGATGGGCTCTTCAAAATAATACAGATCGGGTTCCAGTTCTAATTCCTCATAAGTGAGTACATGAGTTGGGTCAGACGTGTATTTTCTCAACAGTGATGCATGGGACACATCGTGAACTTTGGAGAGACTTGGTCACATTGTCAAACAGTAAGCTACAGCCCCAATTCGTTCTAGAATTTAGAAAGGTCCGATGTACCTGGGACTCAATTTACCCTTCTTACCGAAACATATAAATCCCATCCATGGAGATACCTTCAAGAAAACATGATCGCCTACCTGAAATTCCAAATCCTTCCTTTGATTATCGGCATAGCTCTTCTGCCTACTTTGAGATGCATTGATGTGGTTTTGGATTACCTTTATCTTTTCCACTGTTTCCTCCACTAGTTATGGGCCTACAAGTTTTCTTTCACCAATGTCATCCCAACAGGTTTGTGTGTGACATCTCTTTCCATATATATCTTCATATGGTGCCATCTAAATACTCGATTGGAGGCTATTGTTATAGGAAAATTCTACCAGAAGTAAATATTGATCCCACATACCCGGAAAGTCAAGTGAGAAAGATCTCAACATGTCTTCTATGGTTTGAAAAGTCTATTGTGATTGTCCATCTGTTTGAGGGTGGTAGGCAGTTCTCAAATGAAGTTCACTATCCAAGGCCTTCTAAAGACTCTTCCAGAATCTTGAAGTAAAACATAGATCACGATCAGAAACAATTGATAGGGGTACTCCATGATGTCTCACAACATCATTACTATATATTCTTTCTAGATGTTCCAGTGGTAGATCTTCTCTTATTGAAAAAAATTGTGCTGACTTGGTAAGAATATCAGCAATGACCCATATTTCATCGTTCCTTCTAGGAGTATTTGGTATCCCCATGATGAAGTCCATTGTAATATTATCCCTTTTACACTCAGGTACGGGAAGATGTTTCATGACTCCTCCAGGCTCTTTCCTTCCAACATTCACTTGTTGAGAAACCATACATCATGACACAAAATCAGCAATCTCCCTCTTCATGTTGTCCCACCAAAAATGTTCCTTCAAATATTTATACATTTTGGTGCTTCCAGGGTGTATAGAGAAATTTTAACTGTGAGAATTATCTAACAATTCCCTTTTTAGATCAGGTATATCAGGAACACAAAGTCTCATCCCAAATTGGAAAATTCCATCTTCATACACAAAGTCTCTCAATATCCCATCATTCACAACTTTAATCTTCTTTTGAAACTCTTCATCACCGGTCTAGGAACTCTTTATTCTTTCTAGTAAAGATGGTTTGGAAACCATTTAAAAAAGCATTGATGTTTCACCTTCCATGGTTATTCCCATGTCCATCTTCACTAGATCCATGAAAATTGGATCCCTTTCAATTCTCATATTGTTCAAAACTCCATGATATTTTCTTCTCTAAGCATATTCCACCTAATTTTCCTTCCTCGGGTGGTAGTGTATCGTGCAATCATAATCCTTGATTTATTCAAGCCATCTCCTTTTCCTCGTGTTGAGTTCTTTTTGTTAAAAAATATACTTCAAACTCTTGTGATTAGTATAAATCTCACAGTTTCCACCATAGAGGTAGTGTCTCCATATCTTCAAAAAAAAGATCACATCTGCTAACTTGAGATCCTGAATAGGATACTTTTGATCGTCAATTTTCAACTGTCTTGATTCATAGGCAATAATCCTATCATTCGGCATATGGACACAACCAAGTCCTTTCTTCGATGCATCACTATAAGTAACAAACCCATCATTCCCTGATGGTAGAGTCAATATAGGAGCATTGGCTAATCATATCATCAGTTCTTCAAAAAATTCTTCACACTCTTTTGTCCAAACAAATTTATCCCCTTTATGTTTGATCTTTGTTAATAGGTTAGCCAACCAGGAAAACTTTTGGAAGAAACATCGATAATAACATGTTAAACCAATAAAATTGCGTACCTCAGTTATACTCATCAGTGAAGGCCATTCTTGGATTGCCTTTTTCTTAGAAGGATCAATAGAGATTCCATCTTTAGAGACAATATAGCCAAGAAAAGAAATCTTCTGATGCCAGAATTCACACTTTCTAAACTTCCCATATAATTCATGGCTTCTCAAAGTCTTCAGGATAATGTGCAAGTGATTTTCATGATCTTCATAGCTTTTGGAGTATACCAAGATATAATCAATAAATACCACCACAAATTCATCGAGATATTCCTTGAAAACTCTATTCATTAGATCCATGAATACAGAGGGTGCATTAGTCAATCCAAAAGGAATTACTGTAAACTTGTTATGCCCATACCTGGTTCGGAATGATGTCTTCGGAATGTCTTCCATCTTCACACACAACTAATGATATCCATATCAAAGTAAAATCTTTGAAAAGTATTGAGCTCCATGCAGTTGGTCAAATAAATCATCAATGCGAGGTAAGGGATAGTTTTTCTTTATTGTTATAGCATTAATCTCCATGTAGTCGATACATAACCTCATAGATCCATTTTTCATTTTAACAAAAAGAACAGGGGATCCCCATGGAGAACACTAGGGAGAATAAATCCATTATTACTCAATTCCTCTAGTTTTTTCTTTAGTTAAACTAATTCCATAGTGGCCATTCTATAAGGGGTCTTCGATATAGGCCTTGATCCATGAATTAAATCAATGGAAAACATAACTTCTTGTTCTGGAGTATGTCCATGTAAATCTTCCGGAAACACATCTACATATTCTTTCACAATTGATATATCCTCTATTTGAAAATTCCTTTCCTCACCCACAGTCATTTCATTCTATTCCTCCCCAATAATTGAATTTAGTTGAGCTACTGGGGGTAGATCTAGGTAAGAATTAGGTGGTGGTGATTCTTCTCTAAAGATAATGTATTCCTTATCGTCATCATCAAAAAATAGTAACCTCCTTCTTCTTACAATAAATTTTTTCATCATGGACCGAAAGATAATCCATATCGAGGATTATATCAAATTCAATTATAGGTATGACGATGAGATAAGTGGATAAAGAACATGTATCTGCTCTAATAGGGACTAATTTACAAAACATTGTTGCAATGATACATCCCTTTGGAGTTTTAACTACAAACTCCCTTGTTAAATAAAATTGGAAATATCTAATTTTCTTAGGAAACTGGGAAGATATGAAACAATGTGATGATCCAGAATCAAATAATGCATTTTCTAAACTTGAGGAAACCATTAAATTACCTACCACCACATCTTTCGGAGCTTCTACCTCAGCAGTAGTGATAGCATAATCTTGGCCTTGATCCCTTGGTCTTTTCTAAGGTAAGTTCCCCTGATGCTTAGGACATTCATTTGCATAATGTCCCATCACCATGAAATTGTAGCATTGGACATCGGTAGCTTCCTTTTTTCCATTGCAATCATGAGCTTAGTGGCATTTTTCACTACACTTGTAACAGACTCTCATTCCTTTTAAGAAAGTACTGGGGTGTTTTTTCCTACATGTACTACAGGTGGGATATTCAACTTTTCCCTTGTTCCCCTTATTTCCATTCCTAGAGTGATCAGAAGATCTCTTCTTCTCTTGATTTTCTTTAAAGTCATAAGACTTAGAGAGTTCATTTTATGTCTTGATAGCACATGAGACAATATCTTCGTACAAGAAGAAGGTTTGTGACTCTAATGCTAGATGGAGAAATTTTTTTAACCCATCAAGGAAATGATAAATCTTACTTCTTGGGTTACATATATAATCTACAGCATACCCTGCTAACCTTGTAAAGTTAGCCTCATACTTTGTGACATTCGCATCCTCCTTTTGTCTCAGTCTTAGAAATTGACTTTCCATATCTTCTCAATGGGCACGGGGAAAGTATCTTTCTAAGAAAAGTTCTTTGATCTCCCTCCATTCCATATTTTATACTTCCTCATCATCCTTTCTATTTTGAATCAAGGACCACCATTGATCAGTATCTCCATTGAGCCGGTAAACTGCCATGATAACTTTTTCACATTCACTACTCCCTAAAGCCTGAAATATTTTCTCTATGGAATTTATCCATTGCTCACCTAATAATGAATTTTTACTCTAATTTAACGTTGGTGGTTATTTCCTCATGAAGTGATCTAACATTGATCCCCCACTCTGCGGATTAGTGTGCTCCATACGGGTAATGTTATTATTCATAACCTGAGTGAGTTGTCCTAGTATGGTGATTAGCTGATCAACACCAGGTGCATCACCAACTCCACTATAATTATCTTGTGTAGGAGGGAAATCCCTACATAGAGTGTGTCCATTGATACAGTTTCCATTTCTTCCACTAGGTTCCATTTCTAAACAATGGCATAAATTAGATTAGTTTATGAATCAAAATACATAATTCCATACTTGTAAAACACTTAACATAAATTAAACTATTTATGGATATAATCCATAATCATAAAAAAATGTTTTCATTGAAGAATTATATACTCATAAACCCTTTATAATGGATTGTAAAGAAAATGATAATTATCCTAAGCATATCCCCCAGGAGTGTCGTAACCAAGAGTGCAGCAAGGCCTGTTATCATGCACCAGTTCCTGTTCGAGTCTAGCTCAAAGTGGTGTTTTCAGGTTTTACCCCTAGTCACATCAATGCCAGATCCGCCTCTGCCTTCTCATATCCAGACAGGGATTTATTTCTTGGAAAAATCACAAAATCTCTATAATACCAAAATTATAGTAAATTATTCTATACTAATCTTCAAATTCTATCTTATGGATATGTTCTCTAATCAGAGTTTTTCTAAATCTTGCTTCCAAGGTTTGTACTAAACTTCCTCTGATACCAACTGTAACACCCTGATCCCAGTTACCTAGAGTGGGTGCATAATTACATAACATTGGCATGATCACAAAGGATCAAATCTTGAAAGGCTGATTAGTTTATTAGCCTTAGAATAACTAGATACATTCAAAAAGTTTACATTACATCATAAAGTGAAAACTACTACAACAACATCTTGTCTACATATCCCCTCATACTATCCCAATAGGTCATTCATAAATTACTTCTTCACATCTTGGGAAAAATAAAACATTGAAATTTGTGGGCTCATATGCTCATTAAGGATAAAAATATAGCGGAAACTTTCATAAATAATCATAAACATTTAAGGCAATGTATAACTAAAACAAACTCCTTTTAAACATGAACTTTAGCATAATATGGCAAAGGTAAAATGAAATAATTATATTTAATTATTCACATGGATATTCCACTAGTCGAATAATCACATGCAATATCAATAACCACTTTCATAATGATGGAATACATAATGCTAGACTATCATAACCATATAGACAAGGCCTAGTGCCAAGACTACAAATAAGATTTTGTCATGGCCTTGTGCCAAGACACTAGTTTATCTCATGAGACATACCGATGCATCGTGGAGCTATATCCGGCTCCGCCCGTCACATATTAAGTGCAATTCATTCCTTATATGTACAGGTTTAAACATAACATAAACATTTGTATTAAAACTAGCATAAGAAATGTAAATACTTTCTCCATAAACCATGAATGGTATAAAAATAACACATCCACAGTCAAAAATATCACAAAACCTTCAATAAAATATGGCAGTTTTGTATCACAATAAATCAACTTCAAATAAGCTTAAAAACCATCAAAGGATGTTGGTATAGATGAAATAAAAACTATTTGAGAGAAATATATCTTTTTTTAATCATTTAAAAGTCACAAAATTATAAAAAAACATTTACTTTGAAAATTTTCTTATATGTTTATAAGGGAAGATTTGACGAGTTTATAATGGTAGAAAATAGTCTCACCCACCATATAAGTCAAAAAGAGACATTCTTACCTTAATTTTGTCGAAAAGGTTAAAAAGGACCTTGTTTGGAAAACGACGGAATGATTCCTTTATAAACATCTTATAAAAATTCAAAAAATGGTATAAATGACTTTAACCCATATTTTTTAAAATATTAAGAATGATTTGAAATACATTTTTAAGAAACATGGATGTGGATGATAAAGAGGTCCTAGTAGATAATTACGTATACACAACCTCAGATAATGAAGAGATTGTGAAATAAACTCTTACCTTGTACTTTTCCTTAGTCGATGGTATGTTAAACTCCTTTATAATAGTTAAAACAATGTTATTAAATTATACAATAACCATATACATAATTATGATATCATATATTATCTTCTAATAATGTTTTGTTAATAATATTTTAGTATTATCGCTGTTTCGGTTATTAACATACATGTTTTCTTTTATATGTTTTGTTACATATGTCATGTTTGTTATGGATAGTTTTTATCTTATTCATATACAGAATTATATAAATTTCTTAAACATTACTTTTAATCATCAAATGAGAATTAGTCTTGAATGGATACGATGGGGAATGAATCTCATCACGTTCGTCGAGACAGTAGTCCGTCTGTATGCACAAGCAACAATATCATTCTTTTGAAATTAAAATAACATATAATTGGATGGTATATAATATATAAAGAATAATAATAATGTTATATCTATTATTTACATGAATTACAGCTCATTATTATACCCATCCAAATAATAATGTTTTGAATAACAATTACACCACGACGTGGAGACCGTAAGACGTACATACGCACGTATGGTGACATGTCATTCAAAGGATGGATAGAATACTGAATATGGTTGTACCATATTTATAATAACATCACATTATATATAAAATATAAGAGTTATTATTTTATAATGGGAATAACAAAAAAAGAAGAAGTTGAATAAGAAAGGAACTTGAAAGATGGTGGTGAAAACATTACCTCTTCTTCGGGTTCTTCCTTTTGATTTGATCAAAAGGGCTTAATAGGATGGATTTATGATCAAAATAAGGGCTCTAGGTCGAACTGACGGAAGTTGAGAGAATATTTGGGCAGGTTTTGGCCGAACCAAAAGGCTTTGAATGTGTGAATTAGTGAGAACGGGGAGTTCCCTTTTATAAGAGGGGTGAGGGAACCTTTGGAAAAGCTAGAAATATTATTTTATAATAAATTAATATTCGGTTTCTAATGGCTAAAAAGTTTATTATTTAGAGGTTAAGGTGGGTATGGGTCGAAATACTTTCAACCAGTAGATTTTAGTCAGGCTTGGGTCACTATATTAACCATATCATTTATATTTAACTCTTAGTTAAATAGTTTGACATTTACCATGTCTCTTTGTATTTTTATATTATATAGTTAATAAAATTACTATATACTTCTAAGAGTCCCCCAAGTGGTCCGTTAATGATACACCTATCATTATATAAGACTCTTTTCCAACCCTTAGATTTTTAGGAATTGAATATCAATTAACAATATAATATTTGTTTTAAAAACTCTTTTATGTAAATTTTGACACTATTTGGTATTGGATTTTTGTGAAAATCATAACAGCACGATTACATCGAAAAAACATAATTAAATCAATACTAACATGTCATATTAACCTATAAAATTATTTTAATTCATAAAATGTCTCAAATTATATTTATTTGGATATTTATAATATCAATTATTTAAATATTTCATTAATTATGTAATTACTTCATCACCATTGTGTCATAAATAAATTTAATTTTTTAATGTCTAAAAATTATAAATAAAATAAAATTATGTAGGAAATATTTTTATCATTCTAATGAATATTTAAAATCGAATTTAGCTTATGTATAACCCTGTATTAAAAATGTTTTAGTAATTAATCATTGATTTTAACTCTTTTAACTCTTCTTTGAATTAAATAATAATTAATGTCCTAATCTAATCCAAGTGAACCTAAATGATAATATTTTATTCCTAATGTTGTTTTTGGTCGAGATAAAATTGTCCAATATAATTAGGATATGTGTTAGGGTAATATTAATATCATTTTTTCCCTTAATTACTCGATTTACTTTTAACCGTGGTAAATAAAAGTAAAAAGTTACTATTTACCAAAAATTATTTTCATCTCATTAAACCACATTTTACTCATTGATATTAACTTTGTCTCTTAGATTTTCAAAATTCCACTCATAGAAGCGGTGAAATTATGTTTTATGTGATTTTCCAAATTCTCCTAGGAGGTGGGTAAAAGACGGTGAAAAGTTCAATATAATTTTTATATATCTAAAATTATTCTTAACTAACTCCAATGAATTACATTGAACTTATATAAGTATTATGTATCTATTTTGACCTTAATTAAATTTAAATAAAATAAATAATTATTTAAATAAAAATTCAGTTTTAAGCTATAACTCGGTGTTTTTTCACTATTCATTAAAAATTGAATGTTTTCAGAAAAATACCAAAATTTCACCCTAGGATAATTTCAATATTCTGAATCCAAAAATGAAGTCCATTTTGAATCGTAAAATTTATATAATTTCAAAAAGTGGGTATTACTATTCATAATGGCAGTTTGATTGGTTGTGGTGTATGTTAGAACTCGAAGTTGTATAAAACACACGCTACTGTATTATTCAAAGAGAAGCATACCGTGGAAGCTTGGGGTGTTACAATGAAGATAAACATTCCTATCCTATAGAGGAGAAATGTATGAAAAAATACCTAAGTGAGATGAACTAAAATAGAAAGACGTATAACTTACATAGGATCACTACATATCAATATCTTGAATTCTTAGATTTATCCCATTCGAGAGGGGATTCAAACACAATCAAAAACAAATTTTGGTCATCTAGGGTTTATGGGGAATGGGTGGGAGAAATTTGGTTTAAATGGATTATTCATATTTATATGAAAACCTACAATTATAAGATCATGATGTAGCCTCCTGGTATATTACACAGAACTACATAACATAGAGAATGTTATGGGGTAAGGAATAAGACTACACTATATCCCTTGTGAAAATAATTCATGAGGATCAGGATACCTCCCTTGAATTAGATCCTATTTACAAAGGGAGGGACTATGGTATAGCCAAAAAATATTTATGTAGGTACCCTAATATTGGCAGAACAATCCTAGAGAACTATATAGTAGCTATGATTCTCCAGGTCTTATTTCTCTACCATTATGTAAGGGCTTACTCCCAATCAACCTTCACAGCATAGTTATCCCCAAAAAGGTAGTATCTCTAAATATCCTCCTCTATGGACCATATTCGATAGATATCCTCATTACTCTATAGTGTTTCACCCTTTATGGGGAATCAAGATCCAAACCATAGAATCCATTATTGAGTTAATTCTTTAGATTAACTGTCATATCATCAACCAAAAACCCTGTAATCTCTTATAGGTGCCTCCAACTCCCAAAACACACAATAGATGTGATATTATGGTCCAATACCATACATAATATACCCCTCAGACTATTATCATCCTTTAATATTTAAAACCAAACTTATAGAGAAAATAAATGAAAGGGTCATATGAATGACCATCCTAAGAGATAACTCATATCAATATCACCATCACAGGACCTACAACGCCCTAATTGAGAATCTATGAAAAAACAATGACACAAAAACCCCCATAATTAAAAACTCTCTAGTGGAGATACCTCTCAAATAATATCAGGGTAACTAAAAAAACATCCAAGAAGGGGAAACTATCTCAAAAATAAGAAAAGGTAAAAAAATTATCACCACTACAATGGTTGATCTAAACAAAATATATCTCACGGTACTGATCATATATCTACGACTAATATTACCAGGTACTCTCCTCCATATCACATTGACACTATAATACCTGACCCAAGGGAATTGAATTTGTATGAAACAAATTCTATCACTGGTCTTGGATCTTCATTACCCACTCCTTGAAGGTTTCATCATCATCAACATCAATCTTTTACTAATAAATGATGTTGGAATCATCATGAAGTTAGAATTAAAGTTATGGAAGATGGAAGATTTCATGTTCCCAGAACATCTATGGGGGGATATTCTAATTGATATTCCATATCTCTAATATCATACAACACATAAAAGGGGCCTAAAAAATAGAATATAAAGCTTACTCCCATGACTAGAACCTCATTGGACATAATCTATATTATAATATAGAAACACATGATCACCAACCTCAAACTACATAGGTCTCCTATTAAGATTAGAATAGGACATATGAAGATCCTATGCTTATTTCAACCACTCACAAATTACTCAAACCATCTATGTCATGTTCGGCACTAGCTTTTCCCTAGTAATTATTGAACCCCAACCCCAATTCAACACAATGGAGGTCATCAAGATCTAACATACAAATATTTAAATGATTCCATTCCAATGGTCAATTAGAAACAATTATTGTAAGAAAACATGACCAAGGTTAAGTTCCCCATCCATGAACTTTCAAAATAAAGTATACAAGAACCAAACATGTCTTCAAGATTCTGGATGATCCACTCTATGTAATATCTTTTCTATGGTTGGAAAGTAGTGTTCTTGAATAAATGTTTCCCAAAAGAAAATTTAACATCACTTCACAAAACTAGAGTTAAAACAAGGACCGTGATAATAAATTATCATCATTGGTATCTGTGGAGTCTCACCACCTCATCCAAACACTTTCTTAATAAAACCTCCATTGAGGTCAACTCCTTAACAGATATAAAGTGGGGGTAAACTCATCAAGTCATCCAATATTACCCAAATTTCATAAAACCCCCTAATCTTGATGTAAGCTGGTAATAAAGCAAACCTAAATATCCTCCCACTCCCAATTTGAAAAATATAACAGTTAGAGAAAATCTCCAGGAAGATAGTTCAGAGCCTTTACCTTCTAGAGAACCAAACACTGTGAAACAAACTCTGTAATTTCATAATTCAACACTGATTACTAAAACATGAATATCGTAAATTGGTAAAGAGGTTTAATTTCATAATGTACCATCTTGGAAGAGATATGGAACTACTAAATAATCATACCATAAGTCAACAAAGAATGAAAATTCTCCCATAGAGATATACTCAGTGTTGTCCATATTTAGAACAAGAATCATGGACATCACCGAAAAGGCTCACTCTATCTATACCACCACATCTGAATTTCGTAGTTGGGACTCATCCACCTGGGAAACCAAATATGACTACACCATCATCTAAAAAATGAAAACATATACCTATAAACACTGTCATATCCGTATTCATCACTAAAATATCTTCTATAACCGTCCAGGGATCAACATATTCACACATGACATCCCTATGTTAATTATTTCTCAGTGCATCATCGATAACATTTCCATTCTCTAGGGTATAACAAACATAAAAGCCTTAGATATATATGAATTTCATCCACTATCCCAAGAATATTTTCTTGTCACACTAAGAGAATACATACCTCTGTATATTATGATTGGTAAAAACCATAAAATCCTCATCAATGAGGTAATGTTTCCCTAAACTCAAGGAAAATGGAATTTATTCCCACTAGAGATCATGCATTGAATTTTTATTCTCATGGGTATGAAAATAATAAGACCAATATGAAATAAATTATCCCTAGTTAATTATAACATAACTTTACCCAGGACATGAAGCATCACAAAAAATTTCAAACTAAACTCTCCCTGTTGGAAAACAAATGACTGGAGCACTTAACAACTTCTCCTTCAGGTACATGAAAGCTACCTAACACTAGTTAATTAATAGGAATGCATAATAATTCCAGGTAAAAGTTGTAAAAGGTGTAAAAATCCAAGATAAATTGACTACAACCCTATAATAATTTCATTTATGACTAAATAAACATTTCACCTCTAAAATTGTCATAGGGTTGCCTAATAAATGGAATCCTTGATCTTCAAAGGATCCACAACTACTCCCTACTGGGACACATTGTTCTCTATGAAAAGAACCTAGAAATCCCTAAACCCACAATTTTAAGGATTTTTAACGTGTGATAATGTTGAGGACCACCATAAATATAAAGAAAATTTTCTACATCTGCATCCTTAGATGTAAAGTACACAAGGGTTTCATTGATGAAACCCACTACCAACCAATCCAGAAACTCCTTGAAAAATGATTTCATAAAACACATGAGAATGGTTTGATTTTTCTTCACACTGAACAACATCCCAATAAAATCATAATTCCCATAATGAATATTGAATGAGGACTTCAAAATATCTTCATCCTTCACCCACATTTGATGATATCCTAACCACATATCGATCTTTGAGAATGAACAAGCTCCTGTCAACTGATCTAATAAATAATCAATCAATATAACATGACAGAATTTATTCACTATAACATGGTTTAAGTGATGAAAATGGATAAAAAGATTCAAACTTTTATCTTTATTTTTAAAAAGAAAATTAGTGTAGCTCAAGGAGACACACCTAGCTAGAAAACCCAAAATAAAATAGTCATTAAGATTTACCCATAAGTCTTGAAACCCATCTTAATGCTCCTTTTATTCACATTGTATAAAAGAATGGAAATGGAAATTACTTAGCACAAATTGATTCGTCCTTTGAAGAAAACATCAAAAATCGACAAAGGCATGAACAAGGATTCAAAAACACATGTGCGGTGAAAGTTCCATCACTGTCTCATAGGTCCACTTTCGCGACGCCTAATGGTCGCACAGGTGACTTGCGTGCCCTAAAGGATAACCGCCCGGGGTCTTCTCCAGCCTATAAATAGACCCTGTGGGCCCCCCATTCGGGAGTGATTTTTTCCAGAATTCAGATTTAGTGCTCTAAACACCCAATTCTCTTCTTCAGGTCTTCCGAACACTTCTAAGGTAACTCTTTACCTATAATGGAAGGTCTAAACAAGAGGAGTAAGGTCTAAGTGTTAGAATTAACTAACACTTGCGCGCATATGGTCTTTTACCCTTATGGGAAATGAACATACTTGCGTGCTGCCCAACTTCCTTACTAAAACTTGCGTGCCTCTCTTCCGGAAGTACCTTAGGATAATTCTAAAGGCATTGTTCAAGGATCACCCAAGTATTACCATGCTGGTTTACAAAAGTCCAAGTACCCATGTTTCGTGCAGGTATTCCTACGTGACCAGGACATATGTGCCCACGTAGTACCTGCGCGCCTACCAGGACTTGCGCGCCCCTTCCTTTTTGGGTGCCCTTCTTGCCCATTTAACCCCTCTTATGCCATTCTACCTCTCTTATTCAAGATTCAGTCGTCAAGACACTCTTCAAAGACATTTATGGCATGATTTATTTATTTGACTTCCTTATCTGAGAGGAATTATGTGGAATATCTCTCAAAACCTAGTGATTTACACATCTTTATGTCACTAAAGATTGAGATTTCATTCATTCAACCTCATTATTTAAGATGAGAGAACTCATTAACCTGGTCCTCCTTTTCAGGAATAATCCCCAGTCATAATTCTTAACCTGGGACTCCTTTTCAAGAATAAGACCCAGTCATAATTCTCAAATATGGGCAGCCTCCTTAGGAGTAAGCCCCAAGTCCCTTAATTTTTCAAATCCCTTAACATGGGCCTCCTTCTCAGGAGTAAGCCCCAGTATTTATTTCTCTTAAAATGTTCTAATTTACCTTTGATATGGGAAACCTTCTCAGGAGTAAAACCCAATCATAAGTCCTCTCCTAATTTGGGCCTCCTTTTTAGGAGTAATTCCCATGTAGGGTATTCAAATCTCCATGAAGCACAAAAACATTTATTGACCATGTTACTGGATTTCTTCCCTGAAGTAAATACTAATATTCATTTATCTGGGTAGTCATACATACATAATCCCCACATTATTTCTTATGATTTCATCTTTCATGACACAATTGTCTAGTTTTTACCAATACCTCTTTTACCTTACACCGAGCATGACTCACGTAAGCTTAGAGTGTAAAAGTAATTATGACATCCTTCTTTGAGCCATCAATCATAAACATCATACTCCCTTACTCGAACTACATGGGTTCTGATTCCTTTTCTAAACAAATGATACGTAGGTAGCCCATCTGTGGGTTCGGTCCCAAATCGGAAATAATCCATGTCCTTCTGAATGACAATAAACTTCAAGTGCCCCACTGAGTGGCTTTAAAACCAGAATGGTCATCATAATGACCGAGATACTTCTATATAAATGTATCGAAGGATACCATTGACCAAGAATCTCTAATAAATACAAATGATTCTCTATCGATGAAGAACCTCGAATACATATAAAAGATTCTCTAAATTTCCTACATATTTAATCATTGATTGTCAGATATGAAGGAAATATCATTTTATACTTGGTAATGTAATAAGGATTCACGAACATAACATAAATCTATAAAGAGGGTCCCAGATTAGAAAATAATTCCCCTAAAAAAGTTTTGATGAGTCTGACCTCCCATCTTCTCGACCAATGCAAATTCCTAAGCCTCATTTGTCCAAAATCTAATGAGAGACTACCTTTGGAAAGTAGGTCCAAATGGATATGGAATCATTGGATGTTTCTGGTTCTATGAACAAACCTGTTAGAAACTGATTGGAATGTTTGAACCTTCAATCAAGGAGGTCATCAACAAATTCTGAGGGAAACAAAAAATGGTGAACCCGACATGAATCCTTAACCAATTTAAAATGATGTTTTACCTATTTGTCAGGACCCTATTTAAAACTCAATGAGAGGGCCAACAAAAACAATCATTGAAATATGTGTTCATCCAAAAGATGTAGTGGCTGAATTTATCTTGATTACTTCTGTTATATCAAACAGACACTCTATTCCAAGATCTTTTGCATTTCCAGAATGGTTGCTCTCAAGTTCACACTTGAAATGCCACAGCTGCTACTCCTACTAGACGCCATCCACACTAAGGATGACATCACCTACTTAGCATCTTCAATGATGGCTATCAAATTCACTGGTTAAGGAGTACCGTCAACACAGTACCATACCAACTCTGGAGGCTACCCAACAAGCCCTCCATGTGAACAACTCACACCGGTCATCCAAACAACGACGACCAGTGATCAAGAAGTAGGTGGTGCTAACCACCATCTCCAACCATTTTTTGTTTTTATCCCCGGAACGAAATCACCATTCACTCCCATATTCCGGGGAGGTGAATGAGCAGGTCCCTCATGGCCTTAATTCAAGGAAGCAAGAGTCCTTCCCGAGGGCTCCCATCAACAAACTCCACCAGACTCGTGCGGCAGTGTGCCCTCAACATGATGAGGGTGTAGACTCCAGGAGTTTGGATCAGGTTCCTCGAACCCGAGCAGGAAAGACGAATATCCAGAGGCAAAATCTAGTTAACAGTGAGTAGGTTTTCATATCTTCCATCTTCGGAGAAGTCCACGAACCTAACTTGGTGGAAAGAAAAGAGCGGGCACACACACCTGCCCGTTTTAATTCCACTGTCGATCAAACTCGTATGGAAGGATCACGGCAATCCCTCCAGGAATTTCCGGCGGAGTACTATAGGCAGAAACATACACCTGTTTATACAACATCAGCTAGTCAGAAGGCTCATCTGACTACATATGATGGTGCTCATCAACCACGTTCGGCAGAGTGCAATCAGTAGGCACATACACCTACCAGTATTAATCAAGCCTACCAGCAGTCTCGCTTGGTAGAATTCGGAGAAGTTAGTCGGAAAGCCCCAGCAACAAACAGGAGGCAGACTCAACTTTCTGCCCCCACACTTGTGTACTGTCAAGATTCACTGACAGGAAAAGGAGGACAGGAGCAGTCACATACACCTACTTTAATCACAGAATGGACATATATCCATGTTCCGGCAGCTGAAGTCACCAGGCATATTCTATCAATGGTGAAAGAGCAGAAGCAATTCCCTGCTCATATTCTAGATGCCTGCCAGGATATTATAACGACTTCAGTGGCATCTCAGGGAAAGTCAGATAAATCTATCCCTACTAGTGGAGTAACACATCAACAGTTCACTCTAGAACAGATACACACAGCTGCTCTAGTCCAAGAGGTTTGTGGGGAATACTCCCCCATATCATACGGACAACAAAGTTAGGAACACACACCTGATTTGAGTGGAGATCGTCAGCCAAACCTAGACATCTCTCCTGATCGAGAACATACACCATCTCAGAGCAGCCACTATCATCAACAAGTGGTTTCCAAGGTGAGTAATAAGGCATCTAAGAAGAATACCTGCCCAGCACAGTCAAAAGATCGAGAGCCAATCTGTAACAAGGCCTTGCTCGATGTTGGAGTTCTTGAAGCCCTCAGACAATTATCTGTTGGAATCCAAGATTCTACTCCCTCATTTCCCAATAGTGGGAACATTAATTATGAAGTTCTTCAACAGACACTTCCTCAGGAAGGCTTGCTTCATGACAATTCGGTCGATCTCAAAGTTTCATCTTCAGATGAGAGCTACAATAACCCTCTGTGTGGCCAGAAGACCAAGGAGCAATATATCTCATCTTTTTCTGTAACGCACCTTGGTGGTCCTCCCCATGATGATGAATTTCACTGCAAAATTCCACTTCGCAGTAGTGATGCACATTGCCCGAAAAATGCTCCAGTGGAAAATGTAGTGCCGAGAAAGCCCTCTTATCTTGAGGCACTTCAAAATGAGAAACCAGTCATGTATGATGCTTCATCGCTAGCAGATGAAATAATTTCTCAATCAAGAGATAGCCCAGGGTATAGGTCATTCTCCGAACCACCCCTAAGTCATGCATCTTCTAGTTTAATCATTGATCTCTCTACCAATCTTGTTGAATCCGATGAAGTAACAAGGAAGCACCAGGTCTGTTCAAATCAGGTAGAATAATCTTCATTTAATGATAAAGAGGAAATACTGAACATGAGAAAAAAACTGGAAAAAGGTGAAGTACCAGTCATGTTTTGTCCTCTGGCTGACTCTCAGTATGACATTCCAAAGATTTTGAAGGATGATGGAATTCGTGATATTCGTCTCAACATATGGAAAAAACTTTTTCAGTTGCAGAATAAAGTATTATCTTATGATGAATATGAAAATCATCTTAAAATATTAGAAGGGTTACAACATCATATTGATTTGGAATCTCTATCAGTCTCTCAATATCTGAAGGCTTAAAAGCAGCAGAGATCCCTTCAACGTTCATGCCTTGGCGCACTAAGAAGATCGTTTCAGTTAATTTCCAATGCCCCATCCAGTATTCATGTCAGAGGATGGGGTGTTCATGGAGCACTACATTTCACTGTGCTCTCCAGTCCGCAAAGCCCGCTGAAAATGGTCTCATGCAATGTTATTGCCCATGGCCAGCCAAATTCAATGGGATTTTTTTGTAATCAAAAGCATGCCCAAGAATAGGCTTCAACTAGTTCCTCTCAAAATCAAGCATATAGAGAAAAAATTGTTGAATTACTCCTGCATCAAGCAAACGAGAATATTTAACATGCCTCTCATATGGAGAAAGCACATCATCAAGTGATAGAAGTATCGGAAATCATCCAATGGTCTTTTGAACCAAGTGATAAAAGTGGATACATGTTAATGCATCCAGCTAATTTCCGGACTAAGGTTCTCAAGATCATGAGAGTTTTTAAGAAACTCTCATACATATCATGTCAAGACCCACCCCAGATTTCCATACTAGGGACTCTTTTAATCCAACCCTTGGAATCAACCAATAGGATTTGAGGAGTTGAGCGGGAACAGTAGGAACAACCCCATTCAACCAGACTGGGGACTTTTTAAAATCATCAATCCCCTCCTCAGAGAAAGTTGGTCTTTTCTCGATTGGGTAAGTAGCCTCAAGAGGAACGAAGAGCCAAATTATCAGGAGATTCCCTCCAAATCATAGTTCGTTAAGAAGTTCCTGAGGGATCTAATCAACCAAAAGGCAATGTCTCATCAAAGACATCGAAGAAGACAATATCACATAAATGTTGATATAAGGTATGTGATGTGTTATGCATAAATCAATGTCATCAATGCCGTTGTTGTTGATCCACAAGATGAGGATCACTCAGGGGACTCAGATGAAGAGGTTCTCGGTCAAGAATATGTACGCACCGACACAAATGAAGAAGGTGTGCGTACAGGAAATCAAAGGATTACTCAAGACCTAGACAATCCTTCAAGTAACCCACTTCCCCCTCTCCTAAAAGGATCCAATAATGGGAGGGGAAAGAAATATGTTACGTATCCTTGCTCTGGAGAAGGCCAATCGCTCTCACTAGAGCAAAGGTTTCCACAATAGGAGGAAGAAATGAAGGAATTAAAGAGGTTGAATGCAGAACTACTTCATGGTAGTCTTTTTCTTATGTGTGTTGGAGTCAGTAAGCCAAGGGAATTTGTTCCAGCTACTGAGATGGATCAAGAATATCATCCTCTATTAGTACACCCTCACAGGTCTAATCCTACGGGTCAAGTGCAACAACAGTTGGCAGTGCTACCATCAGTTGCAGCACCAACCACCACATCTTTCCAAGCTCCAATCATTGCACCTACCCAAGTCCAAGTTCAACCAGATATTTTTCAAAATTTAATAACTACGATTGAGTCATTAACAGCTCTCTTAGAATCTATGGAAGGGAAACATGCGCAGGTTCAACCAGAAAAGAAAGTTTACCCTGAATCGGTAGATTCAATCTCTCCTCCATCTAGTTTTGGAAACCCTGTATTCCCTATTTTCAATGGATCAGGAAACCCTGAACAGAATTTGACACATTACGTGTTTTTTTGTGATCCTATAATGAAAACTCCAGAGCAGAAAGAAGCAGTAAAACTTAGATGCTTCGTACGGACCTTGCAAGAACCAGCCTTTGTCTGGTAAACAAGCTTGCAATCCCGGTCAATTACCGGATGGGAGGATCTTCGCCAAAAATTCCTTCTTTAGTTCATCTATACTTTTCCAAAGGCAACAGTTTTTGATCTTACAAAGTGTAATCAAAGAATGAATGAAGGGTCTCGGATTTCATTGCTCGCTGGAAGGGATTAACATATTCCCTAAGCTTAGCACTCCCTCAAGAGGAATTGTTTCCAATCTATGTGGAAAATCTACGTAATGAATTATGCACGCTGTTGATCCCTGTGAAATACATAGGAGGGTTTTGAGACCTTACTTCAATCGCTCAGTAGATTGAATATTCCCTTATACAGGCTAAGGCTAAATCTCATGTAATTCCATCAGCTCCAAGAAGGAGAATGGGTAAAGCAGAAACTGCTACAGTTATGCTTAAACAAGAACCTGTAAATGTTTCTACTTCAAAACCTTCATCTTCTCTAAGGGATCCACCTCCTGAGCGCCAGAAAAAGGTCATTTCATCCAGATGATCAAAGAGATCAAAGAAGAAAACAATTTGAGGATCTGAAGATCAAAACATACTCTTTTCGAAATGAACACGTTCCTGGTTACTTCATTTTGGCTCTGGAAAATAATCTGGTTCAATTTCCAAGGCCTAAGAGGTCAAACAAGTAAGGAGATGAAGACCATCCCAATTATTTCCCTTTTTATCAAATGTTGGGGCATCCCATCCAGGAGTGTTTTGTCTTCAAAGACCACCTGCAAAATATGGTTGACTCGGGACACGTCAAACTGAAAGGTTCTTCAGCTTAGGTGGCATGTGTTACTGCTATAGTTCCAGAGGAGGAAGGCGAATGGCAAGAAGTCAAAAGAAAAAATGCACAAAAGTATGATGATTGGATGGTCATAAAGGCAATCAACCAAACTCGTGCTATTTTTCAAACACAATTAATGAAATCGATTGTGTATTCTACTATGAATGTTGCGGAAAAACCCTCTTCATCAGAGGGAAAGTCCTCAAAGAAATGACTTGATTCAAACAAATAAAAAGAATCAGAAGAATATGAGTATGTGTCAAAGACTAAGTTGTCTTTGACTCTAGAAGACTTCATGCCATCTACTTCATAGCCACGGGCACCACCCCACCAAACGGCACAACCTAAACAGGATAATCAGGCAGAGCCTTCATTAGAAGAAGAGTTAATCTTCAATTCTATTAATATGATTCAATTAACAGACCCATATTCCAGTCGCAGTTTCGATTTCGATGAGCCTGAATTCCCGATATCAAACTGCGGAATAAGAGGAATTTCTATAGGCTCAGGATACAGGGGAATATGTGGATCTTTCAGAAGACACTATTCCAATTCTACCCCTGCTAGAACTGTGTACGCAGTAGAAACTCGTGGTAGAGCCCTTCAGTGAGCTCAACAAGAACAAGAAAGTTCTTCTACCAATAGCAAATTCAGTCCTGGCACAGTTATTTTGAAAGACCAGTTGAAGGTTCTACATTCTTCCTCTCAGCAAGTAAATGGATCTAATCGGTTTAATATTCCAAAACCAGGAATATTACCAACTCCTATCCCAATTCAAGATGCATGAACATCCAAAGCATCTACTTTCAAGGTACCTGCTAAACCACATATTCTTGTTGGGAAACGCAGACCTCTGGATCAAAATTATGATGTATTGAAACACTTGTCCCAAGTACTAGCCATGTTATCAATTCTGGTTGCTTTGAATCTATCAAAAGATCTTTGAGAAGCACTCATCGAGTCTTTGTCAAGTCCTCAGGAGTTTGAAACTGAAATTGCTGCAGCTAAAGTCTATCACATAGAGAATAATCCTGCAGAATTCCATTCAATAATATCATTTATTGATGAAGATGAAAATGATGTTGTGCATAGGCATATTATACCTTTGTACTTATTTGGAAAGGTCAATGGCGTAGACATCCGAAGAGTTTTCATTGACAATGGTTCAGGAGTCAACCGCATGCACATTCGTACACTTCGTCGATTAGGCCTCATAGAATCTGATTTATATCCTTCTACCATGATGTTACAAGGATATGATAAAAATGAACAAGAACCACTGGGTGATGTTAAACTCGGAACTCAATTTGGAGATCTTGTATCCAATTCGGATTTCATGGTTTTTGATCAAGACTCACCTTTCAACATCTTTCTTGGAAGACCCTGGCTACATCAAAATGTGGTGTCCCTTCATCATACCATCAATGTCTCAAATATTGTTTCATTGGTTAAGTTGGGACATTGTATGGTGATAAGGCCCCATTCAAGACATGTGAGTCTCAATACATTGAGGCGGAATATTTTCACATGAAGGGAAGGGAGAAATCCACAACAAAGGAGATTACCAAAGTTAATGCTCCATATGGTTTGGAGAAGATTCCAGTAAATCCATTTACACATGTGAGTTCAGATTATGTGTTGCCTATCAGTCAAATTGACAAGATAGACCCAAATCAAAATACTCTTATAGAAAGATCCATAATGTCAATTACGGAAATCGAGCTAGACCACAAGGGAGAAATTGGTAACCCACCAAGTAGTGATGAAAGCACAAATGGTGATGTCTTCATTTCATCTGCTAAAATCCAACAAGTCTATACTTCTCTAATTAGGCCAGAAGAAGTTACAGCAACATCGGAGGTGAACAATGATGTCGATTCTCAATCCATCATCTCCTCTTTATTACCCAAAGAAGACCCTTCACCATCAATCGGGTCAGAAATGGAAGCTTCTTCTTCAAGATGTGCAAATTTTGACATCTCTTCTGATCATGAAAATTTTGATTTATCATCTACTATGCAAGTAGAAACAAAAGCTATAACACATGATGATGAATAAAATGAAGATCTCAGAGATGCTCTTCCAGCATTTGAAGAGGGTATTTCTACTACTGTGGATGAACTCAGAGAAATAAATCTGGGTACAAAAGAAGATACACGCCCCACTTTAATCAGTGTAGCCATGACTCTTGAAGAGGAAGAGATGTATATTTATTTTCTAAAGAGAAAGAGAGATATATTTTCTTGTAACTATACTAAAATTCCCGGGCTTGATCCTGATATTGATACTCATCATTTGGGTTTACCAGAAGAACATTGAGGATTTAAGCAAGCTGCGAGAAGAACACACCCAACTTATGCTTCCAAAATTGAGGCTGAAGTGGATAAGCTTATCAAAGCTAACTTTGTCATAGAAGTTCAATATCCCAAGTTGTTGGATAATATTGTCCCTGTAAAGAATAAGAACAAACAAATTAGAGTTTGCATCGATTTCAGAGATCTTAATCGGCATTGTCCTAAGGATGATTTCCCAGTTCTGATTACAGAACATTTAATTGATGCAATAGCTAGCTATGAAGCACTTTACTTCATGGATGGATATTTCAGATATAATAATATCTGAATGGCCCTAGAGACAAAGAATCCATAGCCTTCAGATCCCATCAGGGTGGGTTTTTCTACTCGGTAATGCCCTTTGTCTTAAAGAATGAAGGTGCAACATGTCAGCGTGTCATGCATCGTATCTTCAAACCCTTTGTAGGGAAGTTTGTTGAATGCTCTGTAGACGATTTGGTGGATAAATCAAAACAACATTCTAATCACTTGGATGATTTGGAAGTCATATTCCCCAAGCATTGAAAAAATAATTTGAAGATGAACCCCTTAAAATGTGCTTTTGGGGTAACCTCAGGAAAATTTCTCTGCTTTGTAGTACGCCATCGTGGTATTGAAGTCGATCCTAAGAAGACCAAGTCAATCCTTGGTATGTCACCTCCTCAAAATTTGAAATAATTAAGAGGAATTCATGGAAACATAGCCTATATTTGGCGTTTCATCGCCAATTTGGCAGGAAAAAGTTTACCCTTCACCAAATTGATGAATAACGGAGTCACTTACCAGTGGACTGAAAAATGTCAAGAAGCATTAAATATTCTCAAGAAATACCTCTTCAGTCCACCGGTACTCATGCCACATGTTGAAGGACCACTTCTCCTCTGCGTGAAAGCTCTAGAGAGATCATTGGGTGGCTTTCTTGCTCAAAAGAATGATGTTGGGAATGAAAACAGCCTCTACCATCTCAGTCGAACTATGCTTGAAGTAGAAACCAGGTATTCAAGTATTGAGAAGTGCTGCCTAGCATTAATCTTTTCAGTTCAGAAGTTGAGACACTACCTAAAACATCACGAGGTCCAATTGGTATCTTACAATAACCCGCTAAAATTCATCCTTAGTCATCCAATGCTTACAGGATGTCTGGAAAGGTGGGAATTATTTTGTAGCAATTCGACATTCATTATGTGTCTCAAAAGGCGATAAAGGGCCATGCACTGGATGATTTCATGGATGAACACCCTTCAGTGGAATGCACAACTTCATATATTGAACTCCCTGATGTGGAAGTATTCTCTATTTGAGAAAGTCCTCAGGCATGGGAAATGTATTTTGATTGTGCTTCCAGAAGTCCAACAGGGAGGAAAATGGAAAATCCTAAATTCAACAAAGTTGGCTTAGGAATTTTGCTCATTTCTCTAGAAAAGGCAGTGTTACCTTATTCCTTCTTATTTTGGGAAGGTGGTACCAATAATGAAGCAGAATACCAAGCTCTTATCGCAGGCTTGGAATTAGTGCTTCAAGCACAAGTGAATCACATAAAGGTGAAAGATGATTCAGACCTGGTAATCAAACAAGTCAATGGGAATTATGACATCAGAAAATAAGAACTAATCCCTTTGTATGATTATGTCAGAGAGTTAATAGTGTAATTCCATTCAGAACTGACATTTTCTTATGTCCCAAGATCACATAATGCTCAAGCTGATGCACTGGCTAATATAGCCACAGCTCTGGTAGATCCAAATCGGGACGAGACAACCATCAGTATTGCCCACCGTCGTGCAATTTCACCTTATATCTGAATCAGAACAGAGGAAATTTGTTAAATTAGTCCCATTCATGAACCTTATGGTCATATTATAGGATGGATGTCACCTATCAGGTAATACCTTCAAAATGGAACACTTCCACATAATAGAGCCGAGAAAGAACAAATCCAGTGACGTGTGGTCAATTGTACTCTTTATGATAGCCTAGATCACCTAGAGAAAATTATCTACAAATGTGGTTTTGATAGAGTTCTCTTTAGATGCATTGATGGTGAGGAGATAATGGTTGTCATGAAAGAAGTGCATGTAAGAGTCTATGGTGCCCACCAGTCTTGAAATAAACTGTCTGATCAGATTCGAAGGCTTGGATACTTTTGTCCGTCAACGATACAAGATTGTGTTGATTTCCCAAAGAAGTGTCATTAATTCCAAGTACATTCCAACTTCATTCATCAACCTCTTGAGTTTCTTCATACAACTAAATACTCATAGCTATTTTCCATATGGGGAATGGATGTGGTGGGACCTTACCCTTCGACTACGACCAAGAAGTTTAAGTAAATTCTTACTGCTACTGACTTCTTTTCCAAATGGGTAGAGGTAATACCTCTCAAGGAAGTTAGTTCTAAATTCATTGTTAGCTTCATCATTTCTAACATCATTACCAGATTTGGTGTCCCTCATACCATATTGACGGACAATGGCACCAACTTCCGTTCTTCCGAGGTGAAGAAGTTGTATCAAGAATACAACATCAAATCCAACCATTCATCTCGGTATCATGCAGCGGCCAATGGCCAGATATAAGCCTTCAACAAGACTCTATCAAATATACTGCAAAAGATGGTTGATTAAGATAAGAAGTTGTGTCCTGATAAACTCTTTCATGCTTTATGGGCTTATCGGACAACCACCTGCACTACAACGCAGTAAACTCCATATTCATTGGTATATAGAATGGAATTAGTCTTGCCAATTGAAGTTAAACTACCCTCGCTCAGAGTTACCATTTGTGATCAGTCATCTACAGATGAACAATCTCAAAAGTGATTGAATAAATTGGAACAGTTAGATGAGAAAAGATTGTGTACTTTTCACAACTTGGAAGTCTATCAAAATCGAATAGCACGATCTTTTAACAAAAAAGTTCATCTTCATTCATTCACTCAGGGAGAATTGGTATTAGTTCTCAAAACACCAATGATACTAGGAAAGAAACCTCCCACACTTGAGCCAAAATGGTAAGGACCTTAATCAATACATAGGGTCTACTCCAATGGAGATTATTCTTTAATCTCAATGGATGGAGAACTCATCACTACTCCAACCAATGCCAGATTTTTTAAGAAGTATTTTGTATAAACACAAAATGTATTATCATGGTCTAGTATGACCTTAAACTGCACCACCGTCGAGCAAGATGTTAAAATACATCATCAACGGTCCATGCATATGACCCTAAACTATTTGCAAGTCCATTACATCCAGAAAGATGTTACACTGCATCATCTAGGGTCCATACATATGACCTCAAACTATTTGTATTAATTTCATCCCACATGACGTTAAACTGTGGGGAATTTTTTTTCCAATTTTTCCTCACTACATGACATTAAACTGCACGGTCCCCCTTCCATCCAGCATGATGTTAAACTACACCATCCACGGTCCATGCATATGACTTTAAACTATTCACAATTTCGTCCAATATGACGTTAAACTGTGAAAAAGTCCCTAATACGTCCAACATGACGTTAAACTGTGTCCCCCTTCATCGTCCTTGCTATATGGTGTTAAAATATATAGAATTCCCTTTTTTCCAACATGACGTTAAACTGTATTGTCCTCATTATCCTAACTACATGACACTAAAATGCATCTAAAATCCTTTAATACGTCCTACAGGACATTAAACTGTACTTTGTCCCTGCTACATGATATTAAACTATGTAGCACCAATAGTCCTAACTGCAAGACCTTAAAACTGCAAAGTCCCTTCATATGTCCTACATGACATTAAACTGTGCATCGTTAGGGTTGTTTCTACCTCTTGTTTCTCACACCGAGTATGACTCACGTGAGCTTAGAAAATACATCAACCATAACACCCTCTCTGGGCCGCTAACCATGTGTATATCCCAACATCGTTTTTTTAAGTCGTTTTCCCCAAGAACGACATGATCATTAAATCATTCTTTAATTGAACTACGCGGACTTTGATCCTTGCCTTCTAGGATGGGTACGTAGGGAACCTCCCAAGGTTCAATCCCAAAACCAATCTCTTCACATTGGTTCACCTCCATCTCATATGATGTTGATTCGTGAAACTGCCACTAGAATCAATATCTTTACATTGGTTCACTTTCGTCCTTGTTATAGGACGTTAAACTATACAACACTTTTGTCTAGTATGACAATAAACTAAAATATTCTTTGATACCCTCACCTGAGAGGGAACGATTATTTACATTGATTTTTCAATCATTTTTCATTTCAAAACTACGTGCATACATGGAAATGCCCAAACCTTTTAACTTGGGTTAAACCATCATTGTACTAAAGTCCCCTTTCACCCTTCACATGTATGAACCAAATTTGTACAGAGGGTATTTCTTGAACTACGTGGGCTTGATTACCATCCTTATGGGATACGTAGGAATGTTCATGTATCCCTCGAGTCTAGCCCCAAGTCTTTTAGGCCTAACCCCAAATTCCACTTTCAGTCCCTTGGCCGAAAATTACCCATGAATACACACACTGTGTATTTCTTATAATGGTCCATGCTCTATGACCCTAAACTGATATCTCTAATCCTTTTTTCCCACATGACGTTAAACTGTAGTTATAGAACTACGTGGGATTGATTCCCATCATTATGGGATACGTAGGAATGTTCGAGTATCCCTCGAATCCATCCCCAAGTCTTTTGGGCCTAACCCCAAATTCCACTTTCAGTCCCTTGGCTGAAAAGTCCCCGTGAAAACACACACTGTGTATTTATTATAATGGTCTAAGCTCTATGACCCAAAACTAAGATCTCTAATCCTTTTGTCCCACATGACGTTAAACTATAGTTCAAGAACTACGTATGGATTGATTCTCATCCTTATTGGATACGTAGTGAAGTCCCACATTTCCATTCAGAACCCAGCTACAACATGATTATGGATAGAATTGATCTGTGTATCTTTGTATACATTGGAAAATACCCATCTTTAGGTGAAATAATCCTAACCTTAAATATTTTCAGATCTTCATAACCCTTTTCTTGACATTTAGTCACATAAATGTCATATTTCTGAGAGTTCTTTTACCTGACTATGCAGTACATGCCCTTAGGCGGCCTGGCATAAATAGTCTCCATAATAGATTTGTCAACCAAAAGATACTATTATCTGACTATGTAGCCAATGACCTTAGGTGTCCCTTCATAATTCAACCCCCTAACGGGTTTTCGGATATTGGTAACTTCATTCATGGGATGAAATCCACTTTTGTCCTTATTGGTCTTAAATGACAGTATGTAGGGATCCGCAAAAATAGCCATCCTTAACATATTTGTCCCATATCCTTTTTCATGATCTGAAATTATTCAATTCTATGGTTTATATTCTCCTTCCCTACGTTTGGGTCAGACTTTCATAAGAGTGATATCCATCCAGTTCTTCGATAATCTTGTTTGGAAATATCTTCTCCATATTCAAGTACCACTTTCCATACAGAAAACTCTATACTTTGGAAAATTTGAATCTCTATAAACTTTCACTGGATTTTTAGCACTAGGAATATAAAATTCTGAGAGTTCTTTTTCCTGACTATGTAGAACATGCCCCTAGGCAGCCTTGCATAAACAGTCTACATAACAGACTTGTTAGCCAAAAGATGCTATTTATTTCACTATGCAGCCAATGCCCTTAGGTGGCCCTGCATAATTCAACCCCCTAACGGGTTTGTTAAATAATAGTAACTTCATTCTTGGAAACTACTTCTTCTGATGCCTTTTATCTCTTTTTTATATCATTCCTCATATTCAAATATTCTTAAGCCATAGTTTACATTTTTTCCCTCATTCTTGAGTATGGTAATATATTTTCATACAAATTGTCAAAGAATTGAGTCAATTCTAATTCATTCGGTCAAAGTTATTTTCGACCATAATCATTTGTCTTTGTATGTCCGACGTGTATGACTTTAAACTACCCATAAAAGACAAAGGAACTTTGAATAAAAGTCATGTTCCATCTCACTAAACATTCATTTTTTGTGATTTAGGTAATATTGGGAAATTAAAAGATTCAAAGTTTGTAGGGTTATTTATAATAATCCAAGTAAACATCAAATTATGCTTACTAGGCCCATTGGATTCGGTAAAATTTAAAGCATGTAGAAAAAGAATACAAGCACAAATGATTGAAGATAAAATTACTCTTCATTGATGCACAAGAATTAGAGGGACATCCACAGATTGGAGCCTCTTCTCTTTTTCAGGAGATTACAAAAGACTGTCAACATAAGTCTTCACTTGATGTACAACATCCCTAGCTTCATCAGAATCTACTTGATGCTCGTGCACTCGACCAGCTTCACTCTTCTCAGCTTGATGAAGTGCCTTCTTGGCATCTTCAATGGCTTTCATACCATTAGTTTGAGCTCCCTCCAGTGAATTATTGAGCTGATCAAGTTCCCCAGTAACAACATCTAACTGTTGCTGGAGCTGCACCTACTGGACGACTTTTTCTTTGATTTTATGCTTCAGCTCCTTCATCTTGGAAGCATAATCAGCCTCAGCTTGGGATACCACAACAAAAAATTCTCCGATGTTAACTGACATTTTCACCCTGGTCAGATCTTCTCGACACTTTTTCTCCCACTCCCTCATGAAGATGACCTGTTTCACTACGACATGGATCTTTTCATATCCAAAACCGCCAAGTCCTAGCATGAAAAACTGGGATGATAATCGAGGGATCTTCGATGATAGATCTTCTAAAGGCACCTCAGATATGATTTTCCATGCGTTGTTCCAAGCCTTGCGTCGTGAAAAGATGAACGCTTTAAGAACCTCTAGGTCTGATTCAACATCATCATCACAGGGGGCATGTAATCTGGGATTAATGCACTTATAGAAGTGCATGTTCTGCTATTTCCCCCTGACCTATGCTTCTTCACTTTCAATTCCAGTTGAGGCAGAGGCTGAGGCCTCACCTCTAGATCTAGCCACTGCAATTGATGGCCCTACAAGATTAATTTAATGTTTTGGTTAGCTTCAAAGGATAACCAAAGAATCTATTGTCTTGCAAATTAAGTACAATCACAAATATTTTTATCCCTTACCCGACGACGGATCAGAAACCTGAGAAAAATCCTCCCTATCTTTCCTAGTTTCAACAGGATCTTCAAGATGGGCCTTAGGAGGGTTTACTAGGTTTAGGTCTACTTGAACTAATGTTTCTGCAATGGTAGGGTTAACATCAATGTCCACACCCTCTTCAGGCATTGGCAGTTCAGCAGCCTCTATGGATAGAACTGCATATTATTTTCATCCATGATTAGAAGTGTAAATTATAAGAAAAATTATTGGGCGAAGGATAACACTCACACCCAAGGTCTTCTAAATCACATGACAACTTAGCATGATTATAAAATTCTTTGAAATACATGCCACGATTCATCATTTCATCCAATGATATTTCAGAATCCTGGTTAGTCTCACCAGTGGGAGCATTTGATGTATCTTCTTGACGACTTACGTCCTAAAACCCCAGACCCTGAACAATATCTTTAGATAAAATCACGGAATCTGTTGCAACAGCCGCCAGAAGTGCTAATGTAAGAGTTGAACCTGAAGTATCACAGAATGGAAGTTAGTCGGTGTTTCATTCAACATTTTTATGAAGAATTGTTGACTTACCAGAAACATGTTCTTCTCTTCTTGCAACAGCAGCAGGAGGGATACTGGGAATAGATGTCAGCTCTTCTCCAGGAGCAGCCAAGTCAGCTGGAATCTGTGATTGTTCCACAGCACCCTCTGTGGTCCTTTAATGAGGATCAGTCCTTTCCCTCAGGGGGGGAAATTGAAGAAGCCCCTGAAATCCCCATAAATATGAGTAACCTTTTCATGGGTATAGACTCATGATTACCCGAAGGACCTACCGCTGATAATGAAGCGTTTAACTATGGAATTCCTCCTGTGTTGCCTTTGCTTCTTTGGTTTTTTGGGAGTATCGGCAGTCTCCCTTATTGGAACATGGATTTGTGAATGGATGGCTATGTCCAACGCTTCATTCATGGCCTGCTGGCCTGGAGATATCTCACTCGGTTCGCGAGGAGAATCAGCAGCATCCCCGATGATAGTACCACCAGGGCTATACTATGGAAAAGGAACCTCAGTTCCTTTCTTTATAATCTATAAGATGAAGAAAATAACATCCTTAAGTAACAAATCTTCGACTGCAATCAAGTTGCAAGGAAAATAAGGAAAGAAAACATACATCTTCAGGAGCCACATAATCACGCCACTCCTCATCTCCAGAACCTCTAGCCCCCTCAGTGGCACCACGATCAATCATTTCCTTCACCTGCCTGGTGACCAGAATAGACTCATCAGCGGCATATATGAGAATTTTCAGCTCTCTAATGTAAGCTGGCACATCATTGGTGTTATCCTCATATTGAATATCTGTAGAAGCCATAATATTCCCTATTCCACGAAGTTGTAGGCCCTCACATAATTCCATCCAGGCGGTCTTAGTACCACAGTACAAACTCTGCCATAACTGGAAAACCTATGGTCTTAGATATGAAGGCTGTGAGGAACGTCCTACAATATTTGACTTCAATTTCATCCCCACTCCTGTAACTGCAAATAGAGAATAAGAAAATAAGACTTATTTCTTTATAAAGTATCAGTGATTAAATTACCACAATTAAGTAACTCACCAGGAGTTGATGGAGTAGGTATCTTGATTCTGACCGGAGGATTATATCGGGCACGAGACAGCTTTTCCACTTGTTGTGCCTCATCATCCCTATCAGGGGAATCCAGTGAATCAGTCCTAGAGGATGAGTCTAGAAAATCAGGTTCAGGTGGGGAAGCATCACCTTCATGAGGAAGGGTTTCTTTCTCTAAAGTCCTCTTCCTTTTCACCACTTGATAAACTAGGTGATTCAATACCCCTTTTGGGTATGATGCTATCCAGTGCTTGGCATAATATGCAGTCAAGTTATGTGTCGCTTTTTCAACTGGTAGATCAAATTCCGCCCCAGTCTTCGCCATTGACATCAGCAACCATAGTTTCTAAGAAACCATCAGATGTTGCTCTAACCTGACATGTACTGGAGGAGATACAACAATATTTTGTAGACATTTGAATTGACGTGAAAATCTATATGGGGAATAGGCCTCGCATATAATTTCTCCGTCAATCCTGGAAACTAGCACACCATCTATGCAAGCTAGCATGCATGCCCTCAAATCCAAAGGGGCTATTCCATCATCAACAAACAGCCCGGTTGGCGGATTTACATAGGGAACGAAGTTGAATTCCTTAAACATTCTCAGACTCACTTTCATGTCATAGGCATTAACATCTAATCGAGAAACTCCATAGAATTCTTGCACTGACAGCCTGAAAGAACTTCCAGGAATTTGTAATCCATTCTGTACATTGTAAGTCCTGAAGTGAGTGGCAATCCATCCCCATAAAACTTGGAATAGTACCACTATTATTAAAGGAGATTTACCCATGAAGACATGAAGTAAACTCATGTGAATATTTTCTAAAATTGGGGTAGCCAACCCAACCATTTTTCCCTCAGCTAAATTTGCCGCAATGATGAAGGTCCCTGGCTTGACGCCTCCCTTCGAATCCCTGACTAGCAAGAGATAAACGTGGAGCCACAACGCCAAGAGGCCTGCCAGATGAGTCTTCTTCGGGATATTTTTATTCACCTCATATCCCCATTTCTCAAACTCTCCTACTTCTGGAGTTGGCCAGAATGGGCCAGGAGCACCCCTCTTCTCAGGTTTTGGGCAGGTGGTAGGACGTTCGGGCCTCTTATCCTTGGATTTCTTTTTCTTGGATACTTTCTCCTTCGGCTCCTTCTCCTTTGAATCCTTCTCTTTCTTCTCAATAAGAAATATATTCATCCACTCCTCTGGATAAATATCCTTTCTAGAATGAGTTAACGAGGTCTCTGAACTCTTAAGCCTGTGGAAGATCTTAAATAATTCCCGAGCTAAAGCAGGAGTCTTCTCTGAATCATTCCGATTCACCTTGGGTGGAATGAATTCATCATACATATCGCCCAAAATTGGAGCCCCTGAGATCTTGTGGACATCCCATAGACTAATACTTACTCCTTGATGAGTCAGATGGAAAGAATTATTTTCTGGGCTCCAGACGTTTAGTATCTCTGGCATGAAGTTATCATGTCTGTAAACATATGTTTTCCCAACCCAAACATCTTCGTTTATCGCCACTCCTTTCATATACTTGACAAACCTTGAATAGTTTTGTCGCACCCAGTATGCCCACATCCAATTTGGCTTCACACCTTCCCCAAGACAGAAGTCCCAAATTTTCTTCCAGCCTTTGGATTGATCCATCTGAGCATTTCAGAAGATTGAAGGATGACAATGTGGTTGCAGCTCGGGCGTATGAGGATTTAAATCTGGCGTACAAAGGTTATGTTTCATCATGTGGGCCTTCTCCGCTGTTCCAGCATTTTTAAATCCTCCTCCACATGAGATATTTGCTGAAGCAAAGTTGGTGTAATTTTGAAACCATGAAAATGGAAGATAGTTCTTTGCTTCTGGAATAGTAACTTCTCGCAGATGACAATAGCCATACAAAGGCAGATAAGTGCTTTGGGGGAAGTCGCGATGATATTTCTCCAACTACTAAGCAAAATCTAGGAGAGTGATATCTTTGACAGTATAATAATAGTTTCCAATGATTTTCATCATATCATCAATCCGCTTGCTATCCAGTTCATCAACTATTCTGGTTCTAAGAGCCATTGATTCTGCACGAAAGTTGAATAAATTAACTTTTATGTAAGTATATTTTTCATAAAAGTTGTGATGGAATTTCATAAAAATGGCTAAGGCATTAAGGCGTGCAAGTATACACATGGAGTGCAAGTATGGATGTGTCGCACAATTTTTAATGTGCCGCGCATGTTTTTGGCTTGCAAGTATCATCGCGAAAGACCTATTACCTTAACAACAACGTGAAAATGAAGAATCATCGGAAAATGAGCAACTTGCGCGGCAAAGGGGACATGTGCTGCGAGAGCTCGAGAATCCGGAATCAAATGCTATGCGCAGAAAATGACTGCATATTTATAGGCCAGGCGGCCCACCTGCATGCCTACACCCAGCGCGCTCCATCCAGTGTGCTCCACCCATGCGTGCCAAATCCTGCGCGCCCAAAGATTATTTGCATGCAAGACCTTGCGCGCCGCCTTTCCTTTAGTTTTCTTCTTTTCCACAGAGTCACATCCTCATTTCTTTCAGATCCAACTCTGAGGGGGGACTTTTTTTGATGCTCCTTTTCGTCACATTGTCTAAAAAAATGGAAAGGGAAATGACATAGCACAAATTGATTCATCCTTTGAAGAAAACATCAAAAATCGACAAAGGCATGAACAAGGCTTCAAAAAACATATGTGTCGTGCAAGTTCCTTCACTGTCGCACAAGTCCACTTGCACGACGCCTAACGGTCGCGCAAGTGACTTGCACGCCCTAAAGGATAACCGCCCAAGGTCTTCTCCAGCCTATAAATAGACCCTGTGGCCCCCCCATTCTTGAGGGATTTTTTCCAGATTTCAAATTTAGAACTCTGAATGCCCAAGTCTCTTCTTCAGGTCTTCCGAACAATTCTAAGGTAATTTTTTACCAACAATGGAAGGTCTAAACAAGAGGATAAAGGTCTAAGTGTTAGAATTCGCTAACACTTGCGCGCCTATGGTGTTTTACCCTTAAGGGAAATGGACATACTTGTGTGCCGCCCTAATTCCTCACCAAAAGTTGCGCGCCTCTCTTCTGGATGTACCTCAGGATAATTCTAAAGGCATTGGTCAAGGATTTACCAAGTATTACCATGCTGGTTTACAAATGCTCAAGTACCCATGTGTCGCGTAGGTATACCCGCACGACCAGGACTTGCACGCCCACACAGTACCTATGCACCTGCTAGGATTTGTGCGCCCCTACCTTTTTGGGTTCCCTTCTTGCCCATTTCACCCCTCTTATTCCATTCTGCCTCTCCTATTCAAGATTCAGTCTTCAAGACACTCTTCAAAGCTATTTATGGCATGATTTCTTGATTTAACTTCCTTATATGAAAGGAATTTTGTGGAATATCTCTCAAAACCTAGTGATTTACACATCTTTATGTCACTAAAGATTGAGAGTTCATTCATTCATCCTCATCCTTTAAGATGAGAGAACTCATTAACCCGGGCCTCCTTTTCAGGAATAAGCCGCAGTCATAATTCTTAACCCGGGCCTCCTTTTTGGGAATAATCCCCAGTCATAATTCTCAAATATGGGCATCCTCCTTAGGAGTAAGCCCCAAGTCCCTTAATTTTTCAAATCCCTTAACCTGGGCCTCCTTCTCAAGAGTAATCCCCAGTCTAAATTTCTCTTAACAAGTCCTAATTTACCTTTGACCTGGGATTCCTTCTCAGGAGTAAAACCCAGTCATAAGTTCTCTCCTAATTTGGGCCTCCTTTTCATGAGTAAGAACCAAGTTAGGGTATCAAAATCTCCATGAAGCACATATACCTTTATGGACCCTATTCCTGGATTTCTTCCCTGAAGTAAATCTTAATCTTCATTTATCTGGGCAGTCATACATACATAAGCCCCACATTATTTCTTATGATTGCATCTTTCATGGCACAATTGTCTGTTTTTTACAAATAACTCTTGTTTCTTACATCGAGCATGACTCATGTAAGCTTAGAGTGTAAAATTAATTATGACATTCTTCATTGATCCATCAATCATAAACATCATACTCCCTTACTCTAACTAAGTGGGTTCTGATTCTTTTTCTAATCAAAGGATATGTAGGTAGCCCATTTGTGGGTTCGATCCCAACTCTGAAATAATCTATGTCCTTCTGAATGAAAATAAACTTCAAGTGCCCCACTGAGTGGCTTTAAAACCAGCATGGTCATCATAATGACCTAGAGGCTTCTATATAAATGTGTATAAGGATACCATTGACCAAGAATATCTAATAAATACAGATTATTCTCTATCGATGAAGAACCTCAAATACATATAAAAGTTTCTCTAAATTTCCTACATATTTAATCATTGATTGTCAGATCTGAAGGAAAGCTCATTTTGTACTTGTTAATGTAATAAGGATTAAAAAACATAACATAAATCTATAAAGAGAGTCCCGGAGTAGACAATAATTCCCCTCAAAAAGGTGTGATGAGTCCGACCTCCCATCCTCTCGACCAATGCAAATTCCTAAGCCTCATCAGTCCACAAACTCATGAGCTCCTAACTTTGGAAAGTAGGTCCAAATTGATGTGGAATCATTGGATGTTTTCGGTTCTACGAAAAAACCTGTTAGAAAACGATTGGAATGTTTGAACCTTAAATCAAGCAGGTTATCCCCAAATTCCGAGGGAAATAACCCATAAGGAACCTTCATATATAGAGAAATTAATATAGTAGAATACACCACTAAAATAATTTTCCCAAACTCAATATCCCATTGAGGGGGAAATGTTACAACCTCTTTGGAAAAAATATCATGGTATGCTTTCACATCCCTGGGAAACAACATCAGTTAAACATTTGATGAACTACAAATTATCGCAACCATCATGGAAGATAATGATGTGACACAAATTTGACCCATGTGATGGTCACTCACTCCCAAAAACATATAAGAATATCCCTCATCATTATAGGAAAATACAAATCTCCTAAATAAATTTATAATAGCTTGAACCAAATGAATCCAGTCCATATTAAATATGATTTTATAGAAATGTATTTTTAAACATAGGAATTCTTCCCAAGAGTGGTGTTTACCCAAAACTAGGTCATAGTCTCTACATACTTCATACAGGTAATATCAAACTCCAATATGAATATATATCATAAAGGGAACTAAAATTCTCCCCCTATTAAGTCTCAAATCATATTATATTCAAGGTTAATTTAAGGAGTGTATAGCACTCGAATCAAATTAGGCATGAAAATAGGTAGAAAACAAAAAAAGGTTACCTCAAACAACATCTGGCTCCCATAATACTAGAAATCTTTGGGTATGAAGATGTCCATGACTTTATCCATGGCCTCTCTAACCATAATGATGACCACCTCCATGGTCGTTCTCTACTATGTGGATGAGGAGAAACATAGGGATTCATTTTTCTGACCCCAACTCCTATCTACCCATCTAATACCTGAGAATTCATATATTATAGCCTTAAATAAAATCTTCCTCAATTGAGGAACCTAATACTGAACACCCTGTGTACACTATCTTCTCATAAATTTTGTTTACTCTCCCCACTGATGACCTCATCCTACATAATAAAAACATCTATTTGATCCCATAGAAAAGGAAAGATAAAAAACAACTATAAAGAAACGGTATTTTTAGGGATAGGACATATCGTTGGATACCTAAAATCTCTCCTATATGTGAATTTAAGAACCTTGTACCACATCACTTCTTCATGAGGAATCTTGATGACTCCCCTCTTGTTAAAACCTAGTTATATTAAGAATCCTAAAGACAAACTATTTTATCTATAGAACCTTAATATATATAAAATTCATAAAGGGGTGACCGAAAACTATATCTATGATTGAAAGGATTCCTAAAAAATATTCTACATGGCCAAAACATCTTGAATAATGTTTAAATCATATCATAGAAGGGTCTTGAATGGATCATCAACTCCCACATGATCAAAGTGAAATGTTGATGTATAATAATCTCCTAATGACATGTAGCCTTCATGGTTGAAGAAAGATACTCTTCTCGAAACTAGTCTGTGAACTTCTTCCATGAGACCTCTAAATCATTAAGATCCCCAAGGAACATGTTCGACCACTTCCTCACTTATACAAATAGTATCATCATTTACAATAAAACCCAATTATTCTTCTGAACAAGGAACTATCTAAATTATATATCAACCTCATCTAAAAAGTCTTCTTATATTGAGTTTGAAATAGATCCCTAATATATTTAAAGTCTGTAGCTCAAGAACAATTGTATTTTTATCCTCTATGTGTCATTTTTATCAACCTCTACTATGTGGTGATTTGGTTTCATATCCTGATGAACATACTCTATAGAAACTTGATAAAGACATTGAATTGGATCCATATCAGAAAAAGTAGAAATGGTTAGAGACTCCTTAACCTAGAATATCAATATTTAACATTTATTAATTAATTAATTTACTTTTTTATGTTTTAAATTTTTTCCAAGGTCTACCCATTTCATATAAATGTGTAACGAATAATGATTCAAGATCATTTCCATGTTCTATAACGAAAACTATAATGTCTTTATGTAGAAGTCTTAGAAAACACAATTATTTCTACATCAGGTCATTGGAGTCTCTAAACACCTAAGTCTAAGTCGATTACCCTTATATACAACACTTAGGAAACTTAGATGAAACAGTTTCCCTACGAACCTATGCAGTACTAACCTGTGCCTAACTCCAAACATCATCCTATACCTTAAGATGAAGCTTTGGAATGACTCTTTTGTGATCCCCTACCTTAAAGAGAACCCCTTCTCGGTCGAAAATGAGAGAAGGGATATGGTGACTGCCCAAATCAATCCTCCAATAGGTCACGGGTTGGCGACATGCATAGAGTATATAATGAGAAAACCAATGGAAGTCAATACCCTTTAATAGATCTTTTTGAATAGAGATATAAGACAAAATACACCCATCAAATTATTCTCATAATGAAATAAGAAATACCAAGTACATATATGTAATTTCAAACAAGACTGAAACAACTAGAAAGGAAAACAATAAGTACCCAAATGTTAAACTTGATAGTGGTCCTAAATCCCAAATATCTCCTAAAAAATCAGAATATATTAATATCCATCATGATCTCAAACCTACTCTTACTAATCTAAAAAAATTTATATATACATAGGGTGAGTATAATAGGTATACTTGGTAGGATCTTCCCTATATCCATTCATGAAAAAGATAGATAAAACTTACAAAAGCCTAGTGAACAACAAGTTAAAATAACTTTTCACCTAGAAATGTATACCATGTTCCCAACCAAAATATAGACATCTATCGCCAAGTATCAGATACAAGATATCATGTATATAATAATTAAACCAGGTTACACCAATATTGATTCCCCACATGTTTGTTTCCCTTCCTCAATATCGCATGTTAAAAGCCATCTCTCTCCAATATATGCTACCATGGAAAAACATATGATATGTATCACATCATATATAACATTCATCACATCATCATGGCATCCCATAAAAATATCCATAAATTAACCTAGCAGTTTTTATAATCCATCATATCTCGTATGTCTTGTATCATACATCAAGTATTAGACCTCCATCAATCATAGCACATACCCTTATTAATGTACTACAAGAAATCACACCCAATACATTATATACCTTGAAATATTTTTTAAATTACATATTCATATATACTTGTATATGAAAAAACCATTATCTATTATATCCCTCCACACACATATTTGTGGGGAAACTAACCACCATGAATACCAGCACATAATACTAAAATGATAATAGAGTAGATTTAGAGGGTGTAGCAAGGCATCTCTCTATTTCCAACTTGGATGTTGGGGGAAACCCCTCCCAGAGTCCATTAGGTGATAGAATACCTACAAAAAATGGTGGGGTAGAGTATAAAATCATAAAACATGTTGGATATAATATAGATTACAACCACACTATGGTCATAACCTAGTCTTATTCTCAACTATAGCTATTATCACTTAGACACCTAACTTCCACTTCTAAGGATGAGATATCCTATAAGCACACAAGAATTTAAAAAGACATTAAATAGATAAATTATTTCATTTTTAATAATGTAACCTTATAATAGTTAATTAATAAACATTAATTAACTATCAATATTAAAACATGTTTTATTTAACTAACCATAAAAGATAAGTCCAAGCCCTCCTAGCCTAATCCTACTAATTCCAAAATTTCTCATAATTATAATTATTTTTATTCCAAGGAAAAACCAATGGGTATAACATTTATTAAAAAAGATATTCATTCCATATTCCGTGTAACTCTTTGAAGAATTTCTAATCTAACATCAATGAGATACAAAAACAAGAAAATCTATCTCCCTTAGGTAGTGGAGAAAGAAATCCTCATAAAAAAGAAACTCAATCATCTATGCATTAAGTATAACATTTACAAAAGAGAATCCCAAATTTTATCTTAAAATGGCTAATCCCAGCTTCAACCCATTCAATCATCATTGTTCCATGAAACCACCTTACACATCACTGTGCATCTCACTATCACATGCATCAACTATTTCCACAACCTCAGGTCACCCCACCCATATCTCATCATCTATCCTAGGCTCATATCACATCATATAAAAAGAATCATATATAGAGAAATATAGAAGTATGAAAGTATAAAACATAGTCAGTAGGGACAAATTTCCCAAAAAATAATGCATTTGGACATTATATGAAAATGAGATCACTTTACCACAAACACAAGGAATTCACCTGTTATATGAAAATTGGAAGTCATGGACCCAAACCAATATATTTATCAAAAAATATATTTTCCCATCTTAAATTAACTAAACAATTATTATAGGTTATGAATATAGGTAACCAAAAGAATCAACTAAATTAAGATATTCAATTACCTAAGCATGCTCTCTAACATCAATTTCGGTTTCAACAAACTATGGTAAGAATAATTCTCATTTAACATTACTTTATTTATCATAGATAAAAAATTTAACATAATGATATTTATCCAATTCCAAAATTGAATGGAATAATATATTTAATTAAAAATTCACTAAGAATAAATTTTAATTCTAGCAAATAACAAAAAATAACAATTTCATTAAATATACCTCTTAATGTTCGTTATCCAACACAGCAATTTATGAGCTTTACATTCTTTAATAATTTCCATCAAATAAAACAAACTACCTCAAGAATAAAGAAATTATAAGAAATTAATAGTTATAGATAACACACTCTATTGAAAATCAAGAGGAAAACTATTATCATAGTGGAAACATAAAAATGATGTAAATACAAACCATAAACTAGGTTCATTAATTAATATATTTTAATATTTATTAGGTTAATTACATCATCATCCAATGGGATAAAACATGTTAATTTTATGATTTCACATAAATTCAAAGGATAAGAAATAAATATGATAAATAAAATATTTATAATTCTTCACATGAGAACGGAACAAGAAAGTAGATCTCTGAACAACTCTCCTACAATAAAACTACATCCATCTATGGACACTGCACCATAAATGACCTAATAAAACGAAGAAAATCTCCCATAGAATTATGTAGATAACTAAAATATCATGGATTAAATAACAGGAGAAAGAAATTACTGAACATAGAAAAACTACTAGAAAAGTTAGTATAACTCACTTGTATCACCATCGATAAATCACTGGAATGCATGGATTAATCTCTTTGGAAACTGATTTTACATAACATAAAAAACCACTCTTGATCGCCTAGGGTTAGAGGGGATTGGTTTGTGGAAAACTATTTTTATGAGTCTTTAAGTTACTAATATTCCAATATAAAACTAGAAAACTATATTGTAGCCTCCAGGACTATGCCTCAAAATTTCTTGACAAGGGGAATACTATGACGTAACGAAGAAGACCACATTACAGCCACCCTTATCAAAGTGTGATGACGAACACAGTTCTTCCCAAGGTGAAGGTAAAATTTACCAAAGTATAGAATATGGTTTATTATAAACCACAACATGGTAGATACTTTGATATTAGAAGAACAACATAGAGTGTTGTGCCATTCAATACGGAAAAAATCACTATTTTCGATAGACTATTTGCGACGGGAAGCAATCCTATCGCAAATAACCCGTCCATGAAGCTATTTGCGACGGGGAAAGTTTCCTGTCGCAAATAATCGATTATTTGCAATGGGATTTAGCCTCCCGTCACAAAAAGTTTGGCGTGACTTGAGTGCCAAACCACGTGAATATTATTTGCAACGGGGCGATGTCTCCCGTCGCAAATAGTTTGGTGTGACTTGCGCGCCAAACCGCGTTGGCGTATTTGTGACGGGTCCCGTCGCAAATACCCGGCAGCGGTCAATACCTTTTTGTGATGGGATGTCGTCCCGTCGCAAAAATACTATCGGAAGGAACTATTTGCGACGAGACCCATCACAAATACCCTTTTAACCGCTGATTATAATTAATGCGGACGAGGGTAATTGCGACGGGCACCGTCACAAATACAACCTTTTGCGACGGGAAGCCCGTCATAACTAATCTGTCCTATATATACACCCATCCATTTTTTTTTTCTCAAAGCATTCAGATCTTTCTCTCTCTCTCTCTCTCTCTCTCTTTATTCTTCAGTTTCAAAGAGAAATTTTCTTTTAGTTGATGTTTTTTATAGGAGAGCAATTGGAGGGCGTCAATATCTTTAGAATATCAATGTTTAAGGTATTTATATTATATTCTATTTTTTTATTTTATTTTTTTGTTTTTATTTTAATTGTTTTTTATTAGTTCTAATTTAATTAGATTTCAATAAATTTTTATTTATAATTAGTTTTACTCAGAAATTGATATTGTTAGTTATAATGATAAATAATTATTTATACTTAATATTAATTAGATATAATTAGCAATAAATAGTTATAATTAGCAATAAATAGATTTAACTAGAAATAAATAGATATAATTAGATATAATTAGGAATAATTAGAAATAATTATGAATAATTAGATATAATTAGCAATAATTAGTAATAATTAGGAATAATTAGTAATAATTAGGAAAAGATAGTAATAATTAGGAATAAAAAGTAATAATTAGCAATAAATAAATATAATTAGCAATAAATAGATATAATTATGAAACATTAGATATATTTAACAATAATTAGATATAATTAGCAATAATTAGTAATAATTAGCAATAATTAGTAATAATTAGCAATAATTTGTAATAGTTTGTAATAATTAATAATAATTTGTAATAATTTGTAATAATTTGTAATAATTAGTAATAATTAGTAATAATTAGGAATAATTAGTAATAATTAGTAATAATTAGTAATAATAAGTAATAATTAGTAATAATTAGTAATAATTAATAATAATTAGTAATAATTAGGAATAATTAGGAATAATGTGGAATAATTATGAATAATTAGGAATAATTAGGAATAATTAGGAATAATTAGGATTAATTAGGAATAATTAGGAATAATTAAGAATAATTAGGAATAATTAAGAATAATTAAGAATAATTAAGAATAATTAGGAATAATTAGGAATAATTTGGAATAATTGTGAATAATTAGGAATAATTAGGAATAATTACGAATAATTAGGAATAACTAGGAATAATTAGAAATAATTAGGAATAATTAGGAATAATTAGGAATAATATGGAATAATTTGGAATAATTAGGAATAATTAGGAATAATTAGTAATAATTAGTAATAATTAGTAATAATTAGTAATAATAAGTAATAATTAGTAATAATTAGTAATAATTAGTAATATTTTGTAATAATTAATAATAATTAAGAATAATTAGTAATAATAGTAATAATTAGTAATAACTAGTAATAACTAGTAATAATTAGTAATAATTAGTAATAATTATTAATAATTTGTAATAATTAGTAATAATTTGGAATAATTAGTAATAATTAGGAATAAATAGTAATAATTATTAATAGTTAGAAATAATTAGCAATAATTAGAATAATTAGGAGTAATTAGGAATAATTATCAATAATTGAGAATAATTAGCAATAATTAGGAATAATTAGAAATAATTAGAAATAATTAGGAATAATTAGGAATAATTACAAATAATTAAAAATAATTTGTAATAATTAGCAATAATTAGGAATAATTAGAAATAATTAGAAATAATTAGCAATAATTTGGAATAATTAGGAAATATTAGCATTCATTAGCAATATTTAAGAAAAAAATATATTAATATTATTAAAATAAAAAAATTTATAAAATATTAAAATTATCAATATTCGCAACAGGCTTTGCTCTATTCTTAACATGTTCAAATCTCAAAGGGTCTCCCATTTTCAGGTCATGTGCAATAAAAAGTTTGTGTCCGCCATGTCCAATGTAAACTCTATAATTTTCCTTGCATGGTTGATCAACTCGCAAGTAGTGTTGCAATCAGACAAATCAAGGCATTCCCTTCTTATCTATAAAAATATATCACACGAACCATTACAAAGACCATTCTTCCTTGAAAATTTAAGTGAAAAATAATGATATCCCCTCAAAATTTTAAGGAATAATGATCTATGTAAAGTGTCATATGAGATGATTCTTAGAGACAAGAACGTCATTAATTTGGTCATCCTATTGCAACACTACTTGCGAGGTGATCAACCATGAAAGTACAATTATATAGTTTTCATTCTACATGACTAACACAAACTTTTTATTGTGCATGACATGACAATTAACGACCCTTTGAGATTTGAACATTTTAAGAATAGAACAAAGTCTGTTGTAAATATGGATAATTTTAATATTTTATAATTTTTTTATTATTTTAATAATATTAATATTGTTTTTTCGCAAATATTGATAATATAATTTTTTTATTACTAATAATTAGTAAACGAAATCTGCTTGGATAATGAAGGGGAAATTTGTAATCATCTCCACAATGATGATTACCAAATTTCCTTTCATTATTCAAGCAGATTTCCTTTTGCTAAGTATTTCTAAGTATTTCTAAATTAGTAATAAATAGTAAAAATTAGTAATATTTAATAATAATTAGTAATAATTAGTAATAAATTGTAATAATTAGTAATAAATTGCAATAATTTTTTATAATTTGTAATAATTAGCAATAATTAGGAATAATTAACAATAATAAGTGTGAGAAAGATGCAATTAAATGAGATTTAAGAAAAAAATATCAGCCATCAATCCACTGGAATTTTTTCGCCCTTAATTAATGATAATTATTAAGTAGTTGTAATTACTTATCTTCTTTTTCAGATAGTGTTTTTATAATTTCAAACTATTCAAAAACATCGATGATTTTATATTTTATGTAGAAAAATATGGAACAAGGAAGTCGACATTAGTCATTATTAGATGATCGATCTTGGATAAATCAGAGTAGAAATCTAAATGGATATGGTTTATATCCTGTATATATTGAGTGTGTTGAAGCTTTCTTAGCATTTGCATCATCAAAACCAGAATATGTTTCAGAAGATAGAATTCTTTGTCCTTATAAAAAATGTTCTCTGAGAACGTTTGGCACATTTTATAAGGTTGGGAGACATCTCTTGCGGTTTGTTGTTCAACCAGATTATGTTTTTTGATATCAACACGGTGAACGCAGAATACTGTAAAGGCATGATTAGGTCTTGCCCAAATTTGCCGGAGACCAGCACATGAATTATTTGAAACTTTCAGATCAGAGAGGTTACTAAAGCAAAAAAGCAGATTTTACAATGTCCAAAGAGAGTCGCTTATTATTTTGTCATTGGATTGCATATTTGAGAGTTCTAGATGGCTATGCATCTGATTTGGGAAGATGTTTTAAGAATGGTTATATTACTGGATTAAAAAGTCATAATTGTCGTGTTATAATTGAAATACTTATGAAAATTAGATTTAGAGGTTTGTTGAATTCTATGATTCGGGATTCGATAACAGACATATCATATTTTGTTGAGACATTTGTGCAGCGACAACAGACTACGATGTGCTAAGAAAACTGACAGAATATGTTGCTATAATTATATGTAAACTGGAAAAAATATTTTTGTCGGCTTCTTTGACTCAATGTAACATCTGATTTTACATTTGACACATGAAGCTAAATGTGGAGGTCCAGTATAGTTTCGATGGATGTACCCACTCAAGAGATGCAGACATAAATTAAATAAAAAATACGTAACAAAGAATCAGTGGAAGGCTAAATTGCTTAAGCTTATTTGCAAGATGAAATTGCTTTTTTATGCTCTCATTATTTTGAATCCCAATATCCCTTAAAAAATAATCGCATGGGAAAAAACAAGGGGAATGTTAATGAAAAAATGGTCAATCAATTAACAATTTTTAATCAGCAAAATCTTGGTTTCGGAGGTGTTCAGGAATGATGGATTTCAGATGATGAACATCACATATCTCATACATACGTTCTGCTCAACTGTGAAGAAATGACATCATTTGTCCTGTGATTGATTCTATCACTTATTCTATAATTTATTTTATAGTATTTAAACTGATTTTATTTTTAGTTTATATGATAATCATATCAAAAAACAACTTCCACAAATTACAGCAGCTGCTCTTGAAGAACGCAGACAAAAAAATTCTCAATGGTCTTAAAAACTGGTAACATAAATTATTGATGGTTTAATATCAATTCCGTTTATTATTTATTATATTGATAATTGTTTTATAAATTTCCAAGTGTCTCAATATGCTGATAAAATTGATAAGAGACTATGTATATTGAGTAACCCTCAATCCAAAATGGTTAAATCTTATAATGCATATGTGGTTAATGGTTTTCGATTTCATACACATGCATACGGGGAATCAAAAAAAACAATGAACAGTGGAGTTTTCATGAGAGGATCATATCATAGAGAAACTAAAGTTGACATGTATGGAATTTTGGATGAAATTATTGAGTTGTGTTATCTAGGACAGAATTACATAACAATTTTAAAATGTCTGCGGTTGGATACTGAGAGAGGTTTTCATGTTCAACTGACTCATTGAATCATCGATATTAAATATAAAAGTTTTCTTGCAATAAATGAACAATTTTTACGGGCTCAATAGGCACATAAAATTTATTATGCAAAGTACTGTGCTACTTCAAGATACTTGAGCGATTGGTGGATTGTGACAACTGGGCCCCAGTGACAGCACAACCAGCCCGACTTAACATGGCCGTCGGGTCCTGAACCACCAAGTACCACCAGTTGCCCCGCATATATGTGGGGGCCCACCCTAGGTTCCACCCATATGCCTGAACAGGTCATATGACTAATGATTGTCCCCATTGGCCAACACATGTTGTTTCTAGTGTGCTTTTTCCTCACTCACACACACCCTAGGAAACTTCCTATAAGGTCACCCATCCTGGTCACTACTCCAGGCCAATCACGCTTAACTATGGAGTTCTAATTAGATAGGCTCCCAAAATGAAAGTTGCACCTTATTGACATGAGTCATATCATTTAGTCATTTAACCATTTATCATTTGGGGGTGTTACAATCACCCCCCCCCCCCCTTAGAGCACAATGACCTCATTGTGGGCCCTACATCTCAACCTAGGTAGTGCACCACACTTAAGGCTGGGTACCACCTCTGATACCAAATGTGACAACTGGGCCCTATTGATAGCACAACCACCGCGCCTTAACATGGCCGTCAGGTCCTGACGCACCAGGTACCACTAAGCAGTGCACTGCACTTAAGGCTGGGTACAACCTCTAATACCAAATGTGACAACTGGGCCCCAATGACATCATAGCCACCCCGCCTTAACATGGTCGCCGGGTCTTGATCCACCAGGTACCACCATTTTCCCCGCATACATGGGGGGCCCACCCCAGGATCCACCCACATGCCTGAACGGGTCATCTAACTAATGATTGTCCCCACATTCCAACACATGTCCTTTCCAGTGTGCTTTTTCCTCACTCACACACACCCTGGGATACTTCCAAGAAGGTCACCCATCCTGATCACTACTCCAGGCCAAGCACGCTTAACTATGGAGATCTAATCAGATAGGCTTTTGAAAAGGATGGTGCACTTTATTGACATGAGTCATATCATTTAGTCATTTAACCCTTTATCATTTGGGGGTGATACATGGAGAATAATAATAATGAAATCTTAGGAAAAATTGTTTACTCAAACTGAATGTGGTTCCGCTGAAGTGGAAGGAATCGAAATTTTTTAAGAAACGGCTCAAAATCCATCTGATTCACAAAGAGACGTGAATATTGGCGATAACACCCCACAATTAAAGATTGATGGTGATGAATATGTTAATGATGTTACAAATTAATTTTAAATGAAAATAGATGTTGAAACTCAAACTCATATAGATATTGATGATGTTGAGGAGGAAGATGAAGACATTGACATTGATAGCTATGGAGAAGAGGATGAAGATGAACATTAACACAATTAAATGTTGGTTATAATCGTAACTAATATATATCTATATATAATAGTTATTTTCAACTATCTTATAACAACAAACATTTTTTGTTTCAGATGGACTCTGATCTATTGCGTGAGTTAGAGGAGGCTGAGCTACCTTCGGATGATGAGGTTGTGGGATTATCTGACGCTTAACCTACTAGTGGTTCAAGAGGTACGTAGAGGGGGCACGGTCTTGCGTGACTGATGATTCCTGACCCTATCCCCGAGCGACGTCCACATCTTGGATTCGATCCATGCACACTGAGGTATTGTAACCTATATATTTTATTTAGATTTCATTAATTTATTTATATATATATAGTAATTGTTTGATTATTTATTCCTTTTTCACAGTTTTCAACATGTAGCTATTTGACAGGAGAGCGCTATATTGCACAATTATTTTTCTCAGCCATGGATTTGATGGGAACAGATTCCCGGTGATGTGCGACGTGACATGTTCTAGCATTGGCTGGTACATAAATAAATAATATTTATTTTGAAATGTATTTTTTTAACAACTTTATATTATAAATTATTTGTAGGTTTTATAACATCCTATCGATAATAGCGTGCGTAACGCTATTCACACGGCATGGCAAGTTTCTATGCGTGATCATTTCTGCCGGTTTTTTCACAATATGAAAAGGACAGCCATTAAGAAAGAAGGGGTGATAGAATTTGATGATTCGTGTAGATCCCACCGACCAAAGTACATTTCATCTCACTTTTGTGATGGATTATGTTTACACTGGTTGGCTGGTGGATTTCAGAGGAGATCTTTAGTGGGACGACAGAACCGAGGGAGACAAGAGGTGACACATCGAGCTGTTAGTCGTACATTCAATTTTCATAGAGAGAATCCGGAAAGTATATTTTTTAAATATTTTATATAACTTTAAATATAAAAAGTTTATTTTATATTTATATAGGAAGTCAAGCATCTGGTATTACAGAGTTCGACATTTATCGGAGGATGTATAGTGATCCAGCCACTGGAGAGATTAGAGGTGATCACCAACATCAGATTGTGGTTAGTATAATTTTTTCTTTTTAACAATTAACTGCATATAATATTTTGACAATTTTAATTTTAAATTATCATTGAAGGAGTCATATGAGGCTGCGACCTCTCAGACACAGGATGAGGGTCAGGACGAGATGACTGAGTAGACCAGTGCTCACCATTTCGATGAGGTGGGATGGATGCAGGCGACTCAGTTTGGATTTGAGAAGGGCAGAGTAGTTGGAATCACCTCTCATTTGACTCCTGGAAGTTATTATGGTACTGCTGCGATGTCAGCATCCAGCTCGGGAGGAGCTCATGGAGAGGGATCATCTTCTCGTTCACAGTATCAGGAGCAGTTGCAAGCTCAGGCTGAGCATCTAGAGACTTTGCAGAAGCAGCAAGAAGATATGTGTCGGCGAAAGCAGTAACAAGAGTTGTTGAGTCAAAAGTTCTCTTTTAACTTTTATATCTTGTTTTGGAAATCACAACTTTCTTTTACCATGATGATCGTACTAACCATGCGGATGATACTAACCATGCTGATCGTACTAACCATGCTGATCATGCTGACCAAGATGATCGTTCTGACCATGCTAATCATACTGACTATGCTGATCGTACTGACCATGTTACTTGTACTTACCATGTTGATCGTACTGACTATAATTTTTTCATACTGACTAGAAATTGTATTGAATATGTTAATCTTACTAAGTCTTATAAGTCTACTCACTTTGTATCGCTTCAAAATATTACACAGTAATACTTATAGTACTCATACTTTACTTTCATTACATACTTGTTTTGGTCCTTTATCAAAAACACGTGTTTCATATTAATCGTACTCATGTTTATCATCTCAATATATATTTTGTTTTAAACAATATGATGTCATGGAGTTAGTTACAAACTAATCAAAACGATGTCGTGTTTTCTATTTCAATATGACCGTTATAATGTTATGTTTCCAAGTCCCTCCGAGTTTTCCGGAAAAATATGACCGTTAGAGAAAATATGACTGTTGGAACCTGATGCCAATAAATAGGAGTTCATTTGAATCCAAGGATACATGTGTATGAGACTGATCATTTTGTGCTATCAAGTTCTTGAGAGAGATACTGTGACTTCTCTTCTGCTTCGTGTGAAAGCCTTGAAACTTCAAAATGTGAATGGCTTGTTCTTAGTTTTTGTATTTCTATAAGTTCTTTGTTTTTGCTTTGTTCAACTGATCATCGTATCAAGGGCTTCCAAGTGATTGAAAGACAGAGGTGCGGAATACCTACAAAATCGAGGGCTGCCAGGGATAGACAAACAGACAAACCGATCATCGTATCGAGGGTTGTCGAGGATATGAAGACAGACGAACCGATCTTTGTATCGAGTTCCTGCGGGGATAGCAAGACAGACATACTGATCATCGTATTGAGGGTGTACCAAGGTGTTGGTAAGATAGACCTGTTATCCTAGTTGAAAGGATAACCCTTCTCTTTGGGTCAAAATAATTGTATAACTTTTACCTTTCTGCTTCCAATTGTATTAGAAAAGAAATTATTGTTTCCTTTTCTATTTCATATTCATTTGTAATTGTTTCAATTACACTTATGCTATTACATTTTATATTGTCAGATTCTATACACATTATGATAGAATCTCACTCTTTTACATTACTTTAATTATTGTATTCTTTTGAATACAATTGTTTTAGATTTCTTAAAGTATTACATTGTATCATATCTTTATATTCAATACAACTGTGAGTGTTTGTTTTTGTATTAGTTTAATATCATTTAAACTAATTTCTTAAGTCTTCAAACGCAAAATTTTTAAAACTATAATTTACCCCCCCTCTTGTATTGTTTCATCTAATATAAAGTTACATCTAAATATTTGATCCAAAAATTGGTATCAGAGGAGGTTTTCACTAATTTTTATTACTAAGATCTACTGATTTCATATTACTATTTCAATTATTTACTACACTAACATGTGGAGAGGAAAAGATTCTGTTTTATTATATGGTTGGAATGAATATAGAGTCAATTGACAATATAAATCCTTCTAGACCACCTAACTTTGATGGGAACGACTATGAGTACTAGAGAGATAGAATGAAGACATTTTTTTATCAATACTTGTATAGATAATTTTTTAATGCTTACTGGAGGCTACAAAATTCCTGACAATGAAGTCAGTACTTTCCCTAATCAAGAGAATCAAGAATATCAACTGAATTACAAGGTACGTAATACATTACTATGTTCTATGACCAGGAATATATACAGCTAGATATCTTCTTTTGAAACAGCCAACTATATTTGGAAGAAATTTGAAGTCACAGATTTTGGTACATCCATGGTTATAGAAAAAACAAGAGCAATGCTTCGAGCAGAGTATCATGGATTTATTTTTCATTATGGAGAACCTGTATGTAAAGTTCAACAAAGATTTTGACAATTCTCAACAGTTTACAATCTATGGGCGAAAACGGTCTTGATGATGAAGCTCTTGTTGAACATTTTTTTGATATAATGCTAAATAAATTGGAATAAAAAGGACAACTATTGATGAAAATAGAAACGTTTCCTAGATTACTCTTGATTAACTATTTGAAACTCTTCTACATCATGAGCCAAGAATGAAGAGAGATGCGGATTTCAATAAAAAGAAAAATGGAAATGGAAGTGTAGCTTTTACCACTACATCTAAAGCTAAAACACAGGAAATAATAACAAGATCTAAAGAAAAGAAAGTTGTGATATCAGAATCAAGTGATTGTGATCTTTCAGATAATGAGTCAACCAGTCTTGCTCAAAGGATGAACAAGATTTTAGGAAAGAAAGACTTCCAATACAGATTCCAAAATAAAGACATGAAAGACAAGAATGATCCAGAGGTAACTTTCTATGAATGTAAGAAATTAGGTCATATAAGACCTGATTGTCCATTACTGAAGAGAAAAGACAGAAAGGAGAAACATTCTGAAATAAATAAGAAAATGTATTGAAAGACAAAGACAAATAAAGTCTTGAAGGAAAATGATACTTGGAGTGCAAGTGGTAGTGATTCATAAGATAATTATACAGAATATGAATCCTCAGGACAAAGGAATATTGGACTTATAGCTAGATTACCTATTGAAGATCATTGTCCCATGGCTAAGGTACACAATGTTGAAGCCATTACAAATGTTTCTTTGAATGCGAATTATACTGATAATAAGTATTATGAATCTTTAGATGAGTCTTCATCATCAGAAGATAATACAATACCTTCTTTTGAAGAAGTATATATGTTTTTCAAATTACTTGAGAATGAAAATTCTAAACTCAAGAAGAAGCTTGATAAAGAAAATTCTAGAATTTTAATTTTGACCAAAAAAGTATCAGATCTTTCTAAGGATCTTGATAAGAAAATTTCTGATTTTGAAAGTATTTTAAAAACCCTTGAGAATGTCAAATATGATAGGGATAAACATTCTAAGGATCTTGAAAATTTAATTTCTAAGAAAAATGTTTTAGAGCCTAACTCTATTTCAAAATCAAATGTTTTGGAGGATAAAAACCTAGTTTTAAAATTGAAGTTAGAAATTTTTTCTTTAAAAAATGTTTTTAACAACCCATACTTTACATACATTTTTAATACTTTAAAATTTAAGTACACTTATTACAACATAAAACAAAACCATGAAAGGACTCTATAGGTATAGTGTCTTTAGAAACTGGGAAACATAAACAACTGGTTCATAAATCATCTACGTTGTCTCCCATTTATTTCATCATATCTAGAGAACCTTTTTAGCATATCCTACTTAATAACCTTCTTCCTGACCTAGGGAAAGAAAACGTACAAAATGGTGAGCTCAAATGCTCAGTAAGGGTAAACAAAAGAAATAAGAACATAACATTTTTGAAATCATAACCTGCAAAAGAGATCAAAATTTCATAACATGGGATAAATCATAGTAGTGAAATGTAATCCCAATAATCATAACATAAAACATGATGCTTTGTGGAATACACACATAATCATAAAAAATCATTTCTTAGTAGTCAAGACTCATTGCGAAGACTATCGTAGCGGACAAAGTCAATTTCTGAACCGAGTTCACTCATCGTTTCAGTCTTGTTTCGCTGAACCGGTTTAACCTGCCATTCCAGCCATGTCTATCTCATGAGATATAAATCTTTACCCAATGCATTGGAGGGAGATATAGGTCCCACTCATCTCATAATGATACCATTCTTGTGTGTGACACAAAATCATAAACCATACATCATAGAATAACCTATGTAATAAAAATTGGATTCTTAAACACTGTGACATCATAAAAAATTCATATAAGATAAAGGAATTCATAAAAATAATTCCATCACAACATAATCAAATCAATGTAATAATAGGGATAGAAATAGAACCCTATATTATCTTAGAAGGAAAATAATTTTGATAAAACACTTGAACTCCATTCTTGAGAAAAATATCCTTTCTACGTCAAAAACATTTTTACTTTCTTAACATGTCGTACAATTTTAAAATAAATGAATTTGATTAAAAATAAACTTAAAAACTTGTAAAGGAATCTTCATGTAAATAATGTTCTAAAATCCATTCAGGCCGTATAAGTTAAAAAAACATTCTTCTCGTACTTTGGCCGAAAAAGTCAAAAAGTACCTCGTACGAAAAACGAAAAAAGATTCCTTTCATATCTTTTACTAAAATCTCACCAAACGGTAAAATTGGATTTAAAAAATTATAGGTGGATAGAAATAATATTAAATATAGAGGAAACATGGATGTGGATGATAAAATACACCCCAGTAAATACCAAAGTATAAACAATCTCGGATAAAAATGAGATTGGAATATTTTCCCTTACCTTATGTCTGATTTGCTTCGTAAGTGTCCGAACCTCCTGTATAATTATTTAAATAATGTAATTAACTTATTCCAGAATCATACTTATTTTTATGATATCATATATGGTCATATTCTTAGCTTCTTATTAGTAATATTTCATTGTTACTTGTTATTCGGGTGTTTATTGCTTTGTGTTCTTATGCGTGTTTTGTCGAATAAATTCTTATTCTTCTTTTTAGGTTATAGATACCTCATTTACAGAATTGTATTAGTGTAATACATATCATATTTATTTACTCAATTCCTTTATGTAATCATTATTCAATGAAAATCATGTAAAACGAGTCGCATCACATCGTGGAGACGGTATTCCGTACGTATGCATGAGCTACGATATCGTTCCCATGATCGTGGAATTGTATTGGAGTGTATGAATTCTATTTCAGAATCAATATAACATTATAATAATCATATAAAGTTATTATTTACACCATTATACCCATCCAAGTAAGGTTGTGGTGGAAAATAGATTACACCACGGCGTAGAGACGGTATTCCGTACGTATGCACGCGCGGTGATTTCGTTTTCTGTTGAATGGATAGATGGTGAAATAGGGTTGTTTCATACTTATAATAACATATCATTATATCAGTGGTACTGATTTTATTACTTCATAATGAAACAACTAAATAATATGAAGTGGAAGAAGAAAAAAAGTTGAAAAAATTGGTAACAGACATTACCTCTTCTTTGAAGAGCATCTTTGAGACCTCCTCTTAGGGCACTAAAGTTGGTCATTGAAGAATAAAAGGAACTCTAGAATGTTTCTAGGGAAGTGGAGAAGATAATTTGGGAGGGTTTGGATGAGCTTTAAGTCTCAATGTGGTGTGAGAAAGAGAGGGAGGAGGTGCCCTTTTATAAGGGAGGAGAGGGGCACCTTTGGAAAAACTAAAAATATTATTTTATTATATAGTCATATTCGGTTTTTAATAGGTCCAAATTGATTTATTTATAATCTAAGGTGAGGATGGGTTTAAATAATCTCATTGAATATAATTTATAAAAGTTTAGGTATATATTTAGATTTAACTTTAAGTTAGATAATTTAACTTTTACCATGTCTTGTTGTTTTCTTACACTATAAGGTTAATAAAATTACTGTAACAAGCCAAAAAAACCTCAAGTTGTTTATTATTAATATATATAACCTTATATAAGTAATTTTTCCGAACCTTAGATTTTTATGAATTATAAAACAATTAATAATATAATATTTGTTTTAAAAATTATTTTATGTCAATTTTGACACTATTTGGTAATTGATTTTTTGTGAAAATCATAACAGAAAGATTAGTTCAAAAACGTTAATTAAATCAATACTAACATGTCATATTAAAATATAAAATTATTTAAATTCATAAAAAGTCTCAAATTACATTTATTTGGGTATTTATAACATAACTTATGTCAATATTTCATTGATAATATAATTACTCTATCATCATTGTGTCACAAATAAATTGAACTATATAAAGTCTAAAAATTACAAATAAATTACCATTATGTATGAAATCTTTTTATCTTTATAATATAGTTTTATAGTCGAATTTATCTTATGTATAACCCTATATTAAAAATTATTTACTTATTAAACTTTGATTTTAACTATTTTAACCCTTCTTTAAATAAATTAAAATTAAATGTCCTAATCTAATCCATGTGGACCTAAATGGTCATATTTTATTCCTAAGATTATTTTTGGTCGAATTACACTTATCCAATAGAATTAGGACATGTGTTATGGTAATAATAATATGATTTTTACCCTTAATTACCCTATTTACTTTTAACCGTGGTTAAAAAAAGTAAAAAGTTACTATTCGCCAAAAATTATTTTCATCTCATTGAACCACATTTTAGTCCATGATATTAACCATGTCTCTCAGATTTTAGAAATTCCACTCACATAAGTGGTAAAATTAAGTTTTATATGAATTTGGAAATTCTCCTAGGAGGTGGGTAAAAGACGGTAAAAAGTTCAATAAAATTTTTATATATCTAAAATTATTATAAAATGACTCCAATTAATTTCATTTAACTTATATAGGTATTATGTATGAATTTTGACCTAAAATAAATTTACATAAAATAAATAATTATATAAATAAAAAATCGGTTTTTAAATAGTAACCCAGTGTCTTCACTGTTCATCAAAAATTTAAAGTTTTCAGAAAAATACCAAAATTTCACCCTATGCTAATTTCGATATTCCGAATCCAAAAATGAAGTCCATTTTAAAAAATAAAATTTACAAAATTTCAAAAAGTTGGTATTACTATTTATAATGACTAGTTTTAAAAATAATTTAATAGCATATCTTTGTTTAGTAAATTCGGTATTGCGTACAACACACGCTATTGAGGAAGGTCGTGATTGCGTGTAATGCAAGCCAAGTCAGGGTTGCGTGTAGTGCACAACTTCTTTGTTGTTGCGTATAAAAAAATACATTGAATATATATATATATATATAATCAATGTTTCATAGAATAAAAACTATCAAACAAACATAAAATTGTGTGTAACACGATCCAAGATTAGTGTTGCATATACTAAAAGCTAATACGGTGTTGCGTATAGCGCATGATAATATTGGTGTAGCGTACAACAGAAGATATGAAAGAAATTAAAACGAATATATATTATAAAATCTCGGGTATTTACATTCTACCCCCCTTAAAATGAATTTCACCCTCGAAATTCGTCGGGGATATATATCATTTACTATTCATAGAAACCCACATCGTAAAAAAGAATAATAAAACATAATTTTAAAAACTAAAGTAAGAAATGTAACGATTACCCAAAGTAAATCATCACTGGGTTTCCATATAGGAGAACATAGGTGAAAATATGGATATGGAAGAAAAATCTAACCATCATGTTCTGATGGGGAGTGGTATAAAACATGGCTATGAAAAATCCATCAATCACAAAGCCATAAATTTGTGATGATCTAAGGTACCATCTGATTCCTCGGATATAAGAGAACTAGGACAACATTTTTGGTTTTCAATATAATTTCCATAAAGTTGAAATCTTTTAATTAGAAGAAATACTTGCTTGATTTTGGTACAATCTCACTATTGTTCGTGCTTTGAACAATTTCCACTTTATCTCTTAAAGAAATGAATTTGAATTTTTATTCGTGAAGTGTTAACATATCATGTGATAGAATGATGGGCCATTCCATCTGTTTCAAACAAAAGGTTAACAAAAGTTATCAAATATACATAAGTCCGTCTATAGTGAGATTAATCGTATATGATTCCAAAAATGGACTTATACATCATCTATCATACCTCTTAATAAAATAAAACTAGTTTCTACTAACCAGGGACTTCCTGTAGGCCAGTGGTAGGTGATAAAGGCCAGTCGTACTTCGGTTGTGGGTTCGATTCCCACATCCTTGTCCGACGCGATGAGTTGTCGCCCATCCTACATGTTGTCCTTTTTTTTTTCTAAAAATACATTATTATAAATTTCCATCAATAATATCGAAAAAGTTATATCCTTAAAAAATACTAACATATGTCCAACATAATCTATTCCAATCATCAGTCATATCCAAAATATTGTTGTCCAATCTCATATTATAGTGAAAACGATTACCAAAGAGTTCATATAACAAGGATGTTAATACCATCGTTGATCCCCATATATCATAAGATATGTCTTGTTGGTCACATTCCAAACATTTGAGGGCCTTAATCATGTATTCTCTTGAAAAAAATGAATACCCATTGAATCTTAGTGAAAACATGAATGCAGTTAGAAGTTAACACATTCTACATACCAAAATCCTCAAAATTCTATATACTCAAACCATGATATCACATAGTCCTTATATAAATCATGATCTCATGAATACTGTCATGCATTTCATTTTCTCATTATCCCTTCATTATGCACATATCATCTGCATTCCAAAATATTTGAATCACTTTTCATGGTTACGGGTACCATAAAATTATTGAAAACCACAATAGACTAATATAAAAATATTCTAATACACCATAAAAGTATCTCAACAACATTATTATTGAATACCAATACATAAACACTTCAATCCATCCTCTTCTATGATTGTCCTGGAAGAATTCCTTCGTTGATTTAGATGTAACCTTTTAGGCGAGGGTATTGAGTTGGGTAATGCCCATGTTCTCCACAAATAAGACATTGAACTCCATAACAGTCTGTCACTCTATGACCCTTTTCTCCACACAGATAACATATGTCCCTCCATTTGAGGTATTTCTCAAGGTTCTTCTTCCATTCTTTAGAAATCTCAATCTTCCTTTCTTTATGCTCCTAAACATGCAAACATGCATAAAAGTCTATCTTCCTCTTAATTGATGAATTAGGCATACCACTAAATTTCACCTTGTTAATCATATATCGCGATGACTGATTCGGAATAATCACAATATCTTTCTCTCTAGGCATTACACAATTTTGTTGCTCATAGTCACCAATTTTTCCATTAGATTCAATGTTAACCGAATTCCTTCTAGTTCCCTCAATTGACTAAAACACAAAAAGAATTCAGTGAGAGTAAAAAATCATACAAGGAATATAACATAATCAAGGGAGAGTACTGTCAATATCTAAAATCTTGGGATATATTCTAAGATCGTTACCGTAGTTATAGGACTATAACCTATACTTATACTTAACCTTAGGGACATCCCTAGACATACCTTAGAAATATCTCTAAGGATCTCACTATAGTTTTCGCATCCTAGTTTCCAAAGGATGACTAAACCATTCCCCTGATACCAACTATAATGACCCATACATTACATACATTGTTAATACTTCAAAATTGAAGTACACGTATTACAACATATAACAAAACCATGAAAGGATCGTATAGGTATAATGTATTTAGAAATTGGGAAACATAAACAACTAGTTCATAAATCATCTACTTTGTCTCCCATTTATTTCATCATATCTAGAGTCTATTTTTGGCACATCCTAATTAATAAACTTGTTCCTGACCTGGGAAAAGAAAACATACAAAAGGGTGAGCTCAAATGCTCAGTAAAGGTAAAAAAAAGAAATAAGAACATAACATTTTGGAAATCATATCCTGTAAAAGAGATCATAATTTCATAACATGGGATAAATCATAGTAGTGAAATATTATCCAAATAAACATAACTTAAAACAAGAAGCTTTATGGCATACACGCATAATCATAGAAAATCATTTCTTAGTAGTCAAGACTCATTGCCAAGACTATCTTAGCGGACAAAGTCCATTTCTGAACTGAGTTCACTCCTCGTTTCAGTCCTGTTTCACTGAACTGGTTTAACTTTCCATTCCGTCCATGCATATCTCATGAGATATAAATCTTTACCCAATGCATTGGAAGGAGATATAGGTCCCACCCATATCATAATGATACCATTATTATGTGTCCCATAAAATCATAAACCATACATCATAGCATAACCCATGTAATAAAAATGGGATTCTTAAACATCGTGACATCAGAAACAATTCATATAAGATAAAGTAATTCATAAAAATAATTCCATCACAACATAATCAAATAAATGTAATAATAGGGATAGAAACAAAACCCTATATTATATTAGATGGAAAATAATTTTGATAAAACACTTGAACTCCATTCTTGAGGAAAATATCCTTTCTACTTAAAAAGCATTTTTCCTTACTTAACATGTCATACAATTTTAAACTAAATAAAGTTGATTAAAAATAAACTTGAAAATTTTTAAAGGAAGCTTCAAGGAATTAATTTTCTAAAATCCACTCAGGCCGTATAATTTAAAAAAAACATTCTTCTCGTACTTTGGCTGAAAAAGTCAAAAAAGTACCTCCTACGAAAAACGACAAAATATTCCTTTCCTATCTTTTACTAAAAACTCACTGAAGGGTAAAATTGGATTTAAAAAATTTTAGGTGGATGGAAATAATATTACATATTGAGGAAACATGGATGTGGATGAAAAAATACACCCTAGTAAATACCAAAGTATAATCAATCTCGGATAAAATGAGATTGTGATATTTTCCCTTACCTTAGGTCCGATTTGCTTCGTAAATGTCTGAAACTCCTGTATAATGATTTAAATAATGTAATTGACTTATTCTAGAATCATACTTATTTTTATGATATCATATATGGTCATATTTTTAGCTTCTTATTAGTAATATTTCATCGTTACTTGTTATTTGGGTGTTTATTGCTTTTTGTTCTTATGCGTGTTTTGTCGAATAAATTCTTATTATTCATTTTAGGTTATAGATACCTCATTTTCATAATAGGATTAGTGTAATAAATATAATATTTATATACTAGATTCATTTATGTAATCATTATGCAATGAAAATCATGTATAACGAGTCGCATCACATCGTGGAGACGGTATTCCGTACGTACGCACGAACGATGATATCATTCCCATGATCGTGCAATTGTATTGGAGTGTATGTATACTATTTAAGAATCAATATCAATTTACAATAATCATATATAGTTATTATTTACACCATTATACCCATCCAAGTAAGTTTGTTGTGGAAAATAGATTACACCATGGCGTGGAGACGATATTCCGTACGTATGCAGGCGCGGTGATTTCGTTTTCCGTAGGATGGATAGATGGTGAAATAGGGTTGTTTAATAATTATAATAAAATATCATTATATGAGTGATACTTATGTTATTATTTAATAATGAAACAAATAAAGAAGAAGAAGTGGAAGAAGAAATAAAGTTGAAAGAATCGGTAATGGACATTACCTCATCTTTGAAGCGCCTCTTTGAGACATCCTATTAGGGCACTAAAATTGGTCTTTGAAGAAGACCAGGAACACTAGAATTTTTCTAGGGAAGTGGAGAAGATAATTTTTCAGGGGTTGGAGGAGCTTGAAGGCTCAAATTGGTGTGATGAAGAGAGGGAGGAGGTGCCCTTTTATAAGGGAGGAGAGGGGCACCTTTGGAATAACTAAAAATATTATTTTATTGTAAAGTAATATTCGGTTTTTAATAGCTCCAAATTGATTTATTTGGAAGATATGGTGAGGATGGGTTGAAATCCTCTCATCCAATAGAATTTAGACAGGTGTAGTTATCTATTTAGATTTAACTTTATGTTAGATAATTTAACTTTTACCGTGTCTTCTTGTTTTCTTACACTATAAGGATAGAAACATACTATAACAAGAAAAACAAATCCCAAGTTGTTTATTATTAATATATATAACCTTATCTAAGTCAGTTGGCCGAACCTTATATTTTTAGGAATAAAATAACAATTAATAATATAATATTTGTTTTAAAAACTATTTTATGTCAATTTTGACACTATTTGTTAATTGATTTTTGTGAAAATCATAAAAGAAATATTAGTTCGAGAAAAGTTAATTAAATAAATACTAAAATGTCATATTATAATATAAAATTATTTTAATTCATTAAAAGTCTCAAATTACATTTATCTGGGTATTTATATCATCAATTATGTCAATATTTCATTAATAATATAATTACTGCATCATCATTGTGTCATAAATAAATTGAATTATTTAAAGTCTAAAAATTACAAATAAAATATCATTATGTAGGATATCGATTTATCTTTCTAATGAACATTTATAGTCTAATTTATTCTTTGTATAACCCTATATTAAAAATAATTTACTTATTAAACATTTATTTTAACTATTTTAACCCTTCTTTAAATAAATTAAAATTAAATGTCCTAATCTAATCCAAGTGGGCCTAAATGGTCATATTTTATTCCTAAGGTTTTTTATGGTCGAATTAAACTTATCCAATAGAATTAGGACATGTTTTATGGTAATAATAATATCTTTTTTACACATAATTACCCTATTTACTTTTAACCGTGGTAAAAAAAGTAAAAAGTTACTATTCACCAAAAATTATTTCCATCTCATTGAACCACATTTTATTCCTTGATATTAATCGTGTCTCTCAAATTTTCGAAATTCCACTCACAAAAGTGGTAAAATTAAGTCTTATATGAATTTGGAAATTCTCCTAGGAGGTGGGTAAAAGACGGTGAAAAGTTCAATAAAATATTTATATATCTAAAATTATTATAAAATGACTCCAATGAATTGAATTGAACATATATAGGTATTATGTATCAATTTTTACCTAAAATAAATTTAAATAAAATAAATAATTATTTAAAAAAAAGTTGGTTTTTAAATAGTAACCCAGTGTTTTGATTATTCATCAAAAATTGAAAGTTTTCAGAAAAATACCAAAAATTTATCCCTAGGCTAATTTTGATATTCCGAATCCAAAAATGAAGTCCATTTTGAAAAATAAAATTTAAAAAATTTCAAAAAGTGGGTATTACAATTCATAACAGCTAGTTTTAATAATATTTTAATAGCATATCGTTGTTTAGTAAAACCTGGTATTGCGTACAACACGCGCTATCGAGGAAGGTCGCAATTAAGTTTAATGAAAGCCAAGTTAGGGTTGCGTGTAGTGCATGACTCCTTTGTTGTTCGTATAATAAAATACTTTGAATATATATATATATACTCAATGTTTCGTCGAATAACTACTAACAAACAAACATGAAATTGTGTGTAACACGATCCAAGATTAGTGTTGCGTATACTGTAAGCTAATACGGTGTTGTGTATAGAGCAAGACAATCATGTTTTAGCGTACAAGAGATGATATGAAAGAAATTAAAATGAATATATCTTATAAAATCTCGGGTTGTTACAATGATTTCCAAACATTACTCATGGCAATGTAGACTTTGAAAAAATGTATTTTCAAATTAGACCTTTGAAAAATCATTCTGGTATTTGTTATACTTATTCTAAACCAATTTTTAGTAATAACTATTTTGTTCCTCAAAATACCCATTTTTTCTCCAAGTGTAAATGTGGTGGACACTGGAAAAGAGATTGTTCTCTTAATAGAACTCAGTCTTTAGGTTTTCATAAAGCTCATTTTACAAAACAAATGTGGATTCCTAAAATTCTTTTATCTAAATCTTCTGGATCCAAACAAGTTTGGATTCCAAAAAACTAATTGTTTCTTTTCCTGGAAAATGAGAAGTGTACCAACCAGAATATTTGGTACGTGGATAGTGGTTTTTCTCGACACATGAATGAAAAAAAATATTTCTTTGAAAAGTTTATCAAAACAAAAGGTAGAAAGGTTACCTTCCGAGATAATTCTCAAGGAATGATTGTTGGGATAGGTAATATTGTTTTTATTGGAAAAGTTATTATCTCAAATGTTTTGTTCGTTAAAGGTATTAGGAAAAATCTCATCAGCATAAGTCAGTTATGTGATGAAGGATACCTTGTGAATTTTAGGAATGATAAATGTTTAGTCCACAATTCCAAGGATAAGTTCATTCTATCTGCCCATAGGCAAGAGAATGTATACACTATTAATCTAGAGGACCTTAGGAGCCAAAATTTACCCTACTTAAGTGCAATAGAAGACCAATCATGGCTATGTCATAGAAGACTAGGACAATGTAACATATAAACATTTGTAAACGCTCAAATAAAATACTTGTAAAGGGACTACCAGATCATATATATGATTCTTCAAAAGTTTCTGATTCTTGTAAATTTGTAAAGAAATATAAAACTAGCTTTAAATCAATTAGTGAAGTTTCAACTTCAAATGCATTACTGCTAGTGCATATGGATCTTTTTGGTCCTTCACAAACTAGAAGCATTGGAGGAAAATACTATGTATTTGTTTTAGTTGATGACATTACTAGATTTACATGGGTATATTTTCTAACAATGAAATCTGAAGCCTTTACATATTTCAACACTTTTAGAGCCGAAGTTAAAAATGAGAAAACCTACCATTGCTAACTATTCATAGTGATCATGGTGGTGAATTTCAAAATTCTGAATTTGAAACTTTTTGTAGTAAGAAATGTATTACTCACAATTTCTCAGCTCCAAGAACTCCTCAGTAAAATGGTTTTGTTGAAAGTAGAAATCATATTCTTCAGGAATTGACTAGAACCATGTTGAGTTAATACTCAATTCCTAAGCAATTTTGGGATGAATCTGTTAGTACTGCTTGCTATACTATAAATCATGTTTTAACCAGACTGTTTCTTAATATAACACCTTATGAATTATGGACTGGCCAAAAACCTATAGTTTCAAACATCGATGTTTTTTGGATGAAAAGTATTAATTTTGAATACTAATAATAATCTACACAAATTTGCACCAAAATTTGATGAAGGAATCTTTCTAGGATAGTCTACAATTTCTAAGGCTTATAGAGTTTTCAATAAAAACAAATGTACTATTGAAGAAACAATACATGTTAAATTTGATGAAACTAATCCTTTTGTTTCCAACTAATCCCAACCTATATCCTCGGATGTGTTTTTAAAAATGTGTATCAACCTCTGTTAGAATATTCTTCTGATAAGGAAAATGTTCATGATAGTGTTCATGAAACATTTACCCCCAAATATTTTCTTCCATATATTGATGAACAGGTTTTAAAAAACCCAAATCAATTGTTTCTTATGAATCATCCCAGTGATAAAATCATTAGTGATGTAAATCTACCTGTAAGGTCCATAAATTCCTTAAGAAATGAAATAGAACATCTTACCTTTCTTTCTCAATCCAAACCTAAAAGTCTAAGTGAGGCCTTAGGTGATGAATATTGGATAAAATAAATGTAAGATGAACTAAATTAATTTGAAAGGAATAATGCCTCGACTTTAGTTGAAAAACCTAAAGAAACAACTGTAAATGGTGTAAAATGCGTTTTTATAAACCAATGTGATGAAAATGGAATCATTGTACAAAATAAAGCAAGACTTGTTGCTAAGGGCTATAATCAATAAGAGGGAATAGACTACGAAGAAACATATGCTCTGGTAGCTAGACTTGAATCTATTCACATTCTATTAGCCTTTGCAGAATACATTAACTTCAAACATTTTCAAATGGATGTTAAATGTGCTTTTCTAAATGGTTTTGTTCCAGAAGAAGTCTTTGTCGAACAAACACCTGGTTTTCAAGACCCAAAACATCTTAATCATGTTTTTAAACTTACCAAAGCTCTATATGGTCTTAAACAAGCCCCTAGAAAATCGTATGATAGAGTTATAAGATTTCTATTACAAAAAAAATTCTGAAAATGGTACAGCAAATCCAACCCTTCTTATAAAAATGGAAAAAAAATGTTTTGATTGTTCAAATTTATGTTGATGACATCATATTTGGATCAACTGAGCAATCTTTAACTGATTCTTTTGAAGATTTAATGAAATATGAGTTTGAAATGAGTATTATGGGTGAGTTAACATTCTTCTTAGGTTTTCAAAATTTCAAAAACCAGAAGGAACATATATATATATCAACATAATTATATTAATTATTTACTCCAAAATTATGGTTACGACACTACAAAAAGTATTAGCACTCTAATCGGTACCTGAAATACACTTGATCTTGATGAAACCGGGAAACCAGTAGATCAAACAATTTTTAGAGGTAGGATATGATGTTTTCAGTACTAAACAACTAGTTGAGCAGACCTAATGTTTTCTGTATGTTTATGTGGAAGATATCAATCTAATCCAAAAGAGTCTCATTTAAAAGCCATAAAGAGATTCTTTTGTTATTTAAAAGGCACTATGGATTTCGGACTCTTTTACTCTTCTGGAAATGATTTTATTTTAAAAGGTTTTTCAGATGATGTCTTTTGTGGCTGTAGAATGGATAGAAAAGGTACATCTGGAACATGTCATTTATTTGGAGATTCTCTAGTTTCTTGGTCCTACAAGAAACAGCACTCAGTAACACTTTCCACAGCTGAATCTGAATATGTAGCAGCTGGACGTTGTTGTGGTCAAGTGTTGTGGATGCAACACACACTCACTAACTATGGATTGAGTTTTTTCGAAAACTCAAATTCTATGTGATAACACTAGTTCCATGGATCTTAGTAAAAACCTAGCACATGACTCTCGTGAAAAAAACATAGATATTAGGAATCACTTTCTTAGGGTTCACACACAAAAAAGAGATATTATTTTACAATTCATTGGAATGAAAGAAAAACTTGCTAACATTTTTACAAAACCTTTACCTTTCGATAGATTTGAGTTTATAAAACCAAAGATGGTAATGATTATATTAAAATAATAATTCATAATCTACTTCATGTTTAACACTTCTCCTTAAATTAAACAACTCCTCTTAGAAAGGGGGGGAATAGTATTTACATATTGTTTTTCTTATTTTCTTATGATCTTTATTTGTTTATTCTCCTGGTTTGTGTCTTTGTCTTTCTGTTTTATCATATTGACTAATTTATCATGTTGACTATTTTATCGTATTGAATGATTTATTGTATTGACTGTTTTATCGTATTATTTACATTTCTGTTTATCATATTGACTGACTACCATATCAAATTTCTTTTCCATCGGCACATTCGTTCATGGTAATGAATTTATTTTCCATCGGCATGTTAGTTCATGGTAATGAATTTCTTTTCCATCGACACGTCCATTCATGGTAATGAATTTCTATTCCATTGGAATGTCCGTTCATGTAAATGAATTTCTTTTCCATCGGCACATCCGTTCATGATAATGAATTTCTTTTCCATCAGCACGTCTGTTCATGGTAATGAATTTATTCTCCATCGACATGTCCGTTCATGGTAATAAGTTTGTTTTCCATCGGCTTGTCAGTTCATGGTAACGACTTTGTTTTCCATCGGGATGACGATTTATGGTATTCTTTTTCTTCATACGCTTGTGTCTTCTTTCAATATTAATACTATTTAAACCAACAATTACCTTACGTTCTCCGGCAGTTACATACTTTTCATTTTTTTTTAAAAATTCTCATTTAAATCCTAACTGTTGATTTCTTTTCCTCTAAATCTCAACCGTAGAAGACCAACAGTCATTATTTTTCCTCCTATATGTAGACCCCCTCCCCAAACCCACACCGATTTTTCAGGATTTGTGGTGAAGCTCTGCCCCATCGATTTAAGACTCCATATGATCTTTCAAGAAGCTCCACCTATATGTCTCAGTCCTCTACTAATACTCCTGCCGAAATTTCTTCAAATACTTTTTCAGAGAAATACATTTTCAGATAAAGGTTAGTTTCTCGAGTCTTTTTTATTTATACTATTCTACAATCAGAATAATCATTTTGTTTCAAGGTTGTGAGCATTTGTGTGTTGAAAAACCTGTTTCTCACGATCTGGTTCTTATTTATGAAGTCAGTCAGTTCTAAAAACCGTATCTTTTGATAAGAACATGACTATCAACTTTGATGTGTACGATAGAAAATAATCTATGTCTATGAAACAAGTAGCCCATTTTCTAAATGTTCAAATAGAAGGTTATTCCTTCTTTCTATCTCATAAACTACCAGAGGAATTTGGTACGTTTAACAAAGAAAGTGCTGAAAAGTATTTGATTATTATAAATGAAGAAAAGAGGAAAGTGGCTCATCTTTCTCCAGATAACAGATTTGTGATGTTGTGAATGCAAGGTTTTCTTATCCCAAGGAAAGGGGATAGAGAGACTTTGAAGGTTTCTGATATTTTCATGTTGTACTATCTTGTCAACATGAGAAAAGTAAATCTCATGGGAAATATCTTTGAAACAATTGAGAATGTCAAGTCAGGAGCAATTTAATCCCATTTGATTATGTATCCAACTATTTTTACAAAGTTCATTCTCGAGATCATGAAGTTTTGTAATAATCCTTTGAAAGTAAATTTTCTAGATCTGAATCCATCCTTGACTAGTAAGAGTATTTTAAAAAAGTTGAATGTTTGTTTTGATCATAATTCAAAGCTTTTTGTAAAGGATTTAGAAGATGATTCGATTCAAAATCAATCAGCACCTATTCCTATCAAAGAGAATCCTTCTATTGGTGCTCCTCAAAAGTCAGATCCGTAAACCATTTTGATGCCTAAGAAGAAACCTAAGTACAACAAAGATTTTGTGGATAAGTGGAGAAAATATAGAGAATAGAGAAAAGAAGGTGAACCGAAATTCGGTCTTAACCCAGTTAAAGCTTTTTCATAAAGAATAAGGGTAGAGGAAACCCTTCAAGATAAAAAGAAAAAGAAGACACTTTTGAAAAGAAAGGCTCAAGACTTTGATATCTCTAAAGTCCTGAAAATGGTTGCGGTTTCTAGTGATCAAACTAACAGAAGAAGTACATCAAGAACCTATCATACAGAGTCTTCCCGAGAAAGAAAAAAGGAAACAGATTTTAGATGAAATATAGGAAGTTGAATAAGAGGATGGAGATTTCCTTTTGGAATTCCTTCAGAGCTCATAGAAAAGTAGAGAAGAATCGGTTCAATGAAAAAGTGAAGGGATTCAAAATGCTCCTAATGCTGATCACGCTCCGGCTGAATCTTTTGAATCTCAAGAAAGTTTTCATTCCTAGGGGAATCAAAATCCTCAATATTCTGAAAAAACAATCGTTATCAGTGATAAAATATAAGAAGAAATAAAAGAGAAATAAAAAGAAAAAGGAAAACAACCAAATGTAGATTCAAGCCGATCAAATGAATTGGTTTCGTACGATGAGGATAATGATTCAGAATAGAGAATTTCTCTTAAGAAAAGTTATTACATTGTTCATGTTTTAAGGAGAATTGAGGAGACCATCCCTTATTTTCCCAGGCTTGAGGGAAAAATTGATTTCATTACTGACAATCAGAGAAAGAAGTTTGGATCTGTAAGATAATTGAGAAAGAAACGTTTGTCAGTTGAAGCCGAATTTAATGTTCTATCTAAACGTTTGGTCGCTCATAAGAAGGCTTGCAACAGAATGACCAAGTGGTCATACAAAACAGAGATCTCAGTGAAAGACCATGAGATTGAAATTGGAGATATAAGGAGTTTATCAAATGATCTTGCGATTTCATTCAATAAACTTGACAAAGAAACTGTTGAAAGACTGAATCAGATAACTCATGGAGCCAATATTCCTTCAGAAAAATAATTTTGAGAGAGAATGAATGCTTTTCAGTCTGAATTATCAATGGTTTCTTCTTTCAAAGATGAAATAGTTTTGTTTAAGAAACAAAATTCAATTTTATCCAAAGAGAATAAGAATCTGCAAAACAGAATTGATACTCTTGAAGAAGTAATCAGAGTCCAAGAAGAGACCATTAAGATTCAGGATCAGCATTTTGCCAAACAACAAGAGCTTCTCAGAACTCAGGGTGATTCAATATTTTAAGACAAGAAGGAAATCAAAAAGATGAAATCATTTCTTCATGAGCTGATAAATAAGGAAAATGAAAGAGAAAAAAATGACTATTGTATTTGTTGTCTTTTCAAAAAAAATTATCGTAATGACATATGTGATTTTTTTTCTGTCTTGCAAATCTTTTCTCTAACCCTTTCTGGAAACTTATGATTACCCCATTATTTTTGTAAATATCAAAGGGGGAGAATGTTTTACAAAGGGGGAGAAAGTTTTAAAAATGGAGAATGTTTTGAAATAACACTTTAAATCACATAAAATCCATGAATAAAATCCTTAAGAAAGTAAATACTTAAGGGGGAGTTAGTTGTATTCAATTTTGTTATTCATAAGAATTTCCAATAACTCAGGGGGATAAAAGTATTTATTTATGATTTTATGTTGTGTTTTGTGATTTCCAAAAGGGGTAGATTGTTGAGTAAAAAGTTCTCTTTTGACTTTTATATCTTGTTTTGGAAATCACAAAAGTATTTTTACCATGTTGATCGTACTGACCATGCTAATCATACTGACCATGCTAATCGTACTGACCATGCTGATCATACTGACCATGTTGATCGTACTGACCAGGCTGATCGTACTAACCATGCTAATCGTACTGACCACACTGATCGTACTGACCATGATGATCGTACTGACCATACTGATCATACTGACCATACTGATCATACTGACCATTCTGAATATAATGACTATAATTTTTTCGTACTGATTAGAAATTGTATTGAATCTGTTAATCGTACTATGTCTTATAAGTCTACTCACATTGTATCATTTCAAAACATTACAGAGTAATACTTATAGTACTCATACTTTACTTTCATTACTTACTTGTTTTGGTACCTTATCAAAAAAATATGTTTCATATTAATCGTACTCATGTTTATCATCATCATATATCTTTTTTTAACCAAAATGATTTCAGGTAGTTAGTTACAAACTAATCAAAACGATGTCGTGTTTTCTGTTTCAATGTGACCGTTATAATTCCAGGTGTCCAAGTCCCTCCGAGTTTTCCGGTGAAATATGACCGTTGGAGAAAATATGACTGTTGGAACCTGAGGCCTATAAATAGGAGGTCATTTGAAGCCAAGGATACATGTGTATGAGACTGATCATTTTGTGCTATCAAGTTCTAGAGAGAGATACTGTGACTTCTCTCCTGCTTCATGCGAAAGCCTTAAAACTACAAAATGTGAACGTCTTGTTCTTAGTATTTGTATTTCTATAAGTGCTTTGTTTGTGCTTTGTGCGACTGATCATCGTATTGAGGTATTTCAAGTGATTGACAGATTGAGGTGCCAATTACCTACAAAATTGAGGGATGCCGGGATAGGCAGACAGACGAACCGATCATCGTATCAAGGGCTGCTGGGGATAGGTAGACAGAGGAACCGATCATTGTGTCGAGGTCTTGAAGGGATATTAAGATAGACGTACCGATCATCGTATCGAGGGCTTACCAAGGTGTGGGTAAGATAGACCTATTATCCTAGGTGAAAGGATAACCCTTCTCTTTTGGTCAAAAGAATTGTAATACTTTTACCTTTCCGCTACCAATTGTATTAGAAAGGATATTTTTGTTTCCTTTTCTATTTCATATACATTTGTAATTGTTTCAATTACACTTATACTATTACATTTTATATTGTCATATTCTATACGCTTTATGATAGAATCTCACACTTTTACATTACTCTGATTATTGTATTCTTTTGAATACAATTGTTTTACATTTCTTACAGTATTACATTGTATCATATCTTTATATTTAATACAATTGTTGGTGTTTGTTTCTGTATTAGTTTAAGATCATTTTAACTAATTTATTATGTGTTCAAACAGAAAAATTTTAAACCTACATTTCACCCCCCCCCCTCTTGTATTGTTACATATAATATATATTTACATCTACATATTCGATCCAACAGGAGCAGCATTACGAGGGGCAGATGCGTCGATGGTAGCGACAACATCATGAGTAGATGGAGTACATGCGCCGTCTGACTAGTAGTTTAGGGATGGAGTTTCCTCCAAAAGCTCATTCATCTCCTCCACCTCCTCCATAAGACGACCCCCAATGATTTTATAATGTTACAAACATTTGAATTTGAAATCGTAATATAAATTATTTACATTTTCTATCTTTTATATCGGTGCAAATATTACATAATTATATTTTTAATATTTTTTTATTTTTTTATATTTTTTGTGAATATTGAGAATTTTAATATTTTTTTATTGTTTTAATAATAGTAATTTTATTTTTTCATTAATCATAATTTTTTTAAATTTTAATTTTTTTAAATTAATTTATTATTTGCGTTGGAACCTTTTGTGATGGAATCCCATCGTAAATAGTCTAACTAAATATTTTTTAAAAACATATTTGCGACTATACTACTTGACTGTCGCAAATAATTTGTTGCGACGGGACCATTACAGAATGTGTTATATATATATTGTGACCGGATGAGTGCCCGTCATAATTAGTTTTCATGATGGGATCATCGCAAAAACGTTTATGTATATATAATACATATAATCAGAAGCTTACTTGAGATGGTGATTCTTCCCGTCGCAAATAGCATTTTTTGTGACTAGCCCATCGCAAATACTTGTATTTGTGACAACATTTTCTGCAATGGGCTATTTGCGATGGGGCCCTGTCACTAAAACCTATTTGCGATGGGATACCATTGCAAATATCCCGTCGTAATTTTTAAGAATTCCAGTAGTGATTGTTTGGCTTCTCTACACTGAAATGCTCAACCAATGAGGAAGGGATTACATATCATTCAAACACCATATAATTTCTTCCCCAAAAAATTAGTATGAATTAATATCTTACTCCTTATATATTATGATATATCCATTCCCATTATTTGTAGGGGTACACCCTTCATATCGCAGTATCAATATCCACATTGTAGGATCCTCTATTAAATTTCATTTTAATCTTAACTCCCATATATTCTCTCTAAATACCATGGAAACTCCCATGGGTGCCTCCAACAGCCAAAAATAACAAATTATTGGTTAATTTTGTTCAATAATTTATATATATCCTTCATTTATGAATTTCAGTCCACTTAGAAGAAAAAAACTCGTGGTGTGTTGTGTGGACTACCACCACTCCAAGAGACATTGTTTTTTTACAATGTCTCATTACTAGTATTAATGATTGTAATGATACAAAATATGATAGAAATATAAATAATATAATAATGATCATGAAATTTCAATTTAATACCCACATCCACCCACCACTTATGCGGTGACAAACTGAAAACCTAAACGTTTTTACATATGGATTACCGCCTCCACGATGAAACATTTTTCCTTTTCCATTTAGATTTTCATAAATTATCTAAAAATTTTAAAATGTTGTTAAAAATATTAAAAAAATCCTTATACTTATATTATAATTATAAATATTCAGAATAAAAACCTTATTAACTATACTCTCCAATCAAGTTAATGTGTGTTCTAGTTTGAGTTGATTTAACCACTAATGAGAACAATTTTATAAAATCTGACTATGGATGACTATAGGAACATGAAAACTAATATTATTATAATATATTGAGTAAATTATTATTATTATAACTGTCTAAAAATATTATTTTAATTATTTATTACATTAGTAATGTAAATTTTTTATTCACCAATATTTGCAAAATATGTCATTATCAATTTAATTTACCCATAAGATGAGAAAAACACATATGGAATGAAATAAGAACATTTAAAATAAAAATTATTTATATATTGAAAATTTTAAAATGAATTTAAATTATTAACTTTGTATAAATTTAATGGTAATTATATCAAAATTATACAGAATCTGCAAAATATTTAAAGTTGTTAACTCCTCATGGTGAAAAGAGAATACAAAAATAAAATACCCAATAAAAGTTCTAATTAATGATGTGTAAAATGGTTAATAAATATGAATAAATTGTTTAAAATATGTAATTAATATTTTTATCTTAATGATATACTGGGTTAAAGAGTATCCATGTAAATTAATGGTTATATTATGGCTTTATTGTCTCATATTCACATTCAGTGAGGCATAGTTTCATGTTTTTCACATATTTCTCTTTGATTTGGTATAACTACTACTAAATGAATTAAATTATCATAAATAAAACATTATCATGAGATATAAATTTTTATTTTAAAATCTATCTTTCATTTTCTTTCAATTCATTCACTTCCCTATTAGTAAGGGTTTCTCTATCTCGATTTTCAATCCCTTTAGAAATTTTTATTCTCAACAACATGTTTTATTTTAATTGGTTTAAATATTGATCTATTTTTATTTATTATCACTATTATATTATATTTCATGATATTAAATGTTTTATATAATGTTATACCACTTGTGGGTTTCTATTAAAATGTGAAAATAGAAGTAAGGGTATTTCATTACTCAAATCTATTTATAGAGTGATAATCACTCTTATTTGACTATAATATTTAAACATTTATCTATTATAACCTTTTATTATTCTATATTATATTTTCAAATTTATTTCTATGAACAATAATTCTATTTATCAATATAAAAGTTAATGATTAATTTTTTTATGAAATTATATTTAATCATTTGTATAAATCAGTCCCATTCTAACCAATATATCCTTTATACCATGTCTATATTTTATTTCAAACTAATGTTCTTAACTCATTTTAGAAATATAATGTTCTCTATTATATTTGTTTTTTATAGTTTTTACCTCTTTTACAGAAGGAAATTTAATTACTCTTCTAATGATGTTGGTTTTTAATAATTTTTTATCAATGTTCTCAAAAGTTTTCTTTCCATTGTTAAAAAAAATTTCTCCGAGACCACAATTTTATTTGATAAACCCATTATAGTTTTTCTATTATTAAATTATATTTTTAAAATTAAATTTTCTAAAATTATTTTCATTTTTATTTATTAAAAATTTATATTTTAATCAAGTTCCCGTTATAAAATATATATTTCTTAATGTAATAGTTTTCAATACATTTTGACTTACTCTTTTTCAAAACATTATAAAGATTATTTTAAGAATAACCATTTTAAATCTCTTTTGAATTCTATTTTTCAAAAACATTATGTATTTTATGGTTGTTTTATTTTAATTTATTATTATGTGTTTTTCAAAATTCTTCTCTTTCCCATGATCAATGATTTACGACATCTATAAGGGACTTGGTAACTCAAACTCTTTCCTTTAAGTTATAAATATTTTAAATCCGAAATTTATTTTTGTGAGATCATATATTTTAATGTATGTTTTCTTTTTTACATGTGAGGAAATGAGTTTCTAAAAAAGTCCAATATAAATGAAATAATTGCTTAAATTTTTTTTAATAATGATACTTATGAAAAGAGAATCAATACCATGAGTTTTAATGTAGAAAATAAAAAATGTTATCAGAAGTTCTTTTCTTTATGATTTTTTTTCATTATCTTCAAATGATATATCTATAATGGAGTCTGTTTCCATGTATCACCCTTTATTATTATTTTATGTAATTATATCATGTAATTATATATTTGGTATAAAATTATTTAATTCATGATGTTATTTTATACCTTTTGGATGTTTTAGGAAACCCACTATATTTCCATGGGTTCTTAATAAAAATTTAATGATTTCTATTTTTTATGTTCCATGAAACCCATTTTATTTTCATGATTTCTTTATATGTTGATTTATGAATGTTATGAAACCTATTTTTATTCTATTGGTTATTTTATGATGTGATGATTATTTTTTAAGAGGTACAAAAAATGCTTGGATTTTAAGAAGAGTGGTACCTATATATCCCCCAAAATAATTGGGTAAAGAATTATAAATCATGATATATAAATGTTATGTGAATTGGTTAACAAGTATATAAGTTAAAAAATGGTGGGTTTGATGGATTTTATAATTAAAAAATAATTTATTGTGCGAACATTTTATTGGGTAATTATGTTAAAAAAGATAATAAATCATACATTTATGATTATTCTACTTCATTTATTATATTCCATAGATCATTTTATATGCTTAATTTTCTATTCTATCATTCCATTTTAAAAGTGATATTTTTTAGAAGTTATTATTATGGTTAAAACATAATGATTTTGGTTCTTTAAAGAAACTATTTTTCCTTATTCATTCTTTTCCTTGGGATTATAATATAACTGTAATGATCACTATTTTAGAATCTCATATTAATCATCTGATCTCACCCTTTTCTTATGTTTATAATCACCAAGTAATGAATATAATTTTATAATTTGAGACAACTATAATGGCTATAAAATATAATTATTATTGATAAATATTTGAAAGTTTAGTAAAATAATATATTTATGTAACTAATCTATAAGAAACTAAAACTTTTTTCACTAGGTTTTTCGATTGTTATGAGAATTATTATCTAAATAATGATATTAGTGCATTATTTAATTCATTTTTGGATTGGGTCACTTTAGTTGGTATCATAGTATGGTTAAGTTATTTTGGATATTAGTGTATTTATTTTTTGATATTAGATAAGTTACCATTAGTGTTAGGGTTTGAGAACCTTATTAGAAGCCATATTCTTCAGACTAAATATATGATGATATCCCAAAATGTGGATAAATACATGATAATGTGGTTTTCCAAGAAATAAATACATTTATAGACATCAGAATGTGGATATGGATATGTAATATATTCACCTAGGGGTAATAACATTGAAAAGGTTTGGTTGGGAATTTAATTTTTCGTCACTCTGATGCATGATGAGTGGGTCGAAGACTGAACACCTTGATTTAAAATCCATGTGGATATTCTTAAATTGATGGAATTCTATTTACAAAACACTATGAATGATTGATTTCCTAGTTACATTATAGAATTATGTTGAGATTCATAATATAATACATTGTTATGTAATCTAGATCAAACTGGGATTAGTATAGTTTAAACTAAATGAACTACCAGAAAATCTAGAATTGTAAAATAACATGATGTTTTAAGGTAAATTCCTTTTATTATTATTATAATTTTTCATGTATGGTTAATTTTTTCACTTTTATCACCAATTTTGATCTTAGTAATGGATGTAACTATAAGGAACCATTGGTGTGAGTGACAATGTGTAGGTTCCCTCCATAAACAACCCATCAGAATTAGAGTTGGAATGAGAAACTATTTCATTATTCCAAAGTAGATATCATAAAATGTGATTGACAAATTGATAATGTTCGATGTCAAAAGAGTTCCCAATATGAGAGCAACAGATCCCCATAGAAGATCAATTTTTGAATATGACGAAGGAAAAAATGTTCAATTTCCTACATGTAACAACATTTTGAGGAAATTCTTGGGGAATTTCTTTAAGGGGACTGGAATATAATTTACATATGGAAAATGGTGTTATCAAGACTCAAAATATCATAGGAAAATGAATGGTTCAGTGAACATGTGTAATGAGGATAGAACTTATCTTAGGAACCACCAATAATTCGATTTCATTTGAAGTGAACTCAGGAATTTTCCAACATAATTCCCTAATACATGGATTGCTCTAGATGGATGGAATCTATAACCTCATAGACCCAAGGATCAAAAAGAACATATATTAATACTAATGATAAATATGATAGCGGAAAATAGGGTTCACTTACCATACACCTCGAATTATTGGATATCATCAAGTTCTATAATCTTTATTGTATCTATGTTATTTTTTATGATTTTCATGTCACAACCCTCAGTGGTTTTAATTTTTTTAAAACCATTTATTATTATAACTATTGTATTTGTGAATTTTTTTTCAAATCATAATATTTTCCTCCAAAAAAATTGAAATGATTTTTGAAATGGAATATATATCATCATATTGAATATAAATTAATATATAGAATAGGTAAAACACTTTCAAAGTCTAATGTGACCATCTATTATTCAATTCCAAACTATGATTTATCTAAGAAGAAAAAAATCCTTCACAGGGTTCTTAATACCTATTAATGAGATATATTTCCATGATTTTTTAATGTAAAATAAGTTTTTTCTAGTCTTCTATATGATATTTATGATCATCACTAATTAGATATATTATCTTTAATAATTTAATTATTTTCTCCATCTTTATATGTTCCTTTATGAAAGTGATAATTATATTGAGGGTAAATAGTTTTTTTGAGGTGGTAGAAAGCAATGACCTGAGATTTTAGATCCCTAAAAATACATTCTATGTATCATAACTTTTTTAACACACTACACCAAAAAAACAAAAAAAAAATATTTAGAATATATAATAATTAAAGGTATTAAAAAAATATTAAACCATTAATATTTATATCCTTTATAAAGTTAAAAATTAATACAATATAATATTAAAATGGTTACTTCCAAAAAAGTAATTTTATTTATATTATTAATTTTCTTTCAAAAATATATATTTATAATTTTATAATATAATTTTGTAATGTAAGATTAATTTTTAAATTCCTCACAAATAAATTATCTTAGGAAATACTTTTTAGACTTTTCCAAAATAATCATCTTTTTTGGGAATAGTAAATGAATACCAATTTTATTATTGTAGTCACTTTTATGATTAAATGGAATGTTTTAGAACATTTTACAATAAAATTTTACATTATAATATATAATATATCACTTTAAATTAATATTTAAAATTTATAAAACCTTGCTGAACATTTTGAAAAATTATGTAGTTTTTAATAAAATCTATTTTTGACTGTTTTTATTTATTTATTATAACATTATGAAATGAAGTTTTTTTATTATTTATAAATAAATTTAATTTTATATATATAATTGTTTTTAATTTATTGGAATTAATTTCATTTATAATTATATCTTAATCATAAATCATTTTCTTAACAATTAATCTTTCAAGAAATAGGCATTTTCATGTTATATGCACTAATTATATGACAAATTTTCCTAAAAAAGAAACTAAATTTGATAAAATTATTAATATATTTTATATAAAAATTTAAATATTAATTAATATGTCCAATTTCATTTTTCAGTGTAAAATTTAGATTATTATGATTAATTCTATTTACTGTGATAATTTCTAAGCAATTATTTTAAAATTATTGTTTTCTTAATATTCTAGAAATCATGTCAACCAAATTAAATTTAACTCATTTAAATAATTAATATAAATTTATTTATAAACTAATAAATAAATATATATAAGATTATATTATTTTAAAATAGTACAAAATAAGATTAAGAATCCATATTGGTTAAAATGTCTTTTTCATCTAAAACATTTTTCTACAAATTATCTATTTTAATTTTAATGTTAATTCTATAATATTTAGAAAATTAATTAGACTTAATATATGTTAAATTTGATTCCATAAACCCCAAAAACATTCATATTTTTTATATTATGTATTTTATAAAATATTAAATCATACAGTGAAAAACAACTGACATATTTTAGAACTAAAGAAGTAAAATGTAAAGAATTAATGGTAAAATCCCTATAAAATGTTTTAAATAAGTTTGGAAACGAATTTTTTTCCTTTTAAGACCCAATTTCATCCCATTATAAATAATTTGAAAACTATATATCTAATTACATTGGAATAGTGTTAGGGAATTATTGAAAAATGATGGCTATTTGCAAAAGTGATAGTTTTCTCACCTAATAAAAGGATACCACTACCACTATTAAAAGATACACCTCTCCTTATAATTAAAAAATAAATATATACCACTAATCATTAACATAAACCCCCTCACAAGATAATATTTCTCTAGTAACTCATTATTATCATAATACCATTAATTTTAGTGAACTTCTAAGGGAAAATATAGTCTTGAACATAAGTGTTATCTTCTCTAAAGATTTTCATATTAATAATACTCTTAAAAATAACATATCAACATAATATGATAAATTTAATATAATTAGGATACTAATATGTTTTTATATTATTGTTACCACCCTTATTTATTCACTTCCATCAACTAATTAAAAACAAAATAACATCGTTATGCAATACACTAACTACTACCTCCACAAAGTGACGTCATTTTTTATACCACCTTTCATGGATAGAATTTATAGTGGTGGTGAGGAATAAATATTATATATCTCAAATAATTATTATCCTAAAATTTCAATTTAATTATGACCTTAACCCCTATCATGTGTTGACAAATGGGAACACTAATCAGGCAAAACATCGAATTATAGCTTCCATAATGAAAATTTTTTTTCATATATATTTTAATATATTATATAATAATATTAATATATTCCTCACATTAAAATAAATAAACAAATCATTATGGATCTATTTTAATGATATTATATCAAAATAAACACCACTTTAAACATACTCTCCAATTGAGATAATATGCGTTCAGTTTTGGGTTGGTTTAACCTCCTATATAAGCAATGTCATAAAATCCAATTATAAATTACTAAAGTGACGTGAATACTAAAATTGTTATAATATATTTTTAAAATAATAATTTTTATATTATTTTGGATATATTATAATATTTTTTCACTTATTTTTAAAAGAAAATTTTCATTCTCTTAAATTATCAAAATAAATCATTATTGATTTCATTTTCACATAACAAAACCAAAACATGTGGGGAATTAAATAGGAAAATATTAAATAAATATAATTTATATATTATATAATATTCAATTATATATTATTAATTATATTTTTATAAAATTATAGGTAATGATATTAAAATTATTAAACATTCCAACAATAGATAAAGTTGTTAACACCCGATGTTGAAAAGAGATTACCACAATATAATACATGAAGCGAATTGTTATTAATGAATAGTTTGACTAGGTATATGTGTTAATATGTTTCTAAAATATATAATTAATATATTTTGATTTATGATACATGAGGTTAATGAAAATATGTGGAAATAAATAGTAAAGATTATAGTTTGTTGTCTCAAGTTCCCTTTCATTGAGGCGTGATTTCATGTTTTACACCTATTATTTGATGTTGTATATATACATCCCAAAAAATTAATTCACCATAAATAATTCTTTTACAAGATATATAAATTTTTTTCACTATCTTCCCAATATTTTATTTCAATCAACTCACTTCTAATGTTTTAATTGTTACTTTATCTCAAACTAGAATCCCTTGGGGCATGTTCATGTTAATCACCATGGTTAATTTTAAATGGTGTAAGTAAATCCACATTAAAATTTTGAATCATTTTCACTTATATTTCATGATAAAAATGTTTTATTTAATTTTATCACTCTCATGGGTTTTCTATTCAAAATTTACAAAGGTAGTAAGGGGTTTTAATGACCTGGATCTCTCTATTCGATCATAATAACTATTATTTTAAAATAATTATTCAATATTGATATATTTTATCCTATGATGCTGTTATTATGTATTTTTAACTTATTGTCTAGGTAAATATATTTTATTTATCAATAAAAAATGCATAGATTAAAATTTTCCAAAGTAGAAGTGTATCATTGGTAAAAATAACTCTCATTAATATCAAATTATATTTTCTTCCATGTCCATATTTTCTTCCCCTCAAATATTCTTATATATGTTTTGAAAAATAATATGGACTATTTTATATGATTTTCATTATTATTTATCTATTTTCAAAATTAAAATTTAAAACACTATTAACGATGTGTGTTTCGAATGTGGATATATTAAAATACTCAAAATGGTTTTTTCATTTATCTAAAAGAAAAACTTTTATCATCCACTATAAATTTTAAATTGATAAACCTTATGTATTTTTTAGATTATTAATTATTAGTTTTAAAAATTAAAATCCTTTAAAGTATATTCATTTTTATTTTTTGAAAATATTATTTCGTTTACAAGTTTTCATTATAATAAAAATTTTAAGTTAAAATTTTCAATGTATTTTCCCATCCCCTTTTTGAAAACATTATGCTGATTATTTTAAGATAAAAAATTATTTAATATTTATTCACTTATATTTTTGAGAAAAATTATTTCATTAAAGGATATTATATTTGTAACTCTTTATAATAATCTTAAAAAATTAATTATCTTTCTCTTGATCAAAGAATTATGGAATCTATAAATGACATGGTAACTAAAACACATTTTTTCATTTATAAAAATTATTATTATTATTTGAACTTTGTTATTTCATGAAATTAAATTTTTAATTATGATACCTTTTTAAATAATTTGTAAAATATTTCTAGAACTATTTATATTGTTTTAAATGGTTTCATTTTTGTTTTTTTGGAAAAAAATGATACTTTTCAAAAGAAGATCGAAACCATAAATTTTTCTAGGTAAAACAAAAAATATTTTCAACATTAATTTTCTTGATAACATGTTTTCATTATCTTAAAATGACTTATCTCAAGTGGTCTTTTGTTTCATGTATCACCATATATAATTCTTTTATGTCACAATTTTGAGTGATCAAATTTTTTGTATCAAATTATTTAGTTCATGATGGTATTTTATACCTTTTGGAGGTTTTATGAGAGTCATTTTACTTCCATGGGTTTCTTATGAGAATTGAATGATTTCCATTTTTACTTTCAATAAAAACCATTTTATTTCTTGGGGATCTTTATGAGATAATTTTTATCTATTTTTTAGCACATTTTATTTCGATGGGTTATTTTATGATGTGATGATTGTTTTTTAATGTGGCACACAAATTTATGGATTACAAGATGGGTGGGACCTATATCTCCCCAAAATATATTGTTCAATTGATTATATATCATAATATATAAATTTTATGAGAACAAGTTAGAAATTATCGAGGTTCATAAATCGAGTATGTCATGTAATTTGGATTCATTCAAAGTTTATGAGTGACCGGGTGAATGGGTTTCCATGTTTATCTATATTATATATAGATATTATGTTTATGAATGTTAAACTTTATTTGTTATATTCTATGGATCATGTTATATACTTAATGTTTAATTTTATCATTCCTTTGTAAAAGTGATATTGTTTTGATATGTTATGCTTATGGTAAACACATAATTATTGATTTTATTTTAAAGATAATAATTTTCTTAATTAATTATTTTCTATATAATTATGATCAAACAATTATTTATTATTTCATTATAGATCCTTGATTGTATGAGCTCACCCCAATTTTATGTTTATAATCCCCAGATTAAAAAGTTGTTTTTTCATATTTGAAGTATATAAAGTGCATGATGTGTCATGATTATGGATAAATGTTATAAAGATTAGTAAAATAGTATTTTTAGATAAATAATGCACAAGAAAATAAACCTTTATATCATTAGGTTGTTAACCTATTTTGATATTTATTATCAAAATAAATATAGAGATATATTATTAATGTTATGTTTGCATTGGTTATCTTGGGAACATGATATTATAAAGCCTTGTAGATGAGCTTCTTATGTAGCTAGGAATAAATTTTATATAGGAATAATAGGATGTGGTGTATAACTAACCATGGAATATGAGTTGATTTATAGTGCGTATAACAAGGGCTAGATGGTGGGAAATGAGTAATGGGGAACTGAAAGTGTTGATGTCTATAAATTTGTGTCCCTATAATATATTAGTAAAATAAACCATGTCAGGTGGATAAATAACGTAGAAACAAGTATTTATTTGAATAGAACCATATAAATATCTTTTTAGGGTCTCTAAATTAATAATACTATATAAAAAGTAATGTTGAGAGAGATATTTGAGTTGATAAAAACTCTAAAAAATTTCAAAGGATGATTTCATTATAAGAAATAATAATAATTGGTTATAATAGATTCAAACCTTTCCCCCACTCAATTATCCTACACTCCTACACTGATATCGGAACATTAATTTTCTCATGTAAAAGAATGATTTTTTAGTTACCAACCATTTGGTTTTATGGTTTAGAGGGTCTAAATAGAATAGTTTTAAATTTTAAGTTAATTAAATCAGAATTTAAAGTAATATTATATCATGATTAATTTTCATAAGAAAATATAATATGAATAAAATGATTTTTATAGTAGTTCAAATCAAAGTGATTCCACATATTCTCATTGTTTACATATATATATAAAGAAAAAGTTTCTATTCTATGAGGACTATTATTTTAAAGTGGCTTCACAACCATATTTCAAGATACATTTTCCTGTGAATGTATGAAAAACACCTTATATTTTAAAAGGGAGTAAAAACCCATTATAATATTAAATTTATATCCTGATTCATAACCAAAACACACTTTTTAATGGTAGTATAACCCAAAAATAAATTTTCAACCTAGGAGTCACAACCCAAAATGAATAATGGTTATATAATGGAAAATCACAAACCAAAAACATTAAAAAAATATGTGAAGAATAGAAATTAAATTATGATTAGAGACTCAAAGTATTTAGTTGGTATAATATAATGTAGATTAGTTGAAGAAAAAATATTGGTTCTTGAGAAATAGATTAGTCTATAACAACAGAGAAGTACTGATCATGATTGTTTTAGTTATTTTATGAGATTTAGTCAACAATGTTAATTTTGTTCCTACGATCAGGTGTAAACGTATGAAATATTCAGATTTATGTCTATAATTGGTGTATCTAATTTCTACTACACATATTTTATAGCTTCATTTTTCAATTAAATTGAGTCTCTAATGACTAAAAAGTAGTCTTTGATGGTTATATTAATTAAAAATAATAATAATTAAATACATGCAGCCCCTATAATATTATATTTTATAATAAAATCTAAAATAATAAGATTTAAAAACTAATTCAAACTAATATGAATTATACCATAAATCATTATATTAAATTTTCATTCTAAAATATTTAAATATATAATAATTTCTAAAAATCATTTCGGTACATACAAAAAAGTACTATATATTAATAAATATATAAAAATTAAAAAGACACATCTCAAAATATATTAATTTTTCTTAATGATTAATGTGTTTTTGAATCATTAAACACATGGAAATGTTTTTGAAAACTAATTTTAAAAACACATAAAGAATAGTGAATAAGAATAACCACATCAAAGATGATTAAGAAATAATTAAATAATGTTGTTAGAAATTATAATAATCCTATTATGAAAGTTCATCATATGAGTCATAACCTAACAAAAATTGATATGGATTTTTCTACAAAAAATAGTTCTTAAGATGAATAATAATTTGAAGAATTTATTAATTATAAATCCCTAATATCAATTAGAATATATAATAATCGACAAAAGATATAATAAAAACACTGAGTTGTGTAAGTCTTCACCTTTTGAAAGTCTTTAATTTTCCTAAGAATTAAATAACTGATAAGAAAAAACACTTTAAAAAATAATATATTACATAAGACATTAAAAAATATCATGATTTATAATTTTTTGAAGATTTTAGATTAGTGTCATAACACCTTATTTTTTTTCAAAAATAGAAAATTCAAAAAAAATTATAGAAAAACAAAAGGCTTTCACAAATTATATAATCTATTTTCAAAATTTACAATACTTTTAAATCCAATTTAAATTACTTTTATAAGGCATGTAACACTTTAATACATTATAAAAATATCATTTTTTCAGACTTTAAAAATACTTTCAAATGACTTTAAAAAGTTGTAAGATTTTTTAACCCATAAGACTTCGGAAATATTTTCATATAATATTTGACCTGGAAAATTTTCATAATACTTCAAATAATATTAATTTTGAAAAATAAGTAGTGTAAACAGCATTCTATGTTTTTAATCATGATATATGTAATAAAAAGAGTATTTTGTAATTATTAAAATGCAAATAATAAAGTAACAATGAGACCTTAAAAATCTCCCCTTTTAAAAAAATAAACTAAATGAAGTAAAATTACATCACATTTTAGAATAATCAAAAAGAAAATTTCTAAAATGAAAATAATATTCCCCTATGTAAAAATACATTTTAGCAGTTATATCATAATTTAACGTATTAAATATATATATTCTAAAAATTGATATCAACTGAAATAAAAGTAAAGCAAAATAGTAAATCTCTACATAAAATTTTATTTCACTCTTTTAAAATAAAACAAATGCATTTTGATCATAGTTCAAATTATGGCTATATAAAATTTTAAGAACTACTCTTGTATATTCCTTTAAAATGAAAAATATTCTATCATAATAGGTTAAGATATTTATAAAATCAAGTATATATTAAAAATGTTTAAGATTATAATCAACATTGAATGGTTAACCAAATAGATTATAATATAAATTCAAAATGTTAAAAATTACAAACATTTTAAAAAATATTTAAAAAGCATTACTATTATTCTTTTATTGCAAGTTTTAATTTTATTTCCTTAAATTTTATTGAATACAAATTTATAGTAAATATATCATCCAAATAATTATCATTTGACAAAAATTTGAAACAAATTTCCACCAATTATACATTATCTATAAAAAATAAAAGTTAACACATATATTTTTAATTCCCGAATCCTATAATGGGTAGTTAAAAATTCAAATACTGAAATTGATATCATAATAAATTGTGATCTTATTAAAATAAAAAATTATATTAGAGATATTTTTCTTAATCAAAAAACATAGTACATTAATTAACACCATCCATATATTCTACTTCAGTTTTTGATAAATTCAGTCATAATTGTCTCTTTGATCTAGGAAAAATTATAATATTTCCTTAAATGTGACATAGTTTAGATAAACTTTTTATATCAATTCTATATCCTCAAAAATCATTATTAGGATAACTAAAAAAATAAAAACAATTATACCTTGAATGAAATAATATATAATATATAGTTCCTTTAATACATCTATTAGTCATTTTAACAGGCTTTAATAGAGTTACTTTTGGATCATCCTAAAATCTAGAACACATACATAAACCAATTAAAATAACTAGTCTCTGGGAAATTATATAAATTAAACTACAGATAATTCCTCTATAAAGTTTAACATCAAAAGAATTTCCAGTGAAAAATAATTCTAATTTACAATTAAAAATCATAAGAAATAAAAATGTTTTAAATGAATAAATTCCAAATACTTTAATTATTTATTTATTATATTGATATTGATTCAAAACTATTACACATTTTATTTTATAAATTTTATGTCCTCAAATTAATTTTCATTCTCCTATCATACTCATATCAAACTCCTATGAAATTAAATTATATAATTCATTACAAATAAAATAACTATTTGAACCAAAGAGAGTGTCATAAACAAAAATATTAATCAATAAAATATCATTAGAAAATTTCTTAATAAACAATGTAGGATCATATTTTCATTTATTAAATCAATTATTGAACAAATATTAGGAAACAATTTTATACCATTCCCCATGAGATTTATAAAGTCTATATAAATATTTTTATGACATAAATCATGATTCAAAAAAATTATTTTCCAAACCAAATTCAGTTGATTAACAAAAATAATTTAAAAAAACCATTTAAAAAAAGAATATTTAGCATCACATTGATAAAATTCATAGTTGTAAAATTTTAAAAAATATAAAAAAAATTATAATATATTTAATGAATAAAATTGCTGCAATTGATTCATAAAAATATATACTTTCTTATTGAAAAAATCTTGCGCAAAAAGTAAAGATTTATTTACAATGTAAAGAACCATATTCCAATGAACGGGTTCCCCATGAAAGATTTCCATATGACCTCATGAGCACACTCTCATAAGTCAGAGGATACCAAATAGTAATGGAGTTCAATGGTGAATCTATCAGGATAGTATAACCTAAAATTAGAGTACACCACAAAAATATAAATAACTAAAAATCATACACAGAAGGGCACACAAAAAGAAAAACTGAAAATTTAAAGAAGTAATATAAATTGATCTGTAATAAAGTCCTGAATGAACATATAATCAAAAAATATAACCACCCAATTGGTTGGGGACATAATATGAAATAATGAAGTTAAAAATAAGAAAATAGTGTTCTACTTAATCTATGAACTAAAACTCATCCAATCATTTGTTAAAATCCATGTTATCATACTCAATCCTGAAAAACTCAACATGTCCCTCAGAAAAAACTTGTATTGAAAATAAACATATAAATGCTTCTTGGTTATCCATATAAAACATCATCATGAGATGGATATGTGTATAACTCAATAGTCCAGAAAAAATAGTCTATAGAGAATATATGAGTTAGTAGAGTAATGTAGGATGATATAAAGTAGTAGAAATAAGTTGTCGGAAAGATAACACACATCCCAAAAAAGAACCAAAATCTATCTAGTAACATATAGCCCTCAGGTTACATGGATACACATAGTCCAACCAAATGTGAATTGACCTAATCCATCCATCTAATTCTTAAATATAGGTTGAATCATACTTTGAATAATGAAAGGAGATTTTTTCTATCATCTACTCATCAAATAATTAAATATCAATCCACAGAACCTACCTCATTTACCCTTTCTACTAGTTCCCAAAGTGTTAGTATGGAATCTATACAAGGAATTTACATCAATACTGACCATTCTTGGAACCTCAGTTCAACACATAAACATAAAAAAACTATCGATACTGAAATAGAGAGTCCTAAACTATATTCAAGTCATAAATTATAACAACAGTACCAGAAGAATTTTACCATCATTTACTTATACACTACCATTAGGGTTTCTATACTATCATCCTAACACCAAAAAAAATATTACGATATTTATTCTAAAATATACTTATTCATAAACTTTAAGGGTCCTAGTGCATCATTCTAGCACCAAACCAAAGTTGAGGAGAACCATTAAAACATCTAAAATAGGTCATAGAACATCAATCCAATCCCCAAGCAACGGATATAGATCATCAATATATTATCAACTTCGCTTTGTATACTAGAATTAATAGAGCCTCAACATGGAATATAAACCATGAAGAATTATATCAGTGACCATAACATCATTCTGAAAACTAATCCATAGTATATTATTTATGCCTGGAGAGTGATTTTGTCACATAAACCCTACAGTTTTCTACAAGTTTTGGAAGCATCAATCTAACAATTAAATGATACTATTTAACAAAAATTTATGTACCATTAGTCTGGAATAGAAATCACTCATCTTTTTTCAAAATACTATGGTTAAATATCTTTACATTATAATTCATTTAAAAGAAAACAAAAAAAAATCCATTTTAAACCATTTTTCATTTACAAAGGCCCTATGGACCTTTAAAACCAAAACGATGAAAATCCTTTATTTACATCAAAATCATAAAAAGGGTCATCAAGGTATTTCACCAAAAGTTAAACCACACACCCACATCAAATAAACATTTGAAATTCAGTCATTAACCCCTTTTATAAACCCCATGGAGTTCAATACCTCATTTAAAAACAAGAACAATTTATAAAACATATGTTTCCCCTATTGACTCCTTAAATAGGTTAAAATCTAAATCACATAAGAAAATAAATTTTAATTTCCCCATATTTAATTAATAAGATATTAGCACATTAAAATGGTCCAATTTATCCCTTAAATTAATATAAAACATTTATCCTGAATTTATAAAAATATTCTCTTACCATTCAATCAATCCAACCATCAACCTTAACCTGTTTAAGATAGTAAGCAACTTTTGTTTCCATTTACAACAAAATTCTACCATTTCCAAGAAATTGAACACCCCATGGGAGGGCATTGGTTTAATCTTTTAAATAGAAAATATATCCAATGGAATTTTTAGAAGGACTATGGTATCAATTTAAGGCCCAGAACCATTTATATTAACCAAGGATCAATACACCACACATCATATTTATGAAAAAACTACATACAAATGTATATAAATTATGAATAATTTTGGTAAATCTATCAAACCATTTACTTAATCAATGAATGTTTCTATAACATTTTTATAGACCGATAGCCTTTACAAGGCCAATATACGCCTTATCAGAACCCTTCAGTGTCCAAAAGAGTTCTTCATGAAAACCTAGGCTCTAACCTCACACCAGGAAACAAACATTAATTAATTACAACCAATATTATTAATTAATTAAGAAAAACCCAATTTTGAATCATATAGATAAATACACTATGCATTAACCTCTAATTAAAAATCTATGAAACCTCACGGGAGGTCCACAAATGAATATATACACCATTACTATGAAAATACCTAAGAGGAAATACCATTTCTATGTTTAATTGAATCCAATTTTATGGAAAGTATTTGAAATTTATCCATGGTCCATACCTTTTAAAGACACAATGAAACAACATGTGGAAATAATCCCAGTATCTCCTCAATGTAAGCCAACCAAATTCCCATTAAGAATAGATTATTCCAAAATACTAGGGTGGAATCATAAAAAAACTAAACTGAATAACTCCCAAAATTATTTTGGAGGATGGAAAATATAAAATAAAGTCACTGATGGATAATATGTCACAAAAATTACAGATAATCACTAAAAACACAACCAATATCAATGGGTTGAAGGAGGAAGGTTTAGAGGAACCATGTTCTTTGTGCCCCAAATATGGGAGAAAGGGGTGGAGAAGCATAAAATCATAATGGGGTATTTGTGAAAAATACTCATTTCAATTAAGTTATGTGAATTATCATGGTTTAGTTTCATTGTTATAAATATACTCACCAATAGTGTAACCTCTACATCCTAACACCACATTCCTCACATGGCTAGGTTATACAATTTAACAAATAAATTTCTAAGTATGTGACTCCCACTATCTTAATCTATCATCCCTAGCATAGTTTGGACTTATGTTATTCTAACTGTGCACTAACAACCAAACACCCCGCTCAATCCCTTGTAGAAAAGGTTTCTGGTTTTTCTAAAATTGCGCCATGTCTTAGGCCTTCTTTTACTGAACAAGATTTCCCCTTTATCTCGCATGTTTATCCTAAACCATTCTCTAACTTTTCAAATAAACTATTCTTAGTATTAAATATAATAAAACACTATAATTATCAAGGTTTCACATTGTTTCTCCAAAACCACACCCACCAAAACATTCTCCCTAGCCAGAAGCCCCTAAAAACACCAAAAACATAATTTTTTAAAAAACAATTAAAAAATAAACATTAATTTTAAAGTCTAAATTTAAAAATTATATATGATTTAATTTTAATAATTTTATGAAATTAGTATTTTATCATGAAAAATAAAAAAATAATGATTTTAATCAAAAAAACATTTTGTTTAAACAATTTAAAAGATTAATTTATTTTTTAATGGTTTTATAAGAATTATTATTTTAATAATATATTTATTTTTTAAATAGGAATTAATTGCATATTGAATTTTTATATTAAACCATTATATACTTTTAAAACCTTTTTCTTTTTAAAACATTATTTTCTCATCAATACAGATTTAATTTAAAATTAAATTCTATCACTTCTATGAATAGTATTTAGAAAAATGGATTAAATGCTTTCAATTATAATAATTAATATTATTTAATAAAGTAAAATTAAGATTTTTTCAAAATGAATTGAAAAAACAATAAAAATTAATTACCACATTTATGGTTAAAATTGGATTATCCTGGGTTAATCTATAAATATAAGGGGAAAAATGACATAAAAATATCTAACTCTTATAGGATGGTCATATTTAGAGCTTATCTGACAAAATTTTCGTTAATATTATTTTTTACAGTCTATTTTCATTTTCAAAACATGGGTTCACATTTTTCTTTTCAAAAAATTCAACTATTTCCTCTCTCACACTTATAAAAAGGCATACCATCTTCTCTCCTATTATCACTTAAAACCCCATTTGGTTAGGCCAATACCAGCCCAAATAAATATATTAATTCTCTCCCCACATCTAGGGAACATATTTTTATTAAAAAAACCCTCTTAATAAGGGTGTTGGTTCTATCCTAATGACGTTTTCCAATGAATATTGTGTTTGAACATGTTTAAAGGAAGTCGAGACTTGAGGTAAGGGTTTTTTTGTCTCTATTTTATTTATGGGAGACATATTCCATATTCAACACTTGGTTATTTTCAATGTTTTATATACTTAACAATTTAAATTTTACATAATGAATATAATATTTTTAATGATATTTTATGTTTCTTTTAATGTTATTATTTCATACAGCTTATGATTCAAATGTTACTAAGGATGTGAGGGATATTTTCCTCACTTTTATTTGTGTGACACACATTCCATATTGAAAACATGTTTCCATTGTGTGGTAAATATATTATCCAGGAATTTAAATTATTATTATTCTTAGTAAATTTATGTATACCTAAATTTAGATCTAGGTTTTTTTTCATTCATGGGGATTATGAAACAAATGTTACCAAATTTATAAGGGTTTGATGTTATAATCACATTGTTTATGAGGATTTTTTATGATTAGGATTTAAATGATACGTTATTAACATCTACATATCTATAACATCATGAATTATTTTTTTCCACAAGTTAATTCTAGATAATATATATTATTCATCCATTTTTCTTTATTTGAAAACATAGGATACCAACATATGTTTTTATGGAAAAATTAATTTATTTCCCTCTTCAGTGGAAAATTCTCCCCCTTACATTCTCATGTCTTGAAAAAATAATATTTAATATTATATAATGATTATTTAACTAAATATTTACACATTTTTTACATTTCACCTAATATTTGAAAAGAAACCTTTTGTTATTTTCTGATGAAGAGATATTATAATTTTTACCAAAAATGTGAAAGAAACCTTTATTTTAACATGTATGTCATCAATGGTACTTCAATCTCCCCTACACGCTCAAGGATATTGAGATTTCATTATATAATTACATGTTTTTGTTTAAAAAAGCGTTTTTATTTAATATTTTTGATTTTTTTTATTTTGAATATGTTTTTCAAAAATATAAACTATTTTTTCCTTAGGATAGTTTTAATGACCATTTTAAGGAATTTATATTTTTGAACGACAACATCCATTTGGGTTTCTTATGATTTACTAGGATTATGATCCAATTATACCGCATTCATTCATTATCTCTATGGTTTATGATTATAATTAATATATTTTATAACACCCATTCCTTTTCTATATGTTATGATATGATCAATTTATGGGATTCGTATGTAACCGATTTATTTTCTATGGGTTAATCTATAAAGAAATGTTTACAAAAACCTTTTCCTTTATATGGTTTATGATATGATGAATATTTTATGATCTTATTAAACAATATTATATAAATTATGTGACGGGTGGGATAAATATCTCTGTATAATTCATTAGGTAATGATTAATTTTATATGATCTCAAAAGGTACACATGAGGTTATCATATGCCTGAAAAGAGGGTTCATGGGAGGTTGTCACAACCCCGAAAAGATGGTACACATGAGGTTATCTAAAGACTGAATGAGGGTACATGGGAGGTTATCCAAAGACCAACATAAAGTACATGTAATGTTATCCCAAGATCAAAATATATTACATGGTATGTTATCTCATCCCAAAACCAGGTTCACATGTGGTTATCCAAATTGTAACTTGTTATAAATGTCCCAGTGGGTGGCCTAAACATGAGATTTTATATTCTTATTTGTATAATAAAAATCCTTGTCTTATGTCAATATTATGTTCTAACGGATCATAATATTTTATTTATTTATGATTCATGTCATATGATCTTGATTTATTTGTTCCTCGATTCATTTTTTTGATCTATGTTATACGGGGTATTATTTTTAAATGTTATTCTCTTATTCGAATACCCTTATTCTCATGTTATATTGATATCCACCATATTTACCCTTAGATATCTTATGAATTCACCATTTCTTGTGTTTTCTATCTCTGTGTGATAGATAAAAGTTTTATGTAGGTTTTTTCAGGGAAGTGTACTATGTGGGAAGATATTTATGGAAGATATTGAATATCATTCATGAAATAAAAATATTGTGTATCTATTATCCAAATAAACTAACCCTTTACATTCATTGGACATTTATTTTTGAAATTAATTAAATATTCAATTGAAAAGATGTAAGATATTTGTATGAAATTCTTGGATGTTATTGTTATTATTAGATGAAATATTCAGTTATCTCATGGTACTAGGATGAAGAAACATTTGTGATAAACCTATGGTAAATTGTATGGATAATACATGGTATTGGAAAATGTCCTGGAATTTTAGTGAAGTATGGAAAAGTGGGAAAAATAAATTACAACCATGTTGAGATACTAAAAGTGGTCGTGGCTTAAGAAATGTTGTACATATGGGTAATAACACTGAAAAGGGCCAATTAAGCAAGAAACAATAAAAAACCAGGATCATGAAAACAAGCCTCTCTGGACACACAGTTTTATATTCCAAGGGTAAATTCTTTAAAATTCAAAAAAATTGTGAAACATCATGAGGGGTATGGATATTGTCTATAAAATACCTAGGTTAAGCCTAATGTTTCATATATTGAAAATAAATTACAATGATTTTATATCCCATAAGTTATTTTTCATTGCAATGTGGTTTCCCACTATGACTATTGTTTTTCACACAATAATTTATTGTTTTAGTCAATGCATTGAACCTAAATAATATATGGTAATGCTGAATGCAATGGAAATCAATGATTTTCCTCCTAATAAAATTAATGTTATATGATATGGAATGAAAAATCTCATTTCTATACTCAACAAAACATTCTTATAATATGAATCATGATGAACATACAAATTAAAAAATGAGTGAAAAATATTTTGTTGAGCCCTTCATTAGAAAATTTACTCCTTTTTTCATTAGTTCTAATAATCCACTAGTTTTTTAGAAATGGATTAGGTCTTCTGAAAATATATGTTATATTCTCCAATTTGTGGATAAGGGGAAATTCATTTTTGTTGTCTATTATATGGAAGGTGAAGTCTGTAAATAGTATAATCTTATCAATAATACTAGGAAAAATGAATAAATTGACTCCATGGAGTGGGATGAGTTTAAGATATAATTTTTCAATTACTATTTTCCATGAATTCATTGTATGATAATGGATAACCAATTCCATGATATAATGGATATGTATGATGAATCTATTGGTACCTATTAGGATAATATTAAGACTTGTGATGTACACTTTTGGTATTATTATATAACCTAAAAGTAAGGCTGATTTGCTCTTAAATGGTTTAAAACCAAGTATTCCAAGGGATTTATCTATACGGTAATTCATTAACTATTAATAAATCTTTTGATGTGATATAATGGTGAAAATAGATACTATAGTTACCAATAAATCTCAAGAGTTTGATAAGAAAAGAAAGATATAATTCACATGAAACTCTGAAAACCATATAGAGAAGAAGATAAGATTTCATTCATGCTCGAGTTTTGGATTAAAATATATGTGAAATTTTATTAATGGGACTAATAAATGTTTTAAATTTGAAAATTAAGATCATCGAGAGGATAAATTCCAATATGATGGGAGAAAGTTATCTAATTATAAAAATATAGAAAAAATCTATAGAATACACCTCTAAAACAAAACTATTTCAATTATAAGGAGTGTGGGATTTATTCTGACCAATGATAAAATATAATGGTAAATTATAATGATTAATATAAAAAACCACTTATGCTATGAAATAAAGGTAAATATCACGTGATCACTATTTATGATGATGGTTATGAAACAATGCGGTAAAAGGTAAGCATATCATGCACTCAATATCTAATAATGTCTTATTTGATTCTGGATCTTCCTTCTCTTTTATATCTATCAAATATAAAATTATATCAAAATTACACCCAAATGATTGAATGTTTTATTAGTACTGAAACCCCATTTTGGTATAGTGATCCCATATCAAGTCTATGATTCTTCTCGAGTTGATTTTTTTGGAAATTCTCTACCTAAAAATCTCATTGTTATCCATCTAGTAGAACTGAATATCATCATAGGAGTTGATTTTCATTCTCTACATAAATCACATATCAATTACCCCAGAATAGATGTCATGTTTGGTATTCTAAACCAACCTATTATCATCTATTTTTGAGAAGATAAAATTTAGCTTCCAATATAGTTCACATCCATTGTATGGTTCCATATTCCCATTCAAAAGTGTTGTTTATCTCAAATGTTTTGGGAGAAATTTAATATTGATGATATTCATATTCTTTGAGATTTGTTTTATGTATTTCTAGAATATTTTCCCATTCTTACACCAAACGATTTAGTTGAGTTCTTAATATAGATAATTCCAAGAGATAAAACTAATTTTTTGACTCTCTATATAATGGAACCAATTGAGTTTTAGGAACTGAATAAGAAACTCTTAGAGAATATTGACAAGGGATTTATACAGCCAAGTATGTCAACTTGGGGTGCACCTATTTTTTTTATGAAGATTGATGGAACAAGGTTACTATGCATTGATTATCAAGAATTGAATAATATCACAATCAATAATATTTATACCCTACCCCATATTGATGACTTGTTTGATCAATTTTGGATATCTCAATATTATTCAATGATTGACCATCTCTTTGAATATCAACAATTTAGGGCTAGAAAGAAGGATATACCTAAGATAACAATTTTTACAGGTTATGGACACTATAAAAATATAGTTATTCCAATTGATATTACTAATCATCACACCATCTTCATGTATTTAATGAATATATTCTTTCAAGGATACATTGATCAATTTTTCTTATTCATTAATGATGATATTCTTATAAATTCAAAGATAATTTAAGAGAAATAATATCATTTTAGGATTGTTTTGATGGCCCCAAGGATGGAAATATTTTATTCAAAATATAATAAGGGTGATTTTTTCTTCAAAATGTTTCATTTTGCATCATATAATATCAGGATATGGTATATCCGTGGATCCATCAAAGACAATGGCTATTAAATGTTGGCTTAGACCGTCCATAGTGACTGAGATCCATAGTTTTCCTATTTTTCATGGATATTATTGATGATTTGTGGAATATTTATCATGGATTCCCAATCCACACACCAATTAAAACTACAACGGATTTTAGTTCCTTTGGATAGATGAATATGGGGAAACATTCAAGGTACTTAAAAGAATGTTGGTTAATAGAACCATTCTTTCATTTCTCTATATTGGACAAGTTTCTGTAATCAATAGTGATGAATCTAATAAGGGATTGGGATAATACCTCATATTGATTGATAAGGTGATATATTATGCCTCATGGAACTTGAAGCTTCGTAACCAAAATTTCCCTACCCATGATTTTGAGTTAACAATGGTAATTTTTTAATTAATCGTATGGATGCATTATATTTATATAGAAAAGTCTAATATATAAAATGGGGATAAAAGTTTGAATTATATAATCACGTTGAGGTAGTTGAAAATGATCCAAATATGTGGGATGGAGCTAATTAATTATTATGATTTCTCAATACATTATCACCTTGGGAAAGCGAACAAGGAGGATTATACTTTGAGTCAAAAGCATTGTACTAGTTTATTTATGAATAGGTTCACAAAATATTCAATTTATATTTTTATTTTTAAATGATGGATTTAAAAATATAAAATTAAGGGGAGAAATTTTATATTACTTAAAATGATTTTCCAATAATATATCCATGTGAAGATTAGAGAGGCATATAAGGATGAATTAGAGATGCAAAAGAAAGTTGGAAATTTTCCAGAGGTTTTCCATGATTATGTTTGAATGATAAGATTCAAGAACTATGTATGGGTTCTATCCATGAACGATTTTATGAATAATATGTTTGAGGATGCTCATATTTATTCATTATATACTCATTATATATGTATAAATATTAATATAAATATAAAAGAATTTTTATGATGGGATTATATGAATGGAGGTATTGTATAGTTTTTTTTCTTTATTTTTGGTATTCCATGGAGTTAAGGAAAAGATATATAAATCCTAGGGGATGTTACAAACACTACCCATACCAGAAAAGAAATCATAAATTGTAAGTGTGGATTTTGTTTTCCGACTCCCCAAAACAAATAAATTGAATAATGTTATATGGGTTGTTAATGATATCCTTAAAATGATAACAAACATCATCGCTATTACCGATGATTTCTCTATAGATAATCCTTATAAGATATATGTTAAGTAAGTGGAATTTTTGAAGTGAGTACCTCATTTCATTGTGTCTAATATTATTCCAAACTATACCTTGATTTTCTGGGGAAATCTTGAATAGGCTCTAAATATAGGGATAAATTTCAACATTGCGTATTATTCTCACAATAGTGGTAACACTAAGAGAAAAATTGAAACCATAAAGGATATGTTTATATCATGTTTTAAATATTTTAACTGTGATTGTGATCAACACCTTCCTCTAGTCGAGTATTATTACAACAATAGATTTCCCTCATGAAATATGATGGCTCCTTATGAAGCCCTATAGGTAAGGAACTATAGATTTCCAACATGCTTGGATAATGTTGGAGAAATAATGCTATTAGGAACTGATCTAGCTGAGGAAATGGTACATAAAGTTAAATCCATTCAATGATACATAAAGAAAACTCAGATTTGATATAAATTAATATTGAAACTTGTGACTGTGATCTAGAGTTTTATGTTGGTGATAATGACTTATTTTAAACTTCTTCATAGAAGAAGGTTATGAAATTAATAATGAAGATAATGATGTGCCTCAGTTATATTTTCACTTTTGATATTCATGATCAATTAAATATTTTTACTTATCACTAGGTATAATCATTGATCCTCTCTCATGTCCACAATGTTTTTCAGGCATATCTCTTAAATAATTACATAAACTTTCCTCCCTATTTTACATATTAACATTTTATTACTGGAAATTTAGGCTATAGCCATGGTTTGAAATAGTGGATATAAGACCAAAAAATGAGGCTATATGTTATAGCCATGGTTCAATGGATCATTTCTAGTATTTTTTTGGCAATAGGGAAAGACCTATAGCCATAGTTTGAAACTATCAGAGAACATTAATCCAAACTGTGCCAATTGACATGGTTCAAAACCCTGGATATATGGATTTAACCATGGTATAAAAATATGGAAAAAGGACTACATCCATGGTTCAAAACCATGGATATAGGCCTTCCCATTTCATAAAAAACACCCCCTTGAACACCCCCATACCCCCTAGATTGGCCCTTATATCCCCCCCATACCCACAGGCCCCATAAATGGCCCATTGCACCACCCATAGACTTCCCCCTTTAACCACCTTGAACACCCCCTCCCCCCTTCACCACTATTCCCCCTGGACAGCCCCGTTGACCCCCCCCCCCCCACCCCATGCCCCTAGGATAACCACCTTTCACCCCCCCCAGACATCCTCGTGCACCCCTTGAATACCCCATGCACCCTCATTCCCCCTGGACATCCCCTTGCACCCCCCTAGATGGCCCCCTTTCAACTGCCTTTAACACCTCCTACACCCCCATGCCCCCTGAATAACCCCCTTACACCACCTAGACAGCCCCATTGCACCACCCCCTGCACCCCCATGCCCCCTAGACATCCCCCTTTCACCCACATGAACACCCCCTCCATCCTCATTCCATTGACCCCCCATCTTAAACAACCCCTTCCCCCAGACACCCCCTACACACCCATACCCCCTTGAACCCCCTCCTGAACACCCCCTTTAAAACCCCTTGGATAGCCCCCTTGCCCCCCTGAACAACCCCTAACACCCCCTACAGTAACCCCCCCTATAAAGTCCCCTTCCACCCCCATGAACACCCCTTGCACCACCACCCTATAGAAGCTCACCCTCGACAACTAGACAACCACCGACCCCCCCCCCCCTCCTGGACACACCCCTCTGACCTGGACACCCCCTGGACACCCACCCCCCCAACACGGACACCCCCTCCCTCTTAGAAACCCCTGGTAACCCCCCTCATGGACACCCCCTGGGACATCCCCCTCCCCCCTCCCAAACCCCCTCTCTTAGACACCCCCTGGACACCCCCATTGAATAACCCCTGCACACCCATGCCCCCTCCCCCTGGACACCCTCATGGAAATCCCCCTTTTACCCCAATTAACACCCCCTTGCAACCCCTGCACACCCATGCCACCCCTTCTGGACACCCCCTCCCACCAAGACATCCCCCTCTTGGACAGCCCTCTTACATCCCTTGAAGTAGTCCCCTTGTACCCCATTGAACACCCCCTTGCAGCCCCCCCCCCCCTGCAGTAGCTCACCTCTCCTAGATAGCACCTCCCCCCCCCCTAAACAACCCCACACCTATATTATCCCCCCTCCTAGATAGCCCCCCTCCCTCGGACACCCTCCCTTTCACCCCGAGGATAGCCCGTTGATAACCCTCTTCATGGTAAAAACCTAACATATATCTATTTAGAAATTGGAAAAAATTACTATCAATTTTTTCATAGGGTTATTAAAATTGGAGTAAAGATATGATTCCTTATGTTGGATTGTGGATTGGTTTTAAAAGTCATCTCACATCATACATATTCGTGATTCCAATATGGTGGAAGACTGAACAAACTTTTTGGTGCAATAGTGTGGATCCTAGGTTGATATCTTGTTTCATGGCATCCAATTAAAATTTTTAAAGGATGAATGACCATAAAATAATTCACTACATGAGGCATTACCTCTCATGTGCCAATTTATCCATGTTAAGATCCATTTAACTCATTCAATTCATTAAGTTAACCCTGCACCCCTCCCCCCTGAACATCCCCCTATAACACCCCCTACAGACGCATGCCCCCTTGCACCCCCCTCCCCCTATAAGAAACCCCCTTCCCCATGCCCCCTCTCCCTTGAACCCCTCACCTACCCCTTCACCACCCCTTCCCCTCCCCCCAGAACATGCCCTACACCCTACCCCATCCCCTTGCAAAAGCACCCATCACACCCACATCCCCCCCTGCACACCCCTTGGAACCCCCTGCACCCATCCCCCTCCCCCTTGCACCCCTTCCCCTCCCCCAGCACACACCCCATCCCCCCTCACCCCGCACACTCCCTACCCCCCTTCCCCAATACACACCCCTTTCCCACCCCACCCCTTCCCACCCCACCCCCCTACAAACACCCCCCCCCTTCACACCCCCTCCCCTGGACACTACACACCCCCCAAAGCACACCCCCATGCCCACCCCCCTGCACCCTACCCTACCCTTGCAAAAGAACCCATCACCCCATACACACCCCTTATACCACCCCCACACACACCCACCACACCCTCCCCCTACCCCCATCACACCCGCCTACCCACCCCATGCTACCCTTACAACAAAACCCATCAACACCCCCCCCCCCGATAGCCTGATTTTTTGGTCCTTTGAAGGGGTATTGTTATTGAGGTTTGCTGATAGGTCCTTTTTGGATCAGCAGTTGAGTATTGGGGTATGGGAAGCCATATGAGCCATATATTAGAAGCCATAGGGTGGGCAGAGCACTATTTACTATCATTGGCTGGCATGGATGATCTATGGTGATTCGAGAGTTAGTGGAAATGTATATTTCATATTGGAATTTAGGGATTAGAAGGTCGGCCACATCTTGTCATTGCATTTAGTGATGGATAGAATAGGGGATACATAGGGAAGATTTTTGGTTTGTAAGTTCAATGATAATGGTACTCCAATTGTGGGGAGAATCATATTAGTTTTGGGCTACTTACCCTCATGTCATATGGTTTTCTGTTGCAGTGACGTCGATCATTGAACTATTGAGGTGAAAAAGCGATGATAGTGTGTGATAAGATCCTACCTTTTCTAGTTACTTGGGTAGTGCTAGATTTTAATAACTGATGTGGTGTTGAGTGGATTTAGTGAATTGGAATCTGGATCAAGATGGGTTTTTAGTGATATACGGGTGAATCACATCAGAGGTGAGTCGGTTCTTAGAGTGGGAGCATAATGGAAGAAGAAAATAGTTGGTGATCCAACCATGAAATTACACTGGGATTCTGTGATCAGACATAGGTGTAGGCATTATATGATCTCATAATGCCTCAAGAGGTTAACTAATCTTGATTGAGAGATGTGATAACACACCATCAGGTGAAACCAGGAAATTTTAGGAAAATTCAACCAGAGGAGAACAGACTGGTGGTTTCGTGGGGTTGGATGCAGTGACCTAAAAACCATATTGAGATCATTTTTCAAAATACAGTTACCAGGTTGATAAACTGCTAGAAGATAATTCTCAGTTGGATATTCATGTGGTTAGAAGCACCATGGTGTTTAGTCAGCCTTCACGATAAGATTAGTACGGTGGAGAAAACCACAAGATTTAGGATGAATCAGTTGAAGACACCGAGGAGTGTCTAGATATATGGGTGTAGTGGGAGCCTTCTTGGTGTTAGTATTTATAGCAAGTGGGTGGATCGACTTCTGGTGAAAAGCATTCCTTGATGTTTGGAATTGTGTAAAATAAACATGCTTAGAATTTAGAGATGGATAATAGTGAGTTCTCAAGGAATTAAAAACCTTAGTAGTTTGTGAAACAAGTTTTGACGAACATTAAGGCTTCTTGGGGATGAGAAGTGTTATGGTTGGGAGTTTTTAATAACCAAAATGTTTCCAATTCATTATTTTTTTGTAGAAAATATTTGTTTTTAATATGAATATTTTGTTCTTTCGTAAATTGGAATTTGGACAAGAAATTTGAACATTAGATGTTCCTAAATGATATTTTTTGTTTTGGGTTTAGTCACCTATTGGAAGCTCTAAGGTTTGGGTGGAATTTATTGGATATTCAAGGTGAAAAATAACTGAAATTTATTCTATATTACCCTTTAATGTTGTGACCCATCAGGTTTAATATTTGAGTGGGGTTGGTTGAGGGGTAAAACCCCTATCTTGAACATTTCTAGATGTGAAACATAGTTCAAGCCATGAAATTATCAGGGGTACGGATTTATGGTGTGAAACCCCTGGTGACACCGTGAATCATGCCTATGAGGATTTATTTTAATAGTTTAAATTTTGTTTTTTCTATGTCAAGTGTTTTATATTGATGTTACTGAAGAAAGTGTCATGTTTTCAAGGCCAGTTGTTTGTGTTTAATTGAATGAAAATAAATATTTTCTTTATGTTTTATATTTTTATGAGAATGATTAGTTCATGTTTTCTCCAAATGATGGCACTATCATCTCTAATGTGAAGTAAATTTCATTTTCTTCTATTGAGTTGTCTGAAACATTCAACTAGTCTACGTGTTAGGTTAAGAGTAATCTTGTAAAACATGTGAAAATTTCATTTCAAAGAGCCACAACAAATATTCATAAAATATACACATTATATAATAATGAAAACATGTTTTTAAAATACTCAAGTAATTATAGAATTCAAATTAAAGGGTTGGGTATAAGTAACTTACCTCAACCTCAAGGTGTACTTCTTTTGAAAATGACAACTTGAATCTTCATTTTTTTCCACTTCCAAGCATATGAAGCTTTACATAAATGTAAGGTAACCTAGCTCATATGCACATATTTCATGTCCAAATTTCCACAAGGGGTCCTTAGATAAATGATTATACTAGCATATTGTCATGATCCGCCTTCACCAAGATGAGAGATGGGACAACAGGTTGCCATTCCTTTCCTTCTTTAAGTTGAAGGAGAGATTATGACCCCTGAGACCCACCTTCAATTGGTCCCGGAGTTGAAACTAGCACCAAGGGTATAGAATCACAGAATATATGTAAGGCATTACCCTTTTTCTTTATTAGGATAGGGAGATAAGATAGTGAATCCCAACATCGAAAAAACTAGAGGTAAAAGTAAAGTTGAAGAAAACCCATACCCATATGCATGTTACAATGTAAATACCACAAGTACAAGGAGACTAAAAAGGTAAAGTACCAAAGAAAAGAAAAACAAATACTGAAACTGTATCAATGTTCGAGCTAGTATGGCCCAGCATGACCCCTGAAGTCCTCCTAGAAACCTGAAAGTAGTTATATATATGTAAGGTGAGCATAAAAGTATACTTAGTAAGGAAAACCAAAGACTCTCGTGCACAAGTGGGGAGGCATTCTAATGCCCTGTGAGAAAAGAGACAATAAAATCACTCTGCAAGGAAAACTATCCACCCAAGACTCACCAAGGGACACTCCCCAAATAACACAAGTCAAATAAAGTATAGTAATAACACATTGATATTTGGGTACCCTATGCCACTTTCCCACTGGTTATTGAAGACATCCTACGCATCGAACCAATCCCACCATTCTAATCGAAGTCCCACTGCCACACCCCACTCGCACACACCTAGGACACTACCACACATCCCACCCACAAACACCTGGGCCACAACCACCACGCGTAACCATGCCCGCAAACACCAGGGCTAGAACACCACTGCCACGCCTGAAGACAACAAGGCCTCATCCAAAAGATTCTTATGAGACAACCTGTGCGCACACACCTGGGCCTACTACCAAAGCTACCCTTCGCAAAGAATATTGGGCTATAATGGAACTCAGGCCATCATAGCCTGCCTAAAGAGTCTTCGGCTATTCTGGAAAGGGAGCATAAAAGGAGTTAATAACTAGCCACTCATAGGAGTGTTGGAAAAAACACCCTCCCCCAAGAAATGGGGGTGTTCGGCACTAAGTTCTCAACTTGGGTGGGGCGCGAATAAGAAACATAAGAGCTATAATTATATGTATAGGAAATAAGCACTCATCCCAACCTAGGGTTTTCGAAGCCAACCTAAGCACAAACACCCTGTTACTATTCATTCATAAAAGAATAGCACGTCACTCACAGCCAAGTCACAACTCATTCCCAAAACCAATTTCCCATTTTAACCATTCTTTCTTCCACATTCAAGTGATCCCATTTATTTAGTCCTACACTACTAGGAAACTAAAAGGCATAACCAAAATCCAGAGAAAGAGAAATAGCCAAACAACAATTTAAGCATTCACACCTGGTTCTCTTATAAAGTCACAACAATGAAGGGTTTAGTGAGATCCCTCAAAGTACTGGAACCAACCCAAGCCTCGAGATATATCTCCACACCACTTAAAATTAACAACAAACAATCATTCCACAACATAGGATCCCATCCTCACCCACATATCCCTATGAGCATGAAATAGTACAACACAACGAATGCCACAACACAATAGGGAAACTATTAGGTTCAAGCACAACATTCACTATGTTTTCTTCTTTTTGTTTGGTTAATGGGGGTTATCAGACAAGGTTTTTTGTTCAGTGGACATTCATTTAATTGGCCAAGTTTACGTGATTAACCAAATTCTCATGTTGGATCCATTCAATCATCACAGAAGATGGTGGTTCACTAATGCACAATGAAAGTCCACCAACGGCTGTGACTTTCAGTGCACATAGGCCCGCAAAATTTACAACATAAATAATCAGGGGTAAGGAAAAATGCAATAGAACATAGATCACACCCACCTTCATTATTTAAAGTCTTGTTGTTATCTTTATTTACGTTTGGTATCATCCATCCTGCAGAAACAAAAGCGCACCCACCCCGCATGATACACAGTAAGGAGAAACGAAGGAAAACCCCTACCTGGTTGATCAAGGAATAAAGTTCTTCTCCATACGCCAGGAACTAGGGATGCGCGACTTGCTAGGGAGGAACGTCGGGGAATCCAAGGGTGAGTAGAAAAGATTTGGTATAGGCGCACCACTTGCCTCGGGAAGGGGAACTCCAAATGCACCAGGAAGAAAGAAGACCAGCCAAGAGGAAAAGAAAAAGAAGAAGAAGAAATTCCCATGCGATATAAGGATGAGATCCTGTTGTCATGAGATATGGAATTTTTAATGGCTATAAATTCAGATCATGGTTTCACCACGTGGTTGGGTGGTTACACACGACTGAATTAATTGTTATTTAATAAATCTCATCGAGAAAAGGTGGTAACAGCTATGACATTTAAAGGTTTTTATATAAATAGAGGGGCATGTTATGGAGACACGCATCTGGGTCCGTTGGGGGTCGCCCCGTTGTTAGGAATTTGAAAATTGATAATGGTATTAAAAGAAAACGTCCTTGAACCACTTCAAAAAGGTTAAAAGGGATAAAAGTGGTGTTATGGGAAAAGATGTAGAAGAAAAACTCGACAAGGCTATGTGACACCGACCAGTGGCACACCAATGGGTCGTGTCGATCAGTCGCACCGTTCAGTGGTGCAGCGATCGGTCACACCGATCATGTCCCGTCAGTCATCCACACACCAAAATGACTTCCTACCACCTAGGCACCACCTTAGGATCCAGAATTTGGCAAAGGTATGGGCCATGAGGGTCTGGTCCATTATATTAGATACCTCTCAAACTATTCTTACCCTCGGGAATCAAAACCAGACCAAAAGAAAAGAGGTGGTCCGATAAACCACCCATAAAGATACCTCTCATGAGTGAACCTCTCCCACATATAGGAACACCTCCCCCTTAAACATCCATACAATAGTAAAGGGGTCAATTTGTCTAATCATATGGTTTAAGGAGTTTTTTCTTCCATGTCAAGATACTATCTGTTTTGGGCAGCACTGACTCGTGCGCACGGGTTTAAACACATCCACATTAACGCGTATTGATGAGGGATCGGGTCCTCCCCTCCCTGTAGTCAAGAATTTTCACCTGCATCCAGAGAATAAGGAAAACCAGACATTACATAGTAACCAAGGTAAGGTGTTCCATCACAAACACGTATAACAGAACAAAACTCAAAACAACTCTGGGTACTGGGCGCGCATCTGTGCCTCCCATTCCCAGGTACTTTATTCCAGCCCACCATGTCTCCACAACATGCGAACTAGAGGAATGATTCATCCACATAGCACCTTCTCCTCACGATCCTTGATCCTTACTGGTCTTTCCACAAAAGTCAGCTCATCCTCGATATCCATCTTTCCCCAGTCGAGGACGTTTTAAACGCAGTGAACATAACATCGGAGTTGTGACACATGGAAGACGTCATGTATCTTCAGTAGCGGTGGTGGTAGCACTAGCTGATAATCCACTTCTCCCACCTTCCATAGCACTTTGAATGGTTCGATGAACCTCGAAGAGAGCTTACCCCCCTGTTGAATCTCTGTTGCCCACACCAAGGGGAGCCCTTTAAGAATACGTGTTCCCCGACCCCGAACTCCAAGGGTCTCCTCCTATTATTGGCATATGACTTCTACCGATCCTGAGCCGCATTCATCCTCTCTCGTATAAGCTGAATCTTTTCCGTCATTATCTGCACAACCTCCGGGCCAAGCCCACTTGTTTCCCCAACCTCGGTCCAGCACATGGGTGAGCGACATGGCCTTCCATAAAAGGCTTTGAACGGAGCCATGCCAAAGGTAGAGTGATAGTTATTATTGTAGGAAAACTCTACCAGAAGAAAGTGTCATACCCACGATCCCCCAAAGTCCATAATACATGCCCGTAGCATATCCTCCATTATTTGGATGGTGCGCTCTGTCTGCCCATCTGTTTGGGGGTGGAAAGCAGTGCTAACACGTAGCTGGGTGCCAAAAGCATGATGCAATCCCCTCAAGACTCGTGAGGTAAACCGTGCATCCCTATCTGATCATATGAGCCTCGAAACTCCTTGAAACAGGACCACCTCATCCACGTACCTCTGTGCTAAGGAATCTACTGTACCTGACTCCATGACTGCCAGAAAGTGAGCAGATTTCGTCAACCGGTCCACCACTACCTAGATAGAGTCGAAGCCTCCTGCACCTTGGGTAGCCCTGTGACGAAATCCATTGAGATATCGTCCCACTCCCAATAGGGTAAATAAAAAGTTTGTAACAGACCGCCTAGAACATGGTGTTCAGCCTTCACCTACTGACACACTAGGCACCTGGCCACAAATCTACCACCACCTTCTTTACCCCAGGCCACAAGAACTGACCCTTCAAACCCCAGTACATCTTGGAAATTCTAGGATGCACTGCTAGGGGTGAGTTGTGGAACTCACCAAGAACCCTCTCACACATCGCCTCTGGAACAAACAATTTTCCTCGGAAAAGAATCTGATTCTAACTATCCTTCGTCCACCCTTTCGGATCATCGCCTTGGTTAACCTGAAAACACATCACTTCACTCTCTATGTCTCCCCACTAAGACTCCTATATATTCCATTCTAGAGAAGACTTCACTTTCATATGATATAGGGAACCTATACCACCATCCATCCTCGCATCGAGGTGCAGGGCAGCTAAATCCTCCATCGGCTTCCATGCATCTACCGACTCTCGAACCACATCCTTTTGTGACTTCCTGCTCAAGGAATTGGCTACCACATTCCCTTTTCCGGAGGTGTAGGAAATCTCAAAGTCGCAGTCCCGAAGGAACTCCATCCAACTTTTCTACCGTAAGTTCACGTCCCACTTGGAGAAGATATACTTCAAGATTTTGTGATCCGTGAAGACCATGAGGCACTCCCCGATGTGGTAATTCCTCCACAACTTTAGGGAAAAAACAACCACCGCAAGCTCCAGGTTTTGGGTGGCATAATTATGCTCATGAGGATGTATCTATCTAGAACCATAAGAGATCACCCCTTGTCGTTGCATCAGCACACACCCAAGGCCTTTTCCTGAAGCATCACAGAACACCTCATACGGTGCCCCTTCTTCTGGCAACCTCAACACTGGGGAACTCGCCAACTTATCCTTCAGATAGCTGAAGGCTGCTTCACACTTCCCATTACAGAAGAAAGCCTAGTCCTTCTTGGTTAATGCTGTCAAAGGTGATGCAACTCAGGAGAACATGGGTATGAACCTCCGGTTGTAACCTACTAGTCCAAGGATTCTACGAACCTCTGCCATGTTCATGGGTGGTGCCCATGAAACAATTACCTCGACCTCTGATGGGTCTATCTCTATTCTCTGGTCGGACACCACGTGCCAAAGGAAGTGGACTTCTCGCACTCAGAACCTTCACATGGACAACTTTCCATATTGTTGGTGCTGTCAGAGGACCTCTAAAACCATCCGTAGGTGCTCAGTGTAATCCTCCTCTGACCTCTAGTAGATTAGGATGTCATCAACAAACATGACTACAAACATATCCGAGTATTCCTAGAAGACAGAGTTCATGAGTCCCATGAACATAGCTGGAGAATTTGTAATTCCTAACAACATGACCACAAACTCAAAGTGCCCATATCTGCATATAATGGTAGTCTTCGAGACTTCACCTTCCTTAACCCTCAACAGGTGATATCCCGATTGCAGGTCAATTTTGGAGAACCACTCTGCCACTTTTAATTGGTCGAAAAGGTCGTCTATCCTCGGGAGAGGGTAACGGTTCTTGACAGTTACCTGATTCAGTCTCCCATAGTCTACTCACTGCCTGAGACCACCATCTACCTTCTTTTCGAATAAGACTAGAGCACCCCATGGTGACGCACTTGGTCGAAAAAACCCTTCTTCATCAGATTTTCAATATGAATCTCCAACTCCCGCAACTCGGAAGGTTCCATCTAGTAGGGAGCCATAAAAATTAGACGGGCTCCAGGTTGCAAGTATATCCCGAACTCAGCATCACGTCGAGGGGGTAGAGTTGACACCTCCTCAGGGAAGACGTCCATAAACTCACTGAAAACCCCTGGAACTTCCACCATTTATACATCCACCGACTCCACTAATAGCTCAGCTAATAAGGAAAGGAGGGCTTTATTCACCTGCTACTTTTCTGGAAACCCTGCTCATCGATGAAAGTTACAAGTCAGCCGCCCAAATCTGAAAACACGACCCTTCCTCGGAAGAAGTCAGTGATGTCACATGAAGAGAACAACCAGTCGACGCCTAGGATGACATAAAAAGGTTCTATCTTCAATAGTAGAAGATCCCTAATAGACTGATGTGGCCCTATCATCAGTCTACACCCTCGGGAAACAGAGAACAATTTGGTCTTTCCTCTGACTGGTGTACTAAATACCAGGGGCACTGGATGTCTCTCAGCATCTATACCCAGAGCACGGACCATACTGGGTGCAACAAAGGAGTGTGAAGCTCCTGTATCCAACAAGGAATATAAAAGAGTACTAAACAAGCTGATCATACCTCAAATGACTTCTGGACCTACTAGAAATGTTGCCTCTGCGGTGTGATACTATCCATGCCCAGCTCCCCTGCCTCTCGGCTGTCAGCTGATTCCCTGACCATGCCCTGGAAATGTCCCCTGAGGGGCATCCTCAGGTCGACCTCCTCCTGCAATGCTTTCCATCAGAGGATCAAGAGCTTGTTTCCCCTGTTGCTGCTGCTAAAAGGGTCTAGCTGGAAACAACTGTTGCTGAGGTGGGCACTGAAACTACCCACCCTCTCTGTACTATACTCTGTATGGGCATTGATTCTGAAGGTTCCCAAGGATTCCACAGATGAAGCATCTCTGCCCTGGGCCTGAAAGGAATGGGCGAGGGCCAGGAGATCAGAACTGGAACTACTGAGGTCTGTTTTCCTGCTGGTAAAAACCTAGAGGGCCCTGATGCTGACGGCCTTCCCCTTCGATGAGCCCAACTAGATTCCCTATCATGATACACCTCCCAGCATGTGCATCCTCTCAAACAATTCAAACTTCTTCTGGACCTCCAAGTACATCGGTAGGGTAAAGGGAGTAACCACATACTGAAAAGAAGGTCAGAGTGCCTCCTCCAAACGTCTCGCCTGAGACTCCTCGTCTGGAAAGAGGTCCAGAGAAAAGAGAAGGAGATCCTTGAAATTGATCCCCAATTCTCTCACTTACATGCTCCCCTACTGGAGGGAGAGTAGGCCCTGCCTCTCCTCAGCCTTTATCATGGAAGAGAGGAATTCCGCTCGGAACACCTTCTCGAAGTCAGCCCACATCACCTCATCCTCCCTATTCTCCCCAAGATAAAGTGGCCCCCACTGACATGCTGCTCCGCACATCTAGCTCATAGCCAGAGGAACCCTGTACTCTGTCGGAGCCCGGATCAAGCTGAAATCTATCACCAGCTCCCCTAGCCAGCTCTCTATCTCCATGTCTGAGATGCTTCCCTCGTACTTCCTGAGGGTCTGCCACTGAAAGGCATGAAGTATCCTCTAACATTGATCGTCTTCCTCTTCTCGGTCAGCCCTCTGTCGATCATCCATGTCAACCTCCTAGGCCTCGATCACCCACACTACCTGTGGTCATCTCCCAGGTTCCATAGCTGCAAGGTAAATAAAGAATGCCTAAGCCCGAGTAGTGTAGAATATTGTTCTTAAATTTTCTTAGACTTATCATTAATTTTAAATTCCAAAAATACCCATGAAACTCAAGAACACAAGTAATTATGATGCATGTACCTTCCCTAGGTTCTCTACCCTGTAATCAGTGTAGCCTCACTTGGTAGTTTGGTAGGCCCAGAGTCCTTACATCAGATCACAGGGGGGGCTAAAATCTTGTGTCCTAGTCAGTCTTCCCTGACCTAATTCATGCACCAAGATCATCCAAAACTATTTCCCTACCATCCCATGCAATCCTCACTGTGCCTAAATCTCTCAACCTATGCCTATGATACCATTCTATCATGACCCGCCTTCACCGAGATGAGATAAGGGACAAAAAATTTCCATGCCCTTCCTTCTTCAAGTTGAAGGAGGGATAATGACCACCGCGACCCGCCTTCAATAGGTCCTGGAGTGGAAACTAGCACCATGGGTATAGAATCACACACAAGATGGAATGAATTACATTTTTTCTTTATTAGGATCAGGAGTTATGATAGTGAATCCCAACAACGCCAAAAATAGAGGTAAAAGTAAAGCCTAAGAAAAACCATACCCATATGCATGTTACAATGTAATACCACAAGTACAAGGATACAAAAAAGGTAAAGTACCATAGAAAAGAAAAACAATTACTGCAACTATCCCAACGTCTGAGCTAGTATGGCCCAACACGATCCTTGAATTCCTCCTGGAAACCTGAAAGCAGTTTTATATACGTAGGGTGAGCATACAAGTATAATTAGTAAGGAAAACCAAAGACTCTCGTGCACAAGTGGGGATGCATTCTAATTCCCTGTGAGAAAAGAGACAACCAAAGCACCTAGTAAGTAAAACTATCCACCCAAGCCTCACCAAGGAACACTCCCCAAATAACACAAGTCAAGTAAAGTATAGTAATAAAAAATAGATGTTTGGGGTACCCCACGTCACTTTCCCACTGATTATTGAATACATCCTACGCATCGAACCAATCCCGCCATTCTCATTGCAGTCCCACTTCCACACCCCGCCCACACACACCTGGGACACTACCACACATACCACCCGCAAACACCTGGGTTACAACCACCACACGTAACCACGCCCGCAAACACCTGGGATAGAACAACCACTTCCACACCCGAAGACATTGGGGCCTCATCCCGAAGATTATTGGGAAACAACCTGCCCGCACACACCTAGGACAACTACCACAGCTACCCTGGCCGAAGAATCTTGGGCTAAAATGGACCTCAAGACGTCACAGCCTGCCTGATGAATCTTGGGATATTCGGGAAAGGGTGCAGAAAAAGTTCTTATTACCATCCACTCATATGAGTGTTGGGAAAAACACCCTCCCCCATGAAATGGGGGTGTTCGACACTAAGTGCTCAACTTGGGTGGGGTGCGAATAAGAAACATAAGAACTACAATTTTATTTATAGGTAACAAGTACTCATCCCAACCAAGGGTTTCTGAATCCAACCTAAGTAAAAACATCCTATTACTATTCATTCATAAAAGAACATCACAATACTCACTACCAAGTCACGACTCATTCCCAAAACCAATTTCCCATTTTAACCATTTTTGTTTTCTTGTTCAAGTGATCCCATTTAAGTGAATCCTATACTACTGGGAAACTAATAGGCATAACCACAATCCAGAGAAAGAGAAATAGTCAAACAACAATTTAAGCATTTACACCCGGTTCTCTTGTAAATTCCCATAACAATGGGATCAGTGAGATCCCTCAAAGTACTGGAACCAAACCAAGCCTCAAGATACAGCCCCACACCACTTCAAATTCACAACCAACAACCATGCCACAACGGAGGATCCCATACTCACCCACATCGTCCCATGAGAATCAAACAGTACAACACACCTACTACCATAACACAGTAGGGAAACTTCTAGGTTCAAGCACAACATTCACTAAGTTTTATTCATTCTGTTTGGCTAACCGGGGTGGTCACACAAGGTTTGTTTTTTATGGGATGTTCATTTAATCGGACAAGTTTATGTGACTAACCAAATTCTCATGTTGGATCCATTCAATCATCACAGAAGATGGTGGTTCATTAATGAACAAAGAAATACCACCAATGACCATGATTTTCAGTGGGCATTGGCCCACAAAATTCACAACATAAATAATCAAGGGTAAGGAAAAAAGAAACAGAATATCGATCACACCCCACCTTAATAATGTAATGTCCGTTTGTTATCTTCATTAACGTTTGGTTTCATCCATCCCGCAGAAACAAAAGCGCACCCACCTCGTATGATACACAGTAAGGAGAGACGAAGGAAAACCCATACCAGGTTGATCAAGGATCGTAGTTCTTCTCCACGCACAAAGAACTGGGGATGTGCGACTTTTTGGGGAGGAACATCGGGGATGAAAAGTGTGGCTAGAAAAGCTTCGGTACAGGTGCACCACTTACCATGGGAAGGGGAACTCCAAACCCACCAGGAAGAAAGAAGACCAGCCAAGAGGAAAATGGAAATAAGAAGAAGAAATTCCCGTGCGATATAAGGATGAGATCTTGTTGTCACAGGATATTGAATTTTGAATGGTTATAAAGTTGGATCATGGTTTCAGCAAGCGGTTGGGTGGTTACACATGACTGAATTAATTGTTATATAATAACTCTCAACGGGAGAATGTGGTAACAGCTGTGACATTTAAAGGTTTTTTTATAAACTGAGGGGCACGTTACGTGGATGAACAGTTGGGTCTGTTGGGGGTCACCCCACTCTTAGTAATTTGAACATTGATTATGGGCTTAAAATAAAATGGCCTTGAACCAATTCAAAAAATTTAAAAAGGGATAAAAGTGTCATTACGGGAAAAGATATAGAAGAAACACTCGACAAGGCTGTGTGACACCGACTGGTCGCACCTATCACTAGCACACCGACCGGTCTCACCGATCAGTCGCACCGCTCGGTGGCACACAGATCGGTCGCGTCGATCGGTCGCACTGATCATGTCCCTTCGGTCGGTTGCACACGAAAATGGTGTCCTACCACCGAGGCGCCACCTTAGGATCCGGAATTTGGCAAAGGGATGGGCCATTACACATATACCCCTTTACACTTACCCATGTATGCATTTTTCATATCTATATATAAGCACACCTAGCTCCAATATATATATTAATACTTCCATGAGTCAATATATATAAAGGGGGAACTTCTATATGTATACACCTACCTACGCATACACATGTAAGACCTCATAAGTAGTAACTGGAATCCACCTCAACGACATCTAGAAAGAACTAAAAAATATAAAGATACCAAAAATCACAAAAGACCTAATTAGAATTATTCTAAAGAATAAAAATTGAATAAATCTTACCCAAATCCGATGTTGAACTCACTTTCATCGATGATGGTGGATAAAACAGGCCACATCATAAGAAACCACATTTAATGAAATAGTGTGAAAAGAAATGAGATATAACAACTTCTTATATATATGTGATCAGTGATGCTAAATGATATATGAATCCATTGTTATTATAGATTCTATAATTCTTTTTTATTATTATCACAATATCATCATTTAGTCACTCCCATTAGTGTGATAATTTATGGTGGCCATGTTAATACAAAACAACCACAACCACATACATTATTCATCATAATATCAATAATCATTACATCAATACATGCATCAAAAATTGAAATAACACATCCATGAAGCATACCCCGTTCTTCCCTATTATCATTTGCATTCCATATTCTCTTCTTAGAATTTAAATTCAATATATATCTCAATTACATTAAGAAATATTATAAAACAATTTGTGAATAGTCTGTATATAATAAACAAAAACAATATAAAGGAACTTATATTCGTCTTTTATATCTCATTCCCTTCCATTTTTCATATTTTTTTAATTTCCAAAACACTTCCCAAATTTTATTTATAGCCCCCTGCACCACAACCCCCATCCCCTCCACCCACCCCCCCACACATCAACTTGTACCCCCCACCACCCCAGCTCCCATCACAAGCCTCAACCAACAGCATTCCCCCTACCCTAGCCCCCATGCACCACTCCCCGCCCATCCCCCGAGCACCCCCCTCCTGCACCAGCCACCAGCCCCCTACCCCCAGCCTTCATCCCCAATCCGTACCCCCACTACTCCCAAGCACTAGTCCCCCTACACTAGCCCCCTTGTACCACTCCCCCATCCCCCAACACCCCCCCCCCCTCCAGCACCAGCCCCCAAACACCCCACCCCAAACACCTTCCCCCCATATGCACCCCATATACCCCCTCCCCCATCACCCCCCAACACACCTAACCCCCAAGAGTATAGGGATGCTTCCCAACAGTATTCATCATGGATAGTTTTTTCATAGATAAATTTTATTCTTAACCATTGGATTTTTTTGGTATTTTTTTAAGATAGTTATACCAGTTTGAAAGAACCGTGATGGAAAACACCCTCAATTTTTAGATGATAATAACATCCGTGTACTTATAAATTTTTTTTCATTGGAACCTTTAATTCAAAAATAAGTTGAACAAATAATCAAGGTAAAAAGGTCATGACTTATATCCCAACCGAGAAAATCTTGTTTCTTATATATTAAATATTGAAATCTATGCATGCCAGATTCAAACTTGATTTTTTCCAAATATATAAATAATTAGAAAATATTCGTTTCTTCTCTTTTCTTCAATCATTAAAGATAGAACCTGAAACCTTATTTTATAAAATAGATCACCTCTATACTTTTCTACTAGATCCATCTTCTTAGGCTCTGAAAATTACTTAAGCTATATGATTACAAATCTTTTAGGCACACGATTTACCTAATTAAAGTGTGTGGAAAATTTTTATACAAAACATTTCATGATATTTAGAGGCACTAGTGTTTTAGATTTTCACATCAATAGTTCATCTTTTTCTGGATGTGATGTTAAGAATTTTATTTTAGTATGACCAGTAATTTTATATCTTCCATTTTACTCTTTGGTATTATTTAGAATATCATTATTTAGAAGTCAGTATTTCTATTATTCTTCTAGGATATCTTTAATTAAATGAATTATTTGATTCCTTTCCTTAACTAACTCTATTTCTTACTTTAGATAACTTCCATCAGTCATGATATTAATGGCCAGTTTTCAATGGTCCAAAATATGCACTATTCTTCTATAGTGTAGGAAGTTCATCTCTATTTCAACATCCTCATCCACCCCCTCCATTGAATTAATTATATTAAATGAAATTATATCCTTAATAGTTTCTCCCCAAGGTAGATTCATTTACATTTCTTACCTAGTTCAATTTTTTATTGTGTTCATATTCTGAAATTTATGTACTTTGTGTTGAGTTGGTATTTGACAACATGAATCTTAACTATGATTTTCATACATAAGAAATATATTCAAAATATTTAAATATGTTTCTTATATATTGATTACTCTTGTTTTTTGAATTCTTACTTTTTCGCATAGGTCTTCTATAAATTATGGTTTGCTCCCCCAGAATATAGACCTTATATACTCAACATAGGTTGACATATTATACCAAAATTCACAATGCTTGAGTCCAAATGTCTAGTATCACTATTATTGAAAAATAAATCACCTTATATTTCAATTATAAGTAGTATATCTAGTTTTTCATGCTTTCTATTTTTGGACTACTACACTATGTTCATGAGATTTATTTAGAGGTTTAAGTATTTTATTCATTCTCATAGAAAAATTGGAATATATGGATGGATTCTCAATATTTAATCACACCCATATTTGTACAGAATTTGTTTTTAAGCAATGGTTACAAGATAAATATGAATGAGTACCAAATAATTTATCAAGATAGTCTATCACATTCCTCCATGATCTTAAATTAAAAAAATTAGTGGATCAATTAATGTTATTTTGAAAAAATTATGAGTCTTTTTCTTAGTAATATTATCATCATTAGTTTGTGTGGTAGCTACTATTTTTTTTCTAAAAACATGTAATGATACAACTTGGGTGGCTTCATGACTTATCAATTTCACCTCTTACTCCAATCATTATAGATTTAGATAATACATATCATATTCAAGAGATTGTAAAATTTCTTATTATCCCTTTTGTAACTTTAAAATCAGATATGCACACACTTTATCAGCCTTTATAAGAGAACTATCTAGTTCTATTATACTATTAACTTTAACATCCTACTATAAATCTTTGACATCTATAGAGGCCCAATATATTTTTTTATACTGCAAATACCACTTCAATAATAACAACCTCTTAAAAAATCTCATTTTCAATTCTTATTCATTTATACACAATTTTCCATTGAAAAGTGATAGAAATGTATCCTTAGAATCAATAAACATTATGATGGTGATACATGTACATAAATTTTTAGATACCATATATTTTATTGACATTGAATCAAAATATAACTATGATTTCAAATATTTTATCCACTTGATGTATTCAAATATTTATATAATAACATCAATAAGCTCCATTTTAATAAAATCTTTTATTTCATAATTGATATCACTGAATGATTAAAAAAAACAAATTGCTCCACAAATGAACTTAATTCATTATAAGAATAATTATTAGTAGATTTAATATAAGTAAAACCACATTGATTACCTTCAAGTAGTGGTGTAATAACCTTCTCTTAATAGTTATTTATTTGAATTTTAGCCTCTTATTCCTTCATGTTACTCAAATTCATAGGTAATAAATTCAATTAAAATTCAATGGGAATGGGAATTGGATTTTTTATCCAAGGACATTCAATAAAAGTTCTTATTCTTCAATTCATATATTTAATAAAAAGTAGTACTTGAAAAAATATAAATCCAACCAGAGGAATTTTTTTTATCATACCAATTATAGATCTCACTAGATCTTTGTGGACATATGATGGGGGGTCCATCAATTTTGGTTGAATACCCTATGTTTCAAGCACTATTCAGTAGTCTTATATGGATATAGAACTAAATACCAGTGTAATTAAACTTTATAAAAGATTTTATAATATATTTATCATCCCCCACTCATTTAGTAGGTAAGTAAAATATCTCAACCTTCAACAGGTTACCGAACATAAAGAAAAAATTTAGGATCCATCCATGGAGGACATGTAGAGATGGAAGGAGTACCGAGGTAATAAACAATATACTCTGACAACCCATGTTTCATAGATTACGGAGTTAAAAAGAAAATATGGATAAATCCTTATTATTTTAAATAAAATAATAAATGACGGTTCGAGTAAACACTTATCATAAAATTATTTTAACCCAAAGTGTTGTTTCTATAAGAATTGTTAGGGAGGTATAGGGTAGTCTGGATTAACCTCCAGAAGAAAATCCAAAAACAAAATACCCAATGGAAAATGAATAAGACCCTATTGGGAAAAAATATCCTATGCATAAATCACATTGTGGATTCAGAACATACATGTTCTATATGAATCATCAAAATTGTATTGTATTTTATTTATATGGGAAAATTATATTCTCTAGAAAAAATGATATGTCAACTTTTAATTTAGTAAATCCTTCAAAAATTACATATAATCAACAACTACAATAATATTGTGATATTCCATATATCCATAACTATGAAACATATATTTACATTAACCATTGTAATAGAAATCATTTAAAACTATATATTTATGAAATATTCTTTTAAAACTCACCATGAAAAATTTATACATCTAAAAATCATATCATCATAACATCTAATTTCCAGCATTTCCAGATTTAAAATCTATAAGACAATTTAACACAATGAAAATATGACAAAAAATCAAAGAAATCATACCTGATGCAATCAGTTAAATAAAATAAACCCTATCAAAGACAAATTTAAAAAATTAATAAGACATGAAATAAAATAAAAAATCTTACCCAATGTAAATTGGATAGGTTGTAGATCTGAAAACAAAGAGACGCTTCTCCATAGAAGAAATCAGAGGTCATGTGAGGAATTATATCCATCTGAGTTCATAAGTATGTAGCTTTTTATTGGAAAAAATTATAGATAGTTGAAACCCCATCAACATGAATAGAATAGATATTTGAGGAAATAAAAAACAAACCCTAACACACCCTACTTTAGGCCACTCACAACTTGTGTGTCTTGGAATGACCACCAGTGCGATGTGGAGGGGAACCTATAATGTGTGAAGACTAAAAAAAACATGTTATTTGACGAAGAGGGTGGCCTGAAGAAGGAGGGGGAGGTGGAGACACTTTGGAAGAATTGGATCATGGGGAAGTTGGGTGGTCGTATTGTCGGAGGATGATCGTCCTGAGGATGGTTGGTCAAGTCGTCAGAGGAGGATCAAGGTTGGTCGACCACGTCATCCGAGGAGGATATTAATAAGTGGGTGGAAGCATTGGGCAAGGAGGTTTTCTGACATTCGTGGAGGAGACATCGATATTGGTGGTGGAATCACGAGGGTTGGGGATGTAGCACCACTGGTAACATAAAAATTATGGGGGATATCTTAGGCTATAGCCATGGTATTTTATATCGTGGAAATATAAGTGTGGATAGATCCATTATTTCTAGTAGTGATAATTCATATAAACAAAAACCTATGAAGATTCTAAATTAGATAGTGAATGTTCTATGAAACAAGACCACTCAATTGGTTAACATTTTATTGAAAACCCGCCTATATGAAGAAGCTACATGGGAACCATAGGATGTTTTGAGATGAAAGTATAGACATTTTTTTATTAAACTAACAAATTTCAAGGGTAAAATTCATTTTATGGGGGGTAGAATGTAATACCCTAATTTTTTATGATTTTTTTTACTTCTTTGATAGCATGTGTTATACACAACATGGTGTTTTAACAAACCTCGACATACAGTTGATATTATTATTTAAACATAACCATTATAACCTAGACATTCAAATTAGTGAAATAAAAAGTAATAATAACATTTATAATATTTTGTTATATTATTTATATAAATGAATCATATTTTTTAAAAGTACATAATTTTTAGTAATGTCTTTATGTGCTTTGAAAATAACTTTTTTTAAAAAATAATTCTTTTTCTGAATAAATAGTATATGTAATTGTGCCAATTTAGGGAAAAATAAATTAAAAAATTAACTCTTTTTTTAATCTACATTTCAAAATTATATTTGAGTAAATTTTTTATTATTTTCTTAAATTATTTTTTATGAATAGTAAAATATTGTATATTTTTATTAAAAACTATCTTTTCATATAAATAATTCTCCATCCCAATTTTATTTTAAAAATTATTTAAAAGTAATATTAGTTCAATAATATATTTATTAATCCAATTTAGTTAATTGGAAACAATTTCATATTGAATTTCTATATTAAAATATTCGATACTTATAAAAACATTTTCTTTCAGAAACTACATTTTCGTCACATATACTACTATATTTTTAAATTAATATTATTCTAATTATATGAATTGAATTAGGAGAAATGGATTCCATATTTTTAATAATCATAATTAATATTTTATTATTAATTTGACTTAATTTTGAGTCAATATAAATAGTAAAACATTTAATATTAATTAAAATGGTAAAGTTAAAAAGAGTTTACTAGGGTTTAAACCAAAAAGATAAGGGTTAAAATGAACTAAAATGATTAAAACTATAATTTTATGGACATATTCTATACTTATTTCATCTAAATATTATTAATGATCCATTTAGATCCTTGTGTCTGGTTAGAAATATAAGTGCACCTTTTTCATTTTGAAATATTTCAAATGTGGCATCTCTAACACTTCTAAAAGATCACCCCATATCCTATCCTATTCAAACATAGAAAATAATTTAATTAAAAAAACCTCTACCAAAATTTATTTCATAGATCCCTAATAACATCATATTTTCCTTAGATTGATTATGAAACCCTCATAGGAAGGATTTATAGTAATGGCTCTTACCTTCACGGATCAATAAATTTATGGTTTGAGGTGTTGGAGTTGATTTAGAGGAGGCTTGAAAAGGTTTGAGAGATTTGGTGGAGTTTTGTCAACAAATATGTAGTATCATGGAGTTTTATTTTGCAAAAAAGGGATTTTACAATGTCATCCATTATTTTATGGCATGATAAGTCATCTATTTTATGGATTCTGTTTGTTAAGGGGTAGGGAATAAAATCTGTTTATGCCATTGTATGGGGATTTATGGTCAAGATAATTCAATTCCTATGATCCATGTTTTAATGTTTAATTGATTTTTAGGTTTTTATGGTGAATATGGTGGTTTTCAGGATTGAAATCCATGACTTGTGAAACCTATGGAGTAAAACTGTAATTTACACTAGATTCCAAGAATTTAACATGTTTCAAATAGGGTTGTTCAAACGATTATTTTCCATTCAAATCTATCCCCCATATCTAATTTTTATCATAACCAAGGTACCTTGGTAGGATCTTTAAGCACTCATTCACTATGTTTGGTCTATTGGTTTCAGTGGATGCCTGTTGGTGATCTATGGTGAGTTTCCCCCTCTTTCATATGCTTTTTCATCCATTCTTTTCTAGAGATCAATTGTGGTGATGCATTTTTTTTGGGTGTGAAAGGGATGGGGTTTTGGGTTCATTTTTATCTTTTTAGGTTTATCTATGGTTTACCTTTTGTGGTTATGGATTTTGAGCATTCCATCATCACTTTACGGTGCACAGATCATTGTAAAATCTTCATAGAGGTAGGGAATCCCTTGTTTCACATTATGTGATATCCTATTGGAAGGTATTTTATTAGTTTATATATGGAAATATAGTTTTCAGAAAATTAATTAAGATAAACTGTAAGATTATTTTCAATAATGGTAAAGGGGTTTTAATAACATTCTTTTACAACATTGATATAATTATGAAATTGTGATTTTATAAGCTAAACACCCCATTGAAAATCACATCTATTAGAAGATTTGTGTGTATATTATTTTTTGTGATTGTGGAAAATTGTTGAGATTATTTATAATCCCAATAAAATGGAAATTTCTTATACATATATACTTGTATAATAAATTATTTTCTCTAGGATCTATGGAATCTGTGATAATTCCCCTAAAATAAACAATTTGAATTGATAAAAATACCACTTTTTTTCTAAATCTAAATGAAATTGGTGTGATGTTATTATTGTGTGACCATGTTGTAGGGAGGTGTGGGGATAATGTTGATTTATGGGGGGATTCTATGGGTTGGTTATGTTTGTTTGAGGTATTTGGGGACTCTGGGTTTATTTAGCTATGTTATTGGGTGGCAAGGAGATGGGTTTGTTTTTTCATTCTATTTGGTGGAAAGGTGTGATGTGGTGTGAGGTCTTGATGTGGGGTAGTGATTTGTGGTTTGGATGTTGTGATAGAAGGAGGGTTTTTATCTGGTTATAATATGGTGGTGATGTGGTGTAGGTTGTCTTGGTAAAGTTGATGTGTTTTTTATGTTTCCCTATGATGTTTTTCAATAGTTTTTTTAGGTAGTAATATAATTGATAAAAAAATGAAATGGATTGGGATGTCTTGGTTAATGGGATTTAAATTGTTAATGAATAAATAAAAATGTGTTAGTTTTTTAAATGTGGTTGTTGATAAACAATTTAAATAATGAGTTTTTTTAATTAAATTTGATCATCTTGTAAAACACATGGGAAGTGTCTTATAGATTGTGTTTGTTTTGTGGCTTTCATCATTATTGTTGGTAAAAAAGTAGGGATTTTGTGAGTTGGTGAGTGATTTTTGTGGACCCATAGGTTGTATTTTTGTGTGTGTGTATATATATATATATATTTTATATTCCTTGTGATTTCTATATTCACCCCACCTGTGTAGAGTATTATCTATCGCTACAAGTACATTTATACAGGGGTGTTTTTTTCAACATCCTAGTGATTAGTATGGATGCTTTTCTTCCCAATATTTCTAAATCTCTATTCTAATATATTAGATATGAACATGTTATGGTTATAAGATTGATGATAGCGCACTGGGTGATGGAACCTGTTTTTTTGAGTGAGAAGTGATGTTTCTATGTTGTGTAGTGGTAGACCAGGAGTATTTAGGAATGATGTGATAAGACAGGGGTATAATATTGGTTATGGATGGGGTTGTGGATATATATTGTGGGAATGTTATTGATTTACATCATGTTCATAACAACTTACTGCTTTGGTTATGGTTGTAATATGATGTCCCATGTGTTTTCAGGTGATATGAGATGTGACTATGTCAAGGGGTGATGGTTTAGGTGTATGTAGTCATGATGTGATGTGTCTATGTTGTGGGGAGGTGGTATATGTTACACGAAAGATCTAGGAAATACGATTTTTCGGTGTGAGAGTATAAAATCACTTGGAATAATGTGAGGGATTCCCTTTATCAATATTCTTCATATTATGTTATTATACTTGGAAGATTTATTTATGTGGATTGTGTTGGTAATTTCAAGCTTATAACATTATATTGTTTTTCCATCGCTGCTTTAGATTTTATCTGGGGCGTTTTCTTTGGAGTATTTTATCTATTCTTATTTTAATATACATACATTATAGTTAGTTTTTTTCTTTCTATTTATATTGTTTCATTGTGTTTCTTGTATTTAATTAGTCATATAGCCTGATCATATATTATTATAAATGGTAATGCCTCCCATTTCATGAGTTTTTTATACCCTTGATTCTAGTCCCTAACCTGAGGCCTTCTGGTGGTGGGACTTGGGGGTCATTATATCTCTCCAATAATCAAAGTATCTTTTGTTGGAGGGGATTTTTGACCTATTGGTTTCAGAGAAGAGGTTGAGGGATTGGATGGATTATGGAGTTAGCAATATGTGGATTTTATGGGTTGTTATATAAATAGTTCTAGTTGACCTTCGTGTGGGATACAGTCTAGGGATATTGGCTAGGATAAGGGATTTTAGGTCCCATTTGATATAGTTCATAGACTTTGATCAATTTTAACAGCCAATTGAGGTAGTCCAATTTATAGGGTAGATACCTTGGAGATGTACAAGCATTATGATGAATTGTGTTATTATTTTAATTGTGTGGTCTTAGGGATTTAAAATAATGTAAAACAATGTAAAATAAATTAAATGAACATTAATAAAAATAAATTATACAAGGTTATCATGTTACCCATTATTTTAAGGAATGGATCATGAATTTAATCATCATGTGGTTCAGGTAGTTAATGTTCAGCAGGCTGGTTTGGATGATCATCATAGAGTTGATCCAGCTAAAGAGGATAATCAATGGGAGATTATGTTCCATTATTTTCAGTGTCAAAATTTGTGGAAGAATGAGGAAAGTTATTCTAATGTGGAGATAAAGAGACATTAGGAGGACCATGAGATCTCTTTTAGTTTTATTTGGGCCTCAATAGAGTAATGGGTCACTTTTTTTGTTATTTATATGTGAGGAGTTTCAAGTCTATAGTGGAAATTGTATCTTGGTTTCGAGTAGTAGGAAGATGTTTTGTAGTTAAACTTTTATAATTAGTTATAGGAAGAGTTTCTTTCATCAACAATGAAGACATAAAAGAGGTAGGAGATTCTTTCTCTTTAGTAGGGAATTATGACACTGTGGGATTTGGGAATTATGTTTATAGGATGTTTGGATTTTTCCGTAAACTTTTCCTATTTTATTAGTGTCATGTGAAATGTCTTGATGAGGAAATTCCTCCTTTTATCTAGCTCATTGTTACTCCCTTTATGTTTTTGATGTACCTAGAGGTACAGAAGAAGGATGAGGTGATTGAGTGGATTCACTTGTGAGGAGGATTTCTATGAGAGGGGGTCAAGTAGGATTCCACAGGGACTAGAGTTGTTAGTTATTGGGCTCATTCCCTAGAACCTTAGATGTTTTGACCAATGGGGAGTCAAACATTGTATATTCCTTTCGGACCCAATCTAGAAAGTGGTTATTATAAATTCTTTTGGGGGCATTAGGACAATGTGTATTGTCTATAGGATTTATGCACATCATCGTAACCAGTGCTCAGTGATTCATCAACCTTAGCTTGGTGGTGGCGGTCAAGTTCAATTCCATCCTTAGTAATTACTACCCATGGGGCCATTTCAGCTATATGGAAGGATTATGGTCCACTGAGAGTGGATGGAGTATGTAGAGGTCTACCTCAATATATTCCCTGATTTTAGGGGCTTTGACCTGAGTGTGTTCATGTAGGTTTCCATCAATAGAGAGGTATAGTAACTTCTCATAGTCAATTGTACATAGTAGAGGCAGTAATACCGGAGGGGATAGATATAATTTTAGGGATGATCATCTTATCATATACCATTTTTGTACATTTTTTTTATTCAATTTGTTCAAACCCCTCTGCTTCACCCACTCTAGTATGTGCTCTATAACTAGTCGTGGAGAGGAATCATGTTCCCATGGTGTGGACTACAGTAGTAGAATTCCATTTTATATTATATGATGTGTTCTGAGGGTGTAAATTGATTATGTGGACACATTTGTCATATAGAGATATTTTCTTTATTTATATGAAGTCCTAAAATGTCTTCCTCAATATCTACTAGTTTTATTATGAACATTCTATTATTGACTTCTTTTATAGTAGAGTCATGTTCTTAGATGTGGATGGTCATTGTGTAGCTGTTTTTAGTGAGTGGTGTTGTCAAGTTGGTAGTATGAATTTGGATCTCCTTCTTTATTTTATAGATGATCTATCTAATTAATTAGTTGTGTATGTAATGGTGGAGGTTCCTTGGGTTTTCAAGAATATTATACACATTTTACCTGATGAGGTTGTGACACTTTCCCCTCTATGTGATGTTGATTTTTGGATAGATATAGAGACTGATGTTTTTCTAACATCAACTAATCTCTATCAGATAGAACCATATGAGATATGTTAGTTGATAATTAAAATATACTATCTTATGAATAAAGGATTCATCTTACCTAGTATGTAACTATGGGGGCTCATGTGTTCTTCAATAATATGGGTGACTATAGCCTGATGTTGCGTACAGACTATTAGAGGATGAATCAGGTAGTTTTTTTGAATGTTTACCCCCTATTGAGGATAAATATTCATTTAAACTATATGAGAGGGGTGAACTGATTTTCAAAAATTGATCGGTTTTCGGACTATCAGTAGTTGGGTGAAAAAGTGTGTGATATCACAAAGGCTCCCTTTAGATACTAGTATGGGAACTTCAAGATTTTGGTTATTCCATTCAGTGTTGTGAACTCACTATCTATATCAATGGGGATCATGAACTCCATGTTCTATGAATTTAAAGAGCAGTCTGTAGTCATGTTCATATATGACGTATTGATCTACTCAAAGTCATAAGAGGCCCATTCCAATTATCTTATATTTTTATTTTAGGTTATTTTACACCTCTATCTCCTTGGAATGTTGTATAGGTGTACATTCTATATGTAAGAGGTTTTTTACATGAATATGTTCTCTAATTAGGTTGTTTTAGTAGACCTATGAATGTCATATGCGATTATTTCTTGGGAATCAACAAATAATATGGTAGAGGTTCACTGTTTTTTTAGTCTTCTAGGATATTATTGATGGTTTATTCTTGATTTCTCTTGATTTAAAAACTTTTTTATATTATTTACTAGGATGGAAATGTATTTTGTATGTACTGATCAATTATAGAACATATTAATCTATCTAAAGAGAAATTTGTTTAGCACTTAAGTGCCCTGATTTCTAGAGATTGTTGTGTTATTTGATTTTTTCTTCAATGATTCCCATTAGTGTTTGTAATGTGTGTTGATATAGTAGCGAGATGTGATATATTATTATTTTATGAATTTAGTCACCCTTGAGAATAACTATTCCACCCCTGATCTAAAACTAGCATCTATTGTGTTTGTGTTGAAGTTGTGGGGGGTATTACCTCATTGGGGATGTATTTGTGGTCTTCATGAATCACAAGATCATGAGGTATGTATTTTCATTGTTTAATATAAATTTGTTCGAATAGAGGTTGTTGGATTTTATTTAGTATTATGACTTTGATATCTTTTACACCTCAGTAAATGTCAATGTTATGGCAGATGCATTGAGTAGGAAGTTACAAAAGGATGTTGTTTATGATTCCAAAGATGAATGGAGAGTGATTCAGGAGTTTTAATCCACAAACATGGATGTATGGATCGTTTATTGTAGAGGATGTTTTTTTCAAAATATTTTATAGTCATATTTGATATCGAAGGAGCAAGAGTCTCACTAGGTTGAATCTGATGAATATTTTGTGCGTGATTTTAATTCCATGGTGATTCACCGTAGAGGTGATTTGATGATGGTTGTAATAAGATAATGTTTTATAGAATGTTTTTTGTTATATTAAAAATTCATTAGGGGGTTCTTTTTTGTTAAATATATTAACTTTAGTGGTACACTAGGGAGTTTTGAAGATGTTGTTTGGCTTGAGAATCCAATTTTTGTGGCCTTGAAAGATGGGGGAAGCTGAAAAGGTTTTGTTGTGGTGCTTGTTTTTTTCAACAGTAAAGGCTAAGAGTCATGTTTTTTAATGTTTTTCTATCCTTTATATGTGCCCGAGAAGAAATGAGATGAAATCTCAATATAGTTCTCCTCAGGATTCCCCAATATTTTTACTTTTTTATGTTATCTGTGTAATCATGGATTGGTTGATGAGACCATCACACTTCATAGAGACTGTGGAGTTGAGTGTCATTGATGATTTATCTGTGATGTATATGGATCGGGATGATATATTGTATAATTTTATGAGGTCTATTGTCTTGTATTAGGATTCATATATTTCCTCATGAGTTTGGAGGGGATAAAAGAATGCTTTTAGAACTCTGTTACACCTCTAATATACTTTTCACCCTTATATGGATAGGAAAATGGAGTGGACTATCTAGTTATAGGAGGACATGTTGTGGGAGTTTGTCTTGAACATTGATAAATCATGGGTAAGTCACCTACTTTTGGTTGAGTTTACATAAAATAAAATCTATCACTCAATAATTGGTATGGCTCTGTTTGAAGTTTTTTACGAGAATTTTTTTCATTTTGTATTTTGATGGATGGTGGTTGGGAAGTTAAGAGTTCCTGTTCATGATTAAGTGTAGAGAACACCAGATAAGGTTCAACATGTTTGTGATAGGTTGAAATTAGTGAAAGAATAATATAAGTCTTATGTCGGCCATTGGAGGAGGCCCTTGGAGTTCAAGTTTAGAGACCATGTTTTCCTTACGGTCTCCCATCAACATGTAAAGTAGATATTTGGTAGTTTTATAATGCTTTCTCACTGGTCTCTTGGGCCCTTTGAGGAGCTAATTTTAGTTGGTGAGGTTAATATCTATTGGTATTTTCACCATGAATAGATTGGATTCATTACTTCTTACATGTATCTTAACTCCATTAGTATCTTCATAAGGACTACAGTTTCATTGATTTGGGAGACTTATATATCATGGATGATGTGAAATTTGTGGATCTTCCATTAGTGAACCAATATCATGATGAAAATATTCTATGTGGGTTGACCATTCCATTGGTTCATGTGTTATGTATGCATGGTTTCTTTCATGAGAGTAATTAGGACCATGGTACATTGATGTGTGCCTAGTTCCTAGAGTTCTTTTTAGTTTTTATCATCTTTTCTTATTTTATGAAACAGTGTTTGGGCCCTATTGGTCTTCCAAATGAGTTTTTTTACATGATCTTTGATGCATGATAAATCTTACAGAACATGGAGAGTGTAGGACCGAAATCATAATTATGATATTTTAAAATTTAAAAATATTGAAGCCAAGTGGGTAATTCAATGCTACCCAAAGAGAATAGTATCTTGACATAGAATATGGGATTACATAGTTTTTCTTCTTAGTTGGCACATTGTTGTGTGTTGTTTATATATATTTTTGTCTTTAGATCTATTGAGGTTTGGTGGTTTTTTGGCAGTGTGGTTGTGAAAAATATGGTGGTTTTTTGCTGAAACTATATGTGTCATTTTGTGCCCAGTGAGAGGTGGTGATGTGGTTTATCTTTTTTTTGTAGGTTTTTTGGTTTGGAGAGTATAGATGGTTTTAGTAGTTGAGATGTGATGAGTTCCTTGAGATTAATCTAATGAGTGGTTGTTTGAAAACCCATTTTCCTTTCATCATGATTGGTTTGATTCTTACTGAAGAGTATAATTTTCGAGGTATCTAATGTAACAGTATGTTCCTTCTGGGCCCTTTGATATTTGGTTTGAGGTGTTGGAGGTACTTTATAAGAGCCTTGGTAAGGTTTGGGTGGTTTTATGGTGTTGGAGTTGTATTTGTGCAACATCAGGTAGGTTTATGGAGTAAAAAAGGGGTTGTACATCGTATTCCTTTTGTTGAAGACTTGGCCAGTCAGACATCGTATGACTTGTGTTTGGTGAGGGGATGATCATGAAACCAATTTCTGTACTAAGATGCGGGTTTATAGAATTGTATATTTTGATCCCTAGGATCTATGTTTTTTGGTATGTTCTGGATTTTTGATGGTATAAGCTGAAAATGGGTGGTTTGTGGCATAAAATCCACAACCCATGGAACATGCAATGTAAAAGTGTAATTTACACTGTATATATTCTTTTCTACATGTTTAAAATTGGTTTTCTTGGTTGATTATTCTTTATTTATAAATATCCCTCACTCTATCATTTTTTGGAGAAACATATTGTCCTTAAGAATATTTTTCATCCTTCATCCCCTCACATTGGAACATTGGTTCTAGTGGATTCCCATTGGTGATCTATGGTGAAATCTCCTCTTTCCCACGGTATTCCTTCCATTCATATATAAATACCCCCTATGGTGGTGTGTTGTTTTTATGGGTTGTTTGAGGGTATTTTTTTCACGATCTTTAGTTGTGGTAAAGGTTTATCCATGATTTCCTATTTTATGTTTTAGTTTTCAGGTGTCACTTTTACGCCATGCGGTGCACATTGAGTTAGAAAAACTTATTTGTTATAGGGAAGGCCTTATTTCTCTTAATCATGCATCATGAGGGAGGGGTTTTCTTTTTTTATCTTTTGGAATATATTTTTCAATGTATTAATCGAGATAAATTAATCATTAATTCAAATTTAAGAGAAATGTGGTTTGATTCTCATGAATTTACATCTTTGATATTATTGTGATATTGTGATTGTATAGAATAATCACCCTGGTTATTTTTTTTTATTTTGGGATTTGATTATGTAATTTTTATTATCATTTGGGAACCTTGTTGTTATTATTTAGAATCAAACTAAAATAGTAATTCAATCACCACTTATACTTGGTTAATAAAATAGTTTCCCTTGGATCCATGGCTTGTGTGATAATTTCCCTAATTTAAAGAAGTGGAATTGAAAAAAATACCCCCTTTTGTTAATTCTAAAAGAAAGTGTTTTGATGTGATTATTGGGTGACCATTATATAGTTTGGTGTGGCGATTGTCTGTGTTGAGGTAATTTGATGTTGTGGGTTAGCGATGTGTGGCCGTTACATGTGAGGATGAAGGGTTTTTTTGATCATGTTGTTGGGTGGTGAAGAGATGGGTTTGTTTACTCTTCTTGTGGGGCAATGAGGTATGATGCAGTATGAGGCTGTGTTGTAGGGATATGATGTGTGGTTAAGTTTTGGTGATGGGATATGGGTTATGATGTGTTTCTGATATATTGGATATTTTGGGATGGTTGGCATGGTAAGTTTGAAGTTTTGTTTGTCTGTGTTGTGTCATGATGTGTTGTGCTAGTTTCCTACGTAGTAAAAAAATTTGTAACTAATGTTTGAGGATTTTTTGGTTAATGGGATGGAAATAAATAATGAAAAAATTAATATAGAAATTTTTTTTAAATGTAATTTTTGATAAAAAATTGAAGGAATGCGATGCTTAAATGAAATTGGATAAACTTTTAATGAATGGCGGGATGTTCCTTGTGGATTATGTTTGTTGTGTGGATTATTGCATTTATATATGGAAAAATAGTATAGATGTTGTTAGGTTGTGAGTTATTATTTTGGACCCATAGGTTGGGCTTGTGTGTGTGGATATATATATATATATATATATATATACCTTATATGTTCCTTAGGATTTCGATACAAACCCCACCCATAGTGAGCACTACGTTTCATCACTTATAAATTTATATGGGGGTTTTCCAACATCCCAGTTTTGAGGATGTATGGATACTCACATGATATTTCTTGATATCATTACAGGTGATTAAAATACATATGATGTGATGGTTGGAGTAATGATAGTGTACCAGGTGCTGGTATAGGTCTTTTGGTTGAGATGTGATGTGACCGCGTTGTGGGGAAGTGGCACATGTGTCTTCAGACGAGATGGGATGAGACTATGTTCAAAAGAGGCTTATGGTTTTGTTCGTACATGGTGGGGGTCATGACACTTCTGGGGCAAAAAAATGAGTTTTTTCATACAATAGTTGGTTCAAAATTGTACAATGGAATTTGAGGCTAAAGGTAAGGTATTTTTAGTCCCCATTTTATTTTTTTGTGGAAAAATGTCATATTCACCAATTTATTCTATTGTGTGGTGTATATATTTCCCTATATACTTTTTATATAATGATTATAATTCTTATAATAATATTTAAAGTTTAAATTAATGTTATTATTTCATGGGATTATGATTCAAAGGTTTCCAAGTTAGTAAGGTATCTTCGTCTCACTTTTACTTTTCTGAGATACATGTTATATTCACCGCTTGTTTTTTTTTGTGTGGTGCATATAATTACCATGAAATTCATTTATGATGATTCTTATTAAATTTAGTAGGATTTTAATTCCCATATATGTTTATTTATTTCATGGGGGTTTTGGTTCCAATATTTCCAAAATGGTAATAGTTTGATGTTGTAATCACATTGTTTATTAAGATTCTTTTATGATTATGCTTCAAAGGATGAGATCTAATGATGTTCCTCTCAATAACATCATAACATTTCATATAAAATATTTATTTCTAAAAAAATAAAACTTTTAATTTCATTTTTCTATCTTTATGAAATAATGTGTCCAAAAGAATTTTTTAAGGAAAAAGGAGATTATTTCTCTCGTCATTTGATAATTTATTCTTTTATATGTCCATGTTTTAAAAAAAATGAAGTTATATTATTTTTTAATGATTGTTTAAATAAATTTTTACTCATTTTTTGAATTTTAACCAAATGGTTTAAAATTAATCTTATTAATATTTTATGAAAAAATTATTTTTACTTTTCACCAATAATGTGAGAGGAATCATTGCTTTAACATGTACGACATGAATTTTATTTCATGCAATCCTAACTGTTTAATTATTTAGATATTCCATTATATGTTTCCAAATTTTTTATAATGAAATTTTAATCTTTAGTATTTGTGAAAAATATATATTTTAAAGAAGTGATTTCAAAATGGAAAGGGTATTTTACTCAAGAATGTTTTAATTATCATTTTATGGAATTTATATTCATGAATAACAAAAAAAAATTTGTTTATTATGATTTATTAGGGATTGTATTTAAAATTTTACCATATATATTCTTTCTCTAAATTGTTTATGATTTTTATGAATTGATTTTTATTAAACATATTCCTCTTCCACATGTCATGGGATGATGAATTGATGTGACGGTTATGAACCCCATATCCTTTATATGGTTTATGATATGAATAAATGTATATGAAATCTGGTTTATTAGTATAGTTTATGATATGATAAATTTTTTATGATCTTATGGAACACAAATATATATATTATGTGATGGGTGGGACCAATATCTCCCTCAAATTAATTGGGTATTGAATAATTTTTTTGTGATATAAAAATATACAACGAGAGATTATCCAATTTTGGTAAATAGAGTACATGGGAGGTTATACAAAACATGTAAAGAAGGTTCATGGTAGGTTATCCCAATACTGATATAGGGTATATGAAAATTTATCCAAATACCAAAATAGTGTTTACAAGAGGTTATCCCAATCCCAAAAGAATGTATATGAGATGTTATCCCATGACTAAAGTAGGTACATGTGTGGTTATCCCAAGCCTAAAATGTTATAAATATCATAGTGGGTAGCCATAACATGATATTTTTTATGATTATTTGTATACCAAAAATGTATTTATTATGATAATGTTATGTTCTCAAGGATCATGTTATTTGATTCATTTATGATTCATGTCTTATGATTTGAAATATTTGTGCCAGGACTTGTCTTTATGATCTACGATTTGCAGGTTATGGTTTTCAAATTTTATTATCAAATTCTCAAACACTTATCCTCATGTTATGTTGATATCACACATGTTTACCATTATTTATCATCTAATATCACCATTTCTTATGTTTCCTTAACATGTATTATAAAGATTGGATTTATGTAGGGTATATCTATAAAGTGTACTATGTAAAATATATTAATAGGAGATATCAACAATCTGTTATGAAAAATAAATATTGTGCATCTAGTCTCCAAAGATAGTAAACCTTTAAATTCCTCTGGTTTATACCTATAAAATGTATTGAATATTCACTTGAAAATAAGTAATATTTATGTATGAAATGCCTTGGTTTTTATACAATTCAACCTAAGTGATTTCCCAAAACTAGAGACAGATCATTGAGCCAAATGTTCCACTAAGTTCATTTATAATCTCATCATTTTATTGAAGATAAATCAAGAGATAATTGTTCAAGATACATACATTGTTATTCCCATATAAACCATATACCATATAGTATCTCCAATTATCTAGGTCTAACTCATAACCATCTGGAAAATCCTCAATGGACAACCATCACTTATGCTAGGAACCATAAATGAAGTTATAAAGGATTTAAAAACAATTTAGAATGGAGAGTTGAATGAGTTATTTAATTTTATAAATTTCAATGATTTTAAAATAATAACACACATAACCTATTAAAGTTTATATCTTTATCATTTTTTAGATACTCAGGCATTTAATGTATGAATGAAATTAAAGAATGTTAGATTTAAAATGTTCGAACTCAATGTGAGAACATAAATACTTGTAAGAGCCACTCCCATGGGTCTATGGAAATTGAAAATTTTAAAGAAGTGAATAAACAATTTTCTAAATCCCATTAGACACCTTCTATATCCCGATAGGAATGACTATACTAACTCCATTAGATTTACAATGTTTTCCTACAAACATTTTTACCATAATATAAAGATCATGAAAACTTTTTCTCTACAAAGATATATCTAGAACATCCATATAATGACCCTCTATAGGATTTCCACTGTCTTATTATCTCATTATGATGGACTTGTTACGGTGAACTTTTATCTCAAACTACACTTCTCAAACTCTGATCAACTACTCAATGTGATCTTCCTTAGTCTAGTACGAAAATTTTCATCTCTATGATCTTCTAAACAGATCTATATCTTGAAAGATAACTTTGAAACAAAATATACAGCTCTCTACATTTTCTATTCCATTGAATCATTTAAAATGTACGAATTTTTCATGCTTATATTTATAGGATACTCAGAATAGAAAAGGAAGAAAATTGAAAAACATTTCATGCTTACTAAAATTTTAAATCTCTAAAAAGGTCACATTTAAAATCCATATTTGACTACATAAAAAATACTCAATGTTTTAATCATCTTGAGTCTTCTTATTCATAATCCTTGAACATTCCAACTTTTCTATAGCAAGATAAACTACCTTATCTAATTACTATGTGACTTTCTTCCTCTTCTCATTATTACATGACATTCATCCTATTATTATTGTGATTTCACATTATTCTATTAATTATTTGATATGACTTTATTCCCATGTATATTAAGATCTGAATTTCTTCATCTACTCATTATAATCTATCATTCTTCCTTATCTCTTTATGATATCACTTTATTCCTATAATTTAGTCATATTGGCTTTCCTCCTCATACTTAGTCTAATGGAACTTCATTAGGAAGGAAGTTCCTGTTATGAGGGATTTCCCATTACAATGGAATGTATTCAATATTGACTAGACAAAGAAACTTTTAAATTCTTAAAACCTTATAAGATATAACTCATTCAAAAATTGGATGACTTTTGTGTCTAGTACTTCTGAATCTAATTCAAACATTGTCTTGATCTCTAGAACTGATAAAATCATTATGATTACTCCAATAATACAAAATATTTTATCATGTGTCTGTTTCATGATTTATGAGAACTCCATGACTGGAAAATTATCATATGAGTCATGTAAGAAATAATTATGACTTCCCTTACTTTTCAAAACCTTTTTTGATTTCTTGAAAAAACTAAGTATGATTGGAATTACATATTCTCCCATTTTCTTCATAAGGTGTTCATCACAAGTGTTATAGAAAAAATATGATATTTCATAATTAAAACCCAGAAAACCAGCATCTTCCTTTCTAACCAATGTAGAGTCCAATGAATCTTGAATTTCATACCAATGGATCAGAGTCTGATGTTACATTTTATAAAAAACATTACATAACTTCTTTCTTTTTTCTTACGTACACCTTATTCATCTCATAATACTTAGTCCCAAAACATGGGTTCAGAAAACAAATTTCTCAAATAAAAAACATTCACACTTTTTTTTGAATCCAAACATTTATAGACATTCAACATTTTTTATAAACTCATTCTGTTGGGTTGGGTCTAATCCTGATGAACAGAGACATTATTTTACAAAAATTATAGTTGTCAAAAAAACATTTTTATAACAAATATTCACAAAGGTTATTCAATCTACCTTTTTTGATTTTTTTAATAATGCTCATTAACAAATTTTTTAACTCTCATAATTTTTTTAAAACTAAAGTTTTATAATAAAATAAATTTTTTAAACTTTAAATAAAACCTAGCCTTTCAAAAAATTGAGTGTGCAGACACCACAATACTGGATAAATTAATATTTTTGATGGAATTCTATCCCTTGGTGAAAAGAAAACCTTTTCTTCTAGGTTAAGATAAAATCCCCTAGAATTTTATCCTTTTTTAATTTTAAATTTCTCTCACTATTATTGTTCTTCCACATTTCATTTCCTCTCCCCCATTATCTGATAACTGGATATTCACACATATAAAATAACAATAAATAAAAAAGTCTTCAAGAGTAAGAATTTCTTACTTTTTCTCCCACTTTTTCAATATAATCGAAATCATAGTGGGGGAATTATTTATGATATTGAGTAAGTAATTAGAGGTGTATGGACTTGAAGTTGCATCCTTAAATAAAAAACCCTCTAGTTTGGCATTACCTTTGTGAAGATATCAGTAATATGATGCTTTTTTGATATATATTCTATCAAAGCATCTCTAAAAGAAGCGTTCTATTTTATTAAGTGAGACATTATATCAATGTTTTATTATCATGAATGTTGGAAAATATTTTTAGAAATACTAATTTCTCTTTGATTGTCACATTATATATTCAATTGTTTAGAAACATTTACATTCAAATAATCTAGCTGAACTTTCATCCACGACATCTAAGTAAAATATTGTGTTTCCAAAACATATTCTAATTCCATTGTTCTGAATGTTATTGTACTTTGATTCTTACTATTCTAACTTACACAGCATTCATCAAAGAAAAATTTTCCTCTAGAGGTTTCTTTTCAATCTTTACTATCTCTATCCCAATCGACATCAGTAGAACAATGAATCTTAATATCAAAATTCCTTTTGTATAATAACCCATATGAATTTTTCCGTATGATATATCTTATAATTCAATTTGTGTCAAACATATGTGATTATTTTTTATTACTTTGTTACTTGGAACACAAATTCACAGCATAAACAATATCAAGGCATGAGGCTATAAAGTAAACAAAAATTCTAAACATCTTCCAAAATTCATTTTGAATCCCACTTTTACCAAAATAATCTTTACTCAGCTTCATCCTCACCGAGATGGGAGTAGAATATTATTTGGATTTTTACATGGTATACTTTTGTAACAATTCCTAGTCATACATATTTTGAGATAAAAAATTTTATTTTATTATTGGACTTGTAAACTAAGGTAGAATGTAAATTCTCCCAAAATTGACATCTCAAACTAAATTTTCATTCCTTTAGAAAATGTTTTTCATAAATATACTCTATACCTATAAAAAAATTTATCATCTATAAAATCATTTACAATTAAAGTTACATAGTCAAAATGTTTCACCTATAGGTTGTTATCAAATTTTCCTTTAGTAAAATTAATAATTCTTAACAAATTTTCAATCATATAATACAATTTACATAGAGCTTCTATCATCCCATACAAATATTTCTTCAATCTACAAATATTATTATCATCCTCATCAACTAAGAACCCCAAAATCTTGTTTAATGTAAACATATTCCTAAAATTTTCAATTGGTAAATTCTAACTATATATCCATCCGATATAATTTGTAATTATGGTGAGAAGACACTTCTAGAAGAATTATAATAGTTTATAACCTTGAAATAAGGGAAAACGATTCATCAAAATACACACCTTCTACCCAAGCATAGCCTTTACAAATAGTCCTTGATTTTTTCCAGAATCTTCTCCATGATAATTCATTTAGTTTTTGTAAACTCGCATTCTTCTAATAACATGTTTACCATTAAACATGGTACAAGTTCCCATGTTTTATTTTGACCAATTTTATCCAAAACCACATTCATATAATCTGACCATTATTTATGTTTAATAGCTTCTGAAACTGACTATGGTTTAACATTTAACATAAGTGATGTTTAATTTTTTTAATCTCATATTTATTTGGGTATAAATTGGAGCCTTATGATTCTAAAAAAAATGGTCTCAACATGTTTTTATAATGTATGAAATTTAAATGTTCCTCTCCCTGCTTCTATTTCTTCATCACAAAATTCATATAAATCTTCATGCACAATACTCTACTTAGTTTTATTTTATTTGTAAATTTTTTGTTTTTCATACTAAACATCCCCATTTAAATTTGTCAAAAATAAATGATTCACAAATATTTAGACATCATATGAGTCTACCATCTTTTTAAACATTTGTTATATCATTTTTAACTTTTTTTATGGGTATGTAAACCATAAATTCCCCTCTCTCATGTCTCTCAATAAAATTTCCTTGATCAGGATTTTTCATTTTATATATATATGGACATCCAAAAAATATGAATTACATAAATAATGGTTTTTTTTTATACAAAATTTCATAAGACATGATGTTGGATTCTTATCTCAAAAATATTTGTTTTTAATATGTACAGAATTAATAACTTGTTATCTATAGTATAACAATGAATTTTTATTTTCAACTAACATACTTCTTTCCATTTCCACCAAACCTCTATTATTTATTTCTTCTAATCCATTATTTTGGAGTGTTGGGAGAACAATACTAATTTTTCATAGAATTATTTCTATGATATGTTTCAAAATTATGGATTTTAAATTCAGTAAAATGATATGTTCTAAAAAAATTATATAAGCCCCCATTTCATTATCAACACCTTTTCAAATAAAACATATCATTTACATAGCTTCTAAATTTTCTTTAAAAAACATGAAGTTTTTTTATGAGTTAAATCACCACTAATAGTGATAAATGTTAAATATAATTTGGTTGATTATTATCTCATTAAACCACATAAATCAGAATTAATAAGTTTTAAAGTCCTACTAGAATGAATCTCAACATTATAATGAATTATATTAGTCATATTATATCTCTGAAAAATAACAAAAACATCTTCATCTCTTCTTTTCAATTCTATAAAATTTAATATAGAATCAACATTAGCATGTTTTTTCATGTTCTTATGCCCAATATGGCCAAGTATCTAGAGCCAAAAATTATTCTCATCTTCAGAACATACATAACAAGAGTTGTTAAATTCTCTTATTTAGATGACATTCCCACATGTTCTTTCTACTTTTTTAATAACATTTTTATCTTTAACGCTTTTGAAAACACAATATTATTTTCTGAAATTCACTTCATTTCCATCATCAAAATGTTTAATTACATTATGTAATTTATGTTTTAACCCATCAATAAATAAAACTTTCTTATATTTTAACATTTCTTCTTCATTCTCATCCATTCTGATTCCTATGAATTTTATGGATCTATTATTCCAAAAGGTAACAACACCTCCATCATGATTTTCAAAATGATGGAATCTTTTTTGAGTCACATTTAATGTGTGAAGAAACACCACTTTCAAGTATCCATGTATTTTTATTTTTTACCTTCATTCAAGGAATTCTGAATAAGAGAGGCTATTTCTTCAACTTTCTTACTTCTTTGTTCCTTTTCTTTTCCTTCATAGAAAACGTTTCTTGAATGAGTAGTCATACATGGTTATCTTATTACATAAGTTTCCTTATTATACATGACATTAGTCAAATAACATCATATTGTATCTATCAAATTTAAATGGTCGTAGTAGTTCCCCAATATGAAGAGAACCTTTAAATACAATGATGATAATATAAAATATTGTTTTATGGTCAGATAACATTCTATAATGGTAAATATAGTATGTTTATTATCATGTTTGTTCATTTAAAAGAAAATAAGACTTTTTATCATGAAGTTCACAATTGATAATATCTATGATGGGATATTATGAGAAAAAACACTCGAAAATGAATTCCACATGTTTATTTATCATTGGATAAACTTATCTATGATTCTGTACAATGATCCTTAGAATTTATGATTATTGTTAACGAATGACATGAATTTCCGATAGTAATGTGTTTTTTAGACTATAACAACATATTATATTGGTGAAGTTGGTTATGTTGTGTGTTCGACGAATGATATTTTATTAATGAATAATCATGGATGGATTTATCCATTCCATATTTATAGAAGATAATATCTCAGCCCATTGATTTAGATGAAATTGTCTCATTAAATTCCATGGTCATGGTGTATAGACGAGTTCATTTTGGATAGTCCTAGAAGGAAGTGTCAAACATATAGGTTTATGACAAAGATATGCAACCTGCTAGATGAGATATAATGAAAATGGATTATATTACATAGTGAGTTTCTGTTTGCGGTAGTTTTCATTGTGACCTATCATCTTCCTCTATGTGTAAATTTACTTACTTTTAAGTAGTAATCTTAGACATTAGGAAATTATTTCCAATATCTCTATAGAATAAGCTAACTGGGTATCAGAAAAAGTGTTTCCTTTGATCTAAAATAAATATATTTTATATTTAACAATTTCAATAAATATTAATCTCTAAACCAAAATTAATATTTATCCAGGTTTTATCAATTGATCACAAATATTAAATAAAGATGTATTCCTAAGGTTATTATTTAATTAATCATGAGTAAACTATTTATTTTTCTCTTTTCATTCACATGATAGTAAATAATTATTTTTTATGAAATTATCAATTTTGTAACACAAATATAAAGTATATATTTATTATCCATATTTTGTATTGAATATTTATTTATATATTTAATGAATAGTATTTATGTAAATATTTATTCATGAATTAAATAATAATTGTGGAAAAATATTTAAAAAGACTTTTTTTAGTGATAAATATTTATTTTCCAGAATATAAAATAAAATTTTGTTATTTTGAAGGTCTTCACATATCATAAACAAAATAATAATATTACTATCATATATTGGGAATATATTTTTTCGTTGATTAATTCATATTTAAGGGCCTTTGGGTAAATAATTGGAATTAATCTATAGTTCTTGATATAATTATACACTTCTATGTAAATCTGAGAAAGGTTAATCATTGTGCACAATCATTTTCTCTCAATATCAACCTTCAACTCTATTCCTCTCAAGATCAAGGAGAATAAGGGAAATTACTTAAAGATGGAAGGAATGTGAAGTGATCAAGGGGAACAACATAATCTAATCATTCAGTAGTTCTAGAACCTAGTGTTTCATCAGTGTTTTTTGGCGATAATTGGAGGATCTTTGGATGATCACTAGAGGGGATTTTCTTTGGGACCTATCTATGAAACAATAATACATTGATCATGGTTTAACAATATACTCCATCAATGAATATTGATATTAATCTTGAGGTAATTTTTATTCATATATTTAATAATAATTATAAATTTATGTGAAAATATCATCTCTCATGGTTCCAAAAAATTCAATTATCAATATTCTTCACAAATAAATTCATCAATTATTGCATTAATGTAATGTAAATTGTGAATGATTCATTGAATATGAAAAAATAATATTCGACCATAGGTCCATTATGCACATCCACTCTTTCCAAAAACCATTAAGTGTTATTAGAGTAGTCATGTTCAATTTATAATTATTATTTACTTGTTCATTCTTAGTATATTTAAAAGTAATATTTCTTTCCAAGAAATACATTCGTAAAATACAATCATCAATATATTTTTATCCTCCCTTTGTTTATACCTCATTTAATCCAAATAAAATTGAATATTAATGATGAAAATATGATGAACCCATCTAGAGGTGTTTGGGATTTTGGCCAGCTAACACAAGAGTGCCCAATTTGTTGCCTAAGGGTAAATGTTGTGTAATAATGTCAAATGAACAGAATGACTCTAAAATTAAGTTTTAGAATCATTCATTAAATGTATGATACATATAGTAAATTCACACAATGTGTTGATTCATCTAGACTAGCATAGTGTTCACAAAACTATATGTCGTGTAACACTCTTACTCATCTTGTGTTCAACATGTGTTCACAGATGAGAACATGGGATCCAAAAAATATTGTGAATTTGAGACACAACACAGGGGAAAGATACAATTTGATAAGAAGGTTACACTATTTGTTCCATACATACATGTTGTTCACCACTAAAATATTCATATAGAGATATACATCTATTCATTATATGTTTATCATAGAAATACTTCGAGTGATATACATGGATTGTATATTGATGTATAAATTGTGTTCCAAAGTAGTTTATGCATAAAATTTAAATTAATTTGATTCTTTATAAACCACATCATTACATGTTATGTGTTTATTTTATTTAATTATACATGTCATATTATAGGTTTTATATGATATTAAATTCTTAAATAATTATTATATTAAATTAGAACTATATGCCTTTTATAGTCGCAATACATTCTCTATTTTGTTAATATTAAAAGCACTACATGAAATTTTAATCAAAATATGTTCTTTTTTCATTTAATCAATTCATACACCCTTTGTAATTATGTTATAATACATTTATGCTATATGTCACATGAGTAGAGTATATACGATCTCAATACATGCATTTTAGTTTAAAATTGTTCCCCCTAAGTTACATCTAAGTAAAATACCTTTACATATTTTATTATATTCTAAATAAAATTATTTAATATAATTTATTTAAAATCATAATGGATGGGTATCTCCATGAAATATTGGATGGATAATAAGATAAATTGAAATAATTGATTAATCAAATATTTAATTAAATTAATTTTTGTGTGTTTTATCTTAATAAAATAATGAATCAAAATGAACGTCAGATTATTATTTGAAATATTTAATCATTGTAAAAGTGGATGACCATGAGGTTAAAACAACCTATTTAAATGTATGGTTTTATATTATTTAATTATTTAATGGGTTTTTTAATTTTTTTGTTAAATTAGATGTATGTATTGCAATTCATCCCCCATTCTTATTGTGTATGGAACTATGTGATAGTGGTTTATTTAATGTAAATCCCATTTTCAGTTACCTTCACCTATGAGGGATTTAAATTTATTTTGGGAATGGATTTCCAATGTCCATGGTGTTGGTTCTAGAAATATCTGTGGTGAAACAAAATCAAAGAGATACCCAAGACATATGTGGAATGCTACAAAATTTTAGCTCATATCAAATCGAAGGAGTTCTTCAAAAAAATTCAACGGTTAGTTTATTGTCCTATAAATAAACAAACAACTAGTTAATGCTCATGATCATTCCATTATTTAATTTTTTTACTTAATATTTCATGATTTATTTAATTGATGTAAGACTGTGAGGAAATAAATAATTTCATTAATATTAAAATAATTAATAAAAACAAATTAATTATGTATAAATATTTTTAAAACTACTTGGTATATAACTTAATTAAAATCCACTAAATTTTAACATAATAGGTAATAGACAAAATAAGAATATTTATGCATTCTAAAGAAGACCATAAGGATTATATTAGGTCATTACACCTTCTATTATCTAAATTATGATGAACCCATAATTAATGTGTTGGTTTGGACTCCATAGGAAAAACTTTTAATTATTAGGTAGTATTGAGAAAGATAGTGGACCAAATATGCATTTGGTTTAGTGTAATTAGTTAGTCCTATACAAAAATAGAGGCAAGTGTTAAAGAAATCTGAGTCAATACTTATTAATTAAAGTGAAAACCCATATAATAGAGGAACTATAAGTGTGACATTGGAAAGAGATACTAACTAAATACATTATTATAATTTTTATAAACTCCATATAGAATATAAAAAGTGAAATATGGATATTTTCCCTAGAATGTTCATGTGATATGATATTCTACGTTGAATGAATATGGAAGTTAGGACTTCATAAAATTATAGGAGACATAATAAAAATATATTTGTTTTATATCAAATAATTATAATAATTTAAGGGAATAAAAATATACTTTTATATGTTTTTGGAATATTGAAAATTTCATCAATCACATTATCCATTTGATCAATTCAAGATAAAGGTTTTATCTTAATGGAAAAAATGTCCAAGAATGGTTTAAATTCTTATGGGTTATACTAATATATGAAAATAAGTCTAAGGTACAACAATACCAAATCCTTGATCTATCATCTAAGGTAGAGAGTTATAGGGATTTCATTGTCAATTGAAAAAAACATGAATGGTGAAATATATTTTTTATGGTTCGATTCTTTCATCCATGACTATTGAACACATGAATCACAAGTGAAAATGGATTCTTATAACATTCTCTAACATCCCTATGATATTTATCCAGAGATATTAAGAGTGTACAAGTTTTATATTTCCACAAAACTCTTCACATTAAAACATAAAGATCTTTCCCATTTTGTGCATAAAATATTCAAACTCACTATATACATTGATCACCTAGCAGTTCTAGGTTTTAAGGTGTCTAAAGAATTGTACATTGATATTAATCCTCCATCACTCCTTCATAAATTACCCAATTTTTTTAGTTTAAATATAAAAAAAATAAACTACTCAACAAGATATTCTCACTCAAAATTTTTAAGTTGAAAATCATATGAAGAATGAAAACCCTTCCATTCCTATATTGAATAAAATGAAAGGCTATGATAAGACCTCAAAGACTAACTCAAAATAGAAATATTCTTTATAGTGTCATATAATAAGTGGAGGATCATTGGGAATTTAAGGAAAGAATATTAAATCTATTTTTCAATAGGAAATAATGGACAATAAAAGAAAGAAACTTATATAGATAACAAAGGGGAAGCTTCAGGTGTGTGTTTTTCAAGAATAATTTATCTGTTTCTAAAAATTTGTTATTAGATTTAGCATGTGGTTCTCACTTATGTATTCAAATACATGAGACAAGTATATTCTAAAATATTTCTTGTGATAACATGGATCTATGAATAGTAAACAAAGCTAGACTTGCTATTATGACTATTGGAAATTACCACATCACATTTCCAACTAGAATGATCTGTATTTTAAAAATGGTTATTTTCTATTCATTTGGAAGAAAGAAACATTATGTATTCATCCAAAATTTATATATATGGATTAATTTTTGAATTTGAAAATAATTGTTTTTTACTTTATAAAGAAATAATTTTTTATATTAAGGTATACATAAATAATAGTATTTATGTGTTGGGTTACATGAAATAAGTAATGTAATCGATAATGAAAAAAAATCACATGAATCATACCAGAGTAAATTATTGGATTAGAGGGTAGGTCATGTAAATGAAAATAATTTGAATAAATTACACCAAGATAGATATTTGGGTTCATTTTAATTAAATACACTTGGTGTATTTCACACGTGTTTATATAGAAAAATGAACAAATCCTCATTTACTAGAAAAGTTTAAAATTCCATAGAGCTTCTCGAGTTGGTTTATACTAATGTGTGTGGACTATTTCAAGATTGATGTTGGAGTGGGGTAACCATACATTACAAATTTTACTAATGAATTTAGTATATATAGATATATATACATAATGAGTAATATGTAAAATTACTTTAGTATATTCAAGAATATAATAATGAATACGAGAACCCACATGCTATGAATAGTAAGAAACACTACTCAGACCAAGGAATAAAATATGTTGATCAATAATTTATTGATTATTTATGGGATTTTTATATTCCATCCCAAATCTCTTCCTCTTCATACACGATAATGGAATAGTGTATGTGATAGGAAGAACCACACCCTATTAGACATGGTGAGATCAATTATGAGTCATGTGAGAATTATATTTCCCATATAAGGATACACATTACAAAAACAACAGAACTTTTAAACTAATTTATAAAATATGTAGGGAATGATATTAAATAAGTACTTTGGTATGAAAATAAACATTCTATGTCATAGATACATGTTTGGAGTTTTAAATCATTTTTAATGTTATTTATGGAACTAAACATGCACCTAAAGGCACTAACTGTGTCATTATAAGATAAACCAAGAGAAAATTGGATATTACCTATATAACCACTTAGATAAGGTGTCTTTTGATGAACATTATTCCACATTTCTTGAGAGGGATTATATTATTAGAAATAATAGTGGAAGTGAGATAGAAATCAATATTGTCCACACTAAAGATACATAAGAGTTTTCATTGGAAAAGATCCACAATTCTCCACGGAAAATGATGTTTTTTAGATATGTCTAGTTCATTGTATTATGAGTGAGGCTAGAGAACTAGAATAATTTTTTTTCTAGTCACTGAGGATTGTGACTCCTTTTTATTTGATAATAATGAATATATAACCTACAAGGAATCATTACACGATACAAAAGAAATCAAGTTGTAAGAATATATGAATTTTTAAATGCATTAATTATGTCAAATCTCCATTTGTTTTTGGTAGATCCTCAAGTATATTTATATCACATTGATTAAAAATGTGCATTCAATATGAAACTAAATATATATGGACTATTCTATACCAATATGGCATCACTTTTGGGAAAAGGCATCAAACAACTTCAATCCATAAACTCTAATGAAAGAATTTCAACCATTTTTATGCTAAAGATTTAACTTAGAAGAAACATCATCATCATTTAAGATCTAGTGGAAAAAAATCCATTATTAGTTGAATGTAGTCCACATTAAAGACCATTAGAGTTAATTTAGTAAAACTAATTATTTGTACTTTGGATTGAATATATGTTCAATGATGTAAATAAAAATACCTTATTATATATTTTTCATTGTTCTAAATGTATTTAATGTCATATTGTTCAAGATTATTTATCGTACTGAAATGTTCATAGTATTTCCTTGTTAATAAGTGAACCTTTAATGCAATGCTGATTTTCATAAATATTATTCTATGGTCAGATAACATTCTATGGTGGGACACAACTTTTTTTAAAAATCATGTGTGAGTACTCATATATAGATAGGCTTCATCTCATGATTTTTCCACTTGGTAATTTCCATGATGGGAGATTAAGATAAAATAAATTCTAGTAAGAACTCCATATGTTTTCGTGTCATTTGATATTCAATTCTATGAGTTTTCTAATGATCCTTAGACTTTAATATTGTTATTAATTAATGTCATAACTTGTCCAATTTGATGGTTTTCCATAAACTATGTTGAAATATGATCACTATGAATTTAAGTATGTTTGGTGCATAAAGAATGATATGTACATGAAACCACCACATTAAATTCCATGTACATGGTGCATGGATGAGTTAATTTCAGAAATTCAAATAAAGATATATCAAGCATATAGATTGATGAAATGGGTCTACAACATTCTAGATGAGATATTGTAAAAAAAGTCACTACATTACAGAGTGATAATTTATATGTGGTTGTTATAATTATGACATATATTCCTCCTATGTGAGTGACATGACCCATTAATAGACATTAATCTTATAATTTCGACAATCCCGTGTAATTCCATTGAGGATGTGGCCTAGAGTGTACCACACAAAGTGTTCTATTTAATCTCGATTAAATATTATTTATATTTAGTTATTGGAATAAATTTCATTCTCTAGGGAAATATATAATATCTATTTATGTTTTGTTAATTGATCACAAATGATAAATAAATATTTATTCATATTCTAATTATTTAATAAATGCAATATAAAATATTTATTTATCTCTTATTATTTTCAAGGTAATAGAAAATATTTTATGTATTAAATAAATAATTTAATTAGTAATGAAAATATTAAATAAATATTCATTAACTACATATGGAATAAAAGATTAATTTATTTACTAATTGAAAAATATATGTTTAAAAAATTAACCATTAATTCAATAAATGTTGAGGAGGATGAGTGGAACAAAATATGGTGATAAATATTTATTTACCAAACTATAAAATAATTATTTATCATTGTGCTGGTTTTCACATATCATAATTTAAATAATAATATTATTATTATTATCATCGATTGAGGTTTATTGGTTTTAATTCATAGTTAAGGGACTTTAGAAAATTAATTAGAATTAAATCCATGCCATATGTCTATATATAGGAAACAATGTTAATCAACTAAAGTTTAATCATTATTCACAACAATTTCCTCTCAAGATATCCCCCTCCTATCTTCTTCTCAAGACTGAGAAAAAAATGAAAAATTATTTCGAGCTAGAATTAGTTTGAAACGATAATAGTGAACAATGCAAGATGATTAAGCATTTGTGGTAACACCTGATGTTTCATCGGTGTTTTTATGAGATCGAAGGTGAATGTGTGGATCAATGCTATAGGGGTCATGATTTGGGTCCTCACTATATAACGATGATACGTCGACCGAGTTATAATGATCAAAACCATTAATAAAGAATAATATTAACACTAACGTAATATTTCTTCTTATGTTTTAAATTATTTATATCATAATGATATAAGGTCCTCTCTCAAGGTTAGAGTAAAATCATTTTTTAATATTCCTCTGAAATAAAATTAATTGGCCATGGAATTAATGTCACATACATGAAAAAATATATGTTGAATCCAATAAAAGAATAGTTTCCTCTTGGTCCATTATTCTCATTTTTTTTGTCTAAACTCATCATGTGAAACCACACAATAGGTCAAAATTGTAAAACAGAACTGACAACTCTTTAAAACACTTGGTTTTTACTTGAATTCACAACTAAAATAAACCATTTTATTGGTATTATAACCCAACCAAATATTTTTAACTAGGGAGTCAAAACACAAAATAAAGAATTGTATTTCAAGGAGAATGTATAAACAAACAACATATAGGAACAGTAAAAGATCTCAAATAGAATTATGTATATCGACACAATGAAACAAATCAATAGAATTTTATTAAGAATTGTTGAAGCACAATAAGTAGTTATTATGTAATTGATATGTATTTCTCTTCATGTTGTGGTGATCATTAAAGGTTATTTTCTTCCATAAGACTCAATCCAAAAAAGAAAAAAGATCATACATGATCATTTTTAAATATATGTGGTTGTAAGTTTACATCTGGAAATTCTAAATCATTTTTCTAATACACAACCTTCATCGCTTCAATTTGCCATTAAAAAGAGTCTAAAATCACTACACAATAGTCACTAATTGTTATATTGATTAAAAATAATAATAATAAAGTCATTATAGATATTTCCACAATTATCATCAATAATGAAACTATATAATAATCATCTTTGAATACTATTTCAAACTAATTTGAATAATCCCATAAATATCAAAATTTAGTTTTATTCCTGAAATTCTCATATTTGAAATACATTTCAAAAATTAATGTAGATATGAAAAAATTGTATCATCTAATAATAAATAAAAAACAATTTATCTGACATATCTCATAATATAGTTTTTTTCATAAAGTTATATACTAAGAGGAATCACTCAACACCTAGAAAGTATAGAGAAAATGGACTTCAATTTTTTTATAATATTGATTAATATTTACCATGTTAAATATGGTTATGAAATAAGTATATAATATTGTTCAGAATTACAATTATCCAATTATGAAACTTCCACAAATGAATCATAACCCAAATCATATTGATATGGATTTTCTACAAAATTCCCTTATATGAAACATAATTAACGTGATTATTTTTGAAATTATAACTCCATATAATCAATTGAAGCATATAATAATAATTAAAACATAAAATAATAATTGGATCATGGATGAAATTTATTTTTTATAAGTATTTAAATTTCAAAATACATTATTATCTCGTAAAACATCAAACTTTATAAAATTTTAAATTTCTTAAGAAATTAAAAAAATGAAACTATAAATTTTTTCCAAAGACTTCAATTAAGCATCGTAAGACTTTTTACCTTGTCAAAATAAAACATCCATAAGTCTTTACAGAAAAATTAATGACTTTTACAAATTATATAAGCCATTTGAAAATGTGTAAGACATTTAAAATAAATTTATAAGACTTATCAAAGGTGCATAATACTTTTCCCTTTACCAAAATTATATTTTTGATGAAATTATACATTTTTTCTTATCACTATGAAAAATCATAATACTTTTTGAAATATTAATAATTTTTAAACCATGAAACCTTTGAAATAAATTCATATGAAATTTAAATTCAATAAATTTAAGAATACATAAAACCATAAGAAATTCTAAAACATTGTATTTAATGTTTCACACACTTTTCATTACTCGTGTTAAAGGGAATAAAATAATAATTTTTTAATTATAAAAACACAAACAATAATGTGGCATGGATTCACTCAGCAGGTTTTCTTCACATGATGGTATGGATTCTTGTAGATGGAATCTTTCACCTAAGGGGTCACCCTACACCATGTCTTACATAGTGATGGGATTCTTATTAGTGGATACATGTTCTAAAAGATAATATATTCTCATGGAATATTTAATTCATGTGAATATACATTTTTTCATCAAAGAAGGCTTAAATACATATTGAAGGATTCTTTCATGGAATGGGTTACCCTATGTAGGACCCTGGGACACCCTAAGAGGGGAGGGGTTAATCAGGGTGTCAACTTTTTTTTTAATGTGATGGATCTTGTTCCCACATTGGTAGGAACTTGTTAAACCTGTATGATGAATATAATTAGAAAGCAGACATTCACAGGTAGAGAGATGACACAACACTTTTAACTTGGTTCACCACTAAGGGCTACGTCCAAGGAGCATACACCGAAAGGTTTTCAGTCATATGAAATTCCACTAAACTTCATTAGATGTGGATTAAAAAAGTTCAGGCATAGTCACTCTGTCCAAGGCTCACTACCTTCAAAAAATTTCAGGGATAGCTCACTATGTCCCTCAGATCACTCTAGTTGACTCCCCCTAGCTCGCTGCCTTTGGTGAAGTCCCACTCAGTTTATAGACATGAAGGTCTCATCATCATTTCTTATGAATGTATCCTATGTTTTATGTAGATGCTATGTGGAATTACAACATCCACCTAAAGACAAATCTCACTTTGCACAAACAGTATTGGTCAAGCTTTCATCTTTTGCGCAGCCCAAGAAAGTCTAGCGTACTTCAACATCACTTGGCGAGCTTCTCCAAGCCGGTGTGCAAGTTAAAAAGCTGGCACGCATGTCCAAATCTGGCATGCAAGTCCACCTCAACCACTTGCGTGACTCTCACTTATTCAACACCAAACTTGTGCGACTCACCCCCTTTCTCGCCCAAACTACCTTGGACGTGCAGCAAACAACTGTCGTGCAACCTCTACTTGTGCAACCCACAACCACTTGTGTGACCACTACACCTATGCGACGGGAGCTCCGAATTTCTCTAAGTCTGAACTTCGTACTGAATTAGGAGGGGTGGACTTCTATTTATAGGCATTTGGATACCCTGTGTGACGGCTTGCAAGTCCTCCCTCAGCGTGCAAGTTTTGGCACGCAAGTCTCTGCCGCGCAAGTCACTTGTGTGACCAACCCCAAACTTGGGGTAACCTTATTCCTTTTCCATAATTTTATGATCTGATGTTGAAAAACATGTGGTGCGCAAGTTTCAAATCCTCTAAATATTTGGCGGGCAAGTACCTTTTCTAAAAAACGCTTTTCTTCATTTTTCAATTTTGAGGTCCAAAAATTTGGCAAACACTGGAAAATGATGCCACCTTCAATAATTTTTTCTGCTTGTTTTGTATGATCACCTTGCTGGAACACATCCTGAACTTATTATGAGTATTAAAAACAAACAAAAACTATACCATACTTCAATTCATGCATAGAACGACCATGGTTCCAACACCCTATACCCAATCATACATGATGGTGTACTTTTTAAAAGAGATTGTTTTTTTTGATTTTGAAGAATGTTTAATATCTAGAGTCATTTAAATTGAATGAAGTTACCTATATTACCATATTTTATTATTATATTAGTGGTATTAGTCTTCTATAAAATGGTACTGAGGTTGTGGGATATTGAAAAAAAAAATATGGTTGAACCATTATTGTCAGATACATAATATTCAGTAAATTTTTTTGATCAATTGGTGTATGTAGTTTCTATGGTTGAACAACTTGTAATATGTTTTTTTTTGAAATGGAATGTATTTTAGGAGAAAAAATTTCCGTACCAGTGATTTTCAGTCATGCTGAGGAATGAAATAGGATAATGTTAGTTACACTGTAAAATAGATAAATCAATGTGATTGTAGGAATTCAGTGTAACCTTATGAATGGGTGGGCCCACATTAAAGGTTGATGGGACCACTTTTTTAATGTTTCGTGGAATTAATTATGTTATTGATCATTGTGGATACCTTGTCACAGTGATTTTATCTTTAACCTCTATTGAAATTAATGATTCCATTTCATCTCTCAGGGAAAAAAACGAATGTTTGAACCCACATAAAACCTCTTGGTGTACATTATTTTATTTCATTTAAAATTTCATAATTTTTTTATTTTTTATGTGATTTGGATTTAAATGTATTGATTAAACGAAATTGACTTTGGGGATTATGGTAGAGGTTTTTATTTCATGTTCTTGAACATTGAACATGTGAGGATTCATTCTGATGACCTAATTTCTCCATAGTCATATTACAGTGCATGAAATTTTCATGTGTAAAGACTTTAATGTAATATTTTTAATTTATATTAGAGTAGTTATACTTTTTATTTTAGTATTATTATTTTTATCAATAATGTATTAGGTAAAAATATTATTTTCTTATACATTTTTTGATTCAACATGATTCATTTTTTCATAAGGTGATGGTGTAAAAAGATAGAACGGTACAACCTAATAAATTTTGTGGAATCGATTTATTAATATTAAGGGTTTTAGTGGAATATTAAATAATTTAAAAGGACCAATAGTTTCTTTTGAAAGTTTTTAATTAAGTGGTAATGTAGAAAGGAGAATGAGAATGTTTGTATGGAAGGGATTCATGTTTGGTGAGGATATCATTCGCACAGAATGTGGACTTCAATATCTAGAAGAATAAGAATATATAGGATTTCATGGTAGTGTATGAATATATTCATGAGAATACATCAACACTCAATAATGTGTTCTTGTTGTGATGGATATTTTCTATGAGGAAATCATAACGGAAGTGTACGACCAATCATGTGAATGAATTAAACATGATCCGAAGACAGATCGAGTCTGTGTAGGTAATTTATATTTAATATTTAAATGAAATATTCATTTGTCACAAAAATAATTGGATATAATGGTAATAATAATGAGAAAATATAATATAAAAACAAAAATAATCTTTTTTAATGTTTGGAACCAGACTCTGAATGGGTATCTCTAGAGGTGGTAGATTCATACAACATTCGGTGATGTGCTATGTAAAAATATATGATGGTACTAACATTATCACATAATTATAATATGGGAAAAAATATATCAATAGATTGAGAGAGGTGTAGAGGATAAAATATGGGACCAATCATAGCAAAACATCCCCTGTTATGGAACTCTCTAACATGACCAAAACAGATTGGTTATATGATCTTATGTGCACCAGACCATACGCCAAGGGATACTGAATAACACCAAAAATGATATATATATATATATATATATATATATTTAGGAGAATATCACCTAGTATAATTTAACATACATTTGGAATAAACCCTGATAATGAATAACATAATAATAGAGATCTATCAAAAACCATAAATCACATTGTTGAGAAATAAATTATAAACCAATAAACCAATAATGTTGAATCATGTAATAAAAAGTTTAGATGTATCTAAATGTAAAAATGGGAAGAATAAAATAAAAAATTTGATAACACAATATAATCCCAAAATTAACTTTTCTTAAACCCCTTGTTGTACCCATATACAAACTTCATCCCATCAAATAATAAATTACAGGTAAGAAGGTAACTTACCCTTGTCCAAACCTTTGTCTATATAATCTACTCACGTACTAAATAGTACCCCAAATAAGATATGATTATAACTTATTTGGTCAACTCCACCATGTCTAAAAATACTAATTTGGTAAAAAGAGTATTCAATAAAGTGATAAACAGGTATATTAATTAATCAATTAATATAACACATAAATCAAATTGCATCCACACTATGCCATAATGTCTATGAAAATATGGAATAACTTTTCCAACGATATCCATATTCCATGGAATAAAAACAATATGAAGATCCTTCTCTAAAAGCATTTCAGCCTCTTGGAATAGCCTTATATATAAGCATATCATCATGTAACAGTGGGAAGATCCCACTATATAATCATTTCAGCATGTGTCTCTAGGAATAGACCACTATATAAGCATTTAGACCTCAGAGAAAACCCGTATATAAAAAAATTTCAGCATATATCACTGGTAATAACCCACTTTATATTTATTTTATCATCAAGGAAAAAACTATGTATATTATCATTTCATCATGAACTCAAAAGGCATAACATCAATGATATCATAATATCACATCATAATCCTCAATGGTTAATTATGAAAAATAAAATTTGTATTTCAAGTATAGTATCATTCATATATCAAATGTTCAACAATTATATCAATAAGAAAAAATACATTACCCAAGAATTCAATATCAAGAAATCACCTAAGGTCTCATATCATGCTAAACAAATATTGAACAATTAGCCATGTTCTTCTTATTAGAATGTTTTCTCGTCATGTAGGCAGCCATAAGATAGTTTTCACCAACAATTGAATCTGAGGGTTCCAAAAATTATTTCAATCCATGATTTAACTATAATAAAAAAATAAATTAATTAGAGCATGAATTATATTGGAACAATCACACAATTGTGTATATTTCACAAATAAACCAACCATATGGTTAGGTTTTGACTCTATATATTTATCCAAACATTAATATAACACTTCCTATAGAAAATTATAACAGGGATGAAGTGTCAAAAGATCAAAAATAGAACATAGATCTACCTTGGTCATGATAAAGACCCCAAAAAAGACTAGAAGTAAAAATATTTCACCACCATAAACTACGGAGGATGAAACATAATGGAAGCATAAGAAGAAACACTTAAAAGGGATCAGATGTGTAATTAAGATGTATGGAAGGGGGGGTGTGACTCCAAATCTTTTGGATTTCACCTTATGATCAAGATAAGATAGGATTAACTAAATATATTTATAAACATAAGTTCATGGAACACTTAAACTGATCAAGGCTAAATAATACACTACATGTAATGATTCAATGGCCTTTATTTTATTAGTTTCCTAGAAAAAAACCATTTCCTTGGGTTAATATTTATCCCTATTAGCATTTAAATTACATGAACTAGGTTCCTAACCAGTAGAAACATCACTTCATGAACCAGTTCCTGACCTATTGTTTTCCACAGTTACCCATCATGTAACATGCACATGGTGTTTATTGTTTAGAGAAAAATTATTTGTCCATATTCTATAAAAGTTACCAAAACAACTATGAATCCTTCCAAAATTATCTGAAACTGTCATAATCACATTTAAAAAATTTAAGCATAGTATACATTAGTTCAAATAAAATTACATCCGTAAACATTGAGTCATATTTTCCAATAATGGCTCTCCATATCCTAACAAGAGTTATCAAAAAAAGGTCCAATGAAAAACTCCATGAGATACATACTTAGAAAGAGGATTAATCTTACAATCATTACACAACATTATAGATCATTCCCAACCTATTTCAAGCATTATTGTGGGTCCCAATGAACAATTCTAGCCACTGTGCTCGCATATCAGACTCTATATCCTAGGTATCATGTGGAACATGATCATGCTTCTACTACCCTTGATCCAATGGAATATTCCTACCCAAGAGTTACTTCTCACTATAGTACACAATATATATTAGATGCTCCCCAAAGGATGCATTATCATCACAAAGCTCGACATCATCGATGTCTACCACAAGATAAGGGTCACAATAATATGACTAAATATTCAAAATCTGAAACACGTCATGCGTATAACTATACTATTCTAGAAGGGATAAACAGTATGACACTAAACCGACCATATCAATTATCTCAAATGTCCCAAAAAACCTAGGTTCTAGCTTCCCTTCCTTCCTAATATGGTTTTTCCACAACATAGGCCTCACTCAAAGGAAAACACGACGACCAACCTTAAACTTCAAATGTACCCTCCAATGGATACAGTATGATTTCTGCTAGCTTTATACTATCACCATCCCAACTGAATCCTAATAAACTGAACCTTCTCATAAGTCTCCAATATAATACTAGGCCCAAAAAATCACTAACTCACCTTCCTTCAACCAAAAAATAAGTTAATGGAATGACCTACCATACAAATTCTCAAAATGTTCCATCTGGATTGATTCTTGGATTATTTTATTATACACAAACTCTATAATTTTCATATTTTACACACATGAACCCCTGAAATTTAAAACCAAGGCTCATAACATATCCTCTAGAACATGAATAGTTTGGTTATATTGATTGTCAAGCTATGGATGATAGGATATTTTCAAAATAAGATGCTAACTCAGAGCCTTCAAAAGACCCTACCAAAACAGGGATGACAAATGAGGATCTCTATCAGAAAAAAAATTCCTCAGAACACCATGAAACCAAACTATCCCTCACATAAAGAGACTATCTAGATCATCAATCATTACGGTCTCCATGATAATAAATAAGCAGGCTACCTTCATCATTAGATCTATGATAACCCATAATGTGTCATTATTATGGGTTTTATTGGGTAATATAGTCACAAAATCCATAGTTACATCATCCCATTTCTTCTTAGAAACTGGGAGAGGCTAAAAAATCCTAGCTAACCACTAATGTTTAGCTTTTACCTACTAAAATATGAAACATCTAAACACAAATCATGCTACCTCCCCATCATTCTTGAACAACATTATTTTTTCTGGATATCATCATAAATATTTTCACTCCAAGATGTACCTCCGATATAGAAGCATGAAACACCTTCATCATCTCCTCATGCAATCTTATAATAACCCATACTCGGTCAGGGAAAATAATAGAATTTACGCTACCAAGATATCATCTGGATAGTGTATCCCCACCAAAAAAGCTATCTCTCAAAGATAAAATCTTCAGATTAGAAAACTAACCTATCATTATCTAGACCAAAATCAATGTTATAATAGATTAAAAATTCATATGTACTCATCCATGTGACTCTTAAACATCTAGATTCTTATGTGCAAAGATTTATATCATCCTCCTCATATAAAAGGACTCCCACAATGCCTCTGTCCACATATTCTAGCACAATCGAATAATAATGATGTAGTTTTTTCCTGGTATATAATCCTACTAGAAGATCAAATACTATAGATAATTGACCCACCTCATATTAGGAATGTTTGGCCCTAATGTGAAAATATAAACCTGAGGCACTTTTTGGTTCATTTATACCACAAACCTCTCACCCATAATATATTGTATCTTACATATCATGGCATGTACCACTATAGATGACTCTTAATTATGAGTAGGATAATTAATCGCATGAGGTCTCAGCTATTGAGAGCCATAATATACCACAATATCCTCCTTCATCATAACTACTTTGAGACTTACTACAAATGTATCACAATACACAGTATAATATTTATCAAGAACAGGTAAATTGTGGGTAGTTACTAAATTTAGCCTTCTATTCAACTCCTAAAAGTATCCTCTATAGTCATATAACCAAAAAACATCACTCCATTCTTCGTTAGTCTAGTCATAGATGCCTCCATATAATAGAATTCCAAGATAAATGACCTATAATAGCCAGATAAACCCAAAAAACTCAAAATATTGATTTAATTCTTGGGTTACTACTAATATTCCATGTTTGAAACATTATCTAGGTCCACTAACTCTCCTTCTTCTAAGATCAAAAATCCTAAGAAGTGTACCTTATCAATATAGATACCATATTTGGATATCTTGGAGTAAATTTAATGATATCTTAGTATACACATGATGATATCATGATCATTTATTGACTAGGAGTATACTATGATGTCATCAACAAAAACCACCTTGAACTAGGTCATAAAAAGATGAAATATCTGATTCATCAAGGCCATGAATATCATCAATATGTTCTTTAACCAAAATGAAATCATAAAGAACATATAGAAACCATATATTCTCTTCGAAGTAGTCCAAGCTATGTCTTATCCCAACAAAAACCCAAAATTTTGAAACTTTTTATAGTGAAACATTTTAAAAACATCGCTAATTTTTAACTGTAACAACATTTTTAGGAAGTGTCACTTAAATAGAAACATTTCCCCTAAACTATAACTAATTTAGCGACATTTCCCAAAATATTTCACTAAATAACTGACGTTTCCAAAAAAACATCTCTAAATTACGGACAATTCTTCAAATACAATGCTAAATTAGCAACTCTTCCCACAAAATATTGTTAACTTAGTGACACATCCCCAAAATGTTGCTAAATTAGCGATGCTTCCTAAAAAATATCATCAAATTAGTGTTGATTCCCTAAAAACATCGCTATATTAGAAAATATTCCCATATAATGTTTCAAAATTATAGAATCTTCCCAAAAATGTTTCTAAATTAGCATCGCTTCCCCAAAAACATTGCTAAATTAGCGATACTTCCAAAAATGTCGCTAAATTAGAGAAATTCCCCAAAAAGAAGCTAAATTATAGAAGATCCCCTAAAAACATCCCCAATTTAGCGACCCTTCCTAAACATTTCAATAAATTTTAGACACTTCCTCAAAAACATCACTAAATTAAGGAAACTTCCCCCAAAACATTGATAAATTAGAGATGCTGCCCAAAAAATGTCGTTAAATTAGACATACTTCACCAATGTGTCGCTCAATTAGGGATGCTTCATTATATCGTCACTAAATTAGAAATGCTTCAAAAAATAACATCATAGAATTAGCGATGCTTCCCTAAAATCATCTCTCAATTAGTGACACTTCCCAAAAAAACATCGCTAAATTAGAGATGTTTCATCCAAAACGTTGCAAAAATACAGATGTGTTTCATAAACATCGCTATATATATATATATATCCCATTTCCCCAAATTGATGTAAATATATAAATATATATATATATAAACAAATGCACACACACACACATATTAATATATTTATAAACACACACACACACTTTTATATATATATAGACATATATATATATATAAACACATATGTATTTTAAATTTAGTCACATTTTTAAGAAAACATGTCTATTTTAGTGGTATGTTTACCAGAATTTTAAAACAAAGAAACACACACACACACACAGAGACATATATATATATATATATATATAATTTATGTATATAACTATATATATACAAACACACACATATATATTTACACACACAGATATATAAACTTATATATATAAATATATATATATATAAGATAAACATATATATAACATAAAATATAATCACACACACACACATATATATATAATCTATATAAACATAAAATGTAAACATATATATATATTATATAAAAATAAAACATATGTATTATATAAAATATAAACATGTATGTAAAATTTGAACATATAAAAATATAAATATAAAATATAAACATGTATATGTATATATATATATATATATATTAATATTTGTTTATTAATATATATATATATATATATATATTAATTTTTAAATCCATATATATATATATATGAATATAAAAAAACAAAAGTAAATATTTTAAATTTAATCATGTTTTTTAGAAAACGTGACTACATTTGTTAAATTTTTATCAGTATTTTAAAATATTGCTAATTATATATATATATATATATAATTATAAATATTAATATGAATACATATAAATATATATTTACACACACACACAGACACAAATATATATATATATATATATATATAATGTAAACATATATATAAACAGAAAATATTAACATATATATATATATTTATATATGAACATAAAATATAAAATAAAGAAATAAAATATACAATATAAAATATTAATACTAATATAATATATATATATATAATATTAATTTCTTATGTATTGAAACATATCTATATATTTATAAATATAATATAATATAATTAGATAAAAAATTTCAAATAACTTGTGTAGTTGTCAACTTTGTTTAGATGTTGCAGGTCCATGGCTCTATTCAGGGGAGGTGAGGTATTTATTTTTTCATAAAGGGGTGTGGCATGTATAGGTGATAGGTGGGAAGAGTACGTGAGGTTATAGGAGGGGTGAGGGTTTAGTCGTGGTACAGGAGGGGTGACGGGGGAACAGCATGTGAGGAAACATGAGGGGCGAGGGTTGGGTTGCGGTAGAGGAGGGAGTGAATTATGGGTAGAGAGGGGGAGCATGAGGGTACAAGAGGTAGTAAAGTGGTGTCAGGGGTGAGGGGCAGAGTGTTTGAGGTTACAGGAGGGACGAGGGGTGGGGAGAGGTTGTACAAGAGGTAGTGAAGTGGGGAGAGGGGTGAGGGTAAGAGCATGCATGAGGAGAGAGTTGTGTGGTGTTTTTATATATCTATTACAGATAAAACAATTTCAAAAAATATATAAAATCAAAAAATCACTAATAATTTATTTTTCAAAATATATATATGTAATTAAAAAATAAAACTTACCGACATTTTAAAAAATATTGGTAAATTTTCTCCCTTTTACTGACATTTTTTACAAATGTCTGTAAATGAGGTGTTTCTAAAGTAGAGATGTTTATAAACATCGTTAATTTAGTGAAATTTATTTACTGATGCTTATAATAAACATTGTAAAATGAGGTTCCACTAAATAGTGATGTTTATAAACGTCACTAAATTAACATCACCTCATGTAGAGTCTTTTTTAAGAAGCGTTAGTAAATAAATTAGCGACATTTGTAAACATCGCTAATTAGCATTATTTTCATAGTGTATGATCTGAAGCTCAGCTGGTGGTATCTAGATCTCAAAGAGATCATGGAGAATTTATTATCACCTCTTAATAGACTGAAGATATCATCTATAAATAGAAATGGATACTAGTTTGTAACTATAAACTAGTCGAATCCCTTGTAATCCACACATATTCATTAAGTACCATTCTTCTTCTTAGAGAAAAGAATTGGAGAACCCCAGGGAGATGTACTGGGATATATGGAACCATTGTCTTCCAGATATTATAATATAACTTTCAACTCCCAAATCACTTCTGGATCAATCTTATATTGTAACACGCAAATAATTTTACGAAATATTTCTCTTTAAATAATTTTAATTTGTCAATAGATTTCATTAAACGCAACCGTGATTTTAAAAGAACCCTAAGATTCTATTAGTATAAAATCACCATTATAACATATCCATTAAATTGGTAGGAATTAATAATAATAAATAAATTTTTTAAATAAAAATAATTACAACTCAATATGATTTTATAGGAAAGCGCTTAAAAATAATCATACAGTTTTAGAAAAATCACTTTATTCATCAAAAATTCATTTTCTTAAAAAATGTGTTTTTCTGGTTTTTATTTTTTAGAAAATATATTTGAAAAATGAAATTTAATTTTTTAATTAAAAAATTCAAACATACATTAAAATTATATCATTCTATAAAACATGTATTTTTAAGGAATAATGAATATACTAATTTTATGTAAAGTTGTATTTTCATTTAAATTATATAAAAGGTTATCGTATTTATTAGATTAGTTTTAAATTATAATAAGTTAATTAAGAATTTGAATAACCAAATAATGGTTTTTTAAAATTAAATTATACAAAAATTTACCATAAAAATATTTCTTGTTTTAAAAGAAATGTTTTTTGAAAAAAAATGTGTTTTGAAGGGTATTTTATCGGTTTTATTTTAAACTAAATTTGGAAACATCTATGTTTTTAATTTATAAATATAGATAATAAATTTATGTTCATATGTTCCAATTTTTTTTAATAACTCCCTTTTATTTTAAGGCAATATGATTTCGTAACTATAGTGAATTTTATTACAATGGTATAAGGTAAAAAATTAAATTTATGGTAAAAATAAAATCATAAAGACTATAAAATGACCCTAACACAGGAAAAAAAAGGGGTGAATCAATTTATACCCTTAACACTAAATGATTGATGTTATGTCATTTAATTAGAATATTCCCATGAAAATTACTTATATTGTTTTAAAATCAAAAAATACACCAAAATCACTTTCTTAGTCTTTAATTTTCCTTATGTGTCCACATTAGTAAAAATGAATTATATGAACTAATTTCAATGTTAACGTTTAACTTAATAAATATATTTTTAGGATATAAATTTAATTTTTGTGTTCTGGCCTGCATGGATTACATTAATCTATTAATAATATTTTAGTTAATAAATATTTAAAGATTTTACTTTAATGTTTTAGATAATCAATCATTTTTAATATAAGATTATACATTAGATATGAACACCCCAACCCTAGTTACCCAGAGTCGGTGCATTATTTTAATACATTGGCATGATTACAAGGAATCAAGTCCTAAAGGACCGATTAGTTTAACAGTCTTGGACAATAGATTACATACATGAATGTTACATTACACTTCATAAAAAAAACAACATAAATAATCCATTATTAATGCCATTATTCCCTTATCTTAACCATGCATATCAATCAAAATATACTTCTTGGAATCCTGGAAAAAATAAAACATAGAAAGGGGTGAGCTCAAACACTCTATAAGGGTAAGAAATACAGCGGAAACTTTCATAAATAAGCATAAACATTTAAGGCAATGTATAACTAAAACAAAAGACTTTTAAACTTAAACTTCAATATATTATGGCAAAAATAAAATGAAATAATTCCATTTACTTACTCAGATGGATATTCTACTAATCGAATAATCACATGAAATATCAATAACCACTTTCATAATGATGGAATGCATAATTTGAGACTATGATAACCACATAGCCAAGGCCTTGTGCCAAGACTACAAATAAGATTTTGTCAAGGCCTTGTGCCAAGACACTAGTTTGTCTCATGAGACCTACGGATGCATCGTGGAGCTATAGCGGGCTCCAACCGTCATTTACTAATTCCAATGCATTCCCATATGAAAAGGTCCAAACATAACATAAATATTCATATTAAAACTAGCATACAAAATGTCAATACTTTCTCCAAAAACCATGAATGGTATAAAAATAACACATCCACAGTAAAACATATCACAAAACCTTCAATACAATACAAAAGTTTTGTATCATTACAAATCAACATCAAATAAGCTTAAAATCCATCAAAGGATGTTGACATGGATGAAATCAAAACTATTTGAGAGAAATATCTCTTTTCACAAAATCATTGAAAAGTTGCAAATTTATAAAGGAAGCAATTTAAAAGATATTTTTGAATCAAAGTGTCTCATACCACTTTGAAACTTTTGAAAGGAAATATCATTTCAAAACATTCATGTCCATATAAATAAATCCTTAAAACCATGTTGAAAACATGGACATTAATTAAAAATATTTAGAAAGATAAATCTTTAAAACAGTTAAAATTATGATCTTGTTAAAGAGTACCTTTCAAAAATTCATAAAATATTCATTTTGAAATTTTTTAAAAGTCACATAATTATAAAATAAAACATTTACTTTGAAAATATTGTTATAATAATGTAAGGGAAGCTTCAGCGATTTTATAACGGTGGAAAATAACCGCACCCGCCGTATAATTTAAAAAAGACATTCTTACCTTAAATTTGTCGAAAAGGTTAAAAAGTACCTTGTTTGGAAAATGACGAAAAGATTCCTTTCAAAACACATAAGGGTATAAATGACTTTAACCCATTTTCTAGTAAATAGTAAAAATGTTTTTAAATACATTTTTAAGGAACATGGATGTGGATGATAAAGAGATCCCAGTAGATAATTACGTATAAACAACCTCGGATAATGAAGAGATTGTGAAATAAACCATTACCTTGTACTTTTCCTTGGTTGGGGGTAGGTTAACCTCTTGTGTAATGGTGAAATAATTGTTATTAAATTATATAAGAACTGTATACCTTAATATGATATCATATATGATCTTTTAACAGTGCTTTGTTAATAATATCTTAGTGTTATCGTCGTTTCGGGTGTTAACATACTCGTTTTCTTTTATATGTTTTGTTACGTAAGCCATGGTTGTCATGGCTATGTTGTATCTTATTCATATCCAGAATTATATCAAGTCCTTAAAAATTATTTTTAAATCATAAAATGATAATTATACGTGAATGGATACGATAGAGAATGAATCTCGTCACGTTCGTGGAGATGGTAGTCCGTACGTACGCACGAGTGACAATATCATTATTTTGATATTAAAATAATATATAATTGGATGGTATATCATATATACAGAATAATTGTCATGTTATATTTATTATTTACATGAATTACACATCATTATTATATACATCCAAATAATAATTGTAAAGACCTTTAAAATTAAAGGGAAATTTTTTCTTAATTTTCTTTGGGATTTAACAAGAACACTGTTTCTGACGGCACTTGATTCCGAGGCCCAGTGTGCCCAGAATTTTAATCCAATGTTTAGCTCCAGTACGTTCAGTGAACGAACGAGCGGGGTTTCCTAACTTTTGAACCGGTGCTCGGAATCCAATTCTGAGGGCACCGATGAATTCCCAGTGCCACTAATTGATTAGGAACACCTTTTCTGGAGTTGCGTTTACAAGGGAGGAGTTGTTAAAAATTGTGGAAGTTAAAAATAAAAATTGAGCTATAGTTATTATTTTTACTAAGTGGTTAACCTTTGGGTGGAAGTTGGGTAACCACCCAAGAGAGGTTATGAGGGCGGTGGCGCCCACACGAACCCCACCCCTTCATTTTCCCTAACCCCCCTTAACCTCCTTTTATGAAAACTTTTAATTAAGTGGTTTAAATTAAATTTTTGAATTTTTAAAACATAAGTCATGATAATAAAATAAGTGAAGCACTTATTTTATTTTTGGTTGGACTAGTTGTGTTGAGAGGGGATTGGGAGAAAATGGGGAGGCTTGAAGATCTTCATCTTCTTCGTCGAAGAACGCGAAGAACGCGGAGAACGCGAAGATCGCATCGATCTCCGACGAAGAACGCCGAATCCTCGGAGATCGACTACGCGACGCCGTGTACCGTGACGCCAACGACCCTCTCCTTCCGCGACACCTTCTTCTGCGATTATCAATTCCACGAAGAACCCTCGCTCAAAAAATTCGACGAGGTAGGGGATTTTGTTTTTATTCGCGAATACTTCCATTGTCGTTCTTCGTGAAACTTTGATGCATGCTATCGATTAATGGGAGGGGGCCGGACCACACAAACATGTCTGACCCTCCTCCCTTGTAAGTTGTGTTAATGTGGTTTGAAGGAAAGCGTCATGGTGCAAAGGCACCACGTGGGATCATACGGCAAGGGTGTGCAGCGCCGTCGTGCCGCACCGTTGAAGTCGAACAAAGGCGCGGCGCCGTCGCACCGTGCTGAAGAACCTCGAAGACACCATGGCCGGATCAGGGCTGCGGTGGAGGGGCGTGGCGCCCTCGCACCCCGCCGGATGGACCAAGGTTTTCACGACCCATCCTCGGGTCCCGTGCCATGACTACCCCAAGCCCGCCTTCCATTGGCCAGGGGATGGTGACTAGCACCAAAGGCATAAATCCCAATAACTGGGAAGGCATTTACTTTATAAAAGTAAACAAAACACCACAGAGTACAAGCAAAAGTAAAACACTAGGTACAAAGAGAAGTGCTGAAAGGAAAAAAAAATGGGCTAGAATACAAACCCAAAGTAAAATTACAACTAAAACTGAACGAGTACAACACCAAAAAGACAACAGCTCGAAGAACGGAAGCGGCCCATGGGTCGTCCTCCACGGATCCTACCTGAAAGGTAGGTACAGATGGTGCAGCTCCTGGATCGTCCACCACGGATCCTACCTGAATGGTAGGTACAGATAGCCTCCACAACGCTCTCTCCCGTCAACCTCCTCTGTGTGTCGTCTCACCGTGAAGTCCACCTCCGGATACTGACTTGTCGTGTAGTCCACCTCCGGGTACCGTCCAGTCCTCGAACACTCGGCCTCCGTCAGCACTGTCATCGTCTGCCACCAACATAACGAGGTGCGGGCATAGCCCATGTAGGGTTGAGTATAACGATACTCAGTAGGGACCCTGAGACCCTAAAGGTCTCACTAAAACAAACAAGGATAAGAACAAAGAAGATCTCAATAGATAACCTCTACTTAGGTATATGCCCATTCATATATGTAAGTTATTCAGTAACCCATCTCAATCATGAGGAAACACAAGGGGTATAAAATCAATGGATAACCACTACCCAGGTATATGCCCATACATATACCTATGTTATCAAGTAACCCATCTCAATCATGAGGAAACACAAAGGTCATAGAATCAACTCAAACCAGGATTTTCATTATCGAAACTGTAACTGCTGAAGAGCTCCATCTCTGGAGTGTACAGTGGTCCTGTCACGACTCCGAGGTACTGCTCACTAACCTAAGACTGCTGAGGTACTCCTCTTGTCGAGTACCGCGGGCCAGCCACCCAATCACAGTAGTGCTTCCTACCGGGGTATGCCACCCAAACACAGTAGTGCACACCCGCTAGTAGCCTGCAGAGGTACTTTCCGGACGAGTAACGCAGGTCTGCACTGTCACACATGTAGTGCTCCGTCCGCCATGGGTCTGCACCTCACAAAGTAGTGCTCTGTCCACTGGGCTAGTCGACTCACTCCAAGTCGAGTCGGTCAAGCAGTCGTCAGGTCTCAGTCGACTACACGGTCTCCGTACTCCGCACGCTCGTCTCTGGGAGGGTCCGCTCAACGAGCTACATGTCGATAATCTAAGTATCTCAAAGTCCCACGAAGAAGTAACTCAAAGGAACACCTCGTCATAGGGGTCTCAACGCAATAGACGGCGCATCAATCGGATGCCCGGTCTGTGAGTTATTAGCATTTTCATCCCCGGTGCCCAGTTGGTTTCGTGTGCGAACCAATCCGGTCGTATCTCAACTGTACCCCAAACTCTCATAGGGTATACTTATAGAGACTGTTTTTCAACGTGATCACCAACGCCTCTGACAGTTCATCAAACGGACGTCTGGTCTGAAAGATAACAGCTTTTCCGTTCCAAGGGTCCGGTTGGATTTCGGGTACAATCCAACCTGGCCAGTATCCAACAGCAACCAAAACTCGAGAGAAGTATGCCAAAAGTTTTGTCTAATCAAGAGAAATTCAACGAGACAGAAGGTGCGACAATCGGATGCACGGTCTGTGAGTTATTGGCTTTTTCGTTCCAGGGGCCTGTTTGGATTTCATGAGCGAACCAACCCGACCGCACTCCGACGGCATCCAAACCTCGAGCGGAGTAAGCCAAAGGATCCTTCTCACTTAGAGGAAGGCATCAAAGTCGACAGCACGTCAATCGGACGTCCGGAGCTCAAGATATAAGCGTTTCCGCTCCGAGGGCCCGGTTGGTTTCATATCTGAACCAACCCGGCTGAACCCAAAGTATTCCAAAACCTTGAGTGCGATATACCTGAATGACCGTCTCGTTCAAAGGATCGCTACGCAACTGACGGTGCATCGATCAGAGGTCCGTAGCCCAAGATATGGGCATTTGACCGAAAGTGGTCCGAAAACGGGGGGTCTGGGCCCGGACCGACCCGGCCCAACCCCCCTGGGTTGGCCCGAACCGGTTCTGACCTGACTGGACCCGCCCCGGCCCGGCCGGCATGGCCCGGTCCAGCCCGACCGGCCAGCCGCGGCTCGGCGTGGCCGAGCCGACGTCGGGGAGCGGGGGGGGGGGGGGGGGGGGGGGGGGTGCGCGACCCACCCCTCGCCGTTAATTGAGGGCGGCGGCGCAACCGCCGCCGCCAATTCTTCCTGCGGTGCGCTCGAGCGCCACCGCCGCCTGGCGGCCGAACGGCTCCGGCCGCCGCCTCCGATCACCGGCGGCGCCACGCCGGCGACCCGCACCTCCGAGTGTTTCCGCGGGCCACCGGAGTTGCTCCGGTGGTCCGTTTTCAAAACCGTCTGAGCCGGTGTTCATCTTGGGTCTCGTACTTTACTGCGCAAGCTTCAAAAATACTTTGTGGCCCCGTTATGTTGTCGCTCGTCAATCCGCATGTCAATTAACAAAATGCGCCGTCTTCGTGGTTCTTCGGTGCGACGCGTTGGCACCGCGCCCCTTCGTTGTTGCCCGACTCCGTCCGCGGATGTCTTCGGGTTTCTCCGATGCGGCGCGACGGTATCACGCCCTTGTCTGTTCTTCACGACGCGGTGCGACGGCGCCACACATTTTTTTGTCGCATGATTCTACATGGTACGATGGCACCACACCTTCTCGTACCAAACCACAAAGAAATCCAACAGGGAAAAAGGAGGTGGGACGACCGTGTTTGTGCGGACCGGCCCCCTCTCATTAAACGATAGCAGTTGGACATATTCACGAAGAATAAAAAAACAAGGGAGTAATGTCGAACAAAATAAATTAAAGACAATCCCCTACAACCTCTTAAATAAAAAGAATCATAACAATAATCCCAACCAGCAAAATAATCTTCGTGGATCAACTCAATATTTAGTTGAACTGCGTTATTAGATTTAGAAGGGAGTAAATGAGGGTTCACCAACAATCACAATTTAAATTCCCTACCTTAACTTCGTCGTCGAATGCGAGATTGACCGTCGCGGAAGAAAGGGTCACCGCGTCGAGGAAGGGCGTCACTGTCGTGCGCTACTCGGCATCACGTCGACGAACTCCGAGGATCGAGAACATACAGATTTAATTATAATAATTAAATCCATGTTGATGTTATAAACCAAAAGAATTAAAAAGGAGCGCTACCCCATAACTTGTCGTTGTCGATCGAAGGTTGTCGCAGGGTTGGATCGTCGTGGAAGAAACGTCGTGGAAGAAGCGTCGTTGACGTCGCGGTACACGGCACTGCGTCGTCGATCTTCGAGGGTTTGGCGTTCTTTGTCGGAGGTCGGAGCGTTCCTCACATTCTTCGCGTTCTTCGTCGAAGAAGAACGCTTTCCTCCCAAATTCTCTCCACTCCACAAGTCCAACTAAATAAAATAAGTTCAACCCTTATTTTATTATTGACCTAAGCTTTTGAAATTCAAAAGATAAGAAACGAACAATTAATTCATTGAATTAATTGTAACGATTTAACTGCCGAATTAATTGGGGCATTTCTTAACCAGAAAAATGCACGGTTGACTTTCATTAATGAAGAGGTTTCGCGGGTGCGTTACATAGAGGAAAAGAAACGGTGAGGCTCGTGTGGGCCCCACCTCACAAATATCCTACCAAGAGGGCAGGATACTTTGGATTGCACCCTATCCGCTCCAACTCTGCTTAAGCATCTTTAAGTGGCTTTCAAGTGGCTTTAAGTGAAATAAAATAATGTTTTTCGTACCACATTATTATATTTCATAACTTAAAGCCCAAAAATTAAAAACCACACCCGAGCAAATGAAACTCCGTAAGAGGAGTTTCTAAGAAAATACCGGCGCTGATATTCCATCGGTGCCCTCAGAATTTGATTCCGAGCACCGGTTTTAAAGTTAGAAAAACCCGCTTATTCATTCACTGAACGTACCTGAGCCAAACTTCGAAAAATGATTCCGGGCCCACCGGGCCTCGGAATCAGGTGCCGTCAGAAACTGCGTTCTTGTAAAATTTCAAAGAAAATTAGGAAAAAAATTCCCTGGAAATTTACGGGTCTTTACATCACTCCCACCTCATGGCTTTACGTCCTTGTAAAGATTTAACACAAACTAGGGTTACAAAAGTGGTACTGAGCACGCATCTGAGCCTTCCGCTCCCATGTGCTCACCTCGAGGTTCTCGTGCTGCCAAGAAAGTGCACAAGAGGAATCGACCATCCTACTAGGATCCGCTCCTATCGATCATCGATCCCCACAGGAACCTCCTTGGAAGTCACCTCATCGCCATTGTCCAGCTCCTCATGGTCGATGATATGCGAAGGGTCGAGCACGTATCTCCTCAGCTGAGATACGTGGAAGACGTTGTGCACCCGGTGCAACTGAGGTGGATGGGTGAAGTTGTAAACCATCCCACCTAACCAGCTGAGGACCTAAGAAGGTCCGCTGAACCTCAGAGATAACTTGTCGCCTTGGCCACATCTCCATAAACCTCGCCGAGATGAGACCCGTATAAGGACGTGATCGTCATCCTCGAACCCTAGAGGTCTCCAACTCCTTCTTAGAACAGAAACTTAAAACGACTTCTACCACGAGGGTGAGGTTGACCGAATCAAGAATGATTGGCCGCACCCTCCTATGCATGTGTTATCCTGTGCTACTGAGGGTTTCCTTTTTTCCGACCAAGGAAAACCCATTCCGACTTCGTATTTAAACCACAACCTTTTTGCCTAATACTGTCAATTTTTGTATGAACTGTGATTGCCCAGTCCATACTCAAACCAACGTCGTAAGGCCTCGACGCTGCCACCAAGAGATCCCAACTGAAACTCTCGCCTCGAGGGTCTGACCACACCGTCGCAGTATGTTTGATTATCGAGTCTCCTCCCAAGGTATCTCCGGAAGTGAGAGTCAAGTCCACGGCTTACCGGAAACTCTAGGTCTGGAACAATATTTGTGAAAGAGAGGAATGATTCATATCGACGTCTGTTGCTACAGCAGCTAGTACTGGACACAGACTGTCCCTTGAATCATTTTTAGAGCCATTGCGTCACACTCCTTAACCGCATGCAGCCGCACTCTTCCTCCAACCTCCAGCTCCCTGAGCCTGGCGGGGATAACTAAGGCGGGTGGTTGTAGCATGTTAAGATGTACACCACCTCATGCTGCTCTCCTAGATTTGCCTTCACGTCTGCCGCTTCGCAGACTCATCTCTCTTTAAAGCTTCCTCTTCTGGAAACATTTAACCCGCCCGAGTCTCTAAGATTGGCACCAGTTTCCTGTTTCTTACTGCACTGTGCAGTCTTCATCCACTCCTGGATGATCTGCACCTTCTTTGCCTACAATCTAGAAGAGCTGCTAAAATTTCTCCTTTTCTGAAAAAGAGAAACTCGGTCTCATCCCCTGGATGAACCACACTCATTTCCTAATATAGTAAATACTGACATGAAGGGTGCACTCATGCCATGGATAACGTCGTAAGGCCTCGACGTAACTACTAAGAGATCCAACTATCACTCTCGCCTCCAAGGGTCGAGTCACACAATTGGCATCAGTGTGAGGTCACTGGGTCTCCTCCAGTAGAAATCTCGAAAGTGAGGGTCAAGTCAACAGTTTAACTGGGACCACTCAGTATCAACCAAACAAAAGGACGGGAAAGAAAACAAGGATAAGTGTCTTTTTATTATTGCAGCTCATAGTACAAAGACACGAATACAACAGCAATATGGAACTAGAAGTACAAGGGATGTATCCACTAGTTCCGCTCCTGTCCACCTGCTCCCGGAGCTCTACTGCCTTGTCCGCTGCTCGGTTGTTGCTCCAGCACCTGTCGCTGCTTCTTCATCGGTGGCTCCTCCAAAGCCTGCGGATCAACTATACGAGGAGTCGGACAGTCACGTGCCAGGTGATTTTTCCCGCCGCATGAGTAACACTGTCTGTTTCTGGCACGCCTGGCTCTGACACCACCTCGGGTGCCCCGTACCACTGGTCCTAAAACCCGAGATCGTCCAACTGTTGGTCTGGTCCTCCTGGACCTTTGCATCATCTGTCTACTGCCCACAGATGACTCGGCTACTGATTGAAAAGCACGCGGCAAAGATAGAAGCTCCTGAACATGCTCGGGGTGTAGAGCTACTAGCACAAACTCCACCCTTAAGAAGGTCTCTAAGTCTTCCCATGCGAAGATCATCCCGTCACAAAACTGGAACAAGTGGCTCCACCACCTGTCTGCTGCTGCCTGAAGAAGGCTGGCAGCAAAGATCACCATGAAGTCTGCCGGCGTCCCCACTAGCCTGAAGACTCTCACCACAGCCTCCAGCCAATCCTCAGCCGCATGCAGGTCCGTCTCTCCCCAGAACCTGGGTGGCCTCTAGAACTGGAACTCGCACAACGCACTCAAGTGGCATGCATTGCCTACTGCTGGGGCTGGTGGCATCGGTGGCCCAACGTATGGTAGTACCGCTGGTGCCTCCGCTGGTACCTCAACTGCAAGAGGGCCCTGTACCGAAGCCTCGTCACTCGATAGGCTGTTAGTACGCACATCCCTCTTGGTTGTAGCTGGTCGTCCGAGAAAAGGCATCCTAAAAGAAACAATGTGACACGGTCAAACGATTATACCTGGTGAGCTGACCTGCTTTGAGCTAATATTTAGATAAAACTTCTGGAAACACACACATAATCAGTGTTTTTGTGCACAAAGTCGAAAATAAGTTGTCAGGGTCCTGGTGTATGGATACGTCGGCGGTCCGCACCAACACTGGACTCCTTGAACAGAATACCACACTCAGTACTCTTAACACTATTTCTTCATAGAAATAAAATATCAGAGTTATATGTTCTACGGTAGAACTGACTCATCTGATACCAATTTGTCACGACCCGTCCTCGGGGCCCATGCCATGACTACCCCAAGCCCTCCTTCCATAAGCCAGGGGCTGGCGACTAGCACCAAATGCATAAATCCCGATAACTGGGAAGGCATTTCCTTTATAAAATAAACAAAACACCACAGAATACAAGCGGAAGTAAAACACTAAGTACAAAGAGAAGTGCTGAAAGGAAAAAAAATGGGCCAGAATACAAACCCAAAGTAAAAGTACAACTAAAACTGAACAAGTACAACAACAAAAATACAACAACTGGAAGAACAGAAGCGGCTCCTGGGTCGTCCTCCTCAGATCCTACCTGAAGGGTAGGTACAAATGGCACAGCTCCTGGATCGTCCACCACGGATCCTACCTGAAGGGTAGGTACAGATAGCCTCCACAACGCTCTCTCCCGTCAGCCTCCTCTGTGTGTTGTCTCGCCCTAAAGTCCACCTCTAGATACTTACTTGTCGTGTAGTCCACTTCCGGGTACTGTCCAGTCCTCGAACACTCGGCCTCCATCATCACTGCCGTCATCTACAACCAACACAACGAGGTGCGGGCATAGCCCGTGCAGGGGTGAGTATAACGATACTCAGTAGGGACCCCCAGACCCTCAAGGTCTCTCTAAAACCAACAAGGATAACCACAAAGAAGATCTCAACATATAACCTCTACTTAGGTATATGCCCATTCATATACCTAAGTTATTCGGTAACCCATCTCAATCATGAGGAAACACAAGGGGTATGAAATCAACGGATAACCACTACCCAGGTATATGCCCATACATATACCTAAGTTATAATGTAACCCATCTCAATCATGAAGAAACACAAAGGTCATAGACTCAGCTCAAACCAGGATTTTCTTTATCGAAACCGTAACTGCTGAAGAGCTCCATCTCTAGAGTGTACAGTGGTCCTGTCACAACTCCGAGGTACTACTCACTAACCTAAGACTGTTGAGGTACTCCTCCTATCGAGTACCGCGGGCCAGCCACCCAAACACAGTAGTGCTTCCCTCCGGGGTATGCCACCCAAACACAGTAGTGCACACCCCCTAGTAGCCTGCAGAGGTACTCTCCGGACGAGTACTGCGGGTCTGCACTGTCACACAGGTAGTGCTCCGTCCTCCATGGGTCTGCACCTCACAAAGTAGGGCTCCGTCCACTGGGCTAGTCGACTCACTCCAAGTCGAGTCGGTCAAGCAGTCGTCAGGTCTCAGTCGGCTACACGATCTCTGTACTCCGCACACTCGTCTCTGAGAGGGTCCGCTCCACGAGCTACAGGTTGATAATCCATGTATCTGAAAGTTCCACTAAGAAGTAACTCAATGTACCACCTTGTCATAGGGGTATCAACGCAACAGACGGCGCGTCAATCGGGCGCCCGGACTGTGAGTTATTAGCCTTTTCGTCCCCAAGTCCCGGTTGGTATCGGGTGCGAACCAATTTGGCCGTATCTCAATTGTACCCCGAACACTCATAGGCTATACTCATAGGGACTATTTTTCAACGTGATCACCAAAGCCGGTGACGGTTCGTCAAATGGACGTTTGGTCTGAAAGATAACAGATTTTTCATTCTAAGGGCCTGGTTGGATTTCGGGTACAATCCAACCCGGCCACTATCCAACAGCAACCAAAACTCGGGCGAAGTATTCCAAAAGTTCCGTCTTATCAAGAGGAATTCAACGAGACAGAAGGTGCGACAATCGGACGCCCGGTCTGTGAGTTATTGGTTTTTTCGTTCCAGGGGCCCGGTTGGATTTCGTGAGCGAACCAACCCGACCACGCTCCGACGGCATCCAAACCTCAAGCGGAGTAAGCGAATGGATCCCTCTCACTTAGAGGAAAGCATCAAAGTCGAAGGCACGTCAATCAGACGCCCGGAGCTCAAGATATAAGCGTTTCTGCTCCAAGGGCCCTGTTGGTTTCGTATCCGAAGCAACCGGGCCAAACCCAAAGTATTCCAAAACCTTGATTGAGATATACCGAAACAACCGTCTCGTTACAAGGATCGCTACGCAATTGAAGGTGCGTCGGTCGGAGGTCCGTAGCCAAAGATATGGGCATTTGACCAAAAGTGGTCCGAAACAGGGGGTCTTGGCCCGGACCGACCCGGCCCGACCCCCCCTGGGTCGGCCCGAACCGGGTCCGACCCGACTGGACCCGGCCCGGCCCGCCGCGGCTCGGCATGGCCGAGCCAAAGTCGAGGAGCGGGGGGGGGTGCGCGCGGCCCGCCCCTCCCCGTTAATTGAGGCCGGCGGCGCAACCGCCACCGCTAATTCATCCAGCGGTGCGCCCGGGCGCCGCCGCCGCACGGCGGACGGACGGCTACAGCCACCGCCTCCCATCACGGGCGGCGCCGCGCCGGCGACCCGTGCCTCCGGGTGTTTCCGCGGGCCACCGGAGTTGCTCCGGTGGTCTGTTTTCAAAACCGTCTAAGCCGGTGTTCATCTCTGGTCTCGTACTTTACTGCGCAAGCATCAAAAATACTTTGCGGCCCCGTTATGTCGTCGCTCGTCAATCCGCACGTCAATTAAAAAAACGCGTCGTCATCGTGGTTCTCCGGCGCGACGTGTTGGCACTGCGCCCCTTCGTCGTGGCCCGTCTCCGTCCGCGAATGTCTTCGAGTTTCTCCGACGTGGCGCGACGGTATCGCGCCCTTGTTTGTTCTTCACGATGCGGCACGACGGCGCCGCGCATTTCCTTGTCGCATGATTCCGCATGGTGCGACAGCACCACGCCTTCCCGTACCAAACCACAAAGAAATCCAACATGGAAAACGGAGGTGGGTCGGCCGTGTTTGTGCGGACCGACCCCCTCTCGTTAAACGATAGCAGTTGGACATATTCACGAAGAATAAAAAAACAAGGGAGTAATCTCGAACAAAATAAAGTAAAGACAATCCCCTACAACCTCTTAAATTAAAAGAATCCTAACAATAATCCCAACCCGCAAAAAAATCTTCGCGGATCAACTCAATATTTAGTTGAACCGTGTTATTAGATTTAGAAGGGAGTAAACGGGGGTTCACCAACAATCAAAATTTAAATTCCCTACCTTAACTTCGTTGTCGGACGTGAGATCGACCGTCGCGGAAGAAAGGGTCGCCGCGTCGCGGAAGGGCATCGCTGTCGTGCATTACTCGACATCGCATCGACGAACTCCGAGGATTGATAACATACAGATTTAATTATAATAATTAAATCCATGTTGATGTTATAAACCAATAGAATTAAAAAGGAGCGCTACCCCCTACCTTGTCGTTTTCGATCAAAGGTTGTCGTGGGGTTGGATCGTCGTGGAAGAAACGTCGCGGAAGAAGTGTCGTTGACGTCGCGGTACATGGCGCCGCGTCGTCAATCTTCGAGGGTTTTGCATTCTTCATCGGAGGTCGGAGTGTTCCTCGCGTTCTTCGCGTTCTTCGCGTTCTTCGTCGAAGAAGAACACTTTCCTCCAAAATTCTCTCCACGCCACAAGTCCAACTAAATAAAATAAGTTCAACCCTTATTTTATTATTGACCTAAGCTTTTGAAATTCAAAAGATATGAAACAAACAATTAATTCGTTGAATTAATTGTAACGATTTAACAGCCCAATTAATTGGGGCGTTTCTTAACTAGAAAAACACACGGTTGACTTTCATTAATGAGGTGGTTTCGCGGGTGCGTTACTTAGAGGAAAAGAAACAGTGAGGCTCGTGCGGGCCCCACCTCACAAATATCCTACCAAGAGGGTAGGATATTTTGGATTGCACCCTATATGCTCCAACTCAGCTTAAGCAGCTTTAAGTGGATTTCAAGTGGCTTTAAGTGAAATAAAATAAAGTTTTCCGTACCACATTATTTTATTTCTTAACTTAAAGCCCAAAAATTAAAAACCACACCTGAGAAAATGCAACTCCGGAAGAGGCGTTTCTAAGCAAATATCGGCACTGCGATTCCATCGGTGCCCTCAGAATTTGATTCCAAGCACCGGTTTCAAAGTTAGAAAAACCCACTCATTCGTTCACTGAACGTACCCGATCCAAACTTCGGAAAATGATTTCAGGCACACCGGGCCTCGAAATCAGGTACCGTCAGAAACTGCGTTAATGTAAAATTCCAAAGAAAATTAAGAAAAAAATTTCCTTGAAATTTACTGTTCTTTACAAAGGTCGCGGTTGAGGTAGCGGCGGAGCAGGGACCGGTGGCCGGTTCTGGGCCGCAGGCGTCGGAGCAGGGGGACCGGCCCATGCTGGTCCTGTGGCGGCAGCAACCGGCTGGCCGGACCGGGCCGACCAGTCAAAGGAGGAGCCGGGGGTTACGACCCCCGGCTGGCTCGACAAGAGCGGCCCCCCACATGGGGGTCGCAGTTACGATCAGGTGGAGGCAGCCCCCCCCCCCCCACCCCTAACGCTCGACCTTTTCGGCCGAGCCACCTGGCCAGTGCCAGTGTGCCAGGCCGGGCCGCCAGGACGGGCCACAGACAGGCTGGGCCAGGCTGTAACGCCCAGACCCCAGTTACCAGAGTTGGTGCATTTTTACATAACATTGGCATGATCACAAGAAAGATCAAATCTCGAAAGACCGATTGGTTTAGTAGCCTTGGAAACACTAGATATATTCATAAAGTTTTACATTACATCAAAAAGTAAAAAAATACTACAATAACATAATGTCTCCATAGTCCACACTATTATCCCCTCATAAAATCCCTGCAGGTCATTCATAATTTACTTCTTCACATCCTGGGAAAAAATAAAACATAGAAAAGGGGTGAGCTCAAATTACCAGTAAGGATAACAATATAGAGGAATCTTTCATAAATAAGCATAAACATTTAAGGAAATGTATAAATAAAACAAAATCTTTTTAAACATAAACATTAACATAGTATGACAAAAATAAAATGAAATAATTCCATTTACTTAAACACATGGATATTCTACTAATCGAATAATCAATTCAATATCAATAACCACTTTCATAATGATGGAATACATAATTCCAGACTATCATAACCACATAGCCAAGGCCTCGTGCCAAGACTACAAATAAGATTTTTTCAAGGCCATGTGCCAAGACACTATTTTGTCTCATTAGACCTACCGATGCGTCGAGGATCTATAGCGATCTCCACCCGTAACATATTAAGTCCAATGCATTCCCATATGAAAAGGTTTAAACATAATATAAACATTTGTATTAAAACTAGCATACGAAATGTCAATACATTCACCATAAACCATGAATGGAATAAAAATAGCACATTCACAATAAAACATATCACAAAATATTCAATACAATATAGAAGTTTTGTATCATAATAAATCAACTTCAAATAAGTGTAAAATCCATCAAAGGATGTTGACATAGATGAAATCAAAACTCTTTTTAGAGAAATACCTCTTTCTATTTTGAAATCATTTAAGAGTCATATATTTATAAAATAAATCATTTTCTTTGAAAATATTCTTATATTCTTGTAAAGGAAGCTTTGAAGCTTTTATTATGGCGGAAAATAGCCGCACCGGTCGTATAAGTTAGAAAAACATTCTTACATTAATTCTATCGAAAAGGTTAAAAAGCACCTTGTTTGGAAAATGACAAAAAGATTCCTTTATAAAACTATTATAAAAAGTCAAACAAGGTTATAAATGACTTTAACCCATATTCATGTAAATAGTAAAAATGTTTTTAAATACATTTTTAAGAAACATGGATGTGGATGACAAAGAAATCCCAGTAAATTATTACGTATAAACAACCTCAGATAATGAAGAGATTGAGAAATAAACCCTTACCTTGTACATTTCCTTGGTTGGGGTAGGTTAACCTCCTGTATAATGGTGAAATAATTGTTATTAAATTATTTAATAATCATATTCATTAATATGATATCATATATGATCTTTTAACATTGCTTTGTTAATAATATCTTATAATTATCGTCGTTTCAGGTGTTAACTTACTCATTTTCTTTTATATGTTTTCTTACATAAGCCATGTTTTTAATGGATAGGTTATATATTAATCATATCCATAATGTTATAAGTCCTTAGATACTATTATTAATCATCAAATGATAATTATACTTGAATGGATTCGATGGAGAATGAATCTCATCGCGTTCGTGGAGACGGTAGTCCGTACATACGTATGAGCGACAATAATATATAATTGGATGGTATATCATATATATAGAATAATTATCATGTTATATTTATTATTTACATGAGTTACACGTCATTATTATACCCATCCAAATAATAATTTATTGAATAACAATTACACCACGACGTGGAGACGATAAGTTGTACGTACGCACGTATGGTGACATGTTATTCAAAGGATGGATAAAATAGTGAATATGGTTGTACCATATTTATAATAACATCACAGCATATATATGATACTGTAGTTATTATTTTATAATGGTAACAACAAATTAAGAATAAGTGGAAGAAGAACGGAACTTGAAAAAGGGTGGTGAAATCATTACCTCTTTTTCGGGTTCTTCCTTTTGATTTGATCGAAAGGGCTCCTTAGGTTAGCTTTCTGATCAAACTTAGGCCTATAGGTTGTATTGAGATAATTTGAGAGAGTATTTGTGCAGAGTTTGGCCGAACCAAAAGGCATTGAATGTGTGACTTAATGAGAAGGAGGAGTGCCCTTTTATGAGAGGGGTGAGGGGCACCTTTGGAAAATTTAGAAATATTATTTTATAATAAATAAATATTCGGTTTATAATGGCTCAAAAGTGGATTATTTAAATGTTTAAGTGGGGGTAGGTAGAAAACCACTCAACAAATAGAATTTAGACAGGTTTGGGTCATTATATTAACCTTATCTTTATGTATTAACTCTTAGTTAATTAGTTTCACTTTTACAATGTCTCTTTGTATTTTTATATTACATAGTTAATAAACGTACTATATACATCCAAGAGACCCCCAAGTGGTCCATTAATGATACACCTATCATGATATAAGTCTCTTGGCCGAACCTTCGATTTTTAGCAATTAATAATAAAATATGTTTTTTAAAAACTCTTTTATGTCAATTTTGACACTATTCAATAATTGATTTTTGTAAAAATCATAACAGAATTATTACTTCAAAAAAGTTAATAAAAGAAATCCTAACATGTCATATTAACCTATAAAATTAGTTTAATTCATAAAATGTCTCAAATTATATTTATTTGGGTATTTATAATATCTATTATTCTAATTTTTCATTAATTAGGTAATTACTGTATCATCATTGTATCATAAATAAAATAACTTATTTAATTTATAAAAATTATAAATAAACTATAATTATGTAGGAAATCATTTTATCTTTCTAATGAATATTTATAGTCTAACATAAAACATAAATAACCCTATGTAAAAATTGTTTTTCTAAAAGATATATGCTTATGTCATTTTTGTACTTATTTTAACTTAATTAAAATAAAGTGTCCCTATCACCTACAAGTGGATCCATGGGGTCCCAAAATCAACCCAAAGATGCCCATTTCGGAAATGTATCCACCAATAAGGTTAGGACACATTTTAGGGTAATTTAGTATTATTATAATATTATTTTATAACCCTTATTTACCGGATTTATCCTTAACCATGGTAAATAAAATATTTACTGCAATAATTATTCAAAATGTCTAAAAATAAAAGTTACCTATTCACACAATATGAACATACTGATTCCAAATATGGAATCCATTTTTCCAAATTCAAAACACTGAAGTGGCAGAAATTAATTTAAAATTAATTCCTGTTGTTAAAACAAAAAGCGTGTTTTTAAGATATAATAACTATCAAAAGATTGATACTTGTTTATGTTCTGTTTAATTGTGAAATAATATCCAATAACCAACATTGTATCAAATGGTAAATATATATTCTAAATATACTTTAAACCCACTCAAATTCATAATTTATCACTATTAATTATTTTGATTAAAAAAGTTGTTTTTATTTAAAATTTAGTAATTTTCACTATTCATCAAATTATTAAAGTTATCCGAAAAGTACCAAAATTTCACCTTAGGATAAATTCGATACTCCGAATAAAAAAATGAAGTCCATTTTGAAATATAAAATATATATAATTTCAAAAATTAGGTATTACTATTCATAACGTCTAGTTTGATCGGTTGTGGTGTGTGTTAGAACTCGATGTTGCGTACAACACACGCTATTACATTATTCAAAGGGAAACGTACCGTAGAATCTTGGGGTGTTACATTATCCCCTCCTTAAAATAATTTCATCCTCTAAATTTTAGAATACTACCGCATGAAAAGACTCAGGTGGTTCTTCATCATAAGTTCCTCGGGTTCCCACGTTGCCTCTTCCATCTTATGGTTTCTCCACAAAACATTTACCAGACGCGTCATCCGGTTTCTCAGCACTTGTTCTCTCATATCAAGAATTCTGATGTGCTCTTCACAATAAGACAGATCGGGTTCCAGTTCTAATTCCTCATAGGTGAGTACATGTGTTGGTTCAGGCATGTATTTCCACAATAGAGATACGTGGAACACATCGTGAACTTTGGAGAGACTTGACGGCATTGCCAATCGGTAAGCTACAGCCCCAATTCGTTCTAGAATTTCGAATGGTCTGATGTACCTGGGACTCAATTTACCTTTCTTACCAAAATGTATGACCCCATTCCATGGAGATACCTTCAGGAAAACATGATCACCAAATTGAAATTCCAAATCCTTCCTTCGATTATCGGCATAGATCTTCTGCCTACTTTGAGCTGCTTTGATGTGATTTTGGATTACCTTCACCTTTTCCATAGTTTCCTCCACTAGTTCTGGACCTACAAGTTTTCTTTCACCAACGTCATCCCAATAGGTTGGTGTGTGACATCTTTTCTGTATAACGCTTCATATGGTGCCATCTGAATACTCTTATGGAAACTATTGTTATAGGAAAATTCTACCAAAGGTAAATATTGATCCCACATACCCTGAAAGTCAAGTGAGAAATATCTCAACATGTCTTCTATGGTTTGAATAGTCCATTCTGATTGTCTGTCTGTTTGAGGGTGGTAGGCAGTGCTCAAATGAAGTTCAGTATCCAAGGATTTTTGAAGACTTTTCCAGAATCTCGATGTAAAACGGGGATAATGATCAGAAACAATCGATAGGGGTACTCCATGAAGTCTCACAACTTCATTAATATATAGTCTTGCTAGACGTTCTAGTGGTATATCTTCTCGTATAGCAAGAAAATGTGCTGAATTGGTAAGAAGATCAACAATAACCAATATTGCATCATTTCTTCTAGGAGTCATTGGTAGCCCCATGACAAACTCCATCATAATATTGTCCCATTTCCACTCCGGTATGGGAAGAGGTTACATGAATCCTCCAGGATGTTGCCTTCTAGCTTTCACTTGTTGAAAAACCATACATCTTGACCCAAAATCGGCAATCTCCCTCTTAATATTGTCCCACCAAAAATGTTCTTTCAAATATCTATACATTTTGGTGCTCCCAGGGTGTATAGAGAAATTGGAACTATGAGCATCATCCAGCAATTTGATTTTTAGATCAGGTATATCGGGAACACAAAGTCTCTTCCCAAATTTCAAAATTCCATCATCATACACAAAGTCTCTAAATATCCCATCATTCACAGCTTTAATCTTCTTTTGAAATTCTCCATCATCGGTCTGAGAACTCTTAATCCTTTCTAGTAAAGATGGTTTGGCAACCATTTGAAAAAGCATTGATGTTTCACCTTCCCTGGTTATTCCCATGTCCATCTTCACTAGATCCATGAAAATTGGATCCCTTTCAATTCTCATCACGTTCAAAACTCCATGATCTTTTCTGCTCAAAGCATCTGCCACCTTGTTTGCTTTAACCAGGTGGTAGTGTATCGTACAATCATAATCCTTGAGTAATTCAAGCCATCTCATTTGCCTCATGTTGAGTTCTTTTTGTGAGAAAATATACTTCAAACTATTGTGATCAGTATAAATCTCACATTTTTCACCATAGAGGTAGTGCCTCCATATCTTCAAAGCAAAGATCACAGCTGCTAACTAGAGGTCATGAGTAGGATAGTTTTGTTCATTAGTTTTCAACTATCATGATGCATAGGAAATAACCATATCATTATGAATAAAGACACAACCAAGTCCTTTTTTCGATGCATCACTATAAATAACGAACCCATCATTCCCCGATGGTAGAGTCAATATAGGAGAATTAACTAATCTTCTCTTTAGTTCTTCAAAACATTCTTCACAGTATTTTGTCCAAAAAAATTAAACCCCTTTACGTGTGAGCTTCGTTAATGGGTTAGCCAATCGGGCAAAATTCTGGACGAAACGTCGATAATAACCTGCTAAACCAATGAAACTACATACCTCAGTTATATTTTTAGGTGCTGGCCATTCTAAAATTTCCTTGGTCTTAGAAGGATCAACAGAGATTCCATCTTTAGAGACAATATAGCCAAGAAAAGAAATCTCCTGAAGCCAGAATTCACACTTTCTAAACTTCCCATATAATTCATGTCTTCTCAGAGTCTTCAGGATAATGCGCAAGTGATTTTCATGATATTCGTAGCTTTTTGAGTATACCAAGATATCATCAATAAATACCACCACAAATTCATCGATATATTCCTTGAAAACTCTATTCGTCAGATCCATGAATACAGAGGGTGCATTAGTCAATCCAAAAGGCAATGCAGTAAACTCATAATGCTCGTACCTAGTTCGAAATGTTGTCTTCGGAATGTCTTCCTTCTTTACACGCAACTGATGGTATCCAGATCGAAGGTTAATCATTGAAAATTATTGAGCTCCATGCAGTTGGTCAATTAAATCATCAATGCGAGGTAGGGGATACTTTTTCTTTATTTTTATAGCATTGATCTCCCTATAGTCGATACAAAACCTCATAGATCCATCTTTCTTTTTAACAAAAAGAATAGGGGCTTCCCATTGAGAAACACTAGGATGAATAAATCCCTTATTACTCAATTCCTTTAGTTGTTTCTTTAGCTCAACTAATTCTACAGTGTCCATTCTATAAGGGGTCTTCGATATAGGCCTTGATCCAGGAATTAAATCAATGGAAAACTCAACCTCTCGTTCTGGAGGATGTCCTGGTAAATCTTCCGGAAATACATCTACATATTCTATCACAACAGGTACATCCTCTATTTGAGCATTCCTTTCCTCACCCATAGTTATTTAATTCTATTCCTCCCCAATAATTGAATTTAGTTGAGCTACTGGGGGTGGATCTAGATAAGAATTAGGTGGTGACGATTCTGCTCTAAAGATAAGGTGTTCCTTATCACCATCATCAATAATCATAACCTCTTTCTTCTTACAATAAATCTTCGCATCATAGTCTGAAAGCCAGTCCATACCAAGGATTATATCAAACTAAATAATAGGTATGATAACAAGATTAGCAGATAAAGAACATTTATGTGCTCTAATGGGGAATGATTCACAAAACATTGTTGCAATGATACTTCCCTTAGGAGTTTTAACTGACAACTCCCACGTTAAATAAAATTAGAAATATCTAATTTTTTTAGCAAACTAGGAAGATATGAAACAATGCGATGATCCAGAATCAAATAATGCATTTTCTAAACTTGAGGAAACCATTAAATTACCTGCCACCATGTCTTTCGGAGCTTCTACCTCAACAGTAGTGATAGCATAATCTTGGCCTTGATCCCTTGGCCTTTTCTGAGGTAAGTTATCCTGACACTTAGGACATTCATTTGCATAATGTCCCATCTCCCTATAATTTTAGTACTGATCATTGGTAGCTTCCTTCTTCCCTTTGAAATCACGAGCTTGGTGGCCTTTTTCACCACATTTGTAACAGACACCCATTCCCTTCAAGCAAGTACCGGGGTGTTTCTCCCCACATTTACCACAGGATAGATATTCAACCTTTCCCTTCTTCCCCTTATTTCCATTCCCAAATTGATCAGCAGATCTCTTCTTCTCTCGCTTTTCTTTAAAGTCATAAGACTTTTAGAATACTTTCTCTGTCTTGATAGCACATCAGACAATGTCTTTGTACGATGAGAAGGATTGTGAGACTAGTGCTCGATGGAGAAATGGTTTTATCCCATCAAAGAAACGTTCAATCATACTTCTTGGGTTACGTATATAATCTCCATCATACCTTTCTAACCTTGTAAAGTTATCCTCATACTTTGCGACATTCTCATCCTCCTTTTACCTCAGACTCAGAAATTTCCTTTCCATATCTGCTCAATGGTCATGAGGAAAGTATTTTTCTAAAAACAGATCTTTGCACTCCTTCCATTCCATGTTTGATACTTCATCATCTTCTTTCGTATTTTGAATCAATGACCACCATTGATCAGCATCTCCAGTGAGGCGGTAAACTGCCATGATAACTTTTTCCCTTTCACTACTCCCCAAAGCCTGAAATATTTTCTCTAGAGAATTTATCCATTGCTCAGCTACTAAGGGATTTGTACTCCCATTTAACGTTGGTGGTTTTTGCCTCATAAAGCGATCTAACATTGATCCTCCACGTTGCGGATCAGGGTGCTCCATACAGGTAAGGTTATTATTCATAACCCGAGTGAGTTGTCCCAGTATATTGATTAGCTGATCGGCACCAGTTGCATCACCAGCTCCACTATAATTATCTTGACCAGGAGGGAAATCCTTACATGGAGTGCGTGCATTGATACAGTTTCCATTTCTTCCACTAGGCGCCATTTCTAAAAAATGGCATAAACTAGATTAGTTTATGAATCAAAATACATAATTCCATACTTATAAAACACTTAACATAAATTGAACTATTTATGGATATAATCCATAATCATAAAAATATTTTCTTTGAGGAATTATATACTCCTAAACCCTTCATAATGATTCGTAAAGAAAATGAGAGTTATCCTAAGCATATCTCCCGGGAGTGTCATAACCAAGAGTGCAGCAAGGCCTATTGTCGTCCACCCGTTCCCATTCGAGTCTAGCTCAAAGCGGTGTTTTCGGGTTTTACCCCTAGGTACATCTGTGCCAGAGCCACCTCTACCTGCTTGTATCCAGACAGGGATGTATTTCTCAGAAAACTCACAAAATCTCTATAATACCAAAATTCTAGGAAGTTCATCTATACTAATCCTCAAATCCCATCTTAAATCTATGTGCTCTAATTAGTGTTTATCTAAATATAGCTTCCAAGGCTTGTACTAAACTTCCTCTGATACCAACTATAACGCCCCGACCCCAGTTACCCAGATTTGGTGCATTATTACATAACATTGGCATGATCACAAGAAAGATCAAATCTCGAAATACCGATTGGTTTAGTAGCCTTAAAAACAATATATATATTCATAATGTTTTACATTACATCATAACGTGAAAAGCTACTACAACAACATAATGTCTCCATAGTCCACACTATTATCCCCTCATAAAATCCCTGCAGGTCATTCAAAATTTACTTCTTCACATCCTGGGAAAAAAATAATACATAGAAAAGGGGTGATCTCAAATGCCCAGTAAGGATAACAATATAGCGGAAGCTTTCATAAATAAGCATAAACATTTAAGGCAATGTATAACTAAAACAAAAGCCTTTTAAATTTAAACTTCAACATGGTATGGAAAAAATAAAATGAAATAATGCCATTTACTTATTCACATGGATATTCTACTAATCGAATAATAACATTCAATATCAATAACCACTTTCATAATGATGGAATACATCATTCCAGACAATCATAACCACATAGCCAAGGCCTCATGCCAAGACTACAAATAAGATTTTTTCAAGGCCTTGTGCCAAGACACTAGTTTGTCTCTTGAGACCTACCGATGCATCGAGGAGCTGTAGAGGGCTCCACCCGTCACATATTAAGTCCAATGCATTCCCATATAAAAAGGTTTAAACATAACATAAACATTTATATTAAAACTAGCATAAGAAATGTCAATACTTTCACCATAAGCCATGAATGGAATAAAAATAGCACATTCACAATCAAACATATCAAAAAACCTTCAATACAACATAGAAGTTTTGTATCATAATAAATTAACCTAAAATAAGCGTAAAATCCATCAAAGGATATTGACATAGATGAAATCGAAACTCTTTTTAGAGAAATACCTCTTTCTATTTTGGAATCATTTAAGAGTCATATATTTATAAAATAAAACATTTTCATTGAAAATATTTTTATAATCTTGTAAAGGAAGCTTTGAATATTTTATTACAGCGAAAAGTAGTCGTACCCGCCGTATAAGTTAAAAAATACATTCTTACCTTAATTCTGTCAAAAAGGTTAAAAAGCATCTTGTTTGGAAAAAGACGGAAAGATTCATTTATAAAACTCTTATAAAAAGTCAAACAAGGGTATAAATGACTTTAACCCATATTCTTGTAAATAGAAAAAATGTTTTTAAATACATTTTTAAGAAACATGGATGTGGATGATAAAGAAATCTTAGTAGATTATTACATATAAACAACCTTGGATAATGAAGAGATTGCGAAATAAACCCTTACCTTGTACTTTTCCTTGGTTGGGGTAGGTTAACCTCCTATATAATGGTTAAATAATTGTTATTAAATTATTAAATAATCATATTCATTAATATGATATCATATATGATCTTTTAACATTGCTTTGTTAATAAAATCTTAGAATTATCGTCGTTTCAGGTGTTAACTTACTCGTTTTCTTTTATATGTTTTGTTACCTAAGACATGTTTGTAATGGATAGGTCGTATCTTAATCATATCCAGAATTATATCAAGTCCTTAGATACTATTATTAATTATCAAATGAGAATTATACTTGAATGGATACGAAGGAGAATGAATCTCATCGCGTTCGTGGAGACGGTAGTCCGTACGTACGCACGAGCGACAATAATTTATAATTGGATGGTATATCATATATACAGAATCATTATCATGTTATATTTATTACTTACATGAGTTACACATCATTATTATTCCCATCCAAATAATAATTTATTGAATAATAATTACACCACGACGTGGAGACGGTAAGCCGTACGTACGCACGTATGGTGACATGTTATTCAAAGGATGGATAGAATAGTGAATATGGTTATACCATATTTATAATAAAATCACAGTATATATATGATACTGGAGTTATTATTTCAGAATGGTAACAACAAAGGAAGAAGAAGTGGAAGAAGAAAGGAACTTGAAAAAGGGTGGTGAAATCATTACCTCTTCTTTTGGGTTCTTCCTTTTGATTTGATCAAAAGGGCTCATTAGGTTGGCTTTCTGATCAAACTAAGGCCTTTGGGTTGTAGTGAGGGATGTTTAGAGAGTATTTGGGCAGATTTTGGCCAAACCAAAAGGCTTTTAAGGTGTGAGTTAATGAGATGGATGAGTGCCCTTTTATAAGAGGGGTGAGGGGCACCTTTGGAAAAGCTTGAAATATTATTTTATAATATATTAATATTCGATTTCTAATGGATCCAAAGTGTATAATTTAAATTTTAATGTGGGGATAGCTAGGAAACCACTAAACCAATAGAATTTATACAGGTTTGGGTCATTATATTAACCTTATCTTTAAGTATTAACTCTTATTTAATTAGTTTCACTTTTACAATGTCTCTTTGTATTGTTATATTATATAGTTAATAAAATTACTATATAAATAAAATATACCCTCAATTGGTCCATTAGTGATACACCTATCATGATATAAGTCTCTTGGATGAACCTTAGATTTTTAGGTGTTAATAATATAATATTTTTTTTAAAAACTCTTTTATGTCAATTTTGACACTATTCAATAATGGATTTTTGTAAAAATCATAACAGAATGATTACTTAGAAAAAAGATAATTAAATAAATCCTAACATGTCATATTAGCCTATAAAATTAGTTTAATTCATAAAAAGATTCAAATTATATTTATTTGGGTATTTATAATATCAATTATTCTAATTTTTCATTAATTAGGTAACTACTGTATCATCATTGTGTCATAAATAAATTAAATTATTTAATTTCTAAAAATTAAAAATAAAATATCATTATGTAGGAAAACTTTTTATCTTTCTAATGAATATTTATAGTCGAACATCCAACATATATAACCCTATGTAAAATTGTTTTTCTAAAAGATATATGCTTATGTCATTTTTGTACTTATTTTAACATAATTAAAATAAAGTGTCCCTATCACCTAAAAGTGGCTCCATGGGGTCCCAAAATCGACCCAAAGATGCCCATGGTCAGAAATGTATTCACCAATAAGGTTAGGACAGGTTTTGGGATAATTTAGTATTATTATAATATTATTTTTTAACCCTTATATACAAGATTTATCCTTAACCATGGTAAATAAAATATTTACTGCAGTAATTATTCAAAATGTATAAAAATAAAAGTTACCTATTCACACAATATGAACATACTGATTCCAATTATGGAATCCATTTTTCCAAATTCAAAACACCGAAGTGGCATAAATTAATATAAAATTAATTTCCGCTGTTAAAACAAAAAGCGTGTTTTTAAGATATAATAACTATCAAAAGATTGATACTTGTTTATGTTCGGTTTAATTGTGAAATTATGTCCAATGACTAACATTGTATTAAATGGTAAAAATATATTCTAATTATACTTTAAAACCACTCAAATTCATAATTTATCACTATTAATTATTTTTATTTAAAAAGTTTTTTTTAATTAAAATTTAGTAATTTTAACTATTCATCAAAATATTAAAGTTATCCGAAAAGTACCAAAATTTCACCTTAGGCTAAATTCGATACTACGAATCCAAAAATGAAGTCCATTTTGAAATATATAATATATATAATTTCAAAAATTAGGTATTACTATTCATAACAGCTATTTTGATCGGTTGTGGTGTGTGTTAGAACTCGATGTTGCGTACAACACACGCTATTACATTATTCAAAGGTAAACATGCCGTAGAAGATTGATGTGTTACATTCTCCCCTCCTTAAAATAATTTTGTCACCGAAATTTCTATATTACTACCGCATGAAATGACTCGGGTGGTTTTTCATCATATGTTCCTCGGGTTCCCACGTTGCCTCTTCCATCTTATGGTTTCTCCACAAAACTTTTACCAGACGTGTCGTCCGGTTTCTCAGTACTTGTTCTCTCGTATCAAGAATTCTGACGGACTCTTCGCAATAAGACAGCTCGGGTTCCAGTTCTAATTCCTCATAGGTGAGTGCATGTGTTGGGTCAGGCATGTATTTCCTCAATAGAGATACGTGGAACACATCGTGAACTTTGGAGAGACTTGGTGGCATTGCCAATCGGTAAGCTACAACCCCAATTCATTCTATAATTTCGAAAGGTCGGATGTACTTGGGACTCAATTTACCTTTCTTAGCAAAACGTATGAATCCCTTCCATGGAGATAACTTTAGTAAAACATGATCACCGACTTGAAATTCCAAATCCTTCCTTCGATTATCGGCATAGCTCTTCTGCCTACTTTGAGCTGCTTTGATGTGATTTTGGATTACCATCACCTTTTCCACTGTTTTCTCCACTAGTTCTAGACCTACAAGTTTTCTTTCACCAACGTCATCCCAACAGGTTGGTGTGCGACATCTCTTTCCGTATAACGCTTCATATGGTGCCATCTGAATATTCGAATGGAAGCTATTGTTATAGGAAAATTCTACCAAAGGTAAATATTGATCCCACATACCCTGAAAGTCATGTGATCAAGATCTCAACATGTCTTCTAAGGTTTGAATAGTCCGTTCTGATTGTCCGTCTGTCTGAGGGTGGTAGGCATTGCTCGAATGAAGTTCAGTATCCAAGGATTTCTGAAGACTTTTCCATAATCTCGAAGTAAAACGGGGATCACGATCAGAAACAATCGATAGGGGTACTCCATGAAGTCTCACAACATCATTAATATATAGTGTTTCTAGACATTCTAGTGGTATATCTTCTCTTATAGCAAGAAAATGTGCTGACTTGGTAAAAAGATCAATAATAACCCATATTGCATTATTCCTTCTAGGAGTCTTTGGTAGCCCCATGACAAAGTCCATCGTAATATTGTCCAATTTACACTCCGGTATGGGAAGAGGTTGCATGACTCCTCCAGGATGTTGCCTTCTAGCTTTGACTTGTTGACAAACCATACATCTTGACACAAAATCGTCAATCTCCCTCTTCATATTTTGCCACAAAAAATGTTCCTTCAAATCTAAATACATTTTAGTGCTCCCTGGGTGTATAAAGAAATTGGAACTATGAGCATCATATAGCAATTCCCTTTTTAGATTAGGTATATCGGGAACACAAAGTCTTCTCCCGAATTTCAAAATTCCATCTTCATACACAAAGTCTCTCAATCTCCCATCATTGACAGCTTAAATCTTCTTTTGAAATTATCCACCATCGGTCTAAGAACTCTTTATCCTTTATAGTAACGATGGTTTGGAAACTATTTTAAAAAGCATTGATGTTTCACCTTCCCTGGTTATTCCCATGTCCATCTTCACTAGATCCATGGAAGTTGGATCCCTTTCAATTCTCATCACGTTCAAAACTCCATGGTCTTTTCTTCTCAAAGCATCTTCCACCTCGTTTGCTTTCCCCGGGTGGTAGTGTATCATACAATCATAATCCTTGAGTAATTGAAGCCATCTCCTTTGCCTCATGTTGAGTTCTTTTTGTGAGAAAATATACTTCAAACTCTTGTGATCAGTATAAATCTCACATTTTTCACCATAGAGGTAGTGCCTCCATATCTTCAAGGAAAAGATCACAGCTGCTAACTCGAGATCATGAGTAGGATAGTTTTGTTCATTAATTTTCAACTGTCGTGATGCATAGGCAATAACCCTATCATTCTTCATAAGGACACAACCAAGTCCTTTCTTCGATGCATCACTATAAATAACGAACCCATCATTCCCCGATGGTAGAGTCAATATAGGATCATTAACTAATCTTCTCTTTAGTTATTTAAAACATTCTTCACACTCTTTTGTCCCAACAAATTTAACCCCTTTACGTGTGAGCTTCATTAATGGGTTAGCCAATCGGCCAAAATTCTGGACGAAACGTCGATAATAACCTACTAAACCAATAAAACTATGTACCTCAGTTATATTTGTAGGTTATGTCCATTCATGGATTGCATTGTTCTTAGAAGGATCAATAGAGATTTCATCTTTAGAGAATATATGGCCAAGAAAAGAAATCCCCTGAAGCCATAATTCACACTTGCTAAACTTCCCATATAATTCATGTCTTCTCAGAGTCTTCAGGATAATGCGCACGTGATTTTCATGATCTTCGTAGCTTTTTTAGTATACCAAGATATCATCAATAAATACCACCACAAATTCATCAAGATATTCCTTGAAAACTCTATTTATCATATCCATTAATACAGAGGACGCATTAGTCAATCCAAAAGGCATTACAGTAAACTCGTAATGCCCGTACCTGGTTCGAAATACTGTCTTCGGAATGTCTTCCTTCTTTACACACAACTGATGGTATCCAAATCAAAGGTTAATCTTTGAAAAGTTTTGAGCTCAATGCAGTTGGTCAAATAAATCATCAATGCGAGGTAGGGGATACTTGTTCTTTATTGTTATAGTATTGATCTCCCTATAGTCGATACATAACCTCATATATCCATATTTCTTTTTAACAAAAAGAACAGGGGCTCCCCATGGAAAAACACTAGGGAGAATAAATACCTTATTACTAAATACCTCTAGTTGTTTCTTTAGCTCAAATAATTCTACAGTGGCCATTCTATAAGGGGTCTTTGATATAGGCCTTGATCCAGGAATTAAATCAATGGAAAACTCAACTTCTCGTTCTGGAGGTAAATCTTCCGGAAATACATCTACATATTCTTTCACAACAAGTACATCCTCTATTTGAACATTCCTTTCCTCACCCACAGTCATTTCATTCTCTTCCTCCCCAATAATTAAATTTAGTTGATCTAATAGGGGTGGATTGAGATAAGAATTAGGTGGTGATGATTCTACTCTAAAGATAAGGTGTTCCTTATCATCATCATGAAGAATCGTAACCTCTTTCTTCTTACAATAAATCATCACATCTTAGTCCGAAAGCCAGTCCATACCAAGGATTATAACAAACTCAATCATAGGTATGATGAAGAGATCAGAAGATAAAGAACATTTATGTGCTCTAAAGGGGACTGATTCACAAAACTTTGTTGCAATGATACTTCCCTTAGGAGTTTTAACTGACAACTCCCTTGTTAAATAAAATTGGAAATATCTATTTTTTTAGAAAACTGGGAAGATATGAAACAATGCGATGATCCAGAATCAAATAATGCATTTTCTAAACATGAGGAAACCATTAAATTACCTGCCACCATGTCTTTTGGAGCTTCTACCTCAGCAGTAGTGATAGCATAAGCTTTACCTTGATCCCTTGGCCTTTTCAGAGGTAATTTCTCCTAAAGATTATGACATTCATTTGCATAATGTCCCATCTCCCTGCAATTGTAGCACTGAACATTGGTAGCTTTGTTCTTCCCTTTTCAATCACGAGCTTGGTGGCCTTTTTCACCACATTTGTAACAGACGACCATTACCTTCAAGCAAGTACTGGAGTTTTTCTTCCCACATTTACCAGATGATGGATATTCAACCTTTCCCTTCTTCCCCTTATTTCCATTCCCATATTGATCAGCATATCTCTTCTTCTCTTTCTTTTCTTTAAAGTCATAAGACATTGAGAATTCTTTCTCTGTCTGGATAGCACATGAGACAATGTCTTCGTACGACGAGAAGGATTGTGAGACTAATGCTCGATGGGGAAATGGTTTTAACCCATAAAAGAAATGATCAATATTACTTCTTAGGTTACGTATATAATCTCAATCATACCTTGCTAACATTGTAATGTTAGCCTTATACTTTGCGACATTCTCATCCTCCTTTTGTCTCAGACTCAGAAATTGTCTTTCCATATCTGCTCGATGGTCATGAGGAAAGTATTTTTCTAAAAACAGATCATTGAACTCCCTCCATTCCATATTTGATACTTCATCATCTTCCTTTGTATTTTGAATCAATGACCACCATTGATCAGCATCTCCAGTGAGGTAGTAAACTACCATGATAACTTTTTCCCTTTTACTACTCCCCAAAGCCTGAAATATTTTCTCTCGGGAATTTATCCATTGCTCAGCTACTAAGGGATTTGTACTCCCATTGAAATTTGGTGGTTGTTGCCTCATGAAGCGATATAACATTGATCCTCCATGTTGGGGATCAGGGTGCTCCATACGGGTATGGTTATTATTCATAACCTGAGTGAGTTGTCCCCGTGTGGGGATTAGATGATCGGCACCAGTTGCATCACCAGCTCCACTATAATTATCTTGAGCAGGAGGGCAATCCATACATGGAGTGCGTGCATTGATACGGTTTCCATTTCTTCCACTAGGCACCATTTCTAAATAATGGCATAAACTAGATCAGTTTATGAATCAAAATACATAATTACATACTTATAAAACACTTAACATATATTGAACTATTTATGGATATAATCCATAATCATAAAAATGTTTTCATTGAGGAATTATATACTCATAAACCCTTCATAATGATTTGTAAGGAATATGCGAGTTATCCTAAGCATATCCCCCGGGAGTGTCGTGACCAAGAGTGCAGCAAGGCCCATTGTCATGCACCAGTTCCCGTTCGATTCTAGCTCAAAGCGGTGTTTTCGGGTTTTACCCCTAGGTACATCTTTGCCAGAGCCGCCTCTACCGTCTCATATCCAGACAGGGATTTATTGCTCGGAAAACTCATAAAATCTCTACAATACCAAAATTCTAGGAAGTTCTTCTATACTAATCCTCAAAGTCCATCTTAAATCTATGTGCTCTATTCAGAGTTTATCTAAATCTAGCTTCCAAGGTTTGTACTAAACTTCCTCTGATACCAACTGTAACGCCCCGACCGTAGTTACCCAGAGTCGGTGTATTATTACATAACATTGGCATGATCACAAGAAAGATCAAATCTCGAAAGACCGATTGGTTTAGTAGCCTTGGAAACACTAGATATATTCAAAAAGTTTTACATTACATCCTAAAGTGAAAAACTGCTACAACAACATAATGCCTCTATAGTCTACACTATTATCCCCTCATAAAATCCCTGTAGGTCATTCATAATTTACTTCTTCACATCCTGAGAAAAAATAAAACATAGAAAAGGGGTGAGCTCAAATGCCGAGTAAGGATAACAATATAGCTGAAACTTTCATAAATAAGCATAAACATTTAAGTCAATGTATAACTAAAACAAAATCCTTTTAAACTTAAACTTCAACATAGTATGACAAAAATAAAATTAAATAATGTCATTTACTTATTCACATGGATATTCTATTAATCGAGTAATCACATTTAATATCAATAACCACTTTCATAATGATGGAATGCATAATGCCAGACTATCATAAGCACATAGCCAAGGTCTCGTGCCAAGACTAAAAATAAGATTTTGTCAAGGCCTTATGCCAAGACACTAGTTTGTCTCATGATACCTACCGATGCATCGAGGATCTATAGCGGAATCCACCCGTCACATATTAAGTCCAATGCATTCCCATATGAAACAGTTTAATCATAACATAAACATTCATATTAAAACTAGCATAAGAAATGTCAATACTTTCACCATAAACCATGAATGGAATAAAAATAGCACATTCACAATCAAACATATCAAAAAACCTTCAATACAACAAAGAAGTTTTGTATCATAATAAATAAACTTCAAATAAGCGTAAAATCCATCAAAGGATGTTGACATAGATGAAATCAAAACTCTTTTTAGAGAAATACCTCTTTCTATTTTGAAATAATTTAAGGGTAATATATTTATAAAATAAAACATTTTCTTTGAAAATATTCTTATAAGCTTTCAAAGGAATCTTCGAAGATTTTATTACGGCGGAAAATAGCCACACCCGCCGTATAAGTTAAAAAAAACATTCTTACCTTAATTCTGTCGAAAATGTTAAAAAGCACCTTGTTTGGAAAACGATGGAAAGATTCCTTTATAAAACTCTTATAAAAAGTCAAACAAGGGTATAAATGACTTTAACCCATATTCTTGTAAATAGTAAAAATGTTTTTAAATACATTTTTATGAAACATGGATGTGGATGATAAAGAAATCCCAGTAGATTATTACGAATAAACAACCTCGGATAATGAAGAGATTGCGAAATAAACGCTTACCTTGTACTTTTCCTTGGTTGGGGTATGTTAAACTCTGGTATAATGGTGAAATAATTGTTATTAAATTATTCAATAATCATATTCATTAATATGATATCATATATGATCTTATAACATTGCTTTGTTAATAATATTGTAGAATTATCGTCGTTTCAGGTGTTAACTTACTCATTTTATTTTATATGTTTTGTTACGTAAGCCATGTTTTTAATGGATAGATTGTATCTTAATCATATCCAGAATGATATCAAGTCCTTAGATACTATTATTAATCATCAAATGAGAATTATACTTGAATGGATACGATGGAGAATGAATCTCATCGCGTTCGTGAAGACTGTAGTCCGTACCTACGCACGAGTGACAATAATATATAATTGGATGGTATATCATATATACAGAATCATTATCATGTTATATTTATTATTTACATGAGTTACACATCATTATTCCACCCATAAAATTAATAATTTATTGAATAACAATTACACCACAACGTGGAGACGGTAAGCCGTACGTACGCACGTATGGTGACATGTTATTCAAATGATGGATAGAATAGTGAATATGGTTGTACCATATTTATAATAACATCACAGTATATATATGATACTGGAGTTATTATTTTATAATTGTAACAACAAAGGAAGAAGAAGTGGAAGAAGAAAGGAACTTGAAAAAGGGTGGTGATATCATTACCTCTTCTTCGGGTTCTTCCTTTTGATTTGATCAAAAGGGCTCTTTAGGTTGGCTTTCTGATAAAACTAAGTCCTCTAGGTTGTATTTATGTAATTTGAGAGAGTATTTGGGAAATGTTTTGCCGAACCAAAAGGTTTTAAAGGTGTGAGTTAATGAGAAGGATGAGTGACCTTTTATAAGAGGGGTGAGGGGCACCTTTGGAAAAGCTAGAAATATTATTTTATAATAAATTCATATTCGACTTATAATGGCTCCAAAGTGGATTATTTAAATTTTAAGGTGGGGATAGTCCGAAAACCACTCAACCAATAGAATTTAGATAGGTTTGGGTCATTATATTAACCTTATCTTTAAGTATTAACTCTTAGTTAATTAGTTTCACTTTTACAATGTCTCTTTGTATTTTTATATTATATAGTTAATAAACTTACTATATACATCCAAGCGCCCCCATGTGCTCCATTAATGATACAACTATCATGATATAATTATCTTGGCCGAACCTTACATTTTTAGGAATTAATAATATAATACTTGTTTTAAAAACTCTTTTATGTTAATTTTGACACTATTCAATAATTGATTTTTGTAAAATCATAACAGAATGATTACTGCGAAAAAATTTAATTAAAGCAATCATAACATGTCATATTAACCTATGAAATTAGTTTAATTCATAAAAAGTCTCAAATTATATTTATTTGGATATTTATAATATCAATTATTCTAATTTTTCATTAATTAGGTAATTACTGTATCATCATTGCGTCATAAATAAATTAAATTATTTAATTTCTAAAAAATATAAATAAAATATCATTATGTTGGAAACCTTTTTAGCTTTATAATGAATATTTATAGTCGAACATACAACATATATAATCCTATGTAAAAATTGTTTTTCTAAAAGATATTTGCTTATGTCATTTTGTACTTATTTTAACTTAATTAAAATAAAGTGTCCCTATCACCTACAAGTGGCTCCATGGGGTCCCAAAATTGACCCAAAGATGCCCATGGTTTGATATGTATCCACCAATAAGGTTAGGACACGTTTTACCGTAATTTAGTATTATTATAATATTATTTTTTAACCCTTATTTACCAGATTTACCCTTAACCGTGGTAAATAAAATATTTACCGCAGTAATTATTCAAAATTTCTAAAAATAAAAGTTACCTATTCACACAATATGAACATACTCATTCCAAATATGAAATCCATTTTTCCAAATTCAAAACACCAAAGTGGCAGAAATTAATGTACAATTAATTCCCGTTGTTAAAACAAAAAAGTGTGTTTTTAAGATATAATAACTATCAAAAGATTGATACTTGTTTATGTTCGGTTTAATTTTGAAATTTTTTCCAATGAACAACATTGTATTAAATGGTAAAAATATATTCTAAATATACTTTAAAACAACTCAAATTCATAATTTATCATTAATAATTATTTTGATTAAAAAAGTTGTTTTTAATTAAAATTTAGTAATTTTTACTATTCATCAAAATATTAAAGTTATCCGAAAAGTACCAAAATTTCACCTTAGGCTAAATTCGATACTACGAATCCAAAAATGAAGTCCATTTTGAAATATAAAATATATATAATTTAAAAAATTAGGTATTACTATTCATAACGGCTAGTTTGATCGGTTGTGGTGTGTGTTAGAACACCATGTTGCATACAACACACGCTGTTACATTATTCAAAGGGAAACGTACCATAGAAGCTTGGTGTGTTACATAGGCCGCTCCATCTGGGCCGGGCCGCGCCCAAGAGGGCCAGACCCGGACTCGGTTCGGGCCGACTCAGGGGGTCTTGGGACGGGCCCGACACCCCCACTTCCGGATCCCTTTCGGTCTTTTGCCCATAACATGGGCTACGGAGCTCAGATCGACACACCGTCAATTTCGATTCGATCCTTGGATCGGGACGGTCGTTTTGATATATCACACTCAAGCTTTTAGAGTAAATTGGGTTCGGCCGGGTAGGTTCGAACACGAAACCAACTAGGCCCTCGGAGCGGAAACGCTTATAACTTGTTCCCCGGACGTCTGAATGACGTGTCGTTGACTTTTTTGGATTCCTATTAGTGAGACAGACCTTTTGGCTTACTCCGCTTGAGGTTTGGTCATAGATGGAGTACGGTCGGGTTGGTTTTGACTTAAAAACCAACCGGGCCACTGGGACGAAAAAGCCAATAACTCTCAGACCGGGTGTCCGATCGACGCCCCGTCTATCGCGTTGAGTTCCTATTGACGATACAAAACATTTGGATACATCAACTCCAGACTATGTGTCAGTTGATGTATCAGCCCCTTGACTCGTGGAGCGGACCCTCCTGAATGAGCCTGCTGTGTGCGGGAACCCTAGACCTGGCTGCGACTGCAACGACGATGACAACTGTACAGAAATGCTCCATGGATTCGACGGTGACGACTACATCACTCGGCGATCCTATGTGGATCAGTGCTACCGATCCTGTGTGGGTCAGATCTTCTATGGGTCAGCGCTCAGCGGTCCTGTGGGGGTCAGCACCTACAGATCCTGTGTGGGTTTGATCCTCTGTGGGTCATTGCGAGGGTTAGTTACCTATCAATCCTTTGTGGGTCATTGCGGGGGTTAGTTACCTATCAATCCTTTATGGGTCATTACGGTGGTTAGTACCTATCGATCCTATGTGGGTCTGATGGCTTAGATGAATCATTGGCTACATCTGATCATCTCTATCATCTTACGAAGAAGTATACCTGTGTGAGCTGAATCTTGACTTTCAATATTTATATTTGATATGATTGACTTGCATTCCTATGTGGATTGTGTTGTGCTATCCTATGTGGATGTTATCGAACTTGGGATTGGATATTGGAGCTGAATGATAATTGATGACTTAGGTATATATATGGGCATATACCTAAGTAGTGTCGGATGTTACTTCGTGATTGTATCTTTCCTTCTGGATTATCCTTTGTAGATTCTGGGAGACCTTCGGGGGTCTCAGGGTCCCTAATGAGTAGCATATACTCACCCCTGCACGGGCTATGCCCGCACTACATTGTGTTGGTTGCAGATGATGGAAAACCCTGATCGTGGTTGAGGCTGGTAGAGCAGGTCGGTACCTGGAGGTGGACCACTGGGCCGGACGTACTCGAAGCGGACAGCTGGACTCGAGGAGTTGTGGAGGTTATCTGTTCCCACCCTTTAGGTGGGACTTCTAGTGGACGGATCGACGTTGCGACTTAACTTTTCAGTTTCTGTACTCCCTTTTTAATTTGTACTTTACATTCAGTTTGGGTTTGTATTCTGGCCCACTTATTATTCCGCACATACTTTTGTACCCAGTTTTACATAGTGTATACTTCTGCTTTCTTACTCTGAGATGTTTGTTTACTTTACAAAGCCAATGCCTTCCCTTTTTATCGGGAATTACACCTTAGTGCTAGTCTCCATCCCATGTACTATGGAAGGCGGGCTTGGGGTAGTCACGGCACGGGCCCTGAGGACGGGTCATGACAAATTGGTATCATAGGATTTCAGTTCTACCGCAGAACTCAGGACTCTGATCTTTTTCTATGTGAAGAAATTGTGATAAGAGTATTGAGTGTGGTTATCAGTCCAGGGAGTCCAGTGTTGGTGTGGCGGCTGACGTATCCGTACACCAGGACCATGACTTCTGATTTCTGACTCAATGCACGAAAACATTTATTGCATGTGTGTTTCAAGTTTTCTTTGTGATTACTATATGTCAGCTCACCAGGTATACTGTTTAACCGTGGCACACCTGTTTCTTTTTTGGATGGCCCCACGATGGCATCCAGCTAGGGTTCTGAGTTTAATGCGTGACTGCAGCCCACCGAGCAACGAGGCCTCGGTGAAGGGCCCTATTGCCGCGGAGGCACTAGCGGCACCACTAACCGCTGAGCCACCGATGCCACCAGACTCTGCCGCTGGGAGTGCACGACGCCTTAGTACACTACACAAGTTCCAGCGTCAGCGACCGCCCATGTTCCGCGGGGAGACGGACCCCCAGGTAGCCGAGGATTGGCTGGAGGTAGTTGTACGAGTTTTCTATTTGGTAGGGACACCAGCAGACCTCATGGTGATCCTAGAAGCGAGTCTCCTGTATGCGGTAGCAGGAAAGGGTACTAGAGCGAGTCCTTCTCATCGAGATCTTCCTTGCTGAGCCTACATCAGCAGTGAGACCTACCGCAGGGCGGCACGTAGCAGAGTCTTCTGTAGTAGGAAGTCGACGGATGACACATGGGTTCAGGCAGACCATACCCTGAGGAAGACGACCTCAGGACACTGGCTCAGAGGTGCGGGGCACTCAGCGCAGAGCCAGTCTTTCTAGAAACAAACAGTTCTACGCATGCGGGGGCAGGGCCACATGGCCCGTGACTGCCCGACCCACCGTGCATAGGAGCAGGATACGGTTGAGGGACCACCCAGGTAGAGGCAGAGGGTCGACCATGGAAGTCCGCAGGGAGAAGGCGGACGAGGAAGAGGAGCTGGCCAAGCAGCAGGTGGTGGGTGACACTTTGAGGCTCTACCACCACCACCACCAGGAGGTCCACCCCGACCACAGGGAGATGGCGGGCAGAGACATGGACAGTTTCAGGCAGCAAAGGCCTACGACCATGGCACACCCGAGATGATTCGAGGTATGATCTGTGTCTACTCCAAACTTGCTGCAGTCTTTATAGATACAAGAGCGAGTCATTCATTCATAGCTGATGCCCTTGTTCGGAGCTCGGAGATTCCGACAGATCAGTTGGATCGATCTTTACGTCCAGAGACTCCTATGGTAGCAGACTAGACGATTACGCACTGGTGCCGGCATTGTGAGCTTACTCCAGGAGGCGAGAGCTTCGTCTGGGATCTTCTTGTAGCAGCGTCGAGGCCTTACGACGTCATCTTGGGCATGGATTGGTTATCTACAGTCCATGCTCAGATTGACTGTGTTAGGCTCAAGGTGCGGTGTGTACGCACCGACAGGAGCATGTTCACCTTCACCAGCGAGAAGGGAGCATTCACAGCACAGGATGGACTCTCGCAGAGGATAGGACAACCCATCACTCAACAGTTGGCTAGCCTCATCCTAGGAGCAGTTGACGTGCGGAGTCTTGGTTTTCCTGCAGTGGTGGATCAGTATGTGGACATTTTCCCTGATGACGTTCCAGGACTACCTCCTCATAGAGAGGTATAATTTTATATTTATCTGTACCCCAGGACAGCCCTAATATCCACCCCAGCATATCAGATGGCTCCTACCGAGCATCGAGTGCTACGAGTACTGCTGGAGGACTTGCAGGGCAAGGGATTCATCCGACCTAGTGTTTCACCCTGGTCTTCCCCAACATTGTTCACCAAGAAGGCGGACAGGAGCTTGCGACTATGTGCTAACTATTGTTACCTGAACTAGGTGACCATGAGGAACAAGTATCCGCTACCGAGGATCAATGACCTCTTCGATCACTTCAAGGGAGCATGGTGGTTCTCGAAGATAGACCTCAGGTCAGGCTATCACCAGCTCATAGTTTGGGTCAACGACGTGCAGAAGACGACCTTCAGGTATCGGTATGTCCACTATGAGTTCCTGGTTATTCTATTCGGCGTAACCAATGCTCCAGCAGTGTTCATGGCCCTCATGAACAGGATATTTCAGCCATACCTCGGTCGATTTGTCGTGGTATTCCTCGACGACATTTTGATTTACTCGACGGCTGTGGAGGAGAACACCTACCACTTGCAGGTTGTACTGGACATACTCCAAGAGCACCAGCTTTATGGCATGCTATCGAAGTGTCAGTTCTGGTTACGTGAGGTCCACTTCTTAGGACACGTCATCTCTGAGGAGGGAGTTACAGTGGACCCTGTGAAGATCGAGGCAGTTCTAGATTTGTAGCCACCCAGGAGAATGACAGAGGTGCAGAGTTTCTTAGGTCTAGCTGGGTATTACTGGAGATTTGTTCCAGTCTTCTCCAGAGTTGTGGCACCACTCTCAGCTTTAACGAAGAAGGGGAAACCCTTTGTGTGGTCAGACAGGTGTCAGTAGAGATTCCAGGAGCTGAGACAGAGATTGGCCAGCGCGCCTCTCTTGAGGATACCGGAGGAGAGAGTTGGGTACGTAGTTTACTGTGATGGATCAGGGACCGGACTCAGATGTGTTCTGATGTAGGAGCGGGCCATGATTGCATTTGGATCACGTCAGTTGAGGCATCATGAGTAGAACTATGCTACCCATGACCTGGAGTTAGCAGCAGTGGTCTTCACTCTGAAGATGTGGCGACACTATCTGATGGGAGAGTGTTTTACAGTCTATTCTGACCATTAGAGTCTCAGGTACATATTCTCGCAGAAGGACCAGAACCAAAGACAATGACGATGGCTCGAGTTCCTCCAGGACTATTACTTTGAGATAGTCTACACTCTTGGAAAAGGGAACGTTGTAGCTGATGCTCTCAGCAAGAGGACAGGCATTCAACTACTTGGGGAGGCGACAGAGCAGCTAGCCTCTTTGCAGATATTCTTCATGGATAGCGATGGAGCAGCCTTTCTTCAGTCACTCACAGTCACTCCTCCACTGCTGCAGTGGGTCAGAGAGGCATAGCGTTGGTATGCCGACTGTGAGACGCGTCATGCGCATATATCCTTGGGATAGGCACCTGATAGTTTATCTTTAGGAGGAGAGAACGACGTCCTTTTTAAAGGACGTACCTTGGTACCAGTTTCTTTACAGGAGGAGGTGCTGAGAGAGATTCACACTTCCCATTTAGCGGTACATCCAGGAGTGGAGAAGATGTACCAGGACCTCAGACGACAGCACTGGTGGCCGGGTCTGATGAAGGTTGTGGCAGAGTTCGTTTCTCGATACCTCACCTGCCAGCAGGTGAAGGCAGAGCACCAGGTACCAGCAGGCTTGGTGCAGCCCTTGGAGGTCCTGGAGTGGAAGTGGGACGGGATATCTATGGACTTTGTGACTGGACTTCCACGCACTTCCATAGGTCATGAATCCATTTGGGTGATTGTCAACCGACTCACCAAATTGGATCACTTCATATCCATCAGAGAGCAGGGCTCATTGGAGAGCTTGGGACGCCTCTACATTCAAGATATTTTATGGCTTCATGGTGTGCCACCATCTATCTTCTCTGATCGATATTCTTGATTTACTTCCCAGCTTTGGAAGGGGTTGTAGGAGGCATTCGGGATGCAGCTACATCTGAGCACTGCCTTTCACCCTCAGACAGATGGTCAGACGGAGAGGAACATTTAGACATTCGAGGACATGCTCCGCACATGTGTCCTAGACTTTGGTCACAGCTGGGAGGACCACCTACCCTTGGTGGAGTTCCCGTACAACAACATCTACCACTCCACCAGCGGGATGGCACCATATGAGGCGTCGTACAACCGACCATGCAGATCTCCTATGTGCATGACAGACCCTGGGGAGTCAGCACTTGTGGGACCGGAGATGGTCCAGGCCATGACAGAGAAGGTCCAGGTCATCCAGGAGTGGATGAGGATAGCATAGAGCCAGCAGAAGTCTTATGCTGACAGTAGGCGGAGGCCATTAGAGTTTGAGGATGGCGACCAAGTCTTCTTGCGGGTCTCACCTCAACGTGGATTACGGAGATTTGGCTGAGGCGGAAAGTTGTCTCCACACTTCATCGGAACATTCCAGGTCCTCAGCAGGATTGACGAGGAGGCTTATTGCCTGGCTCTACCACCTCAGTTGCACCGGGTGCACGACGTTTTCCACGAATCCCAGCTGAGGAGATACGTGCACGACCTGATGCATATCATTGACCATGAGGAGCTGGACATTGATGATGGGGTGACTTTTGCGGAGGTCCTAGTGGAGATCGAGGATCGACAGGAGCGGGTCCTACGTGGACGGTCGATTCCTCTAGTGCGCATCAGATGGCAGCACGGGAACCTCCAGGATAGCACTTGGGAGCAGGAGGCTCAGATGCGTGCACAGTACCCACAATTGTTCCCCTAGTTTATGATGTATCCTTACGGGGATGTAAATCCCTAAGGTGGGAGTAATGTAAAGACCCGAAAAATTCAAGGGAAATTTTTTCTTAATTTTTTTTGGGATTTTACCAGAACGCGATTCTTGACGACACCTGATTCCGAGGCTCGGTGTGCCCAGAATATTTATCTGAAGTTTAGCTCGAGTACGTTCAGTGAACGAACGAGCGGGTTTTCATAACTTTTGAACTGGTGCTCGGATTATAATTCTGAGGGCAACGATGAATTCGCAGCACCGGTAATTTCTTAAGAACACCTTTTCTAAAGTTTTGTTTACACGGGAGGAGTTGTTAAAAATTGGGGAAGTTAAAAATAAAAATTGAGCTACAATATTTATTTTTACTAAGTGGTTAACCTTTGGGTGGATGTTGGGTAACCACCCAAGAGAGGTTATGAGGGTGGTGGGGCCCACACGAACCCCACCCCTTCATTTTCCCTAACCCCCCTTAACCTCCTTTTAATGACAACTTTTTATTAAGTGGTTTAAATTCAATTTTTAAATTTTTAAAACATAAGTCATGATAATAAAATAAGTGAAGCACTTATTTTATTTTTGGTTGGACTAGTTGTGTTGAGAGGGGATTGGGAGAAAAAGGGGAGGCTTGAAGATCTTCATCTTATTCATTGATGAACACGAAGAACGCAAAGAACGCAGCGATCTCTGATGAAGAACACCGAATCCTCGGAGATCGACTACGCGACGCCAACGACCCTCTCCTTCCGCGACACCTTCTTCCGCGACAATAAATTCCTCTAAGAACCCTCACTCAACGAATTCGACGAGGTAGGGGATTTTGTTTTTATTCGTGAATACTCCCATTGCCGTTCTTCGTGAAAATTTCCCGCTTGCTATCGATTAACGGGAGGGGGACGGACCACACAAACACAACTGACCCTCCTCCTTTGTAAGTTCTGTTGATGCGGTTCGAAGGAATGCGGCGCGGTGCAACGGCACTGCGCGGGATCATACAGCAAGGGTGCGTGGCGCCGTCGCGCCATGCTGTTGAAGTTGAACAAAGACGTGGCACCGTCGCGCCACACCGGAGAACCTCAAAGACAGCACGACCAGAGCTGGTTTGCGACGGAGGGGCGCGACACTGTCGCGCCCCGCAGGACGGACCAAGGCCGCGGCTGAGGCCACGGCGGAGTAGGGACCGGCGGCCGGTTCCGGGACGTCGGCGTCAGAGCAGGGGGACCGGCCCCTGCCGGTCCCGTGGCGGCAGCAGCCGACCGGCCGGAGTTGGCTGACCGGTCATAGGAGGAGCCAGGGGTTTCGACCCCAGGCTGGTTGGACAAGGGTGGACCCCACATGGGGGCCGCGGTTACGATCAAGCAGGGGGTAGCACGCCCCCCACCCCCCGCACCCCTAACGCTCGGTCATTTCGGCTGAGCCACCTGGCCAGCGCCAGCGCGCCGGGCCGAGTCGCCAGGCCGGACCGTCAGGCCGGGCCGCGCCCAGGCCATGCCGTGTCACGCCAAAGTGGGCCGGGCCATGACCCGGGTCAGGTCGACACGGTTCGGGCCGACCCAGGGGGTCTCGGGCCGGGTCGGTCCGGGACCGAAACCCCCACTTCTGGACCCCTTTCGTCCTTTTGCTCATAACTTGGGCTACAGACCTCGGATCGATGCACCATCAGTTGTGATGCGATCCTTGGATCAAGAAGGTCGTTTTGAAATATCACACTCAAGGTTTCATTGTACTTTGGGTTCGGCCGGGTTGGTTCGAACACGAAACCAACCGGGCCCTCGAAGCGGAAACGCTTATAAATTGAGCTCCGAACGTCCGAATGACGTTCCGTCGACTCTGTTGGATTCCTCTTAGTGAGACTGACCTTTTGGATTACTCCGCTCGAGTTTTGGACATAGTTGGAGTACGTTTGGGTTGGTTTTGACTTAAAAATCAACCGGGTCCTTGGGACGAAAAGGCCAATAACTCTCAGACCGGGCGTCCGATCGACGCGTCGTCTGTCGCGTTGAGTTCCTGTTGACGATACAGAATTTTTGGATGCATCAAATCCGGACTATGTTTCAGTTGATGTATCAGCCCCTCGGCTCGTGGAGCGGACCCTCCCGAACGAGCTTGTTGTGTGCAGGAACCCTAGAGCTGGCTGTGACTACGATGACGATGACGAATGTACAGAAATCCTCCGTGGATTCGACGGTGATGAATACATCACTCAGCGATCCTAAGTGGATCAGTGCTACCGATACTTTGTGGGTCAGTGCCCATCGGTCCTCTGTGGGCCAGTGCCTACAGATCCTGTGTGGGTCTGATCCTCTGTGGGTCATTGCCGGTGTTAGTTACCTATCGATCCTTTGTGGGTCATTGCGGGGGTTAGTTACCTATCGATCTTTTGTGGGTCATTGCGGGGGTTAGTACCTATCAAACTTGTGTGGGTCCGATGGATTAGATGAATCAGTGGCTACGTCTGATCATCTCTATCATCTTACGAACAATTATACCTGTGTGAGCTGAATCTTGACTTTCATTCTTTATCTTCGATACGATTGACTTGCTTTCCTATGTGGATTGTGTTGTGCTATCCTGTGTGGATGTGATCGGAATTGGGCTCGGATGTTAGAGTGGAACAAGAATTGATGACTTAGGTATATGTATGGGAATATACCTAAGTAGTTCCTGATATTACTTCGTGATTGTATCTTTCCTTGTAGATTATCCTTTGTGGATTCTGGGAGACCTTCGGGGGTATCAGAGTCCCTACTAAGTAGCGTATACTCACCCCTTCACGGGCTATGGCCACACTACATTGTGTTGGTTACAGATTACGGACAGCGCTGATCATGGTTGAGGCTTGCGGAGCAGGTCGGTACCTGGAGGTGGACCACTGGGCGGGACGTACTCGGAGAGGACGGCTAGACTCGAGGAGTTGTGGAGGCTATTTGTACCCACCCTTCTGGTGGTACTTCCAGTGGACGGATCGACATTGCAGCTTAACTTTTCTGTTGTTGTACTCCCTTTATCAGTTGTACTTTATTTTCAGTTTGGGTTTGTATTCTGACCCACTTACTTTTCCGCACTTACTTTTTACCCAGTTTTACTTAGTGTTTACTTCTGCTTTCTTACTCTGAGATGTTTTTTACCATTACAAAGGCAATGCCATACCTTTTTATCATGAATTACGTCTTGGTGCTAGTCTCCAGCCCCTGGCCTATGGACGGCGGACTTGGGGTAGTCACGGCATGGGCCCCGAGGACGGGTCGTGACAATAATGTTTTGAATAACAATTACACCACGACGTGGAGACGGTAAGCCGTATGCTCGCACGTATGGTGATATGTCATTCAAAGGATGGATAGAATACTAAAATATGGTTGTACAATGTTTATAATAACATCAAAGTATATATAATATACTAGAGTTATTATTTTAGAATGCTAAAAACAATGAAAGAAGAAGTAGAAGATGAAAGGAACTTGAAAAAGGGTGGTGAAATCATTACCTCTTCTTCGGGTTCTTCTTTTTGATTTGACCAAAAGGGCTCCTTAGGTTGGATTTATGACTAAAGGAGGGCCTCTAGGATGAAATGAGGGAATTTGAGAGAGTATTTGGCAGGGTTTGGCCGAACCAAAAGGCTTTGAATGTGTGAATTAGTGATAAGGGGGAGTTCCCATTTATAAGAGGGGTGAGGGGCACCTTTGGAAAAGCTAGAAATATTATTTTATAATAAATTCATATTCGATTTCTAATTGCTCCAAAGTAGATTATTTAAAGTTTAAGGCAGGGATGGGTCGAAAACCACTCAACCAATAGAATTTAGATAGGTTTGGGTCACTATTTTAACCTTATCTTTAAGTATTAACTCTTAGTTAATTAGTTTCACCTTTACGATGTCTCTTTGTATTTTTATATTATATGGTTAATAAACTTACTATATACATCCAAGAGATCCCCAAGTGGTCCATTAATGATACACCTATCATGATATAAGTCTCTTGGTCGTACCTTTGATTTTTAGGAATTTAATATCAATTTATAATATAATATTTGTTTTAAAAACTCTTTTATGTCAATTTTGACACTATTCAATAATTGATTTTTGTAAAACTCATAACAGAATGATTACTTTGAAAAAAGTTAATTAAATAAATACTAACATTCCATATTAACCTAGAAAATTATTTTTATTTATAAAAAGTCTCAAATTAAATTTATTTGGGTATTTATAGTATCAATTATTCTAATTTTTCACTATTATGGTAATTCCTGCCTCACCATTGTGTCATAAATAAATTAAGTTATTTAATGTCTAAAATTATAAATAAAATAACATTATGTAGGAAATAGTTTTAAATTTCTAATGAATATTTATAGTCGAAAATCCAACATATATAACCCTATTTGAAAATTGTTTTTCTAAAAGATATATGCTTGTGTCATTTTTGTATTCATTTTAACTTAATTAAAATAAAGTGTCCCTATCACTTACAAGTGGCTCCATGGGGTCCCAAAATAGACCCAAAGAAGCCCATGGTCAGACATGTATCAAAAAAATAATGTTAGGACACGTTTTATGGTAATTTTTTATTATTATAATATTATTTTTTAACCCTTATTTACCGGATTTACCCTTTAACCATGGTAAATAAAATATTTACCGAAGTAATTATTCAAAATGCCTAAAAATAAAAGTTATATATTTACAAAATTTGAAAATCCTGATTCAAAATATTGAATCCATTTTTCCAAATTCAAAACACCGAAGTGGAGAGAATTTAATTTAAAATTAATTCCCGTTGTTAAAACAAAAAGCGTGTTTTTAAGAGATAATAACTATCAAAAGATTGACACTTGTTTATGTCCGGTTTAATTGTGAAATTTTATACAATGACCAACATTGTATTAAACGGTAAAAATATATTATAAATATAATTTATAACCACTCAAATTCATAATTTATCACTACCAATTATTTTGATTAAAAAAATTTGTTTTTAATTAAAATTTATTAATTTTCACTATTCATCAAAATATAAAAGTTATCCGAAAAGTACCAAAATTTCACCCTAGGCTAAATTTGATATTCCGAATTGAAAAATGAAGTCCATTTTGAGAGATAAAATTTATAAAATTTTAAAATGTTGGTATTACTATTCATTACGGCTAGTTTGATTGGTTGTAGTGTGTGTTAGAACTCGAAGTTGCGTACAACACACGCTACTGTATTATTCAAAGAGAAGCGTACCGTGGAAGGTTGGGGTGTTACATTGTAAATTGTTTTATGTCCTCATTCTAAAGAATAAATTTATTTATTCAAATTTAATATATAAAAGTTTAAAATATTGGATTTAAAAAGGGTTCACTATTAAAGTTGGTAAAAGTGCATTTTTGAAAAATACTTCTTTTATCTGAAAAAAAGGAATTTGTTCTTACATTATGTATAAGAAACTCATAATATTTATTCTAAACTTATAAAGAATATATAAGGTTCAAAATTTAGTTAATACTATTCATAACCTCTTTTGAACGGCTTGTTTGGTAAGTCATGGTGCGCTTGAACTCGGTGTTTCGTGTAGTGCAAGTTATTGAATTGATTTGAAGAAGTACATACTATGAAATCTTGGGGTGTTACATTCTTCCCTCATTAAATAAATTGTGTCCTCAAAATTTGATATTCTTCTTCAAAAATAAATGTTGAAAATAGAAAATATCTTTGTAGGAAAAACCACATCGGAAATTTGGTTAATAAAATTTAGTCTTAATAAGAGGAAAAGAGAAATGAAAGGGTCAAAACCAAATGATGATCTCGATTTGGAAAACATTGGGGGAAATTATAGACATATAATTGGAGGAAAAAAGTAAATATTTATAGGTGGTGATTGAGGTCATCAATCTTAAACATGTTTAAAATTGAGGTCCTTAAATTCAATATTCTATGAGGATTTAAAATGTCATCGGTTCAACAAAACATAAGGTATTAAGATAACACATTTTTTGTTTTAAGATCCCTTCAATAAAGTATAAGAATTAATTTCTCCATATAATAAGCGCAGACGAAAAATATATACTTGAAAAGTATAGTTCCATCTTTTAACTAATTTCTACCCCGAACTCATATTTCACTCTAAAATATAATAGAACATAATAAAAATATTTTATTTATCCTATTAGTTTGGGGTTAAAAAAATGAATTTATAATTCATCTACTAGAACATCTTCAAATAAACTACATTATTTAATCCATGACATCTCATGGGCTAGTGGTAGGTGATACACCCTTGTCGCCCTTCGGTTGCGTGTTCAAGTCTCGCGGCCTTGCCGGTCACGACGGGTTGTCGCCGGACCTCCGGGTTTTCCTTTTATGGAAATAAAAAATTAATCTCAAACTAGAATTATCCAAAATATTTCTGTCCAAACTCACATTCCAACATTTATAAGGATGTTAAACATAATGTAGATCCTTTTTACCCTGTAATAGCATATGAATAACTTCATCACGTATTCTTTTAAAACACTGAAACATCTTGAATTACCATAATCCTTATTGATTACATTCATGCTCCCTTATTCCATATAGAATGCTGGATATACTTCATCCATCAAAAAATGTTATAAACTCCAACAATTATGGAATATACAAATATTTAATCGGTTTCAAGGTAGTCAAGAATATCCAACATAATTTACCAAAATCAACCATATCTTATTCCAAAATAAGTTCCTCAATATTAGGACCATATTGGTGTTTATCTTTCCTTCGACCATGTAATTTCCAAATAGTTTAACTTGTTGTAGAGTCACTTTTATTAGTACCATAAAATCTAAAATCCTCAATGAAATAGTACAGCAGTACAATCCTTATATACTCCGTAATTATTATAACAAGTACATTGCTGATACAACTCTCAAATGACATAATAAACATAAGAACTCTAATCATTCCTCTTTATCCGTGGTAGTATCATAACTTGATTGTTAACCAATAGCATCATTTGTGTCATAGTCTGATGATAGGTTCACATAGTGTCCAAACTCCTTAAAAATGAAGCATTGTACATTTGAAACCATTTTCTTACCCTTGAAGTCACGTACTTGGTGCCCTTTTTCCTACACACTTATAACAAACTCTCATTCCTTTTAGGCAAGTTCTAGGGTGTTTCTTCCCACAGTTATCACATATAGGGAAATTATTCTTTTCCCTCTTCCCTTTATCCATTTTTCTATCTTCCATCATTTTATTCATTTGCTTCCCTTCAAATCCATAGGACTCAGTAAACTCTTTAGTTATCTTATCCACACATGATACTATTTCTTCATATGATGATAATACGTGGGAGACTATTTCCCTTCTAAATGATGGATTAATACAATGAAAGATATGATCATTCTTACTCTTTAGATCATATGTATTACTGGAGTTCGCATTCCTTCTACTGGGTGCCATTTCTATACAATAGCATAAAGTATGTCATTTTATGAATTTCAATGAAGAATTCCAAACTTGTAAAATACCTAACTCAAATTGAACAGTTTATGGATATAATCCATAATCATAAAAAAATTTTCTTTGAGTAAGTATATACTCATGAGACCTTCATAATGGTTTGTAAAGAAAATGAATTTATCCTAAGCATATCCCCTCGGAGTGTCGTAACCAAGAGTGCAGCAAGGCCCGTTTTTGTGCACCAGTTCCCATTCGAGTCTAGCTCAAAGCGGTGTTTTCAGGTTTTACCTCTATGTACATCTGTGCCAGAGCCACCTCTACCTGATCGTATCCAGACATGGATGTATTTATCAGAAAACACACAAAATATCTACAATACCAAAATTCTATGAAGTTCTTCTATACTAATCCTCAAAGTCTATCTTAGGGCTATGTGCTCTAATAAGAGTTTATCTAAATCTAGTTTCCAAGTTTATTGCTAAACTTCCTCTGATACCAACTGTAACACCCTGACCCTAGTTACCCAGAGTCGGTGCATTATTTTAATACATTGGCATGATTACAAGGAATCAAGTCCCAAAGGACCGATTAGTTTAGCAGTCTTTGAAAATAGATTACATACATGAATGTTACATTACACTTCATAACATACAAAACAACATAAATAATCCTTTATGAATGCCATTATTCACTTTTCTTAACCCTGCATATCAATCACAATATACTTCTTGGAATCCTGGGAAAAATAAAACATAGAAAGGGGTGAGCTCAAATGCTCCGTAAGGGTAATCAATACAGCGGAAACTTTCATAAATAATCATAAACATTTAAGGCAATGTATAACTAAAACAAAAGCCTTTTAAACGTAAACATCAATATAGTATGGAAAAAATAAAATTAAATAATTCCATTTACATATTCACATGGATATTCTACTAATCGAATAATCAATGCAATATCAATAACCACTTTCATAATGATGGAATGCATAATCCCAGACTATCATAACCACATAGCCAAGGCCTCATGCCGAAACTAAAAATAAGATTTTGTCAAGGCCTTGTGCCAAGACACTAGTTTGTCTAATGAGACCTACTGATGCATTGAGGAGCTATAGCGGGCTCCACCCATCACTTACTAAGTCCAATGCATTGCCATATGAAAAGGTCTAAACATAACATAAACATTCGGATTAAAACTATCATACAAAATGTCAATAATTTCTCTATAAACCATGAATGGTATAAAAATAACACATCCACAAAAAAACATATCACAAAACCTTCAATACAATACAAAAGTTTTGTATCATAATAAATCAACTTCAAATAAGCTTAAAATCCATCAATGGATGTTGACATAGATGAAATCAAAACTATTTGAGAGAAATATCTCTTTTCTCGAAATCATTGAAAAGTCACACATTTATAAAGGAAGTAATTTAAAAGAGATTTTTGAATCAAAGTGTCCCATACCACTTTGAAAATTTTGAAAGGAAATATTATTTAAAAACATTCAGGTCCATATAAATAAATCCTTAAAATCGTTTTGAAAACATGGACATTAATTGGAAATATTTAGAAAGATAAATCTTTAAAACATTTAAAATTATGATCTTGATAAAGAGTACCTTTCAAAAATTCTTAAAATATTCATTTTGAAATTATTTAAAAGTCACATAATTATAAAATAAAACATTTACTTTGAAAATATTCTTATAAGCTTGTAAGGGAAGCTTCAACGATTTTATAACAGTGGAAAATAACTGCACCCGCCGTATAAGTTTAAAACTACATTCTTACCTTAAATTTTTCGAAGAGGTTAAAAAGTACCTTGTTTGGAAAATGATGGAAATATTTATTTCAAAACACATATGGGAATAAATTACTTTCACTCATTTTCTAGTAAATAGTAAAAATGTTTTTAAATACATTTTTAAGAAACATGGATGTGGATGACAAAGAGATCCCGGTAGATAATTACGTATAAACAACTTCAGATAATGAAGAGATTGCGAAATAAACCCTTACCTTGTACTTTTCCTTGGTTGGGGGTATGTTAACATCATATATAATGGTGAAATAATTGTTATTAAATTATACAAGAAACTTATACCTTAATATGATATCATATATTATCTTTTAACATTTCTTTGTTAATAATATCTTAGTATTATCGTCGTTTCTGGTGTTAACTTACTCATTTTCTTTTATATGTTTTGTTACGTAAGTTGTGGTTGTCATGGATAGGTTGTATCTTATTCATATCCAGAATTATATCAAGTACTTAAACATTATTTTTAAATCATAAAATGATAATTATACTTGAATTGATACGATGGAGAATGAATCTCATCGCGTTCGTGGAGATGGTAGTCCGTACGTACGCACGAGCGACAATATCATTCTTTTGATATTAAAATAATATATAATTGGATGGTATATCATATATAAAGAATAATTATCATGTTATATTTATTATTTACATGAATCACACATCATTATTATACACATCCATATAATAATGTTTGTAATAACAATTACACCACGACGTGGAGACCGTAAGTCGTACGTACGCACGTATGGTGATATGTCATTAAAACAATGGATTGTATTCTGAAATATGGTTCTACCATGTTTATAATAACATAAAAGTATATATAAAATACTAGAGTTATTATTTTAGAATGGTAAAAACAAATAAATAAGAAGTGGAAGAAGAAAGGAACTTGAAAAAGGGTGGTGAAATCATTACATCTTCTTCTGGTTCTTCCTTTTGATTACACCAAAAGGGCTCCATAGGATGGATTTCGGACTAACGTAGGGACTCTAGGATGAAGTGAGGGAAGTTGAGAGAGTATTTTGGAAGGGTTTGTCTGAACCAAAAGGCTTTGAATGTATGAATTAGTGAGAAGGGGGAGTGCCCTTTTTTAAGAGGGGTGAGGGGCACCTTTGGAAATGCTCGAAATATTATTTTATAATAAATTCATATTCGATTTCTAATGGCTCCAAAGTGGATTATTTAAAGTTTAAGGTGGGTATGGATATAAAACCACTCAACCAATAGAATTTATACAGGTTTGGGTCACTATATTAACCTAATCTTTAAGTATTAACTCTTAGTTAATTAGCTTCACTTTTACAATGTCTCTTTGTATTTTTATATTATATGGTTAATAAACATACTATATACATAAAAGAGACCCCCAAGTGGTCAATTAATGATACACCTATCATGATATAAGTCTCTTGGCCGTACCTTATATTTTTAGGAATTTAATATCAATTGATAATATAATATTTGTTTTAAAAAACTTTTTTATGTCAATTTTGACACTATTCAATAAGTGATTTTTGTAAAACTCACAATAGAATGATTACTTCGAAAAAAGTTAATTAAATCAATAAAAACATTCCATATTAATCTAGAAAATTATTTTTATTTATATTAAGTCTCAAATTAATTTTATTTGGGTATTTATAATATCAATTATTCTAATTTTTCACTATTATGGTAATCACTTCATCACCATTGTGTCATAAATAAATTAAATTATTTAACGTCTGAAAATTTATAAATAAAATACCATTACGTAGGAAATATTTTTATATTTCTCATTAATATTTATAGTCGAAAATCCAACATATATAACCCTATGTAAAAATTGTTTTTCTAAAATATATATGATTGTGTCATTTTTGTATTCATTTTAACATAATTAAAATAAAGTGTCCCTGTCACTTACAAGTGGCTCCATGGGGTCCCAAAATAAACTCAAAGATGCCCATGGTTGGAAATGTATCAACCAATAATGTTAGGACACATTTTAGTATAATTTGTTATTATTATATTATTATTTTTTAACCCTTATTTACCGGATTTACCCTTTAACCATGGTAAATAAAATATTTACCGAAGTAATTATTCAAAATGTCTAAAAATAAAAGTTACCTATTTACACAATTTGAAAATACTGATTCCAAATATGGAATCCATTTCTCCAAATTCAAAACACAGAAGTATCAGAAATTAATTTAAAATTAATTCCCGTTGTTAAAACAAAAATCGTGTTTTTAAGAGATAATAATTATCAAAAGATTGACACTTGTTTATGTCCGGTTTAATTGTGAAATTTTGTCCACTTACAAAAATTGTATTAAATGGTATAAATATATTCCAAATATACTTTAAAACCACTAAAATTCATAATTTATCACTACCAATTATTTTGATTAAAAAAGTTGTTTTTAATTAAAATTTAGTAATTTTCACTATTCATCAAAATATAAAAGTTATTCGAAAAGTACCAAAATTTCACCCTAGGATAAATTTGATATTCCAGATCAAAAAATGAAATCCATTTTGAGAGATAAAATTTAAAAAAATTTAAAAATTAGGTATTACTATTCATTACTGCTAGTTTGATTGGTTGTAGTGTGTGTTAGAACTCGAAGTTGCATACAACACACGCTACTGTATTATTCAAAGAGAAGCGTACTGTGGAAGCTTGGGGTGTTACATTGTAAATTGTTTTATGTACTTATTCTAAAGAATAAATTTATTTAGTCAAATTTAATATATAAAAGTTTAAAATATTGTATTTAAAAAGGGTTCACTATTAATGTTGGTAAAAGTTCATTTTTGAAAAATACTTCGTTTATCTGAAAAAAAAGGAATTTGTTCTTACATTATTTCTAAGAAACTCATAATATGGATTCTAAAATTATAAGGATTATATAAGGTTCAAAATTTAGTTAATAATATTCATAACCTTTTTTTAACGGCTTGTTTTGTAAGTCATGGTGCGCTTGAACTCGGTGTTTCGTGTAGTGAAAGTTATTGAATTGTTTTGAAGATGTACATACTATGAAATCTTGGGGTGTTACAAGATATATTAGACTATAAATATTATTATGAAATATATAATATTTATATTCATTTAGAAATTTTATTTTTAATTTTTAGTAATGAAATTATTTTATTAAATTATTACACAGTTCTGATATAGTAATTATTTATTAATTAAAATATAAAATAAATATTATTAAAAATATTAAAATAATATAATTTGGAATAATTATTTTATCAAAAAAAATTATAGATAATCATGACATATTATTGATATAATAAATAAAATTTCTTTCATTTTTAACATATTAACATGTCATTTCTAAACATATACTAAATGAATAGTGTAAAAATTGACTGTAATGATATTTTTTCAAAATATTGTTTTATTAAATTGTTTAAAAAACATAAAAAAATTTTAAAAATAAAAAATATTTATAATTTGGTAAAAAAAATTATTTTATTTTTCATTTATGGTCTAATGGACATAAAATAATTAAAATTTACAATCTTTTTATATTGAAAAAATAGTTACCTTGGTATAAATTAAAATAAGTTAACTAAGGGTTAATTAAAATGATAATGTTTAAATGAATACCAAAAATTGTCTAAAATATGTTGGATGATGATATTAAAAACTAATGTCATCTTATATTAGAATGTATAACATTTTTTTTGGTATTTTGAATGAGATTGAATTTATTTTAAATAAAAATTTTTATAAACATTATAGGTGCATGTATCTCAATTATAAGACGGTACCTCCAACCTCATTTATTAAAAAATCATTGAGGATTCAATATCAGAAATAACCTCAAAAATTTATTTATCAACATCCTTATCCACATTATAGTGTTTTTTCCTTCTCAAAATACCAACTCTATTGTTTTTGGGAGGATATCTAAAGGGAGCTCGTCGAATAAGTGGTAATCTATTTTATCTACTCTCTTAATATCATTTCATCTTATATTTCATATAATTATTTTTTTAAACAATAAAGTAATAAATATAGTATAAAAAACATTCTTATATTTTATTATTATTATGGAAAACCATTATTACACCTTCTATCCATCCAATGAAAAATGAAATCACCACATGGGCGGACGTACGCCCTACCATCTTTGTGCCATGTTACAATGTGTTTTTCATCATCAATTAAGTTGAATGAAAATATTTTTGGAAATGATAATTATATATAATTATCATCAAATGATATTTATTCATAAAAAAACAACTATACCATCCAATTCTATACTTTTTACTAATAAGAAAATTATACCATCGCTCAATCGTAAGTATGACATATCGTCTCCACAATGTGATGCGATTAATTTTTATAATTCACCATTTGAAAAATGATTATATAAATGAATAAAATTACTAAATATGATATATAAAACCTTAATAATATTTTTTAAATTACATACTTATAACTTATGAATAATAACTGATACTTATATGATAAAACATGCATAGAAAATATTGAAGCAATTAACACCCCAAAAGCAGTATAATAATGAAATATTATAGAACAGATGATAATATGATCATATATGATATCATAAATATAAATATGGTCACATAATAAGTCAATAACATTGTTTAATCCATTATACCGGATTTTTTGACACATACAATAGAACCCATACCTAAGGTTTGAGATAATCTTGAAATAAAATTATTATCCCAGATTGTTTAAATGTAAGGATTTACTATTGTATATTTATCATCCATGTACATGTTACATAAATATGTATTCAAAAATATTATTATTATTCTTTTAAAAAAAGTAAATTCATTTTTACCAATTTTCTATTTTTTACTAAACGTTTTGGAAGGAATAATTTTTCATTTTCCCTATGAGAAAAATTTTTACATATCCTGAAAAATTACAAGAAGAGTGTTTTATTTAAACTTATATAGAATAAAGTTATTTTTACACTTTTTTGTCACCTTATTTCCATTAATATTCCCTTAGAATCTAACAAGATTATTTTCTAATAAAATTTTTTCTTTAAAATTTATTGACTTTTTAAGAAATGAAAACGTTTTTAAAAAAGAAAGGATATTTTCCTCAAGGTTTATTTTCAAGTAATCTATCAAAAATATTTTTTATATAAGAAAATATTTTTTTGATTTTATGTATGTTCTATTAGGGACATGTTTCAAGTACAATATGCCTATTATTCCTATGATTTTGTTATTTTTATGATGGAATGATATTTATGAAATCCATCTCCTTTTTCATGGATTCTTATATGATAGAATGATGATTATTAAATTTATTTTATTCCATGGGATATGATATGATGAATGATTTATGTTCTTATGGAACACATATTTATGGTTTTCAATATGTGATGGGTGGGACCTATACCTCCCTCTAATTTATGGTGTATATATAAATATCTCATGAGATATATAGGGATGGAGTGAGAAATGATCTCAGTTTAGAAACACAGGGATGTAATGGAATGTAAAACTGGTTTGTTAATATAGGCCTGTAATGAGGAGTTAAATCTATTTAATATTGTACATTACACACTATAATGGACTTTTAAATGAGCCTTGTCTAATATGTAAATTATTTTCTATGCTTTTTTGTATGCGAAAAAATCAATGTCTTATATTATTCTCTCTAGGAATATGTTTTTTTAATGAAATTATCTTATTTATCCCATGACATGATATTATTATCATTGATATGAAAAACTAAATTTTCAAATGTCTATTTATGATCGCTTTCATTCTTATTCTGATATGATTTACATCTCCTTGTTTACCCATATTAACTACTTAAGCTCACCCTTTCTGGTGTTTCTTTTCCTCGCTTTATGAAGAAGTGTATTAAGTAAGATATGTTATAAATGAGTCTCCTTATAAAAGAATAAGTAATATATAATTTATACATTTTATGATCTAGTTTCTTATGTTTCCCAATTTATTAAGACACTAAACCTATACAGTTATGACATGATAAAATAGTGTTGTGTATTGAATATTCTTCTATTTAGAATTATTATCATTATATGAAAATAATGGGATGTGATAGTTGCTATCAAATTATAGTTTTAGTTAAAATTTTGATATTTGGATGTGAAAACCATAGTAATAACCAAAAGGTAATGTTTATGTATTGGTTATAATAATATTATAATGGTGAAGATCATGAATAACCTATGATAAAACCTAAGGGGTCCTGGAATTAAATTTTATATACAAATTTCCAAGATTATGTGGTTCTTTATTATGATTAGTGTTTCTCCCACTATGATTTATGGCTTTAGTCAATAGGTATAACCCAAAATAACCGTGTTAATGATTAATGTGGTGGTGGGTGAAATGTTTTTCCTCCTGAGCAACAAAATGTTATAGGAGATTGAATGATTTTTTTTCTATGATCACATAAATTTTTCAACATATCAACCATATAAGGCTTGAAATCTTGAAAAGGTGGGAACAAAATTATGTTGAATCCTTTATGAGATAGCATCCACCTTCTTTCAGTGGGTCTTCAAATCCAATATATGATGAATAATTGATTATTACAACTGAAAAATTATTTTTCGTTATCCAATACTCAGAACATGAAAAATTCATCTTGATAGTCCACCATTTAGAAGGTAAAGTGGATCAATGGTTCAATCTAATTAATAATATGAGGAAATAAGATAAAACTAAATCTATGGAATAGGAAAATTTCAAGGACTTATTTTTCAATAAGTACTTTCCTTATATTCTACATAATAAGAAAGAGAAGGAGTTATTTGAGGTTAAATGGAAGTATGTTGAATCTGTTGGGACCAATAAATAAAATTTTACATGACTTTCAACTTATGCTTCTAGAATTATAATCCAAACTTAGAGTAATGTATATTAATTATTTAGTGTCTTAAAAGAAAATATTCAAATAGAATTATCCACAATATACATTAATAAATATGAGTGAATCATTCGATGTGATCTCAAAGATAATATAGAGATTGGAGTTACCCAGTAGCATTATGGGTTTGATAAGAAGATAAAAACTGAATTCAAAATAAAATCCAAAAAACAATGTGCAAATAATATGAGCATTCATTTATGCTCAAATTTTATAAATAAAAATATAGGAAACTATCACAAGGTTACCACTAAATTTTTTAGGTGTGGGAAATAATTTCATCAAGAAATTGACTGCCAAAATGATGGGAAAAAGATACAATATTATGTCAATAGAGAAAAGGATATACAAAATTCACCTCTCACACTTCAATGATACGTGATAAAGGAAATGGGGCATTATGCTAACTAAATATCCAATCATAGGGCTATAAATGATTATCGACGTCAGAAACCTCTTAAGGCTAAATATAATGGAAAATCACATGAGATCACTATTGGAGATGTGAAGTACAATAATGAAGCGGTGAAAAGATGATTTACTACACACTCTAAAGAAGATAATGTTTTATTTGATTTTGGATCCACCAACTCCTTTATATATAAAGATTTTTCTGATGGTATAATTGTGTCACCTCAACAATTAGACGTTGAGTTAGCTGTGAAAAATATTAATTCAAAAACAACAGTACTAGAAGTTCCTAATTCGTATATAGTTGATGTTTTTGGGGAAGTGCTTCCTAAAAATCTTCTGATACTTCCTTTAGTTGGATTTAATGGGATTCTTTGCATAGATTGGATTTATCTATATGGAGATCATATCAATTTCCATGGAATGGAATTTAACTTACATATTCTTAATGATTATTTGATCATCTAACGATACAAGGATGAGAATGAACATATAGTGGAAATTTCATCCATCTTATGGGTAATAATTCCTATAAATGAAGGTTATCTATATTAGATGGTTGGGTAGAAACACACCATTATGAATAATCATATTGTATGGGAAAAATTTTGATTCATTTTTTGAATAATTTCTATGACTTCCAAAAAACAGTGATGTGGACTTTCCAATAGAACTCATAGTAGGTTCAATTCTTATTTCAATTAATATATATAGAATGGCCTCAAATGTGTCAGAGGAATTAAAGAAGAATCTACAATAAAATCTTCAAAAGGGATTCATATTCCCTAGTGTGTCACCTTGGGGTGCACCTATTCTGTTTGTTAAGAAGAGATATGGATCAATGGGACACTGCATTTATTATCATGAACATAACAAGATCACTAACAAGAACAAATATCCTCTATCTTTATATTGATGACTTATTTAACCAACTACATGGAGCTCAATACTTTTCGAAGATTGATATTTATTCTAGATATCATCATTTAAGGTTCAAGAAGGAGGATACTCACAAGATGACATTCAGTATAAGTAATGAACACTATGTGTTTGTAGTGATACATTTTGGTCTAACTAATTCTCCTTTTATCTTCATAAGTTTAATAAATATAGTGTTTGGAGACTACATTGATCAATTTTTTGTGGTATTTATAGACGATATTCTTTTATATTCAAATAGTATGGAAGAACATGAAGATCACTTGAGGGTTGTACTGAGGACCGTGAGACTGGAGTAGATTTGTGTAAAATTTTTCATGTTTGAATTTTGGATTAAAAAGGTTCATTTTTGGGTCACATAATCTCTTGGTGGGACATATCCATGGATCCTACATTGACCGAAGTTATTGAACATCATCTTAGAACAAAAATGGTAAGTGATATCCCATGTTATCTTGGACTGGCTGGATATTATTGATGATTTATGAAAGATTAATCATCATTATCTAATACACTCACCATGTTGACTCAAAATGATGTTTAGTTAACATAGTCAGAGTAATGTGGAGAGAATTTAAATGAGGTAAAAAGAAGGTTATTTCATGAACATGTTCTCACACTACCCTATAGTGGAGTGAGTTATGTGAAGTACAGTGATACATACAAGAAGGGTATGGGATGTGTTCTCATACAAGATGGTATTAAAATATCTTATGGCTCATGAAAATTTAAATCCATGAGAAAAATTACCCACCTCATTATTTGGAGTTATATGGAGTAATATTTTCATAAAAAATATTAACGCATTATATTTATGGAGAAAGATAATATATATGAAATATTTATAAAATTTTAATGTATATTTTCACTAAAAATTAGATAAATACGCGCCGAAGGAGATAGATGGAGTTCATTAAATATTTTAACTACTCAATATATTTCCACCCTAGGAAAGAGAACAGGGTAGCATATACAATGAGTCAAAAGGACCATAATAGCCTATCTATGACGAGGATCGCAAATGATCCAATATTTATTTATTTTCGAGTGATGGATCGAGGAGATTTTTATGGAAGGAGAGAAATATAATACGGCCCAAATGCGTTCGTAACCATCTATTCAAGTGAATTTTAAGGAGGCGCAAAAGAATATGAAGAGCTAGAAAAGAATGTGATATATGTTTAAGAGTTCACCATTGAATGTGAAGGAATAATAAGTTTCAAGAACCGTATTTTTAGTACTCCCATACTATAATTAAAGAACTATCTCTAGGATATGGATCATATTTCATCTCTCTATATTCATATTTGAATCACAAAGATGTATTTGAAGCTAAATAAGTATTTCTAGTGGGATGGCATGAAGAGAGATATATAATAATATGTTTCTCAGTGATTTGTTTGTCATCATGTTAATAATAGGATATAGAATTCTAAGTCGATGTTACGACAATTACTCATACCAAAATGGAAGTGGGAAAAGATCACCATGGACATTATCATCCATATTCTCAAAAAAATATACAATACATAATGATATGTGCGTTATATTTTATCTACTTATAAACCAAGTACACTTCAATGAAGTTAGATAATATTTATGTCTTGATCATATTTAGAAATTATATGTAATGGAAATAGTAATATTTCATGGAGTATCAATTTTCAATATATCTAATTGAGACCCGAGGATTTACTAGATGTTCTAGATAAGTCTTTCACAGACTCTGGATATAGAGTTAAGTTTCATCACGAATTATCATGCTCAGATATATGATCAATCTGAGAGGAAAACTACAACACTATAAGACATGTTGAAATATTTTTATATGAATTTAAAATATGGTTGGGATCAACACGTATATTTGGTAGAATCCCCCTACAACAATAGCTTTCACTCCAATATTCATATAGCTCCTTATAAATCCCTTTATTGTATAAAGTGAAGAACTCTGACATGCTAGGATGAATTTGGGGAAAGAAAGGTGTGGGTACCTAATCTAGTTGAGGATATTGAAGATAAGGTTAGATATATTTACCAATATATACAAGCAATTTAGAGTCGATAAAAATGTTTTTTGGAGATCAAAGAAAAGACATAGATTTTAATTTTTGTGATAAGATATTTAAGTATATCTCTATATAAGAGAGTAGTGATATATTTGAATGAAGGGTAACCTATGTTTGAGGTATATTTATCCTTTAGAAATTATGTAACATGTTGGGAAGGTAGATTATTAATTCTTTCTTCCACTGAATCTCTCTCAAGTTCATTGTGAGTTCCATGTATCTATCCATAGAAAGTCCATACCTGATCCTTCAAACATAATTATCATAGATCTTGTACCACTGTAGATATATAATTCAAATTAAGAATAACCAATAGATATTATTTTTCCTAAAGATAATGTTATATCAAACAATATCATTCATTGGATAAATTTTTATGGAAGAACCTTCAATTTGAGGATGCTACATGGGAATCTTTGGATGTGATGAGGAAAAGGTATCCACATCCATTTTATATCCAAATGAAGAATTTTTATAGTGAAATTATTTTAAATAGGGGTATAATGTAACACCTGAATATTTTTATGAAATATTTCTCTTTAAATAATTTTAATTTTTCAATAAAAAGCATTGCACGCAACCGTGAGTTTAAAAAAACAACAAGATGTTATTAGTATTTAATGAGAATTAAATATTATCCATTAAATTTGAAATAATAAAAAATAATAATAACTAATTTATAAAATAAAAATAAATATCCAACTTAGTATGAATGTATTGGGGAGAATATAGAAAAAATAGTACATCTTTTTTTAAAATAACTTTTTTCGTCAAAAATGCCTTTTCTTCAATAATGAGTTTTTCTTATTTTTATTTTTTAAAAATATATTTTCAAAAGTTAATTTAAATTTTGAATTAAATTTCTCAATATTATTTTAATAAATTTAGGAAACATTTATTTTTATGTAATACTCAAAACAATGATTTTTATTAAAACCTGTATTTTATTTTTAAGACTCTAAAAGGTCAAATTATGTTTGGGATTAGTTTTAAATTATAATTAGTTAATTTGGGTCTAAAATAATATTTTTATGGATTTTAAAATTTATTTCATGCACAAATTTATTATAAAAACATTTTATGTTTTGAAAGGTAATTGTTTTTAAAAAAATTATGGCATTTTATCGGTTTCATTTTAAATTAAATTCTAAAAATTTTAGGTTTTGAATTTAAATGAATGGATTAAAAATTTACATTCAAAAGGGAAACAATTGGTAAACATATCCCTTATATGTTTCCAAAATAAATAATAACTATGGAAAATTTTATTAGAGTGACAAAAGGTAATTTTGGAAATTTAGGTTCCAAATAAAATTTTAAAGACTATAAAATTATCCTCAAACATGCCAAAATTATGTGTAATTAATAAAATAATACCCTTAACAGAAAAGTATATAATTTATGTCATTTTATGGACACTTTTACATGAAAATGACTTATATAATATTTATATCAAAGTAAGACACAAAATGTCACTTTCTTTGTCTTTAAATTCCCTTATGTTCCCACATGGGAAAAAATGGATGATATGAACTAATATCAATGTTAATTATTAAAATAATAATTATATTTTTATTGTATAAATTTATGTTTGTTGTTTTGGGCTTCATGGATGAAATTATGTTATTTAAAATATTTTATTTAATAAAAATTTGAAGATGTCGCATTCATGTTTTAAATAATATATCATTGAAAATTTAGGTTTATAGAGTAGATAAATTTGACTATAAATATTATTATAATATATCAAATATTTATCTCCATCAAGTTATTTCAATTTTAATTTTTATTAAAGGAATTATTATATTAAATAATTACACAAAGTTGATTTTTTAATTATTTTATTAATGGAAATGTCAAAAAAATGTTATAAAAATATTAAAATAAATAGATTTTGCGATAATTAATATATCCAAAAAAAATTGTAAATGAACCTAAAAATTTAGGGATATTATAATATTTTTTATGTTAAATTTTTAGCTTTATATTTTGAAAAATCCAATAAACAAATATGTTCAAAATAGACAGTATTGATATTTTAACAAAATAATGTTTTATTAAATTATTTAAAAACAATAAAAAATCATTAAAAATACCAAATAATTATAATATGGTCAAAAGGTTTATAAATAGTTCATTTTTGGTCTAATTTAAATCAAATAAGTAAAATTTAAAATCATTTAATATTTAAAAAATAGTCATCTTAGTTAAAATTTCAATTGGATTACTAAGGGTTAATTAATGTGATAATGTATAAATTGATATCAAAACATGTATAAAATAAATTAATTAATTATATTTATTATTTATATCATCTCATATTATATTATATAACATTTTATTGGTATTTGGAATGAGATTGAATTTTTAAATTTTATATGTTTCAAAATTCGAAAGGTACCCCTATCTCAATTATAAAAGGGAACATCTTCCTCATTTATTCACAATTCATTGAGCATTAAATATCGACCATAACCTGAGAATTTACCTTATCAATATATCTATCCACATTCTATTGGTTCTTTAATTCTAAAAATACCAACTCTAGTGTCCTTAAGAGGAGATCTAGAGGGAGCTCACTGAAGAAGAGGTAATCTCCATTACCGAATCTCTCAAGACCATTTCTTCTTCTACATCCTCATCGTGTGTTATTTAAATTATAATTTAATAAATATATTATAAAACATATTATTATTTTCTTATTTTGATTATTCAATAACCATATTATACCTTATATTCATCCTAAAAAAATTGAAATCACCATGCATGCGTACATACAGCCTAGCGTCTCCACATCATGGTGTAATGTGTTTTCATAACCAATTTACTTGGATGAGGATAATTATTAGAATAATAACTATATATTATTATTATAAAAGATATTTATTATTTAATAACAATTATACCATCCACTTCTATGCTTTTCAGTAAAATGGAAATGATATCATCACTCGTGGGTATGTACAGCATACAATCTCCACAACATGATGTGATTCATTTTCCCCATTCACTATTCAATAAAGATTATATAAATGTATATAATTAATAAATTTTAAATATAATAAATTAATACCAGTTTTTTAAATTATATAACTATAAAATATGAAGAATAATTAGGACTTATATGACAAAATATGCATTAAAATGAACTAATTATCCCCCAAAAGAAGTATAATAATGAAATATTATTAACCATGTTATCATACGATCATATATGATTTTATAAATATAAATATGGTTCTGGAATAAGTTTATAACATCTATTAATCCATTATACTGTATTTTTTGATACGTACGAAGGATCCCAGACCTAAGGTAAGAGATAATTTCGCAATCTCACTATTATACATGATTGTTTATACATAAGTATTTACTAAGGTATATTTAACATCCATGACCATTTTAAATAAAAATATATTCAAAAATATTCTAACAATTATGTTAAAATTGTTAAAATTATTTTTTTTCACTTGTGAGTTTTTAATAAATGGTTTGAAATGAATATTTTATCATTTTACCTAGGAGGCACTTTTTGACTTATCTGGAAAAAGTTTGAGAATAATATTTTCTTTTAACGTATACAATATGAAATTATTTTTATACATTCATGTCACCTTATTTCCATGAAACATCACTTACAAGATTATAATGTTATTTTGGATGAAATTTTTTTTATTTAAACGTGTCATGGAATTTTATGAAAAGAAATTGTTTTTAAAGAGGAAAGGATATTTCCCTCAATAATTATTTTCAAGTATTATCTGAAATTTATTTTCAATATAAGATAATATTATTTTATGTTTCATATAATTTAATAGGCACATGTTTCAAGTATATAATATATATTATTCCTAATATGTTATTATTTTTATGATCGAATGATTTTTATGAAATCCATTTCTTTTTTATGGATTATTTTATGATGGAATGATGTTTAAAAATCCCTTTTTTTCATGGGATATGATATTATGAATGATTTATCTTTTTGTAGAACACACATGTAAGGTTTCGATTATATAATGGGTGGGACCTATATCTCCCACCAATAAATTGGATAATTATTTATATCTCATGTGATAAGGAGGGATGGAATGGGAAGTGATCTTGGTTCAGTACCACCGGGCTTTAATGGGTAGTAAACTCAGTTAAGTAATACAATGCTAGAATGAGGATTTTACTCGGTTCAATAAAAGAAATTGTCCACTATAATGGTCTCATTTATGGTCCTTCGCTAATATGTAAATAATTTTCTATACTTATATGTATGGTACAAATTCCATCTCTAATGTTATTATATATGGGAATATGTTCTTTAATGAACTTCTATGATTTATCCCATGACATGATATTATGATATTTGAAATGCAAGAAAAAATATTCAAATGTTATCATTATGATCTCATTACTTTTTATTATGATATGATTGAAATCTCCCTTATTTAGCCTCACTAATCATTTTTTCACACCCTTTCTTATGTTTCTTTTCCCCAATTTATGAAGAAGGGTATTATGTATGATGAGTTAAAAGGATGTATAGTTATGAATGAATGAGTATGAGATGGTATAAATGTTTCATAAAACATTTGTTCATGTTTCTTAGTTTTCAAAGGTACTAAACTGAAACGATTCTAACATCATTTTAAAATGTTTTTTAATAAATATTCATATATTTTTATGTAATATATATGTATGAAAATTAGGAGTGATTCTATATATGGTGGGATATAAAATTTCTCATCTCCCAACACCAACTCAATCATGAACTTGACCTATCCCATGGATAGTAATCTATAAAACTCATTAAGAAATAAATCCTAAAAATGGTCTTGATCGAGAGGAAAATAATCCAATTACATTCAACCATTATCTAGAATAATAATTTCTATATATATAGTGATATAATCCAATCTACAATAGATTGGTCCTACACCACCAGCCCAATGATCATAGTCACCTTGGTGAGAATAACTACCTCTTTATGGAGATGTAAAGGTCAATATAATCTATTAACAGACAATATAAATATGGTATGGAAAAATTAAATATATACAAAGAATCAAATTGAAACATGTCATTTCCAGCAAAAATGCTTCCCAAAATAAATGGTAACCACTGATATTTATAGAACATTCTTCACAACATTTAATATTCCATAAAAAACACATATAATGGTGTTTCAATGGTTAATGAACCATACAAATTTTTACACCCAAACCCAAACCATTTAAAAAAGATAAGATAAAAGGGAATTCAAGGATCATATATAAAAAAACATGATCATGGGTAGATGATATTAGGATTGTACCTCTGATGGTAGATGGTATTATATCCAAAATATTCAGAGTAGCCTAAATAATTTGTAGTTAACCAGCCCCTCCTCCCTATAATCTAGCTTGACTCCCCTTAGCTTTTCCCTCTGTATGGTACTGTTATTAATGAACTAGGATACAAGGTGCTTTTCGACATCTTGAATGTCTTTTGGAACTCTAGCTATCTATCTGATGAAGATTATTTGAATCCTTCACAGACTCTAGTATATGATCTGATCCCCTGCCAGTTCTCTACTATGATATGTTTTGAAAAAAATCACGTAGATATCACATTATAATACAATCATCGAACTCTAAAAGAGGAATGTCATCATTGATTCCTCTTATATTCCATCTTTCGAAAAAGATAACACTATAACATTAGTTGGTACTAAGATGATAACCCACTACCCTGATTTCAAAACATGCTATTTCCTTTATATAAACTATAATAGATGTTCTTCTTTCCAAAAGAATATTATCTCCCAATTCACCCTACTAAAATAGCATGGTTGTTACTGAGGGCCTCCCTCAAATTCACTTCCATTTTTTGTTTCCAGTTCATCATTTCTGAAATTATACTTAGATGAAAAAAAGATCACATGTTACTAGATCTCAAAGAGAAGACCATCCTGAAAATTTCACGCCCTAGATATCTCATCATCAGCTAATTTTTTTGGAAAGAACAGATGGTCGTTGAAACGTTCAATGTAGTCCATCACTGACATTTCATCATATTTCATATACTTGAATTCCTGATCCCATTCGTCACTCAGCATCTATGGATATAAGTGGATCAAGAAAGATTCCTCGATTTCCTACCACGAAAAATCCTCATACTTCCCATCCTACCCTACAATATCCCACCAACTCTTGGATGTTCTACAGAGAATATATGTAATAAGATTCACCCTCATATTTTTGGGTGTATTACGATGCTTGATGATCTTATAGAGTGACTCAACATAGAACATGCCAACCTGGGGGACTCCCTCAGTAGTAAATGTAGGAAGATGATATAGATAAAACTCTCTCATCACCACAAACATCGAAGAAATGGTGGGAAAAACCTCCCTTTCCATATATCATGTATCCCTAATTAATTTTTAGCGAAGCTAAATATCCATTTTATTCTAAGGACCTACTGGAACCTATGTCTCTTCAATGTTTGGAGTTTTCATATTTTCACTCTACTAGCCCTGAAATCATACATTATAAGGAGGAATATTCTCTACCTGATAAGAACACTCCTTAGAACACTATCTATAAAAATATGGATAACCTAAATCGATTGAAAAAAATTGAACTACAACTCTGAGTCATTATAAATATAGATAAAATGAATTTTTATCATGACATAAAAGTTCAATTTATTTATCATATATATAAGGTATATCATACCATAGTTTATATAGGAAGGTATATCATACCATAGTTTATATAGGAAGGTATATAAAACATTCAATAAATATGTCACAGTCAAGAATAATGAATCTCAATATATATCTCAATTTTCCTACCATGATGCATGCATACTCATCTTGTTCCATACCAGGCCATTCATGTAAATATTAAGAAACAAATACATCATGAAACAAAAACATCACACAACATGTTAATCATTCGGGGTGAAATAACATCAGTAGTAAAAATAAAACAACACGAACAACAATCACATCCCTAGGCAGTTGGATTTTCCCCCATATATGGGATATCTAATCCCATTTATAATCTCATTACCATGTTTTAAGACACCCTATTATAATTTATAACTTTTCAAAATAGTAATGAAGTAGAGAATACAAACATTCACTGATACCAATTTGTAACGTCCCTTGATCTGGTACTCTCTCAAGTGTCCAAAATGGGTTAGTTACCAAACCTCTAGTGTGCCTCCCCATATTCTAGATTATTTGGACTAACATTAGGGTTGTGATATGTTTAATGTTGGTTATATACCCTCTAATATAATTTAATATACAACTAAAATAAACAATTAGAATAAGTATCAAAGTAATGGAAGAATAACAAAAACCATAAATCATACAACAGGAAAATAAAGAAGAAACCAATAAACTAGTAAAGTTGAATCACGTAAAAATATGTTTAGATGTATCTAAATGTCAAACTAAAAACAATACATTAAAAATCATATGTCACTTGATAATCCCAAAAAAACAAGTTCTGAAACCCATGTCAGACCCATCTCCAAACACCAGTCCATTCAGTAAGAACGTATCAGTAATAAGGTCTCTTTCCCTTGTCCAAACTTGCTTCCATGTAATTTTCTCATCTACCAAATAACTTCATAAAAATGGTGTGACAATAAATAAAGAGGCTGTCAAAACCATTTTTGAGCAAAACCATCCTAATAATAAGTGTATGTGATAAATTGATATATATATATATATATAAATTAGTCAATTAATATGACACAAAAATAATCCTACTCTAGCACCATGTTGTAGTATCTCTGAACTTGTGGCATAACACTTCTAACCATATCTATATACCATTACATAATAAAAAATCTAAAAATTTTACAATGTATAATCATTTCATCTAATGGGCATAACCCTAAAATGTAAGCATTTTATCATGTAACATTGCATAGAGCTTTCTATATAATCATTTCAAAATGTTTCTCTGGGTATTTCCCTCTATATAATCATTTTATCCTCTTTAAAAATACCTATATATAATCACTTCAGAATGAATTATTGGTAAAATATTTTTATATAAGCATTTTATCCTCCAGTATAATCCTTATATATTATAATAATTTCAGCATGAAATCAACATGTCATAAAAACAAGGATATTGATATATCATATTATATACCTCAATGGTTAATTATGAAAATTACTGTTTTTATTAAATTATAATTTCATTCATATCTCAAATGATCATCATTCTTATAAATAAGTAAAAACCCACAACCTAATTATTTTATATCAATCAATCACATAAGGTCTCATGTCCCAGTAAAAACTATTTAAACCATTAGCTAAGTCCCTTTTCATCAAAGGTTTGCTTACCTAATGGGTGGACATAAAATAGGTCTCAACAATAATTTAATACAATGTATCTAACCAATATTAAAATCCATTATCTAACATTAATCAATGAATAGATTAATTAGAGTTTACATTACCTTTGAACAATCACAATATTTCATATATTTCACAATTAAATAGATTATAGGTTTAGGTTTAGACTCCCTACCTTTAACAAAAAATTGACAATGTTCTTAGAGTTAAAAAAAGAAAACAAGGAGGGAGAAATATAAGATCATAAGAAAAACTTATATCATCCCTGGTCATAAATCAAAAACCCAAAACAAACCTGTGGTCAAATGATTAAACCACCGCAAACAAGGGATGAAGGAAGAGAAGGGAAAACTAAGAAAAAAATTTACCGTGGATCAGACGTGTAATTAGTATATCTAGAAGGGTGGAAGTTACTCCAAATCACCTAGATGTATCCCTAGTATTGAAAGAGGATATTATTCATTGAAGATAATGAGAAACATACATGCACTATACACTTAAAACCAATGGGTATGAGGAATGAATTGTGTTTAGTACTTTTATGTCACGTATTACATCATTATTAAGATACACTGAAAAACCCACCGCATTGGGTTAATGTTTATCCAGCTCAAAATTTACACAGCATAGATTAGGTTCATTATACATAACCACTTCATGACATAAACCTATTCTTAAATCTATCAGATAGAAGATACACAATGTGTGACATGTACATTGTATGTAATTTTCCAGCGACCATTTCTAGTCCAGCTTCTATGAATTTTATAGAACCAACTTTGAATCCATTAAAAAATACACGAATCTTTAATAATCCCATTTAAAATGTTTATAACTAGGTTCTATCACTGGAAATAAACATATATACTAAAAATGGACATTTTTCTTGAAAAAAGACCTGCATTTACGAATAAGACTCAGCCACCGATGTCCAATGAAAATATAAAAGATATATATTCCTAGAAAAAGATGTGATCTTACACGTTACCCATTGGAAATATGGAAGAAATATTTCATATCAGTATGTAATTCCACTAATGAAATGGAAATTCCATAATAAAAATTATTCATGGAATAATTTTTATTGGTAGAACAAAATAGAGTATTAGAAATTAACATTTTGCTTCATCACAATAGTGAAATCTTAGATTATAGATTCTGGTGTGTATTTTCACTCTACTAGTTAAAATCGGTGTATAGAAAATTATTTTTCGTGAAGATTTAGAAGAGTGTATATAGTGACTAGTGATGATATTGATATTGTGGTAAAGGGAGATGTCAGAATTCAGTTTTAGAATAGAGGATTCCATCATTTGAAGACATTCAATATATTTCAGGCCATTAGAGGAACTACATTTCTATTTTCTAGTTATATTAATATTGATATTGAACTACCTTTAATACTGATGTGTGGAAAATCACTCATGGATACTTGGTTATAGATAAAGGTGTAAAATATAGCACACTATATCTAACTGGATGGATAGTGGTAGCTAAACATATTATTACTTCAACTAAAAGAAATTATTATCTATTAAATTATTGGATTTGGTACCTGAGTGAGAAAGGTAAAAAGGTTTTAGAATAAATATGGCATTCTACATATGGGTTATTCATACTTTACATGTTGTAAAATTTTATTCTTTGAAGGTAATTGATGATGGGTTTTAACTTGATAAAAACAACATTGAAATATTGGAAGACAGTTTTGATATATATATATATATATATATATATCTGGGGACATAACCTAATTGAATCTCATAGAGATTAAAAATATTTTGTAACATGCATTTATAAATATATGATTAATGTTTGGATGTTCTTCCTAAAACATACAACTAATTTTTTATGAGTGTTTTTTCAATGGAAAGCATTATTGAAAGGGAGAGGGTGTGCAAGATGAAACTATTAAGATTAGAAAATAGTGGTGAGTTAAATTGAAGAAGTTTATAGCTATTATATAGATAAAGAGGCATTTGATATGAGAAAAATATACCTATAACTCTTAATAAAAAGGGTGTAGATTAAAATATGTATCTGAAATTGGCTGAAATCGTTTGGAGTATAATGTTGAATTCTAAAGGATTTATGGTTTGTTATAGTGAATAATGATGCATAGGTAATTAATTAGATCCCCTAAAAACTAAATGGATATGAATCATTAAAATATATGTTGATGGGAAAGGAACCATATTTATCTCAGCTCATATTCTTTGAATTTATAAGTTGCACACATGTGTATATCAAAGATTGAGTTAAGATAAAATAAAAATATATTTCATGTTACTTTGTGGGTTATGGAGATTAAAACTATATATTTCATCATTTGAATGATGGGAAAATAAAATCCATAAAATTTTAAACAAACACTTTAATAATAATTTATATAAAATTACAAGAATTTGGAGGTAAAAAAAGTAGAAGGAAATGAATAAACTCCAGTCCAACATGATCTAAAGGGAGACCCTATATGTTCTCCAATTCTAGATATTTTTAAAGATCTAAGATAACTATAAGATCTAAAATTATAGATAAATGTTTAAAGGGAATCATATAAGGTTCGAATAGGACACTATTAAAAGATAGGCCCAAAATATCATGTATTGGTGAGGCTCAATATATAGTTGTGGAGGATGAAAATATGAAGGTTTTAGTTCTCAAGAGATCAAAATAGTAGGTTGTTATGTGAATGTTAATAAGAATAAAAAGCAGTGTTGAGGAATGGAGATAACATGAACCTATTACCTTTAATAGTTTTTTTAGAACCAAATATCTTAGATAAAGTGTCTATACTTGGTAATTTTGGAATGTGGGTGTTTTCCAAGAAGGAGGATTTGGATTCTTTTCATGTGAATAACACCTGGGAGCTAATAGATATCCCACATTAAAATAAAGATATATAAAACATGTGGGGTTTCAAGTTAAAATAAGAAGGTTATATAAGGATAATTTATAATAAGAGTCATGATTTCAAAGGATTTTAGAAAATAAGGTCATCAAATTTTCTGAAATATTTTATCTGGAATAAATCATGTTACCATTCAAAAGGTTCTATGTTTGATTTTTTATAAGGTATTGAAATTATAGGAAATGTACATGGAGATATAATTTTTTCGGGGGAAATAGAGTATGAAATATTTATGATGCAACCCATTGCTATTTTGGATTATTGGAATCATGGATTAGTGTAAAAACTAAATAAAAGTCATTGTGGTTTGAAATAATCACCAAGGTGGTCAAACCAAATTTTGACTCTCTCATGGTGGAAAAAGGTTTCATGTAGACCAACACATTTCATTTTTATTATAAAAAAATAATATAGTGATGGTAATTTAATAATTATAATGTTGTATATGGATTATATTCATCTAGTGGGTATATCAATTAAATGAATTCTAGTGTTGTACATTGATATATTAAAAAATATTGAAATAATGAGTCTTAGTGAAGCAAAGAAAATCTTTTGGTCAATATAAAGTTATATATGAATAAGGGATGTTTGATTTTATCTAAAAATTATTATGTTTTAGAGATAATATAAATAATTTAGGATTAATGAATGAAAATATGTTTCAACTCCTCTTAATTGACTCTTAAAACTATCAAATAAAAAAACACTATGAATGGTAGAAGAGTTCAACACAATGTAATACCATTTACATATCAGTGATAGGAAGTCTTATATATTCCATGGTGTTCACTTAACTGAATGTTTCCATTGTATTGGGATTTTTTTAGTTAGTTCATATCAAATATAAGGAAACAAAATTGGGATTTTGTGAAGTACATAAGGAGCTATCTTAATATACTCAAAGATATTACCCTTTACTTTAGAGATGATGATCCATTTATTGGGTTGTTTGATGTAGACTTTGGGGGAGACTCAGAATCATGGAAAAATATAAATATATTTGTTTTTACCTTTGGTGGAACTATGGTTAACTAGATGTCAATGATAAAACTAGTGATTTATATATCCTTTATAAAAGATGGATATGTAGAAGAAAAAATTAAATAAAGGAAATGGTGTGGTTGAAACATCTGATTAAGAATATCTAAACCATCAAGTAATGTTCATTTCCCTTTTTTAATAGTCGGAGTGAAATACTCATGGACATAATTTCAGTGTCCCATATGAGAATAAATCACATCATCCTAAAGTACCATAATATATTGAATTTTATTAAATTTTTAGTGTTGGAGATGCAGAATATAATTGGATGGAATAATTTGGTGGATATGTTCACAAAGACTATAGTCCAAGAGAATTTTAGGAAGCATCATGTCGTAGTTGGACTTGGGTGAATAGTAAATAAATGAATAAGAAAACCAAAAATAGTGGAAGTTGGGGAGTGGTCCATTACTAATGTGTTAGAGGATATCCTTTAATCATTGAAGTAGTCTTTATGTTAAAGATTGTTTGGATTTTGAAGACTCTTTAAGATATAGATTCAATTCACAAAAATATGAAACTTTGAAGAAATTTTTTTACTTTTTTAGAGTTGAAACATAGGTATTTAGTAGGATTCCATTGTGATTATCTTAAATTATGTGTCATTATGGTTTTATCTTGTTGGTGGAATCAATGTATGTTCAGTGAATGTTTTGATAACTTCACAGAGGTAGTGTCTATGTCTGAAGAAATTCCATTAGGATTTATTGAAAATAAATGTGGTATAGGGAAAAAATTTTATTAATTTTTATTAGTAGTTATTAAATGGAATGAAATAAAATATCAGTAGTCACATAGCACAACTAATGTATCTCCATGATTAAAGGAAGTTGATATAATCAGATGATTTGGTTGTGCACTCTTTAAAAAGAATTGGGACCAATTTTTTTATTTTATTATAATTATGTGTTTTAGTGATCTATGTGGTTTCCTAGTCATGGTGATTGTAACTTTATAAACCTGGGAAATCAAACTATTTAGTGGTTCTTCTATGAAAAAAGAATATAATTTTGTACCATATAAAACATTTTTTTGTCCTCTACCTCTTTTTATTTCTCTTTCATAATTTCATCTGAATGATTTTGTGAGTATGGATTAATAGGATTGAGTATGTTAAATTTAGTGTGATGATTAAGGTGAATAATTTTCATACTCAATTTGGAACATTAAAATTTTGAGTATTCCTTTCAATATACTATTTTTATTAGTGTGGTCTTCTAGAGGGTTAACTTTTGGTTCCCGATTTTTGTGCTGGATTATATTCAATTATGTTCAAAAATATGATATAATCCTGAAAATCATTTAGTTTATATGGAAGAATAATTTTCAATAGAATATATCTTGGAAACCTATAAGCGGAATATTTTCCAAATTTAGTCAACATAGGTCAAATATTAATTGAATGTAAACAATTGTAAAGATGGAAAAAAGTATATGAGGAGGATTTAATTTCATATAAGATTTTTTCTATGTTAGTGGATAGGGGTCAACAAACACATTGGTATTAAAGTCTAAATATTGTAAAGGATATACATGGTGGAAAACGATTTTTGAATAAATTCCACTTAGATGTTTATAAAAGGATCTAACTTAAAGAGGACTGTGAAAAATTTATGCAAATGAGGAATCACCATGTATAATTTATTTTAGATCCTTCCCAATTACAAGGGCATAGATGAGGAATATAATAGAATAAATTCTCAAACACCTTGACAAATGTAAAATATTTGAAAATGGATTGATTTTTATCTTGGACTTGATACCATAAAAAATAGTTAAATATTTAAAAAATGTGTTGAAATGAATTTTGGGGTTATATTTATATGAAAACATAAAAATCACCCACTTAATGACATTCATAATGGGGCATATAAAAATTTTCACTTCTCTGTAATAATTTCACCTTTACACCACATTTGACAATGGCATATTATATGATTGTGATGAACATAAATTATTTATTTATTAAGATTTAAAAATAAGAACAAGATACATAATTCTTTAATAGGTACAATGGAATATATTCTTCATATAGAAAAAAACATGTCAACCACTCAATCCTATCATATCCATATAATATCCCTTCCTTTGGAAAAAAATGAATTCAAATCCACATAAAATTCATGAGGATGTATATAAAACATGTGATGTGATAATAAATAATTATTTGGTTAATTAATTATTTTGGGAACACAAAGGAAACATGCTATCAGAAAAAATTAGTTTGAGATATATATAATTCTCTAATGGTCTATATAACTACTATGTGGTATATAACCGTTACTTATGATAAATAGGAAACCTAAATAAAATGACTATATATTTTGATATGGGATTCTATTTTGGTTTCATGTGTTGTCAGATGAAAATATGTAATTTCAATTACCCTTATATGTAACATTATCCCATTCATGTTGTTTTAATTAGCTAAAAAATTTATAGAAGATATTAAAAATGATTTTAAATATTTGCATAACATTTTCAACATTGATAGATGAAATACATGGAATACTCATGATGGGGGGTTCTAACTAGCATGTTATTATACTCAGAATTTTTTTTATAAATATTTAACTCTATATGAGTGAGAAATAATGCAGCACATTGAGATACCATAATCATTTACATCATGCACATAGATACATTTCTACCAAAACAATGCTTGTTTTATTTGAGTGAGTAATGTATCGTGGATTCCATGAAAAAATGCATTGAATTTTTTTTTCAACAATATAATATGAAATTTGATAAAAAATGAAATATTCTAAAAATGAGTTATAAATGATATTCAGAAGTGTTTTTGTATATAACTTTACATGTTATTTTTTATGATGTGGAATAAGGTAAAATTTTCAAAAGGATAATAAATTTTTAGTGTCATTTCTACCTTCATGAAATTATTTTATAAATAATAACCATGGAGTGTTATGTTTATACATGGTGGGGTTTATAAAAGATCATATGACTGTAAAATTTTTAATATTAATAATATTATATTAAATTGGCACTACTACAAGCATGTATATATAATGAAAAAAATATGGTGTGTTCAACTACGATGTTTTTTCTCATTGTATGTATATCAATTATAATATAATTAATATTTTGTTTCCATATCAATATATCTTTTTTTATACATAATTTAAAATTTATAGAGCTTCACATTAATCATTTATGCTTCAAGCAATTAAATTTTAAACAAACAATGGGTTACATTATATTTTAAAATGTTACCATTAGTTGAATGTTTATAAAATCATTAATTTATATAATAAATTTAAAGCATTTAATTAAATGATGATAAATATCAGGAGTGTGCTCATAAATTATATACATTACATATACCACAGTTATGGGAATGTGGATGTGAATTTTGGATATTCTAGACTAAAAATCCATGTTGAATCTCTCATTTACATCTAACCTTTAACCAAAAGTTTAAACATTTCAGGGTTGGTAAAGAGATCCTACCATTTATTCAATCCTATTCATATTTTTTATAGATACCCTCAGTTGAGAGATATTTTTCCCCTTTTTTATCTTCATTAAACATGGGTGAAGGAGTTAGGACTTCAATAAATAAAATGTACATTCTTCACTTATTTTATATCATGTTTAATTTTTAAAGGCATGAATGGAATAATGGTTTTATGTTTTATCTATTCCTATAGTTAATTAGATAATATTTATTATTTATATTAGGTACCCAATTGGCCTTTTATGTGGAAACATTCAACAACCCATGGGTATTTACTCTCTTTTTTGAGTTTTTTATAAAAGTTTTACCTACTAGGGTCGTTTTTAGTACATAGTAAACTTATGGAAGAGAAACATAGAAGTGAATCATATACACACTAGATGCAATGGAACACTTGATATTCCTTCTATTAACTATAATTCATTTTAAGTTAGTCTTAGAAGATAATTTTTATATTCATGTACAAAAAATTAAATTGTGATTATTATATGAAATAGATGTGAGGTATCATATGATATTACTTCCATTCATTAATCTTGAATCATAAATAATAATAATCAACTCATCCTCGTGAATATTTTAGATTAAGATGAATACATTTAGTGTCACTTCCTTGCTAGAAAAATTCTATTAAATTGAATTAGGGGAAATTTTATTTCATGAATTTCATCATGTTTGACTTATAATTCCAACAAAACCACAATTTAACCACATAGGTGGAATTAAATGAACATTATCATGGAACTCATGTTATTAAAATTTGATAATTCAAGGGGTTATTATCATCATGTCCTGACCCCACTGATCCCTACCTTGGAGGACTAATGGTGTTTATAAGTGAGCTCATTAAGTCGTCCTTAAATGGTCTAGAGTATAATTAGTATCTCATTGGGTATCTATGTGGAGTTTCATAGGATCGAATAATATTTATTAAAATATTGAAAGACATTAAGAAACCATAAACTGATATCTCAATGTCTTGAAACCAAAACCACATATAATATAAAATGAAAACCTTATCATTCAGGAATGATCTACATGATTCCTTTTCAGAAACATGCATGATGAAAATCACCCGATGTAACCAAATGAATCCTTCTTCCAAGGGTGTTAATGGGCGTAAAATCACCCAATAATTGTTTTATATTATCCTTCTAAATATTATATTGTAATTCCTTTATCTATAAGGGAATATTTATAAGATAGTCTCTTATAGGGAGAATTGTTAGGAATCACACACAAAAATGGGCCACAAAATATTTACATGGCATCGGCCTCTTTATATAGGACTCAAGGATTCTCTATGAGACTTTGTCGAATTTACTAAAATGTTATAGAAAGCTAAAGTAATTTCATGTAGTTATAGTCCTTGTGTAACCCTTCATCCACTCATGCATTTAGGACTTAAAATCATTCATTTGATTCTACCATACATGTAATGATATACATAGATGTAAAAGATCTAAATATTAACAAGTATTGTTTGAATATCATTATCATCAGTTGAAGAATATGATTCACATATCAAAAACATAAAATATTGCCATATCATGAAATATGATAGAGGTAAGGAAATGGTATTATATCAATATATAATACCCTATGATATACTGAACCAAGGAATATGATATGACTTTAGTTTATGTATGTAATTCTTTATGGAATACTATATATCATAAAATAATATATATTAAAAATATATTAGATGTATATAAGAATATATAACATACCTCTATCAATATCCCACTTACTCTAAAGTCTTGTCTTGTTTTTGTCATTTCACATTGTATTTTATCATATACAAAAACATATCAAACAATATCAATATCCCCTTTTGAATATTTTAAAAATAATTTAATAATTATTTCTTAAAATTCACCATGAATCAAATAGTATTCCATACTTTATCAATATTCACAAAAAATCCTTTTATATAAACAAAAAATACATTTAGAGTGTATATCCATGTTCTATAAATCTTGATTTTAATATAGCCAACCACAATGTATTACCTCATGGGCCATTTTAGTATTGAAATAAACTATGAATTCTTGAATTTATATATGTAAGAAAAGTGTGGACACCAAAAAACATCAGTGTTACTCAATCTATAAATGGATATGGAATGATCTCAATCAAAAGTGTGTATCTTTGTACTTTTTCCCACTAACTGTATCATATATAGAATATATATAATCCCCTAATCCATTTTATTAAGACATCAAGTTACCATAACACGTAGAGTTTAAAAATCTTGTATAGGTACTTATAAATTATCAATTCTATGAGTATAGACTAACCCAATGAATGAGAAAATCAGATGTAATTATTCATTATATATGAGAACATCACGTTCCCCTCACCCAATAAATAATCACATCAAGTTTCACTTATCTTGGTATTAAAATACACTCCTTCTGTCTATCTCAATCAAAGGTCCACATGTAATACTCATTATACAAGAGGGAAAATCCCATCTTAATTGAAATTAACTGATGAAATGATTAAAAATATACCAATCAACCATATAATATCATGATTTTTTAATGTGTTTAGGTGTATTACAATTAAATATATTCCATAATTTAATAATATTAATGAATTAAAAAAATAAAATACATTTTAAGAGAACAAAAAAATAAGATTTATGAATAAAATATCTCATTCGATATTTAGTATTGATATGGGAATACATTGGTAAAAACAACTTCAAGAAGCATAGAAGGTTGGTAAATGAATATTAAAACAAAAAAGTGAAATTACTGGATTTTTCATTCTAATCTATAGTGAACCAAACATAACATACATTTATATTACATAATATTAATGAATATTCATCATATTTAAAAAGTACATACCTGAGGACTATAATAGTTTAGTGTCTTTGGAAACTTTGACGAAATATTCTAACTTGTTGAAAGTTATTTAATTTCACCAGTAAATATCAAACCCTTTATTACATGAATCTAAAACATTCTTTCTTTACCTGTGGAAAGGAAAAATAAGAAAGAGGTTATCATAAATTATTAGAAAGGGTAAATATGAGAAATGAGTTAGCATAACATGGATATAAAGGTATGAGAACGTGAGCATAAAATTTGAATATCAAACCCTGCATATCAAAGATCATAATCATACACATGACTTAAATATTGGTAGTTCATTATTCAAAACTCATAATACAATAAAAAGTATAATCCATGAAATTTTAACATTTGAATAAGACATGGAATTGTGGTATACACATCAACATATAAGATCATGAACATATATATGTAAAAATAGGTTTACACGTTCTATTAAGTACATGAAATAAGACCCTCTCATATACTTTTAGAGATGAAACAATGTCTACACATAACACTTTGAACATGAAATCAAGTTCACACATAACATTGTGAACATATAATCAGGTTCACACATAAATTTAGGTACATAAAACCAGGTCCATGCATAACATTGTGAAGATGTAATCCGGATCATGTATCAGATTATGAAAAAATGATAAGGTTCACTCATAAACTTTTTAACATGTAATCAGGATCACGAATATACTTATGGACATGGAACTAGGTCTATACATAACATTTTGAACATGTAATCACGTTCACACGTAACATTTTTACTAATGATTCATCCATCATTAACCAGTTCATTGGATAGAGATATAGGTCACACCTATCTCATAATAGAATCGTTCATACATGTTTTAGAAGATAAATAAAATGTTCATCTTATCATGACATATAAAAAGATATGGGGTTTAAAAACATCCTATTTTAACTCGTGAAATGAAATGGGTATCATTAATATTTCATTACATCATAACCTATGGAAAAGATATAGCTTTATTAATCATTTAATCAAAGCATTACTCATGAAAAGAAGTTAGTTTCAAAAGCATATAACACATAGAATAGAAATGGGTGTTATAAGAATAATTCTATGAAAAATAAATTGTTCAAGAAATGAAATTAATGGAACCTTTGAATCATTTCCTAAAATGGCATGAGTAATATCAATAGATGTTATCTAAAATGAAAAATAACTTGAAAAGTTATTTTTAAAACCTTTTTCAATAATATATCCTTTATTATTTGATAATTATTTTAAAAACATAAAACCATTAGAAATACATTTTATTTGAAAATTCACTGAAAACAAAGAATAGAGGCATTAAATAATTTTTAATACCATTTACCTTGAAAACATATAAAATAATCATCAAAATATTTTAAATAAAGTTTTCCTTGAAAACATATAATATAATTTTGAAAACATTTTTAGAATTGTTTCTTTGAAGATTATAAGGAAAAAAATCTTAAAAATTATAATTTTAAACAAGTAAAAGAAGATTCAAATAAATTATGGTGGTTAATTTCATACATGTCATACCAGGTAAAAAAGAAAATTCCTTTTTAAATTTAAAAAGGTTTTAAAAATTATTTATTCAGAATGTGACATGAATATTTCATTGAAAAAATTGGAAAAGGGTAAAAAATTCTTTTAATGGTTATAAAATAGAATAATATTCTTAGAACCCCTTTTTGAAAACCTGGTTTTGAAGGAACACAAATTTTCTACCGAAGGGAGTGCTAAAGTTGGGCTTCCTTAAAAACACATTCATGACCATATTATGTACCATTGATTGAAAAAATTGCACCATTACTTTGATGTAACTATAATAACTAGAGGATAAGAAAACTAAAAATATTTCTTGAGATAAAGAACATAATATTTCATCAATTTTAGAATAATCATAACCAATCTAAATAAATGGTGATATTGTATCCATAAATCATTAACAATTTGGAAACATTGGATTTTATAAAATGAATAAAATAAAATTACATAAAACTTATCATATCATGAAATTAAGGTTTTTAATCGTGTAACATGTCAAGGACAGTATATACACATCATGGAAAAATATAGGTGTGTAACGTGGAATGTGTCTCAATGAAGGAAAAGTTAGATAACAACACTGTACCGATTTGATAACCTTTGAAACATAGACCATGTGATAGAAATATAATAAAATAGATATGTAAATACCCATAAATTAAATTAAAGGAATTTTATAATACATCCATGGTTAGTATACACACATCAAAAATAAAATGAGTGGTGATTAAGTCATTTATTTCATGAAAATAAAAATTGAGATGAAATCACTTTACCTTGTGTCTTGACTCTCATCATAATCATTAAATACTATTGTATAATAAATATAAGTATATTTTAAATATATAACATATCAATATTATTATATATAATACTATATATGGTTTTATTATGAATTTATATTACCACATTATTAACAGTTCTATGTTAAGGTTTCAATTCAACTAATATTCACTTTGTTCTTCACATGTGTCTCAATTTATTATATATTTTATCCTCATATTCTTATCATGATTTCAAGAATTTAAACCATGATACATTTATCATTTATATTAATTATATCTTTGTTATAATAATCTATAGAATATGAAAGTATGAAATGGAATACACCGTTCATAGATATGGTAAGTCATACATATGACTCAACATTGTTTAATTTTTTGTCATATTGGAAAATAAAATAAAATCACGTATATGTATATATATTATGATTAAATTATAATTTGTATTTCATATATATCATATAACTTCACTTAATTCATCTTTAATACATTCCTTTTAGTGTACGATTGAATCACATCATTTTGAGGGGGTGGTAATTCACACTTACTGAAACGAAATTATCATATTTACACCCAATGAAAAGTAAAAATATATATCTTTTAAAATGATTTTAAAAGTATAAATAAATAATAAAAATAATTTATAAAATATATAAACAAAGTTTCCATCATGATTTCTACACCGATAGGTGGTAAATGAAAAATGAACAATCATCTTTTTGTGAGGTGATAGTACATCGTGCACATAAACAGTATGCTTGTTTCCATTAGTTAGAATAGTGTGTAAGTGTAGGTTGAACTATTTTAATAAAAAATAATATAAAATTGAATATAATAGTGTTTTTAAAAAATAATGGAATAATGTGGGTGTAGGGTTTTAGAAATAAAATAAAGGATCAGGAGAGAAGATGTTACCTCTTAATCGGGTAACTCCTTTTGGTTTGTGATAAAAGGGTTATTTGGATTGCTTAATGTTATTAGAGAGATTTCATGGATTAATTTAGGGATGTTGGTAATTCTATTGCATTGATATTTTCCTAATCTACATGATTTGAGAGGTGTGAAGAAGAGGTAGATTTGGTTTCCTTTTATTGGAAAGGGAAAGGACAGACATGGCATTTTTGAAAACATGTGGGGTATACCCATGTTTTTAAATAAAAAAAGTCATAAAAAACCAACCAAACAGAATAATGTATGGTTAATGTCCAAATAATGGAAAACATATGGGTTTTTACCTAATTATATGTCATTTTTGGTCTTAAAGTTAAGGTTTACTACCTTTTTTACCTAATTTATCTATTAATTTTTTTAATTAAATTTAATCATTTACACTAATATTATTGGTAAAAAAATAATTTCACATTATTAGAAAATATAAATTATTATGATTTAAAATATGAAATCAATTTTACCTATTTCTAATCACATAAGTGGATTGAATTAATTTAAAAATAATCCTACAAACGAGACGATTCTTGGTGTTTTTAAAGTAAAAATGTTAAAAAGTTTTCTACGTTTTTATACACAATTTCAATGTAAAATTGATTCCAATTACCTAAATTAGATTAAATTTTAAAAATATGACCTAATTAAACATTTAAACCCAATTAATATATAATTTATCCTTATAAATAAATTATATGAAAATGAAATTTTGATTTAGAATTTGCAATTTTTCAGAATTCATCCAAAAATGATGTTTCTCAGAAAAATCACAAAAACTCTCCATAAGATAAATAGAAATAAAAAAACAAAATTAATGATTTTTTATCAAATTATATTTCTAAATGATTCTAAATTTAATTTTATTAGTTTTTAGGTCATAACATTTAAATTAGTTCATTTTAGAAAATAATATTTTTAAACATATAAGGACTTTATAAAAAGTTATATGTTTCATTATCAATATGTTTTATTAATATAGAAAAATTAATAAAAATATTTCCAAAATAGTTAATACTATTCATATAACAAATTTTAGTGACTATTTTATAAATATCTCAATTAAATAATTATAACAATAAAATGATGTTTGGTAGAAGCATCAGTGTTCCTTGTAAAGTTTTCCAAGTCGATGTTGCGCGTAACATATGCCAAGTCGGTGTTGCGTGCAGTGCACAATTAACTTGTTTTTTGTGTATTATGAAAGATAAAATGGTGCTTTAATATAATATAAACTATATTAGTGTTGGGTGAAATAATAAATATCCAAAATATTAAATTAATTCAAAAAATTATTTCACAAAATCATGGGGAATTACATTTTACCCCCTAGAATTAATTTGTCCCTTGAAATTAGATTGGGTAATCAAAGGTTTAATACTTTTATGTTCCTTTAATAGAAACCAAAATCTTAAAAATGAACACTAAAATATACTTTAAAAAAGATAATTAGAATCATAATGGTTGCACAAAGTAACACATAGCTGGGTTTCAATGTAGGATAACATAGAAGAAAAGTGATAAAATGAACATGGAAGAGAAATATAACTATCATGTTCTGGAGGAGTGTGATATATAACTTGATCATAAAAATGTTAACAATCACAAATCCATAAATATATAATGATCTAATAGACCATTTATTTTCACTAGAAAAGAACAAATAGGATAAAATTTTTGGTTTCATGATTCCTTCCCTAGAGTTAAATAAATTTCATGACAAGTTATAATTACTTGATTTTATTCCATTTCATATGGAAAATATCACCATTTGGATTCTCCTTGATATATTTTCACTTAATTTCCTATCCTAATAAATGAATGAGATTTCTTATTCATTCTTACAACACTAAAAAATCATGAGATACATGATAAGTCATCCCATATGTCTTCAGTTTCCATCAACAAAATTAGGTTTTCCAATCTGCATAAGCACTCATGTGGTGAGATAATACATAAATTTCAAAACTATTATTCCGATTTTGACTTAAAAGATCCATAAATTGTTAACCTTATAAGAATTACAAAATATCATTCACCCTTTCTTCCATAAATATAATCTTATCTTATACCAAATACATTTTTATTGGATACATGGGTTCATCCATACATTTGTAGAAACATAAATGTGATTTTATTATTAAAAAATCCATATAAATGGATATAATTACATGAAACTGTAGTAAAGGATGAAAAAACAAAATTATTATAGGACTTATTCATAAAAAATAAAACATCAACTTCTTTACTAAGGGATAAAATGATATGTTTTCCATAATTATCATCATTAAATTAATCCATTATGATTTCATAATATTTCCCTAAGTCATTTTTCTCCAAAGTTTGTTTTTTCTTAACGTCCATATTAACCATTGAATTAGAGAATTTATTATCATAATTACAAAACTCAATGAACTAGAAACACCAAAGTGTGGGTGGTTTATCCTATTAATATTTCTCTCTAATAATTTCATTCAATTTTTTCTTATAATGACTTTTACATTATTTTTCTCGGTGATGAAGCATCCCACACTTGAAACAACATCATGTTCCTTTCAGGGACTCCCCAAAGTGGTATTTCCCAATGTTTTGGATAGTAGGATTTTGAAACATTTTCTTCTCTCCATGATTTTTAGATTTTCATTTGTACTCCATATTCATCTTGTAGTAAAAACTATGATATTTATACATAACTACAACTTCCATTTCAGCATTGATTTCCCAACTCCCAATCTCTTCATAGCTACTAATGTATCTTATGTACAACACCCTTTTGAGACTTTTCTTTAAGCCACTAATGAACCTCTAAACGTCACTTTCATATTGGATAATAACAGTAGAAACATACCTTATAATTATTGTTAAATTAGCCTCATATGTACCAATAGATTCATCATTCTTTTCCATCAACTCAAGGAACTCATTTTCCATCTTCGTATGAAGAACACAAGGAATGTAGAAATTAAATCATAGTTTCTTGAACTCATCCCAATCGATGAATTCAGTTTCATTTTTCTTCCTCATATTCTTGATTAGATTCCACCATTTTTCTACTTCACCTTATAACCAATATATATATATATATATATAATGACATTATCATGATATTATCACTAGAGAATGGAGAATATCTTTTCATTGGTACTGATATAGTGTTTAGAAACAAGAATATTAGAAGACCGACTGAAATAATGTGGACATTTACTCATGAAGGACTTAATAGAATGTTGTTCCCCCTTTAATTGTTTAGAAGCTGACCATGATTCATATTTAGAGTAATTTATGTTATCATAGCAAGGGGTTATTCATTCCAACTCCCATATCATTCTAATTAACATGAGAACAATCATTACATTTTCCATCACAATCACCATTAATGTGGTTCCTTCGGGTTATATCCATTGTGTAAAACTACAATCAAAGAGTAAGAAATATCCACCATATTGAGTAACCAAATAATCATGAAAAATCAATTATAGGATATTTAAATTTTGAAAAAAAAAATTATCCAAAACCGTAGGTTTATTATAGGTTATTTATAGTCATCTTCTATTAAAATCCTTCATGATTTTTCATGAAGAGTTCATTAAATCCCAAAACATATCCCCTGAGAGTGTCAAACAAGCTGTGCAAGAAGCCCCATTTTCATTTACTAGATTACTATAAGTCAGTCCTTGAGAATCATTTTAGAGTTGTTACTCCTATGTAAATTTGTACAAGAGTCACATCCACTTAATATATTTATACATTAATTTATTTCTAGGAAAAAAGTCACTCTACCCATTACCAAAAATCTAGTATATTTTCATATACTTTTCATTATCCATTGACTTATACCAAGACATGCCCTTTGGGTTCTCACTGTGTTTTTCTCATCCTAGCTTCCAATGTTTGACTAAACCTTTCCTTTGAAACCAACTATAGATATCTAGGATTAACATACATGGACATGACATAAGTTTTTATGAATATTCAGTATATTAAAAAATTACAAACTCAAGGTCTATAATAGTTCAGTGTCCTTGGAAAAATAGAAAAAATATTATAACTTAGTGAAAGTTCTTCAATTTTTCCATTAAATATCTTACCATTTAGTAATTCTACCTAAAATATTCATTCATAACATGTGGAAAGAAAACATAATAAATGGGTGATCTCAAAATGTTCATTAAGGGTAAATAATGGAAATGAGTAAGAATAACATGAATATAATGGTATGTGAACCGGATAAAAACATTTGAAGAGTATACATTGTATATTCATGATCATAATCATGAGACATGGAATAAATATTGGTAGTTCATAAGACATGAATCATAATGAAATCAAGATCATGATCCATGTAATTATGACATATGAATAAGATATGGAATTATGGCATACAAATAAATGTATATCATCGTGAACATATATAAGTAGAAATAGGTTCATACAATAAGTTAAGGAAATGAAATGATGCCCTCTCATAGACATATAAACATTAAACTAAGTACAAAAATAACATTGTGAACATAATGTTGTGTTGACTCATAATATTTTCAACATGCAATCAGGTTCATGTATAAAATTATCAACAATGAATTCAAGTCTATGATTTACACTGTGAACATGGAATCAGGTTTAGACATAACATTACAGAAACATAATATGGTTTAATAATAACATTGTGAACATGTAATTTTGTTCATGCATAAAATAATGGACATGAAAAAAGGTCCATGCGTAACATTGTAAACATGTAATCATTTTTTATCATAACATTTATACTAATGAGTTATCCATTATTACCCAATGAATTAAAGGGAGATATATTTTCCATGCATTCCATAAAATAATCTTTCAGACACATGGAACAAGATTTTAGTCATATCAGGGCCCATAAAAAGAGATGGTTTTTATAAACATCTTATCATAACCCATGAAATGAAATGGGTATCATTAAAATTTCATAACATCACGACCTATGAAAAATATGTAGGTTTCATAATCATTTAATCAATGCATAACATGTAAAAAGAAGAGGGTTTCAAAAGAATATAACCCATGGTATAGAATTGGATTTCATAAGAATAATTACATAAAAAATAAACAATTTAAGAAATGATATTCATTTATCCTTTGGATTATTTCTTACAAGTGAATTAATAACTTCATCGGATGTCATCTTAGATGAAAAATGACTTGGAATGATATTTTGAATACATTTCTTGAAAAAATATCATTTATTCTTTATAATTTATTTTTAATACATAAAACCAATATAAAACCATTTTCTTCTAAAATTTATTTTAATAATATTATTAAGGATTTGAATCATTTTGAAACCCTTTTCCCTTTAAAACATAAAATTAATGAATGAAATCATTTTTGATGATATTTCTCCTCAAAAAATTATAAAATAATCTCAAAAATATTTTGAAAAAATTTTATTCAAATATAAGTTGAAAATAATATTTAAAAAATAATAATTTAAACATGAAATGGAAGCTTCATAGAAATGACGGCGGGTAAATCTGTATATTTTGTATGAGGTAAAAAAAATTCATTTTACACCGTAAAAAGGATAGAAAAATTCTTTTTTTGGAAAGAGTCAAGAAGATACCTTTGAAAAAAATTTAAAAGGAAAAATGAATAATTTTTTTAATGGTTATATTATAGTATAATTTTATTGGAAAGCTATTTTAATAACATGGTTTTGAGAGGACATAGATTTCCAACTGAAGGGAGATGTAAAGTCGGACTTCCTTAAAAATATTTTCTTGAAAAACTTATGTACCAAAGAGTGAAAAAAATGATACCATTACTTGTCTATAACAATAATAACCAAATTTTAGAAATAATAATAAGTTTTATTCCGATATGGATATAATATTCCATCAATTTGAGAATAATCATAAATAATATCGATAAATGGGGAGATTTTAGCCATAAACAATTACCAATTTGGTTACCTTGGATCATAAAAAATGGAAAGAATAAAATGAAATTAATTGTAACCTATAATAAAATTAATGATATTAGTGACTTAACATTTAAAAGGTAGTATATAAACCTCATGGAAAAATAAAGGTGCATAACTTGGAATGTGTCTCAAACAATGTAAATTGAGACAAAACAACTTTAATGATTCTGATACTTTTGAAACAAAGACCCTGTGATAGAAATACAATAAAATTGATATTTAAATTCACATAATTATATTATAAGAATCATAGAATACATCCATGGGAAGTATACATACCACAAAAATGAAATTATTATTGATTAAGGCAAGTATCTCATCGAAATAAAAAGTGGGATGAAATACCCTTACCTTGTGTCTTGACTCTCGTCACACTCATTCAAAAATTATATATATTAAATATAAGATTATTATAAATATATCAAAAAAATATAATATTATATATATAATATCATATATGGTTTTATTATTACTTTATATTACCCACTTTTTAAAATTTATATGTTAAAGTTTGACTTCGGGTAATACTCACTTTGTTCTTTGCATGTGTCTTAGTCTGTTATATATTTGGACCTTGTACTTATAAGATGATTTCTAGAATTTATGCCATAACATAAATATCATTTATATTCATATATTTGTATTATAATAATCTATTTAATATATTACTATGAAATGGAATACAAAGTTCATTGAGATGATAAGTCGTACGTACACTTGAAGGTTGTTTCTATTATCATTATCATATTGAAAAAATGAAAGAAAATGACATATATGAAATATATGTGTATATATATATTATAATTATAGTATAATTATTATTTATTATATGTCATATAATTTCACTAAATTCATCCTTAATACATTCCACGTAGTGTGTGAATGAATCACATCACTTTGAGGGGGTGGTAGTCCACACTTCCTTAAACGAAATTATTATATTTACACAAAATAGAATGGATAAAGATATTTTTTGTAAAATAATTAAATAAGCTTAAAGAAATAATAAATATAATATATAAAGTATATAAATATATTGTTCATCATAATCTATACCATGATAAGTGGTAAAGGAAAAATAATCAATCAACATTTCGTGAGGCGGTAGTCCACCGTGCCCATAAACATTATGCTTATTACCCATTAGATGGAAGTTTGTGTTATTGTAGGTAGAAACCATAGCATAAAAATATAATATTATATTTAATATACTATGTCTTATATAATATATTTTAATAATGTGAGTAGACGGGGTGTATAAATAAATGAAATGATCTTGAGAGAAGATGTTGCCTCTTAATCTGGTAACTCCTTTTTGTTTGTTTCCAAGGGATACCTTGAATTTTTTATGCCTAATGTGAGTATTAAAGGATTAAATTACTGATTTTGGTAATTTTATTGGGAAGATATTGGATGAACCTAAGTGGTTTGAGTGGTGTGAAGAAGAGGGAGAGGTGGTGGCCTCTTATAGGGAAGGGAAAACACTCACTTGGCATTTTGGATAATAAGTTATCTATACCCTTATTCATACCTAAAAAAGCCATATATATCCAAAAAAACTCAATCATGGATGTTTCGTGGACTAATAATGGCCAAATTTGTTTTTTACAACTTTTTAGGACATTTTGGGTCTTAAATATATAGTATAGTAATTTGTTAACCAAATTTTTCGTTTAGTCATTGTAATTATTTTTGACCACTTTCACAAATATTTTTGGTCAAAATATAATTTTAAAATATTAAACATTATAAATTATTATGATTCTGAATATTAAATCTATTTTTTCAAATTATAATTAAATAATTTATATAAATTAATCTAAAAATAACCCCACCGAGGGGATGGCATTGTGGGGTTTTAAAAAAAATGTCCAAAATATTACTATGTTTTTATAACCAACAACATAATTAAACTGATTTCAAAGACCTAAATTGTATTATTTGATAAATATATGATCTAATTTAAATTTTAAACCAAATAAAAAAAATAATTTAACCTTATATTTAATGTAGACAAAAGGTAGTTTTGAATTAATATCCCTGATTTTTCACTATTCATTCATGAAATGAAGTTCCTCAAAAAACTAAAAACAATTCCCCATAATATAAATTCAAAAATATAAAATAATTAATCAATTTTATTTTATAAAATTAAATTTATAAATTTTTCAAAAATTAATTTTATTATTTTTCACATAATGACATTAAAAGCATTTCAATTGAGAAAATAGTATTTTTAAACATATCAGGGCTTTACCAAAAATTATATATTTTATTATCAAACTATTTTATTTATATATATAAATTATAAAAAAATATTTGAAAATTAGTTATTACTATTCGTATATCTATGTATAATGTATTGGTTATAATTATCTCATTTAAATAATTATAAAAATAAAATGATGTTTTGTAGAAACATTGGTGTTGTGTGTAACGTACGCCTATATAATGTTGCTTTTATTGGATGATTAACTTGGTTTTGTGTATGATGCATGAAAAAAATAGTAATTTTATATAATATAAAATATTTTTAGCGTTGCATGAAATGAAAATATCAAATATATTAAATTTATTTGATAAAACTATTTCCCAAAATCTTGGGGTGTTACATGATCGACCATGATTATAACTCCTTTAAAGATGATTATAAATAGATTTTAAATAAGTTGGAATATATAAATCATTTTTTGATTTAAGTTATAGGAAAATGTATGTATATATTTAAAGACTAGATATGTTATTGTTTCATGGGTTCATGTTATTATCAAGGGGTAGGCATTGGAAGGAGCGGTTATAATTAGATCCTTAGAATAAAATATAAAGATATTATTACATATTTTATGATTTAATTAAATATTTTTGGTATGTTGTGATAATTCAATATGATTTTTCATAATGTAAAATAATTAGTTATGTAAAGTTTATTTAATAAATTGTATTTGTTATAAATAAATCAATTCATACATATGTAATTTTTATTCTCTTAATGGATTTTTTTATATATAAATGTTTTTTGGTCCCTTGAATTTTGAATAAACTACAAAGATGTCTAAAACCCTATGCTTTGATTTTAAATTTCTATTTAATAATATTAAAAAATTTAACTATATTTTTTTATTATTTTATCATCGTAGAAATGATATAAAAATATGTGCTTCATTATAATTGTTTTTTATTTAATTATGGAAGGATGTTATATGGTTCAAGGTTTATTATTTACTTGGAATTTTTTATGATGATAAATAATGATAAATTTAAATAGTAATAATAATTTGACAATTAATATAATATATATATAATAAAATTATGTTCATGATATATATATATATAAATTTATAATGGAACATGATTATATAAATATAATAATACTAAGAATATAGAAAATATGTTACAAATGAGTTAATATATTTTATGGGTTTTAATATTTTTTAAATTAGAATAAGAATATTTTATATTAAATTTTAAAAATTAAAAAAGTTAATTTAGAAAAAAAATTATATTTAAAGGATAAATCACCCACATGTCTATTTTTAATAAAGGAATTTATTAACAGAGTAAAAAATGGGTCATCCAACCAAGAATATAGGAGATCATCATCCAGCGAAAAATGTCGTGAGACGATCATTGAATATATATATATATATATATATATATATATAATGATAGAGAGAAGGAATAGTTTGAGATTAATAATGCGCTAGGTGAGTGGGGTATAATAGAACTCTAGATGAGAGTGATGTTGTAGGGCCAGGAACGGTGAAAAATATGAGACCACCAGATCCAGATAGTTCTAATTAGCTGACTGTTCCCTCATCATATCATATAAATGAGTGAGGTTTTGACCTCAAAAAATATTTGCAATTAGTAAATGTGAGAACTATTCACCATTTTTAATATATACATGTGAATTATTTTAAATAATTTGAATAATCATCTTGATTCCAAGATGAGAAAAAATGGTAATATATATATGACTCAAACACATAATATAGTTTGTGACCATGGTGGATCTTTTTCTGCCATCTTTATTGAAATATTGAATGGTTTGAGAGTAATATAATTTGATCAAAATGAATAATTTGTTTCAAAATGGTATAGAGAAATTTTATATAGCTCTATAAAGATAAAATAACAATTAATACAGTAACTCCATAATAATTTTGTGGGTGTCTAGTTTTGTATATTATTTTCTTGGATGGATAAAAAGATCACATTAGATGAGATCATATTATGAACATATTTATTACCACTTGAAGATGAATCTATCCATTCTATAATATTATATAATGTGCTTGTGAAACTAATATAATATTACCCAACAAGAGTATTTTAATTAAAGGTAATATTATTTACCATTACACATAAATTGTGTGTTGCATAAATGTAAACTTGTTTACCTTTGAATATTGAATGATGTGGAACATTTTTCTCTCATACCTCTATTTAACAACCAAAATACAGTTATAAATTGATGTATAAAAATAAAAAATATTATTTTTATCAAGGGGGACTGTGTGGTGGACTATTAGTAGATTTCATTGACAAAGGAGATAGAAGTAATATAACATAACACAGGTTGGGATAACAGTATTTAAGAAGCCATGTTTTATCAATCTTCATTCCCTGATACAATTTCCAGCTTACATTGTTATTTTATGAGGACTCATTCCACATGAAAGATTTAGGATTGAATGTTTATATATTATTATATAGATATAGATATGAATTTATAATATCATCTTGGTCTTAGGTGTTCATTTTTGAGGTCGTATATGGAAATTCATATTGATCAAGGTACATTGGATATAGGGTTCATTCATAGTAGTGTAGTGTGATGTGATACAGTGAAATTACATGTACAATAATGGTTTAATAATGGGATAAATTTTATATAAACATCAATATAAATAGTATTTTATTATATTCTAGTTAATAGAAATTTATTTCTAACCAAATCATCATTTAATATTTACATATCTAATAATAAGAAAGTCAAATTGAAAGTTAAATCTAGAAAAAATGGGAATTTCCTCTTCCAGATATTTTCTATACATGATAATATAAATTCTTTCCACATTATTTTCATGTGTTGGCCTTAAAAATAATATAAAATTGAGTTCAATGGGTTTGTGTTAATGGGATTTTTGAAGAATTAAGTTGAAGCATTATATGGATTTGGTGATTTTTATAGAAAATATTTCACACATTTATTGGTTATAAGTTTAGGGTATTATTTTTTAAGATTACTTATCTTCTATTTTTTATGTAAATTATTTAATACATTTCTTTTGAAATAAGTCAATTTTATCGAATTCATTTTTATTCTTTTTAAATTTTTCTATTATAAATTTCTCTCTCCATAATGTCATAAAAAAATCAGAATTTCATTAAAAATTGGATTCCATAATGTTTGTATTTAAAGATTTAATTTAATTATATTTTTAGGAACATTAAGAATAATAATTTTCAAAACACTTTTTTGCATCATCTTATTTCTTATAAGTTCATTTTATTGAGTTTTTATCAAAAAAGTCTATATTTAGTGGAATTATTTTCTTATATGTATTGGTTTTAAATATTTATGTTCATGGAATAAAATGAGAGAGTTTGAGAATGAATTTTATCACTAAAATGATTGTTGTGAAAACAAATATTGAATCCTATAAATTGTTTTTTGATTTAAGATATAATTCTTGTTAATTTTTAATAAATGTGGGAATGGGAAGTGTACTCATACCCTTAATGTAAAATTTTTACTTTTTAATGGGTGGTTATATTATATATATCCAATGAATTGTTAAATGATGAAGGATTTAATTGGATTTATATTGGTCCTATGAATTCATAATTTTCTAGTTATTTAGTTTCATTATAAAAGATGAAGTTGGAATTATCTGTTTAAGTGATTCCATAATGAAAGAATGATATATATGGTTCCTAAAAATGTTATTATGATTTTTCTATGCATTCACAAAGTTTTATTAAAAATAATTGGATTTTAGGAAAAAAAATTCAGTAAAATGAATTTTAGATCATTCCATGGTTATTGTTTTTAGTTTATAATAAAATATATTTCATTTTTAAATTAATTGATTTTTATTTCATGAAATATAGTTTTAGTTTTGGATTTCAATGTATGCTCTCAAAATAAATAAAATATTTTCTTATTCCCCTTTTGATACATTATAAAACTGATTTATCACCCCTATTTGGGTGAAATTCGGTTTGATGATTAAAGGAATGTTTAAAAAAATTTAAAGTAATTAGTATTTTTAATGAATAGTTATTTAATGGTTTCCATATTTTTTTGAATTTTTAACAGTTATATACATTTTATAAACACCTTACTGATATTTGTGGTTATCACCCCATGTTTCAAAAAGTTTTTTCATGGGAAAATATAAGAGTACGATCGATTTTGATAGATGTAAGGTTGGCCTCTATATGGTGCTGGTGTATAATTTAAAGAGTATTCATTAAAGAGATAATTCCTTCCAAAAAATTATGGGTTTTGAAATGTATTAGATTTATTAATTATTTAAATCTCTAAACCAAAAAGGTTGTTCGGATTGTAGTTAGACATTAACAATTAATGATATTATAAATGTAATAGTTTTGCTTCGGTGACTTATAATTGGTTTCTAAGCCAATATGTAACAATTTTTTTTATAAGTAGATCTGGGAGTGTGGGTATTGGGTTTAATAGTTGGTATAAAATAAAATATTTAGATAAAATTATATGTTAAGATGTTACTGGTTAATGATAGTTTTATATTTCAAATGATTTGGGGGTTAAAATTTTAATGGAAAAAGATTTTTTAAGGAGATATCTTTCTTCATAGTTTTCCAAATTTTGGAAAAATTTTATAAGATTTATAGGGTTCATTATTTTGAATATAAATAAAGGTAAAAAATATCATCTTATTAACAGATTTATTATATATACTCAATTATGTATAGGGATATTTACAATGAGATAAATAAAAAAATTACCTATTTTAGCTCATTCAAAATCTTGTTATATAACATAGAAAAATTAATGAATACATACAAGATGGAAGGATGAAGATCTAAAATGCCTTGTTTGTCCACTATAGATGATATATTTTTCTTGAATCATTTCAAAACCAACCTCAACTAACATTGAAATATTTTCAAACATTCAAGTAACAAGAAAGAGATTATGTGAAATAGAAAGAAACTCGCTTACACCTAAACATTTCTATGGATCATGTTTCGTTTATGTGAATGTTTATAGATCTCAACATTCTTACTATCCATTAAATGCGAAGTATTATTAGGATATATTCAATGAAAATTAAATCATTTAATCTTATAAAGAACTAAATTATTTTAAAGAAGTTGTGAAGAAGGATTACTTAAAACAGTTGATATAAACACAATTATATAATTTTTATATATAGGAAATACTACAAATATTTTAGAAAAATAAAATTTTAAAATTTTAAAACCTTCTTCTATCAGATTATTTTAAAATGATCATATTGATTTTTTTGTGATGAGTCGGGATTTGATACCAACAGAACTGACACCAAAATTGGCTTTCTACTCATCCAAAGAGGAGTTAATGACCCCCCTACTATGACAAAAAGAATCATTGACATTAAAAAAATTATTTGGAGTGATTTCACCTAAATAAATAAAATTTATATAGTAGTGGAATTCTAATAAAGTTTAAGCATGATTAATCAACAAGTTAGATGTCCAAATAAAAAATAATCATAATTTTAATAAATAATGGTCTAATTCAAACTTTAACATAGTAGTTGCAGTAGTAGGTATAAAAATAAATATATAATCTTGCAATACAATGACCTAATATAAAATATCTCCTTATTCCAATGAAATATCCGTAGATATAGTGAATCCACAAATAACCATTACTAAAATTAGGTAAAGTACTATTCAGATGAAACTACTAAAACAAAAAAAACAATAAACACTAACATACCATATCAGACTGTCTCATGTAATCTGAAGTTTTTCTCCATCCAAAATGAAATACCATTATAAAAATAAAATATAGAATCAAAAAATACACTTGGTATACAAACATTGAGTGGTGTGAGTTGGGTAAAAGCTAAACATGCTAATTTTTTAACACAAAATATTTTCTTAATTTATTTTATAAAAATAAGAAAATATTATTGTTTTAAATAAAAAACTAAAAATAAGGTTTTTTAATAATTTAAAATAAAGGATTAAACATAATACCCTTCTCAAAAAAAATCAGTCTGAAAGTCCTTTTGTAAAATATAAAAAAGTTTCCATTTACAAATTCATTTTCATAACATACTTTGGACATTCTGTTATAAAATAAACCGAACTTAAACATTTCATTTACCCCACCCCCAACCCACCACACTATTTCATAAATTAAGAAAGGTAATAAAAAAGAAAAACCTAATAAAATGATATAAATATAGAATTGAATAAATACAGAAAAAAAGTAATATAAGAGATTAATGTGAAAAATAAGTATGCAGTAAGGTGAATAATTGTAAGAAATAATAATCACATCATATATAAAAATAATAGTGGTATATAAGAAATATATATCACAACAAGAATAATCTTTTACACAAAAACATATTTTTAAACTATTTGTTTCAAAGTTAACTGACTCACTTTTGTAACAATATATGGACATATGACAATAATACAATACAAATTATACCTTTGAAAATAGCTATAAATAGACTCGAGCTAAAATATAATGGAAAATGGAGTAGAACTCATCTAGTTACCCACATATATAAATAATCCCCTAAGGCAACCACGAAAAAAGATATTATAGAAATCATATTTTCTATTAACAATAGTATCCCACAATAAAGAAATCAATTTGAATCCAAGAAAAATTTAAGAAACTCTTTTTAAAATATCACCTGAAAATAAAACATTATTCTTAGGGCTATTTCAAAAACATTTTGTAAGATAAATTTTTCTAAAAATGAAATCAAAACCACATAAATTACTTCTTTGAAAAAATACATAAAAACAAATTTAAGTAACATGTTTAAATTTTATTGATTCCATTTAAACATTATACACATATTAAATTACATAAATATATATAAAAACATATCTCTATGTATATATTAAAATATTCTCATGTGAATATATACATACATATATATATATATTCCTATAAAGATTTTTATAGACATAAATGATCACAAAATACATTTGTAACATCAATAAAAAGTGAATTGTATAGTAATGAAATAAGAAACCTCAATTAAATCTCTTAAACAACCTCAAATAATCTTGGAATCCATAAATCCAATTTAAAAACCATCTCAAATATTTTATCATCCAAAAAATGTATTATTTTTCTTTGAATGAAGATAAAATATGGGCAGAATCCATATCAACCCAAATGAAACTAAATTTTAATCACTTGGAAACCTTGAAAAATTAACATTTTTTAATAAAATTGGACATAAATGGAATTTATATATTTAAATAAACCAATTTTAAATACCCAATCACATGATGTAAATCCTGGAAATGAAAAATCATGGAAACACCTACGTATGGCAAGCACAGAAAATATAAATCCTCCAATAGTGGAAATTGGATGGATAGAAAACCCCATCACAAACCCTAGAAACAAGAACTACATGAAATAAAAACCAAAAGAACCACATATGTTTTTGTACTTGTGTGAATGTAAAAAAGTGGGTAAGAAAAATGATATGGTGGGAGGGGTATATGTATAAGGGGGGAATAAGGCTCACTTTAACTGATTTCCATTCAAAATCCCACACATAACATCAAATAATCATGGTTGAAAAAAGTAGGGGAGTGGATGGGGTCCCTTTGGTCATGCCTCATATGTATGGGAGAGGAGTATGGAGATTTTCAACTTAGTGAAAATTAAGGGAGTGTTATTTTTCTAATATTAATATTTTTAGAATTTTGGCATATCTCATGGTTATAGTTTGATTTATCCTAACCAGGCACTATACATCCTCCCTTCATTAGACATACTGGGGTATGAAAAATTTTGTATCATACAATTATGAAAACTATATATTAATAATACTAAATTTATTTTTCACATCATAGGACCCATTTTCACAACCACTGTATGGTTAGTACTAACCATTTGATAACTATTTCGCAAACCCATTTCTAAAGAAAAAAATAAAAATGGTTATCCCTAAAACCCAATGGATAAATAAATAACAATTAATTAATTAATTAATTAATTTAGGAATTAAAAATTATCATGTCATAATCCATACCAACATGACACATTATTCCCATGGAAATCCATCAAATTCAAGTAGGATACCAAATGATGAATCTCAAATTAGAAGGAACATGCTATAACATAATCCCTAATACACCAATAAGAAAAATTAATATAATACAATAAAATCACATATAAAATCCCCATTAAAGTCTAAATCCTCAATGAGAAAATAACATCCAATCGGTAATGGTGAAATTGTGAAATAAATACCCATAATGGGTTCCGAGTGATTTAAGGACCTACTAGTTTGGTTGATCAAAAAGGATAATGTGTTCGAAAATAATTTCCACAAGCTAAAACCTGAACCGTCCAACAAAAAGGACTTAAACAATAACCTTTAATATGAAAAACACTCATAATCTCCAAAAATGACCACATACTCTACAAATTAACACATGTCATTAAGAATTCCAAAAATAAAATACAACATTAGAAATACTAAATTGAAAAAACCCCTGATAAGGAAAAAAACAACTCATTAACACCCTATAAACCTAAAAAATATAGGAAATGGGTATCAACCAATATAAACCCGAATAAATAACATGAACCACATCCTTTGTTAAAAAAGGGTATCCTAAGACCATATACCTAAGAAAGAACTCATTGAAACCCCACATAATCCATCAAACCCAAGTTAGTATGTAAAATCTATGGGTTCAATGTTTATCCTAATCACCCAAGAAACTCATTGAATGGTTTCCCAATTACAATTAATCCCCAAATAAATCACACTGTAACCATACCCAAATAAACCACTAAAAATACCTAACCACAAAAATAAGACATTATTGAAGCCACAAAGTGTAAAAACCATCATGAAACAAATTAAGGGAAACCTAAGGAATAATTCCTTAAAAAAATACCTTAGAAACTCAATCGAATATTACACATAAAATTAAATGATCACCCAAACATTAAAATGATCATGAATATTCTATGGATTATTTTATCAACCACATGGAGAAACACAATATCCAATCTAATCACACATCAAAAAAATAATAACCCTCATCCAAAATCATTTTCTAATTCATAAAAAAAATATTTCAAGGAAACAAAACACGTCATTTAAAACATTTATAAAATCACTATTTTTTGGGTTTTAAAATTTAAAAACCCATTATAAACATGGAATATAAATCATTGATAACATTTATAAAATTCCCAAACACCAACTTAATTTTTAATTCATTTTGAAAAACTACATTACAAATTTTAAAACCAACTACCTTAAATCAGAAGTATGTTTTTCTGCGCAAAAAATATATACATACAATCCATGAATCATTATAAAAACATACAATCACATTTGAAAAATCTAAGATCCACCCCCACCTTTAATAACCATATTTCCTCATTTAGATTCATTTTAAATATGTAGATTTTAGTTTTCAAATCTTTAAAATTTTCATAAAACTTGATTTAAACTTAAAAAATACACATTTAGGTATCTACCAATTTTTTTTCTCAAATTCATAATTCATATTTATACTTAAATAGGACTATTGATCATTTATTAATTGTCTTTAAGGAGTGGAGGATACGTTTCCAATCATATAATCATTAATTATCTTGTTTATTTGGAAGCGCATGGTATGCTCTATTATCGCCTTTGTAAACACCATTGTGCTACCACTTTGTCAGTTTTTTAATTTTCTTTTAAGGGTCGGGCTTTATCCGGATCTTGGACCTACTTTTATGTATAATCATTAATGATAGTAACACTAACCCATGAAAATTGGATCTACATTGGTTATCTACATTGTGATATCACCATGTACAACTATATCAACTCTTATTTAATCCCAAAATGAAATAAATCCATCTGTAAAATCATAAAAAATCAATAAACATTAAAATTTGATCAATATAAAATAGAGTATACAAAAAAAACATTGAAACTAAAATTCTCAAGGATACTTGAAGCATTGAATTATTAAGAGTTATTGGAACTCTTCAAATTCCTACCACTCATGTCATTATGATCATATATCAACCAATAAAAAAATCCCAAATAACAAATTATGACTCTGTAACCAAATAACTCTCTAGAACCGATTATATAATACCATTTATAACAAACTATCTGTGGCTTTCACCTAAAACGAAACCCAAACCGGCTCCCCAGTGACCCAAGGGGAATCCCCAATCCCCAAGGGCTAATGAAAAACATTATGGGAATAAAATGAAATCATTGGAGACAATTTATTTCTGATAAATAATATTAAAACAGTAGGAGAATTGTATTTAAATTCATGAATGACCCATTCATAATTAAAAAATGCATGCTAAAACACATAAGATGATATAATACAAATACAAGATTAAATTAAACATAAATGAAGAAAAATATATAGAAATATAAAAATCTCCCATCGCCCTCAAACTCTCTCAAATGAAGAATTCCAATATTTCATTAAAACCTCCCCAAAATTATTTCAACCAAAAACAACAATAATTGTAATAATAGAATGGAGAATTTGGTTGATACTAATAATAATTGAAATAACATAAACCCAAACATACAAAATCAAATTGTCTCATGTGACCTGAGTCCATACACTTTACAAACATTGAAACCATTTTTAAAATCAAGTATATAACCTTCTGAGACACTCATCCTATAGACAATAATTGTTGTAAGTTGGGTGTGAGTTCAAACACCCAATAGGTAAACACCATATAGTTTTGTGGTTTTCTTATACAAAAATTCAAAAAAAATTAATTTTCAATACACATTTTAAAAATATAAATTTCAATATTTTATTGAAAATATGGGTAAACTTATAACTATTTTTATATTAAATCTCTTTTAGAAATAAATTCACTTTTATAAATATTCCACAAGGTCCCTTATATAAAATTCATTTTAAAACGTACTTTTAGAGTTACAATATAAAACTATCCCAAGTTAAAAATGACATTGAAATCCCCTTTTTTCTTTACTTAATGAATGGTATAAAAAAAATAAAATAAATTTCAGGATAAAAAAATAAAATATTTAGTAAATAAACAATTATAAATTAGTGACTAAAGTGTAGAAAAAGTTAGTACAGTTAATAATGGAAAGAAAACATAATTACACCATCCATAAAAAATATTGGGTAGTAAAAAACATGTATCACGAGAATAATAATCCATGAACATGGGGAGGGCTCTGACCAATGAGTTACAATGGTAACTAACTCATTTGTGGAACATTATCTGGCAATGTGACCTAAAAATGATAAAACTTGGGCCTCTCAATGACACTAGAAACAGACCCTAACAAGAACCATATTCCTAAATATAGAATCACCCATCTAGTTACATAGATACATAAGCCTTACCTCAGGATCCATAAACAAAAAATACATCATATAAATCATCATTTTTAGTAACAATAATATCTGACAATCAAGAGAAATTTTTTGAAACATGCATCCATTCAAAATGTCCTTATGAAATATATCATCAAAATAAAACATTTTTCTTAATGATATTTTACAATATTTTAGTAAGATAAAACTATTTTCAAATGAAATTAAACCCATTAAAAATACTTACATGAAAAATAAATAAATAAAATTAAACATTAATTTTAACCTCCAAGATTCCCTTATATGCATATGTAATCACTTGGGTATATATATATAAACATCTAACTATGTACATATTCAAATATTATCATGTGAATATGTACATATTTATATATATACATATATACACATACACCCATACATATGAGTATTATCATCATGCATTACAAAAGACATATGTAACATAAATCACAAGTGAATAACATAATGACGGAACATGAAACCTAATGAAATATCTCAAAAAAATTGAATAAATTTAAAACACTTGATTACAATTTGAAATCCATCATAAATATTTTATCATCCAAAAAATATAAGTTATGCTTTAAAGGAAGTTAAAAATAGAGTATAAATCTACAAAAACCCAATTAAAAATAAATTTCAATCCATTAAAATTTTCAAAAATATAAATTTATAAATCCAATTGATGCTAAATGAAATTTTTAATTTTAAATAATCAAATTTTAAATTCCCAAGAATATACAGTAAATTAAGGACTTGAAAAAAAGAAACACCTTCTTAGGGCCAGCATAATGGATCTGAATCCTCTAACAACGGTAAGAGGAAGGATTGAAATTTCCATCACAGACACTAATATCATGGTATATTGGAATCAAAAACCAAGAGAGCCAAAAAGGGTTTGGATTGGGAACACACAAAAAAAATGGGGAAGAAAAATGAGATACAATGGAGAAAAAGAAAAATTAGAGGAAGTAATCTTACCCAAAATGATTTTCATTCCAAATCACTTGAAGAATGAACAAGAATCAAGGAATAATGAATAAGAGGAGAGTTCATGGGCGCTTCATCAATGTGTTTCATATATTTGGGATATGTGGATGAATTTTCATAAGATAAGGAAAATTAGAGGTGGGGAAATATCATAATAATTAATTTTTTTTAAAAAAAGGTGTATAACATGCTTTCTTCGTAGTTTACCAAAATTGTGCACCCACTGTATTCCCTTCCATAAAAATATAAGATTACCCACATGGTCGAATCTCAGGGATAGAAAAACAATGATCCAAATATTAATAAAATCCTTTTCACATTACATAACTCATTAAAATAAATTCCTTCGGGTTAAGTAAAAACTGTGTGGCGGGCCATTTTCTGAAAATTTTGAAAAATATAAGAGTAACGACCCTAGAACTAAGGAGATAAATAAATAATAATAATTAAATTAATTAACTAAAAAATTAAAAAATATGTTGTCACATGAATTTTTTTGGAATTATATATTTATAGTAGTTTACTATGATTTTATTATTTTTTACATAAACATGATCTAAATTGAACATGTTTTATTTGAATAAAATAAGTATCCAATATTGAAAATACCCTATGTTATAGCTAATCATCAATTAAAATTACTCTTTATAAATAATAAAACTATTGGAATTTTAATCTATATATAAAGTTCGATTTATTTCAATACAAGTATTTAAATTAAGAATAATGATAGGTGAAAGTTGATAAAGAATTTTTTTACTTATAGGGATTGTGAATTTCAAGATGTATGATCTTGGGTTTTGAGTTTCATGGTTTCTAAATATATGGTTAAGATAATTGAGAAGGTAAAATTACTATATAGTGAAATGATGTAACATCCTAAAATGTTAATTTGTGTGTTTGTTTTTTGTATGTGTCCTTTAAATAAATGATATGATGGCATAAACATAATGTATTAAAACATAATGTTGTGACTTTTAAGAATATATGAAAACATAGATTTAAGCATGAAATATCTCATCTTATTATTAGTAAGGATATGTGAATAAATGTTGAAAATTCTATTTATAATAAAAGTGGGACAATAAATTAAAAAGTAAAAAATCACTATATTATATGATGGATAATCATGATTGGCCATAAGGATAACTCATCCAAATATGATAATAGAGATAATTCTAATAAGTGAGAATATAGGAATAATTGTGTTTGTTAAGTGATAAATAAGATTCATATATATTTAAGTATAGAAGATAATATTGTTTCATGGGTTTCCATTCTATTAGATGGAGGTACCCATTGGAAGGACGGTTTATTATTACATCCTTGGAATAAGAGATGATGTTATGATTAGATATTTTATGAGTTATTTAATTTTTTTTGGTTAATTGTGATAATTATATTTGATTATCTATAATAAAAAATTACAAGTTCTCTCAAAGTTCATTATTAAATTATATGTCTATTTTTATAGAATAATAGTTAATCCATGTATAAGTTATTTTTACTTACATAAAATGAATTGTTTTGCAATAAATTTATTTTCTCTAACATTTTTAATAAATTTTATTGACCAGAAGGACCCTATGTTATCTATTTTAAAAAAATTCATAAATTTATTATGTTTAACTATATTTATGTTTATTTTAACATCATATAAATTATATGTAAATAAGTGTTTCATTATAAAAAATTTGTAATTATTTTTTTAAAGGATAATATGTAGTTGAATGTTTAATATTAACATGCAATATTTTTATTATGATAAAGAATGATAAAAATAAATTTTAATAATAATTTAATAATTATTATGGTAATTATAATAAAATTGTGTTTAAGATATATAAAAAATAAAATATACTAATAAATATGTAAGAATATGTATAGTAATGAATATATGTTAAGAATGAGTTAATGGATTTTAATATTTCAAATATTTTATAAAATTGGAATTATAATATATATAAATAAATTTCTAAATGATAAGAAAATATAATTTATATAATGAAATTGATATTTAAATGATAAATCCTTCATAAGTATATTTTTAGAAAAGGAATTTATTTATTGGGTAAGAAAATGGGGGTAGTTAACCTATCCGTATGATATATCAGGCCATCCATGATGGTGGCTAGTCAATCATCGACCATATGAATAGGGATGGTGGAACAGTTTATATTAGTATTAGGAATGAAAAAGTGAGTGGTGTGGAGTGGTTCTAAGTGTGAGAGTAGAGGGATTTTATCCTCCACCCTTGGATCTGGAATGAAAAGGTGTAAGAGAGAATTGGCTTTAGTCGGTCTCAATCTATTGATTTATTCTTCATCCTAATATATAAAGGGGTGAGGTGTTGACCAAAACATTAATGTGGGTTCATAAAAATAGGGAATTATATACCAATTTAAATATACTTGCATGAATTATTTTAAACAAAATTTATTATCCCATTCTTCCCTAGTAGAGTGAAATGTGTGGATATATATATATATATGAGTATCTCTCTCACCATGATTAGAATGTAAATGTACTGATGATAGGTTGAAAATTGATCCTCACATCTGAACAATAAATGTAATTGATCTCAATTACCATTCAAAATTGATGGTCATATATATGTATATAACTCAAACATGAAATACAGAATGTGACATTAATGGATCATTAACTATTGTCATTATAGAAGTATCAAAGGGTAGCATGTTGTATAAAACATGAAATAGATCTAGAGTGGATCTAAATGAATATATTATATTGATAGGGAATGAATAAGTTGTATATAAATCAGAAATATATATAATAAAAATCAAGATAGAAGTTCCATAATAATGTTTCATGCTTTGAGTATTGAAGATTATGTTATGGGATGGATACACCTTTTATGTGATATTATCATAATCTTAATTATTATTATTTGAAGATAAAATTCATCCAAACATGTAGAGAAGATAATTCACACAAAACACTAATCTGATATTATAAAAAATGAGTTGTTTTTGTAAAAGTGATATGATTTAGCTTTATGTATATATCAGGTGTTGCGTAAAGGTAAACTAGTTTACCATTACATAGTGAAAGGTGTAGAACACCATTTTATAATATCTATAGAAAAAATCACAATAGTATTTGTTTCGGTGCGGATGTGCATCGGGTTACGCTGTTCCGCCAGGACGCGTTCGCGCGTGCACCCGTCGACCCGAGGGGATAGGCGCGCGGCCTGTGGTCCCGCAGTCCCGCTTTCCAAGGGCGGGCGGCATCTGTCCCTTATTCAGGGGCGTCTGCTCCTTGATCGAAACTGGGATGATGGGATGTCGGCTCCTCCTTCCTTGGACGTCTCCTCGGAACTCGTCGCCTAATCCGGGTCTCCCTCATAGACTTAAGAATGTTCGTGAATCTCGTTCCCGGCGCCATATCTTCATGGACACCGGTTAATTACGCTGCTTCCGCCCGGACGTTCCAAGGAGTCCGGGCGGGGCAGCAACCTGCGGTGAGGAGGTCGGGTGGCTCTGGGTGCTGGGGGCGTGTCATAACACTGCGGCTCTGCACGTCTGTCTTCCGTCCCTAATAGGGCTTCTCGAAGGCATGATGGCCTGAGGCATCCCGCACTGGGTGCGGGGAACTGTGTCCCCTGAGGTTTTCCTCAGCTTCCCATGTTTAACACGGGGTACGCCGCGAGTTTAACGTCCAGCGGGGACGGCATCGGACTGATCGACACGAAGAGTGGATCAGATGACAGAACCCCTTGCGGGGAACCTCCGACGCTGGGGCCAACACATGGGCGGCTTCCCAAGTGATATGGAGTGGAGTGAAGTGGCATGACCCCACCGGGATGTGGCGGCCCGGGTAAGGATCAGGATGGGTGATGGAGTGAGGAGCTTGGACCCCGTAGGGGCTTCCTACGTACCGCGCGTTAGAACGGATCAAAGTCGACGTAGTTCGGATATACAGTTTAATGTCATGCTGGACGTCGGCAAGCCGACTCACAGAGAGATCGAGGCCGCCGGGCGGAGGATTGAACCGAACCACCTCACACAGAGGGGGGTGGAACGGCCGGGTGGATCACAGTTTCACGTCATGCTGGACGATAAAAGGAGGAATGGAAAAGGGGGCTGTGGGGAGGCACAGTGGAGATACACACGGGCAGTCTCCCACAGGGGCGGATTCATAGGTGAATCGACGCAAGCGTGAACCCTGGAGGGGTCCACTGATGGACGAACCGACGTGAATACGACCGGGACGACCAGGTGGTGGGCTTTAACCTCAGGGAGGCTTCCTACGTACCCTGTGTAGAAGACAGGGATCAAAGTCCACGTAGTTCATTTTGTCAGGACTTACGCACTTGAGGCAGCCCGGATGCAGCAAAACTCAGTTGGAAGGGACTTGGACCGGAAGTAGGAGACACCTCGATCCCAGTCACACCCTCTACTGGCTTCGGCAGTGGGGGAGTGCAATGGAGATACACATGTGCAGCCCCCCACAAGAAACTAGGGGTTTGTAATACCCTACCCCTGTAGGGAAAAGCCGCTCCCATTAAATCGTCCCTAAAGAGGGGCAATCCCGACATCCCTGCAGAGACGAGCGGGTGGGGGCCACATCCAAACCGGGGGGACCCTGCGTGCGAGGCACGGGATCGGGTGATGTGGACGGTTTAGCGTCTTGCCAGACGAAGTACAGTTTAACGTCGTGTGCTGAGGACGAAGAGGACGGTTTAACGTCTTGCCGGACGAAGTACAGTTTAACGTCGTGTGCTGAGGACGAAGCGGACGGTTTAACGTCTTGCCGGATGAAGTACAGTTTAACGTCGTGTGCTGAGGACGAAGCGGAAGGTTTAACGTCTTGCCGGATGAAGTACAGTTTAACGTCGTGTGCTGAGGACGAAGCGGACGGTTTAACGTCTTGCCGGACGAAGTACAGTTTAACGTCGTGTGCTGAGGACGAAGCGGACGGTTTAACGTCTTGCCGGACGAAGTACAGTTTAACGTCGTGTGCTGAGGACGAAGCGGACGGTTTAACGTCTTGCCGGATGAAGTACAGTTTAACGTCGTGTGCTGAGGACGAAGCGGACGGTTTAACGTCTTGCCGGACGAAATACAGTTTAACGTCGTGTGCTGAGGACGAAGCGGACGGTTTAACGTCTTGCCGGACGATAGGGGCTAGGCAGTTTAGCGTCATGCAGCTTGGACGTAGTACAGTATAACGTCATGTTGGACGAAGTGCGGTTTAACGTCGTGCGGGACGTATGCAGTTTAACGTCGTGCAGGACGTGGTGCAGTTTAGCGTCATGCAGGACGAATATGCAGTTTAACGTCATGCTGGACGAATGATTGCCGCCGATGGGTCCATGTCACTTCGCGCGAGCCTGGAAGGCTTCACGGGAAGACAACGCACGGTGCGGGCACCTGCGATGAAGACCATCGGGCGCCAGGCAGGCGGGTACCCAAAGGGGGTCAAAGGGGGCGACCCTAGCGGTTTGCGTGCAAAAGAGGAGCTTTGCGCGCAAAACTGCGGGTCAGCGCGCAAAAATGGCGGGCTGGAGCGCAATTGGGCCAGCACCTTGCGCGCGGAAGGTTAAGATTGCACGCACCGGGCTTCGGATAGCGCACGGGGGCAACGGCACATTATCTAACGAATGGCCACTTTGAAAAAAGGGGGGTGCGCGCAATCGGGCTGGATTGCGCGCACCCGGGGGAAATTGCGCGCAAGAGGGTTCTTTTGCGCGCAAAGGCCTTCGGGTTAAGGATTATTCAAAGGAAAGGAGCCAAGGGGATTGCGCGCGAAGGCGAACCCCAAGGCTCTTTTGCGCGAAAGAAAGGAGGTTACCTGAAGATCGGCATTGCGCGCGGAAGGGGTTGGATTGCGCGAACGAGCGACGCTTCGGATTCTGGCAACCTTCAAAACGTCGGGGGTCGCCTTATATTTATAGGCAACCCCGGGCGCAGAATCCGGTCTCGGGCGCGGAATTCTCTTCGCGGGCGCGGAATAAGGACCCGGCGCGCAAGGGAGCCGCACAGGCCACGGGCGCGCAAAATAGCGCGCCGGCCCAGCGCATTGTGCGCATCCCGGGAGGATTGCGCGCCGCGACTCAACTTTGCGCGCGGGTCTCTGAAATTTCGCGCAAGTCCTCCGGGCCCTCCGGAACATGCCTCTGACTCCAAATATCACTTCGCTTTCCGCATCCAGAGCTTCGTTTGGGAACAACGGACTTTTCCAGCGTCTACAAAAGCCCCCCCTCGGAATCTGATCGGCGAGAGGTCGCAACGATCGGGTTCCGAGGGAGACGCCGGAATGCCGAAGTCCTGGGCAGCGCGGGACTTAGGCGCGCGAAAAGGGGCGCCGGGCGCGAAATTCGCCGCTGCGGTCGCGCAAAGCGCTTTCCGCGCAGCGCGCACCCCGGCCTCGCCTATAAATAGGGGCCCTGGGTCCCGCGTTCCGTACTCAGGCCTTCCGCGCGATAAGCTCCAACGCTCTCGTGCGCGAAATTGCCTTTTCCGGCGCGAAATTCGCCCGATCGGCGCGCAAAACCGTCCGGAATTCGCCTGTCTTTGCGCGAAAACCCGGAACATTGCGCGACATTCTTCCCAATTGCGCGCCGTCCACTAGGATTGCACGCCAACTCTCAAACTTCTCTACCAGCCTCGTCCGATCCCGCCCGCTTCATCCCTTTACCCGCACGACTCCCGGAGCTTCTGAGATGGCCGCGCATCAAGGAAATGAGGGGGATGCCGCCACTCGCAGAGCTGAGATGGCGACGAACGAGGAGGTCTACGGAGCCAAGGAGATTGTTTCCAACAATCAATCCTTGTTCGACTTGCTGACGCCGGCCCAGAAGACATATCCACTGTCAGACAACCTGCCGCTCTGGAACTTCGGCATCCTAGATGAGGTTCCAGTGCCAGGGTTCGAGATTGATGCGCCGCGGACCTGGGTGACCCGGGAGGACGAGCTTCTCCGCTATAACATCACCAACAATGGGCATCCTGCCAGGGAGACCAGACACTTAAATGTCTATGTCCTGAACCCGAGGACGCGAACCATTGACGGGGGTGAGCCTACTGCGGAGAATTCTCCAACCCTCTACTCGAGCATATATCTCCAGAGTGTCACGGCCGACACCAAGGGCTGGCTGAAGGACTGGGACTTGCGGTCTGGGGGCAATTTCACCAGCGAGTGGGCCTGGGCGTTCTGGGTACGCCACACCTGCGATCACTTCGTGGAGGAGCTGCGGTACATCGGCCTGTTTGAGGCGGTGTGGACGTCGCAGTTCCATTTCTACCAGCAGTCCGAGCTCGGGCCGGAGCTGTTCACCCGATGGTCCCCGGATACCAACACCTTCCATCTTCACCATGGGGAGGTCGGCATCGGTCTGTGGGACATCCACTGCATCGGAGGTATCCCGCTGGAGGGTTACCAGTACGATGAGTTCCTGCCACCGAAGAACACCTGGGAGGACAGGTCACAGACTCCCATTCTGACCTGGCATCTACTTGACCTGGCTACGCAGCGGCTCGGGATCAAGGAATTCCAGAAGGACATAGCCTACAAGGAATGGTTCGGCCAGTTCTTGGAGCATGACCCGGCGGTCAAGATGCCAGGCAGGGGGAAGCGGTGCCCAACCGCAGCTCAGAGGAGCCGGAACGGGTCGTACTGGCGGGTCCTGGAGACGGGCGACTACCGCTCATGGGGGTCCCGCGTCATCGAGGCCCGGGACCCAAATGTCCGGTACGCGGCGTTCCTGGCCGCCTTTCTGAGTGGGTGGCTCCTGCCAGTGCGGGATGCGAGAATGGGCGTTCGCCCGGCGACTCTGGCGATGGCGGGCGCTATGGCCGCCAACAAGAGATACAACCTCGGGGTCCCAGTGTTGGCGAAGCTGTATGCCATCCTGGGACACATCTCACGAGGGGGGTCGCCACGAAGGATCTTTGGGCCCTTTCAGTTCTTCCACGGCTGGGTGGCTGCTCACCTTGGTGGGTATATGTTTCCGAACGCCATCATTCCTCCGGGCAATGGCCTGCGACCCTCCCTGCTGAATATTGCGGGGGTCGCTCCGATGACCCTAAGCGAGGAGGGCGTGAGGATTCGGATTGGAAATCATGCCAATTTCAACATCAGCCCGTTCCCCACTCCTGTTGGCCAAATGATCGACAACGGGTAGGGTCCACTGGAGCAGCACGAGTACTTCCTGAACATGCGGGGCGGGGTGCTCGTGGCTCGGATCGACGGGAAGGTGATCTGCGAGCCTTACGTGCCAACCCGGTTCGCCAGGCAGTTTGGGTGCCTTCAACGGATGCCGAAGAGGGTATTCACTGCTGTCCGGGAGGAGACGAACCCTGGCGTCCTTCGTCAGATGTGGCTGATGTTTGCCGCTTTCGGCTCTGGCGACGTCATCACTCTCCCTCCTACCGGAGTTGACGCAGGCTTGGCAACCGAGTACGCCGAACATTGGGCCATCGCGTACCCCGAGGGGCTTCTACGGAAGCCAGTTCGGCGGCTCGAGGTCACCCGTGCGGAGGCCGGGCGTCAAGGAAGGAGGCGAGGCGCCGCCACACGGGGGAGAACGGAGGCGCGCCAAGCAGCGGAGCCGGCGCGAGCAGGGACTTCGGCGGCGGGTACATCGCAGGCTGCCGCTACGACCTCGGCGCCCAGACAGGGGGCGCGTGCGGTGGTCGAAGAGCGGCCCGGGAAGCAGGTGAGGCGTCTGCTCGAACCCTCCCACGATGCAGTCTTCCCGGCGCTGTGGTCGGCCTGGATGACCCTGCGGCAGTCGCTGGGGACCGACGTCATCTGGCGAAAGATACTCAGAGAAGGGATCTATCTGCCAGAGGTCGGGCGCCTCCAGATCGCCGACAGGGTGGACTTCAACCGGTAGTATGCATATCTGACGGCCATGGACGAGTACGCGCGCCAACGTGGTCAGCGTGCGGAGCCATCCATTCTGGTGAAGGTGATGCTCGGTCTCGAGCCCGCTCCAGAACAGATGCCGCCGGGAGAAGATGACAGTAACGACTCCGAGGAGGAGGAGGAGACGGGGGAGGATGAAGGCTCCGAGGGAAGGTCCCATCGGGGGAGCCCACGGGAGAGCGGCGAGGTGGCCGGCTCTGACAATGTTGATGTCACTGAGCTCCTTGAGGTCCGCTTCTTTCCCTACTCAACCTGCTTCATCCATTCTCTTATGCAGCTTCTAACCCATTTCTCCACCTTTCTCAGGAGCACACGGATGTTGGTCAAGCGTCCTCAGCAGGAGTAGGAGAGGCGCCAGTAGGACAAGGCGGGGGCCAGACACCCATCATTGAATTGACAAGCGCTGAGGGGTCCCCTGCTGCAACTGTTCCTGCGGCGGCCGGGGCAGCGGAAGATGACGCTTTGAACCCCCGTAAGTCTCCTTGCTTTACTGCTGGTGCTTGCCATTGACGATCCGTGACTAACCACGGCATGCCTTGCGCAGTGATCTCAGGACTGGAGGCTCGTCGGTTTGCCGAACCCGGGCCATCCACGAGTGGACCAGTGGCAGAAATGCCGCCTGCTCCGGAACAGACTTCTCAAACCGAGCCGGCCCCACCAACTGCTGATCAGGGGGCTACGGACGTCGGTGGTGCTGCCGTCGGAGAGATGTCGGGGGCTGACGAGGGTGTTAGCGCCGCTGGGGAGAGAGAAGAAGGTCGCCCAGATGTTGGGGAACCTATCCCCCGTGAGGACATCCCAGGGGCGGACCCTGCAGCAGACCTGCTGGCTGCCTTCCCTGCCTACCGGCCTGCCGACCCCGAGGAGATGGATGACTCGGACGCGGAGGCGGTCGAGGAGAGCCGGATAGCGCGCCGAAGGGGGTGGAAGTGCATCCAGCGCTTCCTCAAGCGAGACCCGTCGGAGTGGCTGGGGCGCATGGGATCACTTCAAACCTGGTTGCGCTTCCTGTGTGCCGGGGGAGCTGATGCTCAACGCCTCCATCTGACGGTCCGTGATTTAATGGCCGAGAAGATGCGCGAGAGCCGCCAGCGTGCCGACGTCGCACAAAGTCGTGACATGTCGGAGAGCACGCGGGCGCTCCTCGCGGCGGAGCAGGAAGTCCGGTGTCTCGAAGGGCAGGCAGCAGAGAAGGAGGCCTTCGTCGCAACGTGTACCGAGCTTGTGGAGCAACTAGCAGCCCAGCTGGTTGACGCCCAGGTACAGTTGACGGAGGCGGGCCAACAAATGGTCACAATTCAAGTCGAGCGGGAGCGTGCACAAGCCAGAATCGACGAACTGCGTGCTGCGACCGCCGACGAGGAGAGGGCACGCAGAGAGCGAGAAGCAGCTCTGGAGGCCGCCAGCCAAAGGGTAGCGGCGTTAGAAAGACTTATCCAGCACACTGATCCCTAGGGGCTTTGTTTTTTGCCATTCCCAGAACACTTGCTTCCGCTACTTTGATCCATTTGTATGAACCAATATATTTATCTGCATCTTTTGGTTTAACATGCTCAACCACAATCCATTGTTTTGCGGGAGTGTTAACCAAGCATCAGGCATCCGCAATTGGGCCTGGATTTCTAGAGAAAAGAGGGAGGTCATTCCTAAGAAAGGAGACCTCAAGCCTAATCAATGTATCATCCCCCCAACTTGTTCCAACACACGAGCGGGACAATGCCAGGGGCGTTGAGATTTTACCCGAACATAGGGAAATGAGAAAGGGTGAATCGCGTGTCCCGAATCCAGACATCCACAACGGTCGGCCTTCCAGGAAATGCCCAAGACGGTAGGCGGACAGTGGATCGACCATAACAACTGCAATAGACGGACCGAAGGTCATCATTCATATTGCAGGAGGCGGACCACATGTCATCATGAATACCGCTTTGGGGGTTCCTTCAGACACAAGGGTGGAAATCCAGATCAACAGGGCACGCGAAGCGTGGGGCGAAGTGACGATTTGTTCGGATAGAATCCAACGCTCTCAAAATTGCGCCACCGTGGGGAAAGCGTATTAGGCGGATGCACTAATCTGGCCGTGAATCACCCCAATTCTCAGACAGAACCTCTTTGACGAGGAAACTGTCGCTTCCCATCATTGCGATGGGGCATCCCGAGCTGAATCGGGGAGAATATTACGACTGCACCACTCTACCCGAAGTCAGGCCGGACGGCCGGCAACGAGGAGGGGCGGGACTTAGCGATCCCTGAGGCTGTACCCGAGTCGAAATGCCCGGGCGTTCCTACGTACTCCATCAGGCTGGAGATCAAGCCACACGTAGTTCTGAAAGTGCAGTTTAACGTCATGCAGGACGCAGAACCCCGTTTGGGGATATCTTAGTTTAAGGTCGTAGAGCTTGGACCGTAGGGGTAGATCTTAGTTTAAAGTCTTAGAGCTCGGACCGTAAGGGTGGATCTTAGTTTAAGGTCTTAGAGCTCGGACCGTAAGGGTGGATCTTAGTTTAAGGTCTTAGAGCTCGGACCATGGGGCTAGATCTTAGTTTAAGGTCTTAGAGCTCGGACCATAAGGGAGATCTTAGTTTAAGGTCTTAGAGCTCGGACCATAAGGAGATCTTAGTTTAAGGTCTTAGAGCTCGGACCATAAGGAGATCTTAGTTTAAGGTCTTAGAGCTCGGACCATAAGGGCTAGATTTTAGTTTAAGGTCTTAGAGCTCGGACCATAAGGGAGATCTTAGTTTAAGGTCTTAGAGAACGGACCATAAGGGAGATCTTAGTTTAAGGTCTTAGAGCTCGGACCATAAGGACCTCAAAGTACGCCACATCGTGGTCCTATCCCCTGGGTATGCGAAGATGCACTGAGGGATAGTGTCAAGAGTGTCGAGGTTTCGCCTGGCCAGAATGGGAGGTGGAAAATGTGAATCATGCGGCCATTCACTCAAGGACTGGGGGCACCGGAGTAACGATATGGGAGTACTACCGACCGTGGCGGAAAAGCAGCATCAATATCGCACTAACCGTTGGTGGAATGAGGCAGCAAACGAGCATCGACCGCTCAATCGCAGGATTCATATCGATTTGCTTCCCAAGGCCATTGGGGGTACCGGCCCGAGTCGGTGGGAGAGCACTGAGGCATTGTGTCCGAACCGTTCACGGGGGCTCCACCCAGGGCGTAGACGATGGGTCCGAATGAAAGGGAGCACGAAGCCTGAAAAGTGGAGGAAACCTGACCAAGCGGATCCTGACGCTCCTGGCAATAAACCAGTGTACTCTTGACACCGGTGGACCACTGCAAGGGGTTGGGGAACACGCCTTGAGGGTGACCTGAAGGCGGCGGATTCCCCAGAGAAGGGGGAATCTCTAAGAGGTGGGGGGCTGGACCCGAAGTTTCAAACATCCAGGCGTTCCTACGTATCCCATAAGGATGGGAATCAAGCCACACGTAGTTCTTGAAGCGCGACGCAACACAATCGGGCACCAGCGCGGGGAAGGGTGCGGGTCTGACCCTCGCACACAGAAGAAGCGGTATTTGATATTTCTTGTTTGTCCTTAAAGATGGATGGTTTTTCTTTGTGCGGCGACATGCCTGTGATTGAGAAGTCTCTGGCTTCGCCACAATAATCAAGCCGTGAAAGGCATTGATGAATGGCGTGGTTATTAACCAGCGCCCAACGTGAGTGTCCTCTGAGGAGAACATCATGATGCAGTGCCGTTTCTCGTCGGGCGGCCAAGACGATCACAGTTTACGGTCGTGTGGTAGGACCAGACAACACAGTTTAAGGTCGTGTGGTTCGGACCATGGAGGAATCCGCTTATCGCGGTACGGCGGACACGGCGGAGGCGGGAACATACCCAGCCCTGCGGTCACGCACGATTCCAGGAGAAGAGTCCTGGGATAGGGGTCTGCGTATGTCCATCACCCGAGGGGCAGAGATGCTAGCCTCCAGATATACTGGGCCCAGAACTCGATTGTTCGGGCGACTCCTTCCTCCTTATGGGGACGAGGGTCCAGCTACGCATGGCCCTTAGGGAGGATATCCGCATATATCCTTGGTGCTCAGATCATGGGAGCCTCGAACGACATCATTACCCTGGTTGGTCTGCCTAACGTGTAGAGGTGTACTGAAGGTCAGTATGAAGAGAGTGTCGAGATTCCACTACAACGCACAAAGGCGGAGTGTGATGAGGACTGTGCAACCAATGTTCAGAGCCTGAAAGAGCCGACAGGGCGATCAAGGATGTTGCTGACGCATTCGCAACACAACATCTGATCGCGTCATCCTAAGACGGGGCAAGCAAACGAGCATCAACCGCTCAATTACAGGATTCATATCGATTTGCGGCCCAAGACCCGCCGGTAAATCGACCCGGAACGGTGGGAGAGCACTGAGGCATCATACCCAAATCGCTAACGAGGATCCCTTTGAGTGAAGGCTCAAACAAGAGGAAGCGCGAGAACCGACAAGCAACACAGGACTTGTCGGGATTGAATCTGACACTACGAGTCATAGACCGAAGTACCCAAAACATGTTAACATATCACCGGAAAGGGTCGGAGGACTCACCATGAGAGCAACCAAAAGAGGGCAGATCCCCGTGATCAACCAAGAGACGGGGCTGGACCTGAGACACAAGCGTCCAGGCGGTCCTACGTATCCCATAAGGATGGGAATCAAGCCATACGTAGTTCTTGAGAGGCAGTTTAACGTCATGCAGGACGATGAGGGGTGTGAGGTACTCTCACACACGGGGGAGGTGTACGGCACGGCCAGTAGACCGACGCAAATGAGGACATAATTCCCCGCTCACGCGATACGCCTCGCACAAAAAGGAGGGGAACTTGGGTCAGAGGCCCAACGCGGGATAGAGATTCCCGGGAAATGGGGCTGGGCCTGAAACATGAATGTCCAGGCGGTCCTACGTATCCCATAAGGATGGGAATCAAGCCGCACGTAGTTCTTGAGGGGCAGTTTAACGTCATGCAGGACGAAAAGAGAGGAAAAAGGGGGGAGAAAAAGGCATCCCCAAACGTGAGGGGCGTACAGCGTGGCGAGCAAACCGATGTGAATGAGGGCATAGCCTCACGTCCACACCATACGCCACATACCCAGAGGCAACTGGGCCAAGGGCCCGAGATGGGATGGAAATTCCCAAAGGATGGGGCTGGGCCTGAAACATGAATGTCCAGGCGGTCCTACGTATCCCATAAGGATGGGAATCAAGCCGCACGTAGTTCTTGAGGGGCAGTTTAACGTCATGTAGGACGATACGCTGGGCAGTTTAACGTCGTGCAGCTTGGACGAGGTGCAGTTTAGCGTAATGCAGGACGAGGCACTTGGCAGTTTAACGTCTTGCAGCGCGGACGAATGCTGAATAGTTTAACGTCTTGTAGCCTGGACGAATGTAGTTTAACGTCGTGCAGGACGTATGCTGAACAATTTAACGTCTTGCAGCTTGGACGAATGATGCTTGGCAGTTTAACGTCTTGCCGCGCGGACGTAGTGTACTCAGGCAAAGTACTGCTTGAGGAACCTAGCGTTGGTGGGAGGAGGGACACTCTCACCATCCATAGTCGCTAGGGAGTACGCGCCATTGGGATAGACCTTGTGGATGACAAAAGGTCCCTCCCACTTGGGTTCCAACTTGGGTGGCTTCCTGCCGGGGATCATTGGTGCTCTTAGGGCTAGCACTAGGTCACCCTGCAGGAAGGAGCGGAGGCGAACCTTCTTATTGAAAGCTCGAGCCATTCTTCTTTGATGCCTCTCCAAGTTTTGCAAAGCGCGAAGTCTATTCTCGTCCAGTGCTTCCAACTCGACTAGACGGGCTTCAGCAACTCTGTCCGGCGCTTGCTGGTTATAGACCGCAGTGCGCAAGGACGGTAACTGGATCTCGATGGGCAGGACGGCCTCATCTCCATACACCAGGGAATAAGGGGTCATCTGGGTGGAATTGCGATTCGTCGTCCGATAAGCCCAGAGGGCGTTGGGGAGCTTGTCTGGCCAACTCTTCTTGTTCTGACCAACCATCTTTTGCAGAATGTTAGAGAGGGTTTTGTTAAACGCCTCGATCTGTCCATTCGCCTGCGCATGATAGCGAGATGTATGGTTCGAGCGAATGTTATACTTGGCGTACAACTTCTTCAACTCGGCTGCTCGGAAATTGGCTCTGTTATCCGTGAGGATAGCGTGAGGCACTCCAAATCGATAGATGATGTTGGAGGTCACGAAGTCAGCGATCGAACAGGATTTGACCTCTCTGAGTGGAATCGCCTCTGCCCATTTGTAGAAGAAGTCCGTGGCGGTCAGAATGAACCGGCACTGGCGAGCTGTCGCCGGTGGGTAGGGTCCCACAACGTCCAGACCCCAGACTGCAAAGGGCCAGGAATACCTAGTGGTATGGAGAGGCTCCGGTGGCCGATGCACAAAGTTCGCATGAACCTGGCACGCATGGCACCTCCTGGCATACTCGATGCAGTCATGGATCATGGAGGGCCAAAAGTATCCCAACCTCCGAATCTGGTGGGACAGCTTCGGCCCGGTCTGATGGGCACCGCATGAACTAGCATGAACCTCTTGCATGACTCACGGGATCTTAACTCCCTGAAGGCAACGAAGGAGAACACCGTCGAATCCGCGTTTGTAGAGGATCTGCTCCAGGCCGGGACTGCTCTGGAGGACAAACTGCGATGCGCGGCGTCGAACTCGCTCGCGCTCGGCCCGATCCGATGGAAGAATGCCATGTTAGAGGTACTCAACCAAAGGAGTCCTCCAATCAGGGGCTGATCCGACTGTCATATCTGGGGTACTCAGGGCTCCGGGCATGGTGGCAACCGCGGTGAGATTACTTACCGACGGGCCGCGATCTCCCTCCGGGATAACAGGAGCGATGAGCCTGCGGTGCGTCACGCGGACGATCAGGTTGTCCTGTTCAGGCTCCGCAAGTGACGCAGCAAGGCTGGCCAAAGCATCTGCTCGACCGTTCTGCGACCGGGGAATATGGACAATTTCTGGCCGAGAAGGGAACCAGGCCATCAGCAGGAGGGTGCACTCCAGCAATGGCACAAGTTCCAGCTTCCTGACAACATAGTCGCCATTGATCTGCTTAACAACCAGCTCGGAGTCCCCTTTCACACACAGATGGGGCACGTCGATCTCGAGATCTAACTCGAGGCCAGTGATGAGGGCATGGTATTCCGCCTCATTGTTGGTACAGCCCTCTGACAGCAGGAAAGAGTATGGCAGCACGGCTTGCTCCGGGGTAATGAAGACGATGCCCAAGCCCACTCTGTTGAGCTTAGGATTATCGAGTCTTCTACCGGTGGGGCTCCGGGAGGCACCGTCAAAGTGCATCTGCCAGCATGGACCGGCTCGATCGACCGAGAGGATGGCCTCATCAGGAAAGCCTAGATCCAGCGGCTGATCCGCGGAGGTTGGGTGAGCAGCCAGAAAGTCTGCCAACGCTTGCCCTTTGATGGCCTTCTGAGACACATACCTGATGTCGAACTGCTGGAGAATCACAGCCCACCGCGCTAGACGGCCAGTCAATATAGGCCGGCTCATGATATATTTCAACGGGTCTACCCGAGAAACCAACTGTACCTCATGGTGCTGCAAGTAGTGCCGTAATTTCTGCACGGCAAGTACGAGCGCCAGGCAGCTCTTCTCAATGGGGGAATATCTGACTTCCGCATCGAGGAGCATGCGACTGAGGTAATAGAGGCTATTCTCTGTTCCCTCGTTGTTCTTCTGGGCGAGAAGGGCGCCAAGGGACCGTTCCAGGGCGGTCACATAGAGGACCAGCGGCTTTCCGGATACAGGCGGCATCAGAACCGGAGGTTGCAGCAGGTACTGCTTGATCTCCTCGAAAGCGGTCTGACACTCTTTATCCCATACATAGGTGGCACCTTTCTTCATGAGCCGAGAAAAGGGCTTACACTTGCCGGCCAGATTCGCGATGAATCGACGTATATAGGCTAAGTGGCCTTGGAACCCTTGTAGTTCCCGGATGTTACCTGGGGGAGGCATCTGGCTAATTGCCCTGATTTTCTCTTGGTCGATCTCAATACCCCGGTATCTTACCACAAATCCAAGGAACTTTCCGGAGGTGACCCTGAAGGCACACTTCAACGGGTTCATCTTCAGGCAACGAGACCGGAGGAAGCCGAACACTTTCTCAAGATCTTTGAGATGGTCCTGATGCTGGCGCGATTTGACAACCAAGTCGTCGACGTAGCATTCCACCAGTGTGCCGAGGATTGGATTGAATATGCGGTGCATCGCCCGTTGATAGGTGGCACCTGCATTCTTCAGGCCGAAAGGCATGACCCGGTAGCAAAAGGTACCTTGGGGGGCCCTGAAGGCAGTGAACTCCTCATCCTCAGGGGCCACCCGAATTTGGTTGTATCCGGAGTATCCATCCATGAAGGAGAGGGCTTGGAATCCTGCCGTGGCGTCAATCAACAGCTCTGTCACTGGAAGGGGAAAATCATCCTTCGGACAGTGGCGGTTGAGATCGCGGAAGTCGATGCAGACTCTAATCTGCCCGTTCTTCTTCCGGACCGGCACAATGTTGGCCAGCCATTTGGGGTACTGAAATTCCCTCACGAAGTTGGCTTTGATAAGCTTGTCAACTTCGGCCTCAACCATGGCACCGTGGGATGGGTGCATCTTCCTGGGAGGCTGCTTGAACCTGCGATGGTTCGCCGGGAGACCAAGGCGGTGGATGGCTATCTGAGGATCTAGCCCCGGCATCTCGTCATAACCCCAAGCGAACACATCACGGTGCTGCTTGAGAAAGTCCACGTACTGCTGCCGCTCCTCAGAGGGCATGGCGGCACTGACCAATGTGGGTCTTGGATCGGCCTCGGTTCCAAGGTTCACCTGTACTAACTCATCAACCGTGGCGGGGACGCCCTCCTCAAAGGCTGGGGGTGCATCTTCCACGTCCTCTCCACTCGGGGAGGGATCGTCCACGGGAGAGACTGCGTTGGCAACTGCATTGGGGCTACCAGATCCTGCTGGGCCACTGGTGCTGGCGCGGGCGGTCGCGGTCATCTCATCAGGAGACTCAGGGGCCGTCGAGACCATGGCCACGTCCAACCGTTGAACAGGGAGGACGTAAGCGTCATCCAGACTTGCCCAGGGATCACTTGCAACAGCGACAGGCTCGACCTCACCTGCCAGGATCTGCTTATCCTTACTCTTGTAATAGTCCGCGTCCAGATAGCGGGCTTCACATGAGGCAAAAGGAGAGGCATCTCCTTGAAGCACGCCTACTCGACCATTAAGGGAGTATTTGAGGCATTGGTGGTATGACGAGGGAACCGCCGCATGAAGGTGGAGCCATGGCCTGCACATCAATGCGTTGTATGCAGTGTCTTGAGAGACTACCATGAATTCGGTGTTGGCAACCAAGTCACCGAACCGGGTCTTCAAACGTATCTTGCCGACCGGGGTTTGCTCGGTGCGGTCGTACCCCTGGATCCTGAGGTCGGAGGGGATCAAGTCATCCTCAGACAACCCCAATCTCCGGAGCGTCCGAGTTGGAATCAGGTTGATCCCGGACCCCGTGTCGACAAGACAGCGCCGGACTTCAAGGCCATTGAACTGGCCAGTGACATACAGCGGACGAATATGTCCCTGTATAGGAGGGTCTTCATCCTTACCAGAGAACGAGATAACTGCCTGACATTCGGCGTCCTCGATCGTTTCGGCGTGAAAGGCCTCTGCAGCCGCAACCTCTATCTCAAACTGGAGGGGGCTTTTCAGGGCTTCAGCGAGTGCCTCGCGCATCTCAGATGACATGCGCAGAGCCTCAAGGATGGAGAGCCTTGCTGGGATGTCATCCAAGTGCTTCAGGACATCATACTTTTTGGCCAAGCGCGAGCCCCTGGTTGCAGGAGGTTGCTCTGCGGTTGGAAGCACGACGGGCCTTGCCGGTTGGATCGGCGGCCGACTGGTACTTGGCGCATCTCGCCGTTCACTGGCTGCAGTCCGGGAAATGGTCACCATACTGGGGTCAGGAGGCCGGGACGGACTCGTGGCAGGGCGGAGCTGATCGTGACGCGGCTGAGGCGGTTCTGCCTGGTCCCACACCACAAACAGTGGCGGAGGCGAATCCGTCATCCCCGGATGGGGGGCCTGCGCACGCTGAGCTCGATCTTGAGCTTGCTGCCTAGTCTCGGTGGCGTGCACGGCCTGGCAGGAGGTACCAACGGCTGTGCCCCGACGACTCCTGCTGCTGCGGTTCTTCCGACGGTGGCGACGACTGGGGACACTAGGGAGGTCCACCTGGTGTTCTTCAACGTCGGGAACCGAGAAGGGACTTACCAGCTCGACGGTGTTAACCGAAGCGTACCCAATACTGTCATAGGACGAATCATTCACCACGGGGTGGATCCGAGGAGGGATCCCCATCTCCGGGGGCATTAAATCGCCGAGAGGGCGGGATAGTGGCGGAACCGGCGGGGCGCGCTCTTCCTTCTTGCGCTGCCGCCGTTTGCTCCTCTTGGAAGAGGCAGGCTGGGACGACGATGCCGAAGCAGCACCCGCAGCTTCTGGGGGCTCAGGCTGATTCAAGTGCGCACGGATGATTCCATGGGCGCGAATGATCGTCTTGCGGGCCATCCAGTTTTTATACTTCTGGGACCCGCGGTCGGAGACCAGCTGCCATTCGTCCTCGTTGCCACTATCGTCATCTGATCCCACGAACACGCCCGCCACCTGTGCTGGAGCTGGGCCCAACCTGATTACATTGTTGTTAATCTGGTCTTGGAGCCAGTCCTTAAACACATAGCACCATTGGATGGTGTGCCCCAGGGCCCGATGGTAAGGGCAGTAGCGGGGGTTATTCGTAAGATGTGCCTCCTCTGGCTTCCAACACTCCGGCAGTCGCACAATCCTCTGCTCCAGGGCGCTCCGGAAATAACCGGGGACCTGATCCTCATGGAATGAGTAAGTCAGGTGTCGCGGGCCCCTGGGAGCGTGGTCTTGACGAGGGGCTGGAGGGGCCTGCCGAGGAGGTGGACCCTGATTATCTCGCCTGGGTTGTGGCGGTACATTACGCGGAGGGGCCGGCCGGTTCTGAGGCTGCCGCTGCTGGGCCGGGAACTGAGCCCGTGGAGGCGGATTCCTGTGAGGCTGTGGAGCTGGTCTCGCCGGCAGCAGCTCCAACGGCCTGGGAGCCTCTATCTGGGCCACAGCAGCGGGCTCAGCCCTGCTGGCTCTCCTTGCAGGAATCATAGGAGGCAGCGGGTGTGCCTGGCTGGCCTGTTGCAGGGCTTCCTCAAGACGTTGAGCTTTGTCTGAGAAGTCCCTGAACCCTCCGGGGTAATTCTGAGTGATCAGGGAAGGTACCATCTCGGTCTTGACGTTCCCGACGCACATTGTCAACAACTGCCCCTGAGTCAATGGCATGTCAAGGGAATACGTGAGACCCTTCCATCGGGCGACGAAGTCCGCGACTCGCTCATCAGGCCTCTGCTTGCACTTGAAGAGGTCTGCGATACTCGTCTTCCGGGTCGTGGAACTGAACTGGTAGAGGAACTGTCTACGGAGGTCCTCCCAGCTGGTTACCGACCCGACGGGGAGCTGGCTGTACCAGACAAATGCTGGCCCTTCCAGTGTCTGGACAAAGCAGCGAAGCTTAGCGGCCTCTTGCTGCGCCGGAGTCCCCAACATAGGCCCGCAGCTCGAGTTGAAGTGGGCTAAATGCTGTGGCGGATCTACAGTCCCGTTGAAGGGGGAAAAAGTGTGATTCCCGAATCCCGGAGGCGCCGGCATGTCATCCACCCATGCGGGGTATGGCTTGCCATCCGGTGGGATTGCCACTTGCCGAGTCTCCAAGGCTTCCAAGCGGGCAATGAGCGCCACCATCGGATCGTCCGGACATGGGTTCCAGTCCTGGCGGGGATCTCTGACCACGAGTGCGTTGCATGGCCCTTCAATCGGGTCGTCGACCGGGTCGTCGAACTCGGCAGCTCGTGGGATGGCGGGCAGAGCGGCCCTTGGGGCAGCGGGAGGAATCCGAGCGGGGTCTCTCAGGTAGTCACGCCGCTCGGGAGGGTGTGGCGAAACATACCGTGCCCTCTTGCCGTAGGCAATGGCCTCTCTCCTGTCGGCGAACACGGCGTAATCACGGTTGCCCGGGAGAGTCTCGTCGAGGAGCGGTTGTTCCGGTCCCTGCTGTCCTGGCCTAGGATCACCGTAGTCAGGCCGCCGTTCTGTAGCGCGCTCGGCGAGGAGCTGGTCAACCAGCTTCTTCTGTTCGGCGAGCTGCTGACGTAGCGTAGCCTTCTCGGGATCCTCCTCTTCCCTCTGCATGGAGGCAGATGGGTCGGCGGGCTTTATAGCCTCGCTGTGCTCTTTTCCTTTGCTGACGTTTCGGCTCAACGTCAGTGCTTCAGTGGGTGCGGGGAGCCCCAGGAGGTTCCTCTGATGACGAGTGACTCTCACCGATGGCTCTGACGACGGCTTGTCTTCGGGGGGGGGGGGGGGGAAGCCCCCGTCGAGAAGTTCCAAGTCGTTCCCCTCTCCCGACAGGTCAGCCATATTCACCGTTTCTGTCCCTGGGGATATACCCTCAGGGCCACCCAGCGAATCGGGCTGTCGGCGAATCACACTGAAGCGTAGGGCAGCGTACTGCCCCCATCCACGGATATACACGTGGGGAGTGGCTTCCTCTATAACTTTGCGGAGTACTTGAAAACACTCAACGCATCGTTGTTGGAGGGCCTCGTGGTGCCCAAATGACCCGGGGTGCCGAACCGCGGGGAGCATGGCCAGGTCAATTTGACGGCACTGCTCACCAATATCCTCCAGGTGCACTTGAATCCCGGGGTATGGCATTTGTAGGCGGTGAAGACAGGAGCGAGTCTCCCGGAGAGTTCGGCGGAAGCATTCGAACTCATCTGGGGTGAGCGACTCGGGTGCATCAAAGTCTGGTCCTGCGACTGGCCAAAACTTCTCAGGGAAGTGGCCCTCTGCAAGGACGGTCCAGAAGCTCCACGAATCAAACTCGGGACCCAGATCTCCTTGGTCCTCTTCAATGGCTGGGAACGGACGGGGAACCGGCAGTGGTGCCGAGGCGGGCCGCCGGGCCGACGGGCTGGCCGGCGGTGAATACGGCGAGCAGGCCGATTGGCCTCCATATCTCGGGCCACCCTCTGAGGGTGGCGGTTCTCTGGATACCACATCAAGATAGGACGGGCCGGCGAGCGGACATCCTGCCGTAGCATCGGTGCTCGCCGGGGGTGCACCAGATCGTGGTTCGACCGTCGGTCCCCAGAAAGAGTCTCCGGGTTCTCCGATCGAGGCAGAAGGCGCTTCCAGAGGGGCCGGTACCAACCGAAAGTTTGATCCTTGGGGGTCTACCAGGCCCTCGTTACTCCGGATATACCTTCGGAGAGAAGCGGGGATCACATCGATCTCGCTCTCGGGGAGCACGAGGCTGACGTGCCGCATTCCCACCCCTGCCCTTGACTGGCGGGATTGGGGAAAGGGCTCTGTCGCCGAATCGTACTCCGCCTCTGAATCAGAGAAGCGAACCGGTCGGATCTCTGTCTGGAATTCCGTAACATTCTTCCCTCGGCGTTGACGCCTTGCCTTCCTTCCCCTGGGTGGTTCTTCGGGGCAGGGCTGATCTCTGTCCCGGCGTCCTCCGGCCGCACTGGTGCTGGGGCCAAGAGGACTGGAAACCAAGGTGCGAGGGGCACCGGGACAGATATCAAAGGTGACGCGGGGAGAGATGATTCCGGGCGGGCCTCCGGGCCGAGATCGGAAGGTGGGATGACCCATGCCTCTTGGATCGGCCACACGGAGTAGCCCCTGTTGGTGAATAGCGCTACCGCGAGGTGGTCCGCGGTGGCTATTGTCTGTACCAGCAACCGGGAGAGTCAACCCAACCTGCCTTTGGGGCAGTCGGGGCCTCGATCCGGGTCGGGCATAGAAGTCCCCCTGCTCAGGATGCGCAGGGGCCTGGTGGCTGGAGCCAGCAGTGGCTTGAGCCAATGCGGCTGCTGTTACTAGGGCCCCAAGGTGGGCATCCTCTTCCGCTCGTGCCCTACGTTGGCGTCGAGACAAACGAGTCGGGATGAGCGGCGCGGGCAGGTGGAGAGCCTGTTCCTCGACTTGAGGGGCCTGGCGGCGGTGTCGCCGTGGCCTGGCGGGAGCCCTTATCGTGGATCCCTGGAGCGGACCTTGGATAGGGTAGTCCCGGGCATCTTCCACTTCATCCGCATAAGGGAAGGAGTTGTTGGAGCGCTCCGGGGATAAGCTCCCGAAGCGGTTGGACGTCGAGGTAGGCAGCGGTGCCTCCCTGCGCGGCCCTCGGGGGCGGCGTTGGCGGTGAGGTGCAGCTCCCTCGAGGTCTAGGCGAGCCATGTCCCTAGTGGGGATGACTCCCTCTTCCTCATATCTCCGCACCAGGGTGTTGATCACCCTTCTCTGGATGACCTCCGAGGGGGAGAGAGGGCGTGGTCGTCCCGCAATTGCGGCTGGTGGGACGACTGTGGAACGGGCGGGACCGCGCGGAGTAGCCGCGTCGGTGTTTCCCCTACCCCTGCGCCAGTGGGCGGGTGGCGATCGGGCACTGGATCGGGCGACCTGATTTCTGAAAGCAGGGAGAAGGACCCATTAACACTGACAGGAAAAAAGAATCGACAACCAACCATTAGCGCTACGACGCCTTCCGTGGGGGGATCCCAGGCCCTCGACGTTGCGACACGGAGTGCCCGATGTCCCTTCCCCAGCCCCTGGCGGGTAAGACTGAATGCTTGGCCGGGCAACATGCCGGTCTTCCAACACCTCTGAAAGCCATCGGTCTTCGTATCGAGGAGAAGAGATTCACGTCGGGTTCACCATTTTTCTGTTTCGGTGCGGATGTGCGTCGGGTTACGCTGTTCCGCCAGGACGCGTTCGCGCGTGCACCCGTCGACCCGAGGGGATAGGCGCGCGGCTTGTGGTCCCGCAGTCCCGCTTTCCAAGGGCGGGCGGCATCCGTCCCTTATTCAGGGGCGTCTGCTCCTTGATCGAAACCGGGATGATGGGATGTCGGCTCCTCCATCCTTGGACGTCTCCTCGGAACTCGTCGCCTAATCCGGGTCTCCCTCATAGACTTAAGAATGTTCGTGAATCTCGTTCCCGGCGCCATATCTTTATGGACACCGGTTAATTACGCTGCTTCCGCTCGGACGTTCCAAGGAGTCCGGGCGGGGCAGCAACCTGCGGTGAGGAGGCCGGGTGGCTCTGGGTGCTGGGGGCGTGTCGTAACACTGTGGCTCTACACGTCTGTCTTCCGTCCCTAATAGGGCTTCTCGAAGGCATGATGGCCTGAGGCATCCCGGACTGGGTGCGGGGAACTGTGTCCCCTGAGGTTTTCCTCAGCTTCCCATGTTTAACACGGGGTATGCCGCGTGTTTAACGTCCAGCGGGGACGGCATCGGACTGATCGACACGAAGAGTGGATCAGATGACAGAACCCCTTGCGGGGAACCTCTGACGCTGGGGCCAGCACATGGGCGGCTTCCCAAGTGATATGGAGTGGAGTGAAGTGGCATGACCCCACCGGGATGTGGCGGCCCGGGTAAGGATCAGGATGGGTGATGGAGTGACGAGCTTGGACCCCGTAGGGGCTTCCTACGTACCGCGCGTTAGCACGGATCAAAGTCAACGTAGTTCAGATATACAGTTTAACGTCATGCTGGACGTCGGCAAGCCGACTCACAGAGAGATCGAGGCCGCCGGGCGGAGGATTGAACCGAACCACCTCACACAGAGGGGGGTGGAACGGCCGGGTGGATCACAGTTTCACGTCATGCTGGACGATAAAAGGAGGAATGGAAAAGGGGGCTGTGGGGAGGCACAATGGAGATACACACGGGCAGTCTCCCACAGGGGCGGATTCATAGGTGAATCGACGCAAGCGTGAACCCTGGAGGGGTCCACTGATGGACGAACCGACGTGAATACGACCGAGACGACCAGGTGGTGGGCTTTAACCTCAGGGAGGCTTCCTACGTACCCTGTGTAGAAGACAGGGATCAAAGTCCACGTAGTTCATTTTGTCAGGACTTACGCACTTGAGGCAGCCCGGATGCGGCAAAACTCAGTTGGAAGGGACTTGGACCGGAAGTAGGAGACACCTCGATCCCAGTCACACCCTCTACTGGCTTCGGCAGTGGGGGAGCGCAATGGAGATACACATGTGCAGCCCCCCACAAGAAACTAGGGGTTTGTAATACCCTACCCCCGTAGGGAAAAGCCGCTCCCATTAAATCGTCCCTAAAGAGGGGCAATCCCGACATCCCTGCAGAGACGAGCGGGTGGGGGCCACATCCAAACCGGGAGGACCCTGCGTGCGAGGCACGGGATCGGGTGATGCAGACGGTTTAGCGTCTTTCCAGACGAAGTACAGTTTAACGTTGTGTGCTGAGGACGAAGCGGATGGTTTAACGTCTTGCCGGACGAAGTACAGTTTAACGTCGTGTGCTGAGGACGAAGCGGACGGTTTAACGTCTTGCCGGACGAAGTACAGTTTAACGTCGTGTGCTGAGGACGAAGCGGACGGTTTAACGTCTTGCCGGACGAAGTACAGTTTAACGTCGTGTGCTGAGGACGAAGCGGACGGTTTAACATCTTGCCGGACGAAGTACAGTTTAACGTCGTGTGCTGAGGACGAAGCGGACGGTTTAACGTCTTGCCGGACGAAGTACAGTTTAACGTCGTGTGCTGAGGACGAAGCGGACGGTTTAACGTCTTGCCGGACGAAGTACAGTTTAACTTCGTGTGCTGAGGACGAAGCGGACGGTTTAACGTCTTGCCGGACGAAGTACAGTTTAACGTCGTGTGCTGAGGACGAAGCGGACGGTTTAACGTCCTGCCGGACGAAGTACAGTTTAACGTCGTGTGCTGAGGACGAAGCGGACGGTTTAACGTCCTGCCGGACGAAGTACAGTTTAACGTCGTGTGCTGAGGACGAAGCGGACGGTTTAACGTCTTGCCGGACGAAGTACAGTTTAACGTCGTGTGCTGAGGACGAAGCGGACGGTTTAACGTCTTGCCCGACGAAGTACAGTTTAACGTCGTGTGCTGAGGACGAAGCAGACAGTTTAACGTCTTGCCGGACGATAGGGGCTAGGCAGTTTAGCGTCGTGCAGCTTGGACGTAGTATAGTTTAACGTCATGTTGGACGAAGTGCGGTTTAACGTCGTGCGGGACGTATGCAGTTTAACGTCGTGCAGGACGTGGTGTAGTTTAGCGTCATGCAGGACGAATATGCAGTTTAACGTCATGCTGGACGAATGATTGCCGCCGATGGGTCCATGTCACTTCGCGCGAGCCTGGAAGGCTGCACGGGAAGACAACGCACGGTGCGGGCACCTGCGATGAAGACCATCGGGCGCCACGCAGGCGGGTACCCAAAGGGGGTCAAAGGGGGCGACCCTAGCGGTTTGCGCGCAAAAGAGGAGCTTTGCGCGCAAAACTGCGGGTCGGCGCGCAAAAATGGCGGGCTGGCGCGCAATTGGGCCAGCGCCTTGCGCGCGGAAGGTTAAGATTGCGCGCACCGGGCTTCGGATAGCGCACGGGGGCAACGGCTCATTCTCTAACGAATGGCCACTTTGAAAAAAGAGGGGTGCGCGCAATCAGGCTGGATTGCGCGCACCCGGGGGCAATTGCGCGCAAGCGGGTTCTTTTGCGCGCAAAGGCCTTCGAGTTAAGGATTATTCAAAGGAAAGGAGCCAAGGGGATTGCGCGCGAAGGCGAACCCCACGGCTCTTTTGCACGAAAGAAAGGAGGTTACCTGAAGATCGGCATTGCGCGCGGAAGGGGTTGGATTGCGCGAACGAGCGACGCTTCGGATTCTGGAAACCTTCAAAACGTCGGGGGTCGCCTTATATTTATAGGCAACCCCGGGCGCGGAATCCGGTCTCGGGCGTGGAATTCTCTTCGCGGGCGCGGAATCAGGACCCGGCGCGCAAGGGAGCCGCGCAGGCCACGGGCGCGCAAAATATCGCGCCGGCCCAGCGCATTGCGCGCATCCCGGGAGGATTGCGCGCCGTGACTCAACTTTGCACGCGGGTCTCTGAAATTTCGCGCAAGTCCTCCGGGCCCTCCGGAACGTGCCTCTGACTCCAAATATCACTTCGCTTTCCGCATCCGGAGCTTCGTTTGGGAACAACGGACTTTTCCGGCGTCTACAGTATTATCAAAGGATATATATAAATATTGAATATTATTTGTATCAAGGGAAATCATGTAGTGGGTTGTGAGGGGATTTTTTAAAAAGAACATTGAAGGTGTAAAACATGACACATGTTGGTATAACAACATTTATAAAGTCTTGTTATATTAATCTACATGCTATGAAATAGTTTATATCTTACAATGTAAGCTATCAAGGACTCATTATCCAAGAAAGAATCAAAATTTTTGGTTTATATAATATTATATGGTTTGATCTAGGAATTATATATCTTATCATGATATTGGGTGTTGATTTATGTGGTCATATATAATCATGAATGTTGACCACTATAAATTAGAGATATGGTTCATTCATAGATGTTTTGTGTGGTGTCATAGAATTAAATTCCATATATTATAGTATTCACAATGATAAATATATTTTACATAAAAATAAATTTAAATGAGATTTTATGATATTTTATAAAATAGAGATTAATTTAACATCAACTCATATTTTAATATTTAAATATATCATATTATAAAATTCATATATTTTATAAAATATAGCTATAAAAGGAGAATTGGATCATTGGGATATCAAAAAAAACTTCTTCCCCTAAATTCATTTTATAATAATTTATTGTATTTTCATTAAAAATAAAATAGAAGTGTGTTCCATGGGTGTTTTGATATGATCTTTGAAGAATAAATATGTAGGGTTCTGTGGGAATGGTAATTTCATAGGGAGAGTTTTCATAGAGTTTCGTGTTTTATGGTCGGGTTTTTTTTAAACCCACTACTCTTCTATTTTTATGAAAATTATATTCTACACATTTTTGAAAATAAAAATAATTTATGGGATTTCATTTTTCTTTTAAATTATAGTTTTAATTTTCCCTTTCATTAATTACTTCAATAAATCATGATTTATTTATAAATTCATTTCCAAAATGGTTCTATATAATGTATGAATTTAAGGAGGGTTTTTGTAGACATTTAATATGTTCTTCTTAAAAACTCATATATTATATCTTTTTTTTATTTGAAGTTCATTTTCATGAGTTTTCATCAAATAAAATTACATTTGTTGAAATTAATTCCATTTATATATTGATTTGAAATGTTAATGTTTTCGAAATATGAGGGAAAATATTGAAAAGAAGTTTGATCAAAGAGAAAAAAATTTATTATTAATTATGTAAGTTATAAATTTATTTATTTATAATATGATTCATAGGAATTATTGATGAAATAGATAATGGTGAGTGAAGTCAAGCCCTTATGGTACTATATAAACTATGTGATGAACCATATGTTGTATCCCTCTAGTGAATTTTTTATTGATAACAAATTAACTTGGATATAATCTACTCATATAAAGTTAGAATTATTTAGTTGGGTGATTTAATTATCTATTACAATATTAGAATTATGAAATTATTTAATTAACTTAAGATATGAATTTGGAATTATTTGGGTAGGTGATTCAGCCAATAAATATTGTGGAATATATTTTCTAAATATATTATGATGAGTTTTCAATTATTACAAAAAGTTTAAGTGAAAATATTTTGATTTTAGGAAAATAAGTTTGTTTTTTGTGGAAAAGGGACTATTAATCCTTACATGGGTAAAGGTTTTTTTTAGAAAACTACACAGTATTATGTAAATTAAATGATATTTGTTTCAAACAATTAGGTTTTACTTTGGGATTTTCATTTCTATTCTATAAAAGTTTCAAAAAAAGTCCATTATGATATTTTATGAAATTAATTTATAAATGTTATTTGGGTGAAAAATTTATTTCATGATTAAATGAATGTTTTATAAAAAAAATTAAAATATTTTAATAGTTATAATGGACACTTGATTAAATATTTTCCTTGATTTTACAAAGATTTAACATATCCATTTCCGTTAAAGTCCCCTTATTAATATTTTTGGTTATCACGGCAATTTTTTTTAAAAAGGTCAAAGTGATAGAAAAGAGTTGGATAGATTTTGATGGATTTGAGGTATAACTCTATGTGGTGAAAATATTTGATTATGAGAGTATTAATTTTAGAGATAATTCCTCTATAAAGAAAAAATATGGGTTTTTATATATATTAGTATTCTGGATTATCTTTAGATATGAACCTAAAAAAGGTATTGGGAGTGTGGGGAATCAATGAAAATTAATAATATTTTAAATGTAATGGTTAGGTTTGGGTCACATGACATTAGTTTCTAATCGAGTATGTAAATATTTTCTTCAAAAATAGATCTGGTATTATGGGTATAAGGTTGTCACAAACTACATATTTATCTTTGCCTCACCACTATAATAATATAGGTATCTAAGTATAAAATTTCTCAGGTTAAGTAACTTATCTAACCACATTTATAGTGATTCAATACGGAACATAAAACCCTGTTATACAAGAGACATACATCCTGACACTCAAGGTGGAATAATTTGTGGGTCATCCAATACAAAAAAAATCATTTTTTGACTCTTGATAATACATTTTATATTTATATGAATCCAACCAATTCTAACCTCAAATTTTCAAGACAACCTCCTTTAATAATTGTGTTTAAGGATTTATTGAGTCCTCTATCCATTTAACCTTGAATGTGATCCATCTTGGTGTTGTATACCTCAAATGTGCTACCTCATATGTCAGAGGGTACTGACTAATGGTGAGAGTCCATGTGTAATGTGGTGTGACTATAGCCACATAGGTTCAGATAGCCATAAATCTCATTATATGTAATAAAAATAGTATTCATCACATGAAAAAAGTAGAAGAAAATATATCAAATCGGAATTCCATGCACAATAATAATATATATTTTACAACAACATGAAAAGTTGAATGTCATGTAGTATACAAAATATAAACAAGCCCACCAATGGAATGATTATTTAAAAAACACATGTTTATACCAAAAATATAGAATTTAAAAAAAATAACCCTAAAAAAATTATTTGATCCAACTTCCATACCATACCATCATCATGGATTGATCGCATGTAAAATAATTCAAATTCATTAATTAACCATAATGGATAAATTATTTTTTGATCAACCATATGAACTATTCCAAAAAAACATAGAAAATATTTTATAAGTGTAAAATCAACTTCACATTATGAGTGAATGACCATGAGGGTAACTATCAACTACATGATGATAGTAAGTTGATTGTTCTAGTTAGACAAGTGACTATTCTAGAAAGAGTCCAAAAAATTCTAAAAATTTAAGCTACCACATGAGCAGGTCATATTGATTACATGAAGAAGCATCAATAAAATGTAGTTTTTATAAACCATTAATGAAATTCATTAAATTTCTGGATTTGGTACATGATAACCCTTACACTAGAAGAAATTATGAACTGACACCATGTTCAAATATGAGGACCATCCATGGCAGTGGCAGACTGCAAGACCCAGAAAACCAGTCTCTAGTCTGAATCACTTACCAGGATCGATCCTGAGGGTTAACTTATAATTCCTAAGTTTAAGATGATAATATTTTTGAATTTAATGAAATTTTTAGATCATTAACTAATTTTCAATCCAAGGATATATTTATTATTAATTATAATTTTTTATATATAGAGGATTATTTTATGAATACGATGAATCCTTATGCGTACAATGGTTGTGATTCTTGAACTATTTCTTACATTTCACAGTTTTTCCATAATACTCTGGTTTCTATAAAAGATTGGAAAAACTAAAATTAGGGTCGAATAAACACTCTATATACCAATTAAAATTATAGATGATCATAAAATGAGAATATAGCTTTACTGATCAACCAAACGTTATAAGAGAATAATTGCATCATATTTCCAATTTTTCTTCTCTCTATATATTTTTAAATTTACTTTTATGTTGTTTCTTTGTTTTCTAAAAAAATAATTATCATATAATCCTTATATATAATTTATAATATTATTATACTCCTTCTTTTCTAAATTTACTTTTATTCTTCCATGATTAATTGTTGAAGAGTCTTAGTAATAATCATGGTCTACTGATGTGTAGTTGTCCACTTGTAACCCAATATTGTTCATAAATCTATATACCTAATCTTGGATGAGGATAATTTTATTTAAAATAAAATTTCTTAAAAGTGGGTTTCTATAATGTGGAATAGAATAAGATTTAGATTGTAACTAAAATGCTTGTTTTTTAATATCAATATGTGTTTTATATTAATTCTTTTCACTTTTTAAATCAAATTTACACATAAAATATTTTATTCATTCAATTTTTTCACTTGGATTTTTTAAATTATATTTACCATAGAAAACATTGACAATAATTTATCTATGATATATATATATATATTATTGTGAGTATAATGATTTAAAAAAGTTAAATTGAGTTCATTTATTTCAATGTGTATTGATCAGTACCTTTCATAATGTATTTTAAATATTAGATTTATATATACATGCTATATTCTTTAACGTTTCCTTTTATAAATTGAGGTGATTTTAATTTAATTTTAAAAAATATAAATATTTATTTCAAGCTCAATTCACCCCCCTGCTTGGGAATTATTCTTGGACCAAAATTTGATATTAGTGAATATTTTTATTGGATCTATGTTTTTACTTATTTACTATCATAATAAAATTATAATTTAATCAAGTAATAATAGAAGGACCTTAATTTTTTTATGTGTATATTACTTATTCTACACTTAAAGGGAAGTATACCAACCAACCGCCTTTATTTAATTGTCAAATTTATTCTCAATTAGAGATTATAGTTAAAATTTATCCTCAAATCACGGGATTTAATATTTGGGGTAAACCTATGATAAACCTGGAAAACCAAAAATACAAATGAGTTATTTCATTGATGAAACTAAATATATATATTATTATAATTGAAAATATATTAATTTATTATTCTAGACTTCAGGTGAAGTTTAATTAAAGACTATATCTGTAAGTGATATTTTGTATAAAATCTAGAATACCCTAGTTTTGACTTATTAAGACACATAAAATGTTATATAAATTCCTTTGAATACATATAAAACCAAATATGATTCTTTTAAAATGAAACCAAATGAATCTATTTTTTAAATTTAAATAAGTATTAATTAGGTCATTAATATAATGATTTCACTTAGATATCTTATGTGTGAAAACAATTATATGCTAATAATCCAAAAAATTCTACCTAATTGATAAGGAAGCACAATAGATTACATTAAATAATTATGTGACATCAAGAGCCTGAAAGTCAATGAGATTATTGGAAAAATAATTTTCTATAAATAATCATGTAAATGAGAAGATAATAATTTTGAACCAAATAAGAAATCTATATAATTCAATATATATGATTCTAAATTAAATTAATTGATCAAGGATTAAAATAAATTTGAATTGAATCAGGAACAAAAAATGATGAATATATGGCTCACATAAGAAGATAATTTATGAAAATAAAGAAAAAGAAAAAAATCCTAAGATCAAATATAAAGGAAAATATGATGAAAATGAAATTTCAAAAATGACTATCCTTGAGGATAAATATATTTTTAAGATCCAAAATGGGAAGGCCAAATAAAGATTTACTTCCTTAAAAAAATGTCAGAAAATAAATATGATAACAATGGAATCAAATAAAATAAGTAAGTCAAGGAAACATTGAGTTATTTTAATGATATATTTCTTGATTTTAACAAATATGATGCTTGGGAACCATCCAATCTATGTTTAATGGCCACTTAATCGATGTTAATAGCTAATAATACTAATTTATTCTTTCTGGAACTGATTTTCAAGGTGACTCTAAAATGACTAGTGAAGAATTAGAATATTACTACTATATAATTGAAGAAAATATAAATGAAATTAAATATAAATATAAATATATAAAAAGGAATCATACTTTATTTTCTACTACTAAAATTGATCATTATTTTGGAAAAATATAAATTTTAATATATTAAAATAGAAAATATATTTGATATTGAAAAATAAAAAAAAATTGAAATTATCTAGAGAAATTTAATAATGGAAAAGATAATTTTAACATAATGTTGCGTAATCAAAAATCACCTAAACCTAGAACTAGTATATGATTTTTGTTCTAAATAGTAAATGAAGGTTTACAAAATTTTTATTTTCATATTTTGAAAAATAAAACTCTAATTTAAAATAATAAAGATATTTTATATGTGGAACAATATCTCATCATTTTAGAATTAAGAAGGCATTTTTCTCAAAAAAAAAATTACCATTTGTAATCCAATGAAACAAATCTGGATACTGAAATATTTATTTAGTAGCTTTTCAAGACCCAAGAATGTGTGGGTAGAATTTTTTTTTGAATAACATCATTTTTGTAGTATTCATGGAGATTTATAGTAAAATAATATGGAATCTAGAGAATGTATTTTCATGAAATATGATTGGTGATTACTCTTACTTAAAGAATCTAGTGAATTATAATGGTAGATATATCACATTTTGTGATAGTGATAAAGGAAAAATATTTTTTTATGGATAAATCACTAACTTTGAAACTATTATAATTTAGAAAGTTTTATTTGGTTATGGTTTAAAGTATAACCATCTTAGAATTTATCAATATTGAGTTGATCGTTATCATATTAAATTTTATAAATTATTCTTTTACGCTTTTTTATTATAAACATGATTTAGTTTGAACTACTTTGAGAAATTATAACGTTGATGTTGTAAATTTACATTATTTGTTTTCTCAAAATATTTCTTAATTAAGTGTTTTTAATAAAGAATCTTGGTTGTGGTATAGAAACTATATCATTTCAGTTTGGAATCATTTAGGAAGATAAATAGAAAATTATGGGTTAATGATCTACCCAAACTAGAATTCCCAAATGATAAAGTGAGAATCCCTATCTTGAGGGAAGGAAACATAAAAATTATTTCCAATCAAAGAAATATATTTATACCAATCAAACACTAGAATTGGTTACCATATATTTAGTTTGACGTTATATTTTTTCTTTTAAAGGTTGAAATAAAAATACTTATGCCATTATTGATGAATTTTTAATATTCGCATGGTTGTTTTCCTTATCACAAAAGAGTGTTGCTTCTCTCTATTTTGAAAAGTGTGGAATCATCATGAGAAAAATAGTAGACTTACCATTATGAATTTGACAAGTGATCATCACTATGCATTTTAGAATCAATACATTAAGACTTTATTCTCAAACCATGGCTATAAAAACCATTTCTATGCACCTCAATCAACTCAATAAAATGGGGTTTCTAAAAGGAGAAACATAATGCTCTATGAAATTTCCCAAAACATTATTATTGAGTATTTTACATGTTTGTTTTTTGGAATAAGTTATTAATACATATTTTTATGTAATTAATAGGGTTTTAATATAGAAACTCTTAAATAAGTATCCTTATGATGTGTAATTATAGAAAACCAAAGGATAATTAATTTAATGTTTTTGTCTATAAAGTTTATGTTCTTAATAAAATAGAGAATCTTGAGAGAAAAAACACCAAATATTGATGAAGGAATTTTATATGTTCTTCAAAATATATAAAATCATATATATTTTTTATTTGTTTCATAAACAAGTGAGGGAAATGGATCTTTTATTAAAAGGAAGTGAAAACTAACAATAATATGAAATTTGAAACCATACATTTATCTTCATGAAACAAAGACAATAGCTCATTAGGGATTGTACCAGAAGAGATTCAAGCCACCTCCTGCACATGTTTGTTAGCATGTGTGCCCATTATAGAGTTTCCTTTGCGGTAGACATGCATAATTATGTAATTTATTGATGAGATCTTGAAAATACATTAGTTCCATTTTGTGATCAATTTCCACAAAATATGGACTTTCCCATTCTTGATGGCTTAGAAAATAGTTATGGAATAACACTCAAACTAGATGTTGTTCATGTTATATTTATGAGAAAAGTCAACATCATTTATGATGAATGTCATTTTTTCTTCCAAATAATATTCAAAGACATATGGACCATACTCTAAACCAACAATTTCTCCAAATAAATCTTAATAAAGAAAGACAAACTCTATTGATCCTGGGTTCCCTTTTAAAGCCCTGTCTGAATTCATTTAATATAGTTGTCAAAGGGAGGTGTCCAACATACCTAAAATTCATAGAAGGGGGGATCCATGAACATTTAGATTCCTCAAAATAAATAAATCATGCACCGAGTTATTTCAACAAGAAGAGCTCAATGAGTAAGCATGATGAACTATAAACTGATCTTCAGCTGCTGCAGCTTTAAGATTGAGATATATCTACTCATGAAGAGCCTTTTTGTTCCTTCTATGTATGATATAAACCAGTTAAACACAATATTCTTGTAATATAAACTTGATTTGTTTCGACATGGATATATTAAGAAACAAATGAAAGAACTCACTAATAGTATCAGCCTATAGAGACTGTACCTAAAATAAATCGAAGATGGAATACTATGTTGTTGAAGAAATTTTACAATATAAAAAAAGATAGTCCAGGTATTCATAGTTTTAACTATATAGCATGCATTTAGAGAATAATGAAATTCCAATATTCTGAAAAATAGTCTCAGCTAGGATTTTATTATATTGGACTTTCTAGAGTAGGGTTAACCTGGATGGAGGGATCCATATCTTGTTAATACACCCAATATAATTTTTTAAGACCCAAGGTGAGGTTCTTTTAAAATGTATTTGAGTCAAGTTGTCCCCTTGTAGTCATTTCCCAGATGAGTGTTTCCTATTTTAAGGCCAAATCATAGCATGAAATGATTTGTGTAATTATAGGTAAGATATTGTTTATAATATTATTTTTTAATTTGATAGAGAAATATTGATCCACTATATGTCCCCTACTATTAATCTTGTCCATAAGAGGGAATCTAGTACATTTTTCAGTCCACAATTTTAAAGAGGATTTAATAGTGACCCATAAGCGAGAGTTTTTGAAAAATATTTCAAAGGTTTCCTTGATTCTTATCTAACCTGAGGAGTCCATATAATAAGAGTATCCTACATTTAATTTCTAGAAATATCTGATTCTAGGGAAGGATATATATTCTACGCTGTAATTGAGTAGCTTCAAAATGAATTAATCCTGAAGTGATTGGTTGAATAGGGTGATGTTATTGATACTGATTCCCCCAATATCATAAGACATAAAACACTACTTCCAGTAAACTGTGAGATTCTTTTTTTCTAGTATACTTCCACTCAAAATGAAATTTCTCATCAGGGAATTAATAACATTGATGATTGAGGAAGGACCAAAGTAAACCATAAAGGAGTAGACAAGCATTGAGATGATCACATATTTTACAAGACATTATCTTCTATCTAATTAAAGATATTTTCCTTTCTAGGATGTCAGGATTCATCAATCTTGGATAAGTAAATTTTTGAAATGTGATACCCAAGATTTTCCACAGAACATGGGAAATCCTAGGTAAGATAAAGGCAAGACTCGCTCCCTGATTCCAAGTACATTAATAATGACCATCTTTCAGGTGGTTGGGGTGTTCTTTCCTATTTAGATGAAGGATTTTACCCCACTGGTTTTTTGTCCAGAGACATGATCATAATGGATAAAAGCATTTTTGATGTTCTTGATATAATTTATGCCACCTTGTGTAAAAATGATAATATCTTCAGCAAAGGAAATATGAGAAGGGGTTGTGATACCTCATGTTTCTCTGATCATTTTCAATTCACCCTAATCCACCATGTGAAGGAAGATCCGTTTGAGGTTGTATTCTATAATGGGAAAAATGATAGCCAGGATGGGATCACCTTGCCTCGTCCCTCTTGATCATTTGACATAACCCTCTAGGGATTTATTGACAAGAATAGAAATATGAGTTGACCAATGAAGTGATTTGATCCAATAGAAACAATTTCATTAAACCCTAAAATTTCACTAACCTTGAAGATAAATCTTTAATACATCATGTTATAAGCCTTATTGATGTCAATATTAAGTGTTATTTTACCTCCCCTTGTGGATTTCCTATGAATTTTAACACATTCCAAGGCAGAAATCAAACAATCATGAATATTTATTATATGAAAAAATGAAAATTAATTCCATGAAATGATATTTTTAGAGATGTGAGAAATTATAATGGATGTTAAGTGTCCACTTTTTAATGGTTATATTACGGAGGATGTTTTTCTTGATCAAACACCAATTTTTTCAAATCCCCATTTTCCATTTTTTTGATCTTTTAAAAGCACATTATTGTTAAAAAATTCCTCAAATAGCTTGGTACAATAGAATAATAGCTTTATTAATTTCAAATAATATTTAAAATTTTATATATGATCCTACCCTATTTATGAAAATAATTTTAAAAGTTTTTTTAAAAAATCTATGTTGATGATATTATATTTGTCTTGTCTAAAAATCATTGTGTATTGAATTTTTTAAACTAATGAAAAATGATTTTGAAAAGAGTATAATGTTTGGGTTAAGGTTTTTATTGGGTTTAAGATTTTCTAAAACTAATATGTAATTATTTTACATCAAATAAAATATATAAGATATATTTTGAAATGTTTTTGGATTTTATTTTACATAAGGTCCTGATACTTCCCTTAGTACTACCTATAATCAAGTCCTAGATGAAATTGGGAAACAAGTGAAGTGAGTTGTTTATAAATGTATTATTAGAATATTAATTTACAAAACTTACAGAAGATAAAATATTATATTTATTGTGCTTATGTGTACACACTTCTTAAAAAATCCCTAGAATCCGGTTAAAATTTTTTTAATATTTTTTAAATACCAAAATAATACAACTAATCCTGGTTTTTTCTCTTATATGGGACATGTATTTGAATTAGTTAATTATTCTAATGTTTTTTTGGGTGGATTTACGTTATATATATAAATCACCAATAAAATATGTGATTTTTTGGAAAGTCACTATTATCGTGGTGTTATAAGAAATAGAATTGAGTTTCATTTTCTACTATTCAAGATATTATATAACTGCAGTTAGTTCTTTTGAATATTTTCTATTGATAATACACACTCTAATAGACTATGAGTATCAATTCAAATTTTTACCTATAAATTCTGATAATACAAGTGTACTAAACATTTTAGAAAATAATAGCTTACCTTATAATAAAAAACATGTTGATATAAAACATTAATTTTTAACAAAAATATTTTAAAAGGTTGATATCACTCTTTAATTCATTAGGATTGCACCAAAACATGCTAATAATTTTGTAAGTCATTTCAATATAGATATACATAAATATATACTATATGAATTAGGATTATTATATACTATTAATTGATATTTTATGTTTAGCCTTAAAACTATGGTAATTTAGACACAATGTTAATAAGTGGAAATAAGGCCAAAGCTAGTGTGAGGAGTACTCATGTAGTAGGTTAAGATACTATGATTTTCCAAGATAACTTTAAGATTAGTCATTTGGTAGGTCAACCTAGCATTAGTCTCTTTAAGTAATTAATAGATGTTTATATAGTTTTTCAATATATCACAACTAACTCGGTAAATGATTTAAATTTAACATAGTGTTCTATTTTGTTTTTTTCTCCTCATTTATTTTATTTATTTACCTTCAAGCCTTAAATTATTTTAAAATTTCATAATTCAAAATAAAATTTTATTCTATAGAAAAATTATACTCAAATTACCCTTTTCTATATTTATTTTTCAAACCCATAACTTTTGATCTTCTTGAACCACTCTTTAAAGATTCTGAGAGGTAAAATAGTTTTATATCTCACACCTTCTAAAGCACATCCTCGTGAAAAGAAAGGAAAAATTGGCTCGTCTACGTCTCTTAATCCCCACAACTCTTAGATTTCTAATATAATTGTAATTATGGAGAAATCAGTAGATTTATAATGGATAAAATTGAGAAAATCATTTCTTTGGAATGAAATTTAGAAAAACGTATGGTGTGAATTGTTTAGAAATAATGGATAACCTTTTTATATGATAATGGTTATGGTTTTTTATTTGAAAACCAACATTGAGGTTGGTGAGAAGAATTATATCATCTGAACCTTGGTGTTTGATGAAGAATTATTTTTTTCTTCAATGATGTGGGGAAATTTTCTTTCATTCCTCATGTTGGTGAATTTAAATTTTTATAAACCTATTATCCTTTTGTTCTTTATTTTTTATTTTAAATTTAAGATGACTCTTAAGGAGCTGATTGGAGATAGAAACCCGAGGAGAGATAATTCCATTGATCTAGATGGAGAATATAGACTGATGATAATGTTCATTTAGTATCACGTATAACTATTGAAAAGTTATTTTTTGTATTATGGGGCACACATATTTATTATTAGAATATTTTATGAACATCTACATGAAAAATGTTTTTCCAATATTTTTTATGAATCACATAGAAAATTTTAAAATAACTCATCTATGTTTAACTCCATTTTACATCCAAAGTTACTATCTATTTTTTTGAATAAAAAAGACTCATTCCTCAAGGGGAGGAAAAGAGTATATAATATCCAGGTTGTAAAAATGAGTTTGAATTTCTAGTAGAAATTTGTTCTTTGGATTTTTTTGTTAGGAAATTATAAGAACTGAGGTTTAGTTGATAATATTGTTGGTTTCCACGTCTCTAACAAGATTTTTCTAGATGAATAATCAAGGTCGGAAGGTGGTGGATGTAGCAACCCAGGAATTTATGAATAAATTTAAGATAGAATGACCAAAACCCTAAGTCTCTATAAAAAACACAATGTTATAACCAATCCAATGAACATAATTTTCCATCATCTGTGATTTGAATTTCAAAAAACTAACATGTACAGTTGTGGTAAGTATGATATTTTTAGTCGAATAGGATCCAATTAAAATTGTGGTGAATAGTAAAATACCCTTATAAATAGTAACTTATCATTGTAAATAGTAATGTATCATTATGAATAAGATCCTCACCCATTTTAGTATAAATAAAATTTAGGCACTATATAAATGAGAGTGAATATTTGAAAATTTTAATAATTAATTTTTGATATTTTTTAGAGTAATAAATATTTAATTAAAATTTTAAATTAATAAATTTATTTAAAATTAAATTCATTTTCATAAAATGTATTCCTAAATAAATATTTTGATTTACTATGATTTTAGGATAATTTTATGATACCTTAGTTAATTTTTGAAAGTTTTATAGAATTGTTTTAATTTTAAAATCTATATTATTCAAGTAAATAATGATTTTATTTAAAAATTAAATTTTAGAAATTTATAAAAAAATTTGATAATGGGGAGTTAATTATTTAAATCTTATCACTAAAAAAACGTTAGGGTTTATTTTTGGTATTTTTTTAAAATACTTCATTTTGTAGTGAATAATAAAATATGGTAATTTATGGTATAAATACATTATAAAAAAAATACACTGTTCCATGAGTAAAAAATGATGTAAGAACACTTTTTTTGAACCCAAATTCACATATTAATATTTTTGGACATTATAAATAATACTATTTCTTTTCATGAGAAAAATAATAAAATAATGAAGAAGATATTCAAAAATCACACCTCTCCTCCACTATAGAAACCACACCTTACTCCCTATTCTATTCACTCTTATAAGCCTTGATGCTTCCCATAGTACTGCCTAAATATGATTCCCTACTCCCTCCCCATGTCTAGGATTCATTGGTATTTCTTAAAGGTAAAATCGTTTCTCTTAAAGAGGTTCTCTAGGATGTAATTTCTTGATCTAAATCATCTTCTTTTTACGTTTAGTTTCATTTCAGTTTATCTTATTTTATTATTCTCTCCTAACCTCTTCTATCTAATTGATAATCATAACTCTAGTATCATCAATATTATATAATTACATCTTGTTAATGTAATCACCATTATCATTTTCCTTACTCTACCTCTTTTATTTTATAAATGAAATCATTATCTCGGAGGTGCCAATTTACAACTTTCATGGATGACGATGTTTCATTCTTCAAATATTTTTTCAAATATGTTCATGAGACAATTTAAATGGTTTATAAAGATTTTATAATCTATAATATAACCATTTTTATGTTCTATAAGTACAATATTTACATAATACTAAATGATAAAACAAAATGAGTTTATTACGATCAATAGTCGCCATAATCATCTAAATGATTATCATGAAATATATTATCAAATAATTCATCTTTATATAATGAAACCAAATGATATATATAATGATTTACACATATGTATTCTCAATAAAAAAAATAAAATTCTAAAACTGGGGAATTACACCAATTTTAAATGAACTCCATTTCTTATAATCAAGAAAACTGATGATGAAATCAATGAAACAAACACTCCATAATGACAGAATTTAATCACATGACTTATCAATAAGACCAAAAATAACTTAATAAATATATAATGAATCAAATACATGTATATAATTTAATTAATTAATAAATTAATGGGTTTAATTTTATTATCAAGGAATTAATGGTCAATTGAAGAGAATGTTCGGACATAAGGTAAGGGTTTTCTACCCAAACCTCCATTTTATTTCAGGTTAATCTTATTATCTACATACCTAAAAAAGTTATTAATTATTCTTATTTACTCCTCATAAATTTTTGTTTGTTTTTTTATATGTTTACCAATCATAATACATCTTTATTATATGGGTAGTTATATGTTTTAAAAGGATCTTTCTAAAATTCTTCCTAATAAACAAGCTTATTTTAAAGGAACTTCTCAAATTATTACCTATATTCAAATGAACTCTATAATCTATTTGTATCCATCATTATATTTCTAAAATAACTTTTTTTAATAAAAAATAAATACATTAATTAACATCTGATTTTTTTCAAATATTTTTCCAAAAGAACTCTTGTTTTCAAAGTAAACGAGTATTTGTCTTAAGAATTACTCAATGATTTTATATATGTATTTTCGTCTATTTAAACACTCTTGTTGATTCATATGTTTAATTTGAATTAAAATTTATGGATATAATATACCATATTTTATTCAATAGTTTATTATTATATTGACTGTGTATGTGATGTCTTAATACCATTCACCATATTACTCTGAATTTTTAGTGTTTTTATTTAATGATTGGGGAATGTTATTTACATTTCATTTATTAGTTTTAATATGAATGTATATTTTGTTTATTTTTATCCCCATTAATATGAGGAATGCATTAGAATTATTACGTGATGGGTGGGACCTTTTATATATCCCCTTGATGCATTGGTAGGTCTCATGAGAAAAACTAATTTAGTTTTTTACCCATTTATGTATGGTATTGGCATGATGCCTTGACTGAATTGTTATGATTTCTGTTGTTATTAATTTTTACATTATGAAACTAGATATTGATAGTGCATTTTATTATTATACTAGTATAATATCCATGGTTATGTGTCATGGAATTATTAAATCTATTTTTATTTATCCCATATTATGCTTAAGTTCATTTTTTAAGGCATGTATTATTAGTTATTCACCATGCTTAGTGTATATGGTCATAATTACTTCCATTGTATTATTTACCCTTACTAAGAATCTAATATCACCCCTTTCTTATGTTTTATATTTCCCCGGGATGTGAATGAGTGTATTATGAATGACATTCAAGGATAATCATGGAGTTATTGGAGTTACTAATGGATCCACTATATAGTATTTCATTTAATGTTTTAATAATGAACTTATGTGTGTATCTGGTTTTCCAAAACATATAAACTATTTGTCCCTTTGGAAAAAAAATCTTATAATCATTCCAATGAAATAAAATAGTGCATTGTATCTAGGAAATTGGGTTTAGGGTGTTATAGTTTGAATCTAAGGAAGTTAAACATAAAACATGAAAACTATATTTAGAAAATATAGATTTGGTAAAACCCCTAAAATAGACTTTGAGGATAAATATACATAAACATCCTAAAATTTTGGTAAGGAATAGATTTTGGGGATCATCCTAGAAAATACATCCATGTCTGGATACTACAACTGGACTTGGTTCTGGAATAGATTTACCAAAGAGTAACAAATCCATCATGGTGTTTCAGGCTTCACATGGGGTAACCTGGTACACAACAATGAGCCTTACTGTGCACCTAGTTTTTAAATCTAGAGTTATATTCTTAAGATAATTTATACCTTCTTTACAAGACATTATAATGTATTTAAAAGTAAATTTTTCCTAAAAAACCGTATTTGTGATTTTGGGATTAGCTATGCATATGATTTCAATTTATGTTAAGTATTATTGTATTTGATATTGTGAAATATGATTCATAAACTAATCTAGTGTATTCCATCTTTTATAAATGGAACCTAGTGCACGAAATGTAAACTGCATGAATGCGTGCATCTAATGTTGGGATTTCCCCCATATGAAAGATAATGATGTTGGTTTTGGAACATTGACTGCTGGTGAGAAACATATAAATATATTTGGATAGGTGACTCAGATTATGAACAATAACTATACATGTCTGGAGCACTCTGAATCCTAACATTTGGGATCAATTCTAGGCTTCTTTATAAGAAAACACCCTTTATCAATTAGTGAGACTAAAAACCCATTCATAGAAACGAAGTGGATAAGTTCCTTATAGAAGATATTCCTCACCATGGGAAGTAATGAAATGGAGACGGATTCCATGGAAGTTTATCTTCTATCAGGAGATGATGATCGACGGTGTTCACTAATTCAAAACACAAAGAAGGATTAAGATATTGAAAATAATGAATGGATGAATTTTAAGGAAATATTCATAGAAAAATGATTTCATCATGAACAACATGTGTATATAGAAAGGAGGTTTCTAAATTAGAGGAAGAAATAGGATGAAAAAATTTCAATGTATGAAGCGAACTTCCAAAGGTTATCAGGGAATGTCACAGACTACATACGTAATCCACGGAAAATTATTTATTGACTATTTGATAGTATAAAACCATTCCTATTAAGGGAACTAGTCTCCTAATGTATCTCATCATATGAAGATATAGTATCATGTGCTATCAAGATAGAAAAATAATTCTCTATGTCTTACGAATTTAAGGGAATATAATAGAAGAAGTGGGCTTCTACACACTTTGGAAAAGGAAATAAGAAAAAGGGTAAGAAGGGAATAATTGATTTTCCATCTGGGGATAATTGTTGCATGAAACACCCTAGTACATTCCTAAAGAGTATGGGTGTTGGTTACAAATATGGAGGAAAATACCACCAATCTAGTGATGGTATGGGAAAGAAAAAAAATCCACTAATGATCAGTTCTACAATTTCAATGTGGTGTAAAATTATGAAAATGATTTTTTAATAATCAAGGAAACATTCCCCATAATGTCCAGCGGAGTGGGGCTAAGCCTATATGATCATAGTTGCTGATGTTGAAGTTCCAAATGATGTGGTGGTAGGTGCTTTAATTGTTTCATCAAACTTAGCCAGTGATTTATTTGATTTTGGATCATCACAATATTTTATATCATCCCAGCTTTCAATGACAATTATACATTTAAAACATTATTTAATAAAGGGGTTTTAGTCAAAACACCAAAGGGAAGTATCATTGCCACAAAGATGTTTCAATTAGTCCCCCTTATAATACATAAACATTATTTAATTTATGACCAAATAATCATACCCATTTTTTACTATGATGTAATTCTTGTTATGAAATGTCTTTCAAGTAATGATTTGAAAATATACTTCCTGAATAAGGGAGTTAGAATTTTTGAGAATGATATAGAATCCCTTATCTTCAGAGTATAAATTTCATCATCTAATTCTTATATAGATCCACCCCTAGTAGCTCTACTAAATTCAACTATTATGGTGGATTAGAACTCAATATCTCTAAGTGAAGAAAGGAATATTACAATTTAGGATTTACCTATTGTGCAATAATACGTTGATGTGCTTCTAGATGATTTACCTGGGCATCCTCTGGAGCCAGAAGATGAGTTCACTATTGACTTAATTCCCAGTTCAAGACCTATGTCAAAGACTCTTTATATAATGGAAAATTTAGTGTTAGTATAACTAAATAAACAACTAGATAAATTTAGTGATTTCTCAATGGGGATCCCATGTTCTTTTCATCAAGAAGATGGTTGAATCTATGAGGTTGTGCATTGACTACAAAGAGATCATTGTTGTTACAATAAAGAACAATTATACTCTTCCCCATATTGATGATTTATTTGATCAACTTCATATTCCCCAATATATTTCAAATATTTAACTTTGATATGGATATTATCAGGTTCATGTGAGAACGGAAGATATTCCAAATATAGCATTTCAAACTAGTTATGGGAATTACGAATTTATAACAATGCCTTTTGAACTTACTAATGTAACCTCTATTTTTGGAGATCTAATGAATAGTTTTTCCAAAGAATACCTTTATGGCCTTATTGTGGTATTTGTTTATGATGTCTTTTTATACTCTAAAATCTATGAATACCATGATATTCACATGTGAATTATTCAGGAAACTCATATAAGAACTAAATTGTATGGGAAGTCCAGAAATTGTGAATTTTGGCTACAATCAATATCTTCTCTTGTCCATATTATTTCTAAGGATATAATATTATTTAATCCTACAAAGAGAAATGTGACTCCACAATGTCTTACTCCAATGAACATAACTGAGTTACGTAGTTTTATTGGTTTAGTAGGTTATTATCGGTGTTTTCTTGAGAACATCACCCGATTATCCTATAAGAACCTGGTTCTTATTCTTGAGGTACGAGTTTATTCTTTTCCCTTTTCCTTAATTGTTTTTGAGAAAATAAGGAAAATTGGTTAAAATCCCAAATTTTGTGGGTACACGCTGTGTACATTTCCACACGCCGTGTACTTCGGCCATGTGGGATAAGTATATAGAGCGTGAAGGCCTATCAGTGATGTAGGGTGTAAAAAATAACTACACACCATGTACTTAGTATATACAGGTCGTGTATTCAGTTGTAAGGTAAATAGTAAGGCAGTGGGAGTAGCCGCTAGCGGAGCAACAGTACACGCCATGTAGTCAAAATTACACGTTGTGTACTCTTGTCGATAGATGAATAGTGTGGCATTGAAAAGTGGTCGTTGAAGGAAAAGTTAAAAAATGAAAAGTGCATGTTGTGTTCTTGAGAGTACACACTGTGTAGTTTGTTTTTTTAAATTAAATTGGGTAGTAGCGTCCTCTTTCAATAGAGGAATCTTAGAACATTGGGAAGAGTGCGGGAGAATGGGTCGAACCTTGGAATAGCTCCCAACCGCACACCAAAAGTCATATTCCTTCGCTGACGGTCTCGATTTAACCGTCCGAGTTAGTTTTTCATTCTTCTATAATCCTTCTTTGCAATTCTTTCCCGAGGGGATGTTATTTGGGTTTGAACGCGTTTTTGTTTTTCCCAAATCTACATCGTTCTTAGACGTTTTGGAAGTCACCATTCATGTATATTGATCAGAGGATATCATGGTAGGTGGTCCGGTGTTTTATTCCAACTGCTGAGTGTTTTTGGGTCCCGTTGTGCTACGCGCCCATCTTTGGGATGTCTTATGGCTGAGGACATGACTGATTAAATACCTATAATTTCATAGGTAATTTATTGAATATGTGTAACTACTGTTTGGGATCATTTCATGGATCCAGGGCCACCTCGTGGGTGCATTTCCCTTGTTTAGACTTTTGGCCATGTTACCTAAGGGTATGCCAAGGTAGCATGTTTTGGGTTTTCTTGAGAGGAAACATATTTATTACTAGATTAGCCTGAGGGTAGTGTTTTTCTTCGCCTGAGGGTAGTATTTTTGTTTATCATGAGGTCAAGGTATTGATTCGCCTGAGGGAAATGTTCTTATGCCTGAGGGAAGTAGCTTATGTGCCTAAGGGAAATATTTTGTATGCCTGAGGGCAATATTAGTTATGCCATGAGGAAATCACCTGAGGATTTCGATTCTGATTACCTGAGGGTAAGGTTTTTCATGTCTGAGGACTCTATTTACTTTGAATATTCATTGTGGTGATTTCTTTTGTTATACCTTCCAAGATAAAGCACAGTCTTATTATTGTTTTACATTCTACTTGTTAGATAGCCTGTTGTGGTTTTTTATGCGACACTGAATGGGGGATTTTTGGCTAAGGCTGAGTATCAAAAACTTATAATTCAATTATGTTAAATTTTTAAATAATAATTAAATATAAAAGAAACTGGTAGGCATTGCTGCTTTTGAGTACTTCTTAGTTTACTACATTTCATTATTTCACACTCCTATTTCACATTTTCACTAATAGTTGGGCACATACAATTGGTGGTTGCCTAATGGGATTTATTTCTCACACCCTATTTGGGTCATGTCTTGGGATCAAACTGATTATATTTATGAAGGTTTTGATATAGGTATTAGTCCCTATACAGGTACTTGATTGTTGTAGAGGGGTAGGAGAGCAAGGGACCGAGCTTAGGCTTGCGATGCTGCTGAGTACATTTTTCACTACTTTCTCTTGTTTTGATGTACTTTGTACCTTGTGATGTATTACATTACATTGCATTGTATCCTGTTTTGGCGGCTTTCTTAGATTAGAGGCAAGTTGCATCATTATATATATGACTGTAGATTTTCTTTTACTACAGTTTCATTTTCTATTTTAGTTTTATATTGTCATAGCTTCTGCTTTTGGGTATATTTATATTTTCCACTATGCTACACTTTGAAAAATGAGGGAATAATTTCCCCACTATCAGACCTAGGCCCTCACTGCTAGTCAGCATCCTCTGGCGTTTGGGGAAATGCGCTTTATGTCATGTGACCAACCGGGTTTGGGGCACCCATTGTGTGGCACCCAGATCCGGGATGTTACAAAGTGGTATCAAAGGAGTTATCCTCTTTGACATATTTTCTAGATCCTATAGTCAGGGATATGACAGGATTGGTATTTGGTAATAAGATGTTCCTAGGAGTATCTAACCCTTGTACAGGGAAAATCCAATTTACCTCGTGTTTCAATTTTACTGATTTTTTACTTTACAGTTGATCTGATTTTCAACGTTGGGAGACGTACTTGTGGTGTGCTATTTATATTTTAATACTTGGGTTCTATTTAGATTCATCCTGATGAGATGAGGGTATTAAATCTCATTCATCATTTAGGAACATGTAAGAGTCACATTCCACACATAGTTTCCATTCCATGTAAGTGCATTAGAAATTTCATGTTGTTGTGATAAATGTTGTTCTAGAAAATTCATGTTTTTGTGATAGATTCCTTGATAAAATACATGCTATTTGAAAGTGTATTTTTATGTAAGTCTTTGTGGATGAACTCCAAAATTTGGTTATTGAGGAGTACGGGCCCTCATAAACCATAATTTGGTGGATCACCGACTTGTTTACTTTATTATAACACTTATACGATGCCAAGCTTTGGTTCGTGGGGAGTATGGGCCCTCACGGATTGGAATTTGGAACTTTGGCGTTTATTCAGTGGTTTTTTGGACTCTGGAGTAGTTTCTAAGGACTATTTTCAGGAAACTTAGGCAACAGGGTGTGTGGTTCAATGAACACATTCCATGTACTCTTCTATTCAGGATGAAATGAAAAAAAAATTACGTACACGCCATGTACCCTAAGTACACGTAGTGTAGTCTCCAACCGTTTCATAGGTCGTGTGGGCAGAGACACGGGATGGGGAAGTTATAGAGGGAACATGTTGTGTACCGACTGTATACGTCGTGTCATGTTGACCCTATGTCTGCCCGTGTAACAAACAACACGGACGGAGGAATCTTCATTTATACACGTCGGGTCAATTCCAAACATGAAGTGCAGTGTAACATGGGAATCCAGCCATGTAACTAAGAACATGGGTTGGAATTATCCTTCCTTATACATGCTATGTTCCTATGGGACACGCCGTGTAGTCTTGATCGGTGAAAACCCATGTAGACATAGCCGTGCAGCTGGGGAAACTGGTGGTGTACACGCCACGTGCCGGTGTAACACGTTGTGCAATGTCAGCCGAGTGGTCTGTCGTGTCACTAACTACACGGGTAGTAGGAATTTAAGATGTACATGCCATGTCTATCTAGAACACATCGTGTGGTTTGAGCTGTGTGCCCAGCCGTATCTCGAACAGCACGGGTCGGTGAAGCTCGTCTAGTACACACCATGCCGACCTTATACAAACCGTGTTGTCTCATTCAAAATAGATCTGTGTGGCTAATTCATGAAGAAGGACTTGGGTAGGGAGAGAAAATTCAAGTACATGCTGTGTGTGTGGACAACATGTCATGTGTGTGGAAAACATGTCGTGTGTTTAGGTTGTTACACGACTAGTGCTATCAGAGTACACACCCATGTAAAATACTATAGGGAACACGCCGTGTAGTTATTATACATGTCGTGTCGTCTTGTTTTGTAAAACGCGAGTGCTTTATTTCTCTTGTTCCCTTCTTACACACCTTGTTTTTAGTTCTTCGTGATTTTTATCTACGGCGTATATTTGGCATTGTAGAGTCATGTCACCGAGATAACCACGAGTAGTTCTCTAAGAGAGAGGCAATGACTATACTCCCGAGATGGTAGGCCACGGTCTACCGATGGATCCTACAGCAATTCCAGATGTGGCGCTAGCCGTTATATCGGATTTAGGTGAAGATGCGTTGTTTCATGAAGGGTTCATGTGGTTTATGCAGACCTTCTAGGGAGCACTTCCGGTTACCACATCTATGGTAGAGCTAACACATATATTCCAGTAACAGCATCGGCCTATGTTTTCAGGGGATGGAAGACCACAGGCTACAGAGTCTTGGTTGGGTTTTTTGCAGACTATCTTTGAGTATCTGTAGATTCCTCTAGAGAGGCGGGTCAAGATCGCTACTTATATGTTGCGTGATTCCGCCAAGAGGTGGTGGAATGTTACCACCCATACTGAGAATCATCGAGTCTTGGCGTGGGAAGATTTTCAGGCAGTATTCTTTGACTTTTTATTTCCTAATATGCTAAGGGAAGATCGAGCTTGAGAGTTCATGAATCCAGAGTGGGGAGCCATGTCAGTGATGGACTATTCTACCCGCTTCACCGAGCTACAGTGCTTCGCACATGTTCTGGTGGGTGATGAGACCTTTAGGGATAGACGCTTTGAGGATGATATTTGATATGACATCTGAGCACTAGTGAATGTTTTCAGGTTTCCTATATTTCATGCTATTGTAAACCAAGCACTTATTACTGAGCGGAACCTGTGGGCAGCTAGGGGTGCATGCCAGGGTGGTTCTACACCAGTTTCTGGTACTATTTCTACCGACAAGAGGAAAAGGTAGATGGATTTCTCTCACAGTGGCAGTACTAGCCAGAACAATTCTTCGGATGGCCAGGTAATATGATACCATTGCGATAAGGAAAGGCATAAGAGACCTCAGTGTCCACATGACCCAGTGGAGTGTCAAGCCTGCGGAAAGGTGGGCCATCTCCAGCGTTTTGTAGGACGTTTCCACCAGTGACTAGTGAGAGTGGTTCTGTGCAGACTCCGTGTGGAGGAGCTGGGCCAATAGCTTCTTACTTTTCAGAGAATTGGAACATGTCAGGACGTTCAGGCCGAGGTAGTGGTCATGGATGTGGTAGCCAGACACCAGGAACTCGGTGATAGAAGGGTGGGTCATCTCCGGGTAGCCAGGTTGTGTCGCATGGCCGCAGCACTGGGCAGACATATGCAGTGCAACAAAACCAACAGAAGCAGGATCCCGGACCTTCCACTTTCAGAGGTACTATTCTATTGTTTTTGTTTTGTCTTCAGTACTTTTTGATACTGGCTCTATGCATAGCTTTATATATGTTCCCATTGTGGAGAGCATTGGGATTTGTGTTTCTTCTTCTTCTGATATCATGATGCTAGACACTCTGTTGGGAATTACAATGGTAGGTGTGGGTCTGTGCAAGGAGTTCCCCCTAGAGGTTGGTGGGTGTCACTTTCTGTGGGACCTCTGTGTCTTGGAGATGATGAGCTATAATTTCATTCTCAGGATGGACTGGTTGGTACCCTTTCGAGCCTTTGTAGATTGATATCATCACAGGGTGAGTTTCCCTCTCCAGAGGGCGGGTATTTTCTATAAAAGGGAGAGTGGGATGTCCAAGCGAGCCGAGATAGACCTGAGAATCGTGGGTGAGGTGGAGTGATACCCATATTGTGAGTTTATATCTAGATGACCAAGGAACTTGTCTGAAAGATTTCCCTCTAGTGGTTGATCATTTCAGGTATGTCTTCTTGGGTGAACTTTCTGGTCTTTCTCCTAAGTGAGAGGTGTATTTTTCTATTTAGTTTGTTCCAGGAGTGGCACTAGTGTCCATTCCTCTTTACATGATAGCTACACTAGAGTCATAGGTGATCAAGAGGTAGTTAGCGGAGTCATATACTAAGGGTTTCATTCGACCCATTACTTCTCCTTGGGGTTCGTCTGTTCTATTTGTGAAGAAGGTAGACGGTACCCTCAAACTTTGTGTGGATTATCGGAAGTTGAACCAGTTGACGGTTAAGAACCGATATCCCTTTCCAAGGATTGATGATCTTTTTGATCAACTTTGAGGAGAATAAGTGTTCTTAAAGATTGATGTGAGTTCTAGATATCATCAGTTGCGCATTAGACCATAAGACATACTGGTGACAGACATTTAGAGAAGATATGGTCTATACGAGTACTTGGTCATGCCATTTGGACTCACAAATGCACCAGTAGTTTTTATGGCTCTGATGAATCGTGTGTTCCACCCATATTTGGATTATTGTGTGGTAGTCTTCGTGGAGGATATCTTGGTGTACTCTCACATTCGACACGACCATGCCACCCATCTTGAGATCATACTGGGTGCACCGAGAGAGCATCAGTTATATGCTAAGTTCTCAAAGTGCCACTTTTGGATGGACCAGATACACTTCTTGGGTTATATTACCTCAAAGGAAGGAGTTAAAGTAGACCTATAGAAAGTGAGAGTATTACATTCCTAGGAGAAACCTAAGAATGTATTTGAAACATGGATTTTATTAGGGTTGGATGGATACTACAAGAACTTTATACAGGACTTCTCCCACTTAGAAGCACCATTGACTTGTTTGACTATGAATGGTATGACGTTTTTTTGGTGATAAGCTTACGAGACAGCCTTTAATGAGATGAAGGGATGGTTGACATCTGCACCAGTCCTGATACTTCCAGAGCAAGGTAAGAACTATACAGTTTATTGTGATGCATTAGGTATTGGGCTGGGAGCAGTGTTGATGCAGGGTGATCGAGTAGTTGCGTATGGGTCTCGACAGTTGATTCCACATGAGAGGAATTACCTAACGCATGATCTTGAGTTGGATATAGTTGTTCATGTGGTACGTTGTTGGAGACATTATCTATTGGGAGAGAATATTATATTGTTTAAATACCACAAAATTATTAAATACAACTTTACCCATCGTGACATGAACTTGAGATAGCAATGGTGGGTTGAATAACTTCAGTACTTCGACTTTGAGCTTGCCTATACACCAGGTAAGGGTAACGTAGTTGCCGATGCATGGAGTAGGAGGACTCAGATACAGGTAGTGCAGGATTCCAGTTGTGAGTGGCAGCTTATGGCTTTGTTCTATGAGATGTGTTTGGAGGTGCAAGATAGACAGAGGAGAGCCTATATTTCATCCTTAGTTGTGACTAATACCCTCCTAGATAGACTGAGGTTGAGACACGTATTTGATTCTGAAATCCTATTTCTATGAGAGTTAGTGGCAAGTGAGTACCATTCTCCTAGTTGGACGATGGGAAATGACGAGGTACTTTTTATCCATGGACGAGTGTGGGTTCCAGTGGATATATGCGAGGATTTGATGTGGGAATTTCGTGCTTCATCTTTGGCAGTTTCTCAAGACCCTTCCCCTGGGGCCCGTGTCGTGACTAGCCCAAGCATACCTTCCATAGGCCAGGGGCTGGCAACTAGCACCAAAGGCATAAATCCCTAAACTGGGAAGGCATTGACTTTATAACTGAAAACACACACAATAGAGTACACAACTAAATATAAAACACTAAGCAAAATTGTATAACAATAGAGTGCTAGATGTAAAGGGGCTAGAAAAATAAGCCCAACTGTAAAGTAAAAGTATAACTGAAAAGGAAAATACAACTTAAAGGTGAAAATATGCTCCTGGATCGTCCACCACAGATCCTACCTGAATGGTAGGTACAGATATCCTCCTCAGCACTCCACGCCCGTCAGTCTTCATCAGGTACCGACTCATCGTGAGGTCCACCCCCTGGTACTCTTCAGTCCTCGTACAATCAACCTCGGTCAGCACAGTCTGTCGTCAACATCCAACACAATGAGGTGCAGTCATATCCCGTGCAGGGGTGAGTATATTGATACTTAGTAGGGAACCCAAGACACTCAAGGCCTCACAAAATCCAACAATGATAGACCACAAGGTGTGAAATAAACAGATAACCCCACTTAGGTATATGCCCATACATATACCTATTTTATTTAGTAATCCATCTCAATTATGAGGAAAACACAATGTTACTGACTCAACTCACACAGTTATACAACTTTTGAAGAGAGATAGAGATGATCATATATAGCCACTGAATCTTCTATTCTGTCGAACCCACACAGGATCCAGGAACAGTCGTCAGTGCTGTCGAACCCACACAAGATCCAGGAATAGTAGTCAGTGTTGTTTAACTCACACATGATCTAAGAACAGTCTTCAGTGCACAGCCAGCCACAAGGTTTCGACACGAAGCACGCTTGATTCTGGGAGGGTCCACTCTTCAAGAAAAGTGTTGATATGTCAACTATCATTATGTCCCAAGAAGAATTACTGCAATGGTTCTCCATGTCATAGGGGTCTAATCGCAACAGACGACGCGTGAATCGGACGCTCGGTCTATGATTTATTAGCCTTTTAGTCTCGGGGGCCCGCTTGGATTCATGATCCATCCAACCTGGCCGTATCTCAACTATACCACGAACTCCAGGGGGTATACACAAAGGGACTATCACCCTCCAAGAAAACCAGTGCCACTGACAGTTCTTCAAACGGTCGTCCGGTGCCAAAGATATGGACAAAGAAAGTAAAGGGTCTGTATTGGGCCTGGGTCCGGTCCGACCTGGTCGATCCGACTCTACCCAACCCAGTCTAGGCCGACCCAGTCTGGGTCGACCTGGTCAAACCTATTGTGGCTGGACCAACCCATTGATTGGGCTAGCCTGTTAGGTTCGGCCCGAACTCGGGGCCGGTTCGTGTAACGCCCCGACCCTAGTTACCCAGAGTCGGTGCATTATTACATTACATTGGCATGATCACAATAAAGATCAAGTCTCGAAAGACCAATTAGTTTAGTAGCCTTGTAATAACTAGATACATCCATAAAGTTTTACATTACATCATAAAAAACATCTTGTCTTCATATCCCCTCATACTATCCCTGCAGGTCATTCATAAATTACATCTTCATAATCCTGGGAAAAATAAAACATTGAAAGGGGTGAGATCAGATGCTCAGTAAGGATAACATTATAGCAGAAGCTTTCATAGATAAGAATAAACACTTAAGGCAGTTTATAACTAACACAAAAGCCTTTTAAACTTGAACTTCTGCATAAAATGGGAAAGATAAAATAAAATAATGCCATTTACTTACTCAATGGATATTCTACTAGTCGAACAATCCCATGCAATATCAATAACCACTTTCATAATGATGGAATGCATAATGCCAGACTATCATAACCACATAGCCAAGTCCTCGTGCCAAGACTACAAATAAGATTTTGCCAAGGCCTTGTGCCAAGAAACTAGTTTGTCTCATGAGACCTACCGATGCATCGAGGAGCTATAGCGGGCTCCACCCGTCACTTATTATGTCCAATGCATTCCTCATATGAATAGGTTTAAACATAACATAAACATTCGTATTAATACTAGCATACGAAATGTCAATACTTTTACCACAAACCATGAATGGTATAAAAATAGCACATCCACAGTCAAACATAACTCATTCGATACAATATGGAAGATTGTAGTGTATCACATTAACCTCAATCAAGAATAATGAAGGATGTTGACATAGATGAAAATTATCATCCAAACTATTTGAGAGAAATATCCCCGTTTTCTTGAAAACATTTAAAAGTCACACTATTTTTCAAGAAGCCATTTAAAATAGATTTTTGAATCAAAGTGTCCCATACCACTTTGAAACTTTTAAAAGGAGTTTTAATTTTAAAACTTTAATGTCCATATATATAAATCCTTAAAACAATCTTTAAAACATGGGCATTAATGAGCAAGATTTAGAAGAATAAGTCCTTAAAACATTTTAAAATGGTATTTTAGTTAGAGATTCTAACCAAAAGAGAGACACATGAATACAAATAATTGAGGTAATAAAAACTTTGTAATATCATGAGAATAAAGGGATTCATGATATACTATGTCAAAGTACATTATATACACCATATAAAAGTGATTTGGTGTATAACAACAAAGAAGTCTCAATGGAATGTAAATTGAGATGAATTCTCTTATAAAGACCATATCATTAGGTCAAGGATAAATCAATGACATAATTATGTGTGAAAAATATAAATACACTAAATATGATTGGATATTAAGTGTAAAACAATCAAAGGACATTCACACATAATCTTGTAAAAAAACAACACCAATGAATTGGATGTTTAACTCAACAAATTGAGAATGAGTTAAAATTACTCTTATCAAATTCATATCGATGACTTGAGAAATTATCAATGGAGTGATTATGTGTATCAAAAGTATATCCACAGGAAGGGGAGTGGAAATTATGACATAATCAAATGAATAGTGATTCCACACATAATCTTGGAGTAATATAATCAATGAAATATGCGTAAAGCCGAATGAGTGGAAATTGAAATCTCAAATTCCCTTATCGATTTGGTAACATATGAAACATGAACCCATGAAAGAAGGATCATAAAATGATGATGTAAATAACCATAAATTAAAGTATATTACACAATGAATACAATCATGGGCAGTACACATACACCACATGCAATAAATAAGTGGTGAACAATGGAATTCTCACGGAATTAAAAGTGAGATAAGAAACCCCTTACTTTGTACTTTTTCCTTGGTCGACGGTAGGTTTACCTCCTGTATAATGGTGTAATAATTGTTATTGAATTATAAAAGTATCATTTACTTTAATATGATATCATATATAATCTTTTAACATTGATTTGTTAATAATATCTTAGAATTATTGTCATTTCGGGTGTTAACGGGTTCATTTTACTTTATATTCTTTGTTATGTGATCCATATTCATTATTAATGGGATGTATATTATTAATAACCAGAATGATATCAAGTCCTTAGATACTATTTTTAAATCATCAAATTATAATTATACTTGAATGTATATGATGGAGAATGAATCTCATCGCGTTCGTTGAGACGGCAGTCCATACGTACGCACGAGCGACAATATCATTCTTTTGATATTAAAATAATATATAATTGGATGGTATATCATATATATAGAATCATTATCATTTTATATTTATTTTTTACATGAGTTACACATCATTATTATACCCATCCAAATAATAATATATTGAATAATAATTACACCACGACATGGAGACGGTAAGCCGTACGTACGCACGTATGGTGACATGTTATTCAAAGGATGGATAGAATAATGAATATGGTTGTACCATATTTATAATAAAATCACAGTATATATAAGATACTGGATTTATTATTTTAAAATGGTAAAAACAAATAAAGAAGAAGTGGAAGAAGAAAGGAACTTGAAAAGGGGTGGTGAAAACATTACCTCTTCTTTGGGTTCTTCCTTTTGATTTGATCAAAAGGGCTCATTAGGATGGCTTTATGATCAAAATAATTCCTCTAGGTTTTAGTGAGGGAAGTTTAGAGAGTATTTGGGCAGGGTTTGGCCGAACCAAAAGGCTTTTAAGGTGTGACGAAATGAGAAGGAGGAGTGCCCTTTTATAAGTGGGGTGAGGAGTACCTTTGGAAAAGCTAGAAATATTAATTAATAATATATTCATATTCGGTTTCTAATGGCTCCAAAGGTTATTATTTAAATTTAAAGGTGGGTATGGGTCGAAAACAACTCAACCAATAGAATTTATACAGGTTTGGATCATTTTATTAACCTTATCTTTAAGTATTAACTATTAGTTAATTAGGTTCACTTTTACAATGTCTCTTGGTATTTTTATATTATATTGTTAATAACCTTACTATATACATCCAAGAGACCCCCAAGTGGTCCATTAATGATATACCTATCATGATATAAGTCTTTTGTCCGAACCTTAGATTTTTAGGAATTTAATATCAATTAATATTATAATATTTGTTTTAAAAACTCTTTTATGTCAATTTTGATACTATTCAACAATTGATTTTTTTGAAACACATAACAGAATGATTACTTCGAACAAAGTTAATTAAATCAATCCTAATATGTAATATTATCCTATAAAATTAGTGTAATTCAATAAAAGTCTCATATTATATTTATTTGGATATTTATAATATCAATTATTATAATTTTTCACTATTATGGTAATTACTGCATCACCATTGTGTCATAAATAAATTAACTTTTTTAATGTCTAAAAATTATAAAGAAAATATCATTATGTAGGAACTCTTTTTATATTTATAATGAATATTTATAGTATAAAATACAATATATATAACCCTATGTAACAATTATTTTTCTAAAAGATATATGCTTGTGTCATTTTTGTATTTATTTTAACTTAATTAAAATAAAGTGTCATTATCACTTACAAGTGGATCCATGGGGTCCCAAAATCGACCCAAAGATTCCCATGGTCGACCATGTATCAAACAATAGGGTTAAGACACGTTTTAGGGTAATTTAGTATTATTATAATATTATTTTTTAACCCTTGTTTACCGGATTTACCTTTTAACTATGGTAAATAAAATATTTACCGAAGTAATTATCCAAAATGTCTAAAAATAAAAGTTACCTATTTACACAATTTGAACATCTTGATTCCAAATATAGAATCCATTTTTACAAATTCAAAACACAGAAGTGGCATAAATTAATTTAAAATTAATTCCCGTTGTTAAAACCAAAAGCGTGTTTTTAAGAGATAATAACTATCAAAAGATTGGCACTTGTTTATGTCTGGTTTAAATGTGAAATTATGTTCAATGAACCACATTGTATTACATGGTAAAAATATATTCTAAATATACTTTAAAACCACTCAAATTCATAATTTATCACTATTAATTATTTTGATTAAAAAAGTTGTTTTTAATTAAAATTTAGTAATTTTCAGTATTCATCAAAATATGAAAGTTATCCGAAAAGTACCAAAATTTCACCCTAGGCTAATTTCGATATTCCGAATCCAAAAATGAAGTCCATTTTGAGAGATAGAATTTTTAAAATTTCAAAAATTAGGTATTACTATTCATAACGGCTAGTTTGATTGGTTATGGTGTGTTAAAACCTCGAAGTTGCGTACAATGCACGCCATTGCATTATTCGAAAGGAAAAGTACCGTGGAAGCTTGGGGTGTTACATTCTCCCCTCCTTGAATAAATTTCATCCCCACAATTTTTAAAATTGTGCATGGGAATATAATGGAAAGTCCCACATCGGAAAAAGAGCCAATAAAACTATTACTTTAAAAGAAAGAAAGAGAGGTATAAAGGTCATCCAAGATAACCCATACTCGGATTCCATGTAGGAAAACATGGATATGGATGATAAACTAAGTGTCAAGTTCTGATGGAGAGGGATAGAAATCATTATGAGGAGAAAGTTAACAATATGAAAACCACAAACTTGTGTTGGGACAAACGGCCATTAGTCTCCTAGTAGGAAAGTAAACAGACAACATTTTTTTTGTTTTAAGTTACATTCCATAAGGAGGAGGAATTCATTTATGATATTGACTAAAAACATAAAGAGATATACTTACATTTTATGTAGAGTTTCATTATTTAATAACGTTTTACCACTATCTTTTTTTTGAACAATGAGTATTTAAGAAGATTTGGTCACAATAAAAGAGCTAGAATAAACTTCTATAGAAATACATGATCCATGTAGGATAAACTATATATTTAACTTGTCTTTAGAGATTAATCAAAACCAAAATGGTTAGTATAATATCTGATGATCCCCCAAATGTATATTCCATTAGAGAAAAAAATACTAATCTTAATTTCTAAAATTAAACCAACAATACCCCAAAGTTAAATAAATACCATTCAATAATAAATTCTCCTTAAAATCCTTCAATATAATCCAAACTGATATTGAAACCCAAAACTTATAAGAATGTAGTCTTCCACGTTAAATTTTATCTCCAAATGATATCATCTAATCTTAAAGTCACATACTTAAAAGTAATTAACCTAATCATATATTCTTTATTATAGGTTAATCATTTCCATAAATAACCCAAATCACTCTATATCCACAATAAAAACATAGATAAAAATCAACCATTACTCCTCTAATGACATCCCATAGTATTCTATTTTCCTTGGACATATAGTGTTCCCAACAAATTGAACATCTTCCAAAAAAACATTTTCCACTTAATCACCAAATCATTTTCTTATACTAAGGGTATTCATTTGATAAGACATAAGAACCCAAATCAACATATTATTGATCAATAAAATCATTTAACTAAAGAAAATAGTCACACTAACCAGGGAAATCACTTAGTCCAGTGGTAGGCGATAAATCCCAATTGCACTTTAGTTGTGGGTTTGATTCCCACAGCTTTGTCCGACGTGACGGGTTGTCACACGGTCTACGTGTTATCCTTTTTCAAAAACTATATTTTATAATATTACCAAAATGAGATAAATTCCTCAAAATAACATAATTTAACCACAAATTTTATATCATACCTTGCATTTTCATCCCAAATTATAATAACTTATAATTTTCTCAAACCCCAATGATCATATAAAACCAAATGGTTATTTATACCTATATCCACAAGAGAAGAGACAATTCTTCCTCAAATATCATTCTCACATGGCAAACTGCGGGGTTACAAATACAAGAGAAAATTATTCCAAAGTAAACCCATCAAAAAGGAGCGCTAATACTTTTAAAACATTTCTCCAACCATTTATTTCCACATAACTTCTTCTTTGACCAAGAAAATATCCTATAAAATAAGACATTCACTCGGGTAATAGCCAGGTCCCCTAAAAATTATGGAAAATGACTGTAAATGGACTCTTAGGACCATTTTTATCTTCTTCCATTGTACTCTTCATTTTTTTCGGCAATTCTTAACTTTATGTCCTTCCTTCCCGCACGTAAAGCATTTAGTTGTCCCATTGAGACACTTTCCTGGGTGTCTCCTTCCACATTTCCTGCATGATAAAAATTGAGGGTTCTTTTCTCCATGGTCACCATTGCTGGAGCTCTTATCATTTTTCACCTTTCTGTTCCTTGTTGAGTCTGGGAGTTGGTTAATATATATGTTGTTGATAATATTTTTGGAAAACTAATTTGGCATAAAGACGATATATTTTACACCTATTAAAATTCCATTTTGTTGCTCATTGCCACCATCGTTCCCACCTTGTACATCATTCTCAAATTCACTATGACTTCCTTGGAATCCAGCCATTGACTAAAACCAGAAAGCATTCTGTGAGTAACAGTAGTCATAAAATCATTTAGATATTAAAATGTCACCATATTATCAATTTGAAACATATTAGGATTAACCAAGGTTATTTACTCTCATCTTATATATATATTACTTAAATCGGTTTGTAAAGAAAATGAAAATTATCCAAAGCATATCCTCTGGGAGTGTCGTAACCAACAGTGCAGCAAGACCCGTTGTCGTGCACCAGTTCCCATTCGAGTCTAGCTCAAAGCGGTGTTTTCGGGTTTTACACATAAGTACATCTGTGCCAGAGCCGCCTCTACCTGCTCGCATCCAGACAGGGATGTATTGCTCGGAAAACTCACAAAATCTCTACAATACCAAAATTCTAGGAAGTTCTTCTATACTAATCCTTAATGTTCATCTTAGGTCTACGTGCTCTAATCAGAGTTTATCTAAATCTACCTTCCAAGGATTGTACTAAACGTCCTCTGATACCAACTGTAACGCCCCGACCCTAGTTACCCAGAGTCGGTGCATTATTACATTACATTGGCATGATCACAATAAAGATCATGTCTCGAAAGACCGATTAGTTTTGTAGCCTTGGAATAACTAGATACATCCATAAAGTTTTACCTTACATCATCAAAAAACATCTTGTCTTCATATCCCCTCATACTATCCCTGCAGGTCATTCATAAATTACTTCTTCATAATCCTGGGAAAAATAAAACATTGAAAGGGGTGAGCTCAGATGCTCAGTAAGGATAACATTATAGCAGAAGCTTTCATAGATAAGCATAAACACTTAAGGCAGTTTATAACTAACACAAAAGCCTTTTAAACTTGAACTTCAGCATAAAATGGAAAAGATAAAATAAAATAATGTCATTTACTTACTCACATGGATATTCTACTAGTCGAACAATCCAATTCAATATCAATAACCACTTTCATAATGATGGAATGCATAATTCCAGACTATCATAACCACATAGCCAAGGCCTCGTGCCAAGACTACAAATAAGATTTTGCCAAGGCCTTGTGCCAAGACACTAGTTTGTCTCATGAGACCTACCAATGCATCGTGGAGCTATAGCGGGCTCCACCCGTCACTTATTAAGTCCAATGCATTCCTCATATGAATAGGTTTAAACATAACATAAAAATTCGTATTAAAACTAGCATACGAAATGTCAATACTTTTACCACAAACCATGAATGGTATAAAAATAGCACATCCACAGTCAAACATAACTCATTCGATACAATATGGAAGATTGTATTGTATCACATTAACCAAAATCAAGAATAATGAAGGATATTGACATAGATGAAAATAATCATCAAAACTATTTGAGAGAAATATCCCCCTTTTCTTGAAAACATTTAAAAGTCACACTATTTGTAAAGAAGCCATTTAAAATAGATTTTTGAATCAAAGTATCCCATACCACTTTGATACTTTTAAAAGGAGTTTTAATTTTAAAACATTAATGTCCATATATATAAATCCTTAAAACAATCTTTAAAACATGGACATTAATGATCAATATTTAGAAGAATAAGTCCTTAAAACATTTAAAAATGGTATTTTAGTTAGAGATTCTAACCAAAAGAGAGACACATGAATACAAATAATTGAGGTAATCAAAACTTTGTAATATCATGAGAATAAAGGGATTCATGATATACTATGTAAAAGTACATTATATACACCATATAAAAGTGATTTGGTGTATAACAACAAAGAAGTCTCAATAGAATGTAAATTGAGATGAATTCTCTTATAAAGACCATATCCTTAGGTCAAGGATAAATAAATGACATAATTATGTGTGGCAAATATAAATACACTAAATATGATTGGATATTTAGTGTAAAACAATCAAAGGACATTCACACATAATCTTGTAAAAAAACAACACCAATGAATTGGATGTTTAACTCAACAAATGGAGAATGAGTTAAAATTACTCTTATCAAATTCATATCAATGAATTGAGAAATTATAAATGGAGTGATTATGTGTATCAAAAGTATATCCACAGGAAGGGGAGTGGAAATTATGACATAATCAAATGAATAGTGATTCTACACATAATCTTGGAGTAATATAATCAATGAAATATGCATAAAGCCGAATGAGTGGAAATTGAAATATCAAATTCCCTTATCGATTTGCAAACTTATGAAACATGCACCCATGAAAGAAGGATCATAAAATGATGATGTAAATAACCATAAATTAAAGTATATTACACAATGAATACAATCATGGTAAGTACACATACACCACATGCAATAAATAAGTGGTGAACAATGGAATTCTCACGGAATTAAAAGTGAGATAAGAAACCCCTTACTTTGTACTTTTTCCTTGGTCGACGGTAGGTTTACCTCCTTTATAATGGTGAAATAATTTTTATTGAATTATAAAAGTATCATTTACTTTAATATGATATCATATATGATCTTTTAACATTGATTTGTTAATAATATCTTAGAATTATTGTCATTTCGGGTGTTAACGGGTTCATTTTAATTTATATTCTTTGTTATGTGAGCCATATTCGTTATTAATGGGATGTATATTATTCATATCTAGAATGATATCAAGTCCTTAGATACTATTTTTAAATCATCAAATTATAATTATACTTGAATGGATATGATGGAGAATGAATCTCATCGCGTTCGTTGAGAAGGTAGTCTGTACGTACGCACGAGCGACAATATCATTCTTTTGATATTAAAATAATATATAATTGGATGGTATATCATATATACAGAATAATTATCATGTTATATTTATTATTTACATGAATTACACATCATTATTATACCCATCAAAATAATAATATATTAAATAACAATTACACCACGACGTGGAGACGGTAAGTCGTACGTACGCACGTATGGTGACATGTTATTCAAAGGATGGATAGAATACTGAATATGTTTGTACCATATTTATAATAAAATCACAGTATATATATGATACTGGAGTTATTATTTTAAAATGGTAAAAACAAATAAAGAAGAAGTGGAAGAAGAAAGGAACTTGAAAAGGGGTGGTGAAAACATTACCTCTTCTTCGGGTTCTTACTTTTTATTTGATCAAAAGGGATCCTTAGGTTGTCTTTCAGATCAAACTAAGGCCTCTAGGTTGTAGTGAGGGAAGTTGAGAGAGTATTTGGGCAGGGGTTGGCCGAACCAAAAGGCTTTGAAGGTGTGAAGAAATGAGAAGGAGGAGTGCCCTTTTATAAGTGGGGTGAGGAGTACCTTTGGAAAAGCTAGAAATATTAATTAATAATAAATTCATATTCGGTTTCTAATGGCTCCAAAGTTTATTATTTAAATTTTAAGGTGGGGATGGGTCGAAAACAACTCAACCAATAGAATTTAGACAGGTTTGGGTCATTTTATTAACCTTATCTTTAAGTATTAACTCTTAGTTAATTAGTTTCACTTTTACAATGTATCTTTGTATTTTTATATTATATGGTTAATAACCTTACTATATACATCCAAGAGACCCCCAAGTGGTCCATTAATGAAATACCTATCATGAGATATGTCTCTTGGCCGAACATTAGAGTTTTAGGAATTTAATATCAATTAATAATATAATATTTGTTTTAAAAACTCTTTTATGTCAATTTTGATACTACTCAATAGTTTATTTTTTTGAAACACATAACAGAATGATTACTTCGAAAAAAGTTAATTAAATCAATCATAATATGTCATATTATCCTAGAAATTTAGTTTAATTCAATAAAAGTCTCATATTATATTTATTTGGGTATTTATAATACCAATTATTATAATTTTTCACTATTATGGTAATTACTGCATCACCATTGTGTCATAAATAAATTTACTTATTTAATGTCTGAAAATTATGAAGAAAATATCATTATGTAGGAAATATTTTTAGATTTATAATGAATATTTATTTTCTAAAATAAAACATATATAACCCTATGTAACAATTTTTTTTCTAAAAGATATATGCTTGTGCCGTTTTTGTATTTATTTTAACTTAATTAAAATAAAGTGTCATTATCACTTAGAAGTGGATACATGGGGTCCCAAAATCGACCCAAAGATGTCCATGGTCGACCATGTATCAACCAATAGGGTTAAGACACGTTTTAGGGAAATTTAGTATTATTATAATATAATTTTTTAACCCTTGTTTACCGGATTTACCCTTTAACCATGGTAAATAAAATATTTACCGAAGTAATTATCCAAAATGTCTAAAAATAAAAGTTACCTATTTACACAATTTGAACATCCTGATTCCAAATATGGAATCCATTTTTCCAAATTAAAAACACAGAAGTTGCAGAAATTAATTTAAAATTAATTCCCGTTGTTAAAACGAAAAGCGTGTTTTTAAGAGATAATAACTATCAAAAGATTGGCACTTGTTTATGTTTGGTTTAAATGTGAAATTATGTTAAATGACCCAAATTGTATTACATGGTAAAAATATATTCTAAATATACTTTAAAACCACTCAAATTCATAATTTATCACTATTAATTATTTTGATTAAAAAAGATGTTTTTAATTAAAATTTAGTAATTTTCACTATTCATCAAAATATGAAAGTTATCCGAAAAGTACCAAAATTTCACCCTAGGCTAATTTCGATATTTCGAATCCAAAAATGAAGTCTATTTTGAGTGATAGAATTTTTAAAATTTCAAAAATTAGGTATTACTATTCATAACGATTAGTTTGATTGGTTATGGTGTGTTAAAATCTCGAAATTGCGTACAATGAACGCCATTGCATTATTCGAAAGGAAACGTACCGTGGAAGCTTGGGGTGTTACAGTTCGGCCCGGGCTCGGTTCCAGTTCGTCCTAGAGTGTTGCGAGGGCACGGCCCCACGCGGCTCGGCCCGGAGGGCGTGGCCGGGCCGGTTCGGCCAGTGCACCGTAAGGGGGCTGGGACACTAGCTCAGCCGGGAGGCCGCGAGGAGGTCGGGACACCGGCTTGACCAGGTGGCCGCGTATAACACCCCAAGCTTCCACTGTACACTTCTCTTTGAATAACACAGTAGCATGTGTTTTACGCAACTTCGAGTTCTAACACACACCACAACCAATCAAACTAGCCGTTATGAATAGTAATACCCACTTTTTGAAATTTTATAATTTTTATCACTCAAAAATGACTTCATTTTTGGATTTTTATTATCGAAACTAGCCTAGGGTAAAATTTTGGAACTTTTCAAATAACATTTATATTTTTATGAATAGTGAAAATTACTAAATTTTAATTAATAACAACTTTTTTAATCGAAAAAATTAATAGTGATAAATTATGAATTTGAGTGGTTTTAAATTATATTGAAAATATATTTTTACCATTTAATACAACGTTGTAGATTGGACATAATTTCACAATTAAATTGGACATGAACAAGTGTCAATCTTTTGATAGTTATTATCTCTTAAAAACACGCTTTTTTGTTTTAACAACGGAAATTAATAATAAATTAATTTATGCCACTTCTATGTTTTGAATTTGGAAAAATTGATTCAATATTTGGAATCAGGATGTTCAAATTTTGTAAATAGGTAACTTTTATTTTTAGACATTTTGAATAATTACTTCGGTAAATATTTTATTTACCATGGTTAATGGGTAAATCCGGTAAATAAGGGTAAACAAATAATATTATAATAATAATAAATTAACCTAAAAAATGTCCTAGCCTTATTGATTGACACATGTCCAACCATGGGAATCTTTGGGTCGATTTTGGGACCCCATGGAGGCACTTGTAGATAATAAAACTTTATATTAATTATGTTAAAATAAATTCAAAAATAACTTAAGCATATATCTTTTCGGGAAACAATTTTTATATAGGGTTATATATGTTGGATTTTAGACTATATATATTCATTAAAAATATAAAAATATTTCCTACATTATTTTAATTTATTTATAATTTTTAGACATTTAATAATTAATATTATTTATGACACAATAATGATGTTGTATTTTCCTTATTAATGAATGAATCAAATAATTGGTATTATAAATGTTAAAATTAATATAATTTGAAATTTTGATGACATAAATGAATTTTATTGCTTAATATGACATTATATGATTGCTTAAACTAATTTTGTCGACTTAATAAAGATTTTAAGACTTTAACAAAAATAAATTATAGAATAGTGTCAAAATTCACATAAAAGATTTTTTAAAACAAATACTATATTATTAATTGATATTAAATTCAAAAAAAAATTATGGTTCGGCCAAGAGACTTATATCATGATATATGTATCATTAATGGACCACTTGGGGGTCTCTTGGATGTATATATAAATTTTATTAACTATATATTATAAAAATACAAAGTGACATGGTAAATGTTAAACTAATTAACTAAGAGTTAAAACTAAAAAATAAGGTTAATATAGTGACACAAACCTGTATAAAACCTATTGGTTGAGTGCTTTTTGACCTATCACCACCTTTACCTTTAAATAATCCATTTTGGATCCATTAGAAACTGAATATGAATTTATTATAAAATAATATTTCTAGATTTTCCAAATGTGCCCCTCACCCCACTTATAAAAGGGCACTCCCCCTTCTAACTAATTCACACATTAAAATCATTTTGGCTCGGCCAAACCCTGCCTAAATACACTCTCAACTTCCCTCACTTCATCCTAGAGGCATTATTTTGATCAGAAAGCCAACCTAAGTATCCATTTTGATCAAATCAAAAAGAAGAACCCGAAGAAGAGGTAATGTTTTCACCAGCCTCATTCAAGTTCCTTTCTTCTTAAAATTCTTCTTTATTTGTTATTAACATTCTAAAATAATAACTCCAGTATCTTATATATACATTAATTTTATTATAAACATGGTCCAACCATATTCAGTATTCTATCCATCCTTTGAATGACATGTCACCGTACGTGCGTATGTACGGCTTACCGTCTCCACGTCGGGGTGTAATTGTTATTCAATAAATTGTCATTTGGATGGGTATAATAATGATGTGTGATTCATGTAAATAATAAATATAACATGATAATGATTCTGTATATATGATATACCGTCCAATTATATATTATTTTAATTTCAAAAGAATGATATTGTAACTCGTGCGTACGTACAGACTACCGTCTCCACGAACGCGATGAGATTCATTATCCATCTTATCCATTGAAGTATAATTATCATTTGATGATTAAAAATAATCTTTAAGGACTTGATATAATTATAGATATGAATAATATAAAACCTATCCATAACAAACACAGCTTATGTAACAAAACATATATGAGTAATTTAACACCCGAAATGACGATAATACTAAGATATTATTAACAAAGCAATGTTAAAAGATCATATATGATATCATATTAATGTATATGATTCTTGTATAATTTAATAACAATTATTTCAGAATTATATAAAAGGTTAACCTACCCCCAACCAAGGAAAAGTACATGTTAAGGGTTTATTTCCCAATCTCTTCATTATCCAAGGTTGTTTATACGTAATAATCTACTGAGACTTCTTTGTCATCCACATCAATGTTTCTTAAAAATGTATTTCAAAAAATTTTCACTATTTACTAGAATATGGGTTAAATTCATTTATACCCTTTTTTGACTTTTTATAAGTTGTTTATAAAGGAATCTCTTCGTCTTTTTCCAAATAAGGTCCTTTTTAACATTTTCGACAAAATTAAGTTAAGAATGCCTTTTTTAACTTATGTGGCGGGTGCAGCTATTTTCCTCCGTTATAAAATATTAGAAGCTTCCTTTACAAGATTATAAGAAAATTTTCATAGTAAATTTTCTATTTTATACTTTTTTGACTTTTAAATTAATTAAAAAAAGAGATATTTCTCTCAAACAGTTTTGATTTCATCTTTGTCAACATCCTTTGATGGATTTTAAGCTTATTTGAAGTTGATTTGTTATGATAAAAAACATTTATATTTTATTTAAGGTTTTTTGATATGTTTGATTGTGGATGTGTTATTTTTATACCATTCATGGTTTAAGGATGATGTATTTACATTTCGTATGCTTGTTTTAATATAAATTTTTATGTTATGTTTAAAAATTTTCATATGGGAATGCATTGGACTTAATAAGTGATGGGTGGAGCCTGCTATAGCTCTTAGATGCATCATTAGGTCTCATGAGACAAACTAGTGTCTTGGAAAAATGCCTTGAAAAAATATTATTTGTAGTCTTGGCACGAGGCTTTGACTATGTGGTTATGATAGTCTAGCATTATGCATTCCATTATTATGAAAGTGGTTATTGATATTGCATGTGATTATTCGACTAATAGAATATCCATGTAAATAAGTATATGGAATTATTTCATTTTATTTCTTCCATATTATGCTGAACTTTATGTTTTAAAAGGCTTTTGTTTTATTTATAGATTTTCTTAAATGTTTATGAATATTTATGAAAGTTTCCGCTATATTGTTATCCTTACTGGGCATTTGAGATCACCCCTTTCTATGTTTTATTTTTCCCAGGATGTGAAGAATTATTTTATGAATGACCTATAGGGATAGTATGAGGGGATAAGAGTGTGGACTATGGAGACTATATTGTTGTAGTTTTCATTTTATGATGTAATGTAAACTTTATGAATGTATCTAGTAATTCCAAGGCTACTAAACTAATCGGTCTTTCGAGACTCGATCTTTCTTTGATCATGCCAATGTTATGTAATAATGCACCGACTCTAGGTAGCTAGGGTCGGGGTGTTACAGTTGATATCAGAGTAAATTTAGTACAAACCATGGTGGAAATATTTATATAAACTATGATTAGAGCACATAGACCTAAGATGTACTTTGAGGATTATTATAGAATAACATCCTAGAATTTTGGTATTCTAGAGATTTTGTGAGTTTTCCAAGAAATACATCCCTATCTGGATACGAGAAGTTAGAGGCGGCTCTGGAAATGATGTACCTATGGGTAAAACCCGAAAACACCGCTTTGAGCTAGACTCGAACGGGAACTGGTGCACGACAATAGGCCTTGCTGCACTATTGGTTACAACACTCCCAGGGGTTATGCTTAGGATAACTTTCATTTTCTTTACAAATCATTATGAAGGGTTTATAAGTATATAATTCCTCAAAGAAAACATTTTTATGATTGTGGATTATATCCATAAATAGATCAATTTATGTTAAGTGTTTTATATGAATGGAATTATGTATTTTGATTCATAAACTGATATAGTTTATGCCATTTTTTATAAATGGAACCTAGAGGAAGAAATGGAAACTGTATCAATGCACGCACTCCATGTAGGGATTTCCCTCCTGCTCAAGATAATTATAGTGGAGATGGTGATGCAACTCGTGCTGATCAGCTAATCACCATACTGGGACAACTCACTCATGTTATGAATAATAACCTTACCTGTATGGAGAACCCTGATCCGTAGCATGGAGGATCAATGTTAGATCTCTTCAAGAGTAAACATCCACAAAGGTTCAATGGGAGGCTTTGGGGAGTAGTGAAAGGGAAAAAGTTATCATGGCCGTTTACCGCCTCCCTGGAGATGCTGATCAATGGTGGTCGTTGATTCAAAACACAAAGGAAGATGATGAAGTATCAAATATGGAATGGAGGGAGATCAAAGATCTGTTTTTAGAAAAATACTTTCCTCATGACCATCGAGAAGATATGGAAATACAATTTATGAGTCTGAGACAAAAGGAGGATGATAATTTCACAGATTATTTGGTTATATTTACATGGTTAGAAAGGTTTGCTGGAGATTATATACGTAACCCAAAAAGTAATATTGATCATTTCTTTGATGGGTTAAAACCATTTCTCTGCCGAGAATTAGTCTCACAATCTTTCTCATCGTACGAAGACATTGTCTCATGTGCTATGAAGACAAAAAAGGAATTATATAAGTCTTATGACTTAAAAGAAAAGCAAGAGAATAAGAGATCTACTGATCAATCTGGGAATGGAAATAAGGGGATGAAGGGAAAAGTTGAATATCCATCCTGCAGTAAATGTGGGAATAAACACCCTGGTACTTGCTTAAAAGTAATGGAAGTCTGTTACAAGTGTGGTGAAAAAGTCCACCAAGATTGTGATTTCAAGGGGAAGCAGGAAGCTACCGATGTCCAATGCTACAATTACAAGGAGATGGGACATTATGAAAATGAATTTCCTAAGCGTCAGGGGAACTTACCTTAGAAAATGCCAAGGGATCAAGGCCAAGCTTATGCTATCACTACTGCTGAGTTAGAAGCTCCGAAAGACATGGTGGTGGGTAATTTAATGGTTTCCTCAAGTTTAGAAAATGAATTATTTGATTCTATATCATTGCATTGTTACATATCTTCCCAGTTTTCTATGAAAATTTAATATTTCCAATTTGATTTAATAAGGGTGTTTTCAGTTAAAACTCATAAGGGAAGTATCATTACAACAAATATTTGTGAATCAGTCCCCATTAGAGCACATAAATGTGCTTTATTCGCTGATCTCATCGCCATACCTATGATTGAGTTTGATATAATGATCAGTATGGTTTGGCTTTCGGACCACGATGCAAAGATTTATTGTAAGAAGAAGGAGGTTACGCTTTTTATGATGATGATGATAAGGAACACCTTATCTTTAGAGCAGAATCGTCACCACCTAATTCTTATCTAGATCCACCCCTAGTAGCTCAACTAAATACAATTATTGGAGAGGAAGAGAATGAAACAAACTGTGGGTTGGGAAAGGAATGTTCAAATAGAGGATGTACCTATTGTGAAAGAATATATAGATGTGTTTCCAGAAGATTTACCTAGACATCCTCCAGAACGATAAGTTGAGTTTTCCGTTGATTTAATTCCTCGATCAAGGCCTATATAGAAGACCCCTTATAGAATGGCCACTGTAGAATTAGTTGAACTAAATAAACAACTAGAGTAATTGAGTAATAAGGGATTTATTCTCCCAAGTGTTTCTCTATGGGGATCCCCTGTTCTTTTTGTTAAAAAGAAAGATGGATCTATGAAGTTATGTATCGATTATAGGGATATCAATTCTATAACAATAATGAACAAGTATCCCCTACCTCGCATTGATGATTTATTTGACCAATTGCATGGAGATCAATAATTTTCATGGATTTACCTTCGATCTGGATACCATCAGTTGTGTGTGAAGAAGGAAGACATTCCGAAGACAACATTTTTAACAAGGTATGGGAATTACGAGTTTACGGTAATGCCTTTTGGGCTGACTAATGCACCCTATGTATTCATGGATCTAATGAATAGAGTTTTCAAAGAATATCTCGATTATTTTGTGGTTTTATTTATTGATGATATCTTGGTATACTCCAAAATCTATAAATATCATGAAAATCACTTGTGCATTATCCTTAAGACTCTAAGACATGAATTATATGTGAAGTTTAGCAAGTGTGAATTCTGGCTTCAAGAGATTTATTTTCTTGGCCATATTTTCTCTAAAGATGGAATCTCTGTTGATCCTTCTATGACCAAGGCAATCCAAGAATGGTCAGCACCTATGATTATAACTGAGGTACGTAGTTTTATTGGTTTAGTAAGTTATTATCGACGTTTTGTCCCGAATTTTTCCCGATTGGATAACCCATTAACAAAGCTCACATGTAAGGGGGTTAAATTGGTTTGGACAAAAGAGTGTGAAGAATGTTTTGAAGAACTGAAGATAAGATTATTCAATTCTCTTATATTGACTCTACCATTGTGGAATTATGGGTTCGTTATTTATAGTGATGCATCGAAGAAAGGACTTTGTTGTGTCCTTATTCCGAATGATAGGTTTATTGCCTATGCATTACGACAGTTGAAAATTCATGAGCAAAACTATCCTGCTCATGATCTAGAGTTTGCAGCTGTGGTATTTTCTTTGAAGATATAGAGACACCACCTATATGGTGAAAAATGTGAGATTTATATTGATCACAAGAGTTTGAAGTATATTTTCTCACAAAAATAACTCAACATGAGGCAAATAAGATGGCTTGATTTACTCAAAGATTATGATTTTACGATACACTACCACCTGGGGAAGGAAAATAAGGTGGGAGATGCTCTGATCAGAAAATATTATGGAGTTTTGAACAATATGAGAATTTAAAGGGAACCAATTTTCATGGATCTAGTGAAGATGGACATGGGAATAACCATGCAAGGTGAAACATCAGTGCTTTTTAAAATGGTTTCCAAACCATCTTTACTAGAAAGGATTAAGAGTTCTCAGACGGATGATAAAGAATTTCAAAAGAAGATTAAAGATGTGAATGATGGGAGATTGAGAGACTTTGTGTGTGAAGAAGGAATTTTGAAATTCGGGAAGAGGCTTTGTGTTCCCGATATACCTAATTTTAAAAGGGAATTGTTAGATGATGATCATAGTTCCAATTTCCCTATACACCCTGGGAGCACCAAAATGTATAGAGATTTAAAGGAAAATTTTTGGTGGGACAACATGAAGAGGAAGATTTCTGATTTTGTGTCAAGATGTATGGTTTTTCAACAAGTGAATGCTGGAAGGAAACAGCCTGGAAGAGTCATGCAACCTCTTCCCATACCTGAGTGGAAATGGGATAATATCACTATGTACTTTGTCATGGGACTACCAAAGACTCCTAGAAGTAACACTGCAATATAGTTCGTTGTTGATCGTCTTACCATGTTAGCACATTTTCTTGCTATAAGGGAAGATTTAACACTAGAACGTCTAGCAAGACTATATATTAATGAAGTTGTGAGACTTCATGGAGTACCCCTATCGATTGTTTCGGATCGAGATCCCTGTTTTACTTCGATATTCTGGGAGAATCATCAGAAGGCCTTGGATACTGAACTTCATATGAGCACTGCTTACCACCCTCAAACAGATGGACAATCGGAGAAGACAATTCAAACCTTAGAAGACATGTTGAGATCTCACTCACTTGACTTTCAGGGTATGTGGGATCAATATTTACCTCTGGTAGAAGTTTCCTATAACAATAGCTTCAATTCAAGTATTCGGATGGCACCATATGAAGCATTATATGGAAAGAGATGTCACACACCAACATGTTGGGATGACGTTGGTGAAAGAAAACATGTAGGCCCAGAACTGGTGGAGGAATCGATGAAAAAGGGGAAGGTAATCCAAAACCACATCAAAGCTGATAAAAGTAAGCAGAAGAGCTATGCTGACAACCAAAGAAAGGATTTGGAATTTCAGGTGGGAGATCATGCTTTCTTGAAGGTATCTTTATGGAAGGGAGTTATAAATTTTGGAAAGAAAGGTAAATTGAGTCACAGGTACATCGATCCTTTCGAAATTCTAGAACGAATTGGGGCTATAGGTTACCATTTGGAAATGCTGCCAAATCTCTCCAAAGTTCATGCTGTGTTCCACGTATCACTTTTGAGAAAATACATGCTTGACCCAACGCATGTACTCACCTATGAGAAATTATAACTGGAACCTGATATGTCTTATTGCGAAGAGCCCATCAGGATTCTTGATATAAGTGAACAAGTGCTGAGAAACCGGATGACTCGTCTGATAATGTTCTGTGGAGAAACCATATGATGAAAGAGGCAACGTGGGAACCCGAGGAACATATGATGTAGAACCACCAGAGTATTTTTATGCAATAATATTATTGAAATTTCGAGGGCAAAATTATTTGATTTATGGGAGAATGTAACACCCCAAGCTTCCACGGTACGCTTTTCGTTGAATAATACAGTAGCGTGTGTTGTACACAACTTCGAGTTCTAACACACACCACAACCAATCAAACTAGCTGTTATGAATAGTAATACCCAATTTTTGAAATTTTAATAATTTTATCTCTCAAAATTGACTTCATTTTTGGATTTGGAATATCGAAATTAGCCTAGGGTAAATTTTTTTAACTTTTTGGATTACATTTATATTTTGATGAACAGTGAAAATTACTAAATTTAAATTAAAAACAACTTTTTTAATCGAAATAATTAATAGTGATAAATTATGAATTTTAGTGGTTTTAAAGTATATTAATAATATATTTTTACCATTTAATATAATGTTGGTCATTGGACATAATTTAACAATTAAACCGAACATGAACAAGTGTCAATCTTTTGATAGTTATTATCTCTTAAAAACACGCTTTTTGTTTTAACAATAGGAATTAATTTCAAATTAATTTTTACCACTTCTGTGTTATGAATTTGGAAAAATGGATTCCATATTTGGAATCAGGATGTCCAAACTTTGTAAATATTTAACTTTTATTTTTAGACATTTTGAATAATTACTTCGGTAAATATTTTATTTACCATGGTTAAAGGGTTAATCCGGTAAATAAGGGTAAAAATATAATAATATAATAACAATAAATTTCCATAAAACATGTCATAACCTTATTCGTTGATACATGTCCGACCATGGACATCTTTGGGTCAATTTATTGACCCCATGGAGCCACTTGTAAGTGATAATGACACTTTATATTAATTAATGTAAAATAAATACAAAATTGATATAAGCATATATCTTTTAGAAAAACAATTTTTACATAAGGTTATATATGTTGGATTTTAGACTATAAATATTAATTAGAAAAATAAAAATATTTCCTACATAATGGTATTTTATTTATAATTTTTATACATTTAATAATAAATATTATTTTTGACATAATAACGATACAGTATTTTTCTTATTAATGAAAGAATCGAATAATTGGTATTATAATTATTAAAATTAATATAATTTGAAATTTTTGATGACATAAATGAGATTTATTGCTTAATATGACATTATAGGAATGCTTAAATTAATTTGGTTCTAATTAATAATGTTTTTATGACTTTAACAAAAATCTATTATTGAATAGTGTCAAAATTCACATAAAAGAGTTTGTAAAAAAACATATGATATTATTAATTGATATTAAATTCCTAAAAAATATAAGGTTCGGCCAAGAGACTTATGTAATGATAGGTGTATCATTAATGGACCACTTTTGGGTCTCTTCGATGTATATAGTATGTTTATTAACTATATAATATAAAAATACAAAGTGACATGGTAAATGTTAAACTAATTAACTAAGAGTTAAAACTAAAAAATAAGGTTAATTTAGTGTCCCAAACCTATCTAAAACGTATTGGTTGAGTGGTTTTCGCCCTATCCCCACCTTAACCTTTAAATAATACACTTTGGAGCCATTATAAACCTAATATGAATTTATTATAAATAATATTTCTAGCTTTTCCAAAGGTTCCCCTCACCCCTCTTATAAAAGGGCACTCCCCCTTCTCACTAATTCACATATTCATAGCCTTTTGGATTGGAAAAACCCTTCCCAAATACTCTCTCAACTTCCCTCACTTCAACCTAGAGGCCTTATTTTGATCAGAAATCCATTTTAAGGAGCCCTTTTGATCAAATCAAAAGGAAGAACCCGAATAAGAGGTAATGTTTTCACCACCCTCTTTCAATTTACTTTCTTCTTTGACATCTTCTTTCATTGTTATTACCATTATAAAATAATAAATCCAGTATCTTATATATACTGTGATTTTATTATAAATATGTTACAACCATATTCATTATTTTATCCATCCTTTGAATGACATGTCACCATACATGCGTACGTACGGCTTACCGTCTCCACATCGTGGTGTAATTATTATTCAACAAATTATCATTTGGATGTGTATAATAATGATATGTAATTAAAGAAAATAATAAATATAACATGATAATGATTCTGTATATATGATATAACATCCAATTATATATAATTTTAATATCCAAAGAATGATATTGTCTCTCATGTGTACGTACGGACTACCGTCTCCACAAACGCGATGACATTCATTCTCCATCGTATCCATTCAAGTATAATTATAATTTGATGATTAAAAATAATTTTTAAGTACATGATATCATTCTATATATTAATAATATAAAACCTATCCATAAAAAACACGTCTTATGTAACAAAACATATACGAGTAAGTTAACACCAAAACGACGATAATACTAAGATATTACTAACAAAGCAATGTTAAAAGATCATATATGATATCATATTAATGTATATGATTCTTGTATAATTTAATAACAATTATTTCACCATTATACAGGAGGTTAACCTACCCCCAACCAAGGAAAAGTACAGGGTAATGGTTTATTTCGCAATCTCTTCATTATCCAAAGTTGTATATATTTAATAATCTACTAGGATTTCTTTATCATCCACATCCATGTTTCTTAAAAATGTATTTCAAAACAATTTTACTATTTACTAGAATATGGTTTAAAGTCATGTATACCCTTTTTGACTTTTTATAAGAGGTTTATAAAGGAATCTCTCCATCATTTTCCAAACAATGTCCTTTTTAACTTTTTCGACAGAATTAAGGTAAGAATGTCTTTTTTAACTTATGCGGAAGGTGCAGCTATTTTCCTCCATTAGAAAACATTATAAGATTCCCTTACAAGATTATAAGAAAATTTTCAAAGTAAATGTTTTATTTTATAATTATATAACTTTTAAATGAATTCAAAAAAAGAGATATTTCTCTCAAATAGTTTTTATTTCAACTATGTCAACATCCTTTGATGGATTTTAAGCTTATTTGAAGTTGATTTATTTTGATACAAAACTTCTATATTTCATTGAAGGTTTTGTGATATGTTTGACTGTGGAAGTGTTATTTTTATACCATTCATGGTATATGGATGAAGTATTTACATTTCTTAAGCTAGTTTTAATAGGAATGATTATGTTATGTTTAATCCCTTTCATATGGGAATGCATTGGACTTAATAAGTGATGGGTGGAGCTCGCTATAGCTCCTCGATGCATCGGTAGGTCTCATGAGACAAACTAGTGTCTTGGAAGAAGGCCTTAAAAAAATCTTATTTGTAGTCTGGGCACGGGGCCTTGACTATGTGGTTATGATAGTCTGGCATTATGCATTCCATCATTATGAAAGTGGTTATTGATATTGCATATGATTATTCGACTAGTAGAACATCCATGTGAATAAGTATAGGGCGTTATTTCAATTTATGTCTGCCATATTATGCTGAAGTTCTAGTTTTAAAAGGCTTTTGTTTTAGTTATACATTACCTTAAATTTTTTGGCTTATTTATGAAAGTTTCCGCTATATTGTTATCTTTACTGGGCATTTGAGCTCACCCCTTTCTATGTTCTATTTTTTCCAGGATGTGAAGAAGTATTTTAGGAATGACCTGTAGGGATAGTATGAGGGGATAAGAGTGTGTAATATGGAGACTATATTGTTGTAGTTTTCATTTTATGATGTAATGTATACTTTATGAATGTATCTAGTTAATCCAAGGCTATTAAACTAATCGTTATTTTGAGACTATATCTATCTTGTGATCATGCCAATTTTATGTAATAATGCACCAACATTGGGTAATTGGGGATGTGGAGTTACACCGTGAGGGGGCTAGCTCAGGGAGGCGCTTGGGGTGCACGGTTGCCAGTAGGCGGGCCAACGGTGTTCATCCAGGCGGGCCAGTGGTCGGAAGGCGGCCGGGCAGGCTAGTTCGGTGCGGTGCGGGATGGTTCAAGGAGGCAGTGGGGCACGCGATGGCCGACTGGAGGCCTGGTGGCTTTCGGCCAGGCAGGGTGAGGCCAAGCGACCAAGAGGTGGCCGGTCTGGCCTGTTCAGTGCATCTCGGGCTAGCGTGGGATGGAAGTGTTCATCCGGGAGAACTGAAGCGCCGCGAGGAATGCGCGGTTCATGGAGGTTGCGGGTAGCATGACCTTTGTCGTCTCCACCTTTGTCGTTCTATTGCCTCATCTCCATGGTGAAGTTAATCATAAACAAGATTGGCAGAGGGGTTGGGCCATGTTTGTTTGGCCTGCACCCATCGCGTTTAGGGTGGTATCAATTTGTTCATCAAATAAGTACGATGAACAAAAATTATTTTACAATCACTGCATTGATTCCTTTCAAACCAAAGATGATAAATGAAAATAGATAATAATAAAAAACCCAACCTTTGTTCATCGTTCGTTGATGGAGTAGTGGAAAGTAGATGAATAAGTTCTTCGTTCGTCGCGTCTACCGCATGTTTCCAATCCTGAGCTGCGTCGGCTCATGAATGACGCTCCATGTCTCTAGGTTTTTGAGGAATATGTTCGAAGAAGATCTACATTCTTCATTAGTGGAGCATTCTTCATTCTTCGTTGGGCGCTTTTCTCCCTAGATTTCCTCTTCCCAAGTTCCACCAAATGAAAAATGCCAACATGAAGAAAATCTCCCCCCAAAATAGTATATTGTCTATTATTTAAGGATGTTGGATTTAAAATTCCAAATGGATTATTAATTAATTTTCCCCACCCAATTAATGTGGAGGATTAGGGAAAGTGGGAAAAAATTAATTAAAGGGGGGTTGAAGAGGCTCCCCTATATTAATTTGGAGCTTTAGAGTTTCTCCACTTTAATGAAGATTTTCAAGGGGTTAAAATCCCGGGTGGTACACACCGCAATTAACATGAGGAGAAGGTTGGGATCGGGTGGGCCCTACCACCATAACCTCTCATGGGAGGTTAAGGTGTGCTTGTCTCACCTCCAAATTCCACTAGGAGGTTTTAACCACCAAACACTCACATGGCGGCTCAAATAAAATAAATTTTCACTCACGTTATTTTATTATTATTTTTCATGAAAACTAAAATACAAACTTTTATTCTTGACCAACTATGATCGAGGTGAAAGTCTTCTTAAGTGAATATCGGTGTTGTGATTTCAACGATGCCCTCAGATTTCAATTCTGAGAACCGGTTCAAAAGTTATAAAAACCAGCTCGTACGATTACTGAACGTATCTAAACAAAACTTCATTAGTTGATTCTGGGCACACCGGGCCTTGGAATCAAGCGCTGTAAATTTTGCAGACTCATAAAATTCCCATGTATTTATGAAAAAAATTTCCACATAATTTACGAGACATTACATTCTCCCCTCCTTAGGGATTTACTTCCTCATAAGCTACAACTCGAACTAAGGGATAAAGTGGTGTACTGATCATGCATATGTGCCTCCCGATCCCATGTGCTCTCTTGGAGGTTCCAGTGCTGCCAGCAAATGTGCCCTAGAGGTATCGACCGTCCATGTAGTACCCACTCCTGTCGATCCTCAATCTCCACTGGAACCTCCTTAAATGTCGACCCATCTTCGATGTCCATCTCTCTATGGTCGATGATGCAAGAATTTTCTTGCACGTATCTACTTATATGAGATACATGGAAGACGTCGTGCACCCGGTGCAACTGAGGTGGAAGGGATAAGCAGTAAGCCACCTCACCAACACTGCTAATGACAGAAAAAAGGCCCAATGAATCTCAGAAATAACTTGTTGCCTCGACCAAATCTCTGTATACCTCATTAAGGAGAGACCCATAGAAAGATGTTGTCACCAACATCGAACTCTAGAGGTCTCCATCTCATATCAGTATACTACTTCTACCAGTTCTGTGCAGTCTTCATCTGCTCCTAGATGATCTGCACATTCTCTCTAGTAGCTCGTACCATCTCTAGTCCTACTAGTACTGACTCCCCAGGGTCTGTCCAACACAAGGGTTATCTGCAAGGTCGCCCATATAATCCCACAAAAGGTGTCATCCCTATGGTGGTGTGATATTTTTTGGTGTATGAAAACTCCGCCAAAGTTAATTGATCTTCCCAACAGTGACCGATGTCAAGGAAAAAAGCACGCAACATGTCCTCACGGGTCTGAATGGTCCGCTCAATCTAACCATCCGTCTGAGGATACAAGGCGATGCTCAAACAAATACGCATCCTGAAAGCCTCCTACAAACCCTTCCATAGCCAAGAAGTAAATCATTTGTCACGATCAGAGACAATAGATAAAAGTACTCCATTTAACCCCGGAATATCTTTCACATAGAGGCATCCCAATCTCTCTATTGAATCCATCTCTCTGATCGGTAAGAAGTGGGCCGAATTGGTGAGTCAGTCAATGATCACCAAAATCGAGTCATGATCCCTAGATGTATGTTGAAGTCCTATCACTATGTCCATGGATATCCCATCCCACTTCCACTTTGGGACCTCTAATGGATGAACCAAGCCTGCAGGTACCTGGTGCTCTGCCTTCACTTGCTGATAAGTGAGGCCCCGAGAGACAAACTCTGCAACTACCTCTTTCATCTCCGACCACCAGTGCTGTCGTCGGAGATCTCAGTACATATTCTCCACTCCTAGATGTACCTCTAGAGGGGATGTGTGAAACTCCTTTAACACTTCCTCCTGAAGTGACACTGGCACCATAGTACATCCTCTGAAGATGATGACATGCTCCCCACCTTCAGAAAATCAATAAGGTGCATGCCCTGTGGATATCTGAGCACGTCGTGTCTCATAGTTAGTGTCTCCACATTGTGCCTCTCTGACTCGCTGAAGAAGTGGAGGAGTGATTGTAAGATACTGAAGGAAAGATGCTCCATCTTGGTCCACAAAGGATATCTATAAAGCATCTAGCTCCTCTTCCGCCTCACCTTGCAGCTGTATACAAGATCTCCTACTGAGTGCATCTGCTACAACATTCTCCTTCCCTGGAGTATAGACTATCTCAATGTCATAGTCCTGGAGGAACTCAAGACATCACCGTTGTCTCAGGTTCAAGTCCATCTGAGAGAAGATATACCTGAGACTCTGGCGTTCAGAGTACACTATGAAACACTTTCCCATCAGATAGTGTCGCCACATATTCAAGGAAAAGAACACTGCTACAAACTCCAGATCATGGGTAGCGTAGTTATTCTCATGTTTTATCATCTGATGAGAACTATAAGCGATCACTTCTCGCTCCTACAGAGGACACACCAGAGTCAAGTCCTTGATGCGTCGCAGTAGACTACGTACCATGCACCATCCTCTGGAAGCCTCAAGATGGGGGCAGGAGTCAGCATCTACCTCAACTCTTGAAAGCTCTCTTGGAATCTCTCCGACAACCTGAAGGGTTTCCCTATATTTTTCAAGGCTGATAGTGGTGTTGCAACTCTGGAGATGTCTGGTACGAACCGCTGATAATATCCAGCCAAACCCAGGAAACTATGAACCTCTATCACACTACTAAGTGGATCCCAAGCAAGTATCGCCTCAATATTCACTGGATCCACTACAACTCCAACACCCAAGATGAAATGTCCCAAAAAGTGAACCTCTCAGATCCAAATATGGAACTTTCAAAGCTTACTGTACATCTAGTGCTCTCGGAGTGTGTCCAGTACTACCTGTAAATGGTAGGCATGCTCCTCCTCAGTAGTCGAGTAGATCAGAATATCATCGATGAAGACTAAGAAAAAGTGACCAAGGTATGGCTGGAAGATCCTATTCATTGGTCTCATGAACACTGCTGGAGCTTTTGTTATGCTGAAAGTCTTAACCAAGAACTTTTAGTGTCCATACTGACACTTGAAGGCCATATTCTAAACATCCTTATCATGAACTCTATGCTGGTGATAGCCTGATCTGAGGTTTATCTTCTAGAACCACCGTGCTCCCTTCAGCTAATCAAATATGTCTTCAATCATGGGGAGTGGTTACTTGTTCTTCAAGGTCACCAGGTTTAGGCGACGGTAGTCGACACAAATCCTCCGGATCCCATCTGCCTTCTTAGCGAACAGAATCGGGGTTGCCAAGGGAGAAACACTGGGCGTGATGAATACTTTCCCCTACAAGTCCTCCACCTGTACCCACAGCTCATGAAGCTTAGAAGGATCCATATGATATATTGGTGTAGATATCGGTGTCGTCCTGGGGTACATGTCATTATATAATTCCACCTCTCTACAAGGATGTAGGCTGAGGAAATCATCAGGGAAAACATCCGTGTACTTGTCCACCACTATAGGATTAGTAAGACTCTTCACATCAACTGTTCTGAGGGTAAGGTGGGCAAAATTGTAAGAACCCGGTTCTTCTCGTTGAGGTACGAGATTATTATTTTCTCTTTTCCTTAAGTGTTTTTAATAAAATGAGGAAAACGGGAAAAATCCTAAATTTTGGAACTACACGCTGTGTACTTTTTCCACACGTCGTGTACTTATGTCCATGATGGGATGAGTACACAGGGAGTGTAGCCATGTCAGCGACAAAGGGTGTAGGAACTGACTAAATGCCATGAAGTGGTCCTTTACACACCGTGTAGTCAGTCGACAGGCCAAAATAGTAAGGCGGTGGAGCAACCGCCAGCTGGGCGGCAGTGCACGTCGTGTACTCAAGAGTACATGTCGTGTACTCTTGTCGGAAGGTGAATAGTGCCATGCTGGTGGGAAGCTTCTAGAATAATAGTTTAAAATTTGCGAAGTACAGGTCATGTACTCAGGAGTACATGCCGTCTTCTTTGTTTTTTCGGCTTAAAATAGGCAGTAGCCTCCTCATTTGGCAGAGGAGGCATTTGAGCCTTTTTGGAGCCAAAGGAGGAGGTCGGACCTTTGAAGATCCACCAAGTGTTCATCTGGAATCGGTTTCTGCCTCAGAAGATCTCGTTGGAACCGCACAGGTAAGGGATTCCATCTCCTTGACTGCTTCTTACAAATTCTTATCCTAATAAGGTTTATTTGAGTTTAAGAGAGTTTTGTCCTTCGTCAGGTCTATGCCATTCTTGGGCTTTTCTGGAGTCGGTGTTCGGGTATAACATTCGTTGGCGTTTAAGGTAGGTGGCTTGGTGTTTAGTTTTCCAACTACTATGTGTTTTGTGTGTTTTTGTGCCACATACCCATGTTGGGGTGTCGTGTGGCTGAGGTCGTTGCTATACTGAACACCTAGAATTGATTTGGTATTTAATTATTATATTAAAATGATTTTTGAGATCGTTGATTGGATTCGGGACCAACCCGGGGGTGTGTTCCACTATTTAGCCATTTGTCTAGGATACCTGAGGGTATGCCTTTTAAGTTGTAATTAAAAATTGACTTTAGAAGAATTGCTTGTTACTACTTGTTGACTTGTTGGGCATGGCCCGGTTACCTGTTTAGCCTGAGGGCGTTGTTGTGATTAGCCTGAGGGCACTATGCTATTTAGCCCGAGGTCTGTAGTTATTTCACCTGAGGGAAACCTTTCGTGCCTGAGGGCTTGACATCTATGCCTGAGGGTGACACTTCCTATGCCTGAGGGAAATTTATGTTACACCTAAGGGCAATACCTTCAAGTTGGATTCTGTATAGCCTGAGGGTGTGGTTCACTATATTAGCATGAGGGAAAGATACTGGTTGGCCTGAGGGCTTGGTGCTGTTGAGCACAGAATGATACTAAATTAAATGGAATAAATAAATAATCAAATGGAAAGATAACTGGTAAGTTAGTTTATTTTGAGTACTGCATGGTTTATTGCATTTTATTACTGCACACTTGCTGCATGTTTACACACAGTTGGGCACGAGCCTTTGGTGGGTACCTACTGAGATATATTCCTCACACCCTGTTTGGGTCACGCTTTTCGGCCCAAACAGATTACGTTGCTGCTGGTGTAGATAGGGGGAAGAGTCCATATAAAGGTATGTGATTCCTGCTGAGGAGTATGAGAGAATGGGACCGAGCCAAGGCTCATGATGCCGCTACCAGCTGTTTTTCTCTGTATTGCTGTACTTAAATTTTGTTGTACTGTATTGATGTATAACATGTTCTGGCTATTTTATTTGAACTTGAGACATGTATCATCATTATTTATATACTGTTGATTGTATCCACTATAGTTGTTTATTTCAGTTGGTTATTTTTTACTGCTTCTGTTGTTCGTTGTATGTTTTATTTCGTATTCCGCTGCACTACACTTTGAAAAATGAGGGAATATTTTCCCCACTATCATAACTGGGCCCTCACTGCTAGTCGGAAGCCACTAGTGTTTGGGGAAATGCGCTTGAGGTCATGTAGTGAACCGGGTTCGGGGCACCCGTTGAGTGGCACCCGGAACCGGGATGTTACAAAGTGGTATCAGAGGGGTTATATTCTTTGACTTACATTTTGGAGCCTTAGTCATGGATAAGATGAACGGTAGTTGGTAATACGCTGTGCCCGGGCGTAGCTAACCCGTGTATAGGGAAAAGCCAGTCTACCTTGTATTTTGCAATTTTCTGATTTTCCAAATCTTATAGTTGATATGATTTCACCATTGGGCGACACACTTGTATTATGCTATTTATATTTTATCAATGGGTTTTATTTAGTTTCAACCTAATGAGATGAGGGTATTCCATCTCATGCATCATTTAGGCACATGCTAGAAATCACATGACATGCATCGTTCCATGCCATGTAGGTGCATTATACATTTCATGTTGTTGTGATATTTGATGTGTTAGAAAAGCATGTTGTTGTGATAGCTACTTGATAATCACCTGCTATGTGATAGGGTATTTTGTGTAAGCTTGTTTATAAAATGGACGCCAAACTTTGGTCTTTGGGAAGCATGGGGCCCCATTGATTGTAATTTGGTGGATCATTGACTGTTTATTAGTTATAAAACAGATAAAATGTCAAACTTTGATTCGTGGGGATTATGGGCCCTCACGGGTCAGAATTTGACACATAGGTGTTGGTTTTTGGTATTTTATGGGTTCTGGAGAAGTTTCTGAGACATATTGTCCGGAAACCCAGTATACACGCCGTGTAGTATTTTAAACACGTTGTGTATGGACTTCTATTCGGGAAGAAAAATAAACTTTTTGGGTACACACCGTGTAGTCTCTTCCCGTGTCACAAACCATGTGGGTGGCGACACGGTGTAGGGAAGTGCATGGGTAAAACACGCCATGTACATGATGTACACACCGTGTAGTTTTGACCCGGAGTCCGACCATGTAACTAACAACATGAGTCGGTGAACTCCTTTACAGAACATGTCATGTCAATGATGAACACACCGTGTAGTATGACCTTGGGACTCGGCCGTGTAACTAACAACACGGGTCGATTTCACCGTTCCTTGAACACGCCATGTACCTTTGGGTACACCTCGTGTAGTCTTCTCCGATGAAAAACTGTGTGGACTTATCCATGTGACTGGGAAATGGGGTGGTGTACATGCCGTGTGTGGGTGTAACACGTCGTGTAGTGTCATGACGAGTAGTCGACCGTGTCACAGAAGACACAGGCAGTTGGAAATAACACCATACACGCTGTGTAGATTATGTACACGCCATGTAATTTTGTTTAACGGGAGTCATGCGGCTTAGCCGTGTCGAAGGACTCGGGCAGGGGAAGGGAAGTCCAGTACACGCCGTGTAGTCTTGTTTTGTATATTTTTAAATACCTTCTTCTTCATGTTTTTTTTGTGGTTTCTTCGTTTCCTCCTTGATAATCTTGTTCTAAGGCGTGCTTTTGACCTTGTAGTGTCATGCTGCCTAGGTGACCGCACATTGTTTTCCAAGAGAGCGGCAACGAGAATACTCCGGATATGGTGGTCCATGGGCTACCAGTTGATCCTCTAGCAGAGCCAGTTGTGGCACCAGCTGCTATACCGGACACAGGCGCAGAGGCGCAATTCTGTGAAGGCTTATTTCGGTTCATGCAGACCTTTCAGGGAGCACCAAAGGCTTCCAAATCTAGGGCCGAGCTGACACATATCTTCCAGTAGCAGAATCCGCCTACGTTTTCAGGGGATGGAGGACCACAGGCTGCAGAGTCTTGGTTGGGGTCGATGCAGACTATCTTCGAGCATCTGTAGACGCCTCAAGGGTGGAGGGTCAAAATTGCGACATACATGTTGCGTGATTCAGTGAAGAGGTGGTGGGATGTTACCACCCAGTTAGAGCATCACAAGGACATGGCGTGGGAAGACTTTCAGGTAGTCTTCTATGAATTTTTCATCCTAGATACGCTGAGGGCAGATAGAGCTCGAGAGTTCATGAATCTGCAGCAGGGTGCTATGCCGGTGATGGACTATTATGTTCGTTTTACCGAGATTAAGCGCTTTGCACCCATGCTGGTGGGTGACGAGATGTTGAGGGCCAGATGCTTTGAGGATGGTCTTCGTTGTGACATCTGAGTGCTGGTAAATGTTTCCATGTTGCCTATTATCCATGCTATTGTAAACCAGGAACTGATTACAGTGAGGAACCTGTGGTAATTTAGTGGTATAGTCCAGGGTGGTTCCGCACCAGTTACTGGTACTATTTCTACTGGCAAGAGGAAGAGAAAGATAGACTTCTCTCACGGTGGCAGTACCAGCCAGGCAACTTCTTCAGGTGGCCCAATCAGGTGATACCAGTGTGGTAGAGAGGGGCACAAGAGGCCACATTGTCCACGTGATCCTATGGAGTGTTGAGATTGCGGCAAGATGGGTCATCTGCAGTGCTTTTTTAGGGAGTTTCCACCAATGTCTAGTGAGAGGGATTCTGTGCAGACTCCACATGTGGGAGCAGGACCAGTAGCTTCTTACCAGTTTGGGAACTGGAATATGTCAGGGTGTGCAGGCAGAGATGGTGGTCGTTGCCGAGGTAGCTAGACACCAGGATCTCAGAGGCAGTAGGGCGGGACAGCTCAGGGTAGCCAGGCTGTGTCGCAGGGTCGTGGCACTGGGTAGGCATATGCAGTACAACAGACCCAGTAGGAGCAGGATCCTAGACCTTCTATAGTCAGAGGTACTATTTTGGTAGCTTCTATCTTGTCTTAAGAACTTTTCGATATGGGTGCTATACATAGTTTCATATCTGTACCCGTTTTAGAGAGCATTGGGCTCTGTGTTTCTCCTTCTTCTGATATCATGACGCTAGACACTCCGTTGGGGACTAGAACGGCTGGTGTGCGTTAGTGCAAGGAGTTCCCCCTTGAGGTTGGTGGGTGTCACTTCCATTGGGACTTCTATGTCTTGGAGATGACGAGCTATGACATCATTCTCAGGATGGACTGTTTGGTTTCCTTTCGGGACTTTGTAGACTACTATCATTTTAGGGTGTGTATCACGTCACAAGAGGGCGGAGATTTTCTATACAAGGGCAAATGGGATGTTCAGGCGAGTCGAGCTGGACCAGAGCATCGTGGGCGAGGTGGAGTCACGACCCAGATTGTGAGCTTATATCTAGATGACCCAAGAACTTGTCAGGCATATTTCCCTCCTGTTGTTGATCGTTTTAGGGATGTATTCCCAGACAACTTTTCGGATCTACCTCAAGAGTGAGAGCTGGATTTCTCCATAGATCTTGTGCTAGGAGCATCACTGGTGTCCATTCCCCCATATTGGATGGCTACACCTTAGTTGCAGGATCTCAAGAGGAAATTGGAGGAGTTGCAGGAAAAGGGTTTTATCCAACCCAGTACTTCTCCTTGGGGTTCTCGGGTCCTTTTTCAAAAGAAGGAGGACGGTACCCTCAGACTTTGCGTGGATTATCGGAAGCTGAACCAGCTGACGGTTAAGAACTGGTATCTCTTACCAAGGATTGATGATCTTTTTGATCATCTTTGTGGAGCACGAGTGTTCTCAAAGATTGAATTGAGATCAGGATATCATCAGCTATGCGTTAGACCATCTGATATATCTCTCACAGCTTTCAGGAGCTGGTATGGTCTATATGAATATACGGTAATGCCGTTCGGACTCACGAACGCGCCAGTAGTTTTCATGGCTCTGATGAATCGCGTGTTCCATATTTATCTGGACTCTTTTCTGGTAGTATTCATGGACGACATCTTGGTGTAATCTCACACTCAACATGACCATGCCACCCATCTTGAGATCATATTGAGTACACTGAGAGAGCATCGGCTTTATGCTAAGCTCTCAAAGTGCCACTTTTGGATGGACCAGATTCAAGTCCTGGGTCATATCATCTCAGAGGAAGGAGTTTCAGTAGACCCAGATATGGTGAGAGTAGTAGTTTCCTAGGAGCATCCTACGAACGTGTTTGAGATACAGAGTTTCATACGGATGGCTGGTTACTACAGGCATTTTATACAGGACTTCTCCCGCTTAGCAACGTCGTTTACGGGCTTGACTACGAAGGGTGTGAAGTTCGTTTGGTCGGAAGCTTGTGAGGAAGCTTTTCAGGACCTGAAGGGAAGGTTGACATCAACACCGATCCTGATACTCCCAGATCCAGGAGAGAGCTATACAGTTTACTGTGATGCATCAGGTATTGTGCTGGGAGCAGTTTTGATGCTGGGTGATCGAGTAGTTGCATACAGGTCTCGACAGTTGAGGCCACATGAGAGGAATTACCTGACGCATGATCTCGAGTTGGCTGTAGTTGTTCATGTGTTGCGCTGTTGGAGAAATTATCTATTGGGGGAGCATTTTGTGGTTTTCCCCGACCACAAAAGCCTCAATTATATCTTTACTCAGCGTGACATGAAACTGAGGCAGAGGAGGTGGGTCGAATACCTAAAGTCCTTCTATTTTTAGCTTGCCTATACACCTGGTAAAGGTAATGCAGTAGCTAATGCACTGAGCAGAAAGACTCAGATACAGGTAGTGCAGGAGGCCAACGGTGAGTGGAATCTCATGTCTTTGTTCTCTGAGATGCATCTGGAGGTGCATGACAGTCAGTGGAAGATTTATCTCTCCTATTTAGTTGTGATATCTACCCTCATGGACAGAGTGAGGATGAGACAACTATCTGATTCATAAGGCCTAGTTCTATGGGAGTCGGTGGCAAGTGAGGACCCTCGTCCTTGTTGGATGATAGGCGATGATGAGGTTCTGTGTTTCGATGGACAAGTTTGGGTTCCAGGGGATATACGCGAGGAGCTGATGCGAGAGTTTCATGCATCAGCTTAGGCAGTTCATCCCGGGGTTACCAAGATGTACCATGACTTGAGACGTCAGTACTGGTGGCCGGTTATGAAGAGAGAAGTAGCTGGTTTTGTTACGAGGTGTTCCACCTATCAGTGGTTGAAGGCGGAGCATCCGACACCAGCAGGACTATTACCGCAATTACCGATTCCGGATTGGAAATGGGATGAGGTTGCAATGGATTTCGTGACTGGTTTTCCGAGGTCACCTCGAGGCAATGAGGCTGTGTGGGTTGTTGTAGACAGACTCTCAAAAGTAGCACACTTCTTGCCAATCAAGGAGACCTTCGGTGTTGATGAGCTCGAAAGGTTGTATATCTGAGAGATCGTACGTCTTCATGGGGTCCCTCATTCTATTATTTCAGATAGGGACACCCGCTTTACATCACGTTTCTGGTAGAGTTTTCAGAGGGCACTGGGTACACAGGTGCTTCTGACCACAGCATACCACCCTCAGACAGATGGCCAGTCAGAGCGTACTATATAGGTGCTAGAGGACATGCTGCGATCATGAATCATAGACTTTGGGGGCTCTTGGGATAATCATATACCCTTATTTTAGTTTTCCTATAACAATAGCTTCCATGAGACTATTGAGATGGCACCATACGAGGCATTATACGTTAGGCCATGCCGATCACCTTTGTGCTGGTTAGAGGCAGGTGAGGCAGATTTGCTGGGACGACGTCTTGTCCAGGATACTTCTGAGCAGGTCTAGTTGATTTACAAGTGGATGGATACCATGCAGTCTCATCAGAAATCTTATGCTGATCGCCACAGACGACCTTTGGAGATCCACCAAGTGTTCTTCTAGAATCGGTTTCCGCCTCAGACGATTTCGTTGGAACCGCACGGGTAAGGGATTCCATCTCCTTAAATACTTCTTACCAATTATACTCCAAATAAGATTTATTTGAGGATAAGATAGTTTTTTTTCATCATCATATCTACACCTTTCTTGGGCGTTTCTGGAGTCGACGTTCGGGTATAACGTTCGTTGGCGTTTAAGGTAGGTGGCTTGGTGTTTAGTTTTCCAAATGTTGTTTGTTTTGTGAATTTTTGTGCCACGAACCCATGTTGGGGTGTCGTGTGGATGAGGCCATTGTTATATTGAACACCTAGAATTGATTAGGTATTTAATTATGATATTAAAATGCTGGTTGGGATCGTATCTTGGATCTGGGACCACCCTGGGGGTGTGTTCCACAGTTTAGCTGTTTGGCCAGGATACCCGAGGGTATGCCTTTTAGGTAGTAATGATAGAATTGCCTTCAGAAGAATTACTTGTTACTGCTTGTTGACCTATTGGGCATGGTCTGGTTACCTGTTTAGCCTGAGGGCATTGTTATGATTAGCATGAGGGCACTGTGCTATTTATCACGGGGGTTATAATTATTTCGCCAGAGGGAAACCTTTCGTGCATGAGGGGTTGACATCTGTGCCTTAGGTCGGCACATCCTACACCTGAGGTCAATTTCTATTACTCCTGAGGGCAATACCTACGGGTTGGATTCTGTATAGCCTAAGTGTGTGGTTCACTATATTAGCCTGAGGGCAAGATGCTGGTTGGTCTGAGGGCTTGGTGTTGTTGAGCACAGAATGATACTAAATTAAATGGAATAAATAAATAATTAAATGGAAATATAACTGAAATGTTAGTTACTTTTGAGTAATTCTTGGTTTATTTCATTTTATTACTTCACACTTGTTGTATGTTTACACATAGTTGGGCTTGGGCCTTTGGTGGATGCCTACTGAGATATATTTCTCATACACTGTTTGGGTCACGCTTTTTAGCCCAAATAGATTACATTGCTGCAGGTTTAGATAGGGGCAAGAGTCTTTATATAGGTACGTGATTGTTTCTGAGGATTAGGAGGGCATGGGACCAAGCCTAAGCTCGCGATGCCGCTACCAGCTGTTTTTCTTTGTATTGTCATACTCTAATTTTGTTGTACTGTATCGATGTATAACATGTTCTAGCTGTTTTCGTATATCTTGAGACATGTAGAATCATTATTTATATGTTGTTGATTGTATCCACTGTAGTTTTTTATTTCATTTGGGTATGTTTTACTGCTTCCTCTATTCGTTGTATGTTTTATTTCGTATTCCGCTGTGCTACACTTTGAAAAATGAGGGCATTGTTTCCCCACTACCAGACATGGGCTCTCGCGGCTAGTTGGCAGCCAATGGCGTTTAGGGAAATGCGCTTGAGGTCACGTGGAAAACCTGGTTCAGGGCACCCGTTCAGTGGAACCCGGAACCGGGACATTACACAAATGATTGGTGATCAGCTGCACCCTCCTCTGAGTAAGTACCTCTTGCACTGCAAAGGCTCCCTTCTCACTAGTGAAGGTGAAACTGGTCCCATCCTTGCAGACACTTCACACTTTATGCTTAATATAGTAAATCTAAGAATGGACCAAAGATAACCAGTCCATACCCATGATAAGGTAGTAAGTCCTCGACGCCTCTACGAGGAGATCCTAGCTGAAGATCTCGCCTTCTATAGTAACCTCACACTGCCGATACCAGTGTGTGATCATTGAGTCTACTCCTATAGGAGTATCTAGCCTTAAGGGTTGATCCAACAGCTCCTTTGGAATCTTCGAGCTTCGAACGAGGGAAGTGGAAATGAAAGTGTGACTTGCACCTGTGTCTATAATAACAACAGTCAAGGTGGAGTAGACAAAGATCGTACCTCAAATCATCTCCAGAGCATTGTGACAGTAATCCTCAGCTTCTCGGAGATGAGATAACCCCTGTCCACCTGCTCCTTGAGGTCGGGGTGGACCTCCTGGTGGTGGTGTTGGTAACACCTCGTAATGCCATCCACCGCCAGCTGCATGACCAGCTCCTCTGCCATGTCCGCTTACTCCATGCAGATCACCTTGATTGAACCTCTGCCTCTGCCTTGGAGGTCCCTTAATTGTTTGTTGATCTTATGAATGGTGGGTCAGACAGTCACAAGCCATGTGACCCTACCCTCCGTATGTGAAATATAGCATGTTCCTCGAATGACTGGATCTGTGTCATGTGCCTTGCAAAACCGAACCTGTGTCCTGAGGTCTTCCACCAGATGGTCTGGTCCGCTTGGACCTCTGCGACATCTGTCTGCTGCCTGCTACAGAAGACTATGCTACGTGATGCCCGGTGGTGGGTTTCGCTGCTGGTGACTGATCAACAAGGAAACTTTCCACTAAGAGATATCCCTCCAACACCCCGCCTGTGTCAGTATGATTACGGAGATCATCGAAGACCTGATCTCTCACCTCATCCCCTGATCGAAGGTCTGGGCCCCTGAATAATGGGTCTTGTACCATATCAGTGAAGTAGCGCAACTGGTCGGTGAACCTTGTTGAGTACTGCGCCACCGTCTTGCTACCATGTTGTAGATGCAGTAGCTCCTGTATCTGCACTTCTTGTAGGGTGGATGGGACAACCTTCACCTGAAACATACTCTCACTGTCTACCCATAGTAGTGTCGCCTCGTCATGGACCTGGAGTATCATGATCCACCATCTACACACTGTTGCATGTAGAAGGATAGAAGTAAGAATCACCATAAGGTCTGATGGTTTCCATACCCATATGAAAACTCTCACCATAGCCTCCAGCCAATCCTCATCTACCTGCGGGTCCATATCTACCCTATACTTCGACGGCCTTTGGCAATGGAACTTGTGCAATGCGCTCAGGTGGTGTACACTTTCTACTGCTGGGGCTGGTGGCATCAGTGGCCCAATGTTTAGTGGTACCACTGGGACCTCTACTGTAATAGGGCCCTGAACCGAGGCCTCATTGCTCAGTGGGCTGCCATCTCGTACAACTCTCGGAACCCTGGCTGGCTAGCTGCATGGAGTCATCCTGTAAATAAGCAGGTGCACCACGGTCAATAAGTTATACCTAGAGAGATGAGTAAAAGAGATAACTAAGAAAACTCTTGAAACACACATGCAATCTGTGTTTTCATGCACTGAGTCAAAAATCACAAGTCAGGGTCCTGGTGTATAAATACGTTAGATGTCGCACCGACACTGGACTCCCTAAACTGAAAACCACACTCAATACCATTAAACCTATTTCTTCAGAGAAATGATCAGAGTCCTAGGTTATGCGGTAGAACCGACTCCTCTAATACCAATTTGTCACGACCCATCCCCCAGGGTCCGTGATGTGACTACCCCAAGCCTACCTTCCATAGGCCAGGGGCTGGTGACTAGCACCAAAGGTGTAAATCACTAAACTGGGAAGGCATTATCTTTATTACTAAAAACACACACAACATAGTACATAGATGAATACAAAACATTAGGAAAACCTATATAACAAAAGAGTTATAAAAGTAAAGGGGTCGAAAATACAAGCCCAACTGTAATGTACAAGTACAACTGAAAAGGAAAAAATAGGTGAAAGTTGAAAAGAAGCCCCTGGATCTTCCACCACAGATCCTACCTAAAGGGTATGTACATATAGCCTCCTCAGCACTCCACATCCGTCAGTCTCCACTGGGTACTGACTCTTCATGAGGTCCACCTCCGGGTACCATCCAGTCCTCGTACACTCAGCCTCAGTTAGCATTGTCCATCATCTGCATCCAACACAATGAGATGCAGGTATAACCCGTGCAAGGGTGAGTATAATGATACTTAGTAGGGACCCCAAGACCCTCAATGTCTCACAAAATCTAACAAGGATAAACCGCAAGGTATGAAATCAACATATAACCCCACTTAGGTATATGCCCATACATATACCTAAGTTATCTAGTAATCCATCTCAATCATAAGGAAAACACAATGTTACTGACACAGCTCACACAGGTATACAACGTTTGATGTGAGATAGAGATGATCAGATGTAGCCATTGAATCATCTATTCTGTCTAAACCACACAGGATCTTGGAACAGTCTTCAGTGTCGTCGAACCCACATAGGATCTAGGAATAGTAGTTATTACTGTCGAACCCACACAAGATCCATGAATAGTTGTCAGTGCCTAGCTAGCCACAGGGTTTCCACACGAAGCACGCTTCATTCCAGGAGGGTCTTCTCCTCAAGCCAAGTGTCGATATATCAACTTCCATTAATTCACATGAAAAATTATCCCAAAGGTCTGCCATGTCATTGGGGTCTCATCGCAAAAGACGGAGCTTCAATCGGAGGCCCGGTCTGTGAGTTATTGCATTTTAGTCTCGGGGGATCGATTGGATTCGTAATCGTTCCAACCTGACTGTATCTTGACTATACCCCGAAAACCAGTGGGGTATACACAAAGGGACCATCACGCTCCAAGAAAACCAGCATTTCTGACAGTTCTTCAAATGGTCGTTTGGTGCCAAAGACATGACCAATGAAATTAAAGGGTCGGTATTGGGCCCGGGTCCGGTCCGACCTGGTCGGACTGACGCGACCCAACCCAGTCTGGGCTGACATGGTCTAGGTCGATCTGGTAGGACATTTTGGGGCTTTCCTAGCCCATTGAGCGGGCCATCCAGTTAGGTTAGGCCTGGCCCGATGGGCCCAGCTCAGCAGGCCGCGAGGGCGGTTCGGCCTGGAGCGTCGTACAGGCGCTGCTCAGCACGGCTCGGCCCAGAGGGCGTAGCCGGTCCGGTTCAGCCAGGGTGCCACAAGGGGGCTAGGACATTGGCTCAGCTGAGAGTCTAGGAGTATGTGAGGAGGATAGGACACTGGCTCGGCCGAGCGGCCGCAAGGGGGCTGGACTGGGGAGGCAAGTGGGGCGCGCAGAGACCGGTCGGCGGGTCGATTCGGGGAGGCGAACGTGGAGTGCATGGAGGCTAGAGGGAAGGCTGGCAGCTGTCGACTGGGCAGGCCACAGCCAGGCGGACCGACTTCCGAGAGGCGTCCGGTCGGGCGGGTTCGGCGCGGCATGGGCTGATTCGAGGAGGCGCGCAGGGCGCAAATAGGCTAGATGGCGAGCTAGTGGCGTTCGGCCTAGCTAGGGGAGGCCAGGAGGGCCGGTGGCTAGGAGGCATCCAGGATAATCGGTTTTACTAAGCGCGGGCCGACAGTGTTTGGCTGGGAGCACAAGAGCACCGTGGGTGTGGCGCGGTTCTCGGAGGCCGTGGGTAGCGCGACCTTTATCGTCGCTGCCTTCGTCAATTTTTCGCCTAATCGCCATGCTGAAGTTCATCATAACCAAGATCAGCGGAGGGGTCGGGTCATGTTGGTTTGGCCTGCACCCTCCGTGTTTAGGGTGGTATCAATTGTTTCATCAACGACGTATGATGAACAACAATTATTTTACAATCTCCGCGTCGATTCCTTTCCAACCAAAGATGAGAAAATAAATGGGATAATACACAAATAAAACCCCAAACCATTGTTTTTCTTTCGTTGATGGAGTTGGGGAATGTATATGAAGAAGTTCTCCAATCACTGTGTCTGTCGCACGCTTCCAATCCTCAGCTGCGTCGGCTTGTGGAAGACGCTCCACGTCAGTAGGTGACTGAGGAATAAGTTCAAAGAGGATCAGCGTTCTTCATCGGTGGAGCATTCTTCGTTCTTCTTTGTAAGCTTTTCTCCCTAGATCTCCTCTTTTCAAGTTCCACCAAATGAAAAATTCCAACCAAAAGAAATATCTCCCCTAAAAATAATTGATGGTATATTATTTTAGAATGTTGGATTTAAAATCCATAATGGAGTGTTAATTAATTGGCCCCACCCAATTAATGTGGAGGATTAGGGAAAGTTGGCACAAGTTAATTAAAGGGGAGTGGAAGAGGCTCCCCTATATTAATTTGGAGCTTGAGAGTTTCTCCACTTTAATGGGGAGTTTCAAGGGTTTAAAATCCTAGGTGGTCCCCACCGAAATTAACATGAAGAGAAGGTTTGGTTCTGGTGGGCCCCACCACCATAACCTCTCATGGGATGTTAAGGTGTTCTGGTATCACCTCCAACATCCACGAGGAGGTTTTAAACTCCAAACACTCACATGGAAGCTCAAATAAAATAATATGTCACCCACATTATTTAATTATTTTTTTGCAATAAAAACTCAAAAACAAACTTTTATTCTCAAGTAACTACCATAAAGGTGAAAGTATTCTTAAGTTAATATCGGCGTTGTGAGTTCAACGGTGCCCTCAGATTTCAATTCCGAGCACCGGTTCAAAATTTATAAAAACCCACTCATACTTTTACTGAACGTACCCGAAAAAACTTCAGAAATTGATTCGGGGAACATCGGGCTTCAAAATCAACTCCATCAATTTTCGCAGACATGTAAAATTCCCATGTATTTAAGAAAAAAATTTCTACAGAATTTTCAGGTCATTACACAATGCATACCAATGTTTCCAAAATGTACTGTAACTTGAGATGTCGGTATTGGTGGCCAGGTATGAAAAAAGAGGTATCTGGCTTTGTTACAAGATGTTCCACCTATCAGTAGGTGAAGGCAGAGCATCAGAGGCCAGTCAGAATATTACAACAGCTACCCATTCCAGAGTGGAAATGGGATGATGTCGCAATGGAATTCGTGACCGGGTTTCCGAGGTCACCTTGAGGCAATGATCCCATGTGGGTTGTTGTGGACAGACTTATTATGGTGGATCACTTTTTTCTGGTCCATCAGACCTTTGGTGTTGACAAGCTCAGGAAGATGTATATCCGAGAGATAGTACATCTTCATGGGGTCCCTCGTTATATCGTTTCAGATAGGTATTACCATTTTACGTCTTGTTTCTGGAATTGTTTTTCGAGGGAAATGGGTACACAGGTGCTTCTGAGCACAGCTTACCACCCTCAGACTGATGGCCAGTCAGAGCATACGATACAGGTGCTAGAGGACATGCTGCGTGCATGTATCCTAGACTTTGGGGATCATGGGAGAAGCACATACCCCTTGTTGAGGTTTTCCTACAACAATAATTTTCAGGAAACTATTGAGATGGCACCTTATGAGGCTTTCTATGGTAGGTCATGTCGATCCCCATTATGTTGGTTGGAGGTAGGTGAGGTATCATTGCTGGGACCACGTCTCATGCATGAGAATTTAGAGCAGTTCTAGTTGAATCAAAAGTGGATGGCTACAGCACAGTCTCGTTAGAAATCTTGTGATGATCGCCGCAGATGACCCTTAGAGTTTTTGGTCAGGGATCAGGGTTTCTTGCATGTTTCATCAAGGTTCGGACACATGAAGATTAGGAAATAGGGTAAACATTCACTGAGGTGTGTGGGGCCGTTTGAGATTCTGGAGAGAGTTGGGTCGATTGCCTATCAGTTGTAGTTACCACAGAGGTATCGGGTCACACACAATGTCTTCCACGTATCTCAGCAACGCTATTATCACTAAGACATATCTCACGTTTTTCATCCGGAGGAGCATGAACTTCAGGTTGATGCATCCTTTGAGGAGCATCTGATTCGTATTTTTTATTGGAGCATGAAGGTTCGCCGAGGCAAGTGAGTTCCTCTGGTACGGGTGTTATGGAAGTATGGCCGAGTGCAGGACGAGACCTGGGAACATCGGACCGACGTACATGCCTAGTGGCTAGAGTAGTGCTCAGTTTTATCTTCACCACCCTTGGAAGGGAAACTCGAGGACAATTTTCTTTAAGGGGGGAAGTTTGTAAGAACCTGGTTCATATTCTTGAGGTACGAGATTCTTCTTTTCCCTTTTCCTTAAGTGTTTTTCAGAAAATAATGAAAATGGGGTGAAATCCAAAATTTTGTGGGTACATGCCATATACATTTCCACACGTCATGTACTTCGGCCATGTGGGATTTGTACAGAGGGTGTGTATAGCTGTCGGCGATGAAGGGTTCAAAAACTAACTACACACCATGTACTTAGTATATACAGGCCATGTAATCAGTCCACAGGTAAAAAGTAAGGCAGGGGGAGTAGTTTCTAGCAGAGTGACATTAAACGTTGTGTAGTCATAAACACATGCCATGTACTCAAGTCGACATATGAAAAGTGTGGCGGTGAAAAGTGGTCTCTGACGGAACAGTTAAAAAATGAAAAGTACACATCATGTACTTGAGATTACATGATGTGTATATCTTTTTCCGCTTAAAATAGGTAGTATCCTCCTCTTTCAACAGAGGAAACTTAGAACACCAGGAAGAGCATAGGAGAGCAGTCCAAACCTTGGAGGAGCTCCCGAACGCACACCGAAACTCAGATTCCTTCGCTGACGGTCTCGATTGAACCGCACGGGTGAGTTATTCGCTATTCTAGAACCCTCACTTCCAATTATTTCTCTTGGGGAAGATATTTGTGTTTGAACACGTTTTAGTTTATCCTAGATCTACTTCATTCTCAGATGTTTTGGAAGGCGCCGTTCACGTATATTGATCAGAGGAGATCAAGGTAGGTGGTCTGGTGTTTAATTCCAACTGTTGCGTGTTTTTGTGTGTCGTTGTGCTACGCGCCCATGTTTGGGGTATCGTATGGCTGAGGCCTTGACTGATTAAATACCTATAATTTCAAAGGTAATTTATTGAATATGTGTAACTGCTGTTTGGGATCATTTCTTGGATCTAAGTCCACCCCATTTGTGTGATTCTGTTATTTAGTCATTTGTCCAGGTTACCCGAGGGTATGCCAATATAGCATGTTTTGGGTTTTCTTGAGAGGAAATATATTTATTACTTTCTTAGCCTAAGGGAAGTGTTTTTCTGAGCCTGAGGGAAGTGTTTTTTTTCCTGAGGGAAATGTATTGATTCTCCTGAGGGAAATGTTCTGATGCTTTAGGGCAGTATGTTCTGTCCCAGGGGGTAATATCTTATATACCTGAGGGAAATATTCATTATGCCTGAAGGAAATCACCTGAGGGTGTCGATTCTGATTACCTTAGGGTAAGGTTTTTCATGTCTGGGGACTCTGTTTACTTTGAATATTCACTATGGTGATTTCTTATGTTATACCTGCCAAGATAATGCACAGGCTTGGTATTGTATTACCTTCTACTTGTTAGATAGCCTATTGTGGCTTTTGCTGCGACACTGAATGGGAGATTTCCGGCTAAGACTGAGTCTCAAAAACTTATAATTCAATTATAATGAATTGTTAAATGATAATAAAATGGAAATATAACTACTAAGAGTAGCTACTTTTGAGTACATTATACATTACTACATTTCATTATTTCACACTGCAGTTGAAAATTTTCCCTAACAGTTGGGCACGGACCTTTGGTGGTTTCCTATTGGGATTTATTTAACACACCCTATTCGGGTCATGTCTTTGTCCCAAATAGATTATATTGATGTAGGTGTTGATAAGGGTAAGAGTCCCTATACATGTACTTGATTTTTGCAGGGGAGTAGGAGAGCATGAGACCGAGCTTAGGCTTGCGATGCTTCTGAGTTCCTATTGCACTAGTTTCTGTTGTTTTTCTATACATTTTACCTTGCGCTATATTAAATTAGATTTCATTGTATCTTGTTTTAGAATTTTTTTTAGATTAGAGGCATGTTACATCATTCTATATATGATTGTTGATTTTCATTGATGGCATTTTCATTTTCTATTTGAGTTTTATATTGTCAATACTTGTGCTTTTGGGTATGTTTATATTTTCCACTATGCTACACTTTGACAAATGAGGGCATAGTTCCCCACTATCAGACCTAGGCCCTCGCTGCTGGTCAGTAGCCTCTGGCTTTGCTGAAAATGTGCTTGAGGTCTTGTGACCAACTGGGTTTGGGGCACCAGTTGTGTGGAACCCGGATCTGGGACTTTACATAGCCAACAAATTAACCAAGCATACTGGTAAAGCGATTAGGCTTGAATAGAAAATATAATTGGAAGAATGTTTTGAGGAATTGAAGAGGATATTAGTGAATTACTTGAACCTAAATCTACCATCAAGAAATGGTGAATTTGTGATTTATAATGATGCATCACAGAAAGGGATTGGAAATGTCCTCATGTAGAATGAATGAGTTATTGTCTATACATCATGGTGGTTAAACATTAATGAAAATATCTATCCAACTAATGATCTCGAGTTATAATTTGTAATATTTTCTCTGAATATATGGAGAAACTATCTCTATGTATAAATGGGTGAGATATATATAGATAATAAGAGATTAAAATATATCTTCTGATAGAAATAACTCAACCCGAGGCAAAGGAGATGGCTTGAGATACTCAAGGATTATGATTGTTCCAAACAAGAACATCTTGAAATGAAAATTAAGCAAGCTGGTGCATTGATCCAAAGGATCATGGAGTTTAAAAAAATAAGGATTGGAAGGGATCTTGAATTCATGGTTCTAGTAAATATGGACATGATAATTATCAAAGAAGCTGAAACATCATTACTTTTTAAATTGGTTACCCAACCGTTTTTACTGGAAATAATTAAAACTTCTCAGTCTGATGATGAAAATATTCAAAAGAAAATTAGATGTGTAAATTATTGGAAGTTGGATGTCTTTATATGTTAGGATGGATTTATAAATTTTTTAAGAGGATATGTGTTCCATCTATACCTGTGCTAAAAATGGATTTATTGGATGATGGATTTAGCTCTAATTTCTCTATAAACCATCTTATCACTAAAATGTATAGATATTTGAAGAACATTTTTTGTGGGACAAAAAGAAGCAGAAAAATTTCTAATTACATATCAAGATTTTTAGTCTATCAATAAGTGAAGGCTAAACAAAAACATCCTAAAGGATTTATGAAACATCTAACTATTCATACATGGAAACTCCAAGATATAATTATTCAATATAGGTAAATGTTGATCGACGTAAGAAATCATCACATTTCCTCACAATAAGAGATGATTTTCTACTAGAGCGCCTTGCCTACCACAATATCAATGAAGTTGTGAGACTTCAAGGAGAACTTCTCTCTATTGTGTCTGATCGTAATCTATGATTCACATTGAAATTCTAGAAAATTATTCAAACATATTTGGGTACTAATATGTGATTGAGTACTTCTTATTACCCTCAAACTGATGGAAAATCAGAAAGGAGGATCCAAACATTAGAAGACAAGTTAAGATCATGTTAACATGACTTTTATGGTCTATTGGATCATTATTTCATTTTGGTGGTGTTTTCCTACAACAATAGATTCCATTATAGTATTCAAATGGCACCATATGAAGCATTGTACAGAATGAGATGTCTTACACAAACATGTTGGGATGATGTTGTTGAAAATAAGCTTGTGGGACCAAACCTTACGATGGAAACAACAGAAAAGGTAAAGACTCTTCAAACCCATATCAAATTAGATCAAAGTATAAAAAATTGCTATGCAGATAATTAAATAAAGGATTTGAAATTTCCATAGGGAGATCTTGTTTTTTTGAAAGTATCTCAATTAAAAGGTGTTATAAGATTCGGAAGGAATGGGAAACTAAGCCCCAAGTACATTGGACCTTTTGAAATTATAGAGAGAGTTGCAGTTGTGGCTTATCATTTGAAGGTTCAATCTAGCCTTTCTAGGTTACGAAATTTTTTCCATGCCTCATTATTGAGAAATTACATTCCAGACTTGACGCATGTCCTAACTTCTGAAGGTATAGAACTGGAACCTGACTTATCGTAATGTGAAGAGTATATTCAGATTATGGACACTAAAGAATAGGTGGCGAGGAATTCAATTAATTGAAAATTAAAGTTACTTTGAAAAAATCATGAAATTGAAGAGGCATCATGGGAGATTGAAGAGCTTATGATAAAGAACTACCCAAATCTTTTTATAGGGAAACATTATGGTAATTTAGAAGATGAAATTTTTGTAAGAGGGGAAGAATGTAGCACCCTATGAATTTAAAAATAAATTTAATATTGAATGGATGAAACCTTGAGTCTCTATGAAACAACACTTTGTTATAACCTAGATAATCAACATAATTTTTCCTTTTTTGTGACTATAATTTTGAAGAAATTACACACATGGTTGCGAGTTGTGTGGTATTTAGAGCCTGATAGGATCAACTAATATTTTTAGTGAATAGTAAGTTACCCTTATAAATAGTAACTTACACTTATAGAATGTAATGTACCCTTATGAATAGAAACATCACCCATGTAAGTATAAATAAAATATAGGCACAATAAATGAGAGTGAATATTTAAAAAATTAATAATTAAGTGTTGATATTTTTGTGAGTAGTAATTTTTTAATTACAATTTTAATTTAATAAATATATTAAAAATAAAATTAATTTTTATGAAATGTATTTATTAATAGATATTTTTTGTTCTATGATTTTAGGATTACATTATAAGACCTAAATTAATTTTTAAAAGAATTATGAAATAAGTTTCAAATTTAAATTCATCATTTTTCAAGTAAATAATGGTTTTATTTGAAATTTAATTTCACATAATTAGAAAATTGTGTTGATAAAAATGATTTATTTTTTTAATTATTCATGTTGAAAAATGGTTAGGGTTAATTTTTTGTATTTTTCTGAAATACATGAATTTTCAGTGAATATTAAAATACAATAATTTACGATATAAATACATTATAAGCTAAATACACTATTCACTGAGTTATAGATGATGTAAGCACACTTGGTTTTATCTCACATACAAATAATAATTTTTTTGTCATATGAACCCACATTATTTCTTTCCTTGACCAAAACAATAGAATAATGAAAAAGACATTGAAAAATCACACCTCCCTGCCACGATAAAACCCACCCCTCGCTTTCGATTATATTCACTCTTATTGGCGTTGAATATTGTCAATGTTCTAACCAAATACTATTCAATAGTCTCTAACCACTTCATGGATCCATTTTTTTTCCAAAATTCCAAATCCCTTTCGCATATGATGGTTTCCAAGGAGGTTATTTCAAGAGGTAAATACTCTTCCTTTTTTCCATTAATTTCATTAAAATTTATATTATTTTATTACTCTATATGAACCTCCTATTAAAAATTAATCATGATAAATGAACTATTATATATATATATATATACTATAATTATATCAAGTTAATGTAATAACTATTATAAAAATCCATACTCTCCCTCTTTTATTTTATAAACGAATTCATCATCTAGTAGGGGCAAATTTATAACCTTTGTGGATGAAGAAGTTTTGTTTTCAAATATATTCATGAAAAAAATTTAATGGTTGACACAAATTATAAAATTTATAATATAACCATTTTATATAATTAAAATATTTACATAATACTAAATAATATGAAAAAATGAGTTTATTATGATCAATAACCGCCTTAATATTCTAAACAATTACCACTAAATGTATTATCTAATTATTCAACCTCATAATATGTAAATAAAGGATATATATAACCATATAGACTAATTTATTCTCTATAAAAACATTAAATTTCAATTATTTATAATTATACTAATTTTAAATGAACTCCATTACTTATAATCAAGAAAATTGATTATGAAATCAAGGAAACGAACACTCTAGAATGACAGAATTCAATCACATAACTTATCAATAAGGTCATAAATGAACATAATAAATCTATATTTAATCATATACATTTATATAAGGTTATGAATTAATTAAGTAATGGATTTAATTTTGTTATCCATGATGTTAATCTCAATTGTAGAATACATTCAGACATAAGTTAAGGGGTTTCTACCCAAACATTAATTTTATTTGCGGTTACAATTATTCTCTACTTATCTCAATGAAATCATTAATTATTATTATTTAGTCCTCATAAATTCTATTTTAATTTTCTATATATTTTTACCAATCAGAATCCTTTCTTCAAGAGATACCCCTCTTAAAATGGTTATAGAATTGGAGTGAAACCTCTTCTCTTCTGCCTTAAACTTCCCGATTCACGTCCCAACCCCACCAAATGAGAAAAAAACAAATTTATTGAGTGGTCGGGAGGCTAGGTTCAAAGTGATTTCAAGTGTGAATGGGGAATCTCAGCCCAATATTTTATTCCAACTCTCACCGCCAATTTGACCACAAAAACGAGTAAATCAGCTGTTCCTCTAGAAGGATGATTCGCTAGAATATGCGTCATGTAGCTCCTCTCAAAATTTGTGCCTGATCCAAGCCTGGATGAAGATGTTGTTGCCCCAATATAAAACTCATGTCCATTCTACCGAGTCCAGCCAACCATTGTCTTAATGTCCCATTTACTCCATCCAAATTCATTTATCTGATCTAGTGTCCTGAATAAAAGTTGTATACCATGAAGTAAAGAACACATTTGAAAACTATTAAGTTCAAATAATTCAAATAAAAATATTTATGATCGAAATAATATAGTGATTTTGAAAGGGTAAAACTGGAATTTTCATCAAATACTCAAATGAATGATCTAATTCCAAATACTTTCTAATTGAAAATATTTAACACAATGTGAGGGAATTATATCATTTATTATTAATAAAATATTCAATAAAAAGGTGTTTTATCCACTCCCCCACACTTGGCACTTGGAATCCTGGACAAGTAATCATCAAAATAAAATCAAAGTAAATTTAAAACACATATCAATGAGATCCACCAATTTCATACCATGAAACAAAAGATATCATGCCTCATCTATAAACTATTATTTCAAGTTCTTCTTTTAAGATCATTCAATATATTTCCTCTTAATTTATCCTCCCATTCACACAAAACACTTACCTAACCTTCATTTTAAGTCATCACATAAATGTAAATTTTTTAGTAATGTGTTTCTCATCCAAACTCTTAAAAGGGTCAACATAGTCTTGATAAATTCATACATCTACACCCAATTTGAGTCAATGACATATATTTATCATGAGAAATTTTTAGGGGTGTTCTGTGGCTATCGGTTGGTAGGATTTAGATGTTGAAAAATTATGAGGCCGAATGAGGAGTGATTGGCTCTTTTTGAAGTGAAAGAACATTATTCTAGTTTTGAATCAAGTATGGTCTCCTCCTCACTCACCACAGTATCAAATCATCTCTATCAGTATGAAAAATCAATGAAATTTAGCACCCTTCATTATTACAGCAGCAAAAATTCCAATCTTCTCAAACAATGTTTTTCTAAAAGCTCCAGAAAAGGCACAACCTTCTTCCTCCATTAGAAGCTCCAGAAAGACACAGATTCACTAATAATGAATGCTCCAGAAGAGGCACAACTTTCAACAAAATGTTTTTTTTATCAAATCAAGATGATTTATTCATCATTTTATGTTCCTCCCAAAGTATCGCCAACTGAATTATCACAACACAAATACACATTCCCCGACACTTAAGTTTAACTAGATTATACAATTTCACTTCAAGAGCAGGTTGGATAGAGAAAATTGGCTTGTAATGTGGCTAACCTAACAGGTTTTTCATGGATTCTATAGGTTACAAGGATTTAATGTACAAGGTAGGCTGGAATAAAAATGATTTTCTTGAAAACGGAGATTTAAAACCAAATAAATGCCTCAATCATTTAAAAACACATGTATCTCACACCCTCATCTTTTGACAGAAATAAATCAAATTCTGGTTAAATCAACCATAGTTTGGTTCTCTCAAGAATTGAGGTGAATGAAAATAATATGACAAAAAATAGTTTAGAATCCTCACAGGATGATAATTTCAAAGATAAAGACAGTGAGATGTGGCCTGGGATTCAAAAATCACAGTACATGTCATGAATTTCCCAAATAATTGAATTTGAAACAAAGTCATTTGCAGTATTCATTTATGCTCAGTTTCATGGAATAAATTGGTTTAAACATTGATACAAGTTTCAAAAATGGAAATGATATTCATTTCAGCTCAAATATTTTTTAAAAAAAACAAAAAAATGATGAAGAAACGCTTTTTTTACACACAATTTTAAAAAAAACAAAAAATGAAAATCCTAAATTATAAAGGTTCCCTCCCCCACACTTAAAATATTGCATTGTCCTCAATGTAAACCCATGAGATGATATGTGCACATGAAATGTATAATTTTATTTAGGAAAAGTAATATAAAAGTGAAAGGATTAGAAACATCATGATATTCTCAAGTGATGATGGGGTCATGCAGTTTGATAAAATCAACTAGATTGTTAGGAAGTCCCTCGATTAACTTTTTTCAAACGTTTCCCATTGACTATAAATCTCCTTCCAGTATCCTCTTGTGTGATCTCCACTACCCCATAAGTAAAAAAATTAGACACAACATAAGGACCTAACCATCTGGAACACAACATACAAGGCATCAACTTAAGTCATGAACTGTAGAGTAGAACATTCACTCCAACAAGAAATTCCCTTTTTCTAGATCATTTTATAATGAAATTATTTTTATCTTTTCTTGTAGAGCCTTGACTTCTTATATAATGACAGTTGAATCTCCTCAAGCTCTTGAATTTTCAACTTCCTTTGAATTCCAACTTGGGACAAATCCATTTTTCATTTCTTTATAGCCTAATATGCTTGATGATCGACTTCCACTGGGAGATGACATGCTTTCCGAAAAACAATTCAAAATGGGGACATACCAATGGGGTTATTGTATTCTGTCCTATAATCCCACAATGCATCATCCGAGCACTTCCTATAATCCTTCCTATTTGGATACACGATTTTCTCCATGATTTGTTTCACCTCATGATTTGAAACCTCAGCCTGACCATTTTTTTGGGGGTGGTATGGTGTTGATGTTTTGTGTGTCACCCCATACTTTCAAAGGAGGGAAGAAAAATTCATGTTGAAAAAGTGCGTCCCTTGGTCACTGATGATGGCCTTTGGTACTCCAAACCTGCAGAAAATTTGAACCTTGACAAAATCCACTACAACATGAGAATCATCAATACTGGTGGCCTTGGCCTCCACCCATTTACTCACATAATTAACAACAAAAAAGATATAGAAGAAACCAAATGAAATATGAAAAGGGCCCATAAAATCAATTCCCCAAACATCAAAAATCTCACAAAATAAAATGGGTTGTTGGGGAATCTCGTGTCTCCTTGAAATGTTTCTAGTGTGTCGGAAATGAGAGCATGACTTACAAAACACATGGGAATCATGGAATAATCTAGGCCAATATAAAACAATGTCTAAGACTTTTCTATCAGTACGTTGGGGTCCAAAGTGTCCACCAAAAGCATGTGTATTACTGAAATGAAAAACGGACTCAAACTCATGATCGAGAACACACCTCCTAATGAATTGGTCCCTACACATGTGCCAGAGGTAAGGATCATACCACACATAAAACCTAGACTCACTTTTTAATTTTTAGACTTGATGCTTCTTCAAATTTACAGGGATTTCAGAGGTAACAATGTAATTAACTAAATCATCATACCAAGGATGCATGCCTCAGAAGGTATAGAGATGCTCATCATGGAAAGTGTCCCGAAGTGGTACGTGGGTCAAGGTGTCACCCTCTGGTGTGTGAGTAAGCCTACTCATGTGGTCTGCCACCATATTCTCTGACCCCTTCTTATCCATTATCTCGATGTAAAACTCTTGAAGAAGTAGAATCTAATGGATAAGTCGTGGCTTTTCATCTGGCTTCTTTAGGAGGTACCTCAAAGCTGCATGGTCAGAAAAAACAACTACTTTAAATCCCAATAAATATGAATGAAATTTATCTAAAGAAAATATAACAGCAAGAAACTTCTTTTTCTGTTGTGGTGTAGTTTTGTTGGACATAATCCAACGTCCTCAATTCATACGAAATCACATGTGAACGTCCCTCCACCCTCTGAGATAAGAGAGCTCCAACCGTGAAGTTGAACGCATCACAGATAAGCTCAAATGGAAGTTACCACCATGGGGGATTTATGATCGGTGGAGTGGTCATACACTTCTTTAGATCATCAAATGATACCCTGCATGAATCATCAAAATTGAAGTCAATATCTTTTTGAAGCGATTGAGATAAGGGTAGAGAGATCTTACTAAAATCTCTAATGAAGCGTCGATAACATCCAACATGTCCAAGGAATGATCAAATATCACACACACATGTTGGATATTGAAGAGATGAAATAATGTCTATCATAGATTTATCAACTTCAATGCCTTGTTGTGAGACTATATGACCTAATACAATTCCCTTTTCGACCATGAAATGAAATTTTTCAAAATTCAAGACCATATTTTTCTCAATACAACGATGAAACACATCACCCAAACTAGAAAGACATTCATCAAATGATGATCCATAAAATATAAAATTATCCATAAATACCTCCATGCAGGTCTCAATGAAATCTGATAAAATAATCACCATGAATCTCTGAAGGTACCTGGGGCATTGCAAAGTCCAAATGGCATCTTTCGGAAAGCAAAGGTACCGAATTGGCATGTAAATTTCGTCTTCTCCTAGTCCTCTACTGCAATGGGAAACTGAAAATATCCAAATAAACCATCCAAGAAGCAATAATGTGTCCTACCTGTAAGTCTCTTAAGCATATGTTCAATGAATGGAAGTGGGAAATGGTCCTTATGAGTGGATTGATTTAGTTTCATTTAATCAATACAAAATCGCTAGTTGTTTTGTACTCTCACAGGAACTAAATCATCATTTTCATATTTTATAATAGTGAAACCAGTTTTATTTGGTACAACCTGGATAGGTCTAACCCATTGTGAGTCTGAAATAGGGTAAATGATACCTGCCTCAAGTAATTTTTAGACTTATTTCTTAACAACTTCCAAAAGTTTTGGATTAAGTCTCCTTTGTGGCTACCTAATCGTTTTATCCCCATCCTCCAAGAGAATCTTATGCATGAAAATAGAGGGGATAATACCTGATCTGTCTACCAATGTCCAACCAATTGGCCTAATTTATCTCTCAAAATATTGAAAAGTTTTTCTTCATGTTCAAAAGAGAGATTGTTAGCAATGATAACAGCTAATCTGTCACCACTCAGCAAGTATACATATTTATGATTTGGGGGAAATGGATTGAGTTCCAATGTAGTGGGGTAATGTATGGATGGAGAAATTGATGCAACAGACAAATCTACACAATAAACATCAGTATCAAAATAAAAATCATCAAAATTAAAAAAATAATGCATCAAATCCATCAGAATACTCAACATCCATGTCATAATCAGAGTTTATATGATCAGGATTTGAATCCAAATAAAAATAAAATCCAATAGAGGTTTGTCCATCAAAAACAGGTGTGGTAGTACTCTTAGAAATAAAACTAGGACCAATACCCATAATCTCAATAAGAATAGGACAATCAAATTCCATGGGGTTTTTACTTGGTGGTTCAAAATGGGAGATAACAAATGCAGAATGATCCTCTGAGGGGTACTTCATGGAATCCACAACATTAAATATCACAAATTCATCCCAAAATTCCATATAAAGTGTACCATCCTTGACATTTATGATTTTTTTTACAGTTTTGAGGAAGGGTCACTCTAAGATAATGGGGGCATGAGAACTTACCTGATCATCCACCTTGTTAAGCACATATAAATCTATTGGAATGATTGTGTCTCTTACCCAGACAAGTATATCCTCAAGGACTCCCGCTGGATATGTCATAACTCTATTCACCAATTGCACCACTACTCTCATTGGCTTCAACTCACCAACCTGTAAAGAAGATAATATAGAGTGAGGCATCACATTTATTGAAGCTCCTAAATCACAATGAGGATCAGAGAAGTGATACTCCTCTATGGTACATTGGATGGTGAATGTATTGGTATTCTTGCACTTTGTTGGCATTTCTACAGTTGGGGTAATGAGTTCTGAGACATTCCTTCCATGGTTAATCCTCTCATTTCCCTTGAGCCCTCTTCGATTGGTGCAGAGTTCTTTTAAGAATTTGGCATACCTTGGGATTTTTTGATGGCTTCAAGTAGAGGAATTTTGATCTCAACACCCTTGAATGTGTCCAAAACCTCTTTTTTTCATCACCTCTTCAGCCCTCATCTTTGTTTGAACAACCCTATTTGGAAAGGGAAGAGGTTTAGGAGGAACATCATAAATCTTTTTATTACCTTTATCTTTATCCTTGGGTTTCACATCAGTTGGTATGGAATGGGGCTTCTCCGAAGTTGAGGGGAATCCCGGTGGAATGATAGGTGGAGAAGCACCAATTTTTTGCTTCCCACTTCTCAATGTAATGGAACTGATATTCCCTTTTGGATTGAGAGTAGATTGGGAAGGAATATTTCCATAATTCTTACTTACCAGTTCATGGAGGGCAGTGGAAATCTGACTCATTTGAGTCTTCAACTCCCTCAACTCCAAACCTTGACTCTTCATCTCATTCTGTTGATTAGGAACCATTTATTACAAAAATATCATCAGTGTTAGAGTCTACCCTTTTGCTAGATTCCCTTGTTACTGACTTGTTGATTTTTGAGCATTGAATCATCTTTGGGGTTGTTGGAAACCCTGTTGGTAAGGTGGAGGCTACTGGAAGTTTTGTTGAAAAGGGCGCCTTTGTTGTTTCCCAGAGCCATACCTCATGTTTGATTGATCTATCCACCCTTTGTTGAATTTTGGTGAAAATGAGTCATACTTCTTTTAGGATGTGGTTGTTGTTGTTGTTGTTGATATGGTCTCTCATGGAATACTGCTGCACAATATTCTGTTTCTTGTAGTTGGGGGAAAACAGTCAGTTGGGTGCCTTCTCTCAGTGAAAATTCCACAAGGCCTTGAAGGAGTGGGTTGAGATGTCTTCTGAGCCAAAGAAATCTGCCTCACCATAGTGTTCAATTCTTCGAACATGGTATCAATTAAATGAATTTCAAGAGAAGAAGGACTTACCTGATGTAATCACCTGACATATGGTGTACCACTATCGCCAAATTTTTGGGAATTTTGGGCCATCTTGTCAATCAATGCATGTGCGGCTACTGGTTTCTTGTCCACCAATGCCCCTTCTACTGCGGCATCCACCATGCTCTTCTCCATAGGTTTGAGTCCTTCATAGTAGAACTGAATGAGTAGTTCCTCACTGATTTGGTGATGTGGATAGTTTGCACACAACTTCTTGAATCACTCCCAGTACTCATACATTGACTCCCCTTGTGCTTTCTTGATCTTAGATATATCCTTATGAATGGAATTGGTCCTCGATGCTTGAAAAAATATCTGCAATAAATGATGTTTCAATTCATTCCAACATGTTACATCTTCAGGTTGTAAATAGTACATCCAATCCTTTGCAGCTTCATCAAGTGAAAATGGGAAATCTCTTAATTTTATTTGATATTCAGAGACATTTCTAGGTTTTAGGGTTGAGTAAACCACATTAAAATCTTTCAAATGTTTATTGGTATCCTCACCATAGAGGCCATGAAACTTTGGAAGTAAGTGAATTAACCAAGATTTTAGTTCAATGTCTGATTCGATATTTGGGTATGCAATAAAATTTGGATGATAATTAATATCTATTGCAGCCAATTCTTGAATGGTTATATTTATCTCATTGTTAATATTTATTTCCACTGGTTCTTCTTTTATGTTTGAATTTTAATTGCTTCCAATTTCAATGTTTCCAGAATAGAAGAATTCACCAACTAGTTGAATATTGAAACTTCTCGTACACTCAGACTATCTGATTCGATCTCAAAGGCTATGTTCAAATTCAAGGTCAATATCTAAGAGATACTCAAGATTAGTTCATGTCATAAATCAAAAAATGAAAATAGGAAATGTGGACCAGAAGAAAAATGAGAAGTTCGAGTTGATGGTCCAAAAAGAAAAGAAGAGGATGAAAAAATGAAAACTTGAGAAAGGGGAAAGATGAAAGAGAGAGGTGAATAAAATAATAAAATGAAAAATAAAAGAAATACCTATAAATGGTTGAAAAAAATTACTTTCCTCCATGGAAACGGTGCCAATTTGAAAGGCGTAGTCGTGGGCACTTTCAAATGATATTCAGTTTTAGGTTACTTAGGAGCAGTTGAAGTGGCTGACCAAGGTCGTCTCTCAAAAGAGGAAGTGAATTTAACAACTTTTTAGAGGTATTCTAAAAATAAAATAAAATAGAATAAAAACTCTCCTTTAAAGGATGGGAGTTTTTTATAGTTTATAAATCTAGATGAATTTTTCTGGAAGAAGATTGTATTTTTTTTGTTTTTAGTTTTAAAATAGGTTTCGTTTAAAATGACACAACAAGAAAATGTTTTTTAGAAAATATTTAAAATACATAATCGATCTAACTATACCTCTTAAATAAATTATTTATTAGTATCATTTAAATTAACATCCACTTAATTATGATCCCTTATCTTTTTAACCCCCGAACCCTACGAGAATTAACCTTACCACAAAGATGAAGTGAATTCAACCCTAGGTTATCTTTGGAACCTGTAATTGCATAACCCTGCTTTAATTGATGTTCTAATGATAGATTATGGTCAGTGGTAAATTAAGGAACATATCCATTCTGTAAATGAGTACTAATTTATTTTAGGTGTTATATTTGAACTCTACAAATTAATCCCATGTGGTTTTGAATTATCGGTTAAGGTTGCGCTCTCACAGTTCACACAATTCCTGACCTCGCGTGTTTTGTGTTAATTATTAAATTTCTTGATTAGTTTCATTTAAATTAAAAACATAATTAATAGATCATAATATGTGAATTATATTAGCTCATTTATTCAAAATAAATTAATGAAGAAGGATAGAGGTCAATCGATTACAAAAAGAACTACTCTTCCATGGGCGGTGTAGTCATCGTAGATTCATTTTGCATTTGCAATGGTTTACAAAGGGTATAACACAATATAATTTCTACTCATGATTTCCAACCCAAATATGAAGATTAAGATAAGAATAAAATTGAAAATAATAGAATAAATGTAAAACAAACTAAGAGTTTATTGAATGAAGAAAAGAAATAAAACATGAAGAAGAATAAGGAGAAGAGGAAGGCTTGACGAAGGGATCCTTGCTTCAAGAGATACCCCTCTTACAGTGGTTGGATAATTGGATTGAAACCTCTTCTATTATTCCTTCAACTTCCCAATTCACGTCCAAACCCCCCAAAATGAGAAAAAAACCAATTTATAGAGTGGTGGGGAGGCTAGGTTGAAAGTAGTTTCAAGTGTGAATGGGGAATCTCGACCAAATTTTTTATGCCAATTTACACCGCCCATTTGACCACCAAAACGCGTGAATCAGCTATCCTTCTAGAAGGATGTTTCCCGAGAATATGATTCATGTATCTCATCTCAAAATTTGGGCCTGATCCAAGAACAGATTAAGAAGTTAGGGCCCAAATACAGAACCCATGTTCATTCTACCGAGTACATCCCACCATTGACTTAATGGACCACTTACTCCATCCAAATGCATTCTTTTGATCTAGTGTCCTGAATAAAAGTTGTATCCCATAATGTAAGGAATATAGTTAAAAAATAGTAAGTTCAAAAAATTCAAATAGAAATATTTATGATCTAAATACGACAGTAATTTTGAAAGGGTAAAATTGGAATTTTCATCAAATATTCAAATGAATGATCTAATCCCAAATACATTCTAATTGAACATATTTAACATAATGTGAGGGAATTATATCATTTATTATTAATAAAATATTCAATAAAATGTGTTTTATCACTACCCTCTCCCCATCTTCTTTATCTCTCTTCAATTTGGGGCGATTTTCAAATTAATTATTGGATTTTCGTGGTACTTTTCTTCTTTCAAATACTAACCTCCTTATACTATTTGTCTCCTTATAATTTTCATTCCCAAAGTTAGTTATTTGGTAAAAAATCATTCTATAAAATGGTATATTAATCCCAAGATGTTGGTCATATCATGATACTTTTCAGGGAGATGTCCCAAGACCATATCCACATGATGTCACCCATAGATTCATTTGAGGTACAAGGTTAGGTGTTTATAGTAAAAATTTGAGTAAATTTAATATCAAAATTTAGGATTTTAGTTTTATTTTATATTTAATTTTCCAGAGTGAGTTCTTAAATGTCAAAATGGACCTCGGGGGAAAGATCGATCCTAATTTTGGCCTAGAAGAAGTATTAGGTGAGTTAATTATCATGTTTTTGAGGTTTTTTTAATTTAGTTTGTTATTTTATAAGTTTTTAATTAGTTATAATTTTATTATAATTAATTTTTTTTAGATTTATTATATTTGAGATAGTGTCGAAGGTGGCTTGACCTTTGACTATTGTTCTTAGAAAATCATGTGTCGCAGATTATTGGGTTGGAGTTAAAGTTGAAATTTTTTTAATGAGGTATGTTGTCCTTTTAATTAACCCATAGTATTTATTTTTCATTATATTGAATCATTTATGTGGTTGTCCTGGCTTTATAGGGGATGAACACAAAAACTAATTGATCCCTAATTATTATTTTAGTGAACCTTTATGAGTAAGGTATCAAATGGGATGTTATCCTTGATGATTGAAAATAGTTGTTTCTTAATGTAATTAATTATCATTTTGGGATGGAAATGGGAGATTTTAAAATTAATGTGGACTTGGGATTAAGGTAAATAATTTTTTGAATGGTCATAATGTCGACTACAGTTAAGATGTCTAGAATTGAATTCATAATGGAAGGGTGTTTATTAAATACAGTTCCACAAAACAACTTAAATGAGTATCCCCATATAGCTCATTAATGGAACCTTAATTAATCTATATATGTAATTGTTATATTTTTTGGTTATTAAAAGAATAAAAGTGAATATGGGATGATAATAAAATAGGAAATATGTTTTAAAATGATAATTTTCATTGAGAATAATTTGGTAAATGAGAGCTAATGTACTTGGTTTCCCCATGAATTTCATATTTAATGAATAAAATCGAGTGGAATATTCTAGGTTTCATACCATGAATTTATTTAGGATTTGAAATATATGGAATTTCTGGATTGTATTTGGGTTTTTAGAAGAATCTGTCAAAAAAAAATTAGGAAGCCTCATTGGATTCAAGAACGTTCAAAGATATGGAAATTCATGAGATTACTTAGATTCCTTATTGATTCATTTCTATGAATTCCTGTAGGTGTATTCACTTTGAATTTTAGAAATTTATTCTTTATTTAATGCCACATATTAATTTCATGGATTTCTTTATTGTTTCCTTTTCAATGTAAATGGATGATCTCTTTAGATTCATCTTCATTTCAGTAGATGAAATTCCATGGATGTTGACCTATATTTCAGTCAGGCCAGATACTATGAATACCCTGGACTAGTTGTTCCATATATTTAAGTTTGATAATTACAAGGTAGGGATCCTTGGATTTTCTTGGATGTCACTAAGAATAATATCACATATGGATTCCCTGAATATGGTTTGTATTGAATAAATATAAATTTAATGTCAATCCCTTATGGATTTCCCTATTCTTCATGACTCAGGTTACCTATGTTTTATACCCTAGAATGAGTTGATTTGTGACATATACCATGATGAAATATTCAACGGCGATGGTCCATACAATTATAGATTGATGTTGAGGATTATGGTGGTACCCGGGCCACAAAGACTATTTTTTAGCCTTTTTATTTAAACTATTAAACTATTAATTTTTTTCCATTTTCATAGTTATTTATTTATAGTAAACTTTAATTTACTTTCTTACTAACTTGTTAGTTAAGGACATCATTGGAGGTGTTCTAGTGAGTTATACTCACACAAATCTCGATCTCCCATTGAACATTGTCCTAAAAAGATATTTTTAATACAATTGAGGGAGAGGTTATGGAATGTGCCTAGTTATTATTGATTGCATAGTTACTTGGAAGCGGCATAATAGATGAACTAATTTAGGACTCCAGACCGTTTTTGGGTTCATCAATCTTTTTTTTGTGGAATTTTGTACTTTTTTATTCTATGACTACATGTAATATTTGGATAACCTCATCTATTACATAACATGGTATTTATTTTTTCCATTTATTACTACTTAATTAGATTTTATATCATTTTTTTATTCCCATGGTTAATTTACTCTAGTATATAAGATTAGTCTCACCACCACACTACCTTAGAGCCAGGTAAATAGTCAGAAACCTCTAGTGAATAAGGAGGTGTTCCCGGGGATAGGTAGAAATCGTTGGTGTGAGCACTGATTAGTGGTCTGGTGTGGTGAGGAATTACAAAATGGTATCATGGGATTTTTTATTACTATTTGGTAAAGGTTGAAAGGAGAATAAAAAGGTGTTAGGACATGGTATGGAGCTTGTTCTTGATACTAGATACCCTACATATAAGGTAATTCTTTGTTTTTGGTGACAATACTATTTATCATGATATTTTTATTTCTATTTACCTTTTTTCACATCAAGTGATGAACTTGAGTATGTGGTTACTTAATTATGGGGCTTTATCCTTGATCAAAAAATGGAAAGAGATAGTGTTTTCATAAATCTTATCTAGAATATAGTATTTTTCATTTCATTCATATGACTTTCTATGTTTTCTTACTTGATTACCAAGATAATGAGTTGGGTTACTTATTTAAGGGTTTTCAACAATCTATACAATGTCTCAATATAAGTGTATAGTGTCATATTACTTGAATAATATGACAAAACTAATAAAATACATGTTGTGTTGTTATTTAGATTATATATTACGATTGTTTAGTAAATTAAATTTATAATTAAAAATTGGAGAGTATATTCCTCTATGACATGTTACTGACATCTTATTTAACTACAGCTCGGTTGTGAAAACTTTTGTATACTGTAATGTTTAAAAGGTAATTATGTGAAAATTTTCCATGATTTATATTCAACATCATCTAATTAAAATTCCATGTAAAACATTCAAATTTATTTCCTTATTAACTTTTTCTTGACATTTCATTTATTTGATTCTCACTCTCTATGTACAAGATAATTTAGAATGGAAAAGAGTATGTTCTATAAACCTTTTATTTTAGAGAGATTTCAGCCTAGGGGATAATTGCTTTAGACCCTATGTAAGGGTAGTTGGGGTTGTTTAGAGAATAAATTTGTGTTGTATCCCTATGATTGTGAGCTTATTTAGGATGTAAATATAACCTCATGTATGTCATGGTGTGTGTAACCAGGATTTAGTAATTGTTGGAAGGGATAATGTAAGATCCAGCTTGTGAGGACCATATTATTGTATAGTGATAAATTATGTCCCCAGTGTTTATGTTGATCCCATGAGTTTTTAGTATTGGTTAGACTCTAAGTTGTCTAAGAGACCCTATAGTGGGTGGTTTATTTAGAATGTAGGATATCATGTGATCTTGAGATGGGGGGGGGGGTCCACCCAGAGTTCTGGCTTATGTGATGTTTGATGTCTGGTCTTAGTGGAATATCCCAATGACTTACTTATGCATGACTCCATGTTTGGTATTTAGTGAATCCTGGCCATCGAGGGTAACCCTTGAGAGGGTTTATGCGTTTCTGCTTACCTTTAGTGGACTAAGTAATAGGTGGATGTTTTTGATTATAATATATGTGCTTGGAATGTGAAGAAAAAGAGATGGTTTAGGCTTGTTTTATACCTTTAGTTTATATAAAATAATCAATTATGTGTGAGTGCTTCCATTTTTAGCTATTCTTTAAATCATAAGGCTCATACGGATGCATGGACCTATTAACTCCTTTGGGTGTTTTATAGTGGGTTGGTTGGTGAGCCCCCAAGGTGATAGGCCTAGAACCAATGATGTTTGGATTGATTAATTATTGTTGATAGAATCATAAAAGGTACTTGAGGGTGTGTGGATTTGGTAATATGGAATTATTTGAGAATGAAAGTGTATAAGGATAGGCTAGTGGGTTATGAGATACATTGGGAGTCAGGATCTCTTTAAGTGTTGTATCCTAGGGGTTTTAATGTTATTTATTTGGAAATGTGATGTTCTATTAGAATGAAAATTACTTTGGGATCTATTTTATTGATAACACTTATGGTTTTTGAGGGTTATATTGGTTATGTCTCCATACCTATCATCTTAGGGATCACCTTATTGGGAATGAGAGAATATTAATAAACCCTTATATAAGTTCAGAACAATAATTCAATCTTTAGTGGTCATGTGAATAGTTCACTGTGGTGAGATGCTATGGTTTTGGAAATGAACCCGGGGTTCCCTACACTTGATGAGGTTGGTAATCATGAGAGGTGTGGAAAGTTTTTTAGTATTGTGATCCCTGATCTAATGAGAAGTGACTTGATAAATTCATAGTAAATTCCTATATTGGGGTTAGAAAAACTATGAAACCATAGAGAATTGGGAAAATCATAGAAGAAATAACATGTTGGATATTCTTTTGGGCATTGGGCTCATGGTTTGGAAGGTATGGGAGCATACACCCTTTACACCTATGTTAGAAAACATTCATCTATGTAGGATGAGAATCAGTGTAGTTTCCATGGGAGACTTACGGGCATGGTTTCTAGGGGTATGCTGGTATGATTGGTGGCATCCAAGGGATGTAAATTATAATATTGATGAATTGGGTTTGATTACATGGACAATCATGAATAAACATAATGGAATTGTTGGAGATTTGTGTGACCACTATGGGGGTGTGGCTCAGGAGCATCAATATGCAAGTGGTTCTAATGAAACCCACTAGTTTTGAACACTTGGGTTATTAAAGAAGGATATAAAGAGTGTGTAAGAAACCATGATTCATTAAAATGTGTAACCATCAATACCGGTAGGATTTTCAGTAGGTTTTTCTTTTCTGAAATATATGGATATCATTTGCATGAGCAGAGAGTGAGAGTTATAAATTACCTGTGTAACATCCTGGATCTGGGTGCCACTCAACAGGTGCCCCGAACTTGGTTCGCCACGTGACCTCAAGAGCATTTACCCAAACACCAGAGGCTACCGACTAGCAGGAGGGCCCAGGTCTGATAGTGGGGAAACTATGCCCTCATTTGTCAAAGTGTAGCACATCAGAAAAACATAGGAAGCATACAACAACAACGGAAGAAATAAACCACACATTTATAATAAAAAATTGTATTAAAAGATAACCAATAGTTATATAGATAATGATTCAACATGTATCATGTTCTAAGAAAATAGCCATAACATGTTACACAATAATACAGTAAAGTACAATACAGTGTACAACAAAAAAATAGTCGGGAGCATCTGGAGCCTAAGCCCGGTCCCATGCTTCTCTACTCCAAAGCAGCAATCAAGGAAAAGTATAAGGACCCTTTCCCTTATCCACACCTATAGAAATGTAATCTGTTTGGGCCAAAGACATGACCCAAACAGGGTGTGAGAAATAAATCCCAGTAGCCACCCACCAAAGGCTCGTGCCAAACTGTGTGAAAATATGCAACAATAGTGTGTAGTAGTAAAATGAAATAAACTAAGCAGTACTCAAAAGTAACTAACTTTACCAGTATATTGGCATTTTATTATTCATTTAATCATTCATTATAAGGAAACCACCATAGTGAATTTCTATGTAAATAGTTAGTGTCCTCAAACACACAAACCCTTACCCTCAGGTAATCAGAAACGTAACCCACAGGTAATTTCCCACAGGCATAACATATATTTCCCTCAGGCATATGAAGTGTCCCCCTCAGGCACAGAATCTACTACCCTCAGGCACGGAAGAAGTTTACCTCATGCGGAATATAACATAGCCCTTAGGATAATATATCACTGCCCTCATGCTAAACAAAAAATTCCCACAGGCTAAAAAGAACACTACCCTCCGGCGCAAGTAACCGGGCCTTACCCAACCTGTGAATAATCAATCCATATACAATTACTCTCAAGGAAATTTAGCAAAATTTATTACAATGGAATACCCTCGGGTATCCTGGCCAAACAGCTAAACAGAGGAACGCACCCCCGGGGTGGTCCTGGATCCAAGCAGCGATCCCAAACAATAGGTTATTATCACATTTAATTACCTATACAATTCTCGGTATTTAAACATCAAAGGCGTCAGCCACACGACACCCCAACATGGGTTTGTAGCACTATGGTACACAAAAATGCACAACAGTTAGAATTTAAACATCAAGCCACCTACCTTAAAACACCCCTGAAAGGTATACGCGAATGATGATCCTCGAATCGTACAAGAACAACATAGATCTAAGATGAAGTAAAACCTTGTTAAAACCTAAATAACTTCCCTTAGATGTTGAATTGGAATGAATGGATTAAGGAGAGTGAAGGGCTTACCCGTGCGGTTCCAACGAGATCGTCAGAGGAAAAAACGGATTCCCGATGCTCGATCTGGAGATCCTCGAAGGTTCGACCTCGTCTCCCGACTCCTTCCTCCGATTCTAATCTAATCCTATGAATAGGGTTGGATACTGCCCATTTTAAGCGAAAAAAATAAACTACACGGCGTGTACTTTTCTCATTTAACTGTTCTTTTGGCGGCACTACCGCACTGTTCATCTGTCGACGTGAGTACACGGCATGTATTTCTGATTTCACGGCATGTACTGCTGCTCTGCTAGTGGATTCTTCCACTGCCTTACTATTATCATGCCGACTGACTATACGGCGTGTAAATTTCCACTACACTGCGTGTAGTTGGTTTTTACACCCTTCACTGTCAACATGGCTACAAACCCGGTGTACACATCCCCCACGGCCAAAGTACATGGTGTGTGGAATAGAAAATGGCGTGTACTCCTAAATTAAGGATTTTCTCCATTTTTCTTATTTTCTCAAAAACACTTAAGGAAAAGAGAAAATAAGAAACCCATGCCTCAAAAATAAGAATCGGGTTCTTATAAACTTCCCCCCATAATGAAATTCATCTCCGAATTTCCCTTCCAAGGGTAGTGAAGATAAAGCTCAGAACAACTCTGGACACTGCGCACGTACGTTGGTCTCCGGCTCCCATGTTTTGTCCTGCACTCAGCCATGCTGCCATAGCACCCATACGAGAGGAACTGACCAGCCTCAGAGGACCTTCATGCTCCTATAAACGATATAAATCAGATGCTCCTCAAAGGATGCATCTACCTCAAAATCAACCTCCTCAGGCTGAAAGACATGATACAGGTCTGAATGATAGTGGCGCAACTGAGATACATGGAAGACGTTGTGCATGACTCGGTACCTCTCTGGTAACTGCAACTGATAGGAAACCAGCCCAACTCTCTCCAGAATATCAAATAGCCCCACATACCTCGGTGAATGTTTACCATGTCTTCTAATCCTTCTGTGTCCCAACCTCAGTGAAACACGCAAGAAGACATGATCCCCGAAAACAAACTCCAAGGGCCATCTACGGCGATCAGCATAAGATTTCTGATGAGACTCCGCTGTAGCCATCTACTTCTGAATCAATTGGACCTTCTCAGAAGTCTCCTATATGAGTTGTGGTCCCAGAAAAGCTGCCTCATCTGCCTCTAACCATCACAAGTTTGATCGGCATGGCCTACCATATAGAGCCTCAAATGGTACCATCTCTATAGTTTACTGAAAACTGTTATTGTAGGAAAACTCGACTAGGGGTATATGTTTCTCCCAAGAGTCCCTAATGTCTAGGACGCATGCATCCAACATGTCCTCTAGCACCAGTATCATACACTCTGACTGACCATCGGTCTAAGGGTCGTAAGTTGTTCTCAAAAGAACCAGTGTACACAGTGCCCTCTGAAAACTCTGCCTGAAACGAGACGTAAAATGGGCGTCCCTATCAGAAATGATAGAATGGGGAACCCCATGAAGACATACGATCTCTCGTATATACAACTTCTCGATCTCTTCAACACCGAAGGTCTCCTTGATTGGAAAAAAGGGAGCTACCTTTGTGAGTCTGTCCACAACAACCCACATGGCATCATTGCCTCAAGGTGTCGTCGACAACCCAGTCACGAAATCCATCACGACATCATCCCATTTCCACTCCGGGATGGGTAACTGCTGTAACAGTCTGGATGTCCTCTAATGCTTCACCTTCACCTGCTGACAGGTGGAACATCCCATAACAAAACCAGCTACATCTCTCTTCATACCTAGCCACCAGTACGGACGTCTCAAGTCACGGTACATCTTGGTATCTTTGGGATGAACTGCCCAAATGAATCATGAAAATCCCACATCATTTCCTCCCATATTTCCCCAGGAACCCATAATCGTCCATGGAAACGTAGTACCTCATCATTGCCTATCGTCCACCCAGGAATAGGGTCCTCACTGGCCACCGACTCTTGTAGAACTAGGCCTTCTGAATCAGATAGTTATCCCATCCTCACTCTATCCAGGAGGGTAGAGGTCATAACTAAAGATGAAAGATAGTTCTGCCCCTGACTATCGTGCACCTTCAGATGCATCTTAGAGAACAAAGCCAAAATCTGCCATTCACCACTGGCCTCTTGCACTGCCTATATCTGAGTCTTCCTGCTCAGTGCATCAGCTAATGAATTACCTTTACCAGGTGTATAGGCAAGCTCAAAGTCAAAGGACTAAAGGTATTCGACCCACCTTCTCTGTCTTAGATTCAAGTCACATTGAGTAAAGATATATTTGAGGCTTTTGTGGTCGGTAAAAACCACAAAATCCACTCCCAAGAGATAATGTCTCCAACAACCTAACGCATGAACAACTACAACCAACTCAAGGTCATGAGTCGAGTAATTCCTCTCATGTGGGCTCAACTGTTGAGACCCGTACGCAAAACGTTGATCGCCCTTCATCAACACAACTCCCAGACCAATACCTGATGCATCATAGTAAACTGTATAGCTTTTTCCCAGCTCTGGGAGTATCAAGATTGGTGCTGATGTCAACTTTTCCATCAGCTCCTGGAAGGCTGTCTCGCAAGCTTCGTACCAAACAAACTTCATAATCTTCTTAGTCAAACCTGTCAACGGCGCTGCTAAGAAGTAAAAGTCTTGTATAAAGTGCCTGTAGTAACCAGACATCCCCAATAAACTTCATATCTCAAACATGTTCTTAGGCTGCTCCCAGGAAACTACTACTCTCACCTTCTCTGGGTCTACTAGAACTCCTGCCTCTGAGATTATATTACCCAGGAAGTGAATCTGGTCGATCCAAAAGTGGCACTCTAAGAGCTTAGCATATAGCTTATTCTCTCTCATTATACTCAATACAATCTCAAGATGGGTGGCATGGTCGTGTCGAGTGTGAGAGTACAAAAAGATATCATCCATGGATACTACCAGAAAATAATCCAGATAAGGATGGAATACACGATTCATCATATCCATGAAAACTTCCGGCACATTCGTGAGTCTGAACGGCATAACCAAGTACTCATATAGACAAAATCTGCTCTGAAAAGTTGTAAGTGGTATATCCTCTCGTCTCACGCATAGCTGATGATATCCTGATCTCAAGTCGATCTTCGAGAACACTCGTGCTCCACGAAGTTGATCAAAAAAATCATCAATACTCAGCAAGGGATATCAATTCTTAACCGTCAACTGGTTTAGCTTCCGATAATCCACACAGAGGCTGAGGGTATCGTCTGCCATTTTCACAAAAAGGACCGGCGAACCCCAAGGAGAAGTACTGGGTTAGATGAAACCCTTTCTTGTAACTCCTCTAACTATCTCTTGAGCTCCTGAAACTCTGGTGTAGCCATCCTATAAGGAGGAATGGACACTAGTGCTTCTCCTGGAACAAGCTCAATAGAGAAATCCACCTCATGGTCCTTAGGTAGACTCGAAAAGTCGTCCAGGAATACATTCTTGAAACGATTAACCACTGGAGGGAAATCCGTCTGACAAGTCCCATGATCATCCAAATATAAACTTACAATCTAGGATGTGACTTCACCTCACCCATGATTCTCTTGTCCATCTCGACTTTCCTAAACATCCCATTCACCTTTGTATAGAAAATCTCCTCCCTATGGTGATGTGAAACTCACCCTGTGACGATAGCAGTCCACAAAGGCTCAAAAGGGAACCAACCAGTCCATCCCAAGAATGACGTCATAAGATATCATCTCTATGACATAGAGGTCCCATAGAAAGTGACACCCTCCAACCTCAAGGGGGAACTCCTTGCACTGAAACACACCAGCCGTTCTAGTTCCCAACGGAGTGTCTAGTGTCATAATAGTAGAAAAATAAGAAACACAGATCCCAAGGATCTCTACAACGGGTACAGATATAATTCTATGCATTGCACATTTATCTAAAAGTAATGATGATAAGACCGAAGCTACTAGAATAGTACCTATGACAGTAGAAGGTCCAGGATCTTGCACCTCCTGGGTCTGTTGAACTGCATATGCCTTCCCAGTGTCGCGGCCCTGCGACACAGCCTGGCTACCCTGAGCTGTTTCGCCCTACTGCCTCTAAGATCCTAGTGTATGGATACCACGGCCACGACCACCATCCCTACTTGCACACCCTGATGTATTCCAGTTTCCTGACTAGTAAAAATATGTTGTTCCTTCTCCCGTATGCAGATTCTGCACAGAAACCCTCTCACTAGCCATTGGTGGAAACGCCCTACAAAAGCGCTTCAGATGACCCATCTTTCCACAAGATCGGCACTCCACTATGTCTCGTGGACACTTATATCTCTTGTTCCCCTCCTTACCACACTGGTAGCACATGAACTGGCCACCAGAAACATTCTTCTGGATGATTCTACCACCATGTGAGAAATCTAACAATCTCTTCCACTTTCTAGTAGAAATAGTACCGGAAAATGGTGCTGAACCGCCCTGGCCCACACCACTAGATTCCTGAAGATTCCGCTTGGTAATCAGTGCTTGGTTTAAAATAGCATGTACTGATGGAAACCTTAAATAATTTACCTGTTCTCAGATGTCATATCGAAGACTATCTTCAATGTGTTTGGCTCTCAACGTCTCATCACCCACCAAAACGGGTGAAAAATGCTGAAGCTCAGTGAAGCGAGCAGAATAATCCATCACTGACATAGTGCCCTGCTACAGGTTCGTGAACTCTCGAGCTCTATTTTCCCTTAGAATATCTGGAATGAATAATTCATAGAAATCTATCCAAAAATCATCCTGTGCCATGTCTCTGTGACGCTCTGACTGGGTGGTAACATCCCACAAACTTTTGGAGGAATCACGCAGCATATACATTGAGAGCTTGACCCTCCTCCCTAGAGGCATCTCATGATGCTTGAAAATAGTCTACATAGACCCCAGCCAATACTTCGCAGCTTGTAATCCACCATACCTTGAAAATGTAGGTTGATGCTGATGCTGGAATATACATGTCATCTCGGCCATAGATGTTGAAGCCGACAGTGCTCCTGGAAAGGTCTACATGAACTGCATAAAGCCTTCACGGAACTGTGCCTCCATGCCTATGTATGGTATAACAGCTGGCGCTGCATCTGGCTCTACTGAAGGATCCACTAGTAGCCCATGGCCTACCATCTCTAGAGTATAATCATTACCGCTCTCCTGGCGAACAACGTGTGGTCGTCTCAACGGTATGACACTACAAGGTCAAAATCACACCTTAGATCAAGATTATCACAGTCAGAAACGAAGGAAACAAAAGGGGAACAGGAGGAATAAGGCATTCAACATTTCACAACAAGACTACATGGTGTGTATATTGACTACATGGCATGTACCTGACTTCTCTTCCCCTGCCTGGGTCCTTCTACATGGCTAAGCCACACGGCTCCCATTAAACAAAACTACACAGCGTGTATACTGACTACACGGCGTGTATGGTGTAATTTTTCAATGGACCATGTCCTTTTTGACATGGATGACTACCCAGCTAACAGTACACGGCGTGTTACACCCGCACACGGTGTGTACACCACCCTGTTTCCCAGCCACATGATTAAAACCACACAGTCTGTCCTCAGACAAGACAACACGGTGTGTCACTCAGGCACAAGACGTGTACTAGACGAGCTACGCCGACCCGTGTTGTTAGTTACATGGCCGGATACATGGATCACACTACACAACGTGTTCTATATACACACGACGTGTACATTAAAGGATTACACCGACCCGTGTTTTTAGTTACATGGCTGGATCCTTGGTCCGACTACACGGCGTGTTCCATAGTGGACACGGCGTGTATGTCTTAAGGTCTCCTCCGTCCGTGTTTTTTAGTTACATGGGAGGACTCTAGGTCAACACTACATAGTGTGTACATTCGATACATGACGTGTTCTCCCCAAGGATTTCCCTTCCCCATGTCCCCACCAACATGGTCCTTGACACGGGAAGAGACTACACAGCGTGTAGTTAGGGTACACGGAGTGTACCCAAAAAGTTTTCTTCTCTTCCCGAACATAAGAACACACGGCGTGTGTCCACGGAACTACACGGTGTGTATCCTGGTTTTTCCAGGAAGTACACCTCTGAAACTACTTCGGAACCCAGAAAATACTGAAAAACAACACCTAAGTGCCAAATTCCGATCCTTGGGGGCCCATACTCCCCACGAATCAATGTTTGGCATCTTATACGTGTTATATCAAAATAAACATTCAATAAACCACCAAAAACTGGTCAATGGGGGACCATACTCCCCAAAAACCAAACTTTGGCATCCATTCTGTCAAAAGACTCATACTAAAATACCCTATCACATAGAAGGTATTTTTATTAAAGAAGTTATCAAAACAACATGCTTTTTCTAGCACCATAACTATTACAACAACATGCATTTTCTAATGCACCTACATGGCATAGAAACTATGTCTGGTATGCGATTCCAAGAATGTGCCTAACTGATGCATGATATGGCATACCCTCATCTCATAGTGTTTCAACTAAATAGAACCCATGGATAAAATATAATAGCACAATCACAAGTGGGTCACCCGACGGTGAAATCAAATCAACTGTAAAATTGAAAAAAAAAACAACCGTAATAACCGAGGTAGACTAGATTTTCCCTGTACATGGGTTAGATATGCCCGGGCACTGATTATTACCAACTACCATTTCCATCATATCTATGACTAAGGCTCCAAATATTATGTCAAAGAAAAGAAACCCCTCTGATACCACTTTGCAACGTCTTGGTTCTAGGTTCCACTCATCGGGTGCCCTGAACCCGGTTCGCCACATGACCTCAAGCGCATTTCCCCAAACGCCACAGGATGTCGACTAACAGCGAGGGCCCATGTCTAATAGTGGGGAATCTATGGCTTCATTTGTCCAAGGGTAGAGCAGCGGAATAAAAATAGGAAGCATACTACAACAATGGAAGCAATAAACCATACCCATTTAAAATAAAAAACTACAGTAAAAGATAACCAAAACTTATATAGATAATGATGAAACATGTATCATGTTCTAAGAAAACAACCAGAACATGTTACACAACAATATAGTACAATACAATACAGAGTCCAAAAAAACAAAATAAAACAGCCGGTGACATCACGATCTTAATCCCATTCTCATTCTCCCCTACTCCTTATCATCAATCAAGTACCAGTATGAGGACCCTTTCCCTTATCCAAACCTACAGAAATTTAATTTGTGTGGGCCGATGACATGACCCAAATAGGGTGTGAGAAATAAATCCTAGTAGGCACCCACCAAAGGCTCATGCCCAACTTTGTGAAAATATGCAACAATAGTGTGCAATAGTAAAATGCAATAAACTAAGCAGTACTCAAAAGTAACTGACTTTACCAGTATATTTACATTTTATAATTAATTTAATCATTCATTATAAGGAAACTACCACAATAAATTTTTATATAAATAGTCAGAATCCTCAGACACACAATCCCTTACCCTCAAGTAATTAGAAATGTTACCCATAGGTAATTTCCCACAGGCATAAGAGATATTTCCCCCAGGCGTATGAAGTGTTACCCTCAGGCACAAAATATACTGCCCTCAGGCATGGAAGAAGTTGCCCTCAGGAGAAATATAACACTGCCCTAAGGCTAATATATTACTGCCCTCAGGCTAAACAAACAATTCCCTTAGACTAAAAAGAACACTTCCCTTAGGCGTAAGTAACCGGGCCATGCCCAACAAGTAAATAAAAAATCCACATACAATTACTCTCAAGGAAATTTAACAAAATTTATTACAATGGCATACCCTCAGGTATCCTGGCCAAAAGGATAAACAGAGGAACGCAACCCCGGGGTGGTCCTGGATCGAAGCAGAAATTCCACATAGCATGTTATTATCACATTTAATTATCTATACAATTCTAGGCATTTAAAAAGCCAAGGCCTCAACCACATGATACCCCAACATGGGTTCGTAGAACTACGGTACACAAAAACGCACAACAGTTTGAATTTAAACACCAAGCCACCTACCTTAAAAACCCCAAAACGGTATACGTGAATGAAGATCCTTGAATCATCCAAGAACGATGTAGATCTGAGGTGAAAGAGAATCTCGGTCAAACCTAAATAAATTCTCTTCGAGGAAGAATTTTCAAGAACGGCTTAAGGAGAGTGGAGGTCTTACCCGTACGGTTCCAATGAGATCGTCAGAGGCAAAAATGGGTTCCCAACGCTCGATCTACAGATCCTCGAAGGTTTGGCCTCTTCTCTCTACTCCTTCCTCTGATTCTAATCCAATACTAAGAACATGGTTGGATTCTACCCATTTTAAGCGAAAAAAACAATCTACACGGCGTGTACTATTGACCACACAGTGTGTACTTTTCTCATTTAACTGTTCCCTTGGTGGCACTGCCTCACTGTTCATCCATCGACATGAGTACATGGCGTTTATTTCTGATTACACAGTGTGTACTGCCACTCTTCTGGTGGGTACTTCCCCCACCTTACTATTTTCTTGCGGACTGACTACACGGCGTGTAAATTTCTACTACACGGCGTGTAGTTGGTTTTTACACCCTTCACCGCCGACATGGCTACACACCCTGTGTACTCATCCCACACGGCCTAAATACATAGTGTGTGGAATAGTACATGGCGTGTAGTCCCAAATTTAGGATTTTTCCCCATTTTCATTATTTTCTCAAAAAAACTTAAGGAAAAAATAAAAAAAGAAACTTGTACCTCAAAAATAAGAACCGGGTTCTTACAACCTGTATCATCCTCATCCATTCATCATGTTCGATGATGGATAGAACATTGGGCATAGAGATAATTAATGGTTTTGTGGTGATATGAAATTTATGATCCTATATTAGGGAACAATAAATTATCTTTGTTAATGAATACCTCATGTCTGGGGGGTGCGAGGTGTTTGAGATCAATTGGAAGTGATTTACCATGAATTTTAATGATGGGGGTTAAATGAGGCCAAATTTTAGGACTCATTGATGTGTGTATGGGATAATATCATAGGTGGTTCCATTTCGGATATATGAATTGTTATTGAATTAAGATGGTTGTGCTGATATGAACACGGTTAGGTCAATGGTTTGTCATTTCATGTGGTAACTTGATGGTGAAAATGTACTGTTGATTATATAATATTGAAATGCTATCAAAACATAACTACAAAATTAAGTTGGAATTTTCATATTATTATAAGCTGCCTTGGGTTTTATGGAATAATTAACATGTTGATTAATGGAACATCAATGGTTAAAGATTAGTGTTTTGAGATTCGTCATCTCGATAAGGTTTTACCTCTATTCTTGTGTGTTGTTGCATGTAGTGGGTCAAAGACCACAGTGGATGCATCATTTTGGGTGTGTGGGAAATTCATATATGATTCTTGGTTCATTTTGAGATTAGGTACATCTATTAGGATTATTTCTTTCTCGATGCAGGTTCATCCGATCATTTTTAAATATCGGAATAATGAGGTATGATGACCATGAAAAAAATGATCCTTAATTAATCATGTTAGAGACCCTTTATGTAAGTGGGTTCCAATTAAATTCTTTAACTAATGCATGAACATGGTTGTGTATTAATAATTTTTTTATCTCTTAGGGATGTAAATGGGATATTTACGAATTAATACAGACATGGGTTTGATGAAATTAATTATTACAATGGTTCAAAAAGGGGATATTGTATAACATTTATAGAAGTGAATTAGTAGAGGATGAGTGTTGATTAATGAGTGATCCATTAATAAACCTAAATTATTTCCCCTATGTCTTTTGAATTGAACCCTATTTGATCAAGCCTTGGAAATGTGGGAATTTTTTTTATCATGAAATACTAAAAGTGAACTTGCAAAGAAAATGAAATGGGTCATTTGGTTAGAAACGATAATTAGGTTTGAGAGTAATTTGTTAAACGGGAACTAAGGTAATTAGTTTCCTGATTAATTAATGATTTAATGAATGGAATCGTGTTTAATTTATAAGAAGACATGCCTTGGATTCATTTTGGATATGAATTGGGTTGAGTTCCTTGAGTGATTGTGGTTATATTAGAGAAATCACTTGAATTACATGGGAGGATACCTCATTAGATTCAAGTGAATCTAAAGATAAGAAATTACATGAGCTTCCTTGGATTTCTTCCTGATTCATTACTATGAATTCATAAGCAATAACCCCCCTTGGATTTGGTTAACATCTTACATATTTAATGAAATCAATTAATTTTAGTGCGTCATTTAGGGTAACCCGACAAATACCATGGGATGATCTCCATGGATTCGGTATGACTATATGGGATATAATGATCTCGATATAGAGTGTATTCAGGTTAATCTAGACACTCTAAATTCTTCTAATGGTGGTTCCTTGGATTCGGTTTAGGGAATGATAAGGTTTGGTTCTTAGATTCACCTAGATGGAATTGAGGTAAGTATCACATATGGATACCTCAAATATAGTTTGTCTCAGGAAAATGGAAATGTCTTGTGGATCACCCTTAGATTTACATGTTCAACATGATTAGGGTTTCATATATTTTATACCCTAGAATCAATATACACATTATTTTTACTATGAACAATTATTTGACGGTGATGGAAAAAGAACATAAAAATTGGTGTTGGGAATCACCATGGATCATGGGCATCAGTGAATATTTTCTAGACTTTTTATTTAAATTATTAAGATTTCAAATATTGATTTTTCATATGGTAGTTATTTATTTATAATAAAAATTAAATCACTTTGTTATCAACTAGATAATTAGAGACATCATTGGTGGTGGCCTGCTAATTTATACTCACACCTTTCTAGGGACTCCATTTCACTTTTTCACCTAAGAAACTATTATAAATATATTTCGTTTATAGGATTGGGTATGAATATGATGATTGTTGACTACTTTATTTCTAGGATGAGGCATGGTATTTGGATAGGGTTAGGAGTCAAGAACATTTTTAGTTTCATTTAGTTTTTATTATTTTGGGATATTGTGTATATTTGTTATTATATAAATGACTAGGTTTTTTTGAAATCATAATGTTTTATAGCATGTTCCATTGATTTTTCACATTTATCATTTCTTAACTAGATTTTATATAATTTTTATTTTATTTATTATATTATTTTACTCTCCTATGAATTTATTGCCTCCCCACTATACCACATTAGACTCACACTACTAGTCATCATCCACTGGCATATGGGGAGTTATGATTGAGGCCTGGTAGAAACCACTAGTCTAGGCACTGATTATTGGTCTTTGGGGATGGGGTGTTACATTACATATCATAAAATTTAACAACACTAAATCATACTATCAAAAAGAGGGTGAAAGTGAACTATAATCCTTGGAAGAATTATATGTAAAATAAATAGAGGATATTTATAAGAATTATAATCCAGTAAAGACCCCTATAAGTCCAAATGAAAAATATTTCCTAGGTCTTGATATTGATGTAGTATTACAGTATTATTTTAAGAAATAAATCATTTTTTTATGATAAGTTCTTAATAACAATAATAGAAAGTAACTTTACTCATGAAACATTATAGATGAGTTTCCTCCTAGTCCAGTAGAGGTTCTTTCTATTAAACCAGTGCAAGTTCCTACTTCAGGAGATGTGTCATGTGGACTTTTTAGGACCCCTGACTATTTACCTTCAAGAGTATATTTTTATGATGATGATGATGATGAGATGAAAAAATAATATTTGAAAAATCTTAATGTAAGAGAAATTTTTGATGGGGATGTGGATGAATACAGCGAGAGTTTGATTCCTTTAGCAAGTGGAGGTGAGAAAGAGACTCCATCGGTGGATGAATAAATGGAGAATATCTTATTGATACACCAAAAATCTAAGGTTTGTAAGTCCCACTGATCAACTCTTTTGGAAATTTATTATAATATCTATGATGATGGTCATGATCATCACCATTATGGTGGAGGAAGTCCATATACTCTAATTGGATAGAATATTCCAGTTTCACCTAAACACATTGAAATATATTTTGTGGATCATATTAATACAGACCAAAGAATTGAGGTTCCTTCTCCTAGAACAGTTAGGCGAAATGAAGAATAATTTTTGGATCAAAATGTGAAACAAGATCTTGTTTATATATTTAGACCAACTCTTAAAAATAATTTTCAATTATCTCTTGGTAGAATGTTTAAACCAAGAATTATTGAACTAATTTATAGTTGTTCTATGTAGAGAGAAATATCACTTCTATTAGAAGATTTTTAAGTGGATGGAAGGAAATAACCTCAATTAGAGTCAAAACCTCTAACTCAATGCTTATAATATTATTTTGGATAAGGATGAATTGAATGAGATAAAAGTTGAAGAATTGAATATATTAAATATATTTTTTAAGATTTTGTAACTATATTTGAGACATATAGTGAATAAGGCATATCATTGAACATATTCTTTATATTATAGCACATTCAACCAATGTTGTTTTGTAAGATGAATCTCATATAAAAATGGTTAAAAGCATTAGTGAACAAATGGGAGTTCTTAAAAAAGATATTTACAATCATAGGAGAGTCAATATCAATTATAATAGGAGTTTTTAATAGTATTATACTTCTATATATCCTCCTATTACATCTACCTCTTCATGTGATCCTCTTGTAATGATATATATTGAAGGAAATTTCATCAAACAGATTTTTTTGAAATGAGTTAAAATTTTTAATAATTGCTTCTTCAAAAATCAGTGAGATGATGAAATATACATATGAAACCCAAGATGAAATGATTTTTTATTTGGTAATAGATTATGCTAAAATTACTGTTAAAGATAGAGAAAAATAAATAATTACATTACATAATATTTTTCATGTATTTTAACTATGTGTGACTTCAAGTACTTATTTTAAAACATGGATAGTGATCCCAGAATGCATCCTATATCTAAAGTCTTAAATAATAAAGGTGATCAATTATAAGTGTTTATATCTCTATTGGAAATTTTTCTAGGGGAAAATAATCCATTTTTGGATATTATTGAGCATCATTCTCATGATTTGAGTCACTTAACCAAGCTCAATGAACCCTATTTTTATGTTATCAATGATATTTTTCTGATTACTTATATCATTCCTTTCAACCCATCTATAGAGAATGAATTTTTTTTAATTTCCCTTTATTCTCCTACCTCTATTCCTATTAGATTCTCTTTATCTCAAGCCATGCAGTACCTTATACCTATTTCTTATTTTTAATTATTGGATAATATTATGTTCCTCCTCCCAATACAACACCCAACCCCTAAAAAAAATATAACAACCTGTAGATAAAAAATCCATCAGATAAGCTAATTCAAATTTTGATTCTAGTTCTTGATAAGGAATTTTTTACATTTTGGTTTACTATAATGTACTTTTTAATGAATAAATTCTCATTTTTTATTCTCATTTTTATCTATTTTTTCCATACTTATTAATAATATTAGAAATTCATATCAATCTATACTCCTTTTTATCTATAATATTTACATATTTTTTGAAAATCCAAAAAGGGAAAAATAAATTGATCTGAAAAATTATGAAAAATAGAAGTTATGTTTAACTTAAAAGTAAATTTATATTAAAGTTATTTTTTTTAAATAAATGTATGCTTAATTTGAAATTTTCCTTACCATGATGTGTGGTCATAAAAAATATGGTGATTATTAGATTACTCTAGAACCACCTTATTTTATTGATCTTAACTAATATTAATATTTTTCTAATGAATTTTTTATGCTATTCAACTATTATTTGGTGAAAAAATATTAATTTTTGGATTGATCGTAAGATAAAGTGGATGGACATTGTATTCCACTAGATCATCCTCATGAGAAACTTATTGATTGCCGAATAAAAAAATTCAAAATTTTCAATTTACAGTAATAGATAAGTGATAATACTAACAAACCACATGAATAAGTTCAAATAACTGTGAATAAAATTTTCAAATTGTTGCAGCAACCACACATTAGTAGTAATGAAAAATGAGGTTGACTATCAACCACATGAAGTCAGAAAATAAATAATTTAAGTCAGAAAAGTAACCATGCAGGAAGTGTTGAAATTTTTTCTATGTGAAAAAGAAACCACATAAAGAAATCATATTGACCACATGAAGTATATTTAGTAAACTACTGTTTTCTATAGAACTTAGATGAAATTAATTACAGTCTTGGACCAACCACATGATAAAGCTACATCATAATGAAAATTTTCACCAAATACATGTCATAGATCAATTAAAGGGGTTGATCTAAGGTCTTACCCTCATATTGACTGACTATAAGATGAGAACAACCTACTACTAATAAGATTCACTTATTAGGATCAATCATGAGGTTTCACCTATCATTCCTAGGTTTTTAATTGGTATATTTTCCAATTTAATAAATATTTCAAGTTATATGAATATTATCACCCTAATGGTACCTTTATGATTATTTCACAATATATATATAGAGAATATTATTCTACTAATATAATGAACCCCTCATATGAGTAATTGGTGTGAAAATAGTTCTCTTGATTACATTTCTTTATTTCTCAAATAAAATATATTTTCTATATGATATTTAAAATTATAAAATAATGATTTATTGAACACTCCATCTACTTCTAGTTTTATTGAACGATTAAAAAAGATAATAAAAATATACAGAGCAGCCATACTTAATTAGACAAAAGTTTCATTTCATTTCACATCTTACTTTTATCTCACAATTTCTCTTTACTTTTGAGCTGTGATTTTTTCAATATATTTTTTACCAAATACTCTTATTGTTTAAAGAAGAGTATTATAAAACTATTTCCTTATTAAATTTTCATAACATATGAATAATTTTGGAGGATCCACAATTATAATACTATAATAAATATTTGTAGTTTTCTTCTAGTAATCCAATCTGGTTGGTGGATTAATAAACCTTATTAATGATATGTATATATTTATTTCAAATAAACATTCTTGAAATTACTATAAATTATAGTGGAATAGGTTCTAGATTGTTACTAAATATTTTGTTTTGTTTTACATTATTTTATTTTTCTATTTAAATAATATTAACAAAAAATTATTTTATTAATTCTATTCTTCCATGTCTATTTTAAAACTAGGTTTGTAAATTAATATTTTATAGTTAGTGTTTCTCTATAGTATATATAATATTTCATGTCATTGTAATAATTTAAAAATTTAAAGTAAATAAATTTATTTTAAATCATTATTGATTCCTATCCTTGATAATGTATTTTAAATAATGAAATTATCTTTTCATAATATATATTTTAACTAATATATTTTTTAAAGAGAGTAGATTTTTTATTATTTTTATAAAATTGAAATTTTAATTGGATGAAAGAATCACCCCCCTCTTGATCTTGTCACTGAGTGCAATAATGGTCATTATATCTGGTCATATAATAATGATAGACACTTAGGCGATATGTCCCAATATCATATCCAATGTTGAGGTAAAACACCCCTATGATAACATAACAATCGATACATGTGAAATATGTCTTAAAAACATAGTCACGTCCATGGGAATAGGATTCTTGAGTCAATATATGTAAGTAGGAATCATAACCTCTTTATATGATCAAGAGAGGGAATAACAATCCTAGCCAGGTCAGTTAAAAAGTTATAAAAACATCTCATGTCTCGGAAAATAAAATGAGTGTTAGGGAATCACGTACCATAAGTATCGACACTCATACGGCCATCACATTATCTTCAATGGAAGTATCTAAACATATTCAGTATATCCCACTTTAATGGATATTGATAGATATTTGGTAAAATAATCACATCCCTATTATCATTGGGGTCATAGGGCCATTCCATCATGCATCCATGGGAATTCTATTCCAAATACAAACAACATCATAATGGGAATAACATTCCATAACATATCCAACAAACTAAAGGTGTCAATTGCATTCAAAAATTATGGGCATGGAGTCTTAATCATGAATATCTAAACTACATTACATAGAATATCTTATCATGTACCATAACCACAAGTGGACATGTTATCCATGAATTATCCATCACAACCACCAAAGGCAGGTCATCCCATGAATGTATCCAAATCATGTCAAAAAGTCATTATTAATAATATAATACCTTTATATAAACACTTATATATAAATTTAGTATAACATCTATCATGATTTAAATTATAATTAGTCCAGTCTCTAGACACTTGAACAAATCACGTAGTATAATTAAGGCATAACCTACTCGATATCAAAAGCCAGTGTGACCGTAACTCTCAACCCAGTCAAAATTAACTAGACAGAGGCTATAGGGTAAATATAATTCTCCAAAGTGGTTGTATCAAAAGACAAAAAAACCAATATCACACTTCTAAAAACTCAAGAAAGATAAGGAACACATTTATATTTATTGTATCATCAATCAAATCAAAAAAATCTACACTTGGGGTTTTGATCATTTAGGTCATTGTACATTAAGTTGGATTGATGTCCATTAGTGGTCATCACTTCTATGTATAACAATTTAAGGGTCCATATTTTCCCTAAACATCATTAACTGGATCAATTAGGACAATGGGAAACAATTCAAATTAAATTATGGTGAATCATACACTCGTGATTAGAACATATATCACAGGTTTGATGAAATTAAAAACATACATATAGATTTGTTAGGGACAACATAACTAGTACTAATCATGTATCAGAAATTGAAAATACTTGGTTGATTTTGACCAAAAATGGTAAAAATCATAGACCCTATGAAAACCACCTAAATTATGGCACATTTTCCAAAACTCAATATAATTGAAAAGGATAACATGAGAAGAGGGAATAGAAGATTTAGACTCACTTAAAACCCTCCCATGTGACCAATTGGATGATTATACATGCCTAAATGAGAGTAATCAAAGATTAAAAGGGGGGATATATGAAGAAAAGTGTGACTGTATGTGAACACATGTTGGGTGAAAATGTGGAATAAATCCAAATTAAAACAAATATTAATTACTTTCAAAAATTGAATTAATTTTAAAATAAATACACTAGGAATCCCACTAGAAATTTTGTGGCCAACAGCAAGAATTTTTGTGGGTTACATAGTTGCATTGTGCAATTAAAATGTGTATAATAACAATAATGTCTAATCACGAGAGTTCGATTTGGAAATATTTTCATGATAACATTTATCAATCATAGGATTATTTCTTTGAAACCTGATCCTAATCAAACCCTAAACCCTAAAACACCTTGAAAATGGTCGAATTAAAAAAATTTAACCAAAAAATAGATCACATTCCTATCTCATAAATGGTAAGGGTGTTACAGGATAAATCAAATTCATGATGTGAGAGGCTAATTATGATTTCACATTCCTTTTGTAGAAAATAATACATTGCATATTCTTAAAACCCTTTTTATAGTTTTAATAAAAACATACGTAAGAACTCTTCTAATAATATTAAATATGATAGGCCATTATAGAGGTCTTTTGTTTGAAAAACCTTTAGGTTTTTGGTAAAATTATTCCAATCAATATATTTTCTAACATATATCTATATGACTATATTATAAAACAACTCAATAAACTCATTTAGTGAGTATCATCTATAAAGAATTTCTATTTCAATAAAAATGAGACTTAGAATCATATCTCTATTGTTTATCCCTTTTAATAATTATTCAAACTTCATTACTTCATACCAACAAATGTTATTCAATTAATATCTTCTTTTTCCTATTTAGAACACCTTCCAAGTTCATTTTTTATCTTTATTAGAACTCTTCCATATAAAAATTTATTTTAGATAATTTTTGTAACTAATTTTAACTCTTTAAATTATCTTTCTTTTCCAACACATCTTAATATCTTTTGGGATATAGAGTTACATTCACATTGAATTTTATTTTTTTAATCTTTTATTTGTTATAATTTATGATTTTATATATCCAAATATATTCCTACTAGCCTCTTAGAAACCATATTATTCCCATATTATCATTCAAAGAAACACTCAAAATTAATTTTTTACTAAATTTAAAAAATAAAATTTGGGTTATGTGTGGACAAAATATATCTCAATTCAAGGCACAAAATATATAACAAAAAAATGATACAATTGATAAGATTATTTTATCATTATTATAATATGATTTGGAATATAAAAATATTACTAAATAAGATTATTTAAATAAAAGTGGAATTTGTTTTCAATTAAAATTCTTCTAATTACTCTTATGGTTATGAGTTAAAGAGTAGATATAGGAATGATACATAATATGTTGAAAATTTTGGGTATACACCAAATAAAGTCTACTTAATGAAATCCAAAAAATAGTATCCTAAGTATGATTATAGTAAGAAAAGTAAAGGTAATTTTATTTCTAATGATTCTAAAGATGTAATTTTTTTACGACTATAGAAATAAGGGGACACATCAAACCAAATTTCATAAGATTAAGGAACGTTAAAAATAAGAGAAGCACTATAAGAATAAAATAATGAAAATGGTATTCAAAAGTATTTTTAGGGAAGATTAAATTATTTCTAAAGAATTTGGTTTATAAAAGGTTTTAGAAAATTTATTATTATTATCTTAATCAAATCAAATATAAGATTATAATTATTTCACATCTTCTAAATCTGAATATAAAAGACCAATTATTGAGGAATAACTTAAATAAGTCGATAGACATAATCATAAAGACAAAAATATCACTATTTTATAAAAGAAATATAATATCTATCATATGTTTTTTCTTAAGGAAAATGAAAATATTAATAATTATAAATAAGGTGATGATGGTTTTACACATTCAAATATGGAAACCTCCCAAAAAAATATGAAAAATGTACTTGCTAGAAAAATTGAAAAGAGGAGTTGGTTTCATGTCAGAGTTCTATGAATCTGATATAAGTTATTTTGATAAAAATATTAAAGAGACTAAAATACTCAAAAATGAATTCCAAATTCTAAAGTAAAATCTAATAATTTTTGTTTAAGGTAAAACTTTGATAAATTTAGGAGCATCAATAAATGAATAAAAAAGAGACCTGGTTTGGTTATAGAAATAATATACCGAAAATGTAGAATAAATTTTGTATTAAAATTAATAATTTAATTACTTATAATATTATATGTATTATATTTTACATGAATTCTCATTAAAAAAAATGAGTGTTCATTGAGATTTCTGTAATCTATTAGCTTTACTAAAGATTTTTTTAATATTTATATTGAAAATTTTCTATAATTTTTTTGGGTTCGCAAGAATTCATATTCAAATCACATTAGACTAAACTTTTTGTGGTACCACAAAATTCATAAATCTATTTTTGAAGGATATGTGTCTTGGGAACATCAAAACGTGTGTTTAGTACATGAATATTAGATTATAAAGACAAATTACTGGTGATATTTTAAATTTACATTCATTAAAAGAGAGTGATGGAGGTAATTTTACATTTGGTGATAATTCAAAAAGAAAGGTAAAATGTTTTAGTGAGGTTGAGATTTTTTGTTATATTTTTATTTATAAAGATTATACTTTTATGTATTGAAACAAAATTTAATAATAATTTCACAATTATGGGATGAATAAATATTTCTTGAATTTTAAAATGATAAATGTATTGTATTTTTGGATAAATTTGTTTTGTTTTATGTAAAAAAAAACACCTTCTATTCAAATAATATTGTTAAATTAATTGATAAAAATATAAAATATTAAAATGTTCTATGAACTAATGAAATTATGTTTCATAGGAGGTTGTGACATTATTATTATTATTATTGATGCACAATATATCCCAAAATCGAAAATATTTCTTGTTTCTTGAAACTAATGTTGAATAAACCTTTAAAAGTGATTCTTTTATGAAAGGTAAAATAAACAGAAGAAATTTAAAGTCAATTAGGGAATTATAACCTATAAATTTTCTTCATATTATTTATTTATATTTATTTGGTCTTACAAAACTAGCTATTTTGGGTGGTACGAGATATTGCTTTGTTATTATTAATGATTTTACTATATACATTTTCATTTATTTTCCTACAGTTAAATATGAAACATTTTCTATGTTTACTACATTGAAGAATTTGATAAAATTTAAGAAGGAAAATAAATAAATAAAATTAGATGTGACCATGATGGTGAATTCCATTATCTGGAATTTATCTAGTTTCATAAAGAAAATGTGTATTTTCATAATTTTTCGCCCCAAGAACACCACATCAAAATGGTGTAGTGAAAGGGAAAAAACACCAAAACAAATCGATAGGATTATGTTAATTGAGATTAATTTTACTAAATATTTCTAGTATGATACTATGACTTAAACATTTTATGTTTTCAATAGATTTTTTAAGACCCTTTTTTAAAAAGGACACCTTATGATCTTTTAATGGAGAGAAAACAAAAAATTGGATATTTTAGAGTCATTTGATATAATTTTTTATTCTTAATACTAATGATTATATAGATAATTTTGACACAGAATATGATGGAATTTTATTAATTTATTAAAATTATATAATGTCATATAGATTATTCAATAAAAGAATCATAGTTGTTAAATATTGAATTCTAGTATGGTTTTTTGAAGAATTTTGGAATAAAATATATAATGATATTGATAAAATTGAGTATGAACTTAGAGACATTAATTTTAAAGAAGAGTTACCTCAAGATAAATATGCACATACTTAGGGGGGAGAATATTTATTCTCAATATAAACCTAATTAGGAAATATAATATAAGTCTCATAAGGATCAAAATACAGTTAATATTATAGTTAATATTATTAATAATGTTGAATAAAATTTTCAAACTATGAATATTTTTATAATTTATTTTATTGATCATTATTTTATTTTTGATTTTATAAGTACGAATAATGATGTTCTTTTAAATGATTATTTATGGATCATGTCTATGAAATTTGAATTAAATTAGTCTACTATGAATAGCAATTGTACATTAATTGTTCAATTAATTGATTCTCATATTTTTGGAAAAAATGGATATTTTGAAACAAACAGGTTTAATATGTAATTTTAGTTAAAAATAATGTTTCATTAGTTTTTTAAGGATATTCTAAACAAGATTGTATTTATTTTGAGTAATATTTTTCACCAGTTTCTAGATTATAAGAAATAATGATATTGTAATCTTTTGATGACTTTCACATATTTCAATTATTTCAAATGGATGTAAAAACATCTATTATAAATGATTATATTTTTGAATTATTATATATTATAAATACCTTATTTTTTAAAATAAATTCATATTGATCTTGTTTTGAAACTATCTATGGATTTATATAGTATGAAAAAACTTCTCCAGGTTGGTATGAATGGTCATCTAGTTTTATTTTGGAAAAACAATTGTGAATGGAAAATTTGTACTTACTTTATTTATTATGATAATATTTCATGATATCATGATTATTTAAATTTATGTTAGTGATATTTTTTGGATCTTCATATCAAAATAGTTCTAATGAATTTTTTGAATAAATGAATTCTGATTTTTAAATGAGCATGATTGGGGAATCAAAATGTTTCTTTTGTTTTCAAAATTTTCTAATAAATGATGGTATTTTTCTAAATAAATCCATGTATAATGAATTTATTATTAATATATTTTTTATGCTCATCTAAAAGTGAAAATAATCCCATGATTACTACTTATAAATTCGATTTTAGATTAATTTTTTATTATTAAAACCTATATAGGCATGATTAGAAGTTTACTATACTTAATTACATCTAAGAAATATTTGATATTTCCATTTTCATGTGTGTTTTATTTCAAGGTGTCCTAAATGAAATTCATGTTAAATAAATTTAATAAATTATTATATGTGTTAGAGGTTGTTGGAATATTTTTTGAATTTTATCTTTGTAAAACTATTTTTAATTTACAAGTGATTCTATTTCAAATTTTGGTATATAAATGATGGATAAGTAATGCAATTAAGTTATGTGTCATTTACTTGTAAAATATTTAGTTTAATATGCATTAATTAAGAAAAAATTTCTCTTTGAATATTTGAATATGAATATATAGTTGATTCATCTTGTTGTGCTCAATATTTTTGGACTAAGAAAACAGTTTTTTGATTTGGTTTTTATTTTTAGGAGATTAATAGTATATATGATGATAATTATGCTCATTATATTTCTATAAATACCACAAAACATTCAAGTAAAAAATAAAATTGATGTTAAATATCATTTTATTATTGATTATGTCCAAAATAAAAATATAAATCCATAATTTATTTCATCAGAAAACAGTTAACTGATATATTTAATAAACAACTGTATTTTTATAATTAAGATAAAGTAAAATTAAAATTTTTTATTATGAAAATTTAATCATATAGTATATATTTATGGAGATTTTGATTCAAATTTTATGCTAAAACATCAAATATATTCCATTTGGATAGTATTCATATTGAATCTATTTTATTCTATTGGATCATTGGTGTGTAAAAAAATAGTTGGTTAATATTTAATTCTCTATTAAATAATTAAATCATTCATTAGAAATATTTATATTTTTTATAGTTACCTATTGATTTTAGCATATATTTCTAAAATAATTTATACTATTATAGACAAGTATATTTGTATGTCTAAACCAAATATTTGAAAATGTATAAATTTAAAGGAATAATAGTTATGTGTTTAAAGTGACATTTAGGATTAATTTCTAACCTAGTAATAAATTAGGGGGAGCTTCCCATGTTCAATTATTAATTATGAAGTTTATTTTCTTTTCAAGTGATGAAAATTTCTATTATTGGAAGAATATTTAAACCATAAAAACATTTTTCATTAATTTTAAAAAGGGGAGAAATTTTTTGAATTGAAATTTATTTTAAAGGGGTGAATGTTGAATCCTTGATACGATTTATTAGTATTTTGGACAAAAATAAAATTTCTCATAAAATTATAAATTTTATTACTTTTAGTTTTTACATATTTTGGTAATATCATCAAGTGAACTTTTGAAGTGACATTCATAAAGTGACCCTTTAACAAGTACTTGAGTGAAATTTTGACAAATTCAATGGGTTTCTTTGAATTAAGTGATTGTGAGTGAAAATTTTCAAATTTCTATAAGTGATCAATAGTGAAGTGACTATAATTTAAAACTTGATTAATTTTGGAAGTGACCATAAGTTAAGTGACTTTGAGTAAAATTTTTCAATGTATGGAAGTGACAATGAATGAAGTGAATGTGATTAAATATTTAAACAATTATGAATTTTACCTTAACTAAAGTGATTGTGAGTGAAAAATTTACAAATTCTGAAAGTGACCATGATTGGAGTGACTATGAGTGAAAATTTAATAAATCCTAGAAGTGACCTTAGGTATGTTCTTGGGAGTGAAATTTTGACATATTTTAGAAGTTACCTTGAGTGAAGTAACTATGATTTAAAATTTAAAAAATTATGGAAGTGAATAAAAAAAATTAATTTGTGGCATAAAATGAAAAAGTGATTTCATGAAAAAAATGAAGTGACCTTATAAATTGGTCGCACGAACAATTAATGAGGTTACCAAATTAATAAAAATGAAGTGAATATGTGAAGAGACTATGTGAAAAAAAATTATGTGACCACATGAATTAATCATATGAACAAAAACAAAGTGAATACATGAAAACAAACTATGTTACCTCAAGTTGAAATATAGAAAAGTGTTGAACCTACCTTATGACCAATATATGGTCATTTATTTCCTTTTCAATATATTTTCTCAAAACATGATCTATTTTATTTATAGTTTTATATTTTTAATTATTTAATGTTTGTTTCACATGTGTATCTTAATTTAATTATTCCTTAAAAAAATTTATTTATTTTAATACAAATGAATTTTATTTGGAATAGTTTTATTATTAATTAAATTTTTATCATGTTCTTTGAGTTTTCACAATAGTTTCTTTGGAAAAAAACAATTCTAAATTAAATGTGGTTGGAACATTACCAGTTCATCTCTAATAATTTAAGAGATTTCTCTAAAAGAATTTAATATTGATTATAATTATATTTTGGTATTGTATTAAATATTCTAACTTATTATCATTGTTTAATGAGATATTAATGTTACAAATTATCAAATTTAGTCACGTGGGCATATTTTTCATGTGAACCTAATGAAGAAATAACTTGTATCATTGGAAAATATAAACTACAACAAGCTTCATGTTTTTATCATTTATTCTAAGAAGAAATCTAGATAATGACTTCAAAAAATCCAGTTCAATATACATGAGGTTGAGAATATTCTTGAATAGTACAAGTAAAATATACTTTGGCAATCGACAACTACACTCATCTAAACTACATTCAATTGATCATTTTCTCATGAATATCATTTTTCTACCTAATCTCACTGATTGTGAATATTTCATCTCGTTCTAGGGACTTACTTAATTATGTTTTTTCTCTAGGTTTATTTATAATGTTTTATACTAGAAATTAAAAGGTTTTATTGTGGGAAATGACTTTCACACAATATTTATACATTGTTTTGTGCCTCCATGTGGGAAAACAATAACTATCTGGGTTGTTACTCTTTATAAAAAAAGGCATGTCTATTTGAGTTTAATACCATAGGGGGAAAATTCTTTGTAATTGTGTTATGACTGTATGTGGAAAAATCCATAATAATATTCCATTATATTAAATACAATGGGTGTCATCTATTTTACTTTGTGATAGGGGAGAAGAGTGGACTAGGATCATTTAGATATAAAACTCTCTAAAAATCACACTATCCATTTTTTTATTTTTCACCTTAATTAACATAATATATTTTATATAGCCTTAAATATTTAATCATTAAATTAATTTTAAAAAATTTCTAATTCACCCCTCCCTCTTAGAAAATTTTCCATATTCTCTTCGTGACCAGCAATCATTTCAATAAATCTTTATGGTACTGAGAATAACATGATTTTAGAACATAAGGGGTATTTATATCATACCTTAGTGGTAATATTTAACAAATAAATTGTCACGAACCATAAAATATATTTTTTTATATGCTATGAGAAATTTTTGTAATTGAAGTTTGTATTCATTAAAGTATTCTAATATAAGGTGTTGAAATCAGAACCATTATATTTTAACAAATATCATTGATAAAAATATTTTATGTGGGATAAAATTTCATTTAATTATAACTTATTTTTAAACATTTTATACAATATAATAAATCAATCATTACCTTGTGTATTATAAATATAAATAACATTTATTCAATAAAAATACCATTGTTTACAAACATCTCATTCCATATAAGAGAAAATAAATGAGATCTTAGATATACAATTTTAATCTAGATTTGTCCAATTTTTGAATTTAAATATAGCATCTAACTCCTTAAAATATGATCCCGTTATCTATCATTTGAATGCCCACTTAAAACTATAATTATCACCTATTAATAAATTTTGAACTCTTATAAATATTCACAGAAATGTTTTAATGTATATTCAGTATCATATAATCTTCAAAATCATAGAATTTATTTCTATTACATCAATACTTGATGTGGACCCTCCATGAAGTTTCTAAAACCCCTTAAAGTATTTATTATAATTTTATCTAATGAAATTAATTCCCATTTTACCTAACACCTACATTAGTATTCAATGACCAAAGAAAAAATTTAGTCCATCCAACATTGTTTTTTTTCATTACCCTACTGTAGTGCCTACATAATACTAGGGCATGGACATCCCATATTATACAAGGATACCCACATAAATTTTTGGATATTAGGTAAACATTTTTCATAATAATTAATATAATTATTCATTTTTAAAATGATTATTGAATGAATTTTATATCCATAATAGCCTATAAAGAAGACCCCACACAAATAAAGTCATTAACATAGAAAATATTATTAATTATAAGAGTGAACTCTAATTCATATTCATCCATTTAACATTTAAACAATGTCTTTGAAACCTCAATTGAATCCTTTAATGCCTATTGTAATAATCAATAGATCCACTTATTGAACTCATTTTTAATTTTTCTATCAAAAGAGTCTTTCTAAAATAAAATATTTATATTCTTTCATTAGAACAATTCTTATTTTTATACGAGTATAATATATTTATTGTATTGATTTTATCTTTTTTTATGATTCATCTTCAGGGAATGGTTTATGATTATGATTTAATTTATTAATAATTCAAACATTTATCATATGTGTCATTACCCCTTATTGGTACGCCTCATGGACCAGTAATGATGAGAGGGAGTGACTCACTATGTCATCCTACAATATGAAATGGGGTGGAAAATATCATTAAGAGTATAAAATTCTTTCAAAATGGGAGGCACAAACAAAAATATATAAATTTATAGAATAAGAGATAAGATGAGAACACAAATCAGTAGCATCCCATATATAATAGATAATTAATCCTAATACATGGATGCAATTATATAAAAAAGTTAAAATAATTCAAAACACCAAAAGAAATATTAGTAAGAAACCACAAAACTCTAAAATCGTAGTAACTACTCCATGAGGTTGTAACATACATCTAGATCGCCAATTGGATCCTATGGTACAAATATAGTTTATATATATTTTTGGTATTAATACTTTTATAATAAGTAGGATCCTCCAAAAAAACCTCTTGTGAAAATGTGAAAGAAGCATACTAATCACTGTGAATTAAAAGATGAACCAAAATAGTTATCTAAAAGGTAAAAATATAGCCCATATTCATCAAGGCTCCCTAATAATTTAATGTATACAAGTAATCATATCTATTTTAAAACATATTTGTAAAAAGGTACTGGCATCCACTTCCCCAGTTGTGTTTCAATATTACACCCAAATATTGAACATACTATTCTATGATCTCTTCTATATATCGAGGCATATTTGATGTGAATTTGGAATCAACCCTAACTACAACAGTTTGATATGGGTCCCAACATCTCATGTGGTTATCAGTATTTATATCCATCCCATCCATATTTGAGTAGTATTTTGAAACCCACTACAACCTAGTATAATGCTGTATACCTCATGCCACTATAGCCCTTACTTCTACAGCCATAGGAAATGATAGTCATGAAGAGTATATATATGTATTTTTAATAAAATTAATCTTCGACATCCCCCATATACAAGTATATTAAAAATAATATCCATTATATCCCACAATGACAAAATCTATATACCTTAAGTCCTTACAAACTATATATAGTTACACATCCAGTAATGTAAAATATAGATTAGGGAAGAGTTAGAATATATCCAAATATTCCTTCACTAATCTGGATATCGAGGAAAAACCCATTCCAAAAACATTTGGTTATCATCTTACTGCCCTACTCAGGAAGTGGAGCATATTAAATTCTTAAATATATGAGTAAATATAGAACACGACAAAATGAAGGGAAGCAACATATCCTTGGAATCAACTACTACTGTTATCCCACATGACACTAATTTACCACCATTATGGTCTATGATATAAGATTTAATACATTCACACAAGAATAAATATTCAACATCTTTAAAAAAATGTCACTATTATTTATAAAATACCATATTATCTTTTTAAAACCTAGTAAAAATACAATTCCAATCAATCATTTCATTAAAAGTTGATAATAATTAAAAATACCATTTCAATTTTTATATTTCTATAGGGATATAAACTTATCATATATTCATATTAAATATTTTAAGAATAATATTCATTAAATTACAAAACAAATTCATATGGAACATAATTTTATAGATTTTATGGAGAATAGAAAGAAAATATTCTTATTTCTTGTTAGATCTTCAAGATCTCCCATAAAAATCTATATATTTTGTATTATTCATAGAAAACCCATCATTTATTCATAAAATGGGGAATGGAAACAGATGATAAGCATATCCCATATGCTCAGTAAGGGTAAAAATGGAAAATATGTAAACATAATGTGAGAATAAGGGTACAAGAATGTGAGAATAACATATGAAGACCACACCCTACATATCATAGATCAAAATAATGAGTCATGGAAAACATATAAGTAGTTCATAAGACATGAGCTAGAAAGATAATATATAAAAATTTTCATGAGATAATAACATTGAAATAAAACATATAATTGTGTCATATAATAAGAATAGAAAAAACATTCCATAGTATTCAAGGATCACAACCATTGATACTATAGTGGAATGGGTTCATTCCCCAAAAAATCATATTAGTAAAGGATCACTCTGAATATCATCATATTAGACATTGTTCCTTACTAAACAAACTATATTCCATATTACAGTCCTATCTATCTCATGATATGAATTTTTTTTACCTAATATATTAGAGGGAGATATAGGTCCATCCTTTCACATAATTAAAATAATATGTATGTGTGACATAAGATCATAAAAAATACATCATATCCTAACCCATGAAATGTAATGGTTTTAATAATAAAATTATCATATTATAACCTGTATAAAAGTGATAGGTTTCATAATTATTTCATGATTTCTTCTTTTGATCATATTATAACTTCAGAAAAGAAGCAGGTTTAATACAAATTTTATCACAGTATAACCCATGGATGGAAAATTGTTTTCTTGAACATAATTCCATCATAAGGAACCATTCATAGAGATAATAAGAATGGTATACTTGTTTCATATCTACATTAAGTAAAAGGTAACATCAATTGATTCCATCTTAAATGGAAAATGATTTTGAATAATCATTTAAAGTATTTATTGAAGAAAATATCCTTTCCAATTTGAATAATAATTTTTTAAAAAAGTAAAAAAATTAAAAATCCTTTTTCATGGAAATAAACCTATAATTCTTATGAATTCATCTGTAAATAAACAATTTTTAGTGGTGGTAGAGAATTCCATTCATGATTTAAATGTAAAATTGATGATTCCTTTAAAATTTTAAGTAAATGTAAGATGGGTATTATTTAGAAAATTACAAGAGGACTCCTCTAAAAACATTATAAAAGATAAAACATTGGTAAAAATTATTTTTGAAAAATAATTTGGAGAATTAAAAAAAAATTGAAAAAACATTAAGAAAAAAAATTGGACGAAAAACAAATTTTCAACCGAATAGAGAAATAAAGATGATTTCCCTTGAAAACATTCCTTTGAACTATTGAATAAAAAATGAGAGGAAAATAAATGGAAACTTTTTTATGAATAAATAACTATAGGAGATGAAAATTCATGTGTTTTATTAGATATGGATCAAAATATTTTATCATAAAAAACAGTCATAAATAATCTTGATAAATGATGAGATTATAATAGAATATCATTACCATTTTGGTATTAGTGAATTATAAGATCCATGAAGTAATAACATTAAATGAAACATAATATATCAATATAATAAATTAATTTAGAATATTACATGTAAAATGGTTTATATATACACCTTATAAAAGAATATTTGTGTATAACATAACATATGTCTGAATGAAGTAAAATTGAGACAAAAATAACTTACCACATTAGAAACTTTTGAATCGTAAATCCTATAAAAGATAAATCCTAAAATAAATAAATAAATAAAAAAATCATGATAATAATAATAAAATACATTCATTTTCAGTATATAAACCCTATAACATAAATATTTGGTGAATTTTCAATGTGTCTCATAGATGTAAAATGTGAAATGGAAACCCTTACGTTAAGTCTTGACTTCTGTCGCACATGTTTAAACATATTGTTTAATAAATATAAACTTATTATGAATAAATTATAGAACAATAATTATATATATCAAACCATATATTAATTTCTTGTGATATTTTATTACCAATTTATTAACAATTCCTTGTTAAAGTCACTTTTTGGGCAATAACTACTCTGGTTTTCATGTATCTTTTGATTTATTATTTTTGGACCCTTTCATTGATCATGGTTCAATATTATTAAAAAATAATTAACAATGATATAAATATAATATATATTCATTATGTATTTTTTATATTAATCCATGAGATTTAGAGATAGAATACTAAATACACTATTCATGGAGATAATAGGTTGTACATACACTTTAATGTTGTTTCCATTTTCTGGAAGGAATGAAACAAAGAAGGGTAAATGATATATTACCATTACAAAATATTTTTTATTTCATATATATCACATATTTTTATTTTTATTTATCATTGTTACCATCCATATAAAGAATACATGAAACAATAATCACATCACTTCGTGGAGTGGTAGTCCACCATACACACGATCAACATTATTATATCCCTCATGAAATGTAAATTAAGAAGATATATATGATATCATATTTAGAGAAGTATAATTATATTATAAATATAATATGTATTAACTTAATCATTTATTTTTACCATTCATGTAAATAAAAATAGATCGCATCAATTCATGTGGTGGTAGTCCTCCGTACACACGAGCGACGTAATTATCTTCCAACAGGTTAGAAGATAAGAAGTTATATGTGAGATTATAATTTACTATGTATAATATTATCATAAATACAATATATAAACATTAAATCTATCATTATATCTATCCATGAGTATTGGTGGTGGAAAACGAATAACAATGGTTTGTGAGGTGGTAGTCTGCCTTACACACACGTGATGATTTCATAACCCATTTGATGGAAGTGGATATGGATATTGGTCCTTAAATTAACATAAAAACATTTTATTATATGTAATATATTGAGGTTATTATATCAAAAGTATTTTACAATAATTTATGAATGTTGTGGAAGATGTAAAATAAAATACATGGTTAGGGAAGTTATATCTACTTGGGACACCATCTTTTGATTTGCAACAAAACAATTATTATGTAGTATTTATGACCAAACTAAGTCTTATATGATTTGATTAATGAATTAAGTAAGTTATTTGGTCAGGTATTGACCTAAACAAATGGTTTTTTATGTGTGAAGAGGATAGGAGAGGGTGTCCTTTTATAAGTCTAGTGAGGGGTATAATTGTAATATTTGAAAATAAAATAATGTACCCTCATTTTTATCTTGTTTAATGGCCAAAAAATGGTAAATTAACGAAATATATATATATATATATAATGTCACCATATGTTAATATAATTAGTTTTGAATATGGTTTTTTATATTTTTACAATTATCTTTTTTGTTTGACCCCTTGGTAAACCCATTGTTACCTTAACAAATGTAAATAACAAATACTATTTTTACATCTTAATTGTGGTCAAAAAATAAGTTAAACTTATTATATAATGTAAATTATTCAAATTATTGATATATAATGAATGTTTTTTATTCCATTCATAGAGGTGTAAATTTTTAATTTAAATTTAGTCCCACATACGTGATGAGAATGAGGGTTTTCAAATAGAAAAATTTCAAAAAGTTTAAAAAGATTTTATATCAAACATAAATAATAAAATAATTATAATGAAATAAATTTTATTAATTGATATATAATTGACGTAATTTTAATTTTATATACGTTTAAATTATAATGTAACATTATAAATTCATTAAATGTAAATGTAGTTTTCAATAAATACCTGTATTTTTCACTATTCACTTAAAAATTAATCTTTTTAGAAAAATATAAAAAATCCACCATAATATAATTATAACATAATGATTTAAAAAATGAATTTTATTTTATCAAATTAATTTTATAAAATTGTATTAAATTAATTTAATTATTTTTTATAAGAAGAAATAAAAATCATATTTTCTGAAAAAATAGTATTTTAGAAACATACAAAAAATGTTACTGAAAATTAATTATTCTTTTATCAAAATATTTTTTATAAAAAAAATTATACATAATATTTAAAATGTATTTATTACTATTTATATCACTATATTTTACATCTAAGTTAAAACAACCACATTGAAATAACAATTTTAATAATATATCACCTTTTGTTAAAACTCAATGGTGCATGTAATATAATTTATCTAATAAATTTATTTTATTAGAAAAAAATATTTCATAAAAACCTTGGTTTTTACATTATACCCCAATTAATATTAATTTCTCCCTTTAAATTTTATCCCTTCAATAAAAAAAGATGATGAAAATTCTACCTCATCGTATCCTCAAGTTACCACATAGCTTTAATAAATTAGTGGTTTCACCAAAAAAAATTGACCAGGTGAGTGATCTTATTTAAAAGAACATTCTATTAACAATACACAATCTCTAATAGTTATTCCCCATAATAAAGATATTTATCTAGTAGTATGAACTTAGTGTTTAGTATATGTGAAGGATCAGGTATTTACTTCTTAAGTATAGATACATGGAAAACATCATGAACTTATGAGAGGTTTGGTGGAAGCACCAACCAATAGGATACCATCATGATATGACCAAGAATTTAAAAGGTACTAATATAGCTAGGTATTATTATTACCTTCTTTCCAAATCACATAACTTTCAAAAAAGGTAAATTCCAAAAAAAACCATGTCACCAACATCAAATTCTAGATTACACCAATGAGTGGAAAAATAAATTTTATGTCGACACTAAGATTATTTGTAACGTTATTGAATGTAGATAAACTTCTCTATGACTTCTTTATCTATCTCATGTCCCAATGGTTTTTGTTATCCAACCGTATTCCATAACATTGGTTCTCTACAAATATTTCTATATTTGATTTCATAAGGATCTATCTAAATGATTGAATGAAAGATATTGTTACTTGAAAAATAAACTATAAGATGTTTTTTATCCCAAACAACATTGAAATCTATAGAATTATATCCCACCATATCCTCAAGGGTATGACTTATTCCATCAAACTAACTATGTTTCTAATGATGATATGTAGTTTTTAAAAAAACATTATATCCATATCCTATTAAATACTTTTCTAGAACATTTATGTAAACCATGGATCCTAACTAGATACAATTAAATGTGGTCATCCATGAAACCATACCACATCCTTAATATATATTATATAAATATTATCAATAGGGAGGTCTTCTCTGATAGTAATGATTTTTTTGACATTATAAGGTGATCAACTACATCACATATATCATTATTACCTTTATATGTTTTGAGGATTCCAAACACAAAATCCATGTTGATGTTTTCCCATTTCCATTATGCTATAGGTAATGGATATAACATCCCCTTATAATTGTGTCTCTAAAAAATAACATTTTGGCATACCAAGAACCGAGATACAAACTATGAAGTATCTCCCATCATGTAATATAACTATAAATACTCTTTCATATCTCTATTTGTCTTCTTACTTCTAGGATTAATAAATAATGACAAACTATGAGATTTCACTGAAAATTCATTCTTCAAATTTAAGTATGTGTGGAATAGATACAAGGTTATTTAACCTTATCTTTCCATCATGATCATGGACAAACTCAACCACAATTCAAACGTTTTTTTCACAACTCTAAATATTTATTTTGTGCCTCTTCATTCATAAAATAGAAATATGGTTGAACATTCAATTGAAAAGATAAGATATATCCCCTTACAATAGGATTTCTAGATCCATACATTTAAAATATAGAAATATTGGATATTTTGTGATCCTCATCATAGATATTCTATTATGATCCTTTCAACTCAATGTATGGACACCTTTTCTCCTTTCACGGGGTTTTAATTTATTGAGAAATCACAATATTTAATCAAACTAACCATCTTCTATAGTGAATATTCAAATCCTTCTATTTGAATATATACCTTAAACATTTTTTCACAGTATTTAGATAACAATTTTTACTATAAAGTCAATTTCCTTAACATTTTATGCAAAAAATATAGCATCTAACTTCAAATTATGAGTTGGGTAATTTTTATCATGAATGTTGAATTTTTACAATTCATAATATATAACCATGTAATTTTTATAAGAATGCATCCCAAACCCATTGTAGATGTGCCACTAATATTTTCAAACCCTTCTCCATTATAAGATAATGTAAACATAGGTTCAGTAACTAAATTTTTATCCAATTTTGTGAGTTTTACTCACATTTATCTCTCCAGAGGAACATGGCTCCCTTCTAAGTTAACTTGGTGAGTGGATTAGAATTTCATGATAAATTATCTATAAACTATCAATAATATCTAGCTAAACTAAGAAAACTATATATCTTATCCACTATTATTGGTTTAGATGAATACTTAATAGCCTTACACATTGATGGATTTACCGATATACCATCTATTGATATTATATTACCCAAAAATGAATCCTTTTAGCCAAAATTCACACTTTATAAATTTCGCATATAGTTTATCCTTCATTATTCTCTTTAGTAATATTATCAAGTGATATTAATTCTCATTCCTCCACTTTGGATAAATAATAATATAATATATAAAGACTACCAAAAACTGATCAATGTAATCTGTAAATACTCTATTCATTAAATATATGAAGATAATGGGGAAATTAGAAAGCCTGATTGGAATAACTATATATTCACAGTTTTGGTACCATGTATGGAATAATTTATTGGGTATATATTCCTTCATAAACCTCAATTGATGATATCTAGAATTAAGGTTAGTCTTGAAATGTTTGAGCTCCACATATTTGATCAAATATGTCATCAATACGGGGTATAAGATACATTTTCTTGATTGTTACATTATTCAACTAACAATAATTACTATTGATTAACATTTATCTATCTTTATTTTCAATTAAAAGAAATATTATATCCCAAGGGGACACACATGGATGAATAAATTTCTTATCAAGGTTCTCTTGGAATTTCATTTTTAATTCCTAAAACTCAATCAGGGAAATTATATAGGGAGTATTTTAAATTTTTGTCGCACCTGGTATGAGTTCTATTATGAACTCAAAATCATATTTTGGTGGAACAATGGGAAAATCATATAGAAAAAATAAAAAATATATTCACAATATGCATATTATTAATGTTTATTTTTTCTAAAACATCTAACATAAACATTCCACTTGAATTGGAATCTAAACCCATATAATATCTTTGGTTTCCATTAAAAGTTCATATTTATTGTCACATTGATAAATGATCGTATTTTGTCTTGGAATATCAAATGTGACTTACTTACTAAGACATTCATGTGTGATTTATAATAATAAATCCAATCTATTCATAAGATACCATGAAATTCAATCAGAATATGAGTGATAATCTTTGAAAGAGGGAAATTGTCCCAAATTTCAACCTGAGAATAATCATATATTTGAGATGTGATCATGGTATCATTGTGGTTTTCCTTTATTATTCTACATCTAATAACTTTGGAGGAATCTTTATTCCATTATAAAATAATTTACATATAATATAATAGGTATATAAAGAGTCAAATAATACATTAGTTATTCTAGAGTGTATGATAACTGTGCCTTTCCCCATGTATTTATCACACCCCTTATCAGAAACTATTATTGCATGAAATTTACCTTATTCTCTTGGATTAACAGTTTTTTGACATCGATCATCATCATTAACCTTTGTATTTTTTCACTATTTGAAAAATTCCCATACTCGTGGTATTTGAAACACTGGAGTGTGGGTGGTGCATTCCTTAGATATTTCTCTCTATTTTCACCAATAGGTGTATTTTTCCCATCAGATCACAATTTGATTTCCTGATGAACATTCACTCCAGGATTAAAATATTTACTATTCCCTTTATTCCATTTTCCTCCATGCTTCATCTCACACTATTATCATCAAGGAATTATCATCTTCTTCTCTCCTTGAATTTTAGATTTTCTACTAAATTCTATTTTTATCTTATTATCAAAAAAATGACATTGATATGTAACTCCAACCTCCATTTCATCCATGATATCACATAGAATAATATTTTCATATCAACAAAGGTTTCTTATAGGGAAATTTCCATAGATACATGGCTTTAATGCACATATGAATCGATAAACCTTACTTTTAGTTTGGATGATAATATCATATGTGTACCTAGAATGTCTTGTAAAAATTTTCTAATAGGTACCAATAGATTCATCATACTTTTTCTTTACCTCAAGGAGAAACTTATCTACTTATGTATATTTAATATGAGTATAGTACTTATTAGAAAATAAGTTCGGGAACTCATACCAATACTTGGAGTTAATTTTTTCATGTTCTCCTGTATTCTTGATAAGAGAACACCATTGATCCATTTTAACTTCCAAATGGTAGACATAGATAATGAAATTTTCATATTCTAGACACTGGGGAATGAAAAATATATTTTCAATAGTACTGATAAATTTACCTGCAACTAGTGGAGTAGTGTATCCATTGAATGATGGTGGATGTTTCTTCATGAAGGACTCAATAAAATATTGTTCCCTACTTTCCTTTCTAAGAATTTCAGTATGATTCATGTATTTAGAAAGTTGTGTGATAATAATAATGATATTTTTTATTCATGCTCCCATAACATTTCGCTACCCATGAGGGAAATCATTTTTCTATTTTTCACACTCAACATTTACATAGTTCCTTTGGGATCTATCCATATACTAAAACCAAAAATTATAGTGTAATAAATAATAACCATATTAAGAAACCATGTAATCATGAAATATTACTTATATTATGTCTAAATCATGACACCATATTTTTAATTTAGACACATTAGATTTATCCTAGTTCATTCATATTAATCATCTATTTAAATCTTTTATGACAGTTTATAAATATTTTAGGAATTTCCAATGCACATCTCCTAAGAGTGTCATCTTATGTGTGAATAAAATCCCATTTTCATGCACCAAATAATTATTTACTCCATATCAATGCACCCTTTTTAGAGTTATTACCCCTATTCACGTCTATTCTAGATCCAATTCTATTTGTAGCATCCAGAACTAGATTTAATTTCTTGGAAACCACTCTATCTATCATTTACCAAAATTACAATATATTTTCCTATACTTTGATTAATCCTTAAACTTATCCTTAGACATGTATTTAGGGATATAAAAAAACTTTTCACTTCTTATTTCCAAAATCTTAACTAAACATATCCTCTAATACCAACTATAGTGACCCATAATTCTTATATATATATTTTACATCTTTTTTATTAATATTAAATATATTAAAAAAACTCACACCTAGAAAACATAAAGGTATATTACCTTGAGATACTAGACAAAAAATTTATTATTTCATGAATGATATTCAATATCTCCCATAAATATCATCCCATTTCATCATTTTCAAAGACATACCCAACATAAAACCATTATCCGGAACATGGGGGAATGAAACAAGACAAAGGGTGAGCTCCAATGTTCAGTTCTAAAAAAACAAGGGGAAATAATTAAAAATAATGTGAGTGTTAGGGTATGATAAAATGAGAAAAAAATAAGAAAAGAATACCCTATATATCAAAGATAAAAATCCCAGTTCATAGAATAAATATCAGTTTTTCAAAGGATATGAACCCTAAGGAAATAAAAAAACATGAGCAATGAAAGAGTAACATTAACGTAAGACATGAAATTTTGGCATACATATAAGTATATGAAATAATTTTCATAGTACTCATGGATTATAATGCCCCATACTTAACATACATTGTTATTACTTCAAAATTGAAGCACACTTATTACAACATATAACGAAACTATGAAAGGACCGTATAGGTATAGTGTCTTTAGAAACTGGGAAACTTAAACAACTGGTTCATAAAACTTCTACGTTGTCTCCCATTTATTTCATCATATCTAGAGTCCCTTTTTGGCATATCCTACTTAATATCCTTCTTCATGACCTGGGGAAAAGAAAACATACAAAAGGGTGAGATCAAATGCTCAGTAAGGGTAAACAAGAGAAATATCAAACATATCAAATTCATAAGAACATAACATTTTGGAAATCTTACCCTTCAACAGAGATCATAATTTTCATAACATGGGATAAATCATGGTAGTGAAATTTAATCCCAAAAATAATAACTTAAACTATGAAACTTTGTGGCATACCCACATAATCATAGAGAATCATTTCTTATTAGTCAAGACTCATTGCCAAGACAATATTAGTGGACAAAGTCTATTTTTGAACCGAGTTCACTCCTCGTTTCAGTCCTGTTTCACTGAACCAGTTTAACATGCCGTTCCAGCCATGTCTATCTCATGAGATATAAAATCTTTACCCAATGCATTGGAGGTAGATATATGTCCCACCGATCTCATAATGATACCATTATTATGTGTTCCACAAAATCATAAATCATAAATCATTGCATAACCCATGTAACAATTCATATAAGATAAATGAATTCATAAAAAATAATTCCATCACAACATAATCAAATCAATGTAATAATAGTGATAGAAACAGTACCCTATATTATCTTCGATGGAAAATAATTTTGATAAAACACTTGAACTCGATTCTTGAGGAAAATATCATTTCTACTTCAAAAACATTTTTCCTTTCTTAACATGTCATTAAATTTTAAACTAAAAAATTTTGATTAAAAATAAACATGAAAACATGTAAATGAAGATTCTTGGAAATAATGTTTTAAAAATCCAATCATGCCGTAAAAGTTAAAAAAACATTCTTCTCGTACTTTTTTTCGGAAAAGTCAAAAAGTACCTCGTACGAAAAATGACAAAATATTCCTTTCATATTTTTTACTAAAAACTCACCAAAGGGTAAAATTGGATTTAATCAATTGTAGGTGGATGGAAATAATATTACATATTGAGGAAACATGGATGTGGATGATAAAATACACCCCAGTAAATTCCAAAGTATAAACAATCACGGATAAAAATGAGATTGTGATATTTCCCTTACCTTAGGTCCGATTTTCTTCGTAAGTGTCCAAACCTCCTGTATAATGATTTAAATAATGTTATTGACTTATTCCAGAATCATACTTATTGTTATGATATCATATATGGTCATATTCTTAGCTTATTATTAGTAATATTTCATTGCTACTTGTTATTCAGGTGTTTATTACTTTTTGTTCTTATGCGTGTTTTGTCGAATAGATTCTTATTCATTTTTTTAGGTTATAGATACCTCATTTAGAGAATGGTATTAGTGTAATTTATATCATATTCCTTTATTAAATTCATTTATATAATAATTATGTAATGAATGTCATGTAGAACGAGTCGCATCACATCGTGGAGACGGTATTTCATATGTACGCACGAGCGATGATATCGTTCCCATGATGGTGGAATTGTATTGGAGTGTATGTATACTATTTCAGAATCAATATCACTTTACAATAATAATATGTAGTTATTATTTACACCATTATACCCATGGTGGTGGGGGAAAATAGATTACACCATGGCGTGGAGACGGTATTCGGTACGTACGCACGCGCGGTGATTTCATTTTCCGTAGGATGGATAGATGGTGAAATAGGGTTGTTTCATACATATAATAACATATCAGTATATTAGTGATACTGATGTTATTACTTCATAATGAAAAAACTAAATAAGAATAAGTGGAAGAAGAAATAAAGATGAAAGAATCGGTAACAGACATTACCTCTTCTTTGAAGCGCTTCTTTGAGACTTCCTTTTAGGGTAATAAAATTGGTCTTTGAATAATACCAGGACCTATAGGATTTATCTAGGGAAGTGGAGAGGAGAAATTGGCAGGGGTTGGCCGAGCTTGAAGGCCCAATGTTTTGTGGGGAAGAGAGGGAGGAGGTGCCCTTTTATAAGGGAGGAGAGGGACTCATTTGGAAAACTAAAAATATTATTTTATTATAATGCCAAATTCGGTTTTTAATAGCTCCAAATTGATTTTTTTCGAAGCTAAGGTGGGTATGGGTCTAAATACACTCATCCAATATAATTTAGACTTGGTTAGGTTCCTATTTGAACATTATCATTTATATTTAACTTTAAGTTAGATAATTTTACATTTACCGTGTCTTTTTGTGTTCTTACACTATAAGGTTTATAACCTTACTATAACAAGCCAAACGAACCCCAAGTTGTTTATTATTAATATATATAACCTTATCTATGTCATTTGGCCGAACCTTAGATTTTTAGGAATAAAATAACAATTAATAATATAATATTTGATTTAAAAACTATTTTATGTCAATTTTGATACTATTTAGTAATTGATTTTTGTGAAAATCATAACAGAATGATTAGTTAGAAAAAAGTTAATTAAATAGACAATAACATGTCATATTATCCAATATAATTAGTGTAATTCATAAAAAGTCTCAAATTACATTTATTTGGGTATTTATGACATCAATTATGTCAATATTTCATTAATAAGATAATTACTGCATCATCGTTGTGTCATAAATAAATTAAATTATTTTAAGTCTAAAAATTAAAAATAAAATACCATTATGTTTGAAATCTTTTTATCTTTCTAATGAATATTTATAGTCGAATTTATCTTATGTATAACCCTATATTAAAAATGATTTAGTTATTAAACTATGATTTAAACTATTTTAACCCTTCTTTAAGTAAATTGATAATAAATGTGCTAATCTAATCCAAGTGGACCTAAATGGTCATATTTTATTCCTAAGGTTGTTTTTGGTCGAATTACACTTATCCAATAGAATTATGATATGTGTTAGGGTAATATTAATAACACTTTTACCCTTAATTACCCTATTTACTTTTAACCGTGGTAAAAAAGTAAAAAGTTACTATTCACCAAAAATTATTTTCATCTCATTGAACCACATTTTAGTCCTTGATATTAACCGTGTCTCTCTTATTTTCGAAATTCCACTCACAGAAGTGGTAAAATTATGTTTTATGAAAAATTTAGTTTTTTTAACTACCACTTAGTGGTTTCACTATTCATAAAAAATTGAAAGTTTTCAGAAAAATACTAAAATTTCACCCTAGGCAAATTTCAATATTCCGAATCCAAAAATGAAGTCCATTTTGAAAAATAAAATTTATAAAATTTCAAAAAGTGGTTATTACTATTCATAACGGCTAGTTTTAATAATATTTTAATAGCATATTATTGTTTAGTGAAACTCGGTATTGCGTACGATGCTAGCTATCGAGGAAGGTCATGATTGCGTGTAAAGCAAGACAAGAAAGTGTTGTGTGTAGTGAAAGATTATTTTGATGATTTATATAACATAAAAACAAAATATTTCTCATAAAAGTCTCAGGTGCTACATTCTACCCCCCTTAAAATGAATTTCGCCCTCAAAATTCATCACTTTGTAACAAACAGATGAGGATACCTCTCCATCATAATATCCTCAAGCTCCCATGTAGCTTCTTCTAATTGGTGGTTCCTCCGTAAAACTTTCACCAAGTGAGTGGTCTTGTTTCGTAGGACTTTTTCACTACGATATAGAATCTCTATCGGTTGTTCTTCATAAGAAAGATCTTGCTCCAGCGATACAACTTCTGAGCTGAGTACATGTGAAGGATCAGGTATGTACTTTCTCAGGAGAGATACATGGAACACATCGTGAACTTGAGAGAGATTCGGTGGAAGCGCCAACCAGTAAGCTACCTTTCCAACATGATATAGTATTTCGAAAGGACTGATATATCTAGGGCTCAACTTCCCCTTCTTTCCAAATCTCATGACCCTCTTCCAGGGAGATATTTGTAAGAACACTTCATCGCCCACTTCAAACTCTAGGTCTTTTCTTCGGTTGTCAGCATAACTTTTCTGTCGACTCTGAGCTTCTCTTATGTGTTGTTTAATAGATTAGACCTTTTCTGCCATCTCATCAACAAGATCAGGTCCTAATACCTTTCTTTCCCCAACTTCATCCCAGCAAGTTGGAGTCCTGCATTTCTTTCCATAGAGAGATTCATAAGGAGACATATGAATACTGGAGTGAAAGTTATTATTATAAGAAAATTCTACCAAAGGTATGTGTTGATCCCAACCACCTTTTAAATCCATAGAGCAAGCTCTCAACATATCTTCTAGAGTTTGAATTGTTCTCTCAGACTGACCGTCTGTCTGAGGATGATAAGCAGTGCTGAAACTCAACTCTGTATCCAGAGTATGCTGAAGACTTCGCCAGAACTTTGAGGTAAATCTCGGATCCCATTCAGATATAATAGAAAGTGGTACTCCATGAAATCTTACCACTTCCTTCACATATATCCTGGAAAGATGATCCAGAGATAAATCCTCTCTAATAGAAATGATGTGTGCGGACTTTGTAAGATGATCAACTATGACCCAGATAGCATTATTTCCTTTGGATGTTTTAGTAAGTCCTGTGACAAAGTCCATAGTGATGTTTTCCCATTTCCATTTGGGTATGGGTAATGGTTGTAACATCCCCTTGGACTTCTATCTCTCAGCTTTAACTTGCTGACAAACCAAGCATCGAGAGACATATTCAGCAACATCTCTTTTCATGCCATCCCACCAGAAGTACTCTTTCAGGTCCCTATACATCTTCGTTCTTCCAGGATGAATATATAATGAAGAACTATGAGCCTCAACCAGCAGCTCCTTATTTAATTCGGGGATGGGAGGAAGACAAATCTGATTCCTGAACTTTATTATCCCATCACAATAAAGGTTGAATTCAGGAACATTTCTCACCTTCTTTTGTAACTCGAAATCTTCTTTCTGTTCCTCTTTAATATTCACATGTATAAATGGTTGAACATTCATTTGAGAAAGATAAGATTTTTCCCCTTCCATTGTATTTCCAAGATCCATCCTTTGTAAATCCATAAATACTGAATCTTTTGTGATCCTCATCATGGATAAAATGGCATGGTCTTGTCGACTTAATGCATCTGCCACCTTGTTTGCTTTCCCAGGGTGGTAATGGATTGAGCAGTCGAAATCCTTAATCTGCTCCAACCATCTGCTTTGGCGCATATTCATCTCCTTTTGTGTGAAAATATACTTTAATCTTTTATGATCTGTATAAATGTCACACCTTTCTCCAAAAAGATAATGCCTCCAAATCTTTAATGAAAATATTACTGCAGCTAACTCCAAATCATGAGTTTGGTAATTTTGCTCATGTATTTTCAACTGTAGTGAGGAATAAGCTATCAACATATCATTCTTCATGAGAACACATCCCAGTCCCTTCATGGATGCATCACTATAGATCACAAACCTTTCTCCACTACAAGGAAGTGTGAGCACAGGTGCACTGGATAACCTTCTTTTCGACTCCTTGAAATTCTCTTCACATTCCTCCGTCCAGACAAACTTAAATCCTTTCCAAGTAAACTTGGTGAGTGGAATAGATAATCGTGAAAAAGCTTTCACAAAACGTCGATAATATCCATCCAAACCAAGAAAACTTCGAATCTCAGTTACTATTGTTGGTCTTGACCATCTTTAGATAACCTCTGTTTTTGCTGGATCCATATATATCAACTCTTTTGAGATTATGTGACCCAAAAATGAAACTCTTTGAAGCCAAAATTCACACTTGGTAAATTTGGAATAAAGCTTCTCCTTTCTCAGGGTCTTCAATATAATTCTCAAGTGATCTTCATGTTCTTCCTTTCTCTTTGAAAATACAAGATTATCTTCTATAAAGACTACCACAAAATGATCAAGATAGTCTCTAAAGACTCTATTCATCAGATCCATGAAGATAGCAGGGGCATTAGTTAGTCCAAATGGCATCACTATAAATTCATAGTGTCCATATCTTGTACGGAAAGACGTATTTTGTATATCCTCCCTTTTGACCCTTAATTGGTGATACCCTAAACGAAGATCAATCTTGGAAAAGTATTGAGCTCCACGTAGTTGGTCAAATAAGTCATAAATGTGCGGGAGGGGATATTTTTTCTTGATAGTGGTCTTGTTAAGTTCTCGATAATCAATGCAGAGTCTCATTGATCCATCTTTCTTCTTAACAAACAGAACATGTACTCCCCAAGGTGACGCACTAGGGCATATGAATCCCTTATCAAGATTCTCTTGGAGTTTCTTCTTCAATTCCTGCAACTCAATTGGGGTCATTCTATAAGGTGTCTTTGAAATAGGCAAAGCACTCGGTACGAGTTCTATTGAAAACTCAACTTCACGATTTGGTGGAAGACCCGGCAATTCCTCCGGAAAGACATCATCAAACTCCCGTACAATGGGCATATTATTAATCATGAGTTTCTCACCAACCATTTGAGATAAATAACCTTCATTTAGTGGAATCAAGACCCATAAGATGGAATAAATTTCCACTGGAAGGTTATGTTCATCCTTTCATCGATAGACGATCATAGATTGATCTGGAATATGAAATGTGACTTCCCTTCTTTGTCAATTGATATGAGCTCCATATAGAGAAATCCAATCCATGCCAAGAATCACATCAAATTCCACTATAGGGAGGATGACAATATTTGCAGGAAGCACTTTCCCACAATCTTCAATCGGAGAAGAATTATAAACTTTTGATGTGACTGTTGTTCCATTAGGGGTTGTCACAACTAACTCAACATCTAATTGTTGAGGTAATACGGTGATACCCTTAGAAAATTCTTCAGAAATAAAAGAGTGGGTGGATCCATATTCAAATAAAACATTTTCTACTTTAGAGTAGATGGTAAGTGTACCTTTCACCACATCATTATCATACATCACATCGCTGATAGAAACTTCATGTGACTTTCCTTTGTGTTTAGCCTTAAGAGTTTGTTGATGTCGATCATCATCATCAACCCTTGGATTTGGTCATTGATTGGCATAATGCCCCATCTCCTTACATTTGTAACATTGAAGTGTATGAGGTGCACTCTGTGTAGACTTTTCATTGTTCACATCACTAGACATTATCTTCCCATCATTGCGTCATTCAAATGCCCGATGACCTTCCTTTCCACATTTGAAACATTTACTTGTCCCTTTAAGACAACTCCCTCCATGTTTCTTTACACACATTGAGCATAAGGGAAAACTCATCTTCTTTTTAGTGTCCTCTTTATATTTTCCTTTGAATTCCATTTTCCTCTTATTATCAAACCCATATGACTGATGGGTTAATCCAATGTCCATCTCGACTTTGAGATCACATCGAACGATTTCCTCATAGCTGTTGAAGTCCCTTATGGCTAACGCCCTTAGAAGACTTGGTTTTAAGCCACTAAAGAATTGATCGATCTTACTCTCAGGTTGGATAATAATACCAGAAGCGTACCTTGCAAGTCTTGTAAAATTTGCCTCATAGGTACCAATAGATTCATTATCCTTTTGATTCATTTCAAGAAACTCTTTCTCCATCTTTGTTCGGAGAATACGAGGGAAGTACTTATTAAAAAATAAGTTCTTGAACTCGTCCCATTCCATGGACTCAATTTCATCTATTTGCCTCGTATTCTTGATAAGATTCCACCATTGATCAGCATCACCTTCCAAACGATACACTGCTAAGATGAATTTATCATGTTCAGAACATTGAAGAACTGAAAATATCTTTTCAGTAGTACTAATCCATTGTTCAGCAACTAATGGATTAGTAAAACCGCTGAAAGAAAGTGGACGCTTCCTCATGAAGGATTCAACATAATGATGCTCCTTTGCTTTTTTGGAATTCCTGCATGATTTGTAGCTTGATAAAGTTGTGTGAGCATGGCTATAATATTTTTCATTCCAACTCCAATAATGTTTAGTTGCTCAGGGGGACAATCATTACATTTCCCATCGCATTCTGCATTAACACGGTTCCTTCGGGTTCCAACCATTGACTAAAACCAAGAAGAATAGTGTGAGCAACACTAATTATAATAGTAAAACCACATAATCAATAATAAAATTTCACACTTAAGGTCTTATCCTAGGTTATTCATTGCCATTTCTAAAACACTAGTATTGTGTTCTATTCTTATACTTATCCTTAGGGTTTTTACTAAGGCTTTCACATCCTAGTTTCCAAAGGTTGACTATACCTTTCCTCTGATACCAACTATAATGACTCATACTTAACATACATTGTTATTAATTCAAAATTGAAGCACACTTATTACAATATATAACGAATCCAGGAAAGGACCGTATAGGTATAGTGTCTTTAGAAACTGGGAAACATAAACAACTGGTTCATAAAACATCTACGTTGTCTCCCATTTATTTCATCATATTTAGGGTCTCTTTTTGGCATATCCTACTTAATATCCTTATTCTTGACCTGGGGAAAAGAAAACATACAAAAGGGTGATCTCAAATACTCAGTAAGGGTAAACAAAAGAAATATCAAACATATCAAATTCATAATAACATAACCTTTTGGAAATCTTACCCTGAAACAGAGATCATAATTTTCATAACATGGGATAAATCATGGTATTGAAATGTAATCCCAAAAATCATAACATAAAACATGAAACTTTTTTTTATACACACATAATCATAAGCAATCATATATTATTAGTCAAGACTCATTGCCAAGACTATCTTAGTGGATATAGTCCATTTCTGAACCGAGTTCACTCCTCGTTTCAGTCATGTTTCACTGAACCGGTTTAACCTGCCGTTCCATCCATGTCTATCTCATGAGATATAAAATCTTTACCCAATGAATTGGAGGGAGATATAGGTCCCACCCATCTCATAATGATACCATTCTTATTGTACCACAAAATCATAAATCATACATCATTGCATAACCCATGTAACAATTCATATAAGATAAATGAATTCACAAAAAATAATTCCATCACAACATAATCAAATCAATGTAATAATAGGGATAGAAATAGAACCCTATATTATCTTAGATGGAAAATAATTTTGATAAAACACTTGAACTCGATTCTTGAGGAAAATATCTTTCTACTTCAAAAACATCTTTCCTTTCCTAACATGTCATACAATTTTAAACTAAAAAAAGTTGATTAAAAATAAACATGAAAACTTGTAAATGAAGCTTCTTGGAAAAAATGTTTTAAAAATCAATTTATGTCGTATATGTTAAAAAAACATTCTTCTCATACTTTTGTCGGAAAAGTAAAAAAGTACCTCGTACAAAAAAAACAAAAGATTCCTTTCATATCTTTTAATAAAAACTCACCTAAGGGTAAAATTGGATTTAAAAAATTATAGGTGGATGGAAATAATATTACATATTGAGGAAACATGGATTTGGATGATAAAATACACCCCAGTAAATTCCAAAATATAAATAATCTCGGATAAAAATGAGATTGTGATATTTCCCTTAACTTAGTTCTGATTTGCTTCGTAAGTATCCGAAACTCCTGTATAATGATTCAAATAATGTTATTGACTTATTCCATAATCATACTTATTGTTATGATATCATATATGGTCATATTCTTAGCTTATTATTAGTAATATTTCATTGCTACTTGTTATTCGGGTGTTTATTACTTTTTGTTCTTATGCGTGTTTTGTCGAATAAATTCTTATTCTCCTTTTTAGGTTATAGATACCTCATTTCCAGAATGGTATTAGTGTAATATATATCATATTCATTCATTCAATTCATTTATATAATAATTATGCAATGAAGATCATGTAGAACGAGTCGCATCACATCGTGGAGACGATATTCCGTACGTACGCACGAGCGATGATATTATTCCCATGATCGTGGAATTGTATTGGAGTGTATGTATACTATTTCAGAATAGATATCACTTTACAATAATCATATTTAGTTATTATTTACACCATTATACCCATGGTGGTGGGGGGAAATAGATTACACCACTGCGTGGAGACAGTATTCCATACGTACGCACGCGCGGTGATTTCATTTTCTGTAGGATGGATAGATGGTGAAATAGGGTTGTTTCATACTTATAATAACATATCAGTATATGAGTGATACTGATGTTATTACTTCATAATGAAACAACTAAATAAGAAGAAGTGTAAGAATTAATAATGATGAAAGAATCGGTAACAGACATTACCTCTTCTTTGAAGTGCTTCTTTGAGACTTCCTTTTAGGGCACTAAAATTGGTCTTTGAAGAAGACCAGGACCTCTAGGATGTCTCTAGGGAAGTGGACAGGAGAAATTGGTAGGGGTTTGCCGAGATTGTAGGCTCAAAGTGCTGTGAGGAAGAGAGGGAGGAGGTTCCCTTTTATAAGGGAGGAGAGGGGATCCTTTGGAAAAACTAAAAATATTGTTTTATTATAAACCCAAATTCGGTTTTGAATAGATCCAAATTGATTTATTTAGAAGATAATGTGGGTATGGGTCGAAATAATCTCATCCAATATAATTTAGAAAATTTTAGGTACCTATTTTAACCTTATCATTTATATTTATCTTTAAGTTAGATAATTTTACTTTTACCCTGTCTTTTTGTGTTCTTACACTATATGGTTAATAAGCTTACTATAACAAGCCAAACGAACCCCAAGTTGTTTATTATTAATATATATAACCTTATCTATGTCATTTGGCCGAACCCTAGATTTTTAGGAATAAAATAACAATTAATAATATAATATTTGTTTTAAAAACTATTTTCTGTCAATTTTGACACTATTTAGTAATTGATTTTTGTGAAAATCATAACAGAATGATTAGTTAGAAAAAAGTTAATTAAATCAACACTAACATGTCATATTAACCTATAAAATTAGTGTAATTCATAAAAATAATCAAATTCAATTATTTGGGTATTTATAACATCAATTATGTCAATATTTCATTAATAAGATAATTACTGTATCATCGTTGTGTCATAAATAAATTAAATTATTTTAAGTCTAAAAATTACAAATAAAATACCATTATGTTGGAAATATTTTTAGCTTTCTAATTATTATTTATAGTTTAATTTATCTTATGTATAACCCTATATTAAAAATGAATTAATTATTCAAATTTGATTTTAACTATTTTAACCCTTCTTTAAGTAAATTGATAATAAATGTCCTAATCTAATCCATGTGAGCCAAAATGGTCATATTTTATTCCTAAGGTTGTTTTTGGTCGAATTACACTTATCCAATAGAATTAGGATATGTGTTAGGGTAATATTAATAACAATTTTACCCTTAATTACCCTATATACTTTTAACCGTGGTAAAAAAAAGTAACAAGTTACTATTCACCAAAAATTATTTTCTTCTCATTGAACCACATTTCAGTCCTTGATATTAACCGTGTCTCTCAGATTTTTGAAATTCCACTCACAAAAGCGGTAAAATTAAGTTTTATGAAAAATTCAGTTTTTTAACTACCACTTAGTGGTTTCACTATTTATCAAAAATTGAATGTTTTCAGAAAAATACCAAAATTTCACCCTAGGCTAATTTTGATATTCCGAATCCAAAAATGAAGTCCATTTTGAGGAATAAAATTTATTAAATTTTAAAAAGTGGTTATTACTATTCATAACGGCTAGATTTAATAATATTTTAATAGCATATTGTTGTTTAGTGAAACTCGGTATTGCGTACGATGCAAGCTATCGAGGAAGGTCGTGATTGCGTGTAAAGCAAGTCAAGAAAGTGTTCTGTGTAGTGAAAGATTCCTTTAATGATTTATATAACATTAAAACAAAATATTTCTCATAAAAGTCTCGGGTGTTACATGGATAACTATGAAGGATATCAGAGTGGAATGGTTTCACTCTCCAACCCATAAAAATTGTCATGTTTCACTATCAACACCATCATAGTAGACATAATCCTTTACTGAACTCGGTTATCTCTATATTATGGTCATGTATACCTCATGTGATATAAATCTTTACCTATTTCATTGGAGGGCGATATGGGTTCCACCCATGACATTATGAAAATCATATTTATGTGTGCCATAGGATCATAAAACATTAATCATATAATAACCCATGCAATGAAATTGGTTTCATAAATATTTTATCATATCATAACTTGTTGAAAAGATAGAGGTTTCATAATCCTCTCATCATTCCATCATTTCATAACTCATGAAAATAATCATGTTTCATAAACATTTTTTCATTGTATAACCCATAGAATAGAAACAAGTTTCATAAACATCATTCCATCATAAAAAATAGAACTTTTAGATTAAGAATAAGAATGGTATCGAAAGGTTGATATCCACAGTAAGTCATAAGTTATGTCAATGTATGTCATCTTAGATGGAAAATGATTTTGAATTATCATTTAAAACATTTATTGAGGAAAATATACTTTATTGTATTACCTTAATTTTTCTAGTATGAAACCCTCAATTTGTGTATTTTATGTTTATCAAGTTTAAGGTTGAAGGATGTGAGATTTGGGTGAACATTCATATGTTTTTGGGGCCAAAGTATAGGCGCACATTCTATGTACGGTTTGTCAAAACCTTGTGGAATGCCTTTTAGAAACCATGGGAAGTTGAAGATTCATAGATAATAGCTTCGGTACGGTGTGCGCACATTTTGGGAGACCATGCGAGGAGGCCATGCAGGGTGATCTGGAAGGCAGTATCTAATGAACAATTAGCACACGGTTTTCCAAAATATGTTTTCTAACCGTGTATATACTCAAATCTAGATCCTTAAAAATAGTATCCACCTTTTTTATGGAATAACTAGCTTTTTCTGCTCCTATACACCCATAATTCTAGATTCATCTCCATTGAAGGTATGATAAACTCACCCCAAGCATTTTGGAACCAATCTAGAACCCTCCTTTGGTGTTTTTAATCTGGATTCTGGCATTAAGTGACGTTCATCATCATTCTTGTCACATTATCTTATATCTACTTAAATATACTTATCATATCTTATTGGTTTTCCAGATATATGAATGTTATGGGTAGATCTATTTGTGTTGATTCCAAATAAGTTGATATTTAATCTTGATATTGATAGGAGAAGATATCTAGAACCGTTTTGTGGATAATGGAACTAGTTTCTTGATTGTTCTTTGTCTTTTTTAGCTATTCAAGAAAAACATCTAGGAAGGTTACTTCACTTGTGACTCCCCTTAGTAAAATTGATTGGCATGATTTCAAATTTAATATCTTTTCTTGAATTGGATGTTTATGAATATTTGGAAACCTTATTTTGTGATGGTTTGGTAGATTGTGGAAAGTCTAGAAAATTGATGCTTTGGGTTAAATTGTTAAATTCTTGATTTTAAAATAATGATTTTAAAATGGGGATTTTTTTTGGAATTGTGGAAATGGTTTTGATTAAAATGTTTTCAATAAAAGTAATGGTTTTATTGAAATGAAATTGTTTATTAAAATTTATTTTTCTATTGGTTTTCAGTAAAATAATAGTTTTTTTTTGAAATGGTTTGAATTGGGTTATTTGAAGGAATTGGCATATATGGGTTGTTTGAGTTCATGTTAAATATTCCCTTGAATAAGGGATGTGTAAAATTTGGTTAAAAGGTGAAAGAACCTTGATCGGAGGGGTGTGTAATTGGGACACAAGGTAATTGAATGAGAGACCGCTCATTAGTAAAGATCTATTGAAATGTAGCATACATATGTGGGTGTGTTGTGAAACATGGGATGTTTATGAAAAAAAATGTTATTGAGAAATGGTTTTAAAGAATTGTTTTGTTTTTTCTATAAGTTTGACTTGTTGTAAAAGAAATTATAAATCACTTGTGTAGTTTTTGGTTTTATATGGTTCTGAAACATGTTTATATTTAGTTATAAAAAATTTTGGGAAATTGTTTTATAAATCCTAGTTTACAAAATTTTTTCTACCCTTTCTATCCTAGTGGTGTGAGTATGGAATTCATTGGATAAAGCCTACTGAGTTTTAATTTCACCCCTAATTTGGTACTTTCAAGCCTTCTCAGATTCCCTATTATGGGAAATGGGAAAAGTTAAAGTATCACACTTTTTTACCCCCACCTTATGATGCATGGGATGTTTGGGGATATGAGCATAGTGATGGTGAACTATGAATTCTAGTTGTCGTCTTCATGTTTATTAGTTGTCTTTCTAGTGTTTTATTTGATAGTAGTATTTATTCTGTTATAATAAACATGGTTTGGTTTTGGTTATAAAATAAGGTGTTGATTTGTCTTTTTGAGTTCAGGCATTATATGGTGTTTAGTTGGTTATGTTTATTGGTTAATAGTTTTAATTATAAAAAGATAAATAATCCCCCACTTGTATTTGAAACCCTTCTGCATTTATTAATAGCCTTTGGCATCTTGGGGATGTCTCTTAAATCCATGTCATGATTCATTTGACTCTCAAGTCAATTATATTAAGTGGTTAATTACAAATAGTATAAGTTTTTTAGATCCAAAATCTTGTTTAAGATAAGTGGCAGCAGGTTGTTCCTTTACTTGTTGAACATGTAGTCCTTAATTTTTATGCTCTTGGAGATAAAATTCATTATTTTCTATTCCTTGGTTTGTGATCATCTAAAGGATTTGGATTGTAAGGACTTGATATGTAGAGAATAAAATGATGTATCTAACCTTTTTATATTGAACATCATGTTATTATGTAGTTGGGTACATAAGTGTTTTGGAGAAAATTAAAGGATTATAGAATATCATTGTCATGGGTTTAGTCAATGAGACAAACATGACATGCATTTTATAGGAATGTATTCCCACTAGGATTTCATATTACATTTGGGGTAATTATTTATGATTTTGGGCAAAGGTATAAATTTTTGAAAAATAAAGAAATTGGTTTTTCAAATGAAAGATTTTGAAATGGGAATACTTGGTGTATTTTGAAAATTTTTATATTTTCAAAAGAAAGAAATTAATTTTTTAGAAAATATTGAATGGTAAAAAGATGATTTTTTCAAGAAATGTTGTGATAGTGGATGTGATAGAATTTGAATTGAGAAACCATCAGCTTATAGATATTGATACTTATAGATTTTGTTGTTTTTTAGATAATGGAACTCGATATGCATTCTAGAAACCAACTAGAAGAAGATGTCGAGAATGTGGTTCCACCTGAACCACAGGTGAACCAAGAGCTAGTTCGGAGTATCATCCATGAATTCCAAGCTATATATACAATGAACCAGATGGATTATCTGAGGAATGTGGATCATTCCATCCATTTCATGAAGCAGAATCCACCCATCTTCTAGGGTGATTCTAAACCCAAAAAGCTAGAGTTGTGGGTGAATAGGATGAATCATATAATTAATTTTATCGGAACACCATTGGAGCTGAAATTAAATATGGTGAATTATATACTCGACAGTCACGCACACTAGTGGAAGGATTTGGCGGTGCATTCTAAATTCAATCATAGTCTTAGTTGAGAGTATTTTGAGGAATTTTTTATCAAATAATTACATCCTCTCACATTCAGGATGCATAGAATGACAGAATTATTCATCCTAACGCAAGAAAATATCTCAATAAAGAATATGAGGCTAAATTCATGAATTTAGTTCCATTTTAACTACAGTTTTCTGCTACTATGTCCTTGAATTAACACATCTCTAAATCAGGACTAAGGCAAGAGATTATTTCAACATTTTTGGTGCTCTGTATTACGGATTATACAGCGATGTTGAAGAGAGAGACAGTGTCTGAATGTGACATCTCATGATCCGTGGGAGGATGAAGTATGAGTATTCATATGGGAAATGGTGGGAACTCTAATACAGGAAACAATTGGAAGATGGATGCCTATTTCAAAGGTGGAAGTGGGAATCAAAATCGCATGGTTGGATCAGTGAACCTTCCTCCACGGCCCAAGAGAAAAGAATGTTGTTTCCAATGTGGTTTTCTTGACTACATAAAGTAGGAGTGTACATCACAATATAGATAATTCCATAACTACAGGCAGATGGGGAATCTTTCACACTATTGTCACAGTGCCCCATGGTCAGGTGCTCGAGACACTTCTCAGGTGTTGCAAGAATTTTATGCTTCAATGGGGTGAGGAAAATAGAATTAGTCTCATTATTAGAGTAGGTCTAGCCACAATGATTCTATGAACACCATGACTACTCATAATGGGAAATATCACCATGGAAATAAGTAGTAGAGTGCAGCGATGAAGTAGTTGTATGGAGATGAGAAAATGATTATAGAGGATCAGGCTGGACCATCTATGGTGAGAGGTATGGTTTTTTGAATTCTACCCTTATGCAAGGGTCATTTGATACTAGTTTGCCACATCCTTTATTGCTTCTAATGCTATTTATTTTATACACTTAAAACATGAGATGATACCTTATGAGTTAAAAATACGAACCCCTCTCAGTGAAAGAGAATGCCATGCCTTTGTGTGTAAAGAATGTTCTATAATAGTTGATGGAGAAGATCTAAAGTGGGACTTCATAGTGTTGAAGATGGATGTCTTCAATATAATCCTGGTTATTGATTTGTTAACAACATTAAAGGATCACATTGACTTTTATAGAAGAAGGTTTTGTTTCACAACTGTGGATAGATTTATGCATCTCTTTAAAGGATAAAGGGTTGTAATGATGGGTGCAACAAGATTTTTGGCACCAGTAATTGGAATGATCTCTTAAAAATTAGTGTCTTTGACTTTGGAATTGATATAATAGATCCAGGATAATATTTTTTTCAGCAATTATGGATCAATTTACCGATGAATTCCCCCAAAAACATATCTGGGTTACCACCTAGATGGGATGTGGATTTTATGATTGATCTCCTTTTATGGACCAGTCCTATTTCCCTTCCATCTTATGGTAAGGAACCGATAGAATTATGGTAATTGAATGTAAAATTGGAGGAGCTATAAATAAAAAGTTTCATTTAGCTGATCATGTATCTATGGGTACCATCGGTCTTGTTTGTAAAGAAAGTTGAAGGAATTCTAATGTTATGTGTTAATTATCTTAAGATTAACCAATATATGATAAAGAATAAATATCCACTTCCACGCATTGATGATATGTTTTATCAATTTAAGTGAGCTCAATGGTTCTCTAAAATTTAATTGTGATTAAGATATCATCAATTGGAAGTTTGAAAAGAAGATATTTTGAAGATAGCTTTATGAAGAAAAATATGGTCACTATGAATAAATAGTATTTCCTTTCAGTCTTACGAATGCACCAAAGGAATTTATGGAATTAATGAATCAGATATTTCAAAGATATCTGGATTCTTTTGTTGTGGGTTTTTTGGATCACATATTGGTGTTTATGAGTAAAAGGGCTCAGAATGATCAACACTTGAAGATATTGTTAGAAATCATGAGAGATCATCAGTTTTATGAAAAATTATCAAAGTGTGATTTTTGGATACAAGAGGTATGATATCATGGACATGTAATTTATGAAAAAGGTGTTTTAGTGGATCCTAAAAAGATAGAAGTTGTGGTATCATGGAAAACATCGAACAATGGCTTTGAGGTACGATGTTTTCTTGGTCAAGCTGGTTATTAACGACACTTTTTGTGGGACTTCTCATGACTATCTTCACCAATTAATTCTTTGATAAAGAATAATTATATATTCCAATGGAATGACGAATTCCAATTGTCATTTCAAGATCTGAAATTTTATATTACATCAACACCTATCTATATTTTTCTAGAATCGTGATAGGGATACGTGGTGTATTATGATGCTTTGGGATCAGGTTTGGGTTGTGCTCACATGAAAGGAGACCATATGGTCACTTATGGTTCAAGGAAGTATAGATTACATGAAAGTAACTCCCCAACACATTATTTGGAGTTAGATATCGTTTTCCATGCTCCAAAGAACTAGCCTCAATATATCTTTTGTGAGAAATTTACAGTGTTCACGAACCGCAAAATCTGCAAATATATTTTCTCACAACAGGATTTGAATTTGAGGCGAAGGATATGGATGGAGTGTCTCTAAATGTCGGACTTTGACTTTATGTAATCACCAGGTAGATGAAATATGATGGCTGATGCACTAACCATAAATTCATATGATTAGTTAGAAAAAGTAGATTTAGATTAGTGGTAGTTGATGATGGTCCTAACCTACATGCATGTGGAATGAGAAGACCGATGTGATACTGCATTTTTCTTTTTATTCATCATTCCATATTTGGTAAAGATAGTTAAATATGCACAAAAATATGTTGAAAAATTCCAGTTTATGAGTTCAAAACTTAATAGTGGGGAGACCATTGAGGGGTGGAAACATGATGATACATCAGTGTTGTGGTTTATAAATCATTTGGCTTTACCTATATATTATTAGGAAAAACGTCTTCATGCTTACCACCATTTGATAGGGGTTCCTCATCTAAAAACATAGAAGATCTGAATGTCATTGAAAGAAAATGTTTGGTGGATTGGTATGAAATAGAAAGTATCTATGTTAATTTCAAAGTTCATATCTTATCAGTATGTTATGGTAGAGCATCAATGACCAACATGTATGGTGTAGTCTTTACCAATCGAAATGTTGAAAAGGGAGTAGATAGCCTTGGATTTTGTTACAAGTCTCCCAATAATGGTTCAAAAACGTGATTCCATATGGTTGATAGTGTATTTAATCACCAGGTTGGCCCATTTGGTCCCTATTTATGAAACTCATACGGTGGATGATCTACCCAAAATCAATCTCCAAGAAGTAGTAAAGGGATATGGTGTACCAATTTATAACGTGTCAGACAGATATTTTATGTTAATGTCTTATTTTTTTAAAATTTTATAGAAATCCCTTTGGACTCAGTTGACTAAGAGTATAGCATATCATCCTTATATGGATGGGAAATCTAAAAGGATAAAAAAGACATTGGAATACATGATGCCGGGTTGCGTAATGGATTTTTTTTGTATCATGGGAAGAACATATACCCTTATTGGATTTCTCATATAATAACATCTATTAAGACATGATACATATGGATCCTTTTGAAGCATTGTATGGGAACCCTTTTCGTTCTCCACTTTGTTGGGTGGAAATAAGTGATACTTCACTAATTGGGACCAACTATTTCCAAGAAACAATAGAGAAGATTCATTTAATCAGAAATGGGATGGAGATGGCATAGAGTCATCAGAAATATTATGTGGATAATCACTAAATACCATTGTCACATGAAGTGAGTGATCATGTTTTCTTGAGGATCTCTCTAAGTCTTGTACATTGTCGTTTTGGGAATCAAGTAATGTTATCTCTAAGATACATTATCCCTTTAGAGATACTAGAACGAGTTTGAGAGGTGGAATATCAGTTTTCATTAATACTATGGTTTAGTGCAAGGCATAATATATTCCATGTATCACAATTGAAAAAGTATCAGTATCATCCGGATTATGTTATCAGATGGGATCATGTTGACCTATAGCTAGATTCCTAATGGGTACATATCTCAGTACGGATTGTGGATACAAAAAAAAGCCTTTCCTGGAAAAAGCATCAGTTTAGTGCGGTTATTATGGAAACATGGTCTACTTAAAAAAGAGACATGGGAACATGAGAAAACAATGAAAGGGAAATGGCCAAAAATCTTTCTGGGCGGTGATAGTTTTTACTTTTTGAAGATGGAAAGACCAGTGGTGGGGGGAATGTAGTACCCTCGGTTTCTGGTATATAACCCTTAATATTTAATTTTTATGATTATAAAGTGTATGGGTGAGGGATGGGATATTTGGTTGACCTTTAAATAAATTTTTGAGGCTAAAGGAGAGGTGTACGGGTTGCGCCCGATTTCTCCAACCCGTGTGGAATTCCATGTAGAAACAGTGTGAAGTTTTAGATTTTGGACTGTAGCTTCAGCACGGTGTGCACATAGTTAGGGAGACCTTGTGAGGAGGCCATTAATGGTGATCTAGAAGGAAATATATAGTGTATGATTAGCGCACAGTTTTTCTTACCATGTGGTATAACTATGCGCAGAGTCAAAGCTAGATCTTTGAAAATAGGATCTCACTCATTTTTTACTTAATTTTATTTTTTTCTCCTATGAACCTCTAATTCTATATTCCTCTCCATAGAAGGTAGAAAAAACCACTCCCATGAATTTTAGAACCAAACCGGAGCCCTCCTTTGGTTTTTTAAGCCTGATTCTTGCGGTAAGTGGTGTTCTTCATCATTCATATCATTTTATCTTAGATATACTTAGATATACTTCTCCTCTCTTCTTTTTATTTTAGATATATGCCTATTATGGGTAGATATATGATTTTTGATGCCATATAATTTGGTATTTTGTATTTATCTTGATAAAATAAGATATATAAGGTGGTTTCAAGAAGAGTCGACCCAATTTCCTGAGCGTTCTTCATCCATTTTTAGTTTTCATCAGAACCTTCAAGGTTAGTGGATTCACTCTCGACTCCACCTAGTAGAACTGATTGGAATGCTTTCAAATTTAATATATTATGATGGGTTTATCATTAATTTTGTATTTATGAATTATGGTAAATTATATTTTGTAATGGTATGGTAGATTGTAAAAAATATGGAAAATTTATTCTTTTTTTAATGTGATTGATTCTTGATTATTAAAATGTGGATTTTAAAAATGATATTTTTCTAGAATTTTGGTTGTGGTATTGATTAAATGATTTTCAATAAAATTAATGGTATTCATGAAATGTAATGGTTGATTGGAATTGGGTTGTCTAACGGTTTTCAATAAAATTACAGTTTTATTGAAACAGTTTGAATTGTGTTATTTGAATGGTCTGGTATATATGGGTTGTGTGACTTCTTACTCGATGTTTACCTGAATAAGGGATATGTAACATTGGGGTAAAAGGTGTGTGACCCTAGATCGGGGGCATGTGTAATTAGGACATATGGTAATTGGATGAGAGACTTCTCATGTGTATGGAACTATCCAATCAATGCATGCATGTGTGGATGTGTTGTAAACCAAGGGATGGTTATAAAAAATGGTTATTTGGAAATGTTTTTGAAGTGTTGTTTGTTTTTTCTATAATTTTGTCTTGCTAGAAAATTTTTTATATAGCACTTGTGCACTTTTTATTTTCAGTGGTTTTGAAGCTTTCTTATATTTAGTTATAAAATTTTTGGGAAAAATTTTATATAAACTATTTTATATAAATGTTTTTAACCTTTTAATCCAAATGGTGTGAGTAGGGAAGTCATTAGAGAAAGCCTAATTAGTTTTATACTCACCCCTGCTTTGTCACATTGGTTATTTTGTAGACTCTATCTTCTATGACATTTGAAAAGGTTAAGTATTACACATATTTAGCAGCACCTCGTGATACCTGGGTTGATTGGTGATTGGAGCATGGAGCTCGTGGAGCATAGAGACTTGTTGTCATATTCAAGTTGATTAGTTGTATTTCCACTATTTCCATTGATAATAGTTTTTCATCCATGGTAGTACACATGGTATGGTTTTGGTTCTAAATTAAGTTGTTTATTTTTCCTTCTGATTTCATGCATCCTATGTTGTTTAGTTGGTTATGGTTTTTGGTTAATGGTTTTATTTATTAATGGGTACATTATCACCCACTTGTATTTAAAACCCATCATAATTTATTTCTATCATTTTTCATCTTGGGGATTTCACTTAAGTCTACATAATGATTCACTGTCTTCTCAGGCCAATAATTATTAGTGGGTCCATTCATTAACAATTTGAAAAAAAATCATTTTTTTAAACATAAAAAAATTTCAAAATACATCTACTTGATAATAAACTTGTAAGATTATAAAGTAAGATTTAGAGAAATTATTTCTTGTGATGGTGACTATTTCTTATCATGTCATACACATTAAAACATATATTCCTTTAAATATTTCGGTAAAATTATAATAAGAATTTTTTATAAAATGACACAAAGATTCCTAAAAACATTTTGTAAAAATTAAAATATGTTTAAAATTTCCATTTAATAAATCATTTGGAGAATTTTTAAAAAATAATATCAATTTTTTTTATAAAAAATGGATTTGGGTGAAAAAATAGTGTTTGATAGAAGAGATAAATAAATATTATTTTTCATAAAAACATTCTTTTAATGTTTTGATTATATAAAGACAAGAAAATGAAGTAAAATGTATATTATCCTGAAATAACTAGAGTTGAAAAAAAGTCATGAGTTTCTTGAGAGATGTATCGTAATATTTTTTTCATTGGATACATAGTCATAAACAATCTCGATAAATGATGAGATTGTAACGTAAAATACTTACCACTTTTTTATCATTCAATTGTATTTACCCTAATGGAATAACATTAAATGAAACATAAAATAGCATGAGAATAAATAAATTCATGATCTTACTTGTGAATGTTGTTGTATATACGTCTCATAACAGAATATATTTTCATAATATAACATAAGTCTCCTAGAAGTAATATTGAGACAAAATGCCTTATTTCTTTGGTAATTATTGAACTATGAACCCCATAAAAGAGATATCCAAAAATGGATATGTCAATATAACTAATTTTCAAAATAATATCATACAATAAATTAAAGGTTTTTAGTTTATATAGGGTAATGTAATACGGTCTAGAGGTGGTAAATATACCAGATTAAAAAATTTAATCAAAAAAATTAAATATTTATGTTAATTATAAAGGTTAATTATTATAGATAATGAGAAGATAAAATAATGAAAAATAATTTATATTCATTTAAATACCATTAAATGTGTTTGAAAAAATTTAATATCATTAAATATTAATTTAGAAAATGTATATTTAAAAAAATTACTCAAAATATTAAAATATAAATATTTCAAAAATATACAGTAACTATCCACATCAATATTGAGTACATTAATATATTTTCTAAAGAACAATAAAAAAATTAAATCACTTAAAATATATTAAAAATAGTATATATTTTATTAATAAATCAAAAAAATACATAAAATAATTAATATATCTATTCAATTAATAAAAATATAAATTATGGTTAAAAAAGAGTATAGAAGAATTTTCAGAGCAATAATAATTTTAATTGGTTATAGAAAAAATTAATATATAGGGAGAGAATATTTTAAGTGGAAGTAGAATAAAGAAAATATGTAGTGGTATTTTTAATATGATACATTTTATTCATGTCTTCATAGATCTACTTTTTAGATCAACTATTGGAATAAGAAATTAATCCATCGTTAGTTTAAAAAAAGCACCACAATTATTTTAAAAACAATATCCACCATTCATTTAAAAAATGATACACCAATGGTTCAAAAGAAAATACACCATTGGTTTAAAACATTATCCACCATTATTTATAAAAAATTGATCTACCATTGGTTATAGATAAATGATCCAGTTTAGGATAAAAAAAAATCCATCGTTGGTTAGCAATGATCCACTGTTAGTTATAAAATGATCCACTACTGAGTTTATGTTTATCTACCATTGAAGGAAGTATGTATTCTATAAATATAGGTTAAGGTGAAAAATTATCTACCCCATAAATTATAATTAGCTAACATTTAAAAAAATATCTACTATTGGAAAAAAGTCTAACCATTAAAAGATGATAAACGAGCTACCTTTAAAAATAAAAAAAATTGAGCTGCCTTTGAAATCAGGAAAAAACAGAGCTACCATTGGGTTATAATTAGGATCAAATATTAGTTATAAAGAGATTTCATTAGAGTAAATTAATCCTCCAAAATTTTATTATAAATATGAGATCCAACATTTAAGTAAAAACTTATATACCATTAGGGGAAATTTGAGATACATCATTGGGTTAAATAAACATCCATTAGTGACATAAAGAAGCATCAACTGCTGGAATAAAGAAACATGATTTGTTGTTGTGAAATATTGTTGAAACGTGGAGGAGGTGATAAATGGAATAATTATTTAAATTTGGAAGTACATAAAGTAATTTAATCTATACGAAGGTGGTTCCATGGAGTAATTAGGCTTTAGGAAGAAGATAATGAATATTGATTCCTTATTTTATAAAATGAATGGTCAAAAAACATCCGTGAATATTTAATATATATAAATTTCAAAATAAAAACAATTTATAGAAAAATTAATTAAATATAATTTTGTTATATTTTCAACCAATCAAGATTTAATCTGATAAGTATATAAAGATATTTCATTAATGAATAGTGAAAACCTTATTTGAATGCTAAAGAAAAAATTACAATACATCGTCTTATTTTTCAAGGCACCTAAATGGGATTTTTAGTATTTCATTTGTTTTATTAAATGTTTAAAAAATTATTATAATTTTAACATAAAAAACTCTTAGATTTTTTGATCTGAACTGAATTGCATATCAAAGAAACAAAAAAATTATTTAACATTTTTGAAAATCCATAATTTTAGGACTATTGTGTGATCTTTTAAAATTATTCACACCACTTAAAAAATAAATTCAAACATTTATTTATTATAAGGAAATATAGATACATTTTTTTATTTCCATCAAGACATTTATTTTAATAATTATTCTGAAATAGCACAATTTATATTTGAAGAACTAAATAAAATTATACAAATGCTTAAACTGAAAATATTTCATGAATATAAAAGCATGTATCATGTCCATACGAAAATAAAAACATGCTAGATATAGAATTATTCATTTTTTAGTTAATTAAAATTTGGATAAACTTTTTATATTTTATATGAAATAGTAATTTTAAAAAACCTATTATAAAAACTCTAGCTAAAATAAATATAAAAAGTTGTTTTAATAATATTTTTCCACAAAAAAAATAAAATATTTTCATACTATAGAAAATATAAACTAACATTTAATAACGAAACAAATATACACATGAACATGTACAAATAATCTATCCTTTTTTGTTTGATCACAAAACCTATACATTTACAAAAACATTACTCACCCTTTTTTTAAATAAACAAAATGATAAAACAAATACCCACCATATATATGAAAATATAAATTAATTAATTATCCAACATTTCAAGGTCAAATTTAATTATTTAAAACTAAGATGAGTCTAAATGTTTATTAAATATGTACAATAGATGATTTTATATAGGGATAAATTCTAAACCAATATCACCCTTATTAAATTTATCTTTAATAAAATGTAATATATGATTGATATTCTTTGTTTTAGAATGTTGTAATATATTTTTATAAATATAATCTGTATAAGTAATGTCACAATAAATAGAAAATTTATTAAAATAAATACCAAAATAATGTAAATATTTCTAAATCCATATGCTTAGATTTTAAATACTGGTAGCATATATATACTCATCTACTAGATTATATTGAGTAACGGATAATTCCTTCTTATAATACCAAGAAATTAAAATGTTTCTATAAAAATGAAACATACCTAATGTGTTTTTTCATTCAATTCTAAAGCCTCCAAAATAAGAATCAGAAAATGATATTAAATCAAAATAGTTATAATTAAGATAAAATAAACTAGAATAAATAGTTACATTAAAATATTTAATTATTAATTATAAATATTTAATATGGATTTATTTTGGATCATCTTGAAATCTAGAACATAAAAAACATTAAACATGATATCAGTTGTAGATGCTGACGAATAAAAAATATACATATAAAACTTTTATAAAGTTTAATATAATTAGATTTACTAGATTCATGTACATGTAATTTATAAAAAGTAATCATAGGGTTTTTTCATATATTTTTTGAATCAAGACCATAACTTTTAATCAACTCTTTTTCATACAAATATTGATTAAAAAAATTCCATCTTTACTTTGTGAAATTTGAAGTTGAATAAAGAATATGAATTATTCCATTAAATTCATGTCAATATCAAAATAAATAAAATTACACATATCATTACAAATCATTTCACTAGATGATATAAAAAATATATAATCAATATAAATCATTTCAATTAAAAAATAATTTGAAATCATTTTAATAAAAAGTAAAGGATCGATATTGTATTTCTTAAAGACATTATTTATTTTAAATAAATAAATACATTCATACCAAGATTTTGGTTCTTGTTTTATGATATAAAAACATTTTTATAATTTAAAAACATGATTTAGAAATTTTTCATTTTTAAAACCAAACGGTTTAGAAACATAAACTTCTTCATTAATAAACCCTTTAATGAGAGCACATTATACATCCATTTTATATAATTTGAAACCTTGGAAAAATAAATAATAATATTTTAATAGCCTCTAACCTAGAAATAGTTGAAAATGAATCTTCAATGTTCATACCATCTTCATGAGAGTATCCTTTAGAAATAACCTTGGATTTGTTTTGATAATCTGTTCAGATTCGTCCAGCTTGTTTACAATTATACATTTAGTTCTGATTACCTGCTTATCTTCTTGAAATTATAATAATGAATAAAAATTATTTCTAAAAAAATTATTTAGTTAATATTGAATTGAAACAATCTATTTATTATCATTTAAAGAATAATTAATATTATTAGGAATAAAATCATAAATAAAATAATAATTGACACAAAAATTTAAAATTGAATATCTTTTTTTAACACCAAAAACAACATTTCCAAATAAATATTCAATAGGATTATCTTTATGAATCCTTTCATAATCTTTGATAATGTCTAGAAAAATTATTCTTAACCATAATTTATTTATCCTTATCTTATGGTTTTTTTACAAAAAATAAAATTTCTAAACTCATCATAAAAAACATTACAATCAGAAATTAATTTAACATTTCTTTCATACAATATAACATAAATAAACTTTTCCAAAACCATAGTTATTTTATTATAAACTGAATAATATTTATTATTATTATAATAACTAATAAAAATACATTCATCAATTTTATCATCAAATTTGTCAAAAATATCATTTGATTTAAAAATATAAATTTTATAACCAAAAACTAAAAAAATTAATATTTTTATTTTTATTTTATAATAATCCCTAATGAGTTTTCTTTAATAAAGGTAAAGTAAGAATTATATTTAATATAAAATAAGTATCAAAGACAAAATAAACCCAAAAATATTTATTTAAATTATATTCAGTTAAGATAGTTCGATCCATTCCAATAAGACTTGTATTTTTTCATTCTAAAAACCATCTTCATGTGGTGTTTTATGTGAAAAAAATTATTAAAATAACAATAATTTTCACAAAAATATTAAAAATATAAATTATTAAATTAACTATATTTATCACTACAAATATAAACAATTATAAAAATAATTAAATTTCGATCTAAATTAAACAAATAAGTAAATCTAAACAAGGTATCATTTTTATGAGGAGCAATGTAAACCCCTGTATATCTACAATAATGGTTAACAAAAAATAAAATATATATGTTTCCATGAGTATTGAATTTATATGATAAAAAATAAATCATGATATATGAACTGTAAAAGTAAATCAGTTCTTATCTAATTGACATGTCTAAAATAAATTCATCCTTGTTTCCCTTTTATAAAATTGTCACAACCATGGAGTTGTTCTTTCTTCAAGGAAGGTAACTGTAGCACTTTATCATGTTTAGAGAGATTATATAACAATATGAAATTAACATAACCTAAAATTAGATTCTAGTAGATTATATCACTCTACAAAATATTCAAACATATAACATGCTAAATAGTTATATCAGAAATATAAATAGTAAAAATATTTTCCTTTCAATTAGAAATAAAATAATAAATAATTATTCTAGAGAACAAAACATTTATCATTTGGAAATTTCCCTTACTTTCCATCATCACATAATTGATATAATTTAATTACTTTGTTTAATCCTTCAATATAAAAAACTATAGATATAAAACTAGAATTAGAAATAAAAACTTCACCAAATCCTTCTAATTTTCCATTATAATTGTCTCCAAATGTAACGATTTCTACATTAAATGTGTTTTAGGTGTTAAATTATTATGCATCCTCAATCACATGAAAATATATTCCACTTTACATATAAAATATGTCTTTATTGATACATCTAATGAATTATTCCTACAGAAAATAATTTCTTTACCATTTTGGTACCCAAGCTACATTTGGTCCAATATGATTAGTAATACAATTTTTAGATAACCATATTGAATTTAAACAAGTATTATATGGTACTCTAGATAACAAAGATTTAGAAATATTATTTTTTATAAATATAATATACGATTTTAATCTAAGAGAACAATAATTTTCATTGTGATCATCCGTGCCACATTTAAATCAAGTAATAGTAGAAGTATAACCATTTTTACTTTTAAAAAAGTGAGTTTCAAACATTTTAGGAGATCTTTTATCATAGAGAAACCCAAATTTTTAGTTATTAATATTATTCAAAGAAATAAATTTATGAAATTTTTCATGGACATGAATAAAAATATATAAACATTGATAAGACTCAAAACATTGATTTTAAAATTTTCATTAAAATATGGAGAATATTTAAAAAAATCATAAGCAATAGAATTTGAATAAAAATAATTTTTTCTTAATTTTTCATTTTTTAGTAATAGTATTTTATTTTCACACACAAGTTTCTCATTGTTTTCCTTAATATTATAGTATAAATCAAAAACTTTAAATATATATTTTCTTAATCTTTCAATTTATTAATTTAATTTAGAAACATTCGGGTTTTTTGAATCATAATCATAATAAAAAAACATGCAATAAAATCATGAATCACTAACATTATCTTGTGATTCCATGAAGAATAAGTTAGCAGATTATTTATCATGTCTAAATTTTTTATAGAATTTTGTTCTCTTATACAACTCTAACTAGAGGTTGATGCATTTTTTATCCTTATTTTGGATTTTTATTTATTATTTAATTTAGGGAAGTTTGTATTAATATTTTCTTTATTTTTTAAATCATAAAAAGTTTCATCTAAAGCATTGAAATTTCTACCACCATTATTATCGAACATATGTTTTTGTTTTTAAGTGTTTCTTTTAAATCATTTTTTGAATCCTTTATTTTTCCTAATTTTTTAAACCCAAGACACAATCTAATCCATATCTTTTTTTTCACTATCTTATAGAACAGAATCAGAAGAGTCATTAGAAACAAAATTCATATATATAAAAGATACAACTTTTCTTTTTTCCCACCTCGTTAACTGTATTCCTTAGTTCTAGTTCATGCTGAATCAGTGTTCCAATCAATTCATCAAGATTATAATCAATGATGTTTATGATTTCATCAATGGTGAATTTTTTTGCATTCTATTTCTTCAGTAATGCTAATAAGACTCGTTTAACAAGTACTAGGTTTTATAGATCTCATCCAAGTGAGTTAATTATATTAAAAAGTCTTGTAAATTAGTGGAAAATTTGGTTTATAGTTTCTTCTTCACCCATATTTAAGTATTGGTACTAAACATAAAGCATTCTATATTTTTTTAGAATTAATTTCATAGAGATATGGTGAGGGACTTCAAGAATCATTCAAATCAAATGAGCTATCTCACAAGAATAAATATGACTAAAAACACTTCTTTTAATAGAACAATATAAAATATTAATAATGTTTTAATTTAAAACATATCTTGTTTAATCATTTCTACTAAGTGTATCTTGTTCAACTTCTATTAGAGTGTAATATTTTTATATGATGGACCAGTGTTCTATGATTAATTTCTTGAGGCTTGCCTCCATTCAAGATCTCCAATAGCCATAATAATTTCAATCAAAGTGATGTGTATTATGAGAATCCAAGAATCATTTGGGTTAAATCCTGACATCTTAATGACCCATACCTTTGAATTTGTGGTCTAAGAATAGGTTAGCATAATTAAAAATAGACAATATACTCTTATAGAATGATTATCTTATTCCAAAAGGAACAAACGTTTATACCAGTTTTTAGGTTGGATAATGTAATTGCATATATTATAAAGGGGGAGAATAGACCAGATTAAAAAAATTTAAAAACTGAATTAATATTTGACATAATAATCAAAGTTAATTATTATTGTTAATTGAAAGTGTAAATAAATAAAAATTAATCATTCATCTTTAAATACCATAAAATGCATCAGAATAAATTCAATTTCATTAAATATTAATTTCTAAAAGTGTTTGTCAAAAATTACTCAAAATATTAAAACATAAATATTCCATAAATATGTTGTAAGTGTACACAAGAATAAAGAGTTAATTAATAAATTACTTAACACATTTTCAAAATATTTTAAAACACTACACATGGAATAAATATAATATATATTAATTTTTTTAACAATAAAATACATAAAAATTAATATAAGTATTTAGTTCATAAAAAGTTAATAAATGATGATTGATAGAGTATTAAAAAAATTTAAAAACAATAGAAATTTTAACTGGCGGTAGAAAAAATTAATACCTTGAGGTATCATATGTAAGATCCCAACCTTTTTTGGAGATGTTTCAGGCTCATTTAAAATTACTCTTTTTCTTTGTCTTGAGTATCTTGTTTGGTAGTATCTTGGGTGAGTATATGTGAAAATCGGAGAAATTTGGTAGTAGGATAGGCAGTGCACGATTGGTGCACGATTTTCCCAAACTGTGAACTCATCCTAGAAAACCATGTGAACCCAAATAGAGTGGATTCACATGTATAACATGTGGTTTTTCAAATTGTGCACCCTCTTAGTAGTAATAATGTACCCCCCCCCCAAGGAATACGATTTAGGTGAATGGTTTGAAAAACCTTGTTCCCCTACCTAGAAAACTATGTGTGTGGTTTTTATTTTTCAAATAATTGGTTTTTAAAATCCTTAACCCCCCAGACATAACCCCAATATGACGCAACTCATCTCTAACATATTCCTATTATTGTTATAGGTTCCCAAATGAATTTCTAGGGCTCCCAACCTCCGTTCTTGATGATAACAGTCTATATTGAACATATACACATCTTCTAGTAAGATAATATCATCACGATTGGTTTCTCATCCTTCTATCATCTTTCTATCATCTTTTAAACAGATGTTTTATTCTATTTTTTTTATCTAGATCTAGGTTTTGGGAGATATAAAGAATTTGATCTTGGATATAGTATTTGAACTATAACTTGTTCTTAATCATTTTCTTGAACAATTTTCTTCAATTGGGGATTTACATTTGTGATTGTTTGTCAATGATCTTGATATAGGTGCTCTAAATTCAATTACCATAATCATGAATTCCAATTTCAGGTACGTGTTGTTAGATTTTAATTGGAATGTTTGGAAGTTGAATCTTGAATTGAATAAATTAATGAATTGATTAATTATTAAAATTAGTAAATGTATTTAATTTAATTACCATGTGATAGTGAATTGGGTTACATTATGGATAATTATCACTAATTTAATTTGGTTAAAAAAATTTTGTGTTAATTAAGGTAGATTTTTTTATTATGCAATTGATTGAATAAGATTAATTAATTATTGAATTAATTAATGTAAATTTTTGTGATTCTTTAATTGATTGAATTGGATTCATTATTTAATTAATTATTTAATGGATATTATTGTTTTTTTGTAATAGATTGAATTGGTATAAAGACCCATATTTTCCATTTAATTTAATTTTTTTCTTATCCCATGAAAAATAGAAAAACTAACTTCCACCCTCGACCTACTATGGTTGAGGTTATGATCTCCATAAGAAAATATCTGTGTGGCGAGTTCATCGATGTTCTCAGATTTCAATTTCGAGCACCAGTTCAAAAGTTAGAAAACGCTGCTTGCATGTGAAGGGCGTCCTTGTTGCGAGTACGGTCAAGTTTAAATTTATAAAAACCCAAGATATAGCATTGTGGATAACCTTGAGGTCACTCTCAAGGAAACAGGGTCGAGAGCCTAAGTGGTCTGTTCCGAAAATCTTTTTTTTGTATTTTTAAATTCTTTGAAAACATAAAAACACAACCCCTAAGAAATTACTAATTAGTGTTGAAAATCACAGTGTATGGGGAAACAATGATGAAAAGGTGAAGAACATAGAAACACAGGACAAAACCAGAAAAAGAAAGGAGGAGCGAACAAAACACAAGACACATAACAAACAGATGACTCTAGGACAAGACAATAGTCAGAGAGACAAAGGCCATACCCAAGTTAATTCACCCTCTACTCCCTATCCTAGATCAACTTAAGAAATTGGTCAACAATTATCTACTTCGCTCAGGGCATGAATGATGTCTCAGGTCACACACCAATCTCACCTATAAATTGAACACTCAAGCATCGAAGTTCTTCAATACTCAAGCATTCTTCTGAACTGCAAGGTGACTCACCCAGCAAAGTCATTCTGGAAAGAATTTCTCACAATCTAGAATGATTCCAGTAAGATCTTCACATCGCACAACCAATCTTGATTCTCTGTTCGAGAAATCAAGACCAGAAGGGGAGAATAAATTAAACAAGAAAGTGGGAAATTGTCTTATGAAAGATCTCGCACTAACTTAATCTAAATCGCAAACATGATTTACCAAGGAGAATAGAAACTATGTGATCGCATTAGTGTGTGGATCTCCAGATCGTGTCGGGTTTCATAAACTGGATCCAACCTCGTAAGTTAGATCTCCATTTCTGGGGATTGGAGATAACAACATGAAACGCGGATGAATAAATGACACAAACGCAAATGAAAAAACATCACAATTCAATTAACTAAATATGAAACACAACAATAGTATTTACAGGTTCAACATAAAACACCAGAAACAGAGCAGCAGAGGAGAGGCGGAGAATGGAGGAGCAGGGACTCGTCTCCTAGTCAAAGACGGTCCGAGTCCATGAGATGTGGAATGAATGGATGTGTCAACGGTGGTGGAGTGTCCTCCACTCTGTGGAATGGTGCACTCTCCCGGTCGGTTACTCTACTCTCGGCCCCCAGCCCGCCACCTGGAGAGGAGTCGAGAGAGTCCTCTTATTTAAGGACAAAAAGAGAAAACTAAAACTAACAGGCAGTAGATATCCACGTGGCCGATCTTTGAGTGCGCTCGTCACCAGGCTTTTTGTGCACTCTCAGTGAGTGTACCCAGTTCCCTTGCAACGAACTCGAGAATCTTCTCATGCATTTCCCACGTACTTCTTCTTTTATCCCTACTTCAATGAGGATCTCCTCCTGCATGGAACACCAAACAAAATGCACGTGAGTTGAATAAAAATAAAATGAAATTATAATGTATTAAATAACAACTAAAAAAACTCATTAATATATATCTATATTTTTATATATTACCTATTTTTATTATTAATATATATGTGTAAATATAATATTTATTTTTATTAATATCATATATTATTATGGAAAATTAACATTATATATAATCTTTTAGACTTTTATTAATACACCTTTAATTATTGTAGTTTGTATATTATATAATACATAATATATATATGATATTATATGATATAATAAAATAAAAATGAAAGAAGAAAATAAAAAATTGAAGAAAGGGGGAGGAGGGTTCGTGCAGAGGGGGTCTCGCATTGAAGCATGGCGGGGCTATACTGGGTTTGCGCGGTTCGATATGGGGAGCAGGTAAGTGCGGGTTCCTGTGGTGGCTAGCAGTGCGAATTAAGCGCATCAGCTTCAGTTTGGTTCGCGGCTACGGCGAGGTGAAGTGTATAGCAACGCTGGCTTACGGTAAGAGCAAAGGATTGAGGTTATTTGGGCTTAGGGTTTAAGGGAGATTTGGCAAGCGGCACAGGATAGGAGGTAGAGGGGTGGCACGGTGGTGTTCGAGTGATGAGGGGCGGTGAGGTCGGCTGGAAGGGGGAATTTGTGTGTCGCGCATTGTGACGAGAAGTGAGGGAGAGGTTCAGGGCCGTACGGAGAGATGGGGCCTCCATTTGCGGCGCTTCTTTAGTAAGTTGGCGGCGAGATGCTTCAATGGCATGAGGTTTTATGTTTTGAATGAATACGACCTCCCAGGAACTGATAAATTGATTTCATTTGTGACAATTTTTTTTCTTTGCAGTGCAATTGAATTGTGTTGATGCACCATTTCTGATTTTGACATGCTTGCTGCTGGTTGTGGATTGTGCGCGGATATGTGATTGTTTCGCTACTATTGGGTGGTTTGGGTTTTTTCATGAAGCTGGTGATTTGAGGTTTTGTGGTGTGTGGATAGATGGAAAAATAGGATTGTGGGTGGATGAGACGGTGGCGGTATCGATAGATGGAAAATAGTAACACTGAGGAATAACAGTAGCGGTGAGAATTAGCGGTAACGGTGAGAAAGTGGAGTAATGGTGAGGATTTACGGGGCTAACAGTGCATGGAATAGTGTATCGGTAGGGTGGATTGTATCAGTGAGGTTGGTATATCGGTAGCTAGAATAGAATATACAAGGGTGGAGGTGTATCGGTAGCTAGGCTACTGGTAGAGGGGTAACAGTGAGGATGGGTAAGAGTTGTATCGGTAAGGAATAGGAGGAAAGGAAAAAAGGGCGTAATGGTAGACTTAGTAACGGTGAGGAGGTGTAATGGTGGTCTATATCAGTAGCTCGAGAAGGAAGATGTAACGGTAGCTGGAAAAGTGTATCAGTAGCAAGGTCACTAATAGAAAGGGTGTTTCGGTGAGGAAGCCTATATCGGTGAGGTTTTGTGTATCGGTCAGGAAGGTCACTGATAAGGAACAGGACCGTGCGGCCACCACACCTGCGAACAAACATAACCAAGGAAATTAAATGAATAAAATAATTTAATAAAAATAAAAAATTAATTAATTAATTAATTAATTAAATTAAAAAAAAGGAATTAAAAACAACAAAGTTAAATAATAAAATTAATGAAACTTTATTTAAACAAATGAATTAATTTGAGTTGAAAAAAATAAAAAAACTTAATTAAAGAACAATAAAATATTTACAGTAACTTGATTACATTATTTAATCAATTAATTAAAGAATTAATTAAATTGAAGAATAAAAATATTAATTGAATAAACTAAATTGTTAAAACAAATTAAATTATTAAAAGACTAAAAACCAAAACGATTTATTTATTTACAATTTAAATAATAAGGCATTAATTAATTTAATAAATTAATCACTAAACTAACTAAAATGAAAAATTGTAAAAATAAAAGAATAAATAAATAAAAGTCTAATTCGCACGACTCATTTAATTTTAGAGTTATTTAAAATGACACTAAAGCACATTAAAACACATGTTTTAAACTAAAATTGATTATTTTACACCGCAAAGTACAAAAACACAACAATTATCAATTATTTAATAAAAACAACATTTTGATGTAAAAATAGTCAATAAAAATACAAAAAGGATGTGGAAAAGAGTGTTAAAACACTGCCACATCAAACTCCCCCGCACTTAAAGACTTGTTTGTCCTCAAACAAATACATGCCTTAGACTTTAAAAACAGAAATATAATTTGTGAATTTCAGCTCAAAAAGTTCATGTTTAAACTTAAATATCTAGAGGACTAGGACCAAACAATGAGTCAGGTCATCCAAAGGTGTTCAAAAATGATGTCCTCCTTAGCTTCAAAAGCCCACTAGAAGTCAAGAGCTTCACAAAGTTATACACTATCAAGTATGTCATGCCTCTTATGTGTATTCATTGACCATCCTACTTCACCTTCCAATTCAAGTTCTAATTCAAGGAGTGTTGATAGGTTAGATGAAGTGGAATTCAAAACATAACCAAGGGAACCTTCCATTCTCACCTTCCCCCAGGTTCCAGAAATTAAAGTCCATTAATTTGATCATTTTATTGATTCAACACAAATGAAAATTAACCAAGTCAATTGCTCCCTTCTTCATCTGGGTTCAAAATTCCCCTCACATTAATGAGTTCATTTTTAACAAGGGCACATTATTTCTATTTTTCCCAGCCATATTCCATGTGCAGAGCACTGTGCATAGCACTGTGCATAACACTTATTAAGATTGAAATTGGATTTATTTATTCACAGAAATGCACCCAATGCACCTTGTCTCAGATACTCACCGTGGGATCCCATTTTCCCATTTTACTCCAGTTACAAAGGACTTAATTAATAATCATTCAAATTGACTTCCTAAAGTGATTGAATATTATTCAATAGAAATTTGAGTACCCTAGGTTCCAGTGAGAACTTCAAGTTACTCCAAGCCATGATCCTTACTCCATAAAACCTATCCTATCATACTCTCATCCTCAGTTCCAAAACAGAAAGATCCAAAGAGACAGTGAACAATTTAACTCAGCAATCATTCATACTTAACAGTTTCTGACTATGTGCCACTCTTAACATCCAACAAATGGTTATCCACTAAACAAGACATAATTTAAGTAACAATTAACCTCTAGTGACCATAAATTGATGAAAGAATTTGAAATATTTTAAAGGAATTTTGAACCATTTTTTGAAAAAATGAATTTTTTTTTACCATCTTAAAACAAACTCAGGTTCAAGAAGGGGGAATTTGAAATGACACTAGAATGACCCCTCTCCCCCACACTTAAAACCCAACATTGTCCCCAATGTTTTACTCTAAGGTGGGAGACAGTTTATGTTCAAAACATATGGAAATTTCAGCTAAAAAGGATATGGAGGGTATCAATGAAGTTCAAAAATTTTCTTTGCCACACAAAAAGTGAAAGAAAATAAAAACAAAAACAAAAGAAAACAGAAGATCCCAACCCAACCAACCATCACCAACAACCAAGTGAATTTATATTCCTAAAATGTTCATGCTTTGAATTTTTAAAGAGCAGACAAAAGATTTTATCAATGGACCTCAAATAATAGCATTATTAACAATAACGTGCAGCAGCAGCTCAATGAAGTTGAAAGCAATGGGTGCAAGAAGGTTCTACAAATCAGCTCAAAATAATTTACAACTCTCTAGATACTAGCAGATAACACCCAAGAAAGAATCACAATTTACTTTTCACCGAAATTCAAAGGACTCCCCCACACTTAGTTCATAGCAGCACGAAATAAAAATTTGAAGAGTAAAACATTGCAACGTAAAACAATACTCCCCTGAATGTGAAGCTTCGAAAATTTACAAATGTCTCAATTTTATTTCAATGTGCATGAACTATGGCTACTCCAGTTTGTCACCTACATGATGAAACAATTTGACATTAGTGTTCAAGATTTTAAATCTCAAATAAAAATCCACCGCAGAGTATGAGTTAGGGAGTTTTATACATTAATCCAGTGAACTGGCCCTCTGAGACTTGAATGATAGCCATGCAGAATCTACTTCCTGTTTATTGTCCTAAGAAAACAATACTCAAATTAAAACTACATGAAAAAAAGAAACTAAAGCAGGAAATGTAAAGGGATAATCCTAGGATAACCCCCCAGGGGGTGCTGTAGTTTGCCTCTCCATAGCTGGACAGTCCTCAGATCAATCCCAGTCTGATGGGGGATTTAACTTCTTGCTCAGGAACCACCAGGTGTGATTCCTTCCAACTTCAGTCACTTTCCATCTTAGGAGTACCCCATGTGCAACATCAACCAAATTCCCATCCATGGAAATGAAGTACCTCATGTAGAATAGTCGAGGGGAGAACAAGATATAGGGGTAATTACCCTCTACTTCTGCTCGAGGTTGAGTGTTCACAAGTTGTACTTTTGGAAAACAGTGATGTGACATGTATTCTGGTTCATTCCAATAAAGCATTTCCTCTTGGAAAGCAATTACTGTGTCATCATCCACTTCTATTATAGTGCACAACTCCAAAAATTCATCTTCAAAAATAACTCCCAATCTGGAAGTGTCATCTAGAATTAGAAGTTCCATAAACTCTTCAGCAGGTTCAACCTCAACTTCCTCACTCTCCAGAAAATCTCAAAGATGAGATGCATCTTCTTAACCTGAACAGGGAGAAACACAATTAAAATCAGCTTCAATGTAATTCAAGTTGAATAAAAATACAGCTTCTTCCATAAAATTGTCAACTCTCTTTATCAGTGTTGCTGGTTCCTCCTCGTGATGGAATAATGATCCTGGGAGTGGGTTCGGGGAAAGAGCGAGGTAGTCAACCTCCTCCAGCCTCTCTTCAAAGTACACCACCTCACTTGATGAATATTCTAAGGAGAATGATATAATTTCATGTGCTGGCTACACCTTTTGAGGCATTGAGAAGTCATTAAAACAGTTATTACAAGTAAAATAATTAGAATGGAAATCAGAGAAAAGATGATCATCAAAGAAATGCCCAACATCAGAAATCATTGAAAGTTACATCTCCTGCCAGCCCTTAAAAACATCCTCGGAAATTGGTTCAGAAATTTCTAGATTTGACTCCATGAACAAATCCATATCAAAGTTGGAAAACTCCAACTTTTTATTTCTTCTATTTCTTTTCTCTTTCTTTCTCAACTGTTTTCCAGAATGTTGGGCTTTAATGGGAGGTGGGGGTACTGCACTGTCTTCTTGGTATTCCTTGACCTTATCCATGGCTTGTTGCATCAACTTCATGATCTCATGAGAATAAGTTGCCTCCTCATCAGTATGTTCTCGATGCTATCTTTCATGCATCCATTTTTGAAACATAGCAACAACCTCCTAAAGCTCTTGAACCGGGTCAAACGGTGACATAGTATCAGATTTGTTAGAGTTCATCACTGTGTATGTGTGTGTGTTTTTTTTTCTTTTATATGTTTTTTATGTTTTTTTCTGTTTTAAAATGAAATAAAAAAATTGGAAAAAACCACTGAGACACTCGTTGGATCCCCAGCAACGATGCCAAAATTTTATGGGCATCCTTGTCGCAAGGACGGTCAAGTTTATATTTATAAAAATCCAAGATATAGAACAGTGGCTAACCTCGGGGTCTCTCTCAAGGAAGCAGTGTCGAGAGTCTAAGTGGTTTGTTCCAAAAAGCTTTTTGTATTTTTAAATACATTGAAAACATAAAAAAACAACCCCTAAGAAATTACAAATCAGTGCTGAAAAGCACAGTGGAGGGGGAAACAATGATGAAAAAGTGAATAACATAGAAACAAAAGACAAGACCCGAGAAAGAAAGCAGGCGTGAACAGAACACAAGACACATAGCAAATAGATGACTCCAGGACAAGACAATAGTCAGAGAGACAACGGTCAGGCCCAGGTTAATTCACCCTCTACTCCCTATCCCATATCAACTTATGAAATTGATCAACAATTATCCACTTCACTCAGTGCATGAATGATGTCCCATGTCACACACCAATCTCGCCTATAAATTTAACACTCAAGCATCGAAGTACTTTTATACTCAAGCGTTCTTCCGAACTGCAAGGTGACTCACCCAGCAAAGTCATTCTGGAATGAATTTCTCACAATCTAGAATGATTCCACTAAGATCGTCACATTGCATAACCAATCTTGATTCCCAGTTAGAGAAACCGAGACAGGAAGGGGAGAAGAAATTAAACAAGAATGTGGGAATTCGTCCTATGAAAGATCTCGCTCTCACCTAATCTAACTCACAGACGTGATTTACCAAGACGAATAGAAAGAATGCGATTGCATTAATGTGCAGATCTCCAGATTGTGTCGGGTTTCATAAACTGGATCCAACCTCACAAGTTAGATCTCCATTTATGGAGATTGGAGATCACAACATGAAACGAGGATGAATAAACGACACAAACACAAATGAAATAAACATCACAATTCAATTAACTAAACATGCAACATAATGAGAGTATTTAAAAACTCAACATAAAACACCAGAAACAGAGTAGCGGAGGAGTGGCGGAGAATGGAGGAGCAGGGACTCGTCTCCCAGTCGAAGACGGTCCGAGTCCATGAGATGTGGAAGGAATGGATGTGTGAATGGTGGTGGAGTGTCCTCCACTCTGTGGAATGGTGCCATCCCCCGGTCGGGTACTCTGCTCTCAGCCCCCGGCCCGCCGCATGGAGAGGAGTCGAGAGAGTACTCTTATTCAGGGACAAAAATAGAAAACTAAAACTAACAGGCATCAGATATCCACATGGCCCATCTTTGAGTGCGCTCGTCACCAGCCTTTTTGTGAACTCCCAGTGAGTGTACCCTGTTCTCCTGCAACGAACTCGAGAATCTTATCGTTAATTTCCCACGTACTACTTCTTTTATCACTGCTTCAATGAGGATCTCCCCTTGCATGGAACACCAAACAAACTGCATGTGAGTTGAATAAAAATAAAATGAAATTATCATGTATTAAATCAGAAATTAAAAAAAACTCATTAATATATATCTATATTTCTATATATTACCTAATATTATTATTAATATATATAAGTAAATATAATATTTATTTTTATTAATAGCATATATTATTATGGAAAATTAATATTATATATAAGCTTTTAGACTTTTATTAATTCACCTTTAATTATTGAGTATTGTATATTATATAATACATAATATATATATGATATTATAAGATATAATAAAAATCAAAATGAAAGAAGAAAAGAAACAATTGGAGAAAGGGGGAGGAGGGTTTGTGCGGAGGGGGTCTCGCATTGAAGCATGGCGGGGATGCATTGGGTTTTCACAGTTCGATTAGGGGAGCAGGGAAGTGCGGGTTCCAGCAGGGGCTGGCGGTGCAAAGCAGGCGCATCGGCTTCGGTTTGGTTCGTGGCTACGACGAGGTGAAGTGTACATCGGCACCAAATTGCGGTAGGAGTATGTGATTGAGGTTATGCGGGCTGGAAAATGAAATCCAAGGAGGCTTAGGGTTTAAGGGAGATTTGGAAAGCGGCACAGGACATGAGGTAGAGGGGTGGCGCGGTGGTGTTCGAGTGATGCAGGGCGGCGAGGTTGGCTGGAAGGGGGGATTTGTGCCGTGCACACTGTGATGAGAAGTGAGGGTGAGGTTCAGGGCCGTACGGAGAGATGGGGCCTCCATTTTTGACCCTTATTTAGTAATTTAGTGGTGAGATGCTTCAATAGCGTGAGGTTTTAGGGTTTGAATGAATGCGACCTCCCAGGAACTGAGAAATTGATTCCATTTATGTCAATTTTTTTACTTTGCTGTGCAACTGAATTGTGTTGATGTGCTATTTCTGATTTTGACATGCTTGTTGCGGGTTGTGGATTGTGCGCGGATGTGTGATTGTTTCTTTGTTGTTGGGTGGTTTGGGTTTTGTCTTGCTACTGGTGATTTGTGGTTTTGTGGTGCGTGGGTAGACGGAAGAAGAGGAGTGTGGGTGGAAGAGACGGTGGCTGTATCAGTAGCTGGAAAATAGTAACAGTGAGGAATAGAAATAGCGGTGAGAATTAGCCGTAACGGTGAGAAAGTGGAGTAGCTGTGAGTTTGTGGGGCTAACAGTGGCTGGAATAGTGTATTGGTAGGGTGGATTGTATCAGTGAGGTTGGTATATCGGTTGCTACGATAGAATATGCAGGGGAGAATGTGTATCGGTAGCTGGGCAACTGGTAGAGGGGTAACAGTGAGGATGGGTGAGAGCTGTATCGGTAAGGAAAAGGAGGAAAGGAAAAAAGAAAAGGGTGTAACGGTAGACTTAGTAACAGTGAGGATGCAGTAGTGGTGAGGAGGTGAAATGGTGGACTGTATCCGTAGTTGGAGAAGGAAGATGTAATGATAGCTGGAAAAGTGTATCGGTAGCAAGGTCACTTATAGAAAGGTTGTTTCGATGAGGAAGCCTGTATTGGTGAGGTTTTGTGTATCGGTAAGGAAGGTCACCGATAAGGAATCGGACCGTGCGGCCACCACACCTGCGAACAAACATAACCAAGGAAATTAAATAAATAAAATAATTTAATAAAACTAAAAAATAAATAAATCTATTAATAAATTAAATAAAAAAGAAAGTAATTAAAAACAACAAAGTTAAATAAAAAAATTAATGAAACTTTATATAAACAAATGAATTAATTTGGGTTGAAAAACAAACAAACTTAATTAAATAACAAATAAAAATATTTACAGTAACTTGATTACATTGTTTAATCAATTAATTAAATAATTAATTAAATTGAAGAATAAAAATATTAATTGAATAAACTAAAATTTTAAAACTAATTAAATTATTAAAAGACTAAAAACCAAAAAGAGTTATATATTTACAATTTAAAGAATAAGGCATTAATTAATTTAATAAATTAATAAATAAACTAACTAAAATGAAAAATTGTAAAAATAAAACAATAAATAAATAAAAGTCTAATTCACACGACTCATTTAACTTTAGAATTATTTAAAATGACACTAAAGCACATTAAAACACATGTTTTAAACTAAAATTGATTATTTTACACCGAAAAGTACAAAAACACAACAATTATCAATTATTTAATAAAAAACAGAATTTTGATGTAAAAAAGTCAATAAAAATACAAAAACGATGTAGAAATGACTGTTAAAACATTGCCACATCAGCGCATTTGCTGAATGTACTCGAAAAGAAGTTTAGAAATTCATTCCGGGCACACCGGGCCTCAGAATCAATCGCCATAAATTTTCGTGGACTTGTAATATTTCCATATAATTAAAAAAATACATGGAAAAGTATGGGTCTTTAAATTATCCCCACCTCAGGTCTTTGTGTCCCCAAAATACACAACACAAACTAGGGATACAAGTGGGGGTACTGAGCATGAATTTGATCCTCCCACTCCTATGTGCTCTGCTGGAGGTTCTCGTCCTGCCAATGTACACGCACCAGAGGTATCAACCAACCATGTAGGACCCACTCCTATCGATCCTCAATCTCCACTGGAACCTCTGAAAACGTCACCCCATCATCGATGACTAGATTATCCTAGTAAATGATGTGCGAAGTATCATGTACGTATCTCCTCAGCTGGGATAGGTGGAAAACATCATGCACCCAGTGCAACTGAGGTGGGAGTGCTAAGAGGTAAGACACCTCACCAACTCTTTTGAGGACCTAAAAGGGTCCGATGAACCTCAGAGATAACGTTCTTCTCTGGCCAAATTTCGACTAACCTCGTCGAGGTGAAACCCGTATGAAGACATGGACACCATCCTCGATCTCTAGAGGTCTCCATCTCCAGTCATAATAAGACTTATACCTTCTATATACAGTCTTCATCCACTCTTGGATGATCTGCACCTTCTCTGTGGTAGCCTGTACCATCTCTGGTCCCATGAGTGTGGACTCCCCGGGGTCCGTCCAGCATAGAGGTGATCTGTAAGGTACCCTACAATACCTCAAATGGTGCCATAACTATGCTGGAGTGATAACTGTTTTTGTACGTGAACTTCAGAAAAGAAAAGTGATCCTCCCATCTATGGCTGAAATCTAGGACGCAAGCACGCAAAATTTCCTCAAGGGTATGAATGGTCCACTCTGCCTGACCATCTGTCTGTGGATGGAAGGCGATACTCAGTCGAGGCTGTGTCTTGCATAACTCCTACAAACCCTTCCATAGCCTGGAAGTAAAATGTGCATCACGATCGAAGAAAATCATAGATGACACCCCATGAAGCCACACAATCTCTTTCATGTGGAGGCATCTCAATACCTTTACTGATCCCTACTCTCTGATAAGTAGAAAGTGGGCTGACTTGGTGAGTCGGTCAAAAATCACTCAAATGGAATCATGCCCCTGGGATGTGCGTGGAATTCCTGTCACAAATTCCATGGAGATTCCATCCCACTTCCACTCTGTCACCTCTTGTGGTTGAACTAATCCCATTGGAACCTGATGCCCTGCCTTCACTTGCTGACAAGTGAGGCACCGAGAGACAAACTATGCCACTTCTTTCTTCATTTCCAGCCACCAGTATTGATTTTGAAGGCCCTAGTACTTCTTATCCACTCATGGATGTATTTATAGAGGGGACATATGGAACTCCCTCAACACTTACTCCCGTAGCGCCACTGGTACTATAGTACACCCTCTAAGAGGGATGAAATGCTCCCCACGTTCAGAAAATCCATCATGTGATTGTCCGATGGATTTCTGAGCACGTCGAGCCACCTAGTCAAGGTTTCTTTGCTATGGCTCCCTGACTCACTGAAGGAGTGAGGTAGTGACTATTAGAGACTGAAGATAAGCTTCTCCATCTCAATCCACGTAGGATATCCTCAAGGAGGCTATCTTCTCTGTCGCCTCACTTAGAAACTATATACTAGATCTCCTGCTGAGTGCATCTGCTACTACATTCCCCTTTCCTGGAGTATAGACTATCTTGAAGTCATAGTCCTAGAGGAACTCAAGCCAACGTCATTGTCTCAGGTTCAGGTCATTTTAAGAGAATATATACCTGAGACTCTTGTGATCAATGTAGACTATAAAAAGTTCTCCCATCAAGTAATTTCGCCACATATTCAAGGTGAATACCACTGCTGCTAACTCCAGGTCATCGGTAGCATAGTTTGGCTCATGTTGTCTCAACTTTCAATAACCATACGTGATCATTTCTCGCTCCTGCATCAGGACAAATCCAAGCCTATTCCCTGATGCATCACAGTAGACTATGTACCCAATTCCCTCATTCAGTAACCTCAAGATGGGGGAACTCGTCGGTCTCTACCACAGCTCCTAGAAACTTCGCTGACATCTCTTCTACCACACGAAGGTTTTCCCATTCTTAATCAATGCCGATAAGGGTGTCACAACTATGGAAAAGTTAGACACAAACCTCTGATAGTAACCGGCCAAACCCATGAAACTCTCCACCTCCGTCACACTTCTGGGTGGCTCCCAAGCAAGGACAGCCTCAATCTTCACTGGATCTACTGAAACTCCAAACTCTGAGATGAGGTGTCCCACAAATTTTACCTCTCAGATCCATAACAGACACTTTGAGAGCTTACCATAAAGCTGGTTCTCTTAGAGGGTGTCCAAAATTATTTTCAAATGATAGGCATGATCCTCCTCTGTAGCTGAGTATATAAAGATATTGTCGATGACGACTACTACACAACAATCAAGGTATGGATGGAGAATCCTGTTCATGAGTCCCGTGAACACTAATAGGGCATTGGTCACACCGAATGGAATATCCAAGAACTCATAGTGGCCATACCAACATCTGAAGGCCATCTTCTGCACATCCTCATCTCGTACACTGAGCTGGTGATAGCCTGGTTTGAGGTCTATCTTCGAAAACTATTGTGATCCCTTCATCTGATAAAAAAGACCATCAATCCTCAATAGTGGGTACTTGTTCATCATGGTAACCTGGTTCAGGATTCGATAGTCCAAACAGAGTCTCGAACTCACATCCACCTTTTTTGTGAACAAAATCAGGGATGCCCAAGGAGGAACACTGGGCCTAATGAACCACTTTCTCTGCAAGTCCTCCAGGTGTACTCACAGCTCTCAAAGCTCCGCGGGAGCCATCTAATGTGCTGGTGTAGATATCAGTGTCATCCCGGGGTACAAGTCGATATAAAATTCCACCTCTCTATGAGGAGGTTGACCCGGAACATCATCATGGAAAACATCAGTGTACTGGTCCACCACAACAGGATAGTTCGGTCTATCGACATCAACTGCTCTAAGGGTAAGTCTAGACAACTGATATGTGATCAGTCATAACCACATCTAGTTAAGTCTATCCTATGCTGCAAAGGTTCCCTTCTCACCTATGAAGGAAAACATGGTCCCATCAGTGTGGACACACTGCACCTTTCACCTAATACAGTTGATCTGATCATGAAATGTAGATAACTAGTCCATACCTAAGATGACATCGTAAGGCCTTGACGTTGCTACTATAAGATCCCCTCTAAAGCTCTTGCTTTCTTGTGTAAGATTACACTACCTAAACTAGTGCGTAATTGTTGAATATGCTCCCGTAGTAGTCTCTAGCTATAAGGATCAAGCCAACAGCTCCACCGGAATATTCATGCTCCGAACGAGGGTCGTGGAAATAAAATAGTGACTGGAACTCGTGTCTATAAGTACTATAGATAAGGTGGAGTATACACAGATCATACCTTGTATCATCTCTGGAGAGCCATGGTTGTTGGCCTCATCTGCCTAAATCTCATATAATCTTTTTTCACCTTCTCTTTGTGTATGGGATAGACCACCTGGTGGTGGAAGCAGTAGAACCTCAAATCACAACCCACTGCCTGCTGCACGACCTGCTCCTTTGCCATGTATTCCTTCTACCTGTGGACCTCCTTGATTGAATCTTCAGCTCTACCCAAGAGGTCCTTCGACTTTCTATTTCTCATCAGTATGGTGGGTCGGGTAGTCACGAGCCATGTAACCATACCCACCACACAAGTAACAATGCATGTTCCTTGCTTGTCCTGCTTTGTATCTAGAGCCCCGCACCACCGACCCTGTATCCATTAGTCTTCCACCTGTAGGTCTGGTTCACTTGGACCACTGGGTCATCTTTCTAATTCTAGCTATAGATGTCTCTACTACATAGTGGTTGGTGGTGGGTCTCGCTGCTGGTGACTTCCTAGTAAGGAAGCTATACACTAAGAGTAATCTATCTAACACCCCCTCCTGCATCGGGATGCTGAGCAAAATCATCGAAGCTCTAATCTCTTATCTGAGCCCCTACTCAATGGTTCAGGCCCTGATGAAAGGGTCATGCACCATGTTAGTGGAGTATTACGAGAGTTTGGTTAACCTCACTAAATATTGAGCCACTGTAATGATACCCTGTTACAATTTGAGAAGCTCACAGATACGCACTGATTGTAGTGTCGCTGGGACGAAATCCGCCCAAAAAAGGCTCTCAAAGTCCTCCCAGACGAGAGCCACATCCTCGTGAATCTAGATCATCTAGCTCCATCATCTGACTTCTGATTCTTGAAGAAGACTAGTGTCAAGGATCACCATTAGATTAGATAGTGTCCCTATTAGTCGAAAAACTCTAACCAAGGCCTCTAGACAATCCTCAGCCGCATGTGGATCCCTCTCGCCCTGAAACCTCAGTGGAATCTGGCACTAAAACTGATGCAACACGCTCAAGCAGCATGCACCCTCTACTGTTGGGGATGCTGGTATCAACTACCCAATGGGAAGTTGTGCTGCTGGTACACCACCCTATGGTAAAACTACCGAAAGGGGGCCATACACTGAAGACTCATCACTCGGTGGGTTGTCATCACATACTCTACTTGGAACACTGGTTGTCTGTTTGCGTGGAGACATTATAAAAAGAAAAAAGTGTGCCACGGTCATTAAGTTAGACCTGGTCAGCTGACTCAAAGTGATCACAAAGAAATATTTTCAAAAACACACATGCAATCAGTGTTTCCATGCACTAAGTCAGTAATCAGAAGTCATGGTCCTGGTGTATGGATACATTGTCCACCACACCAACACTGGATTCCCCAAACTGAAAACCAAAAACACGACACTTAACACTACTACCACATAGAAAATATCAGAGTCCTAGTTATTTAGTAGAACCAAACTCCTCTGATACCAATTTTTCACGACCCGACCCTCAGGGATTGTACTGTGACTACCCCTAGCCCGCCTTCTATAGGCCAGGGGCTGTCGACTAGCACCGAAAAGGCATATCCCTAAAACTAGGAAGGCATTGAATTTATATAATGTAAACTCACACAACCAATAACACAGCAAGATACGAGCGCAAAGTAAACTATATAGTACAAAGTGTGTGTACAGTAGGTAAAGGGGGACAGAAGACAAGCCCAAATTGAAAGTAAAATTAAACTAAAAATAGCTCATGTGAACATCCGCCAATGATCCTACCTGAAGGTTGGGTACATCTCTCGTACGGTCATCTCTATGGATTGTCTCGTCTAATGTCCACCTCTGAGTAGCCTCTAGTATTAGTACCCTCATCCTCAGTCAGCGTTGTCCATCATCTGTAAAAGGCACAGCAAGGAGCAGATGAAACGCACGACCGACTGTCGCATATTGACCAGTCAATGTTCTGATGCTCTGCTAATGTGTATAGCAGCACTCAGGTCGAATCCATGGTGATGATAATTTTTAATATTCATTTGTTTTTATTTGATTATATTCTGATTAGGGGGGTTTGTTTGCAGAGCTTATGAAATGATTGATTTATTAAGATTTATTTAACAAATTTATAAATATTGGGGTGAGTTCATTTTTATGGAGTTAAACTTCTAATATTCTTGAGCTTTACTTTATATTTCATTTAAATTAACACCCACCTCACAAGATAACGTTGATTGGAATTACTAAGTGTTAAGGATTTAATCCAAGACTTAACTTAAAATAGGGTTCTAATATCAATTAAAGCTTGTTGATGGTTGTGTATTTATGGTTCCAATAATCCATGGAAACGACACGTTTAAACAAAACAAGTCATTAATCAATGACATGTTAAGTCCAATATACACAATGATAAATTAAAGAAAACTCATCGAGAAATAGTTCTCAATCACTTAACATATCTAAATAATGACTCACCCCAATGGGATATTTACTCACCCATTTAAATGATTAATAATATGGTTATAATTATTATTATGATAAATTAATAAGAGAAGAAAAAGAGAGATATAAGAAAAATAGTGGTGCGTCGAACACACACACAAACAATAATTAGAATTAAAAACTGACATTTGATTGAATGAGGAAGCAAGATAAGAAAATGGGATTCAATTATATTTAAGCTTTTATAATAAAATAAATATTAAACTAAAAAATTTGGATGAGAATAATAGATATTAAATAAGAAACTTGAATTAAAACAGAATTACAAAGAAAGAGACTTACAAGATTACAAAAATGAAGAACACAAATGTAAATGAAAAAAAAAGAGAAGAGGAAAGGTCTCTCAAGTGAAAATGTGAGTATGGAAGGTCCTACGAAGACTTTGGAAAATATTTGGTCATTCCAATTGATGATCCTCTCTTCTGAAATACCAACCCTTTGCAAGGAGAGGAGGGGGATGTATTTATATCCCAATGTTGTGGGATGTTTACATTCCAAAACATCCTCTCCAATTGTATCGCCGATTTGATAAATTAGACAGCTGAATCTCAACATAATATCATCTTACAAGTTGTAGATAAATATCTCCTCTATCTACTCTTTAATGTTGGAAGCCATTGGACTTAAGGAGCCAATGTTATGGCCGGTTGATTAAACAAAGTTAATATGTCCATTTCAATACCGACTTTTTGAAGTCCGAAATGTGAATGGGTTTTTTGAATAGTAAGATTCCTTAAAATCCGAATGATTTCTTAAAAACAATTGTCCACCTATATCTCATATTTTAGATAGAAAAATATCATATTGATTTGATTATTACATCCTAATATATGTCATGAATAGTTTCCGGATTTTAATTCATGGACAGAATGGTGGGCTGGACTTCAAAGCATTAGTTGGACCCCTTGTTCTTAGAGTTGGGCCCTGAAATTTTTATCAGTTACTCCCTGCATTGTTATCCAAATATTTGAGGAGAAACAATTAATTTGAACTTTTGGATTGAGCCCAGTAATTCAATCTTCATGGATGGTCCAGTTTCCTCATATATTCTATGGGCCTTACTGTGTGGTCTATATGAGCCATCAAATGAAATAATTGTCCCATGATACCTTCTAATAAAATTTCGGATATTTAATTAGAAATCCTACAAAATAAGAACCACACAATTTGGATTTGTATGGTGATAGTTATAAATAAAAAAGTAAACTGACTCAATTGGACTACTTCTAAAAATGCTCAAAAATTATACTTAGTATTAAAACATTAATATTTCACACAAATTATGCACATTTAATATAAAATAAGTAAAGGTAGTATATAATAAGTCATGAAAAATATTAATAACATCAACTCCCCCATGATTAGTCTTGTGTGTGTCCTCATGTGCAACAAATATAAAAAAATGAAAAAATAATTTTCACTCACTAACACATATTAAATTTATGTTTTCTCCTATCAGAGGAGGTTTATACTATTTCACTCATCCATAATGAATTACACCACAATTTGTTACAAAAATAATGTTCCAAAAAAAATTCATTTTTCCATGCTCAAATTTAGAAATGGAAAGTGGTGCCACACAAAACATACACTTCTCATGATGAAAATATTAATTTATGGAGCTTAACTCATTCACCAACCAAAATTGAAAATATTAGAGTTTGAAAGAGCTCTAGGCTTCCATTCCCTATCATAAAGTGCTCAAAAATAAGGATGTATTTTATGGGGTTTTTCTGTGGCTATTTAATGGTAGTAATATAATGTCCAAGAGAGAGAAGAATAGGGATAAAACAACAACATGGAAAAAGCAATGCACACATTTTTTTTAATGGGACATGAAAGGAAATGGAAACATGTATTTACAAGGGAATGAAAATGTGAAATAAGACACAAATGTGGAAGGAAATATGAAGTGAATGAGAAGATAGAATATTTACAAAACACAAAACTTCTCCCAATGACATAAGAATATAATGCAAGTGTTCTTTTTTTTATATTTTTTATCTTTTCTTTAAAAAGTTGAACTTGAAACAGATCTCACAATCATATCCCAACCCCTGATTTATCTCCTCATGACACTAATTTTAATAGTTATAACAAGATCAAAGGCTGAAAATAGTGATTTTTGACCTACCTAAGACACAACCCATTCTTATTTTCATATTATTTTGATTTTTTTTGATTTTTTGTAACACTTTTCTATTGTACATGATAAACATATATACATTCCCAAACCTCACTGAAGAAAAAACTCTCCCCCACAATTAAAATGATGCTTTACCTATGGCATAAGATAATATAGTGACATCAAAAAAGGGTACCCAAAATGAAATCCATCCCCCCACACTTAAATTTCAAAAAATCATGCAATGAAAATACATGTTGATATTGGGTGGGATACGGAATTGCGTTTGTAATGTGGCTATCAAAGAAAAGGTTTTCATAGACTCGAAGAGGATTTCAAAAGGAGGATTAATGTATGGTTAATGGGAGGCTATTTGACTATTATAATTCTCACGGTGTTCAGAAAATGACTCTGTCATATTAATGAAAACTAAAGTAAGAAATTCAGCATGAAGGTCCACAAAATCAAGACTCACAAATGGGGGTGAAAAACACACATTTTGAATATATGGCCATAGGTGGCCTTGGCATGAAAGCAAATGTTCTTCCTCACGAGTGGGGAAAATCATTTTCCAAATTAAAAATTGAGCATTAAAAATGTGTTGTTTTTGAAACAAAATTCTTTATCAAAAGTCATGATGAAAATACAATATTTTTGAGATTAAAACATTTCTGTTGACTCCCACAAAAGGTTGGATAAAATTTCAAAATTAGAAGGTGAGTAATCATGAATCTTGACTTTTCATTTTTAATGATACTTTTTTGTTTTTTTTTGTTTTTTAGAAATTTTTTAGATGTTTTTATAATGATAAACCCACACAAAAGATAAGGAGTAAATAAAATGGTTTGATAAAGAAAGTGGTAAAAAATGAAAGAGAGGGGAAGAAGAAGAAAGAGTGGGATAGTGGAAGATATAGAGAGAGATTTAAAGGGAAAGAGGTGCCCCCTGGTTTGAATTTGGTGGGTTTCCATCTCCATCTAGTGGTGGGTCGATTGCAGAATTTGGGGATCCAGTGGAAGTAAATGTTGTTCTAGGATTGTGTGGCCTCTCATGGTGAAGCGTTAGCCGATGTCCATTAACTGTGAATGTCCTTCTTGAAGAGGGGTCTTGGACTTGCACTGCACCAAATGGGTAAACATTAGTAATAATAAAAGGACCTTCCCATCAAGAATTAAGCTTACCTGGGTGAAGCCTAAATCTATAATTGAAGATAATTACCTTTTAACCATCATGAAATATCTTTCTCAAGATGTCTTTATCATGGAGTGCCTTAGATTCTTCTTTTTAGAGATTATAATTCTCATAAGAATCAAGTCGAAGCTCCTTCAGTTCATCCAATTGAAACAATCTTTCTTAACCAGATTTTCAAAATTAAAATTACAAGTTTTTAGATCCCAAAAAGACTTATGTTGGATTTGAACTAGTATATGACATGATTTACCAGAAACTAGCCTAAAAGATGACATCCCAATGGGTGTTTTATAGGAAGTTCGATAATCCCAAAGTGCTTCACCAAGTCTTTCAGGATAGTCTTTTCTGGTGGGTTTTACAATTATCTCAAGCACTCTTTTAACTTATCTATTAGAAAGTTCATCCATGCCATTTGTTTTAGGGTGATATGAAGTTTAAGTTCTATGTACAACCACATTATTTTTCTAAAGAGATTCTATAGTTATATTTCCAAAATGGGTTTCTTAGTCACTGATCAAGGCATGAGGCGTGCCAAATCTATGGAAGATGTGTGTCTTTAAGAAATCACTAACAGTATGTGAATCATACTTTCTAGTGGATTTGGCCTCGACACACCTAGAAACATAATCAACCGCAATAAGAATGTATGAGAATTCATTGTAAGGGGGTAATGGTCCCATGAAATTGATGTCCCAAACATCGATTATCTCACATAAAATTAAACGTTTTTGGGAATATCATTTCTCTTTGAAATTATGCCAAACTTATGGCAAGTGGGACATGATTGATAGAACTCATGTGAGTCCTTAAAGAGTGATGGCCAAAAGAATCCAGAGTCTAGAACCTTTTGGGAGGTCCTTTGTGGTCCGAAGTGACCACCACCAGACATTGAGTGTCATAATTCTAAGATTGAAGAATGTTCATTTTCATCAACACATCTCTTTATTACCATGTCTACCATAGTTTTCCAAAGTCTATTTTCTTCCCAAAAATAGTATTTTGAATCAATTTTCAACATGATTTTTTTTTATTTTGAAAAAATTTCAAGAAAAACACCAGAAACCAAGTAATTTACAATTGGGGCATACCATGGTATTTTTGGAGTAAGAGATGAAAAGTGCTCAATTTGAAATTTTGGATCAATTATTTCATAATTAGGAGAATTATAAATTCTACTCAAGTGATCAGCCACATGGTTTTCTTTTCCTGGAATATCTTTGATTTCAAGTTCAAACTCTTGGATCATTAGGATCCACCTTAATATCCTTGGTTCGGAATCACTTTTCTTGAGTAAGATCTTTATAGCAGAATGGTCTTTGAAGATAATGATTTTGGCACCTAAGAGATAGGGTCAAAATTTATCTATGGAAAAAACCACTGTTAAATGTTTCTTTTCATTGACAGTGTAGTGAGATTTAGTTTCATCAAATGTTTCTGAAGCATAATAGATGACATGAAGAATTTTTTCTCTTCTTTAATAAAGAATGACCCCAATTTCCCTATTAGAAGAATCACGCATCAACTCAAATGGTAAGGACTAATCTAGGGGTTTGATTATCAGGGCAGATGTAAGAGCAGTTATGAGTTCAATAAATTCTCTCTTTCAAACCTCATCAAAATTGAAAGTGACATCATTTTGGAGCAACCGAGTGAGTGTGCGGGAAATTTTACTGAAGTTATGGATGAATCGCTGATAGAAAATAGCATGACCGAGGAATGAACGGATGTCTCGAACAAAATTGGGTTCAAGAAGTGATTGGATCACTTCACTTTTGGAAGGATAAACTTCAATACTATCTTTTGAAACTATTTTCCCTAGAACAATCCCATTTTCAATCATGAAGTGACGTTTTTCATAATTTAATAGAAGGTTAAACTTGACACACTTTTGAAGGACTATAGAGAGTGAATTCAAGAAAAATTCAAATGAATCACCATAAATGGTAAAGTCTTACCTAAAAAATTCCATGTAGTGTTTAATGAATTCTGAAAAGATACTCATCATACACTTCTAGAATGTTGCTAGAGCATTGAAAAGGCCAAAAGGCATTCTACTATATGCATATGTTTCAAAGGGGTAAGTGAAAGTAGTCTATTCTTGGTCCTAAGGTGAGATTGGGATTTGAAAGTAGCCAGTGTATCCATCAAGAAAGCAATAGTGTGACTTTACAGCTAATCGTTCTAGCATTTGATCAAGTAATGGAAGAGTGTAGTCATCTTTTCATGTTTCAACATTCAATTTCCTATAATCGATGCACACACACCGTTTGTTCTTCATTTGAGTTGTGACTACCTCTCCATGATCATTCATGACAATAGTTATCCCAACCTTCTTAGGTACAAATTTAAATGTACTAACCCATTCACTATTAGAAATTGGATAGATAATACCATCTTGAAGAATATTGGTGATATCTTCTATAAATACCTCAAGGATGAGTGGATTGAGTATTATTTGTGGTTGTCTAATTGGTTTGGATGATTCCTCAAGATGGATGTGATGCATGCAAAGAGCATGGTTGATTTCAGGTATATCATCTAGGGTCCAAATTAAGGCCTTTTTGTTTTCCTCTAATACTTGAACAAGTTTTGACTCCTCAATTTTGGTACGTGAATAAGAGATAATTAAAGTATAAGAGTGATCATGGAAAAGGAATGAATATTTCAGGTGTTTAGGAAGATGTTTTAGATCAGTATCATATCTCATTTGTGGGTTAGACATCTCATAAATGGATAAAGGTACTTCATTTGCTTCAGATTAATTTTCATTAAAACTGTCCAAGGTGGAGCAGTAGAGATCAGAGTTGATGTGGGATTTGAGAGAGTTTTCAAGTTCCTCTTGATTGATGGAGTCTATGAATGAGAGGTCCACATCAACTTTCCCATTTATGAATTGGTTAATCATGTTGCAGATTTTACAAGATCCTTTATCATCGGAACAGGATTAACAGGATGGAATGCAATTCAATTGACTCTTAGAAGTTTCATTGGAAGCATGGATTGAGAATGCGGAGTAATCCTCAGATGGGTATCGCATGGCTTGGAAAATGTTGAATTTGACCAGTTGGTCACCAAATTCCATGGATAATATGACTGAATGGACATCAATTTTGGTTCTAGCAGTCATGAGGAATGGCCTTCCTCGAATTAGGGAAGATCGAGAAGTGTTTGTCTCACCTTCCATGTCAAGGACATAGAAATTAGCTAGGAAGATAAGATCATTAACACGAACAAGGACATCCTTAATTATAACTTCAGGACTAGCAGTGATTTGATTAGATAACTGAATGACAAAAATCATTGTATGTAAGGGACCTAGACCAAGGTTGGAGAAGATAGATTTGAGAATGACATTAATTGAGGCTCCTAAGTCCATTAGTGCATCATCGAAGTTAGAACTTCCAATTTGGCATTGTACTGTAAAGGTCCCTGGATCTTTGAACTTTATGAGAATATACTGTTGGGTGGAAACATTTTCAAAGGTCCTAAGTTGCCTCTTGAGAGTGAAAATTTCCTTAAGAAACATGGCATACTTAAGGATTTGTTTGATGGAATATAAGAGGGGTATGTTGACTCCAACACATCTAAACATGTCAAGCATTTCACGATCAGGTTCCAAGGACATATTTGGATTAGAAACGGCTTGAGGAAAAGGAATTGGGTTCTTATGTAGAATAGAAGGAGTTGAGGGAATGGCTTCAAGTCTCTTTTCAAATTTATTTTTCTTTTCATTTTCTAGGTCAACATTAAAATGAGGGTTGGAGGACTCAACATGAGGCATAGAAATTTTCTTTCCCAATATAAGTGCAATTTAACTTACATTACCCTTGGGGTTGGGTAATAGTTGAGTTAGAAGTTGGGGAGAATTTTATTGTTTCTACTGACTTAGGTGTGATGCAAGTTGACCAATTTGGGTTTTAATGTTATTGAGACTAGAACGGGTGAAGTAGGCAAGATATTCAACAACACTTTCCCATGGTTTCTTGGAAGCATAGGATTTTACCAGATTGGGATTAGCATGATTTTGGTTCTTGGGAAAGAGATTGTATTGGTTTTGGAATTGGGAAGGCTCACTAGGATAATGGAATCCATGAGAAGGATTGTTCCTTTGAGGTTGAGGAACAAAATGATAGGGTTGTTGGAAGTTACCAACACCTTGACCATATTGGAATTGGTTTGGGTTTTGAGGAGGGAATTGGGGGATGAGATACAAGATTCACATATCTCAAGTTAGGGTTATATGTAGACAGGAAAGGCTCAGAATGGGGTTGGTTGAATTTTCTAACAAAATGACTTGATAGCTGAGGGTTGGTGTTCCTCTAAGCATATGCTGCATTGAGCTCTATTAGTCTAGATGAATCGGATTTATTCTCATGAAGTTTTGGACATGTGTCAGTTGGATGAGATGGAGAGTTTCATATTCCATATTTTTTGATATGTCTAGGAAACATTGATTGTGGAGTAGACGAGGTTGGGGATTTGGATGCCACAACTAGTTGCCGCAAAAGACCTGTAAGTTCACTAATCCACTCAGTCATCTTGTATGGCTCTATTGATTGATTACCTTGTACTTGTTTGACTTGAGCATGTTCTTGAGTGTGGAATTGATGTGTGTTTGCAGCCATGTTTCTTATGAGATCTCTTTCAGCTGTAGGAGATTTATCAACAAGAGCACCACCACTTGTGGCATTAATGAGAATTCTATCTATAGCCAATAACCCCTCATAGAAGTATTGGATCAAGATTTGGTCAGGGATTTGGTGGTGTTGATAGGTTTCAAGAATCTTTTTGAACCTCTCACAGTACTCATGGAGCGATTCACTCGGGAATTGATGAATGCCACTTATTTCCTTTCGGATAGATGCAGTATGAGAAGGAGGAAACAATTTCTCTAAAAAGAGTCACTTCATGTCATTCCATTTGGTTATTAAACCAGGAGTTAGGTAGTGAAGCCTTGACTTAGAAGTGTTAGCTAAGTAAAAATCGAATGTTCAGAGTTTTATTTGTTCCTCAGAAACCCCTTGAGGCTTCATGGTAGAGAAGACCACTTGGAAATCTTTAAGGTGGAGATGTGGATCCTCACCGACTAGCGCATGGAAATGGGGGAGAAGATGAATCAAACCCGATTTGATTTGGAAGTTAGATTCTATGTTTTGATATTTAATACCAAGAGTTTGGTAATTCATATCAGGTGAAAAAAGTTCTTTTAGTGTCTGTTCCTTATGACTGGTTATATCTAATTCAATTGGTTGGCCAAGGACTGGTTCTTGAATGAGTTGATTATCTCTTATGTTCCTTATAATTTGGCGAAGTGTTCGCTAAATTTCAGGGTCAAACAAATCCAATGGATTGTTTAGGAGGCTATGGGGAATTTAGAGAGATGTTGGAAGGAAAATGAATATGGGGTTTTCTTTGCGTTTTATCTATTTATGAATTTTATGAGAAGACGGGGTTTTCTTTGTGTATTTTTTTTATATTTTTTTAATTTTGCTTTTTTTGCTTTTTTTACAATAACCAGAAACTAATGACTACTTAAAGCACCATCCCCATAAATAAAACCATTTCAAATGCATGTCCGACTATCTCCTATCGACCGGTAAAAGTATCGTTTCTCTACTAATGTGTATAGTATCACTCGGGTCGAATCCTTGACGATGATACTTTTTAATACTCATATTTTTTAGTTGATTATATTCTGATTGGGTTGGTTTTTTTTGCAGAGCTTATGAATTTATTCATTGATTAAGATTGATTAAACAAATTTATAAATATTGGGGTGAGTTCATTTTTATGGAGTTAAACTTGGGATATCCTTGAGCTTTTCTTTATATTTCATTTAAATTAACACCCACTTCACAAGATAACGTTGACTGGAATTCCTAAGTGTTAAGGCTTTAATCCAAGCCTTAACATAACATAGGGTTCCAATATCAATTAATTCTTGTTGATGGTAGTGTATTAATGGTTCCAATAATCTATGGAAACCACATGTTAAACAAAACAAGTCATTAATCCATGACATGTTAAGTCCAACATAGACAATGTTAAATTAAAGAATATTCATCGAGTAAAAGCTTTCAATCGCTTAACATATTTAAATAATGAATCACCCTAATGGGATATTTACTAATCCATTAAAATGACTAATAATCTGTTTATAATTATTATGATGATAAATTAATCAGAGAAGAAAAATAAAGACATAAGAAAAAGATTAGTGCATCGAACACACACACAAACGATAATTAGAATTAAAAATGGACATTCGATTGAATGAGGAAGAAAAATAAAGAAAGGGGATTCAACTATATTTAAACTATTTTAAGAACATAAATATTAAACAATAGAAGGTGGATGATAATAAGAGATATTAAAGAATAAACTTGCATTAAAACATAATTACAAAGGAAGAGACTTACAAGATTACCAAAATGAAGAACACAAAAGTAAATGAAAACAAAGAGAGGATGTAAGGTCTCTCAAGTGAAAACTTGAGTATTGAAGGTCCTCCCAAGCCTTTGGAATGTATTTGGTCATGCCAATTGATGATCCTATCTTCTGAAATTCCAACCCTTTTCAAGGAGAAAATGGGGATGTATTTATAGCCCAATGTTGTGGGCTGTTTTCATTCCAAAACAGCACCCCACTTGCATCACCAATTTGATAAATTATACATCCAAATATCGAGATATGATATTATTACATGTTATAGATAAATATCATCTCTCTCTACTATGAAAATTTGGCAGCCATCGGACGTAAGGAGCTAATGTTATGGTCGGTTGATTAAAAAATGTTAATCTGTACATTTCAATACCAACTTTTTGAAGTCCAAAATGAGAATGGGATTTTTAATAGGAATATGCCTTCAAATATGAATGATTTATTCAACAAAGTCAGCTGCCTATATCTCCTCTTTCACACTAAAAAATCTCATCTTTATTTGATTATTACAACATGAGATATGTTATTAATAATGTCTAGAGTTTAATTTCATGACAGAATGGTGGGATGGACTTCAAAGCATTAGTTGTGCCACTTGTTCTTAGATTTGGGCCCTGAAATTTTTATCCATTACTAATATAATTGTTATCCAAATATTTTGGAATAAATAATGAATTTGAACTTCTGGATTGATCCCAGTAATTAAATATTCAGGGATGGTCCAGTTTCCTTATAGATTGTATTGGCCTTCTTGTGTGGTCTATATGAGCCTTCAAGTGGAAGAATTGACCCATGATACCTTCTAATGAAATGTTGGATATTGAATTAGAAATCCTAAAAAACAAGAACCACACAATTTGGATCATTAGGGTGTAGTTATAAATAAAATATTAAACAGATTCAATTGTACTACATCTAAAAATGCTCAAATATTATACATAGTATTAAAAAATTAATATTTCACACAAATTATGCACATTTTATATAAAATAAGTAAAGGGAGTATATAATAAGTAATGAAAATATTAATAACATAAACTCCCCCACAATTAGTCTTGTGTGTGTCCTCATGTGCAACAAATATAAAAACATTAAAAATAATTTTCATTCACCAACAAATATTAAAAATTTGTTTTCTCTAATCAGGGGAGGTTTAGAAAATTTGACTCATCCATATTGAATTACACCACAAGGTGTAATATAGAAAATGTTCCAAAAAAAAATCATTTTTCCATGCTCAAATTTAGAAATGGAAAGTAGTGGCACACAAAACATACTCCTCTCAAGATAAAAAAAATTAATTTATGTAGCTTCACTCATTCACCAACAAAAAGTGAAAATCTTAGAGTTTGAAAGAGCTCTCAGATTCAATTCCCTATAATAAAGTTCTAAAAATTAAAGAGGTCTTTTTAGGGAGTTTTTCTATGGCTATGGGATGGTAAGAATATAATGTCCAAGAGAGAGAAGAATAGGGGTAAAACACCAACATGGAAAAAGAAATGTACACATTTTTTTTGAAATGGGACATGAAAATAAATGGAAAATCATATTTATGAGGGAATGAAAATGTGAAATAAGACACAAATGTGGAAGTAAATAGGAAGGCAATGAGAAGAATGAATATTTACAAAACAAAAAACTTCTCCCAATGACATAATAATATAATGCAAGTGTTCTTTTTTTTCTCTTTTTTTTCTTTTTTTCGAAAGTTGAACTTGAAACATATCTCACACTCATATCCCAGCCCATGATTGATCTCCTAAAGAAACGAATTTTAATAGTTATAAAAATATAAAAGGCGGATAAATAGTGATTTTTGACCTTCCCAAGACACAACCCATTCTTATTTTCATATTTTTATTTTTTTATTTTTTTATTTTTTTTTGAACAATTTTCAATTGTACGTGATAAATATATATACATTCCCAAACCCCACTAAAGGAAAACCTCTCTCCTTGACTTAAAATGATGCTTTCCCTCAATCATAAGATAATATAGTGATATCAACAAAGGGTACCCAAAATGAAATCCATCCCCCCACACTTAAATTTCAAAAAATTATGCAATGAAAATCCATGTTAGTATTTGGTGGGATAAGGAATTGGGTTTGTAATGTGGCTATCAAAGAAAATGTGTTCATAGTCTTGAAGGGGATTTCAAAAGTATTATTAATATATGGTTAATGGGAGGCTATTTGGATACTATAATTCTCACGGGGTTCAGAAAATGACTATGTCGTATTTATTCACACTAAAGTAGGAAATTCAGATCGGAGGTCCACAAACTCAAGACTCACAAATGGGGATGAAAAACACACATTTTGAAAATATGGCCATAGGTTTCATTGTCATGAAAGAAAATTTTGTTCCTCACAGGTGGGGAAAATCATTTTCCAAATCAAAAATTGAGCATTCAAAATGTGTTGGTATTGAAACAAAATTCTTTATCTAAAGTCATGATGAAAATAAAATATTTTTGAGATGAAAACATGTCTGTTGAATCCCCCAAAATGTTGGATAAAATTTTAAAATTAGAAAGTGAGTAATAATGAATCTTGAATTTTCATTTTTTATGATTTTTTTGATTTTTTAGGTTTTTCGTTAGATTTTTTAAAAATGATACACCCACACAAAAGATAAAGAGTAAATAAAAGGTTTTGATAAAGAAAGTGGTAAAAATGAAAGATAGGGGAAGAAGTAGAAATAGTTAGAGAGAGGAAGAGATAGAGAGAGTTAAAGGGAAAGAGGTTCCCCTGGTTTAGATTTGGTGGGTTGCCATCTCTATCTAGTGGTGGGTCCAATGCAGAAGTTGGGGATCTAGTGGAAGTCAATGTTGTTCTAGGATTGTGTGGCATCTCATGGTGATTAATTAATTGATGTCCATTAACCGTGAATTTCCTTTTGGAAGAGGGGTCTTGGAATTTCACTTTACCAAACAGGTAAACATTAGTAATAATAAAATGACCTTCCCAATGAGAACAATGCTTACCTGGGTGAATCAAAAATCAAGAATTGAAGAGAATTTCCTTTTCACCTTCATGAAATACCTTTCATGGATTTTTTTATCATGGAGTGACTTGGAATTTTCTTTGTAGAGATTAGGATTCTCATAAGAATCAAGTTGAAGCTCCTCCTGTTCAGCCAATTGCAACAATCTTTCTTTACCAGATTTTTCAAAATCAAAATTACAAATTTTCACAGCCCAAAAAAGACTTATGTTGGATTTCAACTAGTAGATGAACTGCTTTACCAAAAAATATCCTAAAATGAGACAACCCAATGGGTCTTTTATAGGAAGTTCGATAAGGCCAAAGTGTTTCACCAAGCCTTTCAGGCCAATATTTTCTGGTGGGTTTTTCAATTTTCTCAAGCACCCTTTTCACTTCTCTATTAGAAAGTTCAGCCATTCCATTTGTTTGGGGGTGATATGCAATTGACGTTTTGTGTATAACACAATTAATTTTCAAAAGATATTCTATGGTTATTTTACAAAAATGGGTTCTTAAGTCACTGATCAAGGCACGAGGTGTGCCAAATCTGTGGAAGATGTGTGTCTTTAAGAACTCACTAATAGTTTGTGAATCATCCTTTCTAGTGGGCTTGGCCTCGACCCACCTAGAAACTTAATCAACCGCAATAAGAATGTATGAGAATCCATTGGAAGGGTGGAATGTTACCATGAAATCGATGCCCCAAACACAAAAAATCTCATAGAAAATTAAAGGCTTTTAGGCCATTTCATTTCTCTTTAAAATTATGCCAAACTTTTGGCAAGTGGGATATGATAGACATAACTCATGTGAGTCCCTGAAGAGTGACGGCCAAAAGAATCCAGAGTCTAGAACCTTTCGGCTGGTCCTTTGTGGTCTAAAGTGGCCACTACCAGTCATTGAGTGACATAATTCTAATATGGAAAAATGTTCATTTTCATTGACACATCTCTTTATTAGCATGTCTACCCCAGTTTTCCAAAGTTTATTTTCTTCCAAAAAATAGTATTTTGAATAACTTTACAAATTCATTTTTTTTCTTTTGAAAACATTTCATGAAAAACACTAGAAACCAAGTAATTTACAATTGGGGCATATCATGGTATTTTTTGAGTGAGATATAAAATGTGCTCTGTTGGAAATTATGGATCAATTATTTCAGAATGATAAGAATTATAAATTCTACCCATGTGATCATCTACAAGGTTTTTTTTCCTCAGCTATATTTTATTTCAAGGTTAAACTCTTGGAACATTAGGATACACCTTATTATTCATGGTTTGGAATCAATTTTCTTGAGAAATAACTTTATAGAAGAATGGTCTGTGAAGATAATGATTTTGGAACCTAAGAGATAGGGTCAAAATTTATCTAAGGAAAAACCCACTACTAAAAGTTCATTTTCAGTGACAGTGTAGTGATATTTAGTTTCATACAATGTTTTTGAGGCATAATATATTACATGATGAATTCTCTTATTTGAACAAGAATAGTCCCAATGGCCCTATCAAAAGCATCCCACATCAACTGAAAGGGTAAGGACCAATCTTGGGGTTGGATTATCGGGGAAGATGTAAGAGAAGTTTTGAGTTCAATGAAGGATCTCTTGAAAAACTCATCGAAATGGAAAGTCAAATCGTTTTGGATCAAATGAGTGATTGGGAGGGAAATTTTACTGAATTTATGGATGAATATCCGATAGAAATCGGCATGACCGAGGAATAAACAGATTTCTTGAACAGAAGTTGTTTCAGGAAGTTATTGGATCACTTCAATTTTGGCAGGATCAACTTCAATACCCTCTCTTGAAACTATGTTCCCTAGAACAATCCCAATTGCAACCATGAAGTTAAATTCTTCAAAATTTAACACAAGGGTACACTTGACACACTTTTGAAGGACTAGATAGAGTGAATTAAAGTAAGATTCAAATGACTCACCATAAATGGTAAAATCATCCAAGATGACATACATACAGTGTTCAATGAATTCAGAAAAGATACTCAACATAAACCTTTGGAATGTTTCAGGAGCATTGAAAAGGCCAAAAAACATTGTCCTATATGAATATTTTCCAAAGGGGAAAGTGAAAGTAGTCTTTTCCTGGTCCTGAGGTGCGATTTTTATTTTAAAGTAGCCAATGTATCCATCAAGAAAGCAATAGTGTGACTTTCTGGCTAGTTGTAGAATAATTTTATCAAGGAATGGAAGAGGGTAGTGATCTTTTCTTGTTTAAACATTAAATTTCATATAGTTGATGCACACACTCCATTTTTTCTTCACTTGAGTTGTGAATACCTTGCCATGATCATTTGTGACAACAGTTATCCCACCCTTATTAGGTACAACTTGAATTGGACTAACCCATTCACTATCGGAAATTGGATACATAATACCAGCTTGATGAAGCTTGGTTATCTCTTCCCAAACTACCTCAAGGATGAGTGGATTGAGTCTTCTTTGTGGTTGTCTAATAGGTTTAGATGATTCCTCAAGATGGATGTGATGCATGCAAATAGTAGGGTTGATTCCTAGTATATCATCTAGGGTCCAACCTAAGGCCTTTTTGTTTTCCTATAACACTTGAACATGTTTAGACCCCACATTTTTAGTAAGTGATAAAGAGAAAATGACATGATAAGAGAGATCATGGAAAAGGAATGCATATTTTAGGTGTTCAGGAAGAGGTTTTAGATCAGTATCATCTCTCATTTGTGGGTTAGACATCTCAGGAATGGATGAAGGGAGTTCAGTTGCTTCAGATTCATTTTGCTTAAAATTGTAAAAGGTAGAGCATTAGAGATCAGAGTTGATATGGGATTCAATATAGTTTTCAAGTTCCTCTAGATTGATGGAGTATATGAATGGGAGGTCCACATCACATTAATCATTTATGACTTGGTTAATCATGTTGCAGATTTTACAAGATCCTTTATCATCATAACAGGATGAACGTGATGGAATGGGGTTTAATTGATTCTTATAAGTATCCTTGGAAGCATGGATTGAGAATGTAGAGTAATCCTCAGATGTGTATCGCATGGATTTGAAAATGTTGAATTTGACTAGTTGGTCACCAAATTCCATAGATAAGATGCCTGAATGGAAATAAATTTTGGTTCAAGCAGTAATGAGGAATGGTCTTCCTATAATTAGGGGAGATCGAGAAGAGTTCATCTCATCTTCTATGTCAATGACATAGAAATAAGCAGGGAAGATAAGATCATTAACACGAACAAGGACATCCTCAATTATACCCTTATGACTAGCAGTGCTTTGATTGGTTAAATGAATGAAAGCACCTGTTGGATGTAAGGGACATAGACTAAGGTTGGAGTAGATGTATTTGGGCATGACATTAATTGAGGCCCCTAAGTCTATGAGTACATCATCAAAGTTAGAACTTCCAATTTGGCATGGAACCATAAAGGTCCCTGGATCTTTTCACATTATGGGAATAGACTGTTGGGTGGAAACATTTTCAAAGGTCATATGTTGTCTCTTTTGGGTGCACAATTCCTTAAGAATCTTGGAGAACTTAGAGATTAGTTTAATGGAATCTAAGAGGGGTATGTTGACTTCAACACATCTAAAAATGGCGTGCATTTTAGGATCAGGTTCAAAGGGATTATTTGGATTAGAAACGACTTGAGGAAATGGAATTGGGTTCCTATGTGGAATAAAAGAAGGTGAGGGAATGACTTCAGGTTCTTTTTCATATTTCTTTTTCTTTTCATTTCTATGTCAACATTCAAAGGAGGGTTGGAGGACTCAACCTGAGGCATATCAATTTTCTTTCCCAGTCTAAGTTAAGTTGCACTTACATTAACCTTGGGGTTGGGTAATGGTTGAGCTGGAAGTTGAGAAGAATTTGATTATTGCTTCTTACTTAGGTGGGATGAATGTTGACCAATTTCAGTTTCAATATTCATGAGACTAGAACGGGTGAAGGAAGAAAGATCTTCCACATCTCTTTCCCATGGTTTCATGGAAGAAGAGGCTTGTCCCGGATTGGGATTACCTTGATTTTGGTTTTTGGGAAAGCGATTGTATTGGTTTTGGAATTGGGAAGGCTCACTAGAATAATGGAATCCAGTATGAGGATTGTTCCTTTGAGGTTGAGGAACAAAAGGATAAGGTTGTTGGAAGTTAAAAACACCATGACCATATTGGAATTGTTTTGGGTTTTGAGGAGGGAATTTAGGGGGATGAGATACAAGATTCTCATATCTCAAGTTAGGGTTATATGTAGAAGAGAAATGCTCAGAATGGGGTTGGTAGAAATTTCTAACAAAATGACCTGATAGTTCAGCGTTGGTGTTCCTCTGAGCATATGCTTCATTGAGCTCCATTGGTCCAGATGAATCAAATTGATCCTCTTGAAGTTGTGGAAATGTGTCAGTTGGATGAGATGGAGAGTTGCAGATTCCACAGTTTTTAATAAGTCCTGAAAACATTGATTGTGGAGAAGATGAGGTTGGGGTTTTGGATTCCATATCTAGTTGCTACACAAGACCTGTAAGTTCACTCATCCACTCGATCATCTTGTTTGGCTCTATCGATTGATTATATTGGGCTTGTGTGACTTGAGTGTGTGATCAAGTATGGAATTGTTGTGTGTTTGCAGCCATGTTGTTTATAGGATCACTTGCAACTGTAGGAGTTTTACCAACAAGAGAACCACCACTTGCGGCATCAATGAGAGTTCTCTCCATAGGTAATAACCTCTCATATAAGTATTGGTCCAAGAGTTGGTCCGGGATTTTTTGGTGTGGACATGTTGCAACAAGATTTTTTAACCTCTCCCAGTACTCATGGATCAATTCACTTGGGAATTGACAAATAGCACTTATTTACTTTCGGATAGAAGCCCTACGAGAAGCAGGATAGAATTTCTATAAAAAGATTCGCTTCATGTCATTCCATATGGTTATGGAACCAGAAGGTAGGTCGTAAAGCTATGAATTAGCAGTGTCTTCTAGGGAAAAAGGGAATGCTCGGAGTTTGTTTTGTTCCTCAGAAACCCCTTAAGGCTTCATGGTAGAGCACACCGCTGGGAACTCATTAAGGTGGAGATGTGGATCCTTATCAGATAGCTCGTGGAAATGAGGGAGAAGATGAATCAAACCCGATTTGAGTTCAAATTTATCTTCTATGTTTGGATATTGAATACCAAGAGGCTAGAAATTCATATCAGGGGAAGCAAGTTCTTTTAGTGTTGGTTCCCTAGGATTGGCCATATCTAAGATATAGGTGTGTGGGACATGGTCAGCTGTATCAAATCCCATAGTGATAAATGATTGTGGGACATCGTTTATTGCATCAAAATCCCACAGTGATAAATGATTTTGGGACAAAAACTAATGCTTAAAAATCTCACTTGGGTGATTGTTTGATAAATGAATGTTGGACACAGACTTCTGTTTCAAAATCCAACTTGTGTGATTGTTTGATAAATGTGTTGTCGGTGAAAGAAACCTACTTAAAAATACTCACAATGTCATAGAGATGATGATTGAGGACCAAAATGTCAGAACTAGTCTATAGTTCTAGTAGGCCATGATAATGAATTGAAATAAATGGATAATGAAATTTTTTGTGTTATAATGAATTGTAAATTTAATATGTGATATTTTTTTGATTATGGAATGGTACAATGTCGGTATTGAGTGTTTGGGTGTCTTTAGGGACCTGAGAGTTATATGGTTAAATATAGATTAATTTAATAAATGTAATTTTTTTTCTTTATTTCTTGTATTTTATTATTTATACAACTATATAAACTATTATTGAATATTTTTTTAGACTCCATTGGTTGTGGCCTACTGAGTTATACTAACACCCCACTTGGGATGTCTAATTGATATGTGAATAGACTTCATGATTACAGGACATGATAATGGTGAAGGCCCTACGTTATATGACTGAGTTGGGATAGAGAATGGATGAGACAACTAGACATGGTTTGGGGCATTCATGGTAGTTTTTACTATATTTATATATTTTGGGTTTTTCATATTGACACTTGACACATATTTCACATGACATATCTATGGTTTAGTTTTCAATATTGTATTTTCTACATTGGTAATCATGCAATACTAATCTGGTTTGGTTAATCATTAAATATTTTTGTTATTATAATTTATTTCTATTGTTGAGATAATTTTATAAAGTGGGTGTAGTCTCCCCATGTTGATATATCATACCCTCACTACTAGTCAGTATCCTCTAGCATACAGGGAGGTGTACTTGAGGTCATGTGACTGACCAGCTTGTGACACCGGTATGTCGCACTCGGGTCCAGAATTTACATCATATTTTAACTAGTGGTATGATAAATAAATATATAGAAGTAGAAATAATAGTATACCATTTATTCATGTAATCAAAGATCTACCAATGCAGATATACCATGGGAATTAAAAATTTATGAACCACTAGTTTTAAAAAAATTATACAATGATAGTTTAAAAAATTGATCAACCCTTAGTTTAAAAAAATGATCCACCATTGGTTAAAAAGTGATCCACCATTTGTTTAAAAAATGATCCACCATTACATAAAAAAATTATCCACCATTATTTATAAAAAATTGATCCACCATCAGTTAAAATAATTATCCAACATTGGTTAGAAAATGATCCACTGTTACTTATAAAATGATCCATTATTGGGTTTATTTTTATCTATCATTGAAGGAATTAATTCAACTACCATGACTTTTTTAGATGAAAAATTAGCTACAATTGAAACAAAATTGATTTAATATTAACAAAATAGCTACCACTGAAATAAAAAAAAATCTACAGTTGAAAGATGAAAAATGTGCTACTGTTGAATGTTAAAAAATGATCTACCCTTGGGTTATAATTTTGATCTACCATTTTGTTATAAAGATATTACATAGGAGTATATGATTAAAATCATACTGGAATATAAAGAGTAGATCCACCCTTTATGTAAAATAATCATCTACCATTGGGGGAAATATGAGTTCCACCATTGGGTTATAGAAACATTCATCGGTGGCATAATGAAATATCCACCATTGGATAAAATAAAATTGTCATGTTGCTATGAAAGTAGGATGAATCTCAGAGGTGATGTTGAGGGGAAGAATGTCTCAAAGGAGTAATTATTGAAATAAGGAGAATCTAGATTTAGGTTCTTCTATGGAGGAAATGACATGGAGGATGATGATCATGAATAATGATTCATCATTTCATGAAAAAAATGTCACAAATATGTTGGTGACTTTTTATGTAATCTAAATGATTGAATTAGAAGAAGAACCAAAACATATAATTGAACATAATTTCAAAAAATTTAAAAGTAATACTGAATATATTCAATCTGATGAGTATAGAAGGAATCTCATAAAAAATAGTGAAAACATTATTTAAACACTCTAAAAAACAATTTATTAATTCAGGATATTTTTTAAGGAACCTAAATGAATTTTTTTGAAATTCATGTGGTTGAACGAAATATATAAAAATTATTTTATTTCTAACATAACAAACCCCAAGTCATTCTGATTTTAATTGAATTTCATATCAAAGAAACAGAAAAAAATTGAATTCTGGAAAATCCAAAATTCTGCAACTCTTGCATGATATATGGACATTCAGATAACCAATTTAATAATAAAATTACAATTAAATTAATTATAAATAAATGTATATAAATTAATGTTTCCTTCAAATGGAATTAGTTTCTTAGGAATTTGATCAGAATATCATAGGTTATAATTGAATAACAAAAGAAAACTATAAATTGTTTTAAATGGAAAATATTTCTTGAAAAAAATAAAATGGATCACATTCAGCTCAAAATAAGAACATGATAGGGATATAATTATAATTCATCATAGTTTAATAAAATATATATAGAATTTTTATATTTCATTTGAAATTGTTATTATAAAAACCTATTCACTACAACTCACGTTATAATAAAAATATAGAGAGGTAATAAAAATAGTTTTTCACATAAAATAATAAAAGGGATTATGATTATAAAAAACATAAAATAAAATTTGATAAAATAAAAAAAATTCATCAATATGCACAATAAATTATTATTATATACACCACATAAAATAAATAGTTGGTGGATATGGAATGTGTCTCACAGAAGTTAAAAAAGAGATTGAAATCACTTACCTTATGTATTGACTTATGTTGTACAAGTTAAAAAATCATGTTTAAAAAATATATGTTTATTATAAATCAATTATAGAACAATAAGTATATATTTCATACTATATATTATTTTCTTATGAACTTTATTTACCCATTTATTATCAATTACCTATTAAAGTTATGTTTCGGGTAATAAATTCTTTTTTCATGTATATTTTAATTTGTTATTTTTGATCTATTTCTTTGGTCATAGTTCCATATTATACACAATATTAATGATTATTTAAATATAATTAATATTAATTATATATATTTTATAGTGACCCATAATATTTTGATATAGAAAATAAAATACATGATTCATGGAGATGGTAAGTCATACGTACGCATGAATGTTGTTTCCATATTCTCAATGAAATGAAAGAAAAAATGGTAAGTGATATATTACCAATAAAATATTATTTTATTTCATATATATCTTATATTTTTATTTAAACATATAATTTTTACCTTCCATTTAAAATGTATATTAAAACGGAACTCCATGTTGTACACATGACCGGTTTTATTGTGTCCACGTGGAATGGAAAGTAAGAAGGTACATGAGTTATCATAACTCTATAAGTATAATTATATTACTAATATCTTATTTATTAATTTAATTTTACCTTATTTCCATCCATATAAAACAAATATGATAAACACGTCACATTGGTCTGTGAGGTAGCAGTTTTCCGTATACATGACGACGTTATTATTTTCCAAAATGTTAGAAGAAACGAATGTAGATATTTTAATTTTATTCAAAAGATATAATAATATCATAAATAAAATTTAGAAAAAATCAATCCATAATTACATCAATACATGAGAAGTTGTTTTGGAAAATGAATAACATCAGTTCATGAGGCGATTGCCCACCGTACAGACAAATGATGATTTCGCAACCCATTTTTGGGAAGTGGATATGGTTATATGTAAATACCCTAAAAATAATATCTAAGTATATTTAAGATAATTATGTTATTAAATCATTTAATTTAATAGTAACTAAATGTTTTTTAGGAATAAATAAAATAAAATTCTTGGTTATGGACGTTATCCCTTCTTTGGATAACTTCTTTGGGTTTTCCCTAAAGAGCTTCATAGATTAGATTTATAAAAAAATGAACTATAGGATGTTAGGATGGAAATATGATTTTTATTTTGAAAGTATTTTGTCTAAACCAAAAGGTTTTTTGAAGTTTGAAGAGTAGAGGAGAGGGGTGGCCATTTATAAGTGAGGTTGAAGGGAGACGTGTAATTTTTTGAAAGAAAAAAGTGTACCCACAGTTTTTGAAATAAAGAAGGCTCCAAAAGATTCCATTATGTATCCTAGAAGATATAAGGTCTAAATAAGTCCATAAAATGGGATTATGACATTTTTGGGTCATTTTACCCTTATCATTTTAGTTTAACCCCCCGATAAACTCATTTTTACAATAAACAACGTAAATAATATTTATTATTTCTTCTATTCATTATGATCAAAAAAAAATGTTGACCTTATTAGAAAATATAAATTATTTTTATTCTAAATATTCAATCCATTTTTATAATTTTTTTTATAAATAATTTAAATTAAATTCAGTTTTTATTAAAACTAATTATTTTTTACTATTCACTAGAAATTAAATCTTTTCAGAAAAATACCAAAATTCTCCCTAAGAAAATTTTGACATACTGATTTAAAAAATGAAGATTATTTTACCAAATAAATTCTCTTAAAGCATAAAAAATTAATTTTAATATTTCCCCAAAGAATAAATTAAAATCAACTTTTTTGAGAAAATTGTATTTTAGAGACATATAATGATGTTATCGATAATTAAGTATATTTTTATCAATATTTTTTGTTTATTTAAACCCATTATATATAATATTTAAAAATTAGTTATTACTATTCATTTCTCTATGTTTAATGGATTGTTTATAATTTTTTCTATTAAATAATAATATTAATAATGTTTCATGGTTTCTTAAAACTTTGTTTTTCAAGTAAGGAAAGCTAAACTCCTTGTTTCATGTAATGAAAGATATCATAGAAATCTAATTTGTTCGGAAAAAAATCATAAAACCTCATGGTGTTATAATTTTTAAACCATACTCATAGATTGTTAATTCCAACCATCCATTGGTTATTATTATTCCACATTACCATCATCAACACCCATCCCATGATTTCATTATAAATTTATCTACCATTACATAATCCATGTACTCTAGGGCTCACCATAATATACCATGAGGTGATGAAATCAAAGTTCATAAACAAACTGTGGAAGGTATTCAGAAATAAAAAATAACAACCACCTGGAAAATCTTCTATAAAAAGCACACATCACAAAAGACAATAAATCCCATCTCTCAAGTCATACTCATCAACCAACCAAATAATAAGAAACACAAAAAAAATTGGAAAATAGAAAATCCCTAATCTCAACTCATACCATGAATCCCAATATCAACCCCCTATCAATGATAGGAAACAATAAATACTAGCTATCATCTTGTTTGATCCAAACCTTTTATAACCAAACCCACACATAAAATCAAAGTAAGGTTCTACCATCATCAGTAGACATATAATAAGATAATAATTATTTTAATATGTAAGAAAAATGGGAAACTAAGGCCATAAATCCATGTTAAAAAAGACTTAATAAAACAATAATGGGCTCACTTAACCCCAAACATTTATCTCTAATGAAAATCTTTTTATTACCTTATTAAATTAACTAATTCATTATGCATATGTTTAAATAATAATAAATTTATCCTAAGTCACTATTAGTAGATAATAATCAAACATAAACATTCTTCAAGAAATTATATTATATTCAATAATTTTCAAGGAAGAGAAATAATAAAATAATGAATATTCATTCATTAATAACATCATAATTATAGATTTATTTTGTTTATCTAATTTTAATAACATAAATAATTCTACAAAATGACAATATCAACCAAAATATATAGCATTCTATATAGAAGATATCAAGATGTATCATCAACAAATAACTAACACATGCAATCAAAAAATATCTTCCTATTAATTCATGATTCTAGTTATTATCTTCATTTAATATGATTCCACTATTTTAATAAATTAATAAAATCATAATAATTTCTTATCAACACATAAAAAAAAGAAAAATTAAGTAATGCATTAATTCAACAAAATCATTCATCATTATCTTGACATGAATGGAATACAAAATTAAATTATTTGATCACATATCCAATGATAAACCAATGAATCCTATGAATAGTATCCCAGAACTAAGTATCCATAAATAACTATATAAAATCCAATGAACACCAAATATAAAAATAGTTTTGATAAGGAAAAAATGGGAGAGATAATCACTAATAAAGAAGTGAAAAAACTCACCATATATCACCAATGGAATGATCTCTCAGATTTGGGGGGCTAAAATATAGTAATGTGGAATGAAAGTTATTTAAAATAGTACCTTAGGTCACCTATGGGTCATAGGAGAAAGTAAAAAATAAGATAAATTTGATGGAGGCTATGTATTTATATTGGATCTAACATAACAAAACCATTGTGTAACCCCCTATACCACACAGAAACCTCTAGTATTTTCACCAAAACTAGGGTTTAACAATGGAGACCAAGCCACAGGGGACCCCAGTCCAACAACCCACTAAAAGCCATATCACAATTTATATAATATTTCACCTATATATATCAAATATTTGTTATAGATGTGGTACAACCAATGGACCACACCGCAACTACCCCCAATTCAACAGAGTTCCCAAAACTAGATCCATTGGGACTCCATGATGAAATATAATCCATACACCATTTCCAACCATCATAAGGAAGAGACAAGAGCCCAACCTCAACCACTAGTCATATCTCATCTATACATTGTAGCTACCTCCATGTCAATAGAGACACCAAAACCACTATCTCGAACCTCTACACTGCAAGAACCATGGTTGGACCACAAGGTCCACCTCCGAACTACATCACATCATAATCTAAATAATCATGTCATGATCTTTCCTTCTAGCTAAAAACGTTGCTCAAAACCAATTATACCCCTCTATACTCCTCTCGGATTCCTCCAACCACAAAAAACACCATGGAAGTGAATGTAAAAAATCTTATCTCTTACATTAGATAACACTCAAAAATTTTAATCCTATAAAATTTGAAAAAAAATAATGAAGGAAATAAATGGAAAAACAAAATCCCACAAGATACCTCTCCAGCATCTCTCTATACTATGAATACATTGTACGCATCAAAGGGGCAAGGATAATAAACATGGAACATAATCTATCTCAAAAATTAGAAACTTAAAACAATGATTATTGATAGAAATAAAACATTGAACAACTAAGGAAACTTAGAAAGCATATAAAATCATAGGAAATTAATTAAGGGAATATAACAACTATGCAACACCTTCTCCTAACAGTGCAGAATCTTAACAAGACTCTCCATGAAGGTTTTAGCATCTTAGACTCCTATCTCTCCTCATTCAATATCATGGTAATAATTATGAAGGTACCTAAAATGATTAAACAAATAAAAAAAATTCATAAATCCATCTCATGTATGGGAGAAGTACTATGAGATACACAATTACTCTAATATGTCTCAAAACCTCAAAATGTATAACAAATTATAGATAAATATTAATTCAATGATTGAATATTTACTACCCATGATGATTATATACCTTTAAGAACACATGATGTCTGATTTCAAACTCTAGAGGCCTCCTCCTATGACCATTATAAGACTTACCATGATCTTTTGGTACCTTTATTCAATCACCGATCAAATTTTCCTTCTAGATCATGATTTTCACAAACTCCATCCTGAGAATAATTTACTCTTTATCCTTTGTCTAGAAAAACAAAAATTGACAATTTCATCCATAGAATACTTAAAATAGAGTCATATAAATGGTTGAGTGATAAGAATTATTAAAAGAAAGCTTCGCGAAGGGTATATTCTTCACCCACAAACCTCAAAAATCCATAATACATGAGCAAAAAATACCATATTATGTATGGATAGTGCACTATGTCTTCTCATTATTCAGAGGATTAAAATATGTGTTAATAAATAAATGAGAGCTAATGGAATTATAGAGACCTCCCGAAGACCTATATTTAAAGTGAGGTTCACAATCAGAGATGATAGTCCTTAAAACCCCATAAAGCCTCACCACCTCCTTTGGATACTACCCCAAAACAATGTCCACTGATCTCTAATCCTTAGTCACTATTATGTGACATTACATTATCCAATGTTCCATGGTCTCACATATAAAATTACAACCACCCTGAGTACAAGGAAAACTGGTTGCGAAGACCATAGATATTTCCTTCCAATTCTACTAGGGAACATAAAGTGTCCAAAGAAACCCAACAGGAAGACATTGCACAATTTTTACCCTCTAGAAAAAAACACTAAGAGATGAAATCAATAATAGATCTATTCATGACAAACCACATAAACTAAACACACAAGTAAAGATACACCTTAGTCACACCAAGATGTACCAGCAAGGCTGAACTATAGAACTCTTGAAGAACCAAATCATTCATAGATGACATAATTAAGAGACTATACTAAAACAACACCAAAACTTGATCATCCTCAGACCATCCCTCAAAAGTATCACCACAAAAAACAAATATCATATGTCCTACATCTCAAAATCCTCTGACTGGGACTCTTCTGGCTACAGAACCAAATATGAATACGTTGTAACCTAATAATGATACCATATACCATCTATAGCTACCATATCTAGGTTCATCGCAAACAACTCCTCCTTCGCCCTCTAAGAGTCTCCAGACTCACAAAAAATTACACCACACAAAATCCTACTCAAACAATAATCCACCATATTCCCTTTACCAAGTGTAATGGAAACCAAAAAGTATTAATCCTAAAAAAATTCCATAAACAATCATTTCTAAAAATTAAAATTGCACTGGGAGAATATATGCCTTAAACTCTTGTGATCTATAACGAAAACAAGGAACTCACCAATGAGGTGATTTTTTAATAACTTTGAACAAAACATAAATTAATAAAGATAAATATCTTGGGTAGTGTAGTTATATTAATGAGACCATAAATACCATTCCCCATAAGAGATAATTTTATTATGTTTCATTATAACACAAACCTATACAAGAATAAAATAATTACACAAAACTGGAAATATAACACCCTCCTTTAAAAGATGAAGAGCATGATAATTGACTAAATTCTACTTTAAATGCAAGAAAGTATCCTAGAACTAGTCATTCCACACAAATTTTATATATTATCTAGTCATATCTATCATTGGAGTTAAAATATGAGATAATATAGGTAAAAAAATTTAAGAGCATGTAAGTCCAAGGAAACTTCACACTGCCACAACATTATATGGTCTAAATGAGAAACAAATGCCTCAATAATTGAAGGATAAAAGGATACCCAACCCTAGGATATAATATATACCATTAAATGGACCTCATGGACCCAAAACTCACAATTCAATATCTTCCTGAATAACTATTGATGATGATCAACTCCCAAAATATTTTTCACATACTCTAAATTCTCCTCATATGACTCATAGAATATAAGGATATCATTAACAAACACCACAAAAAATTGATCCAAAAAGTCATAGATCACATATCTCATCAGTACCATGAACATCATTATCATGTTCATCACACTAAATGAAATCATAATGAACTCATAATTTCCATAACTACATCTGAAATAAGCATTCATAATATCTTCATACATCACTTGAATCGAATAATATATTAATAATAAATTGATATTTTAGAGCCATATAGTACCCTTATATTTATTGAATAGATAATTAATTCATGGGAGAGTATAGTTATTCTTAATTATTACCTAATTCAAGTGATGATAATTCATAAAAAACATCAAATATATATTCAAAAATATTAGTGGAGAACTCTGAGGTGACACACTATGTAATATAATACCTCACAACAAAAATCATCACTATTACTATAAATCACTCACAACTCAAAATTTTCCATATCATATGGGTACATTTATATTAGAGTGACACACGAATATAACTCTATCCCAAAATCAATCATAGGTCCAGGGGGTAGTGTTACAACCTCTTAAAAAAATTCATCAAGGAACTCATGAAAGACCCTAGAAAGCACCACCAACTAATCCTATGAAGAACTAAAAATAATCGTGTCCATAATGGAATACAAGGACCTAACATGAATCTATCTCAAATAAGTGTTCCACTATCCAAAAAACATAATATGTGATCTATTAGCATCATAGAGTACAATGCACCTCAAAAATATATATAATAGCCTGTACTGAACAGAAACATTCCATGAAGTGAATGATGTTTTATTATTGAATCTATAAACACAAGAAATTTTCCCAAAAGTGATGATACCCTATAATAATCTCATAATTTCTACACATAGAACAAAAACTAACTCTTCTATCAATTTTCATAGTAAATGCTAAGGTAACTAGATTTCTCTCTATACCAATTCCAAAAGTTTGGATAAAGTTGGGTGAAAAAGTTGTTTAAAGCTGTAACGCCCCAACCCTAGTTACCCAGAGTCGGTTCATTATTACATAACATTGGAATGATCACAAGAAAGATCAAATCTCGAAAGACCGATTGGTTTAGTAGCCTTGGAAACACTAGTTATATTCATAAGTTTTACATTACATAATAAAGTGAAAAACTACTACGACAACATAATGTCTCCATAGTCCACACTATTATCCCCTCATAATATCCTATAGGTCATTCATAACTTACTTCTTCACATCCTGGGAAAAATAAAACATAGAAAAGGGGTGAGCTCAAATTTCCAGTAAGGATAACAATATAGCGGAACATTCAAAAATAAGCATAAACATTTAAGGCAATGCATTACTAAAACAAAAGCCTTTTAAACTTGAACTTCAACATAGTATGGAAAAAGTAAAATGAAATAATTACATTTACTTATTCACATGGATATTCTACTAATCGAATAATCACATGCAATATCAATAACCACTTTCATAATGTCGGAATGCATAATGCTGAACTTTAATTTCTTTGTCAAGGCCTCATCCCAATACCCAGGGGCTAACTGTAACCGGAACCCAACCCGGAGTGCCTCTAATAACCGGACACCAACCCGGAGTGCCTCTAATAACTAGAGACCAAACCAGAGTTCCTCTAAAAACCGGAGACTAAACCGGAGGGCTTACTTTTACCGGTCCCCAACCCGGAACATACTTGTCTAACACATTCATCTGAATGAAAGGTTGAAATATAACATAAACATTCGGATTACAAATAAATTATGAAATGTCAATACTCTAAACAAAAACCATGAGTGACATAAGAATAACTTATCCACAGTCAAAAATATCACAAAACCTTCAATAAATTATGGATGTTTTGTATCATAATAAATCAACTTCAAATAAGCTTAAAATCCATCAAAGGATGTTGACATAGATGAAATAAAGACTATTTTAGAAAAATATATCTTTCTATTTTGAAATCATTTAAGAGTCTTATATTTATGAAATAAAACATTTTTTTTGAAAATATTCTTATTATCTTGTAAGGGAAGCTTTGACAATTTTATAACGGCGGAAATTAGCCACACCCGCCGTATAAGTTAAAAAAACATTCTTACCTTAATTTTTTCGAAAAGGTTAAAAAGCACCTTCTTTGGAAAACGACGGAAAAATTCCTTTATAAACCTCTTATAAAAAGTCAAACAAGGGTATAAATTACTTTAACCCATATTCTATTAAATAGTAAAAATGTTTTGAAATTCATTTTTAAGAAACATGGATGTGGATGATAAAGAGATCCCAGTAGATTATTACGTATAAACAACCTCAGATAATGAAGAGATTGCGAAATAACCCTTAACAATTTGGTAAATTATGAAACATACAACCCATGAAATAGGTATCATACAATGAATATATAAATACACATAAATTAGAGTGTATTACACAAAGAATATAATTATGGGCAGTACATACACCACACAAAAGGTGATGGTGGCAATATGGCATGAATCTCACGGGAATAAGGAGTGAGATGAAAACCCCTTACCTTGTACTTTTCCTTGGTTGGGGTAGGTTAACCTCTTGTATAATGGTGAAATAATTGTTATTAAATTATACAAGAATCATATACATTAATATGATATCATATATGATCTTTTAATATTGATTTGATAATAATATCTTAGTATTATCATTGTTTCGGGTGTTAACTTACTTGTTTTCTTTTATATGTTTTGTTACATAAGCCATTTTTTGTAATGGATAGGTTGTATATTATTCATATCCATAATGATATAAAGTCCTTAAACATCATTTTTAAATCATCAAATGATAATTATACTTGAATGGATACGATGGAGAATGAATCTCATCGCGTTCGTGGAGACGGTAGTCTGTACGTACGCACGAGCGACAATATCATTATTTTGAAATAATATATAAATGGTTGTTATATCATATATAAAGAATAATTAACATGTTATATTTATTATTTAAATGAGTTACATATCATTATTATACCCATCCAAATAATAATATATTGAATAACAATCACACCACGACGTGGAGACGGTAAGCCGTACGTACGCACGTATGGTGACATGTTATTCAAAGGGTGGATAAAATACTGAATATGGTTGTACCATATTTATAATAACATCACAGTATATATATGATACTAGAGTTATTATTTTATAATGGTAATAACAAAGGAAGAAGAAGTGGAAGAAGAAAGGAACTTGGAAAAGGGTGGTGAAATCAGTACCTCTTCTTCGGGTTCTTCCTTTTGATTTGATCAAAAGGGCTCCTTAGGTTGGCTTTATGATCAAAATAAAACCTCTAGGTTGTAGTGAGGGAAGTTGGGAGAGTATTTGGGAAGAGGTTTTCTGAACCAAAAGGTTTTGAAGGTGTGAAGAAATGAGAAGGAGGGGTGCCCTTTTATAAGAGGGGTGAGGGGCACCTTTGGAAAAGCTAGAAATATTAGTTTATAATAAATTCATATTAGGTTTCTAATGGCTCCAAAGTTGATTATTTAAATGTTAAGGTGGGGATGGGTCGAAAACATCTCAACCAATAGAATTTATACAGGTTTGGGTACTTATATTAACCTTATCTTTAAGTATTAACTCTAAGTTAATTAGTTTCACTTTTACAATGTCTCTTTGTATTTTTATACAATATGGTTAATAAACATACTATATACATCCAAGAGACCCCCAAGTGGTCCATTAATGATGCACCTATCATGATATAAGTCTCTTGGCCGAACCGTAGATTTTTATGAATTTAATATCAATTAATAATATAATATTTGTTTTAAGAACTCTTTTATGTCAATTTTGACACTATTCAATAGTTGATTTTTGTGAAACTCATAACAGATTGATTACTTCGAAAAAAGTCAATTAAATAAATACTAATATATCATAGTATCCTATAAAATTAGTTTAATTCATTAAAAGTTTCATATTATATTTATTTGGGTATTTATAATATCAATTATTTTGATTTTTCACTATTATAGTAATTACTGCATCATCATTGTGTCATACATAAATTAAATTATTTAATGTCTAAAAATTATAAATAAAATATCATTATGTATGAAATATTTTTATCTTTCTAATGAATATTTATAATCTAAAATCCAACATATATAACACTATTTAAAAATTGTTTTTCTAAAAGATATATGCTTGTGTCATTTTTGTATTCATTTTAACTTAATTAAAATAAAGTGTCCCTATCACCTACAAGTGGCACCATGGGGTCCCAAAATCGACCCAAATATGCCTATGTCCGAACATGTATCAACCAATAAGGATAGAACACGTTTTAGGGTAATTTAGTATTATTATAATATTATTTTTTAACCCTTATTTACCGGATTTACCCTTAACCATGGTAAATAAAATATTTACCGCAGTAATTATTCAAAATGTCTAAAAATAAAAGTTACCTATTTACACAATTTGAACATCCTGATTCCAAATATGGAATCCATTTTTCTAAATTCAAAACACAGAAGTGGCAGAAATTAATTTAAAATTAATTCCCGTTGTCAAAACAAAAAGCGTGTTTTTAAGAGATAATAACTATCAAAAGATTGACACTTGTTTATGTTCGGTTTCATTGTAAAATTATGTCCAATGACCAAAATTATATTAAATGGTAAAAATATATTCTAAATATACTTTAAAACCACTCAAATTCATAATTTATCACTATTAATTATTTGATTAAAAAAGTTGTTTTTAATTAAAATTTAGTAATTTTCACTATTCATCAAAATATGAAAGTTATTCGAAAAGTACCAAAATTTCACCTTAGGCTAAATTCGATATTCCGAATCCAAAAATGAAGTCCATTTTGAAATATAAAATATATATAATTTCAAAAATTAGGTATTACTATTCATAACAACTAGTTTGATTGGTTGTGGTGTGTGTTAAAACTCAAAGTTGCGTACAACACACGCTACTGTATTATTCAAAGAAAGCGACCGTGGAAGCTTGGGATGTTTCATTTTAAATTTTTGATGTCCCCATTTAGTCAAAAAGTTTAAAATATTGTATTTAAAAAGGGTTCACTATTAAAAGTTGATAAAAGTGCAATACTGAAAATGAATTTTTTCTTGCATTATGTCTAAGATACTCATAATATGGATTCTAAAATTATAAGGATTATATAAAGTTTAAAATTTAGTTAATACTATTCATAATCTCTTTTGAATGGATTTTTGGTAAGTCATGGTGAAATTGAACTCGGTGTTGTGTGTAGTGCAAGTTATTGAATTATTTTGAAGAAATAACACACTATGAATTCTTGGGGTGTTACAAAAGCTATTTAAAAAAACAAGGAATACATCCAAATAGAATATAATCAGATAATACCTCACAATATGTTTGGATCGCCTCTTGATTGAAATGTTAAGGCATTTATATAACCATGGCCTACTCCAAAACTCATATGGCCCTGATAGTGACCACCTCCATGATCATGTTTCACTTGTTATCCCTAAAGAGGAGAGGAATCATAAGGCTATCATATACCTTCCCCATACCCCCTTTGTTGATCATTGTGAATAGAACCCTACAGTTGTTGTGACGATGATGGATACTACTGTAATGGATGAGTCTATAGTGGAAAACTAGATCATTGTGGAAAACCAAGGATTTTATGGAACTTAATATTTTAATGATCGTGACCTTGGGAAAGAACCCCATGCTTGATCTTATATAAAGGGTTTGAGACCTTCCACCCCTAATAAAATTGGATGAAGCGGGCTGGAACAGACTCCCTACTATCAGATCCTTCTGTTGACCAAGAAACTGAGACATTCTAGTGGAAAATATATTCCATGGTGAGTCTTGGAGAAATCACTCCCATGATGATTTGGTCTTATAGAGATATAGCCTTTAACATAATAACATCCAACAATTCCCATTTCTCTATTAGATCACTGATCTAACAGAAAGAAATTCCCAACTCCTCCATTCAATCATCAATCTCCTAACCCATAATGGATCTATCATACTTTTGAATACTCTATTATTGAAACTCTTGGAGTGTCATCATCCATGAATCATAATTTTTAACCTTCACCTTCTGAAAATTTTCTGAAACATCTTGATAAAAATCCAAAGCACATACTTTACAATGAAATCAACCTATATCTATTCTATGAAAATAATAATGGTTAGGGACCCATAAACATGAAATATTGAATGTTTAGGATTAATTAATTAGTTAAAATTAAATATATTTCTCATTTTACAACCAATCCTTACATAGGTATTTAAAAACATGATGCATGATCCTTTCCTAGGAATCTACCCTATAAGAAGCATCATTTCTCTTAACATATTCAGCAAGCATGAAGGTCCTTACATTAAATTGTTATAGGGGATAAATATTGATGTCCCAGGTGATCTTCCATATTTACATCACATACATAGTATAGTATATATTGTTTCTCTACCAACACAATAATTCCCCCACTAGTTCTTATCTCTGAACCCCACCATATCACACAACTATAAGATATGATACCACTTTGTAATGACCCCCTTCCATGGGTACCCCTTCTAGGAAAGTACTGAATAGAGGGAGTAACACCTAAATCCTACCTTGAATAATTCATGGGTTGGAAACTAGAATGGATGGTAAATAATGAATTCAAATGGGATGAATGTATAAGGTCTAAATTTAAGTAATAAGAGATAATATGGGATCAACCAATCACCAATATTTCATAGATAATAGAGAACCCATAACTATAAATTGATGTACTCTTATGCGATGTGAAAATAATTGCAAATATAAAATATAATCCTAGGAAGAAACCAATAAACACTAAAAAATGTTGAAAACATCTGAAGCTCATAATATACAGCTTGATCTCCCTCCTATAGGCTTCCAAAATAATGTATATATATATATGTGTGTGTGTGTGTGTGTGTGTGTGTCTAGGGTAATAATATGTGAATACACAATATAATCCTCCCACGAAACTCTCGTGAAAATGGGAATGAATAATATTAAAGAATATATAACAATCAAATGAAACCAACTTATTACATAACCAGGTAAAACTATAACTCGTCCTTATTATGGGTCACTCACTAAGTTATGAATACAAGTAAGAATATCAACACAAAAACATATGTGTAAGAAATATTCCTTGTATCCACTTTCCCACTAGTTTGTCTCTATCAAACCCAAATGCCAAACGTCATGTGCTATAATCACTTCCTCATATTGAGTCATCTATGATGTGAGTTAGACCACATCCCAACCAACCCCAGTCCCACACAAGACCCAACATCTCATGCTAAAATAATTCCATATATCTATCCCATATTTATTCATGTATATATTTTCATAATCCACTACAGCTGATGTATCATTTAGTATAACACAACCCACTACATCCCCTGTAGATACACCTTTGATAAACCATATTCCCCAACGATGAATATAATTATGTGTTATAACCTTAAGCTAACATGGTTCTCACGTGTAGTATAATAATATTGAGATTCATTACATCTTATTTAGACACACTCCTTATAACTTAATCCATTATATCTTGAACACACCTACATGTCATGCAATGATTATGAGAGATCATAGAAGAATTGGAATTCAACCATTCATTCCCTCGCTAACCTGAATGTTTTGAAAAATAACTTTACCTAAAACATTTGGTTGTTAGTTTTTCGACTAAATCGTGTGGTGTAGCATATAAAATTAGAAAATATAATGGTAAATTTAGTACAAAACCAATGGGAAACTACATACCCTTAGACTCAACTATATTTATCCTCACATATTACCCTTTACTACCACCACTAAGGCCAATGAAACAAGATCTGATACACGCACACAAGCATCAAGATTCGATATCTTTATCATTATTCACAAGAAATTAGAAATTACAATTTATTAATTGTTAAAACCATTACAAATTCATTTTTAATAAATCATTTTATCACAAGATGGTGTATTTATAATTCTCATTTCAAATTCCAGATTTCCATCCTATACTCATAGATCATTATTTTCAACCATATGATGATTTTTGGTAGTCAAAATTTACATAATCAAACCGAATACCATGAGTTCATAATTAATTCATTTACCATTCCTTAATCCATGAAATATTATAATCACTATAGCTACCGTGAAACGATTCACTCAAATTGTATAAGTCAACTATATCAGCCAATTAAAATCAATAATAACAATAACACTACATATCAAACATCAAAAGAACGCATCAAGAAATATATTAAATCATAGATCTCATCCTGTTCCCCTAAACCAACCCAATAATAAAAAACATAACAGGCCAGAAAATTAGATATCTTAGATCTCAACTTGCACCATTTACCCCAACATCAACCTCATCTTAACAATAAGAAATAGAAAATTCTAGATCTCAACATGTGTCAACACCCTTTTTTCTAAAAAAACCCCACCCAAAAAATCATAGAAAGTTTATACAATACTGTAGAAAACATATAGGAAAATAATATGTATTTTTAACTTAGAATATCAATGGTTAGAAAAGTCCATAAATTGAAGGCATAAAATCATTAAGAAAACAAGATCAAGCTCACTCATCCCCAAACATTTATCTCCATATAAATACTTTTTATTACAATCATTAATTAATCAGTTTAGTATAAATACTTTTTAGAAACAAGTGACCAATAATCAACAAATAATGATAGATAACAATCAAATATACACATTATTTGGGCAATTATTTCATATTCAACAATTTTCAAGGAAGATAAATAATAAAATTATGATGTTTATTTCATTAATCACTTCATAATTACATATTTATGTTGTTTATATAATTTGATGAACATAGATCATTCTAAAAACAAAAATATCAAACAAAATAGCATGCCATCTATAAAATTTTAAGAGGCATCATCCACAAAGCATCCAGACATGCGATCAAAACATCCCTTTCAATTAAGGGTGAGAAAATTACACAATGTGTCCCTAAGGGACATATATATGTATGATCATATAACCCTATTTACCATGTATCTTTAAAGGAATTACTTCCAATAATGATATATATATATATCATCATATAATCATGTTAAAAATTAATCACTTTGAGGATTCCTCCCTGAAGATAGCCTATAGGTTACTGATTCATGATCATGATCTATGATATCTTGAGTAATACGACCTCAGTTTAGAGTCCATATCATGTGGTGATTCCTCTTGGTGGGAATAGATAATCACCCATACCTATCGAGTAGTAGATTTTACCAGTAGTGCAGGCGAATGATTCGTGTAGTCTTAGTGTGCTACATGAGTTTTAGTGTTAGAGACTGATAAGGTTTTGTGGAGAGTCAGATCCCCATGTATTATAGGATTGTCTCGAGTCAGTGATATGGTTCTTCTGGTTCATGCATACACTAACTAATAAGATACTTTCACTGGAAGCTGGTCTATTCTAGGGAACAACAAGGAGCTGGTAGATTCTACTCACATAGACCCACAATGAGGGAACACTCTCATGGTCCAAGTTCCAATTATTGTTTCATGAGGAGTATTACCCTAATTATTTTTCTAAGCTTCTAATTAGATTCTTCTTGAACTACAATATGGTAGTATGACATTTTCTATATATTTCATCAGGTTCACCAACCATAAAAGATAATCTCACGAAATGGAGTAGGATGGTTACTCTTGGATACTTAAGTTTGAGAAGGTTACTCCCATAGAAATATTTTACAGTGTTGTCCCCTTATGAATTTTCACCTATAATAGAGTGAAAAAGCATGATCTAGTGATGGAGATATTCCTATCATAGGGATTACCTGAAGATAGAGTTAGAAGTGGTAATCATGGGGATGATTTTTATACAGTAGTTAGAAGGTTCTATTTGTCATGGTATCAGCATATGAGACCTTATCATGGTAAGACTTAATCATGAAAACAAGTGGTGTAGGGTTTTCATAGAGGATTTGGTCATCCCATAGAGGGGTGATGCTATGCTGGTGATGGGAAAGGTCACATGAATTATGATTTTATGACCTATCAGGCTCAGTATTGTAAGGAGGAAAGACATGGACCACCACAATATAGGTAGATTAATGATCTAGGATCTACCAAGAATGAACCACTACTAAAAAACATGCCTTTAACTACACCAAAAATATTCATTATCAATGCTAGAGAAGCACTGATGATCGGAGTGAGATTAAAATCCCTCAGTTTTTTCCAGTTCTAGAAAATAAATGATAAAGATTTTATTTGTTAGTGCTTGTAAAAATTATGATAAAGGATCCAATTATCAGTTAATTTTGTAACACTAGTAAAGGGGAATATTTTAGTGTTTTGTAATAGAAAACGGTGGCACCAGAAACATCACCAAAAGGTAGAAAAATCAAGACACAATCTAGAATTTAAATGGAATAAAATTTACCACACAAATAAAATAAAAAACACTATATTATATACATTTCAAACATTGGTTTGTATAATTAACCTAGTAATTACAAATTATTACATCAATTCAAAAGAATAAATGTTCCATTATCATTTCCATCTAAACCTGAATCATGCTATTGTCGAAAAAATCACACATGCTTAAGAAAAAGAACACACCTGTACAAGAAAAAAATTCTAATTTTAGTAATAATATAATGAAATAAATTTAAAAAATTTAAAATTTTAAACTAAACTTTGATTCATACCAGGAACATTATCTATCAGATTGAGTTATGGTTGATTCTTTCACATCACACCATTTCTTGTTTGTCTTTAATAATTATATTTTTAAAAATTATATAAATTACATAAGATAAAAAATTATAATAAAATTAATTAGGTAATGTAATATATAATTATGAGAAAATATTCATGGCTTGTTTTCTATGTTTTGGCGAGATGATACGTGTTTTAAACTAAAATGAAACTTATATATTGAAAAAATGTAAATAGAGTCATACTCATTATACTATGGATCATATTGAGTGGGGATGATTCTTACACATCTCAAATGACTTATAGACAATTTTATTAATGTATTAAAATAATTGGGATGTGTCTTCTTGGTTTTAATTACATCAATTTTATTTTTTACTACAATATAATTTTAAACAAGAAATATGCACTATGAGACATAAAGGTCACGTCAAGTGTTGGTTGATGTGAGGATAATTCTTATACATAAAAAATGGATTATGAGTAATTATTATAAATTATCAAAAAATCCAAGAATGTTTTTCTTAGTTTTCATTGAGAGACAATTTTTGAATTGAAATTTCAATACAAAAATGATAACGAATAGTTTCTGTAATATCGATCACAAAATTTATTGGATTGAGGTGTTTATAATTACTAAATGCCACAAATTACATATGGATCTTTTCGTAAAGGATCAAAACAATCCGAATGTTTTTTCTTGGTTTTGAGTATGTTAATTGTCTTTTCTATTAATATTAATATCCTTTTTTAAAAAAAAATATGCACTTCGGGTCATACTAGTCACACCATGCATATAATTGAGGTGTAGTTTCTTATTACACATCCAAAATTACCTATGGATAATTTTCTTAAATTATAAAAACAATCATAATTCATTTTATGATTTTAGAGTATGTCAATTTTCTTTTTTAATAAAATTTCATTTTAAACATGAAATACACTCTTTGAGTCATACCGATCAAATCGTTTGTTTGTTTTATGTGAGGCTAACTCATACAAGTCACAAATTACAAAAGAATCATTTTACTAAATTATCTAGAAAATTTGAGTTCATTTTCTTGGTTTTTGGTTAGTGACCCTTTTGGAACTAAAATTTTAACTTTAATCTAATAATGGACACTTTTAGTCATACTGAACACATCGTGTATCATATTATGTTGAGGATGATTCATACACTTAAAAAATAAATTTTGGATTTTTTCCTAATATATCAAAACAATCAAAATGTTTTTTCTTGTTTTTGAGTTTATCATTTTTATTTTTTACTAAAACAAATATGAATTTTTTTAAAAAAAGAATCGCATGGAGTCATATTGGTTACAATATGAATTGGATTGAGGTGAGGATGATTCCAACACATCCCAAATTACTTGTGGATAATTTTCCAAAACTATAAAAAATGAATTTTTTTCTCAGTTTTGAGTATGTCACTTGTCTTTTCTAATAAAATGTAATTTTAGACATGAAACATGCACTTTCAGTTGTACTAGTCACATTATGTGTCAGTTTGATGTGATACTAATTCTTACAAATCAAAAAATAATTATAAATAATTTCACACAATTATCAAGTCAATTCATGCATGTTTTTTATGTTTTTAGTGAATGAATCTTTTTGAACTAAAATTTAAATTTTAAACTTATAAGAGACCCTTAGATTTATACCTGTCCATCGTGTATAATATTGAGTTGTGGCTATTTCCTAAAAGTACCAAATTAATTATGGATCATTTTACTAAATTATAAAAATAAGATAAATGTATTTTATATGTTTTGAGTATGTCAAGGGACTTTTTTACTAAAATTAATGTAAATTTTTAATAAAAAGATGTAATTGGAGTCATATCAGTCACACTATACATCAGATTGAGGTTTGGTTGATTAATAATTTTCTACAATAAATTATAGATCATTTTCTAAAGTATTGAAATAATACTAATGTGTTTCCTTGGTTTTGACTATGTCACTTGTCTTTTTTACTACATTGTTATTTTAAACTGAAAACTCACACATTGAGTCATACACATAACATTGTGTATTGGTATGATGTGAGACTAATTTATACATGTCCCAAATGACTTATAAATCATTTTCCTAAATTATCTTGATAATATGATCATGTTTTATTATTTTTCAATAAGTGACACTTTTTGAACTAAAATTCCAATTTTAAATTGATAACAGACACTTTGAGTCATACCAAACACATCATGTATCATATTGAGGTTATGATGATTCCTACACATTAAAAATGACTTATGGATCCTTTTACTAAATTATCAAAACAATATAAATGTTTTTTCTCGGTTTTGAGTATGTTAGTTGCCTTTTATACTGGAATTAATGTCAATTTAAAAAAAAAGACACAGTTGGATTCTTATCTGTCACATCGTGTGTAAGATTAAAGTGAATTTGATTCACACACATCAGAAATGAAATATGGATAATTTTACTAAAGTATCAAAACAATATGAACATGTTTTCTCAGTTTTGATAACAATACTTATATTTTTTTAAATGCCTTTTTAATATGAAAACATGAAATTTGAGTCATACCAGACACATCTTGTGATATTTTGATGTGATACTGATTCCTAATTATAGAAAATAAAATATAATTTATTTTCCTAAATTATAAAGGAAATCTAAGATCATTTTCTCAATCTTCCATGAGTGATACATTTTGAACTAAAATTTCAATTTTAAACTGATAACAACCACATTGAGACATATTAAGAACATTCTATATTCGATTAAGGTAAGGATAATTCCTACACATAGAAAATGTCTTATGTATAGTTTTTATAAAGTATGAAACAATATGAATGTTTTTCTCAGTTTTGAGTATGTCAGTTGTGTTTTTTACTAAAATTAATGTCAATATTAAATAAAAAAATCACTTGGATTCATACTAGTCACACTATGTGTCATATTGAGGTCCAGATGATTTTTACATGTTCCAAATGATTTATGTTTCATTATCCTAGAGTATCAAAATAATATGAACTACCAATGTTACCACACATTACATTTCCTTTCATTATCAAAATTTCAACAATGCATATTGAGTCTATGTTTTTAGTTGTAACATTAATTTCATTGTAGAAATCTATAAGAGTATAAAAATATCCTCTTCTCATTATATCACGAGATTTCACCAAAAAATCAAGGGGCATAGGATATTCCTCTACTCTTCTAGTTTTCAACAATAAGAAAAAAATTTAGACTAAGAATATCTACTCAATATACATTATTGGCAGCTCGACAAATAAAGGAAATGGAAAGTGTGGTAAAATTATCAAAAGGTAAAATTTAATCTCATTTGTGTATTTTTAAATTAATTTAATAGGATAATATGACTTCCTGGAGATCTATGTACAAAACTAAATAATTATTAGATATAAATGGTAAGAAAATTATCCTATAAATAGAAGATAAAATGATAAAAAATTAATTTAATAAGTAGTGGTAATTTACATTTATTTATGGTTGTATACGTTTTTGAACCATTTCCTTATTTTCATTATCTTAGTTGCATCCTCGAAGTCAAATATCTCATGATCATGACCAACATTTAACAAACCACCCCAACTTGACTAAAAGAATCCTCTTATGTAAAAAAATAATTCGTATGTGATTAATACTAAAAATAACTTCATAAAACATAAATATTAAACAATATACTATTTAAATAGACAATGATTTTATTATGAAAACATCAAGATTTATGTTGTGATTGAGAAGAGGCATCATTGTTTCTCTTCATACGAAGGAAGTGGAGGGAACATGAAAGAGTGTGATAAATGATAACACTACAGGGGTGAAAATCTATTGATGGATAAGTATTATGTGGTCATTTGGCTCATAAATGCATGAAATATGGACATAAATATTATAAAATAATAGAAAATTTCAAGAAATAATGAATTTTAAATGAACGATTCATTATATAATTTTTTGGTAAAATAGAGACTGTGTATCATAACATTAACTTTACATCTTCTAAGAGGGTTTCCATCATTATAGTCTTTTCTTCTATTGGACTAGTAAATTCATCATCTATAAAAGTCATTATATACATTATTAGTCAAATATATATAATTTATATTTTTTTAATTTAGTATAAAACATATAATATTTTGAGTAAAATCATAGTATATTAAAAGCATGTTTACCTTATCATGGAAATCTCTTTATTTTTTGAAGGTTTTATGTATTTTTGTCTTCCATAGATATTCCAAGTACCCTCATTGTGGTCCCCTATAACGTACAAGTCATTTTCTACATTAAGACCATCATGAACTGATTGAGATCTCCCAATGAAAGTGTCTCCAAGATTGAATTTTCATCCAATGAGAAAAAAATTAATTTCTTAGAGAACAATCGACCCATTATTGTTTTTTTTTGTTTAGAGACAAAAAATACTTTCAATTATTGAGATTCCATTATGAACAACACATATTTTTTCCATTCCATATTGAAATTCACCTTTATGAATTCAATTTCATCAAATATCACTACACTATAATTTTAAACCCATTTGCAATGAAAAATCAGCACTTGAAATGTTGTATAATCCAAATGATATATATTTTTAATAATTCCAAAATATGACTTATTTTCATAAATTTTATTTGTATCCTTTGAACTAGATATTTGAATATCTTCTACCACAAGCATAACTCCTCTATTTTTAATTATTCTACCATCATCGTCTTCTTTTTTATAAAACATATAGCCATCGATAACAAGACTTGTGTAAGATATAACATTTTCATTTGATCCCCTGTCTACACAAAAAATTCATTCAGCAATTGAATTTATATTTTCAGATAACTCCTTATAAATTTGATCTTTGAACCATCCTATAAACTTTTTATAAATTTTATTTGATATCGATCCATCAACCCTTTATGGATTCAAATAACAATGAATTTATTTGTGGAATTCAATGTAAGGATACAAATATTAACTATTATATAAAATGTAAAGTAGTTCTTGATCACACTCTATGAAGGTGATTATAAAAACATATATTCCAAAAATCCATTCACCTATAAGTAATCCACTGTAAATAGACTCTGGGAGACCAATCCTGTTGACATATGATAGAAAATCAATACAAAATTCAACAAATTATTCAACAACATATCATTTAAAAATAAAACCTTCCAACTGACATAAATTATTTACATACCCTTTCGAAGAAATCATATATCTTTCCATGGGGTACATCCACTTTAATGGAATAGACCATATAGTTGAACTTCTAAAACCAATTGAACCATCATGTAGACCATTATATCAAATATTGATGGTGGGAAGAACATATCTAATTCACATAATTTGAATTCATCCAATTTATTCATTATTGGAAGCTATTTTGGGTCTATATCATTACTATATAAGGATTTGAAAAACAAGGAGAGTCTAGTTAATCAATGATATACAATTTAATGTAGAATTCAATAAAAAGAAATATAAATCAAGTCTTACATAAAAACATGATAGTAATGTGATTTTAGTCCATATAACTTCAATTTATTCATTGATACAACATTTTTTATATTTTATAATTATGCCTATGAAACTTTTACACTATTATAGAAATATAATATTTTAAATTATTCTTGTCTAGATAGAGTGTAAATAGTTGGAGGAATAAAATTATACCATTTACCAGTCACCGGTGAAAACTCTTCCATTATCACCTTGATAATCATGGCCAACCTAATCTTTATTCCAACTTTCTTTTTTATAGGACCATTTAGTGTCATTACTATAACACAATCAAATACAATTTTTATACATGCATGACATCACAAAATTTTCAGACACACAAACAATTTTAATTAGTTAAATTAAGGAAAATTGATCTCTTATTATACCATGATTTCATAATGTTTTTAAAAAATCATTTACTAAAAAAATATTCAATATCTATTAATTTATCTATCAGTTGATCACGTGTTAGTGGAGATAGTGTTGTACACTGTTTGATATTCCCATCGAATTTTGGTATCCAAGATGGATATTTATTTCATCAAGGTGAAAATATATGATGTCCTAAAAAAATTATTTAAGGATTGTTTTATCAAAATCTATTGCATGAATTCTTCACAAATGGGACACCCAAACATTTCATTAATAATATAACCTGAAAAATATCCATAAGTGAGAAATTAATTTTCCATCCAATAAAACATGGGCCTAAATTTAAATACTTCACTTTTATGAGATTCAAAAAATTTAACACCTATATCCTACATCAATGTCAGATCTTCGATCATTGGATCCAAGTAGACATCAATATCATTATTGGGTTACTTTAGTCTAAATATAATCAGAGACAACATAATGTATTTTCACTTCATACATAACCACGGTGACAAGTTATAATTTACCAACATGAAGGGCCATGTATTTTCAGTACTACTCTATACAAAAAAAGGATTTATACGATATATATAATTTTTCTAAAGGTTGGGGTCGAAGCCTCATTTTTATTATTAAATCAAAGCAAAGACCTCTTTTTAACTGGGTAGAGGGAATCCCATTACATAGCCCAAAGGCCCAGTGGGCTTGTATCCCATTACATAGCCCGTAGGCCCAAATTCTAAGCCCAATTCACATTCTGTGAATAGTCACCTACTGCTAGAGTATCGTATAGTATCGTCGCTGCTACATTTCCCTACCGCCGCTACAGTACCCGCTGATGAACAGTGCCGCCACTGCTACAGTGCATCTACAGTAACCTGCGCCCCATGGGTTTTGAACCCCCATTTTTTCATGTATTATTACGGGGTGCTTTCCACTAAGCCAAACCCCAACTACTACCATATATATAACATGAGACAAAAGTTTCTCAAATCATTTCCAAATTCTGGATACTAATAACAAATTTTCTTTGACTAAGGATAATCTGTTGCGTGATGTTGGTTCCCATCTTTAATTCTTGTATATACATTCCTTGTTAATTTCCCAATGGTTTCTTGACATCCATATAGAATTTTAAGCTTTGTGATGACATGAATGTACCATAAAACTTTTTAATGGACTTGATTCATTTTTTTTGTATCAATATTTTCCACACATAGGTGATCTTATGAGTGATTCATGGTCTTTTCTAATCAATATGAACTCATTTGGAGAAGAATGTATTTTTTAGAGATCATTATAATTGAACATAAAATTAATTTAGTGTCATATGTTCAATATAGAATTTCATTTTTTTAGAACCATATCATTTAAGAGACCAAGTAGTTTTATAAAGCTGATATTGCTCCATCCATAGAAAGCTGTCAAATTATATAACAGCAATATAGCTAGAAAAGTTGCGTATTTAGTAAAACCAATGTGCAATGGTCTCTTTACACAACCATTTAACTTCTTAAACAACATTGGGAAATCATCAAGGTCATCATCAATTGTCACTATCATTTCATCCATGCAATATTTATTATCATTTATTCTATTATTCATATCAAATGATCCATAAATCATATTATCATCCCAATTGGGGTGCTTGTTTGGTTTTTCTATATGTTTAGTCTAATATTTATAGCTATTTCATATTCCATGACAAATAGGATGTTCTTACAACTCTTCCAGTCTAATTTTTCTTGAATAAAAAAACATATACCTGGAAAAGGGATTTCAGAAGGGTCTTATTCATTCTCTATTTTAAACTTCACAAACTCTTTAACTCCGACTTCATACACTTTTTCAAATGATTATAGTGAATCTAATTTTTATTCAAATTCATCCTGGTAGGTTCATAAAATAATCATTTTTTTATAATATATAAATAAATACATATAATATATTCATTATCAAAGTTGAATTTTATATATAATTACAGTATATGGAACCCAACATTTGTTTATTTAAAATAATTTTAGTATTCTTTGAAGGAAATGGGTAATTTATTTTAAGGAATGAATTACTCCACTATGTTTGGGGTTATCTTCAAAATTCATCCAATGTTAAAAGTTATAGAAAATTTTCATCCTCATCAATTCATATCCCAAATAGTTATTATTGTATATTTTTTTGTGAGACCCATCCTCCATCTATTGTGTACATATAACTATGTTTCTTGATCTAATATAACCAGTATTGATCCATGGGAAAACTACTACTTAGAGTATTTTAAGAAACATTAAAGTGATTTGGGATGAGTCTCAAGAAAAAAATTGCAACAACTGTTTCTAAGATAATGCATATATGGATGACAGTTGTAATCTATTTTATTTTATAAAAGTGTTAATGCCTCCCATTTGTGATAATTACACCACTGGAAATAGTTATTAACTTGTGGCCTATTGAAGGTAGGATTTGGGGAGCGTACTCATTATTTTCTGTAATTCAAGGGTTATCGATGGGGACATGTTAGGATATATGAATCCTTAGGGCCTCGATAAATTCTATATTTATAGGACAAATAAAACTTTCAATACTTTAAATGCTCTAACTAATACTAGTCATACCTCAATTTAAATGAGCTATATTTTTTTTCTTAAATCACCTAAATGAATGAAAATATAATATAGGAAACTATGAATGAATTATAAACCAAAATATGATAAAAATAAATAAATAAATCTCAATCTTTCAACTATAATATATAAAAATGTATTAATAAAAAATTTAATTCAAAAAAATTATTATGTATACATGGATGGTAATCATAGATTCTTAGTGGTGGAACCAATATATGTAGACATAAAATCATGAATATCTAAAAATAACTTCTAATAATTATTCCAACATATGTAGAATTGGATAACCTCCATTATATATTTTGGAACAAATGATGTGAAAACCTATGAATTTATTACATTTAATATTAATTTTATATCAAATATCATTAATCTCAATATCTTCTCTTAAAAAATACTTTCACCTTAATATCCGATATTTTATTGAATGAAGATACTTATAGAATCTGTAAATATCTAGGGTTCTTGAATATGACTCTTTATTAGAATACTCATGAAGAATAATATATAATAATAAAATGAAACATTGGTCAGAAGAATAAATAAATAAATACAACCAAATTAAAAATATAAAAAATCAGCCACAATATAATGTATCAGTATTAAATGTTGAGTAAGTCATAAATAATATAAATTTAAACTATATTAAATGAAGAATATGTAATCTTGGGAAATTCTAAAACACCCTATGAGGTGAACCTAGACATAATTGGTGATAAGTATTTATAAAAACATTTCATGGTAAGAAACAAGGCCATAACACTTGATACTAATACTAATTTTCAATGGAAAACATCATTCTTTCAATATTATTAAAAATAAAAAAAAATGAGAATCAAAGTAATTTTAATAATTTACAAACATGCCTAAATGTCATAATTTGAAAAAAAAACACATTAATAGTCTCTCTTTCAAAGCATTTTTTAAACAAAGAAAAAAATATTATGTTCTTTATTGAATGAATCATATCTATATTTAATGTGACTGCATACTTTCATATATACCTAAAATATTGTGTTCATATATATATATATATATTTCAATATATATATATGTTCATATAGGATATGAAGAAATAATATATTAAATTCAGGACATTTAGCCTAAAATAAAAACATCCATGTAATACCACTAAAGCTTAAAAATAGAAAAAAAACAAAAAAAACTACACCTCAACTTCAAGAAATCAATTCATGAAATCCATTTCAATTTATTAAATAAAAACCATGGGATTAATTTTAAAAAACACTTTTTGTGAGCTATTTACATAGAAGGATGTTTGAAACATTTAAACTTAATATGCTACAACGATGAAATCAGTGTGTGGAATTCATAATATGACACAAGGTAGCTAGAAAATACCTTAAAGGGTAAATAAAAATCAAAAATCATGGAAACCCCTAATTAGAAATTCATTCTAGAAGGGAAATTAGTGATAGATAATGAATAGTAATAGATAATTAACAAAAAATACAAAAATATATCACCAAACAAGCAATCAATGTGTGAAGAGGAGTAGAAAATAACATAACTTAGATTGAATCATTGAATCATCTGAGAGTAAGTAGATATATTGCCCAACTTTGGATTTGTTTGAGCATTGGATTTGTTCAACCCCTGAATCATTCAAGCCTTAGATTCGAGCCTTGAAACCGTTCAAGCCTTGATTTGACCCTCGATTCAAGCTTTAATTCGCTGAGGAGGAGCGCTTGAAGCAGGTGGCTTTCACAAAAAGATTGGGATATCATGAGTACATCACAACTTGTTTGGGTTATTTAAATAGATTACAGATTGTTTTATTAATGCTTCCAAAAAAGAACTGATAAAAATCCCTCTTTTCAGTGCTAAATTCATAAGCATTGAATAAGAGTTTATATATATAATTATAAGTAAATTTTCTTAGAAATATATTAATATATATATATATATAATAAGTATATATAAATATAAATAGAGTAAATAACTTTTTATTTAAATACATTTATTATTATTTTATAATTATTTATTTATATTATATAAATACTTTTAAAAAAATTAACAATTATATATTTATATATTTATATATTTATATATTTATTTACTTATATAATCATTATATATATATATTATATATATAAATTTAATAAATATTTATAAATACTGTAAATATATTCACTATTTAATTTTTTTTATAATTTTATAATTATTTATATATAAAAATATATTTATTTATAATTATATAAATACATATTTAGAAAATAATATGTTTTTGTTTATAATTATAAATATTTAAATGTATTAATATATTTAATATATATATATAAATAATAATTTATAAACATATTTATTTATAAATATTTATTTACAAATATATTTTTAACATTATTAATAAATATTTTATATTAAATGAATCCATGTTAAAAATGAGTGAAATTGAATTATTAAAAATGAGTACACATTAACAAAATTGAAAAAATGGATAAGTTTATTAATTAAATATAAATTATTCAGAAAGTGTGGAAATATAATGAAATAAAGATGAATACATATTGAAAATATTAAAACATTGTAAATAAATATATATAAATAAATAATAGGAAATGATTAAATTCCTAACAAAATATTAAAAATAAATTATTAATTAACTATAATAATATTAAAGATAAATAAATAAAATTTATTTATTTAATACATAATATATTAAATGTATCATGTTGTAATGAAATTCTAATGTGAATACTAAAATTTGAATAAATTATATAAATATTAGGTGTTTGTGTTTCTATATAATATTTCATTAATTACATAGTTATTTTTGGGTGTGTTAAATTCATTATTTCCCTATATGTATGTGAAATTAATATAAAACTTGTTTGATATATGTTAAATTAAAAAATAATATGGCATTAAATTATATCTTTTACGCGCTGTAATTGGTCAATATTTTAAATTAATATTATTTTTTAATTATAAACCATTATTCACTAAATATTTGACATAATTAATTTAAATAATAAATATTTTTTATTATATAAATCATAATTTTTGAAATATGTATGAATATATTTCAATACTAAATTTATTAGTGAATAATTATATATAGAACCCATTAAAAATGAATGAGACATTAATATATTTTTAATTATAACTTTTTATAACTTTTCTATATTTATATTATATATATATATATTATTTATTACTATGTATACTTTATATATATATTAAAATCATTCATTTTTTTAAATATTTTTTTAATTAATAAATTATTTAATTTTTTTTTTAATTTATTTGTTTTTAATTTTTTGTGTAATTATTACAATTTATTCATTTTAATTTTTTCGTTTAAATATTAAAATTTGTTCATTTTAATTTTTATTTAATTATTAAAAATTATTTTTTATATATATCTATTTAACATAATATTTATTAATACATATAATTTATATATATGTATATTAAATTTATTCATTTTTATCAATAGTTATTTAATTAATAAAATCATTAATATTTTTCTTCATTTACTAATTTTTCAATTTTATTTGTTTCATTATTTCATTTTATTCATTTTACATATCTACATATTTAATATATATTATTTATTAGTATTTATAATATATATATATGTTTATTAAATTTATTCATTTTTATAAAAAATTATTTTATTAATCAACATTTTAATTATATTTTAATTTTTTCTTTTTATTTTTTTTAATAATTTCATTTTATTCAGGGTTTTTATCAACTCTAAAAACTATTATAAAGGATGTCCTTTATCATTGGTAAAAATAAAGAGTTGATAAAGCAAACCCTTTATCAACACTAAAAAAGCACTGAAAAAGGGTCCCCTTTATCAGTGGTTTTGTAGTGCAGATAAAAGGAACCTTTATTAGTGTTTTTTTCTAAAGGCGTGTGCTATTAAAAGCATGTTTTGTAGTAGTGGCCAAGATAGTCCCTAAGGAGGTAATTTTTGAAGATGAGTAGGTGTAGCTCTAGTTGGGGGGGGGGGGGTTATTGGTGGGGGATGATTCTTCAAGATACTCGCACCATCACTAGGAGGTGACCCATGGCAGACTCTGAGATCTAACAGTCAAGGTCATGGGAAGTTCATAACTTTGGAGAGTTATGACTAGGACACACATGATATGATCTGAGGTATGATTTTGGTTTATTCTAATCTTTCTCCTATATTATTTGACATTGGTGTGAGTCATTCCTTAATCTCTATATACCTTCCACAGAAGCAAGAGATTCTAAGGGAGACCTTAACCTAACATCTTTTTCTAGGGGTCCCTACAATGTGGGATTATTTTATTTTGCATATATTGTGGTTATGGGAGATGGTTCTTGGGATATTTAGTTTATCATGGGAGCTTTTTAATCAGGATAAAAACCTTACGATGTCATCTTGGGCACATACTGGTTGTCCATGGTTCAGGACAAGATTGATTATCATCATAGGTGAGTTTGATTTCATTATATTGATTAGATGAGATTCTACCTTGTGAGTGAGACAGATCTCATGGAAGAATGAGTGGGTCTTGAAAGAAGGAATATATAACCCATCACCAATCAGTTTGGTAAGTTCATCCCTTGAAAGAGTGGGCTCTTCATGCTTCTGAATTCCTTTAGTAGTGGAATAATATATGAACGTCTTCCTCAAGGATGTATCGGGACTACCTGTGAGTTAGAATATGGTCTTCTTCATGGAATTTCACTTTTAGAGCCCACTACTATATTTTAGGTCACATTGAATTTCCCCTACTGAGCTTTGGGAGCTGATAGTGAAGTTGGAGGACTTTTGAGAGAAGGGTTTCATGAGACCCAATGTGTATCCCTATGTTGGTCTAGTGTTGTTCATGAAAATGGTGGATGGTATCATGAGTCTTTATGTTGATTATCAATGTTGAAATCAGGTGAAAATAAAGAATAATTACCCCTTTTAGGATTTAGGACCTTTTTTACAATTTCATAGGTTTGAATTGATTCTGAAAGATAGATATTTGGTACATCTACCACCAGTTGTTTGTTTACAAGGACGATATTCTAAAGATTACATTCCAATGTCTCTATGAACACTATGACTTCCCATTGATTCCTCTCAGGGTTATTAATTCCCTATATTTTTTATGGATCATATAAATTCTATCTTATGACCATACTTGGAATTATGTTTGGTTGTCTTCAATGATGACATACTCATTTACTCCATGTTAGAGGATGATAATATGTATAACATGATCATGGACTTGGACTTACTTTGGGAGTATCATATTTACAGTTAGCTCCAGAATTACTAGTTTTGGATCCACAAGGTTCACTTATTATGTCATGTAATCTCTGATCGTGGTTTATTTGTGGACTCGGTTAAGATTTATATGGTTCATTCTTCGGATCTACCCATGAGAGTTGAAGAAGGTAAATGTTTTTTTTGGTTGGGTACAACGTGATGATTTTTTAATAATTCTCTAGGATTTCATCACCTTTTACCTCCTTGATGTATGAAGGGAAACATTTTATCTGAACTGAGTAGTTCTAGAGATCCTTTTAGGAGTTGTGTTTGAGGATGACCAGTGATCTTTTGTTGAAAATACCAGACGAGGTTGTAAAGAACAACGTTTTTTTCACTGCCTCTGGAGTAAAAATTGGTTTGTGTTAATACAATGGTAGGTGGTAATAGAATTTGGTCTAAGGCATTTGATACCACATGAGAAAAACTACATGACACATGGAAAAGAGTTGATAGTGGTAGTCTTTTCTCTGAATATGTAAAGGATATAACTTCTGGGTGAAGGTTTTTTTTGTGTACTTAGACCACCAGAACCTCAGGTATATCTTCACTCAGAGAGATATCAACATGTGACGAAGGTATTAGAGGAAGTTCATACAGAACTATTACATAGATATAGTCTATATTTATAGAAAGGTAACCGAGGTTGAATATTCCCTTATCATGTAGTCTCATTCTCGCTTGATGGTATAGGCATTAGAGTAGTTGAATTCGTTACTGCTAACCTTGATAAAGAAGGTGAGTTTAGTTTTTCTTCAGCCGATGGTGGCGACTTCTCCACTTCTTCGTAGTTTAAGAGAGGCCTATTTTGTATTCCTCTAATGTGAGATTCTATGTGACCAAATATCCTTAGGAAATGAACCAAATGATATTTCATAAAGAGAGGCCCATTCCATACTTTTTGAAAGGATAGACAGTGGTTCCATTAATGTTGTGAGAGGAGGTAATGAGGGAGTTTCACAATTCTCCCTTTGTCATACATCCCATCATTGTAATTATGTACAAGTACCTTTAGTGTTAGTTTTATTGGGATAGAATTAGGATGTGTATTGAATATTTTATCTCTTCATATCTCACATGCCTATAGGTAAAGGGTGAGAAACATGTTCGGACAGGTTTGACATAAACCATTGAGATTCTAGAGTGGGAATGGGGTGGAATTTTCATAGACTTTGTGATGGTACTTACACAGATAGTTGGAGTAAAATATGTTCTCTAGTCGATTGTTGACCTTATAACCAATTTATCACACTTCCTTTTCATCTAATATCATAGTTCTGTTGAGAGTTGGGGTATTTGTACATGTGTGAGATTATTTGGATTCATGGGCTACCCTCGATGGTCATCTCCAAAAATGGTTTCCGGCTTACGTTGTGGTTGTGGAGAGGTATGTAGGAGGATATTAGTACCCAATTCAAGATGAGTGCAACATTTCACCCATTGGAATATGGCTAGAACCAGTAGATTATCCGGGTTTTGCAGAATATATTGAGGGCTTGCATGTTGGATTTCGGCTAAATCTAGAAGGATCAATTTCCATTGGTAGAGTTTTCTTACAATAACTATTATGAATCTACTAATTGAATGGAAACTTTTCAGGCCCATTATGGGGGACCCTAATGTTGGATTGAGATTGGATAGACATCACTAGTTTGTACATAGATGGTGCATGCGACGACAGAGAAGTTTTAGGTGATCCATGAGTGTGTGAGAAAATTCTAGAGTAATTATAAATATTAAAAAGAATGATATGTCTATAGAGTTCAATCAGGGTTACCATGGTTTCTTGAGAGTATCCTTATTTTGATGATTATGGAGGATTTTCTAGGGACGAAATCTATCCCAAGTGTTTATCAAACCGTTCGATATGATATAGAGGTTTTTAACGTTTCTTACTACATATAATTACCAAAAAGTTTGGAATAGGTGAAATATTCCACCCATGTTTCATAATAAAGGAGATACATACATGGTATGGGCCATATTAGAGAAAAGGGTGGGCTATAAATTTAGTATTTATCCACATTTATAGTGAATATTGTGGCGATTGAGGATTTGTATAATAGGATCCTATGAGGACGGGACATTCCCTAGGTTTGAGAGTTGTGGTAGAACAAGAGTGTGTTAGAGAGATCTTGGGAACAAGAGAGTCAAATGCATACTCATTACCCCCACATCTTTGGGTAAACTGTACTTTTTCGGGTGAAAACACTTGATAGAGGGGAGAACGTAGAAAATCTAGTTTTGATGGATTTTACCTTTGAATATTTATATGTATATATATGAATTTATCTTCGATACAGTGTGGTGTCTTGGAGTATCAGGACCCTAAAATGAGAAATATGATACCAAAGTTGATTTTTAAATGTGGGTTTTACCCTAGGTGTGACCTAATATTGGACATCATAGGGAGTTCTGAGGGAGATGTTCATTGGTGAGTGAGTTTAGTTTAAATAAATAAATTATTAATTTATTTAATTTAATGAACTAAATATAATAATCTATAAATATACCATTATCTAAAATCGACCTGGTTTTCCACATAACCCTAGGAATGTTTTAGAGGAGTAAAATAGATATTCTTTATTAGAAGATAAGGATCAAAATAAAAATGAATAACTGATCGACGTGTAATGTGTTGTAGTGAACAGAGTAGATCATCTTCATCACTAGAGAACACATTCTTTGATAATTTTTTGTCTTATATTGAGTTAGGGAATTTTATTTTGGGATTTATAGCATTTTTTATTTGATGATAATGAATTTTTATATTTTCTTTTTTTGATATATGATTTAAAACCCTTTATATTTTCCAGTCTAGATAAATTAAACTGTTAAATAAATTTCTAATTGTTTTTCGCTACTATCACCCTTGATTTTACATGATTATGTGATTGTTTCTGGAGAAAAATTTTACAATGATATATTTACTTTTATTATGTCCATTTCTTCTCACTTTTCTTTTCGTTATTCATTATTTTTCCATGGAGTTGTGATCTTAAAATTCTATGGAGGGTTCGAGCATGATCCAACCCCTGTGTTTATGGTGGTTGTGGGAATGAAAATAAAGATATTGAATTGAATTTGCATCATGATGGATTTAATGTTTTAGGTGGTACCTCCATGGACATGAGATCTAGTGTGGTGAAAGCAGTGATGTGAAACAAGTGAAGAAATGTGGGGTTATAGAGGCTGATATCCAGCCATTGGAGATGGATTAGGAATGGAAGGACCCAAATCTGAGATCCTTATAATGAATCCTGATAGTAATAGTGATGGTAGTGGCTAGTTAAAATTTATGTAGCTTTACACAGATTCTAGGAAAACCCCAACTAAATTACATGTAGTATAAGAACACATGTTTTGTAGTCCCTCTATGCTGGCTAGGGTTTCCGAGGATGATAAGCAACACACGTTGTGTATGGTCCATACATTCCATGTGACCAAGTGATGGAAAATTGGATTTTACTCTAGGAGTACACTATCACACGGCTAGGTACACAGGAATGTTCAAGTACATGGTCACAACTAGATGTATAGTGTAGCATCTAAAGGTACATGTGCATAGGTCATATGTACATGGATAAGTTGTGGGTGGTGAGGACATGTCATGTACCCCCTTTTACATATCTTATAGTCTAACATTTCCATCCATGAAATGTGAATGTGAGGACACAACTTAAATACCATGCATTTTCACATTCCATGTGATCTTAAGTGAACACCATGTACTTCATATATAATTTTCTTCCGTACATATATTATTTTTTATTACATGGATTTTTATCCCATGTGTAAGCTATGATAATCATTTTTTTCTCATATAACATTATAATATCATTTGTATTGTATTTTGAGACACAATGTGAGGTATTGAGATTGTGACACTTATTTTGAAAACACTGGACTAGTAACAGTGATCTGGAAGGACCACAAGAGAGAGACCGTAGTTGGAAAACCCATATCATTCTAGGGTGCAGGTCCCCCATAATCATTTCACTGGTTGAGTGGTATACCCTATGGAACTAGGGTTAGGTTCCTCTATACACTAAGTTGAAACCACATGATTCTCAAGGTAGAGGGTCTTCTATCCATTGTTTGAGTGGTACCCCACCCACATGTCACTAGGGTGCAAGTCCTCTGCCTTATGAGTGGGAACCACCCAATGGTACTGGGGAACTGGTCCTCCTTGATTGAGTAGAACACTATATGGTACTAGGATTTTTTTAGACAATCTATATGCCTAGTGTAACCCCCTAACACACTAGGAAAGGGGTCCCCTATTTTGAGATTGTACCCCCTCAGAATATGGAGCTTTGGGGTGATGTGTTAGTAATCCATATGATTTCTTTTATGGACATGACAGATGATGGGAATCCAATATGGTCCCTTGGAGTTATAGGTAGACTCATATCTCTAGGCCAGTCTATCATATGGATATTTCCTTTTTCGCTCATCTGGGATTCTTTTGAGATTATATATATTGGGTTTTGTTCCCGTGTTTCTTTAGGTTGAGCTGAATTCTATTATATCTGTTTATTTATCCTATTGAGGTTTTCAAGGATACCTACAAGGTATGTATATACTCACCCCTTCATGTGGTTTTCCATCACATTTCATGTCTTATTAAAATGATAGGCAGATCAATGGTGACATCGGTGGAGCATAGTGGTACTTCGGTGAATAAAATATGTACGGTGGTCAAATTTAGAGATCATGAGTCAGGCTACAAAATTTTTCATTTAATCTATTTTTTTTAGTTTGGAACATCATATATTATTGGGAATTTTTTTTTACCATTTATATTTGGTTTATACAGTGATGATCTGATGTATTCCCAATAGTTTGTTACGTGAATGGTTTTACTATAGATGTTTTAGTTTTTTTATTATGCCTATAAAATTCACCATGGAGATGGTTGGGTGCATCCATAAATGTACTTTGGTAAAATTCCTCCCATTTTAGTTCTAATTTCTTGGTTCTAGTTTTCAACCCTATCCTATTGGTGGAGGGCATAGGATTTTCAAGGATTAGCTTTCTGTAAATCAGTCAGGCCCTATTAAGTCGAGACATTATAATTTCCATAAAAAACTCTAAAATATGGGCACTTGGGGACATGTTTTTTTATTGGGACCTTTATATTAATTTAAGAAAATAATAAATACAAAAATTCACTCTCCTGAATTTAATAATAGTAAATTTTTATTATTATGATAAAAATAGAGAACGTTTGATTCTAAACATTTATTTGAAAGATAAACTATTTTTTCACCATGGTATTTTATTTATAATTTTTAGTGATTAAATAATGACCTTAAATGCTTAAAAAATGTTGATATCATAATTTTTTAATTAATTAGAAAATAAAATAAATTATTTGAAACACTATAAAAGTAATATTTGTTGAGTGATTTATGGTGAACGATGAATTTTATTCATATATATTTCAAGTTTAATATATTTTATAATTATATATTTAAATTAAATAATTTTTATGTCATTAAAGTAAAATTAAATTAATAGATTCAAAAAAGACATTATTGATATTTTCAGAAAAATATTATTTTTTTAAATTATTTAAAAATCATTAATATTTTGTGAGAGGGAAAGGTAAAAATATATTGTATATAATTACATAAAGTGGTAATTTATATACCAAATGTTAACTTATATATAAAATTATAACCCCTTATGAGTGAATTTTTTCTTTTGTTATGGTTAAAATTGGTTAACTAAGGGGTTAAAAAAAGTTAAGGTGGAAATATAACTTAAACTACCCAAATTTTATTTTTTGATGATATATTGACCATATCATAACTTATATTCAAATATCTAGCCATTTAGAAGTGTTTTTCTTCAAAATTAATTTATTATATTTTATTCTTTTAAGAAAATACAAGATTTCCAATCCCCACACTGTAGACCCCGAAAAACGCGTCCCCAAAATTTTCCAAATGCTTCCATACATGATCCAAGATTGTAGTCCATTTCGCAAGCTTCGATTTGGTAGGTCGTAGGGCCCAAACGGAGTTACGGATTAGGAGTTATGGACGTTTGTAGTTGGGCTGGAAATCTGGTTCGCGAAGCCCATCCGCGAAGCCCCCCTCCGTGATCGCGGAGCGCCGCCGCGAAGCAATGAGGCGAGAGGCTCCGCGAACCCGTTTGAAGTTTGCGATGCGCCGCGAAGACCCCTCGCGAAGCAGTAATGCGAAGCACCGATGCGAAGCACCCGTGCAGCGCGGTCCCGCGAAGCCCCGCCGCGAAGCGCCCCGACCATCGCGGCCTCGCGAAGCTCCAGAGGCGGTGATGCTCCGCGAACGCATTTGACGTTCGCGAGCCGCCGCGAAGCTCCAGAGGCGGTGATGCTCCGCGAACGCATTTGACGTTCGCGAGCGCGCTGCGAAGCTCCTGAGGCGGCGCGGAAGTTCTGCTTCGCGGCGCCCCTTGCCTATAAATACCCAGCTCACCCCCCTTCTCCGGACGGCCGAGGACGGCCACGGCCACTTCGCCCCTTGGGCGGCCGAGCGGAGCTCCGCATTGCGGCTCCGCGAAGCCATGCTCCGCGAGCAGCTTCCTTCGCGTTGCTGCTCCGCGAGCCGAGACTCCAGGAGTCCATGCTTCGCGAGCCTATGCTCCGCGATGCTGCTCCGCGAGACCAAGCTCCGCGAGAGCCCTTTGCTCCGCGAGCCCTTGCTCCGCGATGCTGCTCCGCGAGACCAAGCTCCGCGATGCTGCTCCGCGAGACCAAGCTCCGCGATGCTGCTCCGCGAGACCAAGCTCCGCGAGACCCCTTTGCTCCGCGAGAGACCATTGCTCCGCGAGGCCATGCTTCGCGAAGCTACTTCGTGAAGACCCATCCTTCGCGAGGATCCTACCTTTGGGCGAACTTTTCGGGCCGGGATGCCGGGATTTTCCATTGCGCTCCCACCTACCACCTATGGAACACCATGATTTGAGATACTCCTCCACACACCATGGAACACCTTGAGTTGACATATTTCTCTTGGTTTCATTCCATGTCGAGAGTTGAGATTCTCATCATCGATTCCCCGGGTACCTTGAGTCGAAACATTCCTCAGGTAACTCCTCCAAACCCAATCACTTGGCTTCTATGCCAGGTTCAACCAGAAAGGGCCGCCCTTGCGTAAGTCCCGACACCAACCATTTCTAGGTACCTTTTGCCTAATAGTCCTATCTACAAGACTAGAAACTGTAGTACTCCCTATCTAACAAACGATAGGATGCCTCTCGCCCTATACGAGAGATGCCTCATGCTCCAAGCATGAGCCTCCAACAGTCCTATCTACATGACTTTAAACTGTAGCACTCCCTATCTAACAAATGACAGGATGCCTCTTGCCCTATGCGAGAGATGCCTTATGCTCCTAGTATAAGATGCCAATAGTCCTGCTTACATGACTCTAAACTGTAGTATTCTCCCTATGTTCCAAACACAGGATGCCTCTTGACCTATACGAGAGATGCCTTATGCTCCTAGCATAAGATGCCAATAGTCCTATCTACATGACTATAAACTGTAGTACTCCCTATATAACAAATGATAGGATGCCTCTCGCTTCTAACGAGAGATGCCTCATTCTCTTATCATGAGATGACAATAGTCCTACCTACATGACTCTAAACTGTAGTATTCTCCCTATCTAACAAATGATAGGATGCCCAATTCACCAGTGAGTTGGGATGCCCTCATGGCCAGACATGAGGAAGACATTACGGGCAGCTTCCTAGCGTAAGCCCCATTAACCATTGCCGCTCCTTAGCGGCACCCGGGCAGCTTCCTAGCGTAAGCCCCATTCACCATTGCCACTCCTTAGTGGCACCCAGGCAGCTTCCTAGCGTAAGCCCCATTCACCATTGCCACTCCTTAGTGGCACCCAGGCAGCTTCCTAGCGTAAGCCCCATTAACCATTGCCGCTCCTTAGCGGCACCCGGGCAGCTTCCTAGCGTAAGCCCCATTCACCATTGCCACTCCTTAGTGGCACCCGGGAAGCTTCCTAGCGTAATCCCCATTAACCATTGCCGCTCCTTAGCGGCACCCGGGCAGCTTCCTAGCGTAAGCCCCATTCACCATTGCCCCTCCTTAGTGGCACCCAGGCAGCTTCCTAGCGTAAGCCCCATTAACCATTGCCGCTCCTTAGCGGCACCCGGGAAGCTTCCTAGCGTAAGCCCCATTCACCATTGCCACTCCTTAGTGGCACCCGGGAAGCTTCCTAGCGTAAGCCCCATTAACCATTGCCGCTCCTTAGCGGCACCCGGGCAGCTTCCTAGCGTAAGCCCCATTCACCAGTGCCCCTCCTTAGTGGCACCCGGGCAGCTTCCTAGCGTAAGCCCCATTCACCAGTGCCACTCCTTAGTGGCACCCGGGCAGCTTCCTAGCGTAAGCCCCATTAACCATTGCCGCTCCTCAGCGGCACCCGGGCAGCTTCCTAGCGTAAGCCCCATTCACCAGTGGCGCTCCATAGCGGCACCCGGGCAGCTTCCTAGCGTAAGCCCCATTCACCAGTGCTGCTCCTCAGCGGCACCCGGGCAGCTTCCTAGCGTAAGCCCCATTCACCAGTGCTGCTCCTCAGCGGCACCCGGGCAGCTTCCTAGCGTAAGCCCCATTCACCAGTGCTGCCCCTCAGCGGCACCCGGGCAGCTTCCTAGCGTAAGCCCCATTCACCAGTGCTGCTCCTCAGCGGCACTCGGGCAGCTTCCTAGCGTAAGCCCCATTAACCATTGCCGCTCCTTAGCGGCACCCGGGCAGCTTCCTAGCGTAAGCCCCATTCACCAGTGCTGCTCCTCAGCAGCACCCGGGCAGCTTCCTAGCGTAAGCCCCATTCACCAGTGCTGCTCCTCAGCGGCACCCGGGCAGCTTCCTAGCGTAAGCCCCATTCACCAGTGCTGCTCCTCAGCGGCACCCGGGCAGCTTCCTAGCGTAAGCCCCATTCACCAGTGCTGCTCCTCAGCGGCACTCGGGCAGTTTCCTAGCGTAAGCCCCATTCACCATTGTCGCTCCTTAGTGGCACCCGGGAAGCTTCCTCGCGTAAGCCCCATCCACTGTTGCGACCCCCATCCAGCGGTAAGCCGTTGTGATCCTTATCCAGCGGTAAGCCGTTGTGATCCTATGCAGCGGTAAGCCGTTGACATCCCCATCAAGCGGTAAGCCGTTGTGATCCTATGCAGCGGTAAGCCGTTGACATCCCCATCCAGCGGTAAGCCGTTGTGACCCAATTTAGCGGTAAGCCGTTCTGGGCCTCCATCCTGGAGTAAGTCCCAACACCATGGGCCGCTCAACGCGTAAGCCCCTCTTCGCTTCTCACGGACACACCCTTCGCGACGTGATCGTCAGGTCCTTGCAACCTCTTGTTTCTCACACCGAGCATGACTCACGTGGGCTTAGAGTGAGCACCGACCCTGACAAACCCACCTGAACTACGAGGTCTTTGATCCATGTCAAGGCATGGTACGTAGGAAGCCTCTACGAGGTTCAAGCCCACCCTTCTTTCACGTCGGGTTTCACCTACGTCCAGTATGACGTTAAACTACATCCCGGTCCAGTGGTAAGCCATTGCGACCAAACCATTCTGAACTACGAGGTCTTTGATCCATGTCAAGGCATGGTACGTAGGACGCCTTTATGAGGTTCAAGCCCACCACCCATTGGACCAAGGTCCACTTTCACGTCGGCTCACCGACACACCCACCCGTCATTCCACGTCGGGTCCCATCCTGGTCCAGTGGTAAGCCATTGTGATCATCACCTTTTGAACTACGTTGTCTTTGATCCGTGTTAAGGCATGGTACGTAGGAAGCCTCCACGAGGTTCAAGCCCACCCATCACCCAATTCACGTCGGTTTACCGGCACCATCCCGAACTACGCGGACTTTGATTCCCTGCCACGGGGATACGTAGGAAGCCTCTTCAAGGCTCAAGCCCAACTTCACCGTCGCCCCTGCGATGGTCCCATTTCATCCTCCTCCACTTCACTCATCCATCCATCACCCATCCTGATTCTCACCTGGTCCGCCACATCCCGGTGGGATCATGCCATCCACCTCCTTGCTGCTCCTAGCGGCGCATGGGCCGCTTTCCATGTGTAAGCCCCATCATATCTCCGGGTCGCTGTCCTCTGTGTACACCCCGATTCATCTCCCTTTTCCCCTATAGGGAGTGCACCACCTCGGATCCGTCCGCATTGGGCGTTCTGATCCATCTCCTTGGTAAACCTTCCAGGTGTTCCCTCATAGGGATATACCAATCTGGTCCGTCTCTATGGGACGTTCTGATCACCCTCATTCTGTCTCCGCAAGACGTTAAACTCGCGGCCTACCTCGTGATAAACATGAGATGCCTGAGGAAAACCTCGGATGGAACGCCTTTGGTGTAACCGTCTCTGCTAGACGTTAATCTTGCAACATACCCTGTGCTAAACACAGGAAGCTGAGGAAAACCTCAGATGTACGCCTCGGGTTCTGCACCCTTGAGATGCCCTCTTATGAGGAAGAATACAGGTTCCCCAATGTCCATGCACCCAGAGATGCCCCGACATTCCTGATGTTGCCGTTTACTCCGACCGAAGGTCGCTACCATGTCAAGACCCTAAGGAAAGTCTTGACGGAAGTAGTGTAATTAACCGGCGTCCATGACGATATGGCACCGGGAAGAGTTTCCCGAACTACGTATTAAATCTATAAGGGAGACCCGGACTAGGTGATGAGTTCTGAGGAGGAATCCACAGGAGGAAGAACCGACATCCCATCATCCCGTTTCGATCAAGGAGCAGACGTACCTGAACAAGGAACGAATGCCGCCCGCCTTTGGAAAGCGGGAATGCGGGGCAACACAGCCGCGCGTCCTCACAGACGGATGCGTGTGCCCCGGCGAAAGCGTCGGAAACACACACATATTAAAGGGCATGAAACAAACCAACCCAAGCCATCAATCTAGCAAACTCTAGAACTTTTCATCCACTATCCCGAAGGGAATTCCTGATCCCAAAAAGTTGGTATAGGTGTCTATTAATCAAAGGAGAACCACATAGGAAAAATTTCACCTAATTAATTATAATGAAATCAAAGATCATAAAATAAATAAAATTCATCCATGAACCATCCATACATCAAATGTCCTTATTAGAGAAAAATAAATAAAACAGGAAGATAATATCAAAACTATGAAACCAATAAATAATAAAAAGTACTAAAAACACCCCTCACCACCATGTTATACCTCTCTTGTAAGGAAAAGATTCCCACCAATAGATTTTATTTTCCCAGTAGTAGCAATATCTACCCTCCATTTTTAGAAGGAATAAAATTATGAAATTTATAAGACAAATTGAATAAAGGTTCACACATCATGAATTCAATGAAAAGTATATGCAGGTCCTAGAAAATCACTTAATATACACCACATGCTAAATTTAGTAAAATAAATAAGTACTATGATTAATCAACACTCAAACAACAGTATAATGGAGAGAAAAGTACCATCAACTGAGAAAATAATATAGATGTGAGTACATAATCACTAAATAGGCCACCAAAACCTGCTAACACAAAGTGGTTAGTTTCATATTAAATCCAAATAATTCATGTTTTATATACAAAATAAAAATAAAAAATTTCTGCAAAACTATATAAATTAATAAACAACACATCACAAGTGTGTTAAAAAATAATTTTTGATTTTTTCTTAAATGGAAACAATCACTTGAAAAACACTTTTTCCTATCCCAAACCACTTATCCAAAATAAGGTTTTAAAATCCCATATTAAAACCATTTCACAAACATATATTTTATAGATACACATTTCAAAACTCAATGAGGGTTTCAATAATCACATGATTGTTTAAAAAATATTATTAAAACCTATCATTTTGAAAACCAGGAATAATGGCCAAAAGAAAAATTTCAAAACTCATACACACATGGAGTTAAAAACAAACCATTTTTTATTTCCCCAAAAGAGAGTAATTTTCAAACTCATTTTTAAAATTTTTTTAAAAAATTTTTAGTTCAACCTTCCATTATCCCTTTTTAAAGTTTTTCAAAATCTCTTATTAAAGAATTTGTAAAACTAACCACTCAAAGAGTTATGAAAACACACATTTAAGTATCAATATATGAAGTTACCAAACAAATAAAAAATGAAAACTACGTATGTGCCAAAAAATAATCAAAGAAGTTGAGTATTAAATAAAAGAAAAAGTTAAACCCCTTAAAATGATCCAAAGGACCCTAGTGTCAAGGTATCGAACCTAGGTTCTAATGTGAGACCATCCTAGACTTTGATCAATATAAACAAACCTGTATGATTAAATTGTTTCCTATAACAACCACCTAACTAGCCTAAACCTAGCCTCATTGGAATAGAACACGTCATATACCCCTATCACTAACTCAAGGGGAAACTAGTTGTGTGTGGATACTTAGTGTAGTGAAATTATTGACTCATACTTAGCTATCTAGGTTCCCATGACCAGTAAAAATAGAGGTGAGAAAAATCAATCATTACTTCACATAAGGATAAAACATTTTAAAATAAAATATGACTCACCTTTTAACATCACAAAGGTAACCCCATAAAAAAATATCATATTCAATGAAATAAAATAACCTCCCCACATGGGTTCACATGCCACTGCAGTCCAAAAGAATCATAAAGGAGAACAAGTGGGTATCACACCATTTATGAAGATTCATTTTCAATAAAATTGAAAATGTACCATCTCATTAAAAAAATATTTTAATTAAAATAAATTTTATCAAAAAAATTTGAAACTAAAATGGGAAATCAATCTTCCCCATTTTTAATTTTTTTAGAAAAATTCAAATCCATAATGAGTCTCAAAATAAAGTTCACGTGGGTTAACTCAGTCCTTTAAAATCACAGAGACAATATTTAAACATTTAAACACTTTCAAAACAACCAAAACATAGTTTGAATTAAACTTTATTAAAATAATTTTTATAAAAAACAAATATGGTGATTTCCAATTCCTTGAAAATCATAAACATTCTTTAAAATCTAATTGAGAATTTTAACTAATAGTTGGAATAGATTCACATCTCATTCTAAGGTTTAAAATAACATTAATTACAAATTGGAAACTCATTTTTTAGACATATATACCTAATTTAAAGGAGAAATGATTCTCAATAATCAATAAAATAAATTATTATTATAGAAAGTGATGAAAAACAAATTCCAACCTAACACCAAAATCAACCATGATAGAAGTAAGTTACAATGAGATAAAACACACCACTTATAAATGATTCAACTTCTAAGAACGTATCCCAACAAACCAAAAAAAAATTAAATCCAAATAATCATATTAAGTGTTTTTAATATTTAGGGAATAATAAGAAAAAAGAATAAATCTTATAAAAAGAGAAAAACAAGTGAAGTTGAGTTCTCACCTCAAAGATTTGACACCGACGTGAAAATATCACACATTGAATCACCCAAAATAATGGAGGCCAGAATGAGGGATTAATACGGACAATGGTTCTTATCCTGGGGGGACAAATATGAGTGATAATGGAGTCCATAATTGAGGAGGTCTGTTAGTAGGGGAAACTCTTATAGGGGGAGGCTTCCAGCCAAGGGATCTCACATTAGGGGGGTGGGGTCTCAAGGGGGGAGAGGTGAACATAGGGTAAGGGAATTCTTATGGTGTACATGATTAGAGAGGTTTAATAGAGAGGAGAGTGAGTTTTGGGTTTTAATTTTGAGGGCTTAAAATTAAAATTGGATTAAAAATATAAAAATAAAAACCACAATTTTAAAAACTCAAGTGAACTTTATGGTTATGATACTTGGTTTATCAAACTTTACACCAAACGTGCACACAGAAAATACAAGACAAAACCCTCCCCACCCATTTTATTATAGTTAAAACATAGATGGAATACAATTATCCAATAATTACAAATATTACATTCTAATTACATTGATGAACTGCATACTTGACACATGGTTTACCGAATAGTATGCAAGTCATGCACCAGGCACTAGACTCGCCAGAGGCCTTTCATGGTCACTCCTAGGACGAGAATAGTTTAGTCTTAACCATAAAAATGTCATTAACATAAAATAAATATTAAAAAATTTACAAATTAATTTTCCTAAACTCCTTTTAAACATAAAATGAGCCACAAAATCATAAAATTATATAAAATAAAAACAAAATTGATATGGGGGTGTCACAAGGAACCAATCAATTCCCTTATCTACACTATATTGAGAAATATATATTGAGAAAAACTTAAAAAATTATCTCATAAAAATCATTATAAAGGTTTTTATGTTTCCATTATACCGTCACGACCAACCATAGGACCCTTAAGAGATGATCTAAAGGATATCTTTTAAAGAATAGGTAATCATCTTTAGCAACTCATTCAAATTTATTTCTTCTTTAAATTCATCTAAATCTATTATAATTATAATAAAATAAAAAATCCAGTATCATAAATATAATAAAATTTTATTATGATTATGGTAAAATCATTTTCCATCTATTTTCATTCCTATGAATAGAAAAATCATCATTCGTGCATATGTTGGGCTTACCGTCTATCTGTAGTAGTGTACTTCATTTTTCATAAGAACATAACATGGATTGATATAAAATGTAACTAATTAATATATATGATATTTATAATATAATTATTCTTCAGTAATTATAATATAATATATACATTCTTTCCTTCTAATGCATTAGAAAATTATAATGTCCCTCTTGTGTATGTGTAGACTACCACCTCCACAAATCGATGTGATCCATTTATAATTTATGCATTACATGGAAGGTAATAGGGATAGATTTAATGAATATATACATATATACATATATATTATTTATATAATAATTAAAATTATATATATGATTTAATCCTGATCAAATTATAAGGACCAAAACTATTGAACTAAAATATACATGAAAAAACTATGTTTTGTTCACCCTGATCTGAGGTTTTAATAATAAATTTTTAATAAATACGAGATAAAAAATTAAAAATTAATCATATACAGTATAATATATTTTATTATGGTTTTATAATAGATGTATAATAAATATATATTTTTTATAAATTAAATTTTTACACGTACTAAGGAATTCATACTTGAGATAGGGGTGTCTTGTCTCACCTCTGTTTTCGTGAGACAAATCCCATATTAACCACTAGTATATTTCATGTGGTGTATATACTTCCCTATTGATATTATACATAATTATTCCAAATATATTATTTTTATTTTTATTTAATATTGATTATATTCCATTCATGGGTATTATGATTCAAAAGTTTCAAAGCTGTAAGGGTTTATTTTACAATATCATCATTATTCATGATTTTTTACGTTAAAGTGTCTAATAGAGAAATTTTTTGATATTTTGATCATAAACGCAATATATTTTATTCTCTAATTGTAACTTATAGAGATAAAAATTTATTCCTTTAATTTTCTACTCTTTATATACTCAAGATAATGAAACCATGTTTTTAAAAAAACTGCCATTATTTTTCTACTCGCTCTGAAATATTTTTCATCAATGTCCTTATTTTACATAAAATGTTTTAATAATTTTTTTTAATATTCTATAACACATCAACTTTTTAAAATAATAAAATTATGTTTTATAAAATATATGACATGAAAAACCAAACATTAATGATAATTTAACACCCAGATACATTATGATATATTTTTTTAAATAAATTCAATTTCTTTGATTACTTGTGTCACACACAACTCTGAGTTTTAATGAATCATGATATATGATTAACATTATTATTTAAATAAGACCATTATAACATATCCAAAAAATTAGAGGGTATTAATATGATTAAGTAATTTATAAAATTTATATAAATTTCATACATAATATAAATTTATTGATAAATTATTATTAACTAAACAATCAATTTTAACTAACATCATTTTCTTCATCAAAAATAAGTTTCATAAAAAAACATTTTTTATTGATATTTTTAGAAAACAATATAATTAATTTTTGGAATATTTGGAAATTTTATTTTTTAAGAATAATTTTTTTAAATCTTCATTTGATATTAACTTAGGGTGAAATTTTGATATTTTTCTTAAAATAATTATTTTTTAATGAATATTTAAACTACCAATTTTTTTAAAATTATCATTTATTTTTAATAAATAATGTTTAATTATTATTTTAATTTTTTTTAAATTAACATAATTATTAGTTAGTTATTTTAAACCAAATTAATTTCATTTAAATCTTCTTTATACTATAATCTCATATAATCATATCCTTCATCTTTAGTAAACCTTTTTTGAAAACTGTTTTAAATTGCATTATGTTTATCCATTTTAATTAATTAATAAACCCTTAATGCGAAATTAATTGACATAAATATATATATTATATATCTATAAATATAAATATAAATTAATTTTATTATGGTTACTTATTATATAGTTAATATGAGATCATATTTTCCTTAAAAAATACAGTTCTTGAAAACCACATTTTTTCAAAATCTTGACAGGTTTCATTTTAAATGAAATTCTACCAATAATGTAAGTAGAATTTAGATAAATGGATTTCATATTTTTAATAAAAATAATTTATATTATCTAATAATTTCAATTTAATTTTTTACCATTATGAATAGAGAAAATATTAAAAATATTTACCACAGTTATGGTAAAATCGAGTTTAATAGGGGTAAAACTAAATTGATAATGGTTAAAAATTTCCTAAAATATTTGTAATTCCAATTTTTCTATTCATATTTAAACCTTATATCTTCTTATGTTAGAATATGGTCCATTTTGAAGCCTTGTGTCATATAAAAAACATCGGTGTAATTATTTCCTTTCAAAAGTTCCAAGTGTGTCATCTACCCCACTTATAAATGGGCATCCCCTCTCTTATCCTCTTCACACATACCAAACCACATTTTTAGAAAATACCTTCAAAAATCACTTACTTACTTCCCTCCCCTAATCCTAGAATACTTTTTTTTATTAGGAAACAATCCTAGAAAGCTTTTCAGTACAAACCTAAAGTAGATTACTAAAAAAGTGGAGAAATACTCAACCAAGAATTTTATTTTATATATCCTTACACCTCCTTCAAAAATTATTAAATTATCAATATATAATAACTTCAGTATATTAAATATATTGACATTTTTTATGTTAAGGGAATGACCTACAATGTGGCATCTCGAACCAGGGTTCCTCCCAAAGGTGCCCCAAGCCCAGTTGGCCACATGGATTTATGAATATCTCCCTAAACACCAGAGGCTACCAACTATAAATGAGGGCCTTGGGTGTGTCTATGGGGAAACAATTCCCTCATTAACAGAGTGGAACATAGAAGCTAAATAAAATTATAGTAAAATATAGGAAGAAGCTTAGAAGTGAATAACAACTCATGAAACAAATTACAATCATCTATAACTGGAAGCTGAATCATACCCAAAATGGTGATGAAACATGTCATGTCATTATAAAACTAGATACCATGGATGTAAGGATGCATGATATATATGTAATACAAATGAACCAAAATGAATTCAAAAACTATCCAAGAATCTAGATCTCCAACTCGGTCATCTGCTACCAAGCTCCATCCGAAGAAAGTGAGTAGTATCAAGTTTCCAAAGTTGGATGCATCCCATTATCAACACATGCATACATGTAATATTCCTGGGTACTAATAGAGGTTTGAATAGGTTTTGAGATAAATCTAATTAGTCCAACACCAATGATGTTTATATCATATACTCTGTAAAATATAAACAAACAGTGTGCAAGAATATATACCCCAGAAGTCAGATCCAAGCATGCTTGGACCGCAAATTTATTAATAAAAAGAAAAGTGCAGAGACAAACAAGAGAAAGAGGACGAGATTACATGTCGGAATAGTCATAAGCATCACATTCATACCTGGTCATATCATCCGCATCGGCTGATTCCCATTCTGATTGGGGCTCATATTGTTTGAGCAACTTGATATACTCCTTCCTTCGCTCCAATTGCTCCATAGATAGCTTCTCCTTAGCCTTCATGGAGGATGACCTGGTGGTCACCGTCCTCGGAACTGCAGAGTAATCTTTCCTTGGTTTCCTTTTAACTGGGGTAGGCAATACACCCTCACTGTCAGAGATTATGGTCTTTTCTCCTCGAACAATATCACGGTATGAGGTTTTAATCATATTCCTATCACTTTCCTCATCATCCTCATGAATGTTCCCCCACTTTCAGGGGATGGACACTCCATTTAATAGAGTGGAGACCTCGGCCCCTTCCTTCCCATCATCAGAGTTGTTCCTCCGTTCCTCAGAAGATTGCTTCTGAATATTCAGCTGTGAAGAATCATTCACCACCAATGCTGACGCAGGACTCAAATTATCAGAAGTGATAACCTCATGATCTCTATAAGGGACACTATAAGATCTTGTCAGAGTAGAATCAACAATCAAATCTTTGCCCTTTGAAGGAGTCAGCACATCAGGGGATGCCTTCACAGGATGGTCGTTGTCCTTGATGACATGCTTTGGTGAGGACGATTCCTTCAAATTATCCCTTTTTCGACAGAGATTGGAGGGGTGTCCTCGCATCCCACACTCCTTACAAGTTATTTTTTTACGACACAACTCCAAAGAGTTCCCCACAGTCATGCATTTAGTGCAGAAAAAAGGTTTCTTTTCATATTCAACATCAATCAGAATTTGATCAGATGGAATAGAAAGTGTTACCGTATTAATGAGAGTGGATCTGAGATCAACTTCCACCAGCATTCTAGCGAAGTTCCCAAATCTGACATCAGTCGTTTCATTATCAAGGCGGATGGGAGTTCCAATTGCCGTTCCAATATCATGCAGGATCTCTGGATGCCAAAAACCCAATTAAGACCATGAAGATGCACCCATACCTGAGCGAAGACATTTTTTTGCATTTGATACATTAAAGTCAAGTGACCATTCATACAGATGAATCCATCCCGGTTTTAGAAACATGGAACCAGAACTCCATGCCCTAAGCTTGAGATCCGCCGATGGAAACAAACAGTGAAAGAATCCCCACCCAAGGGAGACACATTTCCAGCTAGCAAAGCCCCACAACATCGAAATTCTACGGAATAAATCTTCACATTTCCAGGGTTGCGCACCTTTAGGAAGAACAATGCGAGCAACCAATGAGTTCTCACCCAATGCCAACCTTTAAGCAATCACACCGGGGTTCACCTCGACGTGATCCAAAGATCCCTTTCGTAGAATCCTTCTATAGTAGGAATCCTCAATCTTTTTCTGATCCGATAAAGAATCATTCATCACATCAACAAAGGAATGCTGACCACATGATGCAGCACCAGTAGAAACCCTCATAGATTCCTGAAAATGGCCAATATTGACATCGGAAGAGGCAATCTTCAAAACATCCTTTACCATGGACCTCGAAGAATCCCATGCACACTAGTTAAGGGATTTTCAGGGAGGAGGTTTCGCAGCGACGCGATTCAACCAGTCCACCCTCGCCGCACCATCCTCTGATCTCAGCAGAACAGTCTCACTGAAGAAGACCTTCACACCGCCAGCCGATGCGACATCAGCAGAGGAAGCCTCCAGGTTTTTGAAGCCGCTCGGGTCCGCATCCTTTCCAGAAGACCGTCGCTTGCCGGAGGAGACGACACCACCAGCCGACGTGAGCAAATCAGCAGAGGAAACCGCTGGCTTTCTGAAAGCAGAACTCGGCGTAGAGGAAATACCGCTCGGAACCAGATCCTTTCCCATCGATCGCATGTCGAGGCGATTGAATCCAAGGAAGTGAGGAAGCACCATTTCGGTAGAAAACCCTAGCAGGTGCCATCACTCCGCGCCGTCACTCGGTTCGCCTCCCGTCTCGCCATCACCCCTAATACTGATATCAAACGTGTTATCGGTTTAGAGGGTATTGAGGCGACCTTACCTCACCCCCTGTCGCACGTCCCCAGCTAGGCCCAAGGTGGCCAACCTTGGGCTTGGGCCAGTTCCTGCAAAGTCAAGGGGACAAGAGGATCATTGGCATATGGTGCATGTTGCCTTTGCGGGGACTCGAACCCGGAACCTCAACGACGGGACGCCACTGCCTTGAACCAACTCACCCAGCCCCCGTGGGCAAAACGTGTTATCGGTTTAGAGGGTATTGAGGCGGCCTTACCCCACCCCCTGTCGCATGTCCCCAGCTAGGCCCAAGGTGGCCAACCTTGGGCTTGGGCCAGTTCTTGTGGAGTCGAGGGGATGAGAGGATCGTTGGCGTATGGTGCGCGTTGCCTTTGTGAGGACTCGAACCCAGAACCTCAACGACGGGATGCCACTGCCTTGAACCAACTCTCCCAGCCCCCGTGGGCTAAAACGTGTTATCGGTTTAGAGGGTATTGAGGCGGCCTTACCCCACCCCCTGTACCATGTCCCCGTCTAGGCCCAAGGTGGCCAACCTTGGGCTTGGGCCAGTTCCTGCGGAGTCGAGGGGACGAGAGGATCGCTGGCATATGGTGCACGTTGCCTTTGCGAGGGCTCGAACCCGGAACCTCAACGACGGGACGCCACTGCCTTGAACCAACTCACCCAGCCCCCGTGGGCTGCAAGAATATATAATTTAAATGTAAAGTAGTACAATATTGTAAATACCCATGTACCTACTTCAAACTCATCTAATAATTTCTGTTAATAAGCAATCACTCAATTAATTCATTTAAGACCAGTTTATATAAAAATTCATGTGAATAATAACCACCACTGACATCCTTTCATGATAATAATAATAATAAAGGATTCATGATTTAATAAGGAATTTGTAAATGATTATAATAATAAATAGTATCCATGGTAGTAACCAAAGAATCCTTAACCTCAGTGTTCAATAAAACTTAGTGAAAAAATTATAGCATAGATGTAAGGGTTGATGTTTAATTTCAGGGTAACCTTCCAAGGACTTCGGTTGATATAAGATTCTAACTTACTCCAAGGATCTCATCCTATGTAAAATGGGTAAGAAATGACTGGGTGAAATGTGTGTATCCATGGTACCAAATGTCCGAAGATGTAATGATAGATCCAAGGATGGTATCCTAGGAATCCTAATATATGAATGATAAGGGATGGATCCAACAGTGTCATGTCGGGCATCCACTGGTAGAAAGAGATCAAGTTTGAAGGTGTGACTCACCCTTGGCGACTAGCATCCCTGAATCAGAATGACATCCACAAGATATCGAGGAATTCCCTCAGGAATCCAAGGCTTTCTCGAGTCTGAACACTTCTAGAAAGATGAATATGTCTATATAGAATAGAAACCACATACATAATTCATTTGTTAAATTATTCCATGTAATAGTCATTCCATAGAATAATTATGTATATGGTTTCTATTATATTCAATAATTCAATTTTTTCATTCTTTACCTTTCATTAGTGTGAAAAGGCTTAGTAAAGATATGAAACCATTTAGAATTTATGAAATTCATATTCAATTCATTAGGTTCACTATGATATCTTCCATTATTCATAGAAAGGGGTTATATATACTTGAAACCAAACCATTTAATAAGTCAATTAAAGAATCAATTATTTTGTTCCAGTATTTACCTTTCATAACATGACAAGTCATTCTAAGAACAAGAAACCATATGTTATTCCTTATAAGATGAACTAGGCCAAGTGATACTTATAAATATACTTGATAATGAACCATTTAAATATTAATTAATTAACTGTTACACTTACCTTTGAAGGGTGAAGTGAAATTATCATATACAAGGGTTAACCATTAATATTTCAATAATCTTTCTATTGATGAATGGATTACCATTAAAAAGTTCAAGTCATATCACACCCGAATGGGGGAACAGATGAACATAACAACACACTAAATGAATAATTATAGAATACACCTTACATGGGGTGGATATAGTTGAGTTTTTAACCTCCAACAACACGAATAACATTAACTAAATGATCATAGAACACGATCACACTGACTATAAGTAATGCAAGTGAATTTACATAACAAAACATGAAGAAATCAGCGTATGCACAATGACGGTAGTTTATAAAATGAAAAGTATTAAGGAATGAGTTATAGACCACCTACCATGTACTCATAAAAATATCTTCATTCAATATTAGCCTTTCATTTTGAATGTATTATAAGAAATTTGAAAAATGGATCAATGCCCTAAAAATTGTGCATATGAGCATCCATATAAATAAATCTTTTGAGAAGAAGAGAAATAGATAAAGAATCAAGATGACTTAAGATATTACCTATATGCATACAATGTGATTAATGGGGATCAAATCAAAATTTTATGACTAAAATGTAGACTAATCTATATTAGATCCATGGGAGGATCTCTCTATAGAAGGAGTAAACTCATTTCTCACTATTAGAAGAGCAAAGGAGGAAGTGGAAGGGTTAAAACATTCATTATGAGAAAATACTAATTTTTTAAAAGATATATAGGGGTATAGAGTTTGGCTATATGGTTGGCCAAACCATGTGCCACCCATGTTCCTCCCACTATATAAGGTGGTAACCCTCATGGTTAGATTTCATGGTTAGGGAAACCATGTGGCAGCTGTGTGATATTCCTCTTATAAAAACTACAGAGGTTCTTTACGGTTGTGATGCCCCTAGTGCATGGTTAGGGTAGACTATGAGCCCTTTTGGATCCTTTATCCGTCCCTACATGGTTAGAATAAATTGTTTGGGTTGGCTCACAAAGTTTGTACTAAATTTGCAGCCTAGTGCTTTTCTCCACCAGTCGAGGTTTCGGGCTCCAAAAAATCACTGAACACCACCATAGCCATTCTAACGTAAAAGGGAATCCATATTAGTTTGAAAATAAATAATTATAAAAAAATTTAAAAGGATTCATACCTAAGATAAAATTTGAGTTCCTATAGTTTCCCCCTTTATGGGACTCATCCCTAAGTTCACCTTCCAATTATAGTGAAACAGGGTCTAAGAACAACTATAGACACTAGGTATGTAGGTTGGCCTCCTTATCCCAAGTCTCATCATGTACATGATCATACTAGTATAACATACATTCTAAAGGGATATACCAACCTTATAGATCCTTTCTTATCGGGTTAATGATGCATACAGTATACTCCTCAAATGAAGCATCAACATCTTACTCAACCTCCCCATGATAAATTTTATAAGATGAGTCATCATGGTACCAGGGAAACATTGAAATGTAAAACACATTGTTCCTAACATGTTACCTATGAGGTAGTAAAAATATATAGGCTATTGTCTCAAATCTCTCCCAAATATCAAACAGACTGAAAAAGAATGATGATAACTCCCCTTACCTCTGAATCCATTTACGCCTCAATATGGGTGATACCCACTAGAAAACACAATCCCAAACCTAAAAATCCATATTTCATAGATTGATATCATAATAAGATTTAAATATAGACTGATAAGTATACATACACATTCTAATAAATCGAAACTAGTTATAAGTCTCGTGTACAAGACGATGACCAATTAGGGTTTCCACTCCTACCTTTAGCCAACACAAGGGTGAGAGGTATGACCTACCATATAAGGCCTCATAATGATCCATCTAAATCATCACCTAAAATATATTATTGTTGGAAAACATGATAAGATGGATATTATTCTCTCAATAACCATATAAATCATGGACACATGCTCAGATCATTCCCTCTAACACTTTTATCGCATGTTCTGATTGTCCATTAGCCTAAGTGTGAAAGTTTGTTCTCAAGAGAACCTATGAACACATATACTTATGTAACCCCTTCTAGAACCATGAAATAAAATTATTGTACATATAAAAAATTATAGAATATGAGTACCCATGTAGTTTTATGATCTCATGGGAAAACAATATTCCCAAATAATCAATTGAGAATGTTTCCCAGATAGACATAAAGTGTAATACTTTCATCAATTGATCCACGACTACCCAAAATATGTCTCTACATTGAGACGACCATAGTACACTGACTATAAAGTCCATGGAAACGTATTCCCATTTCCATTTTGGGATTGGAAGTTGTTGTAACATGCATGCAGTTCTTTGGAGCTCTGAATTCACCTATTGATAAGTGGAACAACTATTATCTGATGTTTCATATAAGACCACCAATATTGGTATCACATATCTTGATACATCTTGAATATTTGAGGATAAACTTCCCACTAAAAATTGTGGAACTCCTGTATCATTTCTTCTCACGAGGACACAATTTTCAAGATCCATACGTATTGAATCTCTCCTCATACATCACAAATGCTCCAAAGATGATTCTGGATGCATCATAGAACATGGTATAGCCTCCTCCAAGTTTTGGAATAATCATAATAGGTGCTAAAACAAGACTCCCTTTACACTCTTGAATGTATTTATCCTACAATTAGAATAATAGAAACATAACACCCTTTTTTATGACCATTAAATGGTGAACCAAAGAATGAAAATTCATATATGAAATGCATGTAATATCCAGTCATCCCTAAAAATATCTTTATTTCAAACACATTCTTGGAATGTTCCCAATAGACTAACCCACTCACCTTATCTGGGTAAATATATCCTCTTCATTCAGAGATAGTGCAACCCAATAACTGAACTTTATCAATCTTGAAGTTTCATTTAAAAATATTGGCATAAATCTGATTCTCTCTCAGTAAATTTTGAATGATCTCAAGATGCTAAAAACAGTCTCTATGAGTGTGATAATACACCAAGATTTCATCAAAAAACACCCTAACAAAAGAATCTAGATAGGGATGAATAATTATATTCATCAAATCCATGAAAACATAATGTTTTTTCATAATATAGAATGTAATAACAAGGTTCCCATACATAATATACATACTAAAAAAATTTGTATGAGGTATCTCTAAATATATGACTCACACTTAATGATATCCTGATCTCAGGTCAATCGTGTAAAATAACCTAGCTCCCCAAATCTAGCCAAATATATTATCTATTTGAGGTAGTGGATACTGGTTTGTGACTATAATCTGGTTGAACCATATATAATACACACATAGATAAAGGGTCTTATCCACCTTCTTCGCTAAAAAGCATAGGTGAACTCCAAGAGGATGTACCAGGCCATATAAAATCTTTGGACTCTAAGTCCTCCAAGTGTCTCTTGATCACCTAGACCTCAGTATGTATCACCATGTGTAGAGTAATAGACACTGGAGGATCTATAAGAAAAATCTTGATCGTAAACTCTAACACTCTCTCAAGAGGTAATCCAGAAACATTTTCGGGAAAGAAATCCCTAAAATGATCTATTACAAAGGGAAAATATTCCAGGTGTACTTCTTGTTCCTTTATGAAGAGATAGTAAATCTACATGTTCAATCCATATATCCCATGATTCTTTGGTTCAACTCTACTATCTTGGAAATCCCACTTACCCTTGTGTAGATAAATTCTTCTTTTTGGTGATGTAAATGATAGCTTGTGGCGATAGCAGTATACAAAGTCGTGGTATAAAACCAACCAATCCGTACATAGAATGTCATTGAAGTTGGTCATATTGAGAACAAAGATGCCCTATAAGAAAGGGTAACTGCCTACCTCAAGGGGAAATTCCCATCATTTCCATATGCTCTCTGACTGTACTCTGAATAGTGTATCTAGGTTCATTACACCAAAGTAATACTAAATTTAAAACTCAATAATTTCCATGATAGAAAATAATATGAAAGAGTTTGAAGTACCTATATTTAATAAAGAAGATTCCATATTGGAGGCTACTAGAATAGTACCTTGTACTATAGACAACCTTGCAATATGGTCCTCAAGTAATGGTTTTAATTAATGCAACTAACATGATCCATCACCTTGTGCTACTATTAGAACACCCTGAGTATGAATACTTTACTAACACTACTGGACAGGATTTTGGCTAACACAGCCATGAACTCCTCCTCTTCCAATCATTATGGTGCTAATCCAACTCACTACCTGACGTGGTGTAAAATAACCTACCCTGAAAGTGGAGCTGATAAGGATCCTCTTCTACTAGAAGAAGATAGAATGTTCAGAAAAAATATTTTATGTTTTACCATACTGCTTCAAGCTCGGAACTCCAGAGGATCTCTATCACACTAAGGCTTTATATTTCCATATATTCTACACTGACGGTATGTAAAGGAGCTTCTAGTCTAGTTACTCTGACTAGAACTACAATAACAATAACCCTCTTGGGAACATTTCTAACTATATAAATATCTATTGTACTTCCTCATCACTGATCCTCTCATCCCATTACTACACCCTTCACTCAAGTTTCTCTCAATAATAAGAGCCAAATTTACTATCTCATAAATGGTAGGTAGGTCAAAAATTCACTTGAGTATAGATAGAATACTAGATCCCATTCTCAAAATATTTAGTATGTGACAAATCATCACAAGATAGAAGTGTTTTTAATCACTAAAACTTTATAAAATATGATGAATAGTCCATGGATAATATATAACACTACACTAGATGAACGAACAATCTTTCTTTGTCATCTCTCAGCATCTAAGGAGAGAAGTTATCATAGAAGGTATCCTAAAAAATATCATAAACCATGCCCTGATGTCCACCAGCCTGGGTAATCACATCCCACTAGAGGTTGTCCTAATCATGTATCATGTACATTCAAATCTTAACCCAACACTCTAGAGGTGTCTCTAGATGATAAAATATAGATAGGGTGGCCTCCAACCAAGGGTCAGTAGCCTATGGATGACCATCATCCAAGAAGGTGGGAGGATGCTATGCTGGAACTCACTTGTTAGATCATCCATTGTAGGTTTAGTTTGTGGATCACCCTTCATAGTATACATCAGATGAAGAAAACTCTCATGAATATGGGAGTTAGTTCCCAGATTAGGTATAACAGGTGATACCTCAAGTGGCACTTGTCGTAGTAAGATTGGAAGCTTATGACCCACTATGTTTGGATCATCTTCATAACCACTCTCTTAGTGCATGATATGAGGATTTCAGGGCGGCATTTCTCTACTAATTCCAAGTACAAACCTCATAACAGACATAGAGGTAGATATAATCAGTACGAGAAACATAATATAAAGAAAGAGATCACTACCCGAAGCATACATCCACAACCACCCACTTATAAGGCTAGGTATTGGTATGTGTTCAAGTTAAATTATAGGGGTTTCATTCGGTGAAGGGTTAACTCTACTTTGCCTCTTCATTTACTAGAAACCATTTCATCTTACAAGTCTAGATTTACTTTTTGTGTTCACATATGTTTACGTGCATGTACAAATTATCATCTAAAATGGGTTTCCATTCTCAGTGAATCAGGGTCCATACTTCTTATCACTAAAATTAACACCCAATATATTTCTATTTAACTCCCTATACCTTCGGTGATAGAAGGTAGCAGGTTATACATGATGACTTCACTAGGTAAACTACCCATTATAACCCACTAGTGCCCATAAAACTCAGGAATTGAAACTGGAAAGCACTCAATCATATCCAATGATGAAAATAAAAATATATATAAATACATGTTTCGCTAAAAAATTAGAGTAAATACATGCATATTCAAGTAGTGAAATTCACTTATATGGGATGGTATATGCATATCCTGTGAATTATAGGTTTTTATAATGATTCATATAATGATGTTTCTTTCCATAATATCATCAATCAAAGTATGAAATGAAATCCTCAATAAAAATAAAAAAAATTACAACTACATAACATGTGTATCCCACAATAGGGGAATGATATAAATTATAAAATTCAAAAGAAAAACAAAACCCATTTTTTCAAGAAACTCAGAATTGAACTTGAATGTGGGTTAGCTACATTAAATCTAATCTTATAACCAACTTACAAAATGTTCTAATGTCATTTCTATTGTCTCAAAATACTAAGGAAAAGAAATAAATCCTCTGATACCACTTTGTGACACCTCAAACTTGGGTTCCACTCAAAGGTTCCCTAATCCTGGTTGGCCACATGGCCTCATGCACATCTCCCTAAAGGATAGAGGCAGCTGACTTGTAGTGAGGGAATAGGTTGATTCTGTGGGGAATACTATGCCCTCATTAATAGAGTGTAATATAGTTGAAAATATAAAAATACGTAAATAGTGGAACCATTATGGGATTGAATAACAAATCATGCAATATATAACAATCAGCTATAACTGGAAGATAAATCATATAAAAAATGACAATGATACATGTCATGCTTCTATAAAAATAGAAAACATGGATACAAGGAATCAGGAAATACATGCTATAAAAAATAAGTAAAACTAATTCAAAAAAGATCCAAGAAACCCAAGATCTTTCTCATTCATCTACTAGAAAGATTCATCTTAAGAAATCAAGTAATATCAGTTGTCTAAAGTGGGATGATTCCCATTGTAAACATATATATACATGTAATATTCCTCGTTACCAATGGAGTCCCAGATAGGATGTGAGATAAATATCAGTAGGCCACCAAAAATGAAATCTATATCATCTTGTCTATGAAATATAAACTAACCGTGTGAATGCATATATAATTTAAATGTAAATCAGTACAATAATGTAAATACCCATGTGATTTCTTCAGTATAAACTGGTAATGTATCTATACATAAGATCATTCAATTAATTGATTTAAGTTCATTTTATATTATATGTCGTATGATGTATAAGGATTACTGACATCCTTTCATGAAAATAATGATAATTAATATTTCAAGACGTAACAACGAATCCTGAAATGATGATAATAATGAAGAAGATTCAATGTAGTAACCAAGGAATCATTGACTTAAGGGGTTGAATCTATGATAACATTTATCCTAGATATAAGGGTGTATTTGTAATCCAAAGGGAAACTCCAAAGGCATTCCATTGATATATGATTCTAACTAATTCCAAGGATCACATTCAAGGTAAAAAAAAGGTAAGAAATGATTGGTCTTTATGGGTGTATCCCTGGTACCACATATCCTAAGACATAATGTTGGTTCCAAGGATTATATCCAAGGAATAATAATCTAAAAATGGAGGTATCCTATGTAGTTATGTCTGGAATCCACTGGTAGACAAAAATCATGTTCCAAGGTGGGTCTCGTCCTTGGCAGCGAGCACCCCTAAATTAGAATGGCATACATGAATGCTCATTGTATTCCCTCAGGAATATAAGTATAGATTATTTATGGCCACTCCTATAATGATGAATAAGTCCATATGAAACAAGCACCATATAAATAATTTATTAATTTAATTAGGACATTTAATTGACATTTCACTCAATAACTTAATTTTCTTCATTCCTTGCCTTTCACTAGTGTGATAATTATTAGAAAGGATATGCAACCATTTAAAATTTATAAGATCTACAGTCAATTCATTAGTTTCACTCCACTACATTCTATTATACATGGAAAGGGGTATTACAAACATGAATCCAACCCATTTAATTTTTCAATTACACATTCAGTTATTTACTTCCATCCTTTACCTTTCATAAAATTGCAAGGTGGGATAAGGATGAGTAACCATATGAAATTAAATATATAATGAACTAGGCCAAGTGATACTTATATCTATAATTTCTAATTAACCATTTAAATATTAATTAGACAATTGGAACACATTCTTTAAAAGTTCAAGTTGCACTATCATTTACAAGGGATAAACATAAGAAATTCAATAAAAATTCTATTAAGGAAAGGCTTTCCATTAATAGGGTCAATCCTTAAGACACTTGAATGGTGGTGCAGATGAACATAAAAATACACTAAAGGGATAATTATGAAACATAACATACATGGGGTGGATAGAATTGAGTTTGTACCCTCCAACGACATGAATAACATTTTTAAAATGATATCTACAATATGATAAAAATTAATATATCCAGGCGTGTGATTTTAACAAAAAATAGATAATGAAATGAGCTTCCACACAATCATGGGAGTTTATAAAATATAGATACTTAAGGAATGAATGATAGAAAACCTATCATCCATTCATACAAATATACTCATCTATTATTAACCTTTAGACATTCCTAGATCATAATAAATCTATTGAACAGATCAATACCCTCAAAATAGGGCATATGATCCTGTATCTAAATAACTCTGTCGAGGAGAATATAAATAAATAATGACTCAAGATTAATGAAGAGATTAAAAATTCACATCCAATGTATTGAATGGGAATTCAATCAAACTTCACACATATGAAATGTGGATGAAACTAGCTTAAATAAATGTTAGCTTTTCTCTATGGGAGAAGGAAGCTCATTTTTTCCACTGGAAGAGAAAGGGAGGATATGGAAAGGTTAAACATTTCATTAAGGGTAAAATCATAATTTTAATAAATAAAATAAGGGGAAATGATTTGGCCACACAGTTGGCCAAATAGTGTTCCAATCATGTTCCTCCCACTATCTAAGGAGAGAACTTACATGGTTAGGGAAACAGTGCACCAACCATGCAATATTCCTTTGCAAAAAACTGGAGAGGTTTTTCATGGGTGTGCAAATCCTAGGGAACAATTAGGTTAAAATGTGATCCTTAATTTCTTCTATATCCATCCACACATGGTTAAGAGATATCATGTTGGCGGGACACATGGTTTGAACTAACCATACAGCCCAATGATGTTCTCCACCGCCCAGGATTTCACACTCCAAACAAGCCCCAAATAGCCCCATAACCCTTCTACCCTCCAATTGAAACCATATAAGGTCCCAAATAAACAATTGGACAAAATTTAAATGGATCCATACTTGAGATAAAAACTAGGTTCTTACATACAACCATCTCTTCCACTCTCAAATGGGAATCTAGGTCGTTTATTGTATGTGTGGATAACTACCACCTCAAAAACAAACGTAATTTTCTTTCTATAACTGTTTATCATGGATTTATTTAAAGATGTGTAAAATTTTTATATATGATATTTATTATATCATTATTTTTCTTCAATTATGATATCAAATACACCTTTTTAATTTCAATTCCATAAAGAATATGGTAACGTCGCTCATGTGTATGGTGGATTACCTCATCACGAAGTGATGTGGTTACGTTTTCAGTTACGCTTTACATGAATGTTAATAAGGATTACTTTTATGCCAATATATATTACTAATGATATATTAGTCATTCTTGGAAAAAATATATAATTTAATTTATTACCATATAATCCATTTAATAAATGATAATGTCGTTCATGTTTGTAGTGGACTACTTCCTTGGGAAGTGATGTGATTCATTTTTTTAACTACTTCACAACATAGATGCTATATGTAAGTGTATTTAAAGAAATAATAATATATTTATGATATAATTTTAATCTTTAAAAGATAAAATGAAACATACATTTTTTTCATACCGATCATCAAAAAATGGATATGTTAATTTTGCGTATGTACGACCTATCATCTCCATGATTGTAACATAGTTCATTTTTCATAACCATATTCCATGGATTGTTTTGAAAGTATAATTTATGATTAAAATTCATTATTATTTAATTACTAACATTCTAAATATTATTAAATATAAATCTGTTTTCCCTAAATCAATTTACCCAAGTGATTTTGGATATATGAGTTATGTATAATTAAAACTCCCGATGTGAAATTAATTAGTCAAGTGATTGAATATAATGTAACATCCAAATATTTTGAAGAAATATTTGTCTTTAAATGTTTTTAACTCTTCAATAGCTTGAATTTGACATAACAATGTGTTTAAACGAACCATGATATAATATTAGTAAAATGAACATTATATCCTAGATGTTAAATTAGCATGAATAAATAAGAATAAACAATTTATGAAATAAAAATAAAGGTCTCACTAGATATGAATTTATTATTGAGTTCTTTTAAATAGACTTACAATTTCAGTAAAATCATGTTTTCTTCAAAAATATGTCTTCTTCAAAAAGTTTTATATCTTTTTTTTTTAAGATAATATATTTGAAAAAATGAATTTAATTTTTCAATTAAGCATGTAAAAATTGAAAATAAATTATTTTTTTCTTTGAAAAATTTATTTTTAACGAGTAATGAAAATTTATATATTTATTAAAAACTGTATTTTCTTTTAAAGACTAAAAAAGTACACATCATGTTTTGGATTAGTTTTAAATTATAAATATTTTATTTTGGTTTAAAGTAATTCTATTATTATTTTTTAAAACTATTGTATACACAAATTTATTGTAAAAATATTTTAGGTTTTAAAAGGTAATTTTTTCAAAAAAATCATTTTAATGGTATTTTATCTATTCAATTTTCAATTAAATTATAAAACATTTGTGTTATGAATTTTGAAATTAGGATTCCAAATTTATATTCATAAGTAACAAAATTGGAAAATAAAAATCTTTTATTTTTTCCAATATAAATAGTAACTATGATAAATTTTGCTGTAGTGGTAAAGGGTAAATTACTAATTTAGGTTAAAAATAAAATTATAAATACTATAAAATGATTCAAACATGTGCCGATTTTTTAGGATGAATAAAATTAGACCCTTATCACCAAATTATCAAATTTATGTTATTTAATGGACACGTGTACATGAAATGACTTATATAATTTTTTAATCAAAGAAAGACACAAAATGTCACTTTGTTTTATTTAATTTCCCATATGTTTTAACATGGGGGAAATTGAATTATATGAATGAATCTCAACGTTACTTTTTAACATAAACATATTTAAAATAATAAAAAAATTACATTTTTGGAAAAATTTGATGAAATTATTTCATTAATAGGTTTTATTTAATAAAAATTTAAATATGTCTCATACATGTTTTAAATAATATATCATTTTTAATATGGGATTACACAGTGGATAAATTTGACTTTAAATATTATTCTAAAATATAGAATATTTATACTCATCAAGTTATATTATTTTTAATTTTTATTAATCAAATTTGTTTATTAAATAATTACACTATGTTGATGTTGTAATTAATTTAATAATGGAAATATCATATAAATATTATTAAAATAAATAAAATTTGGAATAATTACTATGTCCAAAAAAATTATTTATGACCTTGACCTATGATGTACATAATAAAATATTTTTTTTCTAAGTTAACTTATTATCTTGATATTTTTAAAATCTAATAACAAATAGTTTCAAAATTGACCCTATTGGTATTTTATCAAAATAATGTTTTATTAAACTATTTAAAAATCATAATTTTTTTTAAAAAAATACCTAATAATTAAAATATGGTCTAGAAAGGTATAAATTCTTCATTTTTAGAATAATTGACATCAAATAAGTAAAATTTACAATATTTTAATATAGAAAACTAGTTACATTAATTAAAATTAAAGTTAGTTAACTATGGATTAATTAAAATGGTCAGGTTTAAATGAATAAAAAAACATTTCTAAAATATATTTTTTGAAGTTATTATAACCCTATATAATCACATATTCGAATATATTACATTTATGTGGTATTTGGAATGATATTTATTTAACTATAAATTAATATATTTTGAAATTCTAATGGTTCCCCTACTTCGATTATTAAAGGGCACATCCTCGCTCATTTATTCATAACTCATTAAGCCTTAAATAATGGAAATACCTAGACAATTTCAATTATAAACATAAATATACAGATTATATAGGTTTTTTTATTCTATAAATTCTAAATATATTGTCCCTAATAAGAGATCAATATGGAGCTCACCAAATAATAGGTAATCTCCTTTAACAACTCTCTCCAAATCATTTCTTCTTCTAAATACTCTTACTATGTTGTTTCCATTATAAATTAATAAATCTAGTGTAAAATATATGATGAGACTTTATTTTTAGTATTTAAAAACTATATTTATCCTTTTATCCATTTTATGAAAAAAGAAATCACCGAGCATCCATATGTGCGGCCTACCGTGTCCATGTTATGGTGTACTATGTTATTAATCACCAATTTACTTGGATGGGTATAATAAACAAAATAATAATTATATAAGATTATTATTACATGATATTTTTTTTCTTGAAAAACTAATATACCATACACTTCTATAATGTTTACTAATATGGAAATGATATCATCACTTGTGTGTATGTACAATATACCGTCTCCACGATGTGATGTGATTAATTTTCCATGTTAAACATTCAAGAATGATTATATAATTGTATATAAAGTATTAATATGATAAATAATACTTCAATACCATTCTGAAAATGATATTATTATATCATATTATGAATAACTGAGACTTATTCGACAAAACAGGCATAGAAAAAAATGAATCAATTATCAACCAAAAGAAAAGTAATAATGAAATATTTTTTTAAGAAGGTGATAATATGATCATATATGATATCCGAATTATATATTTGGTTCAATACTAATTTAATATCATTCATTAATCCATTATATTAGAGTTTTTTATATGTAAAATGGAACTCATAACTTTGGTAAGGGATAATTTCTCAATCTCATTATTATGTGATATAATTTTTACATAAGTGTTTACTGAGGTATTTTTATCACACACGTCCATGTTATGTAAAAATGTATTCAAAAATATTTTTAATATTATTTTGTAAATTTTTTTATGTCATTTTTACCCATTTTGGAGTTTTTACTAAATGGTTTGTATGGAATATTTTTTCATTTTCCCTACGAGGTACTTTTTGACTTATCCATAAAGAGTATGAGAAGAATGTTTTATTTTAAATTATACATAATGAAAGAATTTTTAAACATTCATGTCACCTAATTTCCTTAAATATTACCTTAAAAGATTAAAAGTTTATTTTTGAAGAATTTTTTTTCTTTATTTTATTTTAGATTTTAAGAAAAGAAAATGTTTTCAAAGAATAAATGATATTTTCATAAAGATTTATTTTCTTATAATCTCTCAAAATGAGTTTCCTTCTAAGATAATATTCTTTAATGTTACATATGATTAAACATGTATATGTTTCAAGTATAATATATCTATTATTCCTATTATTTGATTATTTTTATGATGGAATTAAATTTATAAAATCCATTTCTTTTTCAAAGATTATGTTATGATGGAACGATGATTATGAAACTCATTTTATTCCTTGGCCTATGATATGATGAATTATTTATGTTATTATGGTATATATATGTATGGTTTTCATTATGTAATGGGAGGGACCTATATCTCCCTCTAATTCATTGGTTAAATATTTATATCTCATGAGATAGAATGGATATGGATGGGAAATGGTCTTGGTTCAGTAACACGAGGTTGGAGTTCGACGTAAACCATGTTTAGTAATACATGGAAGGAACTATGAGTGAAATCAATTCAGTAATGTTTTTTTTCTTCTGTGATAGTCTTGGAAATGATCCTGGGAAAATATGGGAAAAAATCATTATACTTATGTGTATTGCACAAATTCCTTGTCTTATGTTATCCTCTCTTGGGATATGTTCTTTAATGAACTTCTATGATTTATCCCACGGGATGATATTATGATCTTTGATATGAAAGAATAAATATTCAAATGGTATTTTTATAATCTCATTCCTTATGATTATAGTATTATTAAAATATACCTTGTGTACCTTTACTGAGCATTTGAGATCACACTTTATTCTATTTATTTTTCCCAGGTTAAAAATAAGGTTATTAAGTAAGATTTATCAAAAACGGGTTGTGTTATTAAAGAATAAGAGGGATATGTGGTAGAAATTTTATAAACTTTTAGTTTATGTTTCCAAGTTTCCAAAGACACAAAACCTATACAGTTCTAGCATGGTTTTACTTTTTTGTGTAATGAATATTCATCTATGGAGAATAAATATCTATGTATGAAAGTTATGGGCTGTTATAGTTAGTATCATTGAAAATTTATAGTTAATATTTTGAAACTAGGATGATAAAACATCAGTAAGAAACATAAGGATAAGTCTACGTATATGTTATAATTCTATTATTTTGGTGATGATCATGAATAAACTATGATAAAAGCAAAGGTATCCTGATTTTAAATTTTATATTTAATTGGACTTCATTATGTGGTTTTCCAATTATGATTAGTGTTTCTCACACTATTATTCTTGGTTAAAGTATATGGATGGAACCTAAAGGAAACATGATAGAGATAAATTCAATGGGTAATGCAACAATTTTCCTCTTGATAAACCAAATTTTATGTCAGCTGTAATGTAAAATATTATTTATTTTCTTGCAAAACATTCTCAAGTTATGAATCATGAAGGGATTACAGAATGAGAAAATGAGAGAACAACATTTTTTTAAATATATAATGAGATATAATCCACCTTCATTCAGTGGGTCTTCTAATCCACTAGTGGATGAATAAAGTATTTTTACAAATTAAATGATATTTTCAGTTCTCTAATTGTCAGAACATGATAAATTCCTCTTAGGAGTCTATAATTTGGAAGATGAAGTAGATAAATGGTGGAATATCTTCATGAATATGAGAAAATGAGATTAAATTGACTCTATGTAATGGGAAATGATTAACAAGTTATTTTTAAATAAGTACTTTCCTCATATTATTTGTACGAAGATGTAAAAGGAGTTTCTTGATCATAAATAGAAGGATGATGAATCTATTGGTACCTACGAAGAAAATTTTATAAGAGTTGCAAGGTACACCTCTGGAATTATCACTCAACCTGAGAGTAAGGTTTATTGATTCTTTAGTGTCTTAAAACCAAGTATCTACCAGTAATTATCCATAAGGGACTTCAATACCTTTGGGAATCATTCGATGTGATCTTAAGGTCAAGATAAATATTTTAGTTACCCATTAGTATTATGGGTTTGATAATAATAGAAAAAAGGAATTCAAAGGAAAATGACAAAAACAATGTTATAAAAATATAAACTTTATTTTTATCTCAAAGTATGGAATAAATCATGGGGGAAACTATCTTAAGGGAACTAGTAAATGTTTTAAGTGTTGGAAAGAAGGCCATCAGAAAATTGACTAACTATGTGGTCGAAAAAATATAGCTAACAATGCTAATAGGGAAAAGGCTACACAAAATGAACCTCCCACACTTCAATGTTACAAGTGTATAAAAATGGGGTGTTATTCTAACTAATTCCCTAATACACGAGCTATTAATGATTATTGACATTAGTAACCTATTAAGGCCAAAGATAAAGGAAAAATTATATGAGATCTCTATTTTAAATATGGATTATGATAATGAGGTGGTGAAAGGTACACTTACCATACACTCTAAATAATCAAATGTTTTATTTGATTCTTGATCCACCCACTCTTTTATTTCAAAATAATTTTATAAGGGTATTATTATATCACCCCAACAATTAGATTTTGAGTTTGTTGTGAAAACTCATAATATAACAATAACACCATCACACATTTATAATTATTCTATTATTTAAGTTTGTGGGAAAGTTATTCTTGAAAATATTTTGATCCTTAATTTAGTGTAATTTGATGTAATTATTGGCATGAATTGGATATCTTTATATGGATATCATAGAAATTTCTAAGGAAGGGAAGTTACATTTCATATTCTGAATGAATCTATGATCATTTATCGATTCAAGGATGACTATGAACTTCTAATGAATATTATTTCCATATTATGGGTATTAATTTCTTTAAATTAAACTTATATATCCCATATGGTTGGGGATAAACTGACTATTAAGGATACACCTATAGTATGAGAGTTTGCTGATGTATTTTCAGAATAATTTTTAGGTCTTTCACCAAATCATGAAGTTGATTTTTCAAAAGAACTCATACCTGGTGTTATGTCTGTTTCAAAGAATCATTATAGAATGGACTCAATTCAGTTATAGGAATTCAAGAATAAAATCCAAGATAATCTTGACAAGGGATTTATATGAACTAGTTCATCACCTTTGGGTTCACCTATTATTTTTGTTAATTATAAATATGGATAAATTCGACATTGAATTGGTTATTGAGAACCTTACTAGATCACTATCAAGAACATATATCCTCTCCCCCATATTGATGACCTGTTTAACCTACTTCGTGGAGCTCAATACTTTTCCAATATTGATCTTCATTCTATATATCATCAATTAAGGGTAAAAAAGGATGATATACCCAAGACGAAATTCCATATAGGGTATGGACACTATGAGTTTATAGTGATGCCTTTTGGTCTTACTAATTCCCCTACTATATTCACTGATTTAATGAAAAGAGTATTTATAAACTATCTAGATTAGTTTGTGGTATTATTTATATATGATATTATTATATATTCAAAGAGCAATAAGATCATGAATATTTCCTGAGTATTATACTGAATACCATTAGAAATGATAATATTTATGAAACATTTACCACGCGTGAATTTATTCTTCAAAAAATTTCATTTTTGGGTCACATAATATCAAGAGAGTTGATATCCATGGATCTCACAAAGATGAAATTTATTGAACATTTTCCTTGAAAAATAAAAATGACTAAGATCTGAAATATTATTGGTTTTTATGGATATTATCAATTATTTTTTAATGATTTTTCCCAATTATCTAATCCACTAACCATGTTGACTTAGAAATGAGTTAATTTCACAGGGATAGGATAATGTGTAGAGAGTTTCAAAGAGGTAAAAGAAAGTTTAGTTAGTGAATTTTTCTCACAATACCCAAAAGTAGAGAATGGATTGTGATATTAAATAATGCATCCAAGATGGTTATGGGATGTTTTCTCATACAAAATGATATCGTAATTTGTTATGCCTTAGTAAAATTTAAAATCCACGATAAAAATTACTCAAATAATTATCTGGTGTAATACATGGTAATTTTTTCATTACAGATATGTAGGAATTAATTTTATGGAGAAATATGTAATATATATATAGATCATAAAATTTTAAAGTATATTTTCACTCAAAAGGATCTAAATATGTGCCAAAATAGTTTGTTAGTTGACTAAAAAAATTTACTGCTCAATACATTACCACCCTGGGAAAGCAAACAAGGTGGTTGATGCTTTGAGTTGAAAGAACCATGCTAGCCTATCTATGATGAGGATACCAAAAGATCCAATATTTATATATTTTCAAATGATGGATCTGGAAATTTTAAAGGAAGGGGAGAAATATTTTCTACCTCAAATGAATGTTCAACCATCTAAAAAAGTGAATATTATGGAAGCATAGATGGAAGATAGAGAGCTACAAAAGAAGTTGAGAAATGTTCTTGATTTTAAATTTGATTGTGATGGAATAATATTGTTCAAGAACCATGTTTGTTTTCCTCCCATAATAGAATTAAAATAGATGTTTGATGAGGCACATAGTTCATATTTCTCTATTCATCCATGAAGAAAAAAAGATGTATAGGGACCTAAAAAAGTATTTTTAGTGGGATGACATGAAGAGAGATACACCAGAATATATTTCCCGGGGATTAGTTTGTTAGTAATTTAAGCCTAAGAAAAAGAAGTCTACAGGTTTGTTACCACCATTACCCATATCATAATGGAAATGGTAAAACATCCCCTTGAACTTTTTCTTTAAACATCTCATGACATATAAAGCCTATAATTCTATATGGGTTATAGTTTATCGCCTTATGAAGAATGCACACTAAATTTATATTAGAGAATATTTTTATCCTGATCAGATTTTAAAAATATATTTCAAAGAAGTGGTAAGAATACATGGTGTACCACTTTATTTTATATCATATTTGGGCCAAATGTTTACCTCTAAGTTCTGGAGAAGTCTTCAGCTGAATCTGGATACATAGTTATATTTCATCATTTCTTTTCATCCGCAAACAGATGATCAATCTGAGGTGAAAATTAAAAATCTAAAAAACATTTTGTGAGATTTCTCTATAGATTTCAAAGGAGGTTGGTATCAAGACCTACCTTTGGTATAATTTTCCTACAATAATATCTTTCACCCCCTTATTCAGATGGCACCTTATAAAGCCCTTTATGTTAAGAAGTGAATAACTTCAACATTATGGGATAAATTTGGTGAAATAAACTTATTGGAACCTGATCTAGTTGAGGATATAGAATAGAATGTTAGATATATTCAACAAAATACACAAGCAGCTCAGAGTCGACAAAAAAGTTATGTTGACAATTGATTAAAATTCATATTGCTTGAAGTGGGTGACACGTTATTTCTACAAATATCTCCATAGAAGAGAGTGGTGATATTTGGAACGAAGGTCATGCTGATCCCTAGGTACATAAGTACTCTTGAAATTTGTGATTTTTTTGGGTAGGTAGATTATAAATTTGCGCTTCCACTAAATCTATCTCAAGTAAATGATGGGTTCCATGTATCTCCCCTAAAAAAGTACATACCAGATCCTCCAAATATTCTAAATGGAGAAGTTTTACCACTACAGAAAGATAATTCTTATGATGAAAAACCAATATAGATTCTAGATTATGGAGAGAATGTTCTACGAAACAAGACCACTCACATGGTTAATGTTTTATGGAAGAACCACCAATTTGAGGAAGCCACATGAGAACCAAAGGATGTGATGTGGAAAAGGTATCCTCATTTGTTTGTATCTAAGTGATTAATTTTGAATGAAAGTTCATTTTAAGGGGGGATAATTTAACACCTAAATTTTTTATGAAATATTTATATTTAAATAATTTTAATTCTTCAGTACCTACAATTGCACACAACTGTGTGTTTAAATGAACCATAGGATGCTATTAATAAAAAATGACTAGTATATCCTACCCGTTAAACTAGCAAAAATAATTAATAATAACTAATTTCTAAAATAAAAATAAAGGTCCAACTCAATATGAATGTATTGGTTAGTTCTTAGAAATAATCTTACAATTTTAGTAAAGTTTATTTATTCTTAAAAAATATATCTTCTTCATAAATGATATTTCTGATTTTAATTTCATCGAACCAATATTTTATAAAAATTAATTATAATTTTGAACTCATAATTTCAAAATTATCTTAATTTTTTTTCTATGAAGCATTTATTCTTATGGAATAGTGAAAACACTAATTTTTATTGAAACTGTATTTTTTTTAATGTGTCTAAAAGGTCAAATTATATTTTGAATTTTTTTTAAATTATAATTAGTTATTTTTTATTAAAATAATTCAATTAGTATTTTTGAAAAGGATATTATACAAAACATTAGATAAAAATAATTTATAACATAAAAGGGAATTTGTTTAAAAAATGTTCTTCATGGAATTTTATCAGTTTTATTTTAAATTATATTCTTTGAATTCTGTGTTTTTAATTTTTAAAAATTAATTCCAAATTTACATTTATAAGGTCCAAATATTTTAGATAATTCCATTTTATTTTTTAGCCAATATGAATAGTAACTATGGAAAATTTTGTAATAAGGGTAAAGGGTAAATGTGGTAATTTAGGTTAGAAATAATATTATAATGACTACAAAATGACCATAAAACAAGAAAATGTTTTGTGGGATGAAAACCATTGGACCATCAACACTAAAGGATCTATTTCATGTCATTTAAGAGACATTCGTATCTAAAATGACTTATATAATATTTTAATCAAAGAAGACACAAAATGTCAGTTTCTTTGTCTTTAATTTCCCTTATGTGTCCAAGTGGGAGAAAATAAAAGATATGAAAGAATATCAATTTTAACTTATAAATAGATAAAAATATATGAAAGATAATAATTTATTTTTGAATTTTGGGTCTACTTGGATGAAATTATGTTATTATTAAAACTTATTTAATACCAATTTAATGATGTCACATTCATGTTTCAAATAATATATCGTTTCTAATAAATGTTTATAAAGTAGATAAATTAAACTATAAATATTATTCAGAAATATAGAATATATATATTCATAAATTTAGTTTATTTCTAACTTTTAGTAAATAAAACAATACATTAAATGATTACACAATGTTGATGTAGTAATCATTTTATTAATGGAAATACCAAATAAATATTATTAAAAATAATAAATAAATATATAATTAGGGATAATTAATATATATAAAAATTTTAGATGACCCTGACATCTGAGGGATATAATAAAATATTTACTTCAATGTTAAATTTTTATCTTGATATTTTTAAAAATCCAATAAATGAATACTGTCAAAATTAACACTATTTATATACTATCAAAATAATTTATTATCAAATTATTTTAAAAACAAAAAATATTTTTAAAAATAAAAATTTATTAGAATATATATCTAAAAGGTTCTAAATTGTTCATTTATGGTATAATTTACATCAAATAAGTTAAAAAATACTATATTTTAATATAGAAAGATTTATTAACCTAGTTAAAATTAAAATCAGTTAACTAAGGGTTAATTAAATTGATAAGGATTAAATGAATGCCAAAACATTCATAAAATATATTGGTTTATGATAGTACAATATATCATCTCATATTTTAATATATGTATTTTCTATGGTATATTAAATTGGATTGAATTTATTATAAGTTAATATTTTTATAAATTCCAAAGGGGCCCCCTCCCTCAATTATAAAAGGGCACCTCCTCTATCATTTATTCACAAATCAATGAGCCTTAAATATCATTATTAACCTACCCATTTCCCTTATAAACATACTTATACATATTATATAGGTGATGTTTTTCTCAAAATACAAACTATAGTGTCCCTAAGAAGAAATTAAGAGGGATCTCGCTAAAGAAGAGGTAATCTTCTTTACCGGCTCTCTCAAGAACATTTCATTTCTACATACTCTTCTAAAGTTTTTTCCATTATAAAGTAATAACCCCAATATAAAATATATTTTTATATGTTATTATTATTATGTAACAATCATATTCAACATTCTACCAATCATATGAAAAATTAAATCACCACGTATTCGTATGTACAACCTATCATCTCCACCTCATGGTGTTATATTTTTTTCATCACTAATTTACTTCTATGATTATAATGATGGAAATAATTAATATGTAAAATTATTATAACATGATATTGACTATAGAACAACAAATATTCCACACACTTTTTTTTAATTTTTACTAATAATGAAATGATACCATTGCTCATGATTACATACTACCTACTGTCTCCACGACATGATGCAATTCATTTTCCTTATTCACCATTGAAGAATGATTCCATAAATTTATATAATTAATTAAAATGATATATAATACCTTAATAAAATTATTTTAATGATATAACATAACCTATGATGAATAACTATGACTTATATGATAAAACATAGATAGAAAATAATGAAGCAATTCTCACTCTAAATAAGCCGCAATAATGAAATATTATTAAATGGGTGATAATATGATCATATATGATTTAATAAATATAATTATTGTTCTGGAATAAGTTAATAACATTTATTAATCCATTATATAAGATTTCATGGTACATATAAAGAATCCTAGACAAAAGGTAAGGGATAATTTCACATTCCCATTATTACCCGAGATTGTTTATACGTTAGTATTTATTGGGGTACATTTATTATCCATGCCCTTATTACATAAAAATGCATTCAAAAAATCTAGCTATTATTTTACAACAATTTAAAGACATTTTTTTGATAATTATAATTTTTTACTAAATGGTTTTAAATGAATCATTTTTTTCCCAATAAGGTAATTTTTGACTTATCTAGAAAATGTACAAGAATAATTTTTTATTTTAATTTATAAGACATAAATAGATATTTAAATTTTCATGCCTCCTTATTTCCTTGAAACATCCCATATAATCTTACAATATTATTTTTGAAGAAATTTTTTTCTTCTAATGTTCTATGGAATTTTAAGAAAAGTAACCATTTTCAAAGAAAAAAGGATATTTCCCTCAAGAATTATTTTCAAGTGATCTCTCAAAATTATTTTACAATTAAAATAATTTTTTTGATGTTACATATTCTTTAATATGGATATGTTTCAATAATACTATCCCTAATATTCATATTATTTGATTATGATTATGATTGAATGTTATTTATGAAATCCATTTCTTTTTCATGGATTATGTTATGATGGAATGATGTTTATGAAACCCATTTTATTTGGTGGACTATAATATGATGACTAATTTATGTTCTTTTGGAACACATATGTATGTTTTTCATTATGTGGTTATTGGTAACTATATCTCTTTCTAATGAATTTGTTAAATATTTATATCTCATGAGATAGATAGGGATGGAATGAGAAATGATCATAGTTCAGTAACAAACAGATTGAATGAAAAGTAAAACCAATTAAGTAATACAGGGCTGAAATGAGGAGTGACCTTGATTTAGTAAAAGAATTTTTCCACTATGATAGTCTTGGAAATGCGCCTTTGATAATATATAAATTATTTTATATGCATATTTTTATGCCACAAATTTATTCTATTATGTTATTTTCTCAGGGAATATGTTATTTCAGGAACTTATATGATTTATCCCATGACATGATATTATGATATTTGATATGCGAGACTAAATTTTCAAATGTTATGTTTATGGTCTAATGATTTAAGATTATGATATGATTTAAATCTCCCTTATTTTCCATTACTGATAATTTGAGCTCACCCTTTTTTATGTTTCTCTTACCAAGGTGATATTGAATGGTATTAATTAAGATTTGTCAAAAAGGTGTCAATTTATGAAAGAATAAGTATGATATAGTGTATACATTTTATGAAATAGTTGTTTTTGTTTCCCATTTTCGATATACACTATACCTATAGGTTTTCATCATGATTTTAATATGTTGTGTAATCAATATTATATTATTTAGAAGCAACATATTTATATATATATATATAATGGGACATTATATATAAAATAATAAAAAATAAAATAAAAGTAATTGTGAACTTGAAAATTTTTCATAAGTAAATAATTAATCAAACTTTCTTATTCAAGAATATAAGGAACTCACGCACCTAATTTATTTCATATATTGTGTATACTTCCATTATACATATTATATCATAAATAATTCATAATTTATTGCATTTTAAATTAAAATTCACTTAATTCAATAACGTGGGTTATGTTTCAAAAGTTACCAAATAGAAAAGGGTTTATACATTTATCACATTTTAATCAATTTCGTTTGTACTTAAATTTCCATTGAATGAATTTATTTGATAATTATATAATAATAAAAATATATTTATTTAAAATATAATTATTATTTAAATTTTCAATCATTAATACCATTTTATCTCTCTTTAGTACTCAATATTATTGAGAAAAATATTTTAAGAAAAACTGACTTCATTTCTCTCTACTATCGAAAATTATTTTCTTCAACATCCATGTATTCTAAAAAAATTTGAAAAAAAATGTTTTCAACAATCCCAAAAATTAATTGTTAAAGAATTTTTTACATATGGTTTCCTTTTTCTAAAATTGTTTGATAGGAATATTATTTTAATTTTCTAAATGAGAAATTTTTTAACCTTTTTACAATAGTGTAAACTGAATGTTTTTGGAACCTATACATCATGCATGTAATTACCCACCATAATGAAAACGTAATTATTTGAACCTGAATTTATATTTTTCTATGGTTTTTTTAAAGAATTTTTTTCTATAATATTTTGTAAATTCTTATTTTTTTGAAAAGTGATGTTCAATGTTGAATGTTTATTTTAATCAAGAATATTTTAATTTTTTTAAAATGTATTTATATTCATAAATGAAAAACCCTATAATGATATTGAATTATTCTAAATTATATATATATATATTTATCTTATATATATATATATAACTAGATAGTTATCCAATTATCTGATGGTGTAATACATTCCTTATGTGCATTTCTCAAATTTATTCATTATGAAATTTAATTTCATTTTGATAAGAGATAATATTACAAAACATAGTTTCATTCCACGTGTAAATATTTTTTTATGCCTCATTATTTAATTCCTTTATGTTTCACATATATATCATGATCATTTTATAATGGGTGCACCTATATAGATCTCAAATGCATTGGGTAATGTTTTAGTCTCATGAGACTTCATGTATGGGATTAAAGAGTAAGCCTAATACATTTTCGAACATTGTACACTGTGTGTTATTATTTAGGAATTTATCCTTTACTCATGTTGAGGTCATTTTATACATTGTTTCCATAGTTCCTATTATTTTATGATCTTATGATACTAGGTTATTTATGTTATGACTCTATTTTATTACTCATGTTTCTTTTATTTTATGATATCATGTTATATATTTGACTCAAACATTATTTTTCCTACTCATTTTTATTCTATTACTAGAATTTCAACTACATCCCTTTCTTCTATGTATTCCCCAGTTTATCCTATGTAGTTTTAGAATCTCAAATTCATTGAGGATATCACTATGGAAGATAAAAAATAACGATTCCATGTTTTAGTTATCCTTGATGTATTATTATCCAATTCATATAATAAAATTGTGACTCATAATCATTGGGTTATAAAAAAATAGATGTTTATGTTTAAAATCATGTAAGAATATTTGTAAAAGGCATGAGAATATATTGTTTTTATCAAACTAAACGAAGGAATCTGATCCTTGGGAACTCTAACATGTGAGTATCGGACGAAGGATGGATCTCTTCCACATGGATTCAGGAGGAAAATAATTTCACTAGGGAACGTGGTGTGTCCTACCTTTGAGATGTAGTTTCCCATATATTTATTTGATTGGTATCAATTATAGTACACTGTAAATAATTTCATACCTCTATGGTTGGTATCAATGAAAACGTTTAGTTAGCCTTTGTATGTATGATTATAAAACCTTAGTGAGAACCCTAGGGATATGTCTACAGATAAGTATATATATATGTCTATGTATAGGAAAATATCCATAAAATTGGGTGATGTTTAAGGTGATTGGTTTCCCATAACTTATATCACTATCTGAATACTATAAGTTCATGTAGTATTGGAATATATTTACCTAGGGGTAATAACTCTGAAAAATTCATGTCAATATTGACTTGAGTATTACTCAGTACATAACAATGGACCTTATTGTGCAGTAGGTTTGACACACCCTCGAGATATTATTTGGAAAATTTACAAACTATTTATGAACCCTCATGATGGATTTGAATAGGAAATTACCATTAATTACATAAAAACCCCTAATCTATCATAGATTAAAAAGAACTCTTCTTGTTTTAGAAACCCTATAAATGATTTTTCATGACTATGTAGTTTCATTCTTGGATTGTTATTGCACAAACTATGCTTTGTGGTTTTATTCTATGGTTGAACCAAGAGAAATCTTGCTAAAATAGAATGTGATAGAAAAATTGGTGATTATGAGTAACCAAATTTGGGGACGGCTTAAGAGAAACATATTTTCATTATACCTAATCATCTGTCATGATATATGATTAAAAATGTGAACTATAGTGAAATTCTTAACAATCCAAATAAGAGTTAGATAGTATTTTATGAAATTTAATGTGGTGATGAAATTATGGTAAAGAATATTTAAAATACTACATATCAAGAAGTTGGAAATAAGAACTTGAAAGAATACATAAAATGGATTTGAAGATGTTTTATATATTGAAATGGAGGTCATATAGCAACAAATTACCATGGAATTTGATTTCTTATCTGTGGGTAACATGGGAATTATTTGATTCAATTCCATAAACTAGGGGTTATACCATAAGCCAATTAAGGACTTCTGTTATGAAAAATCATTTAAGTAAATGGGTTGAGGTATTTATGTATTAGGATTCAAGAATAATATTTTACAATTATTTTTACCAGTGGTATTTTTTTTTAAAATAATCAAGAAATATATAATAACTTTTTTCATTTTGGAAGTATATATGTCTTTGTATTAGATTATATTACGAGTTATGGAATCATTGTAACGTCCCGGTTTCGGAAGCCACCCAGAGGCGCCCCGTACCCGGTTGGTCACATGGCCTCAAGCGCATTTCCCCAAACATCTGAGGCTACCGACTAGCAGCGAAGGACTTGGGTGTGATAGTGGGGAAACTATGCCCTCATTGGCAGAGTACACAGTGGAAATAAATAAACATGCAATAGCAAAAGCAGTAAATAACCAACAATAATAAACAGCAGAAGAATAAATCAAAAAACTGGAGAACATATGTATATATACGGAATGATGAAAGATACATATCTAGGAAAGAAGATAAACAAGTCACAATGCTGAAAAACACCATAGTACCAAAACTAGTACAAAAGAAAAGTAAACTGATCCTCAGCATCGCAAGCCAGATCTTGGTCCCTTGCTCTCCTGCTCCAAGAAATCAAGTACCAGAAGTCTAAGGGCGCTTACCCTTGCCTATACCAGCAATAACATAGTCTTATTAGGCCCAAAATCATGGCCCAAACAGGGTGTGAGATAAAATCCTAGTAGGTAACCACTTGAAGATTTGTGCCTAACAGTCAGTGAGTATATGGAAGGTAAAATTACACTAAACAGTAAACAGCAACAGCAAAGTAGTAGGTAGAAAACAGTAAGCAGTAAAGTAGGATGATACACAGTAGTAATCAAATCCACAACCAACAACAGCAGTGAAACAAATAGCTAACAAGCAAGAAAACCCTTTGGTAAGTACTCGAAGTCATCCCCTCTGGTCCTATCCAAGAAGTACCTTAACCCTCGGGGTAGTGCACTCAGCCAAACCCCTCTAATTTGGTCATACAAAATTATGAGACTCTCTGGGCAAGCTCACTCGGTCAATTCCCCTTATAGTCTAGGGTATTCAGGGACTCTCTGAGGAAGATCACATGGTCTAACCCTATTATCCCCAAGGTCTAGAGACTCTCTGAGGAAGCTATCTCGGTCAATTCCTCCTATAGCCTCAGGGATACCACAGACTCTCTGAGAAAGCTCACTCGGTCAATTCCTCCTCTAGCCTAGGAAGGTTATGAAAGAGAAAAAAACAAGGTAAGACCCTCTGAGGAAGCACACTCGGTCTACCCTCCTGTAGTCTATAATAATCCAAGACTCTCTGGGAGCTCACTCGGTCCATCCCCTGTAGTATAATGTCCGAGACTCTCTGAGGAAGCTCTCTCGGTCTACCCTCCTATAGTCTATAATGTCTAAGACTCATTGGGAAGCTCACCCCGTCTATCCCTTATAGTCTATAGCACCAGGTTCTATCAGTCTCGTGCCGATCAGTGCATAATAATTCTATAAGGCCAGAGTACACCTATATAGCTACTTGGATAACCAAAATACACCTATAGAACTACTTGTCTAACAGTCTATAGGGAAACAAGCATGTTATACAAAAACACTCCATCCTATAGACACAAGACATGGAAATAGGTGTAACAGCCCAAGGAAAATGAAACCCGAAGGTCGTAAATAGAACAAAGCATGGGAAAAACATCCAGGAAAAAACAAAATATCCTCTAACATGATAAATTTACCTCTAGGCAAGCATAAAATCAAGGCATGAGAACAACAAGGGAAAAAAGGTAAACATGCAATACCCGTTCACAGGTATTGGTGGAATTTTCACATAAAACTCAAAGACATCGAAAGGTAAGGCACAAACCACCTACCTCGATCCTAGGAGATAGATATACTTGAACTACAATGACTAATTCTTACTTGAACGTCATAGATCTGAGAAAACGCCCAAAACGCTCAACCCACGATATCTTGAGAAGGAGGAGGAATTGGAAAACAAGGCTCAAGAAGAAGGAATAACTCATCGTTGTGATTACAACGCAATCGACCGTGCTCGATTCGGATAACGGACGGAGGAATGGTGGCTCATTGAAGATATGCGGATTCCCAACGCTCTCGGATGAAGAAGCTGGAGAAGAAGACCTTTTCGTCGATTAGGAATGACCCCAGTCCGTTTAATGAAAAAAAAGTACACGGTGTGTACTTTTAGAGTACATGGCGTGTACTAGGTCTTTCCGTACTCCAAAAAAAATGGCCTCCACGTCACCCCTACACACCGTGTGTGTGGCCTGGACACGGTCAGTACACGGCTTCGAGCGGGAAAAGAGTACACAACGTGTACTCAGAAAGTACACGTCATGTAATTCCAAAATTTCCAGAAACTCCATTTTTCTCAAAAACTCCATAAAAAGGAAAAAACATACCTAAAATGAAGATTCAGGTTCTTACAAACTTCCCCCATTAAATAAATTCATCCTTGAAATTCCCCTAGAGAGGTGTAGAAGAAGAAACCCAAAAATTCTCCAGCCACTACGATCGTACATCGACCTCCCTCTGCCAGGTCTTGTCCTGTACTCGCCCATGTTGCCAAAGTATCCGTACTAAAGTAACAAATAGCCCAAGGAGAACCTTCGTACTACGATCGACAAGAAGTGACAAAACTTCGTAATCCTATCGATGAAAACCCAAATAGCATAATTCCCCCGAGGCGACCTCGGCAACCCGGTCACGAAGTCCATAGAGACATCGTTCCACTTCCACTCGGGAATGGGTAACTACTGTAAAAGCCCTGCTGGTTGTTGATGCTCTACCTTCACCTACTGATAAGTAGAACATCTCATAACAAAACCAACAACATCTTTCTTCATACCTGGACACCAATACTGGTGTTGTAGGTCACAATACATCTTGGTGACTCGAGGATGAAATACCCAAATTGAGGAATGAAAATCCCGCATCATCTCCTCGCGTATGTCTGCTGGCACCCATACGCGTCCCTGGAAACAGAAGATCTCATCCTCACCCACTTTCCAACCAGGAAGAGGGTCCCCTCTTGACACACTCTCCCGCAAGACTAAGTCCTCGTAATCTGATAGCTGCCTCATTCTTACCCGCTCAAGAAGTGTAGAGGTAACAGCTACAGAAGATAGGACAGTCTATCCTTGCCTGTCATGCACTTCCAAGTATATCTCATAGAACATAGACATAAGCTGCCACTCACTTGTGGCCTCTTGACTTGCCTGAATCTGAGTTCTTTTTCTCAATGCATCAACCACTGCATTTCCCTTTCCCAGCGTATAGGCGAGATCGAAGTCAAAGGAATGAAGATACTCAACCCATCTATGCTCTCTCAGATTCAGATCACGCTGAGTGAAGATATACTTGAGAATCTTGCGGTCGGTGAAAACCAAAATTTGCTCTCCTAGAAGGTAGTGTCTCCAACAGCGTAAGGAATTAACAACAACTGCTAGCTCCAGATCGTGCATAGGGTAATTCCTCTCGTGTGTCCTCAACTGCCGAGACCCATACACAATGACTCCATCTCCCTGCATAAGCACAGATCCCAGCCCGATACCTGATGCATCACAGTAAATAGTATAGCTCTTGCCCGGCTCCGACAAGACTAGTATCGGTGATGACGTCAACCTCCCCTCCAGCTCCTGAAAGGCTAACTCAAAAGAATCTGACCATAAAAACATTGCCCCTTTCTTGGTTAGACCTATCAACGGTGATTCTGGGCGTGAGAATTCCTGAATGAAGCATCTGTAGTATATAGTCAGTCCTAAGAAACTCCGCACCTCAAAGAAGTTTATCGGATTCTCCCAAGAAACTACAGCTCTCACATTCTCTGGGTCCACAGATACTCCAGCCTCTGAGATGACGTGACCCAATAAGTGAATCTGATCCATCCAAAAGTGGCACTTCGAGATTTTAGCATAAATCCAATTCTTTCTCAGTGTACTCAAAACGATCTCAATATGGGTAGCATGGTCGTGTCGAGTACAAGATTACACCAAGATATCGTCCATGAAGACCACAAAGAAAGTGTCTAAGTATGGATGGAACAGTCGGTTCATCTTTTCCATGAGAACTGCAGGTGCGTTCGTGAGACAAAATGGCATGACTGTATACTCGTATAGACCATACCTTTTCTTAAAGGCTGTAAGAGGTATATCAGATGGTCTAACACGCAAATGATGATAACCTGACCTCAAGTCAATCTTCGAGAACACCCGAGAAACTCGAAGCTGATCAAAGAGGTCATCAATCCTTGGCAAGGGATATCAGTTCTTGACCATCAACTGGTTCAGCTTCCGATAATCCACACAAATCCAATGGGTGCCGTCTTCCTTCTTCGCAAACAGGACAGGCGAACCCCAAGGAGAAGTACTGGGTCGGATGAAACCCTTTGAATGCAACTCCTCCAACTGCTTTTTGAGCTCCTGCAATTCAGGTGTAGCCATCCTATAAGGAGGAATGGATACAGGTGCTGCTCCTGACACAAGTTCAATCGAGAAGTCTACCTCATGGTCCAAAGGAAAACCTAAAAAGTCCTCTTGAAAAACATCTGTAAAACGATCCACCACTGGGAGAAAGTCTAACTGTGAAGTCCCCTGGTCATCCAAATACAGTCTAGAAATCTGGGTTGTAACTCCTCCTAGTCCATGATTCTCTGGTGTAGCTCTACCCGCCTAGACATCCCACTCGCCTCTATGAAGGAATGATCTTCCCTATGGTGATATGAAGCTCACCCTACGACGATAGAAATCGACAACTACCTGGAAGGAAACCAACCAGTCCATACCGAGAATGATGGCATAGCTCGTCATCTCTAGGACATAGAGGTCCCATAAGAAATGACACCCCACAACCTCTAGTGGGAACTCTCTGCACTGACGTATGCTAGATGTCCTCATTCCCAATGGTGTGTCAAGAGTCAACAAGTCGGGAGACAAAAAGATGCAGAGCCCAAGGCTCTCCACAACCATAACAGAGATAAATCTATGGGAAGCACCAGTACCAAAAAGAGATTAAGATAAAACTGAGGCTACTAAAATTGTACCTCAGAATGTAGAAGGGTCAGGATCCAGCTCCTGATAGGTCTACTCCATGGTGAAAGATTGGCCTACACTGTGGCACTGCGCCCCTGGCTGACCGCTCTGAGCCAATCCACTCTACTATCGCTGATGGTCTGGTGACTGACCACCACAGCCACAACCTCCAACTCAGCCTGAACGGTCGGAAGAACTCCAATTCTCAGACTGGTGGGAAACTGGCGAAGCATCTCCAGAACATTGGGTCATAGAGGAACCCCTACCACTAGCTGAAGGTGATAATATGTGACAGAAGAGCTGAAGATGGCCCATATGGCCACAAGATCGGCACTCCATCAGATCTCTTTGGAACTGAGGCCTATTATTCCCACTCTTACCGCACTAGTAGCATACAACCTGGCTTCCAGAAGACGCACCCTGAGAACCCCGATCTCCTCGAGAAGACTCTCTGTGATGCTTCCTATTGTCCGTAGGAGGAACACCAGCTCTGGATGACGAACCGCTCTGGCTCACTACTCCAAAATCCCTCAGATTGCGTTCAGTAATCAGCGTCTGGTTGACGATGGAGGATATCAAAGTCAACTGAAAGATATTCACCTGGGAATGAATCTCTTGCCTGATACCATCATAAAACTTCCTAGAAAGGAACAACTCATCACCTGATGGGATCGGTGTGAAACGCTACAGCTCAGTAAAACGGGACGAGTACTCCATGAAAGAAAGAGTACCCTACTACAGGCTCATAAACTCCTGGGCTTGATCGGCCCTCAGGGTATCTGGATAGAAGTAGTCATAGAACTTACATCGAAACTCATCCCATGACATACCATGCTGGCGCCCTGACTGTGAGATCACCTCCCACCACCTCTTGGCGGTGTCCCAGAGAATATAAGTAGCCAGGTTTAACCTTTTCTCCGGAGGTATCTCTAGGTGCTCAAAGATAGTCCGGTTGGCCTTGAACCACGACTCTGTAGCCTCAGGTCCTCCTTACCCTGAGAAATTAAGAGGATGCTGCTGTTGAAAAAACCTCATCAACTCAGCCATGAACGAGGCAGGAGGCGGCGCTCCCTAAAAAGTCTACAAAATCCTCAAGAAGTCCTCCCTGAACTGTGTTTTGGCGCCTGCAACGGGCATAACTGCTGGTGCCAAGATTGGCATAGTAGGATGATCAATAGGAGGTCCCTGATCGGCCATATCTAGTGTTTGATCACCGTCTGGCAGCTAACGTACTAATGGAGGACGTCTAGGAGGCATAGCTCTGAAAGATCAAAAGCACACCTTAGATCAGAATTAACAAGGACTGAAAACACAGAAGTACTAAACGAGAACAGGGGGAAGAAAAATTAATGTTTTATAAAACATGACTATACGGCATGTATAAAAACTACACGGCGTGTCTGTTAAAGCCATTAACATGGGCATGTACCCCTGCCCGACAAGTCGTGTAACACCCCAAACTACACGACATGTTTTCCACACACACGGTGTGTACATGTACTCTAAACCCCTTCCTGAGTCTCCTTACACGGCTAAACCACATGGTCCAAACTAACCCCAGACTACACTGAGTGTTCCCTAGGGACGCGATGTGTACTAGACACGGTCTTGGTGGCCCGTGTTGTTATTTACATGGCCGTCTACACAGCGTGTTCCAAACAACATGGCGTGTATAAGAGAAGTTAACACTTACCCGTGTTTTCCGCGACATGTCCTGGTACCTGGGACAAGACTACACGACATGTTCTTTACCAACATGGCATGTATGGAAGTAGGTGACATCGACCCGTGTTGTTCGTGACATGGTCGGATACCTGTACAAAACTACATGGCGTGCTCTTCACCAACATGACGTGTTCTACTCGGGCTTCCCCGTCCTGTGTTGTTAGTGACATGGCCGGGTATACAGCTCGAAACTACACGGCCTATACCTACTGTAAACGGCGTGTTAATGAAGGCATTTCTAAAATAGCGTGTCCCTACTCACACGATCAGTGACACGGTCTAAAAACTACACAGTGTGTAATAAAAAAGTACACGCCATGTATTCTGGGCAGTAGCTCAGAAACTGCACAGAAGGACAGAAACCATAGAAACAAGGCGAAGAGGTGCCAAATTCTGATCCGTGAGGGCCCATACGCCCCAAGAATCAAAACTTAGAATCTCCTACAGTCATATACAAGATAAAACATGATCATGATCCACCGATTTTCTATTCAAGAGGGCCCATAACACCTCAAGAATCAAAACATGGCGTTCATTTAAGAAAAGTACAATACAAACAATCCTCTAACAAAGAAGCATAGATTCTATCAAGCATCTATCACAACATCATGCAAAATCTACACAAGGTCTATCACAATAGCATTCAATCACTAATGCATCCTAGATGGCATGGAAAGAATGCATGGAATGTGATCTCTACAAGTGTCTATATGATGCATGAGATGGAATACCCTCATCTCATCGGGTTGCGACCGAAATAGAACCTTAATATCAAAACAATAACAACACAAAGCATGTGAATCACTCTAGGTGAAATCATTTCAGCCGTAAAATCTCAAAACTAGAAAACTGCAATAAACGAGGCTGTATGGATTTTCCATGTAAAGGGGTTAGCTACTCCCGGGAATAGCTTATTACCAAGTATTGAATCCTTCCTATCCCTGGATAAAGTCCCCAAATAGTAAATAAAGAGAAAAGAACCACTCTGATACCACTTTGTAACATCCTGGTTCCGGAAGCCACCCAGAGATGCCCCACACCCGGTTTGCCACATGACCTCAAGCGCATTTCCCCAAATTCTAGACGTTGTCAACTAGAAACGAGGGCCTTGGGTGTGATAGTGGGGAAACTATGCCGTCATTGGTAGAGTACACAGTGGAAATAAATAAACATGAAATAGAAGAAGCAGTAAATAGAGAAAAATAATAAAAAGTGGAAGACAAAATCAACAAACTAGAGAACATATGTATATATATGGAATTATGCAAGATACATATCTAGGAAAGTAGCCAAACAAGTCACAATGAAGAAAACACCACAGTACCAAAACAAGTACAAAAGAAAGTAAACAACTCCTCAGTATTGCAAGCCAGAGCTTGGTCCCTTGCTATCCTGCTCCAAGAAATCAAGTACCAGAAGTCGAAGGGCACTTTCCTTTGTCTATACCTGCAACAACACAGTCTACATGGGCCCAAAAGCATGGCACAAACAGGGTGTGAGATAAAATCCTAGTAGGTAACCACATGAAGATCTGTTCCTAATAGTCATTGAGTATATGGGAGGTAAAAGTACACTAAGCAGTAAACAAAAACATCAAAGCAGTAGGTAGTAAACAGTAAGCAGTAAAGCAGGATGATACACAACAGTAATCAAATCCACAATCAACAAGTAAATCAAACAACTAACAAGAAAGAAAACCCTCTGGGTAGTACTCACAGTCATCCCCTCTGATCCTATCCAAGAATTACCACAACCCTCTGTGCAGTGCACTAAGCCTAACCCCTTTGGTTTGGTCATACGAAATTATGAGACTCTCTAGGGAAGCTCACTCGGTCAATTCCCTTTGTAGTCTAGGGTAGTCAGGGACTCTCTGAGGAAGATCACCCAGTCTAACCCTCTTTTCCATAAGGTCTAGAGACTCTCTGACGAAGCTATCTCAGTCAATTCCTCCTATAGCCTTAGTTATACCACAGAGTCTCTAAGGAAGCTCACTCTGTCAATTCCTCCTCTAGCCTAGGAAGGTTCTTAAAGAGAAAACAAACAAGGTAAGACTCTCTGAGGAAGCGCACTCGGTCTACCCTCCAGTAGTCTATAATAATCCAAGACTCTCTGGGAGACCACTCAGTCCATCCCTTGAATTATAATTTCCAATAATCTCTGAGGAAGCTCTCTTGGTCTACTCTCATGTAGTCTATAATGTCTAAGACTCATTGGGAAGCTCACTCGTTCTATCCCTTATTTTCTATAGCACCAGTTTCTTTCAGTCCTGTGTCACTCAGTGAATAATAATGCTATAAGGCCAGAGTACACCTATTGAGCTACTTGGATAACCAAAGTATACCTATAGAACTACTTGTCTAACAGTCTATAGGGAAGCAAGAATGTTATACAAAAACACTCCATCCTATAGACACAAGGCATGGAAACAGGTGTAACAGCCAAAGGCAAACGAAACCCAAAGGTCATAAACAGAACAAAGCATGGGAAAAACATCCAAGCACAACAAACTATCCTCTAACAGGATCAATTTACCTCTACGCAAGCATACAAACAAGGTAGGATAATAACAAGGGTGAAAAGGTAAACACGCAATACCCCGTTCACGGGTATTGGTGGAATTTGCAAATAAAACTCAAAGGCATCGAAAGGTAAGGCACCAACCACCTACCTCGATCCTAAGAGATCAATATACTTGAACCACAAAGATTTATTCTTCCCTGAACGTCGTATATCTGATAAAACTCCCAAAACTCTCAACCCACGATATCCTGAGAAGGAGGAGAAATTGGAAAACAAGGCTCAAGCAGAAGGAAGAACTCAACGTTGTGATTCCAATGCAATTGGCCATGATCGAATCGAAGAACAGATAGAGGAACAGTGTCTCATCGAAGATCTGTTGATTATCGGTGCTCTCGGATGAAGAAGCTAGAGAAGAAGACCTTTTTGTCGATTAGTCGCGACCCCGGTCCGTTTAATGAAAAAAAGAAAGTACACGACATGTACTTTTAGAGAACACGACGTGTACTAGGTCTTTCCATACTCCGCCAAAAATGGCCTCCACGTCACCCCTACACACCGTGTGTGTGGCCCAGACACAACCAGTACATGGCTTCGAGTTGGAAAATAGCACACAGCGTGTACTCAGAAAGTACAGGGCGTGAACTTCAAAAATTTCCAGAAACTCCATTTTTCTCAAAAACTACAGAAAAAGGGAAAAATATACCTGAAACAAATATCCGAGTTCTTACAACCATCATGGGTGTATGAGTTTAAATTTGATCATAATTTCAAATTATTAAGAACACATTTTTATTTTTGAAGTAATTGGTTTTGGAGGTGACTAATAATATTTCTATAGATTTTTTATTTAGTAGAATTATATATAACCTTTAGTATTAACTTAAAGCATTGTTTGAAAATATTTATATTATGTTTTTAGGGATATAAATTGAAGGTTTTAAGGAAAAAAATAATGAAGTTGATTGAGTTGAACATTGGGATTTAGTATTGAGTTATTATAGATTAATGTATTATATTGTAAAAATTGATCTAAATAATTTGGTTTTAGAAATGATGGGAGGAATAGTTTGTTATTCTTTTGGGTATTATTATATACATTAGAAGCGAATTAGGCACAAAAAATCATCTTAAATACTAATAATTTAGGGATTTTCTTTGAAATTGACTAATAGAAAAAATTATACATTTCATGAAAGTATATTTTCTTATTCTCTTAGTCTATATGGTAAAATATTTCTGCAACTATTGGAAAAGGATCATGAAATAAAAATATTATAAAATTATAATTATATCCATAGAATAAATCACAATTTGAATTATCACTTTTTTTGAAGTCTTTTAATCTCTTTTGATCATTTACTTCCTTATGAACATGGATTTCAATCACACTCCATAATTATTTAGGATTTTATTCTAGAATCATATCTTCACTTACCACCAATGTTATTCTATTTGGAAACATAGTACATATTATTCCATATGATCTTCAAACTTACCTTTACCTCTTATCAAGATTATTTTTATTAACACTTTTTACGATGTGGTTTTACAAAAAGGATGTTTTAAAATTTCGAACACTTGATTATCGAGATCAATATTAAATTTCGAGGATACAAGTTTTTTAAGGAAGTAGAATATAATGGCTTGATATTTTGAAATGAATAAATTATTTTCAAAAGTTTATATGATATCAAAAAACAATATTATATGATAATTTAACACTCTGATACCCTAAAAGGGTTTTTCAAAATTAATTTCAATTTCTATGATAGCTTGCGTGACACAAAACACTAAGTTGTAACAAACCATGATATACTATAAACATTATTTTTTAAATATGTCAATTATAACCTAGCTTCTAAATTTGAATGTGTGAAAATTATTTACTAATTTGTAAAATTTATACAATGTTACTACCCAATATAAATTTATTTATACATTCTTATTAACTAATCACGTAATTTTATGCAAAGTCATTTTATTCATGAAAAATAAGTTTTCTTCATAAAATATTTTTTTGTGAGAAAATATTATAATTAATTTTTTGTAAATATATAAATTTTATTTTATAAAATATAAATAATTTTTTTAATTGACATATTAAAATTAACATAGGGTGAAATTTTGTATTTTTTGGAAAATATAAACCTTTTAGTGAATAGTAAAAAATACGTTTTTATTAAATTTTCATTTATTTTTAATAAATTAAGACCAATAATTATTTTAATTTTATATAAATTAAAAATAAAAATTTATTTATTTATATTAAATACAGTTAATTTCATCTAAGTTAACTTCAGACTATATTTTAGTATAAGTTTATCTTTAGGCCTTAAAATAATTTTTTAAATTGTTTTAAAGTGCATAATGTTTCCCCATTTTAAATAATAAAAATATCCCCAAAAGAGAAATGATTTTAATGAAATTTATAGATTATGTATCTATAAATATAAATTTAAATTAATTTCATTATCATTACTTTTCATATATTTAGTATGAGATCATTTTTTCCTTAAAAATGAATTTCTTGAAAAAATTGTTTTTGACACGTTGGGAGGATTAATTTTAAATTATACTCATCGAAATCTATAATATGAATTTGGAAAAAATATTTCCATTGTTTTAATAATAATAATTTATATAATCCAATACGTTCAACATAATTTTGTACAATAATTAATAATCAAAATCGTATAAATTATTTACCATAGTTAATGTAAAAACATGTTTATTGGGGGTTTTACTAAAAATATTAGGGTTAAAAATGAGAAATGAACTTGTCTAATTCATAATTTTATGATCATATATAGGCATTATCTATTATATTTTTCTAAAATAATCTATTTTGGAACCTTTTGGAAAGTGAAACACATGGGTGTAACTATTTATTTTAAAAACTTCCAAGTGTGTCCCCTCATGCACTTATAATGGGATACCTTCTCTACTATTCTCTTCACACTTCCAATACTGATTGGCTCAACTAATTCTAACCAAAATTACATCCTTAAATCAATCTATTCATCCTAGAATACTTTTTTTCATCGTATACTAAACCTAGAAAGAAATTTGGTGTAAGCGTAAAGAAGTTTTCCAAAGAAGCGGTGACGTCCTTAACCATGGGCTTTATATTATTTCTTCATCCAAATCATTTGAAATATTATTAAACCAAGATGATATAATTACAAACTTACCTTGAATATACTATTAATTTTTTCTACTAAGGGAAGGACCTACACCCATATCCTCCTCCATAAAATGGGAAGTGAAACCGTTGACCGTGTGTACAATGGAATACCACCTCACGATCAAATGTAATTTTTTCCATAACTTCTTATCAATGATAGATATAATGATTAATATGATGTTTATATATGATATTTATGATATAATTATACTTTTTAGAATATAAAATTATATATATATTCTTACTTCTAATTTGTAGATAATATTATTACGTTATTTGTGTGTACGGAGAATTACCAGCTCACGAAGCGATGTAATTCATTTATCACTTGTGATTTACATGGAAGGTAATAAGGATTAATTTTTGGTTTATATATGATAAAAATGACATATAAATAATTATGTAAAATAATTATATCATATATATTTTTACCTTACAATCCATTGAATAAATGATAATTTTGTTTCTGTTCATGACATACTACCACCTCACGAAGAAATGCGATTCATTTTTTTATTACCTCATCACATGAATAATATATTTAATTTTATTTAATGAAACAATATTATATTTATGATATAATTATAATAACTTAAATATAAAATAACACTTACCATATTTCCATTAGTATCATCAAAAAATGGAAATTTTACTTATGAGTACGTACGACCTACCATCTCTATGATTGTAAAGTAGTTCTTTTCTCATAATCATATTTCATGGTGAGTTTTAAAAGTATAATTTATGTATAAAAATAAATAATTTTTTCATAATTAACATTCTTGAAATGATTAAATGATAATATTTTTCACCTTATTCACCTTAACAATGTGATTTTTGACATATGAGTTGTTTATCATTAAAACATATGATGTGAAATTAATTATTTAAATAATATAATATGACATGGTAACAAGAAAAATAAAAGGAATAATAAACATGAAAAAGGTTATAAAGATATTTATTATTAATGAAGATAATGAATTAACATGATGATATGGAAACATTTGGGGCATCTTTAAGTCGGTTCGTGGTCTTTGGAAAGGCAATCACATGTTCCCAAGTCTTGTTGTTCTCATGAAAAGAAACCTTAGAAATATATTTCATATAATTATAAATTAGGGTTGTATTGTGGAGTTTCGGTGTAGACTCTAGTCCCTAGTTGTTTCCCACGTGATTTTTAAAGACGACCCCATTTGTTTTATCAATGGAAGAAAGCGGTCGAATAAGGTGAATCAACCGAATCAATGAAGAATATTGTAAATGGAGTGGTAAAATCATAAAATGAGTGAAATGAAGAATTTTATTATTAAATTAGTGTGAGAGAAACAAGATTTCATTCATTGAAACCTCTACGGTAATTCTTAATAAAATTTTCCCCATGGAGTATTTGGGTGTTCTAATATCTTTAATAGGAATTCAACTTCACCATATTGATAATAAGATTCAAAATATCTCCAACCACATACATAATTGGAAAATATATTATCTCTATTTGGGTGGTAGGATGAAACTGATCAATTATATTCTCTCTTCTATTCCCATGAATGTTATTTCTTCTATCAAGGTTCCAAAGGCTACCATTTCTCATATTTAAGAAATAATGTTTGATTTCATTTGGGATTCACAGGGAAAGGGAAAATATCATTGGGCTACATAGGCTATAATGGAAATACCCACAAATGAGGGTGTAATAAATGTTGTGGATATCGATGGCACTATGCAGCCCATGCATGCAAAGCTGGTATGGGAATCACATGAATGTCGATCACTATAGGGAAAGTTTTCCAGCTTCAAGTACGGTATAAATGTGGAAAACTAGTGTGGGATGCCCTATCCTATTTAGCATGAAATTTTATAGGGAATTTCGGTCTAGGATCTTCATCTTCATTTGATTGTGGGTCATGGTGACATTTCTAATTGGCATAAAAATTTGTCTAGTTCAAGTATAGGATCCCCTAGTTGTTTTATTACTGGTGTGTCCTTTAAGAAGGATATATTGTATCTATCCTTAATTAAATCCACTCTCAACACAGATAATCATTCCCCTTTTGATCTCATTTAGCTCTCATCAGATCAAGATCATTGGGTTTTTTCTAGTTCTATGTCAAAAAATCATTTAGTTGAAGATACTTGTATGTTGTTTAATTCTACCGTGAACATCGATTTCTGGGGGGAAATACTATGGATTAAGAATATTCCATTGAAGTTGAATATTCTCATTTGGAGGTTTAGACACAATTTAGTTCCCATGGATGAAATATTAATTGTTTGGGTATACAATTAGCTTTTAAATTTAGTTGATGTGACGATCCATGCAAGGAGACTTCACATAATCTATTAAATGAAATTTAATGAGCCAAGAAGGAATGAATTCTCATTAGTGGCTTCTTTGTTTCAAATTTTAAGACTGTAATGGAATTTTTTTACTAGATAAGTGGTTTCATAGGTCGAAAAGTAATAGATCAGAGTAGAAATCCTAAGTTCTCATTATGGCGGTGGGAATTTAGTGTATTTGGAAATCTCAAAATAAAGCTCTATTTGATGGTTCTTATATCTCTTATATGGTTGTTATCTTTCATACTAAAATTTATCTTCTTGATTTGGTGAAAATGTTTAAAATAGGTCTTGATTATCTATATCTAAAATTCATCAACCATTCTAGATAACCTTCTTCCAACAATCATGATCAACACTCTGGTCACTGGATTATATAGTATCATACCTCAATGGGTTTAAAGGTTGACATTGATTTCTCTTGTATCATGGGAATGGTTATTGGTGGAATTATTATGTGTGATAATATAAGTTTTGTTATCTTTTCCTTCTCAGAATCATATGGTCTCAGCGACTCTTTGCAAGTAGTGGCATGTTTCATTCTCTCTGGTCTCCAACTGTGTAGCTCGAAGAACATCACTCTTGCTATTATTGAGTAATATTATCATATTATCTTTAATTAAATAACTAGTATATCCTCCTCTTAATGAATTTTTTATTATCATGTTCAAAATTGTCGAAGAATGATCCAAGGAGTATTATTTATCACACCTTCCACGAGGGGAATAGAGTAGAATATTTTATTGCATATAGAGTTACTCGACATGATTCACTCACATGCTTCTTTAGCATCATCTCCACACCATTGGATGGTATGAACATTATCTTCATTTATCCTTATGTATTATATTTTTTATACTCCATTAAACCCCCTTTTTTCTTTCTATCATTCCGATTGTATAGACTCTCTTTTTCTCTTTAATTAAAATTTTCGATTTCAGTCTGTCTCAAAACATCCTTCTGTGAGACGCATGTTATATTATACACCTAATATATCATATATGGTGTATGTACTTTTCATTTAATTATTATATAATGAATAATTCATAATTAATGGTATTTTAGGTTAAAATTCATTTACATTATTCATGGGGTTGTGATTTAAAAGTCACTTAAGCGGCATGGGTTTACACTTCAATCTAATTTTAATCGGGATTTTTTTTACTTAAATTTCCAATAAATGAAATTATTTAATCATCATATAATAAAACACAACATATATTCCTTTCTCTATAAATCCATAAAATTTTCAATCATTAGTACCATTTTTGATCTCTTTGGTTCATAATGTGATTGAGAATTTTTTTTAAGAAAATAAAACACTATTTTTCCCTTCAGTTGAGAATACATTTCTTCCAAATCAATGTTTTCTAAAAAAATACTTTAAAAAGTTTTTAGCATTATCCAAATTATATATTAATGAAAATTTAACCGATTTTTTACTATTTATAAAATATTTTGACAAAAATCATCTTTTATTTTTCTAAATGAGGCACCTTTTAACCTTTTACAATAGTGTCAAAAGAATATTTTATAACTTATAAAAAATGTACAAAATTACCCACAATCTAGAAAAATCTATTATTTGATTTTTACATTATATGTTTTTATGTTATTTTATGAAAAAAGTTTTTGTATCATTTTTTTCAAATTCATAGTTTTTCAAAAGTGATTTTCTACGTGGAATTTTCAGTTTCCTCATGAATGTTTTTAATTTTTTTAAAATTATTTTTATTCATCAATGAAAAAAAAATATAATGTCAGTTCATGCCTCTAAATTTTTTATATATTTCAGTTGCATATATGCATATATCTCTCTATTTCCTTTTTTATGGATCAATACATTCCATATGTCTATTTCTTAAATTTATTCATTATGAAACATACTTTGATTACGCTGTAAGACAATATTATGAAACCCATTTTAATTGTATGGTTAATTGTTATGTTATTTCTTATGATTAACTTAAATTATGTGGAATACATAGATCATGAACATATTATGATGGGTTTACCCAGATAGTTCTCCAATGTATTGGGTAATTGTTTAGTCACATGAGAGGTTATATATAGGACTAGGGAGGAAACCTAATCTATAATGAGACTTTATCTACTATGTGATGTTTTCTAGGAAGATATCATTGAATCATGTTTATGTCATGTTATATGTTTTTTCTATATTTCCTATGATCCATGATCTTATGAAACCATGTTCTTTATCTTATGAATCCATGTAATTACACTTGTTCCCTCTATTTTATGATATCATTTTATAGCTTCGACTTACACATTATGTCTCTTTATAATTTTTATTCTCTTAATGGTATTTCTAGATCACCCTTTCCTTCAATGTATATCCCAGGATATCAGATGAAGTTTTATGATCTCAAATGGATTGAGGATATCACTAAGGAAAATAAAAAATAATAATTCCTTATTTTAGTAACCTTAGATTTATTATAATCCTAGTCTTCCAATAACACTAGGCCTAATGATTTTTGGGTTTTCATAAATATATGTTTATGTTTAAAATCATGTAAGTACATGTGTAAAAGTATTGGATTTTTATATAATATCCTATTATTTTTTAAAGAAATTTTTAATCTTGTTTGATGTTTAAATAATGGTTTAAAAGGAAACTTCCTTTCACTTTCCAAATTAGGTAATTTTTTTCTTTGCTATAAAAGTTTGAAATGGATTTTTTTTTAAAATTATGTAGAATGGATGAATTTTAATACTTTTATAAAAGTGTGATTTTTTAATATTCCTTTACATGTTCATGATGTTTTTATAAGAAAATATTTCCCTTAATATTTTGGAAATTTTTCGATTTAAAAAGAGTGATTTCAAAGTGAAAGGGGGATTTTTCCTCAAAAAAATTCCAATGATATTTTTAAATTATTTAAATCTTTGTAAAAATAATTCATTGAATATTATAACTTTCTGAGAATATAATCCAAATGTTCCATATGAAAAAAATTATGTATGGTTTATGTTTGTCTTTTCTTGCGAAAGTATTAAAATTATACATGTTATATCTTCTCATACAGACAATAATTGATTTTTAAGGCATATTGATTACTTTTTTTATAGTTTATTTATTTGATAAATGCATTAGAATTCTTATGTAATAGGTGGGGTATAGAATATTATAGACCCCTAACCCATCTATTGGTCTCATGATAAAAACTAGTTGGATAACCTTATTAAATGGTTTTAGAGTGTATACCTACAAATAGGTTAAATTTTATTGGCCCAAGAACTCAATATAAAGTTCTTGAGGTCTAGAATTATGCAGTCAATAATTTTGAAATAAGTTATCGATTTCCATGTAATTTTTTTGAATAATATCTGTGGTTAGGTTTTAAAATCATGTGATTATTCATATGAAATAATTTAATCAAAATTTAATCATGATATATTATTCTTTATACTGAACTTATTCATTAAATGGAATGTCTTTTAGTTATATACCTTATAAAATTTATTATTACTTATTTACTCACTATATATGACATTTTTTATAACCCTTAATAATAATCTTATCTCACTTTTTTTCTTTATTTCCCTCATATATGAAGAATTAATCTTTTAATTAGTTCACGGATGCAGAATGTTTACTTCCACTATCCTTTTTATTTTATGTTTTTAAATGTAATTTATATTTATTTATGTATTTATTTGAACAAGACTAAGAAACTATTTGGTCCTTTAGGATGTGATTCCCTTTATATAATTCCAATTTGATAAAGAAACCACTGAATCTAGGATATAGGGTCGGGTTCATTACAATTTTTATTATATAAAGTTTTGTATAAGACTTCAAAACTATATTTAGAAAAATATAGATTAGGGAACATAACTAAATAAATAACTTTGAATAAAAAACTATTATAGGATAATATCCAAAATAATAGGTAAGGTAGATATTATGCGTGTTTCTCAGCAATACATCTATGTCAGGATAGTACAAGTTGATTTGGTTTTGGCATAGATGCATCTGGGGGTAATAACCCCAAAAATATTTGTTCGAGTATATCATGGCCATTATTCTAGTACATGGTATGTATATAATAGAAATTATTCTTGGGGATTTTATTATATTAATTTATTTTTTATTTAAAAACCATAATGAAACATTTGAAAATATATTTATTTGATAATATTTTCAATTAAACCAATATTTTGATTCTATGATTAGCTATGAAAAAAATTTCAATTTCTGTTAAGTGTATCAATAGTTTAACAATTATACAACATGATTCATAATTTTATGATATGATCTATTATTATTCATTATTCAAACATGTAACTAAGTGTAAGGATTGGAAATAATATCAATTCACCTAATCCTAGTAGGGATTGACCTCCAAGGAAAGATAATGAAACTTGAGTTAGATATTAAAATGAGAAAATTATTATAATATTATGGAAACTAACTCTTGTTATATCCAATAACATTTCCTATATTGATCATCTTAAAAATATAAAATGCATTATAATTATGTTATAATGTTTCATGTGAAAAAATCCTCCATCGTTCTATGGAATGAAAAATCCATTTGTATCTGAACAATGGATAATTTCTTTATAAAAAATATTTCTCAATTTATGAAGTATAAAATGGAAAATGGTTTTCAAGAAATTTTAACATCTCATGGGAGAATCATATAATTGGTGGCCAATGATTCAATACACTAAGGTTGAAGAGGAAATATTACAAAAGGATTGGATATATTTTGAAGTACTTTTCTTGGATAAATATTTACCTCAAAAAAACGTGCTGATACGGAAATAAAATTTCAAGGTCTAAGATAAAAGGGAGGGAGAAAGTTTCTATGTATGAAAATAACTTTACAAGGGTAGAAATGAATGTTTTGAACTGTGTATGCAATAAAAAGTGTAAGATTGGTTGCTTTTGTGATGGGATAAAGAAAATCCTTCGAATAGAACTAGCCTCTAAAACATTATCAACATATGATGATATATTTATCATGTTTCTTATAAATAAAGAGAAATAAGTCTCTAATTATTACAAATTTTAAGGAATATAAGATTATGAGTGTATGGTTGGGGAAATGGATAAGGGGAATAAGATATTAGGGATTTTCAAACATGTGATACTTATAATAGGAAACAAAAAGTTACCTACTTAAAGAGAAAATGAATTCCCTATAAGTGTGGAGAAAAATATAATCATGATAATAAATAAAATTATAAGGAATAATACATCAAATCCTGTCACGAACCAGGCTGGGTCGTCATCCGACCCGGCACCCGACCCGGTCCGCGACATGGCCCGAAGGGCGTTCCCGATCCCCACGGGCTGGCAACTAGTGTCGGGCATCAAAACAAACCAGTTGGGAACAGTTTGTCCCATAACAAAGACAAATAAACATAAACCGAACAAGCAGATAAATAAAGATAAATAAACTGAACAACATGGCAGTGAAAAAAATAATAAGCAAACCAATGTGACATACCTCAGGTGACCCCGTGGATAACCACGGTACGTCAACCACACTCACTCCCAAACACGATCCAAGACTGAAACCTGCAATTGAAAAGTAAAGTAGGCATGAGCACTGAGATGCTCAGTAGAAATTCCAGAATGTAACCACGTCTTATGCCCCTTCCTTTATTTAGAAATCCAATTGTTCCAGTTTGAAAATAAGATATAATAAAATAATTTTTTTCATCTTTTCGAATTCAATTAATGATTTTGCATTCTCAAGTAAATCATTTCACTCCCAATACATTTTTAATATAAGTTTCGAGCATGCATTAACGTTTAAAAATAAAAAGAAACTGGTTTGGATTAAAAAAATGGCTTTCACAAACATGACATCAAGTATGAAACAAATGGAAAAAAAAGTTACATCACAAGCAGCATGTCGCAAATGAGCACCATGGGTAATCCCTATTGGTAGCTAGAACAAGTGGGAACCTAGAGACCTCGTACCTCGGGGAAACGTGGCTTAGAAGGCCATGACCCTCAGAAAACGTGGCATAGAAGACCACGACCCTCAGAAAACATGGATTAGAAGACCACGACCCTAAAAAATTCATAAGTTTAGTCAGTGTTGTTGCGTTAATCCTGCTAGAAGAACCGGGACAAACCCATGCCGTGTCATCTAGCGTACAAGTCCTAGTCACCCACCTAGATACCCAGATTTCCCATTGTGCTCTATTTCAAATGGTGATGAGTTTTCTTTATCAAGAAAACAAACAAGTATATAACACTTTCTTTATCAAAAACCCATTCAACCTCTCACCATCACTCTCCCTCCTTAAGCGCATTCCCCCTCTTTACATCACACAACCACACACAAGCCTTTACACTTGGCACATATCACAAACTACACATTAACACTTGCATCACATTTTATTTTCAAATTAGGGGGAATAACTCAAGAGGGGTTTTCTATTTTCGCAATCCTAATCTTAAAGTGCCCAACGAGCCTCATCACTTTAGAATAAATATTCGCCATTTTAGAACACATAAAGGTACTATATATATTTAAATCAAGCTTAAAACTGCACTTAAGATGAAGTAATACTTTTAAGGAGATCAAAACTTCCTTTAATCTCTTGTTCACACCAAAACCCATTTTTTAAAATCACCTTGGAATCCATTTTTTTAAAAAATGCATGTCGTTACACTTTCATAACAAAATTGAACGAAAGGCCGCACAACATTGTGAAATACCCATTTCATGTTCAACCCCTATGAAACCACTTTTTAAGAACCACAACCATATATATATATATATAGTGAATATGGATTTCACATAAAAAAAGAAATACTTTTAAAGAAACATCAAGCAAAAATGGAAATTCTATTTAAAGATTAGGGCATAGGGGACCTACCTCAAACTTGTCGCTATTTGTCGATGGCCACCCGAACCGATACTAGGCGCATACACTCACATGCATTTATACATATATATATACAAAACCCTAGATTCATTGCACATATTCCCTGCGCCATGAGGGAATACGTACAAAGAGGGAATATATATATATATGCCTTACCCTATGCATGTACATGTAGGCATTCCTGACACCCGCAACTTGAAACCATCGTAGTGAGGTCCAACTCACTACACAAATAATTTAATAAATCAATAAAACAATTTATTAAACACTTAAAAATTAGCACCAGAGAGTTTACACCAAAAACACACTTGACCTTGTATAAAAATGCCACTTTAAAACCAAATGCACAACACAGCCATACAAAAACATGTTTTACGTTACTCAAACTATTTAAAATTTAAATTCAAGAGTTCACAAGTTCAACAACCCAAAATAACACATTTTTCCTTCAAACCACATTTTAATACACCTGGACCTTAATTTATTTAGAAAACATTTCACATCCTCCAAAACACGGCCTGATACTGTTCAAGAAACACAACAATATGAAACACATTACACAAATCAATTTATTTAAAGAAAATTCATTTATAACACAACCACATAATAAATTATTTATGAAACATACTGTTCACATGTAAAAAAAAATTAATTGAACGTTTCCAAGAATTTCCATAAGAAGACCCATATGAAAACATAACCAATTCTAAAAAAACTCAATTACATCACACATGCATGTCAGAATATTCACATAACACAACTTGACACCACCCAAAATAATCAAAGAACATGATAAATAAATTAATCCAATCAAATCGTTCATCAAACAATGCTAATATATGAAATCACCTATCATTGGTGTCAAAATCCCCAAATTTTGAATCGAAACACCAATCACGCACCAAACGCATCGCAAACAACACCAATTAACCATAAATCAAGAAATCAAACACAAAAAAACAAAGAAATCAAACTCCAAAAGAAAATGAACTAAAACCCTAGCTAATAAGAAAAAGGGGGATACGAAAGGGGAGGAAAGGGTTTGGACGGAAGAAGGCCGCTTTCCGGATGGAGCACTGCTCGCCAGAGGGAGAGGGGGAGCGCGACGGTAAGAGAGTCGGCCGGAAGGATGGAGGTCATGTCGGACTCCTGCGAGCAGGGTAGGGGTGTTGTCGGAGGGAGGCCATAGGAGGGAGAGCAGCCAAAGGGAGGGAGGCGTGCTGGAGGGCCCTCACTGGTAGGGGTAGCATGAGCAGGAGAGGAAAGGTGGGGGGTGCACCGCAGATTCGGCTAGAGGGGGAGGAGAGCAGCGGGTTGAGGGGGAGGGAAAAACACTGGTAGGGGAAATTGGGGGGGGGGGGGTCGCGACGGGTTTGAAGAGAACAAAATAATAATAATAATAATAATAATAATAATAATAATAATAATAATAATAAAACTAAAATAATAATAATAATAAATGAAATAAGTGAAATAGGAAATAAAAAAATAAAGGAAAAGAATATTAAAATAAATAAAATATTAACAAAAAATAAACATAATAATAATTTTAATAAACTCAAATAATAATGATAATAATATTGTTATTAACAACTTAATAATAATTATATTAAACTTGATAATAATAATATTATTAATCATAATAATAATATTATTAATCATAATAATAATAACAATAATAACCATTATTATAATTATTAAACTAACTCATTAAAAGCTCATTTTATTTATTTGTCTTATACATGATGTAGGACGCACGATGACCTGAGCAAAGCTGCGTGGCTTTGAACACGCCATGCCCATGCACCGGACGCTGTCAAGGGAAAATCATTCATTCATCAACGAAAAGCAAAAAATTCAAATAGGCTTGGCCCACATCATGATAGAAAGTTTCAAAGTCTAATAAAATAATAAAATAACATTAATTTAAAAGTTCGGGTGTGACAATTCTCCCCACCACAAAAAATTTCTGCTCCCAGAAAGTCGCCCAGTCGAATGAGGAATCAAAATCGAGTTTGAAACGAAACTGGACCCACAAAAACACGAACTCGGTGTGACTTTTCACTCCACCAGTCACACCTAACCAACTCTGAGGGAAACTGAAAAGAGAAGAACCATCATGAAATGAAGAGGGTTCTCCCCACCACAAGAACCCAACTAGCACAGCCAACATAAAGGCTCTCAGCACGAGCTAACTCTAGAACTGCTAACATGAACTAAAGAAGAAACCGCCACACAGACCAAACCTTGAAGAAGGCACAAAAAGATTCATAGTAGGTCTCCCACCATTTAAGAATTGTCCAGCTTAAGCCAATTAGCACAGAACAATCTGAGAAACCCAGCACAAACTGACCCATGAACTCTTTGCATGAACCAGACTCCCACCACATGGGGTCATCGACGAAAGACCCCGAACTGAGTAGCGGACCAACCCCTATTCCTTATTCCCAAGACGCAAGTGTCTCCAAAACGAGCACATCCTAAAACAAGAATGGGTCACCAATGGAGCTAGCCACATGAGAGAGATAATCATCTAGAGACTCACAGCCATAAAGAGACAACTCCAAAGCTCATATTTGAGGAGGATCAACTACTAAAATTACAAGAAAACGATACCACCACACCTCTTTAATGCCAAATTGTGGTATTCAAGGAACAAAGACCACAACGTGGCAACGAGGACTCTACGTCTCTTATAACAAAACAAAACCTTCAATGATGAGGGAGGTACAATAGAGAAATTAAATCATTCCTATTCCAGCACTAGCGAAGAAGTTTACCAAGGTGAACCACACCCCATGATTCCTAACTGTGTGAAAAGCATCACTCGGAGACCTGTGGTTGGAGCTTGGATGTCTTGAAGCATCTGCTACCCCACAGTCAGGAGATGACATCTCCCGGTCGAGACTCCTTCTGACAATGCTGCTAGCGGAACCTCTCTAAGTGTCCCAAACGGCCACACCGATGGCAAGCCTTCATAGGATGATGACAAGGAGACTTAAAGTATCCAAACTGAGCAAACTAGAAGCAAACAAGGGGGTGACCCAACTAATAGAAGATGGAATTGACACTATGACTTTTCTGAGACAGGTTCCTCTGATTCACTCTCGTTGGCGGATGGGGAACCTTCTCGAACACCGAAAAGAAACGGTACTGGAACCTTGGATAAAGACCCCACACAAGAGAGACTTTAATTGATTCTACGATGCTACCTTCGGAGAAAAGGGAATCAACCCCTCGAAATGTCCAACGCAAGCCTTTAATGACTGTTGGATTTCTTGGACACTCACTAGTTCTATCATTTTCCTTGCCTTCACTTCCTCGAGCATAAACCATCGAACGAGAGTGGTCTTAAACACCTTCCAAGACATACCATCATGTAAAGACGTAGGGATTATCTCCTCCACCAATCAAAAATTGCACCTTCAAATGGACCTGAACCAACACAGACTCTCATAGCTTTAGGAGTTCCCAATAACCTGAAAACACCAACGACTTCACCATGCCAGTTTGCTACCTTTGATAGATCACGATCACCATGGAAGATGGACAATGACTGAAAAGAATTCAATTCCACCACCCCGCTAAGAGTCTGGGTAGAACCAGCAACTAGAAGAGGCTCACTATAAACTTCAGGGACTTTTCTGGGCAGTATACTCAAAAACAAGAGGCACAAATCTGATTTTAAACTCATCATAAATCAAAATTCCACACCTCAATCACAAACGAAAGCTCAAACTCAAATCACTATTCCAACCACAATTCAGTATGTCCGAAACCAAGAAATCTCAAAAAAGGATACCAAACACGAAAAGAGAACACTAAATAATTTATCGCTCACTTTTCAAAACATTCAAATTACCTTTTTGAGAAACATTTTTCATCAAAAAAGTCAACTTAAATATCCACCATTAGTATCCCATGAAGTCTCACACATACATATCCTTGTGCTATCTCAAGCACCCATCCACTCACATCACCAATTTCCCCCCTTGCCACATGCGTACCTCAATGTATGTGATCACTCATAGGAATACCAAGGGTCAATTCAAGACACTTCTCATTTCCAAAATAGACCATCCAGAACAAAGCACAAATTCCAAACCAATTTGTGAAGTTCATTTATCATTAAAGTAGTAAATTTTCAAATTCCCAAACATTTTCCAATTCACATTTCAAAAAGTATTACTCGGACCCCAAAACAACTTCCAAAGCACCTCCCATTTTTTCCTTTGAAACCACACATTCCATTAAAAGAAAACAATTTTCAAATTCCAAAACAATTTTCATTTCAAAAACCATTTTTCCACTCTATTAACCATAATCCCTTTTTAAAACACCTTCAAAAAAATCCATTTTCATATTTGAGATCTACTCACACTAACTAAAACAAAGATCAAACATAAATCACATCAAAATTTCTAAAAAGGAACTAGTGTCTATGCCAACCCGGTAACGTGGCTTAGCAGACCATGCTATGAGGGATCATTAACCATAGGAAGCATCTTGAACCGTACACTCAAGTTGTACATGGGTCGCTACTCCATGAAAGTCCACCACGTAACACTGGCTCACTTCCTTGGTCATCCCTCATCCACACATCCCAATCCAAGGAAGAAAATTCAAATCCCATACTACTTCTAGCAACTCGAGTCTCGGGACGGGCAAGGGTTCATGTCATCCTTCCCGCACCTACCTCTCGATTATCGACACACCTAATCACCAAGCTACTTGACACCACAAATAACAAGGACCCTCTGATACCATTTTTTCACGAACCAGGCCAGCTCGTCATCCGACCCGGCACCCGACCCGGTCCGCGACATGGCCCGAAGGGCGTTCCCAATCCCCACGGGCTGGCAACTGTTGTCGGGAATCAAAACAAACCAGTTGGGAACGGTTTGGCTCATAACAAAGATAAATAAACATAAACTGAACAAGAATATAAATAAAGAAAAATAAACTGAACAACGTGGAAGCGGAAAAAAGAATAATCAAAGCAACGTGACATACCTCTGGTGACCCCATGGATCACCACGGTACGTCAACCACACTCACTCCCAAAATTGATCTAAGAATGAAACCTGCAACTGAAAAGTAAAGTAGGCGTGAGCAACGAGATGCTCAGTAGAAATTCCAAAATGTAACCACGTCATATGCCCATGCATTTATTTAGAAATCCAATTGTACCAGTTTAAAAATAAGATATAATAAAATAATCTTTTTTTTCTTTTCGAATTCAAGTAATGATTTTGCATTCTCAAGTAAAGAATTTCACTCCCACTACTTTTTTAATATAAGTTTCAAGCATGCATTAACGTTTCAAAATAAAAAGAAACCTTTTTGGATTAAAATATGGATTTCACAAACAAGACATCAAGTATGAAACAACTGGAAAAAAAAGTTACATCACAAGCAGCATGTCGCAAATGAGCACCATGGGTAATCCATATTGGTAGCTAGAACAAGTGGGAACCAAGAGACCTCTTACCTCGGTGAAACGTGGCTTATAAGGCCACGACCCTCAGAAAATGTCGCTTAGAAGACCACGACCCTCAGAAAATGTGGCTTAGAAGACCACGAGCCTCAGAAATTCAATTGTTTAGTTAGTGTTGTTGCGTCAATACTGCTTGAAGAACTGGGACGAACCCATGTCGTGTCATCTAGTGTACTAGTCCTGGTCACCCACCTAGATACCCAGATTTCCCATTGTGCTCTATTTCAAATGGTGGTGAGTTTTCTTATCAATCAAACAAACATGTACATAACACTTTCTTTATCAAAAACCCATTCAACCTCTCACCACCACTCTCCCTCCTTAAGAGCATTCCCCCTCTTTACATCACACAACCACACACAAGCCTTTACACTAGGCACATATCACAAACTGCACATTAAAACTTGCATCACATTTTCTTTTCAAATTTGGGGGAATGAATCAAGAGGGGTTTTCTATTTTCACAAACCAAATCTTAAAGTGGCCAACCGGCCTCATCACTTTAGAAGAAATATTTGTCATTTTAGAACACATAAAGGTACTATATATTTAAATCAAGCTTAAAACCGCACTTAAGATGAAGTAATACTTTTGAGGAGATCAAATTGTCCTTTAATATCTTGTTCACACCAAAACACATTTTTGAAAATCACCTTGGAACCCCTTTAAAAAAAATGAATGTCGTTACACTTTCATAACAAAATTGAACGAAAGGCCGCACAACATTTGGAAATACCCATTTCATGTTCAACCCCTATGAAACCACTTTTTAAGAACCAAAACCATATATATATATAGTACACATGGATTTCACATAAAAAAATAAATACTTTTAAAGAAACATCATGAAAAAATGGAAATTCTAATTAAAGATTAGGGCATAGGGGACCTACCTCAAACTTGTCGCTATTTGTTGATGGCCACCTAAACCGACACTAGGCACATACGCGCACATGCATTTATACATATATATATACACACCCCTAGCTGCATTGTACATATTCCTTGCGGCATGAGGGAATACGTACAAAGAGGGCATACATATATATATGCCTTACCCTATGCATGTACATGTAGGTGTTCCTGAAACCCGCAACTTGAAACCATCATAGCGAGGTCCAATGCACTACACAAATAATTTAATAAATCAATAAAACAATTTATAAAACACTTCAAAATTAGAACCAGAGAGTTTACACCAAAAACACACTTGACCTCACATAAAAACGCCACTTTAAAACCAAATGCACAACACAACCATACCAAAACATGTTTTCCGTTACTCAAACTATTTAAAATTTAAATTCAAAAGTACACAAGTTCAATAAGCCAAAATAACACATTTTTCTTTCAAACCACATTTTAATACACCTACACCTTAATTTATTTAGAAAACATTTCACATTCTCTAAAACAAGGCCTGATACTCTTCAAGAAACACAATAGTATGATACGCATCACACAAATCAATTTATTTGAAAGAAAATTCATTTATAACACAACCACATAATAAATTATTTCTGAAACATACTTTTAACATGTAAAAAAATTAATTGAACGTTTCCAAGAATTCCCACAACAAGACCCATATGAAAACATAACCAATTCTAAAAAAAACTCAATTTCATCACACATGCATGTCAGAATATTCACATAACACATTTCACGCCACCCAAAATAATCAAAGAACATGATAAATAAACTAATCCAGACAAATCCTTCATCAAAAAACATTAATAGATGAAATCACCTACCATTGGTGTCGAAAGTCTCAAATTTTGAAGCGAAACACCAATCGTGCACAAAACGCATCGCAAACAACACCAATTAACCCTAAATCAAGAAATCGAACACAAAAAAAACAATGAAATCAAACTCCAAAAGAAAATGAACTAAAACCCTAGCTCCTAGCTAAGAGGAAAAGGGGGGATATCGAAGGGTAGGAGAGGGTTTGGCCAGAAGAAGTCCGCTCACCGGATGGAGCGCTGATCGCCGGAGGGAGAGGGGGACCGCGACAGTGAGAGAGCCGCCGGAAGGAGGGAGGTCACGTTGGACTCCTGCGAGTAGGGTAGGGGTGCCGTTAGAGGGAGGCTGTGGGAGGGAGAGCGACCGAAGAGAGGGAGGCGTGCCGGAGGGCCCTCATCGGCAAGGTTAGCGTGAGTGGGAGAGGAAAGGTGGGGGGGGGGGGGCGTCGCGGCTTCAGCTAGAGGGGGAGGAGAGCAGCGGGTTGAGGGGGAGGGAAAAACGCTGGTAGAAGAAATTGGGGGGGGGGGTCACGATGGGTTAGAAGAGAACAAATAATAATAATAATAATAATAATAATAATAATAATAAAACTAAAATAATAATAATAAAAGAAATATGTGAAATAAGAAATAAAAAAAATTAAGGAAAAGAATATTAAAATAAATAAAATATTAACAAATAATAAACATAATAAGAATTTTAATAAACTCAAATAATAATGATAATAATATTGTTCTTAACAACTTAATAATAATTATATTAAACTTGATAATAATAATATTAATAATCATAATACTATTATTATTAATCATAATAATAATAACAATAATCACCATTATTATAATTATTAAACTAACTCATTAAAAACTCATTTTATTTATTTGTCTTTTACATGAGGCAGGCCGCACGATGACCCAAGGAAAGCCACACGGCTTTGAACACGCCCTGCCCATGCACCGGACGCTGTCAAGGGAAAATCATTCACTCATCAACAAAAAGAAAAAATTTCAAACAGTCTTGGTCCGCAACACGATAGAAAGTTTCAAAGTCTGATAAAATAATAAAATAACATTAATATAAAAGTTTTGGTGTGACAAATCCAAATACTTTAACTATAATAAGAGGATACATTATGCCATCCAATTCCCCAAACATCAAGGTAACGCACCATATAAGAAACTAAGGGGATAATTCCAAGCTTATGAAATTACTATGGATGTAGTGGAATGATTAATGTGTTTATATTTAGGGATTAAAGAATTATGTTTATTATAGTTATAAGAATCATGAAACAAATCAGGATTGTTTTCTATTTTTTTTCATTAAGGATTTAAGAACATATGTTTAATGGTACTGATAACAAAGATAAATTATTTTTTTAATAACACTTGAATAAAGAAAAGATAAACCTTAATATATATTTGATGATTAAGTAATAATGTTTTCTTGGGATAAAGATAATATTTTCCTTGATGAGGCAAGTCATATTGTAATGGTGATATTGGAAATGATTAATTATTTGATGATAAAGTAATGTATGATAAAGTTTCCATCATTTTTTTATCCGTATAATATATTTGATAATTTTGGATTTTATTTATGGAATAAAAAAATAAATAATTTATTTTAACAGTTAACTTTTCAATGAGTTTTTATTGTGATAAATGTATTCAAATATTTGGTATGTGATATTAAGATTTTCTTTATGTTGTTATGGGAATCTTATTATGTTTATTTTGGAAGATATGTTACCGTCTATCTAAAGTTTTTTGGATTTTCAATTAGTAAGATTTATTTTGTAAGGGTTTTATGTATAAATACATATGGAATGGATTATGTTTATCTTTGGATGATACTGTTTAGGTTTTATAGATTAATGTATAATATTTCATAACTTGTGTTAACTAGTTTGGTTTCAATAAATATATATAGATAGGTGGAAATGATTTTTATTATTTTATAGAACTTGTGATATATTAAAAATTAATTTTATTTCTTCTGTCAAAAAAACAATCTTTGATATTAATTTCTTAGAATAATATTTGAAGTATAAATTTTTATAAGCATAACCAAATGATGAAATTTTTCTTTTGAATTAGAAAGTTCTAAAGTAAGTATATTTTTTACTACCCCCTATCATGATAGTAAAAGAATTCCTCAACATTAGAAAAATGATTTGGAAATAAAAATAGTATACCATTACCTTCATTTTTTTAAAATCAATGTTCTTTTTACCCATTATAGATTTATGGTTTTGGTGTCCTTAACAATCTCCTGAGCATGTTCTCTATCAATATCTATTAGTCCATAGGTGTTAGTTTTCTCCTCTATGTATATATTTTTACTTCCCACTAATTTTCTCCTATTTTGAAACCTAGTTTTTTAATATTGAAGTTCACCTTCATATTTCCCTTTCCTAATTTTTAAAAGGTTGTTTTATTAACCCCTTAAATGATGTGTGTTTAAAAAAAAGGTATTTCAAAGTGTAAAAACTATTATTACTGATCATAAGTTAAAATTAAAATTGAAAAAATTATTATGGAGGAAGAATGTGACACCATATTATTTTAAAATAAAATGATTTTTCAAATAATATATAGCACACAAAACAAATAAAAAATAAACCATTAAATATTTTTATTTAAATATAACTATTAGAACCAAGTTGTTGAATCAGAGGGTATGAATATGATTAACCACATTATGAAATATATATATTCATATGTATGTATATATATATATATATAAATAACCTAATAATTTAAAATTTATTGATTAATTCTTATGAAATAAATACTCAATTTTTAGTAAGGATTTTTTTCCTTTAAAATATGTTTTATTTAAAAATGATTTTATTGATTTTTATGAGAGAATATTATAAATAATTTATAAACCATCTATAAATTTTATATGATAATAATTATATAATTTTTTAATAATCATTTAAAAATTATCTTAGAGTGAATTTTTGAGATTTTTCTAAAAATATTCATTTTCTAGGGAATAGTGAAAAAATTGTTTTTAACTGAAAATTGTATTTTTGTTTCAAGGATTTACAAAGTTCCATTTTTGTTTTAAAATGGTTTCAAAGTAAAATTATATCTACTAAAATATTTATAATATAATTAAGTTTATTAAAATGAATTTTATGGTTTTATTAGGTATAAAAACAATTTTAAACTTAAAAAAGAATTTTTTGGAAAAACTATTATTTTCATTTTGTTTTATCTTAAATTAATTTATTATTAATATATAAATTTAAAATTGAAAAACGGATTCCATATTTGGAATCAATATATCCAAAATAATTATATATTTCCCTTTTATTTTTTGTCATTATGAATAGTATCATTGGTAAATATTTATAACAACGGTAAGTGTAAAATGGGTTAAATAGGGTTAAAATGCTAAAATACGGTTTCAAAATCAATCCAAAACATAGATTTATCCTATTATATGTTTATATTTCATTAATTTTAATAAAATAATTGGATATATTCCCCCTTGGTTTTATATTTATTTAATTAATATCTTTATATTAATTTATGAAAAGATTGAATAAAAAATGATAGTCACTTAATGTTAATAACTCCAAATTTATTTTATAGGGGAAAATAGGGATATGAAGGCAATGAATTTTTATTTGAAATATAAACTAATTTTATTCATCATATTTTTCAATTTATAATTTTTATTCATTAGATAATTACCTTAAATTCTTATCCAATATTGGTATTATACTTATTCAATTAATAGAATAATGAAATAAAATATTTTTACAACACTAAAGTAATATTTTTGGAATTATTTAAAGTGACTAAAAATTTTATAGATATTTATAAAATAATAGAGATATATTAAAAATTATATATTCAAATTTAAAAAAATTAGATGACTTTCAATTCAATTAAATCAATAATGTAAAAAATGAAGTTATTGATTTTTATGAAGAGAAAAATATTTTATTAAATTAAATAAAAAATATAGTGATATATAAAGTGGAAAATTGGGATGATATATGGTAAAAAAATTCATCTCGTTTCCATCAATGGTCAATTTATTACCTTATAAATAAAATTATAAGTGTGAAAAAGGTTTTAATGTGGGTAAGGTTATAATAGGTTAACTGAGGGGTTAAACCAGAATATAAGGTTTAAAATACCCCTAAAACATTTCCAAATTTTATTATTTAATGATATTTCCAACATTTATATACTTATCTCTAAATATATAGATATATGGAATTATTTTTCTTAAGAATAACTTAAATATATTTTAATCTTCTAAGAAGTTCCAAGAGTGCCCCTCCCTAACATATTGAAGGTCACCTCTCCATTCTCTTATCTATACCATTTTATCTACATATATAAACATATATCCATAAAATTCACATAAAATAATCATTATACAAGATTTTGAGGTTTTTTATTCTTTAAAAAACAACCTTAGGTCCCATAAGAGAAGATCTGAAAGGGATCTTTTGAATAAGAGGTAATTATTTTTACCGAATCTTTCAAATTTATTTCTTATTCAACTTCCTATAAATATATCGTAACCATCCCAAAATAATACATCCAGAACCATCAATATAATATTACTTTATTGTGATTATGGTAAAACAATTTTTCATCACTTTTCTATCCAATGAAAAGAAAAAACATCCCTCATACTTAGGTATAGCTTACTGTCTCTACATAGTAGTGTAATTGTTTTTTCATCATAAATTTACATGGATAGTTATAATGAATAAACTAATGAATATATATGATATTGTTTATATAAATATGATTTTTTAATTATAATATGACATATACCTTCTTACCTTCCAATCCATTGAAAAACAATAATGTCACTCATGCGTACATGTGGACTACCACCTCCATAAAGTGATGTGATCTGATTTTCATTTACGCTTTACATGGATAGTAATAATGATGGATTAAAAATATATATATGTATAATATCTATATCATGATTAAAATTATGGAATTTCTGGATATGTGGTCAAAGTATAAGTACAAAAACTATTGAACCTAAATATACATGAAAAACATAGTAGTTGTCACCCATAATATTTATATTTGTAGCGAACCCAGCCTCTATAGCCCATAGATGAGGTCTGAATTATTGAATTGATAATAAATACAAGCAATAATATCACAAAAAACAAAATATTTATGTAGCTTTGGAAAACTAGATACATGTATGATTCACATATTAAATTTTATTATACAAAATTATAACATAGTTTCTTTTGAGAATATCTGTATTCCCTCTATTATATCCTCACATATAATTCTTAGTACACTTACAAGAAACATGATAATGGAAACAAAATATTGGTGAGATCAAATTATCAGTAATGGTTAAATATAGGGGAATCTATAATGAATTAATATTAATAATACCAATTGAAATGTAAATAAATAAACACATATGATATTTAAATTTTATTATTATTCTGATTAGATAAGGCATAATTAATATACAATGTCAAATAACTGGAAACACATGCCTTTTATTCAACAAAAAAAAAAGAATTAAATTCATCCATAGATAATATCAATGGAAAAATATCCTGGATAATAATAACCTAATTCTCAAGGATGTAAATTCTTAATTATTGGATGTCATGATCTCATAAAACATGATATTTCTACTATCAAGACCTTTCACAATGCAATTTAAAACTGATGGGTGGGTATACCCTAGAAACCCATATAATTAATGATATAAAATTTATTCATCCAATGATATTATTTATACATCAAGGTGATATCTATAATTTTTCCTACCTATATCTCCATGTACAATTCATTTCTCATATACCAAATGATTTCATTCATTAATGAGTAATATACCTTCCCAAAAAAATTGTACCAAGTAAGGAGTGCATATTAAAAATAATATCACTAATCAATAATGTGAATTTAAAAGTAAAATACCATATGTTGAAATAATATATATGGTTTAATTAATAAGTATGTTCATGAGAAATAATGTTGGTATTTTGGGAAAATGTAATTTCTAGTGAGAAAAATGAATTTAATATTTTACGGGAAAGGTAATGCTGAAAATTATCTTTTTATTTGATTTTCAAATTGGCGGGATATAATAGAGGTGATCCAAATTCAAAATACAAGATTTAAAAAACCAACAACAAAAAATGAAGAGATGAGGATTACGCTTGCATTAGTCGAAGTTAATAATTAGAAAATTTTATCAACAAAGAGCATGTCAATAAATTACTTATTCAAAATGATTTTAAAACATATATATAAATAATATGAATAGAATCAATAAAATATTTCCCATGTGTATCATAATTAAAATAAATGGTTTATGTTTTTTAAGAATAGAAATACTATGATAATTTCATTCAAAACACTCTTAAGGTAAATTACCGTTTCAATTTGAGAATATTTTTCTATAAATAATTGATGGAAAAATATTTTTAAAATAATTTTAATTAATAGTAACCTTTAAAACATATAAAGTAATATTTATAACATTATGTGTTCATGGTAGTGGAAATTCAATATATGTCGTACAGATTAAAAAAATATTCCTTTTATATATTTAGTCAAACTCAAATAGGCCTTGTTTAAAAAATGAAATGATGATTCCATTAAAAATATTATTAAAAATTAAAACATGGTTAAAAATTTATTTAATAAATCATTTTTAAAAATATGGAAACATTTTTTTAAAAAATATAAAACATGGTTTTGGAAGAAAAAGGATTTTCGACCGGAGATATAAATGATTTCATATTTTATTAGACACATTCTCTCGATAATTTTTAGTTCCAAATCGAGAAATATTGTACTGTTACTTGAAATAATTATAATTAACTAGATTAGAAAAAAAAATTAAATGGGTTAATAAGAAAATTATAAAATATATTCCATCATTATAAATTTAAGTATAAACAATCCTGATTAAAATGAAATTAAAACATAAATATCTTACAAAGATCATAAGGTTAAAGTGAGGATTAATAAATGAATCAATTTTGTGAATCCAATTTCAATCCAAATAAAACAATTATAAATACTACATAATATATTCAAAATTATTTACATACATAATCTTTTAATGTAAAATATAATAAATAATTAATACTACCTAATGAAAATAAATTGAGTTATGAAATTATTTACCACATGGTCATTTTTAATTCAAATCTCCTTAGATGAAATATTTAAAATAAATACTTAATATACCATTAATTATGATTTATTAATGATATTGAATGAAAAAAGATCAATATATACACTATATAAATGAAATTAGGTGTATAACATTACAATTTGCGTCAATGAAGGGAAATTGAGACAATGTCACTTACCTCACAATTATTTTTATTGAGTCATGATTTAAAATCCTAAATAATGATTTTAAGGAAGTTATTAAATTATTCCCGAACCATATTCATATTTTTATCATTATATATGATCCTATTATAAAAGTTTAGCACTTGTTTGTTAATAATATTTCATTATTTTTATTGTTTCAGGTGTTAATTTTCTTATTTTCTCACAAGTATTTTGTCATGAATGTTCTGGTTATTATAGATAGGATATAAATACATCATCCTAGAAATTATAATAATGTTTTAAATATCATATTTACTCGTTACATAAATTATTAAAACCATTCTTTAATGTTGTGCATGGAAAATGATTTACATCACTTCGTGGAGACATTAAGTTGTAAGTACGGATGAACAAAGATGTCATTCCCTTAACAGATGAAAGGGTTAGGTAGATTATGTTATATTAATTTTAAATAATTTATATTGTGACATATATATCACATATATTCATTAAAGTTTTCATCATTACCATCCATGTAGATCATAATTAAAAAAATCACATCGCTTTGTGAGTCGGTACTCCACCATACACACGAATGATGTAATCATATTTTAAATGGAATGGAATGTAAGAAATTATGTTTGAAATTATTATTTTATAAGTATTATTATATCATAAATATTATATATAACATCCCATAATAGACATGTATATATTACAAAAACATTAAAGAATATTTATTACATAACATATCAAAAACCATTCCAGGACCGTCTAGGTTTAGTGTCTTTAGAAACTAGGAAACATAAACAATTGGTGAATAACACATCTATATTGTCTCTCAATTATTTCTTCAAAACTATAATCTTTTTTTAAATATCTTACTGAATACCCTTCTTCGTGACCTGTGGAAAATAAAAATATTAAATGGTGTGCTCAAATGCTCAGTAAGGGTAAAGAAGGGAAATATCAACCATATCATAATCATAAGAATATAACATTTGAAAATATTATCATGCATATAAAAGATCATAATATCATTTCATGTGATAAATCATAAAATTGCAATTTAATACCAATAGATATAACATAAAACATGATTTTTTTTCATAAACACATAAGCATAGAAAATCATTTCATATTAGTCAAGGTTCATTGCCAAGACTATCATAGTGGATAAAGGCCATTACTAAACATAGTTCACTCCTAGTTCCATCCTTGTACTACTGAACCAGATTTATATTACATTCCAGTCATGTCTATATCATGAGATATAAATCATTACCCAATGAATTATAGGGATATATAGGTCCCACCAATCTCATAAAGATGCCCTTCTTACGTGTTCCACAAAAACATAAAAACATTCACCATAGCATAACCCATGAAATAAAATGGGTTTGTTAAACATCATTGAATCATAATTGATATAAAAAATGAATTTCCTAAATAAAATTTCATCATAAAAACAAGAAAATAATACTAATAATATTTATATAAATATAACCCTATTTAAATAGTTTCTTCCTGTATGGAAAATAATTTTAAAAAACACTAGGAAATAATTTTTAGGAAAATATCATTTTTTTCAAAAAAAAATTCTTTTCACAAAATGCCACGCAATTTTAAAATAAAATAATTTATTTGAAAATAATATTGAAATTGTGTAGAGGCGTTTTCATGGAAATAAGGTTTCCTGAAACCGTAAAAATATATTCATGTCATATAAGTTTAAAACATTCCTCCCATACTTTTGCTGGAAAAGTCAAAAAAGTACTTGGAATCGAATAACGACAAAAGATTCATTTCATACCATAATATAAAAATTAAAAAAAGGGTAAAATTAACTTTAAAAATTTTATAATAATATTAATAATATTATATAATTAGGAAACATTGATGTATATGATAAATATACCCCAATAAATACTTACGTATAAACAATCTAAGATAAAAATGAGACTGTAAAATTATTCCTTAACATAGGTCTGATACCCTTCGTATATATCTAATAGTCATATATAATGATTTAAATAATGTTATTAACTTATTCTAGAATCATAATCATTTTCATGATATCATATATGATTATATTATAATCCATTATTTTTAACATTTCATTGTTACTTGTTATTTGGATATTAACTACTTTGTGTTCTTATGCAAGATTTTTTGGATAAGTTCATGTTCCACGTATTAGGTGATAGTTAAATCATTTATAGAATAATATTAGTATCATATGTATCATGTTTATTGATTAAATACATGTATAATTTCATTTTTTAATTAATATCATGTAGAATGAATCGCATTGCATCGTGGAGACGGTAGGTCGTACGTACGCACGAGCGATGATATCGTTCCCAAAATTATTGAATGATAATTAAGTGGATGGTTTTTGGTATTTATTAATTATAATAATGTTATAATAAAAATATATTTTTGTTATTCCCACCATTATACACATCCAAGTAAGGTGGTGGTGAAAAAATAATTACGCCACGTCGTGGAGACGGTAAGTCATACATACGCACACGCGGTGATTTCATTTTTCATAGGATGGATAGAAGGTTAAATATAGTCGTTTCATATTTATTATGAAATAACAGTATATGAGTGATAATTATGTTATTATATTATATTTTAACAAATAATTAATAGGAATTATAAGAATAAATATTTTTGAAAGAATCGGTAGAAGTGATTACCTCTTCCTCAACATGCTTCCTTTAAATCTCATATTAGAGTACTAGAGTTGGAATTTCAAGATTACCAGAACCTCTATAATTAAAATAGGGTATTTTATAAGGTAAATGAGCAGTGGATGGCTGAATTTTAAGGCTCAAAATGAAGGGAATAAGTGAGGGAGGAGGTGCCCTTTTATAATTTAGGTGAGGGTCACTTTTGTAAACTCTATAGATAAAAATTTATAATAAAATAAAACCCTACCCAAAAACTTCCAAAATATCCCAGATTTCTAAGATGAGATGATATAGGGTTGTAATATCATCAAAAAATAAATTTTGGACAAGTTATTTTGTCAATTTAAACCATATCTGTTTAATTTTCACTTAGTTATTATATTTAATTTTTATTGTGGTAATACCATTCTAAATATTTAATGGTTATAAATATTTACTTATATGATGTTAATTGACCATAAATAGATATTTAATGATATTTTAGACCTTATAATCATATATTTTTAATTATTCATTTTTTAAAAAAATTTAAATAATTTAATAAAATGTTATTTTTATAAAATATCAATAGTGTGAATTTTGACACTATTAATTTATTTGTATTAAAAAAATCTATACAGAAGATAATTTCAAACAAAAATATTAAAAACAGTCCTAATATGTCATAGGCTTCTAAAAATTTCTTGTAGAAGATTAATCAGTTATTATGATACTTCTTTTAATATTTCTAAAACCATTTATTTGATACTTCTATTAATAAAATAATTTTTACATCACTATTGTGTCATAAATAATGATAATTATATAATATCTAAAAAATATAAATAAATTTCTATGATTTAGATAATTATTTTAACTTTCTAGATATTATCTATAGTTGATATTATCTTATATTTATCTATATATTAAAATTAATATACTTATATAAAATGTGATGGTGAAATTTTGTCACATTCATTAGTTTTTATTACATTAATGTAACATTCATTGGTATGTGGCAATCAAAAGATTCCATTTTAAATAATATATTTTAATGCTTGAATTTAGTCATCCAATAAAATGTTTACAGGTGTTAAGATAATTCAATACTATTATTTGTACCTTTAATTACCCGATTTACCTTTAAGCATGGTAATAGAAATAATTACCAAAGTTAGTATTCATAATTCCTAAAAAAGTATCATATTAAAATAATTTTGACATAATGATTCAAAATATGGATTTTATTTTTTAAAATTCAAAGCACAAAAGTTGCAGTAATAAATTTAAAACCAATCTCGTAATAAGAGAACGTGTTTTTTAAAAGTTAAAACATTAAAAGACATTGAAATGTTATTACATATTAATTCATTGTAAAATTAATGCTAATTATATACTTTATATTGATTGATAAAAATATATTCTATTTATTTTTAAAAAAATTAAAAATTATAATTTAACCATATAATGTATCTCTATGGAAAAAGTGTTTTTACTTAAAATTTAGTATGTTTTTACTATTAATTAAAACATGAATATTATCAAGAAATATCATAAATTCAACCAAAGTAAATTTTTATATCCCTATTTAAAAGAACATGTTTATGTTGGCATATACAAAAAATTAATGTCTCAAAATCTTCATTTAAAAGTGGTTCTCCATTCAATGGTGTAAAATTAAACTTAAAAAAACTAGTTTTTATACATAAAATAGGGTTTTATTCATAACCTATGATTAAAATATCCTTTGGATGAATATAAAAAATATTTTATTAAGTATATAACACATATATATTAAATTAATTTCACTTCTATAAGTAACTCAATCAAAAATTTGATTTATATTTTTCATAAATGATTGATATCCAAAGAATTCTCAATGAATTTTCATAAGTTAGTTATAATTATTCCTACTAAACTAAAGGATAGGATATAATGGTAATTTTATACTAAGGGAATCTCATAGTTTGTTTAAACTCATAATTGCGTACAATACAAGCTACTGAAGAATAAAAAATATTTAACGAAAATATTTCATAAAAAACATTCTGGGGTTACATTCTTTCCCCCTTAAACAGAATTTCTCCCTAAAAATTCATTACATGTAAATAAACAGAAAAGGATACCTATCCCTCATCATGTTCTCAAGTTCCCATGTAGCTTCTTCAAATATTTGGTTCCTCCATAAAACTTTAACCAAGTGAGTGGTCTTATTTTGTATAACTTTTTTTCTCTGATCTTGAATCTCTATCGGTTGTTCTTTATAAAAAAGATCTTACCCTAGTGGTAGGACTGCTGAGCATAGTTCATGTGAATGATTGGGTATGTACTTTATCGGAGATAGATAAATATAACACATCATGAACTTGAGATAGATACCGTGGAAGCCCCAATTGGTATTCTACCTTCCCAACATGATCCAGAATTTCAAAAGGACCGATATTCCTAGGGCTCAGCTTTCCCGTCTTTCCAAATCTCATTACTCTCTTTGAGAGATATATTAATAAGAACACCTTATCGCCCACTTCAAACTCTAAGTCTTTTCTTTGGATGTCAGTATAAATTTTTTGTTGACTCTAAGATTCTCTTATGTGTTGTTTAATTCATATGATCTTTTCTATCATTTCACCAACAAGATCAGATTCTAATAGATTTCTTTCCCTAACTTCATCCCATCAAGAAGGATTTCGACACATCTTTATATAGAGGGATTCATAAAGATCCATATAAATACTGGATTGAACTATATTGTTGTAATAAAATTCTACCAATGGTATGTGTTGATCCCAACCACATTTTAAATACATAGATCAAGCTCTCAATATGTCTTCCATACTTTTAATGGTCCTATCAGACTAACCATATATTTGAGAATGATAATAATTGATGAAACATAACTTTGTATCCATATCATGTTGAAGACTTCTCTAGAACATGATGTTAAACCTCAGATCTCAATTAGATATAATGGAATGTGCTACACCATGAATTCTTACCACTTATTTTACATATATACTATAAAGAAGATCAATAGATAAATCCTCTCTAATAGAAATGATGTGTGCCATCTTTGTAAGGCAATCAAATATTACCCAGATAACATTATTTATTTTGGATGTTTTGGGAATTAGGATGAAGATGTTCATAGTGATGTTTTCCCATTTCCATTCTGGTATGTGAAACAGTTGTAACATCCTCTTAGACTTCTGTCTCTCATCTATATATTGCTGACAAACAAAGCATCAAGAGACATATTTGGTGACATCACTTTTCATTACATCGAATCAGAAGTACTCTTTTAGGTCCCTATACATCTTAGTTCTTATAGGGTGAATAGATAATGATGAACTATGATCCTCATCTAATAGCTCATTCTTTAATTCTGTTATGGAAGGAATACAAACCTGGTTCTTGAACTTTATTATTCCACCATAACCAGGTTGAATTCAGGAACATTTCTCACCTTATTTGTAGCTCATCATCTTTATTATATGCCTCCTTAATCATCACTAGTATTGATGGTTGAACATTTATTTGACAAGGATAAGATTTCTCCCCGTCCATTAAAATTTCTAGATCCATCCTTTGTAAATCCATAAATATTCTATCTTTCACGATCCTCATCAAGGAAAAGCTAGCATGGTCTTTTTGACTCAAATCACATTACTCCTTGTTCACTTTCCTAGGGTGGTAATGTATTAAGAAGTCATAATCTTTAATCAACTCCAACCATCTTCTTGGGCGCATATTCAACTCTTTTTGTGTGAAAATATACTTTAAACTTTAATGATCTGTATAAATATCACACCTTTAACCATAAATATAATACCTCTATATCTTTAATTCAATGATTACTGAAACTAACTACAAATAATGAGTTGGGTAATTTTTCTCAGGAATTTACAACTTTCGTGAGGCATAAGCTATCACCTTATCATTTTTCATGAGAACACGTCCCAGCCCCTTATTGGACGCGTCACTATAGATCACTAACCTTTCTCTACTATAATGCAATGTGAGCACATGTGAACTAGCTAACATTCTTTTCAGCACTTTCAAATTCTCTTCACATTCCTCCATCAAAAAAAAACATAACTCCTTTATGAGCATACATAGTGAGTGGATTAGATAATCATGAAAAATATTTCACAAAACATTGATAATATCCAGCCAAACCAAGAAAACTTTGGATCTGAGTTACCATTGTTGGTCTTGGCCATCTTTTAATAACCACTATTTTTTCTAGATCTACAAATATCCCCTCTATTAAGATTATGTGACCCAAAAATGATTGTATCTGAATCCAAAATTCGCACTTGGTAAATTTGGCAGAAATCTTCTCCTTTCTAACGTTCTTCAACACAATTTTCAAGTGATCTTCATGTCCTTATTTTCTCTATGAATGGATAAGAATATCATCTATAAAGACTACCACAAACTGATCAAGATAGTCTCTAAATACTATATTCATTAGATCCATGAATATATTAGGGGCATTGGTAATAGAAAAATGAATCACTATAAATTCATAGTGTGCATACCTTGTATGAAATTTTTTCATTGGTATATCCTCCTTTTGATCCTTAATTGATGATATCCTAAATGAAGATAAATCTAAGAAAAGTATTATGCTCCATGAAGTTAGTCATATAAGTCATCAATGCGGGGAAGAGGATATTTTTTCTCGATAATGATCTTGTTTTATTCTCAATAATCAATGTAGAATCTCATTGATCCATTTTTTATCTTAAAAAAAGAACTGGTGCTCCTCAAGGGGATGCACTAGGGAGTATGAATGATTTATCAAGATTATCTTGAAGTTTCTTATTCAATTTTGACAACTCAATTGGGGCCATTCTATAAGGTGTCTTTGAAATAGTCATAGTACCCGATATGAGTTCTATTGAAAACTCAAATTCATGATTTGGAGGAAGACCTAGAAATTCCTCCAAAAAGACATCATCAAACTCCATTACAATGTTTGTACTCTTAATCGTGAGTTTATCCCTAACTGTTTTAGATAAATAACCTTCATTTATAGGAATCAAGACCTATAAGATGGAAGAAATTTCTACTTGAACGTTATATTTATCCTTTCATTGATAAATTAGCATATATTGATCTAAAATATGAAATTTGACTTCCTTTCATTGGAAATAGAAATGATATCTATAGATATAAAGTCAATCCATGCCAATAATCACATAAAATTCTACTATAGGAAGGATCACAAGATTTTCAGGAAGTACATTCCCACAAACTTCAACTGGAGAAGATTTATAAACATTTGATGTGACTGTTGTTATATTAGCAGTTGTAACAACTAACTCAACATCTAATTATTTAGGTAATACGATGATACCCTTGGAAAATTCATCAGATATAAAAGAGTGGGTGGATCCAAGATCAAATAAAAAAATTTCTACTTTAGAGTGGATGGTAAGTGTACCTTTCACCACATAGTTAATGTACTCTACATTGCCGATAGTTATTTCATGTGACATTCCTATGTCTTTGGACTTAAGATTTTTTGTTTTAAATCATCTTCAATAAACCTTGAATTAGGGCATTGGTTAGAATAATTCCCCATTTCCTTTCACTTGTAGCATTGATGTGTGGGAGGTGAATTCTGTGTATCCTTTTCATTGATCATATCATTGGACATGTTTTTCCCAACACATCAGTATTCAAATACCCAATGACTTTATTTTCCAGACTTAAAACATTTACTAGTCCATTTAAGACAATTCCCTCCATGTTTCTTTCCACACATTGATCATAAGGGAAAACTCATCTTCTTTTCAATACGAGATTTATATTTATTTTGATTCCATTTGTCTCTTCTTATCAAACCCATATGACTAATGGGTTACTAAAATATCCATATTAACCTTAATATCATGCCTAATAACTTCCTCGTAGCTATTGAAGTCCCTTATGGATAATTCCCTTTATAGACTTTTTTTTAAACCACTATAGAATCGATAAATTTTTCTCTCAGATTGGATGATAATTTAAAAAGCATACCTAGAAAGTCTTGTAAAAAAAATTCTTATGTACCAACGGATTCATCATAATTTTTCTTAAGTTCAAGGAACTCTATCTATATCTTTGTTATAATAATACGAGGAAAGTAATTATGGAAAAATAATTTCCTGAACTCGTCTCACTACATGGAATAAATTTCATTTATTTTCCTTGTATTCTTGAGAATATCCGACCATTGATCAGTTTCACCATACAAATGATAAACTACTAAGATAACTCTATCAAGTTTAGAACATTGTATAACTGAAAATATCTTTTCATTGTTATTGATCCATTCTTCAGCAACTAATGGATCAGAACACGCGCTAAATGAAAGGGGACACTGCCTCATGAAGGATTAAATAGATTTTTGCTCCCTCTTTTAGTCATTTTGGAAGTCTGGAATGATTCATAACTTCATAAAGTTATGTGATCATGGAAAAATGATTTTTCATTCTAGCTCCTATAAAATTTGGTTTCTCAAGGGGAAGTTCATTACATTACCCATCGCATTAAGCATTAACGTGGTTCCTTTGGTTTCCATCCATTGACTAAAACCAAGAATCATAGGGTGAGAAACACTAATCATAATGGGAAAACCACATAATTAAAGAATAAAATATCAATTTATGACACTTTATTTTTTATCCTAGGTTATTCATGAACAACTTTAAAACACTAGGATAAGATTGTAACCTGTAATTAGACATATCCTTACGGTTCATACTAAGGTTCTCTCATCATAGTTTCCAAAGGTTAACAATACCTTTGCTCTGATACCAACTATAACAGTTAGTAGACTAGAATTGAAACCTATCAGAGAAATCTGTGGGAAGTTACACCCCCTAGGAGGGACACACCACCATCCACAGTGGAAGTGATTTTCTCATGAATCCCTCGGGAGGAGGGCCATGATTCATCCATCATTTACACATGAGAGTTCCCAAGGATCAGATTCATTTCTACCTTATTTTCCCATATACAAACTATAACAGCCCATAATATACATGTATATATTAGTTTAACATTAAATAATATTTATTACATAAAATAAAAAAAACCCACTCCAGGACCGTCTGGGTTTAGTGTCTTTAGAAACTGGGAGATATAAACAACTAGTTCATAACACAACTATGATGTATCACACGTATTTTTTCAAAACTAGACTTTTTTTGACATATATTACTTAATACCCTTATTCATGAACAGGGGAAAAGAGACATATGAAATATTGATCTCATATTCTCATTAAGGGTAAAAAATGGAAATATCAATCATATCATAATCATAAGCACATAATGTTTGAAAATCATATCCTTCATATAAAATATCAAAATATCATGTCATGGGAGAAATCATAAAAGTGCAATGTAATCCCAATATTCATAACATAAGATTTGAAATTTAGTTTTATACACACATATGTATAGATAATAATTTCAATTTAGTAAAGTCTCATTGCCAAGACCATCATCGCAGACAATGTCCATTACTGAATCGAGTTCAACCCTCGTTCCAACCCTGTTTTACTAAACTAGATTTACATGTTATTACATTGATGTCTATATCATGAGATATAAATATTTACCAAATTAATTAGAGGGATATATAGGTCCCACCCATCTCATAATTAAATCCTTCTTATGTGTGCCAAAAAAACATAAAAACATTCACCAAAGCTTAACCCATGAAATAAGATGGGTTTCTTAAACATCATTGAATCAAAATTGATATAAAACAAATGGATTTCCAAAATAAAATTTTATTACAAACACAATAAAATCATAGAAAGAATAGTTATATAAATATAACCCTATTGAAATAGATTCATCTTAGATGGAAAATAATTTTCAAAAAAAACACTTGAAATTAATTCTTGAGGAAAATATACTTTCTTTTTTTAAAATATTTTATTTTCTCAAAATGCCATGAAATTTTTAAATAAAAGAATTTATTTAAAAATAATCATCAAATCATGTAGAGGATGCTCCATGGAAATAAGTTTTTATCAAATTGTAAAAATATATTCATGTCATATATGATAAAAAACATTATCCTCGTACTTTTGTCGGAAAAGTCAAAAAGTACCTCAAATCAAATAACAATAAATGATTCCTTTCATACCATTTTATAAAAATTCACCAAAGGGTAAAATTAACTTTAAATAATATTATAAGAATAGAAGTAATATTTCATAATTTGGAAACATAGATGTGGATGATAAATATTCCCCAGTAAATACTTACGTACAAACAGCCTTAGATAAAAATGGGATTGCAAAATTATCCCATACCTTGGGTCTGATATCCTTCATATGTATCCAAAACACCTGTATAATGATTTAAATAAATTTATTGACTTATTCCATAATCATAATCATTTTTATGATATCATTTATGATTATATTATCATCTATTTGTTATTAATATTTCATTGTAACTCGTTATTCAGATATTAACTGCTTTGTGTTCTTATGTAAGATTTGTCGGATAAGTTCATGTTCCACATATTAGGTTATAGTTAAATAATTTACCAAATGATATTAGTATAAAATTTATCATATTTACCCATTAAAATCATGAATATAATCATGTTTTAATTAAGATCATGTATAATGAATCACATCACATCATGGAGACGGTAGGTCGTACATATGAACTAGCGATGACATCATTCCCAACAATTATTGAATGATATTATAGTGGATGGTGTATGAAATTTCATAATTAGTATCATGTTATAATAATAATATATATTTATTATTTCCTCCATTATACCAATCTAATTATGTTTGTGGTGAAAACCGATTACACCACGACATGGAGACGGTAAGACGTACATATGCATGCACAGTGATTTTGTTTTTCATAGGATGGATAGAAGGTGAAATATGATTATTTCATATTTATAATATCATATCAGTATATTAGTGGTAATTATGTTATTACTTTATAATTAAACAACTAATAAAGAGTTATTAGAAGAGGAAATAATTTTTAAAGAATCCGTAGAAATGATTACATCTTCCTCGATGTGTTTCCTCTAAATCTCTTCTTTGAGCACTATAGTTGGTCTTTAAAGATGACCAGAACCTCTAGAATGAAAATAGGGAAATTTATAAGTCAACTTTTTAGGGGATGGATGAGATTTATGTCTCAAAATAAAGTGAAGATGTGTGGTAAGAGGTTCCCTTTTATAATTGAGGTGAAGGACACTTTTGGAAACTCCATAAAGAATAATTTATAATAAAATCAAAACCTACCTAAAAATAACCAAAATGTCAAAATTTAGAATATGAGATGATATAAGGTTGTAATATCACCAAAAAATAAATTTTTTACAAGTTATTTAGTCGATTTAAACCATAGATTTTTTATTGGAACTTATTTATTCTATTTAATTTTAATTGTGGTAATAATATTCAAAATATATAATGGTAATAAATATTTACTTATATGGAGTTAATGGATTATAAGTGGATATTTAATGAAATTTTAGACCTTATAATAATAAATTTATTATTTTTAAATATTTTTATGATTTTTAAATAATTTAATAAAATTTTATTTTTATGAAAAAATCATTAATGACAATTTTGACACCATTCATTTATTTGATTTAAAAAAATGATATTGAAGATAAATTCAAAGAAAATATTTAATAAAATCCTAACATTCCATTCCACCTAGAAAATTTGTTGATCACATTAATTAGTTTATATGATATTTATTTTAATATTTTTAAAACTATTTATTTGATATTTCTATTAATAAAATAGTATTTACATCACTATTGTGTCATAATTAATGGTAATTGTTTAATCTCTAAAAAATATAAATAAATTTATATGATGTAGGGAATTAATTTATCTTTCCATAGACTATATATAGTAGATATTTTCTCCTAGTTATAAATATATTAAAATTAATATACTTATATAAAATGATATTGTGACATTTTTTCACATTCATTAGTTTTTATTACATTCTTGTCAAATTCATAGTTATGTGGTCATAAAGTAATTCCATTTCTAACAATAGATTATAAGGGTAGAATTTATTTATCTAATTGTAATTTTATAGGAGTTAAGGTAATTTTATACTATTATGTTTACCTTTAATTACCCGATTTACATTTAACATTGGAAATAAAAAATAATTACCAATGTTACTATTCATAATTCCCAAATATAAAAGTATCCTTTTAATATAAGTTGGACCTAATTATTTCAAATATGGATTCCATTTTTAAAAATTTAAAACATAGAATTTTCATTAATTAATTTAAAACAAATCTTATAGTATAAGAACAGTTTCTTTAAAAGTTATAAGATTGAAAAAATTTGAAATGTTTTTACATATGAATTCAATGTAAAATTAATTCTAATTAAATAAATTATATTGAATAATAAAAATATATTATATTTTTACATTAAAAATATTCAAAATTATTATTTAACCATATTAAGTATCTTAATGAAAAAAGATTTTTTACTTAAAATTTTGTGTGTTTTAACTATTCTTAAGAACTAGAATGTTAACAGAAAATATCATAAATTCAACCAAATTATATTTTTATATCCTGATTTAAAAGAACTTGTTTATGTTGTCAAATAAAAATTACTAATGTGTCAAAATATTAATTTAAAATGGGTTTTCCATTCAAATGTGTAATATTAAACTTAAAAAAATAGGTTTTATACATTAAATAAGGTTTTATTCATAGCCTATGACTAAAATATCCATTGGATGAATATAAAAAATATTTTATTTTGTATATAACATATATATATCACATTAATTTCGTCACAAAAAATAATTAACTCAAAAAAAATATTATTAATTTATATTTTTCATAAACAATTGATATACCAAGAATTATTAATGCATTTTCATAAGTTAGATATTATTATTCTCACTAACCTAACAGATAGGCTATAATGGTAATTTTATACTTATGGCATCTCACGGTTCGTTTAAACTCACGATTGCGTGTAATACAAGATGCCAAAAAAATAAATATTATTTCAAGAAAATATTTCATAAAAGACATCCTGATGTTACAATATAAATAAATATTAAATCCATCAATATATCCAACTATTAGTGTTTTTTTTAGAAAACAAATTACATAAATTTTTTAGGTTATAGTCTTCCATACACACGATCGATGATTTCATTTCCCATTTTATGAAACCAGAGATAGAGATATATTATTCCATTAGAATAATAAAATATCATTATATTGGATATTATGGTTTTATAATATTATCATGATATAATAAAATTTGAAGGAGGTGGAAGAATAAATAAAATAAAAAAGAACTTTTAAGAATGTCACCTCTTCTTCAAATGACCTCTTTAGGTTCTCTCAAAATGCATTCTTATGATGGATTTCTAATAAAACTAAGAGATATAGGATATTTTTATGGGATAAATGAATTTATTTTCACATGTATTTTCTAAACCAAGTGAATATGTAATTGTATAGAGGGGGATATGGGGTGTCCTTTTATAAGTGGGGGAGAGGGCACACATGGAATTTTGGAAAATAATAAATTACACCCATGATTTCATCTTGCTAAAAGCCTAAAACTAGGTCATTATATAACTTTAGTGTTTATAAGGTATAAATATTTCCATGAAATGTGTTTTGGAACAACCTTTAGTCATTTTTTACCCCTGTCTTTTTAGTTTAACCCACTACTAAATCAGTTTTTCCTTAATCGCAGTAATTAAAATTTTATCACTTTTAATATTAATAGTGATAAAAATTTATTTTTAACATATTATATAATATAAATTATTATTATTATAAATATGGAATTTATTTTTTCAGATTCAATTCACATTAATGTAAGAATACAATTTAAAATTAAACTTATATATGTGTGGAAAAAAAGGTTCTTCCAAAGAAAAAATTAAAAAGTTTAAAAAGATTTTATATATTAATTTAATATTAATTTGATTTTAATGAAATAAATTAGTTTTATAGTAATATATTCAAAATAATTTTACTTTTGAAAAATTAAAATATTATTTAACATTGTAAATTATTTATATGAAAATGAATTTTTCAAAAAAATAATATTTTTTATTATTCAACAAAAAATATAATATTACACAAAATAAAAAAAAATCACTCTAAGATAATTTTCATATGATGATTTAAAAAATAAATTTCATTTTATAAAATAAATTTTCTAAAAGGGTTTAAATTTATTTTTAATTTATGTGTAAAAAGCACAACGAAACCATCATTTAGAAAAATAGTGTTTTTTAGAATAAATATATTTTTATTTTAACTGATTATTATTTTATTTAGAATTAATAAGTTATCATAATTTTAATAATTTTTCATTACTATTAATACCCACCAATTTAACGTGTATGTTATAACAGTATACTATATTATGGTTTATTTAGACATAGAGTTGCATGTTCTGCAAGCTATCGAAGATATCGAATTTACTTAAAAAGAAATATATCATAAAGTATCATAGTGTTATATTTTCATATATGATTGGTGTTGAGTGACATGTATACTATCAAACCCAAATTTATTCTTTTAAAATCTGAGGGTGTTACATTCAACCCTCCTTCAATAAATTGTATCGTCACAATTTTAACTTGATCTCAGCAATCAAGGGTTTTTCATTTGGAAATACCATTGTTGAAAAACCCACCATATAAAAGGGGTAATAAAACATCCACTTTTTAAGATATAATGGGAAATATGAAGATTATCTGGAAGAAAACATAACTATGATACTATGTTGGAGAACATAGTTTGTAGTTGAATATTTGGATATGGAAGAAAAATATAAATAATTGTGGAGAGTGATATAGATAATTTCTCACAAGAAAGTGAACAATAAACAGAAAGTTAAGGACTTAAAACAATAAATTTTTTATGACTTAAAAGATCATTTGATTCATCAGATACAAATGTACTAGGATAAAAAAAAATCATGATCCTTATTTCTAATTTTAAGAAATTATTTTACTATCTACGAATATAATAAAAAATACATACTTGATGTCTTTCTATTTTATAAGAACAATTTTATCCTTTGGTTATGCTTAGATAAATTTTCAAATCATTTATTACTCCATGAAATGAATATAAAAAATGAATTTTTATACCTAAAACACAATAATTATCTTTTAATAGTTTGTATTAACCATAAAAGAGTGAAAATTATTTCCTTTGGTTTCTAAATATTTTCCAAAAAACTATATGATTTGAAAAAGTTATCTAATATAATACATTAATCAATAAACCTAAATAGTGACACCACTAGTTCATCATTAATATTTATTCATAAAATTGTTTAAGTACATAGTGAAATATTAACTAGAATAACACATATCCTAGTCATTGGTTCTGAATCCTTATCATCTTTCAGTTATGGGTTCAAGACTCGCAACCTTTATCAGATGCAATAGGTTTTCCTTTTTCCAAAACTATATTAATATAATTATTATAACAATACAAATTTGTTATGAACCATAATTACAACAACATTAAAGATTATATAAACCTTTAAGGTTACCAATACCATTAATCTAATGTCTAAAAAAATTAAAATATGTTCTTCCTCAAATAAATAATTCATATGTTAAACCAATAGGTTGTATTAATATAAATGTTTTCCAAAAATATCCTTTAAAATTTTTTATTCCTACCACACAAAATTAATTTTTTTTAAGAATTCAAACCTATGATTATCCACAAACTCATAAAACCATGATGGTATCCATAACTCATAATTAATAAAGACATATATTCTAGTAATACTTCACACAATCCTAAGATGTTTCATGATTCGTATTACAAAAATACTATTAAGAAAAAATAATTTAACAATTTAATTCTTGAATACCAATACATAAATACTTCAAATTTTTTATTTCTATATAGGTCCTTCCTTGATCTAGGGATTAACCATTAAAATAAATATTCGACTATAATAATTCCTAGGTTCCCAGTATTTAATACAATGAAATATAATTGGATCCCAAGGATGAAACTTATTTCCATTCAACATGCTCTTTATTTTCCTTAGAAATTCATTATAATAGGTAATTTCCCAACCTGGATGCCACTAACTTAATTCTCTAAGCCAGTTGTCCAAAAGACTTTAAATAGGATTCTCCATATAGCAGAGGATTATTACTTTCATTGATGGCCTAATGTGTGTCTATGGAGATACTATCACCTTATATCAGAGTAAGAAAATAGGGTAAATAATTAATAATTATCCAATTGAATAAATAATCAGAGAGGGGGAAAATAAATATAATCTAGGATGTGATAATAAAATGGAATGTAGTAAAGAATTAAACGCTCATGTCATACATATAACACAGATCACCCACTGGTTCTATCACATATAAATAAGTACATAAAGTAAACTAAAAAAAGTACATTAAACTGTTGTTGAATCTAAACAAACAACATATCTAATCTCCATGATACTGCCAAGATACTTCATCCTAATCAAAATAATCTATATGAGTAACTTTAGTCAATCATGCAACACTGGGATTCATCCTTATCCATCTTGCCTGTATGTTAAACATGAAAAGTAAAAATAATTTCTCCACACACACTAAGGTTCATGTAAAGGGGTGAGAAATAATCTCAGTATTCCACCCCAATAATGAACCTATAAATATTTTTTCATAAGGTAATTCTCAATAAATATTTTATTCCTAGAAATGAAACAAATGTAATAATAAATAAGATAAATAAAATAAATAAAGTGAAACCACTGTCGATCCATGGTTCTGGGACCCCAATAAACTATAAATTATACCATCATGTATATATATATTTATATGTATATATATTACCATATATATTCACATAAATATATATATATACACATGAGCAAGGTGAAAAAAAAACAAAAATCAATAGCAGCCGATCCAATGGTCTGTAATTCTAGTTGTCTTGGCATCCAATAAAAAGGTTATTAAGTTGGATGGTGTAACTCTCAAGCAATGTATAATTAATTTTATCCAGGGGTATGTAATCCCAATCAACAATACAAGATTTATTAAGTTCAATAAATTTCTCTGATCAAGATACGTCATTATAGGGGGATATATGTCCAAGCCCTGGGATCACCCATACACACCTCCAACCACTATAATGAATGATTCTAGATAATACCTAGAAATATTATAAATGTATCTAATATGTATGTTATTCCACTCAAGCCATGTAAATTTAGCCTAATTTTTGAGCCCTAGGTCCTGGTTCATATGTGGTCACGACATCGCGACTTGAAAAATCCCTAAGGGGATGACCCTTTGGTAATCTGTAAGGAATTATCTCCCGATCCAAGTACATTCTCAATATATTTTCAAAAAAAAATGAATCAAAATACTACTCCTAATCAATTCTAGTGAGTTTAGTAATGTAATGGTGTATCCACCTAACCTAAGGGAGAATCTCAAGCATTTCCTGAGAGAGTGTATCCATTCTCAAATGAATCAAATATATGGAGCACCATGTCTAACACCATAGTGAATTGATCGATCAGGGAGAGAAAAAGCATCCCCATTTATTGTGAGAGTGTAATGATCCTTGAGTATATCTCATAATATGTATCTCAAAAAGTATGTCTTGGTATCCTAATAATATAATAGTAAATAAAAAGTCTCATATGTTTGACCATAAGAAGTACATCTCAGAATCCTAATAAATGGATAGGCACATAAGAAGAATCCCAAGAAGTAATTTTATGTAACACTCTAATATTATTAGAAATAACTTTTCAGAATAAATTTAATTTAATTTATATATTATATTACCTAGAAGACTATGTTTTAACAAATTATCATATACCCAAGAAGATTAGGAGACAGGCTAGCCTGTTCCCATTAAAATTAATTAAAAAGTAAAAAAATACAAAGAGCGTTCAGGAAGACGGTCTACAGAGACGAGTGTAGTACTCACCACGATAATCAGTCTGAACAAGGCTATTACAAAACGTAGGTGATATTAAATACCAACACGAACTCACCTCTTGAATTTCTCTTTTGGAGAGAGCATCCGCAACATGATTAGCCTCATGGTAGACATGAAGAACTTCAAGGGAAATCGTCTCCACAAGTCGGAGGCAATCAACCCAAGTAGGTAACATCTTCCAAGGCACATTCCTTGATCGTTCTATGAGGATCTGAACTGCAATAGATGAATCTGAATCAAGCCATAAGTCATGCCATCTGTATTGGACAACATATCTAATTGCCTTTATCATAGCCCAGAGCTCCGCCTCAATTGAAAATCCATTATCAATGAAATGGAAGAAGTATCCTTTGACAAAACCTCTATGATTACGGAAGACTCCACCACATCCGGAGGGACCAGGCGCCCCAGAAGCTGCTCCATCAACGTTAACCTTCAACCAGCGAGAAATGGTTGGAATCCATCTAATAGATTTCTTCATCAACGGTTTCATTGCCCTGCCAATAACACCAAGAGATCTCAACAACACAAGATCAGAAACATCATTATTCATAGTTCCAGTGTGGATCCTGGAAGCAGTGAGAACCACACGATGAATGGCCATTACACCATCATGAAAATATGGTGTTATATTGTTGAACATCAAGGAATTTCTTGCCTTCCATAAAAAATAAATCAAGCATGCTGAGGATGCCAATAATAGTCTATGATCCTGCTCACTGCACTTGGTTTGGCAGATGGAGTGTAAAAGCTCCCCAACCGAAACAGAACTAAGGAAGTAGTTGAAGATTCCATGGATGTAATTCCATAACCTGCATGAAAATTTACAAGAGACAAAGATATGGGAGGTTGTTTCATCCGCCTCCACACAGAAAGCACAAACCGCTGCAAGCTGGAGACCAGTGTGCTTCAACATAGCCTGCAGCGGGAGTTTGCCTTTCTATATTCTCTGAATCAGCACAGAATATGCTGGAGGAATGAAGGTTCTTCTAAACCCGGTTACCCAGACCGGAGGTTCCATGGGATCACCAGAAATAGATAGATAATATTCCTTCGTGTTGAAGATACCATTCAGGTTTTTAGTCCATACCAGCGTTTCAGAGTCTCTATAGCAGTACCTCGAGATTTCAGTGACAATTTGGGTAGGAACTGCCTCACAGTGTGATGAACTGTGGAAATCATCAATGGTCATCTGCCGTAGTAGAGGAGGAATGGCCACATCATCACAAATAGATTGAGACAGCCATGAGGTGTTCCAGAAATTGAGCAGGGAATTCTCACAGACAATCTATTTCGAATTGGCCATCAATTCCTTGTAAGCCTGCTTTAAAGAAGGCCAAACAGATGAGCGAAGGTAGTTGGAGTATCTAGTATGTAGTTTCTCAACAAAAAGAGCTTGAAGAAATGACAGGGATTCATCTGACTTTGAGATTAAGTTCCAGGTAAACTTGCTAATCAAAGTGTCATTGAATAGCCTTATGTCTTTGACACCCATTCCGCCCATTTGGATTGGTTTCACACACTCTTTCCACGTAACTGTGACTAATTTCCTCTCATGAATCTAACCAGTCCAAATAAAGTTTCTGACTTTTCTGGTAAGATCCTTAATGAGAGAACGATGCCACCGATACAAAGAAAATGAGTAGACAAACATCGATGTAATCACAGAGTTGACCAAACAAATCCTTCCTGCCTTTGACATATTTTTCCCCTTCCAGCTTGCTAATTGATTTTTAATTTTCAGATAAATGTTTTCATGATAGAATATTTTAACCCTACCCCAAAAGAGAGGCACTCCAAGGTAGATGAAAGGGATATCACCCCTTTTGACACCAAGTTTGAAGGCAATTCTATTTTCCTTCGAAGTAGAGAGTCCTCCGCCAAACATGACTGAGGACTTCCCCCAATTTATAAACTGTCCAGCAACCTTTTCATTGTGTGAAAAAATGACTTTTATGGAGGATATGGTTCCTTTATCAGCTTTCCCAAAAATCAAAATGTCAACAGCATAGAAGAGGTGTGAGGGAGCATAAACCTGTCCTACTTTCATCCTTTGGTACCATCCAAAATTTTCAAGGTCTTTAAGGAACCAACTTAAGTAGTCCTCTGTAAAAGAAAAAAGAATCCCAGATAGAGGGTCCCCTTTCCTGACTCCCCATGAGCATTTGAAGAAGCCCCTGGGAGATCCATTAATGAGAATTGAGAGTCTATCACTAGAAATAATGGATCCAATCAGGTCAACAACTCTTTGTGAAAACCCATGCATTTTTAGAATGGTAAACAAGAAGTTCCATAAGATAGTGTCGAAAGATTTGGATATGTAAATATTTAAGGCCATGGTCCCATCCTTCGCTCGTGTTTTAATAGCATTGAAACACTCAGAAGCAGTGAAAATATAGCTCTGAATACTCCGACCTGGAATAAAACCATATTGATTTTTTGAGATGAGGTCCTTTGCAAGACATCCCAACCTGTGTGTCATGATCTTACTAATCATCTTTGGTACAGTATTACCAATAGCAACAGGTCTGAAGTCTTTTATATTAATGGCATTCTCTTTCTTAGGAATCAAAGCAACAAAGTTCGAGTTCATACTAAAAGTGATGTAGGATGATCTGAAGAATTCACTTATGGCATTTGCAACATCAATGTGTAAAATGTCACAGTAATACATGAAAAATTTATTCATGAATCCATCAGGACCTTCCACACTGTCAATGTTTAATGAGAATAAGGCATCATGTATCTCTTTTTCTATGGGAGTGTCAACCATCATTTTTTTTGATCATCCTGAATTGATGAGTCAAAACAATGAATGATCCTATCAGAGTAGTCCTCATCATGATCTGAGTAAAGTTTCTCAAAGTAACTTATGGTAGCATTTGCAATATCATTTTCAGATGAGAAGATGTTATCCTCAATACTCAGGGCTTGAAGACTTCTCTTGATCCTTTTCTCCCTATTGAAACAATGAAACAACCTTGAGTTCCTATCCTTATATTTCAGCCATCTAATGTTAAACTGATTTCGTGCTAGATTTTCTTTCAAATCTAGCAGTTTATCTAGATTTTCTACATCCTGAATTTCATCTTGTGCTGGGAAATCCTGATGTATATTCTGTTCTGGACAATTTACTAATGCAATTTCAGCCTCTTTGATGTTCGTATCAATGGACGCAAAGGACTCTTTACTCCATCTCTTTAGCCTTTCTTTGACCAATTTTAACTTGCAACAAAGGATATGAGAAGGGCTGCCCATGAAGTCAGTTCTCCAAGCCTCCAGAACCACTTCTCTACAGCCCGGAATAACAAGCCAAGCATTATTGAACTTAAAGGGGAGAGGCACTGCCCTCGCAGATCGGAAGCATAGTTCAATAAGAAGAGGATTATGATCATAATGTAGTCTCGGAAGGGTTCTCCCAGATACATCAATTGCAACATTTCTATCATCATCTTGAACAAAGAACCTGTCTAATTTGCTTGCCTGTCTCCCATTAATAGTGAAATGTCTCCATGTGAATTCAGATCCAGAGATGGGTACCTCGGATAGGTCACACTTATCAATGCAACGAGAAAAGTCATCAGCTACAGCACGAAAAAAGGTATCACCTGTTTTTTCATCAGGCTTCAAAATAGTATTTAAATCACCAAGTAAGACCCATCTGTGTGACATACACTCAGAAATCTCAATTAAGTTTCTCCATAAGGTACGTCTTCTAGTGTACATATTGAACGCATACACAAAAGTCACAGAAACTGAGTTACCATCAGAACAACATGTAAGGGTGATCGATTGTAAATCAGTCCTTATCAGATTAATGGAGACACTGTCATGTTTAAGCACCCACAAGGTTTCAGAGCTACCATAAATTTGATTGTTTGCGACAAAGGAGTAGCCCAAAGTTTTCCATTTGAAAGACTTCCAATTTTCAAAATTCATTCTTGGTTCAGCAACACCAATTAGCAAAGGTCTGTTGGTCATAATAAAGTGTCTAAGGGATCTGACCGTGGGGGAGTTCCCAATCCCTTGACAATTCCAATACAGAATCTTCATTTTTTTATCTAAACCTAGTGCTAGGCCCATCATTTCACTTCATCATATCAATATCAGGGGAGACAACAACATTGTCAATAGATCCAGACATGTTGCCATCCACTGCAGAGTCATTTTCCTCTCCAATGGGCTCATCAATTGTGAGCAGGGAGAACCTAGTTCCATAAACAATTGGGGTAGTAAGAAAAATGGCAGGAAGAACCCTTTTTGCCACATTTCCCACCTGTGAGAACCCAGAATTCTCAGTTGGTTTTTCATCATCAGTATTAACATTTGAAAAACCTGCAACAATCATCGCAGGAGTTTACTTCCTAGAGTCCAGCAGGGTGTCAGCAGGAACTGCATCCATATTCATCACTTTATTACCATCGATATTGCTGGCCAGAGCTTGAGTATTTTCTGGAATCAGTTTATTCACCATAGCAGCAGAATCTGTACCCAATTCCACAGGAACTGTGCTCAAATCCTGCATTCTATTAACATCATTGTTAGTTGCTATAACCTGAGTAGATTCTGGAGGCGACTCATTCACCAAAGTAGCAAGATCAGTACCCAAATCATGCACTGTATCATTATCATCCATTGTTTTCGAGACCAGAGTAGAGGCTGCAATCAACTCATTTTCTCGGACTGTAGGCTTATTCTTCCCCTCTGCATTGATCTCTTGAGCTATATATGAGTTCCCTTCAGGTAATGAATTCACATCATTCCCCCCAACCTCAGTGTCAGGGGTGTTGTGAAGTTCATTATCTCTGGAAGGCTCAGAGTTATTAGAAGGGACAGTCTTCTTTCCCTTACCTCGCCTACAGTTCTCTTCATCATGAACTCGGATCTTGCAGAGGTTGCAGATTTTATTCCTGTTGCAGTCTGAGACAACGTGTCCAAAAAAAAGACAATTCAAGCAGAATTTAGGCTTTCTTTCATACAGAATTCCAAGTGTGAGCCTGCCATCCTTTGTAGTTAGGACCACCTCCTCCACTAGAGTAGAAGACATATCCACTTCCCCAAGAACTCTAGCATAATAACCAAAAGTGGGATTTTCAGTCTGTCTATCCAACCTAATTGGATTCCCAACCGATGAGGCAATGTCCCAAAGGATTTGAGGATGCCAATACATCCAATTCAGATTGAAAATCCGTATCCATGTTTGTGAAAAAGTGTTTTTAACAGAATTGGGATCAAAATTCCTGTCCCATTCATGAATCCGCAGGAATCCAGGTTTTATGGATACCGAGCCAAAACTCCAGGTATGACGTTTAAATTCATCTGAGGGAAAGATGATGTGATAGAACCCACGACCCATTTCCATCATCTTCCATTCATCAAATCCCTAGATTTCAGCAATCCTAGAAGTAAGCTCACTGAATTTCCATGGCTTTACCCCCTTCCGTATGATAACCCGAGAAATTATTGAGAACTTACACATTTGTATTCTTTCTTCAACAGCTTTTTGATTTGCCGAAACATGCGCAATTCTCCCTTTTCGTATGATTCTTCCAGTAGAGGCCGACTCACACTGAAGGAAGGAAGCACATCCCGTGCTTTTGACAGCATCCACAAAACTTTTTTTTGGTCCATCACTTCGACGATTCTCAGAGGGATTTTTAGCACAGAGACTAAATAGCTCCTTGTGGCCAACACAATCATATTCTAATCCATGCACAATCTATCGATCTGTGTCCTCAATTGGAAAGCTCGAATCATCTGGTTTAGGGTTCGCATCCTTCTCCCTTCCAAGCGCCATCCATCTAAATCAAAAATTATCATATATATTATTAATATTATTAATAAAACATGGCCGTTATTACAAGGATGATAAAATGGATAGATTAATATTAATACGAAAATAAATATTATTTATAATGGTTTTATATAAATAAAACACATTTATAAAAAATATTTTAATTTTTTTGTGAAGTTCTTATATGTTTTGAAAATACTATTTTTCGAAAAAAATGTTTTATATTTCTTCATATGAAAAATAATAAAATTAATTTTTCACATATTTATAAAATTAATTTGATAAAATAAAATCCATTTTTTAAATATTCATTTCAAAAAGATATTATGGTGAATTTTTTCAATTTTTCTGAAAATTTTATTTTTTGATGAATAGTTAAAAAACATGTTTTTATTGTAATTTTTTTTTCATTTAAATAATTATAAGGCTTATTTTTGTTTTAAAATGGGGTTTTAAGTAAAATGAGTTCAATTATATATCAATTAATCCAATTTGGGTCAACAGAACCATTTTTATACTAACTTTGCAACCAAAAACGTTTTGAACATTTTGATATTTTCTATTTAGAAAATCGCTGTTTCATCAAGCATGAGAGCTCAATTTAAAATTAAAATTATCCAATTATATGTATAAAATTTAGAAAAAGTGATTACATATTTTTAATAATAATTATTTATATTATTAAGTATTTTTTACTTAATTTTTTTCTATAATTAATAGTAAAAACAATAAAACTTATCTATCACGGTTAAGGTAAAAATGAGTTTCCCTAAGGGTTAAAATAAAAATATAAGGGTTAAAATATCTCAAACCCAATATAAAATCCATTTCATATCTATATTTAGACTTTATCTTTTCTTATTAATGTTACATTATGAATCCTCTTTTAATTTCAAAAACATGGTTAATCTTTTTTCTCTTAAAAAATTACTTATGTGTCACTCACCTCACTTATAAATGGTCACCCCTTCTCTTCTCATATTCACACAAAAAAGACCTTTTTTTCCAATATCAGACCCAATATCTTCCTTAAATCCCTAATCCCATCCCAGAAGCCTTATTTTATTCAGAAATCCAACATAGGAAGGTTCTTGTTTCTAACAAAAATAAGTTTCCTGAAAAGGGGTAATGTCCCTAACCAAGTAATTTATTTTATTTCTCCCTCCACCTAGTTCAATTATAATTAAACCATTATGAAATAATAGCCTCAATATAAATGATATAATTATATTATTTTTTGTTAATGACATGACTTGCAACCATCTCCACTTTCATCAAATGGGATATGAAATGATCATTTGTGTGTGTGACGAAATACCGCCTCACAAACCAATGTTATTCATTTTCCATCACCACCTATCATGAATATATATAATTATGTATTAAATAATTATATATTATTTATATGATATTTTTATACTTATATAATTATTATGTCACATATACCTTATTACTTTCAATTCTATGGGAATACGATAACATCGCTCGTCTACACGACGGACTACCACCTCGTGAAGCGATGTGATTCATTCACATTTTACATGAAAGGTAATAAATATGGGTTTAACATTAATATTTGATATATATTAAATAAATTGTTTTCTAAAATTTCAATATGTTATTTACCCTTCTTTCTTTAAATCCTTTGAGAAAATGGAAACAACGTTCATGTGTACACATGGCCTACCATCTCTATGAACAGTGTATTTCATTTTCTCTCTATAACTTTTATAGATAAATATAAATATATATATATATATATATATAAATAAATATAAATATATATATATATGATATTTATACAATTTTTTACATTATTTATATGATTTAACCATGATCAATGTAAGAGGAACAAAAATAAAAAATCAAAACATACACGAAATACAAAGAAGTTATTACACCAAATGTGACATTAACATGGAATTGTTAATAATAAGGTAATAATGGGAAATAATTAAATAATATATGGTATTATAAATATATTTATTTTAATTTTATATATTTATAATAAAACTATAATTATTATATATGATTTTTGAACATGTACGAGTAAAGTTAAGACTTAAGGTAAGGGATTTTTGTCTCAAATTACTATCTTTGGGACATAAGTTATATTATGCACCTATCATATTCTATGAGTTGTATATACTTACCCTTTTACATATTATATCATTAATTTACTTATTTTCATTATATTTAAATTTTTATTTTATTTTATTCTTTAATGGTTCTTATAAATCAGTAGTTTACAAAGTGGTACAACTTTTATGATACAACTCATCGTTTGTTGGGATTATTTGTGAGTATGTTTCTGATGATGAAACCATATGATACATATCCTATGAAACTCATGAAGATTAGTCTAATATGTTTATCTCTTGATAATAAAATTTTCCCTTCATTTTATTCTCTTTATGTACTCAATAGTTCAAAATAATTTTTTTAAGAAAAATAATCTCCATTTCTCTCTTTGACCAAGACACAATTTTACATCTAAAAGCATGTTTTATAAAAATGTTTTCAAACATGTTTTTAACATTATCTAAATTATTAATTAAATACAATCTTACCTATTTTTTACTTTTTATGAAACAATTTTAAAGGAATATTTGGGTCATTTCCCAAACAAGGCTTGTGTGGATTTTATCAAAAATGTGAAAGGAATATTTATTTTAATGTGTATAAAATGAATGGAATTTACAAAATTTATGAACATTATTTCATTAAATATTCCTTTATAATTTTTTAATTTTATCTTCAAATAAATTGATTTCAAAAATATTTAATGTATTTTTAGTTTTAAAAAAACGATTTTCAAATAATGTTATTTTCAAATAAAATAATTTTGAAAATGTCTTATGTTTTTTAAAGTGTTTCTCAAAGGAGAAATTATATTTCCTCTAGAATCATTCCAATCGACATTAATATAAAAATATTTTTCCATCTAATATGATATTCTTTTATTTCACTTATTTTGTTTGGGATATGATCCAAGGATAAAATTATTATTATTTCTCAGAATGGTTTGTGTTTATGATGATAATATGATTATAAAACCCAATTTTGTTTCCACGGGTCATGATTTTATGAAATAATGGGATGATTTTGAAACCTATTTATTTTCTATATCTTATGCTATGATGAAATGATTAAATTGTTGTGAAAACTATTTCCTTTCTACAGGTTATGTCATGATTATATTTTTATGAAACCCATTTCTTTTCATAGGTTTGGTATGATGGATGTGTTATTATCTTGTAGGATATATATATATATATGTGATTTTTATTATGTGATGGGTGGGATCTATATCTCCCTCCAACTCATTTGGTAAAGATTGGTATCTCATGAGATAAATTCGACTAGAATGTGGAGTGAACTTAGTTCATTAATGTTCTTTATCCACTATAATAGTCTTGGTAATGAACCATGAATACTATTATGGTTTGGGGAGTTAACCCATTACACTATTATAGTCTTGGTAATAATCCTTGAAATACAATGGAAATTATTTTCTCTGATTATGTGTATGCCCAAAATCTATGCCTTATACCAATTATGTTCTCATTGTTCATGTTCAATGATTCCATTATGATTCATGTCTTATGGAAAACCATTATTTATTCCATGAATCAATTATATGGTCTATTATATTATGTATATGGTTTTTAAATGTTGTTATCATGTTTTCATATCTTTATCCTCATCATATGTTAAAATATCCCTTGTTTACCCTTACTGAGCACCTAATCTCACTCGTTCGTGTGTTTCCTTTCCCTATGTTATAATGAAATGAATTATGTATGATATGTCTAATAATTGTGATAATTATTAATTGCATAATGGGAGATTATGTGGATCACTTATGAACTAGATTTTTATGTGTATAAGTTTCCAAAAGCACTAGAAATAAATGATTCTGGTGTGGATAATTATGTTATTTAATGAATATTCATCTATTAAGATGTATTATTAATGTTTGATAATTTTGGGTCTTTTCATTTTGTATCATGGAAATGTTTAGTAATCCTTTGTAAATAATGATGATAAAACATTAGTGAGACATGTAAGGTTATATATAAGGAAAATTTTAAGGATGAATCAAAGTATAAGAAAATTTCGTGGAATTTGGGTAATGGATAGAGCATGTGGTTTTAGTTAAATTGCATCCAGTTCGAGAAACTAAAAGTGGATGCGGCTTTGAAATAGAGGTACCTTGGGGTAACAACTCTTAAAAGGTATCATTGATCTATACTCAATCATCACCTGATGCATGAAAATGGGCCTTGATGGACACTTGGTTGGACACTCCCAGGGGATACTATTTAAAAATTCATGAACTCATTATGATTCACCATGAAGGATTTAAATAGATGATGAATATTAATAACATAGGATTAACAGAAGGTTTCATAGATTAAAAATACAGTGTCATGATTTAGACGTACTAAATGTAATTTTTCACGATTTTGTGGCTCCCCACAATGATTATTGTTGATTACACTATTATTTCAGGTTTTAGTAAATGGTTGGACATTGAAGGAAAAGTTTTTATATTGAGTGTGACATATAATGAAATGATTTTCGTTATAATCATGAAAATTTTATGGGATATGGAATAAAAAATCTCATTTTTCTGCTCACACAACATTATCAAATCATAAATATTATTGAACATCAAAATGAGAAAAGAAAGGAATAATATTCTTTTGATTTCTTCATGTGGAAGTGACCACCTTTATTCAATGGTTTCATGGATCCTATAATTATTGAGCAATGGATCAGTACCACTAAAAAGACATTTTCCATTTTATAGTGTTTGGTACATGAAAAATTCATTTTGGTCGTCTATCGTATGGAAGGAAAAATAAAGAAATGGTGGAATCTCATCAAGAATACAAGGTAACATGATTAAATTAACTCGATGGATTTAGATGAGTTTAATAACTTATTTTAAAAAAACTAATTACCTCATATTATTTTAAAAAATAGAGAAGTAATAACTTGAGATATTGAAAAAGGATTAAGAATCTGTTGGTACTAAGGATGAAAATTTTACAAGTCTTACAAGATACACTTATGAAATTGCCATCCAACCAAAAAGTAAGGTCGATTGATTCTTATATGGATTAAAACTATATCTATGAATGTAATTACACATAAAAGACATTACTAGATATCAATAAATAATTTTATGTGTTCCAAATATGGAAATTGTGATTGGAGTTACCCATCAATATCATAGTTCTAAAAAGAAAATGAATATGGAGTATAAAGGAAACATTAAAATCCATGGAGAGAAGAATATGATATTTCTTTCATGCATGAAGTGTAGAGGGAAATGTGGAGGAAATTTTCTTAAGGGTACTGGTAAATGGTTTGAGTGTGGAAGGGAATTTCATCAGGAACTTGAGTGCTAAAGTGATGATAAGAATTCTGTAATGATGAAAAATATAGAGAGAACTCCACATAATGCACCACATACACTATAATGTTTCAAATTAAAATAGTACAGTAATTATGAAAACCAATTCCCAAATATAATGGTTATTGACAAATATCAATTTCAACAACCCCTTACAAAAATATTCCAAGGGAAATTTCATGATTTCACTCTTTTCCGATGAGGGGTGCAATAATGACAGGGTGAATGGTGCACTTACCATACACTCTAGAACTTATAAAATCTTACTTGATTCTAGATCAACACATTCATTCATATCTAAATAATTTTATTATGGTATATATATTACAAAAAAATTATTAGATATAGAATTTTTATTGAATCCCCCTAATGGTACAATGATCACATCTCAAGAATATGATTCCTCTCTAGCTGATGTTTTTTAGAATGTGTTTCCTATAAATCTTGTAATTTTTCTTATGGTTGAATTTGGATTTTTATTAGGAATGTGTTGGATTTATCAACATAAATCTCTCATTAATTTTTCAGTAAGGAAAGTCACATTTAATATTCCAAACCAACATTTATTATTGTGATGATAAATATGAACTTATAATGGAAATAAAATCCATTGTATGGGTTTTTAATAGTATTTTAGAGGGGAATTTATCTCATATGGTTATATATAAACTCAAAGTAGATGATATTCTAATTTTTTCAGATTTTATGGATGTCTTTGAAAAATATTTTCCTAGAATTCTGCAAAAATGTGAAGTTGAATCCTCAAAAGAACTCTTACCTAGTACCACAACAATTTCAAAGACTCCCTATAAAATGACCTTGATTGAGTTGTAGGAATTGAAAAAAAAATCTAGGATAACCTTGGTAAGGTATTCGTTCATCCAAGTGTATTAAATAAGGGTTCACCTTTTCTTCTTGTTAAAAATAAATGTCAATCAATGTGACTCTGCATTGATTATCAAGATCTGAACAAGATCAAGATCAAGTATCCTCTATCCTTTATTAATGACCTATTTGATCAAATCTATGGATCCCAATACTTATCTATGATTGACCATTATTCATGATATCAAAAATTGAGGGTAAATAATGATTATATACACAAGATAGGATTACCGACATGGTTTGTACAATATTAATATATAGTGATTTTACTCAATCTTACTAATTCCCCTCTCATCAGCATAGATTTATTGAATAGCGCATTTATAGATTACCTTGATCATCTTATGGTAGTCTTTATAGATGATATTTTTATCTATTCATATATTGGGGAAGAGAAATAAGAGAACCTATGAATTGTACTAATGACCCTAAAGAATGATAAACTATATGAAATTTTTTAAAAGTGTAAATTTTGGATATAAAAGGTTTTAGAGATTATTCATATAATCTAAACATTAGTTATATTAGTATATCAATCAAAGATAGATGCTATTTAATGTTGGACTAGACCAACCACGGTAACTAAGATATGATGTTTTTTGGGATTATCTAGATATTATTAATGGTTTCATTAGAATTTAACATAATAATATAATCCACTTACCATGCTAACTCATAAGGGAGCCAAGTTCCTCTAGACAGATGAATGTGGGGAGATTTTTATGGAACTAAAGAAAATATTAGTCAGTACACCTTTGCTTACATTACCCTAAAGTGTATAATGCTCAATAATATATAAAGATGTATCCAAGAAGGTATTTGGATGTGTTCTTATACATAATGACATGATTATATCTTATGCCACATAAAAGCTGAAGGTTGATGAGAAAAATTTCCCGAATTATGATTATGAGTTAGCTATGGTACTTTTTATAATAATGACATGCATGGATGATCTTAACAGAGAAAAGTGTAATATATATTATAATCAAAAAAACATTAAATTATATATTCACATAGAAGGATTTGAATATGTGTCATAGAACATGGATAGAGCTAATTATTTATTATGACTACTCAATATGTTACCACCATGGGAATGAAAATAAGGTGGTTGATTATTTGAGTCGAATAAATCATTCTATATTATCAATTTCTAGGATCACAAAAGTTCAAATATTTATAGACTTTTTGAGGATAAATCTAGAAATATTAAAAGAAGGAAAGTAATCTTATCTTTTTCTGTTTAATTTCCAACTATCTATCCAAATGAAGAATAAAGTGGAATAGAAAGAAGATATATAGCTGAAAAATAAGGTTTGAAATGTTCCTGAGTTTAACCTTGATAATTATAGATGAGAAGGTTTAGGAACCATGTATGTGTTCTATACATACCATATTTGAAGAAGTTATTATAATAAACTCATAGTTATTCATTATATATTCATCCTGAAAGTATGAAGATGTATATAGAATTGAAAGAGAATTTCTAGTTGGAAGGGAAGAAGTGACATATCACAGAGTTTATATATCAGTTCTTGGGATATTAGTAAGTTATGGCTAAGATAAAATATTATGAGATTATGTTACTTCCATTACCCATACTAGAATGTAAATGAAAAAACATCACCATGTATTTTGTCATCAAACTCCCCAAAATGCCTAAAGGGAATAATATTATATGGGTTTTATTTGATTACCATACAAGTTCATCAAAATTTCTCGATATAATTGAAAATTGTTTGTTGGAAAACCTTTCTAGGATAATCATTAAATAATTTTTAAGGTTTCATGGAGTACCACATTCAATTTTGTCTAATCAGGATTCAAGGTTTACCTTGGTGTTGTAGCGAAGTCTTCTACTAGCTCTTGATACAGAGTTGATTTTCATAATTTTTTATCGCCCATGTATATATGGTTAGTCTTATATAACAATGGTAACCCTAGAGGATATATTGACATATCTTTCATTGGATTTTAATGGTTGTTGTTATCAATAGGTTCTTCTAGTTGAGTTTTCTTATAATAATATATTTCACTCAAGAATTCATATGGCTCAAATAGATTCCCTCTATTGAAATTAATATTGACATTCAATTTATAGGAATTAATATTGATAAATAAATTAATTAGGGCCAAAGATAGATATTTAAATAGAAAATATTCTTAAAGTCATTCAGCAACACCACATGGTATCTCGGAGCCTGTATAAAAGTTATGCTGACAATTAAGAGTGTGATTTGGAATTTTAAGTTGTTGACAATATGTTTCAAATAATTTATCCTTAGAATAAGGTAATGATATTTTAAAAGTAAGTAAAAATAATTACTAGGTATATCGTTCCCTTTGAAATTATTGATCATATCAGGATGGTAGTCTATATATTTACACATCCACCAAACCTCTCTCAAGTTCATGATGTTTTCCATGTATCTATACTAAGGAAGTACATACCATATTCTTCACATATAATGAACTTAGATTTCATACTAGTGGATAAATATATTTCTTATGAGGAACAACTTGTGCATATTTTTTAGAAGAGAAATAAATTTATATAATACTAATCCACTCACCTGGTTACAATTTTATGGTGAAACCACCAGTTTGAGGAAGCTATATGGGAACTTGAGGGTGTGATGAGGCCAAAGTATCCACATATTTTTATATCAGAGTGAAACATTTCAAGGTTTAAATTAATTTTAAGCAGGGTATAATGTAACACTATAATATTTTATAAAATAGGTTTTTTCAAATAAATTTAATTTCTTTTATAGCAAGCATTATGAACAACACTCAGTTTTAAAAAACCTTGATATATTATTAATATTATTTTATAAAAAGGACTGTTATTTCCTAACTATTAAACATGGTGGAATGAATATGAAAAACCAAATTTTAAATATTAATTATATTTTATTTTGTATAAATAAAACATATTGAAAAAAAGTACTTAATTTCCCTCAAATCTATATATGTCTCAAAAATACTATTTTCATAAAAAGATGTATTTTGTTCATTCTTGTGAAAAATGATGTAACTAATTTTTGACACTTATAGAAAAATAATTTCATAAAATAAAATTCATTTTTGAAATCATCATGTCAAAAATAGAAAAAGGTGAGTTTTCGGGATTTTTTGAAAAGATTAATTTTTCAATGAAGAGTGAAAAATACTAGTTTTTATTAAAAATTATCTTTTTATTTAAATAATTTATATGGTTTTTTTAAAGTGACTTAAAAGTATTATTAGTAAAATTATATTTATATTAATCCAATTTATTTCATTTTTATCATATTCATATTAAATTTTTATATAATTTCTTTTAATATTTTGATCGTTTACTTATTGGAATATTTCTTTCTCATCGTGCCTACAAGTTAAATTTTAAATTTAATTCTTCCAATTATGTGATTTTAATTTTTAAAAATGTATTCCATATTTATAATCATCATAATTTATATTATCTAATAATTTCAACTTAATTTTTTACCATAATTAATAGTAAAAAAGTAGAAAATTTTTACCGTAGTTAAGGTAAACATTGATTTACTATGTTATCAAAATAAAACAATAAGGGTTAAAAATGATCCAAAACGTATCCCAATCCCATTTTATGGACATATTTAGACCTTATAATGTCTGATTATTTATTATTTTCCTTTTTCGAGCCCCTTGTCTGGTGAAAAATGTGGGTGAACCTTTTTATTTTCAAAAAATTATATGTTTGAAACATTCCTAACTTATAAATGGACTCACCTTCTCCTCTTTTCTTAAAACATAAAACCCCATTTTTATGATAATTCATAAAAAAAATATCTTCCTCAATTTCATCCTCCCATCCTATAATCATTTTATTTATAAATCTATCCTAGTAACGATTATGGTGAAAACCAAAAAATGTTTTCCGAAGAAGATGTAATGTCACTATTCGAGGATTAAATTTTATTTCAACTTCATACTAATTAAATTATTATTAAAATGTGAATATATAATAACCTATTTATCTTACATATACTAATATTTTTTATCTTAATTTTATGACCTAAATCCATATCTAATTCTATCAAATGGGATATGAAATCATCATTCGTCTATATGGCGAACTACGACCTTACAAACTGATGTTATATGTTTTCCATCACACTCTCTCACAATAAGATATAATTATAGATTATATGATTATAAATTATATAAAATATATTATTATAATTTTGGAATTATTATTTTAGATATACATTCTTAATTTCCATTCTTTAGGAATATGATTACATCAATCTTGTGTACGGCGGACTACCACCTCGTGAAGCGATGTGATTCATTTACGCTTTACATGGAAGGTAATAAGGATAGTTTTAATGAATATATGTAATATATATTACATATAATTTAATATTTAGTGGGAATATATTATTTACACTTATTTCTTTGAGTTCATTGATAAAATAGAGACAAAATTCTTGTATATGTACGACCTACCGTCTCCATGAACCGTGTATTTCATTTTCTAACTCTAACTATTATAAAATACTCGAAATACATATATAATGAATATATATTATATTTATATCTAGGATAAAATCTATATTTGTTTTAAACATGATCAAATTAATATGTCCAACGATATCAAATCAAAACAAACATGAAAAGAAAAGTAGTTATTTCCCAAAACATGACTTTAACATGGGATTGTTAATAAATAGGTAATAAAAATAATAAGAAAATAATATATGGTATGATATATTTAATTATTATTCTATAATATGTGTATAATAAACTTATATTTATTATACAATATTTTTAACCTGTATTAATGAAGCTGATACTTTAGGTTATAGATTTCTTCTCAAATTTCCTTCTTTAGGACAGAAGTTATTTTCTACACATGTCTTCTTATTTAAGGTATATATACTTCCCCATTTACATTTTATTTCATGAATATAGTTATTTTTCTTATATTTAATGTTTATTTGATTTTAATATTTAATGGTTCTTAATAATCAAAAGATACTAAAGTGGTGAAGATTTTATGATATAATCTCATCGTTTATCAGGATTGTTTAAGATTATGTTTCTAATGATGAAATATTATAATCCATATCTAAATAAACTCTTTAGTTTTCTTCTACTATGGTTACATCAAGATAATAATTTTTTCCATTCATTTTCCTCCCTTTAAGTACTTATGAATAATGTTTTTAAGATAAATCTTTTTTATGTTTCTCTTCGGTGGAAAACCAGTTTTTTCATTCAAAACCACGTTGAAATATTTTTAAAAATTATTTATAACAATATAAAAAAAATTTATTAATTACATTATTTCCCATGTTTTACTTATTAAAATTTTTCTAAAGGAGTCTTCGTGACATTTTCTAAACAAGGATCGTTTGGATTTTACAAAAAATGAAAACAAAATTCTTGTTTTAATGTGTTTGGCTTGAAAAGAAATTCAAAAAATCATAAACATTATTTTATTTTAATAATAAATTATTATATTTAAAGTTTATTTCCAGGTAAAATTATTTCTCTATTACTTTATTAATTTTTAGTTTTAAAAAATTATTTCCAAAATAAAAATTATTTTCAATGAAAATGATATTTAAAACTATTTATGTTTTAAAAGGTGTTTTTCAAAGATGAAATTCTCTTTTCTTAAAGAAACATTATATGTTATTTTAATTTCAAAATCATTTTCCATGTTATATGACATCATTTAATGTTACCTATACTTTATTGGGAATATTATCTTGGGATACTATTATTATTCTTTCTCTGAATGGTTTATTTTTATAATGACAATATACTTATGAAACTTGATTCTTTTTCCACATGTCATGCTTTGTTGAAATTATGAAGTGATTATGAAACCTAATTCTTTTCCATAGGTTATTTTGTAATGAAAATATCAAATTATTGTGAAACCTATTTCTTCCCCACATGTTATGTTATGATGAAATGTTTATGTAACCCATTTCCATTCATGGGTTCTTGATATGATAAATGTTTTTTGATATTGTGGCACACATATGTATAATTTCCATTATGTGCTCAGTGGTACCTATATATTCCCCCAATTCAAGGGGTAAATAATAATATCTCATGAGATAAATTGGACCATAATAGGGAGTGAACCCAATTTAATAAGGGACTTCTTAAACTATGATAGACTTGGGAGTAAACCTTGACTGCTATGATGGTTTGGGGAGTGAACTCATTCCACTATGAAAGTCCTGTAAATGAGACTTGATATATAAAGAAATTATTTTCTATTTTTATATATATTACAAAAATATATTCCTTATACCAATATTATGTTTTAATTGTTTATTTTATTTTATTACATTATGATTGATGTCTTATCAGCTTCCATAATTTAGGCTATGACTCAGGTTTTTGATTTATGAAATATTGAGTATGGTTTTCGAATGTATTTATCATTTTATCATACCCTTATTCTCATGATATCTTGATATCTACCTTTTTTAACCTTAATAAGAACTTTATATCACCCTTTATTATGTTTACTTCCCCCATGTTGTAATGAATGGTATTATGTATTATACGTCTAAGAAGTGTACTTGTTATCAAGAAGATATTGGGAGACTATGTAGCTCCCTTGTGGAACTGTTTCTTAGGTGTATAGGTTTCCAAAGGCACCAGAACAAAATTATTTTGGCATGGATTGTTAGAAAACCTCATTTTTTGTGTAATGTAAGTTCAACTTAGTGTTCTGTGTAATGTAAAATATTAAAAAGATAAAATTTATTTAAAAAAATCACAAAATCTCGGGGTGTTACTTTCTAACACCCCCACTTAAAATGAATTTATCACTAAAATTTATCACTTTGGTTTCATAATATGAGGATAATTATAAAAAATTACATCCTTAGGTTCCTATATAGAATCCTCAAGCTAATTTGTTTTTCAAAAATCATTGACCATGTGAGTGGTCTTGTTTTGTAGCACTCTCTTTGTATGATACAAGATCTCAACTGGTTTTCCTTATAAGAAATATAATTCTCCAAGTGTATGACCTCTAAGATTATTACATGTTAATGATAATGTATATACTTCATCAGGAGAGATACATGTTATGAATCATGAAATTTAGAGGGTTTTGGTGTTTGTGTTAATCAATTGGATACCATCCTGATACGATCGAGAATTTTAAAGGGATTGATATACCTAGGGATTATATTTCCTTTATATTATAAGATAAATCTCATCTTCTAGTGATTTGTTAATAAATTTCTACATAATATTTTATTCCAAGATATAAATATGATTTTTTTTCTTGAACTATTATTGGATCACCAGATCCATAATAGAAATATAAGTCCTTCTTTTTTATCTCTAGTTATCATCATAACAAAATGGTTAGCACAAGTTATCCAATATGCATTAATCTTCATGTGTTGATTTAATATATTTATCCCTAAAATACCATCCAAAATTGATCTTAAACCATTCTATAAATTTTTAACCTTATGAACATTTCAAAATTATAAATTTATTAAGAAGATCACTAAATTTCCCAAAATCAACATAACATTAATCCCCTAAATATAAATAAGTATATCTTAATGGTCGCATAACAAATAAGTGAATACATTGGTCATATATTATCCTAAAGCATGTTAATAACCATAATTAACCTAAAATATATATGAAAACATACATGATTAATAATTTCATAGGTAAATCTATGTATTATTGAATGTATTCCATAAATCCAAAAATGTTGTAAACTCCATCAATACAAACATATACTACTTTTTCAACAAATCATTAATTAGTTATGGGGTCATAAATACTATCTAATTTACTTTATCTGTATCAATCATCAATAAAACCAAACTAAACACCATTTTCTCAATATCAGGAACATATTTAAGGTTATATTCCCAATATATTGTTTTTTCCATAAAATGTCACATTCTCATTAAATTAATTTTCTATATCATCAGTACCATTAAACATATTATTTCAAATCCTTAATTAAAATATTCTGTAGAATAATCCTTACATATTACTTGATTTATATAACATAATTATTGATTTCACATATGAGATCATTTCAATCATTCCACTTTATTCTTAAACCTTTCACTATGAGTCATAATCTTATTCCATAATACCTATTTCCTATTATATGGAATATGAATCATTTATTAAGATTAATTAATTTCAATTTATTCATGATTCTCATATTTAACATAAAAAATAAAAGTAGAACATCCCATACCTATCATATGTCATTTTTGTCTCTTCAGCATCATTAGTATAAATATTACTTATACAAATTTTAAAATTCACTTTATGAGATTTCCCACTAGGACATCAATTTTTATAATTCCCATACTTTAAAATTTTGATACATTCAACCATTTTTAATACCTTAGGGATGCTAATATTCCTATCCATTATATTATATAAACATTTCATTATTCCTTAGAAACTACTTTCTTTGTGACCTTCTTCTCCACACATAAAACATCTTCTCATTACATTGAGGAATTACCTTGAGTTCTTCCTTCCACATTATTAACATATAAGAAATTGAAGCTTCATTACTCCATGGTATCACCCACGTGAACAATCAGTGAAATCTTTTCTTATCTTCATTGGTGAGTTTGATAGTTGGTTATGGTGTGAGTTGTTAATCATATATCATGATAACATGTTATGTATAATCATATTATCCTTTACTCTAGTCATCACCCCATTTGGTTGTTCTTCAACACATTTTCTTTGATATTTAATGTTAACCTGGTTCCTTTTGCTTCCTTCTATTGACTAAAGCCAAAAAAAATAGCGTGAGAAATAATATTCATTATGGGAAACCACATAATTCTGAAAAATCCTTTACTGGATTTCTAAATCATGACACATTATTTTAAATCAATGACATCCTAGGATTATCCTAGGTAATTAATGTACATTATTTAAATACATAATGATGGTACATAATGATTTTGTTAATTTCTAATGAAAATGCCATAGGAGTCTTAGACTAATTGAAAATTAATTTTTTATTATCCAAACACTTTTTAGGAAAAAGTGAGAAACCAACAAACACTTTTGAGGAAAAGTGGTAAACCTACCATGACTCTGTGACTTACAAAGTTCAAACATCTCATTCCACATACCAAATAAAACCACACTGTCATTGAAATCATGAACCTGGGTGCATTAACATCAGAAGATCTTGAAAAAACCTTGGAACTGGACTCCTTGAATGTCGCTGATGCGACCATCGACATCAGCCCCAAAACCACCAACTCAATGATGAACTCCAATCAGAGTTCACCCAAACCTTCTAGTGAGGTGATGTGGTCCAAGAACACATCCACAAAAGGCAATGAAGAATCCAGATCAAGGTAGTCTAGGCAGTGCTAACACCACACCCAACTCCGCAGAATCCAGTCACACTAGTCTCACCACACCAGTCTCACTAACAGCAACACTAGCATCAAATTCTGACCCAAGTAGATCAAAACAAACCATTTCAAAAAACCAAACAATTCCACTAAACCAAACCAACTCAAGAGAATCATAAAACAAGTCCCCCTATCTCCGAGCCCTTGGATCTGACCCCGAAGACACCGGTGCATGCCAAGTTGACGATGAGACAGGATGAAGCCGAACAGAAGAATCAGAGCGGGAAGATCGTCGTGGTAGACGCTGTGCACACCGGAGCTGAAGCCAAAATCCATAACAGAACTACAGAAACCATCGATGCCGATGGTGAGCACATAGGAATCGAAGACGAGAACTCCGAAGCCATGGAGAGAACCAAATCCAAGAGGAGAAAACTCGACACCGAACTAAAACCATGAAGCCAGGAACACCAAGGTCATCGCATGTCAATGCAGATCTGAAAACTCAAAGCTACAAGAAAAATAGATCTATCGTCGAACATACCAGATCCAAAGTGAGATCCCGAAGCTAAAGGGATCCAAGCAGCCACCGACAAAAAAAAACTGAAGCCGATCCAAATAGCTCCATCACCAATCGACGCCGTGCCTAAGCGAGATAGACATCGATGAAGTCGGCCCATGCCAGAGGAGGGTAGGGGAAGACTGGGCGAAGAAACCCTAGATGCACGAGGAGAGGGAAGAAGCCGCTGCTCCGAGGCCTCAGTATTCTCAGGTGTGCATTAAGGACCATTTTCATGGACCAAATAATGATCGTGACCAGCTCAATACACCCTTTTTAGAGTTATTGCCCCTAGGTTCATCTATACTAGAGACACATCCATTTTTAGTATCCAGACATGGATGTAATTTCTTGGAAACCACTCACTCTATCCTTTACAAAAATATCAGGACATCTTCGTATACTTTGAATCATCCTTATACTTTTCCTCAGACATGTCCCTAGATATATCCTTAGAAATATCCCTATTCATATCACTAAATTTTTCTCATCCTAGTTTCCAAAGGATAACCCACTCATGCTCTGATATAATTGTAATGATTAAAAAATAAAATACTTAAATATTACATCTTAAAGGATAAATATTAATTATATAAAATAATGATACACACTAGAATCACTTAGTTCTAGTGTTTTATGAAACATGGACATGACAAAAGTTGGTCTATAACTGAGCTAAATCATCTCACACTTTATTCTTCATGACTATCACCCATATTAGACATATCATACATAATACCATTCATCATAACCTGGGGAAAGGAAACATAATAAAGTGTAATCATAGATTCCCATTAAAGGTAAAAAATGGTAGATATCAAAATAACATGAGAATAAGGTTATTTTTACATGAGAATAAGATTTTGAAACATTTCCCTTCATATCATAGATCATAAACTTGAGTCATGGAATAATTATTGGAAGTTTATAAGATAATAATCAAAACTAAATCAAATTAAATAATCCATGACAGAATAAAATTGACATAATACATTGACTTTTGGAATATAAAATCATATAAAATCATTTCATTTCTAGTCAAGATACTTTACCAAAACTATCATAGTGGAATGTGTTAACTCACCAAATCAATGTAGTAGTCAAGGTTCATTCACAAGACTATCATAGTGTACAAAGTCCCTTACTAAAATTTGTTTACTCCCAATTCTATTTCTATTTATCTCATGAGATATCAATCATTATCAAAATGCATTGGAGAGAGTTATAGGTCCCATATATCACACAATGAAAATCATACTTACATGTTCCACAAGATCATAAAACATTCAACATATCAGAACCCATGAAAATAAATGAGTTTCATAAGTATATAATTAAATCATAACCTATAGAAAAGAAATAGGATTCATACTCATCTCATTATATCAAACATAACCCATGAATAAATAAATGGGTTTCATAATAATTTTATTATTTTATAATATTTGGAAGGTTAATGGGTTTCATAAAGATATTGTCCTAATAAACCCGAAACATCCACAGAAATCATAATAATGGTATCTCAGGATAATATCCCTACTAAATATTAATTAATATAAAATGATTTCATCATAGATATAAAATTATTTTGAAAGGTCACTTAAAAAATTTCATGTGGAAAACTACTTTTTAAAATTAATAAATCATAAAATATTGTAGAAATCTTTTTCTTTTCAAATAAACATTAAAAATTTTAAAGTAAAAATTAAATAATTTTAAAAACTTATTAAGTAAAATTTCCTTTCCAATTTTGAAAAAAAAAATTAAATCATAAAACATTTTAATAATCCTTTTATTTGAAAATAACCTTTGAACCTATAATGTAATCTTTTATAAATCATTTAAAACATTTTTTTGAGGAAAATGGCCTTTAGATTTTAATTTGAATATTTAAAAACTTAAAATTTCCCAAATATTAAAGAAAACATTTTATTTTAAAAGCTCCTTGGAAAACATTAAGTGATTATTTAAATAATTGAGTGGTCATGATAGTGGGAAATACTATGTAAGAGTTGTATGTTAAAGAAAATATTCCTTTCACATTTTCGGTAGAAGGAAAATGGATCTTGTTTGTAAAAAAAACATAATGATTATTTTGAAAAACATTTATACATGTTCAAAAATGGGTAAAAACATTTTAAATAAATCTTTTGGAGAATGTTAAAACATTTTTTGAAAACAGTTTTAGAAAACATGGGTATGGAAGAAAAAGGGTTTTCAACTAAAAATAGAAATAAAGATGATTTTTCATAAAAACAATTTTGAACACTTGAATACGTAAAGAGAGGAAAATGAATGGAAAAATATTTTATCATGACATGAAAAGAGGATAATAAAATTGAGGAGTTTCTTGTGAAATGTATCATAAGTATAAGATCTTGATATTTTTTAAAAAATAAAGACTATGTTCGATAGCATACAAGATACGCCATATCAAGATTAAGTAAACAAATAAATATTATTATTTAAATGTTATTATTATAACCAATACATTAGAATGGTGTTTATGAATTGGATTAACTAAATTATGAAAATATTGTTTACATGTGTATATATAATTATTTCATTGGTGACCAAATATTTATAAATGGAAATAAATATTTTTATTAAAATAAAAAAAATGATTTTTTTTCTGGAAAATTATTTAAATGTGAATAATTATGTTTATAAAGTAATAAAATAGTTTTTTTAGATTAAATTAATGAAATTTGTATTAAATCTAATTTTTAGTATTCATCTTATTTTTTTCTAGACATGATATAAACAAATTTCCACTTTAATGCATAAAAAGAAATATTTTTTCTAAAGGGAATTTTGATGCCTTTTTATGGCGCACTTGTTTTAAAACTAAATTTTTTATGTTTAATAAACTATATTTTATAAAAAAAAACTTCTTATTTTAAATTTTAATATCATAATTTACTTCGGTTTAATTTTCTTTTTTTTCTAATAAGTTCAAATTTTTGATGAATAGGGATAAATACTGGATTTTAATTGAAAAAATATTTTCCCTCTAAATAATTTATAGTCCTAAAATATAATTTTTATTTATTATAAAGTAAAATTAAATCAATTTTATATCATTTTACTCAATTTAGGTCTTTGGAATCAATTTCAAATTGAATTTGGATATAAACACATTCAATCATTTGAACGGTTCCACTTTAATAACTCGTTTTCTCACCCCGTAAAAATGACTAATTAAAATCAATTTTTCCAAATTATGATTTTTTAATTTTGAAAAATTGATTATATATTTATACTAATAAGGTATTAATTTATTAAATTGGTGCATTTTATTTTTGGATAATATTAATATTAACTTTAGTATTTTTATTACCATAGTTAAGGGTAAATCAAGTTATTAAGGGTAAACATAATATTATAAATATTGTAAAATAAATATTACACCAATAATAATGCTTTTTGATGAGTTATTTTTGAATGAAATCATCTTTGGGATGATTTTACGTCCTCTTAGAGCCACTTTAATGACTTTAAGATTTTTATGGTATTTTATTTTAAGAAAAGTGAAATCTGTCATACTCATGTTTTTAATAAGTATTTCATTTTTTAATATAAACTTACAAATAAAATGTATTTGACTGTAAATAGTATTTAAAATATATATTTATTTATATTCAACAAGATAATGTATTTTTAGTTTTTAAGAAATAATTAATTAAATTAACGGCTTACATAATGATGTTGTGGTAATTATTTAGTTAATAGAACTGTCAAATAAATGATATTAAAAATAGTAAAAAAATAAATTCAAATAATTATTGTTATATAATATTTTAATAATGTAATTTTACATTTTAGTGATTTTTTCAATAAATATTTTCTAATTTATCTTGTTTTTATGATATTTTTAAAAATTCAAGTAATGGATAGATTCAAAATTGACATTGAAGACATTTTAACATAAATAATGTTTTATTAAATTATTATAAAATTATAAAATTATAAAATTATGTCAAATGAATTGGATATGGTTTAAATAATCATCCATTATTCAATTATGTTACATTTTTTATTTTATTGTAACTATATTAACTTTCAAAGAGTAAAAACACATATGGTCACGGTAGGAGTTAAAGAGGCTAAATAAGGGTTAAAGCCAATATATAAAGTAATAATGTGACCTAAACGTATTTAAATATTATTGGTTGAGATTTTTCAGACCCGTAATCAAATTATATTATAAATAAATCATTTTATATCCAATTTGAGTTGAAAATATATTTATATTAATTTAATATTTTGAGATTTTCTTAAAGTGACCCTCACTTCAATTATAATTGGGATCATACTCCCTCACTTATTAACACCAAATTGATCCTTATATCTCCTAAACACCATACCCATTTCTCTTCCCAAAATACTTAGTTAAGTTCTAGAGATTCTGGTCCTTCCAAAAGAACTACCCTAAATCACATTATAAGAGATTAAAGGATGTTATTCAAAAAAATCGATAATCGTATTTATCGCCTCTTTCAAGTTTGTTTATTATTACACATCACATAAATGTGTTTTGATCATGATAAATTATTAAATTCGGTATCATATATATTCTTATATGTTATTATAATTATGGGAAAACCATATTCCAACTTGTATCCATCCTATGAAAAATGAGAGCACCACACATGTGTACATACGATTTACCATCTCCATGTCATGTTGTAATTTGTTTTTCATCACCACTTTTCATTTATGGGTATAATGATGGAAATAATAGATATATATAATAACTATAGAATGATATTTATTCTTTCAAAATTAATATACCATCCACTTCGTTACCCTTTCACCATTAAGTGAATGATACTGTCATCCTTGTGTACATGTTGACTACTGTCTCCATGATGCGATATAATATACTTCCCATGTTAAGAATTCCATAATGATTATAAAGCTGTATATAATGAATAAATATGATATATATGACTTTAATATAATTCTATATATTATGATACTATATCCTATGCAAAATAATTAGGAGTTACATGAAAAAACATGGATAAGAAAATGTAGTTAACACCCAAAACATGGATAATAATGAAATATTATTATCAAAGGAGAAACAAAATCATATAATAGGATCATATATGATATCATAAATATTAATATGGTTTTATTAAAATTATTAACATGCCTTAAACCATTATACAAGATGTTAAAGTTCATTTAATTATAGAAAAACAAAATGTAAGGGTTTTTCTCATCTCACTTTAATTTTATTGAGATATACCTTATTCAACAATTATTTATTTTGTGGGGTTTATTTCCCATTTGATATATCATATCATGAATTTATTTATCATCATGGTATTCAATGTTTCATTAGATAATTATTTACATTTATGGGTCTTATGATTCAAATATTTTAATGTGGTATGGGACACATTTATTTAAAAATGTCTTTTTAAATTGATTATTTGATATATGAAGAGTGATTTAAAACATCCAGAAACAGATTGGGGACCATTTAATAAAATCCCCTTGATATATTGGGATTCTCTTGAGATGAAATAAGTAAGAAAAAACACTTCTTGTTTGTTTTTAATAAGAATCAGACAGGCTTCTACCCATATACTTAAAATAGAAAAAGGATTTATCTTCACAGTAACTATCTAAAGGATATATGTTGATTATTAAAACTTCCAACAATATGAATTTACTTCATTTAAATTATTATTATCTATAGGATTTTCACAATGAAAAAATATATGGATGTATTTTTATTCCCAGTTTATTGATTACATGGATTGTGTGTTCATATATTTACCTTTATATATTGATTATGCTAATTGATTCAAGTTAGATTCTACTTTAATTTACCCTTAATGATCATTTAACCTCACAACAATTTTATTTTTTTTATTCTATAGAATTATAAATAGTTTATTATGGATGAAATACAGGGTTAATCTAAGAGAATAATTGTGTTTTCAAACTATTTTTTATAATTTTTATATTTAAAATGTAATTTGAATTTCAAATATGTATCTAGTTTACATTGAATACTAAACTATTCAGTCATTTCGGATATGATTTATTATATCTTATGACAATGTTTTAAAGTAAATAACTAAATATGGGCTACTGGGGTAGTGTTATTTATAGTTAGTATCCCAGAAAGTTTAGTAGAAACCTCAGGAACTAGATTTAGAAAAACTTAGATTTGGGTATGAAAAACATTGGTTTAGTATGTGTCAATTTTTTTAAAGAATAATTCATTTTCATTTAATGGAAATATGTTTAAAGGTAAGGATAAGTGTTATGGTTTATATGATCTTTGGATGTAAGGTAATTATGTCTATTTATATTATTATGAATGAAAAATGAAATATATGAGCTAACCATTATGCTTAAAAAATTTCTTTAATTTTGAATATATATACGTTGTTTTTGTGGAATCTTATCAAATTTTTATATAATATTAATATACTTTTAGAAAAATATAAAATTGTATGACATGTGAAAATTTTTTACTTTTGGAAAGGCCTCAGGGTTTGAACCCACAACCAAAAGGTGAAAATGGTGAAACCCTTACCACTAGCCTATATGAAGTCCGGTTTAGCATGCAATTTTTTTAGTTAAACTATGTAATGTATATAGGTTATTTTTATTTTAGGCACATTTTTTTCAAATAAATAACCTTGGGATTTGAAAAGGACTTGGTGATTATGTAATTAATGTTTCTTTAGAATACGTTCTCTATTTTGTTAATCCTATAAGATTTAAGGTAAACAGAATATTGTGAGTAATAAAGTTTGAATTATATTTTTGGAGTTAATATGATTTTATTGTGAACATATGGTGATTCAGTTTATTTATAGAAATCCTTATGAAATCATTGAGATTATGAGATTTAGAAACTTAAATTTTTGCTATAATACATTATCAGTGATGGATGTTATTTGAAAGAAAATATGATCAAATCCTTTTGATTTTTGGGTTTCAATCTTATTCAATGATTTTATTTAGGAATGATATTTATTTTTTGAATGAACTAGGTTGAACTTTGAGTATTTCTATTTAAATTGGGATATTGGTGTTTATTTTGGAAATTTATCTAATCACATCCTATCTATTTTTTTAATGTATAAAGACTATAGGAATATTTTTTTTATACTTATATGGAATTTTTGATAAATATAATTCAATTCAAATTCTTCAGACATGAAAAATTCATCTTAAATAATCATCATTTAGAGAAATAGATGATTTTGTGATGTAAATTGATTAATAGATGAAACAATACTTTTCAAGTAAGTGTGTTTTCTTATGTTATTATTCTAGTATGTAAATGAATTCCGTAACTTTAGGAAAATTATTTTGAAATAAAAATGTTATCAGTATACTTTTCTCACTAAGAAATCAATGACCTTTTAACCCATCACAGATTCATGGTTTTTTATTGTTAACTTTCTCATGACTATGTTATATATCACTCTCTATAAGAACATAATAGTTAGTTTTCTCTTCCATGCTCATTTTTTTCTTCATGGAACCATAGTATGTGTTTTCTTAGGTGACCTTCTTACTTCCCTTTATTTCTATTAAATTTAAAGTTTTATCGACCCTTATTCCTATGCTATATTTCAATAAATATATTTTGAATAGTTGAACCCTAGTTACCAATATTGAGTTCAGATTGTGGGGAAATAATTTGTTTAAGGTGGTAGAATGTAATATCCTGAGATTTTAGAAAAAACAAAAGATCATGTTTGATATCTTACAAGATACACCACATTGAGATTAAACAAACTAAATATTATTATTTTAATATTACCATTATAACCAAGATGTTATAATTATGAGTATTAATAGGATTAACTAAATTATGAATATATGGTTTACAGATGTATATATAATTAATTATTTGGAAACTAATTAATTATAAATGATAATAAAACCGTTTCTTCAATAAAATTAAATGTTTTTATGAAAAAGTATTTAAATTCGAATAATTGTTTTTATAAAATAATAAAATCACAATTGTTATAAAATATCAATTAAATGTATATTAAAAATAATTTTTAATATTCAACTTTTTTTTCTAGACATAATATAAAAATATGTCCAATTTTATATATAAAAATGTATTTTTCTAAAGGTGGTTTTAACACCTTTTGATGGTGCACTTATTTTAAAACTAAATTTTTGGGACATTTATAAATTATATTTCATAAAAGAGACATATTATTTGAAATTATAATATAAATTTTTTTTTTTCATTTTTGGTATTTTTTTAATAAGCTTCATGTTTTGATGAATAGATAAAAATAATGGATTTTAATTGAAAATGTCTTTTTCTTCTAAATAATTTATACTGCTAAAATATATTTTTGAATTTTTTTGATGTATAATTAGATAAATAATATATATTTTAATCCAATTTAGCCCATTTGAATCAATTTCACATTGAATTTGGATATAAAAAATTTCAATATTTTAAAGGTTTTCATTTTAATAACTCATTTTCTCACCCCATTAATGGGATTAATTTTATACTAAATTTAGAAAATTAAATTTTTTGAATTTTAAAAAATTGATTCCATATTTGGAATTATATGTTCCAAATTTATTAAATACTTCCCTTTTATTTTTGGAAAATATGAATTGTAACTTTAATGATTTTTATTACAATGGTTAATGATAAATTTGGTACTTAATGGTAAAAATAAAACTATAAATATTATAAAATTAACCTAAATCCAGTCCTAATTTTATTGTATTAGCTATTATATTAAAATATTATCCTTGGTACAATTTTATTGATTCTTGGATCCACTTTATTGAGATTATTCTTTTTATAGTATTTTATTTTAAGTAAAGTCACATATGATATACGCATGTTTTTAATAATTATCACATTTTTAATTTGTGGTTATTCAAAATATATCTTCACCATTAAATATTAATTTGAAATAATGATTTTATCTTTATCATTATAATTTATTTTTAATTTTTAATAAATAAATAATTACTTTAAAGGCTTACATAATGATGATGCAATAATTATTTAATTAAGGAAAATATCAAATAAATGATATAAAATATATTAAAATAAATCTAATATGAAATAATTATTTTAATTAAAAACTTATATATGCTACATTTACATGTTAGTAATATTTTAGAAGATTTTTATTCAATTTATCTTGTTTTTATGATATTTTTAAAATTTCATGTAATGAATAGTATCCAATTTGACATTAATGATATTTCAAAATAAATAATATTTTGTTAAATGATATAAAATTAATAAAATTATAAAAATTAGTCCAAATTATTGTGGTATGTTTTAAATAACCAATCATTATTAAATTATGGTATTTTTGGAATTTTATAGTGTTTGTATTAACCTTCAGAAAATATTGCCACGGTAAGAGTTAAAGAGGTTAAATATGGTTTAAAGTAAAAAGATAAGGGTAGTAATGTGACCAAAAAATTTCTAAAAAGTATTTATTGTTATTATATTTACCCATAATAATATTATATAAAAATTAACTCATTTTCTATCTCATTTTAATTTATAATTAATTTATATTAAATTAATATTTTGAGAGTTTCCTAAAGTTTCCCTCACCACAATTTAAAATGGGCACATATTCTATAATTATTTCACACCACATTGAGCCTTTTATGTCAACTAAACCCTTACCATTTATCTTTAAAACATACATATTTAATTTCTAGATGTTTTTGTACTTCCAAAAGATCTAATCTATATCACCTTAGAAGAGATTAAAGCAAGTATGCTGAAAAAGAGGTAATCAACTTTATTGACTCTTTTAAGATTGTTTATTCTTCAAATTCCTCTTCATGTTTTGTTTCCTAGATAATGTAATAAATAAAGTATCATTTATATTTTTATATATTTTTAGTATAATACAACAACCATATTTCACCATTTACTCATCCTACAAATAATCAAATCACTATTTGTGCGTACATATGGCATACCGTCTCCACATCATGGTGTAAAAAAAATTCATCACCACTTTACTTGGATGGGTATAATGATGGAAATAATATATATATATAATAATAATTATTACGTGATATTTAATTCTTTAAAAATTAATATACCATCCACTTCCTTACCTGTTCACAATTAAGGGATGATACAATCACTCGTGTGTACATATGACCTATTGTATCCACGATGCTATGCGATTCATTTCCCCTATTCAAAATGAAATAATGATCATAAAACTATATATAATAAATAAATATGATATATATGACCCTAATATGATTTTTTATATGATGTAACTATATAGTATGAAATGCAATTGGGACTTACATGAAAGATCATGCATAAGAAAATTAAGTAGTTAACACCTGAGACAAGGATAATAATGATTTTTTTTAAAAAAATATTAATAAATTATATAAAAGGATCATACATGACATATTAAATAAAAATATGGTTATTTTAAAAATTATTAACATGATTTAAACCATTATATATGAGTTTAAATCATTATCAATTAATAGAAAGTGAAATGTAAGGGTTTTTTCATCTCACTTTTATTTTTATAAGATATGGCTTATTCACCACTTGTTTGTTTTGTGTAGTATAATTCCCATTATATATATAATATCATGAATATATTTATATTCATGTAATTTAATGTTTCATTTGATAATTATTTAATTTTATTGGGCTTATGATCCAAATATTTCAAAGAGGTATGGGAAACTATGATTTAAAAATATCTTTTAAAATTTATTATTAGATATATGAGGAATGATTTGGAAATTAAAGACATGTGTTAGGGAATTTTTAGAGAAATCCCGATGATTAATCAATATTCTCTTGAAACTAAATCATTTTGTGACAAACCCATTACATTTTTTTCAGGCAGAATTAAACGGGTTTCTTACCACAAACTTAAATTGGAATGAGGATTGATATTTGTAATAACTATCTAGAAGATATATCATGATAATTAAGACATTCAACATTACAAATTTATTTAATTTATATTATTAATACACAAAGTGTTTTCAAAATGAAAAAAAAAATATATTCATGAACTTTCATTCTTAGTTTATGGATTAGAAGACATGTGTGTTTAGTTATTTACCATTCTATGTTGATCAGGCTAATTTATTCAATTTAACATCTGGTCTACTTTCCATATATTCATCATTTGATACCACCCCTTTATTAATATTATTTCCTAGGCTAACAAGATTTTTATTATTACTAATATTCATGGTTAATATTGAAGAATAATGGTTTTCCCAAAGAAAATAATTTTTTATTTTGTGTTTAAAAAGCTATTTTAATTTAAAATATTTTTCTATTTTACCAAGACTACAGAACTATTCAGTCCTTTGGGATATGATTTATTGTATATAATTAAATTGCAATAAATTAAGGCACCATATCTAGTAAACTAGTGTCGGGTTCTTTACAATAATATTTCCTCACTGGTATCTTAAACATAAAAAAACCAATAAACAATTAGATTGTATTGTAAAAACTTTACCACATTGGAAACATTATATCACCACGAAATATAATTTTTTTATTATTATACCACTTTAAGGGAAAGTGGAAAACCATAGTTCGCAAAATAGAAATCACTACGTACTGAATGAAATCACAAAGTGATTAAACACAAGGCTAATATTATTTGAATCAGACACTCTATATAATTCCCAACGTAAAGTACTAACCTAGGTGTCTAGATCCGCACTGATAAGATCTTCATGGTGATTCACCATTCTATCCATAGTCTAAATGAATTCCTCCAAGGTGATTTTGGCTTGGTTAAAACCCCGGGCAATGATCCGGTCTTGTTTTTCTATCAACACTTCTTACTCTATGGAGGCATAAACTTTCAGCCTTATTTCATAAATTCTTAAAATAAAAAAATTCATGATATTACATGTCAAATGGGATTTACATACACCTTCTAAAATTACTTAGGTGCATAAAACTACATTTTCACAAAGAATAAAAATTGAGAAAAAAATACTTTATCTCTATAGTAAATATTGAACCGTAAACCCATTGAAAAAAGAGGTACTAAAATGGATATTAAAATCAAAATAATTTTCATAAGAATAATCATAAAATAAATTCATGGGAATTATATAAAACATGTAAAATAAATGGGTAGTGAATATGGAATGTGTCTCAATGAAATATAAAGTGAGATAGAAATCTCTTACCTTAAGTACCAACTTCCTTTATACATGTATGAAACTCTTATATAATAAATATATTTTTATTCAAAATATATTAAATAATCATATTTTTTTATATCATTCTATATATGATTTAATTATGACCGTTTTTTACCAGTTCATTAACAATTCATTGATAAAATCACATTTTAATAAATAATATCCTTGTTTTTTGGGTATATTTTGATTTTTTTTTATTTTCAATACTATTATATTGGTCATGGTTCCATCATCTAAATTATATTAAACATGATAAAAATATATTATATATTTATTATATATATATTTAGTGTAATCTATAATAGTTATATGTAAAAAATGAAATACATTGCTCGTGGAGATGGTAGACCATACGTACGCATTAACACTATTTTCATTTTCTCAATAGTTGAACTAAATGAAAGTTAATAATATATTATAATTACCAAATAATTTATATCTCTTATATATTCAATAAATTTTTCCTAATTACCTTCAAGGAAAATATTTAGAGGAAAATGAATTATATCACTTTGTGAGGCGATACACCACCACACACACAAATGACATTATCATATCCCCAATGGAATAAAAATTAAGAATAACTATGTATTATAATAATTAAAAAAATATAATTATAAAAAAATATTTATTCCATAATTATATCAATCTATGATAGGTGGTGATGGAAAACCAATAACATCCATTAATGAGGCGGTAGTCTACAATAGATATGAGAGATGATTTCATATCTAGTTTTATGGAAGTGGAGATATATTTAGATTAGTAAATTTAAATAATATTATCTAATTATATTTAATATACTGAGATTTTAATATATTCATTTATTAATAATAATTTAATTAGTTGGAGGAATAAAAAAATAAAATGCTCGGTTAGGGATGTTACCTCTTCGTTAGAAAACTTAATTTGGTTTGCATCAAAAGGATTCTTAGGTTGGATTTATAAAAAATAAGGATTCTAATATGATATTAATGAATTAAAAAAATAATTTTATTAAATTATTCTCCAAAATAAAGTTTTTTGTGTGTGTGAAGATAAGAGGATACCGGGTGACCTTTTATATATGAGGTGAGTGGCACACATGTAATGTTAGAAAATAAAAAGGTTTAACCATAATTTTTATATACCAAAATGATCCAAAGTGGTCCATTAATGAACTTTATATGTGATAAGAATTATATAATTCCATAAAATGGTAATTTTTCAAGTATCTAGGTCATTTTATTCAATATATTTTTAGTTTAACCACTGATAAACCTATTTTGACCAAAACCACGGTAATTTATTTTTACTATAAATTATTGTAAAAAATAAATTTGACATTATTAAACAATATAATTTTTTTATTCCAAATATATAATCCATTATAAAAAATTCCATTCATATAATTGGTAAAATATATTTTAAAAATAATCTCAATGACTTTACAAAAAAGCGGTTTTTTGAAGTGAAAAGTTTTAAAAGTATAAAATGTTTTTATATCTAAATACGATATGATGTTAGTTAAAATGAACTAAATTAGATTAATATATATATATATATAATTAAACTGATTTTAACTTTACACCCATCATAAAACAATTTTTTATTAAAAATCATTAAAATAAATGAAATTTTTTAATAAAAACCAAAATATTTAATTATTCATCAAAAAATTTACTTTTCAGAAAATCCTCAAAATTTCACTCCAATGAAATTTTGACATTTGGATTTAAAATTTTGATTTTTTATATAATTTTCTAAAATTTAAAAAATAATTAAATTTAAAATTAGTGCGCAAAAGGCGATAAAACTTCTTTTTATAAAAATACATTTTTAGCTTAAAATATGATTAGTTATTATCTATTGGTTAGAAAACACAGAATATGAATGTTAAAATTTTAATTGAATATATATCATACACATTTGAATAAAATAATTCACCAATTTTTTTAAAAATCTATTAGGTAACACGTGTTTCTGTGTATAAAAATAGTTATTCAAAAACCATATCCTTAATCGTCAAATAATTTTTATTTTTATTTATATTTAGTTGGTCACCAAAGAATTAATTTTATATACATATGTAGACTATATATTTAAATAATGTATATAATATTATTCATATTAACCATTCAAATGGATGGGATATAACCATCATATGAAATAATAATATTTTAATAGTATGTCACATTTATTTTAAATATAGTGTTAATTATAATGCAAGATAAACATAGAGTTGTGGTAATGAAATATAAAATAAATGTTTCATGTAAAAAATATTGAATATTAAATTTATTTGAAAAAAATATGTCACAAAATATCAGGTTGTTACACCCGGGGGTTGTCCTTGTACTTTACACAACCAGATACCCCTGCATGGGTTGTCTAGCTAGGTACTCAGCTGTATGGTTGAGTACCAGTACATGGAATTTATACCCTATACAAAACATGTATTTTTAGAAATATAATTATACCCAAATGTGAATAACATATGGTGGGTGTTCCAGAAATACACAGCTTGTGATCGTGATTTATGAACGAGAAACCACTCAAATCGGCATAAAACCCTATTTTTCTTCTCAAAAGTTATAGATCAACCCTAAAATCATCCTATGAAGTCATAAGAGGTACTTAAAACTGAAAATTATTAAATATATCAGGATATAAGGTTAATTGTTAAAAAGGGTCTACCTTTTGGTGAAATCTCCCAAAGCTTCACCTGTATCCATGGTCCGTGACTACCGCAGAACAATCTAGATCCTCCCAAGCTCTAAAGAGGCACCTCTCTTCCTCTCTCCATCATTAAATACATATCTCTAACTAACCTATATAGGTCATGGTAAAAAAGACCCATACGGGTAATATGAGAGAATCCATGGTAGAAAAGGGAAAATAAAAAATAAAAAATAAAACTAAGAAAAGAAAAGAAAAAGAAAAAGGTGTCAGGGCCTGGCCCTATGGCCTAAAAAAAGTCTTTGCTTTACATAGGAATCCCCACCAAAATTCCAAAATCAATAGTGAAGATTGGGTCTCAATATAATGCTTTATTTAAAATATATAGTTGAATAAACACATGCAAATAAATTAATATTTAATTAAATATATATTAAATATTAATTATTCCATGAAATTAAAACTAGTAAAAATTCTACCAAACTCATGTCCTATGGTAAACACCATGTTTAAGGACAAAAAATTGGTTAGAAAAATTATATAATATAATATTATGGGGTAAAAATACTATTTTACTACATATAATCATTCAAAATCAAGAATTCATTTTTCTTCTCAAATTCAAATTCCGAAAAAATGGGTCATTACAATCTCCTCACCATGCCCATTTTCATACCCAACAAGTCTTGGTGGTAAAACATCATCCATGTTATAAACAAAATCATCTAAAAAACTATGTTGTATTTGACTATCCAAAGATCAGTCTCTCAGTGCCTACAACTCTCCCTTACAATAAATATGTTTATCTTTGGCTGATCATATACTCCCCATCATAGTGGTATCCTTATCATCACCCTATACCTAAGATCCAATCTCAAAGGTACAAACTCTTTAAATTATTGGACATAATGATTGGAGTGGCTAGAAAATATAATACAAGAGTTGCAATTTATAAGCATTAAAACATCACCTATTCCCACTTACTAATAATATTATCTATGGAATACGTAGGATTTTGAATGAAAAAAGGGTCACCACCCACCAACGACCAAAGGTAAACTCCCCAACATAATTTTAATCTTATAATACTCTTTGAGAATAACTATAAAGGAGTTTAGTCATCAAACCAAGAATTATATTAAATAATCTTGGAATATAAATGAATCACTCTCGGAGTAATCAGATCGATGTCATGTTATATGGAATGATCATATCTATCTATGAATATGCAAATATATTATCGATAGGTATGTATTGATATATCTCAATACATGCTCTCATCAACTTGGTTGTACTTTCCTTTAACCATCTCTTGACACCATGTCTCCTGAAAATGCGTGTTCAGGTCCAACCACGGGTTAAGCATCTCATGACACGTAGTTTATTCTCGACGTCTCTTCTACAATGAAGAAAATTTTCTAATTTTATCATAGTTCTCTATAACTATGCTCACTAGAATTACATAAGTCTATTTATCCTTGACTCACACATGGATACATACCAATTTAATACTTAAACATCACCACTTGTATCTGATGTGCTCTATCATTACCTGAATCAAGCTTCTTCAAGTTTTCCATCACAAATCCAATATAACCATGATATACAACATGTTTGTACGATTAATATAGAATATCCCTTGGAAATAATCTTCAAAATTGTGAACCTCACCGATGCCATGACTTATTCTGTGACTATCTATCACATGATGTTATTCTAGACATGAGCATCTACCTACACCCCAACAAGCTGCTAAAAACCCAATTTTCAACAGGTTCAGGAATCCGAATAGTCCTGCCTATTTATATCTACCTCAAAACAAAAGTACCTAGGTTTTTTATCATGAAAAATGAATTTTCATTCCTATATCACAAAAATCAAGCACCTATCATTCATCAGTTACAAAATGAGGGCATAACCAAGATCACTACCTAAAAAGGCATCCATAAAAACTCAAGCCAACACCTCTTTTTAGTTTCCCTCAATAAAATAAAACATTGTACCACTAGATTATAAGTCACAAATAAGTGTATCTAGGTATCCCACACAGCCCTATCTATAAAGTCTCATAACAAGATTATAAGGTACTACCACCTAGTGTAACACCCCAAGATTCCATAGTACGTTATTTATTCAAAGTAATTCAATAACTTGCACTACACGCAACACTGAGTTCAAGCGCACCACGACTTACCAAACTAGCAATTCAAAAGTGGTTATTAATTTTATTAACTAAATTTTAAACATTATATAATCCTTATAATTTTAGAATCTATATTATAAGTTTCTTAGACATAATTTAAGAACAAATTCATTTTTTCAGATAAAAGAAGTATTTTTCAAAATATGCAATTTTAATGGCTTTTAATGGAGAATCCTTTTTAAAACCCATATTTGACACTTTTATATGTTCAAGTTAATGAAATTAAATTTTTATTTAGAATAAGGACATAAAAATTTAGTTTTGATAAATTTTTGGTGTTTTTCTAATAACTTTCATATTTAGGTGAATAGTGAAAAATACTCAATTTTAACTAAAAACAACTTTTTTAATCAAAATAATTTATAGTGTCAAATTATACATTTTAATGGTTTGGAAGTATAATTAGATTATATTATTACCATTTAATCAAATTTTGGTCATTAGAAAGAATTTCATTATGAAATTAGATATAAACAAGTGTCAATCTTTTAATAGTTATTATTTCTTAAAAATACGATTCTTGGTTTTGACAATGGGAATTAATTTTAAATTAATAAATGCAACTTCTATGTTCTGAAGTTGGTAAAATAGACTTTATTTTTTAATTCGGATTATTGAAATTATCTTAGGGTGAATTTTTTATATTTTTCTGAAAACTTTCAATTTTTGATGAATAGTGAAAACATTGCGTTATCGGTTTAAACCGACTTTTTATTTAAATAATTATTTATTTTATTTATATTAAAATATATACATAATACCTATATAAGTTGAATGTAATTCATTGGTGTCATTTTATAATAGGTTTAGTTATATAAAAATTTTATTGGACTTTTACCGTCTTTTACCCACCTCCTATGAGATTTTGAAAATTTGCATACAACATAATTTTACCGCTTATATGAGTCGAATTTCAAAAATCCAAGAGAAATTACTAATATCAGTAAGTAAAATGTGGTTCAATAAGATAATAATAATTTTTTCTGAAAAGTGACTTTTGACTTTTATTTACCACGGTTAAAAGTAAATAGGGTAATTAAAGGTAAAAATGATATTAATATTACCCTAAAAATGTCTTAATTCTATTATATAAGTGTAATTATACCATAAAAAACCTTAGGAATAAAATATGATCCTTTAGGTCCACTTGGATTAGATTAGGAAATTTTTTATTATTTTATTTAAAGAAGAGTTAAAAGAGTCAAAATCAAAGTTTAATAACCAAAACATTTTTAATATAGGGTTATATATAAGATAAATTTGATTATAAATATTCATTATAAATAAAAAAATATTTCCTACATAATGGTATTTTAATTATAATTTTTATTAATTAAATAATTTACTTTATTTATTACACACTGATGATGTTGTAATTACCTTATTAATGAATGATTGAAATAATTGATATTGTAGATATCCAAATAAATATAATTTGAGACTTTTAATGAATTAAAATAATTTTCTAGGTTAATATAAAATGTTATGGTTGATTTAATGAATTTTTTTCTAAGTAATAATTTTGTTATGAATTTATCAAAAACAATACCAAATAATGTCAAAATTGACATAAAATAGTTTTTAAAACAAAAACTATATTATTGGTTGATATAATAATCCTAAAAATATAAGGTTCGTCCAAATAGCTTAAATAATATTATATATTTCATTAATGAACCACTTTAGGTTATCTTGGAAGTTAATAGTATGTTTATTAACCATATAGTGTAATAATACAAGAAGACATGGTAAAAGTTAAACTATTTAACTAAGAGTTAAATATAAAAGATAAGGTTAAAATGGAAACCTAAATATATCTAAAACCTATTGGTTGAGTTTTTGTCGACCCATATAATCATAAGGCTCGAAATAAATTCATTTTGAGCCTTTATTAGCCGAATATGATTGTATAATAAAATAATACTTTAATCTTTTCCTAAAGTGAACCTCACCCCTCTTATAAAAGGGCACTTCCCCTTGTCTTAAAGTCACACCTCCAAAGCCATTTGGCTCTACAAAAACCTACCAAAATATCCTCCAAAATTCCCACAATTCAATATACAGTCCTTAATTGGATCATAAATCCAACCTAATGAGGTTTTTGATCAACTCAAAAGGAAACACCCAAAGAAGAGGTAATAATTCCACCACCCTCTTTTAAGTTCTTTTCTTCTTATAGCTTCTCTTTCCTTATTATTACCATACCAAAATAATAACTCTAGTACCTTATACATAATTTTATGTTATCATAAATATGGCACAACCATATTAATTTTTCTATCCATACTATGAATGATAATGTCACCATGCATGCATAAGTTCGGCTTACCGTCTCCACGTCGTGGTGTAATTTGTTATTCAACACTATGTTATTTGGATGGATATAATGATAATTAATATGTATATAAATAATTAAAATAACATTATAATATCTCTATAAAATTAATAAACCATCAAATTCCACACATTTTTATTATTAAAAAAATGATATTGTCGCTTGTGCATACATACATATTATCGTCTCCACGACGTGATGAGATTCATTTCCACATTCACCATTCATTGATGATTATAAAAATATATATTATTAATAAATATGTGATATATGAAATAATAATTATACTGTAGATATATATATATATGTGTTTACTTACATATATCTTATCCAATTACTTCCATTCAATACGATATAAAAACAGAAACAGTGTTTATGCGTATGTACGGCCTACTGTCTCCATAAACAGTGTTTTCCATTTCATATATCTATCTATTATAACTACTTATATTCTAAATATATATGATATATAAATCAAGTTTATATTCTGAAATTATTTAAATCATGATTTAAATTATATGATCAAGAATGGCAAGTTAAAACGTGTACGATAAAGAAAGAGATTGTTACCTGAAACGTTAATTTAACATGAGAATCATTATTAAATGGGTAGTATAAAGTCCTAAATGAATCATGTATGATATAGTAAATATTAATATGTTTATAGTGTAGTTTAATAACATAAAATGGTCATTATAAAGGAGGTTAAGCCTACCCTTGACCAAAGGAAAGTGCAAGGTAAGGGATAATTCTTCAATCGCATTATTATCTGAGATTGTTTATGTGCAAGTATTTACTGGGAAATTTTTATCATCCATGTCCATTTTTCATAAAAATTATTTAAAAATGAATATTTTGAGGATTTTTGATAGGTACTCTTTATCAATATCATAATTTCATAAGTTTTAAAGGTTTATGTTTTATAAATATTTTTAATTAATGTCTATGTTTTCAAAATGGTTTTGAGTATTTATTTATATAGACATGAATGTTTTGAAATAATAATTATTTTCAAAAGTTTCAAAGTGGTATGGGACACTTTGATTCAAAAATATCTTTTAAATGACTTCTTTTATAAATGAATTACATTTAAATGATTTCACAAAAAAAGGATATTTTTCTCAAAGGATTTTAATGATTATTTTCAACTATGTCAACATCCTTTGATGGATTTTAAGAAAAACATCCATATTATATTGAATGAGCTATGATATGTTTGACTATGAATGTTCTATTTTTATACCATTCATGGTTTATGATTAATGTATTGACATTTGGTATGCTAGTTTTAATATGAATTTTTTGGTTATGTTTCAAAATTTTCATATGAGGAATGAAGTGGACTTAGTAAGTGACGGGTGGAGCCCGATATAACTCCTCGATGCATCAATAGGTATCATGAGACAAACTAGTGTCCTGGCACAAGGCCTTGACAAAAATTTTATTTGTAGTCTTTGCATGAGGTCTTGACTATGTGGTAATGGTGTCCGGTGTTTTGCATTCCCTCGTTATGAAATTAGTTATTACATGTGATTATTCGACTTGTAGAATATCCATGTGCATGTTTATATGGTAATGTTTGATTTATTTTTCCATATTTGTTTCAATTTTATGTTTAAAAAGGATATTTTTTATCACAAATCTTGCCTTAAAAGTTTATAACTTTCGCTAAATTATTTATCCTTACTAGGTAATTGATCTCACCCCTTTCTTATGTTTTATTTTCCCAGGATTTACAATAAGTGTATTATGATTGTTATGCAGGGTTAAGCTGAAAAGAAAAATGGTGTTCTCAAAGGATTATTTATGTTGTGTTGTATGTTATAAAGTGTAATGTAAAGTTCATGTATGTAATCTATTTTCCAATACTACTAAACTAATCATTCCTTCAATACATGATTCCTAGTAATCATACCAATGTATTAAAATAATGCACCGAATCTGGGTAACTGGGGTCGAGGCATTACACCAAGCCCAAATGATGAACTTTTCCAGGGTTACATCTCACAAGGTATCATCCACTCACCCATCTAAACCATTACATAATATCTAAAATGCATTTCAACCCTCTCTAAATAATATACAGATATCACTGACCTATGAGGGTCTAAACTGATAACATATACCTACTAAGTCATAATCCTCTCTGAGAATCCTCATAAGGGACTTATCCCAATAGGGTCATGATATCAATTAAAAATATAAAGAACTGATCCTCATCTAGAATCTGTATATGGTAATACCCCCTTGAGGTTTCAATCTACTATAAATGTTTAGGTACCTATCATAATTTCACTATAGGATCTGACTAGATAACCATAAAGGGTCAATAGTAAATTTACAACACCATCTTAATGATCTATGTCATAGATCACTATCACAGTTTAGTTAAGTAGAATCAGATTCCATGATATGCATGAAAAACTATATAGGTTGTTATTAACACATTAAATAGTTAAACTTAAATAACAACACACTTTTAGGGGTTCCACACATGGGAACCATGTGCCATATCAACCTACTAGGGTAACTACACCTCCTATGCATATAGATTAGGTCATCATCCTCACAATCAAATGCCTCACTACCAATCTACATGGCCTACCATTATAATGAAATATATATACAAGTTAGACCAATTAAGTAGAATCTCACCAAAAATATATGTGAGAAAACACTATTTACGTTTTTTACAATACTTTGAACAATTTCCCTCTATCATCAGTAAAAATCACACACTTGAGTGTCTACAGAAAGTGAATCCTATGTGCCAAATATGATGCATGAGACACATCTTTCATTTGTCAGCCAAGAGTAAAAATCAATCAATGAACTCTTTAAAATGGTTTAGGAGATATAAATCTATCAATTGCCTCCCTCCAATGGACTGAGATCTATAAATCTGTAATAAATCATCAGTCCACACAACATGTGTGTTTTTAAATGAAAAAAATTATATAAAACTATAACATCACATATCAATAATAGTAATCACATATCCTTGGAAACCATGGATTCTAATCAAAATGAGTGTTATTGATGCATCATTCTGATCTCCATAACTAGTAATAACAAATTCTTACTAATATTATCTACCATATCCCAAATAGTAATAAAATAGGAAAGGAATAGCTCTAATATAAATTTGTAACTCCATGATCTGAATGCCACCAAACTTGTGCTCCAAGATAGTTTTCCACAAGGCCTCAAGTGCGCCTCTTCACACACCTGAGACTACTAAATAGCGGTGAGGGACAAATGTGTATCATTAGAAAGACTATGCCCTAATATAAGAGTAATAAAATAGTAAAACTAACCAAGCATCATCCAAATTAGAAAATAATCAGAGTGTGGAAGAAATAAATATAATGAAGGGTGTAATAATAAAATTTAATGTTATAAAGGTCCAAATGAAGGTGTCATATATACAATATTGTTCAACCATTGGGATGATCACATATACTAAACAACATAATGGAAATTGAAATAAAATAACATGTCTCTATAGTTATCTCTGATCCAAACCGCATACCTAATCTAGAAGACCCTACCAAAATTCTTTGTCCCAATAAAAAGATTCGAAATGAGAAAACCCTCTGAATTGCGCAATGCTGTCTTACAACCTTGTCTATCATATATCTATGTTCAACATAAAAAAAGTAGAAATAAGTTCTATGCACACACCATGGTTTACGAACAAGGGTGATAAATAATATTAGTAGGCAACCCCAAGGATGAACTTATAAATATATTGTTATAAGTGAATTCTCATTCAAAATTATTACCCTAGCTAAGATATAATTGGAATAATAAATAACATAAATAAAATAAATAAAGTGAAACCATATTCGATCCCTGGGTATATGACCCTGATCAACTGGACATTGTTCTATCATGTATATATATATATGTGTGTGTGTGTGTGTGTCTAATCCCATATATATATACATAAATATTTATATACATGATTAAGGTGACAAAAATAACATAAATCAATAGTATTCAATCCTTGGGGTTGTAATCCTGGTCGACAATACCTTCTTTTTCCAGTGCAGGAAGTGTCTCTAAGCCTGCTACGTCACCATAAGGGGATGCATTTCCCAGCCCTAGGATCACCCATACTCACCTCCAATCTCAATAATGAATGATTACAAGAAATAACTATACATATTTTAAATGGTCTCTAAGATGGATTTCATGCCACTCAATCCATGTAAATCTAGACTGATTTCTAAGCCCTAATTTATGGTTCATAGGCAATCACGACATCCCAACTCAGATAATCCTTATGTGGGATAACCCTTAGGTGATCTATAAGGACTTCTCTCTAGGTAAAAGTACATTCTCAAAATCCATTCAAAATAAAATATCTCAACAACCAAATCCCAGTCATGTCTGGTGACTTCAGTAATGTAATAGTGCATCCACACAACCCTAGGGAGTATCGAAAGTGTCATTCAAGAGAGTGTAATCATCCTCAAGTGAATAAATGGTGTGGAGTACCATACCTAACACCACGGTCAAGTAATATATAAAGACTTGGATTTTATTTAGTTTTATTTTTATAAATTAATTAGGAAAATTCCAAGACCAAGCATCGAGACGTCATTAGATTATATAGCCTGATGTGCTTAGAATAGTTCGATGAAAAATGATATGATTTTAATAAATCATAGTGGTTGTTTTTGTTTAAAATGGGAATAAATTTTGAGAAATTTCCCAGATCATAAATCTGAGGGTGCAATATAATCTAGAGTAGCAACTTTACCTTTGGCAGGGCTTAACATTGACTGGCACAGGTCGCATGTGAATGTTAATGATTGGATGGAATTATCATTAAAATATTTTAATAAAAATATATTATTTGATGAAACATTGGTTTCTTTTAATTAAGGCCTATTATCAGGAATCCAATGTTATTACTATAACTATATAAATTCTTCTAAGGCAAGGAAACTGAAACCTCTCTGATGGACGACGATGAACTTCCGGGGATCGAGGAATGACAACAATTAGGAACTTCGTTCTTCATCAACGACTAATCCAAGATCGTGGTAGAAAGTTAATCACTTTATGATTTCCCTTCCCCTAATTGATTCAAACAAAGAACATAGATGATCCCATGAAAAGTTTTATCTATGGTTCATCTATTCATATGGGGTTGATAACTGATTGTGAGATTTTTGAGTGGATATTTAGATATGTGTATCAATTGTTTCTTCATTAAACCTTCTAGCATGAATGGATTAAAGCCGAAAAGAACAAGCCCAAGATCTATTATTTGTTTGTTTTTGTTCATTATCTCTTTTCCACAAACTTCACTACGGTACTCATTTTTTACAATTTACTAAAATAGGATCGTTTCAACTATGATACATGGAAAAACGTTCCCAGAGTAGGGATCTGACACCGCAATGGCATCCAAAAGGCACAACAGCGAAGGCATGGTGTGAATCCCCCAAGGCAGTGGGTTATGGTGGCGTAGGGCAGTGGTGCACAAAAGGTTCCTAGAGCAGCAGCTTTGGTAGGGTATGGGAAAAGGGTGCAGAGAAGATAAGGTCACCTGTAGGGTCGATGGTGGTGGATATAGTAGTGGCCCGACAAGGGCTGGGCTAGGCAGAGCATTGTAGGATAGGCTGCTGGAAGGGCGACCGATGGAAGTAGGAGGGCACGATCCAGGTGGGGTAGTGTCGGAGGGATCTGGTAGAAACTAGGGCTACAGACGGTGAGCAAGGGACCATGGGTATAGCCAGTGGTGGAGGTAGCCACATGAACACAGTTCAGTCGTGGTGGGGGTAGCTGCGTTGAGGGCCTATGGTGGTGGCATACTATGGGCCGTGGGAATTGAGACCATGCAGTTAAGTAAGACTACGTGGACTAGAAAGGGACACAGATGGAGTAGGCTACATCGGGGGCATAGGCTGGCCCATATAGAGGGATAGAGAAGATAAGTTGGGCAGCTCTAGCGGCCTTGCGGTCTGGACCTAGTGGGCCAGTGGTTCATTTCCAGCGGCCTAGTGAGCCGAGTTTATCTGACCTAAATGTTCGAGTCCAGTGACCCGCACCCAATGGGATGAGACCGGCGGGCAGAACTGGGTTGGTTCTGGCTAAACCCTGTCAGGTCGGGTCAGGTCTGATAGGTCAGATCTAACTTAGGTAGGACCTTTTTAGAAAAAATAGTTGTATCTTTCAAACCGTTTTTCTGTTTTATGAGACTTTTGAAGAATTGGGAACCTTGCATTGAGATTTAATTTTTAGATACTTTATGTGAGTTTTTATGGACTTTTTTTATCTTTTGGATTTAGGAGTAGGTTCTCCAGGAACAAGCATGCTACGAGTGGAATCATGCGGTTGGTTGTGACTTGGTGACTATCGGACTTGTGGTCTGGATAACCCATAGACACTCCCTACTCCATAGAAGATCCATGTTCCATCGATGTTTTATGCTCCATTGATGTTTTCTGAAGCATCGATGCTCCGGTAACCATCGATGCCTCATGCTCCATTGATGCTCTATGAACCATCGACACTCCATACACCATCGATGCTCAATGCTTCATCAACATGCCATTATTCATGGAAATTGGTAGATCTGTGGACTACAACTAAAAATCATCAACTTCGTACTTTAGACTTAAACCTGTGTGAGCTGACTCTATTGACAATGTATCTTCTTATTTATTGTACTTTATGTTTTTCCTTTGTGGTGTACTTTGTGTGTTTCTTTTGTGGTATAATTCATGTATTTCATGGTGTTATTTTCTTTTTTGATTCAGGATGTCCTATTGAGTATTGTTTTATTCACCCCTATATGGTGTTTCCCTACACATGTTGTGTCTTATACAGACAATCGATGTTTGAAAATGTTCTAGCTGGACCAGGACGATGTGATTCTTAGATTGATCAGAAAGACGTGTTGTGCTCCTATAAAATCAGGCCACTATCCTACACCTTCCATTCAGGTAGGCTTTTCTGCGAATGAGGTTCAAGAACATGGGCATTAACATTGGCAGTCTCTTTCTTTTGGTGGGCTTGTATTCTGGCCCTGTTTACTTTTTAGTTTTCCTACTATCGTACACTATGGTTGGAATCTTAGTGTATACAAGAAATTTTTACTTATTGTTTTTATATTTCATTATTTCAGGCTTGGGGATGTGTGTGTGTGCATGTACTTTGGAAAATTCTTCCCATTTTTGGGATATGCATACTCAGGGATAGTCTCCATCCACTTACCTATCAGAGGTGGGCTTGGGGTAGTCATAGCATGGGACCCTATGGGATGAGTCATGAATGAGTTGTATTAGAGGAGGTTGGTTATACCTAAATAACCAAGAGTCTATGATATTGTTTTGGGGAAATAATGTTAGGTGTTCTGAGTATAGCTTCTTTTACCAGAGACTCTAGTGTTAGTGCAGCAGCAGACATATCCATACCCCATGACTCTGAATTCTGTTTTTCGACTTAGTACATGAAAACACCAGTTGCATGGAAAATAAATGGAACACGCATCATATAGGATTTTTTGTGTGTTTTCATGTCCTTCTTGAATCACCTCACTAGGTATACTCTATTAATTATGGTGCGTCATGATCTATTTTTGGATTCCTCTGTGCCGATAGCCATCTAGGATTCTGATGCATGATCATGAGGATGATCCTCCTAGCGATGAGACAATGGTACATAGACTAGTGCCAGAGATAATACCTCTAGGTGGTGTACCAGTGATACCACCACCTGAAGAGCATCAGTTACTACTAGAGATATTGGTAGTGGATGCACACACGCTGAATGCATTAAATGAGTTCCAAAGGCAGTGACCTCCCAAGTTTAGTGGTGAGCCAGCCACCCAGGTAGTTGAGGATTGACTGTATGTAGTTTCACATGTATTCCACCTTGTGAAGATTCCTTCCAACTAGATGTCAGTTCTAGTTGTGATCCTTCTTCAGGGATCAGTAGGGCGGTGGTAGAGCTTAGTGATCTAGAAACATGACAAAATGACTCTCTCTTGGTCTTACTTTGAGATCCTCTTTCGGGATGAGTTCTTTTTTGAGATATTACACTCAGTGCACATATATGAGCTCCGGTATCTACTGAGGGGTATTTAGATAGTGGTGGATTACATGAAATTATTTATATATCTTTCTCACCACTCCATGGATATGGTGTGGGACCCATTCTTCAAAACCTGGTCTTTTGAGAAAAAGATATGATGGGAGATCAAAGCATCTAATATATAACTTAGCATACCTACATATATTTGGGTACTGAAGAAAGCTATGCTTATAGAGAACTTTTTGGAGGCGAAGACACTAGTAGTGGGAGATTCCAGTAGGCATGAGGCAGTTGAGTCTTTGACGAAAGTTAGAAGATAGTAGAATAAGGGACCCAAGTGGGTCAAACACTCCAGGGATGACCTCATGACACAAAATTAGTGGTGCATGGATCCTAGGGAAAAGCGAGTTAGCTGATGGATGGCTTGTGTTAATCATACGGGGGTCATGGGAATCTTGCTATAGATTGGCCAACTCGCCTTGCATACAATCATTATATGGTTGAGGGACTGTTAAAGAAGTATACGATAAAGGATCATAGTGTTGTTTATGATATAGGGCATAGAAGAGGATTATGTTGGCTAGCAGGAGTTGGTCATAGGTTCGAGGTACTACCACCACCACCCCTAGGTGGTCTACCATCGGCTTAGGAATCTGGTGGACAGTGATGAGGCTAGATTTAGGGAATAGAGCCTTATAACCTCTGTTCTCCAGAGATTATATGTGGTATGATCTATGCTTTTTACACCCTATCATTAGTTTAGATAGAGATAGGTTCCAGTTACTCTTTTCTTTCCATGACCCTTGTTCGATGCCTAGAGATTCCAGTGGACTATTGACTCGATCCCTATGATTGGAGACTCATACAAGGAGAACTTTAATAATCGTACACTGGTTTCAACAGTGTGGCTTTACTTTTGGGGGTGAGAGTTTTAGTTAGATCATTTGGTGGAAACATCGAGGCCTTATGATGTCATTATTGGTATGGGCTGGTTATCTATATATCATGCCCAAATTGACTATTTTAGGCATAGAATGCAGTGTTTCCATAGATATGGGACTAGGTTTTCTTTTATTAGTGAATAGGAAACACATTCAACACAAGTTGGAATTACTCATAGGAGGTTTCAGACAATTACTAACTAGTTGTCTATCCTTACCCTTGGTATAATGGATTATAGGAGTCAATAGTTTCCAACAGTGGTGGTAGAGTATGATGAATTATTTCTTAAGGATGTCCCTAGATTGCCTCCCTGTAGAGAGGTAGACTTCTGCATTGACCTATACCCTGAGATGACACTAATATCTACACCGGAATATCGGATGGCTCTTGTGGAGCTTCATGAGTTGAGGATACAACTAGAGGACTTACAGAGGAAGGGGTTTGTGAGACCCACTGTTTTACCATGGGATGCCCTAGTCTTTTTCTAAGAAAATAGATTTAATCTTGAGAATATGCATGGGATTCTGGTGCCTAAACTAGGTGACCGTTAATAATAATTATCCACTACCGAGGACTAAAAACTTTTTCGTCCAGCTGTAGTGAGCGAGGAGGTTCTCGAAGATAGACCTCAGATCTAGTTATAACCAGATTCATGTATGGGATGATGAAATCATAAAGACAGCCTTCAAATGTCAGTATGACCATTATGAGTACCCAGTGAGGCCATTTACTATGAAAAATTCCCTATTAGTGTTCATGGGACTCATGAATATAATCTTTCATCCTTACTTAGACCAGTTTGTCGTGGTCTTCATTGATGACATTCTAGTGTACTCGACATCTTAGGAGAAGCATGTGACACACTTGAGGATGGTCTTGGAAACACTCTGATATCACCAGATTTATGGGATTCTCTTGAAGTATTAGTTCAGGATTCATGAGTTTCACTTTCAGGGACACGTCGTTTCAGAGTCTAGAGTTACAGTGGATCTGATGAATATTGAAGCGGTGTTTTCTTAGGATCCACCCAAGAGTGTTACTGAGGTGGAGAGTATCCTGGGTTTGGATGGGTTATATCTTAGATGTGTACCTAAGGTTTCTTGAGTAGTAACACACTTGAGGGCCTTGACATGGAAGGGGAAATATTTCGTGTGGACAGAAAAGTGCTAGTAATGCTTTCAGGATCTGAGGCTAAGTTTATGAGCACTCCTATATTTAGATTACCAAACGAGGTTGTTGAGTATATGGTGTTTTTTGATGCATCAGAGACCGGTCTTTGTTGTGTCCTAAGGCAGGGGAAAGCATTGATTGCCTATAGTTTGCACCATTTGAGGTAGCATGAGAATAACTATGAGACCTATGATCTTGATCTTGCAATGGTAGTCTCTGTATTGAATATGTGGGGACACTACCAGATGGGTGGGCAGTTTAATGTATAATATGACCACAATAGTCACATGTATATCTTCTATTATAATGATATGAACATGAGATAGAGAAGTTTGGTAGAGTTCCTCCAGGTATATGAATTTGATATTTTCTATACTCCGGGGAAGTAGAACGTAGTGGAGGATTCTCTCAGCAAGAGATAAAACTTTCAATTGCTTAGGGAGGCATCATAGAAGTTGTTAATGTTGCAGAAATCCTTTTTGGATTGAGATGGAGAAGCTTTCCTCCAATATATGATTTTCACCCATCCACTCTTATGGATAGTCAAGGAGGAATAGATTTGGGGATATTGACTGTGAGACCCTCCATTCTCAGCTGTCTATGGGGAATGCCACTGATAGATAATCTATTGGTGTAAAGAAGGTCATTATTTTCAAAGGATACACTATAATACCAGTGAAGTTACAGGAGTAGGTCTTGAGAGAGTTCCATACATCCCCTTTAGAGGTACATCCAAGAGTGGAAAAGATTTACTGGGACCTCTAACATCAGTTTTTCTGGTTGGGGCTAAAGAAGGTGGCAGTATAGTTAATTTCTCGATGCCTTAGCTGTTAGCAACTGAAGGTTGAACACCAGGTTCATGTGGGCATGACCCAACCACTTGAGGTGCCAAAGTGGAAGTGGGATGAGATATTTATGGACTTCATGATGAGTTTACAACACATGTCTAGGGAATATGATACCATCTAGGTGATTATTCACTGACTCACTAAGTCAACCAACTTCCTACTGATCCATGAGTAGAGTTATTAGAGAGCTTGGGATGCCTCTATGTGCAAGAGATAGTTTGGTTTCATGGATTTAAATCAACGATCATCTCAGATCATGATGCTTGTTTCACACCCCAATTGTGGAAGATATTAAAGGAGGAATTTTTGAATCAATTGCACTTGAGAACGACGTTTTAACCCTAGACAGATGGACAGAAGTAGAGTACCATCTTGGTTCTTAAGGACATATTATGTGCTTACATATTAGACTTTGTCTGTTGTTGGGAGGATCACCTAACACTTTTAGAGTTTGTGTACCATAAAATTTATCTTTCCGCGATTGGAATGGCACTGTTCAAGGCCTCGTATGGGTGACCATGAAGGTCACCACTATTTTGGATAAATCTAGGGGAGTCAGAACTCATGGTTCCAGATTTTGTGTAGGATACCACTGAGAATGTGCATATCATCTAGGAGCGGATGAGGACTACACATAGCATGGAGAAGTTTTATACTTATAGGATATAGAGGCCACTGGGGTTCGAAGAGGGATACCACAAGTTACATATCATCTCACCTCGATGTGGATTATTGAAATTTGGCTTGGGCGATAAGTTATTTCTGAGATAGATTGACCCTTTTTAGATTCTGGGTAGAGTTGTAGACATGGTGTACCACTTAGCTCTACCCCCGCAACTGCACATGGTGCATGATGTCTTCCATATTTTGTAGCTGAGGAGGTACGTTCTTGATTCATCTCACTTCAACCACTAGGGCGAGCTGGACAATGATTATAGGGAAACTTATTTGGAGTACCTATTGAAGATTGAGTATCCACATGAGTGGATAATTCATGCGAGGTCGATTCCTCTAGTGCGTGTTTTGTGGCATCATGATAATCCCCAGGAGAGAAAATAGGAGCGAGAGGCTCAGATTCATGCTCAATACTCTCATCTTTTTGTTTAGTATCCCTTATTTTGACTTCAGGGACAAAAATATCTAAGGTGGGGAGAATTTAAGTACTCAAATTTTCTTAGGTTTCATTTCTATAAATTAATTAGGAAAATCATGAGACCATGTACTCATACGAAGTGAGATTGTGATATTTTATGTGCCAGAAACAGTTTGATGAAAAATGTTAAGTTTTTAATAAAGTACATGAGTGATTTTTCTTTAAAATGATAATATCTTCTAAATGGATTCCCAAATCAAAAATACGAGAAAACCATTATGTTTAGAGTAGTGAATTTACATTAGGCGGGGCCTAACATTAACTAGTGTAGGTCGACTATGAAAGTTAGAAATTGGATGTAACTATCATTAAAATATTTTAATAAAAAATATTTTATTTGACATGATGTTGGTTTCTTTTAATTATGGAATATTTTTCGGAATCCATTGTTATCTACATAACCCTAAGAATTCTTCTAAGGAAAGGATATAGAAATCTCTCTAACGAATGATGATGTATGTCAATGGATCGAGGATCGACGATGACAGGGAACTCCTTTCATCATCAATGAATGATCAAACATCGAGGTAGGGTGTTAATCTCTTTGTTATTTCCTTTACACTCTTAGATTCAAATGTCTAACATGTACCAACCCATTAACAGATTGATTTATGGTTTTACCATTCTTGCAGGGTTGGTAACTGCTTGCGGGATTTTTGAATGGGGATTTAGATATATGTGTCAATGTTTCATTCATTAAACCTTATAACGTGAATGGATCAAGGCCAACCAGAACAAGAACATGATATGTTCTTTGGTTGTTCATTTGATTCACCTCATTTACCCAAACTTCTCTATGTTCCTCGTTCTTAGAAAAATATGAATACAGGATCGTTGTGCCTTCGATCCATGGCATAACTATTTAAGAGTGGGGACTTTTTTTGAAGAAGGTGACATGGATTTGTTTCCCAATCTATGTCAGAAGGAATTTATTAAGTGAAAAGATTATAATGAGGTCTCGAGGTGAAATGTCCTTACACCATCTGAAAACAAGAAAACAACCAAAGAGAATTTAATCTTTGAAGATCCTTGTATACAACATCTGAAGACTCTAGGAAATTAAAACTGCAGATTCTGCCAGCATCTTCCAGGTGCGTGCAAATACAGAGGTTCCAGATCAGCAATATCAGAGAGGGAGCAGAGATAAAAGCATCATGTTGCGGTAGATAAAGAGATCAGTCAAAAAATCCAAAGAGTATCATCATTCCAAATTGCAGCAAAGCTCTATCTAATAGGAAGAAACCGAGATTTAGTAGAAAGAGCAAGCTGAAAATATCTATTAAAACTGACCCAACATCAAGCAGAAGAATAAATTCAAAACTCCAACAACCAATATCAGTTTTAGACCACCATTGTAAAAGAGAAAAGTAGAGTGAAAGTAACACTTAAACTAGGAAATGAGCATCATAAAACCTCCTTGCTAAATCAACAACAAATCAAAATTAGAAAGACTGAGAAATAGAAATTAAGCAGAGAAATACTACAATATAGGAATCAAAACACCATCCAAGAGGCATTAAAGTGTTTTTTGAAACTCCTTCCTGATCCTCTGATTAAAAATTTCTTGTTTGATAGCTAAATATGTGTTCCTTGAAATCTCATATTTTCTAAAGGATTTATATAAAATCTCATCTCTAATTTTCTCTGACTAATTAAATTCTTCACAATCATGCACATTTTTCTTTTCTACTCCTTCCTCATGTTTCTTTCCCTCTAATTTTTGAGATGTTTCCGGAGTATAAACTTCCCTTATTAAAGTATCCAATGATCGTGTAACTATAGTTCTTCCCAATTGGGAGTAATCACGATGTTTCCTCGTTTTTTGGATTAGGGGTGATAAATCCATCAGTATCCACTATTGGTTTTTTTCCTTTTCTTTCTCTAGTTCTCAAATAATCTTCCTCCATATGTGTATATTTATGTTCTTCTTCCTTAGAAGTGTCACTACTTTCAGATCTATAAAATTACTTATTAGCAAAGTCCTCCTAAGAATCATCATGATTTTCCTATCTTAGCATATCCACAAGAGGAGGGTTAAGACTATGAGGCATATTAATAGTCACAGTAGCAGGTTCTTTATCCAGGATAGGTGGAACATAAGCCCCTTGATTAGCTGTCTGCAAAGCATCAACTTTTCTAATGCTATCTATATCATCTTTGCAGGTAGTTGGAGATGCAATGTCATCCAGTACAACATTTACAAAATCAGATATTTGATTTTCCTCAATATTTCTATTATTAAAATCAGCATTTCCGATAGGATCTAAACCATTTTTAAAAAAGTCTGAAGGTCCAGCTTTGTCCTTGTGGTTTTGTTTTCCTTTTTCAATCCAAACATTTTTCCAATTTTTAGGTTGAATAGAGTTCTTTCCACAATTGTTCAAGGAGTGACCAAGCCTAAAAAGTTCTGACAGTAATCAGTCAATCGTTCATAAAAAAACCTCCTGAGAGCAACCAAAATTCCCACTTTGTATCCATATTTGATTTAGAAAATGATGGAAAACATATATTTCAATACAAATTATAGAAAAAGCAGGTCTGGAAAAAAAAATTGTTGAATCAAGATTCAAAGGAGTTCCAATAAGTCTTGAAATAAGAAATAGAGCCTCTTTATCAAATAGGTGTAATGGTAGAGCAGGGAAGTTAACCCATATAGGGACTATTGAAAATTCAGCATATGGGTCAAATTCAGGTGTCCGGTTTAATATTTTCATGAAAAATCCCCCGAAGGACCAGGACCTCTTCACCCAAAGTCGGTAATAATCCTCATCAGAGATCAAGCATAATACAATATGTGATAAATTAAGGAGACCCAAATTAAAAACCCATAAAACCAATTGCTTCCATAGATGTCCAAACTAGAGGCCTGATATAATAATGATGTCAAAAATGTGATACAAATAAGTTGTGGCTTGAATCACCTAAGGAAGTGGGTAATAGTGGAACAAGGTGGTGGTTCATGACAGCACCCGAAGCAGCGACTCTCGTTGGGTCCGAAAAAAAGGTGCGGTGAATAGAAAGTCACCATAACGGCAGCTAGTGGCAGAGGCAAAAGCAGCTGGGCGGGGGCCAGGCCAGGTAGAACGTGGTCGGACGGACCATGGGAAGGTTGGAAGATGCTGTAAGGAGGAAATTGTATAGGTTGGACCACTTAAAAAGATCCCACGGTAGTTAGGGTAATTTCTGGAGGTCGCGATGGCAGTATGACATGCGGATTATATGTGGAGGATACCGAATTAGGGAAAATTGCATGGACCAGCATGGGATACGGTTAGGGTAGGCAGTGTCTGGTGCATTGGCCAGCCTGTGGCATCCACTCGACAGGATATGTCGGGCCGCTTTAGTATCCCAGTGATCCAGTGGGCTGGGTTCAGCGAGCCCAAAGGGTTGAGCCCAACGGACCCAACCAAAGGGATATACATGGTCGAGCTAGGACAAACCAGGTCAGTGGGTCGAAATGGATCAGGTTGGTCGACTGGACCAGGTTGGGTCAAGTCCAAGGGGTCGGCTCTAACCCGGACTGGACCCTGGTCGGGCCTTTTCAGAAAAACTGTTATATCTTCTAAACTGTTGGTCTGTTTAATGAGATGTTTGCAGCATTGGGACCCTTGAGACGAGATGGTACTTTTGAGAAACTCTAAGTGCATTTTTTGAATTTTTTTTCTGAAATTTTGGTTTGAGGAGTAGTTTCTCCCTAAACAAGTGTGCTACGAGTGGAATCATGTGTCTGGTTGTGACTTGGTGAGTAAGTGACTCTAAGGTTGCATGATCCATCAATGCTTTGTGGGCCATCAATACTCGGTGCACCATTGATGATCTATGTTCCATTAAAAATATCCCCACCATCGATGCTCTGGGATCCATCGATGCTCTAAACACCACCGATGTTTTATTAACCATGTGCACCATCGACGCTTCATGAGCCATCGATGCTCCAAGCACCATCAATGCTTTATACATCATCAACACATTGTGAGACATAGAAAGTGCGAGATCTGTGGACTAAAACTGAAAATATTTCTCTTCATTATTTAGAATTATACCTCTGTGAGCCAACCGTATTGACTAAATATCTTCTTAGTGACTGTACTTTGTGTGTTTTCTTTGTGGTTTACTTTTTGTGTTTCCTTTGTAGTGTACTTTTTCTGTTTCCTTCTGGTGTACATCGTGTATTTCTTAGTGGTATTTCCTTTGTGGTTTTTGGGTCTCCTAATGAGTATTGTTTTACTCACCTCTACAAGAGATTTTCCCACATGTGTCCTGTCTTTTTCATATGATCGATGCTTTGAAGGAGTTCTAGTTGGACTTGGACTAGGTGATTCTCATAGAGATTAGATAGATGTGTTGTGCTCCTATGACTTTAATTAGCTGTCCTATACCTACCCTTCTCGTATGATTTTATACGGACGAGCATCAAGAACTTGTTCATTCAGTTAGGAAGACTCTTCCTTTTGTTGGGCCTGTATTCTGACCCTATTTACCTTCCATTTTTTCAACTATCATACTATGTGGTTAGTATCTCAGTGTATGCATGCATTGTTTACTTAGTTTTTTTCCATTGTTAGTATTTCAGGCTTGGAGATGTGTGTTCATGTGTATAGGAAAAGAGAAAATGCCTCCCATTTGTGGAATATTCTAACTTGGTGATATTCTCTAACCCCTCGACTAATGGTGGTGAGCTTGGGGTAGTCACGATATAGGCCCCTCTGGGACAGGTCTTGAAATAATCGATCAAGGTGAGCATAATCATCCACATCTCTTATAAGAGTATAATCATCCATGAGTATATCTTATAACTAGATCATATTAAGTATTTATATGTATCCAAATAATATAATATTCTCTAAAAATATTAGAAGATGGACCCTAGTAAGTGCGTCTGGGCATCCCATGAAACGAATAGGCACATAAGATGGATCATAATAAGTACGTCTGTGTTTCTGAATAAATAACATTAGACAAATAAAAGGAATAAAATCCAAATTCTAGGAAGAACCTATGGGAATATCTATCATATGTAACATTGTGTCAGTCTCGTCATCCAAAAATAAGGAAACAAAAATGGAAATAATTATTTCATCAATAGAAAAAAAATTCAATTCGTTAAATAGAGTGTGAGGGTGGACAAATGCCTAATCCCACAACAACTGTCACTGACTCTCAGGATTACAATTTTAGTACACATTCTATAATGACACCTGCTACCATATCTACCTAAACCCAATATACTATATCTGGCTTAGTCAAACACCGGTGCACCCACTGGGTCCATCAGGTCAAAAAACTAGAGAAGCATCTTGCATGGAATCCTCAAAATCCCATACATAAGTGAATTAATCCCTCTTGGGAAAATCAGAAATAGTAAGTTATCAGAAGCATCTTGTAATGGATCCTTGGAAGGAGTATATTAATAGAGGAATCCTACACAAGATCCTCTAGGTCGAAATATAATCTGAGGCATCCTATTTGTTATCCTCAGAATTGTATATGTAGGTAGAGGCTTCCTACAGGGGATCCATGGAAAGAGTAAATGGGTTGAGGGATCCTATAATGGATTCCGTTGGTCAGCATATAAGTGAATGTGTCCCATAGGGGACCCTTGGAAATAGTATTAAGATAGAGAAATCATATATGGGATCCTGAAGGGTGAAATGATATGATGAAATATTTTCATAAAAGGAAAATTATTTGAAAACTAGTTTAAATATATGGATTATGGCCCACACTAGAATAATGTTCTCCCTCTCTTGAGATATCTGGATTTGATTACTGGAGGAATAATATATCTATTTAGTAAAAATCCTAAAACACCTCTAAGGAGTCATTAAATAACATCTGGAGTTTCACCATCATGGTCTACATGGAAAGATACTCAAAATGGACTACTCAAGTTTCCAATTTTGACTACAGAATGTAAAATAGGAAAACCATAAAATGGTTATAAAGGGAGGAGTAAAACGGTGTGTATACCTGGGTATACAACATGTACCCTCAAATCCTTACATGGGCATGTACTTCTGTCAAAAATGGAGTGTAAAGACCATGTACATTGATTTTATAGCATGTACAAAAAATTTAACCTACATGGGGTACCTTCCCACGTACCTCACATAGAATGGCCATGTATTCTTCTAGGACGTGTACTTCTATATGGGGTACATCCCACCCAAGGTCTGTTTATGTACAATACACAAAAAGGTACCAATACACGAGCTGTCTTGATAGTTACTTTCCTATATGGTTGAGTACTATTACATGTCATGTATAAAATATAAATGGGATTCACTTCTAAAAAACATCTTCTGTAAACAAGAGGAACACACATCATGTGTTCCTAAACTACACACCGTGATGTCAGGATTTTTGAACCAGAAACCCCTCAAATTAGCCCAAAATCCTATTTTTCTTCACAAAAACTATAGATCAACCCTAATGGGGTAATAATTAATAATAATATTTCATTAATACTATAAAATGGTAAATTTATGGGGATCTACTATATAAACATAAAAATTCATACCTTTGGGCAGAATCTGTCGAACCTTCACTCGTATCCACGGTCCACGACAGTCATATGATGATATGACTCCTCCCGATCTCCACATACACACCTCTATTCCTACCTCCCTATTTCTCTCTATCCTTATCCCTCACATATCGTGTTCGTAGAGAGTGAAACCCATATGGGGATTATATGATAAGTGAGGGGATAAAAGTGAAAAGAAAATGGAATATGAAAAGGAAGAAAAGAAAAAAGGGATCAACCTTGGCACCCAACATGAGTTTATCTATTGTCTAGGAAAAACCCAAATTGAAAACTCAATATTAAAGAAAATAATCTCAATCCAACACTCCATTAAAAATATACAGTTGAATGAACATGTGAGCATAAATTAATATTTAATTAAATACATATTATATATTAATTATTCCATGAAATTTGAATGGCTCATAATTCTTCCAAATTCTTTTCCTAGGGTAAACAACATATTATTGGACTAAGATAGTGGAAAAAAATTATTAGAGATCATTTATAGGTGAAAAGACCATTTTACCCCTTACAAGCATCAAAACAAATTCAAATTTATGCTTAAATTTTCCATCTGAAAATACATAGGTCATTAAACATTATTCCCTTCATTTCCACACATGAAATTTTTTTCCATTTCATTGTGGCATTTTTATGGTTTTTACTTTCCACATTGTTATCATGAGGGAATTCAATCCTTCTTTTCTCCAGGCTCTCCACCACTTGAGCTCTTAGAATGCTCTGTCATTGCATTATTTAGGGAGTCTGAGAGTTAGTTACTGTATAGGTTGTTAATCATAGTTCATGATAATTTATTAAGAATAATCACAATATATTTCACTCCTGTAATCATCCCATTTGGTTACTCATAGTCACCACATTATCATCATATCCAATTTTAACATGATTTTTCACGTTCCAGCCATTTACTAAAACCAAAAGGAATACTGTGAGCAACAATTATCATAGTGGGAAAACCATATAATCATTTATATTTTATCTAAGTAAGGGAAAAATCTTTTAAATTTATAAAACCTCATTGTTAACCTAGTTCATTAATTTTTATCATCTATTCAAATCCTTCATAATGGTTGGTAATGAAAATGTGAATTATCCAAAACATATCCCCTAGGAGTGTCAATCCAAGGGCATAATAAGGACCATTTTTGAGTACCTATTAATTATCAATTCAAGATCAACACACCTTTTTTCGAGTTCTTATCCATAGTTATATCTGTTCTAGAACAATGTTCACTTGTATTATCAAAACAGGGATGTATTTTTGGAAAAAACAATATAATATCTACCTTTCCAATACTTTAGGATATTCTTCTATACTTATCCTCAAATTAAATCCTAGGTTTTTTTCCCAAATATATGTTTTCCTTAATCTAGTTCCCATAGTTTTTACTAAAATTTCTCTAATACCAACCATAAAGACCCTGACCCCAATATCATGGATCTAGTGTCTAATTTATTACATTGTAATGAGATAAAAGTGATCGTATTCCAAAGGATAAAATATTTTTCATTCTTGGTAATATAGATACATATAGGTTTCTAATATTACATTATAATACAAAAAATTAAAACAAAATTTATTAGATAATAAAATTATTACCTTTAGCATAACCTTGTATATCATTTATAGTACACATTATAGATTCTTGGGAAAGGGAAACAAATAAGTGTGAGCTCAAATATTGACTAAGGGTTAAGTAGATAATAATTTATCCTGAATCATAATCCTAATCAACATGAAAGAATAAATAATGGAATACACATTCCATTTAAATAATTTTGATATCATTATTATATGACAGATAATATGTATAGTAAGGTAAATAACAGAAAACATATGTGATTTAATTAATAAACTGAAAATAAAATACATCCATAGATAATTTCATTGAAAAAATCTCATGGATAATAATAAATGAATTCTTAATGAATGGAATTCTTGATTATTATACTTCATGGTCTCACACATCATGATACCTCTACAGTCAAGGTATTTCACCAAAAACCCATTTAACTAAGGATAACCAATTAATTAATATCATGAGGAAACTGATGCATTGATGGGGATATCTATAACTATCACCAACTTTTAATTGTATGTCTAATGCATTAATCATATATCCAATGATCGATTTAATTAATAAACAATATGAATTATAAATAAATTTTCATATCAAGTACGGAATGCAGATTAAAAATAATTTCCCTAATCAATCATATAACTTTAAAAGTAAAATAACATATGTTAAAATGATATATGGTGTAATTAATAAGTATATCCATGAAAAATAATATCGATATTTATGGTAAATATAATGTCTAATGATAACAATAATGTTAATATTTCAATGGAATGTTAATGATTACCAAACTTAATCAATAAATAGAATGTCAATGAATTATCTTGTCAAACTAATTATAAACCATCCATAGAAGTAATAAAGATGAAATTAATACAATATATCCTATTTGGATCATAATAATAATGATGTTTTGATGTAATTGATGAGTAAAAATACCATAAAATTTTCATTCAAAACATTCTTGGGGAAAATAAACTTTTCATATTCAAAACCATTTTAAACTAAATGTTCAGAAAATATTTTTAAAATAAATTTCATTAAAATTAATCTTTGAAAATTGAATGTTCACGATGGTTGGAATTTCATACTTATCATATATGTTAAAAAAATATTCTTTTCACATTTATATTAAAATAAAAACAGTCCTTATTTGAAAAATAACATGAATAATTATTTCAATTTTTCAAAAAAAATTAAAAAATGGGTGAAAATATATTTAATAAATAATTTTGATAATTTTAAAAATATTTTTGAAATCATTTCCAGAAACTATGGTTTTTTAAGCTAAATTATTTTATACTAAAGATAGAAATGAAGTCAAATTTTATTGAAAATATTTTTCAAATCGTCTTAAGTACCAAAAATTGGAATACAATACTATTACATGAAAACTTCATGAATAAATAGAGGAAAATAAAATTAAAGGGGATTATTAGAAAATGATCAATAGTTTCCTTCAATGTTCATTTCTGTATAAATAATCCCAATTAAAATGATATTGAAACATAAATCTTTTATAAGGATCATAACGTTGAAGTGGGAATTAATCAATGAATCGATTATGTGTATGAGTTTTAAATAAAATTAAAATAATTGAAAATAAAAAATAATATATTCAAAATTATTTACAAACATAATATTATAATTTTAATTACAATTAAGAAGTAATATAACCCAATTAAAATAAATTGATTTACGAAATTCTTTCGCGGTTGGTAATTTTCACATCATAACCACTTAAATGAAATAACTGTAATTAAAAAATAAAATATCATAAATTAAAAATTAATCATTGTATTAAATGAATAAGAGTAAATATATACACCATATAAAATAAATTGGGTTCATAACATTTCAATATGCCTCAATGAAGGGAATTGAGTTGAATCCCCTTACCTCATTCTTAATTTTGGTTGAACACGCTTTAACATCCTAAGTAATGGTTTTAATAATGTTATTAATTTACAATATGACCAAATTTATATTTATAAAATAATCCTTATTATGATATTTTACTACCCTTTTGTTAAAAATATTTCATTATATTGATTATTTTAGGTGTTAAGTTTCTTATTTTTTTCATACATGTTTTATCATGAAAGATCGAATTCTTGTACATAAGATACAAATAAATCATATAAAGAATTATAATAATGTAATAAATATAATATTTACTCATTTTATACATTACTATAACTATTATTGGATGTTATGAAGAAAAATTGATTCACATTGCTTCGTGGAGATGGTAGGCCATGCGTATGCACGAGCGATGATATGATTCCCTCAATAAGTGAAATGGTAAGGGAGAGTATGATATATAAATTTTAAATAATGTATATCATGTCACATATATCACATATATTCTGTAAATTTATCCTTATTATCATTCATTTAAGAATAAGTGAAAGATGAATCACATCACTTCGCGAGGTGGTAGTCTGATGTAAACTCGAGAAAAATTGCATTGTTTTAAAAGGAATGGAAAGTAAGAATGTGTGTGTGATATTTTAATTTAATAAGTATCAATATATTATATTTATTATATAAAAAAATTAAATCCATCATTATATCCAATTGTTAGTGTTGCTTAGGGAAAACGAGTTACATTGGTTCGAGAGTCTGTAGACCACACCACACAAGATCAATGATTATGTATCACATTTGATAGAAGATGATATCAATATAGGTTATGTAATTAACATAATAATGTCTCAGTATATGTGAGATAATTATTTAATTAACTTATCATTATTTAATAAAATTTTAAGGAGGTGTAATAATAAATAAAAGAAAAATGATCATTTAAAACCTTTACCTCTTCTTCAGATGGCCACTTTAGGTTTCTCCAAAAGCCTTCCTAAGAATGATTTATGATAAAAAAAAGTGCACTATGATGTTGGTATGTGATTAAAAAATGTATTTTTTTGTTATTTTCTGAAAAAATGGATTTTAAAGTGTGAAGAGTTGAGGAGAGAGGGTGGCCTTTTATAAGTGGAGGAGATGACACACATGGAATTTTTTAAAAGAATCAATTCCACCCATGTTTTTATCATGAAAACGACCCCAAATGGGTATTTATCAACTATTAGATTTGATAAGTTTTATATATGTCTATAAAATTGGTTTTGGACTTATTGGTAGGTAATTTTAACCCATATAGTTTTAGTTTAACCCCCTCATAAATTATTTTTCACCTTAACCGCAATAATTAATTTTTTACTTATTTTACTATTTATAATGGTAAAAAATAAAGTTGAACATATTAAATAAAATATATTATGATGAATAAAAATATGGAACTAATTATTCCAAATTAAATTCATGCAATTGTTAGAATTAAATTTAAAATCAAACTTGTAGATGTGTTGAAAAAAAGTTTTACCCAAATTAAACCTTTAGAAGTTTAAAAAACATTTATAACATATTTCAATATAAAAGTGATTCAAATGAAATATATTATTTATATTATAACATAATTGCTCTAATTTTAATTTAAATATAATTTAAAATATAATCTAACCTTGTAGATTATTAAAATGAAAATTCATTTTTCAAAATAATTTATTATTTTTTCTAATTGATAAATTTTTTTAACATTTCATAGAAATCCCAAAAAATAAGACCAGGTTAATTTTGATTTTATAATTTCAAAAATTAATTTTATTTATAAATGAAATTCTCTAAAGTAAGAAAAAAATTATTTTATATTATGTGCAGAAATCACTAAGAAACAGTCTTTTGGAAAAATAAAATTTTTCAGAAAACATTTATTTTTCTTATATTTTTTATTTATAATAAATAGCTAACATTAATTTACATATCTTAGTGAGTAATATTCATACCCTCCAATTTAATGGTTAGGTTATCATAGTTTACTATATTATGGTTTATTTAGACTTGGGGTTGCATGTTCTGCAATCTATTGAAGCTATGAACATTATTTAAAAATAAATATGTCATAAATTCTTGGGATATATCATTCTCATATAAGATTGGTGTTGTGTGTCATATATGCTATCGAACCCAAATTTCCTATTTTAAAATATTGGGGTGTTAAAATTTAAATAAATTGTTGTTAATAAATGAGTGATAAAATGTTATTTGTAAATCATATATGGATGTCATATATGAGTATACTTTTGGAATATATGTACAATAAATATATATTTATTATACAGGATGTTTAAATTCATACGAAGTAATTTGGAATTGAGGTAAGGGCATCTTTTATCACCTTTGTTTCCATGAGACATATTTTATATTTGCAAATTGATTCATTTATGCGGGGTATATAATACCCCATTGATATGATATATCATGATTTTATTTAATTCCATGGTATTTAAAGTTTAATTTGAAGTTATTCTTTTCATGATGGTTCTGATTCAAATGATACCAGATTGAAAAGTATTTATTTTTTAATCTCATCATTATTCTAGATTGATTATTTTAATGTCTTCACTGGGGAAATTATTTTTTATATATATCTTAAACCCAATATATTTTCTTATCGATTGTTTATTTATAGAAATTAAAAAATGATCATTTAATTTTATACTCTTTAGGTACTCAATTTACCAATATATTGTTTTTACGGAAAATAAACTTTTTTTTACTTAGTTGGGAATATTTTTCTTCAATATCTATATTTTCTATAAAAACTATTCAATATATTTTTTACTATTCTCCCATGATTTATTAAAGACAATTTTATACATGTTATATTTTTATAAAAAAAATTAAAAGGAATCTCCCTATAATTTTATAAAAGAGGAACATTTCAAATTTTCTTATAAAAGTGTCAAAGGAATGATTTTTAACTTATATGAAATGGAAATAATCTCATATAGTCATGAAAAAATAATGTCTTGAAGCATCCTTTACATGTTCATAAGGTTTTTTTCTAAGAAATATTTTTCTAAAATAGTTTAGAAGTTTTTAGATATTAAAAGAGTGATTTCAAAGTGAAAAAGGGTATTTTCCTCAAGAAAATTTCTAATGATCTTAATAATGTATTTTCATCTACATACAAATCCATTTTGAAAAATTATCCTTTATTGAGAATATACACCAAATATATAATCTACCATATTTATTAGGATGGTTTATCTTCATATTTGTTAGGGAAAGTATAAACATTTTGAATGCTAGTTCTTTCAATACGAAAAGTTATTTATTTATAGGGAATATTGATTAGGTTTTATTGATTATTCATATAATGAATTAATTACACTAATTAAGTGGTGGGTAGGGACGAAAATTTCATAGCACCTCGATGAATCATTATGTCTCATGATACAACCTAGTTTTGCTAGACTTATTGATTGGGTTTTTGGTGTATACCAACCCATAGTTTAAACTGTCTTGGTGAAAGTATATAATAGTATGTGTAGGATGTATTGAATTATGAATTCCATGTCACAAACCAAAATAGAGATTCTACCCAACCTGAAACCCACCCCAGCCTATTACTCGGCCCGAAGGGCATTCCCGATACTCACAGGATAGAAATTAGTGCACGGTAAATGAGTATCATCTATGGTAATGGTTTATAACATGAAAAAATTAATGAACAACAAACCATATATGCATAAAACTAAATCAACAACCAATTCATTCAATAAAAAGGGGAATAATAATACAAGGTGATTCACACATTTAACAAGTACAACTAGTTAAAAAACTATCAAAATGGGGAGGGGATCAACTATATGAACAAAACCTCCATGTGGAATATCGGTCGAAACCCATTAACACAATAACTAACTCCTTCCTAATAGGAACCAATAGATCATAGAACCACCATTTCTACCACAAAATGCCTTTATTTTACCTGAGTTAGACTGAAAAAGATCTATATACACTTGAGGGTGTATGTAGGGTGTGAGATAAATTTTTCAGAATAATTCCTCCTAGATGATTCCATGAAACAACATTAAATGAAAAATTAATAAGTTGGTTTTCAAAAAAAATGAATTCTAACAATTTTAATTTTAAAATAGTTTTGATTTTTATAAGAGTTAAAATAGTTTAAATGTAATTAAAATGGGATTAAACAAAATCAAGCACTATGGGAGAACTCCATAAATTTATAGGTGATTAGGGAACCAGGTTCCTCAAACCTTAGTGGTCAATACATATAGAACTTTCTCATTAAAAATAATCTATAGAGGTCTCAACCAAAGTTCTAGCAGTCCCCAAGACACCATAATTAATTTTTTTAAAGTTTTATCATGAACTTTTTTGAGATCCCAGTTCATTTCCCAGACGAATAAAATGGTGTAATAGTATATATAAAACCACCTAGATAACTATGGTTATAAAGCACTCTATTCAAATTTCCATATCAAATTAAATCCATTTTTATATAATCACACATCCATAATTGAAACATTCTTTACAAACAACCATTACTAAGGATAGTTTACAATTAAATATTTAACCCACACAAAAACTCATGGAAAAACCTTTTGGACCCCACACACAATTTATAAAACCCATTTGGAATCCTAATAAAGCATTATAAAGTCATAAAATAATAGAATTGCATATAATCACCAACTATTTCTATTGGAATCACACTTAAATGGTTGGAAACTAGAATTAGTTCCATGAAGGGACCATAAGGAAGAAATAGTACACAAAAATCATCAATATTCAATCTAAAAGAAAAATATTGTTCCCAATTTAAGTCAACATATCTTCTAGAAATAAATTAACCCAAATAAAAAGCAATAAGATAGGGAAAAGGAGAAGGATAAAAAGATTAAGAATAAACTTGAAGCTTTCTTACAAATCCTAAGACAAATCACCCAAAAATTTGATCCCAAGGGAGTGGATGATGAGAGGGATGTGAGCATAGGGATGGAGTGTTATAGTGGGGAGAGAAAGGTGTTTGAGGGTTAAAGTAAGTGATGAGAAATTTAATAATTTTTTAAAAAATTAAAATATTTGATAGGACATATGGTTTGGATGCATGGTTTGCCAAACCGTGCACCCAACATGTGGTACCTCCACCCAAGATGAAAAAGGAGGATTCAAATTTAACTTGAAGAGGGTGAAATCCCATGTTTCTAACTGTGTGGCCTAAACAATGTACTTTCCTAGTTTCACAGTTTTCATGAGGGGGATGCATGGTTTCTAATGACTATGTGTTAACCATACACCTCTTTATATCCATCATGGAAGCCATTATTTTTTTCAAAACAACTCCCAAGAAATCCATGGAATAAAAATAATATCGAAAATTAAATAGAAAAATCCTCAAAATAACACTATGGATGTGATAATTATCCACACTATGAAAACTTCTCACCCTCATAATGTCAAAATGATGTTTTATTAGAGAATAAATGAGGACACTACTCCTCTTCCCAATACTTTCGTTCCAATGTGTAATTATCACCATTTCCATGATTCAAAAGGACTTGATCTAAAGGTATGTATCTTCCCTAAATCACATTCATTTAGGAATCCACAATCTACTCTAGATTATCTAACATAGAACAATAAAATTATCACTCCAAATCCTACCAATTCAGAATGTGATATGGGTCCAAATTATACTTATTCAATTGTGAGATAAGTAACAAATCATGGATTTCTTTTAATTGGGATGGTAGGGATAACTGGAACACCGCCTTACCAATTATTTTGGTAGTATCAAATGGTTTAAAAATCAGCATCATATGATTTTCTTTCATACCAAGATGATTGTGACCTAGGTGAAGTGTCACCTTAAAAAATATGTCATCACCCAATGAGAACTACATGGCTGGGTACCACTGATTAGCATAGGATTCATGGCGACTCTACAATGTAAAAAACCACTTCCTTATCAATTTAAATTTTTAGATGTCTCTTGAATAAGGCTTAGTCCTAGAAAATAATTCTCACCCACTTCCATAAATTATAAGGGATAAGGACATGTTCAACCATAAAATGATAAAAAGGGAGTCATTTTAATATGGATTTAGAACTATTATTACAAGAAAATTCTACCAATACTATATGTTTATTCCATGATCCTCAAAAATAAAACATGGATGCACTAAGAATATCCTCCAAATTTTTATTTTCGAACTCATTCTAAACATCTATTTTAGGATGATATGTCATAATAAGTTCGACTCAAGACTCATTGCCTACTGAATTCTTTCCCAGAACCAAGAGGTAAATTAGGGATCCCAATCTGAAACTATAGATGAAGGAATATAATGAAGTCTCACAGTTCCTTGAAACAAAAATCATTCAAAATCATCCAACTTGGTCAAATCCTTGATATGAATGAAATGGGTGAACTTTGTTAGATGTTCAATAACCACCCAAATGGAGTTACTTACCTAAGGTATACATGGAATCCCAATGATAAATTCCATATAAATTTCATCCCACTTCCAGGTAGGAATGTGGAGTGGCTAAATAAAACCTGAGAAACATTCATTATATTCTTAACCAACTGAAAAGTATAGCACATGGATACAAACTCCACTATGTGTTGTCTCATACATGGACACCAAAGTTGATGTCACACATCATAAAACATCTTAGTGGCCCCTATATGAATTACCCACTAAGACTGGTGGATCTCTTGTATTTCCACCTTCCAAAAAGGTAACAACACCACATAAAAAACCCTTGAAATGAAGGATTACCTCAAGAGATAACAACCACGCATAGGGAACCTCCCCTCCATTTAGAATATATATATAATTGGAATAATTCATCATTAGGTGGTTCTTCCCAAATAATCTTCAAAAGATAGGGTGTCAAATAAATATTGTCTAAGAACATGCCTCTACCATGATGCTTGGTATCTAGATGCATCTAAGAAAAATTCCAATAAAATTCCACTCATCACTGGACTCTTTTAAATATTTCATTGTCATCTTTTTTCTCAGGGTGTCTAATTCCACATTTCCTTTTCTCAACTTATTAACAATATAAATGTTGAATCCATAAAGATATTTTCCCCATCAATGTTGTCTAATATTTAGATCCCTCTTGGAGAAAATTTAGGCTAATATATTATGTCCTGAGTAAACTATGAATTTCTACCCAAAGAGATAGTTGTTCCATGTTTTAAAGGCATGAATCACCACTTCTATCTCTAGGTCAGGGGTGGGATAATTATTTTCATGTGATTGGAGTTGTCAAGAGTTTTACACCACCAAACGGTTATCCTGCATCAACACACACTGAAGACCCTTACCTAAAGAATAAAAATATGACTTATATCCCTTTATATAAGGTATGATCAAAACAAGTTTGGGGGTAAATCATCATTAGAGCTCATTAAAAGGTTATTAACATTATAGGATCCAGTCACAATTTAACCCCTTTCAAGTAAAATGGCCACAGGGAAAGTGAAGTGAGAAAAATACCTAACAAACGTTATGTACCATCCTTCTAGGACTAATAATCTCTAGATCTCAAATACATTTCTAAATTTCTCTCACAAAATAATTATAAATATTTCTTAGGGTCCACATAAACCCCACATTCGGAGATCACATGTCCCAAAAATGTGACTTCTTAGAACTAGAAGGTGAATTCAGAGGGCATATAATAATGTAATTGATCTCAAGGAGTTCCTAGAATGATCCTCATTTGTTTCCCATATTATTCCTCAATATTGTAGTAGAAGTATTTTATCCTCAAATACTACGATAAAAGAGTCGAGGTACTTAGGGAACACCTAGTTCATAAGATCCAACAAAACCATCAGAGCATGACTCAACCTGATTGTCCTTACCAAATAATAAAAGTGGACATACATTATTTTTATAGATACCTTGGAAATTTCTACCTCTATAACCCTCACCTGATGATACTTAGAGTGAAATCCAATCATGAAAACCCACACTTCCCCCCTTGATCTAATCGAATCTGTCATTAATGTAGGGAAATTGATATTTATTCATAGTTGTGAACGTGTTAGACTTATATTAATTTGTTAACAACTGGAGGTATTTTTTATCCATTTTAGAACATTGTACTTGGTTGGGATAATGGAAGACACTCGAGTGAATGGTTATTTTTTTGGATTCCAAATTTTCATGCCATATCATTAATTCCCTCAACTTGGTGGGGGAAATATGATATTGGGGAATATATTTTGGCTATGTTCTTAGAACCAAATCAATGGATAAATACATATCCCTATCCAAGGGTAACCCAGATAAATCTTCTAAAAACACCTATGGAAACTCATCAGATACAAGAGGCAACCCATTCTTAGAAATTCTACCATAATCCTCTAGCATGAGTGAATAGACCTAGAAACCCAATTTCCCTAATTCTGGATGTCGAGTTCTATCTCACTCTGATTAAGGATCCAATTAATGTTGAAATATATGAGTACTTCCATCAGGTTCCATTAATGTTACTCACTAATGATAGAAATATTTGAACGCTTTCAAACATACCATCACATCAATACCCACAATTACATCAAAAAAATCCATTTCTAAAACCAATAATTCCCATTCCAATTCATCCCATGACATAGTTAGAGCACATGATAAACATTCATAACCATCCTCCATCTTCTTTCCAAGTGGAATTACCCACTCCATGGAATGAGGCATAATCTTAGTTGGTAATTTTAGTAGTACCACAAGACACATTTAAATAAAACAATTATAAAGACTTATATTATATAAAACAACTGTTGTAGATGATGGAATAAAAATATTTCCTCGAATAGTTATAGGGCCTATATCAAATTAGGTTTACCCATGATTCATAGAGTGAAGGATCCTCATATCTATCTAGGATTTGGAATGATTGTTAATATGTGGATATAAATTAAGCCAAATCTTACCAATAGTATATCTAACTCTACTATCATGATATCCAAACTGAGAACCCAGGGTTTTGGATGGTTCGAAATTAGTTATCATCCCCTAAGGGATGAGGAACTTACACCAATCTCATATGGGAGTACATTTCTACCAAATAGTTGTAAGTTCCCCATAAGTCCACACTAGTGACATCACCGAGGTGGACCTGAAAAGGAGTTTTGTATGCATCCATGGGTTCCACACTGATGTCATGTAATTGACCCACCACCAGCAGTTGTAGATGAAGACGTTCAAAATGGGAAACCATAACAACAACATCCATTGTTATCGTACTCATCTCACTTCATTTTATTCTCATTTATTCTATGACTTCTCCATCCCAAATAAAGGTTTTCCCCATAGAAACCTGACATACCTTCCTGATCAATCTCCAACATCAGGGCTCAATCAACGAACTCAGCATATGTCCTTAGGTTGAATAAGAATAACTGGCACAGAATGTTTGTAGACAACCCCATTTCAAATAATCTATCTCTTTACTTATCATTATAAATGACCTGTGGTGTGAAATAAAATAATTATAAAAAATGGTTGGCATTTTCTAAAATGGTCTGATTTCCCTAATGGAGATCCAGAAACTCTCGAGTCTTGGTTAGGGATAAGGTCTTAAGAAAATACTTCTCATTAAAAAATAGTATTTAAATATTTCTATCCCATCTTCTCATGTTTTCCCAAAATGAAGCACTCATTCCCACCACCTCTAATTGGACCCTTCTAACAAGAATGAAGTACATTTTACCTTGATAGATTTGGGAGTATTTAGAAACATAAAGATCCTATCAATATTTTCAACGCAATATTCTACTTCCTAGGGGGTCTCTGCTACCCAAATGGTAGGGGTTTTCTTCCAAAGGAACTCATGGGATTTATCCTTTTTTGAAACTAGTTTGGTGTCTCTATCCATACCAGGACTAGGGCTTGCTCCCTAATCAAAATATCAGATATCCCGAAACATTGTTTCCACTAATCTTTGATCAATAGGTGAAGGATAATTCACTTCGGCCTTTTCCTATGGTTTCATAGGAAGTCTATGGGGAGGAAGTATGTTACATCAATTAACAAGACAAAATAAATCATAATTACTCCATCCATAAGGGTTTCAATAATATCATGATTTAAACATCCATACAAATTTATATGAAACCATACAAACATAAAAAACATATTAATATACTCCACCATAACTCAATGTCCACGCACAGTATGAATCATGTGGCTCACAACTGAAAGAAGATTCAAATCAAATCCCAAAAATCCCATGGTGACCCAAGTCCTGTTATGAGGGGTTATTGGATAAAATCCCCACTCATAACCAAAATCTCATGCCCTGATTGTCTTATCTCCTTTCTATCTAAACATTCCCAAAATACTTGACCGAAAAAAGGATAAAGGTTTCCTTGATACCATTCTTTCATGAACCATCACTGGATTCTATCTAACCCAACACATAACCCAACCTGTGACATGGATCAAAGGGCATTCTTGATCCCCACAAGCTGGAAACTAGTGCCTTGGCATCAAGTATCATATGCAGGGACAGTTTATCGAATGATATAATTAATGGAAAATATACCATATCTGCATACAACAAAATCAATATCTGAGTCATGACATAAAAATGGTGTATAATTATCATCGTGAGTCACAAATTTTATAAGTATATATGGTAGAAAACTATCAATAAGGGGAGGTTATCATCTAGAAGAACTAAACTTCCATGAAACATATGGTTCAACACACCATGCCACCACAACCAACACTTTCTCAAGAGCAAAGACTAGCACATAGAACCTCCATCACCACCATGAATGGCCTTTCCTTTACCTGAGTTAGACAAAAAAAGATATATGTACACCTAAGTATTTATGTAGGGTTTGAGGTAAATTGAAAAATAAGATACCACACAAATTATTCCCTGAAATGAAATTAAATGAAAAATTAAGTTGATAGTTTTCAAAAGAATTAATTAATTAATTTTAAATTGAAAATAGGTTTTATTTATATAAGAGGTCAAATAGTGTAAATGAAATTAAAACATGATTAATCAAAACCAAACAATATGGGAGAAATCCCAATGTATATAGGATGTTAGGGACCAAGTATCCTCATACCTTGGTGATTAATACATATAGAACATTCTCATTCACAAGCTGCTAGAGAGGACACAACCAAAGTTCTTGTGGTCCCCAGGTCATCATCATTAGTTTAGTTATTATTGTTTCATATACATTTTAGAGAAATTTGATAATTTCCCAGCCAACCCAAATAACATACTAGTCTATTGAAACCCACCTAGATACCTAGGGTTCCCAAGTTCTCTATTCCAACATTCATATCAAATGGAATAACTTTTGATAAAATCACACTTTTATAATTGAAAAAATCATGACACAAACCCATTAAAAATGGGAATTTACCTTTTAACCTATAATTGACACCAAAATTTATAGAAAAAACCTTTCACACCACCCACACAATTTAGAAAACCCATTCATAAACCCAATGTAGCATAATAAAATCATCAAATAATGGAATGGAATGGAATCACCATCTTTTTCCATTAGATTCACCCAAAACTGCCTGGAAGCCAAACTTCACACCAAGGAGGGACCATATTAAAGAAATAGTGCACAAAAAACATCAATATCGAACCCAAAGGAATAATATTGAACCCATTATAGGTAAACTTATCCACTGGAAAATAAATAACCCAAAGAGGAAGGGAGATAAGAGAAAAAGAAGAGAAGTGGGAAGAGATGAGGAACATTCTTAAATATTTATGGAAGATAATAATCCAAATCATCGAAAAATTGTATCCCATGGGAGTTACGGAGGAAAGGGAGGTATTACTACGATGGTAGCGGTCTAATGGGGTGAGAAAGGGGATTTCCGGGGTAAAATTGAGGAGGGAAAGGTTAGAATTTCTAAAAAAATAAAGATCTAACAAGTAATATGGTTTAGCTACATGGTTTTCCAAACCATGAACCAAATGTACAGAAGCTCTATCCAAGAGAAAAATAAGGTGACATAATTTACGAGGAGAGGTTACACGCTCATGCCTGGATAGTGCAACTATCTTGATTGCACAATTTTCACTGGGGGTTCATGCATGTGTTCTAGGTTATGTGGCATGGGTAGTTCCACTTTCAATGATGCAAGGTTTGCACTAATATAGAGAATGGTTTCTACTAATTGTGTATTAAATTTTTTCCTCCTTATATCCAGCCAAAAAAACTAACATTTTTCTCAAAACTCCATGGAAATCAATGGTATAAAGATAAGACTGAACGTAAAAGAGAAAATACCTCAAAAGAAGACCACAAATGTGACATTACATCATTATGAAATCAGTTTTTGATTTCTTTCCAATTATTTTTGAATAGTATACATGGTTAATTTTCAAAATCATGTGATTATTTATATGGAATCCTTTTATCTTTATTTACTCATGTCATATTATTCTTCATTCTCAACTTATTGATTGAATAGAATGTGTTTTAGTTATTTACCATTCCATATTAATTATTCATTATTTACTCATGATACATTATATTGTATGTAACCCTTATTGATCATCTTATCACACCCTTATTTTGTTTCTTTTACATAGGATATTAAGTAGGAATCTTTGATTGAGTTCAAAGATGCATAATATTTACTTCCATTATGTTTTATATTTTATGTCTTTAAATGTAATATGATATTAAATTATATATCATGTTTTCCTAGGCTACTTACCTATTCACTCTTTTGTGATTTAATTCATTTAATCTAGTGATAATGTAATAATGTAACCCCCAACTATGGGCTATTAGGTTTAGGATCCTTACACTTATCTATATAAACATTGTCTTCTATATCCCATAACCCAAAAACTAATTTCATTTATATTTAATATCCAATAAATTGAAACAATACAAATTATCAATAAGTATATTCTTAATAAATATGTTCTTCATTGTGATATACACATTAAGAAGGCTAAAATATAAAGAAAAATTATAATTTTTATAAAAGTTTCTCTAATATGCTTCTTTATCTGCAACTTGGATTGTTTCAATCATAGTGTCAATAGACATATGTCATTTATTCTTTCAATTTTATATATTGTTGACTTTTTAAATAAACCCATTGAAAATTTTACCTCAGTTTGATATGAAAAATTAGCAAGAAAACTTCTCTATATTATTTATCTCAAACCATAAGGTGAATATTTTAAATGTTGATGTCTATAAATTATTTACATGAAGATATGAATTTTGATATGAAATATATTTTTTATTCAAAATGTAGATAATTTTTTATATTTTTAAACATAATAATGATTAAATATATATATATTGAGGGATACATGATTTAAATAATACAAAATATAATATAATGAGTTCTCTATGTGCTACATAATCGATGATCATATACTCCTCCAATGGTTTTTGTAACCTTCAGATAAATGTGTATAATTATGGTTTATATCAAACTCTATTTATAAAGTAAAGACCTTATAGTTGACTTTCTTCACAATTAAGAATGATACATAAATTTTGAAAGTGTTGGAATGGAACCACACTATCATTATGATAAAAACTCTCTATCCAGGTTTAAATAAGTAAATATGTTTCTTTATTCAAAATAATCAAAATCATATGTTTTTACCCATTTATGTGTAGCATGATAAAATCTCCCTACATTCCATATCCTCTAAAACTAATCCAAAATAACATGATTAACCACAAACTCCAAGAAAAACATTTACTCTACTTGAATATAGAAAACAAAAAAGTTTGAATGCACCTAGATAATTTATATAGGGTGTATAAATAATTATCCTAGTTGTATCCCACAAATTGTTCTATGAAAGAAATAGTTAATTTATATCATGCCAATTTGAAATGAAAGTATAAAATTATTCCTTTATTTTAAAAACAATTAACATGAGAATAAAATTAAAAATTGAAGGAATAATTAGTAACTGTATTCATATAAATAAAGAACTATTTTATAAAAAACCTCAACCAATAATCATGGAAGTGGCCTCAAGGGACAATGTTCTTTAAATTCTAGAGTCAAAATATTTATTTATACTTATATTAAGTGTTTCAGTAAATATTTCAATTTAATTGTTCCAAAAAACTATATATATTACTATTCTAAGATATTAGAAATTGTTACAAGCTAGAGTAGAAACATAACTAGTGGTTTAATCCATAGGAAGCTGGGTAGAGTGGAATCAATTTCTATAAAGGTACTTTTCCAATGTTATCACATTTTTAACAGTAGTTCCCACAAATCCTAACCATTTTTAGAGTCTAATTTTCAATAAATTCCCATGTTTTTTTAATGAGTAATCACAACATAATTATGGTATTTCATATAAAGTCATTTCAAACTCATTCAAACCATTTTTTAAAATAAATTACATCACTTTTGAAAGACCTTAAATAAAAATTTATGTTTTTTCACTAATAATACCATGCATAAATCCATTCCAAAAATACCAATTATCTAATAAAAAACCATTTTAAGAAAAATCCTTTTATTTCTAAAAACAGAAGTTAGTTTATTCAAAAACACATTGTGGTCACCTTAAATTCCTCTATCAACAATATGATTTATAAACCCCTTCAATTAATAATTATCAAATAAAAGTTTAGTAAAAATTATAAAATTCAAATCATGCCTAAGAGTTGATAAATATAACTTTATATACACATAACACATATTTTAAAATGTCAAGAATTTATGGTTCCTTCTATAAATATAACCACATAGAACCACCTACCATGGGTCAGTGAAATAATTAGTGGGTGATGTTATTCCACTAAAATATGGAAACAAATACCTTGCACAAGGATTATAATTCCTAAACATGTAAAAAAATACAACTTAAAAATTTATTAACACAGTATCTATTCCCCCATGTCTATGGGGATAAAGAATAGTGGAGAGATATGGAAGATAATAAAGAAGGATAAAGAAAAATAAAACTTATTTGAAGGTTATTGGGTAATATTGATGAAGAAAACAATGATTTAAAGTAACATAAGAGGGCGATGACCAGATAAGTGTTTTAGATAAATCTCTTATAATTAATGGGGTAAAACCCCTTTAATTTATATTTTAATTATAAAATACAAAATACTGATGATTTTTACTGGTCACATGATTTGTTTGTTCAATTTGTAAAATCATGGACCAGCTGTGAGAATACTTTTATAACTCAAAATTTGGATGTTCATGCTTTGGTTTCATGGTTATGAAATGGTGAAAAACTATTTAATTACTTATATTACCCCAAAGTCTATGAAATATTATTTACACACATAGTTGGGGAACCATGTACCCTAACTGTGTACCCTTTAAAATTACATAGAAAAATTAAAATTTTGAATTGAACCTCAAAATAAAAAAGGGCATTTGAATAAATAAGAACCTAATACAAAAAAATAGCATTGACTGTCTTGAAATTCTCACCACGAAATAAATTTCTCACCATAAAAGGTCAACCTAGTTCCTATTTATTAACAAATATGTGAGGTCACTACTCTCTCAATTGATATTATCACTTATAAATCTCACATTAATATATTAAATTATTCTATAATAATTTATCTATCAAAATATATTTTTCAGGAAACAATTTACTCCAAAAATAAAGAATCTATATTGGTTTCCCTTCAATATCCTAGAAAAAAAAGTTACTCCCTTTTTATGTTTAAGAGTGTCTTTTTGGGTTCCTCTTCGGTGGTGGAATAGTGGTTCGTGGTCGAGGGTCATAGAAACAACATTCGGTGAGGTCTATGGTTCGATTTATAGGAGCCCTCTCATGAGGGAATTTTTGCCTCCCTTGTGCCGCTCAACATTCTGGGTCACTCGATGTCTCACCAGGTGGTTAAAATGGGTGCACTTCTCCTGGATAATGGATTTTTTTGTCGAACCATTGCTAATCAGGGTGTACCCCATGGGATGCTCTTTCATCTTGGTTGGCAATGGATCTTTCCCAACTGGGGCTTCTCCAGATGATCTCTTTTATAACACCCGAGACTTTTATGTTATATAAATCATCAAAGGAATCTTTTTCTATACAACACTTGCTTGGCTTGCTTTACACGCAATCGCGACCTTCCTCGATAGCTTGCGTCGTACGCAATACCGAGTTTCACTAAACAACATTATGCTATTAAAACTAGCCGTTATGAATAGTAATAACCACTTTTTGGAATTTTATAAATTTTATTTTTCAAAATGGACTTCATTTTTGGACTCAGAATATCGAAATTAGCCTAGGGTGAAATTTTGGTATTTTTCTGAAAACTTTCAATTTTTGATGAATAGTGAAACCACTAAGTGGTAGGTTAAAAACTGAATTGTGCATAAAACTTAATTTTACCGCTTCTGTGATTGGAATTTCGAAAATCCGAGAGACACGGTTAATATCAAGTACTAAAATGTGGTTCAATGAGATGAAAATAATTTTTTGGTGAATAGTAACTTTTTACTTTTTTTTACCGCGGTTAATAGTAAATAGGGTAACTAAGGGTAAATATGATATTAATATTACCCTAACACATGTTCTAATTCTATTGGACAAGTGTAATTCGACCAAAAACAAACTTAGGAATAAAATATGACCATTTAGGCCCACTTGGATTAGATTAGGACATTTATTATTAATTTATTTAAAGAAGGGTTAAAATAGTTAAAATCAAAGTTTAATAAGTAAATAATTTTTAATATGGGGTTATACATAATATAAATTCAATTGTAAATATTCATTAGAAAGCTAAAAAGATTCCCTACATGATGATATTTTATTTGTAATTTTTAGACATCAAATAATGTAATTTATTTATGACACAAAGATGATGCAGTAATTATCTTATTAATGAAATATTGACATAATTGATGTTATAAACACCAAAATAAATGTAATTTGAGACTTTTTATGAATTCAACTAATTTTATAGGTTACTATGATATATTAATGTTGATTTAATCAACTTGGTTCGAACATATAATTCTTTTATGACTTTCACAAAAATCATATATCAAATAGTGTCAAAATTGACACAAAATAGTTTTTAAATCAAATATTATATTATTAATTGTTATTTTATTCCTAAAAATCTAAGGTTCGGCCAAATGACTTATATAAGGATATATATTTTAATAATAAACAATTTGGGGTTCGTTTGGCATGTTATAGTAAGTGTATTAACCATATAGTGAAAGAAAACAAAAAGACATGGTAAAAGTTAAATTATTTAACTTAGAATTAAATCTAATTGATAAGGTTAAAATAATACCCTAAACTTGTCTAAATCCTATTGGTTGATAGGATTTCGACCCTTCCCCACTTTAGCTTCGAAATAAGACCCTTTGGAACCATTATAAACCAATTTTGACTTTAATATAAAATAATATTTTGAGATATTCCTAAGGTGCCCCTCTCCTCCCTTATAAAAGGGAACCTCCTCCCCCTCCTCCTCACACCAAATTGAGCACTCAAGCTCGGCCAACCCCTGCCATTTTCTCCTCTCCACTTCCCTAGAATAATCCTAGAGGTCCTGGTCTTCTCCAAAGACCAATCTTAGTTCCTTAAGTGGAGGATTCAAAGAGGCGTTCCAAAGAAGAGGTAATATCCATTACCGATCTTTTCAATTTCTTTCTTCTTCAACTTCTTCTTCTTTAGTTGTTTCATGATAAAGTAATAACATCAGTATTACTTACATACTGATATGTTATTATAAATATGAAACAACCCTATTTCACCTTCTATCCATCCTACGGAAAAATGAAATCACCACGCGTGCGTACGTACGGAATACCGTCTCCACGCCGTGGTGTAATCTATTTTCCACCATCACCTTACAAGGATGGTTATAATGGTGTAATGAGTAACTAAATATGATTATTATGAAGTAATATTGATACTTAAATAATATATATATACTCCAATACAATTCCACGATCATAGGAATGATATCATCACTCGTGCGTACGTACGGAATACCGTCTCCACGATGTGATGCGACTCATTCTACATGATCTTCATTTCATAATGATTATATAAATGAATTGAATGAATGAATATGGTATATAATACACTAATACCATTCTGTAAATGAATTATCTATAACCTAAAGATAATAATAAGAATTTATTCGACAAAACACGCATAAGAACAAAAAGTTATAAAGACCCGAGTAACAAGTAACAATGAAATATTACTAACAAGAAGCTAATAATATGACCATATATGATATCATATAAATATGTATGATTCTGGAATAAGTCAATAACATTATTTAAACCATTATACAGGAGCTTCGGACACGTACAAAGCAAATTGGACCTAAGGTAAGGGAAATATCACAATCTCATTTTTATCCGAGATTGTTTATTCGTAAGTATTTACTGGGGTGTATTTTATCATCCACGTCCATGTTCCCTCAATATGAAATATTGTTTCCATCCACTTGCAATAGTTAAAATCCAATTTTACCCTTAGGTGAGTTTTTAGTAAAGAATATGAAAGGAATCTTTTGTCGTTTTTCCGTACGAGGTACTTTTTGACTTTTTCGACAAAAGTACGAAGAATGTTTTTTTTAACTTATACGGCATGAATGGATTTTTAAAACATTGTTTCCAAGAAGCTTCCTTTACAAGTTTTCAAGTTTATTTTTAATCAACTTCTTTTATTTTAAAGTTGTATGACATGTTATGAAAGGAAAAATATTTTTGAAGAAGAAAGGATATTTTCCTCAAGAATGAAGTTCAAGTGTTTTATCAAAATTATTTTCCATCTAAGATAATAAAGGGTTCTGTTTTTATCCCTATTATTACATTGATTTGATCATGTTGTGATTGAATTATTTTTATGAATTCCATTATCTTATATGAATTGATTTATGATGTCATGATGTTTCAAGAATCCCATTTTTGTTACATGTGTTATGCGATGATGTATGTTTTATGATTATGTGGCACACATAAGAAAGGATTCATTATAAGATGGGTGGGACCTATATCTCCCTCCAATGCATTGGGTAAAGATTTTATATCTCATGAGATAGACATGGCTGGAACAGAAGGTTATTTCGGTTCAGTGATACAGGACTGAAACGAGGAGTGAACTCGGTTTAGAAAGGGACTTTGTCCACTAAGATAGTCTTGGCAATGAGTCATGACTAACAAGAAATGATTTTCCATGATTATGTGTGCATGCCACAAAGATTCATGTCTTATGTTATGATTATGGGGATCTCATTTTCACTTCTATGATTTATTCCATGATAAGATATTATGATCTCTTTTGCAGGTTTTGATTTTCAAAATGATATGATATGATTTTTATTTCCTTTATTTTCCCTTGCTGAGCATTTGAGCTCACCCTTTTATGTTTTCTTTTCCCCAGGTCAGGAAGATGGATATTAAGTAGAATATGCTAAAAGGGACCCTAGATATGATGAAATAAATGGGAGACACTGTAGAAGATTTATGAACCAGTTGTTTATGTTTCCCAGTTTCTAAAGACACTATACCTATACGGTCCTTTGTGGTTTTGTCATATGTTGTAATAAGTGTGCTTAAATTTTGAAATATTAACAATGTATATAAAGTATGGGTCGTTATAGTTGGTATCAGAGGAAAGGTGTAGTCAACCTTTGGAAACTAGGATGTGAAAGCCTTAGTAAGAACCCTAAGGATAAGTCTAAGCATAGAACACAATTTTAGAAATGGCCTTGAATAACCTAGGATAAGACCATAAGCATGAAAATTTTATTCTTGAATTATGTGGTTTCCTATTATAATTAGTGTTTCTCACACTATTCTTCTTGGTTTTAGTCAATGGCTGGAACCCGAAGGAACCGTGTTAATGCGGAATGCGATGGGCAATGCAATGATTGTCCCCCTGAGCAACCAAACGATATGGGAGCTGGAATGCAAAATCTTGTAGCCATGCTCACACAACTTTCTCAAGCTATGAATCATGCAGGATTTCCAAACGAGCAAAGGAGGGAGCAACATTCAGTTGAATCCTTCATGAGGCAGCGTCCACCTTCTATCAGCGGGTCTACTGATCCATTAGTTGCTGAACAATGGATTAGTACTACTGAAAAGATATTTTCAGTTCTTCAATGTTCTGAACATGATAAAGTCATCCTAGCAGTGTATCGTTTGGAAGGAGATGCTGATCAATGGTGGAATCTTGTTAAGAATACGAGGCAAAGGGATGAAATTGAGTCTATGGAATGGGACGAGTTCAAGAACTTATTTTTCAATAAGTACTTCCCTCGTATTCTCCGAACAAAGATGGAGAAAGAGTTTCTTGAACTGAAGCAAAGGGATGATGAATCTGTTGGTACCTATGAAGCAAATTTTACAAGACTGGCAAGGTACGCTTCTGGTATTATTATCCAACCTGAGTGTAAGATCGATCGATTCTTTAGTGGCTTAAAACCAAGTCTTCGAAGGGCGTTAGCCATAAGAGACTTCAATAGCTACGAGGAAATCGTTCGATGTGCTCTCAAAGTCGAGATGGAGATTGGAGTAACCCATCAGTCACATGGGTTTGATAAGAAGAGGAAGATGGAATTCAAAGAAAAATCTAAAGAGCACACAGAAAAGAAGATGATATTTTCCTTATGCTCAAAGTGTGGAAAGAAACATGGAGGGAGTTGTCTTAAAGGGACAAGTAAATGTTTTAAATGTGGAAAGGAAGGTCATCGGGCATTTGAATGCCGTGATAATGGGAAGAAGATGTCTAATGACGCAAACAAAGGAAGGGATACACAGAATGAACCTACAACACTTCAATGTTTCAAGTGCAAGGAGATGGGGCATTATGCCAATCAATGCCCAAATCCAAGGGTTGATGATGATGGTCGACGTCAACAAACTCTTAAAGCTAAAGACAAAGGAAAGTCACATGCAATTTCTATCAGCGATGTGGAGTACGATAACGATGTGGTGAAAGGTACACTTACCATCCACTCTAAAGTAGCAAATGTTTTATTTGATTCTGGATCCACCCACTCTTTTATTTCTGAAGACTTTTCTAAGGGTATCACCGTACTACCTCAACAATTAGATGTTGAGTTAGCTGTGACAACACCTAATGGCACATCAATCGCATCAAAAGTTTATAATTCTTCTCCGATCGAAGTTTGTGGGAAAGTGCTTCCTGCAAATCTTGCGATCCTTCCTTTAGTGGAATTTGATGTGATTCTTGGCATGGATTGGCTTTCTCTACATGGAGCTCATGTCAATTGCCAAAGAAGGGAAGTCATATTTCATACTCCAGATCAATCTACGATCGTATACCAATGCAAGGATGAACATAACCTTCCAGTGGAAATTTCTTCCATCTTATGGGTATTGATCCCACTAAATGAAGGTTATTTATCTCAAATGGTTGGTGAGAAACTCACGATTAAGAATATGCCCATTGTAAGGGAGTTTGATGATGTCTTTCCGGAGGAATTACCGGGTCTTCCACCAAATCGTGAAGTTGAGTTTTCAATAGAACTCGTACCGGGTGCTTTGCCTATTTCAAAGACACCTTATAGAATGGCCCCAATTGAGTTGCAGGAATTGAAGAAGCAACTCCAAGAGAATCTTGATAAGGGATTCATATGCCCTAGTGCGTCACCTTGGGGAGCACCTGTTCTATTTGTTAAGAAGAAAGATGGATCAATGAGACTCTGCATTGATTATCGAGAACTTAACAAGATCACTATCAAGAACAAATATCCTCTCCCACGCATTGATGACTTATTTGACCAACTATGCGGAGCTCAATACTTTTCCAAGATTGATCTTCATTCAGGGTATCATCAATTAAGGGTAAAAAGGGAGGATATACCAAAGACGGCTTTCCGTACAAGGTATGGACACTATGAATTTATAGTGATGCCATTTGGTCTTACTAATGCCCCTGCTATCTTCATGGATCTAATGAATAGAGTCTTTAGAGACTATCTTGATCAATTTGTGGTAGTCTTTATAGACGATATTCTTGTCTATTCAAAGAGCAAGGAAGAACATGAAGATCACTTGAGAATTATATTGAAGTCCCTGAGAAAGGAGAAGCTTTATGCCAAATTTACCAAGTGTGAATTTTGGCTTCAAAAAGTTGCATTTTTGGGTCACATAATCTCAAAAGAGGGGATATCTGTGGATCCAGCAAAAACAGAGGTTATCGAAAGATGGTCGAGACCAACAACAGTAACTGAGATCTGAAGTTTTCTTGGTTTGGCTGGATATTATCGACGTTTTGTAAAAGATTTTTCACGATTATCTAATCCACTGACCAAGTTGACTCGGAAAGGAGTTAAGTTTGTCTGGACAGAGGAATGTGAAGAGAATTTCAAGGAGTTGAAAAGAAGGTTATCCAGTGCACCTGTGCTCACACTGCCTTGTAGTGGAGAAAGGTTTGTGATCTACAGTGATGCATCCAAGAAGGGATTGGGGTGTGTTCTTATGCAAAATGATATGGTGATACCTTATGCCTCACGACAGTTGAAAATCCATGAACAAAATTACCCAACACATGATTTGGAGTTGGCTGCGGTAATCTTTGCATTAAAGATTTGGAGGCATTACCTTTATGGTGAAAGGTGTGATATTTATACTGATCATAAAAGTTTAAAGTATATTTTCACACAAAAGGAGTTGAATATGCGTCAAAGAAGATGGTTGGAGCTGATTAAGGATTATGACTGCTCAATCCATTACCACCCTGGGAAAGCAAACAAGGTGGCAGATGCATTAAGTCGACAAGACCATGCTAGTTTATCCATGATGAGGATCACAAAAGATCCAATATTTATGGATTTACAAAGGATGGATCATGGAATTATAATGGAAGGGGAAAAATCTTATCTTTCTCAAATGAATGTTCAACCATCTATACATGTGAAGATTAAAGAGGCACAGAAAGAAGATGTCGAGTTACAAAAGAAGGTGAGAAATGTTCCTGAATTCAACCTTGATTGTGATGGGATAATAAAGTTCTGGAATCGGGTTTGTGTTCCTCCCATCCCCGAATTAAAGAAAGAGCTGCTGGATGAGGCTCATAGTTCTTCATTCTCTATTCATCCTGGAAGCACGAAGATGTATAGGGACCTGAAAGAGTACTTCTGGTGGGATGGCATGAAAAGAGATGTTGCTGAATATGTCTCTCGATGCTTGGTTTGTCAACAAGTTAAAGCTGAGAGACAGAAGTCTAAGGGGATGTTACAACCATTACCCATACCCGAATGGAAATGGGAAAACATCACTATGGACTTTGTCACCGGACTTCCTAAAACATCCAAAGGCAATAATGCTATTTGGGTCATAGTTGATCGTCTTACAAAGTCTGCACACTTCATTCCTATTAGAGAGGATTTCTCCCTAGATCAGCTTGCCAGGATATATGTAAAGGAAGTGGTAAGATTGCATGGAGTACCACTTTCTATTATATCTGATCGAGATCCGAGATTTACCTCGAAGTTCTGGCGAAGTCTTCAGCATACTCTGGATACAGAGTTGAGTTTCAGCACTACTTATCATCCCCAGACAGATGGTCAGTCTGAGAGAACAATTCAAACCCTAGAAGATATGTTGAGAGCTTGCTCTATGGATTTCAAAGGAGGTTGGGATCAACACCTACCTTTGGTGGAATTTTCTTATAATAATAGTTTTCACTCCAGTATTCAAATGGCTCCTTATGAAGCTCTCTATGGAAAGAAATGCAGGAATCCAACTTGCTGGGATGAAGTTGGGGAAAGAAAGCTATTAGGACCTGATCTCGTTGATGAAATGGCAGAAAAGGTCAGATCTATTCAACAACACATAAGAGCAGCTCAGAGTCGACAGAAAAGCTATGCCGACAACCGAAGAAAAGACCTAGAGTTTGAAGTGGGTGATAAAGTGTTCTTACGAATATCTCCCTGGAAGAGGGTTATGATATTTGGAAAGAAGGGGAAGTTGAGCCCTAGATATATCGGTCCTATCGAAATATTGGATCGTGTTGGGAAGGTAGCTTACCGATTGGCGCTTCCACCGAATCTCTCTCAAGTTCACGATGTGTTCCATGTATCTCTCCTGAGAAAGTACATACCAGATCCTTCACATGTACTCAGCTCAGAAGTTGTACCGCTGGAGTAAGATCTTTCTTATGAAGAACAGCCGATAGAGATTCTGGATCGTAGCGAAAAAGTCCTACGAAACAAGACCACTCGCTTGGTGAAAGTTTTATGGAGAAACCACCAACTTGAAGAAGCTACATGGGAGCTTGAGGATATGATGAGGGAGAAGTATCCTCATCTGTTTGTTGCAAAGTGACGAATTTCGAGGGAGAAATTCTTTTTAAGGGGGGTAGAATGTAACACCCGAGACTTTTATGTTATATAAATCATCAAAGGAATCTTTTTCTATACAACACTTGCTTGGCTTGCTTTACACGCAATCGCGACCTTCCTCGATAGCTTGCGTCGTACGCAATACCGAGTTTCACTAAACAACATTATGCTATTAAAACTAGCCGTTATGAATAGTAATAACCACTTTTTGGAATTTTATAAATTTTATTTTTCAAAATGGACTTCATTTTTGGACTCAGAATATCGAAATTAGCCTAGGGTGAAATTTTGGTATTTTTCTGAAAACTTTCAATTTTTGATGAATAGTGAAACCACTAAGTGGTAGGTTAAAAACTGAATTTTGCATAAAACATAATTTTACCGCTTCTGTGATTGGAATTTCAAAAATCCGAGAGACACGGTTAATATCAAGGACTAAAATGTGGTTCAATGAGATGAAAATAATTTTTTGGTGAATAGTAACTTTTTACTTTTTTTTACCGCGGTTAATAGTAAATAGGGTAACTAAGGGTAAATATGATATTAATATTACCCTAACACATGTCCTAATTCTATTGGACAAGTGTAATTCGACCAAAAACAAACTTAGGAATAAAATATGACCATTTAGGCCCACTTGGATTAGATTAGGACATTTATTATTAATTTATTTAAAGAAAGGTTAAAATAGTTAAAATTAAAGTTTAATAAGTAAATCATTTTTAATATGGGGTTATACATAAGATAAATTCAATTGTAAATATTCATTAGAAAGCTAAAAAGATTTCCTACATGATGATATTTTATTTCTAATTTTTAGACATCAAATAATGTAATTTATTTATGACACAAAGATGATGCAGTAATTATCTTATTAATGAAATATTGACATAATTGATGTTATAAACACCAAAATAAATGTAATTTGAGACTTTTTATGAATTCAACTAATTTTATAGGTTACTATGATATATTAATGTTGATTTAATCAACTTGGTTTGAACATATAATTCTTTTATGACTTTCACAAAAATCATATATCAAATAGTGTCAAAATTGACACAAAATAGTTTTTAAATCAAATATTATATTATTAATTGTTATTTTATTCCTAAAAATCTAAGGTTCGGCCAAATGACTTAGATAAGGATATATATTTTAATAATAAACAATTTGGGGTTCGTTTGGCATGTTATAGTAAGTGTATTAACCATATAGTGAAAGAAAACAAAAAGACATGGTAAAAGTTAAATTATTTAACTTAGAGTTAAATCTAATTGATAAGGTTAAAATAATACCCTAAACTTGTCTAAATCCTATTGGTTGATAGGATTTCGACCCTTACCCACTTTATCTTCGAAATAAGACCCTTTGGAACCATTATAAACCGATTTTGACTTTAATATAAAATAATATTTTGAGATATTCCTAAGGTGCCCCTCTCCTCCCTTATAAAAGGGCACCTCCTCCCCCTCCTCCTCACACCAAATTGAGCACTCAAGCTCGGCCAACCCCTGCCATTTTCTCCTCTCCACTTCCCTAGAATAATCCTAGAGGTCCTGGTATTCTCCAAAGACCAATCTTAGTTCCTTAAGTGGAGGATTCAAAGAGGCGTTCCAAAGAAGAGGTAATATCCATTACCGATCTTTTCAATTTCTTTCTTCTTCAACTTCTTCTTCTTTAGTTGTTTCATGATAAAGTAATAACATCAGTATTACTTACATACTGATATGTTATTATAAATATGAAACAACCCTATTTCACCTTCTATCCATCCTACGGAAAAATGAAATCACCACGCGTGCGTACGTACGGAATACCGTCTCCACGCCGTGGTGTAATCTATTTTCCACCATCACCTTACAAGGATGGTTATAATGGTGTAATGAGTAACTAAATATGATTATTATGAAGTAATATTGATACTGAAATAATATATATATACTCCAATACAATTCCACGATCATAGGAATGATATCATCACTCGTGCGTACGTACGGAATACCGTCTCCACGATGTGATGCGACTCGTTCTACATGATCTTCATTTCATAATGATTATATAAATGAATTGAATGAATTAATATGGTATATAATACACTAATACCATTCTGTAAATGAATTATCTATAACCTAAAGATAAGAATAAGAATTTATTCGACAAAACACGCATAAGAACAAAAAGTTATAAAGACCCGAGTAACAAGTAACAATGAAATATTACTAACAAGAAGCTAATAATATGACCATATATGATATCATATAAATATGTATGATTCTGGAATAAGTCAATAACATTATTTAAACCATTATACAGGAGCTTCGGACACGTACAAAGCAAATTGGACCTAAGGTAAGGGAAATATCACAATCTCATTTTTATCCGAGATTGTTTATTCGTAAGTATTTACTGGGGTGTATTTTATCATCCACATCCATGTTCCCTCAATATGAAATATTGTTTCCATCCACTTGCAATAGTTTAAATCCAATTTTACCCTTAGGTGAGTTTTTAGTAAACAATATGAAAGGAATCTTTTGTCGTTTTTCCGTACGAGGTACTTTTTGACTTTTCCAACAAAAGTACGAAGAATGTTTTTTTTAACTTATACGGCATGAATGGATTTTTAAAACATTGTTTCCAAGAAGCTTCCATTACAAGTTTTCAAGTTTATTTTTAATCAACTTCTTTTATTTTAAAGTTGTATGACATCTTATGAAAGGAAAAATATTTTTGAAGAAGAAAGGATATTTTCCTCAAGAATGAAGTTCAAGTGTTTTATCAAAATTATTTTCCATCTAAGATAATAAAGGGTTCTGTTTTTATCCCTATTATTACATTGATTTGATCATGTTGTGATTGAATTATTTTTATGAATTCCATTATCTTATATGAATTGATTTATGATGTCATGATGTTTCAAGAATCCCATTTTTGTTACATGTGTTATGCGATGATGTATGTTTTATGATTATGTGGCACACATAAGAAAGGATTCATTATAAGATGGGTGGGACCTATATCTCCCTCCAATGCATTGGGTAAAGATTTTATATCTCATGAGATAGACATGGATGGAACGGAAGGTTATTTCGGTTCAGTGATACAGGACTGAAACGAGGAGTGAACTCGGTTTAGAAAGGGACTTTGTCCACTAAGATAGTCTTGGCAATGAGTCATGACTAACAAGAAATGATTTTCAATGATTATGTGTGCATGCCACAAAGTTTCAAGTCTTATGTTATGATTATGGGGATCTAATTTTCACTTCTATGATTTATTCCATGATAAGATATTATGATCTCTTTTGCAGGTTTTGATTTTCAAAAAGATATGATATGATTTTTATTTCCTTTATTTGCCCTTGCTGAGCATTTGAGCTCACCCTTTTATGTTTTCTTTTCCCCAGGTCAGGAAGATGGATATTAAGTAGAATATGCTAAAAGGGACCCTAGATATGATGAAATAAATGGGAGACACTGTAGAAGATTTATGAACCAGTTGTTTATGTTTCCCAGTTTCTAAAGACACTATACCTATACGGTCCTTTGTGGTTTTGTCATATGTTGTAATAAGTGTGCTTAAATTTTGAAATATTAACAATGTATGTAAAGTATGGGTCGTTATAGTTGGTATCAGAGGAAAGGTGTAGTCAACCTTTGGAAACTAGGATGTGAAAGCCTTAGTAAGAACCCTAAGGATAAGTCTAAGCATAGAACAAAATTTTAGAAATGGCCTTGAATAACCTAGGATAAGACCATAAGCATGAAAATTTTATTCTTGAATTATGTGGTTTCCTATTATAATTAGTGTTGCTCACACTATTCTTCTTGGTTTTAGTCAATGGCTGGAACCCGAAGGAACCGTGTTAATGCGGAATGCGATGGGCAATGCAATGACTGTCCCCCTGAGCAACCAAATGATATGGGAGCTGGAATGCAAAATCTTGTAGCCATGCTCACAAAACTTTCTCAAGCTATGAATCATGCAGGATTTCCAAACGAGCAAAGGAGGGAGCAACATTCTGTTGAATCCTTCATGAGGCAGCGTCCACCTTCTTTCAGCGGGTCTACTGATCCATTAGTTGCTGAACAATGGATTAGTACTACTGAAAAGATATTTTCAGTTCTTCAATGTTCTGAACATGATAAAGTCATCCTAGCAGTGTATCGTTTGGAAGGAGATGCTGATCAATGGTGGAATCTTGTTAAGAATACGAGGCAAAGGGATGAAATTGAGTCTATGGAATGGGACGAGTTCAAGAACTTATTTTTCAATAAGTACTTCCCTCGTATTCTCCGAACAAAGATGGAGAAAGAGTTTCTTGAATTGAAGCAAAGGGATGATGAATCTGTTGGTACCTATGAAGCAAATTTTACAAGACTGGCAAGGTACGCTTCTGGTATTATTATCCAACCTGAGAGTAAGATCGATCGATTCTTTAGTGGCTTAAAACCAAGTCTTCAAAGGGCGTTAGCCATAAGAGACTTCAATAGCTACGAGGAAATCGTTCGATGTGATCTCAAAGTCGAGATGGAGATTGGAGTAACCCATCAGTCACATGGGTTTGATAAGAAGAGGAATATGGAATTCAAAGAAAAATCTAAAGAGCACACAGAAAAGAAGATGAGATTTTCCTTATGCTCAAAGTGTGGAAAGAAACATGGAGGGAGTTGTCTTAAAGGGACAAGTAAATGTTTTAAATGTGGAAAGGAAGGTCATCGGGCATTTGAATGCCGTGATAATGGGAAGAAGATGTCTAATGACGCAAACAAAGGAAGGGATACACAGAATGAACCTACAACACTTCAATGTTTCAAGTGCAAGGAGATGGGGCATTATGCCAATCAATGCCCAAATCCAAGGGTTGATGATGATGGTCGACGTCAACAAACTCTTAAAGCTAAAGACAAAGGAAAGTCACATGCAATTTCTATCAGCGATGTGGAGTACGATAACGATGTGGTGAAAGGTACACTTACCATCCACTCTAAAGTAGGAAATGTTTTATTTGATTCTGGATCCACCCACTCTTTTATTTCTGAAGACTTTTCTAAGGGTATCACCGTACTACCTCAACAATTAGATGTTGAGTTAGCTGTGACAACACCTAATGGCACATCAATCACATCAAAAGTTTATAATTCTTCTCCGATCGAAGTTTGTGGGAAAGTGCTTCCTGCAAATCTTGTGATCCTTCCTTTAGTGGAATTTGATGTGATTCTTGGCATGGATTGGCTTTCTCTACATGGAGCTCATATCAATTGCCAAAGAAGGGAAGTCACATTTCATACTCCAGATCAATCTACGATCGTATACCAATGCAAGGATGAACATAACCTTCCAGTGGAAATTTCTTCCATCTTATGGGTATTGATCCCACTAAATGAAGGTTATTTATCTCAAATGGTTGGTGAGAAACTCACGATTAAGAATATGCCCATTGTAAGGGAGTTTGATGATGTCTTTCCGGAGGAATTACCGGGTCTTCCACCAAATCGTGAAGTTGAGTTTTCAATAGAACTCGTACCGGGTGCTTTGCCTATTTCAAAGACACCTTATAGAATGGCCCCAATTGAGTTGCAGGAATTGAAGAAGCAACTCCAAGAGAATCTTGATAAGGGATTCATACGCCCTAGTGTGTCACCTTGGGGAGCACCTGTTCTATTTGTTAAGAAGAAAGATGGATCAATGAGACTCTGCATTGATTATCGAGAACTTAACAAGATCACTATCAAGAACAAATATCCTCTCCCACGCATTGATGACTTATTTGACCAACTACGCGGAGCTCAATACTTTTCCAAGATTGATCTTCGTTCAGGGTATCATCAATTAAGGGTAAAAAGGGAGGATATACCAAAGACGGCTTTCTGTACAAGGTATGGACAATATGAATTTATAGTGATGCCATTTGGTCTTACTAATGCCCCTGCTATCTTCATGGATCTAATGAATAGAGTCTTTAGAGACTATCTTGATCAATTTGTGGTAGTCTTTATAGACGATATTCTTGTCTATTCAAAGAGCAAGGAAGAACATGAAGATCACTTGAGAATTATATTGAAGACCCTGAGAAAGGAGAAGCTTTATGCCAAATTTACCAAGTGTGAATTTTGGCTTCAAAAAGTTGCATTTTTGGGTCACATAATCTCAAAAGAGGGGATATCTGTGGATCCAGCAAAAACAGAGGTTATCGAAAGATGGTCGAGACCAACAACAGTAACTGAGATCCGAAGTTTTCTTGGTTTGGCTGGATATTATCGACGTTTTGTAAAAGATTTTTCACGATTATCTAATCCACTGACCAAGTTGACTCGGAAAGGAGTTAAGTTTGTCTGGACAGAGGAATGTGAAGAGAATTTCAAGGAGTTGAAAAGAAGGTTATCCAGTGCACCTGTGCTCACACTGCCTTGTAGTGGAGAAAGGTTTGTGATCTACAGTGATGCATCCAAGAAGGGATTGGGGTGTGTTCTTATGCAAAATGATATGGTGATAGCTTATGCCTCACGACAGTTGAAAATCCATGAACAAAATTACCCAACACATGATTTGGAGTTGGCTGTGGTAATCTTTGCATTAAAGATTTGGAGGCATTACCTTTATGGTGAAAGGTGTGATATTTATACTGATCATAAAAGTTTAAAGTATATTTTCACACAAAAGGAGTTGAATATGCGTCAAAGAAGATGGTTGGAGCTGATTAAGGATTATGACTGCTCAATCCATTACCACCTTGGGAAAGCAAACAAGGTGGCAGATGCATTAAGTCGACAAGACCATGCTAGTTTATCCATGATGAGGATCACAAAAGATCCAATATTTATGGATTTACAAAGGATGGATCTTGGAATTATAATGGAAGGGGAAAAATATTATCTTTCTCAAATGAATGTTCAACCATCTATACATGTGAAGATTAAAGAGGCACAGAAAGAAGATGTCAAGTTACAAAAGAAGGTGAGAAATGTTCCTGAATTCAACCTTGATTGTGATGGGATAATAAAGTTCAGGAATCGGGTTTGTGTTCCTACCATCCCCGAATTAAAGAAAGAGCTGCTGGATGAGGCTCATAGTTATTCATTCTCTATTCATCCTGGAAGCACGAAGATGTATAGGGACCTGAAAGAGTACTTCTGGTGGGATGGCATGAAAAGAGATGTTGCTGAATATGTCTCTCGATGCTTGGTTTGTCAACAAGTTAAAGCTGAGAGACAGAAGTCTAAGGGGATGTTACAACCATTACCCATACACGAATGGAAATGGGAAAACATCACTATGGACTTTGTCACCGGACTTCCTAAAACATACAAAGGCAATAATGCTATTTGGGTCATAGTTGATCGTCTTACAAAGTCTGCACACTTCATTCCTATTAGAGAGGATTTCTCTCTAGATCAGCTTGCCAGGATATATGTAAAGGAAGTGGTAAGATTGCATGGAGTACCACTTTCTATTATATCTGATCGAGATCCGAGATTTACCTCGAAGTTCTGGCGAAGTCTTCAGCATACTCTGGATACAGAGTTGAGTTTCAGCACTGCTTATCATCCCCAGACAGACGGTCAGTCTGAGAGAACAATTCAAACCCTAGAAGATATGTTGAGATCTTGCTCTATGGATTTCAAAGGAGGTTGGGATCAACACCTACCTTTGGTGTAATTTTCTTATAATAATAGCTTTCACTCCAGTATTCAAATGGCTCCTTATGAAGCTCTCTATGGAAAGAAATGCAGGACTCCAACTTGCTGGGATGAAGTTGGGGAAAGAAAGCTATTAGGACCTGATCTCATTGATGAAATGGCAGAAAAGGTCAGATCTATTCAACAACACATAAGAGCAGCTCAGAGTCGACAGAAAAGCTATGCCGACAACCGAAGAAAAGACCTAGAGTTTGAAGTGGGTGATAAAGTGTTCTTACGAATATCTCCCTGGAAGAGGGTTATGAGATTTGGAAAGAAGGGGAAGTTGAGCCCTAGATATATCGGTCCTTTCGAAATATTGGATCGTGTTGGGAAGGTAGCTTACCGATTGGCGCTTCCACCGAATCTCTCTCAAGTTCACGATGTGTTCCATGTATCTCTCCTGAGAAAGTACATACCAGATCCTTCACATGTACTCAGCTCAGAAGTTGTACCGCTGGAGCAAGATCTTTCTTATGAAGAACAGCCGATAGAGATTCTGGATCGTAGCGAAAAAGTCCTACGAAACAAGACCACTCGCTTGGTGAAAGTTTTATGGAGAAACCACCAACTTGAAGAAGCTACATGGGAGCTTGAGGATATGATGAGGGAGAAGTATCCTCATCTGTTTGTTGCAAAGTGACGAATTTCGAGGGAGAAATTCTTTTTAAGGGGGGTAGAATGTAACACCCGAGACTTTTATGTTATATAAATCATCAAAGGAATCTTTTTCTATACAACACTTGCTTGGCTTTCTTTACACGCAATCGCGACCTTCCTCGATAGCTTGCGTCGTACGCAATACCGAGTTTCACTAAACAACATTATGCTATTAAAACTAGCCGTTATGAATAGTAATAACCACTTTTTGGAATTTTATAAATTTTATTTTTCAAAATGGACTTCATTTTTGGACTCAGAATATCGAAATTAGCCTAGGGTGAAATTTTGGTATTTTTCTGAAAACTTTCAATTTTTGATGAATAGTGAAACCACTAAGTGGTAGGTTAAAAACTGAATTTTGCATAAAACTTAATTTTACCGCTTCTGTGATTGGAATTTCGAAAATCCGAGAGACACCGTTAATATCAAGGACTAAAATGTGGTTCAATGAGATGAAAATAATTTTTTGGTGAATAGTAACTTTTTACTTTTTTTACCGCGGTTAATAGTAAATAGGGTAACTAAGGGTAAATATGATATTAATATTACCCTAACACATGTCCTAATTCTATTGGACAAGTGTAATTCGACCAAAAACAAACTTAGGAATAAAATATGACCATTTAGGCCCACTTGGATTAGATTAGGACATTTATTATTAATTTATTTAAAGAAGGGTTAAAATAGTTAAAATCAAAGTTTAATAAATAAATCATTTTTAATATGGGGTTATACATAAGATAAATTCAATTGTAAATATTCATTAGAAAGCTAAAAAGATTTACTACATGATGATATTTTATTTGTAATTTTTAGACATCAAATAATGTAATTTATTTATGACTCAAAGATGATACAGTAATTATCTTATTAATGAAATATTGACATAATTGATGTTATAAACACCAAAATAAATGTAATTTGAGACTTTTTATGAATTCAACTAATTTTATAGGTTACTATGATATATTAATGTTGATTTAATCAACTTGGTTCGAACATATAATTCTTTTATGACTTTCACAAAAATCATATATCAAATAGTGTCAAAATTGACACAAAATAGTTTTTAAATCAAATATTATATTATTAATTGTTATTTTATTCCTAAAAATCTAAGGTTCGGCAAAATGACTTAGATAAGGATATATATTTTAATAATAAACAATTTGGGGTTCGTTTGTCATGTTATAGTAAGTGTATTAACCATATAGTGAAAGAAAACAAAAAGACATGGTAAAAGTTAAATTATTTAACTTAGAGTTAAATCTAATTGATAAGGTTAAAATAATACCCTAAACTTGTCTAAATCCTATTGGTTGATAGGATTTCGACCCTTCCCCACTTTATCTTCGAAATAAGACCCTTTGGAACCATTATAAACCGATTTTGACATTAATATAAAATAATATTTTGAGATATTCCTAAGGTGCCCCTCTCCTCCCTTATAAAAGGGCACCTCCTCCCCCTCCTCCTCACACCAAATTGAGCACTCAAGCTCGTCCAACCCCTGCAATTTTCTCCTCTCCACTTCCCTAGAATAATCCTAGAGGTCCTGGTCTTCTCCAAAGACCAATCTTAGTTCCTTAAGTGGAGGATTCAAAGAGGCGTTCCAAAGAAGAGGTAATATCCATTACCGATCTTTTCAATTTCTTTCTTCTTCAACTTCTTCTTCTTTAGTTGTTTCATGATAAAGTAATAACATCAGTATTACTTACATACTGATATGTTATTATAAATATGAAACAGCCCTATTTCACCTTCTATCCATCCTACGGAAAAATGAAATCACCACGCGTGCGTACGTACGGAATACCGTCTCCACGCCATGGTGTAATCTATTTTCCACCATCACCTTACAAGGATGTTTATAATGGTGTAATGAGTAACTAAATATGATTATTATGAAGTAATATTGATACTGAAATAATATATATATACTCCAATACAATTCCACGATCATAGGAATGATATCATCACTCGTGCGTACGTACGGAATACCGTCTCCACGATGTGATGCGACTCGTTCTACATGATCTTCATTTCATAATGATTATATAAATGAATTGAATGAATGAATATGGTATATAATACACTAATACCATTCTGGAAATGAATTATCTATAACCTAAAGATAAGAATAAGAATTTATTCGACAAAACACGCATAAGAACAAAAAGTTATAAAGACCCGAGTAACAAGTAACAATGAAATATTACTAACAAGAAGCTAATAATATGACCATATATGATATCATATAAATATGTATGATTCTGGAATAAGTCAATAACATCATTTAAACCATTATACAGGAGCTTCGGACACGTACAAAGCAAATTGGACCTAAGGTAAGGGAAATATCACAATCTCATTTTTATCCGAGATTGTTTATTCGTAAGTATTTACTGGGGTGTATTTTATCATCCACATCCATGTTCCCTCAATATTAAATATTGTTTCCATCCACTTGCAATAGTTTAAATCCAATTTTACCCTTAGGTGAGTTTTTAGTAAAGAATATGAAAGGAATCTTTTGTCGTTTTTCCGTACGAGGTACTTTTTGACTTTTCCGACAAAAGTACGAAGAATGTTTTTTTTTAACTTATACGGCATGAATGGATTTTTAAAACATTGTTTCCAAGAAGCTTCCTTTACAAGTTTTCAAGTTTATTTTTAATCAACTTCTTTTATTTTAAAGTTGTATGACATGTTATGAAAGGAAAAATATTTTTGAAGAAGAAAGGATATTTTCCTCAAGAATGAAGTTCAAGTGTTTTATCAAAATTATTTTCCATCTAAGATAATAAAGGGTTCTGTTTTTATCCCTATTATTACATTGATTTGATCATGTTGTGATTGAATTATTTTTATGAATTCCATTATCTTATATGAATTGATTTATGATGTCATGATGTTTCAAGAATCCCATTTTTGTTACATGTGTTATGCGATGATGTATGTTTTATGATTATGTGGCACACATAAGAAAGGATTCATTATAAGATGGGTGGGACCTATATCTCCCTCCAATGCATTGGGTAAAGATTTTATATCTCATGAGATAGACATGGCTGGAACGGAAGGTTATTTCGGTTCAGTGATACAGGACTGAAACGAGGAGTGAACTCGGTTCAGAAAGGGACTTTGTCCACTAAGATAGTCTTGGCAATGAGTCATGACTAACAAGAAATGATTTTCCATGATTATGTGTGCATGCCACAAAGTTTCAAGTCTTATGTTATGATTATGGGGATCTCATTTTCACTTCTATGATTTATTCCATGATAAGATATTATGATCTCTTTTGCAGGTTTTGATTTTCAAAAAGATATGATATGATTTTTATTTCCTTTATTTGCCCTTGCTGAGCATTTGAGCTCACCCTTTTATGTTTTCTTTTCCCCAGGTCAGGAAGATGGATATTAAGTAGAATATGCTAAAAGGGACCCTAGATATGATGAAATAAATGGGAGACACTGTAGAAGATTTATGAACCAGTTGTTTATGTTTCCCAGTTTCTAAAGACACTATACCTATACGGTCCTTTGTGGTTTTGTCATATGTTGTAATAAGTGTGCTTAAATTTTGAAATATTAACAATGTATGTAAAGTATGGGTCGTTATATCTTTAGGGTAAAGGGATTCTTGGGTGTGGATGGATCAAAAAGGCTACTTCTGGGGATTACCTTTAAGAATAAAGTAGTATCTTGTTTAGGGTCATATGGATTAAGATAATTTTTTTGAGTTTCTATAGAAACTAGGATGTGTACTTCCTATAAAACCATTTCACATCATAATTATGTAGTTTAAATTGTGAATATATCACTAGGAATAAGTAGTGAAATAATTTATATCATAAGAATTTTGTAATCTATAAAATACTTTTAACAATATAAATTCCATTTATGCAATCATATAATTTTTTGCACCATAAAATATTTGATCAGTGAACATTTAACTCAAGGTGATGTTTTCTTCATCGTATATGAGTTATGGTATATTTACACTGTGAAAGAGGTGTTTATTACATAAATACTTCATCCCAACATGTTTCAATCATGATTCACATTTGATGATTCTCATTCATTACACAATTCCTCCATCCTTGAAAACTAATAAATACTGTAACAAACCAAAATTCATTAATGGAAATCCATCTTGATTTAATTAAATGTCTCTTTATATATAATTTTTATATAAAATGTCAACTTCTTGGGTTTTATGTTTCTGTATTTTAAAATATTGTTAAGAATTGAGACCTTTGATAATATTGTTGTTGAATATTGATCACATGATTAGTATAAATATAGGGCTTTAACAAATCCAATTTACTCAGAAAAAGGAAGCAATGACCTCATCTAGTAGACGTGCCCCATATGAAGCCCATTTGTTAGATCTCTGAAAGGTGGTTATGTCTTTGGGATTCTCTCTTGACCAAGCCCAAGTCGAGCTTGAATATTTTAAGCTTGAGTGGGACCACCTACGAGAGAAGTGGAAGTTGATAGAGATTATCACCCGAGCAATGTTATCTGAGCCACCCCAAGAGTTTGTCCCCATCGCACATCTTAATCTTAGGTATTATGCGGGTGTTATAAGGGTTTATGTAACAAGACCTTAGCACTATGGTTATGTACATTAATTTTTTTTATAATATTGAATATAATATCATTTTAGAATTGTTACATTGTAAATAGTTTTTAAAGCAAAAATAGTATTTTTTGTTAATTTTCATCTAAGAAATATATTTTGATGATTTAATGGATTTATTAATTAAATAAAATTTTACTATTATTATCAAATTAATTTTTATTAAATATAAATTATTGTATAATTTTATGAATACAATTTTAATTTTTATTAAGGTTTAAAAGCTATTTTTGTCAAAACCCATGAGTTTTTGATAAATGTCAGTTTTTATTTTAAAAGTAAAAAATCAAATATTTAGAAAATTATTTAGATAAAATGAATATTATTTTTGGAATCATGATATCGAAATTATCGAACGAGGAATTTTTCCTAATTTTCCGAGACAGTTGAATTTTTGGGTAAAAAAATAAATATCGTTTAAATATATAATGAGTTTTATGACATAATAATGACCCAATAGTGATGTAATAAAATAATATAAATGATATGTTCAGTCAATATATGTTTTATCATTAATATAATGTGATTTTCGGTTTGTTTGATTTATTTTACAAAACATTAATGGACCCTCCAAGAGTTATAACAAATTTTCACTTTTTAAATGAATTTCCTTGAAAGTGTGACTCACCTCCACATAAGAAACACTATTATTTTGAAAATTTCGGCCATTTTCCTTATAAAATACAGTTTTCCACTACTATTTAGCAAAAACCATGGGCCAAAACAATGGGCTGGTTTGTGGTTTTGATTAGTTTAATGTGAGGTGTCCCAAACCTAAATAATAAAGAATTTCCTATCATTTCCTATATAAACCCACACAAGATCCCACTTCCCTTTCACTCAATGACTTTATATTTCGACCGACCCCTACCCTCCTCTCTCTATAATCCTCCCAAGATTCCCTAAACTCCCAATAAGCCTCTCTCAATCATCTCCCAAGCTTTTGGGATCACACTACAAAGTAAGAGATTTCTTCCTTTCTTATTTTTGTCCATTTTTTATTTAAGTTGTTATGCCCTTTTGTATTCAATTAAAAATGTTGTGGTATAATTTATCACCTCCCCCATACTGACATATTTATTTTCTAGTGATTATAAACCCATTTCTCTCTCATTAATTGCCTCCCATGTACACCTGTTACCATGACGAAATTTCGTAAGGAATTTATCTCTCCTTATTTACATTCAAGTAATTATTTTGTATTACGTATCTAAATTACATTAATATTGTAGTTACATGTATCTATATCACCCCCATACTGTCCATTTAATTTATATATTATGAGACACCCTTTTCTCTCTCATAAAACATTTTCATGAATCTTTATGTCACACTGTTATGCTACCGAAATTGCACCACATTTTTCCAAGCAAGGATCATTGTGTAGTGAATACCATACCCATGGAATTATCAAGGGTATTCACCTTTATACACATATACATATTGAATGATAATTTAATTTTATTATTCCACATTACATAATAATGGAATAACTTATGATTTTGATTGATTCCATGATCCATGTGTCACACTTATGCGTGAAATGAAATGTTTAAGAAGGTTGTGCCCTAATAGCACTCCAATGCATTGGGTAAAGTATAGTATCATGATACTTCATGTGAAATGGGTGTTGACTCATGCAAATTCAAGTGAAACGAGGTTTTACTCATGCTTCATGTGCAATGAGAGTTTACTCATGCTCCAAGTGCAATGATCCTTACCTCATGCTAATTTCATGTTAAGTGTTGTTACCACATTTACATGTTAAGATTATCATGCTTTATCATGCCTTTTTTTCATGTTTCTCATGTGATCCATTGATATGCCTATTGTCTAACATGTATTTTATTCCTCATGTAATTATATTTTTATTCCCTTACTGGGTTTTATATATCACCTTTTTCTTATGCATGACCTTAGGTTATCCCATGCAATGCTAAGTATGAGGGAATGTAGTGGTCGTGTAAAATAATTTTTCAATAAAGATGTTGTATTTCATTTTTTAAGTTGTTATGTAATGATCTTAATCCCTAAATACACAATACCTCTCAATATTATATGTTGTATCAAGTGGTTTTTTATGTCATAAATTATGATTAATTGTGTAATAAAAAGAAGGATTTGAAGTATGTATTCCACATTCGTTTGTCGTGGAATAAATGATTATGTTGAATGATTCAATATTTTATGATCCATGTGGCACACTTATGCATGAAGTGAAATGTTTAAGAAGGGTGTTCCCTCATATCTCTCCAATGAATTGGTTAAAGTATAGTATCATGATACATCATGTTCAATGGGTGTTTTCTCATGGTAATTCAAGTGCAACGAGGGTTAAATTGTGATTCATGTGTAATGAGGGTTTACTCATGCTCCATGTGAAATGAGCCTTGGATCATGATAATTCTTTGTTAAATATTGTTACCACATTTCCATGTTATGATTATCATGATTTACCATGCCTTTATGTTTATGCTTCTCTTGTGATCTATTGATATGCATATTGTTTAAAATATATTGTATTCCTCATGTTATTCCATGATTATTCCTTTACTAGGCTTTATATATCACCCTTTTCTTATGCATGTCCTCATGTTATCCCATGAAATGCTAAGTACGAGGGAATTTAGTGGTCATGTAAAGGAAGTTTTAAATAAAGATGTTGTATTTCATGTTTTAAGTTGTTATGTAATGATCCTAATCCCCAAATACATTATACCTATGGATCTTCTATGTTGTATCAAGTGGAGTTTGTGTAATAAATTATGTTTAATTGTGTAATAAAAAATTAGGGTTGTCATAGTTGGTATTAGAGGATAGGTTTAGTTATTTTTGGGATTAGGATTAGAAAACCCTAGTAAAGACTTAGAGAAAATAATAAGTATAATAAAAACATCCCAAAGAATTGGTGAGTATTGAGTTAGTGGTTTATCAAAAAAATACATCCTTGTATGGATACAAGCAGGTAGAGGTGGATTTGGAACATATGTATCCTAGGGGTAAAACCCAAAAACACAGCTTTGAGCTACACTCAAATGGGAACTGGTGCACGACAATGGGCCTTGTTTCACTCTTGGTTATGAAACTCTCAGGGGATATTCTTTGGTAAATTTACAAGCTTAGTATGAACCATTATTAAGGGACAACAAAAGTCCATAAGAATATAAGTTAAGAAATAGATCGAGGATAGACTAGATTTAAACCTATGGAGTCACAAGTTAGGATATAATTATCATTTAAAAGTTTATCCTTTTATATTCAAAGTTAACTTTTTATTCTAAATATCTAAGTATTCAAACCCCCTAATTGTATTCCCTTTTTCGTAGTTAAAATGTGGAAAGAAGAAGATCACGAACAACTCTTATCTCTCTTCCTGAAGAACTACTTTGAAAGATCATCCTGAAGTCATGATTTAATTAATTTAAAACATTTTAAAATATCCAAGTTACCTGCCAAAAACATTATGAGGCATCCAATACCTCTACCATTTCATGATTATTTCAAGGATCAAGTACAGTCTATTGGGGAATTTTGCGCTCTCAACTTTCTTACCATGCTATGTGTGGGACGTATAATCAGGGTCTTTTCAAATTATTCTCCTTATTTTAAAATTATGAAGCAATAAAATATTTTCTAAATATTGCAAAAGAGAGATACCTCTGAGCAGCCTATATGTATCAAATTATAGATTTTTTTCTTTGGTGAAATACAAAACTTATTTACCAAAACCCTATTTTGAAATATTTGAAGATGAATCAGAAATACTTTTTTATAAAAAGAAAATTCATGAAAATATTTCAAAATTATATATCAGAAATACCTTTTTAATGACTTATCAATGCTTCCATCGATATAAACCAATATGCCTTAGTCATTTCTGGGAAAAGGAATTAAATGATTTTGAAAATATCCTGAGGTACCATTTTGACACATGGACCCTTTCTACGTGAAAGAAATGATAATAGGAAAGAATGAAGACATTGTTGAGGCAATGAAAGAAAATTTCCCACACTTGTTTATGGGTTAGAATGTAAAAAAAATTAGGAATAAATTTCTTAAGGGGGGAATATTGTAACAACCAAAAAATTCATTAATGGAAATCCCTCTTGATCAAATTAAATGTCTCTTTATGTAAAATGTTCATATAAAATTTCAACTTCTTGGGTTTTATGTTTTTGGAATTTAAAATAATGTTAAGAATTGTGACCATTTCTAATATATCTGTTGAATAGTGATCACATGATTAGTATAAATATAGGGATTTAACAAATACAATTTACTCAGACAAAGGAATTGATGGCCTCATCTAGTAGACGTGCCCCAAACGAAGCCCATTTGTCTAAGCTTTGAAATGAGGTTACATATTTGGGATTTTCTCTTGACCAAGCCCATGCCGAGCTTGAATATGTTATGCTCGAGTGGGACCGCCTATGATAGAAGTGAAAGTTGATAGAGATTACCACTTGAGAAATGTTATCCAAACAACCGCAAGAGTCTGTCACCATCGCACACCTTAAACTTTGGTCTTATGTGGGTGTTATAAGGGTTTATGTAACAATACCATAACACTATGGTTATGTACATTATTTTGGTATATAATAATAAATATACTTTTATTTTATTATTGTTACCTTGTAAATAGTTTTTAAAGAACAAATAGTATTTTTAGTTAATTTTCATCTAAGAAATCTATTTTGATTAATTAATGTATTTTTGAATTAAATAATATTTATTTATTATTATTATCAAATTATGTTTTATTAAATATAAATTATCATATAATTATATGAATTCAATTGTAATTTTTATTAAGGTTTGAAAGCTATTTTTTTCAAAACCTATGAATTTTCGATAAATGTCTGTTTTTATTTTAAGAGTAAAAAATTCACATATTTAGAAAATTATTTAGATAAAATTAATATTATTTTTTGATTGAGGATGTCGAAATTATCCAATGGTGAATTTTTCATAATTTTCTGAGACATTCGAATTTTTTGGTAAAAAAATAAATATCGTTTAAATATATAATGTGTTTTATGACATCATAATGATCCAATAGTGATGTAATAAAATAATATAAATGATATTTTCGGCCAATATATGTTTTATCATTAATATAATGTGATTATTGGTTTTTTTATTTATTTTACAAAACTTTAGTGGACCCTCCCAGAGTTATTAAAACATTTTCACTTTTTAAATGAATTTCCATGAAAGTGTGACTCACCTCCAAATAAAAAACAATATTTTTTTAAGAGGTTCAGCCATTGGAATTATAATATATTTTTCTGCACTTCCCTTTGGAAAAAACCATGGTCAAAAACCATGGTCTGGTTTGTGGTTTTGATTAGTTTAATGTGAGGTTTCCCAAACCTAAATAATAAAGAATTTCCTCTCATTTCCTATATAAACCCACCCAAGCTCCCACTTAATCTTCACTCAAATCCATTGGAGTACTACCAACCCCTACCCTCATCTCCCTATAATAATCCCAAGGATCTAAAATCTCTCAATAAGCCTCTCTCAAGCCTCTCCCAAGCTTTTGGGATCACACTACCAAGTAAGGTGTTTCTTCCATTCTCATTTTGTCCAATTTTCTTTAAGTTGTTATGCCCTTTTGTTTTCAATTACAAATGTTGGGGTATTATTTAGAAAATCCCCCATACTTCCCTATTTATGTTTTAGTGATGAGATACACCTTTCTATCTCATTAAATTCCTCTCATGTACACCTATTACCATGCAGAAATTCCATAAGGAATTTCCCTCTCCTCATTTACATTCAAGTAATTGTTTTGTATTACGTGACTAAATTCCGTTAAAATTGTTGGCACATTTATCTATATGACCCCATTACTGCCCATTTAATTTATATATTATGAGACACCCTTTTATCTATCATAAACCATTTTCATGAATCCTTATGTCACACCGTTATGCTACCGAAAATGCACAACATTTTTCCGAGCCAAGATCATTGTGTAGTGAATACCATACCCATGTATTTATCAAGTTATTCACCTTTATAAACATATACATATTTAATGGTACTTTCATTTATTTATTCCACATTACTTAATAGTGTAATAACTTATGATTTTTATTGATTACAGGATCCATGTGGCACACTTATGCGTGAAATGAAATGTTTAAGAAGGGTGTGCCCTAATAGCGCTCCAATGCATTGGGTAAAGTATAGGCTCATGATACATCATTTGCAATGGGTGTTGACTAATGATAATTCAATTTCAATGAGTTCTTACTCGTTCTTCATGTGAAATGAGGGTTTACTCATGCTCCAGGTGAAATGAGCCTTGGCTCATTCTAATTCCATGTTAAGTGTTGTTGCTACATTTCCAAGTTATGATTATCACGTTTTATCATACCTTTATGTTCATGTTTCTCTTATGATCCATTGATATGCCTATTGTCTAAAATATAGTTTATTCCTCATTTTATTCTATTTTTATTTCCTTACTAGGCTTTATAGCTCACCCTTTTCTTATGCATGACCTCATGTTATCCCATGCAATGCTAAGTACGAGGGAAAGTAGTGGTCATGTAAAGAAATTTCTCAATAAATATGTTGTATTTAATGTTTTACGTTGTTATGTAATGATTCTAAGCCCCAAATACTCTATACCTCTCGATATTCTATGTTGTATCAAGTAGAGTTTATGTAATAAATTATGTTTAATTGTGAAATAAAAATTAGGGTTTCAAGTATGTATTAAACATTCGTTTATCGTGGAATAAATGATTATCTTGAAAGATTCAATGTTATATGATCCATGTTCCACACTTATGCATGAAGTGAAATGTTTAGGAAGTGTGTTCCATGATATCACTCTAATGAATTGGGTAAAGTATAGTATCATGATACGTCTTGTGAAATGGGTGTTTACTCATGCTAATTCAAGTGCAACGAGGGTTTACTGGTGCTTCATGTGCAATGACAATTTACTCATTCTTCATGTGCAATGAGCCTTGGCTCATTCTAATTCCATGTTAAGTGTTGTGTCCACATTTCCATGTTATGATTATCATGCTTTATCATGCCTTTATGTTTATGCTTCTTTTGTGCTATATTGATATGCCTATTATCTAACATGTATTGTATTCCTCATGTTCTTCCAGGATCATTCCCTTATTGGGATTTATAGATCACCCTTTTCTTATGCATGTCCTCATGTTATCCCATGCAATTCTCAGTACGAGGGAATTTAGTGGTCATGTAAAGAAATTTTTCAATAAAGATGTTGTATTTCATTTTTTAAGTGGTTATTTAAGGATCGTAATCCCTAAAGACACTAGACCTATTGATCTTCTATATTGCATCAAGTGGAGTTTATGTAATAAATTATGTTTAATTTTGTATAAAAAAGTAGGGTTGTCATAAATACCATATGCTATTTGGGTGATATCCTCCCTTTCCTAGATATTTCGTTTGGAATTTCATCTCTACGGTGGTTTATTCACTTCTCTCAGGTAAGTGTAATTTTTTTCTTCATTTTAATTGATAGTAGAAGTCTCATGTTGTAATGTTTTGGATTCATTAATTTTGTGGTTATGTTTTTATAACATTAAGATCCATTGTATGATATTCTCCCATAGGATAACCCTTGTGCTGGTTTTAGCGTGCTGTGAAATTTCCCTGAGTTATGTGTTGTTTTCTCCTCCCATATAAATATTTTATTTGAGTATGTTGATTATGAGATTTGGGTATTGATTATATAGACTATGATGTTGTTTTTTCTTTCCATCCATTATTGGTGGATCCCATTGTAGGTGTGCATGACCCATGTTTGAGGTATGTTGTTATTTATCTAGATAATGTTGGATGAACATTGAAAGCCCGTGTTTTTATGAAAAAAACATAAATGAATTGGTAGGATTATTTTTGTAAATAGGTTTGTGAGAAAATATGGTTTTCTCTTTCTGGGTAAAAGGAAAGATATTTTCAAAAAATTAAAAAAATTATTTATTAAATGGTTTTCAAAGAATGTATTTGATGAAATGACTCGGGAAATGTTGCACATGTTAAACCTTGGGTACTTAAGTGGAAGGTTTAGTAATGATCCTCATTTGTTATTACTGCCAAGGGTTCCCTCATGGGAAGTTCCTCTGCTCCCTAGGTCATGTGTCCTAGGGACTTTTTAGCCTCTAATTAGAGGTTCAATTTCTTGGGTATTCCACTTCTCCTAATATTTAATGCATATATCTAAGGGATTGATATGTGTGATTGTTCTAGCTAGCATTTCCTATAGTGATCCTTCGCATGGTTTACCTATGTGTCATTTTAAACTGTTTGATATTTGATTAATTAAATTTATACATATGTAATATGTTTTAAAACTATTTTACCTATGTTGATTATGAACATGGAAAAAGAGAAATTGTTTACCACACTTTTGATATAAAAACTGTTTAACTGATTATAATTCCTTATTTTCTTTAAATATGATCATGTTTTGATTCTAATATATAGGGTAAATATGGAACTCCAAGGCGGCGTCATACTGAGCCTCTTTATCTCAAACCCTGAAAACCCCTTCAGTGGTGTGTAGACTTATTTATTTCTTCATATATAAGAAAAGGAAAAGTGTTTTAGTAAGGTGGTGAGTTTTATATTAGTTTGTTTTGGGTATCTAGAAGTGAGATGGTGGGGAATTTCCCACATTATCACATGGAGTAGTCAATTTCTATTTTATTGGTACTTTTGTCATTGGACTTTTACATGGGTTTTTTCTAATAACTACAATTTATATCTTTTCTTATATATTCATTCAGTTTTATAATATATTCATTCTGTTTCTTTTTATTGTTTCTTCTTACTATGTATGCATATTCCATTTATCTTGTTCAGGTTCTGCCAAAATTGTTCCCTCGAGGTATTTCTTGATGCCCGGTTGCTAGTCACTAGCCCATGGGGATCAGGAATACCCTTCGTAAATGCTTCGAATTGAGGAAAGTTTTAGTTGGGAGGGTATCCCAGGTTGGTGTCATTAAAAATTGGTATCAGTTGTTAGTTAGTATATAATATTCATTATCTTGTGATTACTCTTCAACTGATGAAAGGATTATTTGTACTTCATAGGTATATTACGATGAGTTTCTTTCCATCTAATTCCATTACAAGACACAAGTTATAATGGATTGTAGGGATGTGTGCCTCTTTTGTTGAGTTTTTTATCTTAATATTAGTTTATTCTTATGTTTTTCTGGCTTTAAATAAGATTATTATACTTTCCAATTAATTATATTGTTTTATGTGTAGTGGTATGCCTCCAAGATGTCTTCCACGGGTTCCATATAATGGTGCAATGGATTCCCCTCAAGGGAATAGAACTTTTCATTATAATATTATAGTGGATATCATGTGATTAGTTCAAATCATGGACCATAATTTGGCTAAGTTTTATAACATAGATACTGAGGTACATCCATGATCTACCAGATAAAGGGATCAATATTTGGAGGTCTTCAATAATAATCCCCCATCCATTAAGGGTATGAGTAATCTCTAAGAGGAAGAGGACTAGGGGACAAGATCGATTAAATCTTTGACTTCTTGGATACACCATATAATATCAAGGTAAATTTTGTAGCATTCATACTTCAGTTTCCTAGAAAGAGATAGCGGTATTCCATTGTATAGAAAGATAGTCACATGAGATTTAAATGGAAGGTAAAAAAGAAACAATTATTCTAGTAGCTCTATCAAGAGTCTCTGATGTTGGAAAATCCTTTAGAGATACACTCTTTAAAGCAAGGATAGTGTTTGGTGTTGGTATAAACCAATTTATTTGTGGAGCTAGTTCATTTTGATCTAGAGGTATTGAGGAATTATCAATTAAAGGCCAGAAGTCCCTAAAGGGTTTACGACTGGATGTCAGATCACATGTATTTATGTTGAATATTTCTACCAATATAGAGATGGCAAAAAGGGATATGATGGAAAAATTGACATGGAAGGAATGATTGATTTTTTTCCTCTTCTCTTTCACCCAGTGGTAGATTTATTGGCGTGAAAGGAAAAAATAGGAATTTTCATCATCATAATAGGGGTGGTAGAAGTTTTTCTTAGTAGTGGAACTCTTATGCACCATTAATTATAGATAACAGCAGTGTGGAAATTTTAGGAACACTCAATGTTATTTTTCTTCTACAATAAAGATGGGGAACATTATTGGTTATTATCTCCATCTATAATGATTCTGTCAAGATATGATTATTTCACATTATGGGAAGGGATAATTTTCTCTAAAGGACATTATGGTAATGTTAGATTCTTAAATGTCTATAGGGATCCAGCTAGAGTCCTCGTGAGTAAATAACCTTCACATAGTTGATGATTTTCATATAGAGGGTGATGTAGGTATGATGAGAGTGAAAGGTACCATCATTGTTGTATCCTATATAGGAACTAATTTATTTGATATCAGTTCCTCCCTATCATTTTTTTATTCTTATTTTATTGATATTATTAAACTTTAGATGGATCGCATGTCCTTATTATGGATTTAACGACACCTCATAGGAAGAGGAATGATTGAAAGTTTCAGTGTCCATATTATTCAATATTAATAATTGATGCAGATTTGGTTTTGGATTTCCTCATTCTTAATATGGATCGGTTAGACTTCATCATCAGATAAGATTAGCTTGTCACTCATCATTTTTTGATTATTTTAGTCATCAGCATGTCTTGTTCATTACTATAGATAAGATATCTCATGTTTTTCAAGGGGAGTTGGATCTGAGGTATAATTTTTCATTCCCTCTCTATCTAGAGCCTAGAAGTTTCTTATCTTATGTTTCAGTTGTTCCTAATTATGTTTCTTTTATTGGTAATATTTCCTTGGTTTTATAGATTTTCTTTATTCCTTCCCTGATTACGTCTCATGTCTTCTTTTAGTGAGGGAGATAGAGTTTATGATTGATCTGGTGTTGGATACACATTCAACATTGATACCATATTTTCACATGGAACCAGAGGAGCTAAAAGAGCTCATGATTTAATTGGATGATCAAAGGGAAAATGGTTTGTTTTCAACCTAGTGTTTTATCATGGGAAGTACTAGTTCTCTTTGCCAAGAGTTCTGAAAATTCACTTCTATTTTTCATGGACTATCAGAAGTTAAACTAGGTCAAGGGTAATAATATATATCATTTTTTTCATGGGGTTGAATTTTTTGACAAGTTATAGGAGGGAAAGTGGTTTTCAAAATTCTATCTTCATTTGGTTTGTCATCATATCGTAGTTTATAAGTATTATATAAATAAGATGTAATTCATTAGTAGGTATGGCCATTATGAATATAATTTGATTCCTTTTGTTCTGAAAAATCATCTACATTTTTATGTCTCTGATGTAATGGATATTTCTTCCATATCTTTAAACTTTTGTGGTAGTTTTTTTGGATGAAATTTTAATTTATTCATGGTTCGAGTGTGCACCCGAACCCATTTTGATTTTTTTTTAAATCCTACAGAGTCACTATTTATAAGGAAAGCTGTAGATATTTAATTTCTTGATTCAAGAAGTTAAGTTCTTAGGGAACATTATTTCTGAACATAGATTATAGTTGATCCTAAAATGTTGAAGTATTCATTTTCATGGGGGGATCCATGAAACTTATTCAAGGTTCAAAACTTCCTTGGTATTATTGGATACAATTGGAAGTTCATCAAGTATTTATCAAAGTTATATTCTCATTTTAATTTTTTTACTAGGAAAGGGTGAAATTCACATGGGATGAAACATTTTTTATTTTTTAGAGGATTTGAAATGAATTCTGTCATCATCTTATATTTTGATCTTACCTAAACCTAGTAAGGAGTGTGGTATATTGTGATGCTTCTGGTTCTTGTCTACGTTGCATGTTTATGAAATATTATCATGTTTTGGCCAATGGATATCATCCTCTTTAACCAGATGAGAATAATTACCACCACTCATGATTTAGAGTTTTTCATATCTATGCACGTGCTTAAGTGTTGGAGGAACAATGTATTAAGAAGAGGTTCAATGTCTTTTCTTGCCATTAAAGCCCAAGCTATATGTTTTCTTGGAAATAATTGAATATCATACAGAGGTTATGGGTGGAGTAAATTTTTATTTTATATTTCGATATCTCTTACACCCTGAGGAATTAGAATGTCATTGTGGGAACTCTTAATAGGAATGTACCATCACGTGATGTCTTGGAATCAAAGGAGGAGTGAAAACTAATGAGGTTCTTCATATAATTCAATCTTGGCACTCAGTAGGATGATTCAAGTATGGTTCTGACTAGTGTAAAATTATCATCATATCTCCAAGAGACTATCCTACAAGTTCAATAGTAGTATGATGAGTTCAGAATAATTAGAGAAATTGTTTATGTGGGGAGTCCATTTTTGGTTGGTCTCTCACTTCTGATGGTATTTTATGCTTCATGAATCAGTTTATTATCCCAACATCTATGTGGAATTTAGTGTTGTATGACAATAATAGTTCTTCATGGTCACTTCATTTGAGAACTATGAATATGTATTATGACATAAAATGACATTTCCGGTGGATGGGTATGAAGCATGACATTGCAGATTATGTGTCCCACTATTACACCTACTTGAAGATAAAATCATAGCATTCAAAATCTTTTGGTTTTCTCTAGCCTCTTGGAATACCATTTTTTAAATTGGATGAAGTGTCTATGGAATATTTTTATTTTTATAGTCTCCCCTAGTTAAAAATTATATCAAGTTAGTGGATGATTGGTTGATGAAATATTATCATTTAATTCTAGATGGGGACACCACTAAAGTTGAAGATATAGGTAAGTTGTATATAAAGGAAGTTGGGATGTTATAGAGGGTTCCCTTTTCCATTTTTTCAGACATGGATCCTAGGTTTAATTTGGGAATTTGTAAGAGTATCTAAGAGGTGATGGGGACTTAGGTCAAGTTGAGTACATCTTACCATCCATAGATATATATTAATTAAGAGCACACTATTTTGATCCTAGAGGTTATGCTCAGTGAATGTGTCATTGATTTCTATGTATAACTAGATATCCATCTGGTAGTAGTTGAGTTTTCTTATAAAAACAATTATCATTCATTAATAAGAATGGAACGCTTTAAACGTATATATAGTTACCTATATAGGTCACCTCATTGATTGTATGTGGTGGGTGAGGCCTCTCTTTTGGGGCTGAGTATTATTTATGATATATAGGTGAGGATTTATTATATATGTGCAAATTTTTTTAAAGATAAAATTCATTAGAAAGACTATGTAGATCAACAACATCATCCTTTGAAATTTTCTTTTGGTAACTGAATTTTATTAAAGTTTTATCCTCGGTTAGGTCATCGTAATCTTGGAAAACAAGTCATTTTTTATCTAAGATATGATGAATAGTTTGAGGTTACTAGGAGGCTTGGGAATTTTGCTTATCTATTGGAATTTTCATTTCAACCGATGGTTACTCATGATGTTTTCCACATATCTCAACTCTGAAAGTACTATCATGATCTCCCTCATGTCCTGGGATTACTGAAGATTGAGTTAGAGTAATACATTTCAGTTTTAGAGAAACTAGGGGATATCATTGATTCTCATGTGAATGTATTATATGGTAATTAAATTATATTGTTTAGAGTGTCATAGTGACATGGATTACATTATCATGAGACTTAGGAGAACGAATCTTCCATGGAGGAGTTGTGGCCTCACCTCTTTATAGATCACCATAATTCCACAAAACTTCCCAAGATAAAATGTATTATGGTAGGGATATTATAACATTCTAGATAAAATGGTATGATAATTTTATGTTTTAAGAGTGTTTTTTCAGTTTTAGAGGGATTTGGACCTATTTTTTGGAATTTCTGCATAACATGGGTTGGGTATTACCCACAATACCATTTTAAGTTGTAATTGTTTAGTTTATGGAGTAAATATGTTACTGGGAACAAGCTGTGAAATGGTTTAAGGCACAAGAATCTTGAAATCTATAAAATACTTTTAACCTTTTATATTACTTTTACACCATATGTACTAATTTTACACCGAAAAATAATTGATTATGGTAAATTAAACTCTAGGTGACATGTTTTATGACATAAATGATTTATGGGATATTTATTCCAGAAAAGATGTGTTTACACCATAAATACTTCCACCCTGTAGGTTTTAATCCTGATGCACATCTATTATTTCTCATTAATTGCACATCTCCCCTAACCTCGAACCCTATGTGATTCTATGTAGGATTTATGTGATCTTTTATCCTTCCAAATCATTTCATTTGATGTTAAATCTACATATTGATTATGTTACATATATAAAGTTAGTGTAATTTATATTTCTTTATTTTCATTGATCTTGATTGAGGAGTGGCACTACATTTTGGATTTTTTAATCCTATGGTGAAGTTTATTTCTTTTAGATCTGTTTTGTTATATTCTTCTAAAGGATGGACCTTGTGAGGGTTGTGGTGTCGCATGCATTTTTTTGAGTTATGTGTTTTCTTATCCTCCCCACTGAACATTTCATTTTTGGAATGTCATAATGTGTTTGGAAGATCATTTCTAGGGACACTTCTATTGTATTTTCTTTCCATTCCTTGTCAGTAAATCTCATTGTGGGTGTGTGTGACCCAGGATTTAGGTAGGTTGTTCAACATCTAGTCTACATTGGATGAACCATGAATGTTCTAGTTTTTATTAATTGTTACATAAATGAATTTTCATTGTTTATTAATTTGTGTGTGTGAATGTTCTTTTTGAGAAATTGAGGTTTTTTCCATTTTGGTAAAATAAAATTTATTTTAAACGAATAATAAAATAGGTTAATGAAATGGTTTTTAAAAAACTTTTTTGATGAAGTGATTTGTTAAATATACAACATGTGAAGATTTGGGTACTTACGTGGAAGGTTTAGTCATTAGACTCATCCTTTGTTACTAATAAGGGTTTACTCATAGGTTTTTCATCTTCTCCCTAGGCTATTTTTCCTTAGGATTTGTTTGACACTATTGGGAGGTTTAATTTCTAGGGTGTTCCTATACACCCAAGATTTGATGCATATGTCTAAGGTCTTAATGTGTGTAATTGTTTATGTTTACATATGAGTAATATAGATATCCTTACATGTAGTGATACTTAGATCCATTTAGGAGTTCTTGGTTTTATACTTTTTTAGATTTGATTACCTTCTTTGATATATATGTCATATGTTTTGAAATCGTTTTTCTTGGATTGATTAGAACTATTGAAATGAGAAATTTTTTACCATGATTTTGATATAAAAATTATGTAACTAATTATCATTCCTTTTTTTATCAAGGTTGATCAAGTTTATATTGTTATATAAAGACATGATATTGAACACCTAGGTGGGATACTTCTGATCCTATTTAGTTCTCACCCTACACACCCCTTTGGTTATTTGTAGACCTAGTTATGTATTTTGATGTCGAAAAAGTCAAGGTATCGTAGTGAAGAAGTGAGGTTTCAATCAACTAGATTTAGGTAGTTGGTGGTGAGATTGGTGGACATTTCCCACATTATTAAATGGATTAGTCAGATTATTTTTTTAGTTTTCCATTCTTATTGGACTTGTACATGGTTTTGTTTTGACTACTATGAGTTGTATCATTTCTGCTATATTATTTCAGTTATGGAATATATTAATCTTGTTTCCTTATGCTATTTATTCCAATTATTTATGTATATTTCAAGTGTCTTATTTGGTTTCGGGTGAAATCATTCCCTTGGTTTGTTTATTGATGTATGGGTGTTAGTCTCCATCCCTTGGGGATCAGGAACTCCATTCAGGTATGTCATGAATCGGTTCAGGTTCCAATTGAGAGGGAATCCCAGATTTGTTCGTGATAGGCCCAGTCACTAAAATGTATAACTCTAATTCAAAATATTTGTTCCCTAACACATGGGATAGATTTGTATTATATATCTTTAACGAGGATAAATAAATACATGATTAATTAACATAATCATAGGAGACAATGTCAATCGACATACAACCTTCCTAATCCATTCAATAATCTATAAGGTTCTGAAATACCTTGGAATTAGCTTCTACTGTCTTTCCTGGCATCTTTGCCCTAAACTAGGTGATAATTTAAAGATTACCATGATACCGAATGATAATTATATTGGTTAGAGATAATAATCAAAATAATAATTCTAAAGACTTTGATATCTCACTGGTCAATTCAGAACAAGATGGATCTTTTTCATTGTCTCTTGAATAAATCTCAATCCCACAAGAGATGTTTCTCACACCTCGATCCAAAAACGTTTACACCATATTCGTAATTAATGATTGATATATATTATTATATATAATATGTAAAAAATAGGAAACATGAGATTATTTGAGGTATAGAAATAAAGTATAGATCATATATCCCATAATTTTAATTTCTCACTCTATATGACCTTTTTTTAGGATGGTATGTCATGCTTAATTTCACTTGACTCCAAATAGACTCTTGGGGTCCCTTAAAAAACTAAGGGTTAAACTGAGTATATCTATTAGAGATAGTAACTAAAGTAATTCCATGAAAATTTACTATATTGGGCATATAAAACATTATCATATACTCTGCATTGGAATTATCTTTTATTGGTATGAAAAAAATGATTTACTCAATATATAGATGATCACCAAAATAGAATTATTTCCTTATGGTTTACACCATAATAAAATGATGAAATATATGAATATATCAACAAATTTTGAATTATGTATAGGCAAGGGATAAAGAATACCTATAGGATTTTTGAGTCTATACATTTACTTATAGATAGGTGTATCACCTTGAAACATAACATTTTTTTGTCTCACATCATTCGAAGACACTAGAATTGGATATTTATTTCATAATAAATCAGTGTAATTCTTACGTTGATTTCCCATTGATATTCATGGTAATCCTTTATCAATTATTCCATCAAAGATAGAGGGATGACATATAGATTCTTAAAACAAAGGATTCCCTTTGGGGAAATAGAAAACTTGATGGTGGTCTCCCTACTGTATATAAGTCTCCCAATACATTGGAATTCTTAATCTATAAAATTCTTATAATGAATAAAATCATGAATAGAGGGTTTAATTTGGTTATTTTCTAGGAAAATTGCCATTATATATTTATTCACTTCCAAATTAATTTCTTCAAAGAGGTTTATTAACTTCATTTTTTCACTAGATTTATTCAGGGCTTGTGATGAAAAATTATGAATGAGGGTATCAATGATAACATTTACCATTCTATGGTTATATGCAAGGATAAATTCTAATGATATTATATATTCAACCAATAGCTTTTACCTAAGATTAAAATCCATTTCATAAAATATATAAATTAATATTTTGGGGTTAAGATTCACCTTGAAATTATCACTAAATAAATATTGTCACCAATATATAAGTTTATTCAATATTGTCACTAGCTCAGTGTGGTGGGTTGGGTGGTTCATTTTATATATGTAAGTTTATTGGGATTCATAAGACACCACATGATCACCTAACTAAATTACATAACCCAATCCCATGTGTGAGGCACAAAAATAAACTATATAGCCCTTAACAAGATCAAGTAAAATAAATACTAGATCTAATGATGAAACCACATAAATTCTTTAAAAGAATATTGATATTATAGTATCCATTGAAATTTTACACCATTTTAATTATGGGTCATAAAATGGAATTCAAACTTTGAGAAATCCATTATAAATCACTCGTAGTAACCATTAATTACTAATAATCTATGTATCTATGTGAAATTATTTGGTTATTCACAAGTTATAATGGATTTAACCTTCTTAAATCAACTAAAATATCATGTTTAGAAACCACATTCACTAATAAATTCACATCTCAGATAAAAAAGTTTCACTATGATAAATTCACATAAATTATATTATCACAGATAGTTTACATAATGATCCTTAAGTTATGTTCATGATCCTCCTCAGTCCTATTGTAAACCATGATATTATTTATAAATGCAATTAAAATAGAGTCAAATTATGTATTCAATTATTGATTCATAGATTCCATGAACATCATAAGAGAATTTTAAAACCAAATGAAATCATGAGATACTTGAAATGAGTATATCAACTTCTGAAAGAGGTCTTAGATATATTATACTCATTCACTCTAAGTTAATGGCACCCTAATCGAAGATCGGTCTTTCAAAACCACCTTGAACCTTTCAGTTAATCATAATTGTCACAGATTAGTGACATGGGGTATTTATTCTATATAGTAACAGGATTCTACCTCCTATAGTCAATACATAAGTATAAATTTACATATTTCTTCTTAATCAAGAGTACAAAAGTGGACAATGGAGACACACTAGGATGGATGAAGTTTTTATGTTTTGAATCATATTGATATATTTGTAAATCCTTTATCTTAGATGGTTCCATATGACATGAAGGAAATTATATCAGTTTTATTCTAGGAACCAATTTGATAGAAATCTAAACTTCTCTCTAGTGAGTAAACATAGAAAAATAATCAGAAAAAACATTAGTAAACTCAATGACCAAGGTAGGAATATTACTTATTGACTCCACTTCATCCACCTCAATCATGAGAGTTGATATATAGCATACTAATATAAAAACCTCAGAAAAAAGTGTTCCTACCAAACTAGACCTCAGGTCTCACTCATTTAAGAATATTATTGGACTTCTATCAATGGTGATAAAGTTATATCTTTTATTATGATAATAAATTTGGTATTTGAATGTAACCATAACATCTATCTCATAAATCATATTAAACTGATCCATTTATGGGATGAGAAAATCACATTCCTACTCTACTTCTAATATAGAGATAGGGAATGATGGGAAATAAAAACTATATTTTTTTTCTTCCTAGGAGGATTAGATATTTCCATAAGAAGTGACATGGGATTAGAAAAGAGGATTAATATACCCATGATATCTGTGGGATGCACCTATATCAAATGAATAAATAGTTATAGATGATTCAATGACTACAATACCTAACACTATTTCATATTATTATTGAAATTTGATGGGGTATTTCTCTATTTAATAAAACTTCCATTATTTGTGATGAGTCTGAGTATTTATATTAGTATAAGGTTTGGTCCTTTGATATATTTTTCTCTTTGATGAATCACATCAACTTCTATTTTTTCGGATCAAGCCCCTAATACCATAAAGCTATCATATTGTAATTAATATACCTTAGTAAATGAATAAGATACACCACTTCTTTGAGAAGGATTCAACCTAAAAAACTTATGAGGATGACCCATTTATCCATAAGTGTGAAATTCCTTATGGGATTCTAGGAATGAGGGGTTAGTATTCCCAATATTACCACATTGATGGAATATAAGTGATTTTCTCACCATCATTGTTGTGGAAGCTAGTTGAGATTGGTTCCTTAAAATACTAATACTCCCCCATAAACTCTTTTCCAACTTACCCCTTTTCTATGGAAATAATCCTTAAATTCCACCTATGGATATGGTATATCAATCAATCCAAGAATTTAAACCAAATTTAACTCTACCATTAAATCTTGATCCACTACCTCATCATAGGTGGGGAGTTTCAATAAGAATACTTAATATTTGATGATCATTAAAATACCCATATCAAATAAGATAGATTTCATATTATCATTTGAGAACATTATAGGTTGTGAGTTGAAGGAGATTTATATGTCAGTTATAGTATTATATAATAAATTTGTTTCCATGTTGGTGGATAACAAACAACCTGGATTTAGTGAGTTCCAATTTATCTAGGTAGAAATATTTATTAAAATGACTTAAAATTACCTAAAAACTATGTTATCATTTATCATAGACTCAACAAACGACTCCTACAATTTTTGGTCATTCCCCTAAATAATGAAATCATCACATTTAACCGTGATGAACTTAGATGTCTCTACAAATTAAAAATTCGTATCAATCATTTTGAATAAATCCTTAGCTTCGTGGGGATCATTACTTCTTCAAAAAGATATATGTTTGTAATAAATGAACTACTAGACTTCATCTTTGCCATGTATTAGACCTAAAAATACCTCCTTTAAATGAGTAATACTAGGGGGAACTCCTATGTCCATCACCTAAATTGTATGCACTATGGTCTTGAATAGATTTTGAGGGATTAGAGGATTGACATGTTGGAAATTATCTATATATCCTCCATAATGGTTTTCTTGATATCTTCAAGGGGTCATGATACTACAAAAAAACAAAATAAGAGACAAAAACTCATAAAACACATTGATATTTAATTATACTATGTATCAAATGAAATTTGAAATATCTGATGAACAATTAATGAGACAACTAAGAGGAATATGAAATTAAAAACAAAGTGTAATATTATATTTTTTTCCACTATGTGAGGTTCAGACACATAGCTTCCTAAACTATGCACAATCTATAAACATCCCACTAGATAGTTAAAATATAGATTCATGATTTGGATGCATGGTTTTACAAACTGTGAACTAACCATGCAAGGAATACTATAACCCTTCTATAATGGGATTTACTATTGGTGCATGAAAAACAAACTTTTCACATAAATTTTCTTTAAAATATCTCTCTAATTTGTACCCTTCAAAATAGAATTCCTTAAAATCCAATATTAAAAAAAATTATGACAAAAAATACTCAATCCCTAAAATCATATGGTGACTTAAGGATTGTTACAATGTGTTTTTGATATACACTCACTCACAACCTACCCCTCAGGTTATAATTATCCTCTCTCATGTATACCTTAACTACCATAAATAATATAACTAAAAAATAGGCTATGGTACCATTTTTGTGATTCCTCATACCCACACTCCTATAATTTAGTGCAAACAGACACCTTAATTATGTACCATTTTTGAAATGAATCAAGAAGGAAATATTTTTACCATAAATAATTAAAATATATCCAAACAATATTGAGTCACATACATTCAAAGGAACTTTTAGGTTTTGGGTTTTAGAGAATATAGATAAAAATTAAAATAAAAAAACCCATATATATATCCTAAAATTGATATATTTATTTACATTAATAAGAAACTTATTAATATATAAATAGTCTTTAACATCTCCCATAAAATTCTTCACTGAACAAATTCTATTATAAATATATTGTGTAATACATTTCGTTATATCATGGGGAAATGGAACTATAAGAATGGGTGATCTAACAAAATATTTAAGATTAAACATAAGCGATAGTAATAAAAGAACATAATTGACCATAAGATTAGCAAAAATAATATGGAAGGAATATATAATCAAAATAATTCAATATTCCAATGAAATTATGAGAATAACATTTTATTTTTTGAAATATCATTAAATAAATCAGTGGATAAAAATAAAAAATTCCTTATCGATGAAATTCATAATGTCAAATATCTATTTCCATTCTCTAAGCCAATAAATCTATATCTTAGACATATTGATATTAAGTTTAAGTCCATGTCTTTGGAAAATATTATTTTTTGTGAAGGAATACACTAAAATAGCCAAGATATTTTGTCTCATAAAACCTATATATGAAATTAGGATATTGTGGGCCCACACATCACTAAGTAAGTATAAGTATTTAATCATCAGAATTAATAAATAATATAGAAATTACATGAAAAATATTCTTTAATAACCAATAAATATCTATATTGTAATAATAAGTATATGTATTTTCAATATCTCTAAAATCAAAAACAGAATAGATATTTTTGTAAAAACATCTAAAACTAACACCATATAGGGAAAGGGGAATATAATTAATTAAATAATATCCCCAATAAATATTTGAATGTAATATAGGTGAAATACTTGAATCAAAATATGTAAATATGGAGTGTTCAAAAAGGAAACACATTGTAAGAAAAATTATGTCTGTAAAAGAGGCTGATTTGGAAATACCAAGGAAGTGATTGATTTTTTTATGTTTAATCCCACAAAATAAAATAATATGAGAGTATTTTTTATGTAATCCATTAATAATCTAAATAACATATTAAATAAATATGTATTGAATATAAATCCAATCTCGATGAAGAAAAATTGAGATACCAAAACAATTACGATAATTATAATATAAGAATCATAGAATATATGAATAATACCATGAAAAAGACATTAAAATATCATGAAATGAAATATATTAATTATAATTGATGTAAATGGGAATGTTAATACACCATATAATAGAGATTATTTTCTTAAATATCAAGCATGACTCATGGTTTTAAAAATTTCACAAAGAAAGCCTTATAAGTAACATAATCATTGAGGTAAAGAATAAATTGATAATAAAGATATAAAGATGAATTTAAGAACCCCAAAAAATAATAACTAAATATAATGAACAAGATTCATTAGTTAAAATAAATAATTCTAGGAATAATATAATTTAAATATAAATTTTTTTACTCAATGGAAGGAAATTGAGTTAGCACAAACCCTTACAATAATTCAGGCTTCAAGAAAATGTGTTCTAACCTCCTATATAAAAAATTAACTTTCTTAATCAATCATTTGATTTTTTTTTTCATATTAAAAACTTATTATAAACTTAATTTATCATTATTAACTATATTTATATTTGTTATTTATTATCTATTTTCTATATTAGGCGTGAGTAATCTTGGTCATTTTGAACTAGTTTTTCTAATAGTAGTATTATTATCCATTATTCTACAAAATTTCATCATTAATATATCATAAAAGTTACTTAATTTATGTCTTATATTTATTTTTAAAATTTTAATTTCATTCTATGTTATTTTTTTTACAATCCTTAAAGATGAAATCATCGAAGAGTATGTTTTAATTATTTTTAACAAACACACATTGGCATATTAACTAATGAGTTTATTATTAATATTACCACCTAAAAACTAAATTAAATTAATTATCTAATTTTTTATATCATATAATACCATAAATTAAATTTCATATTCACCCATGATATAAATTTATATCATTTATCAAGTAGGTGGTTAAATCCACCAAAACAAGAACATGTAATAATTAATGAATGATTGTGAAGTGATTTAATTTAACTATCCTTAAAAAGGAGAATAATGAAATTATAGAGTGTTTATTAGTGTGATATATAATAATTATAAGTAATTAGAAGGATAATATAGCCTATAAAAAGTTATTACATAGTAAAAAGAAATAATTTTTTCTCTGTGAATGCTCTATTGGAAAATTTAATTTACCATGGTTGTTTATTTCACATATTGTTAATAAGTTGTCAAATTTTATATTAAAAAACATAATAATTTAACAAAAAACATAATAATTTAATAAAAAAAATCATATTTTCCCTTTAAATCCATTATCATTAGTAGCATTTAAAGGTGGTTAAAAAATTAAACAAAATGGAAATCAATCGTTTCATGGGGCGGTATTTTTCACATAAATGTGTTGGATAATTTTCTTTTCCCATCAATGGGGGAAATATAAAATAGTTTTTGTCATTTAAAAATATAAAATATGTTATATATATCATAATTATTTATAAAATTAAGTGTTATTAACAATAATGTAATGTTTTTCTGCAAAACAAAACATGATGCTTCATTGAGGCGGCAGTCCACACACATGCACGAATATCATTTTTTCCCTTAAGGGAAATGTGGAAATACGGTTAATAATTATTTATTTATCATAATAACATTATTTATAATTTTTTTTATTTAATTATATTTTAACAAGAAAAATATATTTTTAAATGTAAAACAATGAATAAAAGAAATTTGGGAATATTAATACTCATGTTGAGAACATGGGCTTTCCCTTAAAGGAATCCTTGAAAAGAGAGTGACTAGGATAATATCTTGTGAATATAAGATTAATTGGGTAAAATATGATTTTATGGTAATAAATAAGGGATTATGTTTAGGTATAAATCATATTTTTGAGTGGTATTTAAGCGATGGCGAGAGGTCCCTTTTATAAGTGGTGTGAAAAACATTTTTATAAATATTTTAACTTAATGTAAATAGAGCACATGTTTAAATTGTCATGTGGATCCAAAATTGAGTGGGTGATGAGATATTGTCTACCATCCCTCAAAAATTAAATTATAAGAATATTTTATACATTTTTTAAGTCTTTTTCTCTTAGAATGTTCACTTTAACCATTTATGATTTTACCATGGTTACTTGTTTTTACCAGGTAATTTAATTTTAATGCATAAAAATAAAATGGAACATATTACATAATATATACCACATTCTTCAAAATATGAAATATTTTTTATCTGATAAAATTTACATTTTTAAGAAAAATAAATTTAAATATTACCACATGTAACGCGTAAAAACTCATTTTTAGAAAAAAAAAATTTATGCTTAAAATTATGTGTATGATAAAATTATATAAGAATTTAGTTTTTGTGATGAAACTTGGTTTAGTATAAAATGAATCAAATTTATTTTTATTTTTTAACAATCCAATACAAAATTTTACCAACATAATATTTAATTAAAAAAAGAATGAAAATGTTTTCTTTCATTATAAAATTGTACTTAAGTTCATAAAATTCTAAATATTTGTTTTATAAATTCATAAAGATATTTAAAATTTTATAATATTAAGAATTAAATAAATATTTGATCAATTAAAGATTTTATAAGCATCTAGGTATTTATTATATAATGATAAAGTAATAAAAAATTAAATTTTGGAAAAAACTATATTTTTCACTATTCCCCTAAAAATCAACTATTTTTGAAAAACCCAAAATATTAAACTTAAGATAGTATTGATGTTAGGAATATAAAAATTAATTTTATTTTACCAAATGAAAATTATAAAATTTGTGAATTTAAATTTTAAATGAAAACATAAAAGTATAATGAAATCTATTTTCATAGGAAAATAACAATTTTTTAAAAATATATATTATCCTTATTATTTTTTATGATAAAATACTAATAAAAATTGAGTTAATATATTATTAGTATCAAAAATATATTTTCTCCATAAAGTATTTAGATTATTATAAAATGCATGAAAATTCTGTTTTTAGAAAGGTTGCATTTTAAACCATAAATCAGTCTTATTAGTTATTTAGATACACTAATTTGATTTATCATTTCCTTATAATTGATTACGACATATATATCATAATTTAGTAACATCTATTTTTACCCAAAAATTCTATAGCTACATTTTAATAGTTATATATTATTTCATGGTTCTTTATAGTTCAGTGTTGTGTGTATCACATGTTATTGAACATATTAGGTCTTAAATGAATATATAATTTAAAATATAATTATGCTACATTATACCCCATTAAATAAATTACAGCCTCAAAATTTTAATTATTACTCACTGATGAAAGCATGTGAGAATATTATTATCATATTCATCATTTGGGATATAACTTCGAATGTGACCTTTACCTTACTCTCTTATTCCAAATTAAGTAACTTATCATCCCTAAAAAAATTAATATTTAATAAAATCGTATTTTTAGGTGTTTATATACAATAATCATACTATATTAAAAATATACCTTTCCCAAAACTATTTTAATCATTAAGACATTAAACTAAAGTGAAATCATACATTCTTCTAGAAATTAACACTATATTTAACCCTTTAATTGTATTTTTTAACTTTTTCATAAGATCACCAAATAGCCAATATATGCCACAATCCCATAAAATGTGATGAAATTAACCAAAAATATCATTAATCAATTTTAAGTACCAAGGCTTTCAATACTTTATATTTTATTTTTCATACTCAATCAACCCTTTATCATGTCAACAACAATTTTTTATTAAACCTAAGAGTTTTCTATCTCAAAATAATTTTTTATTCAATATTTATCCCCAAGAAATATAACGTTATCATAATATAATTTTTTAAGGGAATTAATACCAGTTAATGTATGTTTCCAGAACATTAAAGAAAAAATGATGATGAATAATCCTTAGAAGTTTTACACAGTCCTAATGACTTTTTGAATATACCAGATTATCATTGATAAATATTACACAATAATGAAAATAGATAAGATTATAAACATTTAATTTCTATTAAGAAATTCTCATCACTAGCTTAGGTAATACAAGAAAACTCATCCTTTCCACCATAAAAGGAATATACTAATATTTTGAAACATTTAAGAATTTTACCTAATTTGGTTATAAGACATAGTGGTTTCTAGATACACACCTTTTTGGCTTCAACTCTGTGATCATGTTTCAACAAAATACTAAAAATAAAATGATTATAATAATATCTAAAATTTGAATAAAAAACATCAATTTGAATATGTATTCCTCAATGAAATATTCTTTTTGACATATGAACCTTTTGGTTCAACCTATGACTCTATTTCTTTAGTCCTTGGTTTCCCATAGTCATTTTTATATTATTTTATATATCCAAATTATTTTAATTCAAACTCAAATCATTCATAATGGTTTGTAAATAGAATTTTATTAACCAAATAATATCCCCAAGGAGTTTCAAACCATGTGTGTAGGTAGACCTCATTGTAGTGCATCAGGTGGTGATCCAATTAATACCCAATTTTCCCTTTACAGGGTTATTACCCATTCATAAATCTATGTTACATACTCAATCCACTTTTAGTATCTAGATATAATATTAATATTTAGTAGAACAACAAAAGCCATACCTTTCCAAAATTTTATGATGTTTTACTATACATAAACTTATTCCATAGTAATTTCTTATATTTTTCACTCAAGTTATCTAATCATAATCCCTATAATAATAAATATTACCTTAAATAACCTAAATGGAAATCTATATCTTTTATTTTATGATCAATATTAACGTATTAACCCTTAAATTATCCTCAACTATCATTATATCACATAATTATTTCTAAAAAACCTTTTAAGAAAACTATGACACCCCAAATATGAACTCCTATCATATAGTGCTAATAAATAACTTCTTTACATATTATCTTTGGAATGAACAGAAGCGACACAATTTTAACCATCAATAATTATAATATCACCAAAAAATATTGATTAACATACATTTTGATGACCTTTTCCGTTTAGATTTTTAGATATCCAATAAAAACTATTAACTAATAAATCACATGTATATCTGATCAAATGGGAATTTTTTATAAAAATAAGAAATTGTTTAACCCATAATAATTATTCAACATCTCCAACTAAAATTATAACATCATGACCCAGATTCCACTAAGATGATTCTCTATTGTGGTGGGTTAAAATTCTTAAATCATGCCTCCCCATATGTCAGAGGCTTCCAACTAGTAGTGAGGCCCTAGGGTGTGATAATGGAAAGATTATTCCTTTATATCATAGTAAGAAACAGCCTAAAAATAGCTAAGTATCATACATAGGGGGAAAGTAAATAGTGTGTGGAAGTAGTAAAAAAATGAAATAGAACATGCTATAATAATATATTAAATGACGCAAATCCGAATCAACTATTAAATATAATACAACATTTGTCACCCACTGGGCCGAAAACACATATACAGAAGTACAAAATAAACTGAAAGTAAAATTGTAGGGATCTATTACCAACTCCGAGCAAGATGACATACCTGATCTCCAGACATTGTCTAACTGAACCAACCCAATCAGAATAAACCACTCTAGTATCTCCGCTTGACCATTCAACACTAGGAATCATCCCTATCCACCATGCAATGTGTGCTCAACATGAAAAGCAGACATAAGTTCTAATGTAAACCGAGGTGCACATACAGGGGTGAGAAAGAATCTTTGTAGGCCACCCTAATAAGAAACCTAGAACTTTGTACTTAAAAGTGTATGAAAAATAAATGTTCTCATACTAGTTGAAGCAAAACTAGAAGGTAGTAAACTAATGTGAGCCTAAAGTTGAACCCAGGGCCCATAATCCCTATAAACTGAAAAAATGACACCATTGATGTTCATAACTATATACGTATAGATGTATATTCCCATACCTATATATATATATGTGAATATTCATTGGTTTGTGAATCATTCACAAGAAACCACAATAGTAGTAGATCCCTGGGTCTATAATCCTGGTCAATTGGACATCATGCGCTAGGGCGTTTAGCTAGATGTTGTTCTACTCAATCTATATACCATTAAGTCAAACTCTGGGTCCATAATCCCAATCAATATATACTCTCTTTAGCCAACACCTAAAAATTCTATGAGCAAGGTACGTTACCACAAGGGGGATACTCATCCTATACTTGTATTCACACATAGTCATCTCTAATTGGTGAAGCATTGGTTTTTTATACCTATGGCCTATCCTATTGGGAAATATTCCAGAAGAACCATCAGGACATCTGGGGAGACTCCATTTTACACCTTGAGTCATGTAGATGATCTGGAAGAGAATGATCATTCTAATCATATATCAACCAGCCTATGAGCCTTTATAAAGCATTCCTGTAGTGGGAAAACCAAGTATTACTCAAGGTGTGGAAGTCATTGGCCCTCTAATCCTGTCCAAGGAATCCCTCAACTAGATCTAGGTATCACTCATAGAACATAATTTATTACCCACTAAGCTCATCCAAGGCATCCCTCAACTAGATACAAGTATCACTCATGGTATAACTATAATAATCCAGTGTTCCCATCCAAGGCATCCCTCAATTGTATCAAAGTATAACACAACGCATAAGCCTAAACCACAATTGATTCCATCCCTGGAATCCCTCAACTAGATCCAGGTGTCACTCAAGGTATAAAAGTCATCAATCCACTGAGCCCATAATGGAATCTCTCAACAGGATCCATGAGTCACTCAAGGATTAATTAAACCACCATTGAGTCTATCCATGGTATTCATTAACCAGATCTAAGTATCACTTGGGGTGGAAACACTAACCCACAAACCTATTTGAGGCATCTTTCAACTAGATTCTAGTGTCTCTCAAGGTAACATATCCAACCACTGTGTCCATCCCCATAATCCCTCAACAAGATATAGGTGTAACTAAAGGTTTAATTATAATCCAACTCTAGGATATAAATCAAGAGCCTATTATGTCTATACATGGAATTCCTATGGAAGGAATACAAGTATCACTCAGGGTGAAACATCACATAAGCCTCAATAACTAGATTCTTAGAATCACCTCTAGACAACATAAAAAATATTATAATATATATATATATAATTAGTCTTAATATCCAACTTATAGGTAATACCTATTGGTGTACAACAAATATAAAAAATAACATGGATTAGATGAAATATCCCAAGAAATCATGTCTGAGTAGCCCAATAAGAAATATGGATCCCAGGGAGAACATATGGGAATCCCAAGCGAAAGAAAGATACCTCACGTTAGGCTCAACGATCACTAACCCGGAAGCACCTATGGTATCCATCACTACAACAATAATAAAAATGTCTAGATATAAACAAAAAAGTGAGGGTATCATGAATTCCCAACCCAACACTCCAGCCACATCCCCATGGGATTTCATGTTCGGCACAGGTTCTAGGTTACATCCAAACTCTATCTCTACCCAAACCCGAAATAATAGCTTAGGGTCGGTCAAGAAACGGTCACCAAATGGGTCCCTCAAACCAAGGGCTGAGAGGCATCCTACTCGGGAATCTCAAGGGAAAAATCACAAACAATGTCGTCCTACTCGGGATCCTTAGCTGTAATGGTAAAGGAGGAATCCTTCCTGGAATCCTCAAAAGAACGAGGCAAATAGATGCATCCTATAAGAAATCCTGGAAACTATAAGTAACAAAGGCATCCTACAATGGGGATCCTCTAAATGATACGTGAGAGAGGTATCCTACAAGGGAGTCCCAATATCATCATGTATAAAAACTCATCCCCTAGGGGATCTATAGATATAACAAGTCTCACGACCTCATAGGCTAGAAGGGAACATATCACAAGGGGAATATCCTCAAAAGAAAAATATCATTGGAGATAGATCACAACTCATCTCAGATCAAAGGACTCTATTAGTTTTGTCTAAACACCAAAATAGTCGTTCACATACAAGTATCTATTTTAGGAGGCAACTAAATTCAATAATAGGGGGAATAACCTTTCTATTTAGAAAGAATCCTCAAAACATTCATTTGGGTTCCTCAGAATGCTCCATGGGTTTCTCTATAGTGATCTATGCGAAAAAATGCTCAGAATGGACTACTTTCGATTCCAATTCCAACTCCATGGTTAGAATTCATGAAAAAACTTTCAAAGGGTTGAAAAGCGGTAGTTCACATCATGTATCATCAGTAAACGATGTGTACTCCCAGCATACCACATGGGTGTTTACATCTGCCAGCCTAGGGGAGTAATTTCCCAAGTACATAGCTTGTGAAATCGATACATAGTGTGTACCCAACATGGTTTACAATCTCTTATCCTCAAATGGGTTGGATGTCTACAAGTCCAAGGCATGCACTTCTGCATGGTGTGCTACCCACATGGGGTTTGGTCATGTACACTACACAGTTAAGTATCCCTAAACACGTAGAATTTCCCCAGTACTCGGTCACACTATCATGTATTGGTACATGTTGTGTAAATCCAATACATTGTGTGTACTACATAAAATTAATATTCCAGGAATAAGGACACACAGTGTGTCACCCTGGACTACATGTTTTGTTACCTAGTTTCCCTGAATGAGAAACCATTGGATCACCCAAGTCGCTCGTTTAAACCCCAAAAACTATATGTGGGGACTCATGAGGCCACAAGCAAGCAATATATAACTATAAAAACTTGAAACAATTTATTTTAAAGGTAGTATAAAGTGAAAACCTAAATGGTCATACCTTTGGGTGAAAAATGTCGAAGCTTCACTATATTTCACTATCCCAGCTGTCGCTCGTCAATCTAGCTCATCGAGAGCTTCAAAACAACACCTACCTATCCTTTCCTCTCCCTATTTTCTACCTACCCCCTTTTATACATTGTTCAAATGGTGTAGGAGGATCTATAAGAGATGCATGCATGATAAGGAAGAGTAAAGAAGAGAAAAGAAATTAAAAGAAACAAAAGAAAAAGAAAAAGAAAATGAAGAAAAAGGGGTTTCGGCCTACCCTAGTGACCGACTCAAGTTTATTACTCACCAATGCAAAATTCATCATTAATAACTCAATTGAAGAGATAGAATATCAATAAAATTACCTGTTCAGATGTTGTGTCCAAAGAAAACATTGAGAAAAATTTAATAATTAATTTATTAAATATTAAATATTTATTATTCCTCCAAAAATTTTTGTGGCTCTGATTTCTACCAAACTTCTTTCCTAATGTAAAAACCCTATTTATGGACCAACATAGTGGCTAGAAAAATTATGTGAGGTCATATGATTTGGAAATAAGACCATTTTTCCCTTATAAACATCTGAAAGCTAAAATTCAAATTTCTACTCAAAATCGCAGTCTGAAAAAACATGAGTCCTTAAAAATTCAACACACAAGATATTATATTAAACATATCACGTGTAATACATTTCTTTATAATCTGGGGAAATATAAACGTAGTACAGGGTGAGATCAAATACTCGGTAAGGGTAAACATAATCAATAATAATCAAAAAACTATAATTGATTATTTGATGATAATAAATGATATATTAATAATATATAATAAAAAAATTCACAATCAAAAGAAAATTTGAGCATAATATATCCATGGATTCTATATCAATAAATAAATGTATGGATAACAATAACTGTTTCCTTAGAGATAAAATTAATAATTCCAGACATCTAATTCGATGCACTAAACCAAAATATCATGATAATATACAACATGATCATACCTTCATGGCCCTATTTTTATAAAATATTCTATTTTGGGTAGTTATACCACAAAATTCCCAATCTAGTTTGTCTCATTAGACCTATTGATTCATCTAAGAGCTATTATGGTCCCCATACATCACTAATTTTTTATAATTAATTCATCATATAAAGGAATGAATAATATATAAATTAAGAAACCAATATTTCTTAATAATAAATAAACATTCACATCTGAATAACAATTATATAGATTTTTAATATTTCCACAGTCAATAAGTGGAATATATTTATATGTAAGAATCCCCAAAACTAACATTATATAGAGAAAGGGATATATGGTAAATTAAATAATATTCCCAATCAATCGACATGTGGTATCTTTGTGAACACCCTTCAATCAAAGGAAGTAAATATAGATTTCTTACAAAGGAAATTTATTGGAAAACAATATGCATGTAACAAATGATGATATGAAAAGACAAAGGTGGTAATAAATTTCTATGAGTATTGTAGAAACCCCAACCCAATTTGGCTAGAGAAAGATCCTTAATTCATTAAATTTTCAAAATAAACAAGGTATTTGTATCCCTATGGATTGAATAGATTAGTATTATTGGAAAACCAGATACAAACATATTTTTTAAATTACAGTTTTGAAGGAAATAAAATATAGATATTCAACTTGAAACATACAAAACTCCAAGATTATCCATGTCAGTTATTCATAATATTCATATTAAAATGATAGGGAAAAATAAAACATAAGAAAGGGGTGGCCTTTAATGCTCAGTAAGGGTAAGAAATATATCAGAAGCTATAATGAACATAAATAAAATTTCATGTTGAATAACTAGAAACCCATGTCATTAAAATATAATCTTGATTATGAAATGGAAGGAATAAAATTTGATTAAATAATTACATAATAAAAAATAACCATGGATATTATACTAGTTGAATAATGAAATTGAATATCAATTATAGTTTCATAATAAGGGAATTCATAATTTCATACATCATAAGTATACCATCTAGGCCTCGACCAAGAGACCATACATAATGGGTAAAAACCTAGTCTAGTTTGTCTCATGAGAACTACTGAGTCATGAAAGGGATATCAAAGGCCCTACCCATCATGTTATATGACTAATTAATCCCTCATATGAAATGGTATGAACAAAATATACATTTTAAATGTAAATAAATTTCCCTAATCTGTAAACATAATGACTAATCATTCTCATCAATATAGAGAATGATAACTAGAGAGCACATCCACCATCAATATAATCATAAACCATTTATTAAAACAAGGTGTATGATAAAAATTATAAATAAATCTTAATAAATCGAAAAATTAAATAGTGGTTCTAAAATAAATGAAAATACTCCAATAAAATCATCGATAGATTCTTGAGATAAACACCCCATTTTCCTTTTCAAAGAATATTTTTTTAAGAAAATTCATTTGTATTTGTCATAATTTTTTGTATAAAACTAAAGGTGAAAAAATGTAGTTTTTCATGAAAAAATTAATGAATTAAAAAAATAATGGAGTCTTATAATAGATTATGTAAGATACTTAACAATGGGTAATAAATCAAGAAGTTCCCTTTAATCGGGCTTGCGTATCGGGAAGAATTGAAAAGGGAACCTTATAAAACTTGTATTATCCCATAAAAAATATAAAAGGATATGGATATTTGTTTTTGTAACATATAAACATAATTTAGAATAATTATATAAAAATATGGAAGCATTACATTGGGGTAAAGATAGTAGAATAATAATTATAAGAAAAAATGAAGGCTCAAGTAGAATCCATTAACTTATGCCCGAATGTGTTCTAAAATTAAAAATAATATCATAGAAAATAAAATTAAATGCATTAATTATATAATTCCTAACATTTTATAGGTTTATTTTATTTGTTATAATTTTATTAATTTCATTTATGACCTTTTTTGCTGAGTTATAAGATATCATTTTATCGCTCGGGAGCGTTTCTTTCCTTGGTTTTCACGACCGATATACTTGTATATGAGTATGGAGGTTCATGAGGAATGTGTATAATTATCCAGAATTGAACATAAATAATATTAAATTATTATATAATTCATTTTGTTATATGGTATGAGGATTATTCATTAGATAGAACTTTAGTGATAATCATTTAGATTATTTTGGTGGTTTTTTGACCATTACGAACTAGTTTTGTCTTATGAATTGATATTATATATATAATAGTTATTGAAAATTAAAATTTTTTTAATACATATATTATAGTCTGGTTTAACCATAATTTTTTTTTCATTACCATCCTTTAAGGGGAAATGGAATAATGAAAATCTATTGTCCACATAGGTTGTAAATTGGCATATCATGAATGATGATTTCATTTTTAAAATAAAAGAGAGGGAGAGAGAGAAAGGAGTATGATAAAGGATATTACATTAACATGATATCATTCTAGTATATATATGATACTTGAGTTATCCTTCTCATTTATCCAGAATAGTTTTGGAGAGAATAATAAATGAAAAAGTAAATTTAAAGTAAATTAAAAAAATCAAATATGATTTACCTCTTCAATTCTCCTCTTTGAGAACCTCATTAATGAACCTTTGTTTGGTCTTTTATTTTGAACTAAACCTACTGGAAGTGGGAAAGAGACATGGAAATTGGATTTAGGTTGAATTTGGACAATTATCAAGGATTAAAGGTGTTAGGAGATGGGGTGATGAGCGGTGGTATTTATAGTGGAGAAGATGGGTGATTTTTGAATTTTTTTTCATTTATTTACTATTTTTAGTCAAGATTATAAATAGAATGATCATTTTCATAAAATATATTAAAATAATTATGGTGGGTTTTATATTATGATACTTACATCAACGATGACTCAAGTAATAATGTATTTAACTTATACCTTTTTATAGTATAAATTACCATATTTTACTATTCACCAAAAATTCAAGTATTTTAGAAAAATTTGAAAAATTAACCCTAAAATTTTTTTGACATGTAAAATTTAAAAATGGAATCCATTTTATGAAAATAATTTTATAAATATGAAAATTTTAGTTTTTAATTAAAACCATCATTTACTCGAAAAATACAGATTTTAAATTTATAAATGCTTTTATAACACTTTAAAAAAAATTAAAAAAGGGCTCATAAAATTATCAAAAAATTATTAGACCCAAAAAAATTAATTTATGAATAAATTTTATGAAAATAATTTTTTTAAAATAATTTTATTAATTATAAAATTGTAATTAAATGGTTATGACTTACAAAAATACCAACACTTAAATATTAATTTATAAAATATTAAGTTTCTTATAATATGATGTAATTTATATCATATATTCATTTATATTATTGATAATTTTTATTTATACATTCATAGGTGTGGTTACTATTTATAAAGGTCACATTAATATTCCTAAGGTCATGTTACTATTTCATTGGTATAGGTTCTTTAACTTCTAAAAACACCTATAATTTCATTAATTCTTCATTTATAATGTTTGTATTGAGTTCAATAAGTGATTTTATATAATCTATACTATATAAAATAATCAAAAGAAGGGAAATCTCATTGATAAAATTCTAGTTTATTGCATTCTCCTCTCCTAAAAAAATATTGTCCTTGAAATTTCTAGAATGTCACTACATAAAATGGTTTTAGAAGTTCATCATCATAAGTTCTTCAAGATCCCATGTCATATATTCAATTTTATGATTTTTTCAAAGTATCATTACCAAGATATTCATCTAATTCTTCAACATATATTCTTTAGTTTCCAGAATCAAGATAGGATCCTCACAGTAAGATAAATCATGTTCTAATTCTGATTCTTCATAAGTGAGATAATGTGTTGGGTTTATCATGTCATTCCTTCACAAATAGATGTGTAACACATTTTTATCATTGTAAAAGCTAAGATTAATTTCCAAATGATAAGACACAACTCCAATTATCACCATAATTTTAAAAGGACCAATGTATTTGGGTCTTAGTTTCCCTTTCTTTCCAAATCTTATAACACCCGTCCATGGATATACATTTAAGAAAACATGATCCCCCACTTGAAATTCAAAATACTTCCTTAGATTATCAGTATATTTATTTTATCTACTTTGAGCTGTTTTGATATGGTTTTGAATAGACATTAACTTTTCAACTGTTTTCTCGACAATCTATGGGCCTACAAGATTCCTTTCACCAATTTCATCCCAACATGTTGGTGTATGACATCCCATTTCATACAATGCTTCATATGGTGCCATTTGAATACTATAATGAAAACTATTATTGTAGGAAAACTCTACTAAAGGTAAATATTGATCCCAAATACCTTTAAAGTCAATTGATCGTGATCTCAACATGTCTTCTAATGTTTGGATTGTCTTTTCAGGCTGCCCATCAGTTTGTGGGTGATAATTATTACTTAAACAAAGCTTAATATCCTTATATTTATGAAGACTTTTCCAGAATTTCGATTTATATCATGGATTATGATCAGTCACAATCAAAATAGGTTCTCTATGATGTCTTACAACTTCATTAATATAGAGTCGTTCAAGGTTATCTAGTGGAAATTTATTCCTTATATCGATCAAATGTTATGATTTGGTATGTCGGTCCATAATCACCCATATTGTATCATTATCTCTTGGAGTTTTCATTATTCTAATAAAAACTCCATAATGATGTTATCCCATTTACATATAGGAATAGTCTGATGTTGCGTGAATCCTCTAATATGTTTTCTTTTAGCCTTTACTTGTTGAAAAACTATACATCTTTATATATAATTGGTACTTTTCTATTTCATATTATCCCACTAGAAATGTTGGTTCAAATATATAAACATTTTAGTTATACAAGTGTGTAAAGAAAAATTTGAACATTGTGAATCATCCAATAACATCCTTTCTAGCTCAGGTATAGAGGGAACACAAAGCCTCATCCCAAATTTCATAATTCCATCCACATTAACAAAGTCTACCATCTTCCCATCATTCACAAATTTAATTTTCTTTTCATGATTTTTATCATCAAACGGAGAACTTTTAATAATTTAAAAGAAATATGGTTTTGTAAATAATTAAATAGTGATGAGGTTTCACCTTCCATGATAATTCCCATATCCATCTTTTGTAGATTCATATATTCAAGACCCTTATCAATACTCATTTTGTTCAAAACTCCATGATCAATCCTTCTCAATGCATATACTAATTTATTCACCTTCCCTAGTTGTTAGTATATTAAATAATAATAATCCTTAAGTAGTTAGAGCCATCCTATTTTCATCATGTCAAATTATTTTGGTGAGAAGATATATTTCAGTCTCTTGTAATCTGTATATATCTCACAAATTTTTCCATAAAGATAGTTTCATCACATTTTCAGAGAAATTATTGTAGATTCTAACTCAAGATCTTTTGTTATATATTTCTATTCATTAATTTTTAACTACATTGATGCATAAGAAATAACTATATCATTATGCATAAGGACACACACAAGTCCTTTCTATAGCAACCCATACTTTACATACATTTTTATTACTTCAGAATTGAAGCATAATTATTACAACATATAACAAAACCATGAAATAACCGTATAGGTATAGTGTCTTTAGAAACTGGGAAACATAAACAACTGGTTCATAAATCATCTACATTGTCTCTCGTTTATTTCATCATATCTAGAGTCACTTTTGGAATATCCTACTTAATACCCTTCTTCCTGACCTGGGGAAAATAAAACATAAAAAATGGTGAGCTCAAAAGCTACGTAAGTGTAAACAAAAGAAATATCAATCATATCATATTCATACAAACATAACATTTTTAAAATCATAACCTGCAAAAGAGATCATAATATCATAACATGGGATAAATCATAGCAGTGAAATGTAATATCAATAATCATAACTTAAAACATGAAACTTTGTGGCATATACACATAATCATAGAAAATCATTTCATATTAGTCAAAACTCATTGCCAAGACTATCATAGAGGAAAAAGTCCATTACTGAACCGAGTTCACTCCTCGTTCCAGTCTTGTATCACTGAACCAGATTAACTTTCCATTCCAGCCATATCTATCTCAGGATATATAAATCTTTACCAATTCATTGGAGGGAGATATAGGTCCCACCCATCTCATAATGAAACCATTATTATTTGTTCCACAAAATCATAAATCATAGCATAACCCATGTAATAAAATTGGGATTCTTAAACATCATGCCATCATAACATAATCCATAAAAGGACATCATAAAAAAAATCCTTCACAACATAATCAAATTAATGTAAAAATAGGGATATAAATAGAACCCTATATTATCTTAGATGGAAAATAATTTTCATAAAACACTTGAACTCCATTCTTGAGGAAAATATCATTTCAATTTAAAAAACAATTTTCCTTTCTTAATATGTCATAAAATTATAAACTAAAAGAAGTTGATTAAAAATAAACTTTAAAACCTATAAAGGAATCTTCATGGAAATAATGTTCTATGAAATCATAAAAATACATTCATGTCGTATAAGTTAAAAAAACATTCTTCTCATACTTTGGCCGGAAAAGTCAAAAAGTACCTCGTACTAAAAAATGACAAATGATTCCTTTCATATATTTTACTAAAAACTCACTAATGGGTAAAATTGGATTTAAAAAATTGTAGGAGGATAGAAATAATATTACATATTGATGAAACATGGATGTGGATGATAAATATTCCCCAGTAAATTGTGAAGTATAAACAATCTCGGATAAAAATGAGATTGGGCGATTTTCCCTTATCTTCAGTCTGATATGCTTTGTACGTATCCAAAACTCCTGTATAATGATTTAAATAATGTCATTGACTTATTACAGAATCATATACATTGTTATGATATCATATATGGTCATATTGTTATCTTATTATTAGTAATATTCCATTGCTACTTGTTATACGAGTGTTCATTGCTTTATGTTCTTATGAATGTTTTGTTGAATAAATTCTTATTCCTATTTTTAGGTTATAGATAAATCATTTACATAATGGTATTAGTGTAATATATATCATTTTTATTCATTCAATTCATTTATATAATCATTATTCAATGACAATCATGTAGAATGACTCGCATCAGATCGTGGAGACGGTAGGACGTACGTACGTACGAGTGATGATATCATTCCCATGATCGTGGAATTGTATTTAAGTGTATTCATACTATTTCAAAATAAATATCACTTTACAATAATCATATATATTTATTCTTTACCCCATTATACCCATCCAAGTAAGGTGGTGGTGGAAAACAGATTACACCACGGCGTGGAGACAGTATTCCGTACGTACGCATGCGCGGTGATTTTGTTTTACGTAGGATGGATAAAAGGTGAAATAGAGTTGTTTCATAATTATAATAACATATCAATATATTATTGATACTTATTTTATTACTTCATAATGAAACATCTAAAAATAAGAAGTATAAGAAGAAATAAATTTGAAATAATCGGTAACGGATATTACCTCTTCTTCGACATGCCTCTTTGAAACCTCCTTTTAGGGCAATAAATTGGTCTTTGAAGAATAACAGGACCTCTAGTGTGTTTCTAGGGAAGTGGAGAAGATAAATTGGCAGGGTTTTCCCAAGATTTTAGGCTAAAAGTTGTGTGAGGATGAGAGGGAAAAGGTGCCCTTTTATAAGGGAGGAGAGGGTCACCTTTGGAATTATAAGAAATATTAATTTATAATAAATTTCAACCCCACATAAAAACCTCCAAAAATGAGTCAATTAAAATATGAGAAGATATAGGGTTGTAATATCATAAACCAATAAAATTTAGACATGTTGTTAATTTATTTTAAACCTTATCAAATTGATTTATCCTTATTTAATCTATTTAATTTTATTTGTCGTAATAATATTCAAAATATTAAATTGAAATAAATAATTACTTATGTGATGTGAATTATCCTTAATTAGATAATTTATGACATTTTAGACCATAAAAATTAAATTTTATAATTTTTAAATATTTTTATGATTTTTAATCAATTTTATAATATGTTATATTTATAAAATAACAATAGTGACAATTTTGAAACTATTTATTTATTTGAATTTAAATAAAATCTAAATAAAAAATTAATTCGAAATAAAAGCTTCAATAGATTAATAACATGTCATTTTTATCTATAAAATTCTAGGAGTACATTAAATAGTTTATATAATATTTATTTTAATATTTTTCAAACCATTTTTTGATATTTCAATCAATAAAATAAATTCAACATCACTGTTGTGTCATAATTAATGATAGTTATATAATCCCTAAAAATTATAAATAAATTCACATGACATAGATAATTGTATTATATTTCTGGAGAATATTTATTTTCTAAGTTTTATGAAGTTTATCAGTAAATTAAAATTATTACACTTATAAGATTTAAGAGAGTGGAATATTGTCACTTTCTTTAGTTTTAATAATAATTACATAATGTTCAGGGTAAAAGGTCCATGAAATGAATCTATTCCGACCCGTAGGTGATATGGGTCGACTTTTATTCATCCAATATAATTTTGGAAAGTTTTAGGGTAATTTTACAATCTTATTCTTACCGTTAATTACCCGATTTTCCTTTAATTATAGTAAATAAAAATTACCATAGTTACTATTCATAATATCAAAAAAATAAAAGTAACCTATTAACATAATTTGGACCCAATGAATCCAAATATTGAAGCCATTTTTTAAAATTCAAAAAATAGAAGTTGCAGTAATTAATTTAAAATTAATCCCGTTGTTAAGCAAACGGGTTTTAAAATTTAAAACATTGCCAAATATTGAAATGTTTTTACCTATGAATTCAATGTAAAATTAATGATAATGACATAAATTATATTAAATCATAAAAATATATTCTATTTATACTTTAAAACCATTAAATAATATATTTTAACCATATAAATTATTTTGATGAAAAAAGTTGTTTTCAATTAAAAATTAGCATATTTTTACTATTCATCAAAATATGAAAGTTATCAGAAAAGTATCAAAAATTTATCCAATGTAAATTTTTATATATTGATTCAATGAAAGAATTTTATTTTGTAAAATAGAACTTTTAAACTTGTCAAAAATTATCCTTAAAATGGGTGCTCCATAAAAAGGCGGAAAACATCATTTTTGAAAAATAATAATTCTTTTATCTGAAAATTTGATTTTTTATCATATCATATTTAAAATGAATTCTAATGTTATATAAAATTCAAAATTTTGTTAATACTATTTATAATGGCTAATTTATATAATATTTTAAAAACATATCATTCTTTAGTGAAACTCGATATTGCGTACAACACACGCTATCGAGGAAGGTTGCTTTTTCGTATAACGCAAGCCAAGCTAGTGTTGTGTGTAGTGAAAGATTACTTTGATGTTGCGTATAACATAAGATATAAAAAATATACTTATCACAAAATATCAGGGTGTTACATTCTACACCCCTTAAAATGAATTTCTCCCTCAAAATTCATCACTTCGTAACAAACAGATGATGATACCTCTCCCTCATCATATCCTCAAGCTCCCATGTAGCTTCTTCTAATTGGTGGTTCCTCTATAAAACTTTCAACAAGTGAGTGGTCTTGTTCCATATAATGTTTTCTCTATGATCCAAAATCTTTATCGGTTGTTCTTCATAAGAAAGATCTTGCTCCGGCGGTACAACTTCTGAGCTTAGTACATGTGAAGGATCGGGTTTGTACTTTCTCAAGAGAGATAAATGGAACACATCGTGAACCTAAGAGAGATTCGGTTGAAGCACCAATCGATAAGCTACCTTCCCAACATAATACAGTATTTCAAAAGGACCGATATACCTAGGGCTCATCTTTACCTTCTTTCCAAATCTCATTACTCTCTTCCAATGAGATATTCATAAGAACACTTTATCACCCACTTCAAACTCTAGGTCCTTTCTTCAGTTGTCAGCATAACTTTTTGTCAACTCTGAGCTACTCTTATGTGTTGTTGAATAGATCTGACCTTTTCTAACATTTCATCAACAAGATCAGGTCCTAATAGCTTTCTTTCCCCAACTTCATCCCAGCAAGTTGGTGTTCTGCATTTCGTTCCATATAGGGCTTCATAAAGAGAAATCTGAATACTAGAGTGAAAGCTATTATTATAAGAAAATTCCACCAAAGGTAGGTGTTGATCCCAAACACCATTGAAATCCATATAGAAAGCTCTTAACATGTCTTCTAGAGTTTGAATTGTTCTCTCAGACTGACCGTCTATCTGGGGATGATAAGTAGTGATGAAACTCAACTCTGTATCTAGAGTATATTGAAGACTTCACCAGAACTTCGACATAAACCTCAGATCCCGATCAGATATAATGGAATGTGGTACTCCAAGAAATCTTACCACTTCTTTTACATATATTCTGGCAAGCTGATCCAGAGAGAAATCTTCTCTAATAGCAATGAAGTGTGCTGACTTCATAAGATGATCAACTATGACCCAGATAGCGTTATTGCCTTTGGATGTTTTAGGAAGTTTGGTGAAAAAGTAAAAAGTGATGTTTTCCCATTTCAATTTGGTTATGGGTAATAGTTGTAACATCCCCTTATATTTATGTCTCTCAGCTTTAACTTTCTGAAAAACCAAGTATCGAGAGACATATTCAGAAACATCTCTTTTCATGTCATCCCACCAGAAGTATTCTTTCTAGACCCTATACATCTTCGTGCTTCCAGGATGAATAGAGAATGATGAACTATGAGCCTCATCCAGCATCTCCTTCTTTAATTATGGGATAGGAGGAACACAAACCCGATTCATGAACCTTATTATCCCATCACAATCAAGGTTGAATTCAGGAACATTTCTCACCTTCTTTTGTAACTCTACATCTTCTTTTTTTGCCTCTTTAATCTTCACATGCATAAATGGTTGAACATTCATTTGAGAAAGATAAGATTTTTCCCCTTCCATTATAATTCCAAGATCCATCCTTTTAAATCCATAAATATTTTATCTTTTGTGATCCTCATCATGGATAAGCTAGCATGGTATTGTTGACTTAATGCATCTGCCACCATGTTTGCTTTCCCAGGGTGATAATGAATTGAGCATTCGTAGTCCTTAATCAACTCTAACCATCTCCTTTGGCACATATTCAGCTCCTTTTGTGTGAAAATATACATTAAACATTTATGATCAGTATAAATATCACACCTTTCACCATAAAGATAATGCCTCTATATTTTTAATGCAAAGATTTCGCGGCTAACTCCAAATCATGAGTTAGGTAATTTTGCTCATGGATTTTCAACTGTCGTGAGGCATAACCTATCACCATATCATTTTGCATGATAACACACCCCAGTCCATTCTTGGATGCATCATTGTAGATCACCGACCTTTCTCCACCACACGGTAGTGTGAGCACAGGTGCACTGGATAACCTTCATTTTAACTCTTTGAAATTCTATTCACACTCCTCTGTCCAAAAGAACTTAACTCCTTTTTTAGTCAACCTGGTGAGTAGATTAGATAACCTTGAAAAATCTTTCATAAAATGTCAATAATATCCAACCATACCAAGAAAACTTCAAATCTCAGTTACTGTTGTTGCTCTCGACCGTCTTTCGATAACCTCTATTTTTGCTGGATCCACAGATATCCCCTCTTTTGAGATTATGTGACGCAAAAATGAAATTTTTTGAAGCCAAAATTCACATTTGGAAAATTTTGAATAAAGATTCTCCTTTATTAGGATATTTAATAAAATTATAAAGTGGTCTTCATGTTGTTCCTTGCTCTTTGAATAAACAAGAATATCATCTATAAAGACTACCACAAACTAATCAAGATAGTCTCTAGGGACTCTATTCATTAGATCCATGAAGATAACAGGGGAATTAGTAAGACCAAATGGAATCACTATAAATTCATAGTGTCCATACCTTGTACGGAAAGACGTCTTTGGTATATCCTCCTTTTTGACCCTTAATTGATGATACCCTAAATGCATATCAATCTTGTAAAAGTATTGAGCTCCGCGTAGTTGGTCAAATAAGTCATAAATGGGTGGGAGAGGATATTTTTTATTTATAGTGATCTTGTTAAGTTCTCAATAATCAATGCAAAGTCTCATTGATCCATCCTTCTTCATAACAAATAGAACAGGTGCTCCACAAGGTGACGCACTAGGGCGTATGAATACATTATCAAGATTCTTTTTGAGTTGCTTCTTCAATTCCTGCAACTCAATTGGGGCCATTCTATATGGTGTATTTAAAATAGGCATAGCATCCGGTATGAGTTCTATTGAAAACTCAACTTCACGATTTGGTGGAAGACCTGGCTATTCCTCCAAAAAGACATAATCAAACTCCCATACAATGCGCATATTATTAATCGTGAGTTTCTCTCCAACCATTTGAGATAAATAACCTTCATTTATTGGAATCAAGACCCATAAAATGGAAGAAATTTCCACTGGAAGGTTATGTTCATCCTTGCATCGATAGATGATTGTAGATTGATCAGGAATATTAAATTTGATTTCCCTTCTTTTTCAATTAATATGATATCCGTATAATGAAAGCCAATCCATGCCAATAATCACATCAAATTTCACTATAGGAAGGATCACAAGATTTGCAGGAAGCACTTTCCCACAAACTTCAATCAGATAAGAATTGTAAACTTTTGATGCGACTGTTGTGCCATTAGGGGTTGTCACAACTAACTCAACATCTAATTTTTGAGGTAATACGGTGATACCCTTAGAAAATTCTTGAAAATAAAAGAGTGGGTGGATCCATAATCAAATAAAACAATTGCTACTTTAGATTGGATGGTAAGTGTACCTTTCACCACTTTGTTATCATAATCCACATCGCCGATAGAAATTGCATGTGAATTTATTTTGTCTTTGGCCTTAAGATTTTGTTGACGTCGATCATCATCAACAACCCTTAGATTAGGGAATTGATTGGCATAATTCCCCATTTCCTTTCACTTGAAACATTGAAGTGTGGGAGGTGCATTTTATGTATCCCTTTCTTTGTTCGCATCATTAGACATCTTCTTCCCATTATTTCAACATTAAACTGCTCGATGACCTTCTTTTCCACACTTAAAACATTTACTTGTCCCTTTAATACAATTCCATCCATGTTTCTTTCCACACATTGAGCATAAGGGAAAATTCATCTTCTTTTCAGTGTGGTCTTTAGATTTTCCTTTGAATTCCATTTTCCTCTTCTTTTCAAACACATATGATTTATGGGTTACTCCAATCTCCATCTCATCCTTGAGAGCACATTGAAACATTTCCTCATAGATATTGAAGTCCCTTATGGCTAACTCCCTTTGAAGACTTGGTTTTAAGCCACTAAAGAATCGATCGGTTTTACTCTCGGGTTGGATAATAATTCTGGAATCATACCTTGAAAGTATTGTAAAATTTTCTTTATAGGTACCATCAAATTCATCATCCGTTTGCTTCAGTTCAAGAAACTCCTTCTCCATCTTTTTTCGAAGAATACGAGTGAAGTACTTACTGAAAAATAAGTTCTTGAACTCATCCCATTCCATAGAATCAATTTTGTCTCTTTGCCTCGTATTCTTGATAAGATTACACCATTGATCAGCTTCACCTTCCAAACGATATACTACTAAGATAAATTTATCATGTTCATAAAATTGTAGGATTGAAAATATATTTTCAGTGGTAATAATCCGTTGTTCATCCACTAATGGATCTGAAGACCTGCTGAATGAAGGTGGACGCTACCTCATGAAGGATTCAAGAGAATGTTGCTCCTTCCTTTGCTCATTTGGAAGTCCAGCATGATTCATAGCTTGAGAAAGTTGTGTGAGCATGGCTACAAGATTTTTCATTCCATCTCCCATAACTTTTGGTTGCTCAGGGGGACAATCATTACATTGTCTGTCACATTCAGCATTAACACGGTTCCTTCAGGTTCCATCCATTGACTAAAACCAAGAAACATAGTGCGAGAAACACTAATCATAACAGGAAAACCACATAATCATGAATAAAATTTCACACTTTAGGTCGTATCATTGGGTTTTCATGGCTAATTCTAAAACACTAATATTGTGTTCTATGTTTAGACATATCCTTAGGGTTCTTACTAAGGCTTTCTCTTTCTAGTTTTCAAAGGTTGATTATACCTTTCCTCTGATACCAACTATAACGACCCAAACTTTACATAACTTGTTATTACTTTAGAATTGAAGCATACTTATTACAAAATATAACAAAACCATGAAAGGACCATATAGTTATAGTGTCTTTAGAAACTGGGAAACATAAACAATTGGTTCATAAATCATCTACATTGTCTCCCATTTATTTCATCATATCTAGAGTCCCTTTTGGAATATCCTACTTAATACCCTTATTCATGACCTAGGGAGAAGAAAACATACAAAAGGGTGAGCTCAAAAGGTCAGTAAGGGTAAACAAAAGATATATCAATAATATCATATTCATAAGAACATAACATTTTGAAAATCATAACTTGCAAAAGAGATCATAATATCATAACATGGGATAAATCATAGTAGTGAAATGTAATCCCAATAATCATAACTTAAAACATGGAACATTGTGGCATACACACATAATCATAGAAAATAATTTCCTATTAGTCAAGACTCATTTCCAAGACTACCATATCGGACAAAGTCCATTACTAGACCGAGTTCACTCCTTGTTCCAGTCCTGTATCACTAAACCGAATTAACTTGTTGTTCCTTCCATGTCTATCTCATGATATATAAATCATTACCCAATGAATTATAGGAAGATATAGGTCCCACACATATCATAATGAAACCATTCTTATGTGTTCCACAAAATTATAAATCATAGCATAACCCATGTATTAAAATTGGGATTATTAAACATCATGCCATCATAACATAATCCATAAAAGGACATCATAAAAATAATTCCATAATAACATCATCAAATGAAGGTAAAAATAGGGATATAAACATAACCCTATATTATCATATATGTAAAATAATTTTGATAAATCACATGAACTCCATTCTTGAGGAAAATATCATTTCTACTTCAAAAACATTTCTCTTTTCTTAACATGTCATAAAATTTTAAACTAAAAGAAGTTGATTAAAAATAAACTAGAAAACCTGTAAAGGAAGATTCATGGAAATAATGTTCTATGAAATCATAGAAATCCATTCATTCCATATAAGTTAAAAAACATTCTACTCGTACTTTGGTCAGAAAAGTCAAAAAGTACCTCGTACTAAAAAACGACAAACGTTTCCCTTCATATATTTTACTAAAAAATCACCAATGGGTAAAATTGAATTTAAAAAATTGTAGGAGGATAGAAATAATATTGAATATTGAGGAAACATGTATGTGGATGATAAATATTCCCCAGTAAATTCTGAAGTATAAAAAATCTCGGATAAAAATGAGATTGTGAGATTTTCCCTTACCTTAGGTCTGATATGCTTTGTACATATCTGAACCTCATGTATAATGATTTAAATAATTTCATTTACTTATTAAATAATCATATTAATTGTTATGATACCATATATGGTCATATTTTTATCTTCTTATTAGTAATATTTCATTGCTACTTGTTATTCGGGTGTTTATTGCTTTATGTTCTTATGCATGTTTTGTCGAATCAATTCGTATTCCTATTTTTAGGTTATAGATACCTAATTTACATAATTATATTAGTGTAATATATATCATATTTATTCATTAAATTCATTTATATAATAATTATTCAATGAAGATCAAGTAGAATGAGTCGCATCACATTGTGGAGACGGTAGGCCGTACGTACGCACGAGCGATGATATCATTCTCATGATCGTGAAATTGTATTGAAGTGTATGTATACTATTTTGGAATCAATATCACTTTAAAATAATCATATATAGTTATTATTTACACCATTATACCCATCCAAGTAAGGTGGTGGTGGAAAATAGATTACACCACGGCGTGGAGATGGTATTCTGTACGTACGCACGCGCGGTGATTTCATTTTCTGTAGGATGGATGGAAGGTGAAATAGGGTTGTTTTGTATTTATAATAACATATCAGTATATTATTTATAATTATGTTATTACATCATTATTAAACAACTAAATAAGAGGAGGAAGAAGAAGAAATAAATTTGAAATAATCAGTAAGGGATATTACCTCTTCTTCGACACGCCTCTTTGAAAACTCCTCATAGGGCACTAAAATTGGTCTTTGAAGAAAACCAGGACCTCTAGTATGTTTCTAGAGAAGTGGAGAAGAGAAATTGGTTGGGTTTGGACGATATTTAAGGCTCAATGTTGTGTGAGGAGGAGAGGGAGGAGGTTCCCTTTTATAAGGGAGGAGAGGGGCACCATTGGAATTATGAGAAATATTAATTTATATTAAATTTTAAACCCACATAAAAACCTCCAAAAATGACTCAATTCCAATATTAGATGATATAGGGTTGTAATATCATAAAACAATAAAATTTAGACATGTTTTGAGTTTATTGTAAACCTTATCAAATTGATATATCCTTATTTAATCTATTTAATTTTATTTGTGATAATAATATTCTAAATTTTAAATTGATATAAATAATTACTTATGTGATGTGAATTATCTATAATTAGATACTTTATGACATTTTAGACCATATAAATTAATTTTTTTATGATTTTTAAACAATTTTATAATATGTTATTTTTATAAAATAACAATAGTGTCAATTTTGACACTATTCATTTATTTGAATTTAAATAAAATATACATAGAGGATATATTCGAACTAAAAGTTTAAATAGATTCAAAAAATGTTATATTTATCTAGAAAATTCGTCGATAACATTAAATAGTTCATATAATATTTATTTTAATATTTTTAAAACCATTTATTTGATATTTTAATCAATAAAATAAATTCAACATCACTATTGTGTCATAATTAATGATAATTATTTAATCACTAAAAATTATAAATAAATTCAAATGATGTATATAATTTTATTATATTTCTGTAGACTATTTATGTTTTAAGTTTTATGTATTTTATCACAAAATTAAAATTATTACACTTTTAAGATTTAAGAGAGTGACATATTGTCACTTTCTTTAGTTTTAATAATAATTACATCATTTTCATGGTCAAAGGTCCATGAAATGAATCTATTCAGACCATTAGGTGATATGGGTCAACTTTTATTCATCCAATATAATTTTTTAAAGTGTTAGGGTAATTTTACAATCATATTCTTACCCTTAATTACCCGATTTACCTTTAACTGTAGTAAATAAAAATTACCATAGTTACTATTCATAATATCAAAAAAAATAAAAGTAAAATATTGAAATAATTTGGACCCACTGAATCAAAATATTTAATCCATTTTTCAAAATTCAAAACATAGAAGTTTGAGTAATTAATTTAAAATTAATCTCGTTGTTAAGCAAACGGGTTTTAAAAGTTAAAACATTGCCAAAGATTGGAATGTTTTTACCTATGAATTCAATGTAAAATTAATGCTAATGACATAAATTATATTAAATGGTAAATTTATATTCTACTTATACTTTAAAACCATTATAATAATATATTTTAACCATATAAATTATTTTGATGAAAAAAGTTGTTTTCAATTAAAAATTAGCATATTTTTACTATTCATCAAAATGTGAAATTTATCAAAAAAGTATAAAAAATTTATCCAATGTAAATTTTTATATCCTGATTCAAAGGAAGAATTTTATTTTGTAAAATTGAACATATAAAATTTTCAAAAATTATCTTTAAAATAGGTGCGCCATCAAAAGGCGTAAAACTGCATTTTTGAAAAATAATAATTCTTTTATCCGAAAAATTGATTTTTTTTCTCGTATCATATGTAAAATGAATTCTAACGTTATATAAAATTTGAAATGTTGTTAATAATATTTATAATGGATACTTTATTTAATATTTTAATAACATATCATTGTTTAGTGAAACTCAATATTGTGTACAACACAGGCTATCGAGGAAGGTTACTTTTTCAAATAACGCAAGAAAAGTTAGTGTTGTGTATAGTGAAAGATTCATTTGATGTTGCATATAACATAAGACATAAAAAATATAATTCTCATAAAATATCAGGGTTTTACATTCTACCCTCCTTAAAATGAATTTCTCCCTCAAAATTCATCACTTCGTAACAAACAAATGAGGATACCTCTCCATCATATCCTCAAGCTCTCATATAGCTTTTTTAATTGGTGGTTCCTCCATAAAACATTCACCAAGCGAGTGGTCTTGTTCTGTATAATTTTTTCGCTACGATCTAGAATCTCTATTGGTTGTTCTTCATAAGAAAGATCTTTCTCCAACGGTACAACTTATGAGCTTAGTACATGTGAAGGATCGGGTATGTACTTTCTCAGGAGAGATACATGGAACACATTGTGAACTTGAGAGAGATTCGGTGGAAGCACCAATCTATAAGGTACCTTCCCAACATGATCCATTATTTCAAAAGGACCGATATACCTAGGGCTCAGCTTTCCCTTCTTTCCCAATCGCTTTACTCTCTTCCAAAGAGATATTCTTAAGAACACTTTATCACCCACTTCAAACTCTAGGTATTTTCTTCGGTTGCCAGCATAACTTTTTTGTCGACTCTAAGCTGCTCTTATGTGTTGTTGAATTGATGTGACCTTTTCTGCCATTTCATTAACCAGATCAGGTCCTAATAGCTTTCTTTCCCCAACTTTATCCCAACATGTTGGTGTTCTGCATTTCTTTCCATAGAGGGGTTCATAAGGAGCCATTTGAATACTGGAGTGAAAGCTATTATTATAAGAAAATTCCACCAAAGGTAGGTTTTGATCCCAATCACCTTTGAAATCCACAGATCAAGATCTTAACATGTCATCTAGAGTTTGAATTGTTCTCCCAGACTGACCGTCTCTCTGAGGATGATAAGCAGTGCTGAAACTCAACTCTGTATCTAGATTATATTGAAGACTTCACTAGAACTTCGAGGTAAATCTTGGATCCTGATCAGATATAATGGTAAGTGGTACTCAATGTAATATTACCACTTCCTTTACATATATCATGGAAAGATGATCTAGAGAGAAATCTTCTCTAATATCAATGAAGTGTGCCGACTTCATAAGATGATCAACTATGACCCAGATAGCATTATTTCCATTGGATGTTTTAGTAAGTCCGGTGACAAAGTCCATAGTGATGTTTTCCTATTTCCATTCGGGTATGGGTAATGTATGTATCATCCCCTTAGACTTTTGTCTCTTAGCTTTAACTTGCTGACAAACTGAGCATCGAGAGACATATTCAACAACATCTCTTTTCATGTCATCCAACCAGAAGTATTCTTTCAGTTCCATATACATCTTCGTGCTTCCAGGATGAATAGATACTGAAGAACTATGAGCCTCATCCAGCAGCTCCTTCGTTAATTCTAGGATGGGAGGAACACAAACCCGATTCCTAAACCTTATTATCCCATCAAAATCAAGGTTGAATTCAGGAACATTTCTCACCACCTTTTGTAACTCTACATCTTATTTTTGTGCCTCTTTAATCTTCACATGCATAGATGGTTAAAGATTCATTTGAGAAAGATAAGATTTTTCCCCTTCCATTACAATACCAAGATCAATCTTTTGTAAATCCATAAATATTGGATCTTTTGTGATCCTCATCATGGATAAGCTAGCATGGTCTTGTCGACTTAATGCATCCACCACCTTGTTTTCTTTCCCAGGGTGATAATTAATTGAGCAGTCCTAGTCCTTAATCAACTCCAACCATCTTCTTTGGAATATATTCAGCTCCATTTTTGGGAAAATATACTTTAATATTTTATGATTAGTATAAATATCACACCTTTCACCATAAAGAAAATGCCTCTATATTTTTAATGCAAATATTACCAGGGATAACTCCAAATAATGAGTTGTGTAATTTTGCTCATGGATTTTCAACTGTTGTGAGGCATAAGCTATCACCATATCATTTTTAATGAGAACACACCCCAGTCCCTTCTTGGATGCATCACTGTACATCACAAACCTTTCTCCACTACACGACAGTGTGAGGACAGGTGCACCGGATAAACTTAATTTTAACTCTTTGAAATTATCTTCACACTCCTCCATCAATACTAACTTAACTCTTTTTCGATTCAACCTAGTGAGTCTATTAGATAACCTTGAAAATTAATTCACAAAACGTCGATAATATCCAGCCATACCAAGAAAACTTTGGATCTCAGTTACTGTTGTTGGTATCGACCATGTTTCGATAACCTCTATGTTTGCTGGATCCACAGATATCCCCTCTTTTGAGATTATGTGACCCAAAAATGAAACTTTTTGAAGCCAAAATTCATACTTGGTAAATTTGGCATAAAGATTCTCCTTTCTTAGGGTCTTTAATACAATTTTCAAGTGATCTTCATGTTGTTACATGCTCTTTGAGTAGACAAGAACATCTTCAATAAAGTCTACCACAAACCGATCAAGATAGCCTCTAAAGACACTATTCATTAGATCTATGAAGATAGTAGGGGCATTAGTAAGACCAAATGGCATCACTATAAATTCATAGTGTCCATAAATTGTATAGAAAGTTGTCTTTGGTATATCCTTCTTTTTGACCCTTAATTAATGATAACCTAAATGAAGATCAATCTTGGAAAAGTATTGAGCTCCGCGTAGTTGGTCAAATAATTCCTCAATGCGTGAGAGAGGATATTTGTTATTGATAGTGATCTTGTTAAGTTCTAGATAATCAATGAAAAGTTTCATTGAACCATCTTTCTTCTTAACAAAGAGAACAGGTGCTCCCCAAGGTGATGCACTAGGGTGTATGAATCCTTTATCACGATTCTCTTGGAGTTGCTTCTTCAATTCCTGGAACTCAATTAGGGCCATTCTATATGATGTCTTTGAAATAGGCATAGCACCCAGTATGAGTTCTATTGAAAACTCAACCTCACGATTTGGTGGAAGACCGGGGAATTCCTCAAGAAAAACATCATCAAACTCCCATACAATGGGAAAATTCTTAATCGTGATTTTCTCTCCAACCATTTGAGATAAATAACCTTGATTTATTGGAATCAAGGCCCATAAGATGGAATAAATTTTCATTGGAAGGTTATGTTAATCCTTTTATCGATAGATGATAATTGATTGACCAAGAATATAAAATGTGATTTCACTTCTTTGGAAATTAATATGAGCTCCGTATAATGAAAGATAATCCATGCCAAGAATCACATCAAATTCCACTATTGGAAGGTTCATAGTATTTGTAGGAAGCACTTTCCCAAAAACTTCAATCAGAAAAGAATTGTAAACTTTTGATGCGACTATTGTGCCATTAGGGGTTGTCACAACTAACTAAACATCTAATTGTTTAGGTAATACGGTGATACCCTTAGCAAATTCTTCATAAATAAAAGAGTGGGTGGATCCAAAATCAAATAAAACATTTTCTACTTTAGAGTGGATGGTAAGTGTACCTTTCACCACTTCGTTATCATACTCCACATCACCAATAGAAATTGCATGTGAATTTCCTTTGTCTTTGGCCTTAAGAGTTTGTTGACGTCGATCATCATCAACAACCCTTGGATTAGGGAATTGATTGGAATAATGTCCCATTTCCTTGCCCTTATTACATTGAAGTGTAGGAGGTGTATTATGTGTATCCCTTTCTTTGTTCACACATTAGACATATTCTTCCCATTATTTTGACATTCAACTACCCGATGAACTTCTTTTCCACACTTAAAACATTTACTTGTCCCTTTAAGAAAATTCCATCCATGTTTCTTTCCACACTTTGAGCATAAGGGAAAACTCATCTTCTTTTCAGTGTGATCTTTAGATTTTCCTTTGAATTCCATTTTCCTCTTCTTATCAAACCCATATGATTGATGGGTTACTCTAATCTCCATCTCAACCTTGAGAGAAAATAGAACAATTTCCTCGTAGATATTGAAGTCCCTTATGGCTAATGCCCTTCCAAGACTTGGTTTTAAGCCACTACAGAATCGATTGATTTTACTCTCAGGTTGGATAATAATTCTAGAAGCGTACCATGAAAGTCTTGTAAAATTTTCTTCATAGGTACCAACAGATTCATAATCCTTTTATTTAGTTCATGAAACTCCTTCCATATCTTTGTTTGAAGAATACGAGGGAAATACACATTGAAAAATAAGTTCTTAAACTCATCCCATTTCCTGGACTCAATTTCGTCTCTTTTCCTCGTATTCTTGATAAGATTCCACCATTGATCAGAATCACCTTCCAAACGATATACTGCTAAGATGACTTTATCATGTTCAGAACATTGCAGGACTGAAAATATATTTTCAAAGGTACCAATCCATTGTTCAGCCACTAATGTATCGGAAGACCCGCTGAATGAAGGTGGACGCTGCCTCTTGAAGGATTCAACCGAATGTTGCTCCTTCCTTTTATCGTTTGGAAGTCCTACATGATTCATAGCTTGAGAAAGTTGTGTGAGCATGGCTACAAGATTTTTCATTCAAGCTCCCATAACGTTTGGTTTCTTAGGGGGACAATCATTACATTGCCCGTCGCATTCAGCATTAACATGGTTCCTTCGGGTTCCAGCCATTGACTAAAACCAAGAAGCATAGTGTGATAAACACTAATCATAACAGGAAAACCACATAATAAAGAATAAAATTTAACACTTTAGCTCTTATCATAGGTTGTTCATGGACATTTCTAAAACACTAATATTGTGTTCTATGTTTAGACATATCCTTAGGGTTCTTACAAAGGCTTTCACATCCTTGTTTCCAAAGTTTGACTATACCTTTCCATTGATACGAACTATTACAACCCATACATTATATACATTGTTATTACATTAGAATTGAAGAATACTTATTACAACATATAACAAAACCATGAAAGGGTCGTATAAGTATAGTGTCTTTAGAAACTGGGAAACATAATCAACTGGTTCATAAATCATCTACATTGTCTCCTGTTTATTTCATCATATCTAGAGTCTCTTTTGGAATATCCTACTTAATACCCTTCTTCCTAACCTAGGGAAAAGAAAACATACAAAATAAAGGTCTCAAAATCTCAGAAAGGGTAAACAAAAGAAATATAAATCATATCATATTCATACGAATATAACATTTTGAAAATCATAACCTTCAAAACAGATCATAATATCATAACATGGGATAACTCATAGTAGTGAAATGTAATCCCAACAATCATAAATTAAAACATTAAACTTTTTGGCATATAGAAAAAATCATATAAAATCATTTCATATTAGTCAAGACTCATTTCTAAGACTATCATAGCGAACAAAGTCCATTACTAAACTGAGTTCACTCCTTGTTCCAGTCCTGTATCACTGAACTAGATTAACTTTTCATTACAGCCATGTCTATCTCAGGAGATATAAATCATTACCCAATTCATTGGAGGGAGATATTGGTCCCACCCATCTCATAATGAAACCATTCTTATGTGTTCCACAAAATCATAAATCATCGTATAACCCATGTAATAAAAATGGGAATCTTAAACATCATGCCATTATAAAATAATCCATAAAAGGACATCATAAAAATAATTCCATATTAACATGATCAAATCAATGTAAAAATAGGGATATAAAGATAACCCTATATTATCTTAGATGAAAATTAATTTTGATAAAACACTTGAACTCCAGTCCTGAGGAAAATATCCTTTCTACTTCAAAAACATTTTTCCTTTCATAACATGTCATACAATTGTAAACTAAAAGAAGTTGATTAAAAATAAACTTGAAAACCTGTAAATAAAGCTTCATGGAAATAATGTTCTATGAAATCATAAAAAACCATTCATGTCATATAAGTTAAAAAACATTCTTCTTGGACTTTGGCCGGAAAAGTCCAAAAGTACCTCGTACTAAAAAACGACAAAATATTCCTTTTATATCTTTTAATAAATACTGAAAAATGGTTAAAATTGGATTTAAATAGTTGTATGAGGGTATAAATAATTTTAAATATTGAGGAAACATGGATGTGGATGATAAATATTCCCCAGTAAATTCTGAAGTATAAACAATATCTGATAAAAATGAGATTGTGAGATTTTCCCTTACCTTAGGTCCGATATGCTTTGTATGTATCTGAACCTCCTGTATAATGATTTAAATAATGTCATTGACTTATTTCAGAATCATATTCATTGTTATGATATCATATATGGTCATATTCGTATCTTTTTTATTAGTAATATTTCATTGCTACGTGTTATTCGGGTGTTCATTGCATTATGTTCTTATGCATGTTTTGTCGAATAAATTCTTATTCATATTTTTAGGTTATAGATACCTAATTTACATAATTTTATTAGTGTAATATATATCATATTTATTCATTAAATTCATTTATATAATCATTATTCAATGAATATCATGTAGAATGAGTCGCATCACGTCGTGGAGACGGTAGGCCGTACATACGCATGAGCGATGATATCGTTCCCATGATCGTGAAATTGTATTGAAGTGTATGTATACTAATTCAAAATAAATATCACTTTAAAATAATCATATATAGTTATTATTTACACCATTATACCCATCCAAGTAAGGTGGTGGTGGAAAATAGATTACAACACGGCGTGGAGACGGTATTCCGTACGTACGCACGCGCGGTGATTTCATTTTCCATAGGATGGAAAGAAGGTGAAATAGGGTTGTTTCATATTTATAATAACATATCAGTATATTATTGATACTGATTTTATTACTTCATAATTAAAAAACTAAAGAATATGAATTAGAAAAAGAAATAAATTTGAAATAATCGGGAATGGATATTACCTCTTCTTCGACACGCCTCTTTGAAACCTCCACTTAGGGCACTAATATTGGTATTTGAAGAAGACCATGACCTCTAGTATGTTTCTATGTAAGTTTAGAAGATAAATTAGCAGGTTTTGGACGAGGTTGAAGGCTCAATTTTGTTTGAGGAGGAGAGGGAGGAGGTGCCCTTTTATAAGGGAGGAGAGGGGCACCTTTGGAATTATAAGAAATATTAATTTATAATAAATTTCAACCCCACTTAGAAACCTCAAAAAATGACTCAATTTGAAGATGAGATGATATAGGGTTTTAATCTCATCAAAAAATATAATTTAGACATTTTGTGAATTTATTTTAAACCTTATCAAATTAATTTATCCATATTTAATCTATTTAATTTTATTTGTGGTAATAATATTCTAAATTTTAATGTGATATAAATAATTACTTATGTGCTATTAATTATCCATGATTAGATAATTAATGACATTTTAGACCATATAAATTAAAATTTATAATTTTTAAATATTTTTACGAATTTTAAACAATTTTATAATATGTTATTTTTATAAAATAACAATAGTATCAATTTTTACACTATTCATTTATTTGAATTTAAATAAAATCTAAATATAGGATATATTATAACTTAAAGCTTAAATAGATTCATAACATGTCATATTTATCTAGAAAATTCTTTGAGTACATTAAATAGTTCATATAATATTTATTTTAATATTTTTAAAACCATTTATTTGATATTTCAATCAATAAAATAAATTTAACATCACTATTGTGTCATAATTAATGATAATTATTTAATCCCTAAAAATTCTAAATAAATTGACATGATGTAGATAATTTTATTATATTTCTGGATAATATTTATTTTCTAAGTTTTATGAAGTTTATCACTAAATTAAAATTATTACACTTATAAGATTTAAGAGAGTGACATATTGTAACTTTCTTTAGTTTTAATAATAATTACATCATTATCATGGTAAAATGTCCATGAAATGAATCTATTCTGACCATTAGGTGATATGGGTCTACTTGTATTCATCCAATAGTATTTTGGAAAGTGTTAGGGTAATTTTACAATCTTATTATTACCCTTAATTACCCGATTTACCTTTAACTGTAGTAAATAAAAATTACCATAGTTACTATTCATAATATCAAAAAAATAAAAGTAACCTATTAACATAATTTGGACCCACTGAATCCAAATATGGAATCCATTTTTATAAATTCAAAACATAGAAGTTTCAGTAATTAATTTAAAATTAATCTCGTTGTTAAGCAAACGGATTTTAAAAGTTGAAACATTGCCAAAGATTCAAATGTTTTTACCTATGAATTCAATGTAAAATTAATGCTAATGACATAAATTATATTAAATGGTAAAAATATATTCTATTTATACATTAAAACCATTCAATAAAATATTTTAACCATATAAATTATTTTGTTGAAAAAAGTTGTTTTCATTTAAAAATTAGCGTATTTTTACTATTCATCAAAATATGAAAGTTTTCAGAAAAGTATCAAAATTTTATCCAATGTAAATTTTTATATCCTGATTCAAAAGAATAATTTTATTTTGTAAAATTTATCTTATAAAATTTTCAAAAATTATACTTAAAATGGGTGCGCCATCAAAAGGCGGAAAACTGCATTTTTTAAAAAATAATAATTCTTTTATCTGAAAAAATGATTTTTTTTCTCGTATAATATGTAAAATGAATTATAATGTTATATAAAATTCAAGATGTTGTTAATACTATTTATAATGGCTACATTATATAATATTTTAATAACATGTCATTGTTTAGTGAAACTCGATATTGCGTACAACACATGCTATCGAGGAAGGTTGCTTTTGCGTATAACTCTTGCCAAGCTAGTATTATGTGTAGTGAAAGATTCCTTTGATGTTTCATATAACATAAGACATAAAAAAATATAATTCTCATAAAATATCAGGGTGTTATACTTTCTTTGATGCATCAACATAAATCCAAAATCCACCATTTCTCGAGGATAGACTTAAGATTGTATCCATCACTAATCTCCTCTTTAATTCTTCAAAAAAACATCACATTATTGTGCTCATAAAAATTTTACCCCTTTAATAGTAATCTAGGTTAACGTGTTATCTAATCGATCAATGTTTTGAACAAGGAACTGATAATAACCAACTAGACCATTAAAACTATGCACCACGGTTATGTTCATTGGTTTAGGACATTCCTAAACTGTATTTATCTTTATAGGATAAACTGAGATTCCATCATTTCAGACAATATATCCAATAAAAGAAACTGATTGATGCCAAACTTTATACTTTCTGAACTCCACATATAATTCATTTCTTCTAAGACTATTCAGAATAATTCTCAATTGATTCACATGGTCTTCATAGCTTTTAGAGTATACTAAGATATCATCAATAAATACCACAAAAAAATCATCCAGATATTCATTAAAAACAATGTTCATTATATCCATGAAAAAGGAGAGTTAATTAGTCAGTCCAAATGGCATTAATGTAAATTATTAACGTTCATACTTGGTTCAAAATATTGTCTTTGTAATATCTTCCTTCCTCACACGCAATGGATGATATCGAGATCAAATTTCAATATTCAAAGAGTATTGAGATCCATGAATTTGATCAAATAAATCTTCAATGTGATCTAGGGGTCATTTTTATTTATTATAATAGCATTGATTTCTCTATAGTTAATACATTGCCTTATAGATATGTCTTTCTTCTTGAAAAGAGAAACAGGGCTTTGTAAGGAGAAACACTAGGGATAATAAATATTTTATCACTGAATTTCTCTATTTATTTCTTCAGTTATATGAATTAAACTGTGTATATTCTATAAGAATTCTTTAATATAGTTCTAGCACCTAGAATTAAATCAATAGAGAACTCAACTTCTCAGTATTAAGGATTTCCAGGTAAATCCTCATGAAATAAATATAAATATTTTTTCATAATAGGTGCATCTTAAATTTTAATATTTCTTTCCTCATACATAGATGAAATTTTCTCTTACTCTGTAAGGATTTCATTCAGAAGAGCTACTAGGGTTGGGTATGAATAAGATTTATCTTATGAGGTTTCTACCATAAATATAATGGATTCTACATCGTTCACAAAAATTGGAAATTCCTTATTCTTACAATATATTTTCACATCATAATTTTAAATTCCATCCATATTGATGGTTATCTAAAAATAAATCATAGGTATGATAATTTTTTCCACAATGAAAGCATGTTTATGTGTTATAAAGGGGACTAACTAAGACATCTTCTTTATAATGATACTCCCCTTAAGATATTTGACAGACATATAATTTATTAAATAAAAATTTAAATGACTACTTTTTTTGGACAACTAGGAAGATATAAAATAATGTGATTATATAGAATCAACTAAAACATTGGATATGTTTGAGGAAATTATTAAATTGTATGCCAATACATCATTAGGAACTTCAACCTCAACAATTGTGACCGAAAAAATTTGGACTTTCTCCCATGTCCTTCTTTGGGGAAAGTTTCCATGAAGATTAGGAAAATCATTCGCATAATTTAACATATATTTTCAATTGTAACATTAAATATTGGTGTCATATATATTTCTCTTATAGTCATGGGATTTGTAGCCTTTCTCTCCAAAATTTTAATAAACACCCATACCCTTCAGACAAGTACCAGGGTGTTTCTTCCCATAATTATCACATGATGGAAAATAAACTCCTACCTTATCCCCTATTCCTTATTTACTTTTCTATAGTGTTCAAAAGTCCTATTCTTATCTTGATTTACTTTGAATTCATGTGACATAGATAATTTTTTTATCTTAATAGCACATGAGACTATATCTTCATATTATGATAAATATTTGGAGAGTAGTTCCCTTCAAAGGATTGTTATTAAACAATTAAATAATTAATAAATATTTATCATCGTATTATGTATTTAGTTAGGGGTATACCTATTTAACCTTATAAAGTCAGATTCATACTTCATAAATTTTTCATCCTCCTTTTTTCTTAGGCTCAATAATTCGCTCTCTATATCCACTCATTTATTTTGTGGAAAATATTTATCTAGTAATATTTTCATCAAATATTTCCATTCCATATCTTAAATTTATTCCTCCTACTTTGTGTTTTGAATCAATGAACATAATTGATTAGCATCTCCCCAGAGATGATAAATTTCCATGATAACCTTCTCCCTTTTATTACTTCCCAATGTGATAAATATCTTTTCTAAATAATTTGTACACTGATAAGATTCAAATGGGTTTTTATTACCATTGAATGATGGAGGTTGTTGTCATATAAAGTAGTATATAATTTCTCCTCCATGTTGAGGATCAGGATGCCCCATATGGGTAAGGTTATTGTTCAAAACCTGAGTCAGATGTCCCAGTATAGTTATAAGTTTCTCAGTACCAGTTGTAGCTCCAAAACTAATATCATTGTCTTACATAAGTGGGAATTCCCTCCATAGGATACACACATTAATATGGTTTCCATTCCAACCACTAGGAGCCATTTATAAATAATAGTGTACCCTAGATTAGGTTATGAATCTTAATTTATAATTTCAAACAAGAAAAACACATAACATAAATTGAAATTTTATTCATATCTAATCTCATAATCATAAACATGGTTTCTTTGGAGACAAAATACTTTTCAATTCTTTATAATGGTTTATAAATAAAATGTGAATTATCCTAAGAATATCCACTATGAGTGTCAAACTAGGTGCACAGTAAGGCTTGTTATCATGTACTTGATTTCCCTAAGTTGGGCATGGGATACCTTGTCCGGTTTGTTACCCCTAAGTATATTTGTATCCGGATCATGCCCACTTATAGTATATAGGAAATGATGTGTTTCTAAGAAGACTCTCATAATATATAATTTAAAAAATTTAAGATGTTCTTATATTATTATCCTCAAATTATATCTTAGATATATATTCTTTAATATATGTTTTCACAATCTAGTTTTCGTGGTTTCTACTAAACTTCATCTAATAACAACTGTAAATATCCTAACCACAATTTCATGGATATGGTGACTTACTTCATTACATTGGAATAATAAAAAATTATGTCTTATCTTGAAGTAGTTAATAGTTTAATATTTTTTGAAAACAAGATACAAATATAAGTTTTACAGTACAACTTTGAAAGGAAATATAATACAGATATTCCACTATAAACATCCACAACTCCTAGATTATCCCTGCAAGACTTTAATAATATTAATCTTCTCATCCTAGGAAAAAATAATCATAATAAATAAGTGATATGTGATGCTTAGTAAGGTTAAGAAATGCATCCAAAGCTACAATAAACATAAATAATAATGTATAGTAAATAACTAAAAACACATGTCATTAAAACATAATCTTGAGCATAAAATAAAGGGAGTAAAAGCTAATTAATGTCATAATAAAACATAACCATTGATATTATACTATTAAAATAATCACATGGAATATAAATCAATAGTTTCATAATAAATGAATGCATAATGTTGGACATTATAAACATATTGTCAAGGCCTTTTCCATGACCCTATACATTGTGGGTAAAAAACTAGTCTTGTTTGTCTCACGAGACATATTGATGCATCAAGGGGAAATAAATAGAATAACCCATCACTTACTAAGTCTAATTAATTCCTCATATTAATGGTGAAAACAACATGTATATATGAAATTTAAATAACTTTCCCCAATCTGTAAACATTATGACTACCCATTCTGAGTAGTATGGTGGATAGTATCAAGATAGCACATCCATGTTCAAACTAATCATAAAACATTTAATAAAATATGGTGGATCATAAAAATAATAGTTTAATGTAAATAAATAATAAAATTCAACATAGGTTTTAAAATAAAAGAAAATACTCTAATAAAATCGTCGATAAATTCTTGACAGAAATACCTCATTTTACTTTATAGAGAAGAGTTATTTTGGAAATTTCATTTGTATTTATCATGATTTTTTTTATAAAATGAGAAATGAAAATATATGGTTTTTCAAGAAAAAATTACTGAATTAAAAAAATAATGTCTTGAAACACACTATGTATGATATTTGAAAATGGGTAAGAAATGAAGAAGTTACCTTTAACTGGGCTTGCGTATTGGGAAGAATTGAGAAGGGAACGTTATAACACATATATTATCCCATAAAAAAATATGAAATGATATGGATATATGTGTTTTTAACATATAAACATAATGTATAATAATTATAAAAATAATAATGAATTATTACATTAGGGTAAATATAGTGGAAGAATAACCTGAAAGAAAAATGAAGGTTCAGGTAGAATCCCTTACCTTATGTCAAAATGTGTTCTGATGTTGACCTTATTGTCCTATATAATCAAATTAAATCCATTAACTAATTAAATAATAACATTTTATACATTTATTTTATTTATTATAATTTTATTAAGTTTATTTATGGGTTTTTTATGAGGTATAGGATACAGTTTTATTGCATGGGAGCATTCATTCCTCTGGTTTTCATGATCAGTATACTTGTATATGAGTATGGAGGTTCATGTGGAATGGGTATAATTATGTAAAATTTAACATATATAATATTAAATTTTTATATAATTCATTTATTTATATGGTATGAGGATGATTCGTTAGATAAAACATTAGTGACGATCATTTAGATTATTTTGGCGGTTTTTCGATCATCACGAACTAGTTTTTTTGTATGAATTAATATTTTTTATATATAATAGTTAAGGAAAATTAAATAAGTTGTAATGCATGTATTATAGTTTGGTTTAAATATAAAAAAAGTTCCATTATAATCCTTTAAGGGTAAATTTATGAAGTAAAATCTTTCTTCCACAAATGATATAAATTGGCACCTCATTGATGACGATTTTGTTTTTTAAAATAAAAGAGATATAAAAGAGTTTTATGAATGATATTCTATTAAGATGATATAATTATAGTATATATATTAAACTAGATTTATCATTCTCATTTGGATAGAGGAGTTGATGAGAGGATAATAAATTAAAAAGGAAATTAAACAAAGGAGGATTTACTTATTGAATTCTCTTCTTTGAGAACCTCCTTAACGCACCTTGGTTTGGTATTTTTTGTGACCAAAACGTCTTACAAGTAGGGGAGAGGATTAGGAATTGTATTTAGGCATACTTTTAACAATATTAACGGATTATATATATGAGGATAAGTGGTTATGAGGGGTGATATTTATAGTGGAGGAGAGGGATTTTTTTGAATATTTTATTCTTTGATTTATTATTTTGGATCAATACTATGAATAGTTTTACCAATATCATAAAATATATTAAAATAATGAATTTGAGTTTGATATTTTTGTTCTTACATCATTTATGACTCAAGGAATTGTTTAATTAACTTATAATGTATTTATACCATAAATTTCTGTATTTTACTGTTCACAAAAAAATTCAAGTATTTTAGAAAAATCCCATAAATTCACCCTAACCATTTTTTGAAATGTAGAATTAAAAAATGGGACCCATTTTATGAAAATAATTCAATAAATATGATAATTTTAATATTTAATTAAAATCATCATTAAAAATAAAAATACAGATTTTAAATTTATAACTGATTTTATAACACTTTCAAATATTAACTATGGTCTCATAAAATTATACTAAATCATAATATAACAAAATGTTAATTTATGAATACATTTTATGAAAATAAATTTTATTTTAAATCATTTTATTAATTATAAAATTTTAATTAAATATTTTTTAATTATAAAAATAACAACACTTAAATGTTTCATTTTAAAATATTCACTTACTTATACTATGATATAATTTATATCATACCTTCATTTTTAAGATAAAAAAGTATTTATACGTTAATGGTTGTGGTTAATATTCGTAAGGGTTACATTACTATTCAAAATTTCATTTTACTATTTCATTGGTATATGTTCCTTAACTTCTAAAAACTCCTCTAATTGTATTCATTCTTCATTTATAAAATTTTTATTATGTTTTATAAGTGATTTTATATTATCAATATTGTATGAAATAAACATAAGAAAGAAAATATCATTGATAAATATTTGGTTCATTACAAGTATAATCCCTAAAAAATTATTAGAGGATTTATAAGGTAATACATGACCAATATATATAGCATAAAAAAGAAAACAATTGGATAATACAAATTTTATCTTAAAAAAGTAAAATTTAGATAAAAACCCATTACAGTAATAGATATATAAGAATAATAGAGTATAAGAAGTATAACATAAAATAAAATTTAAAAGATCAATAAATAAAATATATTAATTATAATTTAAGGGAATGTTTTATTAAATACATCATATAAGATAAATGATGGTTTGCAATGTCAAACATGCCTCATGGATTTTATAATTTTACAATGAAACCCTTAAAAATAACATAATCATATAGGTAAGAATTATTTGATAATGAGGTTATAAATAATAATTATAAAACCAAAGAAAATAATAAATAAATAAAATTTGAACTATTTATTAGATATAATAATCTATCTTAGAATAATAGAGTTTCAATAAGAAATTTTCTATCTCAATGGAAGTAAATTGAGTTAGCACAAACCCTTACCATAATTCCAGATTAGTTAAAATTAAACAAAACTCCTATATAAACAAATTAAAATCTGAATCACCCATTTAATAGAAATTTCCTTATCATTAACCCTCTATAAAGATCATTTTTAATTTTTATCTATATGTATATTAGTTAATTATTATCTATTTTTTATGTCGAATGTGAGTAATATTGATCATTTTTAACTATTTTTGTAATAGTAGTGTTGTTCTTCATTTTTATTAAAAATTTCATCATTACTAGATAATACAAGCTAAAAGATTTTTTTTAATTATTTATAATTTTATAATTTCATTATATTGATGTTTTGCTTATAATCCTTAATGATGAAATTGGCAATGGAAACATTTTATTTATTTTTAACAAATAAATATTGGTATCATAAATAATGAGTTTAATATAAATTTTACCATTGAAAAACTAAAATAAAATTATTATTTGATTATATATTACTATAAATTAAATTCTCATTTTTACCCATGATATAAATTTATAGCATTGTTCAAGTATGTTGTTAAACTGACTGAAATAAAGACATACCATAATTAATGAATGATTATGTAGTGATTTAGATTTAATATCACTATAACACATGAATAATGAACTTATTCAGTTTTTATTAGTGTGATATGTTATAATTGAAAATATTTATAAGAATAATACAACTCATAAAAGGCTATTACAAAATATAAGGAATAATTGTTTTATATTAGAACGATTTTCTATACGGTTAAATTTACCATGGTTTATTATTTCTCATATTGCTAATAGGTTTTACAATTTTCTTTAAAAATGTTAATAATTTTATATAAATAATATTTATCCTTTAAACACTTTCTCATAACAATCAATAAAATTAATTTATAAAAATAAAATAATGAAAATCATTTATTCCATGTAGGGCGTAGTCTGCAAGTACGCATGGTAGATGATTTTTTTCCATAAAATAAGAGAAATTTATAATATTTTTTATCATTTAATAATATAAACTATCTTATAAATATCATAATTATTTATGAAAATTAAAATTATGACCATCTATGTAATCTTGCTAAGGAAAAATAAACATGACACTTTGTGGAGGTGGTAGTCTGCTCACACGCATGAAGATCAATTTTATTTTCCTGAAGAGAAAAGTGCCAAGGTGATTGATTGTTATTCTCTATGAATAAGAAGATTCAGACTTAAAAAATAATTATTTCATTATATAATAATTATAAAAATAGAATTGGAAAATTAATATAGAAAGGAAAATAACATAGGTAAAATTAATGCTCACATTGAGGACTTGGGATTTCACTTGGAGGACTCAAAATAAAGGGATTCGTTAAAATAATATCCTGATACAATAATCTTAATAGAGTAAAGTATTATTTTTGGGAAGTTATAGGTTTATATTTTCAATAGTAAATCATATTTTTGTGTTCTTTTGAAGGGGTGGTGAGATCCCCTTTTATAAGTGGTGAGAATGACATTTTTTAAATATTTCAGCTTAACATAAAAAGAGTGTATGTTTCACATTTCATGTGGATCCAAAAATAGACAATAATTAATTTTGGGATGAGATAAGCTTTAAAATAACTTAATAATTCATTTTAACACATTTTTTAAATGTGTTTGTTAATCCTCCACACATAAACTTTTCACTTTGAAATTTTTTAATTTCACCATGGTAACTAGTATTTACCAAGGTAATTTACTTATAAGTCCTAAAAATAACATGAACCTATTACATAATTTGTAAATAATTATTCCAAATATGGAATAAATTTTATCATATAAAAATTATATGTGTAATAAAATAACAATATTAATATTAGCACATATAATGCGTAAAAGCCCTTTTTTCGAACAAGTGTATTTTTTAAGTATAAAATTTACGAGAAGGATAAAACTATAAATGTATTTTATTTTCATGATAAAAATTTTATTATTATGAAAAAAATTATAGTTATTTACATTTTATATCAAGAAAAAAATATTTAATTAAAACAAAAAAACAGTTTTATTTATCCAAAAATATTACTTAAGAATATAAAATGTTAAACATTGGTTTTATAAATTCATAATGGTATTTAAAAATGTAGATTATTAATTATTAAAAACATATTTAATCAATTAATATTTTTTATAAACTTCTGTTTCTTAATTATATAATGATAAAGTCATAAAGTTTCATCTTTGTTATAAACTACATTTTCATCTTCTGTTTTTTAGGACTTATAAGTAAATTACCTTGGTAAATACTAGTTACCATGGTGAAATTAAAAATTTTAACACATGTTTTAAATGTGTTTGTTAATCCTCCACTCATAAACTTTTCACTTTGAAAATTTTTAATTTCACCATGGTAACTAGTATTTACCAAGGTAATTTTCTTATAAGTCCTAAAAATAACATGAACCTATTACATAATTTGTAAATAATTATTCCAAATATGGAATAAATTTTATCATATAAAAATTATATGTCTAATAAAATAACAATATTAATATTAGCACATATAATGCGTAAAAACCATTTTTTCGAACAAGTGTATTTTTTAAGTATAAAATTTACGAGAAGGATAAAACTATAAATGTATTTTATTTTCATGATAAAAATTTTATTATTATGAAAAAAATTATAGTTATTTACATTTTATATCAAGAAAAAAATATTTAATTAAAACAAAAAAACGATTTCAATTATCCAAAAAATATTACTTAAGAATATAAAATGTTAAACATTGGTTTTATAAATTCATAATGGTATTTAAAAATGTAAATTATTAATTATTAAAAACATATTTAATCAATTAATATTTTTTATAAACTTATGTTTCTTATTTATATAATGATAAAGTCATAAAAGTTTCATCTTTGTTAAAAACTACATTTTCACTATTCACCTAAAAACAATTATTTCCTAAAATTATCAAAAATTAATCTCAAGATAATATTGAAATGTTTCAAATAAAAATGAATTTTATTTTATAAACTTAAATTCAAAAATTTGGGAATTTAACATTTTAATAAAGATATAAAAATATAATTGAAATTATTTTCATAGTAAAAAAACATTATTTATTTGTGTTAACAATTCTTATTCTTATTTACCATCAATTATATATTCAAAGAAATACGATAAAACTGGAATGATATTGATAATATTATCATGGAATATTTCTTATTAATTACTTATAGAATTGGTGTTGATATATTATCCATATCTGTAACATATAGTATACCTAAAGTATTTAGTTTATTAAAAAACAATAAAAAATTCAATTTTTAGAATGATTGAATTTTACAGCATAAATTGGGCTAATAAGTTATTACGATATAATAATTCAATTTATCAATGCCTTATAATTGATAATGATATATATTTTATAATTTGGTTAAATTAATTTTTCCTTTAAAATTTTAAGGCAACATTTTAATAGTTATATATTATTTTTTGGTTCATTGTGGTTTGGTGTTGCATGTATCAAATTCTATAGAACATATTATGTATTAAAGTAATATAAAATTTAAAATATCTTGGTGTAAAAAATTTATAATGAACCAACTCATGCCACCCCATCCTAGAAATTAAAAAACCATAAAATTCATATCAACCATCAAAGATGATAAATAAAAAAATTTATGTAATTAAAGAAAAATTTAATTTATCAAAAAATTATGGTTCCAAAAATAAAGGTAACCATGTATAACCACCTATATTGTTTCGATGAAATCATTTCTTGCTGATGTTATTTAACCCAAATAAGGGATAACAACTCTATATGCAAGAACGAGAATCTCTAAAAATGAAAACCCTACTATTAGAAATTATACCAATAGCCACATAACTATATCCATGGGATAAATGTTTAATTGATATATATTTCGTATTTACAAGGTCTAATTGTGATCATGGATATATACTTGGTGGTGGGAGATTATACCCATCGGCATGCATTCTCATGGTTATATAGCACGTAGATCATTGACTATAGCCACAACAATATAATTATGTGGCTATAGAGAATATCAATGGAAATTTATAGCCATGAGTATAATGGAATTTTTTTATAGGTCCTGTAAGGGAAAGACATATAGCTAAAATCGTTTTCCACATGGCTAGATGAAATCTATTTCCATAATTTTAATTGCTTATCGCAATAGGTTCCATAGATTTTCCTCAAGTTTAACACCTCACCCATCCCATTTGATTCTCCTTAAATCCCTTCTTCCATGATTTATATCGGTCCATGGTACCGTTTATCTCCTCATATCTGGTTTATCTCATTCAAGCATAGGTTTTCTCCATTTCCCATAGATTTCTCTCAGCTGACCATAGCAGTGCTTCCTTTTTTTGTGATTTATTATATCCAAGAATATAATTTCACCCATATTCCATGATTTCTCACATTCAATTATTCCTATAATATTTATTTTAAGCCTCCTCTATTTTTATGGCATCCCTTGAATAATATATTCATAATAATTTCTAACATCATATTAATCATAAAAAATTTTCTTACTGGTCATGCCTTCCATGAAACATGGTATTTCATAAGCCTATCTTGCCAAGCCATTGTGGTTCTCCCTGTATCTAGTTAACATGTAATTTTTTGTCAATTAAGAAAACCTCAATAAATTTCTATGCATCAATATTCTATTATTTAATTTTGGTTTCTATAATTTTTCACATAGTTAAAATTTCAGCTTAGATTTTTTATTTATTTCATTCTAATTGAGGCATATTTGACACTTAGAAAAATATTTTAATGGTATAATAGACCACATGAAAATAATTCAAAGTATAGGTAGCTGAAAGAAAAAAAAATTAATCAAATCATGTTTCATTTCTTATGACAGGGATTAAGTTTAATGAAAATGTTAAATAGGAATTACAATATTCAACATTGTCTTTTAGTTTCAATGACACAAATTTTATTATAAAAGGGATTGTAACAAATGGATTATTGAAACCCCTATTTGATTTTATTTACATGCTTAGGAAAATTTATTTCTAGTATAAGGACATGAACTACTTATATATCTTGGTTTGAAAATTATATGACCATGTACTAATATTATGGTTTTGTTTTATTTCATGGTTGAGAATGGGTTTCTTGATTCCATGAAATAGAATTGTTTAACATAATTAATTAGAGATTACATTTTAATGATATATCTGTTATATAACTTGTTCTTATTTATTACCCATTAAATATTAAATGATTTTTTAAAGTTTTCATACAATTAAAATGAATTATTTCATGCAGAGCATTTCATTGTATTGAATCTATTACAACAATATTGGTGATTTGGTATATTATAATTACAAAGTGATGGTTTTTTATGTTTATATATATTTGGATTTATAACCACTAGATAAAAATATAATCACAATTTATTATTTAACTATGAATTGTATAGATCGTATTCACACGTCATACTAGAATAGTTTCTTATACCATAATTTCTTAAAATCATGAATATTATTTTCCATAAATGTAACCATTATATAAAAGTATTTTTGCGGACCATTTTATAATGATTCATTTGGATAAATTATTTAATATTATAATTAAATATTTTATTGTGGAATCGTGAAAGAACTATTAATTTTACCCAAAGTCTTAATTAGTTCATTTTAAAAAAATAAATAAATTTAAGTAAAATGTATAAAATGAATTACTAAAAGAAATTATATATACAGGATTATATGAAATTCAATAATCTATAAATGTTACAATAATAGAATAAAAATGGAATAATCATTAAAATTGCCACATAAAATTCAATGGTGTTAGGGTTCTTTCAATAAGTTAATTTTTAATAGCTTGATCTATCAACTGATTGTGTCATGTTAAAGATGGTTTCTTCTCTCAAATAATTGGATCATACTAAAATTGGCTATGTCATTTAAATTATATGGCCAATTTCATATCACTTCCCATCCTTAATAATGATTCTGAAATAAAGTTCAAATAAAATTGAATATAATCAAAGAGTATGGTCAACATAAAAATGATGAAATTATATTATATTGTTTTTAAAAAAATTTCTAATACTCTTATATAGATAATTTCATAATTGAATCTAAAAGTATGAATAAATTTTTTTAATTAAATAAATTTTTCCTTTAATTTAAAATAATTATAATAGTATTTTATGACTCATGATATTTATAATATCATGTTATAATTTCACAGTCCAATTATGTAATTGTTAATGTATTTATTTCATATATTATTCTTGTTATTTTCTTTCCATTTATGATAATTTTTTATCATTTTTTAATATTGATTTTATTTATTATTATTTTTTAACTCTTGAAGCAATAAATTCCTTGTTGACTCATTTTATAGATAATTTTGTAAGGTTTATATTCCTTTTTAATAAATTTTTCCTACTATTGAATACATTAGTAAGTAGAATAATAAATCCATTAGTCTATATAGTTCTTTTATTAAATATGAAAGAGTTAAAATATGGTTATTTATAATCATCATTTTTTTAATAGTCTTTTTATTCATATTACAATGGAAATAATTTTTATATACAATTTTGATCAAATCATTGATGATTTTCATAAAGAATATGTTTTTTTATTTTTAATTCAATAATGATTTAGATGAAATACTAATTCAATGCCCATATTTTTATTATGTCGGAATACCATGGTTAACCCCTAAAAATTGATTTATCAAATCATTGACATAGGTTTCTAAAAAATATCATTTGTGGTATCATAATTTATAAAAAGGTCAAATGGAGAATGAGATTGATTTATTTGAAAGATCGGTATAGAAATTTTGATTTCTTATTAGTTTCCAATTGTTTCTCAATCCAACACTTCAAGTACACCAGAACAAGAAGAAATTAACACATGAAAATATTTTTCATTTATTGATTGGAATAATGGTCTTGATCATGTTATAAGGGTAAAAGAATATGTGAATACCTGAGTTCACTAGGCCTGTGAAGAAAATGACCATGCTTATGGTTTTAATGGAATTATATCATCAAAAAAATAATGTATATATTTAATAATAAATCAATTGCTACCACCTTACATTTTTTAAGGAATTACTACTGGATGATGAATTTACTCTATAAAATTATTACATGGCATAAACATTTATTGAAATTTTTTGATTTTATTCTATAATTATCTATGATCATTATCAATATTGTAGTATTCATTAGAAAGGAAATCCAATGTTGATATATTTTAAATAGTTTGGTATATCAAGATAGAGTACTAATAAATTTGAAACTCAATATCGTGTACTCGAGAAATTGATGGGGGAATTTGTAATTGATTTCTTTTTGCTAAAAACTATATATATCAGAATAATTGGAAAGGAATGTGTGTCATGACATGATCATAAATAATACATAATCTTAATTTTTTAGTCAAGAAATAATTTCCTTTCATTCAATAATATGTTTTAGAATTATATTTTTAGATAATTATGTCATAAATCTCATATAACAGATCCATATATTACCATGTACACACCCTTATTCAGTTTCCATTATTCCACAAAATAAAAATTGTAATATATAACAGGTTTTATTTTCCAGACACATCTTTACAATTTTGATCACGAACTCATCCATTCCCATAATCATACTTAAAACCCTATGAAAAAACATTTTAAAACATGAAATGAGCACAAAAATTATATTAAGGGACACAAAAGGAAAGAAATAAACCATTAGTCCTTGAATACATAAAAAAGTTTCCTTTTTTCAAAATAATTTTTAGGCTCAAAATAAATATTTTCATACCTAAGAAATAACCTTATCTAAGAAAATATTTTTAGAAACATTTTCATAAGAAAATTTAATAGAAAAAAACACATAATATTTTCTTTTAAATCATGAAAAACTCATAATAATTTTTTCTCAAAGATAATAATATCATCCATAAAAAGTAGAATATACTTTTCTTTAGACAAGATATCATTATTTTATCTTGAGAAGTCATAATATTCCTATAAAACCCATAGAAATCATAGATAGAACATGTAGTTTAATTGGGAAATCATTTATATATCACTCTTAGAATTACTATTACAAATAGAATAACCATAAGGTTGACTTTAAACCTAATGAATTGATGGGATACCATAGAACCAACCATCCATAGTTTATAATGGAACCAATTGTCCTTGTTAATAATGAAACCACCCAAACATAGATTATAATGAAATAGAAAAATGAATATAAAAAAAATTCAGATTCTATTATAATAGAAGTGGAAATTAAATTAAATAAAATTAATAAAATTCTTTTAACTAAAAAATTAGGTTATCAAATAACCTAATATAAAAGTCCCTGGATTTATACATTCAAGAATGTTTGTCTTACCCACACTAAGGTAATCCCTCTATGTGATTATCAACATTGTTAGGTCTACCTATCCCTAGAATCCCTTGACCAATAAGGTGATTGGAACCTCTCCCTTCCTAGCCTTGGAGTCCCTCGATCATTAAAAATCAGAACCTATGTCTTGCTATCCTTAAAATCCCTTCATTATATTCACAAACAATCGGTGTATCACAAAACAAAATAAGATCTTAAGAGTTACAAGAATATAAAACAACTAGTTCACAACTTGTAAACTTCAAATATCTCACATGTACAAAATCTAGTAGATCTCTCCCATAGTGTCTTGAAATCATATATGTTTTGAGATCTTTGAAATTACATGGTATTTATATGTCATTGTCCCAACAGTCATCTTAATCTCCAAGGGTCATATTTTCTCCTGAAATCTTGGAGGGACTACGACACCTTTCACTCTAATGATCATATTGTAACTAATATCACGACATCCTATTTTTATACTTATTGAAATATAATACATGATATCATTTTGGAAATATTTTATTTTAGAGTTAATATTTAATGGTGTCAATATGATGTAACAATTTTTTTCTTCAAATAGAATCATAAGTTAATTCAATGAATTTACTTACAGAGTGTTATTATGATTTTCTCAATGAATTTGAATCTGATTATATCAGATCTGATGTCAAATCCAATTAAGGATTTTGTCAGTATGAATATAAAAAAATAATATCTTAAATTTGATTTGATAAGGTGAATTCAGTCATAATTAAATTCACGCTCATGACAATAATTTTATTAAAAATTTGTGAATACTTTAAAATTATTTTAAAGTATTATGAAAACATTGTAAGAATAATTTGGTCATACAAGTATTAAATATTATATATTTAAGAATGACATTGAGATTTCGAAAACAAAAGATCAAAAGAAATAGAAAATTCCAAAATAAACTTTTGAATCAGCAATATCCCCCTTTTGGAAGTCACAAACAACAAAGTTAAAATAGAAAATGATTTTGAAAAAATAAGTCCAAAATCATTTTTCAAGACTATCATATTTAGAAATAAGTATTTATACTTATCTCCAATAGATTTGTTTTTAAAACTCTTCTGGATATGATATTGAATACGACTAACTCTCCCTTAAGATAACCAATTCCATAAGGACCATATTCTCCCCCTTACATTATCATTATTCTTTTTCTATATCATTCTTCCATTATAGTATCTTCCCTCTTTTCATATCATTCTCCTTATTTGTAATTTTTAAAAAGGAACGAGAGTATTATTTTAGGTACCTAAAAAGGGTTAGAGAAAATAAACTATACGAAACAAGTTAAGGTACTTGATCATCCAAAAAATGAAAGAAACATTCAACCAAGATATTTTAGAATACATTCAGTAAAAAAGAATATGGATGAAAAAGTTTTTCACTAATAGTCCAGATATAAAAATATTACAAGAAGAGTTTTTAGTAAGGTTGATCTTCCTTTGAATATTTATTCTCTTTCTGGGGAATTTGAGATATAACAATATCTTTCATCTTTTTTAACTATATTCTATACTCTTCTACTTTTTCCAAAATATCCTCTGGGGTAATTTTTTTCCTGACTAGCTCTTGAATTGTATTCTTTGGGTTATGGATTATTTCTTCTAGTGCTGAAAATAATTGATACTAGATATGATTCAAATCTTCTTGTGATTTTACATTTTATTCAAGTGCGGGAATATTTTATTCTTAAGATTTGATTCTTTCTTAGACAGTTTGGAGATTACTCATCAAGGAAGTAACATCATCTTTTTATACATTTAGTCCTTAAATTTCTTTGATCAATAATTTTATGTTTGTTTTCTAGTTTGATATGTATTTAACCAACTTCTCAGAGTAACTTTCAAAGTTATCAACCAAATTTAACTTTTTATAAGTATCCCTTGTGGGACTATTGAAAGAATTCTCAGTGTCATCCATAACTTTCTAGAGTTTATAAATTTTATCATCATTGGTATTAAAATATTCATCAAATCCTCGAGACTATTTCAGAAATTTTTTGAAACTTTTACCATGAGTTTTAACCCTATCTTTGTACACTTTGAATTTGGATTATAAAAATAATTAACATATCTTTCAATGATTTTACTGAATTCATATCCTTGTATTGGTTTTCCATTATCGTATCAAATTTGGTTCCTAGCATCAAAAAATGGAATTGTATTTAGAAAACTACTTATTTAATGATAAATCTTAACAATTCCTTGAGTTGGGATTGTATTTTTGGATTCTAGCTCTGATTGAATGTTTTTTATACCAATATCTTCTTCTGTGTTTTCTTTTGGTTAAAATATTTTTCTAAAATTCTTTGATTACCAATATTTTCATGTAAATTTTGAATTGATTAAACTTTCTTCTTTCCTAAAAATTTTGAATTTTTATTTTGATAATTATTATTACATGAGGATACAACTTCTTGATTTTATGGAACATTTCATATTTATTGACTGATTTCCTTCTCAATTTTATTTCTAGATGAAGATAACCTTTCTTATGAATCCTCATAAGTATTTAGATAAATTTTTTTCAGAATAATTATTTTTTTTATTTCTATTCAGAACTTTATTTTACTAGATTTCATCTCCTTCCTCTTACTCATCATTTTATTTTTCTTCTTCTTATTTGTCTTCTTCTCTTCCTTCTCCATCACTTTTATATTCTTCAATTTTATTGAATACATTGTCTTCTTCTTCTCTTACTTCAATATATTTTTAAAATATTTCACGAATTTGAGGTTTTGACCTCAAGTCAGCCTTTTCCATTAGATTATATTCTTGGGTAACAATAATTTATTTTACATTACATTTATTAGAGGGAATATTTTCATCAACAATAGATGTTTGTTTCCAACATCGGTTTCAGGTAAAAAAATGTTTATTAAAGCTGATTTAACGCCCATCCGAATGTTTTCACATAATTGGGATTACAAAGGTTTTTATTCTTCTTCTTATTCACTTTTTCTTGTTTTCTAATACTTATTCACCATGAAGTATTACTAAAATGGATTCTGTGGGGTTGATACCAATCGATGATCTCCCTCTTTTCTTTCTTCCTTTATTTTTCTCCACTCATCCAAGACTTCCTTTGGATACTTAATTTGTTTCTTTTATTTTTTTGGATAAGGTATTAAACTATTATTTTATTTTTTACCTTCTGAACATTATTTATGGAGAATGGTTTTTTCTTTTATTTAGATCTATTAGTACTTTTCATGAATAATTTTGAATCCAGATGAAAAAAAAAATTTCATCCTTCTATTCATATCTTCACTAATGAAAGAAATATTTTTTCTAATGGGATCTGATTTGATTGTGAAATTGAAACTACTCAAGAAGTTTTCAATCAACTTTATAATCATTATGAACAATAGGATTATTTGTGGTTTAAAATATTTTTACATAAAATTCTTTATATTCAATTTATGTATCCATCAAGGTTTATCTTTCTTATATTAACAAGATAATATAGAATAAAGACATCTGATATTTTTGGGTATCTATATATCCTCTCCTTGGAATAAGAAACCCTTGAATCCATGCTTCCAAACCTCAATGATCAGGAATCAAATGAGTTAGATTTCTTGTATCCTTATATATTTTGAAATATGACCTTTTATCTCTTTATTTTTCAAATACTCTTTTAGAATCTGGTAATTTATGAGAAGGGAAAAACTAGCCTATCAAAAACATCAAGAAAATAGGCTACACCTTTCATAGTCATCTCATAAGACTTATCATAAATCTAAAATGAAAATTTTTCTTTTACATTTTTCTTGTATAACATAACAGTACCATTAAAATCATATACTATGTTTGGATAAAAAATCATAATTTTGATCCTTATCTTATATGAAAATTGATTCCCATCCTTGGAATCAAATCATTCTTTTTAAAGATGAATCATTCTTTCCATAAAACTATCTTGACACTAACCTTTCTTGGAAGAGATACCACTTTTTATAGTCTTGAGTTTGGTTAAGATCCATCATATTAGGTCTTGAAATGGAGGAAGTACTCATGAAGAATCATGGTCTGAGTTTTCAATTTGGCAACACTTCGCGGATAAATTCTTGAGGATAATTGATGGGTTACAGGGGGTGGTCCCTTATTTATGGGAAAAGATGGGTGCTGATTTATAATCTATAATAATCTAATAGCCAAGATTTAAACTCTCTAATCTAAAGTTTGATATTAAATATGAGGAAAGATATTTAAAAATATAAACTCTTGAGGTTTTATGGGATGATTTTATCTTATTTGGTAAATATGAATAGATAGTAAAAAAAATTTGAAAAACAAAAAATTTTGGATAAAAACAATCAAGATGAAAACCTAATTAAGATAAGATAATATTGAAAGTATAAAAGAAATAAATATACCTTTCAATGCCTAATAATTTTTATTGTAATTTTTTCTTCTTTGTTTTAAGAAAAATTGAATTAGATAATTTTTTAAATATTTATGAATGCTTTTAAAATTTTATTTCTATTTGAAACAATGAAACCTATTTTAAAAACACAAATCCTATTATAATTTTAATTTTATTATAATTTCAAATCCAATTGATTTTCTGAATCTGATTGGAATTTCCATTCCTATTGATTTTTTGAATTTGATGGATTTTCTAAATATGATTTAAATTTCAATTCCAATTGATTTTATTAAAAAAATTAAGTCTAAAAAACTTATTTAGAAACAAAATAAAAGTTTTATAAAAAAATAAAACATATGTACTCTCCCTATAGAAAGGTGTAACTTAATGTTAGAACATGGTTAAAACAAGAATTATATATTAATGATTATTTTATAGTGATCATTTCTAACTTCTGTTTAATATATTCAAATATATCAAAAGATAATGGTTTTGTAAAAATATCAACAAGTTGTTCTTGTGTTGTAAAAAAATGTAAAATAATCTCTCCTTTAAGTGTTTAATCCCTAAGAATGTGATGTATAATATCTTTGTTTTTTGTACATGAGTGATGTGAAAGATTTTTACTTAAATCTTTGACACAATTGTTCTCACTTAGTATTTTTGTTTTAGTAAAACTCATGCCATAATCAGTGAGTGTGTGTTACATCTATAACAATTGATCACAACAACTTCCATAGTGCATATATTTGGCTTCATAATTGGAAAGTGCTACTGAGTATTGTTTCTTACAAGACCAAGAAACTAATGAATCTCTTAAGAAATCATAGGTCCCAGATATAATTTTCTTATCCTTTCTATAACCACCAAGTTATAATTAATTTAGTTCATCTTGCATATAATTAATCTAGTATTCATCACATGAAGCCTCATCAAGAATTATAGGTTCAAATTGGTAAAGGAAAGGAAAATTTTCTATTTACTTTCTCAAATAAATTCTTATCCTTACAAGTTGATTTAAATCACCAATGATACAATCATTGGTATGATTCTTAATAAAAAAACTAACTTGGTTTTTCTAAAACATTTTCATCAACATATGGTAAAAATTATTTCAGATTGAATACTTCAAAAACAATTCTTTGAGTACTCTTCTTATTAGAAGAATCTTCTATCAAAGGCTGATAATCAGTTTTGTAAAACACATTATAAGATGTATGTTGGGATTATTTAAAAACAAAAAATATCGGTTTCATAAAATTTAACATGTACTGCTTCCCCAACAGTACAAGAATTTTTATTGAAAACTCTATATGCCTTGGAAGTAGTGGCATAACCTAAGAAGATAAATTCACTGGATTTGGGTGTGATTTTATGTAAATTATATCTTGTATTCAAAATGAGTAATTTCAATCCAAAAACATTTATGTATGAAAGTTTTGGATTCCGGCCTATCTATAACTCATTATATTTTTTTATTAAAAGCGGTCTAATTAAAACTCTATTTATAGTATAAAAATCAGTACACATAGCTTCAGCCCAAAAATGTTTTGTAGTTGAGTATTCACTCAACACGATTCTTGTTATTTCTTGAAGAATAAAATTTCATATTTTAAAAAAAATATTTTTTGAGGAATTCTAGGAGCTAAAAAATTATGTGTAATGACTTTCTTATTACAAAATTTTTTAAAATTATAATTTAAAAATTATCCACCATGATCACTACGAATATTTATCAATGGTCGGTTTTTCACATTCTTAACATTGGCTATAAAAGTTTAAAAATAACAATAGGCTTCAAATTTATTTTCAATAAATTAGACCCATGTATATCTAGTGTAATCATCAACTAAAAAAAATACATATTACTTGACTCCAATACTTCAATTTTTTATAAGAATAAATAAGTCCATGTGCACAAACTATAAAGCATCTATTGTTGAGACTTCACTGATAGATTTAAATCTTGACTTATGTTTCTTTCTATATTGACAAGGGTCATATACTTTTAGAAAATCAAATATAAGTTTTGTTAGGTCCTTAAAAATTCACTTCTTAGTCAATTTTTATATGTTAAGGTTACTTTTTCATAAAATTCTATTCCATAACCAATATTTATCTTCTATTATACTAAGACAAGGTGTGTCTTAGATCCTATGGTCTTCTAAGATATATAGGAAAACATTCTATTGTTGATGGGAATAAATAATTAATTCGTCTTTGGAATTGTGTATTACATATTTATCATTCCTAAAACTCATAAGTTAACATTCATCACATAATTGGCATATAATTACAAGGTAGTGTTTAAGACCTTTGAAAAATAAAACATTTTAAATTTAATATTTTCTAATAAGAACAATATTACATATACAAATAATTTTTCCTTGAAAATTATCTCTGAAAGTGAATTTTACAACTTTCATCATTGGAATATTTTTAAAACGTATTTGTTATAAGTAATATTCAAGGAACATCCACTATACATGTACCATGTATAATTTTTGTTATTACATCCTTCATTTTCCTGATAACAAAACAATTATGTTATTGGAACCCCAACTTTCTTATATCTAGAAATATTGAAAATAAAAATCTTAGGAATCGATATTTATTTCGAAAAATGGGATTAATGAAATCATAAGGATTGAATTTTATTTAAATAATTATTATTATTCCAATATACTTGACTTTGACACTTAATAATAAAATTATCACTTTTAGGAACAAAATATTTGTTACTGAAAATAGGTTTTCAATAATAATAACCAAATTTAGAACTATGATTATGAGGATAGATTTATTGATACATATTGTCAAAAAATTTCCCCATAAGTAAACTTAGATAAGACATTCTTTAATGAAAAAATTTCAAATTTTAGTTTTATAACTAAATTATAATCCTCACAATATTTAGTTTTAGAATTGATTTTCATCTCTAAAACACTTTTCTCCAAAATGACTTTTTCAAAATCCTTAGAGATTTTAACCTTTTCAAAATTAGTTTTCTAAATGTTTTTAAAAATGGAAAAAAATATTAAAAGATTTTTTATCAAGATTTTTTGAAAGATCTGAAACTTCTTTTGTCGAAACATTTATTATATTATTTCTATTTTCAAAATTTTTATTGACTTTACATTTTTCATTTTCAAGTAATTTGGAAAATCTAGAAACTTATTTATAAGAAGGTAAGGTATTATTATCACTCGATGAGGAGGATTTTTAATCTAAAGATAAAAAATTATTCTCATCGAGATAATTATCATTTAAAAACATATTTGTTAAAGAGTATAAAGTATATGCCTTGTCCATAATATATTTATTTTAAAAAGGTATTCTTACATAGAGACCAATATTCATGTGTCCCAAATTTTCATTGTTTGAATATTCATCAGAAGAATATCTACCACTTTCACTCCATGAATAATTAGATTTCAAGAATTTTTTTCCTTTGGAATTGTAGTACTTTTTTTGATTTTTTTCATAATTTATTTCTTTTCTCTCTTTCCTTTTTATCTTTAGACAATCTAGTCTTATATGTCTAGCTATTTTACATTCTTAATAGGTATCTTTAGAATCTTTATTATTATTTCATTCCTTGTTACTTTTCTTGTAATGATACACAAAATATTTTTTAACAGAAATATTGCTCATTCATTGAGAAATATTGGGTAACTCATTCTCATAATATTTTGAATCACATGATTCTGATTTATTAATAACATTTTATATTATAGATTTAACAATATTATCAAGAATTTTAGATTTCATTAGATTTGAAGTGGAAGTAAAAGAAACTCTTCCATTATTCTTTTTAACTTTCCCATAATTTCTTTTCAGCTTACCCTCATACTATAAGAGAGTTCAAAATAAATCATCATGTGTAGGATTTGTAATCTTTGTGGATTCATCAACTATTGTTCTCTTTGATTCCCATTCATTTACCAAAATATATATAATCATTAGCACGAGGATTTCATCATCTAACACTTTTTAGCCCTTATCTTTTAAACTATTCACAATTTTCATAAACCTTTGTAGTACCTTAACAATAGGTTTCCCATAAGGGAATTCAAGAAAGTGATAATATTCTCTCATCATAACTCTTCTAGTTTTGAAAATATTAGAAGTACAGAAATGAGTAATCTATAACATCTTCCAAATACTGTTAGTTTCTTCACAAGATGGAATCTAGCTATAAATATTTCTTTTCATAAAACATAATAAAGTATTATTTACCGTGTAATTTAGCTAATATTCTAACTTTTCTTGATTTTTAAAAGTTTTTATTTCTTTGTCGAGAATTTTTTAGTCACCATCTAGCATAAAAAAATTACAAACTACTGTTTTGATAACAAAAATATTCATTATGCACCTCTCATATTCACAATCATTACCCTCCATAATTAGTTCTCTTATTATATTAATATTTTCAATAGATTTGAAAATTTTCCCTTCCATATTTTAAAATAGAAACAGAAAAAATATTTTCCACAATATGTTAATGTAACAAATATTTATAAAAAAAAGTTTATAACAAGAAATAAATATAAATTTAAAAAGAGAATAAAAGAACCAATAAGTGAAATTAGTTTAATCCTCCTTTGATACCAAATGTATGTATTAGTATCACATAGACTTGGATCTGGTATTTATTTTTGGATCAAAATGTATTTACAGATGAAAAAATACAAGAGGGTGGATGAATTGTAGCTTTTAAAAACATTTGTTTTTATCTGTAAAATAATATATTTTAAAAGGATTTAAACTAATTCAATTCATAGAACCTCTTATGAGTAGTAATTAGACTGGCCCATGGATCCAGTAATGAAGTTATTGTAATCAGTATGATTCTAATATTATTATGAGTCATAAGTCACCAAATATATGATTTTACCTTATAGTTTATAGATTCATAATCATAGTGATTGATTTAATTGTATTCAAAAAAGTCACAATCACGCTTTAATATAAAAGTATCATAATAATTGTACTTATGATAAATAGAATACAAAATAGAAAAATAAATATATAAAATAATTCATTTTATGTTACAATAGAAGTGGAAATGAAATACATGTAAATAAATACAAGTATTATAACCCAAATATAAGGGTATAAAATAAATTAGGATAAAGGTACCTTGATTTATAATTTTAAGAAATTATTTCTTACCCACACCAGCGTAAGCCCTCGATATCATTATTAACTTTAGTTTGTCTTCCTATCCCCAACAGCCCTTAATCAAGGAGGTTATCGGATCCTATGTCTTACTAGCCGTGGAATCCCTTGATCAGAAAAATATCATCACCTATATCTTTATATCCCTATAATACCTCGATTGTATTCATAAAAATTTAGTGTCATACAAAAAAACACTTGAGAGTTACATGTATATGGAACAAGAAATTCATGGCTTGTAAAACTCAAATCTCTCAAACGTATAAAATGTATCTGATCTCTTACACAATGTATAAAAATCATGTATGTTATGAGATCTTTAAAATGACTTAGTATTTATAGGACCTTGTCCCAACTATTATCTTAATATCCAATAGTTGGATTTTCTCATGAAATCTCTAAGGGACTAGGACACCTATCACTCTAACAATCATATTGTAACTTAAAGCACAACATTATTTTGTTATAATTTTTTAAATAGAATGCATTATATCATTTTTAGAAATATTTTATTTTAGAGTGAAGAGTTAAAGTTTTCATTATGATGAAATAGTTTTTCTTTTTCAGAATATAAGTAAAAGTTAATCCAATGGATTTAATTATAGAGTGTCATTACAATTTTCCCAATGAGTGTGAATCTGATTATATCAGATCTGATATCAAATCCAATAAAGTATTTTTTCAGTACAAATACAAAAAATAATGTCTTAAATATGATTTGATAAGGTGAATTTGATCATAATCGGATCCATACCCATTACAATAATAGTATTGTAAATTTTTGAATACTTTAAAACTATTTTAAGGTATTAATAAAATAGTATAATAATTCTTTGGTCATAAAAGTATTAGATATTATATATTTAAAAATGAGTTTGTGATTTCCAAAACAAAAGGTAAAAAATGATTTAAAAGATAAAAATAAACTTTTGACTCAACACACCTATCAGCATAAATAATTTCCATGAATTATAAAATAAATAATGTAATTACATATTTAATTTCTTCATAAAACTCATAGAAACAACCATTATTCATTTCAAAACATGATTATACCATAGAAAAGAAAGAGGTTCTAAGAAAATATCTTTGGAATAATTCAAATAAATTAAAATAAATAATTTTTATGGTATAAATAAAAAATATCCATAGTGGATCATAAGTTACATCAAGGGTTTTTTATGTTTAAGAATGGAAATACTATCATGACCCATCCCCCAGGGCCCATGCCATTAATCCCCCAACCCAGACTCCCAAAGGCCAGGGGTTGGAGACTAGCGTTGAAGGTTTCAACCTATATGTTGGAGGCATTTTCTGGAGTACTTGTACTCAAACACACATACACAACCACAACCCAAAAACTGGAAAGGTAAACATGGATGTCACTAAACATCCACTGATTAAAGGTAAAAGTTGTAATCCAAATGGGATAGAATTCAAACCAAATAAAAGACAAACTGAAAAATAGGAAAGTATAAAAGATCTCTGAAAAGTCATCTGCTAAAAACCCCACCTTATGGTTAAGTATAGAGTAGCTTCCAGAATTTGTATTGGTATGCCATGCTTGCCTAATATCACTGGGCACCCAAGGGTCCTGGGAAACTAAGTCATTCATCAAGGCGACGATCATCTACACTAGAGATAACATGATCGGGTGAAGCCCATTTAGGGGTGAGTAACATAGTACTCATAAGGGAACCCAAACCACAAAGTAAATACCACAAAGAAATCTACAAAACAAACCAAAATGCATGATCACAAATCAATACAACTCAAATAGGTAAAATCTAGAGTATAGAAAGCAAGACTGTCAGTCGCAACACTGAACACCTTGGACTGTTGGGGTACTCATCCCTGATTATTACCATGGGTATGTTAGGTCACACATAGTCTCTCCCCACCGTGGACCTATCGGGTCCAACATAGCCCCTTCCCACCTTGGCCATTATACTGAGGTACTCTTCCCTGATGAGTATCGTGGGTCTGTCGGGTCACAAAGAGCCACTCCCCCCTTGTGGCCCTACCAGGTCACACATAGCCTCTTCCCACCGGTCCATCATAGCTGATCCACATAGGTTCTCTTGTAGCTGATGCACACAAGTTTTATTTTCAGAAGTTTTCGGGTCTCATTCAGTCGCAGGTTTCCCCTACGTAGTACGCTTGATTCTGGTAAAAACTGTTCCCCAAGACATTTGTCACATTTCAACTTCCATGAAAACCTCCAAAGAATATTCCAAAACAACTTCCTTGTTTTAAGGGTTCCAAATCCACTAAACTATCATCAATCAGACACCTAGTCTGGAAAATATTTTTGTTTTTTCGAAAAGGGGTCGGTTGGGTCTGGGACCGCTGACCCGACCCAGTTTTGACCTTTTCTGAATCCAACTTGGATCGTTGGGTTGTGGGTCTAGCCCATCTTTTGCCTGACCCACTAGTGCGTTTTGGTTCCTTCCCAATCCTAGATGCTCAGATGGCATACTGTTGGTGGTGTGCTGCGGCTGGCTAAGCTGGCTGTTTCCCTTTCCTGCACGCGGTCCCAATGGACCGTTTAACAACGCGCAACATGGCCCGCGTTACATGTCGCCTCCACCACCACCAGTTTCCTTCCTAAGCATCAGCATCTCCTTTTTCTCCACTGCAACCTGAGCCGGTCATGGACTCCTCTTGGAGTTCCATTGAGGTGTGTCATCACCGCCCATAGTCGTCGTTGTGAGCCACTATCGGCACGCCGACATCACCTTCTGCAAACCACTCAGTCCGCTCTGGTGGTCCATTCTTTGAGCCATATATGCCTATGGTCTCCATGGGGTTCCATCTTTTCTTCTAGTCCCTTGAAATCTCTTTTCCTTAAACTTGGAGGTTCTTCCACGCAGAACGCTCAAGAACACACAAAAGCGAAGGGATTGGGCCTTGTTCGGTTGGCCTGCACCCTCTACATTAGAGATTAAAACAAGGGGGAGTTTTAATATTATAGCAACAAGGTAACCCTAATGTAAACCCAAAGTATAATAACCCTCCTTAAAGAAAAATAAATCTATGGATCTACCTGTTTGTGGGTTGATCCACGTTTGTCGTATTAGAATGAATAATTTAGAAACTCAAAACAAGAATAACCGCTACCCTGGATAGATTTGCACCGGAGGAAAACTCGTTATTGGTGGAGATCTGTATGTCAATATTCAAGAGTTTGAAGCTATCTACGTTCATCGCTCACCGGTCCCATTCTTCAAGGTGTGTTGATGTCTCTATCCTTTCGTTGGCATTTTTTAGAGATGATTCCTCATCGTTGATTTGTGAGAGGTGTTCCACATTTTGATTCTATTTCTCCAACCCCATTAATCCATTAAAAGAAAAATGCATCGTAGAATTTCTATTACACTATGTCGTCGCGTCATTACGCTATTTCATTTATAAAACTATGTATTGGTTATGCTTAATTTAATGGGTCATTACACTTCATGTTGACAAGCTACTAAAGGGCCTCATTTAATGTGACTCATCATCCCCTCATCAATGCGCTGTAGTGCAGACGTTTCACCACTCAATGGTGAATGAAACAAAAAAATTAAATTCTTAAGTTACTTTTATTTTCTACCGTAATGTTTGAAAACTAACATTTCCAGTCGACCTCCACCAGTTGAAGTTAGGTACATTCTAAGTGATACCAATATTCTGAGTTCAACGGTTCCCTCATATTTTTTATCCAGGTACATTTTTAAAAGTTAGAAAAACATGCTCGCACATTTATTTAAATGAACTTTAGAAAAGTTCAAAAATATATTTCGGGCTCATCGGGCCTTAGAATTATGTGTCGTTTGAGCATCTGGTTTCAAAATAATCCCATATTATTTTAAAAAAATCATGTAATTTCTAGTACATTACATTACTCCCCACCATTAGGGCTTTAATTCCTCGTAATCCAAAACAGGGATAAACAAAAAAAATGGGGGTATTGAGCACGAATATGATCCTACCACTCCCATGTGCTCTCCTAGAGATTCTCGTGCTACAACCAAATGCACACCAAAGGAATTGACCATCCATGAAGGACTATCTCTTGTCAATCCTCTATCTCCATCTGAACTCTGCAAACATCGCCCCATCATCAATTTTAATCTCTCCCTAGTCGATGACGTGTGATGGATCAAGGACGTACCTCCTCATCTATAACAAGTGGAAAACATCGTGTACCCAGTGCATATTTGGGGGGAAAGCTAAGAGATTCGTCACCTCACCAACTCTTCTCAAAATCTGAAAAGGTCTGATGAACCTCGGAGATAACTTTCCACCCCCGCCAAATATCGTAATCCCCATTAGGGTGAGACCCGAAGGAACACATGGTCTCCCTCTTCAAACTCCAAGGGCATTTTTCTCCTGTCATCATAATATTTATGTATACTTTTTGCAGTCTTCATCTGATCCTGGATGATATGAACCTTCTCAGTGGTGGCCCATACCAACTCTGGACCCATCAGTGTTGAATCCCCAGGGGTATGTCTAGTATAGAGGTGATCTGCAAGGATGCTCGTACAAAGCCTCTAATGGTTCCATACCAATGGTGGAGTGATGTCTGTTGTTGTATGAAAACACCACCAGTGGAAGGTGGTCCTCCCAACAACAACCAAAACCAATGAAACAAGCATGAAGCATGTCCTCCAAGGTCTGTATGGTTCACTCTGTCTGACAATCAGTCTTTGGGTGAAGAGCTATGGTCAAGCGCAGTTGATTCCTGAACACCTCCTATAATCCCTTCCACAGATGGGATGTGAAGTGAGCATCACAGTATGAGAAAATCATTGAGTGAACCTCGTGAAGCCTCACTATCTGCTAGATGTAGAGGCATCCCATGACCTCTACAGATCTCTACCCCCAAATTGGTAGGAAGTGAGCTGACTTGGTGAGTCGGTCAACGATCACCTAGATAGAATCATGGCCCTTAGACGTGTGTTGTAATCCTATCACGAATTCCATCAAGATATCATCCCACTTCCACTTAAATACCTAAAGTGGGTGTGCCAAGCCTGTTATAACATGATGCTCGGCCTTCACTTGCTAACAAGTGAGGAACCATAAAATGACCCTGCCACCACTTTCTTCATCTTGGGCCACCAGTAGTGAAGTTAAAGATCCTAGTACATCTTTTCCACTCTATGATGTACCACCAAGGGGGGGAATGAAACTACCTAAAAATATCCTCTCTCAAATCCATTTCTTCTATTGTGCATCCCTTGAAAAGGATGAAGTTCTCCCCACCTATCGAAAATCCATCAGGATACTATCCAGAAGAAATTTGAGCACATCAGGCCTCGCAGTCAACATCTCCAAGATGTGTCTTATTAACTCACTATAAGAGTGGGAGAGTGACAGTCATCGACTGAAGGTAAGCTGTTCTATCATCATCTACGAAGGATACCTGCATCACTTTTAGTTCTCAGTCACCTTACTCAGTATATGAAAAATGGTCATCCTGTTGACCGCGCCTGCCACCACATTCCCCTTCCTAGGAAGATAGAATACCATGAAGTGATATTTCTATAAGAAATCTATCAAACTTCAATGCCTCAAGTTCAGGTACTTTTGGAAGAAGATATACCTACGACTATTGAGGTTATATTAGATGGTAAATCATTCACCCATCATGTAGTTCCCCCACATCTTCAAAGCAAAGACCACTATTGATAACTCTAGGTCATGGGTCACGTAGTTCTGCTCATGATGCCTTAACATCCATGAACCGTAGGCATTCATTTCTTACTCTTGCATCATGACACAACCAAGACTGGTCCCTGATGCATCACAGAAAACTACATACCCAATACCCTCATCTGGAAGTCTTAATATGGGGGCACTCATTAGTCTCTACCTTAGCTCTTGGAAACTCTGTTGGCACATCTCTAACAACATGAAGGTTTTTCCCTTCTATGTCAAAGACTATAAGGGTGATTCTACTCTAGAAAAGTCAGTCACAAACCTCTGGTAGTATCTGACCAACCCAAAGAAACTCAGCACCTCAATCACACTCTTGGGTGGATCCCAAGAAAAAACTACCTCTATCTTTGTCGTATCCACTGCAACTCCAACCTCTAAGATAACACATCCTAGAAAGTGGACCTCTCAAATCCAAAATTGAAGTTTAGAGAGATTCCCATAGAGATGGTGCTCTTTGAGTGTATCCAGGACTATCCGTAGGTGTGTAGTGTGCTTCTCTTATAACATAGAGTACACCAAGATGTCATAAATGAATACCACCATGAAATGATCAAGGTATGGCTGTAAGATCATGTTCATGAGTCTCATTTACACTTATTGGGAATTGGTCACACCAAAGGGAAATATCAAGAACTAGTAGTGGCCATACTGGCATCTAATGGCTGTCTTCAGTACATCATCATCCCATACATGAAGCTGGTGATAGCCAGATCTGAGTTCTATCTTTGAGAACCACTTCGCTCCCTTCAACTGATCAAAGAGATCATCAATTCTCGAAAGTGGATATTTTTTATTCACGATCACCTGGTTCAGGCACCGGTAGTCCATTCAAAGCCTCAATAATCGGTTCTCCTTCTTAGAAAACAACACTAGGGTTGCCCATGGATAAATGTTGGGTCCCACAAGACCCTTCTTCTGCAAGTCCTCTAACTGTACCCTCAACTCACAAAGTTCTATGGGATCCATATGATATACTGTTGTGGATATCGATGTCATATCAGGGTAAAAATTGATGCATAATTATACCTCCATGCGAGTAGGTATTCCTTGAAAATCCTTATGAAAGACGTCTTCATACTCGTACGCCACTACAGGAAAGATCAAAATATTATCATTCACCACGCCAAGGGTGAGGCTATCCAAATGGTGAGTGATTGGATTCACCCTTCTCCAAAATATTATATCATGTAATGCAAGAGTTCCATTCTCACCAGTGAAGGAAAATATAGTCCCATATTTGTGGAAACACCAAACCCTATTCCTAAGACGGTCGATCTGAGCATGAACTGTGGATAACTAGTTCATACCCAAGATGACATCATAAGTCCTTGACGCCGCTACTAGGAGATCCCAGTTCAAGATCGCACCTCCAAGAGTAATCTCACACCGTTCGCACCAGCGTGTAATCATCAAATCCCTTCTTATAGAAGTTTCTAATCATAAGGATCAAGATGACGGATCTACCAGAATCTTTGAGCCTTGAACAAGGTCTAGGGAATGTAAAGAGTGAATGGAACCTGTGTCTATAAGAACTACAACTAAGGTGGAGAACACGCAAATAATAACTCTAATCATCTCTAGAGAATCATGGTCATAGGCCTCCCCTTCCTGAAGCTGATCTCACCCTTATCCACCATCTCCTTAAGGTCGTGGTGGACCACCTAGGGCTGGTTGTGGAAGTACCTCAAACCGTCTCCCACCGCCTGCTACTCAGTTTTCTCCTCTTCCACATCTGCCTCCTACGGACCACCTCACTTGAACCATTATCTTTGCCTCGGTGGTCCCTCGATCATCTGTTGATCATTTATGTGGTAGGTTGGGAAGTCATGAGCCATGTGTCCCTTCCCACCACATTTGAAGAAAAACATGGCTCCCCGCTAATTCCCTTTACTCTGGTAGCCCCGCACTACCGACCCTAATCCCTAAGGACGTCCCCTAAAGGATCTGACCTACTTGGGTCCCCGTATATGCTTTTTGCTGCTCACCACTGAATATTCTTCTACCTGGTGTCTATTGTTGGCTCCATCTATCAGAACATATATTTCCAGGAAGCTCTCTACTAGTATATCTTTCTATATTACTCCAACCTGAGTGGGGATGCATAGGGAATCATTGATTCCCTGATCACCCATCAGAGTCCCTACTCAATGTTATGGGCCCTGAAGAAAGGGTCTTGTACCATATCCATAGAGTAGTGGGGGAGGTCTATAAACCATGCAGTGTAATCCTCCACTAACATGCTTCCATGTTGTTGGTAAAGAAACTCATGTATGCGCACTGAGAGCAAGGTTATGGGGAAGAACTCCCAGAAAAGCTACTCGAAGTCAGCCCCAAGGAGGTTCTCCTCATCATGATTCTGTATCAACAAACTCCATCATCTCCCTACCTATCCCGGAAGAAGGATCACGGCTAATATCTTCATCTGGTCAAGTGGTGTCCTCACTAAGAAAAAGACCCACATCACCGCCTCCAGCCAGTCCTCAACAACCTGAGGATCTATCTCTCCGCTGAACCTAGGAGGTCTCTGTCTCTAAAACATTTTCAAGGTATTGAGTCTTTGTGTGTCCTCTACTAGTAACTCCGGTAGTAATTTTTGATCAAAGGGTGTTGGAAACACTAGTTCACCACCCGGTGGGGCCATCTCTAAAAAGAGTCACTGAACTGATGCATTTTAACTATTCGGGTTTTCCTCACGGTCACACATCAGAATCCTAGATGGTTGTCTATGTGGAGGCATCCTAAAATAGATCAAGATGCACCATGGTCAATATATTATGCCTAGTGAGCTGAAACTGGTTTAAGAAGAACATGAGGAAACACTTAATTCATATATGATACCGAAAACCAATGTTTTATGTATAAAACCAAAAATAATAATTCAAGGTCCTGGTGTATGGATACATCGACCACCGCACAAACACTGGACTCTCGAAATTTTAAATTCAAACTTGAAATATTTAACATTTTTTTCCAAAAACAAAACAATAGGATTTTGGTCTTTGAGGTAGAACCGACCACCTTTGATAACACTTTGTCCCCACCCATCCCCCAGGGCCTGTGGTGTGACTCCCGCACACCTTCCTCCCAAAGGCCAGGGGTTAGGGACTAGAGCTGAATGCATCAACCATCAAGTCATAGGAATTTTCCTAATTACCTATACACACACACACATAACTACATCCCAAAAACTAGAAAGGTAAACAAGCATTCCACTAAACAACTACTGAGTAAAGGTAAAAGCTATAAGTAAAATAGTTCAGAATACAAACCTAACAAGAGACAAACTGAAAAATAGGAATGTACAAAAGATCTCTAAAAATCTGTACCTTGAAAACCACACTAGATGGGTAAGTATAGAATAGCTACTGAAAGTCGTAGAAGTACTCCCCGCTTTCATAATCTCACTAGGAACCATCAAATCCTAGGCCACGAAGTCCACTGCCAAGGATGATGTCCTATACACGAGACACAACACGTTCATGTGAAGTCTGTGTAGGGTTGAGTAACACAGTAATTAGTTGGTACCCAAACCAAAAAGTAAAGATCACAAAGCAAGACATGATGCATGATCATGAAGAAAGACAGTGCACACAAGTATAATCTAGAGTATAGAAAACAAGACCATCAGTCACAACATTGAACACCGTGGAATGTTGGTGCACTCATCCCTGATGATTACTGTGGGTACGTTGGGTTACACCGAGATTCTCCCCACTATGGGCCTACCAAGTCAAACCAAGTCACTTCCCTATATGGCCATCATACTGAGGTACACATCCCTAATCAATAACGTGGATCTACCAGGTCACATAAAGCCTCTCCCCACCATGGCCTTGTCAGGTCACACAGAGCCTCTTCTCATTGGTCTATCAAAGCCGATCCACACAGGTCCACTTGTCATTGGACATTGGTTCTCAGTCAGCCATAGGATTCCCACATGTAGTGTCCTTCATTCTGGGAGAAACTGCTCCTCAAGACATTCATTTAATTTCATCTTCCATGAAAACCACCTTAGATTGTTTAAAAATAACCACCTCATCACAAGAGTTCCAACATTGAAAACGTCTCATCAATCAGACACCCGGTCTGAATGATATAAATATTTTTCTGAAAAGGGGCCAGTTGGGTCTATGCTCAGTCTGACCTAGATGGACCGACCTGACCCTACCCGGTTTTGACCCAGTCCAGATCTGACCCAGCCCACTAGTGCGGTCTGGTTCCTTCACCATATTTTACACTCAAATGGAATCCGGATGGTTGTGCGTTGTAGCTGGCTAAGTCGGCCACCCCCCTTTACCACATGCGGTCCTACTGGACTTCATGCCAATGCGCAATGTGGTCGGCACTAGAGGACACTCCTCCGATGCAGCCGGGTGGCTCCATCCACAACCGCCAGTCGTTGACTCGAATGTCCGCAACTCTTATTGCTCCACCGAAACCCGAGATGAATATGACCTTCTCTCGGCAAGCCCTCATGGAGCTCTATCACTGCAGGCCACTGCCAATGTTGGCCCAATGGAAACACCTTCTGTCGACCACTGGGGTTTCTCTGGTGGTTCGTTCATCAAGTCATCTGCACCTCTGGTCTCCATGGGGTTCTTTATTTTTTGATACGGCCTCAAAAACTCTTTGATATCAACTTAAATGTTCGACCATGAATAAATCAAAAAGGAGGCAGGGCTCAGGCCTTGTTCGGTCGGCCCTCACCCTCCGCATTAGAGTTTAAAACAAGGGGAGGTTCAAGATTGTACAACAAGGTAACCCCAATGTAAATCCCGAGTATAAGAACCCTCCTACAAGAACAAGCAATCTGTGAATCAACCTATTTGTGGGGTGATCTATGTATATTGTTTTAGAATGAATAATGGGGAAACTCAAAACAAAAATAACCCCTAACCTGGATAGATTCACACTAGAGGGAAACTCATTATTGGGGACGATCCGTTTGCAGAGATTCAAGAGTTCGAATCCATCAGCATTTGTCGCTCATTGGTCCCATTCTTCAAGGTGTGTCGATGTCATTAGCGTTTTGCTGGCATTAGTTTGAGGGTATTCCTCGCCTTTTATTCTTCAGAGGGGTTCCCCATTTTTATCATGTTACACTAACCCTATTAATCCATTAAAAGAAAAACACCTCGCAGAGTGTCTATTACGCTCTATCGTCATGTCATTTCACTGTTTCATTTATGAAACAGTGTATTGGTTGCTCTTTATGTGATAGGTTATTACACTAAACATTTATGGGACATTAAAGGGATTTATTTAATGTGACCTGTCGCCACCTCATTACTGCACTGCAGTAAAGATGTGTCACCGCTCTACGATAAAGGAAAAATAACATTTAAGTTATTTTTATTTTCTTCTGAAAATCCTGAAAACTAACCTTTCTGGTCACCCCTCTATGGTCAAAGGTAGGTCTTTTCTAGGTGAATACGAACTTTCTGAGTCCAATGGTGCCTTTGGATTTTGGATTCAAGCACCAGTTTAAAAGTTAGAAAAATCTGTTCTCATGTTTATATAAATGAACTTAAAAAAGTTCAAAAATCTATTCTGGGCCCACTAGGCCTCTAAATCAGGTTCAATCGGAGCATCTAGTCTTCAAATAATCCTATATAATTTAAAAAAATCATGGACTTTATCATACATTACAAATAACATTAAAAGATAATTAAAATCCTTCTTGGGGTAAACAATTTCCTATTGAAAGTCACTTTTAAAAACTAAAAATTCACAAAATATTGTGAAAAATAATTTTATTTGAAAATATACTTTGAAACTTATATAATAATTATCAATAAAAATAATGGTTATGATGATGGGAAAATCTTTTTATGTTTTAAATGTTAAAAATAAACATTCTGTTCAAAAATTAAGGTAAACATAAATGTACCATTTAGGAATCATTAAGAAATTTAATTTTTAAAACCTTTCATGTTAAATTCTCTAGGAAATAATTTTTTTAAAATCAAATTTATATTTTTTAAAACATTTTAGAAAACATGGATATAGGAGAAAAATATTCCTTGTCTAAAATAAGATACAATATAGGTATCACTTACAAATAACTCTATTGAAGTTTTATTTATTAATAAGGGAGGAAATATATATTAAACATTGAAACCACATTCATAACTAGAGGATAATAAAATATATTTTATTCAAGAAAATAAGAGTATATTATTTCCCCAATACTTATTGGAACCTACACAATCTCAAAAAAAAGGATACTATAACAAAAAAAAATATTTACCATGTCGGTAACTTTTCAAATAGAATCCACCTGAAATAGTAACTTCAAATGTTTCATTAAATATAATTAAAATAAGTATATTCCTGATATAAAATTTAAAAAGTTTTACTATATACACCTCATAAAAGAATATTGGTGTATATCATAAATGTATGTCTCAAAGAAAGATAATTTCATAAGAATAAACCTTAAAAATATCAAATCATTAAATTGAGCATTAATAAACGGAGAGATTCTACATAAAATTTTTAAATATACATGAAAAAAAGTTTAAATACTGAATAAAACAATTTATAGATCAATTCAAACATTATCATGGAATAAAAAATCTATGAAATATATTTATCACCCAATGAAAGTATATTGAATTTTGAAACCCTTTACCACTTGTTAACATTTAAATAAAATACAATTGGAAGAAATAAATCAAATTGAAACTTAAAATACCATGAAGTACGAATGATTTATTATATAAAATGTAAAATTGTTATTATATACCCCATATAAATTAAATTAGGTTCATAATAATAAAATATGCCTCAATCAAAGTAAATTGAGATGAAATCTCTTACCTCAAGTTTAGAATTTCCATATATGTAATTTTACTTCAATATAAAAAATTCATATCAATTATTTTATTTCTTAATAAAATTTTAAAGGATTAATAACTTATCCTTAAATAATTAATTTCATTTATTTTTATGTAATATTTAATTTCATAGTTATTTTTTTCTATATCATATATTTTGAGGACGTTTGGTTCATAATTTTTCAAAAAGATTCATAATATTGACCGTGAAAAAAGGGTTCATAATTAAATAATATAAAAAATGATAATATTTAAATAATTTTGATTTTATGAATAAATTATGATTTTAAATCCAATCATTAAATATGGTTATAAAAAATTAACTATGTTACAATCATGGAGGCAATAGTTCATACATATACATGAGTAACGTTTCCATTTTTCAACGACATTATGGAAAGAATATAAGTACTATTTTATATTTTAAGAATGATAATAATATCATATATTATATATTAATTATTTAAATAATCTTATATATATTTCATCCATGTGATTTGGTGATGAAAAATTATTTTCATTGACTCGTGGAGGTGGTAGTCCACACGTACACACGAACGATGTTATAATTTTTCAATGAATGGATAAGGTAAAAAATAAATGATATTTTTTTTAAGAATTATAAATATTTAATGAATAACACATATAAAAATTAATTCTTTTATTGTAACCATCTGTGAATGGTGGTGTCGAAAAGTGAATTACAGTAGTTCGTGAGGGTGTAGTCCACTGTACACACTAACGATGGATTACTTTCCCATTTGATAGAGTTTGGATATGGATATAGATGATTTCATTAACATAATAACATATAAGTATTTTAGATATACTTATTTTATTATGTCATCATTTTTAACTACTATTTTAATTAGTTGGAAGAAAAAATAAAATAAAACGGATCGCTTAAGAATGATAACTCTTCTCCAAACTAACTCTCAAGGTTTACACCGAAAGCTTTTCTATGTAGGTTTTTTGATCAAACCAATGCCTAAAAGATGTGATTGGGATGTTAGGTATTTATTTAGATAGATATTTTCCTATCCAAATGGTTATTTAATTGATAATTAAAGAGAATAATAGATTCTATTTTATAATAGAGGGAAGGGAAAGTCTTGGAATTTCTTAAACATTAAATTAATATAAATTAATTTTTAGTTCAAAATGGATAAAAAATGATTTATTTAGAAGATATTATGATTATGATTCCAAATAATATCATAAATTTAAAATTATATAACTTATGACTATGTTTTTATCTTTATCTTTCGAATTTACCACCCTATTAATCTTTTTCGCGCTTACCGCCACAACAAGGTTTTTACTCTTTGAGGGTCAAGAAAGTTACTATAAATGGAACAAATAGAACATACATGTACTATGGTTTATATTACAAAACCTATACTAATAAAGTGGTTAAATATAGTATTTTTATGAATTTTAACTCATTTAATAAAATATCATTAATGTCACTTTTGGAACTATTCATTTCTTTGACTTTAATAGTATCTATAAAATAAATGAAATTGGAACCAAATATTTTAATAAATCCATAACATGATATTTTTGACTATAATATTTGTATATTATATTAATTATATCAAATTATATTAGTTTTTATATTTTTAATATCATTTATTTTATTATTTTCAATAACTTAATAATTACTCTATTATCATTATATACGAATTTATGGTACTTATTTATTGATTTAATATTAAAAATAAATAATCATAATGAGTATAAATCATTTATATTTCAAATTAATATTTATAACTGAACTTATCCTATGTTTATCTAAGTGTTAATAAAAGTTTAGTTATAAAAAACATAAGTGTGACATTTTTTACTTTACCAAACATAAAATATTATAAATTTTATAATAACATTCAAATGGAAAAAAGGTCTTATAACCAAATATTTTGTGATTATTGATAAAAGGGACTCATAAAATAAAATTAAGGCTAGTTTTAGGGTCATTTATATTCCTTATCTTATTGTTTTTAACCCTTAATTATCTGATTTACCCATTATCAAGGTAACAAATATTACTATGATTATTGTTCATAATAAATAAAAATAAAAGTGACTTATTTAATAAATTTTTTATTCTTAATTCTAAAAATTTAACCCATTTTTAATATTAAAAAAACATTTTTGGTAGAATTTAATTTAAAATTTAACAGTAAATAGGTGATGGAAAATTGTTTTTCAGAAAAATACCCTTTTAATGAAAAAATGTTTTTATATTAAATTCAAGAATAAAATTTATTTCAAGAAAAAATTATTGGTTTATTAAAATTAAATAAAATAATTAAATTTTAAAAATAATCAACAATAGAATTTTAATTTGTAAATAATTTAAAATAAAATATAGTTTTAATAAAAAATATTTTTTTTCTATTCATTGAAAAATAAAACCATTCATAAAATATCAAATTTTCACCGTAATATAATGTTTATATACTTATTTTAAAAATGATATTTATTTTATAAAATAAACTTTCTATATATTATATAAATTAATTATATTATTCAATCACAATTAGTAATAAATGAAATTTATAGAAAACATATCTTTGAAAAATAAAATGTATTTTCTAAAAATTGAGTGCTTATTTAGTAAGTATTAATCAATAAGTTTTTATTGATTAGGAAGATTAAATATATCTTTTAAAATTAGGTTAATCCACTTCATAACGACCAATTCAGAGATTAGGTTATAATGGTTATATTTGAATAATAATTTTTCTTCCTTTAAAGCATGGTGTTTTATATCTTGTATACTATCGAATATAGTATTTATTTTTTAAAATCTCAGAATATTAAATCCCCCTATTTAATAAATTATATTCTCACAATTTGAACTCAGTGTTGGTAACTAGATTTTTTTCTTACTTTTAAAAATACATTTGTTTAAATCTGACATTGTAAATGAGGTTAACTAAACTTTAATATGAAAAATTGAAAGGGAAGTATGAAGGTCATTTGAAATAACCCAAAACTATTTTTTCAAATAGGATAAAATTAGAGGTAAGTGAAACTATGGACATGGAAGAGGAAACTATTCCCATGGATTAATAGTGAGTAATATATAACATGGTCATGAAAAAGTTAACCATCACCAAACCATAAATTTGTGATGGTTTAAAAGACCATATATTTCTCTATAAGATAACTAAATGGATAAAAACAATTTAAGAACCTTTTTTAGATTTTAGGAATTATATTATCATATATACTAAGAACATAAGGAAACATACTAACCTGAATTGTAGAATTTCATACTTTAGTCAATTTTCACTACAATATCATATTTTTCTTCCAATGATGAGAATTTAAAATGATTTTTTATATACAAATAACTTCCATTATATCATATAATTTCACAATCAAACAAACCCATAATGGTCAGTTAATGGTAAGATAATACTGAAAAAATTAATAAACATTTATATGAAGAAATAATACATTAATCTTTAAAATTCTATATGAATTCTCAAATTTCAAACAAAATCATTCCATTAATAACTATTATTAAAATTATTTTAATTACTCTTAACCAAGATGGAAACCTCAAAAAATATGGAGTATTTGATTAGATATTCTTCCAATATAAATTTAACATTTATATCTAAATAGCATTCATCGCTTATAAAGTGATTTATCCAAAAAGGTATATTCTCTAAACATATATTCTCCAAAAATCACCATAAATTCATATTAAGATAATATATGATTCCAAAATATAATTCAACATTGACTCTTCAAATAATAATTCATGTTAAATGTAATGGTTTTATATACCTCAATATAAAAAAATGTCTCCCAAAAATCATCAGTCACCATAAAATTCCATCCCATAAAATCATAAAAGGTGTGTATATGAATTTGAACATATGATCAACCTTAAAATAATAAAACAATAAGGGTATCCATGAATCTAAAAATAACCTATCATGAAAAAATGATAATATCTAATGTTTTCTAAACCCTCCTTTGATACCAACTATGAGGACCAGGTCATAAAAATTTTATAATCCTGATTTTTTAGTCCAAAAATGATTTTCTTGCATTCCTGATTATTTTTTGAATTTATAGTTTTACAAAATTAGGTCATAAACATTATATAAAAACCCCAAAAATTAAAAAATGTATACCCATATTCAGTATCCATGTTTTCCAAAAAATACTTTCATGATATAATATGTTTTTTTTTTCACAACACACTTCCCCAATTTTTATCATGACCTCATCCTTATTCCCACACATCCTTAAAACCCTATGTTTTTAAAAAAAATATTGATTAGAAACAAAAATCAGTATGGGACATATAAATAAATAAATAAACCATTATTCCATGAATACATATAAAAATTTAACTTTTTTAAAATAACATTTGGGCTCATATTAACCATTTTTTACCCTATAAATCACATTCTCTATAAAGATATTTTCATTAAACATTTCATTAAAAAAATTAAAGTAAAAAATAAAACTCAAAAAGGTTTATTTGATATCATGAAAAAATCATAATAACTTTTTCACAAATTTATACTTTTCACCTTTAAAAAGTGGCATATACTTTCCTTTAAACATAATATCGTTATCTTTCCTTGAGAAATCATATGATTCCCATAAATTCTCACAACCATAATAGAAAAAACATTTAGGTAACTTGATAAATCATTTTTATATCAATCCTAAAATAACTATTAAAAATTGAATAATCATATGTCAACTTCAATACCCAATTCATTGGAAGGATTTTATGAACCAAACCATACTTTTTTATAACAGAACCACCAGTCCTTGGTTTATAATGGAACCACCCATAATTATAATCAATTATAAATAAATAAAAAATAAATAAAGTACATATACATTTCATTTTGAAATAAAACTCATAGAAATATCCATTATTACTTTCATAACTTTATTAACCCATATAAAAGTAATGGGTTTCATGAAAATCCTTTCTAAATAATAAAAATCCATCCAAATAAATAATTAGGATAGTATCAATAAAAAGTATCCCTAATTATGAATATGTAACATCAAGGGTTGTTGATGTTGATGAATGTAAATCCCATTAATATATTATTAATATCATTCTTGAGAAAAATAACATTTTAACATTGAAAATCAATTTTAGTAACTAAAAATTCAAAAAATATTGTGATAATTACTTTATTTTAAAATATACATCAGAAATAATAAAGTAATTATCAAGGAAAATAATGGTAATGATAGAGTTAAAGACTTTTATTATTGTAAATGTTATAAATAAACATTCTTTCCAAACATTTTGTAGAGGGAGTCAAAAGTTACCCATTTGGAAAACGTTAAGAAATTTACTTTTCAAAACCTTTTAAAATAAGTTCAATGACCATGTGAAATTACTCTAAAATTTAATTAAGGTTTAACAAATTATATTTTATAAAAAAATTTATATAACATTCATATAGAAGATAAAGATTCTTGATATAAAATAAAATATAAGTTTGGTATCACTTAAAAAAACATAATTGTTGTTTCCTTAATAAATAAGTAGGGAAATGGAAATTAATCCTAAAAACCACATTAATGACTAGATTATAACAAAATATATGTGGTTTATGAAAATAACATCATATAATTTCCCTTAATGTATCCTTGAATGTAAACAATCTTGAAAATAAAAGATATTATAAAAAAACATTTACCTCTTTGGTAACATTTCAATTGTAATCCCCATGAAATATTAACTAAACATGAATCATTAAATATCATTAAGATAAGTAGATTCCTGATATAACATGTAAAAATTAATAGTATATACACCTAATAAAATTATATATCTTCACATCAAAAACATATGTCCCAAATAAAGAGAATTTGATATGAATAACCATTACAAAGATCATATCATTGAATTGAGGATTAATAAATGGATTGATTATGTGTAACAAAAGTAAATCCTCATAAAACATGAGTAAATAAATAATAAAAAATTATAGATAAATATTTAAATAATCATGGAATAAAATATCAATGAAAAATAGTTGTAACCTAAAGAAATAAAATGAGTTATAGAACCCTTTACCAATCGGTAACTTTAAAGTTAAATCTACTTGGTTGAAATAATTAGAATTACAACTTAAAATAACATGAATTAATAATTATTCAAGATATAACATGTAAATGGGGAATTATATACCCAAAATTAAATAAATTAGGATTATAATAATAAAATATTCCATAATGAAAGTAAATTGTGATGAAATCCCTTACCTTAAGTCCATACATTCTGTGTATGTCCTTTAACTCTTATTTAATAAAATCATATAAATAATTTTATTTCTTAAAAAAATTTATATTCAATACAATATCCTTAAATTTTTTATATGATTTATTTTAATTACATATTTAATTATTTAGTGAGTTAATTTCATATCAGGTATTTTGAGGATGTTTTGTTCGTAATTTTCAAAACAGCTTTAGTACATTGATCATGTTCAAAGAAGTCATTAATCCATCATTTAAAAAAAATAATCATTATATAATTATATATTTTATAAATAAATTATACTTTTAAACCCAACCATTAAATATTTTCATCAAGAATTAACTACATTACAATCATGGAAATAGTAGTTTGTACGTATGCATGGGTAATGTTTTCATTTTTCAATGATCATTACGGAAATAATGAAAGTATTATTTTTTATTTCGTTTATTATAATAACATAATAAATAACATATTAATTCATTAAATACACTTATATATTTCATTCATGTGTTTTGGTGATGGAAAATGAATCACATCACCTCGTAGAGGTGATAGTCCACACGTAAGCACAAAAGATTTTATAATTTTTAGTGAATGGAAATGTAAGAAAATAAATGATATGTTATCTTTTAAAAATTATAAATATGACATTATTATAATATATAAACATTAATTCCACCATTATAACCATCCATTAAAGGAAGTGTAGGAATACGAATTACATCATTATGTGATGCGGTAATCTGTCGTACACAAGAACAATGGATTCATTTCCCATTTGATGGAGGTTGGTGATGGATATAGATGATTCAATTAACATAATAACTTATCAATATATGTGATATAATTATGTTACTATATAATCATATTTAATTAATATTTTAAGGAGGTGGAAGAATAAATAAAACAAAAGTGCTTGGTTAAGAACGACGCGTCATCTTCAGATAACCTCTTGATGTTTACCCCCAAAATATTTTCGAGGTTTGTTTTCTTATAATAACATAAAATTTATGATGTGAGGAGTGATTTTATAAAGTTATTTTGGTAAATATTTTCTAATAAAAATTGATATTTATGTGTTAAGTAAATATATTCCCTTTTATAAAAGACGGAAGGGGTACTCTTGGAGTTTATTAAAATATTAAATTATTATAAATTAATTTTCAATTAAAAAAGGCTTCAAAATAATTTATTTAAAATATAGGATGATTATGGATCTAAATAATCTCATAAATTAAAAAATTATGAAAAATTGCACTATGTTTTTACCATTATATTTTGGGTTTTAACCCCAATTAACACTTTTCACACTTACTGTGATAATAAGATTTTTTATTATTTTAGGATCAAGATAATTAATATAAAAGGAAGAATAGCCCATTAATTAACCATGGATGATATTATAAACTATATACTAATCACATGGTCAAAGATATGATTTTTAGGAATATTATATCATATAATAAAATAACATTTTATTATAAAATATCATTAATGTCATTTTAAGAACTATTCATTACTTGGGATTTAATAATATAAATAAAAAAATGAAATTCATAAAAAATATTTTAAAATATCAATAAATTTTTTTATTATCTATAAAATTATTTTATCATGTTAATTTTATAAAATTAAATTACATTTAATATTTTTAATATCATTTATTTTATTTTTCCATAAATTGAATAATTATTGCGTTAACATTGTGTAAGAATTTAAGGTAACTGTTTATTCATTAAAAATTTATAATAAAGTATCATGATTACTATAAATAGTTTATATTTTATTTTAACACTTATAATTGAGCATATCCTATCTTTATCACCATTTTAAATATATTATAGTTATTTAAAATTAGTGTGTGACATTTATTTCTTTTGTTTACATAAAAAATTTTAAAGGTCAAAATAACATAAAAATAGAAAAATGTGATATAAATGAATATTGAATGAGAATATATGAAGTGGAATAATCCAATAAAATTATTTATTTTGTTATGTTAATTTTTTACTCTTTATCATATTATTTTTAACCCTTAATTGCTTGATTTATCCTTTTCCATGGTAAGAAGAATTATTCTGATTATTATTCATAATAAATAAAAATAAAATTGAAATGTTTATTAAATTTAGACCTCATGATGATAAATATTTAATTTATTTTTCAATATTAAACACAACGTAGTGGTAGATTCTAATATAAAATTGAATTAGAAAATGTGATAAAAAACATTTTTTCAAAAAAAAACTAGCCATTTTAAAGTAAAACATGTTTTATAATAAATTAAGTTTAAAATTAATTTAAAAAAATAAGTATATTTTTCAAAGAAAATATACTAATTAAATTTTAAAATTAATAAAAACTATAGTTTTACTTTATAAATACTATAAAATAAAATATATATTTTAATAAAAAACAGTATTTTTCACCATTCATTAAAAAATTAAACTTTCCATAAAAATCATAAATTATCACTAAAAATATTTTCGATATACTTATTGAAAAAATGGAATTTATTTTATAAAATAAAATTTATATGTTTTCTATAAATTAATTATATTACTCACTTATAAAAATAAAAAACAACCATTTTTAAAGAATACATGTCATGGAAGATGAAAATATCTTTTCTAAATATTTACTACTTATTTACTTAGAATTAATAAATAATTTTTTCTGACTAAGAAATTTATATATATTTCAAAAAAAACCTATTCATACCCTATAATTCAATGGCTAGGTTCTAGTGGTTATATTTAATTAATACTATTTCACGTTTTGTTCAAGCTCGGTGTTTTATATATTGTATAATATCAGAAATAATATTTATTTTTAAAAAATATTGGTATATTACAACATAATATAGAATGAAGATGAAATGAATAAGTATAATTATGAAATAGTTCATCATACAAACGTGTTAGCATGGAAAACATTTCATAGGTTAAATTTTAATTTTTCAACTAACCCAAGAAATGTTAGATTGGGATTATCATGTGAATGTTTCAATATGATTTTCTATATGTATATTTTATAGATTACTTGAACACTTTTCATTCACATTTTTAATTCTATATCATGGATTTTTTTGAATAATTCATTTACTATCATGAGTATATTGATATCCAAACCTGGTACTCATAGAAATAATATTAACATGTACTTGAAACCATTAATAGATGAGTTAAAGGATCTTTAGACCATTAGTGTGAAAGAATATAATTCATTTAAAAAGGTAAAATTTAGGTTTCATGAAGCTTATTGTGGATGATAAATTATTTCTCTGCTTCTAGAATAATTTTTTATTAGAGTAAAAAAATATTCCTTCCATATTTTCATTAAAAATATAAATTCTAGGATATTAAAGTTTTTGTTAAATTTAAACTTCATATGGAATCAATTATTTATATGAATGGATAATTTATACAAGAAAAATTTAAAGAAGATTGATAATTATATAATGACAAATAAAGCACCTCAATTAATTTCTAAGGAAAATATTCTTTATGAACATGATAGTTTGAATTATATTCTTGGAAAGAGATAATAAAATTTTATAAAGAAAATTAATATTCCTTATAATTCCAAAATCAATTAGGAAATAGAAGTATATTATTTGAATTTTTATATTAGTGATAGAATTTATTTTTTCATTAATTAGACATAATTAATATCAAGAGAAATTGTGGTCTGGTTAGTAGTAAGCACCCTATAATCATACATCAAAGATTCATGTTAAAAAATAGGAAGAAAAAATATTTTCAGGGTATTTTAGTTGTAATATTGTGATATAATAGTGTCTATACTATAACAAGTACCATAGCAGGAAAATGTAGTCATGGTACTATTTATCCAAGTTTGGATTTTTATCCATGTATTTGGTCTTTCGAGCCACTAGGCCTTTAAATTAGCTTGATGGACTATGGGATTTTTATTTAAGAAGATTCATGAATGGTGGGGTGAAAGATGGTGCAAGGGTAGTCAAAGAGATGGTATTTAAACCTGGAAGGCCTATCTTGGATATACTGAGCCCAAATCTATTTATTTTTCCTATGTGGATCATAAATATCATACCATGGATGTGACTTCAGTGATACTTACAGGTGGAAGACAACATGAAGGCAATGAGGGACTATTCTAATCTAGTTTATATGGGTTACCTTTTAAGGTCTATATACCTTTATGACTTTAGGTTATGTATTATTCAATGCCTATGGGAATCTAGATATGTTATTTATATAAGTTTTTCCCTTAAACCTAGTTAAAAATATGGTTTATCCATATAATAAAAATTTATATGCCTTTAGACCAGAAAGTTGTAATGTATATCAAGAAAAAATGTGATGAATTTTACCTAAGACTCTATTAAATTTAAATGAAAAACAAATTTTTTTTACATCATGATTTAATGGATTGACGTATAAAACCAATACTTCATCTTGATTTAATTTTTAAGAATCAATGTAAATTATTTTTTATATTTTTCAATGACAAATATGGAGAAAAAATAATTTATTCAAGTCTCCAAATATTTAATGGTTCTGGATGGTTATTTAAGTAACATTTTAATTTTTTTGAATAAAGGATATGTAAAATAAAATATTTTAAAACTCATGACTACTATTTATTATTACTTGAGTTGATTCCCATTTCCATTTTTCTTTTTTTTTTTAACCTAATTTGAGGGTCACTATAATTTTGTTATGTCGTGAAGACCTTTTTTCTAAAATGTTAATTATATTTTTTCTTAATAAACTATAGAGAGACACATAGGTCATTTTTTATAAAATAGAAAAAATTTCCTTTCATCATTTTTACAACTATGTTACATCTAACTATATGTCTTTCCATAAAACATTATTTTTATTAGTTCCTATTTTGATTTGTTGGATGTATTCAACAGAAATAATGATTGATACATTGAAATATTATGTGAGGAATAATAATTATCCTAAAGTATCTACAATGAAAGGTTTTTTAGAATAACAATGCATGGATTTTTATTCAATATACTTGGATACTATCACTATAAGATCAAATAGACTAATGATACTTAAATACGTTTGATGTAATCACATTGATCCTATATTTCAATTACCATCACAAATAGTGGGGATATATGACTTTTACTCATTATATAATTGGAGCAGGGAAAAGTGGTAAATGTCAACAATGGTGTAGTTGAAGATTATATCAATTAATTTAATAAATATATTTTTTGTGTAAATTGTTTCAATGATTCTGTAGACTTATATTTTTTATATTTTCATTTAATATATGGTAATTATAAAAAATAACACATCGATATTTCTCTATTAATAAGAAGGTTAAATTTTGTAGAAAATTATTTCTTACTTAGTAAAATTCAAGGGTAGCATAATTTTTTTACATGACTTAATAATATTTACTTATTTAATATTCAATGTTAATATATTTCAAGTTAAAATTTTACAAATGAATGTTTTATCTGAGGGAGTAAAAGAATTTTTTTTTATCTGAATGGTGTACCGTGAAATTTTACAGAAAATATTACCAATGATTTTAAATTAATTATAAATAGTTGTGAAAAATACTTGGAAACACATCATTAAGGTGTCATGTTAACCATAATAACATATTCTTATATTGGTGCATCAAACATGAAACCTTGATCAGAAAATATATCATATTATGGAATTTTTAATAGAATAATTTTATTATATTAACAAGAACATGGTCCAATCACTATGATGAAATGAAATTGGTTTGATTCAATTAAATAATAATGCATTCATATCGATGATTTTATATTTAGAGTGATTCACATGAAACATAAACTTCATACATAAGGGAATTAAATTATTGTATTATAATATAGAAATGTTTTTTATATAACTAGACCTTTAAAATAAAATTTTTTTATTATTTTTTATATTATTATAAGTTACAATTTTGATGAATTAAAGGATGATAGTGATGTTTTGGATGAATATATCAATATTAACTTAAGTTTTTCATTTGATGACATGGGTGATTCAATTGATAGATGGATTGGGAACTGGAAATTGTAATAGATAATTAGTAGAATTAGAACATTTGGAAGTATTTATTTTATATTTTTATTTCATGTTATATTTTTTTTATGCTTTTATAATTTTTTTTAATTAATTTTTTTAATTATATTAAATAAATTTTTTGGTTTAATCAATATATATTTACTATTGAAATAAAAACTTATATTGATATGAGTAATCATAGTGTTTATTTGATTAAAAATTGTAATCTAATATTTATTTTAATGTTGATAAATTATTTAATTCAAAAAAATATAATTTTTTTATTTTATGCTATATAATAAATATATTTAATATTTTCATTAATTCTAATTTTTTCACATTACTATTTTTAATTTTTAAGTCACTATATATATGTATGAAGTAGTTAGAAAAAAATTCAAATAAATAAGTAGTGCATTAGAGATTTAGATATGAACCCATTGATCACTACTGTGAGTATTTACATTCTTATCCAGCGATCACTTATATGACTACAAAGTGGGATCAATGTTATATTACTACCAAGAATATTGATAATATCTTCAAATTTTAGTGTTACAAATATGAATTTTATTTTATCATTGATGTTATGTTAGGGTGCTTCATTGTGGAGATAATTAAATTACACTAAGGATGTGGTGAGTATGCTAGAGGGTACATCATAGAATTGGAGGAGACATCAGAGTCATTCTATGACTACTATGCCTATTGATTCTATAGTTCATCCTCCCACTATATCATATCTTTCACCAAGATATCATCCATTCATAACTTCTTCACGTTATTTTCATTACCATATGATAACTAATCCTTACCATATCTCTTTCCACCAATGACTATATGGGATACCTCCATTACTCCTGCTCATGATCTTCTACCTTCTTATTACCCATACACATCATCCATTATATAGATCACTCTTCCTCTATATATCCTAAAACCACATCCATACCCATCATCAACTATATAGGGAACTAATCCTTCATAAATCCCACCACCATATCCCTATCCACCATCTCATGTACAAATATTTACTTTAGTTTTTATCCCTCCATCACTTTAGTATCCTTTATCAACATACTGACTATTCTGGTTGTTGATATCCCACCACCCATAATAAAATATAGTTCCACAACTCTTACTCTAGATGCAATAGTCTAGGGGAAAGAAAATCCCATTAATTCTATTATATGTTTAATCATTAATGAAATTAATGGTTGATAAATTCATATATATGTATATATATTGTTTTTTCTTTTAAATTATCTATTGTGTTGATCAAATGAATCCTCTAGAAAATGATAAGGTTGCATAGAGATGTGAGAGGCATGGAATATGAAAAGACAAATAATGCTTAAATATAATGAATAAATGGGTATAGTTGATAAAAATGGTAAGGAATAAAAGATTTTTATGGGTACACATTCCATGAGTATAAATATTATTCCAGTTCATCACAAATTTCAAATAGAAGTTGGAAAACAAATAATGGACAATGACTGGTATGAGATTTGGGTAAGTAATGTCAATTATCTTTTAAATATATTAAATCAAAACATTCTATTAACAACTATATTTAAAATTCATCTTTGATATAATTTCTTAAATATACATAATTAAAGGACTATAATGTTTATATATTTGAGGAAAATATAGTGAGAAAACAAGTATAACTTGTATGTTGTCTATAAATATGTTATTAGTACTAGGCTTGAGGGAGTATTAATTGTTCCTTACATCCCACTATCACAGTATAAGGAGATGATCAGGTATTGGAATACTACACAGTTTAAGGTCTTAGTTACGTTTTTATATAATCATTTTATGATTTTTAAAGTATAAATTAATAATTTTACATATATTAAATAAATTTTTTGAAATCATTGTTTTTTGGATAAATCTAACAGAAATAATTAAAATAAATTTTTTATGAAATGCATTCATACACTCAAGAACATATCTCTCCCAGATCATGAGAAAAAATGAGTAAAATAAGGTTGTGATTTTATATAATGATTGAAAATATTTATGATTTTTACCTTATATATTTGATGTGGGAGAATAGAAAATTCATTAGAACAATTTTTGGTTCTCTTGGTTGTGGGCACATAATACAGACTTTAGAATGCTTCTTATATATTTATAGAATATAGAGTCCCATGGACTTCAATGGGTGTTTCTATAAAATAAAATAAAACATCCCTAAAATATTTCATATATATAGGATATCAAAAAAAATGAATCCACAATTATAAAAACTAAATATATATTTTTTTCTTTTATAAATATATTATAATTTATTTTTAAATTTAATCCATTATTTTATTTGGTTATGTTTTTATTTTTTATTTTAATCATGTGAAGTCTAATAGAACCCAACTATAACCACACCACATAACAGAAAACTATACTAGACAAAATCAAATACACCAAACTAATTTGAACACAACAAATTGACATTGAATCAAAAAAATTTTAAACAAAATAATAAAATTTTCCAAACTAATTTGAACTAAATGCATGAATATCAAACCAAACAGACAAAAAATGAACCAATCCAAACATAATAGAACAAAACCAAAACCATTTTAATTGAAATGAACTAAAAAATATTAAACCAAACCAAACTAAATGAAACTGAAACAACCGAAACTGAACTAAATAATTTTAATCCATAGAAAAATTAATATAACCCACTAGAATTGAACTATACCTAAATAGACTAAAATAAAAAGAAATAAAGTACAATTAACACACCTATAATAATTTATCCAAAGTGGATCAAATAGAAACAAACCAAAATGAACTAAATTGGGCTAATTTGACCAAAAAAACAAACCAAACTTAAATAAACTAAAACAATTTACTGGAATAAAATTAAACTATATTGAATTTAATTAAATAGTCCTAAAAAAACCCAATTTATACCAAAATAAATTTAATCCATTAAATAATACCTAAATTGAAAAAAGGAAGACATAATAAAAGAAAAAAATTATAATTTTAACCAAGGAAAATAAAACAACACTATCATAAGTTTAATAGAGCCAAACTAAATTGACTTGACCTAACTATCCCTAATTCAATAATATCTCAACCAAAATAAAATTAAAAAATATATTAATAAAAGAAAAAAACTAAATCAAATCATTATGAACCATTCTATCCTATACATAACTGAATCAATACTCATCCCAAATTTAACCAAACCAAATATAAGTGACTAGAATATAATTAAATTTAACTAACCCTGCATTAAGTGAACCAATATGTAAAATATTAGCTCAAATCGATTAGAATAGAAATAAAATATTTTAAATAAAAGGAAATAAATTTAAATATATTGAACCTAAACCTATTAATATTGAACATGATCTAAAAAAACAAACAAAAAATGAAAAAAGAATAGACAAAAATGAAAAAATAATACTAAAACAAATAAAATTGAATGGAATTTGAATAAATCTACTGGAAATTAAATTAACAGAATAGATATGAAGTAAACTATAAAAAAATAAATCATAAAAACATAGATAAAATTAAATATAATTGAAATAAAAATTCCTAAAAAAATATAACTAAACCAAAATAAATAAATTAAATCCAAAATAAACCAAATTGAATTATGCTAAAAAAAATAAGTCCAACATTTTGAAATGGAACCTTATTAATAGAAAATGAATAAAATTGACCAAAAATGAATTGAATTAAACCAAACATAACAAAATATAATTAAAATTTTAAAAAATAAAATTATAAAAAGTAAAACTAAAAAGAAACCACATAGATCAAACCAGTATAGCCTTACCTAACAACATTCTCTAGAATTATCTCTATTGAGTGTGAATATTAGAGAAATGACATTAAAGGAATCATTGTTAATTTCATGACCATAATTATTATATTATATGACTCAATGATAAATCTTAAATTCATTCACATAAACAATCTATCAACCAATGTAAATCAAAAAAGAGTTTTACAAAAATGATAAATAGATTATGATCAGAATTTTTATATGTCAATGAATTAATTTAATCCAAAAACACCTCCTTTTCAAAAGTAAATTTATATTATAAACATGAGAGAGACTAAACATTCATCTATGAATACCTAAAATTATCTCAAATAGAATAGAATATTAAAATAATTTTAAGAAACATCATTTATGTTGATATAGAAAAATTAGTGAAAGTAGTAATAAATAATTACAACACCATAATCCGAACCCTCTAGGAAAAAATTAATCAAACAACATGGTCACTTTAAAAAAAGACTATTTTGAAGAATAAATAATATATTATAATCCATATAATACTCCCTCTATTTAGCATTGAATCAATTAGATATTCGTAAAATATGACTTTAAATTAGGCCTAGATCTCATGTTATCCTCTATTAGTATTGGTTAGCCTATTGTACCTAAATTGAGAGTTCCCTCTTTTAATCAACGAGAGGAATACCATGACCCCCCCCCCCCCCTCCATAGAATCTTCAAAAAATCCTCCACATGTTAATTTATCTAATCTTTTTATAACAACCACTATCAAAAACATTATCTTATATGATCTCTTTTAATTTGATATAACAACTACTCACCAAATAATTATCTTCAAGGATCTTTTTTAACCCACCACAACCACTTAAACATAACCAATAATGAACCTACCAACATTAACCCAATTATGAATATTTGATTATTCACTATTGAAATAATACATCATACATCAATAAAACAACTCAAATTGCTAGACTTTATCATCTGGAATGACCTACTCCAACTTTGGACAACTCCATTCATCCATTATGCATAGGAAACTCTATTGAGGTAAATAATAAAATATCTTCAGTGTACTTAGTTTAATGAGATTGTATCTATATAAAAAAACCCTAATAAAACCTATAATAATCAATTAATCCTTCATTCAGTAACAAACACATATTTACTAGGACTATAATTTAGTTAGAATAATATTTTCTCATCTTCAATAGAAACACCCCAAGGATTATAATATTTACTTAAACTTAATACAACCACACTTAGTGAATGAATCTAGATTTATTTTATGGTAGATATTATTGGTTTTTTTATTTCATTGATAACTATTTCTAATATATTATTTAAACTAAATAAAATTTATGGTTACTATTACATGTATAATTGATATATATAACTTAGTTTTTTTGAATTAATAAGTTAAATTATCTTTTTCTTATTTATTTATTTGTTTTCCTAAAAATATGAATTGAATATTGAGGGTCATGTTCCTTACTCTACCCTATTTTTTACTTGTAGGAAAAACATATGGTAGTATGGAAAATTATGACACCCAAGAAACAATTATAAGTATATTTCAATCTCTCTTATTTTGATTAAATTTATTTATTTACATTATTTATAATTGTAATTAATGTACTATATTATTCAATATAATTATATTTAAGGATTTAAATAAAAATGGCTAGAAAAGTTTATCTTTTAGGTTCATTTTCATCTGGTATTAGGAGATCATCATAGAGGAAATGTGAATTATTGAAATGGTAAGAATATTGGAGCATCTAAATACTGGTATTTTGACAATGGTTCTATGAGTTGTGGTTCTAGTAAAATTATATTGGATCAAATGAACAATGAAACCAAAATGGAAACATTAAAAGTATGAGTAGATTATTATGACTTAAACATAATAAAAAACCAAAAATAAAATCCATGTCTTCTATTTCGTTTTCACTTACACAAAAGAGTTTTTAGTGATCGATGCCTGTTTGATGAAGATTTTCTCTATTTATAAGGGTTTCTATACTCTTTCTGTTTATTTAGGTGTGGATGATGATACTATTTCCCATTATGATGATAAATTTGATGGTGTGGAATATAATGATTATGATGTATATTTTTCTTTGGGAAATATAGATGAGGAGGGTAGTGGTGGTTTTAGGGAGGTTTTTTATCATATTAATATTGATTTTGAGGATCGTTTTTTATTACTACTATATATATGGTTTATAATGATTATATTTTACTTTATTGTGTATTTATAAATTTTTTTTGCATTACCAATTTTTTTTATTGATTTTTAATCATTTAAAATTCAAAGCAACACAACTTATTTTTAAAAATGTGGGTAACTTATATCCAAAATCAACACTTGTGGTGACAAGTCTATATTCACCACTAATGGATCTTGATCTATATCCATGAGAATCCATTGTGGCATTATATCTATATCCATATTCTATGCTTATGGTCATATGACAATGTCCACGGGCATACCTATGGAGATTTATTTATAGTCATGTGTGGGTCACTGGATATAGTTTTTCTACCAGGGGGTACCCTATACATATATATATATATATCCATGACTGAAACTCATGGAAAAATTAACACCCTTGTATCTATTGAAATAGGGGCCAAAAAAGGTTTTACCACAGCTATAAGATATATTTATGAATTATTTGGTCATATCTATGGTTTTTCCCATGGATATATATATTTTTTCTATTTGTTCCACAAACATAAACTTTTTTGATATAATCCATAGTATACCATGTCCATGGGGATAAATTAAAAATAGTGGATAGGTAAGTGGATGAATAAATAGTTAGATAAATAATATTTACTTTTATGTTGTTGATGAATCTTGAAAAATAAATCAAATGGTTAAATCAAGAGATGAGGGGAGAGTATGTGAAGGGAATCTATAGAAGCTCATAGAATGATTGTGGGGAATAGAAACCCCTTCAATTTAAGTTATAATTATAAAATTTAAATAATTATGTTATTAAGAAGTTATAGGTTTTTTTAAATCACGCACCCACTATGTGAATATTTTTGGAACTCAAAATTTTGATCTGCATGGTCTGGATATCAATTGATCAAACCATATGTTACGACATGACCTTAAAAATTACATGTTTTATTTAATTTTAACTAAAATACACTTTCTTAAATTCATAATGATATATTATTTTTATATTTTTATATAATTTTTTCGTAAATCATACATAATAAAAACATATATATATATATAATGTGGGCAATTCTAATCAGTGTTTATTTATTCTATAGTATAAAACCTTTAAAATAAAACCTGATTTATTTTCATGGAAAAATATTCATGAATTTAAAATTTAATTCTTCTTTTTCATTTCCCATATTAGAAACACAGGAAAAACTTTTTAAAATGATGGATGAGCACCATAATAGCTGTAAGGGACATAAAAAACTATCAGTCTAGTGAAGAACATGAAAACCCATGAAATAATGTTTTACTTTTATTTAAATTTTCTTTGAGAGGAAGAACCATATAATTTTCATATGAAAAAATACACTAACTTTTTACTCAATAAAATCATTAAAACCCATAAGAATAAAACCAAAACCTTTTTTTAAATCTTAGATCATCACATTCATAACCATATTTAAACTCATGTCAAAAATAATTTAAGCCTAGTAAAATTCATATGAGAAACCCTTTATTAATTCCCTTATTCTTTATCATTAATAAAAGTAACATTACCCAATTATTTGGATCGTTAATTTGGTGCACCCATCATATAACCTATATCATGCTCACTTGGTGCTATTTGGGTGCACCCATTATATAATCCATACCGACATCAACCGACACTATATAATGAGACCCATCATATAAGATATATCGGTCTCACCCATTTCTAATATATTGATAAAGATACATATCATGAATATAACATTTTATTATTTCACTTTATCATTATAAATCATTTTAATATCTCTTTTAAACTTATATGTAAATCTCTTTCAGATATCAAAATACCCTTATATTTTAATAACCCATTCTCAATTCCAAAATAAAATATTCATTTAAAAAAAATCAAAAATAAAATACCCTAAAATATTTTTTCCTTTGAATAGTAAATTAAATATTTTAATGGAATCCAAAAATCAAATAACTACTATGATGGTAGGAAAAAATCCATCCTAAACGTTAAAATACAACATTCCTTTTGTGATTTGTAAAGAAATTCATACATTCCATACAAATATTTCTTTTTAAATAAATTCTAAATGAGGAAATTAATTTTATTTTATAAAATTATCATATCCATGTAATTTAATTCTTAAAATTATTTTAGAAACATGGATATGGAAGAAAAGTAGAGTTTGGATGAAAACATTAAAATAGGATATGTTTATTAGAGAAAAATCTCTTACCACTTTGGAAGTATTGGAATCATAATACCCATGAATGAATAACATTATAAAAATTAAACATATTTTGAATAGATAAATTTATGATATAACATGTCAAAGGTGTTGTATTTTACACCTCAGAAAAGAATATAGGTGTAAAACATCAAAATATAACTCAATGAAAGGAAATTAAGATGAAGTCCCTTACCTTGAGTTTGAATTATTACGTATGTTATTTATATTTATGTATAATACACTTATTTTAATTATTTACTTATTTAATAACAGTTTTAATATTTATTATTCCATTATTTAACTAATTAACATTTTATATACAATTAATTAATCAATTAAGTTTACATTAGACGTTTTGATGATATTTGGATTATATGTCCAAAATGACTTTGGTATGTTAAATATGGTCAAAGATATTATTTTCAAAATCTCCAAAATAATAAAATTTTCATATTTATAAATTTTATATATAAATTATACTTTTAAAACTGATCATGAAATTTGGTTTTGAAAAATAATCTGTTTTATGAACATGGATATGGTAGGTCATTTGTACACATGAGTAACGTTTCCATTTTTAAATGATCATTGTAGAAATAAGGTAAGTAATACTTTAGATTTTAATATCAATAATAATATCTTAAATTAAATATTATTTCATTAAATATAATTAAATATATAACCCATGTGATTTAGTGATGAAAAAATATTCATATCTCTTCATGGAGGCGATAGTACACACGTCCACACCAATGACATTATCTTTTTCCATTTAAGAAAGATAATATTATATTATATTTTAAGAATTATAAATATTTCATTAATATAATTATTATTTCATGTATATCACATATATTAATTAAAATTAGCCTTATTATATTTCACATAGAGTGTTAGTGAAAATTAATCATGTCACTCCATGAAACATTAGTTTTCCGTACACACGAGGGACGCTATCATATCACCCACAGAATATAAATTAAGAAGGTATATATTATATAATAACTACATAATTATAAATATTTTAAGAATATCATATATATATATATATCCATCATTATCACAATCCATTAGAGGCAATGATGGAAAATTAATTACATCAGTTTGTGTGGCGGTAGTCCGTCATACACATAAATGAAGATTTTGTATCCTATTTGATGGATTAGAGGATACATTTTGGTTATTAATTTAAAAACTAACATCTCAGTATATTTTAGATAATTAAATTATTATATAATCATAATTTAATAATATTTTAAGGAGGTAGAAGAATAAATAAAATAAAAACACTCGGTTACGCATGGAAGTTCTATTCCGAACAAAATCCAATAGTAATAACCAAAATCCTTATTAGAATGTATTATTGATAAAAACAAAATAAAGGATCTAAGTCATGTTTATGGAAGTAAGTAAGATATTTTGGTAGGTATTTTTTGATAAAATGTCTTTTAATGTGTGAATAGAAGAGGATAGGGGTGGCCTTTTACAAGTGTGGTCAGTGTCACACTGGTAATTCTTAAAAAAAGGGATACCTATGATTTTCACATACTACAAGGATAAATAATGGACTATTATCAAGAATCGGAAATCATAAGGTAGAAATATGGTCATATAATTAGTTTTAGACAAGTTTTTAGGTGATTTTAACCATTACCGTTTTAGTTTAACATCTGAGTATATCCATTTTCCCCTTAACCACGTAAATTAATTTTTAGTATTTTCATTATTAATTACAATCAAAAATTAAGTTGAACTAATTGTATGATATAAATTATTCCTATAAAAATTATTGAATCAATTTTATCAAATTAAATTCACACAAGTGGGAAATTTGAATTTAAAATTAAATGCACAAACGCGACGAGAAAGAGGGTTTACAAGAATTATATTTTTCAAGAAAGAGATGATTTTATATTAACCATATGATTAGTAATAATAATTATATTAATTTAAATTTAAATATAAATATATATATATATATATATAATATGTATTTTAATTTATTTATTTTTAGGTTTTGTTTTAATAGATTAAAATTGATAAATGTTATGTGCTTTAAAACAGTTTTTAGAAAAATCCTATTTTTAAACCTACAAAATAAACATATACTAAAATCCAATATGAAGTTGTTTCAAAAGATATGAAGACAATTAAATATTACTAAATAATTATTATGTTAACTTAAATCATATTCAAAACATAATTTTAACTTTAAATTACTAAATTTATTGAAAAGAAAATACATTTTTACAAGAATTGGCATTTTAACTATTCACAAAAAAATAAATATTTTAAAAAAAATACAAAACATACACCCTAATTATATTTTGATATATTGATTTTAAAAATTATATATATTTTATAAGATTAATTTCTAAAATTTATAATTCAAAAGAAAGACTTTATAATAAAATATTTTTAATTAAAACTATTTTCTTTCTGGTTTAAAAATTAATTAATCTTTTTATAGTGCATATGACAATCTAATTCATATTAAAACATGAAAATGATTTATTCTATAATCACCTTTTTTGTTAGATTCTTTCCCCATTATTTAAACTTCTTCCTCACAAATTTTATTCACTTACTAAATAAGGGGGATATATTTCTCTCATAGCATTTTCATATTCTCATGTTGTCTCTTTAACCATATGGTTTTCTATAAAACCCTAACCTTGGGAATAAATTTATTCTACAACAATTTCTATCTATGGTTAAGAATATGAGAAGTTTTTTCCTCATATGAAAGGTTATCTTTCAACTAAACTACTTCAGGGTTCAAAACATGGCATGAATCCAACAGATACTTCATTTACATTGAAACATGAAACATGTTGTGTACCTAAGATATTCTCAAGGATAAGGAAAATCTATACAAAACTGATCCAAATTTCATTAGGAAATCATATGGTCGAATAAAATATGAGATTACAATAAAATGAATAACACTTTTTCCATGGATATACTTTGAGAAAGACATGATCACCTACCACAAAAGAAATATCTTTCCTCTAGTTATCTTTACAACTTTCCTTATTTCTATAATTGATCCTCATATGTTGTTAAATAAACTACACCTTATCATATGCTTACTCTACTAACTATGGTCCCATAAACATCCTTTTTACTAATTCATCCAAAAAGTATGTCATCTGACACCACATTCAATATAATTCCTCAAAAGGTTCCATTTTTATACTAGAATGAAAACTACTGTTATAAATAAACTCAACCAGTGAAAAATTCTAAACTTTCCTAGTAATCTATTGAATAAAAACAAATAATATATTTCAATGTTCTTATATTTTACTCTAACTTTCCATTATATTGAGGATGAAAATATATAGTAAAATTTAATTTAATACCCAAAGATTTATAAATTAATTTCCAAAAAATATATTTCAACTTGGGATCATGGTCATATACCATATAGAGTGGAACACTGTGTAACATGAAAATATCTATTATATTCAATTAAAAAAGTTGATCTAATGACATTGTATTTCAAATGGGAAGAAAATTCACATATTTATTTAATCAGTCAATAATAACCCAAATAGAATTTTTTACATTGTGAGGTATTTGGAGATCCCAATATGAAATCCATGGATATATTTTTCTCATTTAAACTCTATAATTATCAATGGTTAGTGAATTTACTTCTATAATTTTTATTCTTCTTTAACCTGAGGATAATTAAAGTATTTCATGGTAAATTCATTAATATCTATTTTTATTACATCCCACCAGTAATACTCTCAAAGGCCTTTATACATATTTTTACTATCTAGACGAATAGAAAATATGGAATTATGAGCCTCATGCAATAACTATCTCTTTAATAGGTAATCACACATAACATTTTCCAAATCTTCTAACACCTTCTCCATCAACATTTAACTCGGGAAATTTACCCTTTATAACAAATTTTACCTTTTTTCTCAAAGCATGAACTTCTTTATGATCTTTCTAAATGGTTTTTGTTAAATTTAATAGCAATGAAACTTTTAAAAAATAGAGTATGTCCCTATATATATAAATTTTAGTCCAAAATTTATCAAATCATTAAAAAAATGTCATATTTCAAATGTAAACTAGTAAATGTTGCAATATTTTTCCCACTAAAATCATTGGTAACTTTTTTTTGTTTCTTGGATATTAATTGTTGGTCGGAGTGGATACTCAAGAGGGGGGGGGGGTGAATTGAGTTCCAATTAAAATTTTCTGTTAAAAACAATGTTTATTAAAATACCCCTATTTTAATATTAGATTAAACTGTAGTGAATTTATACAGATTATAAAGGTTCAATTTGTTTCTCAAAGATTGATTAGTTCTCAGTTAACTTAATCATATGATTACATTAACTTTTGAAACTAATTTACTGGTTTATAATAAATATAAACACTTGCGAGTTTAACTATCAAAGTAGATTTGAAGACAAATTATATTTCAAAGTAATAGCAGCGGAATATGAAATAAATATGTAGTATGGATATAGTATGTAACTACAAACACAGAGAATTAACCAAGAGGTTCAGTCTCAAGCCGAGACTTAGTCCTCTCAAAAGTTTATATAAAAATGATCCACACACTGGATCAGGGTTAACAACAGTGAACACACTGTCCAGGTCACAAGACCTCTACCAAAGTTATGCGTGGGGAAACAAACAACACCTTGGAGCTGTCCAGGTCTCTCACGACCTCTACCACTATCCACAGTGGGAAATGAAGTGTAAAAAGGTTTTCTGAGGATTTACAGATCCTCCAGTGAAAGTACAGGAGTCAGTGTGTGTGTTTAATACAGCAGATAACACACACTGCTCAAGATGTAAAACAAATGTATCACAGAGCAGAGATGTAGAGTTTAGAAATGGCTCTAATGATTTCAGTGTAGCTCTGAACTCTTTTGTATTTGGTCAGAATTTATTCTGAGTCCTCTTCTCGTTTTTGTTTGAGAAGAATAGTGTCGTACGCTTCAGGTTCAAAGGTAGTGAGATGTAGTCGATGAAGTTCATCAATGTTCTTTTGTATGCACAGAACTCTTCTTGAGTAGGCTTGATTGTGTATGAGGTTCCGTCTTGCTTGGTTCTTCCTCTTCTTTCTTTCCTCTATATTCTTCTTATGTTCTTCCGTCCACTATCTTCTTCAGCAGAGTCTTCTTGTATTTATGTCACATGCTTCGGAAGACAGAAAACGTTTCCTTTCCGCAGGTACGAGGTACGGTTTCCTGACATCCGATGACTTTATTAATTAATTGATAGAGCATTAAAATATACCTAATATGACCGTTGGTTAGATAAAATAAAGATAAAGATAAAGAAATTCAAACAGTTGTTTATGACTATTGAAGAATCAAGTGATCGGTAGGTCATCAGCATTAGTGAGTAATGATCTGTGACTCAGATAGATCATCATCGGTGAGTCATTTGCATCGGTGAGTCATTTTGCATCGGTGAGTCATTTTGATCAGCATCGGTCTATCATCTGATCGGTGAGTCAGTTTGATCAGCATCGGTCTGTCATCTGATCGGTGAGTCAGTTTGATCAGCATCGGTCTGTCATCTGATCGGTGAGTCAGATGATCAGCATCGGTCTGTCATCTGATCAGTGAGTCAGATGATCGGTGGCTCATTTTGATATCGGATCGGTGCGACCATTGTCCTTTGATATTGGATCGGTGCTTCCGATGTTTGTTGATATTGGATCGGTGCTTCCGATGTCTGTTGATATTGGATCGGTGCTTCCGATGTATATTGATATTGGATCGGTGCTTCCGATGTCTGTTGATATTGGATCGGTGCTTCCGATGTTTTTTGAAACCAGAAGACTTCCAAAATACTTTGTAAGTCAATAAGCATAGACAAAAACATGATAACAGATTCATTCATAGATTGTAATTAAGTTTATGAGAAATCAAACCAGATTAAGCATTAATGATATGTGATGATTCGTGATTATTAAAACATCAATCATAGACATGAAATCAACAATCTTCCAGAGGGCTCAACAATCTCCCCCTTTTTGATAATCACAAATCTTTATCATAAATAAAAACATAATAAGAATTAAACCATAAAGAAAATAAATATAAAGAGATATATAAATCTCCCCCTTAATTAAAATTTCTCATATATATTATACAGATTTCCCATATATATTATACAGATTTCTCCCCATGAGATAGATACATCTCTCATATATATATATATATTTATCCTCACCTTAGAGATATACATCTTTTCTCCCCCATATATCTCTCTTCTCCCATATATCATCCGTTTTCTTCTCCCCCTTTGGGATAATCAAAAAGGAGGGAAAATATATAAGTGAAAGTTAAAGTAAAAGCAGTCAGCATAGAGTAGAGAGGAAATTTTTTTGATAAAGTACAGAATATTACAAGCATCACATTGTTCACCCTATCAAAAACAATACACAACTATTTGTTGGGATACAAAGGGGCTTTGACTTTGTCTTTGGGATCAATAGTGGGTAAGTTTGAAGGCTTGGAGGCAGGCTGTACTTGGCGAATCTGAAGTGGTGGTAGGACAACTCGGGCAGGTGTAGGAGCAGGTGCCACAGAGAGTTGTTGTTGAGAAACAGGAGCTGGTTGAGAAGCTTGCTGAGGGACTGGTCTTAACTGAGATAGAGCTTGAGCAATAGATAGCTGATTTGGAGCTACATCAGAGTCACTGAGAGGTTCAGAAGTAGGAACTACTATTGCAGTGGCCGGTGCATTCAAATAGGGCTTCAAAAGATGAATGAAGTCCTGAATGACTTCTTCCCCATACTTCATAGCTTTTTCAAAATCATCTTTATTCTCCATGAACTGGGCCAAGGAAGGGGTAAAATCTTGCAACTGATGAACGTGAGTTTTGAAGGCCTGAGTGACTGGAGGTAATTTCAGATTCTCTGCCAACACCTTGAATTTTGCAGCCATTTCATGCTTTGTTTAAATCTTGGAAAAGTAATTATCAACTTTCTCTTTGATCTCTTGCAGAGCTTTCTTAGAATCTGTTGAATACACCAATGCCATCCTATGACTGTTATCACAGAGCTCTTTCATCTTCCACAAAGATTCTAAATCAAGAATTTGTCTAACAGCAGCTAACTCATCATGCACAACTTCTCTTAGATCTTCTAGCTCATGGGTAGTGATCTTGGTTACCTTGCCTGTACTGGCTTGGACAACTATGTGAGTTAACTCAGCTTTCAACTTCCTCAGGTCAGACTTGTTGAGATGTTCAATCAAATTTCTCAAAACTTCCATCATACCAGAGATGGTTGATCGGAATTCGCTAGATAGAGATACCAATCCGGTGTGAAGATCCTTCATAGTCTGATTCAAAAAGGCTATGTGCCTGCCAATAAGTTCACCAGTATTGGCCAGGTCTGGCTTCACAGCATTAGATACTCTTTGTGAGAAGGCTTCGAATAAATTTTCAGAAACTTGTAGAGACACTTGAGTAAGAGCATTAGAAATTTCTTCTCTAACTGTGGCTCTCACAGCGATTAGCAATTCAATCTTAAACTTATTAAGATCAGCTTGAGAGATTCCAGAACCGGGTAAATTAACATTTGTAGGATCAACAGCAGGAACAGACCTTGCTTCTCTTGGGAGGTTCCTCTTCACAGCTGCAGCAGATTCTAGCATTGCTTCTTCTTCTTCAAAATATTCTAAGCCCAACACAGCATAACCAGGGTAGTCATCCCAAACAGTAGCACACAGGGTGTATTTTGGTTTCTCATAGCTTGTTGTTCCACTGATTTTTGGTGAATCAACCTTTCCACTGATATGTATTTCTTGTTCTGGCTGAGGTGATTCTATTTGATCTTCAGAAAGACCATCCACTGGTCTGTTATCACCATCAACAGTAGCCTCAACATCATCAGCACGTCCATCATCACTCTTCTCAGAAGCTTCACTATGATATTCTTCAGTATCAGAATCTTCTTTATCACCAAGAATGGGTTCTGATTCAGGTAGGGCTAAGGTTGGACTAGCAGGTCCAAATTCTATTCTTCTCTTGGGACTAGCAGTGTCAGGATCACTCCTATCATCAGGAGATGCCATACTTCCTTCCTCATTTGTAGTTTCTTCTTGCTCTTGGGCTTTGGTGGCCTCATCCTTTCCTTTTTCTTGCTCATCATCATCAGAATAAACTGGTTCCTCATCTGGTTTCAAGCCAGGGTCTCTCAAATCCTTTGGCCTCTTTCCATGATCTATGGGATTGTAGGCTTCATACAATTTATCTTCATCTGCAACCCAGCACTTCTTCCATGGATTCCAATTGATTTTCATCCTCTTTCAGATCTATTTGTTGAGACATAAGGTATGATATTTTTCATCAACTTCATCATCTTCATCAATACATTCTAGATTCTTGAGCATGGTAGATATCATCTTTGAATAAAACAAGGCAGTGGATTTCTTGGATGGTTTTACCATTCCAGCTATGTGCACCATCACATATCTACAAAAATTGATCTTCTCATGTGTTTTTAGAAGAAACAACAGGAAAACATCCTGGTACTTTACAACAGCAAAATCTCCTCTCCTAGGGAAAAGTTGGTGCTGAATAAACTTGAAAAGAAGTCTACATTCACCATCTAATTCTGAAGTTGTGATTCTCCGTGACTCTCTATTTCTAGTCAGAAGCTCTAGATCTAATTCGTAAGAGAAGTAATCAGATGTTGGAGGAATATTCCCAGCATAATCCTCATACCAACCTTCATGAGGTACATTCAAGCACTCAGCCCACTGCTTAGATGAGAAGGATATTTTCTTTCCTTTTACCACAGACGACATCCTGGAAGCCTCCACACCATCTAAACTTATTTCCATATTCATATAGAACTCATGTACCAGCTTTGGGTAGTCTATTCGAGAGTTGTCAGAAAACCAGTCTATCCATCCTTGCGATTCAAGAACTTGCAGCAACAGTGATTTACTTGACAAAAGCCACGCAGAGCTGACTTCTCTTTCTACAGCAACAATCCGAGTTTCCAGGTTCGGATTTACTGATCGTTGAGAGGTACTACTCGACTCGCCTCGATCACGCTTTGAAGGTACAGGGCTATTCGGTCCTTTTCTCGGTCTCTTTTTCTTAGCCATTCGAGGATTTTGGGAAGGCAGGAGTTCGAAGGTTCGAAGTAGAGGGGAAGAGAGGTTGAAAGGTTCGGCGGGAAATGAAAGGTCGAAGGTTTAGGGAAGATAAATAGCCGCGTATCATTTATTTTATCATTTAGGGTTCCCATAAAAAGTATAAAAGAAATTTACTAATTAATTACAATATAATAAAAAAAAGATTGGTATGACAGATCGGTTGCACAGATCAGTTTCACAGATCAGTTTCACAGATCGGTTTCACAGATCGGTTTCACAGATCCGTTTCACAGATCGGTTTCATAGATCAGTTTCACAGATCAGTTTCACAGATCAGTTTCACAGATCGGTTTCATAGATCAGTTTCACAGATCAGTTTCACAGATCGATCAAACACAACTCTTGTTTAATAAATTTCATTCTTTCAGAGCATAAAGGGTTTGTGAAGATATCAGCTAATTGATGTTCAGAACTGATAAATTTTAAAGAAATATCACCTTTTTGATAATGATCTCTTAGAAAGTGATGTCTGACATCAATGTGCTTAGTTCTAGAGTGAGACACAGGGTTCTTAGATATATTTATTGCACTAGTATTGTCACAGTTAATTGAAACATGTTTAAGATCAAATCCATAATCCAATAAAGTGTGTTTCATCCACAGAATTTGTGCACAGCAACTACCAGCAGCTATGTATTCTGCCTCGGCAGTAGACAATGCAACTGAGTTCTATTTCTTACTACACCATGATACTAGGGATTTTCCAAGAAAATGACATGTTCCAGATGTGCTCTTCCTATCTAACTTACATCCAGCAAAGTCAGCATCTGAATAGCTAGATAGGTTAAATGATTGTCCTTTTGGATAAAACAAACCTAAATTTACAGTATACTTAAGATACTTAAAAATCCTTTTAACATCCAGTAAGTGTGATTCTTTAGGATTAGCTCGAAATCTAGCACACATACATACACTGAACATAATGTCTGGTCGACTAGCAGTAAGATAAAGTAAGCTCCCAATCATACCTCTGTAATTGGTTTGATCCACTGGTTTCCCAGCTTCATCTGTATCCAATTTACAGGTAGTACTCATAGGTGTATCACTTTCCTTAATACTATCCAATCCAAAACGTTTTAAAAGATCCTTTGTATATTTACTTTCATTTAAAATAATTCCATCTTTAGTTTGAAAAATTTGAAAACCAAGAAAATACTTAAGCTCTCCCATTAAGCTCATTTCAAATTCATTTTGTATAATCTTTGAAAAATCAGTACATAAGGAATTTTTAGAAGATCCAAAAATATTATCATCAACATAGATTTGTACTATTAATACATCTTTTGAAATCCTTTTTATAAAAAGAGTGGGATCAGCTACTCCTTTTGTAAATCCTTTTGAGATAAGAAAGTTTGAAAGCCTTTCATACCAAGCTCTTGGAGCTTGTTTTAAACCATATAAAGCTTTAGAATGTTTAAAAATATGATTTGGAAAATGAGGATTTAAAAAACCAGGTGGTTGTTATACAAAAAAATCTTCAACAATAAAACCATTTAGAAATTCACTTTTGACATCCATTTGATATAGCTTGAAATTCAGATGTGATGCATAGGCAAGTAAGATCCTAATAGCCTCTAATCTAGCTACAGGTGCAAAGGTTTCCTCATAGTCAATTCCTTCTTCTTGATTGTAACCTTGTGCAACTAGCCTAGCTTTATTTCTAATGATGTTTCCAGATTCATCAACTTTGTTTCTAAACACCCATTTTGTGCCTATGGTCAAAATGTCCTTAGATATTTCTACTAATTTCTAGACATTGTTTCTTTCAAATTGATTTAGTTCTTCTTGCATAGCCATTACCCAAAATTCATCATTGATAGCATCATTGATATTTTTAGGTTCTAACTGTGAAAGAAAAGCTTTATGTTCAACCTGATTTCTTAGAGAAGCTCTAGTTTGTGTTCCTCTATCTAGATTTCCTACAACAGCATCTAAAGGATGGTTCTTTAGAGTCCTAGATGGTCTTGAAAAGATAGGGCTAGAGATTTCAGATTCATCTACAAATTGAGGTTCAACAGAAGCAGGTTCTGGAGAATTTCCAGAGCTGGATGTTTTAACTATAGGTCCATTGTCTTTATCATTGAGATTCAAACCAGAGAGATCATCTTCAAGAGAGATTTTAGGTTCATGTGGATCAGTTTCATCAAATTTGATGTGAACAGATTCTTCCACACATTTGGTTCTTTTATTGAATACTCTATAGGCTTTACTAGAGATAGAGTAACCTAGGAAAATTCCTTCATCACTCTTGGATGCAAATTTGTCAAGATTGTCTTTAGTATTGAGAATGAAGACTTTGCAGCCAAAAACTTTGAAGTAGTTAACCTTAGGTTTCCTATGGTTCCAAAACTCATAAGGGGTCCTCTTAAGAACTGGTCTGATCAAGACTCTATTAATGACATAACAAGCTATATTTACAGCTTCAGCCCAAAAGTAAATAGGCAGTTCATATTCATTGAGCATAGTTCTAGCTATTTCTTGTAGGGTTCTATTCCTTCTCTCTACTACACCATTTTGTTGGGGTGTCCTAGGGGCAGAGAAATTGTGACTATAGCCATTATGTGAGCAGTAAGAATCAAACTCATGATTTTCAAACTCACGACCATGATCACTTCTCAGGGTCTTAATCTTGAGTCCACTAAGATTTTCAATAGACTTGGAGTATTTAACAAAGTAAGAACAAGCTTCACTTTTGTGAGCTAGAAAATATACCCAAGTATATCTAGAAAAGTCATCTACAGGAACATAGACATAGTGATTCCCATTAAAACTAGAAACTCTAGAAGGTCCAAATAAATCCATGTGAACCAACTCGAGAGGTTGAGAAGTTGACACTTCTTTCTTTGATTTAAAAGAAACTTTATGTTGCTTTCCTTTTTGACAGGGATTACAAACTTCGTCTGCTGGAAATTCAAGTTTGGGTAAGTCTCTGACTAAGTTCTTCCTAGAAAGTTTTCTAAGAGAGTGTACATTGCAGTGTCCTAATCTTCTATGCCAAAGGCAAGACTCTTTATGAAAAGCATTTAAACAAGGAATATTCTGCTTAGCTAAAGAATCTAAATCAACAGCATAAACATTTTCATTTCTTAAAGCAGAAAATACTAAAACAATTTTTGAGTTAAAAACATTGCAAGAATCATTTTTAAATTTCATATAAAAACCATCATCACACAACTGAGAAATTCTTAACAAGTTATATTTAAGTCCATCGACAAATAAAACTTCAGAAACCAAGATTGATTCAGTGTTACCAATCTGGCCTAAGCCGATGATTTTTCCTTTTGAATTATCACCAAAAGTGACAAAGCCTACATCAACTTTTACTAAGCTCTTGAAACATGAAAAGTCTTCTGACATTTGTCTTGAACATCCACTGTCTAAGTACCATATCTTCTTGTGACATCTCTTCAAGCAGGTCTCCTACAAAACAGATTTAGATGGAAGATGATTTTGGTACCCAGATCTTCTTGGGTCCAGACATGTTAGCCAATGATACTTTAGGTATCCATATTTGTCTAATGGGTCTCATATAATTTGTAGAATTAACATTCTTTGAAAGATAAACCTTATTAGATCCATAACTATGAATATAGCTGGTTGAGGCATATGAAGTTCCAGAATTAACTATCTTCTGTCCAGATTTAGGAATGAATCTAGTTTTGGAAACTTTTCTTTTTCCAAGTTGGTATCCTATACCAGTAGTATATCAAGGTGCAACTTGCTTTCCTAGAATTTGTGTTAGAGTATTCTTGCCATTTGTGAACTTCTCTAAGTCTTTTCTGAGTTTCTCATTAGACAATTTTAGTTCAGTATTCTCTTTAAGCAACTGAGCATTCTTTTCTACTTCTATATCCAGATCAGATTTATTCTTAACACTTAAAGCATACTGTTTCTTTAAACCTTTATATTTATCTTTAAGCTCATTACAGGTTTCTTCAAGCATATCATAATATTCAAACAGTTCAAATTTAGACATGTTATCACATTCAGAATCATCTTCAGAATAATATGAATTTAAAGCAGGAGTTTCTAATGTTACCTCAGAAGTGTTTGTCATGAAACACATGTTGGCTCAATTCCTTTTAGAGTATGAAGATTCAGCTTCACTTGTGCTGTCTTCTGAAGCACTCCAAGTAGCCTTCATGGTTTTCTTGTACTTTTTATCCTTGTATTCATAATTCTTTCTATATTTCAGCTTTGGACAGTTTGCTTTTATGTGTCCTTTTCTTTTGCATTCCTAAAGACAACTTCATCTGATTTATCAGACTTCTTCAAATCCTTTTTCCAGTGTCCTTTGTTATCATACTTGCCTTTGTAGTTTGACTTTCTGAAAAACTTCTTCTTCCTATAGAATTTATTAAACCTTCTAGAAATGTGAGCCATCTCAGCATCACTGTCAGAATCATTCTCACTTTCCTCACTACTTGAACTTTCATTGATATCTTGAGGCTTTTCCTTATCCTTATTCTTTGAGGTTGTAGTCTTGAAGGCAATAGACTTCCTTTTAGGTTCATAATCTTCTTCTTTGTTTACCTTGAGTTCTTCTTCATACATCATCAACTTACCAATTAGTTCCTTGAAAGGCAGTTCTCCAATGTCACACAATTCTCTAATGGAGACAAAGGTTCCTCTCCATCTTTCAGGTAGACATCTCAAAATTCTCATGATTTGTTCCTTTGCTGGAACATCCGTTCCCAGAGAAGTCATTGTGTTGACAATTTCATTGAACCTGAGATACATATCAGAAATGGGTTCATTAGGCTTAATCTTAAAATTATCATACTTAATAGTATAGTTATTCAATCTCATCTCTTTAACATTAGTTGTTCCTTCATGAGAAACAGCTAAGGTATCCCAAATTTCATATGCAGTTTTACATGCAAAAATTCTATTAAATTCATCATCTCCTAGAGCACAGTACAAGGCATTCATAGCTTTATAATTATTATTGTAAGTGGTCTTTTTAGGTTCATCCCAAGTAGATCTATCAGTAGTGGGAATTTTGTATTCAGATTCAATAGCAGTCCAAATATCAAAACTCATGCTTTCTAGATGAATTTTCATTTTAAGTTTCCACTGAGCATAGTTGTTTCCATTAAAGAAAGGCGGTCGGTTAGTAGCAGCGCCCTCAAGTCTATTATCCATGATATCACAAAAAGAATTTTAAAGAGATAAAAATTTAGAAATAACATAAATTTTAAGAACTTTAAAATACAACTAAAATCATAGTTGAAAACCAGGGTACTTTAGAAAATATTTTCCAACCTTTGATACCAAAATGTTGGTCGGAGTGGATACTCAAGAGGGGGGGTGAATTGAGTTCCAATTAAAATTTTCTGTTAAAAACAATGTTTATTAAAATCCCCCTATTTTAATATTAGATTAAACTATAGTGAATTTATACAGATTATAAAGGTTCAATTTGTTTCTCAAAGATTGATTAGTTCTCAGTTAACTTAATCATATGATTACATTAACTTTTGAAACTAATTTACTGGTTTATAATAAATATAAACACTTGTGAGTTTAACTATCAAAGTAGCTTTGAAGACAAATTATATTTCAAAGTAATAGCAGCGGAATATGAAATAAATATGTAGTATGGATATAGTATGTAGCTACAAACACAGAGAATTAACCAAGAGGTTCAGTCTCAAGCCGATACTTAGTCCTCTCAAAAGTTTATATAAAAATGATCCACACCCTGGATCGGGGTTAACAACAGTGAACACACTGTCCAGGTCACAAGACCTCTACCACAGTTCTGCGTGGGGAAACAAACAATAGCTTGGAGCTGTCCAGGTATCTCACGACCTCTACCACTATCCACAGTGGGAAATGAAGTGTAAAAAGGTTTGCTGAGGATTTACAGATCCTCCAGTGAAAGTACATGAGTCAGTGTGTGTTTTTAATACAGCAGATAACACACACTGCTCAAGATGTAAAACAAATGTATCACAGAGCAGAGATGTAGAGTTTATAAATGGATCTAGTGATTTCAGTGTAGCTTTGGACTCTTTTGTATTTGGTCATAATTTATTCTGAGTCCTCTTCTTGTTTTTGTTTGAGAAGAAGAGTGTCGTATGCTTCAGGTTCAAAGGCAGTGAGATGTAGTCGATGAAGTTCTTCAATGTTCTTTTGTATGCACAGAACTCTTCTTGAGTAGGCTTGATTGTGTATGAGGTTCTGTCTTGCTTGGTTCTTCCTCTTCTTTCTTTCCTCTATATTCTTCTTGTATTCTTCCGTCCACTATCTTCTTTAGCAGAGTCTTCTTGTATTTATGTCACGTGCTTCGGAAGACAGAAAAAGTTTCCTTTCCGCAGGTACGAGGTATGGTTTCCTGACATCCGACAACCTTTATTAATTAATTGACAGAGCATTAAAATATACCTAATATGACCGTTGGTTAGATAAAATAAAGATAAAGATAAAGAAATTCAAACAGTTGTTTATGACTATTGAAGAATCAAGTGATCGGTAGGTCATCAGCATTAGTGAGTAATGATCGGTGACTCAGATAGATCAGTATCGGTGAGTCATTTGCATCGGTGAGTCATTTTGCATTGGTGAGTCATTTTTATCAGCATCGGTCTGTCATCTGATCGGTGAGTCAGTTTGATCAGCATCGGTCTGTCATCTGATCGGTGAGTTAGATGATCAGCATTGGTCTGTCATCTGATCGGTGAGTCAGTTTGATCAGCATCGGTCTGTCATCTGATCGGTGAGTCAGTTTGATCAGCATCAGTCTGTCATCTGGTCGGTGAGTCAGATGATCAGCATCGGTCTGTCATCTGATCGGTGAGTCAGATGATCAGTGGCTCATTTTGATATCGGATCGGTGCGACCGTTGTCCTTTCATATTGGATCGGTGCTTCCGATGTTTGTTGATATTGGATCGGTGCTTCCGATGTCTGTTGATATTGGATCGGTGCTTCCGATGTCTGTTGATATTGGATCGGTGCTTCCGATGTCTGTTGATATTGGATCGGTGCTTCCGATGTTTGTTGAAACCAAAAGACTTCCAAAATACTTTGTAAGTCAATAAGCATAGACAAAAACATGATAACAGATTCATTCACATATTGTAATTAAGTTTATGAGAAATCAAACCAGATTAAGCATTAATGATATGTGATGATTTTTGATTATTAAAACATCAATCATAGACATGAAATCAAAAATCTTCCAGAGGGCTCAACATTAATAAATCATTAAATCATAATTCTTGATCAGTTCTATCCATCTACTATATCTCATGGTATATTATTTTTGAGTAGATATATAATTCAAAAGCATTATTCAGTATATATCTCACATTTTACTCTATATAAATAATGCCTCCAAATTTTTAAATCAAAAATTATAGAAATGGAATCTAGATCATGTGTAGGGTAATTTAACTCATGTGGTTTTAACTAATATAAAGCATAAGAAATTACTTGAACATTTTTCAATATGAAACAACCATGTCCCTTTAATAAAGTGTCATTATTAATGGAAAAAAACATCTGTTTTTGTAACGAAGATCTAAAATTGAATCATTAATCAAATTTTTTTTAGTTTCAAAAATAATAATCACATTATTTTTTCTAGATGAATATAACTCCATTTTGAGTAAACTAAGTCAACATAATTGAAAATAGAGCAAGGTTTTCAATAAACCACCAGTAGTAACCCACTAAACCAAAAAAACTATGAATCTCTATGAAATTTTTTAGTATTTTATAATTTTTAATAAATTTTATTTTTGTACGGTCAATAGTTATTAAATCATTAGAAACAATATTCAAAAGGGAAAAAATTTGTAACAAAAAATCACCCTTACTAAACTTTCTATAAACTTTCTTTTATTTTAATGTTTTTCAAAATAATCCTTAGGTTTATTTCTTGTTCCTCTTGAATTATAGATTATACGAAAATATTATCTATAAACACAACCACAAACTTAACCAATAACTCATGGAAAACTCTATTCATAAGGTTTATAAATATAATAGGTTCATTTAAAAATAAAAAGGTTATAACCACAAACTCATAATTCATATATCTAGTCTAAAACATTGTATTCAGAATATCAACATCCTTTACCTTCATTTGATGGTACCCAGACATGATATTAACCTTAAAAAATACAGATCTCTCTATAGATGAACAAACAAATCATCAATATGAGGTCAAGGATATTTTTTATTTATAGTGATTTTATTCAATGATTGATAATCAATGAAAATTATCATTAAACCATCTTTCTTTTTATCCCAAAAAATATGCATTATGAATGGTAAAGTTCTAGGTTGGATGAAAATATTATATAATAACTCTTGTAATTTATTTTTCAATTCTCATATTTCGACTTGATTCATTCGATAAGGGGGCATATAGGTTTATCATCAGGCATGAAGTTAATAGTAAACAAAACCTCATGTTTAGGAATAACACTAGGAAAATCATCATAAATACATCCATTTTATCATTAACTGATAAACATCACAAATTTTAATAGTTTCTCTCTTTTTAATAATATGAGATAGTTAACTTTAACTATCATCTATAATCAATTTATCAGCTTCTTGGTTAGTCATCAAAGGCATGGAATCATTGAACATAAAATTTTAATCTCTAAAATATATCTTATCATGATAAAATAAAATCTAATATATTCTATGAATGATTTAAAATTATATTATGGGAATTTCAACTAGATTTTCAAGAAATTATATCCCATTAATAACAACTATAAAGTCCCTCTAAATTTTTTTTATTTAATACTTCCATGAAGTGTTTTTACCAAAATTTTTATCCTATTTTTATGTGGGGGTATTCCCATTTTATATAAACATTTCTCATAAATAAAATAATTCAAAAATTCCTAGAAAACTGGGCAATTGAATATTTTAAATAAATAAGTGTGGTACTTATCACTACTTTATTCAATGGTCCAACATCAAATATAGTAGTAGAATATGACTTTGCTACTAATTTCTATTTTTGGTCATGATTATCTCTTTACTATGAAAATAAATTTGGACACCTATTAGCATAATGACCAAACTCAATGCAACTAGAACACCCCATAATTATATGGATATCAGTTACCTTTTTATTTGATTATTCACGATTATTTTATATATAGTCATGAGCCTAGTAACCAAACTGACCACACCAAAAATAATTTTCAGATCATGTCAAAAATTCCTTAATTTGTTTTACAATACTTTTAGAATTTTTTGGGCTTACCTCTATAATTATTAGCTATTTTTCTCCATTTCATTCCACCTTGTACTATTCTTAATGTTTTCATCTCTAGTGACAAAATTATTAAAAAAATCCACCTTAATTTTCTTATCACAACGAACCACTTTATCATAACATTTAAATTCTTTTTCATCCAATTATATTCATAAAATTGGTTTCACCCATAAGTAAAATCTAAAAAAATTACTATTAGTGTCTCGAATAAAATTTATCACATACCTAGAAAATCTTGTGAAATTTGATTGATATGCACCTACAGAATATTCATAATTTTCACTTAGTTTCAGAAATTTTTTCTCTTACATTAGTCAAACAACCTTAGGGAAATATTTCTCAAGAAAAATATTATTAAATGTGTTTCATTCCATGGAATCATAATCCTCATTCTCTCCGGTATTCTTAACCAAAGACCCCCATTGATTAGCTCCAAATTAAAAATGATAAATGGAATGGGTTATCTTTTTATATTTTGAACATACCATGACTTCCAATATCTTCTCTCGTATATTAGTCCATAATGTTTCTACCATAGGGTCATGTGATCTATTGAATGATGGGGGATGTGGTCTCATGAAATGCTCTACTATTGACATGTTCCTCTTTGGTAGATTTGGTTTCTCCCTAGAATGGATTCCACCACTATTAAAAACATATGTCAATTGAGCCATCATAAAAACAAACTATTATATCCCAATTCCAAGTATCTTGGTATGCTAATTTGGAATGATATTTTCCTCCCAGTATATTCCTACTGTATATTTCATTTTTCCTCTATGGAAAACCATTCTGGAAATAGATAGTTCAAATGAATCAATGTGGTAATCTTAAAATTATATATCATTTAAAATTAAATATAAATTGAAATATTTCAAGGTAATGTTATTAAAATTATCCTAACCACAAAAGTTATATAAATAGTTTTATAATACCAAATATAAGGACCGGATGTTAAACATTACAAATTCTAGTGATTTTCAACTATAATTTTCCTTATTACATTCCCAGAGATCTTTTAAGTCTATAGTTTTATATAATTACATCATAACTCATACATAAAAAACCCATATATAAATATAAAATGTGTACACTTCTCATTAGTATCCATTTATTCAAAAATATAAAACTTTCAAAATAAAACATTATTTCTTTACATAGATAATATTTATAACTTTCAACTTGAGTTATTCATTTCCCTTAATCATCCTTAAACTCTAGGAAAAAAATTAAAAACATGGTATGAGCACATTAATCTTTGTAAGGAACATAAAAATAATGAAATCTCATCATTCTAGTAAAAACATGATAACCCATGAAATAGTATACCTTTATCTAAATTTCCTTTGAGAAAAAGAAGTAAAACATTTTCACATGAAAAAATAAAAACACTTTTTTATAAAATAAAATCATTAAAACCCCATATAAATAAACTAAAAACCTTATTTGGTAACTTATAACATCAAATTAATAACTTGTTTCAAGATGATGTTAGAAATAAAAGGAACCTAGTTAAATCCATAGGAGAAACCATCTAGTAACTCACTCTTTATTTCCTACTACGAAAAGGAACCTTACCCAATTAATTGGAGTTATTTCATGGCACACACATTTTATAAGCAATATTAGTATTACCTCACTCTATCTGGGTTCACCCATCATATAAGCTATATCAGGATCACCTGGAACGATTTGGGTGCACCCATAATATATACTATACTCAGCTCTCCCTTTTCTCATATAATTTTGAAGTACCATATAATGAATAAAACAATTTATTCTTGAACTTTTTCATCTTAAAACAGTTTAACAACTCTTTTAAACTCATATGTAAATCTATTTTGGATATCAAAATACCCTTTTCTTTAAAAAAACCAATAACAAAATCCCATTTTCTTTTAAAAGACCATTTTAAATACTAAAATAGCTAGAAAAAAGGATTTTTATTTGATTAAAACAATAAATATTGAAATGAATAAAAATACAAAATAATTTTTATTTCATTAGAAAAGTCATTTTCGCCATAAACATTAAAATAAAACATTCCATTTGTCATTTGTAAACAAAGTCAAACATTTCATATAAAGATTCATTTTTAAAAACATTTAATAAAATACATAAATTCCCTTCTATAAAATTATAAAATCCAAACAATTTCATTCTTAATATAATTTTAAAAACATGGATAGGAAATACCATTAGAGTTTTAATGAAAACATTGAAATATGATATTTTTTAAATAATGGTGTCCTTCCAGTTTGAAAACATTTAAATCCTAAACCCCATTAAATAATAACATCAAGAAAACATTAAATATCATGATAATAAATAAATTAATGAAGTAAAATATAATAGTGTATTTATATACTCCTTATAAAATAATAGAGTTTCATAACATCAACATATGCCTCAATGAAAGAAAATTGGGACAAAGTCTCTTACCTTGAGACTAACACATCATGTACATTATTTATCTTACTAAATAATAAACTTATGGTAATTATTTTTTTTAAGAACCCTTTTAAATTTTATTTTTTCTTTTATTTCACTTATTACCATACTATATACAATTAATTAATCAATTATGTTTACATTAGATGTTTTGATGATATTTGGCTTATGTGTCTAAAATCACTTCGATAGGTTGATTGTGGTCAAGGAGGCCATTTTTCAACATATAAAGAATAATGATAATTAAATAATAAATAGTTTCATATATAAATTTATATTTTAAAACCAATAATGAGATATTTATATTAAAAATGAACTATGTTATTATCAATTAGACAGAAGGTCGTATGTATGCAATTGTAATGTTTCCATTTTTCAATAATAATTATAGAAAGAGGGTGAGTAATATTTCATATTTAAAAATGATCCTAAAATAATAAATACCATTTTATTTCTTTAAATATACTTATATATATCATCCATGTGATTTAGTGATGAAAAAAGAGTCGCGTCACTTCATGGAGGCAGTAGACCACACGTACACACAAACGATGTTGTCAATTTTCAGTGTAAGAAAGTAAATGATATATTATAGTTTTAGAATGATAATTATATCATTAATATAATAATTATTTCATTTATATAACATATATTAATTAAATTTGTGCTTATTAAATTATATGTAAATCCTTAGTTAAAACAAATCACATTGCTTCGTGAGGTGGTAGTTTGTCGTACACATGAGGGATGTTATTGTATACCCCATACAAAAGAAAATTATATCGTATATGTGATATAATAAGTGAATAAATATAAATATTTTACAAATATCATATATATAAATATACTTTAATTTCATCATTATCACAATCAGTGATAGATGATGATGAAAAATGAATGACATCGGTTCGTGATGCGGTAGTTCACATCACATATGAATAATGATTTCGTATTTAATAGAAGAGGAGATGGATTTAAATTATTAAATTAGCATAATAAAATCTTATTATATTGTATATTTTTTATATATATAATCATAATTTAATAATTTTTTTAGGTACCAAAGAAATAAAAAAATGCTCAGTTACACATGATACCTCTTATTCAGATAACCTCCTTAGGTAAGCACCAAAAGCATTCATTTGATAGATTTATGATCAAAATAAGGGCCCTATGTCATGGTGATATAGTTAATGAATATATTTTTGTAGTTCATGGATGATAAAAATTTCTTTGAAGGTGTGAAGATGAGAGGAGAGGGGTGTCCTTTAATAATTGTGGTGAGTGGCGCACTTGTAATTTTTGAAAAAAAGGTGTACCCACATTTTTCACAAACCACAAGGCACAAAAATTTATCATTAAAAATTATTATACATGATAAGTTCTAAATAATTATATAAAATATGTTTCATAGAATTTTTAGTTTATTTAAACCTTATCTTTTCATTTTAACCCCGGTAAATCCGTTTTTATCTTAACCACTATAATTAATTTTTATTGTTTTCACTATTTATTATGGTAAAAGATTAAGTTAACCATATTATAAAATAAATTTTTTTCTGATTCAAAATATTGAATCCATTTTACTAAATTAAATTTATATAAGTGTAAAATTATATTTCAAATTAAACCTGCAGACGTGATGAAAAAGTAGGTTTTCCAGAAGTGTGTTTCTCAAGAAAAAGATGATTTTATATTAACTCTATGATTAGTAATAATCATTATAAAAATTTAAATTAATATATATATATAATATATAATTTAAAACATTTTTCATTATGGGATTTTTAATTAATTAAAATGGGGACACATTAGGTACATTAAAACAGTTTTCTAAAAAATCATGTTTTTAAACCAAAAACAATTACAATAAAATCCAATATGAAGTTGATTAAAAAGAAATTAAGTGTATTAAATGTAACTAAAAAAATAATTCAATTACATTAAATCATATTCAAAACATAATGGTAAATTTAAATTAAATAATTTATTTAAAATAAAATTCATTTTTACAAGGATTTTTATTTTCACTATTCACTGAAAAATCAATATTTTCTAAAAAATTAAAAAACTCCACAGTAAGATAACATTAATATGATGATTTAAAAAATTAAATATTTTTTATAAAATTAGAATTTATAAATTTATAAATTAAACATTAAAAAATAACTTTACAATAAAATATTTTAATTAAAACAATTTTCTTTATTATTTAAAAATTACTTATTATTTTTATAATAAATATAGAAATTCAATTCATATTAAAATATTTGAAAATGATTTATTCTTTAATTGTATGGGTTGTTAAACTAGGAAACAACCATGAAATGGATCTTAGAACCCTCAGTCTGATGCCGTACGATTTACATGAACATTTTGGGAACCATACGCCCTAACCGTGAAACTTGAAAAATCCTTTCAAAAAATAAATATTTTTAACCGAATGTAGAAATTAAAATGTTAAATTATTAAATAAATAATAATTTTCATAAAATGATATCATGGATGTAACTATTACATCCCCATCTCGGTAAACTAATTGTGGTATTAAGTGAATTAAATAAATATTTCCTTTAATATGATAGAGAATAAAGACTAGATTGGATCGTATTCATTCTCACAATATAAGGAATTGAACCTTCAAATAACATTCTACTTAGTAAAAACATAATCCTTTTCGTAATTCATTATATAATAAAATCTAACTCTAAGAGATATAAAAATACATGAGTTTCATACATCACCCAAATATAATACTAGAAGTAGAGTCATAAATACCCTAAAGAAAACATCCTAACCCAAAAAAAGTAATATAAAATAGAGCTCAACAAGGGTGATAAAAAGTATTCATACCATTTCATAAATTTTAATTGGCTATAAAAAAGTCACCCTCATCCAAAAGTAACTTTTATCTATATATAATTATTTTTATGAAAAAAAGAGTTCCAATTTATAAGTGTGAATGTATATGTGAACAATAATACTTCTTATAGTTTTCTCAATAAATGATTTAACCCCATTTTAAAACAATTAATTATTTATATGATCAATACAGAATGTCCAACGAAAATAAAAACCCAATACCATCATCATCAACATCATACACTATAATTAATTCCATATCTTAGGAACACATAACTGGCTATAATAACACATGACTAATAGAAATGTGTTCCGGTGTGTGTGACATTAAAATAATAATATCACAGTAAAATTATCCTAATCTTTTATACCGTGTCCCATAAAAGTCCACCTAAACAAAAAATTCAACTCTTTCCTCTACCCATCCTATATTTATTTGTTGAGGATAACATAATCAAAACAATCTACTCATATAGAGATATATCACCAGACACATCCCTCAAAAAATGTTATAAATAACTCACCACATTTATAAATGGAAGTCACATAACATGATGTTACCATGAGGATATATTCTCAACTTTATTTATGAACAGATGAATTGAAATCCAATATTATAAATAATATAACATTTTACATCCCATAACTTCCCATGTTCATTGATTTACCAAATAAAATTATCATTGATTGCATTCTAGAGTATCACCTCAATGGCTAGTCAACCTTGAACCCAGGGCAGTGGGTGAGAAAATAAATTAAGACCTCGATTGTATCCTCATAAATCAATTCAATACATAATAAATTAACTTAAATGAATGGATTAAAATAAATTTACAAAACAAAATACACTACAAAACCAAAGTTATTTTTATTAGGATTATAGATTTTACACATCATTACTAAGATTTATCAATAAGTATACACCATAATCATGAAAAGTCTATATCATTATCACGTTATTTATATGTTTTCATCAGGATAATTCCACTCTATCACTGTAATAAATCAAAATTATCACCAGGAGAAGTACACATTATCATCATGAGAACTCCACATAACCATAATTATTATTCAATCAAAAAAATCATTTTGGTGTGATTACACATGAACAGAAGCCTCGTTTGAAGTAAATGAGTCCATATAAATCAATAAAATTAACTCAAAAGTCTCCAAAAATGTTTCATTAGTTATAAAAGGCCAAAATAATTATACCAAAACTTTTTAGATTCTAGTATTATGTATTTTCATATTTATCATTTTTATTTTATAAACTATTTAATTTTAGTTAGTATTGATATTAAATAATAATAATAGTTTTCCCCTATTATAGTTATCATGTAGTAAAATCGCATCAGACTCGAATTTACTTATTATAATATTGTTATATGTAATTACATTTCAGGGATCATGGATATATAAATATATCTTGAATCCATGTATTTCACATAAATAATAAAAATTAATAAAAATTTAAGATAACTTAAAAATAAATAAAAGGTAGTGATTTTTCTCAAAAGACATCAAGATGGGGGTTAAAATATGAATATCTCTTATAAAATTATTTAAGAAATATCTTGAATAGTTTGAAGTAAATTTATGGTCATCAAAATCTAATTTTTCTTCCTTCTATCCATGAATAATTAAATGTGTTTCACTTATAATATTATAAGGGTTTTGGTGAATATAACTCTATTGTGTATCAATTTGTATCCATGTCAATGTATTATGGTATCAATGTTATGAATGTTGATGTGCTTTAAAATACTTGTATAAATTTTCATACATCACATATAACCTTTTATAAATAGTATCACTTGTGAGGATATAAATTTTATTCTCACTTTATATCATCACTACTCATGATAGGAAATAAAAAAAGATTTTGATTAAAAAACACCAGTATTTCCCCACTGGTTTAGTGGTATCTTTTTATATGGTAAATGTTACCATCAATGTAAATAATTATAGATAAGTAAAATATAGATAATGTTATTATCATAGTGAATGTGGTTGTTGGAATAGTCAAGGTTATGACTACAGTCAAGGGCACAATAGAAATGATTATCATAATAAAAGGAATATCAGTTCAAGCACTCTATAAATCCTTGAGGATTCTTATTATTGGTATGAATCTAAGGGATATAATTCATATGTATGTTAACCCCAAAAGCACCAGTATGACCTATATAATGGATAATTTTAATCAAAGAAAATGAGTAATATTTATCTAAGAAATGAAGAAAAGTTCACTTGGACATCCCATAAAGGCTGTTAAACCCACAAGGGTCTTTAGTGAGGGATACCCTAAGAATGATGATAAATCAGGGTATGAAACTCATTGCAATATAAATAAAATAATCCTAAAATTATCACACTAATAGAAAAATACTATTTAACATTGGTATTATTTGAGTTTTAATGTCATTTTTAATCTAACATAAATGAAACTGACATTTTAAGTGTTATTTTTAACATCATTTATATAAACTGACATTAAAATAATTATTTTGAAGACTTTAAATGTCAATTATTCTGATAAATAAGATCACAAAGTACATGTTTCTAGACATTTTACATTGGTTATTTTGATAACCAAGTTCAAAAGTGTTTTATTTTTAAAAAATATATATATATTTTTATGTAGATTACTCGCTTTGAAAAAAATATGAGATAGATAATCTATAAAATTATAGAAACAAAATGAGAACAAGAAAAATAAAATTATACCTTCAACTTAATTTCCTTACTTCTAGGAGTTTACTTTTAATTGAAATATTATTTTCTAGTATCCTTTTTATTTGAGGAAATAACTCACATGAAATCCTAAATTTTTTTTGGTAAGGAATTTTGAACTTTGGCTGGTGAATCTCATGTTGAATCCTTATCTTATTAACTCTATTAGAAGAATAATTCATCATAAAAACAATCATCAATATATATACCAATTAAGAAAACAAATAAAAAACTAAATGATGAAATTATAATGATAAATACCCTGGTTAAATTGTTTAATAAATAATTTATTGAATTAAAATACATATTTAAGAGGAGTGGATCACAAATATCGAATGGTATAGGATTAAAAGTTATATAGGTTAATTGAAAATGATTTCCATCAGCACAATAAATATTAGGAAGTATTTTAAAATTTTAAATAACATTATGAAAAAAAATTAATCTCCATTTCCACACAATGTAATACTAATTACGAACATTGGTTCTATGAATAATTGAAATTATGACCATTATTACATTGGGGTTTTAACATAAGTTTTATATTAACCAATGTTAAAACCATTCCAAGATGATTTTCAACATCAGTTAATAAAAAAAATAATGTTGAACCCCTTTCTATATGCATTTTAAAATAAATTAATACATAACCAATGATAACATCCAACATTAAATGGTTTTAACATCAGTTATTTAAATAACTGTTTGTAAAACTCTATCACGTATGCAATTTTTTCTAGTATTTTCCACACCCAAACTAATATTGACCTAATAATTTATACAGTTTTACTTTAATTCTTATTTCAATTATTTTTTGATGGTTATTTAACTTATTCTTTCCTTAACTACATTTGATAAATTATTTCTCAATCCACAATCACTAATTTATTTCCTTAAAAATAAAAATAAATTAACCACACATGGAATATGAATTTACATGGTTTTATGCACTAAAATAATCCAAGGATACAATAGTAATGTGTCAATGTACTATAATCCATTAAACATTATATTTCGTAGTGGGTTTAGGATAGGTCACTTAAATCTAGGGGTTACTCCCGTTAAAATGATTCAAGGATGGTTCACTGCCTGGAGCATCCCAGAATCCAGTAACCTAGAGCTGGTGGTTACTTGAATGCATTATAACCTCATAAAAGAGATCACATCTCACATGATCAAATTTTTTAATAGTCTTGAGAGACTAGATATATATATATATATGATTCGAACATTACATTTGAAAATATGAAATACAATATAAATTCTAATGTGAAATTTATTATTTCTTCTATCATATCCTTAAAATGATTAAATTTTTACTTCTAAGTACCCTATTGATGAGAAACAAAATAAAAGGGCTCATATCGAATCCTCGTTAAGGGAATCAAAAAATTAGAGGCTATCATATAATTAATAAGGAATGAATAATATGGAAATGAAAAACCATAATAAAATATTTGATAAAAATCATGAAAGAGGAATATATCCATGTATGAAATATCATTATTAAAAATCACATTTTTAACAATAACTGGTTTCATAGTGATAAAATTCATAATGTTGGACATCATAATCTTACCACCATTTCCTTGTGCTAGGACATAATACATAAATAGGTAACGCATATTATAATTACCCAAACAAGTTTATTTCATGAGACCAACTGATTCTTGAGTTTCTATTTAATATCATCCCCCACCCATGACATACTAATTTCAATTCATTAACTATATGAATGAAATGAATACAAATACAATTTAAAGTCAACTTTCCATAGTAATCAATAAAAATCCATATTAAAATAAAAATATATGATATGCTAATACTTACCCTGATCAATAATCTAGAAAATATAAGTATAATTTATCTATAGAAAGAAATTTAATGGTATTATTACCTAATATCTCTCATGGAAAATAAACTAGTTTCAATAAAACATGAAAAAAATATCATCATAAAAATCCATCATGATAATGAAGATGAATGGTATCATAAAATAATCCCAATTGTAATATAAGTAATTTCAATGGATTTTGATATGGATTAAAATACAATTTTAATATTATTGGATAAATCACTTTGAATAATGAGAAATATACCTTTTGAAATGATTGAAATCTCCTTAAAAAATATTAACATTAAATTGAAATACTAGGGAATTTATAATTGAATTCATAAAATAGTACTCCATGGGAGCTAAATCATTTAGAGTTAAATTGTAAAATAAAAATGAAACAAAAAAAGAGCCTTGATAAAACATTTCATAACATTATTTTATCATCATGTTTCCCACTTTTAGTTAATTCCATTTTATTTGTATGTTTTCCTCTTTAATTACATCCTTCTTATAACTCCTAAGAATAGAGAACATTTGATGAGTGAAATGATTAAAATTTTGTAGATGGATGATTTTTTGAATTAATGTAATCTAGGTATAAATTTTTTAATGGATTTTTGGGGTTCTCCCTAAGTTCATAGGACACCCAAGTTGGTTATGAAGTTTTACGTTGTATGTTGGGTGATTAAACAACATGTAAAGGGGTTACACAATGTGTATTTGATCACCAAACACAATTCATGAAATGTGTACATAGAGTGAAAGAATTACATGTTTTGTAATGGTCACATGATGTTTAATGATATAATATAATTTTTAATTAAAAAGGTGATAGGATTTATAGAGTATGTAATTGTCATGGATTACATGACGTGTAAGGGGATTACACACTGTGTAAGTTCCTGATTAGAAATTTCTAGAGATCGATATGAATAAAAATTTATTTCATTATGTCGTAGCTCCTTTGGATATCATCCTAGAAGGATTATCTAGTGATTTGGGGAGTCTCTATTTGGTATACATTGATCTTTTCAACATTGGTTCATCATAGTAGTTGGTTCGTGTCTCTCTGGGTGAGTAGGAATTTATGTTTCTTAATTTCCTTGAACACAATAGAATTGTGTTGTTGTGTAAATGGGTCTATTGATTTGTAGTGATTATTCCTCTTGGTCATCTTCTAGATTCATCATGTAATATTATTCTAGGGACCATTTCCATTGTTGGTTGTGGTGTTGTGGGTGTGAATTCTTGAGGTATGTGTTGTTTCCACTTATTTTCCAACCCTTTTGTTGAATTGAATAAATTATAAGATGTTTATATAGATTCTAGGGCATCCTTTTTCATTATTTCATACCTCATGTTGGTGGTTCCTACATAGGAATGTGCGACCATATGGTTAAGGAATGTGGTTCCATCTCTTGGCATATTGTACTTGGGGTGTGTTTGATATTGTAGGGAGATTAACTCATGGGGTGTTTCTTTAGTCTTTATGGTTTTTTTCTAGGGAATTTTTTTTCACTAGTCATTTGATATGGACTGAGTAGTCTACTAGCCTAACTTATTGAGTTCCTTGGTGTTATTTACCTATGTTGTGGATTTGAACTAGTTTGGTTATTGATATGCATGCTTTGAATTTGAACATGATATATCTGCCTTTGATTTTGAATTGTTGTAAAAGGGAAAATGTTTTCCATGTTATTATTAAAAAATTATTTACTACTTATCATATAATGTTTTATTTAAAATGATCATACTATAATTGTTTTTATTGATTTTGGGTATGGAACACTTGGGTGGGACCCTACTAAGCCTGTTAGCTCACACCATGTGCACTTCTTCGGTGGTGTGTATACCTTTTTATTTATTTTGATGTTGGGAAAGTAAAAGTTCCAAAATCAGGTGTAAATATTTTGGACAACTGATTTTGGGTACCTAGACAGTGATATGGTGTGGGTTTTTCCATGCTAACACATGGAGTAGTTGGTTTCCCTATTTTTGTAGTCCTTTGTGCTTTTAATTGTACTTTGAGATTGTTCTACTATTGTTTTTTTGGTTTCCTCTGTAGATTTCAGTATGGAATATATATTCTTTTCAATATTTTATCTCTTTATCTATCTATCTCTATATATATATATATATATTCCATGCCATTGATTTAGGTTGGGAGAAATCATTCCCTATGGTTTTCATTCGATGTTCGGGTTCTAGTTGCTAGCACGTGGGGATCCGGAACACCATTCTGTTTTGTGGCATATCGGGTCATGTACTAGTTTGAGAGTGTATTTAGTTATGTCTACTATATTTTGGTATTAGAGGTGGTATGTTCTCAAGATTACTTGTCTTAGTATTTCTGTTATATTAGAGATAGTATTATCAGGAATTTGAGAGGTATGTTGTGGTGAGTGCCTGGCTAGCTCTTTCCATGATGAGACTCAAATTTCCATGGTTTTTTGATGTGTGCCTATTATTTTGATTTCTTGTATTTGATATAAGTTTTTTATGGGTTTTCTAGTTATAACTGAGATTATTCTATTTTATGATCATTAATTCTATTTCGATGTGCAACATTTTACCTATGAGGCATTTTCTATGAGTTCCTCAGGAGGGTGAATTTGATTCTCCTCAAGGGAATCGTCTGATGGATCATAATTTCATCAAGTAAATCATGTGATCATTTCATGATGTTGATCAGAATGTACCATAAATTCATAATACAGTTGTTGAGGTATATCCATGAGATATATGAGAAATGGATCAATCATGGTAGTTATTGTATGAAAAGTCACCATATTTTAAATATAATAATGATCCTTAATAACTATAATATTGTCTTAAAAATATTAATCATATATTTTAATTCTTAGAAACACTTGAGAATATCAAGAAATAGTTTTGAGCATTTATACATGAGGATCCTAGAAAGCATTTTTAGTATTCCATGGTATTGGTAGATAATAATGCAGTCTTGGACTTGAAGGGTTTTAAAACTCTCTTATTCTAGAAATTTTTTATAAAGTCACTACTGATGGAAAAGTATCTAGAGTTCCTCTATTTACATCATATAGAGAAATCAGTTTCATTTTACAACAATAATTTTGCTATGACGGTTCATTTTTTACCAGAGATTGTAATGAATGACCAGTTGAAAGCTCATAAGTACCTGTGGGGTTTGAGATAATATATCATATTGTAGGTATTTATACTCAATATTTTAAGCTGTGTAGAAATTATCGATATGGATATGATACGATAGATAAAAAAATCAGTCAAGGATGGTTATTATACCCCTTCTCTTCCACCTAGAGGCATCCTTAGTAGAACACAAGAGAAAAAGAGGAAGTGGTAGGATCATCACAAGAGTGTTGGAGGTCATTATCGGAAGAAAAAATCTCCGTAACCTATGGTTATATCTAGTAGTGTTCCTCTGACTCTTTATCAGTTTTTTAAGTTCAAAAAACCCAACTTTATTATAGTTCACCTGCAAATAGGTGTAATAGTTTTGGGTGTTATAGTCATCTGCAGTTTTTCTATCAGGCTATGTCTACTCCTCAATATAAAAAGGGGTCATCGTCTACAAATTCAACTACATTGTAGTCAAATGCTTCAAATACTAACAGGGCTCCATCTATACGCCTCAGGAGTGAATCACCTTCACATAGTAGATGAGTTTCTAACAGAGGTAGGAATGGGTCCAGCAATAGTGAGAGGTTCCATATTTATTGAATCCTAAATAGAGTTTTCATTATTTGATATTGATGTTTACCACTCATTTTTATATAGAAATTTTGTTAATATGATTAAACTTCCAATGGAACACATTTACCTTGTTTTGGAGTTAGGTATACCTCTTTGTAAGATAACAAAGCATAGGTTTTATGTCATTCTTGTGCATTATTTAACCTGATACTGATCTAGTCTGTAATTTTATTATTCTCAGTCTGGATCTGTTTGATGTCATCATCAGGATGGATTGTATTGATTCTCATCGGGATGAGGTCGATCGTCACCATCATCGTGTCTCATTCCTTTCATTAAATGGGATATAATGGGTGTTTTAGGGTGAGTGGGATCCAATGTATGGTAATGGAGGAACATTTCTTCCAGAGCTCAGGATTTTATTGTCTTTATCTCATTTTATCTTGATGCATTTTATTCTATTTTTGATCTTCCCATTATTGTTTGGGGTTTTCTTGAAATTTTCCTTGAACATTTCTCTGGGCTTCCTCTAGAGAGGTAGGAAGAGTTTTTGATTAACCTAGTTTGAGGATCACATCTGATATCAATACGTTTTTATTTTATAGAACCATCAAACCTGAAAGAAATCAAAATTCAGTTGGAAATTGTGGTGAAAAGGTGTTTTCACCCTAGTGTTTCTCCTTCGGAATCCACATTTCTCTTCACCAAGAAGTCATACGGTTCACTCTAGATATGTGTGGACGATCGGAAGTTGAACTGGTTAACAGTTAAGAACAAGTCTCTTTTTCCTCAAGTTGATTTTTTGATCAATTAAAGGGGGGAAATACGTTCCTGAATATTTATACTTGGTTGGGTTCTCATCATATCAAAGTTCATGAGTCTGATATACCGAAGACAACTTTTAGGAGTAGTTATAACCATTATGAATATCTTGTGATGTTGTTTGGTTTAACTAACACACCTTCAGTTTTCTTGGATTTAGTAAATCATATATTCCAACATCATCTCAACACTTTTTTGGTAGTGTTTCTAGATGATATTTTGGTTTACTCAAGGCCCTAGTGTGATCAGAGCACCATATGATTTTGGTTTTGGAACTCTTGAGAAGCCACCATTTGTATGAAAATATTTTGAAATAAAAATTTTGGATTCAAGAAGTGAAATTAATGTTCCAAATGATTTATGATCATGGATTATCAGTTGATCCTGATAAGGTAAATGTTTTCTTTTCATGGGAAGATCAATGAAATGTTTTTGAGACTTGAAAAATATTTGGTTATGTTAAATACTACCAATGGTTTGTCAAGTATTTGTCAAAGTTAGTGTCACATTTGAAAGATCTTACCAATAAAGGGGAAAATTAACATGGTATGAAAAGTTTCAGTCATATTTTAATGAGATGAAAAGAATTCTCACATAGGCTCAAATTTTAGTCTTACCTGAGCCTGATAAAGGGTATGTGGTTTTATGTGATGTTTTTGGAACTCATTTTGGTTTTGTGCTTATGCGGGATGATCATGTGGTAGTTTATGGTTCTCATCAGCTTTAACCTCATGAGAATAATTATCCCACTAATGATTTAGGTCTTTTTGTAGTTATTTATTCCCTTAAGTGTTGATGAAATTATCTTTTTGGAGAATTATTCATAGTATTTTTTAACCATAATAGTTTAAGCTATATATTTTCTTAGAACGACATGAATTTTATATAGAGTTAGTGGTTGGAATACGTTCAGACATTTGACTTTGATATTTCCTACACCTTGGGGAAGGGGAATGTTGTTACAGATTATCTTAGTATGAATTCATGATCCCAATCTACTTTTGAATCTAAGGAAGAGTGGAAACTTATGTGGGTTTTTTCTCTGTTCCATATGGATACTCAGAAGGATTTTTTTTGTTATGGTTCTAATTTTTTTTAGTTAAAATCATCTCTCCTTGAGTCTATTCTACAAAACCAGAAAAAATGTGATGATTTTAGAGGAATTAATGAGACCTTATATGATAGGGATACCATTTTTTGTTGTTCTCTCTCTTTAGATGGTATTCTCAATTTTGGGGATCGATTATTCATCCAATCATCTCTAAAAAGATCATTTTTGTTTAATTTTCATAATTATTCATGGGTCATTCTTATGGGCTTTAAGAAAATGTATTATGATATGAGACAGTGATTCTGGTGGATGGGTATGATATGTGACATTTATGATTTTTTGTCTCATTGTTACACCTTCCAAATGATAAAAGGTGAAGCATTTGAAACATTTTGGTTTACTTCAACCTCTTTTAATGCATGTTTGGATGTGGGAGAAGGTATCTATGGGCATTGATTTCATATTACCACAAACTCCATGAGGTAGGAATGATATTTAGGTGTTGATTGATCGGTTAAAAAAGTCATCTTAATGATTTGAGTATGTTTTATGTGCAGGAAGTTATGAGGTTACATGGAATTCCTTTTTCTATTGTTTTAGACATGGATCCTAGGTTTACTTTGAGGTTTTGTAGAATTTTCCAAGAGGTGATGGGGAATAAAGTTATATTGAGTACAACTTATCACCCACATGAAGACGTTCATATGGAGTGTGTTATTCGGATCATGGAGGATATTGTTTGTGTCTGTGTATTGAATTTTGGTGGATCTTGGGATATCCAATTGGTAAATGTTGATTTTTCTAATAATCATATTTATCATTCATCAATCATAATTGACACTTTTGAGGGTTTTTATAGAAAACCTTGTAGGTTACATCTTTATTAGGAAGAGGTGTGTGAAGCTTCCTTGGTTGGATCGAGTTTGGTTCAAGAAACATTTGCAGGGATTAGGGATATACATTGGTGTTTAGTTATAGTTCAAAGTCAAAAGAAATTATATGAAGATAAAAAATGTATTCATTTGGAATTTTTTTTGGTGTCTTGGTTTTCTTAAAATTTTATCCTTTGTTGGGTCATTGTTATCGTGGATAATAGGGAAAGTTGGATCCAATATATGTTGGACCATTGGTGGTTATTAAGTCTATTGGATATGTTTCTTATCTATTGGAATTACTGGCTCAATTGACATGAATTCATGATTTTGTTTCACGTATTGTAGATCATAAAATATCATCATGATCCCTCTCACATACCATGTCGGGAGGATCTTGAGTTAGAGCTAGATGTTTTCACTATTGAGCAGCCAATTGAGACCATTGATTCTCAAGTAAAAGTATTTCATGGGATGTCTATTCCATTGGTCAGAGTGTTATAGAGGAATGGATCAGATTCTCATGAGACATAGGAGTGTTATTCATTGGTTGGGGATAATTGGCCTCATCTCATTATGAGACTTAATTATTCCACAGGACTTCCTGGGGACATAATGTCTTATGGTGGGGAGTTTGTGACATCTTGTTACTCACTTTCATCTAATTCCCTTCTCTTTACATGTTTTCATATTTAATCGGGTGAATCTTGGGACTCCAAAGGATGGAGAAAATTTTTTAAGTGAAATAACTTTAATTTTAGGGATGAATATTTGTTTGAATTAATCTAATCTAGGTATAAATGTGTTAATGGATTTGTGAAGTTTTCCCTGTGTTCAAATCATACCGATGTTGGTTCTGATGTTTTCTATTAAATATTTGGTGATTACACGACCTATAAAGGGGTTACATGATATGTATTTGATTTCCAGAAACAAGTCATGAAATGCATACAGATCATGAAAGGATTACACACCATGTAATGGTTACACTAACATATAATGATAAATATTCCTTTTAATTAAAAATCTTGTCAACTTTATAGATTATGTAGTCTTCAGGGTTTACATGACATGTAAATTCTCTAGTATAAATTTTTAAGAAACTATACGGATGAAATTTAATTTCATTATTCTACAACACAATTATCTATTTACCTAGAAAGATTTTCCAATTATTTTAGGAGACTCTATTTAGTTCAGATCGATCTTTTCATCATTGGATCATCATAGTAGTTGGTTATCATCTCTCTAGGAGAGTAGGAATTTTTGTTTCTTTGTTTCCTTGATCTTGGTATCAATTTTGTGTTTGTTTATCATGTATGTTTATCCATGGGGATGATTCCACCTGTTCCTTTTCTACATTCATGGTGTGATCTTGTTTTGGGGGATATTTCCTTTTTTTGTGTGGTGTGGCAGGTGTGAGTTCTTGAGGTATGTGGAGTTTCCTCTTCTATGTCAACCCTTTTGTTTAATTGAATCAATTATAATATTTTTAGATTAATTATAGGTCCTCTTTTATCATTGTTGTGTTACTCTTGTTAGTGGATCCTTTGTGGGTGTGTATGACCCTGAGTTTGTGGTAGGTGGTTCAATATCTATGCCTTTTTTAGGGAAAAATTTGAAATTTTGGGTAAGTTCACTTATGGGGTGTTTCTCTTCTCTTTATGTAAGTGTTCTAGGGATTTGTTGAGCACTAGTCATTTTTTTGTGGTATGAGTAGTCTGCTAGACTGACCTATTGAGTTCCTTGGTATGATTTACCTATGATTTGACTTTAAAAAAATTATAATAATAATTCATATTTAAAATTTATATATCTTTATTTATTTTGAAATTGTTTGAAAATGAAAAAGGTTTACCATAATTTTGATAAAAACTACTTTACTTATTATCATGTCTTGTTTTATTTTAAATGACCATGCTTTTATTATTTATACAAAGACTTATTATGAAACAACTAGGTGGGACCCTACTGAGCCTATTATCTCACAACCTATTCACTTCTTCATTGGTGAATATACCTTTGTATGTGTTTCAATATATAGAAAGTCAAGGTGCCACAATGAGGAAGTGTGGTTTTAGTAAGCTATTTCTGGGTAACCAGATGATGAGATGGTGCGGGTTTTGCCACACTATCACATGGAGTAATTGGTTTTCATATTTTTTTTATTCCTTTATGGTTTAACTTATACTTAGATATTTTTATACTTTTTTTATTTTATGCTATATACTTTTAGTTATGGAATATATATTAACACTGATATTTTCTATATATATATATATCAATGTGTGTGCCATATCATTGCTTCAGGGGGAAATCATTCCCTCTGGTTGTTGTTAGATGCTTGGGTTCTAGTCGATATCCCATGGGGATCAAGAACACCATTTTGGTATGTAGAGTATCAGTTTGGGCACTAATTTGAGAGGGTATTTAGGTCGGTTTGTTACAATTATCATAAAAATAAGAACTTATGATTCATTTTTTTAAAGATCACTTTTGATAAATTAAAAAGAAGTAATTTTCAAAATCAATATTTGTAATGAAATCACATTAATGAGGACTTAAAAATAAATAAATTATTCAGAAAGCTTAAGTGAATTTTTTTAAAACTTTTAATTTTAAAAATAATCCTTAATAATGGAACCTCAAAAATTACATAAATTATATATAGAGAAAATGTGGAATGGAAGATAAAATATAAGATCAAGAAAGGAAAAACATTTTTAATATTTTAAAATGCCTCATTTGTAAACAAAAACATAAAAAATATATATAATAAATTCCTTTTGAAAAAGGGAAAGTGAAATTTTAAGGTCATGTGAGATAATAAATAATTAGGTTCACAAATACAAAGGATAACATTGGTGGGAAGATAAAATATAGACATTAAAGAAAAATGGACATTTTGAAAGAATGGTAAATATTATTAACAATGGTATACTTTTATAAGAAAGATATTCATAAAGGGATAAGATTCAAATTAAAATATCACTTTACCCATAGAGAAAAGAGGGGATATCATATGAAATAAGAAATGGTATAACATAGGAGGCCAATAAGAATCAAATTCAAGAAGTAATATTATAACCTAAAGAAATTAATTTTGAGTTAATAAAATCCCTTATGAATATCATAATCATTGAAGTAATAATCATTTGAAAATTAGTTCCTAAGAATGAATTATAAATCCATATAAAGTTAAGTGGAATTATAATTTTATACAATCATAGGATAAAATAAATCAACTAAGAATAATGGGGTTCAAGAAAAATCATTATAACTCAAGGAAATAGAATTGAGTAATGAAAAATACATATATCTTCAATAACACTTGAATCAAGAGAAATTAAAAATAGAAATTAAGACAGTTTTACAAATCCATTGAAGTTCTTGTAAAAATGATAAAAATACCCATACATATGTTTATGTACTACAAAAAATAAAACAAGTGTTGGATATTTTATAATTCTTAAAAAACAGAAAAAAAAAATGAGATGAGAAATCCCTTGTAAATTTGATAATAGTTGAATAAAAATAATTAATAGAAGGGATTCCAAAAAATAGTTGTAAATTCCATGATATAAACACTAAAAATTATAATATAATTTAATGGGTAATTAGTTACACCATATAAAATAATAATTGGTTCTTAACATGGAACCATGCCTCAAAGAATGAACATTAAGATGGAAACCCTTATGTTATTTCTCAGCTTCCATAAAATCACTTTAAACTCTTATATAATATACATAACAATACTAATAACCCATTTCAAAGAAAAATTAATATGTAATGCCATTTTTTCCCTTTAATAATAATAATTACTTATTCATTTATTGGTTTGTTAATGTTTATTTTCATCATCGGGTGTTAGTAGCTTTGTTTTCTTCGAATGGGTTTTCTAACAAAAACATTGAACCATATTCTATTAGATAAAAGTTAATAATTTTTATGTCATTAATTTAAATTTTAAAAAAGGTTTTATAATGATTTATAAAGATATAATTTCATTCCATTAATTTTTTATTTAGGATTCAAGAATATTGTAATAGTGAAAAAACTTATTTCAGTATTTTTAAATGAGCGAAAGAATTTATATTAATGAAAAGTAAGTGTTTAATAAAAACACTTTAACAAACCTAATAATTTTATAGATATAAGTTTTATTCATTAAATATTTTATTATAATTATCCATGTATGGTGATGATGAATAAAAATTCACCACTACATTGAGGTTGAATTCCACACATACATATAGATGATGTATTCATTTCCTATTGAACATAAGGAATGTAAGAAATTTTATATATTTTAAAAACAATAAACATGTTATAAATATAATATTATTTCATTAAAAACCCTTTTGATAAATTCATGTGGGTTTGTGAAGGAAAATGAGGCGTTTTGGTTTGTGGAGATATTAATCTACACGTACACATGAATGATATAATAATTTTCTTAAGAAAAAAGGGGAAATTTTGATAATGTTAATCAAATAAAAATAAAAACATAAAAGTGTATAAATAATACTGATTTAATCATTCATAATTTTTAAGATATGTTTAAGGGAGAAAAATAGATAAAGAAAATTATTTTAGAGTGATTAGTACTTAAACTGATAATTTGAACTTTTTCTTAAATAACTTCTAGTAAATGGAAAAATTAGGCCAATTTATAGTGAAAAGAAGAATATAGTTGTGTAATAGAGTAATATTAGAAATAAATATGGTATAAATTCAATAGTATTTATAATATTTATATTTTCTTAAAATGTGAGGTGGAAGTCCCTTTTTAAAATGGGATATAATGGCATTGTTATAAATATGATTTCTTAATATATTAGGATTGCATGTTTCACATGGAAAGTGGACTTTAAAATGAAAAATAATGGATATGAGATTTGTTTTCAATTCACACCTCAAAAACTCATTTATCTTCATATATTTTATCATGTTTTAGCACTTTTTCACTCAGTTAAACCCTTTTTACCTGAATTCAACTTTATTATGGTAAAAAAAATTGATCTCAATAAATAATTTTTATGACTAAAAATGAAAATAACATTATTAAATAATTATGAAATTTTGATTTTGAATATTTAAATTATAATATAAAATAAAATTCTGGTGATAAAAATTAATTTTAATATTAGCGCATGTTACGTGTAAAAATAAGTTTTTAGAAAAAAAAAGTGTATTTTTAAGCATAAAAAGTATGTTTAGGTTGAGATTATCAATTTCAATTATATCCAAAAATTTAATTTTTTTTATTATTTATTAAATAAGAACTATGTGTCTTTCAATTCATGCTATGAATGAATTATACCTTTTTCATACTTATTTTAAAGAAACGGACTAAAAATATTTTTTATTAAAATAAATATTAATCACATTTAAAAAGGTTAAACATGAGGTTTTTTAATTCAAAATAGTATTTAAATGAATACTTTTACTGATAAAATAAATTTTTGGCCATTTGAAACGTTTTATAAGTGTTATATTCATACTTAGTTTATGATAATATCATAAAAGCTACGGTATAGGTATATATGGTATTTTTACTATTCATCTAAAAATTTATTATTTCAAAAAAAATATCAAAATTTCATCCTAAGATAATATTTTTATTATGAACCAAAAAATAATGTTACTTTTTTCAAACTAATATTAAAATTTAGGAATTTAACTTTTAAATGGATATCTAAAATATAATGAAAGTATTTTTTAAAAGGAAATGAATTTTTAGATATTAACTATTCTTTTTCTTAATTCTTATAAATTACTAATAAAATTAGTTTTAATATATTATTAATATAAAAATATATTTTATCATCATTGAACTATAATATATTTAGTTTCTGAAAATATAAATATGTATCACTTAAAAAGTAATTTTTTTAAAAAATATATTTTTAATCATAGAATGATCTTATTTGTTATTTAATTATACCAATTTAATTTAATCAATGAATTAATATTTAAAATGAACTTAGTTTTATTTTTATATATATTTTAATTAGTTTACCTCTATTTTTATACACTAATTAAATTTATAAATTATAATGTTTATATAATCTTCTTCAGTTCATTTTGGTTTGGTGTTACATATGAAACCAACTATTTAACATAGCTAATTATTTTAAGGATAATTTAATATTGTAATCTTAGGATGTAAAATTCTACCCCCCCCCCCCCCCCCACACACAAAAATAATTGCAATCCTCATAATTTTAATTATTACTTACTAATGAAAATATTGAAGTGTATTCATAAGAAAAACAATTCTCAAGATAAAATTTTTATGATATATCAGCCTCAATAACTTAGGTAAGACTATAAAAAAATTTTATTCTTTAATAATAGTAATATCCAAAATATTGAATTTTTTTTGAACAATTTGATCCAAGAGTCCCCCGTTATTTGGTATCATGTCCTATATTGAATAATTTTCTTCTAAATGATGTTGATAATCATCCTTACATTGATAAACTATGATAGGTTGATATGAAATGTGATTTCATTGGTATGAAAATTATTTTATCCTTTTTGTAATGATAACCAAACCATTTCCAAAATCAAAATATATTTATCTAAAGTAATAATTAATAATATTTACAATAATTATATTCCCATAAACGTCAAATTTGGATACAACGATCATACAAATAAAACTTCTCTCTTATAATTCAATAAAAATTCATTGGAGTGGTGATTTAATGCACATAGAAAACTTCATATATATACTAGAGTGTATATAATAAAACTCCAATAAGATATTCAAAACTCCATAGTGGAGGGTAAGTGTACCTTAATTATCATGGTCCACTTAATTGGTTGTCATAGAAAAGGAATTTTCTTATTATCTTTATCAATATGTTTTTTGATGCTCTACATCCTTGTTAGTCCATGGATTTGGGAATTTAAATGGATAATTCCTAACTTCCCAATATTTAAGACATTAAACTATTATTCATTACTTATAATTAAATTTATTTCACTTCATCATGTTAACCTTTATCTTTATTTTTCCTCCACAATTAGTTTATTTAGTTACTCCTTTACCATACATAAAACATCATTTATTTCCATGAATACATTTCTTGGGGTGCTAATTCACACATTTTTCAAAAATAAAAAATTAAATATTCTTTTGTTAATCATCTTTTATTACCCTAAAGTTCATGATACTTCATCTTTCTATTATTTAGTGTGTTTGGTAATTTAAATATTTCCACATTATTAATCATAATTCATGATAGTTGATTCATAATAATCTCTAGATTTCTCACATTATCTCTTATATCATTTGGTTTATTATTGGGAAAATAATGGTTTTTTCCATCTCATCCATTGTTAATTTGGTTTCTTGTTCAACCAAACATTACTTAATTAAAGAAAATTTGAGGTATTAGAATACTTATATTATAAAAAATATATATATAATTAAAATTATAAAATTAAAATAAGTGAATCATAGACAATATGAATAAGAAAACTTATGAACCTCTAAGTTTCAATCTTGGTTATTCAATTTCACTTCCTATTAGGTTAACTAACCTAACTAGTTATATATTATATCATTAAATTCCATTTAAATCCTTTATAGTTATTCATAAATTTGATGTTCATAAACCAAATCATATATCCTAGGAGTATCAAAATAGGTGTGTGTTAGGCCTCTTAGTCATGCACCGGGTGACGATCGAGTTAATGGTCAACCATCCTTATCAAGGTTATTTATCTTAGGTGCATTTTTTATATATCCTTTATCCACTTGTAATATCGAGACAGCAATTGCATTAATATTAAATCTATATAGTCTCTACTTTAACTAAAATTTATGATGTTATCCTATACTTATGATTATCCCTACAGTCTATCATAAGGCTATGTTCATTAATCTATATTTTCCTAAATCAAGTTCCCGAGGTTTCTTCTAAAATATCCCTAATAATTAAGGTAGAAACTCTAACTCTAGTATCCTATAGTTGGTGGTTAATTTATTACATAGGTATAAGATATAAGAGATCACATCTCATGGGATCAAATAGTTTTTTAGTACTGAGATACTAGATATATATAAGATTATCATATAAATTTTTAAAGCATAAAATACAATAAAAATTCTTGTGATAAATATTTTTGTTCCTATAGAATTTCCCTGAAATCATTTAAAGTTTACTTCTAGGTAATGAGTGGATAAGAAAAAAAATAAAGGGGTGAGCATAGATACTTATAAAGGTAAAATGTATGAGGAGAGATATCAAAGAATTAATAAGGTAAGAATAATATAGAAGAGATAAACAATGATCAAATATTTTATATGACTAAAGTCATGAAAGAAGAATATATTCATAGTTTACAAATTAATATAAATAACCACATGGATATAAATAACTGGTTTTATTGTGATATAATACATAATAACAAACATGATAATCTTATCATCATGGATTCATGTTATGACATCATACATAAATAGGTATGAAATAATAAAAATAACCAAACTAGTTTGTCACATTAGACCTATTGATGTATATGGGTGATATATAATATTGGTCTCCATATTTCACTTATTAAGTCTAATGCATTCATCATATAAAATAAATTAATAATAATACAATTCATATTCAACATTCCTTAGTAATCAATAAGAATATATATTAAAAAAAATATGAAATTCCAACACTTTCCCCAATCAATATTCTATAAAACATGTCTATAAGTCATCTATAAAAATAATTTGGATGTTATTATTAAAGTATATACCTCATGGGAATGAAATGAGTTTCATAAAAACATATATAAAATAACATCATTATAAGTCATCCAAAGAAATAATGTGGATAGTATAACAAGAACATATCCAAATTGTAACATAAGTAACATAAAAGGAATTTAATATAGATAAAACACCCCATTTTAATATTATTAGATAAATCACTTTGAAGAAAAAGAATAAATATACCTTTTTGAAATGATTGAAGTATCATTAAAAACTATTCTCTTTAAAATGAAATACTAGGTAATTTATAAGGTTGTTCATAAAACATAACTCCATAGGATATAAATATTTTAGAGTTAAATAGTAAATGGAAATTATATACAAAATATTCATTAAGATACATTTCTTAATATTTTCAGAAAAAGAAAAATTTATGCCTCGCTTTTAAAAAGATCACTTTTGAGCAGTAAAAAAAAGTTATTTTCAAAATAAATATAGAGAAATAAATGTCAACAATGAAGGATTGAAAAATAAATAAAGGTTTCAAAAAAATTGAAATTTTTTTTTAAAATATTTTTTTAAAAAAATTATTTTCAACAATAGATCCTTTAAATATTTATAAAGGTTATATTGAGAAAATGTGTAGTTGAGGATAAAACATATGATCATGAAAGGAAATAATTTTTAACATTTTAAAATACCATTATTGAAACATGAATCATAAAAAAAACTTCCTTTTGGAAAGCGTATAATTTAAATATGAAGGACACGTGAGATAAAACACAATAAGGTATAATATTTTGAAGGAGAAAATTAGTGGGAATAGAAAATATGGTTATGGAAGAAAATGAACCATTTGAAACAATGAGAATTATTCTTAACACAATTTTACTTTAATAAAATATAAATTCATCAAGAAAGAGGATTTGGATTAAAATTTTCACTTTTCCTATTGATAGAAGAGGGAATATTATATCAAATATGAAATAGAAGAATATAGGTTACTTATAAGGGTTAAATTCTTATTGTAACATTATAACCTAATTAAATAGAGTTTGGATTAACAAAATCCTTTATAAATATCATAATCATTGAATTAATAATAATTTTACTTTATTTACATATAAATAATTATAAATATATAGAATGTAAAGTGGAATTAAAATTTTATACAATCATAGGATAAAATATGTCAACATAGAAGAATGAGGTTCAATAATAATAATTATAACTCAATGAAATGAAATTGAGTTATGAAAAATCCTTATGAATTTAGTAACACTTGAACTGATAGAGATTAAGATAAATTAACATGTATTTTTTAATCCATTTAAAATCATGAAATCTTCATAAAAACACCCATATGGTAGTTTCTACACCACACAAAAGAAAACAAGTGGTGGATATGGAATATGTCTCAAAGACCAAAATTTGAGATGAGAAATCCCTTACAAATATATTAATGGAATAATTAAAATAATTAGTAGGGATTGAATAATTAATTATAAATACCATGAAGTAAAAATTAATAATTATAATATAATCCAATTGGTTATTAGATACACAATATAAAATAATATTACTTGTATAACTTTAAAACATGCCTTAATGAATATAAATTGGTAGGTAAACCCTTTCCTTAATTCTTGACTTACATGAAAGTGAATTAACCTCTTGTTTAATAAATATAACCATACTAATAAAGTATTTTAGAACCTTGTTAATATATAATATGTTTTTTAATCATTTATTTATAATGATTCCTTATTTATGGATTATCTTTTCAATGTTTATTTTCATCATCAGATGTTAATAGTTGTGTTTGCTTCGAACAACTTATTTGACAATGATTTTTATCATTATTACATTATATATAATTTAATCATTAAAAATATAATTAAAGTTACTTCTAATAGATTTTATATAATGATTTAAAAATTTCTAATTTCATTCCATGAATGTTTTATTTACGATTTATGAACATTTAATCAGTGATGAGTATATTTCAATAATTTTTAATGTGCTAAATATGTTATATTAATAACAAGTAACATATTGATATAGAGATTTTATAACCTTAATAATTTTATTTATATCATTTTTATTTATTATATATGTTATTAAAATCATCCATCTAGTGTGATGATGAAAAAAATAAGTCGTTAAGTGGAGGTGGTAGTCTGCTCGTACACACAGATGGCGTATTCATTTTCTATAGAACAAGGGTGGTTAGAAAATATTTTATATTTTGAAAAACATAATTATGTTTTAAATACCATATTAGTTTATAAAAATATATTTTTAAACAATTCATGTAAGATTTCCAAAAAAATGAGATGCATCACTCTATGGAAGAAGTAGTATGCATATACACACGAATGACGTTTTCATTTTACTAAGGGGGAAGGGAAAAGGTATAAAAAATTTATTCCATGAAAATAAAAAAAAATTATAAATAATAATAATTTCATCATTTACTAATGGTTATTATAGGTTTCTTATATAAATATAGATAAAGAAAAATGTTATAGAGTGATTAGTACTTATGATGAGAATTTAAACTTTCTCTTAAAGTAATCCTGTTAAATGGTGGAATTAGGAAACTTTATTTGGAATAAAGGATTATAGAATTGGAATAGGAATATATATAAAGTAAACATAGTAATTATTCATAGATGTATTATAAATTTTAATGTTTTTTTGAAGGGGTGGTGGAAGGTACCTTTAAAATTGGAGAGAATGGTGTTTTGTAAATATAAGTTACTAATATTTTGGGAGCACATGTTTCATATGGAAATGGGACGAAAAAATTAAAATAATGGATTTTATATAAGTTTTAGTCAATAAAAATTTTAAAAACGAATTTGGATAATTTTTTTAATGTTTTTTATCTCTTCTACATTTAGTTAAAAAAAATTAGCTTTATTAACATTTACCTTAGTGAATAAATATTTTATCTTAAAAACTAAATTTAATAAATAAAAATGACAATGCACTTATTAAAAAATTCATAAAAAAATAAAATATGGAAATCATTTTATAAAAAAATCTAAAAGAGATCAAAATTAATTTTATTATTAACACAGATTGCACATAAAACCTATTTTTAGAAAAAGTGAATTTCCAAGAATAAAAATTAAGCTTAGGTTGAAATTAATAATATAATTGATTTTTATGACTTAAATATTTTTATTATTAACTAAGTAAGAGTTATTTTACATTAAAATAAGTCTAAGAAAAATTTCCACCTTTTTTGATACTTTGTTAAAAGAGAGACTAGAGATAGTTTTTATTGAAATAAATATTATTAATGTTTAAAAATGTTAAATATGGGTTTTCTAAAATTGAACCTTTTTTTATACTTTTTGATGTGAGGTTTTCATGGTGAGAGGGTTGGGGTTTTGGAAATATGGTTTGGAATATGTCATTTTTTGGAAATACTTATGCGAGATGTGTGATTTTTTATATGTGGTGTGGTTGTGTTAGTTAATTGGTTAGACCTGGAATAAATTATAATACTAAAAATTTAAAATTATTCATTGGTAAATTAATAATTATGATCTCGAATTGATGTATGATAATTAGATTAAATGAATTGAATGATTAATGATTTTTTTTTAAATTTCAATGAATGGATTAGTACATGGGAGTTTGTGGAAACGTTTTAAAATATATAAAATGGTGTAACCAATAATTAGATGTGGAATTGTGTATTTATATGTGGTGGTTGTGCGGTGTGATTAATTTTAGTGGAGGCATCAGTTATAATGGATGTCATGTGGTGTAATGTTGGTGTTATAGTGTACATTAGTGAAGTTGATGTGAACACACAATTTAGTTGTTTTATATTATTCATTTGTAATGTATTTTATGTTATTTCTATATTTACCACACACAAGTTAGGTAACATTACCAATGTACAAATTTTTTGGGTTCTGGGTGTTTTTTAAAACATCCAAGTTGGTGGTCACACAGATTGTTGGTACCCCCTCTTCCCTGCTCTTTCTTCAGCATCAGTGATGATATGAGTTGGTGTTGGAGATTACCCAGTGGTGATGAGGATTTTATATGTGGTGGGGTCATACATGGTAAGATTAGGGTATGAGGTTGTTTTCCTTTACATACATGATACCCTACAACCCTATTTATGTGGTATAGTCTTTATGTGATGTAATGAGGATATGATGTGATAGTGACTAATTATAGCACCAGATTCTAAACCTTTAAATCTTGGGGTAGGTATGGATACATATTTACCCACATTAAATATGACTATATAAGTGATTTGATATGAATAGAAGGGATGGGAGCATATTACATTTGACATTGGTACATGGGAGTGGAAAATCAGTAGGGAAGCGGTTATAGGGCACACATGATTTGTGATTATTTGATATTATGTTACTATATTAGATTTATTATTTGGAGATCATTCCATAGTGAGATTCGGATTGGTTAGTTTACTGATTTAGGAACATGTTTCTTATATTGTTTTTTCACTAATGCAATAATATTCTCAATTCACAAGTGCACTTGAGACCTTGGGTTTGATCTTACTGAGTGTACCTGTTATTCTCACCCTGTGTATAAAAAATATTTTTTAGGTTTCTAGGATGAATTCAGGGACCAAGTTTGACATTATGAGCTCAGGTTTTGGATTTATTGTTGAGTCGCTTCCATAGGACTGTTTTTGGTATTTACATGGAGACTTTTATTTGTATTTGTTAACATTAGTCATACATTGAAGGATGGTTTGGGTTTATATTTTCATTATTTTATGGATTTTATCAGTGTTTTATTATCCTATATCCTGATACTATATTATATAAAGGTTAATTCATCTCAGATAATAGAATTTTTTTATACCCTCAGAGTTGGTCAATAATACGGAGCCTACTGGAGGCGGGACTTAGAGGGTCATTATCTCTTTTCCTTCATTTTATTCCTAATAGGGGTAGATTTAGAGGGATGGGGTTCATGAAAGAGTGTTATCTGAGGTTTTTGTTAAGATATATTATGTATTTTAGAGTTAGGTATAGTGATCATTTCATGGGTTGGTATGGAAATGGGGTCGGTTGAACATGATGATTGATATAGGCTAGGGTGACAGGCTAGGATATAGGATTTTAGGGCCCCCATGATTTTATGTAAAGAATAGGAGCTTATTAAAAGGGTAATTAGGGTGGAACTATTAGTAGGGTAGAGACCTAGGAGAGGGACTTTCATCATGCTTGATTTAATTCATGTCTAAATTTAGTGATTTTATGAAATTAAAATTAAATTAACTAAATAAACCATGATAAACTTCCATGTTACCAAGATTAGGGTTTATTCTATATTTTCAAGAATGAATTTGTTCACCATCCATGAGTATCTTAGTAAATAGAGGTATAGTATGCTAATTTGGTTAATATTATTAGGATTAACCTAATATAGGAGGATGAGGCATGGGATAGGGCCTTCAGTTCCTTTCAACAGCAAGGTCTGGGAAAATATGAGGGGGCATCTGCAATCTAGAGATGGAGTGTTAGATGGATTATTTGGAGATCTATTTTGGTCAAATTTGAGATCAAACTACATTTTAAGTTTCATTTGTAGTTAGTTAGATGTAGGGATATACACGTTAGTGGTGGAATCTATATCTTGGTGACCACAAATAGGTATATGTGTTGTTTCTAAACTTACATAAGGATTTTCTATTGGAATTACGATCATCAATGATGAAGGTGGAAAATAATTAATATATTATCTCTCTCTTTATGTTGGTTTCCTAAGTATATGAGAGCTTGGGATCAGATTCAAAGAAGTTCTAAAATTTCCCCCTAATTATTTCTCAAATGAGTAGTTTAGATTAAAATTTATGGACTAGGTGTTGTGCCTAGAAATTAGGTATTCATTCACACTATTTACACTTTTTATACCAAGAAATACAAAAAGAGAATTTTATCAAGTAAATTTTTTTTGGTGATTCTTTAAAAAGTGGTCAGAAGGGTATCTTGTGTGTTAGGACCAAGTTTTTTTTGTTGTATTTTTTATCAATTGATCAAAATGCAGAAAGATAAAAGTTCAAAGACAAAAACAATTATGAGGGGTTGCTGAAAATTTGAATGAAGAAAGTAATTATATTAATTTTTTCTAATCGTATGCACCATCAAACTCGGTTCATTGGACTCATTCCATTAGCATGATATATTGGATATGATTCATTGGATTTGTATTTTGATAGAAATTCAGAAGCTATTGGAAATCATATTGAGTCGGGAATGAAAGTTATTATCATATTGAGAAGTTTTATCAGATTATGCATTCAATACTAAATCTGATGATGCTTTTCTTGTTTTTAATTCTAAAATATCATAGGTTTATTGAAACTCTTGGGATGGAATATTTGTGAAAGACATGTAGAGATTATGTTTTTGGTACATTAAGTCAGACATTTCTATGTCGATCTAAAAGTTCTCAAAGTAATTAATAATTCATGATACATGAAAAATTTTGCTTCATATAATATTATAGGATGTTTTATAGTGTTGATGCAATGATATTTTGATCTATTGAATGATATCTAACACCGATTAGAAGTTATAGTTATTTGGACCAAAATTGATACCGACCCATCAGATGTAGTTCGAGACCAATCAACTAGATGATGATCAATAATTTATTCAATAATTTTAATTAGGTTATATTTCTTTATAATTTGATCAAGAGTAATTAGAAAAAAGAATTGGTATAGATTCATCCGGGAAGACTTGACATCAATTCATCAGAAGAAATCATACACTGATCCATGATATGTATAATAACAACAGAAATTCATCAAAAACTAAACTTTATCAGATTCAAAATCACTGTTCTGAGGTTTTTGATGAAATATTAATGAAAATAAAATTTATTTCAAATGTTTTGTTTACATTTTTATGAAATGGGAGCTGCTAACTTTATAATTTTCCAAGATTTCTATTGAAAATTAGCTAATAAAAAATAATCAAACTGAATAATTCATGGGCACTACCAGAGCTTTTGAAGAGCCATTTGTATGAGGATATGAACAAAATGAAACTAAATTATAAAAAACATGAAAAAAAAATATGGAGGAATGGTTTCAAAGTATATGTTTCTCAGTTGGTACGGTGCATCAAAATGTTTTTCTATTGGTACAAAGCATCGTAATGAGAAACCTTCAAATATTTTGAGATTTCAATAATTTCATGAAACATGGAGTGACCCTATGTTTCCATCATTATGATTATGCTTAAATTTAGTTAATATAAAAGGCTAAAATTTTTGAAGTGGTGAAGATATTTTCCATTGGATGAAATTTTCATAAGAAAGTCCATTGGATTGAATCTAAGGTAGAAACATCTATCAGAGTCACAAAACTAAGAATGATCAGACTCAATTAATCAGACTGAACAATTGTTCAAAAAAATATAATGTTTTGAGAAATTTTTATAAGACTCCATAATTATCGATAAGAGTTATATAAGTAAAAGATAAATCTCATAAAATAATGAAATTAATAGATATGAAAATTTCATTGAGCAGGAAGAATAATTGGTTTTTCCACATTTAGCATAATTGGATGCTTATAAAGAGAAGAGAGTACATTTTACTTTCTGAATATGGATAATTTTCACATGTGAAAAATATGAGTCTTTGAAATTTGTGGGACATGTATTAAAATTCCAACCCAAGTATTCTTTTTTGGTTTAAGCTAAGGAAGATTCATCAGAACGAGTCCATTAGAGCCAGTTTCAATAGAGTAATCCCCATCAGACTGACTTCCATCAGACAAAGAAATTTTGAGTTTTCAATTGATTTTTTACTCAATTTATGAAGGGATGGAAAAATAATAATTTTAAGGAGGTTAATATGATAGATTCCATCAAAAAGAGGTTACCAAAGGAAGGACAATTTGGCTGACTTTTTCTAAGTAATTTACTTATATAGTGTTTTTAAAGAATGTTTCAAGACCAAAAAAGTTCATAAGATAGTTTTTGAAGTTCATAAAGATTATATATAAGTAAATTTTTATTCAACATATTTTTGGAGGAATTGAATAAATTTATTAATTGAATTAGGAAATAATAATGAAAGTTGATCTTATAACTATGGATACTTACCAGTTTCTAAGGAGTGTTTTTTACTAGGGTGTAAAACCAGCTATGGGAAAGTGGTACAAAAGAGATAGTTGGGGGGTATAACCAACTGTAGAAAAAAAATTATACTAGATTTTAGAACAATTTTTTTCATGTACCTTTCTATTCTAGAAATAAAGATAGTAAAAGAATCCATGTTCGTGGGACTATCTAACATGGAAAGGAGTAGTCCTTTATACTAAAACTTATAAATACCATGTTTTGCCTTCTTTTTAAATTTTTATATATGAAATTTAAGGTTGATAATTTATATTTGAGTGGATCAAAAATCTATCAAGTTTCAATGGTTAATAAAGGCTTCTAAAGTAGCTAATAAACTTTTTTATAAATAAAAAAAAGGAACCACTAATTCACCCCCCCCCCCAGTGGTCTCAATACTAACTAGGAATGAAAAGTGGTATGATAATAGGTTCCCTCTAAATAATACATCTATGAGAATATAGAATTTAAATTTACTGAACAATAGGGGTGTTCCTAATTTTTATGGAAGGAACTATCACAGTTGGAAGAATATGGTGTTACCCTATCTTCTTTTACCTGGACATGAAGTTAGAGATATGAAATTAGGGGGATTTACTCCCATCAATGAATCTATTATGACAACTTATGATAAAAAAAGTTTATTCATTGAAGTAAAGTCATATAATTATTAATTTATGGATCTTACTAATAATTTTTATCCAAATATTATGGATTTTCCAACAACTAATAAAATTTTGGAAAAACTGATAAATAGTTATGAAGGTAATGATAAAGTTAATGAAGCCAAGTTAAAAATATATATAAGTAGATTTGAAGTTATTAAAATGGTTGATGAAGAAAATATTGATAGTTAATTTATAGGAGTAAAGAATATTTTGAGTATCATCATAATTTTTGGTGAGAATATGGAAGATTATAAAATTGTTAAGAAGCTTAAGAAAAACATTCCAGATAGATTTAATGAAAAAGTTTCCACTTTATAAGATCATGAAGATTTATATTCATATAAACTTCATAATATTTTGGTTGCATTTGAAATGAGAAAATCCAAATATTTTAATAAAAAAATGATTGATAAATGGATTTATAAGAATTTTTAAAATTAAAAAACAAGGATAAAGAAGCTAAAGAATAATCAATTTATTTGAGGGTATATAAAGAAGATGATGTTTTTGACGAAATTTTTTTTCACCATTCTATGAAATACAATAAGGGTAAATGGAAAGGTAAAACTCTAAAATGTTTTAATTTTTAAGGGAAATGACATTTTTCAGAAAAGTATACTAGGAATTAAATTTAATACTAAGAGTCTGGAGAATATGATAAGAAATCTCATAAAAAAGTGGAAGAAACATAAGGAAATATATCATTTTTACCAGAAGAAGAAGCTTTATCTAAAAATAAGAAAGAAGGACGATCCCTCATATAATAATTAATTATTTCATCAACTCAAATTCCAAAGATGAGTTATAAATGGAATTAATTCTTTAGATTTTGATGATGGTGGTGAAGATATTACTGAAACGGAGTTGATTCATAAAACTAAATTGGAAAAAAAATTGAGAAAAATTATTAACTCAAGAAATAAAGAAGTTGAAGAAAAATGTTGAAGAAATAACATTTGAGAATAATGATCAAATGAATAAAGATGATACTAATCTCAATATTATTATATGTCAAAAAATTAAGATTAAAAAGATTGAAATTAAAGTAAAAAATTATGAAGATAAGTCATCTAGTAATTGGAATCTCAATATGAAAGAATCTATACTTATAAAAGAAAGAAATCAGATCAAGTTGAAGATAACCCAATATAAAAATATGATATATGTTGTGAATGTGAATTTGGATGAGAAAGAAGAGGAGTTTTTAGAAACATAATCAATTATTATTACAACATATAATTAGATAATAAAGATGAGAGAAAACTTTACTAATGATGTTGATGTTAAAGGAAAAACTTATAAAGATGGTGAAAATAAAGGTTTACAAAATCAGGTTTGTAAAATAACATATTTCAACAAGAAAAAGTGTAATTTTTTATGAAAGTATCCCCTTAAGTAATGTGGCCCATTATTTATGAAGAAACAACAAAAAATCTCTTAAAAAATTTACTATAAATTTAAAAAATCATGACTAGTAGTTCTTTATTGGTGTTGTGGATTTTTTGGACATAGAGAATACTCATGATCATATAACATGTCTCTACCAAGAAACATGTATGAATCAAGGAAGATTTATGATGAAAAAAGAAGTTCATTTTTTTCTAAAATATTTTTTGAGCTATAAAAGAAAAGTCAGATGGTGAAGAATTTTGATGCCTCAACAAAGAAAAATAAAAATCTAATTAAAGTTTCTTATGGTAAGAAGGTTTAGAAAAACAAACTTCTTAATTACAAAAATAAATAATGATTAGTAATATGGATAGAAAAATTTTTCATGGATAGAAAGTCAGAAGGAATAATAAAATAATCTGATAAAAAAGGTAATAAAAAGGTTTCAGAAGATGATAACAAAGTTGATAAAAAGATATCAATAGATTATGTTTTTAGGACATAGAAATTTGAAAAAGATATGAGAAAGTTTGGCATGTTACTAAAATTTTTATGACTATCCTTCTATAAAAATTGGAAGTCATAAATAATTTCTTACAAAAACATTAACAAAGAGGACAATAATGCTGATGAGAAGTTGATAGCTCCATTTTAATATTCTACATATGAAAATAAATCTATTACAAAATCTGAGAAGGATGGAAATAAAGAAGAAAATACACCCATGAAAATACAAGAGAATGAAGAAGATATCAATATTGAGAGAGTACTCTCAATCCAATTGATTCTTTTAATAAACAACTTAGGTTCCTCCTTATTCCCAAAACTTTTTAATATTTTTACTAACATTCATGGAATTGAAGGAGTTGATGTTAGAAATTTGATAATTTATTCTCTTACTTATCTTGAAAAAGAAATTAATAAGGTTATGATAAATGATTTTTTAGGAAATTTTTGTTTTTACACTTGAACTTTTTTGGTCTATTTGTTTATATGGGTGTAGGTTACCTTTTAAACAAATTTTATCAGATTTCCCTAGATATGATAATGCTGAAAGAAACATAAAAAGGTATTACATGAAAATTGTGTTATGGAAAACATTGATAAACTTGATTATACACACTAGTTTTCTACATCAAGTTCACCCACATGAACTATGATTTTTTAATTAAAGTCCCTTTATTAAGAAACTCATGTGATAATTGTATTCTAGTGAAGAAAATTTTGAATCTTTTGAGATAAATAGTTCTAATCTTTTCAAATGAGAAAATTTGTCAATAAATACCCAAATTTTCCAGGATATCCCCATTGAATTTGATTTTAAATAAGGGTGAGAAGATATAAAAAGATGATAAGGGATGTTGGGAATATATGTAGGGGAGAAGATAAAAACAAAGGGAATCCTGAGGAATTTGTTTTTAAGTGAGTATGGATTTGAACTTGGAAGTAGTTATTGACAACAAACAAAAATGGGAAGATTGTTAATAATAATTTTCCTTTTAATCATATTTGTTTTCAATAAATTAAAATGAATAATAATTATAGTTTGAAGACAAATGTTTTTTGTTAGGGTTTTCTAAAAATTCTGTGGAAGAAATTAATTTTGTCAAAGTTTTTTTATCTGAGGCACCATCGAACTTAGTCCATTGGCATGATTCATTAGATATAATCCATCATATTATTATTTTCATAGAAAGTTAGAATATTCTAGAAATAATATTGAGTCTTTAATGAAATTTTTGATCATAATGAGATGTTTTATAAGATTTTTCATTCAATACTGAATCTGACGATTCTTTACTGGTTTGTAATTTTTAAATATCATAAGTTCTCTGAAACAATTGTGATGAAAGATTTTAGAAAGATAGGTGGAGAAGATGCATTTGGTATATTAATCTATACATTTATATCATAATCCAAAAGTTCTTTAATTCATGAATAAGTCGTGATACATTTTGAATTTGGTGGTAGAATAAATGCTAGGGAGTTTGAAGGTAATGAAGCACTGAGAGACCGATCCATCGAATGAGGTGTGACGCCTATTAGAAGTTGGAGTTGTTTGGATCAAAATGTATGTAGACCCATTAGATATAGTAAGAGACCGATTAACTGGATTATTATCAATAATATAGTCAACCATTTTCATATGGTTTTATTTCTCTACAATTGGGTCAAGATTTATCATAAAAAGAAGTGGTTTTGATTCATTATACAAGACATGAAGTTGATTCATTACAAGGAATCATAGACCGATTCATCATATGCATATTGACACCAATAAGTCATTGAACATTGTACTTCAACAGATGAAAAAAAAAACTATCATGGGTTTTTAATGAACTATTTAAGAAAAAAAAATGATTTGAGAAGTTGTTTCAAAATGTTTCCAAAGTGGGAGTTGGTAAATTTTGAATTTTCCACAATGTCTATAGAAAATCAAATGATCAAAAATAATAATGCTAAAAAACTCATGAGGACTACCAATGCATTTGAAGATCCATCAATATAAGGAAGTGAGAGAAAATTAACAAAAGTCTAACAAAGTAGAAAAAATGTTTATGGAATAATGATTTAAAAGTATATGTTTCTCAGTTGGTAAGATGCATCTGAATGTTTTTCAGTTGGTAGGAAGAATCATAATGAGAGGCCTTCAGATCTTTTGAGTTTCCAATTAGGTAAAAAAACTCAACGTGACCATATTATTTTATCATAATTAGTATGTTTTAGTTGAGTTAAGATAAAAGGATTCATAGTTTCGAAGTGGTTAAGATATGTTCCATCAGATAATATCTTTATAAGAAAGTCCATAAAACTGAATCTAAAGTAGAAACATCAATTAGAGTAACAAAACTAAGAGTGATTAGAAATAAGTAATCGGAATGAAGAATTTTTTAAATAAGTCTAATGTTTTGATATGTTTTGAGAATTTTTCAGAAGTCTTGATATGTATTTATAAGATTTTAATAATTCAATAATAAATCTCAAATTAACACTAAATTCAGAGATATGAAAATTTCTCAGAGCAGAAGAAGAATTGTTTTCACCACATTTACCATTTTGGGATTCTTATAAATAGAAAACAATGTCCATTTTACTTTTTGACTATAGATAAATGTCCATGTGTGATAAAAGATGGAGCTATGACATTTTTGGGACCAGTGTTGAAATAACAACCTTGGTATTATTTTTAGGTTAAAGATGTGGAAGATTCATAGGAACAATTCCATCAGAGATGGTTCCATCAAAGTAAGCCCCATCAGACCAAGTTCCATTATATGGAAGAATTGTGAGTTTTCAATTTAGTTTTTAGTCAATTGTGGAAGAAAGGGCATAAGAAAAATCCGATATAGTTCAATTGGATGGAGGCCATCGAAAAAATGTTTTTAGATGAAGTCTAATCGAACTAACTTTTTTTGATGATGTTTTCTATAAGTTTTCCGGATAGACTTTCTAGAGAAAGTTTCAAGATGAAAAATTTCATAAGAAAATTTTTGATGTTATTGAAGATTTTACGTAGGTAAATTTAGAGGAAGTGAAGAACTTTCTAATGTGAATTAGCAAAGAATAATGAAAGTGAAGTGTGTAACTATGGATACTTACTAGTTACAGAAAACTATTTTTTGTTTACTAGGGTTTATAAAAAGTTATGGGAAAGTTTAAACAAAAAGGATAGTGGGGGTATAATCGAATATAGCAGAATAGTTTCTGCTAGTTTATAGAACTATTTGTTTCTTGTGCCTTTGTATTCCCGAAATAAATATAATAAAGTAATTCATGTTGTTGGGACTATCCATCATATAAATAAGTAGTTATTTATACTGAACCTTTTAAATATCATGTCATTACTTATCTTTACATTTGTTTCATTTTAAAGGTAAGGTTGAGAAGTTATATTTGATTCATAACTCAAACAAGTTTAAGTGGTTAATAAAATGTTTCTAAATTAGTTAAGAATTTTTCTTGTAAAAAGAAAAATGAACAACCGATTCACCCCCTCCCCCTTCAGTGGTCTCAATCCTACATGGGAACAAAAAATTTGAAAAGGTATTTAGGTTTTGGTTCTTGGATTTTTAGGCATTTATATTTGTGACTATTTATAAATTAACTGTAGTATATCCCTTTATATACTTCTGGGAGTGGTTATTTTCGAGCACCTTCTATGGGATTCCCATTATCATGCCTTGTTTATGGGAGATATTTTCACCATCAGTCACATTATCCCACCATTCAAGGAGCATATTTTTGGATAGTTGATCATACCCCTTTTTAGAAATAGTTTTAGTTTCCCCTAAGGTAGGTTTAGAAACAGAGACAATCGGCACATGTTCAGTAGTCAAGGACAGATAGAGTTGGTGGATGAAAACCTTATGATATTCCCCTTCCTTAGGTACCTATTCTAGATCATATTTGTGGATTTTGATGGTCGAGAGTCATAATATATGGGAATAGTCAAATGCATGTGATGGAGGTGGTGGCTCAACAAATACCAAAGGTTATCCGAGGCACGATTAGTTTATCATATACATTTGTATGAGCCCTATTTGATTCAAGAGCCTCACACTCCTTTTTTATACTAATTTTCTACATACATTGGGACTAGATATGTAGAGTCTTCCAATTACATTGGAGTTATAAATGATGGTTGGAGTTTAGGCTACTTAGTTTGATGTGGGTGGGGGATATAGGCTAGTGATGGGGTAGCACCATTCATTGAAAGATTTATTTTAGCTATAGATATAGACATATGATGTCAGCCATGTAATAGATTAGTTTTATTCTATGTATGCAGTCATATATTGATTATAGAAGATTGATTTTTTTGTATGATATGGAGGTCCAATTAATGGAGTTCATTGGAGAGAAGAGTTATCAGATGGGTGGTAGGAAAGTGAAGCCTATTTTGTCTTAGTTAGTAAAGATGTTAGTGTAATCAAAAGTAGACGATGTTCCCAGTGGCTGAGGTTATGTCACTGTCCCCCATGATGTAAATTTTAATTTTGAATAGATCTACAATCTATCGCATATATGATTTCAATGGATCCGTATCGAATGACCCCTATAAAGTTATGAGAGTTGAGGTTGTATGTTGATGGTATTATGCATAGGGGTTTAATCTAACTGATTGTGCCTCCTTAGGGTGCTCTAGTGTTGTTCTTTAATAATGGATATGGTATCTTCAGGTTGTTAATAGACTACCTAAGGTTGAATCTGGTAAAAAAAGAACTATTAACCCCTACTGAGGATTATTGATATTTTTAAATAGCTGGAGAGAGCCTATAGCGACCCAGCCTTTTCTTACATTACTATTACATCATTTTAAATATAAACAAGATAATATTATTACAAAATAAGGATCCAATATTTTAGTTTCTTGGCAAAACTAGGACCATACATAACAATTACAACATCAAGTATAAACATTTATTTAATTCCTTCTTTTATAGCTTCTTATTGGCACTTGACCTCTCCTTAGTACATGTATCCACCTAAGGATATACATCAAAAGGGGTGAGATAAAAGCCTAGTAAGAGGATAGATAAGAACTATATAAAATGGGGTGAGAATAATCATAACATAGGAAAAATATCATGAACATGAGAGGAGTCATTAATAAAAGACTTGAAATGTGGAAATGCATAAAAATTAAACATTATGTATTAGTGGTAAAATTCCACACATTCTTTTCAACAAATCTAGAATCTTGTTCAAAAATAATTTCTATTAAACTCATGAGATTCATAACTTTACCCAATTCATTGGATCACTATATAATTTTGGGTGCACCCATCACATTGAAACATTCATATTGCATTATATAATTCTGGGTGCACCTGTCCCATTATAACATTATCATCATCATGCATGACATTATGAACATATATAAAAAATTATCATAAATAACCCATGTAAAGGAATGTGATTCATCTCATAAGAACACATTCATAACATTTGGTTCCTAAAATAAAAGGGGAATAATATACTTGATACGATAACTATCAACCTTTAGTGAGAAGTAAAAGGTGTACTTTTTAAAGAAGATTTATTTTGGAAAAAATCTATTTGACATAAACATTAGTAGAAAATATTTATATATTTGAAAAGTTAATATAATTATGAAAAAATGGTTTTTAAGGATTTATCATACATAAAATGGAGTGAAAGAGGTAGAACCCGAAAAAAGAAAGTTGGGTCCGAGATTTTTTCCTTACCTTGTATCTGAATGATTTCTTCACTTTAATGTCCTGTATAACCACATTACAATCATTAATTGACAAGTTAATATTATCTTTTACATGAATATAGTTCATTATGGTTTCATTAATTTATTTTATCGGCCTTTGGATGAGTTATTGAGTTTAAAAAACATTGTTCTGGAATGTTCGTTTTTATGGTTTCCTTGAGCGGTTCACAAGTATTCATAAATGGAAGTTCATGTAGAACAAGGGTAAACATACAGAACTGATATTTCATGTTATTAATTATATTCCAAAAGTTTAAATGATCTTATAATTAATTATATTATATACCATGGGGATGAATCATTAGATAATAATTAAATGATGATTGTTTTGGTTAATTTGGGCGGGTTTTTTTACCACAACGAACTTGTTTTGTTTAATCATTTAGTAATATGTACCTAATTTAGTTCTAGAACATTAAATAGGATATAATAAATATAATATAATATAGTTCAACAATAAAAATGGTTTCATGACCAGATATGAATTTTGTAAATGAAATTGAAAACATGTCATTCTTGAAGGTGATAAATTAACACCTCATGAACAATGTTCTCTTTTATAAAATAAAAACAAGAGGAGAGAAGGGTTGGATGATATAATATCCCATTAGTGTCATAACATTCCATTGTATGTATAATACAAGAGTTACAATACCATGTTTATGAAGATAGTTGTGGAGATATTAAGAGATGAACTTGAAATTGAAAGTAATTTAATGGAAAGAGAGAGAGGGATAGGAATTACCTCTTGAATCCTCCTCTTGAGATCCTACTTAAAAATACTAGGATTTTTCTTTTGATGATACCAGAAGATCTTGGATTTGGTGGAGGATCTAGGTAAAATTTTTGGGCAGATTTTAGACAAGGATTGAATCTTTAGAGGTGTGAGGAAATGAGGGTGTGAAGGGTGGTATTTATAGTGGATGGGAGAGGGGATTTCTCAATATAAAATTCATTATTTTATTATCTCCCCACAAGATAATGAACAGTGAGTCTTCCATGACTAAGAATAATAATTTTTTCATGTGAACCTGAACCAATTGGGCTTACATAAGCATAACATCATGCATGACTCTATAATTATCTTATTTATCTTATTTGGTAAATTATGGTATTTCACTATTCATCAAAAATTATGTTTTTCCTATTGGACTCCAAACATCTTACTAATCACAACTGTGTATGTCCGATTTTTAAAATTCAAAACATAGAAGTGGAAAAATTAAGTTTAATGATCACATATAATTTTGTATCATAATATTTTATTATGCTTCCTAATGGGATTATACTATAAGGCATAATTATTAGAAGGAAATTCCATTGATAAAACTTTGGGTTGTTACATTCTTCCCCCGTTATAAAATTTTTCCCTCAAATTTTTGTTTTACATAAATAGGTGAGGGTACCACTCTATCATCACTTATTCTAGTTCCCAAGTAGCTTCTTCAAACTTATGGTTCCTCCACAACACTTTGACAAGGTGGGTTGTCTTATTTCATAGAACCTTATCTCTCTGGTCCAGAATCACTACTGGATTCTCCTCATATGAGGGATCATCTTTCAGTTGTACCACATCTAAGTTCAGTATATGTGAGGGATCTGGTATGTACTTCTTTAATAGTAATATGTGAAACACATCATGAACATGAGACATATTTGTTGGAATTCCAGGCTGATAGGACACAGTTCCTATGTAGTCAAGGATCTCAAAGGGGAAATGTAACTTGGGATTAGATTACCTTTATTTCCTAACCGCGTGACTCTCTTCCATGGTGATATTTTAAGGAAAAATTTATCTCCAATGTGGAACTCCAAGTCCCTTTGACGGTTGTCATCATAGCTCTTTTTCCATCTTTGAGCAGCATTGATGTGTTTCTGGAAGACTTGAACCTTCTCTGTCATCTCTTGCACATTATTAGGTCCAAGTATCTTTCTTTCTCTAACTTCATCATAATAGGTTGGAGCTCTACATCACTTTCCATACAAATCTTTATATGGAGCAATCTTAATACTCGAGTGGAAGCTATTATTGTATGAGAACTCAACCAATGGGAGATAATTATCCCATCCACCTTTGAATTCTAGAGAGCATACTCTTATAATATCTTCAAGCATCTGAATATTTCTTTCAGATTGGCCATCAATTTGGGGGTGATAGGTCGTGTTGAATTTTAATTCAGTACTCCAAGAATGTTGAAGACTCCTTTATAATTTAGATTTGAATCTTGGATCATGGTAATATAAAATCAATAGTGGAACTCCATGCAGTCTCACCACTTCCTTGACATGTATATTTGCACGTTTTTCAAGTGAGAGGTCTTCTAGAATAGAAGTAAAATGGGCAGTCATGGAGATTCGATCAACCACATCCCATGTCACATTATTTCCCTTTGACGTCTTTGGGAGACCCATGACAAAGTCCATAGTGACAATATCCCATTTCCACATGGGTATAGGCAATGGCTACATCATCCCTTTGGACTTTTTTCTCTCTACTTTAACTTGTTGTCATACCAACAAACTTGATATATATTCTACAATATCCTTCTTCATGTTATCCCACCAGAAGTGTTCTTGAAGATCACGGTACATCTTGGTACTCCCATGATGGATAGAGAATGTTGAGCTATGTGAATTTTCCAATAGATCCTTCTTTATCTTGGGTGATGAAGGCACACTAAACCATGTTTCAAACTGAATCACACCATCACCGTTGATATAGAACTCTTGAAGCTTCACTTCCTTTACTTCATTCACCTTATTTTGTATCTCCACATCAATGTGCTTTCTTAATTTTCTCTTTGATGTATGGTTGTGTAATAATTTGGGCTGGGTAGGATGCATCTCCTGACCTTATGATTTATAAATCCATCCTTTTCATATCCAAGAAGATAGTGTCTTTCTCAATCTGTAACATAGATAGAGTAGCAGGTTATTTTCTTCTTAGGGAATCATCTACCTTGTTCACCTTTATAGGATGATATTGAATAGAGAAATTGTAATCGTTTATTAACTCTAACAATATCCTTTGACGCATGTTGATCTCCTTTTGTGTGAATATATACTTTAGGCTCTTATGGTCGGTGTATATGTCACACTTATTGCCATAAAGGTAGTGCCACTAGATTTTCAGGGCTAAAATCATGGCTTCCATCTCTAGATCATGCATTGAGTAGTTCTAATCATGGATATTCTACTAACGTGAGGGACATGATATCACATTATCATTTTTCATGAGTACGCAACCCAATCCTTTCTTTGATACATCACTATATATCACAAAACTTTCACCACTTTTCTATAATGTGAGTACAAGTGTTGTGATCAGCCTTCTCTTTATCTCTTTGAATCTTTCCTCACATTCTTCCATCCAGACATACTTGACCCCTTTCCTTGTTAACTTAGTTAGAGGGCTTGAAAATCATGAGAAATTTATCACAAAATGTCGGTAGTACCCAGCTAATCCAAGAAAACTATGGATTTATGTGACACTAGAGGGCTTGGGTCATTCCTCAATCGCCTTTGTTTTTTGAGAGGTCCACAAAAATTCCCTCACTTATGATCACATGTCCCAAGAATGTGACTTGCTTCATCCAAAAGTCACACTTTCTAAATGTGGCTTACAACTTCTCTTTTCTCAATGTCACCAACACAAGTCCTAGATGTTATTTATGTTCCTCATTTCTCTTGTAGTAGATGAAAATATCCATCAATAAACACTACCCAATTTTTTCCAAGGTAATGTATAAAGACTCTATTCACCAAATCCCTGAAGATTATAGGGGCATTAGTAAGTCTGGAGGGCATCACCAGAAATTCATAGTGCTCATACCTTGTACGGAAGGCAGTCTTCTGAATATCTTCCTTCTTAACCATTAGCTAATGATATCCAGAATGAAGATCCTCCTTTGATAAGTATTGAGATCCTATTAACTGATCAAACAAGTCATCAATCCTTGTATGAGGATAATTTTTCTTTATGTTGATCTTGTTGGGTTCCTAATAATCGATACACAGCTACATTGTTCCATTCTTCTTCTTCACAAAGAGCACTGAAAAACCCCAAAGTGATACACTAAGTCATATGAACCCTTTGTCCAGATGCTCTTGAAGCAACTTATTTAACTTCTCCAGTTAGATAAGCTCCATCCTATAGGGACACTTTTCAATACGAGTATCTTCGGATATGAGTTCTATTGAGAACTCTACCTCACGATCTGGGGGAATTCCGAGTAGCTCTTCATGAAATACATCACCATATTCACTCACGATGGGAATTCCCGCAATGTTGGTACTATCCTTTAACTCATCTATTTGGGTGAGGTATGATTCTTCATAGGGAATCAACACCCACACCATTGAAGTATTTTTCAAAGGAGATTCATGATCTTCCTTGCATTTGTAGAGGAGCATGGGATGGTTTGAAATATGAAAATATATTTCCTTCTCCCGATAGTTGATACATTCTCTATATATCATGAGCCAATCCATTCCCATTATAGTGTCAAATTCCACCAAGGGAAGTATTAAGAGATTTTATGGAAGAATTTTCCCGCATACACCAACAGGAGAAGTGTCAAACACTTGGGTTGCAATGAATTCGCCACTTGGTGTTTCTATAGTTATATATACTTCAAGGTTTCAGGTATTTAATTCAATAGTTCTGGAAAACATGTATGATATAAAGGAATGCATAGAACCAGAATCAAATAATACTTTTTCCATTATTGAGTGAATAGAAAGTGTACCTTGTATGACTTCATTGTCTTGCTCCACTTCCACAGTAATTATGGCATAATCCTTCCCTTGTTCCTTTCGATTTGGAGACTTTTAACACTGATTTTACTTGAGAACTTGAGGTTTAGTTCACCAATTTTCATAGTTCCTTTGTTCCATACAGTTGTATCATTGAACCACGGGTGGTTATCTCCTTTCTTTCCCCACATTCTCCTTCCTTTTTATGCCTTTTTGACACTCTTGGTCATGTTTTCCTTATTTCCAACACTTTAATCACTTCCCCATCCCTTTGAGTCATTTCTCATGGTTCAACTTCCCACATTTTTGGCATGTTCTTCGTTGAGTTTTCCTCCCAACTTTACCATTAGACCCTCCGACTTGAAACTCCATCTTTAATTTCTTATCACCAGAGCCATGCGACCATTATCCAAACTCCATATTCATATTAATATCACACCAAAAAACTTCTTCATAACTCCCAAAGTCTTGAATTTCAAGAGACTTTCGAAGGTGTTGTTTTAATACACTAAAGAATCTATTAATTTTGATATCATTATTGATAAAAAAAACTAAAATCATACCTTGGAAGCCTTGTGAAATTCTCCTCATAGGTTGTGATAGATTCTCCTTCTTTTTCTTGATCTCTATGAATTCTCTATCTATCTTTGTGTGAATATTTCTTGGAAAATACATTTTAATAAACATGATATTAAAGTGTTCCCATTCCATCTCTTCAATTTCCTCCCTTGTCTTGGTGGTCTTAATCAAATACCTCCATTGACCGGCCTCTCCATCTAGATGATAAATGGATAGTGTCACCTTCTTCGTCTTAAAACAGTGAAGCACAAAAAAGATCTTCCTTATGGATTTGACCCACTACTCTGCAACTAGTGGATCAGAAGATCCACTAAATGTTGGTGTTTTTTGCCTCATAAAACACTCGCTATCTAGTTGATATCTCTTTGGGAAAGGAGGATGTTCCCCATTATTATGGTTATTATTCATAACTTGAGATAGTTGGGTAATCATCACCATGAATTTTTGAACTCTACCACCCAAATCATTGGGGATGTCATTCGGGAAATCATTGCATTGGCCCTCACACGAGTTTTTGGCCTATTTTATCCTAGTTCCCACCATTTTCTAAAATAGAAAAGTTTAGAACAAAACATAAGTCAACAATTAGGGAATAACTTATTCATTTTTATGATTTATACTTTATGGGATCTATATGTAAAGATTCTCATGTGAATATTTTTACTTAGTCTCATGCTAGAGGTTTTCTCTAGCATTCACTAATCCTATTTCCCAAATTAACTAACCTTACCTTTGATACAAACTATAGCAACCCAGACTTTTCTTACATTATTATTACATAATTTTAAAGATAAAAAAATAATATTAGTATTCAAAGAGTATCCAAAGTTTTAGTGTCTTGTTAAAACTAGGACAATACATAATAATTACAACATCAAGCATAAACATTTATTTAATTCCTCCCTCTCTAGCTTCTTAATGTTAGTTGACCTCTCCTTAGTACATGTAGCCACCTGAGGATATACATAAAAGGAGTGAGTTAAAATCCCAGTAAGAGAATAGATAATAAAAATATAGAATGGGATGAGCATAATCATAACATAAGAAAAATATCATGAACATGAGAGGAATCATTAATAAAAGACTTGAAATGTGGCAATGCATAAAAATGAAACATCGTGTATTAGTGGTTAACTACCACACATTCTTGTGAAAAAATATATCATCATGTTCGCACTTAATTTCAAATAAACTCATGAGATTTAACACATTACCCAATGCATTGTATTGCTTTATAATTCCCGGTGCTCCCATCACATTGAAACATTCATATTGCGCTATACAATTCTGGGTACACCCGTCACATCATAACATTATCATTATCATGCAAGGAACAATGAACATATATAAAAAAATGAATAGAACTAACACATGGAAAGTAATGGGTTTAATATCTAATTAACACATTCAAAAACTTTGGGTTCCAAAATAAAGTGGGAATAACATACTTGATACGATAACCATCAACCTTGAGTGAGAAGTAAAAGGTGTGATTTTGAAAGAAGATTTATTTTGGAAGACAAATTTTTTACATAAACTTTAGTATAAAACATTTATATCATATAAAAGGTAATATAATGATGAAAAAATGGTTTTTAAGGTGTGATCGTACCAAAAATGGAGTGAAATAGGGAGGAACCGAAGAAAGAAAGTTGGGTTCAAGATTTTTCCTTTACATTATATCTGAATGATTTCTTCAGTTTAATGTCTAGTATAACCACATTATATTCATTAATTGAAAATTACAGAACCTTATGTACATGAATATTTTTTATTATGGTTTCATTAAGTTATTTTATGGGCATTTTGATGAGTTATAGAGTTTAAAAAACATTGTTCGGGAATGTTCATTTTTTCTGATTTTCTTGAGCGGTTCACATGTATTCATAAATGGAAGTTCATGTAGAGCATGGTTAAACATAAAGAACTGATATTTGATGTTATTAATGATATTTCCTAAGTTTAAATGATCTTATAACGAATTATATTGTATACCCTATGGATGAATAATTAGATAAGAAATAAATGATGATTGTTTGGGTTAATTTGGGTGGTTTTTTGACCACAATGAACTTGTTTTGTTTAATAATTTAGAAATATGTACCTAAGTTAGTTCAAAAAAATTAAATAGGATATAATACATATAATATAATCTAGTTCAACCATAAAAAAAATTTCATGACCAGATCTAAAAGCTGTAAAGGAAATTGAAAACATGTCATTCTTGAAGGTGATAAATTAACACATCACGAACAATGTTCTCTTTTATAAAATAAAAAAGAGGATGAGAAGGGGGTTAGATGATATAATATCCTATTAGTATCATAAAATTATAGTATATGTATAATACTATAGTTACCATACTATTTAGATGAAGATATTTGGGGATTGATTAAGAGATGAACTTGAAATTGAAAGGAATTTAAAGGAAAAAGAGAGAGAGAGAGGAATTACCTCTTGAATTCTCCTCTTGAGATCCTCCTTAAGAAAGCTAGGTTTGGTCTTTTAATGAGACCAGAAGATCTTGGACGTGGGGTAGGGTCTAGGGACAATGTTTGGGTAGAGTTTATATAAGTCTTGAAGCTTGAAAGGTGTGATGAAATAAGGTTGGTAAGGGTTGTATTTATAGTGGAGGGGAGAGGGGATTTCTCAATATAAAATTCATTAATTTATTATTTCCCAAAAAGACAAGGAATAGTGAGTCTTCCATGACCAAGAATAGTAATTTAATCATGTGAACCCTAACCAAATTGGTCTCACATTAGAATAACATCATGCATGACTCTATAATTACCTTATTTAGCTTATTTTTTAAATTATGGTATTTCACTATTCATCAAAAATTATGTTTTTTATATCGGACTCCAAACATCATACTGATAACAACCATGTATGTCAGATTATTGAAATTAAAAACATAAAAGTGGAAAATTTAATTTTAATAATCACATAGTATTTAGTATCATAATATTTCATTTTGCTTACTAATGGGATTATACTGTAAGGCATAATTATAAGAAGGGAATTCCATTGATAAAACATTGGATCATTACAGAGCTAATTAATTCTCAAAGATCTATTTTATATCTAGATATAACCAGATAATATTGAAATATGAGGATATCATGAAGAATATCTTTAGATATAAATATGGACACTTCAAATTCTTTTTCATTCCACTTAGTGTAAAAAACACACTATTTGTTTTCATGGGGATCTTGAACAAAATATTCCATGAGTTCCTAGACTATTTCATTGTCATGTTCATTGATAATATTTTGATATAATGAAAGTATGATGGGGGAATATTTATCATTTTATAGGTATATTTTAGGCCTTTTCGCTCCACCGTCTCTATAGAAAGTGGTACAAGTGTAATTTCTTCATGTGAGAGGTCAATATTCTTATAATTTAGTGTCTTGATATGGTGTTTTCATGGACTCACGAATGGTCAAAGAAACTTTTTCTTAGGAATATCCCAAGAACATTGTAATGATCTGTAGTTTCCTTGGCCTTTACAGATATTATCAAAGTCTTATGTCTGATTTCTCTTGGATTATAGCCTCACTGAAAACAATTACTATAACGGACCATACATTTGTTTGGACTGATAAATTTTAGGTAGTGTTTGGTTACTCAAAGGATAATTTGAGTAGTGATCTATTGCTATGATTTATTGAGGTGGGTGTGGTGTTTTAGGTTATCTATGATGCATACCATATGGTATTAGGATGAATCTTGATTTAGTATAGGGTTGTGATCACTTATATTTCAAGGAAGTTATTTCCACAGGAGAGTAATTATTCCACACCTAAATTGGAGTTGTTAGTATTTCTATTTGTACTGAATTTGTGGTAGCATTACCACATTAGTGAGCACTTTGGGATTTTCACGAACCTTAGAATATTGAAATATGTTTTCTCTTAGTGGGATCTAAATCCACAATAGTGGAGGTGGATGGAGCTTCTCTTGGATGATCATTTTAGGATCTCTTACACCCAAATAATGGAGAACTTTTTTCTGATTCATTGAGATTAAACTCATGAGTAGATGTGGTTCATAAATAAGTTTGGAAATGGATCAAGGATATTTCAATGATGTATCTTTAAATTAGATAAAACAATGGATGAGGTTATATTTATCAGATGAACCTATTGTTTTTCCTGATGCAGTATGTGGAGGAGTCTAAGTGGGGATACTTGGAGAAAGATATGATGGGTGACCTTGTCATCCACAGTGATACCCTGGAGGCATGATCAGAGGATTGTCAGAATAGAATGTTGCTAAAAGGGATGAATATTTCTTCATTAGAGATGTGTGAGGGAGTTCTCCATGTGTTTCATAACTCATGCTTAGTGTTTCATCCTAATGTGAATAAGATGTATCATGGATTGAGAAGGTAACTTTTGTGTCTTGGGATGAAATGGTCAGTAGTAGAGTTTGTGGTAAAGTGTCTAGTTTTTTAGTAGGTGAAAGATTAAAACCATGTTCCTAGATTTTTTTTATCACTTTAAAGTTCTTAAATGTAAATAATAAGACATATAAATGGATATTTTTCATTAGGTAACTCCAAGAATGGGGAGGATGTGATGCAATTTTGGTGACTATGGACCAATTGATGAAGTCAACTCATTTTATGGTGATATTTAAAGCGAGTATCATGTATGTTTTGGTGAGTCAGTATATGGATGATGTGGTTAGGATTCATGAGATACCATAGAACATCATATATTATTGGGATATCGATTTTACATTGTAGGCAAGGAGGATATTTCAGCCAGCCTTTGGATACCATTTATTTCTTAGCACTACTTTCCACCCTTAGATAGATAAGTAGATAGAGAGAAATATCCAAATGATAAAGGATTTTTTCTAAGATTGAATCTTAGACTCTAGAAAATCCTAGTAAAATACCTTACCTTTGATTTAATTTTCCTATAACAATAGATACCACTCATCCATTAGAATGTCTCTATTTGAGGCATTGTATGTGTGGTCATGTTATTCTACATTGTGATGGATGAAGTTTGGGAATTCAGTAGCTCTTGGTCCTGATGTGGTGTAAAGCATGTTTGATATGATCATAATGGTCTATGAGTTGATGAGGGTGGTACAGTATTTTCATAATGCCTATGGTGATTGTAGAAAGAGGCCCATTAATTTTGATGTTATAAATAATGTGTTCTTTAGGGTCTTCCCTCAATGGGGGAAGTGAAGATTTTTAAGGGGTAAGATTATCCACAATTCATAGAATGTTTTAGGCATTAGAGAATATTAGTGTTGTGTCATGTTAGTTAACACTTACACTATTACTGGATATGACTCATGATATTATCTATATGTCTTATCTTTTTTTATATATTCATGATGACTCCCTCATCATTGACTAGGGAGTGTTGGACATCAAGGATAACATTACATTCATAGAGTGACCGGTAGAGATCCGAGATCATCAAGAGATAATGTTTCATGGAAAAATTTTCTCCTTCGATCATGTGTTATAGAGGAATGGTGTCCTAAAGAAGATTACTTGTGAGAATGTGATGAAAATGTGTGCTCTATACCTGGATTTGTTTGCGTTTTTTTCACTTAATAATGTGAAATTTGAACATTTATAATTTATGAGATATGTATTTTACCTTACTAGTGGTGAATTTTATGGATTAATGTACACAAATAAGGTAAAACTCCTTCTTAATCAAGAACTGTTATATTTATAACTTGTTTTAAAGCTATTTGAGCAAGTTAGTATCACCCAATGATCATTATATTGAAGAAATATTTCTTAAATATGAATGTTTTGGGGTGTTTTTGTGTGGAATTTGAGGTGTTTATTGTCTTGGTATTTGTCTATGTTGAAATGGTTGTGAGAGTGGTTATATGTGAGATAGGTTTTTTATGATTTGATTGAGCTAGTATGGCATTGTTCCTAGTATAGGATTGTGATGTGGTTGTGCGGGGTGTTTTGAAAACTTTTTGGATTGAATTGTTCTTTTTTGATAGTGGTGGAATTTGGATTATAAGGAGATTTGTGAGATGTATCTCACATGATAGTTGTTAAGACTCTTACTTTTAATTTCTATTTCATTTTTATTCTCAAGGATTAGAATAATTTTAGATGTATCTAATGTTACTTCATATTCCTTCTTGGTCTGTTACATTACTTGTTTAAGAGATGGAGGTGTTCAGATGAGGCTCAATGAGGGTTTGATGGAGTTTTGAGCTATAATTTTGCTACAACAGGTGGTTCATGACGTGAAAAGGTGTTCACGATGAGATATGATTTTCACATCATAGAGGCTAGTGATTCCTAGCTTGAGGTTTGGATAAGTGTTTTATTCCTAAGAGACGCATGTCATGAAAGATTATTTCATAGAGTGGATTAATTTTAACTAGAGGTTCCTTGAAAATTGGCATAAGTTTTTCAGGTTTTGATTTTGAGGATTTCATAGGCTAAACTGGATTCATTTCTTGAATTGGATGTCATCATAAAAACTCAAGATGTGGATATGCGTTTTAGGAAATGGATTAGTTGAGGTCAACGTTTTCTATAAATTATGGGGCTCGAATGAATTATTTTATTTCTTTATTGTTTCCCTCAAACCATGGGTGTACCCTATGAATTTCTAAAGGATATTTAATCCACTTTACTTCTACATTGATCCTTGGATTTTAGAGGTTCATCTTTGGAAATCGATGATGATTAAATTGTTTTTATTCTTCATTTTATTTGATTCCTCTTTGGGAGTACATAGAGATGATATTATTTTGGTTCAGGGAGTATTTGGACAGTGTTTTGTATTATCCACTGGTATAGTTTAAGTTGATTTGAGGTTTCCTTGTGTAGTTGTGGTCTTCCGTTTTTTTTCTTTCACCCTATTATATGAAGCGATTTATAAATATCCTTTGAGGTAGGATATCCTTATTTTCTCCCCAATTATGTTTATGTGTGGGGATTTCATGATTTTTCCTTCCATTGGGTAGATAGTAAAGGTAATCTTAATCAATATAATGAATTGTATTAAATAAAATTTATGGGAAGGGGAGAAAAAACCTATTTAATTTATTTTGATATTATTACTAATTAGATTATATATGTTTTTTTCATTTCAAAAAACCACAGTTGGTGGGAGCCTTGTTTGTGTTGTAGTTGATATTATGTGAGACCCTAACTGTGTAGATTACTTGATTCACCCTGAATGAAATGGATAGTTACTTATATTTGGCTAATAAATTGGTTTCCCCTAGAAATCTATAATTTATGTGAGAATAATCTTGACAAGTACTGAGTGAGGTAAATAATTCCTTATTGAATCTAAATTATGGGGTACTTGATGTGATTCAATGTGTGGTTATTGTGGTGTGATGGTTGGTTGGTATGGGATTTGATGCAAGATATTGTGTAGTGATGGTGTTGTATAGTGGTTGTGATGCATGGTAGTTATAATTCATGGTAAATTTGATGTTGGTTGAGGTTCAGTGGTTGTGATGTGCAGTTTTTGTATTGAGATGGTTGGGGTTATGGTACTATATTTTATCATATGTCATGTTGTGGTAGTGTTTGATGTGACATGGTCATGTTTTTATGGGTTTTTTGGTTTTTTTATTTTATTTATTATCCATGGAATAAATTATAATATTGAAAATGAAAAATCATGGGTTTGTAAATGAATAATAATGGGTAGAAATTATTATGTGATAATTGGCTTAAATGAACTAAATGATTAATTAAAGGGATTTGTAAATGTGAATGAATTGATTACTAAATAGAATTTAGTGTAAAATCATTAAAATATGGGAAATTGTTTAACCTAAAATTATAAGTGTAATTTTTTGGTTCTGTGTGGTGGTTGGGTGCTCTAATGCATTTTAGTGGTGATGAATGTTATGATGGATGCCATGTGCTGTGATAGTGGTGTTGTGGTGTACACTAGTTCATTTTATGTAAACTCATAGGTTGTTTATTGTGTTATATATATCTATCATGTATTTTATTTTATTTCTAACATGCCTCTCTTGAGTTTGATAAACTTACAAATTCCCAAATGTTTTGTGTTTTGGATATTTTTTCCAACATCCAGGTTGGTGGTGATACGGATGGCCAGATACCCTCCTTCCCTACTCTTTCTTTAACAATAGTGATGATATAGCTTGGTGTTGGATATTACACATTAGTGATGAGGAGTTGATATGTGGTGTGGGTCATGCCTGGTAGGATGAATTAATGAGGTTGATGTCCTACACATTCATGATACCATACTTTTCTAGTTATTTGATGTGATTATGATGTTATATGATGAGTATGTGATGTGATTATTACTGGTGCTACTATAGAATGATAGACCTTATGAGGGTGGGGTATCTAGGTATGAATTCTTAACCAAATCTAAGATGGTTGTATAAGTGACGTGATATGTATGGAATGGATGGTTGCATAGGATGTTTTACATTGGGATGTGAGAGTAGAAAATTATTGGGGAAGTTGGTGGGTTCATATTCTTTGTGATATTTTGAATGTATGTTACTATATTGGATGCTTGATTTGTTGAGTGTGTCATGGGGAGGAGGTGATTGGTTAGTTGAATAGTTTAATTTCATGTCGGATTTACTATTGTTTCACTGGTGTATTAGTATACTCTTTTCAAAATATCACTTCATACCTTAAGTATGATCCTACTGAGTAGACCTATTATGCTCACGCTATGTATATATAAGTTTTTCAGGTGTCTGGGATGAATTTAGAGATTGAAATATACATTACTAGCTAGGTTTTTTGATATTTTTCCAAGTCTCTTGTATAGAAACTTCATTTGGTATTTACTCTGAGACTTTTATTTTTATTTTTTGACATTTTTCATGCATTTTGGGACAGTTTGGGTTTATCTTTATATTATGTGCCGAAGTTTCTCGGTGGTTGATTATTGTATCTCAAAATCCTATATTATATAGAGGTTAATGCCTCCCATATTTAACACCCACAATATTTTAAAATAATAATGTTTGGTTCAATATATTATATGACACAAAACAACAAGCTCAGACTAGAATGTAACACCCTGAGAATTTATGATATATTTCTTTTTAAATAAATTTGATTTCATCAATATCTTGCAAAACACGCAACCATAAGTTTAAATGAACAATAATATTATATATTTTGATAACCTAGAAATTAAATTGCGGGGTATTAATAGTATTAACTATGTTATAAAAATTATTTTTATCTATTGATTATAAATAAAATAATAATTATTTAAAATTAAAAAGAAATTTTTTCAGAAAAATTGTATTTTTCTTAAATATGATTTAGTCATGATTTGAAAACATAATTTAAAATTAATTTTTACCACTTTTGTAAAATGTATTTGATAAAATTAAATATATTTTTTAAATCAATGTATCAATATTATCTTAGGGTGAATTTTTGGGATTTTTATGAAATGTTTCATTTACCAATGTATTTTGAAAGATACTATATTTTTTTTAAACTGTCTTTTTATTTAAATAATTTACAAAGTTAAATTATATTTTAATTTTGTTTTAAAGTAAAATTAATTTAATTTTATTTAAATATAATTAATTTAATTCATTCTAATCAATTTCATATTTAATTAGGATATCAAAACATTTGAATTGTTTCTTAAAAAACCATTTTTTATACACATCTGTGGGTTTAATTTTAAAATGAATTCAACTAATTTTATGAATTGAATTTGTTAAAATGGATTAAATTTTTTTAATTTGAATAATTTATATTATCTAATAAGTTTGATTTAAGTTTTTACCATTATTAATAGTAAAATTAATAAAAAAATTAATTATTGTGATTAAGGTAAAAACATATTTATCAAGTGTTAAACTAACTGTATAAGGGTTAAAATGACCTATAAACTTTTCCAAAACACATTTTATGGAAATATTTAGAACTTAAAACCTATAATGTTAAGTAATTACCAATTTTAATGGATTTTTCAACATAAAAATGTGTTTTTGATTGATTATTTTCAAAACTTTCATGTGTGTCCTCTCCCCCACTTATAAAAGTTCACCCCTATCCTCCCCTATTCATACAATTATATGTATTTAGTTTGACCAATAAATAAACACTTCATTAATCTCATAAAAACATTTTAGATAGCTTTTTTATCATTAATCCATCCTAGTAAGGCATTTGGTTCACACATAAAGAGGTCATCCAAAGAAGAAGTAACATTCTTAAATGATCATTTTTATATTATTTATTATTCCACCTCCCTAAAATTTTAGTCAATATTTATAATATAATAACAATAGTATATATCATATACTAAAATGTTATTATGTTAATGTAATAATCTATATCTATATTCCCTTCCATCAAATGGGAAACGAAATCACCAATGGTGTGTACGGTGAACTACCACCTCGTGAACGAATGTAACTCATTTTCCATCAACACCTCTCATAGTTGGATATAATTTTTTATTTAATATTTATTTATAATATTTATTATATAATTAAACTTATGAAATTATATTATCACATATACCTTTTAACTTTACATCCTTTTAAAATATGGTACGGTCGCTCGTGTGTACGACAGACTACCACCTCGCGAAGTAATGTGATTCATTTTTCACTTACAATTTAAATAGAAGGTAATAAGGTTAAAATTAATGAATATATGTGATATATATGTAATGATATAAATTAAATAAAATTAATATATCATAATGTCCCTTTACATTTACCCTTTTAAAGGAATGATATCATCGTTCGTGTGTATATATTGTCTACCATCTCCATGAAGCGATGCGAATCATTTTCCATGATCAACTTACAATAATGGTTATAATAATGTATATATTGAGTAAATGTGATATTTATAACATTATTATCATTATATATATTATTTATTTTTATCCTATGTAAAATAAAAGTAACATTCATGACAAAACATGCATGAGAAAACAAGGTAATAAACAGCCGAAATAATGAAAATAATGAAATATTGTTAACAAATGGGTTGTAAACTATTATAAGAGGATAATATATGATGTTATAAAAATTAATATGATTATATTATAAATTTTTAATGTTCTTAAAAACATTATAAAGGATTATAAATCATTTTCAACCAAATGGAAGTGTGAGTTAAGGTATTTCATCTCAATTTCCCTTCATTGAGGCATATTGTAATGTTATGGACCTAATTTATTTTATATGTGGTATATATTTCCAATTTGTCATGTAATATAATTAATACTTCATAATTCATGGTATTTTAAGTTTTAATGTTAATTATTTCATCTTAGGGTATTTGAATTGAAAATTATAAAGGGGTAAATAATTTCATAACTCAGTTTCTTTTCATTGCGTTATATTACTTCTTCATTGTGTTTGACAATATAAGATTATATGTTTAAATAATTTTGAATAGATTATGATTCTTATAAACTTTTTTATTTGAATTTACATTTGATAAAATTAATTGATTCATTGACTAATTCTCGCTTCAATTTTATAATCTTTGTAGAAGATTTATATTTCAATCTCATTTTAATAGGGATTGTTTATACTTGAATTTATAATGAAGGATAATATTTGATAATATTATAATAAACACATTTATTTTTATTCTACTCCGGTTATTCATGATTTTTTAATTTAATAGTATCATATTTGTCTCTTTGGTACTTAAAATTATTAAAAAATGTTTTTAATAAAATATCACTTCACTTATTGCCTCGATCGAAAATCATTTTTCTTCCAAAACCATGTTTTATAAAAAAATAAAAAAATGTTTTAAATATTATAAAAATGATTTATTAAATATGTTTTTACCCAAGTATAACGTTTTATAAAAAATTAATTCAATATTCATATTATTTTCCAAACAACTCTTATATATATTTTATTGAAAATGTGAAAGAACCTTTGTTTTAAAATGTATGGTATTTAAAGAATTTATACCATCATAACCACTAAATTCTTTAAATATTCCTTTATATGTTTAAAAGTTTATTTTAAAATAATTTTTTTTAAAAAAATGGTTAACTTTTATTTTAAAAAAAATTTATAAGTGAAAAGGTTATTTTCTTCAAGAATGTATTGAATGGCGTTTTTATGGTATTTCTATTCATCAAAGACATCGACCCTTTATTTAAATTCTGATCAATGGGGATATGTTGTATTGATATAATACTTATTATTTATCTTGATGTTTTATGATCAGTTCTACTAGGGAAAGTATTAACATTCTCTTTCTTGATTATTTTTTGTAATCATTAACATTCCTTTGAAATATCCACTTTCATGTTATAATTAGACATCACATTTTCCATGAATATACATATTTTTTATCATGTATATACTAAATACATAAACTATATATCATTTATACATATAGTATTTTACTTTAAAAGTTATATGATTGACTGGGGAAATTATTGTTAATTCATATTTATTATTCAATATAGAAATTTTTTTATAAGATATATTATTACTGAATTAAATAAATAATTTGATATATAAGGAAAGTATTAGATGTACATATATTTGTGGGGCTCGGTTATTTATATCCCCTTGATGCATTAATATTCTGATGTGATGAATATGTTGGCTATCTATTGTTAAATGGGTTTTTGGTGTATACCTACCCATCAGTTTTATAATATCTTGTGAATGGTCTTGATAGTAGAGGTATCATGATGCTTGAGATCATAATGTCCAAAAATTAAGAATTTAATTCATTAATAATTTAGTTATTATTATACATGATATTTTAAAAATTATATTATCTCTAGATGCATTTCATTCTTATTTTATTGATTAAATAACATGTGTTTTAATTATTTACCCCGAAATAGTGATTATTCCTTGTATAATCATGATATTCAAACAATTTAAATGGAATGTGTGTTTAGTTATTTACCTTTACATGTTGAATATGCTTATTGATTCATGATATATTACTGTATAATTAACCCTTACTAAGATTTTTTTCTCACCCTTGTTTTTTTTCCTTTCCCAAGAACCCATGTAGTGTACTATGAATGATTTTAAATTATATATTAGAGGGAATAATGATATTTTCAAAAAACATTGTGTTTTATTTTTTTATTTAAATGTAATTTGGTAATAACATATGTTTCTATATTTCCAAGACTAGTAAACTATTCAGTCCTTTAGGATATAATCGCTTGTATCTACTATTAATGTAATAAAGTAGATACCAGATCTGAGTTATAGGGGTCAAGGTTACTACACCATATGTGAAATTTTTTATATCCTCAATACTAGTCACCAACTTTATCCATACTGGAGGTAGGACTTTATGTTCATTATCTAACTTCCTTCATTGTATTCCTAATACTAGTAACTTTTGAGGGAAGGGTTGTTCCAAGTTATTACACCACTAAGAGTGGGTGAATCAGTTGTAATTTCTTTCGAAAATTACTTTATTTATGGAATTAAACCCTTGTGACTTGTTATAAATAAAATTCACTCTCATTATCATTTCAATACCCATATGTAGTAATATGATGAATAAAGTAGCACACATGAATTTTTACATGATTCGGCCGCAAAGTGATAGCCTAATACTTTTTAGGTTTAGTTGAAGTTCCACTACCTAGATTATCACTAATATAGTAGTGATTAAATGAGAGGTCACTGTACTTCCATGACTCTTTACAAGTTTTCAAAAATATGGTACAAAGTAACGGCAGGTAAAATCCGTGGAATTTGATTATAATAGTAAATGAATGGAATTATTTATCATAGTACCACTAACTTTGAATATTTCATTCTCACTATTAGATGGATCAAATCTTCATTATGCTTCATATTAAATTTTCATCAAATATAATATATTCATCTGTAGAGACTTCAAATTCTAGATGAACATGAAGGAATCCAAAATATATTTGTCATCCTCTCACCAATTTAGAATGAAAAATTCATGTATGAGAGAATACACACATTAAATTATCTTCTTCTTTCTCAACATCAAGTTCTTGTGTCAGTAGTAGTGGGAAAATATCTTTTTTGGACCTTTACATAAAAACAAGGGTTCAGCACTAGTGGAACTTCTTTATATTCTATATCTTTGATACAATAGTTTATCATCCACTCTTAAAATTTTCTAACATCATTTTATTCTTCAATTCACCTTATTATATTCACTAAATGAATATAAAAAATGTTTCCAAAATGAAAATTTTCAAAATTATTCTTTTTTAGTTGAACTTATGAATATAGTTAGAAGCTCGTTAAAAATTACTTTCTGCAATCATGATAAATAATTTTGAATATTTGAATTTGAAATTCCCAGAAATATTTATGATCTTATCATTAATTAAATTCCCTAAAAACTCACAATACACTCTAAATTTAAATCTCTAATAAATATTAAATATTTAACAACATTTCAAGTATCCTTCCACGTGTTCATACCCCTATGATATGGTTATTGTATTTCATAGATCACTTTTACTTGACTCAACTTTCAACATGATTCAATATATTATCTTGAATCACTAATAGTTTCAATCTCATTATGATGCTAAATAAATAAAGAACGCTATATAATGAAACATATTATTTTTACTTCTTTAGAATATCATGATTCTAGAAACACAAATTTTACACTATATTAGATATCTTACACATAGATCAAATTTCCTTTACATATATAAATTCAACTACATAACCAAAAATTGTAATGTTCATCTTACAAATTTACACCCATATATATGAATTCCATGTTCTATTTTTCCAAAGATTCATGCGTGTGTCAAATATCATGTAATCTAGGAAATTAACTTCACTATAGGATAATTTCATTATCCATTTTTAATAAAATTCATCTATATTTAAAATATCATGCACATCAAAAATCATGCACACTAGCTAATTAACATCTATATAGCATAATTTCTTTATCCATTTTTCTAACAAGTCATACATGTTTCAAATATCATATGAACTGGCCAATTAAAATTTCGTTATCCATTTTTCCAAAAATTAATACAAATGAAAAATATCATACACGCTATCTAATTCATTTATGTATAGTATAATTCCCTTTTTTATTTTTTTTATCTCCATCTGTAATACTCAATATATCATATGGATTGTTGAAATTTCATACACCATATTTTATTTTTTTATTTCTTCAAACTCCAGAATAGTAATTCTATAATTACATAAAATCAATTCAAAAAAATTCAAATGGTATCAAAGATTATTTAAAAATTCCAAAACATTGTCCAAGTATTCCTAAACACTTTTTAAAAAACTCAATATATATCTCATATAGGTTTGATAGTAAAGACAACATATTTGAAAAACTCAAGGGAAATTGAATTTATCCCATTATATTTGTTATTAACCAATGAAACTATTTCTCAATTATATCTCAAAATTCAAATTCATCTACAAGATACATAATATCACAAACCTTGTTAAAATAAAAACATATAGACACCACATGTTTTGTTAGAGTAGTGTTTTTTAGATAAATCCATCTCATGGTGAAAAGTAATATTTTTTCCAAGTGATAAATTACTCTCCCCCCAATAATTACACTAACATATTTAAAATTACTTACCATGTTCATAATAAACATAGGAACATAATGATAAGGATATAAATAAAAATCAATTTTCAAAGAAATATTTTTTCACTTACTTATCCCCCTTTGACATCAAAATCCAAGGCTTAAAAGGGGTATTCCAAAATCTTTTTAATGGTGTGGGAGGAGTTGAAAACCCATGTTTATCCTCAAAAACTCCAATAGTTAATTAAGGAAAACCTTGGTAAAAATATCATCCAATTTTTCTTCAATGTGGATATATTATAGCTTGATATCTCCCCTGGACACCCTCTATTTTATAAAATGAAATCTTATATCAATATTCTTGGACCCTGAGTGTCTCACTAGTTTTTTAGAATGGTCTATAGAACATTGATTATCATAATGAATCCTGAGGGTTATTTTAATGTTTGGTTCTTTTATTTTTCATTCTCAGTACCCTTATACATATTACTAGTCTGATCTGACTCAACATCAAAAACTCATGGTTAAAATATGGCTTGTACAACCCCTTATTCTCTATAATTGTGCTTTATATTTTCAAACTCATTATAAGAATTAATTTTTGGATAAATTTGATAAATATTTCACCATAAATTCAATAAAATTATGAAACTTATTGTTCCAATATTTTCAACCTTTTTTGTGATAGATATCCCAAAAATATACCATCTTCAAAAAATTTAAAAAACTTTCCCATCTTTAAACTTTAAATTTTTATAATATAGGGACTACCAAAAACATTGAAGTATTCTATAGGGACCTTCATTTTGTACTGCATTTAATAGGATTTTAAGTTCGAACCAGGTATTAGAAAACATTTATTCTAAATATGAACAGTTTTGTACACAGCTTCTCTCTAAAATAATTAATAGGCCATATAATGATAGCATTATTCATCCCATCTCAACTATGATCATATTCATTATATCATAAAATCCATTTTTTTGAGTACTATATAGAGTGATAAACTAATAATTTATACCATGTTTTTCATTATTGGATTCAAAAAATTATCTTGTAAATTATTTCACATTATCATATATGTGTTTTTTAATACACATCCTCAGACATTATCAATTGTTATTATGAATTTTTTAAACATGTTCATAACTTAAGATTTACATTTTATAAAAATTCCCTTCATCATTATTATTTTATAATAAGTAAATTTTATGAATTAAAGATCACCTTGAGTGAAAATATTTCTCATGGGTCCACATAAATATGTGTGTATCAACCTAAGAGAATTTGTGGTCAGAATTTTGACACATTTATTCCTCCCTTGAGTGATTTTTACTTTTTTTAATGTCTCATAAATTTATTTATTTTATCTTTTAAGGTGATAAATTTCCCTCACCACATCACCCTTGTAAATTTTTCTTGAAATTATCAGAGAAAGATTACCCAAATTTCAATTCTATATATTATTTTCATCTTTTGAACATGGTTAATAAGAATATTTTGAGTCATTAATATGAAAATGATTCATGGTGGTTCTCTCGCCTATAGCAATGATCATTACAAATATGATTATCTTGATGAGAATAATTATTCTCCTAATAATTAAATCATTCCCATCATCTCACAACTAACTCATACTTAACATGTTATGTTGGATCCCATCAGAAAATAAACTTCTTTTGATTTAAATTTTTGAATGTTTATTTCTGTTGTTCCAATTCCTTTGATCTTTAAATAGATTTCATTTAAATAATTTACTACACCATCATCAGGTTTTTTAATATTTTTTTATGATTTCAATATCTCTCGTCATGTGAAATTATTATCCACTATAAAGTATCCATGTCATGATACCCTTACATGATTTGAGATCCACTTTAACAATTTTTAACATATTAACCTTAACCTATTATTTCTTATTACTTTCCTTATTTTTTAATAACCTGGAATCATGTTCAAAAATTATTCTATATAGTAAAAATTTTAGTCACATATTCTATATATCTTATCAAGATAATCAGAGCTATTTTGGATCGATATCATGTTTGAGCCTTCAGTTATTATCTGTTTTTTCATAGATTGGCCCTTATATTTTCTAAGTATATCCCCCTATATTTTTTCATTCTCTAATTCTAAGGGATACAAATATTGTACAATAAAAAAGATTTATATTCCCATAATAACTAAAACACTAGTAGTATTCCTAAAAATCATTTCATCTAAGAAATTATTGAGCCTAACTTTGAAAACATGTTCACTGCCTTGGTAAAAAATCAATATTATTTATAATATAATTTTGTGTAATTTCTATTTTTGATCACTTTATTCTTTCATATCTATATTATTATTATTATTAAGATTTATATAGTCTCTTTTTTTCCTTTTTTTATTATTATAAACTACACTATTATATGAAATAGGATTTAAGATATCAATAATAGTACGTGAATATTTTACCTAAGCTGATACACAAGAGTTATTGTTATTTTTAGATGATTCAACCTTTACCTTAACATGATTCTTAAAATTATTCTTAATTATTTCAAGATTATTTTCAGTTTTAATACACATTGACTTAGCTTGATTAATCTCTTCTTCTTGATTACTCACTAACTTGTCAAGTTATTTGTTAGTTTTTTCTTCATTATCCACTTTCAATTTGAGAGTCATGATATCCTCAATCTGATCATTTTCTCTAAAAAAATACCATATTTATCTTTATTCATCTTACTCACATCGTTCATAAGAGACATGACTTCTTTATTGAGTTGATTATTTCTATTAATGCATACTTCAAGTTTATTTTTCAATATGTTCATTATATAAACCACATATCCTTTAATTATTCTAAAATTGTTGTATTTTATTCCTTTTTATCAACACATTTCATGATGTTGGAATCCCTTCTCTCACAATCATTTTTGGAATCACTACTTGAGGAAGATCTGTCATCTTTTTTATAGTTCTAGGCACAGTAAAGGCACTTATCGAGGCTGAAACAAACTCAATAAGATTCAGATTTCATAGATCATTTAGATATTGTAAAAGAAATAAACTCCATGAATAACAAAATTTTATAAATATTACTAACAAAGAAGGTCTCCAAAACTAAGAGATGATATTTTCACATTAAATTTATAATTAATTTAAATAGATTGAATGAAATATTACCTTTTCTTGATATCTTTTTTGGATTTATAATTTGATCATCCAAAAACCTTTTTAGTCAATTTTTATTTATTTTATTTAATCCATGTGTATAATCCCTCTACCAATGATCCAAATGTGCTCATATGTTCTCTGAAAAACACTTAAGTTTTTTCTGGTGTAAAAGTGGTAGATCTATTGTATTATAGTGTTCATCTTGATCACTATAATGATTCCTTCAGGATAGAATAATAGTACTTGAAATATCATTCTTGATATGGTTGAGGAGGAAGGATAATAACTAGAGTGTTCTTTAGTATTGGTAGAGAGATCGATATTTCATTATGCACAATGATTAACAATTTCGATCAAACTCTACACAACAGACATAATCATCTATATATAGACATTGGGTTAGGGTTAAAATATTATTTAATTTCATTATAGACCTTAAATAATATATTATACCTTATATGACCCCATGCCATGTAATAATATTATTATTATTTTCTCATTTCATATACTAACTGACATAATGATAAATATTATTTTACCAGTTAGAAATTTAATATTTATCATTGGACATGATCATGGTCTGCTAGTCCACATTGGTATTTATTAAATAACTAAATAAATATTTATTTATTAATTAAATAAATACATATTTTATATCCATGTAATTAAATTAATTACCTTATAAATAAATTATTATTTAATTTATGTGATCAATGAATATTGAATAAAAATATTCTTTTATCTTGATAATAATATTTATTTAAAAAATTAAATTCAAATAAAATTTAATTGAGGTAAATGGAAACACATAGTTTTTTGTCATCTAAACTTCTTTCACATTGTAATTAAATAGTTTTTCCTAAAGTCTAATGTTACTATCTAGAAACGGCTAAAGGAACCCAAAAGGAATGAGTTAATGTTGTAACATTGACAACCATATATGAGGGCTCACTATATAATATAATCCCATTTTCACAATATCTCATCAAGAATGTTGCACACCTAGTCCATCAACCTATATGTTTGATACATCTTTATTTGACAATCTGAAATAAACTCATCATTACACCATGTATGTATGATTTAATGTGACTATTATATTTCAATCAAATGGTCTAAATATCAACATAAATTAATATATATAAGTGACAAATCCATCCTCTTCTTATTCATTAATAACATATCATTCATGGAAAACATAATATTCCCTAATTCCCATGAATATATGGTATCAAAATTTAAGTTGTTAAATCTAAGTGTAAAATTCATTAAATGCATTAATAATAATAATAAAGTATAAGTACCATTACACACACTCATAGAAAGTAATTTCTAATGACACATAAACTTACAAAATTCCTACTAGATATTCTATTCTCATAGTATTACATATTCAAAATTACCAAGTATGAACTTCATGAGATGAAGTCCCATATTCTTATGAGTAATCACACCTAATAGTCATTATATTATGTTACCCATAATATATTTGTATCTGACCATATAATTGGGTTTAATAATATCATCATATTATTTCAAGGTTCTCATCATAGTAGAGAACTTATATGACCTTTTTAGTGTGATAGATACATGAGGACATTATTACATTAATGTTTCATAAAATTATGAATGATATATAATAATATTTTTTAATTAATATTAACTTCATTGAAATACATGGAATATGGTCCATGATAAGTGGGTCTTTGGGCCAAAATTATAATGACCTATGGGCCTTATATATACTAATAAAAAAATTAAAAGAGGCTAGATTGGTGGGTTACCCCATAAGGAGGGTTATTACCTTCCCTTCTAGACTTGTGGGTGTGAGGTTTATATATGATTCAATTATAATTGTGTGCCCAAACACATATTATATATGTTTCTCAACTACCATTTAAAATAATCTTAATCTATTTGGAAACTTTCATTTTCATATCAATTAATGACTAGTTTCTAATATCCTCTATAGACAAAGAGCATGTCCTTAGTTTGCTTTAAATACTTAAGGATAGTCTTGAGTACCATAAAATGGTTGTAACATGGATCATCTAGATAACTTCATACCACACTTAAGGTATAAGAAAAATATATCCTAGTACATATCTTTGCATACATGACTAATTCAATCCCCAACATATATGGAATCATTTACATTCTTTTTATATCCTCAAGTGTTCAAGGAAAAAAATTCATGGAAAGATAAATCCCATGTTGAACTAGAAATAATACCCTATTAGATTGTTTCATAATAAATAAATTCAGTATATTTTCAATATATATACTTTGACTTAAACCAAGCAGTCTCTTGGATATATCATGATGAATATGATCTAAAGAATATATAATACTTTTTCTAAGTCCTTAATAGAGAATCATGTATTCATATAGTCTTTAATGGATTGTAAATTTGGAATTTCATTTCCAATAAGTAATGTGTCATTGAAATAAAAAATTAATAAAATAATCTCAATCCCACTAAACTATTTATAGACACAAGTCTCACATTCATTCTATATAAAAATAAATTTTGTTATGGCTTCAATAAAATAAATTTTCGATGAACAAAATTCTTAATTTAATCCATAAATGGATCCTTGTAATTTAAAAACATTTTTGGCAACCTTTGGAGTCACAAACCCTTTGGTTTTTGTGATAAAGAAATATTATTTAATTTTCACATTAAGTAAGGATTTTCTGAAATCCATTTACCAAATATCAGTTATAGAAAACTACTATGGAGAGTATAATTTTGATAGATTTCAGTATAGAAACTAGTGAAAAGGTTTATTCATGGTTAATCATTTGATGTTGTTTGAACCCTTCGACAGCTAGTCATGCATTATAAGTACTGAATTGTCCATCCATGTCTATTTTCTTCTTGAATACCAATTTACAACCATTAAGATTTAAATCCACTATAGTATTGACCAAAATCCAAAAATTATTTTGATACATGGAATCCAATTCATAATTTATAGCTTCTTTCCATTTGGAATATTTTTTCCTACTTAATAATTACTTTTAAATTATAAGATCATAATCCTCAAAATTTATCTAAAACATTACATAATAACCCTCTTGGTTATATTGGATCATTAACCTATACCCAGATAACATCCTAACCTCTAATGTTATCTGAACTTATCCTTTGATGCCAATTATAACGCCCCAACCTTAAACATTACATAATCTTGAGTATTAGTCAAGAATATAATTTATTTCACATTTAGTATCTTTTCAAGTTTATAAATTTAGATAGTTAATCCATATCTCATACATAACCACTCAAATAATAGAAAGTAGACACTTCTACTCACTATCATTTTTTTCATAAAACAAAAATTATTTAAAAATAAATAAGTTTTAATTTCATGTTTAATAATTAAATTTTTTTCCTTAATACCATACTTATCTCTATTATCCCCTAAGTCCTGTGAAAATCATTTTAAAACATGGGATGAGCACAAAAAAAAACTCAATAAGGTACATAAATAAAGAAAACTGTTAGCCTTGAGAAAACATGTAAATCTTGAATTCTTTTGTCATAAAGTAATAATTTTCACCATAAAGAATTAGTAAATACTCTTAATTGAATATAAACTCATTGATTACCTTTTTGTTATCAAAATATTATATTAAAACCCATATAAGGAACATATATCATATAAAGGTAACTTGGGACATAATCATACTTAAATGGAATAACCATGTGGTCAACTTCCATACATGTCACTATTATAAATAGAATATCCATACAGGAGACTTCTAAACCCAATAAATTAGAGGATTTAAGGTAACCAACCATTATTTGTTTATCACAGAACAACCCATATTTATTTTATCACATAATGACCCATCAAATGTACAGGTTCCATTATACAATCATAATGCATAAATTATTGCAATTATCAACATTTTACTCAAAAAAAATTCATTGGCAATCTAAATAAATCCTTTTACAATATTGAAATAATCATTCCATTTTAAAAAAAAAATCAATACTGAATTACCCATAAAATGTAATAAGTTATTGAATTTTATTTTAAACCCACTAAGGATTGTAGAGGAATCCAAATATCAAATAATGGTCACAACGGTAGAGAAGTTGTTGACGTTGTATATGTTAAAAAGAATATTTATTCTTCGTTTGCCAAAATGTTTTGTATAAAACACATAAAAATATTGCTTTTGAAAACCTTTGAAATAAATTCAAAATATATAAAATAAATTCTTTAAAATCCTTTTATATCCATATAATAAATATGTAAATTAATATCATGAATAAAAAGATTTGATCATTCAATCTTCAAACGTTCAAGGTTTCCTATACCACTTTGAACATTTAAATATTAATCTCCATGAACTTATACATTTAACAAAACATTAAATAACTTTATTATAGATAAAATATGGATATGAAATGTCATAGTGGCTATATATACACCTTATAAAAGAATAAAGGTTCATATTATCAAGAAATTCCTCAATGAAACGAAATTGAGATGAAGTCCCTTACCTTGAGTGTGATTCATCACGTATGTTCCTTATTCTTCATGAATAATAAACATAGGTTAATTTATAATTTCATAGTAACCTATTAAGTTTTATTATTCCTTTTATATCATCAATTGCCCTGTTATAATAATTATTTCATTATTTGAGTTCATGTAAGACATTTTGTTGATATTCAGTACTTGAGTCGAAAATGAACATGCTATGATGTCAAAAGTTCATGTGGTCATAAGTCCATCATCTCCAAAATAATATTCATGAAATTATTTTCATTTTTATACATAAATTATACTTTTAAATCAAAACATTAAGTATGTTTATGAAAAATGAACAATGTTATAATCATGGAGATGGTTGGTCGTACGTACGCATGAGTAACGTTTCCATTTTTCATTGATTATTATGGAAATAAGATAATTATTATTTTATCATTCCATAATGATCATAAAATTATTAAAATCAAATTAATTATTTTAATATACTTATATAAATAATAAAAGTTATTTGGTGAATAATAATGAATCACATTGTTTCGTGGAGGTGAAAGTTCACATGTACGCATTAACAACGTTATCATTTTTATGTGCATGGAAAGTAAGAATGTAACTGATATATTATTATATTATAATTATTAATATTTAATTAATATCACATATGAAAAATAATTCCATCATTATAACAAGTCATGATAGATAGTTATGAAAAATGAATTATATCAGTTCGTGGAGGTGATGGTTCACACGTACGCCCGAATGATTAAATGATTTCCCATTTGATAGAAGTGGAGATGTATTTAGGGAATAATATTAACATAATAATATCTTATTATATTGAGGATACTTCAGTTATTATCTGATCATAGTTTGAGAAGATTTTAATTATGTGGAAGGAAAATAAAATAGAAACACTTAAATAAAAACATTACCTTTCCATCGGATGATCACATTTCTTAACACCTTAACACCTATAAAGAGGGTGTTATGCATAAAATAAGGCATCTAGAATGTGGTTATATATTATAGAAAACTTTTTGAGTAGAGCTTGGATGAACCAAACAGTTTTTGAAGTCTGATTTATTGAGAGGAATGGGTGCCTTTTATAGGATAGGGGAGGGGAACCCTTAGAAACCCTTAAAATATTAAATTAATATAAATTAATTTTAAATTCAAATGAATAAAAATTTTATTAGTTATAATATAATATAAATATGGTTTAAAATACTATCAACCAAATAATATTTTAACATGTATTGTTTATATTTCAAACCTTATCATTTTGTTTTAACCCTTATTTAACCTTTTTAATTCTTACCATTTATAGATTAATTTACACATTGAAGGTTAAATGATTAAAATAGCCTAAAAAACAACCCATAAATGCATAATTGATGAAATAATACACCTTATCCAAACTAGTTGGATGAGTATTGAGTTTTTTTAAAATTTATATCACTTAATAAAATATAAATTATGTTAAAATCTAACAAGTGTCAATTTTGACACTATTCTGAAATTGACTTTTTTGAAATATCATAAGAACTAGATTAATTTAAAAAAAACTATATTAAATCAAATGTAACATGTCAAAGTCATCTTGAAATTTTTTGGATGGAATCAAATATTTAAATTCAATTTATTTTAATATTATCAATATCATATATTTGATTTTTCTTTTAATAAATCAATTACTATATCATCATTGTGTCACAGTTTAATTTAATTATTTATTTCTTAAAAGTTATTAATAAATTAAAAATATATATATAATATTTTTATCTTTCTATGTACTATTTATATTTGAAGATATCTCTTATATATCCTCATATTAATATTGTGTTTCTAATAAGAGATATGTTTATGACATCTTTGTCTTTACGTTAAATAAAATGTCATAAATGACATATTCACACCCAAGTGGATTTCAAAGGACAAACTTTCAGTCCAATGATTTTATTCATTTAAAATAACTCATCCATTGAAATTAGGACAATTTTTACAGTAATTTTAAAATATTATAATATTATTTTTACCTTTAATTACTCGATTTACCTTTAACCATGGTAAATAAAATACAAAAGATACTATTCACAAAATAATATTTTAATCCAATTAGATCACATTTTTCATACTTATTACAACAATGTTTATCCATTTTTTAAAATTCATTTCACATAAGTGTAAAAATTAAATTAAAGTTAATCGCATTGATGGATTGAGAAAATGGGGTTTTAAAATAAAAACATTCAAACGTTCACAAAGTTTTTATATCCAATTTCAATGATAAATTAATTCCAATTACCTATATTAGATTCACTGATAGAAAATTACTCTAATTTCACTTTAAAACCAATTAAAATTATAACCTAACTATATAAATAAATTATAAAAGAAAGACAGTTTTGAATTAAAATACAGTATTTTCACAATTCATTAAACTATGAATCTTATGAGAGAAATACTGAAAATTAACCCAATATAAATTTGTATATTCTACTTCCAAATAAAAAGTTTATTTTTTCAAATATAATTTATTAAAGTGAAAAAAACTATTTATAAAATGGGTTCACCATCAAAAGGTGGTAAAAATCCCTTTTTTGAAAAATACTCCTTTTATGCATAAAATTGAATTTATTCTTATATCATATCTAGAAATCATATAAGATGAATTTAAAAAATCATATTGAATTTATATTTCATTTATATAATCCAAAAAGAGTGATTTTATTATTTTATAAACACAATTATTCACAATTAAATAGTTTTTCATAAAAACATATCTTTTATATTCAATTGGTTTTTATTTTCATTTATAATTAATTTTATTACTAATGAATCAAAATATAAACATGTATATACCCTATTTTAATAATTTAGTTAATTTCTGTCATTTATATCATTCTAATGGATATGCGATAACTAGAACTTGAAATAATAATATTAATAATATCTTTTTTTTATAACTTTGTCTTGTGTGCAACGTATGATTTCGGAGAAACCCATTATTGCGTGTCAGGTATGCTATGGAACATAGAGTCCCTTTTAAAGTAAAATTACTATATAATTCATAAAAATTAATAAATTTTTAATATTATTATTATGTAATTAAATGGAATGTTACATAGGGTCACACTTAAGTTCATCTTTCAGTAATGATTTTATGGTAATTTCACTTATCCTTACCTTAACTTTATTTGATCATTGATTACTTAACCAATACTCACTGATTTATATCTTGAAAAATATAAATAAAACATACACACAATACATAATAATTTACTTGGTTCACCCACACTGTGCTAATCTAAGGAGCACACAACAGTAATGTGAAAATATACCTGAATATAATAAAATCAGTGTTAGTGGCAGGTTTAGGATAGGTAACTCCAGTTCTAAGTTCACTACCATTATGAGGATTCATGGATGGTTTACTGCTTCCCTAGGGTTAGCCCCTTACTCTTCTACATTTCTCGCTACTTCAAAAAGGAAAACACTTTAGAATGCAAGCTAACAAAAAACAATATCACCATTTTTGTAGATACATCAAGTGTAAATAAGTTCTCCTTTATATATATATGATTTTACTTTAAATAATATTTATTATCACATTCATAATAGAAACATCACTTTCCATGATTCATCATTGACATCCCACCTTCTCTATATAAAATGATATTTACATATTTTCATTGCTTCCTTCAGTTATATTTATCTTCTTATAATTATCATTTTTCTTTAATCAATCAATTTAGTTCATTCTTCCATCTCCTACTCTTCATAGTTGAAATCTTTATTATTTATGGGTATATATATCTCCAATATTATTTCTTCCATAATTTATTTTTCTTTATTCCTAGAGAAAACCCCCATGTTTTAATTATAAAAGATCTTAAATTCATAGTGAGTATAATGGGAAAATTCATAAAAAAAATATTATTCAAATTTGAGTTAAAACCACTTAGTTAATTATCATATCTCTCTAATGAAAGATAAATATTAAAAATATGGAATCCTACTGACTCATATTCTATACAACATGAGAATTAACATCGTAGCATGATCCTTAAAACCTTCTAAAACCATGAACCTAAACCTATTCCATAATTGGAAACTGCATAGAATGGATTATTTTATCATTATATGATCCAAGTAAAACACTAAATCCACCCAATATAGTATAATATCCCATTTAATAATCTTTATAAATCGTGGTGTGATACTTATGCAGCCTTAATTTGATGCATTTCTACTACATCCATTTTTGAGAATTTTTGAGCTTGTAATTCTGAAATATGATGATAATAGATAATTAATTACTTTTAGTTAATCATTGATGTAATTTTAATTATTTATATTATTATTTAAAAACGTAAACTTATGGTTCTTTATTTTTAAATGTTTTTTTTCTTTAATTTCCTTTTATTTTTTAACAAATATTTTAATGTCTCTTGTAAAAATTTAATTGGAATATCATTTTAGAGTTGGAATTTTAATGTTAAAGTTCCATGGTAATATATTAAATATATTTTTTGGATTTTAGTAATATATGAAGTTTAAAAAACTAGGAAAATGGAAATATCCCATGATTTTCATAAACCATTATCCATTTTCATAAAACATTACATATTTTCATAAGTATTTTTCATTCATAAGACTTTTAATATTTTTGTAAGTCTTATTATATTTCATATGATTTTAAGAATTGTCACATATATTTTCTAGGGATATATCCTAATTTATTAGGAATCCCCATTTTATGTTTTTATCTAGACCCTTTATAAGTATTCACCAACAATCATAAAACTTATGATAAAAACTTAGAAACCAATGATGAAAATGATCCACTCAAGCTCGCCGAGGATGAAAATTGATTGAGGGTAACCAAAAAGACCTAAGATGACCTGATAAAGCATAAATACAATAACTATGTTTCTAAGATCATATTTAATATAAATAGATCTGGAATTTTTTGGTTTCTTTATTAAATATGGATTGAGGGAGATGAAATGAACTCAATATTGATGAAATCCTTCCTCGAGGCTAGTTCGATCAATGAAAATCCAAATTCATAGATGATAAATACCAATATACTCATCTAAATTAGAGTCCATTGAAAAATATGATTTAAAAATTGAAATAGAGAATAAAGGATAAAGTAACCTCGATGTTTCCTAAGCTAAAATAATGACCACTATTGAACAAGATGGTGAAGACTACTTGTGGGTACTTTATCATTGCTGACTGAGACAAGATAGGAAGATGTGTGAAGGGATTCAATAAAAATAGAGAACTGATTTGATATTAAATCATATTTGATATGATAAAATTACTGGGTGGTCTTGTGGATTATGCTTGATTTCTTCATAGAAGGGTATGGATAAGAGCACAATCTATGTTTGTTTGTTTATTCCCTGTACAGGTTTGTCAGAATAAGAAGATGGTGCCCTCAATATTCTCTAATAATTATACTTTAAAGAAGTAAATTTTTTAACACAATGTTCTCAAATAATTTATTTAGTGAAATCATGTATCATACAACTAGATATAAATAAAAAGGATTGGTTATGATTCTCAAGAGGATCTCGGGTGAGATATTGACATAAGACTGATGCTTCAAATGCCATGTTTATGAGGTTGAGAGCCTTGGATAAACCTTGTTATTTCATATGGGGCATGTAATGACTATGTGGGTTCACATAGTAAGATACCACCAAAATAATTTTAAATCTTGGTTTTGGGAGTTTTCAAGGACACATCTTTGAAACATCAAATAAGAGTTTTACTTGGTGAAAATGAGTGAAAAATGAGATTACCAAGCTGCCTGACAAAGAAGAATCACATTATGTATATTTATTAAGGTATCCAATATAATATGTGTAGGATCATAAGATTTTTAATTGAAAGATTAAATTATAATAATGAATTCATGTATATGTCAATTTGAGTTGTAATATTTAATTACACAGGAATGTTTCAGAAGTGACCGATTTTTTTTTCAAAAAACACAGCTACACTAATAGACTGACTGAAAATTAATTTTTTATTATCAAAACATTTTTCAAGAAAAATTTAGAAACCACAAAATTAGTCTGAACAAACACATACCAACACAAGAAGATAAAGAAAAACAAGAACAAACTACCAAACCTTCCCCACCCTAGAAAATGTTCTATGACAAAAATCATTCACCAACACAGGACCCTTCGGCAAGCAGTCCTATGTAGAAGTGCATGGGCATGGTACTAATGGCATACCCATAACCTCTCAATCACCCCAATCAAAAAGGCATGCACCGGTGAAGACTTCGCACTCTGATCCCTTTCCGGCATAGGTCTAAGTAGAGATATGGAAACAAGCACCAAACATCCAAAAAAAGACAAACAACAGGAATATCCAAAGGACTGTATATCTCTTACTAACAATCCTCTCAAACCAACTGACTGAAACCACCAACTTAAATAGAATCATTAAAAAGAAACTTAATATTTCTTGAATCCCTCTCCCTAAAAAGTTTCCAGGATAATGATAAAACCTATAAGTCATCTACCTCCAATATCCTCTTCTTAAACTCAGAAGCAAGTTGGTCCTAGGACTGAACGTACTCCTCAATACTGATTTTCCCTCTATTGAAACCCCCTACAAGAATTGAGTCATATCTTCCAATCCATGAAAATTATTCTTCATTGAGAGGCGCCTCTAGATACCTCCCCATAATTTTAGTTTCCTCATCCTTAGTTGCATTGAGCATCAATACTGACTCAATAACTTCTTCTTTAGAACTTAAAATCATAAACATGTATTGATCACCCTGTTACCCTAGCCTCTGATGGGTTAGAGACTCCATGTATAGCTTCTTGACATTCATCTTTTTTGCAGAGCGAGTCTCCAAAGGAGTGGGTAGTGAAGAGTTGTCCTTATTCCCCTTCCTCTTCCTGAAACCCCTATTGCTCTTTGGACTTGAATCCTCATCTACTGATTGGCCATGTTCACTCCCTTTGGAAACCTTCACGATGACCCCGTCTCACTCTCCTAGGGTAATGGAATCAAAATTTACATCATCCTCTAGGATTTCTTCGAACCTATTGCAAAATGGAACTGAGGTCTGAATAATTTCTAGACACCCTACCTCATCCACCATTTGAAATTATTTTCTAGTCATATAACCACTGCCACCCAAAAGAGTATTCAGAATACCCAAACTAGCCTCCCCATTCAGCAACATCCGGCCTATTGCCTCGACATGGCTAGACTATATGAAGCCATGCCCCATGAACTGAGGCTTCTTGTTAGTGTCTTATAAAGACACACCTTGGATTGAATAATTTTTTTCACCATAAGACATTCTTTATTGATTTTAGTGTGATAATCACCTGCAAAACTAGACTAAAAAATCCTCGAAACTACATTACCATTAGGCACTGTGACTGGAATGCTCACTTCATTGAGATCACCTATCAATATACTAAAGACATCTTGGCCTTTAAAATAAGGAGGGAGAGAAAGCAGTTTCTCCTGCCTCACCTGGTTGGTTACACAAGATTTCAACGGACCAGTGCCAAATGAATTAATGCCTGCATCTAGGTCATCTTGGACTAAACCTTCATTCTGGACAACTCAAGCAGCGCCTGGTAGATCACTGCCTTCAGAGGATCTATTTCAGAATTCCCCAGCTAGCTCTTCAACCAACGAACCCTCCATCGTTCTATTCTCGGGATTTACACAAACATTGTAGTCCACATTGATCTGAAAGTTAGTATTCATTGCCCCCCACCTATAGTTCTCCAGTGAGTGACCCAACCATTTTCAAGCAGGACAAAAATAGAACCACAATTCATAGACAAACGGTTGATTTCACTGGAACTCTTCACCTACGGTGATGAAAATTAATTCTAATGGAACCCTTGATGCATCAACCTCCACACACACTCGAGGGTTAACCAGATGACGAAAAACACTGGTATGGCTATTACAACATAGGTATCATCCCAGGAGGTTTCCAAGTATTTTAATAATCGATGGATTTTGAAATGGAAAAGGGATATTCAAAAAACTTACCCAAACCACCACTGAGGGTGAATCATGCTTCATATGGAAATTATATAACTATTGGTACAAGTATAAATGCGATCCATTGCAGTTTTAGGGAGACCTTAACCAGGCCATTATCAGGTCTTCCTCCAAAGAAAAACGGATCAAAATATTCTTATTATCCAAAAAACCTATAGTTTCCTTTTCTTGAAAATCCCAGGAACCAAACAAAAATCTATCAAACAGATTGATTGAGGGTCTTCTCTTTGAAAAATGAGTGACCAAAGTCAGACTATGGAGGGTCAAAGATTCGTTAAACTCTGTGATCAAAATCAAAATATTAGGTCATCCATCATACAGATCTGGCACCTTAGGGCTCAGGAAACTTGGAGGGAATAGAGGAAGAAAATATGGATTGGAGAACGATAGAAAACATGATTCCTCTCTTGTGAGAGATGACGGAGGTCCCATCCCTTGAGGGGTAGGAACCTGCTCAGAGGCCACCGCCATCACTGATTGGGAGCCAAAATCAGAGTAGAGTTCCCTCCCCCTATGATTGGAGTATACATCTATACTAATAGAAGGTAAATTCAAAACCCTCCAAGATATATGTAAAATAAAATGGATATAATAGTAACCAGTATGTAAAATTATAAAATTAAGTACATAAAATTATGGGTAAAAAAAGAGGTATTAATTAATCCAATATAGATGTACATGAAAAATAGTAAAAGGAAATTGGGGATAATTAGAAGACATGAAGAGGAGTTGAACCAGGAGAAATTAATAGATGAAAATCAGGGGTTTAGTGGAGTTAAAACTAAAATAAGGATACAATATCATCACATAATCCTCTTTATCCCATTATCTTTACACGTATTTTTTTACATGAATATTATATTATTATTTTTTGTTATCATGATTACTTTAATTGTTTTATAGGATTTGATTGAATAACTTAAAATATATTTAATATATTATTTTCTTAGTTTAAATCATAGAGGTATATTTTTCATTTAATTGGACTATTGGTTTTCTATTATTCATGATCGTTTTTTTCAATCGACTCCATGAACTGATAGGTGAAGTGTGTAGTTTTCTTTTTCCACTACAACTACAACCAAAGTACATAAATGGAAAGGGTTCTAGTTTTATTTCTATCCATAAAGAAGAACCATCATATTGAGTTATGTTAGGCATAGTAGTTCTTATGATAATTTTGTGGAATGTTTTTTCATAAAATGATAGTTAGGTGTTCAACTCTATTTTTACACTTCCTTATCACTTCAATGGTTCATTTTGTTTTAAGGGAAGTGTATTTTTCGATCAATTCTTTCCAGTCCATTATACCTAATGCCATATATTATTATTTTTTCTTCCACTTTTTAGTTTTTTTCATATATTTATCACCTTCACCATTATTTTCACATCACCTTAAAATTTTAATTCCACCAAACATCACATTTTAATTTTGTTTTCTCTTTCTCTCTTTTGTTGTTTTTTTTGGTTGGTCACACACCTTAGCCTTCTCTATGGTTCAACCATAGTTTCCATAGTAAAATTTGTTAGTATAAATTATAAATTATAATTTAATATTAGTAAATTAATTAGCTTCCAAATCCGTGGAACCATTTTTAGGGAATTCACGTATGACCAGCAATGAAAAAAATTAATAAAAAACAAGAAAAAAAATTGTTCCAAAAAAACTATTCAAAAAATTTTGAATCTGATTCTTTTTTTGATGAATTAAAAAGAGTATTATATAATATAATTTCACACTAGGAAAAATTATTATAACTTTGATCTATTAAATCAAAATATTATGAGAGAAAATTCAAAGAAAATAAAAAATCTATAAATTCAAGGAGTTAAAACTTACATACAAATCAAAAATTTGTTCCAACATAACCTAGAAATTAGAATAAATAAAGGCCTAGGTTTAAGGATTTCCAACTTCCCACTATGTAAAACAACCCATATTTCATAATGTTATCCCCTAGTTCTAGGAACTAAAAGATCAAAAATTCATACCTCACCATGATTCCCTCTTTTAATAGGCAACCTAGTTGGGATTATTTAGAGTTTATTAGATAATTTTATAACATTATTCAATATTTTCCCCTATATAGATTGAGTGAGGAGGATCATATGTTGATGGTTTTCCCATTTTTCTTGAAGGGAAGTTCTACAAGATAGTTCTAGAACCTAGATTAAAAAATTAAATACTTGGGATCAACTTTTAAAATCCTTTGTGATAAAATTTTACCCTATGAATATTACAATAGCATTGAGATACTGAATAAAAAGTTTTATATAGGATGAGGGAGATCCTTTTCATGAAAAATGGGATAGATTTAGAGGAATAATTATTAAATTTACCAACCTTCTTCTCTATCCCTATATCTTGATGGAAATATTCTATAATTGTCTCACACCATACCACCAAAATGTAGTTGACCAATTATTTGGAGTTCATTCCTCTAATTTGACAGTCGAGGATCTTAAAGAAAACATTAATAAGATGGATAAAAACTCATAGTATAAATTACCTATAAAAATAAATATTTATAGGGGTGAGTCGCATCCTTAGGATGCTAGTATTTTTATTGGGAATTATATTATAAGATAATGAAACCATTGTGTTTTGTTTGGTTATACTAAAAATTACTACCATTATTGTGTTCTACCCATTCAAAAATATAAAAGTGATTAATTTGTATACTTTAGTCTATAAATCAAGGTAATAATTATAATTTTTCAGTAACATTAAACCTAGTTATAAAATAATCTAAATTTTTCTTAGAGAGATCAAGGGGTTAATAAAAACTCTGTTGTTACCCTTGGATACAAAAACCCACCACATAATCAATTTCAAAACAAGGTTAGAACTTCAAATTTAAAAAAATATTTAGAGAGTTTGGTTTAGAAGCTCATTAATAATTTAGATTCCCAAAAAATATAGCATTTATAATATATAAATAGAAATTATTTAAATATCAAGAGATCTAAGTAGAAGAGAATAGGGAAAGATACTCCGAACAACTGAAATGAATCCAAAATAAAATTTCTTGGATTTTACCTCCAGATCTAATCTAAAATCACAAGAATGGGTTAGGGTATAACATAGTTAAAATGAGGTAGAATATGTAACTAAATTTATAAATAATAAAGTAAGGTTATTAGAATATTTTGTTTAGCATAGAAGGAGAAAAATTAACCCATTTTGAGCCATTATATCCCTCATATTCCCTTTCCTCAAAGGTTCGTAAAAATAATGATGAACTTAATATTTTTTAATTATTTTAGATATTTATAACCATTAGTATAAATATTACTGTTTTGGAATACTTTAACCAAATCACTTCCTATGTAAAATTTCTTAAGTAGTTTTTTTATAATAAAAGGGACTGGTAAGAATATTTCACCATAAATCTAACTACGGACTGTATTTTGGTCATTAAAAATATGTTACTTCTAGAAGTGAAAGAAACTAAATGTTTTTCCAAATCATGTAGAATATGAGAAATTAGGATCTTAATTTTTTGTATTACTTAGGTGCTAGTATCAACTTGATGTAATTATTTTTATTTAAATAACTTAGTTTAGAGGGGATTAAATAAACCTTTTTCTCTTTTGATAGTTGATAATCCAATAACTCATTCTTGTGGTAGGGTGGATGGAGTATTAGTTGAAGTTTGGAAGCTTACATTACCCATTTATTTTCTAGTTCATGACATGGAGAGTGAAAAAAGGTTCCTATAATTATAGAGAGGGCTTTGGGGAATTAAAAATGTCGTGTATGACGGCCTCAATATTAGACCTTGGTATATTTCATATTAATTCTAATATATATAGGTTTTTTAAATTTCTTGATAGAACATGATAAAATTTCCACAAAAATTAGTGAAATGTTAATCATCAAGAAATAATACTCACTGAATGATAATTGATAAAATTTTAGGTGTAAATTATGGAGAAAGACTTTAAACCTATCATTTCATGGGTGGTATACCATAGGTTTTCAAACTATTTTCTTATAGTTTTTCATTTAAATTAAAAGCCTTCCACCCTATTCTACTTCTGTATGGCCCCTCATTTATAACAAAGTTTTCATCAACACTTGTAGTTTCATAGAAAATACAATCTCATTACTTGGTCTATATTTCTAATTACTAAATATTGTTTCTAAAGTTTATATATTTATTCTATATAGAAACTTTAATCAATAGACCAAATTCAGTTTAAAAATTATTTAGCAGAGTAATTATTAGTTTCACTTAAATTCAACTAATTTTTAAGGGAGTTACATTTTCATTTTGTTTCATATTTAATTTCTCTTTTAATTATTGCAATATTACATGGAAATTTAAATTAAATATTTAAACATGTTTAAAATATGTTTATTGGTAGTAATTACATTTGGGGGGGATTTCATTATTGATTTAATCAGAATATGAATACTTTGGAACCTATTTTTCATTATTGGGTTCTAATATTGATTTATTATATATCATTAGAAATTAGTGTGAATCAGAATTGAACCCTTTTATTAGTATCCTAAATTTTTAAGAGCCATTATTTTTTAGTCCATTATAAAACATGCTATTTTTAAAAGCTTCATTACAAATATTTTATTCTATTTTACAAGAAACAACATGAGAATTTTGAAATCTATTTTTAAAGTATTGAATTTGTGTCATAATATTGTTTTGAATCTTTTTTTAACCATTTAATAAGAATTTGAACAACTTATTTCCAAATATATTTGTATGAAAATTGATTTGTTTATTTACCCCACCTTAAAATATCAATATTAGGTTAAATATTAGGTTTTAAGTGGGAGGGAGGGGTATTTCCTTACATTAAATTGTACTTCAATGTTTCACAAATCAAATATTCCCATAAATTTTTTAAAATTTACTTTTCATAAAGGTTGAATTTTTATATTCAGTAGTTTAAATTTTTTTTAAGTTTAAAGGTTTATTTTCAACTTGGATAGGTTAATAAATTTTGTTTCTCTATTAATTTAATTGGGTGCATCAGTTCCATTTATCTCCTGAAAAAAATTATTTTGGTTAAATTTGGGGTTAGGATTTAAAATATACATTGATTTTAACCTTTTTACTAGATTTTAAACTCGTATTTGGTTCATTTAAATGGGAAATGAAATGAACTCTTGATCCTTATGAACAATTTATTATTTAATATAAAAATAGTGGTTTAAGTAATTATTGTATCTTTTTAATTTTTAAACTCACTCTTCCATCAGTTATGTCTATTTATTTTGTATTAATTGTATGATTCTATTCACTTGGATAAAAAGATATGTTAGTATGTTTTATTAAATTAGAACTGATGTTTTTTAAATATTTTAAAAAACTTAATTCTCAATAATTTTTGTGAAAACAAAACTAAACTTTATCCAAGTACTTGTTTTCAGTAGATTAATCATTCTTGTCTACAAGAGAGATTTTTTGGTGTAAAATCCATTTGAAAACCAATTCATTGTGCCACTTCAGTTTTTCAATCTTGTGATTAATTTTTTCAAATGAATTTGTATAATTAACTCATTGAAGAAAATAAATACTTTAAGTGTGGGTAATTTTATGTTTCATTAATTTTATGCATATATACCACAAATATTTTGGGAATTTATTGACTTTTTAATGTGGAAATGTGTTTATAATAGAGAATTAATGACATGTTAATATTTTTGGTAATTATTATTTGTTGAATTATTCCTTTAAAAATGTTGTTTTATGGTTGTTAATCGTTAAATGTTTGGTTATTTAATTTCCATATATTTTTTAACAAATACTTTTTATGTTTTTTGTGAAATTTTTATTGGAATGTAATTTTGGATTTGGAATTATAATTTTCAATTTCCAGGGGTATATCTTAAATATCTTTTATGGAATTTAATATTTTTTGATGTTTCAAGAACTATTAAAAATGGAAAATTCCCAAGATTTTCATAATATTTTGTCCATTTCTGTAATACTTTTCATATTTCCATAATTTTTTTATTTCATGGTTATTTTAATATATATTTTTATTATTTTTATGCTTTATATAGCTCACATCATTTTTATATGTATTTTTTAATGATTTTTCATAATTCACCAGGTTTCCCCATCATAATTATTAAATGATGATCCTATGATTTTTTTCGGACACTTTGAAACCAATGAAGAAGGTGAGTTGCTCAAGCTCATCGAGGATAAAAAAAAGATGAGGGTCACTAATGAGACAAAATTCCACCTTATGAAGGATGAAGGCTACTATAATGATTCTAAGATCAAATTTAAGATAAAGAGGACATAATTTTTCTATTTATTGATTCAAATATGGATTAAAAAGGATGAAAAGGTATTGAGATTGATAAAATCCTTACTCAAGGCAGGTTTAGCAAAATAAAATCCAGATAAAGATATGATGAATCTCATTATACTGTTCCTGATAAGAATCCATTGAAGAAGACAATTCAAATATATAAATAGAGAGCCAAGACTAAAGAAACCTTAACACTTTTTAAGCTCGAATGAATACCACTATTTCACAAGATGGTGAATGTTTCTTATAAGAAATATATTATTGTTGACTAAGATCGAACGGGAAGAAATTTAATGGGATTAAATCAAAGTTAAGAATTTATTTGAGATTAAACTATTTTCCAGATGAAAACAGGACTGAGTTCTCTAAAGGATGATTATTGGGTTTGTTACAGTGGGTTGTAGATGATAGATTGATCCAATTTCACTGGTTTGGTTTTGTGTAAATATTAATTTGAAGAATAAAATGGTTGGGACTTGATTTTCTCCAATCCTTTGGCCATAAATAAGAAAATCATTTTACACTATGTTCTCGATAAATTGCGTCAATGTAATCATGAATCACAAGACTTGATATGACAATCCATGATCAAGTATGAGTCATGATATTATCTAGAGTGGGATATTGACACAATCTTAACACTTAAAATGACACACTAACAAGTAAAAGATCCACAATTAAACCTTTTCATTATATATGGATCCTATACCGACTTTATGGGTTCATAGAGTAAGACGATGTCAAAAGAATTTTAAGTCATGTTGTTGAGAATTATTGAGCTGATATCTTTGAAATATCAATGAATACTTTTACTCACTATAAATTAGTAATGTTTGATATTAATAAGTTTCTAGACTAATAATAAAGTTTACATATATATAGAGTAATCTATTTGTGATTATCTATGTAGGCTCATACAAATTTTTATTTAAATTGGAATGTCTAAAAATGAATTGTGGTTGACATCAATGCAAGCTATAGGATTTAATTACATGATCAAGTGTCATAAGTGGTCGAAATATGTTTTCTAAACCCATAAAAATGGTAATGAAAGGTAAAATTAATACTCTCTCATTTGTATCAAAATAGAATTGGATGTAGTGATGAAAGGTAAGTCAATTTATCAAATTAAATTAGGGAAATTGGTAGGAAATAAAAATGGGTTAATTAATTCAAACTAGATAGAAAAGAATATTTTTGGAAGGAAATAAAGGATAGAAAGTTAAAATAGAGAGGATATAGACTAGGAGAAAGTTGTGAACACAAAGAAAAATTTTAGTGGAGTTCGATCTAGAGGAAGGATACAATCTCATCAAAGAAGCATCTTCATCTCTTTATTTTTACATATATTTTTAAATATGGTGATAAATTTATTAAATATTGTTGTTTACACCATTATAATTAGTAATTAAATTGTTTTATGGGATTATAATATATGTATTTAAATATATTATACCTGTTTTTGGTTTCATTTTAAATCATACAAGAATGCTGTTTATTTTATTAGAGTCCTCATTTTCTCTTCTTCATGAGCATCTTTTTCACTCAACTCTATTAACTAATATGTTAAGAGTATAGTTTTATTTTTCTATTGAAACTATAATAAAAATACTTAAATAGAAAAAAATTAATTAATTTTTTTCTCCATGAGGAAGAATCTTTATCTTGAGTTTCATTAGGAATATTAGTTCTTAGGAGAGTTATCTAGAAAGGTTGTTCCTCTAATGAAAATTGGAGTTCAACTCTCATTTCACATGACATCATCACTTGTATGGTTAATTATATTATAATAGTAGTTTGTTTTCATATAAATTCTATCCATTAAAATTTCCTTAAGTCCATGTAATGTTTGATCTTCCTCTCTTTAGCTACGATTTCCACAACTTCATCACCTCCCCCGCTATTTTCATATCACGTTCAACTTATCATTCCACTAAACTTCATATTTTAATTATAATTTTTATTTTTATTTTATTGTTTTTTTCACGCACCTCAGACTTCTATGTGGTTCAACCCTACTTTCCACATTTCTCATTTTTAGTCTCAATTATAGATTTTAAATTTTATTTTAGTCAACAACTTATCTGTCTGATACCCTAAATCTTCTCAATATCTAAATATTTTATCACTTGATCTATTATTAAAAAGTTTATACATCTATAAATAAATAGATACATTTAAATATATATATACATATTTATGCAATGGACATCCTTCCCATGTCATGACAACATTTATGGATGGAAATATTATCAAACATATATTATGATATATTGTATATTAAAAATTATTTCAATCATATTTTCTCACTTATAAACGTTTATGTGTCAACCCAGTTCCTCTTAAATATGATCTATATCAACTATTACATATTCTAGTGTGGTTAAACACTTTTCCATTGTACTTATCTAGATAACCATTACATATCAACCAAATTTCAGCCTTGTAATCTTTATGCATCATCTCGAATAATATTAGGTATCAACTAGATTTCTATTACATATTGTGGTGAGTAATTTTCCCTTTATGGTTTTTCCACATACTAGAAGATATTACATATAATTTTAAAGTATCTTACATATCTCTATGAGAATATTTCTTTTTCTACATTTTAGCATTCTAGAGGATATTACATATCATCCAAATATTTTACCTCTAGGTGAGTGATATCACTTATGATTTTAAAAATATGATATGTAGACATCTATAAGAATGTTTTCTATGAATTTATTTATATTTTCTGATGTGTTTTTCAAATTTAGTAAAATTAATTATTGTTTTTTTATTATGTAATGTTTAGGTTTTGTTAAAGTGTTTTTAATGTGTTTATTAATGTTATATACTTTTATTTGAAGCACTAAAATGGATTATGAAAATGGAAATATTACTAGGGATATTTTCATATTAAATAGTGGAATAACACATATAATATTTAAAAATAGTAAATATTTTACAAAATTAAAAAAAATAATAAAATTGATTTCTTAGAACTATATCAGTTTTCAAGATATGGTATGAGGGACTAGTAAAACAAATTTTTCTTTATCCAATGGGAAAAAAGTTATTTATAAAATTTATCTTGATTTCCCAAAATCTAAGAGAAACTTATTAGGTTTTAATGATATATACAATCAAGGGTACGATATTTATTATGCAACTAAGGGGAATAAAAAATAAAAGTGCCTTACCATTAATAAATTGGGTATGATATTTAGCATGAAACAAAGGGGAATGAAAAATATAAGTCTCTTAAAATGGTTATTTGAATTTTTGTCAAGACTGATTAAGTCATCCTAGTTTGGAGATGATGCAAATAATAATTAAATATATGTATGGACATTCAATGGATGGATAGAAAAAAATTATTATAAAAAATTATGTGTGAGACTATTCCCTTGGAAAACTATTTATAATACTATCAAAAATGACTAAGATTGAAATTTATTCTTTTATTAAACTAAATCAAGGTGATATATGTGGAACAATTTATCAATTGTGTGAAAAAAAAAATATTTTATAGTTTTAAAAGATGTATCTTGTAGATGGTCACACATATGTTTTATCCCAATATAGAATATGACATTTGAATGGTTTCATACTTAAATAATTAAATAAGAGTAAAATTCCCAAATTATGACATCAGGAAAGTAATACCTCGTAATTCAGGTGGATTTATAAATCAATATTTCAATGATTATTGTATGCTAGTGATAATTATAGTATAAATCCATTCACCCATGCGTATAATCAAAATGGTTTAGTTGAGTTATTGATAAAATACTTCTACCTTATTGATAGATCATTAATAATGAGATCAAATTTATCATATCTATAGTTACCCAAAATTTTTATACATAGATATTAAATATTATTACATTAATATTTAATATACTTTACCAATACATCCCTAATGACCATAATGATTTATGTATTTGGAAGCTTGTACACCTAAATAACTAGTTTATAAAATATCTATATCATATCCCACTTATTTCTTCGTAACTAGAATCCTTAATACACACATGATATTTAAAAACATTCTTTATAAGATAGAGAAAGGAAATATAATAAAGGGTGATCTTAGATGATTAGTAATTGGAAAAAAGTGAGATATCAATAACATATTACCATAACATGAGAATAATGGTATTAGAACATGATTTTAATATTTATAATACATACCCTTCACATCATAGATCATAATCTTGAGTTATGGAATAAATTTTGGTAGTTAATAAGATAAGAATAATAAAATAACCAAATAACATGATTCATTTGGGCATAATATTAGTGTAATACAAGGAATTGTGGAATACACATAAGTATATAAAATAATTTCTTTTTTAGTCATAACTTCCCTTCCAAGACTATCATGGTAAATTAGGTTCACTCTCTAAACCATAGTTTTAGTAAAGGTTCACTCCCAAGACTATTATAGTGGATTGAATTAACTCCCCAAATCATCATAGCATTCAAGGTTCACTGATAAGACTATTATAGTGGACAGAGTCCCTTACTGAACTGGGTTCACTCCTCATTCTAGTCTTTTTTATCTCATGAAATATATATCTTTACCTAATACATTATAGGAAGATATTGGTCCCACACTTCATATAATTAAAATCATACATATGTATTCCACAATATCACAAAACATTAATTATATCATAACCCATGAAAATAAATGGGTTTCATAAAGATTTAATCATAGAACAACCCATGTATAAGAAATGGGATTTATAAACATTTCTTAATTTCATCATAGAATAACCCATGGAAAAGGAACAAATTTAATAAAAAATCCAATCATAAACCATATATAGAAATAATAAATATGGTATCTTTAGATCATATCCTTAGTAAATAATATTTAGCATCAAAGGATGTTATCATAGATGAAAAATTATTTTAAAAGGTCATTTGAAAATTTCTTGAGGAAAATATCCTTTTCACATTGAAATAACCTTTTTAAGAGATAATTTTTTCCAAATATTAAGAAAAAAAATTCATTTAAAATAAACTAGGAAACTTGTAATGGAATCTTATAAGCATTAATTTATCATGATAGTGAATTTTTTTCATGTGGTATAATTTAAAAAACATTCCATTCATAATTTTGTAAAAAGTCAAAAAAGTACCTCGTTTAAAAAAATACAAGATGGTTCCTTTTATATGTATTTGTCAAAAACTAAAACATGGGTAAAAAATTAATTTAAACAATCATAGGATAATAATAAAAACATTCTTTAAAACATTTTTAGAAAACATGGATATTGATGAAAAAAAACCAACTGAAGAGAGAAATAAAGACGATTTTTCTTAAAACATATTTTTGGTATCTTTAGTACATAAGGTGAGGAAAAATAAAATTAAAACAATTGTTTTAAATAAATAATAATATTATATTAAATTTCAATATTTTATTGATAGGTAGATCATAATATTTCATCATTATAAATTTAATCATAAAAAATCCCAATAAACAATGATATTTAACATAAAACCCTTATTGCTTTAGTAACATTTGAATCATAAGCCCCATGAAAGAAATAACCTTAGATGGATATTTAAATCCCCATAAATTTCATAATAATAATAATAAAATAAATTCAAGGGATTTATATAAACCACATAAAAGAAATAAATAGTGAATATGGCATGTGTCTCACAGAGATAAAAGTGAGATGAAAATCTATTACCTTGGGTTCAACTTCCTTCATACGCATTTGAACCTATGGTATAATAATATATATTTATTATAATTATATTAAATAAAAATTATTTTATATATATATAATACTATATATGATTTACTTATAGCCTTTTATCATCCATTTTTTAATAATTGTTTATTAAAATCACTATTTTGGGTGATATTTGCTTCATTTTTCATGTATATTTTGGTTCGGTAATTTTGGTACTTTTATTTTGATAGTGGTTTCATAATATCCAAAATTTTAATAATTATATAAAATCATTATGTATTTGTTTATATTAAATCATTAAATATAGATATATAAAAATAAAATACTATGTTCATAGAGATGGTAGACCGTATGTACGCATGAACATTATTTTCATTTTTTGAAGGATAGAAATAAATAAAGGAAAATAATAATTCAAATTTAATGAATAATTATCATATAATATATATAATTTATAATAATTAAATATGTATTTATAACCATCCAAATAAAATGAAAATGAAAAATGAATCACATCACTTCGGGGGTGGTAGTCCACACGTACACATGAACAACATTATCATCTTCAATGGACTGGAAGGTAAGAAGGTAGATATAATATTATAATTAATTAGATTTAATAATTTAAAATTTATAATATATAAAAATTAAACCTATAAAAATATTCATCTATAAAATATGGTTATGATAAATGAATTGTATCGTTACGTGCAGACGGTAAGTCGTACATACGCACGCACAAGTAATGTTTTCACTTCCAATTTGATGGAAAGAGGTTGAATAAAGGTCTTTTCATAATCATAATAGAATTTCAGTATATATAGGATACAAAATTTAATATTTTATTAATAATTTAAAATATTTATATGAGGTAAAATAATAATTAAAAAGAAATTGATCGGTTAAGGTGATTACCTCTCCTTCAAAACAACTCTTTTAGATCTCCTCTTACGGATCCTAGGGTTTGTCTTTCTGGAAGACCAGAACATATATAATGTGTATAAGAAAGTTTATAAGGGATTTTGTTAGAGTATATTTATGATATAATTATCAAAATGTGTAAATAAGTAAGGGGATTAGGTGCCCTTTATAATTGAGTTGAGGGGATCTTTGGAATTTTATAAAATATTAAATTAATATAAATTAATTTTGATGCCCGAATTAATCCAAATTGGAAGTATTGGAATCTCATATAATTATGAGTCTAATTAATCTCATCCAATAAAATTTTTAAAATTTTGGATCACATTTTTACCCCTATCTTTTTATTTTAACCCGTTTAACACTTTTTTACAATTACCGTGATAACGATATTTTTACTGTATAGGAGTCAATATAGTTACTATAAAAATAAAATTTGATCATAAATGGGTCATGTTTTTTATTTTTAACCATATCCAAATAAATTTAATGAAAACAGTATTTTTTGAGTTTTAAATCCTTTAATAAAATATTATTTATTATAAAATAACATCAATGTGAATTTTAAAACTATTCATTGAATTTGAATTTTAAAACTACAATAAAAAAATTAATTAGAAAATAAATATTTCACACACCTAATATACAATATAATTATCTATAAAATTCTTGAGGCACTATAAATCACTCAAATAATATTATTTTTAAAGTTTTTAAAATCGTTTTATTGATTTTTCTACTCCTTGCACAAATAGAGTGTTAGTGTTGCATAAGTATTTAAGGTAATTATTTCAATACTAAAATTTAAAAATAAATTTCCATGATTATAAAAAATAATTAATATTTAAAATTAATATTTATAATCAAACGTATCCTCTGTTTCTCCCAATGTGAAAAAATTTACCATAATCAAACAATGAAAATGGTATTTTTGACTTTTCTTTATATAAAATAAAATAAATGGTAAAAATAATAAAAAATTGGGGGAAATAATATATTATACATAGAATGATTATATATGATATATAATCATACAATAAAATTAATTAAAATTTTAGGGTAATTATTTAGTTCTTATCATAATATTTGTAACGTAAATTGTCTAATTTATCGTTTACCGTGGTAACAAAATTTATAAAAAAACTTTTCATAATGTCCAAAAATAAAAGGGTCATATTTATCAAATTTGGACCCCATGATTAAAAATATGGAATAAATTTTTAATGATTAAATTTTTTTAAGTCTAATATATTAATTTTAAAATATGCATGCAACATGCGATAAAAACCTTTTTTTTAATAAGTTTTTTAAAGATAAAACTTTTTTTATTATTATCCCATGCCTAGAAAAATATTAAATGATATTTAAAATATTTGATTAAATATATAATTTTTAAATTTAATTAAAATAATTCACAAATTATTATAAATATTTTTCAAGATAAAAACAAATTTCAAGCATAAAAAAAGATTTTTAAAAAAATGCATTTTTATGCAAAAAATGTTTTTATTCCAAATTAAAACATAAAATTGATTCCAATTAAAATAATTTGACTATTTAAAATATAATAGACCTAATTTTTATTTTAATCAATTTTTAAAAAAAAATATCTTTATACATGCTTGAAACAAAATACAGTTTTTGATAAAAATCAGTATATTTCACTATTCACTAGAAAATCGATCTTTTCAAAAAAATTCACTCTAAGATAATTTTAATATGATTATTTAAAAATTGATATTCTTTCATGAAAAAAAATTTTCTAAAAGTTCCAGAAATTATTTATAATATTCTCTCATAAAAACAATGAAACCCATTTTTTGAAGAAAACATTTTTTAGAATAAAATGAATTTACTAAAAACTGGGTGATTATTTTACAACTATAAAAATAGGTTTTTTATATTAGTTTTTTTATGTTTTTAAAAAAAATTAAAGAAATATTTTTATAGGTGATGTAAAAAATCTGATATTTTAACTTTAGTTATTATAACTGACATTAAAGTTATTATTTCAAAGGCTTTTTATGATGGTTATTATATAACCAACCTAAAAAGTGAAATTCAACATTGGTTACAAAAAAACACATGTTTAAAATTAATTTTTACATTACTTGTATAATAATAAACATAAGAAAAATTTATTTTTTTAATTATTTTAAGACAATTACTCAATAAAATAAAAATATGATATCTTTAAAAGGAAAAAAATCATAGAATTCATATTGAATCTAAAAAAATAATCCTAAATCTTGGACTTAATTTTCAATATTTTCATAGTCTTAATAAACATAATTTTCTTTAAATGAAATCAATAATTACACTTCTAAAGTTATAGCGTAGAAGTTAGTTTAGACTTCAATGACATCTTTTTAGTTTTAACATTATCTAAAGAATTATTCTTAATTATGAGAAAAAAGGAATCATTAAATAGTTTATCAATTGAGAAAACTAATTATAAAAACATTAAATAATGGAAAACAATTATGAATACCATGATGATATGGTAAAATTAAGATATAAGTGAATGATTATAAATATATAAAGAGTTGAATCGATGGAATGATGATGATTGAATGTCTATATTGTTAAATTAATACATGTGGAGTGCGAAAACATATAAATGACTTTGCATATAAAACATAAAATCATAAATTTTATGTGGTAATTGAAAATATCAAATACGCACTATAAAAAATGTAATTTTAAATTTTTTGGTCAGAAATTTCAAATTTAAAATTGGTTATATTTTAACTGATGTTAAAAACTCACATCTAATGTCAGTTTTAGGACAACCGATGTGAAAAACTTATTCTCACATCTATTAACCTAAAATTAATGTGAAAAATCCAACCAGATTTTTTTTAGCATTGGTTATATAGATAACTGATGCTAAAAATATTTTAATGTTAGTTATTTAAAAAATGACATAAAAGATATTTTTTATACTACGGTACACTAAAAAATATCAATAAAATTATATTGAGTAGGAACTTTATATATTTTTTGTAAATTATTTAATCTTTTTAATACATGCTAATTTAATTTAAAGGTTATAATAGTCATATTTAAATAATAATATTTCAGGTTCCATTTAGGCTCAGTGTTGTGTATCTTGTATGCTATCAAATATGGTGTTCTTTTAATAATATCTCTGTGTTACATTCTCTACCCTTTAATAAATTATTTCCTCATAATTTGAACTTCATATTGGTAATCAAGGATTTGATATTTGTAAATTCCTTTTTTGAAAACACACATTGTAAAAAAGGGTTAATGAAACCTCTTCTTGAAAAGAGGGAAAGGAAAATAAGAAGTTCATTTGTAATAACACATAATTAGGTTCTCAAATAGGAGGAAATTAGTGAGAACAAAAAATATGGACATGGAAGAGAAAAATAACTCCAAAGGACTAATTGATATTGACATAGAATATAGGAAATATAAATATAATTACCACAAAACCATGAATCAATAAGGGGTTAAAGGACCATTAATTCATCAAAATTAAAATTTATTGGAATATTTTATTAATATCATTTTCCTATAGTTGGGGAATTCATTTACCATATTGACTAAGAACATAATAAAATATACTTACTTGAAAATTATAATTTCATCCTTTAATAAATTTCCACCATAATCGAATATTTTGTTCCAAATGATGATTATTCGAGATAAATATTTCATGCTTGTAGCACTGAAATCAAATTCTAACAGATCAAAAAGTATATAAATAAATTATTCCTATATTTAGGCCTTAACCAAAATAAAAAAATAGTATGATATAATTATAAAAATTAATAAACCATCATATAAATAAATGAAACATTAACATCCAATTACTTAATTATCTCAACAACCTCAACATTAATAAATTTTTTAATCTCAAAGACTATATCATACCTTTCATATTACATATTTAAAATTTTAATTTCATTCCTATCAAATAATAAATCATGTTATATAAATTGTTAAAACATTAGAGTTAAATATACCTTAACCTAATGAAATATCACCCAAAATTTCATTAATCACTAATATAAGTCACAATATAATCATGTAATGTAGTGAACTTCCCAAAAATATCATGAATAAAATTTAGATAGTATCCTCAAAGTGAATCCTTAACTTGAGCATAAATATCTCTGAAAATATCACCTTATCAATGAATCAATTTTTAACCATCAAGGTTATCTTAACATCAAATCATATACCTACCCCAAAGGGTTATTTAAACCTCAATGGATTATTATTCCTAATACCCGATAAAATTTTCAAATCACTTCAAAATTCCATCACTTAAAACTTTAAAAAGGGGGTGTTTATGCCTTTGAACTTATAATCAACCTTAAACATATAAACCCATGATGGTATCCATAAATTTTAATTAACCTCACGTGAAAACATATATTCCTCCAAAAATTAAAAAATATATTTATTTCTCAAATAACTTCACAAACTATTGAATATATTATATAAACCCAAAAATGAAATAAACATCATCAAAAATGACCTAAATCACTTTATCACAAACTAAAAAAATTCAATATTACTAATATTATCCTACCAATGTCAATCATATATGCATCCCAACTAAACATATGTTTTTAAATTATATTATGGAACAATCCTTAGATGTTTCATGAACCTTATATCAAAAATATAATTGATATAAAACATCAAAAACATAATTATAAAATCATAATACAGAAACAATTAAATCATTTCACTTTATAGTTTTTTCCCTAGTCTAGGATTTATAATTTAAGAGTGTGAATTGACTAACATAATTCTCATATTCCCCACACATGATTCATTGAACTAGAAGTGGTACCTTAGGTTGAAATTCATATCCCTCCATCAAAATCTTTATTTTTCATTATTAATTCATTGATTTATTTCCTTCTCTCCAATATATAAAATTTTTCTATTCCTTTGTGACATTCCCCTAGTTTTCTCTTTTTGCATTTTAACATGAAGGAAATTGATCCTTCTTTCCTATATGGTCTCTACCACCTGAGCTTTCATCTAACTTCATCCTTCACTTCTTTGGTGATTTAGAGAGTTCATTAATGTACCGGTTGTTAATAATATGTCATGATAACTGATTATTCATAATCACAATATCATTCATTCTTATCATCATTCAATTTTTTTTCCCATAACCATTATATTATCCATCACACTTAGTGTTAAAATGATTCCTCCTGGGTCCAACCATTGATTAAGACCAAAAAGTAGAGTGTGAGAAATAATAATCATAGTGAGAAACCACATAACCATGAAAAATAATTTATTGGATGTCTAAATCATGACACTTTGTTTTCAATATTTGACACCTTAGGTTCTACCTAGGTCATCCATGATCATTACCAAATTTCAAGATATTATCCTATACTTAGATATATCCCCAATTATTTCACTAAATTTCTCTAATCTAAATCTACAAAGGTTAACTAAACCTATACTCTGATAAAAACTATAGTGACAAATACTTTTCATAAATATATATTACATATCATTAGATTAATATTCAATATAATTTACAAATACATGATGGAGGGCCATAAAGGATTAGTTTCTTTTGAAACTTTTACACATAAACAGCTGGTTCATAAAAGATATACATCCTATCCCACTTATTTCTTAATAACTAGAACTCTTCATACACATGTTATACATAAAACTTTTATTCATAACTTGGGGAAAGGAAACATAATAAATTGTGATCTTAGATGCTTAATAAGGGTAAACAGGGTAGATATCAATGATCATATAAGCATAACATAAGCATAAGGGTATGAGAACATGATGTTAACATTTTAAATCTACATCATCTATATCAAATACCATACTATTTAGTAATTCTATAAATTATATAAGTTCATAAGACATAAATCATAAAGGAATCAAAGATCATGATCCGTGAGAGAATAAAATTGGTGTAATACATGTAATTATGGCATACACATAATCATAGAAAATGAGTTCCTTGGTAGTTAAGGATTTACTTCCAATACTATCATAGTGGATTGGGTTCACTCCCCAAACAAAAATAATAGTCAAGATTCACTCACAAGACTATCATAATGGATTGGGTTCACTCCTCAAACCATCATATTATTTAAGATTCACACCCAAGACTATCATAATGGACAATGTCCCTTACTAAACTGGTTTCACTCCCCGTTCAATTCTTGTTTATCTCATGATATATCAATATTTAACCAATGCATTGGAGGGAGATACAGACCCCACCAATAAGATAACTAAAATCATACATATGTGTGCCACAAGATCATAAAATATTCATCATATTAGATCCCATGAAAAGAAAAGTTCATTATAAAAATTTCATCATAGTATAACCCATAGACAAGAAATGTATTGCATAAACATTTCATCATTTCATCATAAGATAACCCACTAAAAAGGAACAGATTAAATAGAAATATTTAATCAAAAACCATATAGAGAAATAATAAGGATGATATCCTTGGATAATACCCCTAGTAAATAATAACTTGCATCAAATGATGTTATCATATATAAATAAATCCTTTAAAGTATCATTGTAAATTTTTATGAGTATAACATCCTTTTTACTTTGAAATAACCTTTTTAGAATAAAAAAACTTCCCAAATATTAAGGAAAAAACTTTCATTCAAAATTACCTTGGAAACTTTTAATGGAATCATTAAATAATTGATCAGTCATAATGGAGGTAAATTTCATTCAGGTTGTATATGTCAAAAACATTCCTTTCTTACTTTTGTAAAATTTCAAAAAGTGCCTAATTTGTAAAATGAAAATAATATTAATTTTAAATAATTTTTTAGAAAAATTATTTCATAGGTAAAAATTAATTTAAACAATAATAGGATAATAGTAAAAAATTCTTTAAAAAATATAAAATCGGATATGGAAGAAAAAAAAATTTCAGCCAAAGAGAAAAATAAAGTCATTTTTTATTAAAAATATATTTTGGGTCTCCTGAGTACTTTAGGTGAGTAAAAATGAAATTAAAACATTAACTTTATATAAATAAAAATATGATAAAAATTCATGAGTTTCTATAGAGGTATATCAAAATATTTTATGATCAAAAATATAATCATAAATAATCTCGATAAACAATGAAATTGTAACATAAAATCTTTACCGCTTTGGTAACATTTGAAGCATAATACCAATGAGAAAAATAAAATTATATGGATACGTAAATACCAATAAATTTCATAATAAGAATCCTAAAATAAATTAATGTTCAGAATATAAACCATATAAAAGAAATAAGTGGAGAATATGGCAGGTGTCTCGTAGAGATAAAAGTGAGACAAAGATCCCTTAACTTAGGTTAGAATTATTTTATATGCATTATAAAATACTATATAATAAATATATATTAATTATAAATATATTTAAAAATCATAATCATATATATTACCGTATATGATTTGATTATAACGTTTTATCACCCATTTTTTAACAATTCATTATTAAAATCATTATTTTGGGTTATATTTATTTCATTTTTATTATATGTTTTTGTTCGGTAGTTTTGGTCCTTGTATTTTGATCATGGTTCCATAATCTCCATAATTTTAATCATAATATATATTAATTATATTAATTTTTATATTCATTCATAAAATATAGACATAGAAAAATTAATTACACTATTTATAGAGATAGTAGGTTGTATATACGCACGAACACTATTTTAATTTTTTGAAGGATCAAAATAAATAATGTCAAATAATAATTAACCTTTTAGGAATAATTATTATATCATATATATCATATATACTTATTAATTTCATCTTTATTTTTTTCTAAGTAAAAAATAAATGAAAAATGAATCACAGTGCTTTATGGAGGTGGTAGTTCACAACACACATGAGCGACATTATCATTTTTCAATGGTTTGGAAGGTAATAAGTTATTTATGATATTATCATTAAATAGTTATAATAATTTCATAATTATCATTTATAAACATTTAACCCATAAAAATATTAATCCATAATATATGGTGAAGAGAAATGAATTGAATCGCTACGTGGAGACGATAAGCCGTACATACGCACAAACGACACTTTCACTTCCCATTTTATGGAAAGAGGGTTAATAAAGGTGGTTTCATAATCATAATAACATTTAAGTATATTTAATATAATTAATTTATTATTTTATGAAAAATATAACATATTCATTATATATAAAATAATAATAAAAAAGAAAGTGATTGGTTAAGGTGACTTCCCCTCCTTCAAAATAACTCCTTTAGATATCCTCTTAAAGATCATAAGGTAGGTCTTTTGGGGAAAAACACAATAATGTAGATAAGGAGTTTTAGAAAGAGTTTTGGTAGGGTCTGGTCAATATATAAGGCCCAAAAGGTTTGAATAAGTAATAGGAGTAGGTTTCTTTTTATAATTTAGTTGAGGATCACTTTTGGCATTTCATCAAATATTAAATTAATATGAATTAATTTTGATGTTAATTGGACCAAAATTGATAATATTATAAGGTAAAATGATTATAATTCAAAATAAACTCATCTAATAAAATATTGATAATTTTGGATCACATTTTTACCATTGATTTTATTTTAAACCGCTTTAACCCTTTTTGACAATTACCATGATAGTGATGTATTTAATTTATAGGGTTCAATATAGTTGATATAAAAAGAGAAATGTATAATAAATAGACCATGGTTGATATTTAAAACCATATCCCAATAAACTTTCCAAACATAGGATTCTTTGTAGTTTTATTTCATTTAATAAAATATTATTTATTATAAAATAACATCAAGTTCAGTTTTGGAACTATTCATTTAATTTGAATTTAAAAACTATAATATAAAAATAAAAATATAATATAAAAATTTAACACGCCTAAAATATTTTATAAGTATAAATTTTTTCTACACTATAAATCACTCAAATAATATTATTTTTTAGAGTTTTTAAAAATATTTTATTGATTTTTCTACTAATTGCACAAGCACTTTGTTAGTATTGCATAACCAACCAAGGTAATTATTTCATCACTAAAAAGTAAACTTAAATTACCATGATTAAAAAAATAATGCATATTTCCAATGAATATTTATAACTAAATATATCCTTTGTTTATCCCTATGTCAAAATTTTAAAAATAATAAAACATTGAAAATGAAATTTTTTAATTTCATTTATATATACTCATACAATAAACTTAATAATAGTTTTTGGGTAATTATTTAGTCTTTACAATATTATTTTTAACCTAAATTATCTGATTTACCATTTACCATAGTCACAAAATTACTAAAGTTACGTATCAAATTTAAAAAAAATAAAAGGTACCTATTTACCAAATTAAGACCCCATAATTAAAAATATGAAATATATTTTTTAAAAATTTGATTTCTATAAGTTTCATAAATTAATTTGAAAATAAGATCTCAATAAGTGACAAAAACCGCTTTTTAAAAAATACATTTTTAAGCATAAAACGTGTTTTATTCTTATCCCATGCCTAAAAAATATTAAATGAAAGTTAAATAATTTTATTAACTATATAATAAATAAATTTAATTAAATCAATCACTAATACGGATCAATTTAATTTTTTACGATAAAAACACATTGTGCACATAAAATTATTTTTTCAAAAAAACCCACTTTATGTAAAAAAATGTTTGTATACCAAATTCAAATATAAAATTGATTCCAATGAACATAATTGGATTATATAAAATATAATTGAACTAATATTAATTTTAAACAATTTTAATATAAAATTTAACTATTTACATGCTTGAAACAAAATACAGTTTTCAATTAAAATCAATATTTTTTCACTATTCATAGGAAAATCAATCTCTTAAGAAAAATACCAATAAATTACTCTAAGATACTATTGATATCATGATTTAAAAAATTAAATAATTTTTATAAAATAAAATTCCTAAATTTTATATAAATTAATTATAATATTATCTCAAAAAATTAAGAAAAATAATTTTTTAAGAAAACTTTTCTTTAAGAATAAAATGACTTTACTAAAAATTGAGTGATTATCTACTAAAATTTTATCAATAAATTTATATTTACATTGAAAATTAAATGTTTTTAAAAATTATATAATACTAGGCATACCTTCCCACTAAATAGATAGGTTATAACAGTCAAATTTTAATAATAATATTTTATGTTTCATTAGGGATAGGTGTTGTGTATCTAGTACGTTATCAAACATGGTATTATTTTAAAAACATTAAGGTGTCACATTCTCCCCCACCCCCCCCCCCCCACTAAAAAATTTCTTCCACACAATTTTAACTTATGCTCTTAAATTAAGGATTTTATATTTTGAAATTATTTAGTTAAAATTTCACATTATAAAAAGGGTTATGAAACCTTAACCTTGAAAATAGGGAATAGAAAATATGAAGGTCATCTAGAATAAAACATAAAAAGGTTCTAAAATTTGAGAAAATTAGTAAGAAGTCAAAATATAGACATGGATGATAATACTCACTCCCAAGGACTCATAGAAAGTGATAAAGAACATGTCCATGAGAAAGTTAACAACCAAAAAACCATGAATTTTTTAGGGGTAAAAAAGGAAATAAATTCGTAAAAATTGTAGTTTATAAGAAAAAAAAAATTTATTAAGATAATTTTCATAGATTGAGGTATTCATTTACCATCAAGACTAATAATATAAATAAATATCCTTACTTTAAATGTATAATTTTATCATTTATGTAATTTCCACAACAATCTAATATATTTCTCCAAACTATTAGTATTAAAGATGTATTTTTCATGCCTAAGGAATAAAATAAAATTCTAATATATCAAAAAAGTATATCAAGATATTCCTCCTAACTTTAGGAATTAGAAAAATAAAAAATGTTTGGTATAAGATAATTCTAAAAATGAATAAACCATCATATGAAGAAATTCAATATTAATCTTTAAAGCCTTAACTACATAAATAACCTAAATATTAAATAACATTTGAATATCAAAATCCATATCATAACCTTCAGCTTACATCTTTAAAATTTTATTTTCATTCTTACCAAATAATATTTCATGTTGTATCACTTGTTAAACCTAATTGTAACACCTTGACCCCAGTTTCCCAGAGCCGGTGCATTATTTTAATACATTAGCATGATTACAAGGAATCAAATCTAGAAGGACCAATTAGTTTAGTAGTTTTGTAAAACTATATACATACATAGGTTCAACATTATAACTTGAAATGAAATACAACATATAAGTTTTATTTGGAACATATAAAACTCCAATTTTATCCATCTAGGTCATTTATAAGAAACTTATTCATGTCCTAAGAAACTAAAACATAAGAAAGGGGTGATCTCATATTCTCAATAAGGGAAAGAAATACAGTGGAATATATCAAAAACATAAACATTAGGCATGGTGAATAACTAAAAACACATGCTTTTAAAAATAAACTTGAACATGATATGGCAGGAAGATGGTCTAAGTTAATATGCCATAATAAATCACTATAATGGGTATTCTACTAGCATAATAACTACATATACTTTTAATTACTAGTTTCATTATTATGGAATGCATATTACAGTACATCATAACCATTCCGTCAAGGCTGTGTGCTAAGACCATAAATATCCATTTTGTCAAGGCCTCGTGCCAAGACCATGGTTTGTCTCATGAGACCTACCAATGCACCGAGGGGCTGTAGCTGGCCACACACAAAACTTAATAAGTCCAATTAATTAATCATATGAATGAGGATCAACATAAATAACATACACATTCATATTGATACTACCATATGAAATGTAAATAACTTTCCCCATTCATTAAACATAAACATTAACCATTTAGAGTAATATTGAGAATGGTTTCAAGATAGAATATCCATAGTAAAACTAATAAGAAAACATTCAGTAAAACATAGTGGATTATATCATATAACATAAACCTCAGTTAAGTAAATGATTTAACAAAGGATTTTGACAAAGATAAGGATACTTTTAAATGAGACCATTGAAAAATCCTTAAGGAAATAATCCTTAAACATTCCAAAGTGTCTCATACCACCATGAAACATTTGAATCATAAACCCTTAGAATATCATGAAAATAACGATACTATTGATATGATATACCAAAGGGATTTACATACACCACAATAAAGTAATAAGTGAGAAACAATACATATATCTCATAAAAGTTAAAGTGAGATAAGAAAACTCCTTTTTACTTTGGAAAGAACAATTCTTTTGTAAATCATTTGTATTTGTCATTAAATCAGATTGTAAACATGTATATCCTAAAAATAAATTTTAAGTTCATTGAAATTATATTTGAGTCTTAAATAAAGTTTTATTGAGGTGAAATAATTTAAAAAGTGTTTTTAAACAAGCTTTAGAAATAAAACATTTTAGAGTGGTTTAAGGAGGATTTTTAAGTGAAAGGGAATGTTTGCTTTTATAAAACTAGAAATGAACCAAAATAACTTTTTAATGTTAAAATTTTTTATTTTATAAAGATAAATAGGTCATAAAAAATATTATATAGTGAACTTCAAAATAGGTAAGAATTTGAGAAGTTCCTTGAATCGGGCATGCATTTCAGAACAATTGTTTTAGAAGATTATTCTAAAACATGTAACTCCTCATAAAATAAAGAAGAATTTTGATTTATAAACATATATAGAACATTAAAAATAATTTATGAAGTTTAAATAGTAATAAAGAATAATTTCATTGAGGTGAGTAGAGAATAAGAGAAACACAAATGAAAATGGAGGTTCGGGTAGAAAATATTTAAAACTTTGTAATAAATTGAATTGTATTCCCCAAAATTAATAATCATCAAATAATAAATTTAATATAATAAAAATAAATATATTCATGATATGAAAAATCAGTGTGCAGTATACATACATTATACACAAGTAGTAGTAGTGAATACATAATATCTCACAAAAATGGAAGTGAGATGAAGAAACACTTACCTTAATTCTGAAGATGTTCTCCACTTGATCTTAATGACATTGATAATTAAATTTAGGTTCATTAATTAATAATTAAATAACCTCCCCTTTATTTAATTTATTTATTATAACCTTATTAAGTTCATTCATGGACTTTTTGATGAGTTAAGAGGTTCAATTTCATTGTTTGGGTCTATTTGTTTCATGATCGGTATATTAATATACATGAACAGAGAATCGTATAAAATGAGAATGGTTGTACAGAATTGAAGTTATATGTTATTAGTGAACATATTTAAGGTTACATGGTTGTAAATTTCATTTGGTTACTTTTATTGAATATGAATCATTATATAAATTATTTAATGATAAATGTTTGGGTTAATTGGAAGATTTTGAATACACCAAACTCATTTTGAATTATAAATAAAATCCATGTGTACAAAAGGATTCAAGAACAATATATGAGAAATAATAAATATAATATAGTTTGTTTCAACCATAACAATGGTTTCTTAACCAGAATTGAAGATGGTAATAGAAATTAAAAACCCATCATCCTTGAATGTGGTAAATTAGCACATCTAAGATAGTGGTTTTTAGTACTAGCATAAAAGAAGAATAAAAGAGAGGTGATAATAACTTATTTCATCATAATAAAAAAATTAAAGTGCATGTAATTTAATGGAGTTATTATAACATTTGGATGAGGATAGGTGATTACATCAATGAAAACAAAGGAACTTGAAAAGAATGAAAAATAATTGAAAAGAATAATTTACCTCTTGAATTAATCTTCCTTGAGAGCCTCTTTAGGGGAGAGAATTTGGTCTTTTGAGGTGACCAAGGGCTCTGGGAAGTGGGGTAGAATATTGGGAGAATATTTGGGAAGAATTTAGACAAGGCACATGTCTTGAGAGAAGTGAATAGAAGAGAGAGTTAGTGGGGGTTTTTATAGTGGAGGAGAGGAGTGAATTTTGAATATTTCATTCATTATTTAATTATTTTCTCAATAACATCAATATTTTTTAATTCATGACACCAAAAATAGTAATAAGTGCATTTTATTTTTAATTAAGTGGTCTTAAATCATCCTTACATCACTTATGACTCAATAAATCATGTATTTAGTATTTATCGTAAATTATCGTATTTTACTATTCAGCTAAAATTCATCTATTTTAGAAAAATCCAAAAAATTCAACCCAAATTTTTTTCAATGTGTAGATTTCTAAAAATAAATCCATTTTTTGAGAATAACTTTCTACGTATTTTTAATTTAATTGAAAATAAAATCATAATTTATTCAAAAAAAACAACTTTAAAACTATAACTTGTTTTATAACACCATGAAAAATTAATCAAGGTCTCATAAAATTATCTTATAACCATAAGAAAGTGAAATAAAAATTTATAATTAAATTTCATGAAAATTCATTTCCATTTTAAATTATTAAATTAATTATAAAATTTTAATTAAAATATTTATGACCTGAAAAAATAAAAATACTTAAACTATAATCATTTTTTCAATTATAAGATGTCTAAATTGTATTTATACATTCATGGGTGAAGATTATTTTTTTGGATAATTTATTATTCATTACTATTCATAATGGTATGTTTCTATTCATAAGGGTATGTTATTATTCATCAAAGAAACTAAGTTGATTCTGTCAAACTCTAAATATCTTACTGAATGCAACTTCGTATGTCAGTTTTTCAAAATTCAAATTATAGAAGTGTAAATATTATTTTTATTGGTTAGGTTATAATAAATTTTTTTTAGAGACTTAGTGTGTCTTTAATTATATATAAAATCTATTTTTAAATTCTTTGGATGTTACATTCTCCCCTACTTACAAAAGTTTTGTCCTCAAAATTTGAAATTGAACTTTTAATGTTATTGGTTGATAGTTTAAAATTCCATTATGGGAAACCCACATCTACAATATGTTTAAAATATCCTATTAATAAAATGGAAAGTGAAATGCATCAGTTACTAAAAAACTACACATTCTAATTGGAAAACATGGTCTTGGAAGAATTATAAAACCATCATGTTTTGATGGAAACTGATATAGAACATGATTAGATGAAAGATCATTACCACATAAGCTTCAACTATAGTTATGAAAATTTTAATTGATATCCTGAAAAAAAAAATATGTTAATAGGAAAAAAAAATTAAGACTCTTTTCCTAGAGTTTATTAATTATTTCACTCTATAAGAGTACAATTATATGTTTCTATTTCATAAATATAATATTATCCTTTGTTTGTGCCTTGAATTATTTGTACTTCATCTATTATAATAGCTTGCATTATATAGTGAAATTAAACTCTAAAACGTCATACAATGATCAAGTTAAACCATTTAACACATGGTTTAACTTTCCAAAATATCATGATCCAATACTTTAGAATCATTCTCATATCTATCCTTACTAGATCCAGGTACACGGGGTCCTTGGAAATCCTCATTTTGTTTATAACTCCATGATCTATCCTGCTCAATGCATATTCTACCTTATTTGCCTTTAATCAACATGAATCAGCCCTAAATTTTCATATTCCTGACATGTGAATATCCTCATCATGTGTCCTCTTAAAATATGGTAACAACTCAAATTATCATAAAACCTTATTTGAAACATGAATCCATCCTTACACATGTTATTGGATATATTCCTTATATCCATAAATGTTGTAAACTCTATCAATGATAGCATAAACCACTTGTCGACAAGTCAAAAATCAGTTTTGAGGTAGTAATTACTTATCAAAATGAATCATTTCTTCATAATTATTTTCATAATTAGAAATATATTAAGGGTTTTACTTCCCTCAATCAATAATTTTCCAAAACGTTTAACTTTCCACTTAATATATTCTCTTGGTTCTATTAAAATTATGGTTTCAAATCCTTAATGAAAAAGTATTGTAGTATAATCTTCATATATTCCATAATTTATATAACCAGTACATTGCTGAAAAAAATCTTCAAATGGAATGATTCTTGACTAGGAATATTAGTCATTATATTTCATCTGTGGCAGCATCATAACTTGATCATTATCCAATATCATTATTTGTGGTATATTTCTTTGACACATTGGAAATTGATTTGCATGGTGTCTTATCTCCTTACAGTTGAAGCATTGTAAATTGGAAACCTTTTTCTTTCCCTTTCAATCACAAAATTGGTGTTCTTTTTCTCCACACTTATAACAAACTATCATTCCCTTCAAGCATTTACCAGAGTGATTCTTTCCATAGTTATCACATGTAGAAAAACCCTTCTTTCCCTTATTCCCTTTATCTATATTTTTCTCTATTATCCTCTTATTCTTTTTCTTCCCTTCAAAGCCATAGGAATCATAGAATTCTTTACATAACATGTTAACACATGATACCATTTCATCATATGATGAGGATACTTGGGAGACTATATTTCTTTAAAATGATGGTTTAAGACCTTTAGAGATATGATCCTTCTTAGTCTTTTCACCACATTAATTGGTGAATTTTCATTCCTTCTACAAAGATCCATTTCTAATAAATTCCATATTATATAGTAGATCATAAAATTATGAACTCTCTATGACTCTAAACATGATATAGCACATAGCATAAATTTATGCATCATAAATCCTAGAACCATATACTTTGGTTATATTGGGGGGAATAAATCCTTCATAATGGTGGGTAAATAAAATGTGATTTATCTTACGCATATCTTCTAGGAGTGTCAGACTAGGTGTGCAATAAGGCCCGTTTTCATGTACCAGATTACCTTGGGTCAAGCTCAAAACACCTTTCCAGAGTTGTTACTCCTAGGTACATCTATTCTAAAACCACGTCCACTTGTAGTATCCAGACAGAGATTTATTTTCTAGGAATATCTAAATAATATAATCTTTACCAAAATTCTACGATGTTATTGTATGTTTATTGTCAAGTCTATCTTAGGGTTTTGTTCCATAATCCATGTTTTCTAAATTTATTTTCCAAGGCTACTATTAAACTTCCTCTAATACCAACTATTACACCCCAACCACAGTTGCCCAGATATGGTGCATTATTTTAATACATTGGCATGATTACAGGGAATAAAATCTGGAAGGACCAAGTAGTTTAGTAGTTTTGGACAACTAGAGACATACATAGGTTCAACATTATAACTTTAAATGAAATACAGCATATAAGGTTTATTGGGAACATCTATAACTCTAAGTTTATCATTGTTAATCATTCATAATAAACTTCTTAATTCTTGAGAAAATGAAACATAAGAAAGGGGTGAGCTCAGATGCTCAATAAGGATAAGCAATATAGCAGAATATATCACAAACATAAACATTACTCATGGTGAATAACTAAAAACACATGCCTTTAAAAATAAACTTGAACATAATATGGGAAAAATATAAACTGAGTAAATATTACATAATAAAGCACTATCATAGGTATTATACTAGTCAAATAACTATATGAACTTTTAATTTTCAAGTTTCATAATGAGGGAATACATAATGTGGGACATCATAACCATACCATCAAGGCCTCTTGCCTAGGCCATAAATATCCATTTTGTCAAGGCCTCGTGCCAAGACCATAATTTGTCTCATGAGACCTACCTTGCACCTAGGGGCTATAGAAGGCCCCACACAACACTTAATAAGTCTAATATATTCTTCATATGAATGTTTATTAACATAAACAACATAAATATTCATTTTGAAACTAACAAATGAAATGTAAAAAACTTTCCCCAATCATTAAACATAAACACTGACCATTCAGAGTAATATGGTGAGTGGTTTAAAGATAGCATATCCACAATCAAACTAATCATAAACCATTAAATAAAACATGGTGGATGATATCATAGGAGATAAAACTCAATGAAGTACAACATTCAATAAAGGATTTTGACATAGATGAAGATACTTTTAAATGAGACCATTGAAAAATCCTTGAGAAATAATCATTAAACATTCCGAAGTGTCCCATACCACCTTGAAACATTCAAATAATAATCCCATAGAATATCATGAGAATAAGGATATTCTTGATATGATATACCAATGGGCGGTACATACACCACAAGAAAGTAATAGGTGGTGAACAAGGCATATATCTCATAAAAGTTAAAGTGAGATGAGAAAAGTCCTTCTTACTTTGGAAAGAAGAGTTCTTTTGGAAAATCATTTGTATTTTCCATGAAATGATATTTTAAACATTTATATCCTATAAAATAAAAGGTAAGTTCATTGAAATTATATTTTAGGATTAAATAAATTCTTATTGAGGTGAAATCATTTAAAAAGAGTTTTTAAAGAATCTTTAGAAATAAAACATTTTAGAGCGGTTTAAGGAAATTATTAAAAGATTTTAAAGCGAAAAGGAATGTTTGATTTCATAAAAAAAATGAATCAAAATATCATTTTCATGTTAAAATTTTTTATTTTAGAAAGATAAATATGTCTTAAAATAGATTATAGAGTGAACATTAAAATAGGTAAGAATTCTATAAGTTCCTTGAATCGCACTTGCATTTCAGAACAATTTTTTTTTAAGATTATTTTAGCACATGTAACTCCTCATAAAATAAAGAATTATTATGATTGGTACACATATATATAACATTAACACAGAATTTATAAGGAGTAAAAAAGGAATAAATAAAAATTTCATTGAGGTGAGTAGAGAATAAGAGCAACCTGAATGAAAATGGACGTTTAGGTAAAAAATACTTCAAACTTTGTAATCAATTGAATCATATGCCCAAAAATTAATAATCATAAAATGATAAATTGAATGTCATGAATATAAATATATTCATGGTATTAACTATAAATTATCAGTATATATACACCATATACAAGTATTAGTAGTGAATATGGAATATCTCATAAAAATGGAAGTGAGATGAAGAAACACTTAAGTCCAAAGGTGTTCTCCACTTGATCTTAATAACCCAAATAATCAAATTTAGGTTCATTAATTATAAATTATAGAATATAATATTCATTTAATTTATTTATTATAAACTTATTATGATCATTAATGACCTTTTGATGGGTTAAGAGGTTCAATTCATTGTTCGGGTCTATTTGATAATTGATCAGTATATTTATATACATGAATGGAGAATCATGTAAAATGAAGCTTTTTTTACATAATTGAAGTTATATGTTATTATTTGACATCAATAAGGTTAAATGGATTTAAATTTAATTTGGTTACTTGGAGTGAAGATGAATCGTTATAGAAATTATTTAATGATAACCATTTAGGTTAATTGGCGATTTTTGAATACAATGAACTCATTTTTCTTTAAAAATTAAAACCATGTGTAAAAAATATTATAGAACCATAGATGAGACATAATACATATATTATAGTTTTTTTAGACCATAATAATGGTTTCATTACCATAATTAAATATGGTAATAGAAATTGAAAACTCGTCACCCTTGAATGTGGTAAATTAGCACATCTCGGATGGTGTTTTTATAGTACTAGAATAAAAGAAGGCTAAATGAGAGATGATAATAAATTATTCCATAATAATAACAACATTATTGTACATTTATAGTACTAGAGGTTTCATAACATTTTTATTATGAGAGTTGAGGATAGAAAAGAAAAAAAATAAACTTGAAAATAAAGTAAAATAATTGAAAAGAGGAATTTACCTCTTGAATTAATCTTCTTTGAGAGCCTCTTTAAAGGAGAGGATTTGGTCTTCTGAGGATACCAAGGGATTATAGACGTGGTGGGAGGATATTGGGAGGATATTTTGGTAGAATTTAGACAAGTAACAAGTCTTTGTAGGAGTGAAGATAAGAGGGTCTGAGTGGGGGTTTTATAGTGGAGGAGAGGACTGAACTTTGAATATTTAATTCATTATTTAATTATTTTCCTCAAGACAAGAAATATATTTTTATTTATATTACTAAAAATAGTAATAAGTAAATTTGAGTTTGAACCAAGAGGGATTACATCATCCTTACATCACTTGTGACTCAATAAATCGGGTATTTATCATTTATCATAATTTATCATATTTTACTATCTGCCTAAAATTCATGTATTTTAGAAAAATCCTAAAAATTCACCCGAACCATTTTTCGATTTGAGAATTCAGAAATTAAATAATTGTTTTAAAAATAAATATCTATGTATTTTTAATTTAATTTTTAAATACACTACAAGAAAACTGCCTATTAGCGGCGGTTTTTTTTCATATAGCGGCGGTTTATAGAAACCGCTGCTAAAATGGGCGTCGACAATCTATTATCGGCGGTTTTAGGAATTTCACGGTGGTCAAAGAAAATCATCATAGTACCTCATTTTGCGGCGGTTTTTGGTAAATTTAGCGGTGGTTTTAAGGGCTATTTAATTAGCGGCAGCTATAATCGCCGTGAAATTCAGGCGTGTCATGCGCCTGCTTAGCGGCGGTTAAAACCGCCGCTAATTCCGATGTGATTTCGTGGCGGTTTTAACCACCGCTAAGTGTATTGGTGATTACATTTAGCGGCGGTTTAAACCGCCGCTAAATGTATAAGGGGTAAAACATTAGCGGCGGTTAAAACCGCCGCGAAATGCTGACCCGAAAAAAAATAGCATTTCTACTTATACTGCACCACTTCCCTAAAAAAACCAAACAAGAAACCACTTATCATGCCAAAAATTCTCAACGGGAAGGAATTAATCATATGTTTCCACTAATAGAAGTATTCCCCCAAGCATAAAAATATTTCATAGGCCAATTTCTACCTCACCATGGGCTAGATAAATAGTTTTGGTTCCTAGAAACCATCAACTAATCAACTCACTATGGAATTATGGTTTATGGAACATGATAAACTAAAAAATATATGTCTCCTCGTAATGATGAATAGCATGCACAACTATCAAAGAAGAGAAGGTTTGGTGTTACACCCAACATGGTTAACGTCACTACCAACACATGTACTAAAAACATTCATGGTTTTAATCACACCCAACACAACAATCAAAGAAGAGAAGGTTTGGTGTTACACCCAACATATATACATGAAGATAAAAATGGTTAACATTACACCCAACCCATATAATAAATAATAAAAATAGTTGGAATTACATTCAACCCATGTAACTAACAAGAACACTAGTTTTAATTACACCCAACCCATATAAGAAGTCATAGGAATATTTGGAATTAATCCCAATCTATGTAAAAACCAAGATAAATTGTCAGAATCATGTATAATCTACATAACCACAAACATTTGGTTGGAATCACACCCAAAGCATATACCAATAAGAATAATAGTTGGAATCTTATACAACTTATTATAACATGTTCAACATGGTTAAAAAATAGCCAACCTATATTGCATACCAAAGAAATGGTTAGAATTATGCCAAACCTAATTAACAATATAGAAACATCATTGGAATTAAACCCAACTAAAGCACCAAGTAATAACAAGAATTTAATTACACCCAACCAAAAATATACATCATTTTACTCAAGTCACTCTTACTTGGATAAGATCTCCACTATCAATTATGTTGTATATAATTCACCATCATTGAGGAATTTCTTTAAATAACTTTTAAGATATTATCATTTCACATTAATACATACCCATCTTGGTTATCATTCCAAGTTCTACCACCAATTTCAATTTAATTCATGGATGTACATGATTAATAATTATAAACCAGAGGACCTTACACAGCCCTAACAAACCTTTCCTAAATCTCATCTATGAAGAAATCTAATTTTGTTCCATCCTGATCCATTGTTACCTTCCCTTCTACACTTGTTCATCAAACAACACATACAACATATATATAATAAGGAGAAAATTTATGCACTATCTACGCAATATTCATAAACACCCATTCATTTAATGTTGATGAAAAAGTTGATCCAATTCAATAAGAATGCCTAAAGCATACAAAATACCTAAAATTATGGATTTAGAATGAAACACAAGATAACATCAAATGAAACAAGAGATTGGGGGTCACATGGATTTATACTTATATTTTAGAGATGATCAAAATTGAAAATATTTGATTCCATAAAGTATTAAAGTGTATGGATCAAAATGTGCCAATGAAGAGAGGGGAGGGATCACTACTAGTCGTTTGTCCTATAAGGAGGAGGAACGGGTATTAAATGGGTTTATGTTCAGTCAGAATAAGATCCTTTAAAACATCATTGTTATAAAATACTTTGTATCGATGATTGACATTATGGTTCCAAGAAATAATGTCTCTCCAGTCTACCAAATAAGAAGACATTTGAGAAAAAGAGGACATATTTAAAGATAATAGATAATATATTAGAAGATATGTAACCATTAATAGAGAATCAGTTGTTCTAATCAAACAAAATAAGTGCATAACATGGAAAACATTACGTGGACCACATGATCCATTCTAGGTCACGAAAATCACATAACCCATAAAACATCTTTTGATCACATGATTTTTCTTAATACATATAATCATGTTACCATGTGAAGGTCACATGAATCACATAAAGATTAGTAGATCATGAAAAAATCCTCAAGAGACAACCGAATCACATAAGATAGACTAATGGCCAAGGGTGTGCATCAAAGTTCAAATAAATTACTATTGATTAGTAGGACTGCCCAGGATTGGCATCCCATAGTTCTTTAATTTTTACCTATAAATCAAATATCAATACATATTAACATAGTAAAAACTAATAATAAGTTATTATAATAAAAATTTGACTTCATACCCCAACTTCTTTGGTAGGCTCATTAACAAAAGAGTCATCTGATTTTTTGTGAACATCCAACCACAGTTCAGTCCGGGAGGCTTCGTGCCCTAAATTCTGTGACTTCATTAAGCAAAGATAAATCAAAAATTCAATATATTAAATAGATAATATTGTATTATAAATATTTAAACTATTTAAAATATTACCAATGACATTCGGCTTCTAGAAAATCTTTTTGAGCCCGTCGTGTGAGGGATGACTTGCTTCGCCCTGTTTGATGCATTCTGTTGTGAGAGATCCTGAAATAAATAAAATGCAATTTAACAGTAATGTTTCCAATTTCATATCCTCTTCATATACATGTATTAATGTAAAATGAGGATAATATAATAATATATATTTCAATACCATCCGCTTCTCATCACGATGCCTGTCAACAAAAAATTTCCACTGCTCTTTTGGTACCCCACTGGGTAGCTTGTCATACATTTGTTCCAAGGTCAATGAAGTATTGTTGACATCACACCACAATCTCCATTTGAAATCTTTCTATTTTTTACCAAGATTTTTCAAATTCCACTTCTGTGTTATCACATCAGCAACTGTGAAGTGGAAGAACATCTGTATACAGAAATTCATTTTGAACGTATTAGTAACATGACATTTAATTAAACCATAATGTAATAAAATTACCTTTATTTGAGAATCGAAAACTTCATTTTTCCAGTTTGGAGGTATATGTCTCCAATCATCATATGAAATGGGAAGGGAAATGGGATCCGCTTCCAACTGACCTATAATCTGGCCAAGTAACCCCGCGGCATCATCCGCAGGGACCCTATAAGAATCAAATGGCATGACTATCTTTTCGCCATTCAAGTTCCAAACATCTGAGATTTTTAAGTGTCTCTCCACAGTTTTATTTTTTTTATCTTCAATGAGAAAACAATTAGTATAAACAAAATGCAATAAATTTATTTAATTAAAATTTATACATATGACTGTGACCCTCCAGTATGTTTGGGATGAACTAGAAGGGGTCTGTCGCCACCCAACTGATGAGGCACCTGTATGGGGAGTCGACGACTCAGCCTCTAATGGGAAGCCCTATCACGAACCAACCCGGGTCAACCCTGAACCGGTCACCCGAGCTGGTCCGCGACATGGCCCGAGAGGCGTTCCCGATCCTCCCGGGCTGGTGACAAGCGCCAGGGCATCAACAGAGGTTGTGGGAACGGTTTCTCCCAATATAAATAAATAAGTCTGCAAAGATAATACAGAGCAGCGCAGAAAAGATAAACCAAACAAAGTGACTAAACAGGAATAGAAGAAAAGAAAAAAAACTGACCAAACAAGATGTCCGACCTAACTCCATGTGACCTCGCGGGTCACTATCTGACTCAATGATCAAGCACCTCCCTAGGCGAGCACTCTTAAGGTGTAGCCTGCACAACACTAAAATAGAAAATAACTATAGGCGTGAGTATTAAAACTCAGTAGGCTAGCCCAATATCTATTCCCAATGCACTACCTTTAAAATAAAAGAAACATCATTTCAAGTTTGAACTACAATTTATAAAAGTATGTTTTTATAAATATTCTACTTTAAAACAAAGTACGAACCATTTCCCTTAACCATTTCCAAATTTGGGTTCAATTCATTAGTGTTAATGAAATTTTGGTGAAAGGGAAAGTGGTGTTTATATTTTCCAAATTTGTATAAAGTGGATTAAACATTTTCATTTGAAAACCGTTTTTAGAATCCTGATCAAAATCAATTTACCACTTTCCAAGGAAAATAATACACCAGAATGCATAAAGTAAAGCACACAGCAAGGGCAATGTAGGTATAAATGTGAGCATCATAATCACTACTGCAACAACAAAAGCTGAATAGACATGGGTGAACCTAGGAGATCGAGAATAAACCAGAAGACACCAATACATGAGAAATCATCCTTATCGACATGTCACGATGAAATCAAAACGCACAATACGCTCGACCATCCACTATCGGGTAGGTCGAGGGCAAATCCAATAGTAATAAACCCAATATATCCACCTACTATGGGCCACTGGTCAGTACCATAACCTACCAGTGCAGCAATCATTCTTAGAATATTCTTTCAATATGCCAGATTCCCATGTCTCGAGTGTTTAAAAAAGGGGTGAGCCAACTGATGCCAACCGAGTATCCAATCATATACATATATATATAAAGCACAACATGCATCACCCCGAGCCACTCCATGGAACAACCTCTTGCCTTTAAACTACTCACGTACCTGGGAGCCTCTAAGCGCGGCCTCCCAAACAATCAATTGGGACCAAGGCATGAGAGTTGTCCTAAGAGGGTTTTTATCAAAACATTTTCATCTCTTTCCATAAAGTGTCAAACGGGCATTTAATACATTTCACAATCACTACTCAAAAAAAAGTACAACTTCATTATAAGACAAAACCCAGTTTAAAACCATTTAAAGAACCCCAAAAACACTACTTCACAGGCAGACAATATTTTTATAAACCAAACCAAACCAAAACATTTTATTTTATTTTCAAATAACGTTTAAGATCCAACCATAAAACTTCTCAGAAGAACCAAAGTACTTGTTCATGCTTCAAAATAAATCATTTCTCATTAAACCAAAACTCTATTTTATATTACGTAAATTATGTTTAAAAGCCAAACGGGCATTCTTTCATTATTGGGTGTCCGCCCGTCAAGAAGATACTTCATGTATTGTGTATAAAATAAACGGCTCTTTTTACACTAAATAATAATTTAAAAATTAACTATCTTATATTAAAAATTAATTATCGTATATTATCTCATATTTATTAAAATTAATAAAATATTGATTTTGAACAATTAGGGTACGCAAACTGCATGAAATAATATAACTTAAATTTTAAGAGCAGTGCAAAGGGAACCTACCTCAGATACGTGACGCGATGAAACTACGCACGTTTGAAAATGTGTGGCAAAGTCCTATGCCCTACATAATAAATATCAAGGATTCAAAACACATCCAAAAACTCAATAGAGCATGCGAAACCAAGCTTCGGGGAGAAACGCTCACCTCGAAACTGAAGCGCGATGACGATGCAAACTCGGAATCACTCCGCGTGGGCTCTAAAACAATAATCCTACCAAAAACAAACATAAGTTGATGAAAACCCCCTAACAAAGAAAAGGTGAAGCAAGAATAATAGTAATGATTATAATAGTAATCATAATAACAATGATAATAATAAGAATAGTAAGAATCATAATAATAATAATAAGGATAATAATAATAATAATAATAATAACACTAATAATAATAATAATAATAATAATGACAACAACAAAATAATAATAATAATAAGAATAAGAATAATAATTAAATAATAATAATAATAACAATAAGAATATTAATAAGAATAATAATAATAATAACAATAATAATGTGAATAATAATAATATTAATAATAATAATAACAATAATAAAATTAATAATAATAACATTGATAATAATAACATTAATAATAATAACATTAAAAATAATAATAATAATAATAATAATAGTAGTAGTAGTAGTAGTAGGGACCACAATAATAATAAAAATAATAATAATAATAATAATAATAATATTGATAGTATTAATAATGATAATAAAAGTAAAATTAAATAAAATCAAATAAAATAAAACTTATTGGGGGATTATGTGTGGGATGAAGCAAGGGACGAGAGGGAGTCCCTGTCACGACCCATCCTCGGGGCCCGTGCTGTGACTACCCCAAGCCCGCCTTCCATAGGCCAGGGGCTGGCGACTAGCACCAAAGGCGTAAAATCCCGATAACTGGGAAGGCATTGCCTTTATAAAAGGAAACAAGCACCACAGAGTACAAGCGGAAGCAAAACAATAAGTACAAAAGAAATGCTGAAAAGTAAATGGGCCAGAATACAAACCCAAAAGAAAGTACGACTACAACTGAACAAGGTACAACAGCAAAAAGACAAACAGCTGGAAGAAGGAAGCAGCTCCTGGGTCGTCCACCTCGGATCCTACCTGAAGGGTAGGTACAGATAGCACAGCTCATGGTCGTCCACCACGGATCCTACCTGAAGGGTAGGTACAGATAGCCTCATCCACGTTCCCATCCATCAACCTCCTCTGTGAGTCGTCATGTCGTGTAGTCCACCTCCGGGTACTAACTCGTCGCGTAGTCCACCTCCGGGTACCGACCAGTCCTCGAACACTCGGCCTTCGTTAGCACTGCCTGTCGTCTGCAACCAACACAACGAGGTGCGGGCATAGACCGTGCAGGGGTGAGTATAACGATACTCAGTAGGGACCTTGAGACCCTCAAGGTCTCACTAAACCAACAAGGATAACCACAAAAAGATCTCAACAGATAACCTCTACTTAGATATATGCCCATACATATACCTAAGTTATCAAGTAACCCATCTCAATCATGAGGAAACACAAGGATTGTGAAATCAACGGATAACCACTACCCAGGTATATGCCCATACATATACCTAAGTTATCAAGTGACCCATCTCAATCATGAGGTAAACACAAAGGTCAAAAGTCTCAGCTCAAACCAGGATTTTTCATTATCGAAACCATAACTGCTGAAGAGCTCCGTCTCTGGAGTGTACAGTGGTCCTGTCACGACTCTGAGGTACTGCTCACTAACCTAAGACTGCTGAGGTACTCCTCCTGTCGAGTACCGCGGGCCTGCCACCTCACACAGTAGTGCTTCCTGCCGGGGTCTACCACTCAACACAGTAGTGCTCCCCCCTCATAGCCTACAGAGGTACTCCTCCTGTCGAGTACCGTGGGTCTGTCACCTCACAAAGTAGTGCTCATCCATTGTGGGTATACCACCTCACAAAGTAGTTCTCCCCACTGGGCTACGTAAGTCACTCCGAATCGAATCGGACAAGCAGTCTTCAGGTCTCTGCCGGCTACACGGTCTCCGTACTCCGTACGCTCTTCTCTAGGAGGGTCTGCTCCATGAGCTACAAGTCGATACTCCAAGTATCTTAAATTCCCACGAATAAGTATCTCAAAGTACCGCCTCGTCATAGGGGTCTCAACGCAACAAACGGCGCGTCAATCGGACGCTCGGTCTGTGAGTTACTAACCTTTTCGTCCCCGGGGCCCGGTTGGTTTCGTGTACGAACCAAACCGGTCGTATCTCAACTGTACCTCGAACTCTCAAAGGGTATACTCATAGGGACCGTTTCTCGACGAGATCAACAACGCCGCTGACGGTTCGTCAAACGGACGTCCTGTCTGAAAGATATCATCTTTTTCCGTTCCAGGGGCCCGGTTGGATTTCGGGTACAATCCAACCCGGATATAACCCAACTGCATCCAAAACTTGGGTGGAGGATGCCAATAGTTTCGTATCGTCAACAAGAACGCAATGCAACAGACAACGCGTCAATCGGACTCCCGGTCTGGAATTTATTGGATTTTTCGTTCCAGGGGCCCGGTTGGTTTCGTGAGCGATCAACACGACCGCACTCCGACGGTATCCAAACCTCGAGCAGAGTAAGATAAAAGATCCTTCTCACTTAGAGGAATCTATCAAAGTCGACGGCACGTCAATCGGACGTCCGGAGCTTAAGTTATAAGCGTTTCCGCTCCGAGGGCCCGGTTGGTTTCGTATCCGAACCAACCCGGCCGAACCGAAAGTAATCTGAAACCTTGAGTGCGATATACCGAAACGATCGTCTCGATCCAAGGATAGTGTTGCCACTGACGGCGAGTCATTTGGAGGCATGTAGCTCAAGTTACAGGCTTTTGACCGAAAGTGGTCCGAAGACGGGGGGTCCGGGCCCGGGCCGACCTGGCCCGACCCCACCTGGGTCGGCCGAACCGGGTCGACCCGGCCCGGTCGGCGACCCGGCCCGAAAACCCGGCCCGGCCGGCGGCGCGGCCAGCCTGCGCGGCCAACGCGGCGGCCAGCCTGCGCGGCCAGCGCAGCGGCCAACGCGGCCTTTGTGTCGCGCGCGAGCCAAGGGAGGGGCGTTGCCCCTCCTTTATGAAACGGCGGTCCCTTTAATTGGGGTCGTTTGATTCCAGCCGGGGGAATTTATTTCCCTCGGTTCCTCCCCTTCTGGCTGGACCGACTTGGTCGGCCGGTTCCTGCTCAATGGGACCAGCAAAGACCGGTCCCCTTCCAGCTCTGACACCGGTGGCCCGGTCCTGCCGCCGGTCACCTTGCTCCACCGCGGCCCGGAACCGGCCGCGGCCCTTGTCGTCTGGTGCGGTGCGATGGCACCGCGCCCCTCTGCCGCGGCCCCACTCCGGCCGCGGCGTCTTGGGTTTTCTTTGACGCGACGTGACAGCGTCGCGTTCTTGAATTTCTTTCCATGGCGCGGCGTGACGACGCTGCGCAATACTTGCCGTAAGATTCCCGCATGGTGCGACGACACCACGCCATATCGTTCCATCCGCAAGGGAACAAACATGAACATAGGAGAGGGTTAATCCGTGTTTGTGCGGTCCGGACCCCTCTCATTAAATGATAACATTTATTCGTTTATCCTCAAAGTTCGACATTCTAGAATCAAGAATGGAAAATATTAAATAAAAACAATAAACCCCTACCTCGGCTTCAAGAGTGGTGTTCGTCAACAACCCGTGGAAGACGAGCGTCGTGGAGGTCGGGTGTCGCGGGGAATGAACGTCGACGTCGTGAAGCGAAGATTCGAAGTTCTTTGACGGTGATTTCGTCGCAGAAAACCGTCGCGGAAGAGACGACGCGGAAGAAGTACGTCGCGACGCGGATACGGCGTCGCGGAAGGACCGTGTTCTTCGGCGGAGAAGTTCTTCATTGAAGAACGGTGTTCTTCGCGTTCTTCGTTGAGTTTGAAGAAGATGAAGAAGACTTCCCAACTCTCTCAAGGAGATAGAAGAAAACTAACCAAAATAAAATAAGTCTAAGGCTTATTTTATTTACACAACTAAACCACTTTGAATTTCGAAAGTTTGAAAAAAAGCAACTCAACTTAATTAATAACACAAGTTGTCAAAATTAAATTGAGTGGAGTTATTGGGAGTTTAAAAGGGAGTTGAGGAGTTAGGGTTCGTGTGGGCCCCACCACAATTAATCCTCTCAAGGGAGGTTAAGTGGATGTGGGTCCCACCTCTAACTCCCTTTGGGAGGATTTAACCAACATGGATAAAAATAAATTGTGTTTCCACAATTTATTTAACTTCATTTAATTTCCCTCAAAACTGACTTTCATCCAGTATAAAACGCAACCTCGGAAAAGGTCTCCTTAAGAGAATATCGGCGCTGCGAGTTCATCGGTGCCCTCGGAATTCGATTACGGGCACCGGTTCAAAAGATAGAAATTCCCGCTCGTTCGTTCACTGAACGTACCCGAGCCAAACTTCGGAAATTGATTCTGGGCACACCGGGCCTCGGAATCAGGCGCCGCCAGAAACTGCGTTCTTATAAAATTCCAAAGAAAATTAAGAAAAAAATTTCCTTGAAATTTCTGGGTCTTTACAGTCCCGGATGGTTGGCTGCTGTGGACAGAGGGAAGAAGGGAGCAGCGGCAGGTTTCTAGAGGGATCCGACCGAGGGGTTGTGCGGGGTTGAGAAAGGAGCAGTGGAGGCTGGGAGTGCGGCTGCTCGTGTTGCACAAGCAGGGATAATTTGTGATGCTGGTGCGGAGGAAGGCTGAGGCGGCGCTGGATGGGAGAGAAGGCGCATCGGACAAGAGGCAGAGGAGGTCGGCACTTGTTGAGGTAGAGGGAGAGCTGAGGCCGGCAGCCCGGAGGGAGGCAAGGGAGTGAGGAGAGGAAGTCAGGCGCCGAGGCGGGCTACTGGCTGGCTGTTGAGGAGGCCGGGTAGTAGGGCTGCTGGGTCACCGGAGGTGGGAAAAGGAGGCGGCTCCGCTGGAACCGGCGCAATGAGGCAGTGCAGGGGTGGCGGGTTACTGCAATGGTGAGCAGGAGGCAGCGGGAGGTCGACCGGGAGAGTGGAGCGCACCAGGGGGCAAACGGACGGGGAAGGGGGAGGTGCGTTGCTGGGTGTGAGTGGGAGCGGCAGCTGCTAGGGTTCAACACAGGAGGGGGAGAAAGATGCATAAATAGAGTAGCGGTGTGAGGGAGAGATAAAAATAGGAAAAATAAACATAAAAAAATAAATGGAAAAGACATGATAAAATAAATAAAAATGAATAGATAAAAAAAGAAAATAGAAACCCAAAAAAAAATAACCAATCTAAAAAAAAGTGAGTAAATAAATTTGATAATTTATATTAACATAGATATTAACAATAAAAAACATTATTTATGTAAAAGAAATACATGATTAAAATGATAATAATAATAAAAAGGGGTCTGCTCGTGCGTCGGGCAGGCCGCACCGCTTCGCCCATGCCCTGCCCGCGTGTTGGGCATTGTCAAGCCAAGGATCATTCACTAGCACCACTAGTTCACCACACGTGTCGGGCTCAACTTCATTTGTCAGCGCAAGAAGCGCACGACTCAAGGTGGTCTTGGGCCACATTCCAGCAAACAATTATTAAAATGTTAAATAAAATTATGAGATAAAAATAAAAGTTAAAAACATACCTCACTGCGAATTTCGGGCGTGACAATTCTCTCCACCATAACGCTTTCCGACCCCGGAAATCCATAACACTATCCGGTCGATCGATCAACACACAAGGATTCCTCATACACACGATCCAACCTCTTAACCCAAGGACATCACACCGGCTACCAGTGGGACTGAACCACATTGCCCAAAATAAATCACCAACAGAGGGGAGGCCTGAATGGGCTCCCCACCATAAGAACTCAACTAGCATTCAATAACGATTTAAGAGGAAACCCAAAGAGACTCACGGTAGGTCTCCCCACCATAAAGGACCGACCTACTAACGACCAAATGAAAAACCAGCTTAGATGTACACGAGGCCTTACTCAAGCTAGAAAAAGCACTGCAAGGACCTTCAAACCACTTACTCCCATCCAAAAAGGATAGGAGTTGATCAGAAAAGTATGTGCAAACCAAAAACCCTTACCCCATGGGAGGGGAGGGTGGGTCCAAGGATCGGATCACTGAAACTATGATGGATGACTACTCACGACCCATCACTTTGTGATAAACACAACCCAAAGTCGCAACTGATTCACACGGGTTGTCCATGCATGACCACCAATTGACACCTCACATCCAAACAAAAAGACACAATTATCGACATTGTGTGAGGGTTAAGTCCATCGTGCACTTTATGACAAGAGAAAAACTACAATGACAGAGAAACCAGAGCAGCAACACCAGAACTATCTCACCACGTTGATAGAGGAACAACTTTAACCAGACTCCTTAAAATTCCCCGGGGGTTCCTGACTATACGCTGGATTCACTCTGAGACCTTTTGGCTGGAGCTCTGATGGATGAAGCATCTTCTGCCTCGCAGTCAGGTTCTGATAATCCCAATGAGATACATACATCTTTTGATTTAACAAAAGGAAAAGACAAGATTTTAAAATTTAAAAACATACCAGCATTGAAATTCGAGGTTCATCAAAAGACCCTTAAAGTTCCCATACATTTCAAACCCAAAACAACACCCATACAAAGGCAACGATAATAGATCACTTACACTGAAAGGAAACTTACACTGGAAACTTTGAACAAAGACCCTACAGCACATTACTTCTGAGAACTTCCTCTGCGACGCTTCCTTGCAATGCCCCGACAAAACCATCGCAAGTGACCCAAGCATCCACATGCCTGGAAGTGCTTCGGAGTGCTTGGGCACGATGACTTCTTGTGACCCCACTTGCCACACTGATAACACACAATAATCTCTCGCTCTGAAGAGGTTGATGAAAGATCTCGAGGCCTCTTGATTCCACGACCTGATCCATCCACTTTCATTTGCTTACTCATCTCCCTTCCTGAATCTTCACCAGTTCTCATAGGGATCAAAGGAGGGAGAACTACTTCGAGCACTCCTGCCATCGCAGCTTCGACATGAAAAGCTTGTCTTGCCACATCGACAAAATAAGTTAGGTTGGACTTCGACACCTTCGACTGTAGATCAGGTCAGAGACCCGCCTCAAACCGTCGAGCCTTCATGGGGTCATTCATGGCATACCCTGAATCATAAGGTACTAGCTCCACAAAGCGCTGGAAATATTACAACATAGATCCGTCACCCTGCTGCAGACAACACATCTACATCCCCTTTCTCACCCTTTCTTCCTCATAGAAAAACTAGCGAATGAACAAAGCCTTGAAGAACTCACAAGTAATCTCTTGACGGGGCTTGTTCCGAGACACTGACTTCCACCACATCCATGGTGAACCTTCAAGCATGAAGGTTGCAAACTTGACTTTCAACAACTTGGGAAACTCAATGAGGTTAAATTCCCTTTCAATCTTCCGCGTCCACTCCTCTGTCACGGATGTTTTTGCTTGACCATAAAAGAGAGTTGGATCCAACTTCTGAAACTCAAGCATAAAATCCTTAGGTTGATCAACCACACTACGATCACCCATCGAAGCTTCAAAGGGATAACCGCTGGACGAGGAAGAGTCAAAAACCCAATCAAGGCCAACTCAATAAATAGAAATCCTCAAAAACCAACACCACATATATGAAGGGCTCTAAACAAAAGAAAACAAGCCATCATAAAATCAAAGAATTTCTTTTGAAAACATCTTTAATTTAAAACAATCTTGGTGGGTTAAACCCTCTCTATTGATATTATTTAGAGTCTCACTCACATGCATGTATTCGTGCCACCTCGGGCATCCATCCACCATACCAGAAATCTATCCACATTTCCATCATACCACTATGCATGTGAGCACTCATAGGAACACCAAGGTCAAAACAAAGAAACATCATTTTCCAAAAACAAACCATTCATACCATTTCTTTTAAAACAATCCAAAAATTAAGCATGTCATTTCAAACAACCATTTTTTTTTAAAACACATTTTTTTCAAATTAGAACCACTCTTAGAAGTCACAGAAGACCCAAAACATCTCAAACATGGAACTAGTGTCGGTGGGCGACTTGACCATAAGGTTGGCGGCCATATGTCAATCACGTTACCGACACGAAGAGTCTTTTTGGACCATGCCCCCAGCTCCACAGGCTTGCCAGGCCATGCAGCTTAGGACTATTAGCCCAACTCCATTTTTCATACCCCAATCACAAAACGTTTCCATAAAAACCCAAATAAACAAATTAAACTGGACTTCCCATGGAAACCTGAGGATCAGTACGGCAAGATTTCGCAACGCTCTTCCTGCACCTACCCCTCGAGTCCCGACAATCCTACTCCATCTACCTTGACATCCCAAATAACAAAGGGAACTCTGAAAAGCGAGGTCCTCTAAGAGATAACCTCCCTCTGATACCATTTTTTCACGAACCAACCCGGGTCAAACCTGAACCGGTCACCCGAGCTGGTCCGCGACATGGCCCGAGAGGCGTTCCCGATCCTCCCGGGCTGGAGATAAGCGCCAGGGCATCAACAGAGGTTGTGGGAATGGTTTCGCAAAATATAAATAAATAAGTCTGCAAAGATAATATAGAGCAGCGCAGAAAAGATAAACCAAAAAAAGTGACTAAACAGGAATATAAGAAAAAAACTGACCAAACACGACGTCCGAACTAACTCCGTGTGACCTCACGGGTCACTCTCCGACTCAACGATCAAGCACCACCCTAGGCGAGCACTCTTAAGGTGTAGCATGCACAACAATAAAATAGAAAAGAACTATAGGCGTGAGTATTAAAACTCAGTAGGCTAGCCCGATATCTATTCCCAATGCACTACCTTTAAAATAAAAGAAACATCATTTCAAGTTTGAACTACAATTTATAAAAGTATGTTTTTATAAATATTCTACTTAAAAACAAAGTACGAACCATTTCCCTTAACCATTTCCAAATTTGGGTTCAATTCATTAGTGTCAATGAAATTTTAGGGAAAGGGAAAGTGGTGTTTATATTTTCCAAATTTGTATAAAGTGGATTAAACATTTTCATTTGAAAACCGTTTTTAGAATCCTAGTCAAAAGAAATTTACCACTTTCCATGGAAAACAATACACCAGAATGCATAAAGTAAAGCACATAGCAAGGGCAATGTAGGTATACATGTGAGCATCATAATCACTACTGCAGCAACAAAAGCTGAATAGACATGGGTGAACCTAGGAGATCAAGAATAAACCAGAAGACACCAATACATGAGAAATCATCCTTATCAACATGTCACGATGAAATCAAAATGTACAATACGCTCGACCATCCACTCTCGGGCTAGTCGAGGGCAAATCCCATAGTAATAAACCCAATATATCCACCTACTATGGGCCACTGGTCAGTACCATAACCTACCAGTGCAGCAATCATTCTTAGAATATTCTCTCAATATGCCAGATTCCCATGTCTCAAGTGTTTGAAAAATGGGTGAGCCAACTGATGCCAACCGAGCATCCAATCATATACATATATATATAAAGCACAACAGGCATCACCCCGAGCCACTCCGTGGAACAACCTCTTGCCTTTAAACTACTCACGTACCTAGGAGCCTCTAAGCGCGGCCTCCCAAACAATCAATTGGGACCAAGGCATGAGAGTTTTCCTAAGAGGGGTTTTATCAAAACATTTTCATCTCTTTCCATAAAGTTCCAAACGGGCATTTAATACATTTCACAATCACTACTCAAAAAAAAGTACAACTTCATTATAAGACAAAATCCAGTTTAAAACCATTTAAAGAACCCCAAAAACACTACCTCACAGGCTGACAAGATTTTTATAAACCAAACCAAAACAAAAAATTTTATTCTATTTTATTTTTAAATAACCTTTAAGAGCCAACCAGAAAACTTCTCAGAAGAACCAAAGTACTTGTTCACGCTTCAAAAGAAATCATTTCTCATTAAACCAAAAATCTATTTTATATTCCGTAAATTATGTTTAAAAGCCAAATGGGCATTCTTTCATTATTGCGTGTCTTCCCGTCAAGAAGATACTTCATGTGTCGTGTATAAAATAAATGGCTCTTTTTACACTAAATAATCATTTAAAAATTAACTATCTTATATTAAAAATTAATTATCGTATATTATCTCATATTTATTAAAATTAATAAACTATTGATTTTGAATAATTAGGGTGCGCAAATAGCATTAAATAATATAACTTAAATTTTTAGAGCAGTGCAAAGGGAACCTACCTCAGATACGTGACGCGATGAAACTACGCATGTTCGAAAATGCGTGGCAAAGTCCAACGCCCTACATAATAAATATCAAGGACTGAAAACACATCCAAAAACTCACCAGAGCATGCGAAACCAAATGTCGAGGAGAAACGCTCACCTCGAAACTGAATCACGACGACGATGCAAACTCGGAATCACTCTGCGGGGGCTCTAAAATAATAATCCTACCAAAAACAAACATAAGTTGATGAAAACCCCCTAACAAAGCAAAGTCGAAGCAAGAATAATAGTAATGATTATAATAGTAATCATAATAACAACGATAATAATAAGAATAGTAAGAATCATAATAATAATAATAAGGATAATAATAATAATAATAATAATAATAATAACACTAATAATAATAAAAATAATAATAATAATGACAACAACAAAATAATAAAAATAATAATATTAATAATAATAATAAATATAATTACAAAATAATAATAATAACAATAAGAATAATAATAATAATAATAATAATAATAACAATAATAATGTGAATAATAATAATATTTATAATAATAATAACAATAATAAAATTAATAATAATAACATTGATAATAATAACATTAATAATAATAACATTAACAATAAAAATAATAATAATAATAATAATAGTAGTAGTAGTAGTGACAACAATAATAATAATAATAATAATAATAATAATAATAATAATAATATTGATAGTATTAATAATGATAATAAAAGTAAAATTAAATAAAATCAAATAAAATAAACCTTGTTGGGGGATGATGTGTGGGCTGGACTAAGGGAGGAGGGGGAGTCCTGGCTGGTTGGCTGCTATGGACAGAGGGAATAAGGGAGCAGCGACAGGCTGCTAGAGGGATCCGGTCGAGGGGTTGTGCGGGCTTGAGAAAGGAGCAGTGGAGGCTGGGAGTGCGGCTGCTCGTGTCACACAAGCAGGGAGAATTTGTGATGCTGGTGCGGAGGAAGGCTGAGGCGGCGATGGATGGGAGAGAAGGCGCAATGGACAAGAGGCAGAGGAGGTCGGCGCTTGTTGAGGTAGAGGGAGAGCTGAGGTCGGCAGCCCTGAGGGAGGCAAGGGAGTGAGGAGAGGAAGTCGGGCGCCGAGGGGGGCTGCTGGCTGGCTGTTGAGGAGGCCGAGTAGCAGGGGTTCTGGGGCGCCGGAGGTGGGAAAAGGAGGCGGCTCTACTGGAACCGGCGCAAGGAGGCAGTGCGGGGGTGGCGGGTTGCTGCAACGGGGAGCAGGAGGCAGCGGGAGGTCGACCGGGAAAGGGGAGCTCACCAGGGGGCAAACGGACAGGGAAGGGGAGGTGCTATGCTGGGTGTGAGTGGGAGCGGCGGCTGCTAGGGTTCGACGCATGAGGGGGAGAAAGATGAATAAATAGAGTAGCGGTGTGAGGGAGAGAGAAAAATAGGAAAAATAAACATAAAAAAATAAATGGAAAATACATGATAAAATAAATAAAAATGAATAGATAAAAAAAAGAAAATAGAAACCCAAAAAAAAATTAACCAATCTAAAAAAGTGAGTAAATAAATTTGATAATTTATATTAACATAAAGATTAACAATAAAAAAACATTATTGATGTAAAAGAAATACATGATTAAAATGCTAATAATAATAATAAAAAGGCTTCCGCTCGTGCGTCGAGCAGGCCGCACCGCTTCGCCCATGCCCTGCCCGCGTGTCGGGCATTGTCAAGACAAGGATCATTCACTAGCACCACTAGTGCACCATACGTGTCGGGCTCGACTTCATTTATCAGCGCAAGAAGCGCATTACTCAAGGCGGGCTCGGGTCACATTCCAGCAAACAATTATTAAAATGTTAAATAAAATTATTAGATAAAAATAAAATTTAAAAACATACCTCACTATGAATTTCGGGCGAGGCAGGCCCTCTGATGGTGTGAGAGATGGTGCAGGGGGAGATGGTGCGGGGGTGTAGGCAGCTGGTGCCTTAGATGTCGTGGGGAGTGACCCAGATGGATCAGCATCCGTCGCAGAACTAGAAGAAATAGTATACCGCTTTCTTCTTGGCATTCCTATCATTTAATCAAATAAAATTAAGTTCAGAATATATATTTCAAAAAAATTATGCAGAAAAAAAAATTAAAAATGATAATAGATGCCCAGTACTAACAAACAATATATATATAACAATGATAATGAATGGCTGCAGAAATGAAACAAGTGGTTGTTGTATGAATGAATAATTGTACATACAATCATTTTCCCCTTCAATCATATCGGTTTGCTGCTCCATTGCTTAATCCACTTCATTCATCCTTGCAAGACTAATATTTTCAATATCATGATGGAAAAATAATTCTGCTTCCTGTTGTTGATGACATTCAATTTCAGAGGTCAAATCTTCCTCTTCATCACCCATATCATAGAAATATATTTTTATTATGTGAGTAACTACACTCCACCCTTCATCCACAACATCATTCACATAATATACCATTTTTCCTTGAGATTCTAAGATATATGGATCATGAATTTCATGATCACCAACATCCATCAAGCGAGAGAAGTTCACAGAAGTAAATTGCAATGAATCTCTTTTAACACCTTTGATAATATCGACCCATTTGCATTTGAATAAAACAACAGAAAAATGTCCATGGTAGTTTAATTCAATAATATCATGCAGCATTCCATAGTATCTCACTTCAGAAAATGTAAATATACCACTATTTTGTGTTTTCAAACCCACTTCTCAATCAACTGTACGAAATCTAAACCCATTCACATTATAAGCGTCGAACTTTCTAACATTCTTTATAGGACCTATAGCAAGAAACTTCAAATCTTCTGACAAGTCTGCTCGAGTATCAGTATTCATGATCTGAAAAAAGAAATATAATGTAATAGATTTACAAATTGTATGTGTCAAACTAATATTCTTATTTATTGCAATATTTATGAACTTACACGTCGTGCAAACCATTCTACAAGCTCTTTATTCACAGCTTTAGTTATATCTTTCTCAATTCATGTTCGGCCTCTCATTATTCTCTTTGTTTGTATCCTTAACTCTTCAATAAATGGATCTGCAATTTCACTATTCAGCAGCACATATCTATGTGCCTGTAATAATTATAATTCTGTCAGTGTCACATTTGAGGTCCTCCCAACTGATCGGCCAATAGCAAGAAAGATTTTTGATTTCTGATGCATTTGAGATTGATTTGATGTGTCATCAACACGTCTAACTCGATTAAATCTTGTCTCAATATCATCTAAATACCTAGAACAAAAGGTAAGACATTCCTCGGCCAAATAGCTTTCAGCAATAGAGCCTTCTAGTTGAGCTTTATTTCTCATGTATGATTTCAAATGCCCAAGATATCTGTAAAATAAAATAATAATATTATGCATTTATTTAAATGTGAAAATTTGTTTACTTAACTAGAAAACATATAAATAAAATACCTCTCAATTGGATACATCCATCGATAATGAACGGGGCCTCCTAATTTAGCTTCTTCAACCAAATGCACAGTTAAATGCATCATGATAGTAAAAAACAATGGAGGAAAGATCATCTCAATTGCACAAAGAGTCAATAAAAACCTCTCCTGGAGGTTGTCAAGCTGAAATGGATGTACAACTTTCTCACATAATTTCCTGAAAATGTGCAGAATTAGAGTACAACAGCAGTAACTTTTTCACGTAATAATGTACACAATGCCAATGGTAGTAACTTCTGTAACAAAATATGTGAATCATGACTTTTAAATCCATGTAACTTACGATTCTTCAAGTCAACGCACCTTGAGATGTTACTCGAATACCCATCAGATACCTTCACATTCTTTAAAATTCGAAGGAACGTATCTTTATCCCTATTTTTCATTGCAAAAATGGTCGGAGCATACTTTTCATTCTCACCTGGCCAGAGATAGTGTTTATGTTCATTTATTTTAAGTCTTTGCAAGCATTAAGATGATCCTTCGACTTTCCATGCTCATTAAGTAATGTGAAAATCAAATTATCACAGACATTATTCTCAATATGCATCACATCAAGATTTTGGCGCAACAAATTAAATTCCCAATACGAATGTTTAAAGAATATACTTTTTTTCTTCCATTGTTGCGTTTTGATTTCACTTGAAGATGCACTTCAGACCTGTTTTCCGCTATCATTCAAATGATGAACCTTCCCAAATTCTGTTTCAACATTTTCAAGCTATGTCAATATTTCAGAACCGGTTAACAACTTTTGAGGTGGTCTACAATCAATGAAACCATTAAATTTTTATTTGTTCAGAAGAAATCTATGATATGTATCGAGAAATATTTTATGGAATAAGAAGCACCATTTTCTATTGTCAGGTAGCCGTTTGGGCTCAAAATCAAAGTTACAAACGGGAAAAGCCAAACCCATATAAGTGTTTCAACCAGATAAATTCCCAATCCCAGGGAAGTCACTAATGGTCCACAGTAAAGCAGCATGCATTTTGAACATTGTTTTAGAAGAAACATCAAATGTCTCAACACCGTTACTCCATAACTCCTGCAATTCTTCAATCAAAGGCTGCAAGTATACATCAATATCATTTCCAGGCAATTGTTTTCCAGGAATAATCATTGAAATGATAAACGATGATTGTTGCATACATATCCACAGAGGCAGATTATAAGGGATCAAAACAACTAGCCAAATGCTATAACTTGTACTCAAAGTCCCAAATGGGTTGAATCCATCGGCAGCCAATCCCAATCGAACATTCCTAGGATCAGCTGAGAAATATGGATGTAATGAATCAAATGTCTTCCATGATTGGGAATCTCATGGACGTATCATTAACCCATCATTGTTATTATCTACAGAATACCACTTCATGTGTTCGGTGGTTTTTGATGACATGAATAATCTTTGCAATCGCGGCTTCAAAGGAAAGTAACGCAAAACATTTGCAGGTGTGTTCATTTTCTTCTTCTTCATGAAATTATGTTCATTCAGACTTCCAACATCACCCTTTGAATGACATCTAGAAGAAGAACATTTCTTGCAATTCTGTCTACTTGAATCCTCTCCCCAATAAAGCATACAATCATTGGGACACGCATGTATTTTTATATAATTCAGACCAATCTTGTTAACAACTTTTTTCATATCATAAAAAGATTCTGGTATTTTTTCTTTAGGAAATGCATCACGAATCAATTCCAATATCATGGACATTTCCTTATTTGTAATTCCACATAGACATTTGATATGGTACAACTTCAGCAGAAATGAAATCTTTGAATATTTCAAACACCCACTATACAACTCTTGATTTCCATCGTCAACTAAATCATGAAACGCATTTTTATCAGTGAAGTTTTCCATTACATTTGGCTCTACAGAATCAAGAGGAGGATCCAATGATATGTTCCAATCTTGATCTACTTGTGTTACAGTCTCAAAAACATCACTTGTCATGTTGCAATTTGTAGCACCCTATTCTGGTTGTTCTGATATGTTTTGATGCTAATAGTGGTGTCTTTCAGTGCTGAATGCATCATTTATGAGGTTTTTCATTTTATTTTCCATTGTCGACGAACTTGGGACCTCATTCTGTAGATTAACATCAGTGCTCAATCTTTCTATATTGTTCGATTCTCCATGCCAATTCCAACACAAATATTGACCAGGGAATTGGTTCAGTATTAAATGTTCATAAACTTCATCTCTCTTCAACCATGTTCTAAATTTACATTTAGGACATGGACATCTTATTCTCCCTTCAATGGATCGATTAGAAATCGTAAAATCTAAAAACTCATTCAAACCCTTCACATACTGAGGTGTATTCCTCGGTAATGTGATCCAGCTTTTATCCATGTATATCACAATGTGCCTACACAAAATATACGATAGTGTAAGATTGCAAAATCATAATATAATAAAGATGAGCCATTGATCATAAAGTATGCATAATATAATAAAGATGATTCATTGATCACATTTACCACTTACTTAGCATGCCCAGACAAACCAAACAAGTCTGGTCCCTAGGAGACAGTGTGAACAGCTCATTGAGGAGCAGTAAGAATATCGGGTTACACAATTATCATAACACTGTCAATCACACATTTATGTTGCCTCAAACAATTTCTATCCCCACTACATTAATGAGATACATTGGTCCACTCAGATTACTTCCACACCCTCACAAAAAATACTACAACTTTCCTGAACATCTCATATGCTCACATGCTTGGTCATCTCAATTAAATGTTTTATTTTATTTTCCATATCTAGAAATGGGATACCAGTCGATATTTATAACATCCATCCAAAATCAGTAATATAGAATACCAATGCATGGGTTCCCATTTCTAGAGTTTCCCCTTATTGGATTATGTTTAATAATAATTACCTTCACTTATCAATATTATAGATCAATAAAAATAATATGGAATATTTTTTTACCATATTTAGTTTCATAATTTGAACAATGTTGTTGATACTTGTTTATAAGACAATGAATATTCTTCTCACTAGATCCAACACAGTGATAACACATTATGATAATTCCCCCACTTAATTTCAATTTTTTTTCATCTATTAACCATTTATTTAGTCGTGATTACCTATTCTTCAAAGATGGACAAGGATTATTTAATTAATTAAAAAGATGAGTTTTATTTTTTTTGGTCTTTATCAACATAACTATAAATTATTATCTTTTCATTAAATATAATCAAGTACCTTTTATTTATATAATAAAAATATGGTTCAAGTGATCTTTTATTTTGAGTGATGATACTTTTTTTAAAAGAATTAAATGGGTCTGTCCCATTTATCCTCATAAACTAAAGAAAAATATTCATATATCTATTATCCATATATATTACATGGTTGTACCTTCCATGAGTTCCTCATGAGGGTGTCATTGAGCTAGAGACAGAGATATGTTAGACCTTTTGAATTGATATTTGTTCTTTTCTGTTGGCTCTAAGATTAGTTAGACCATTTGAGGTCACTGATAAGCTCATATAGGTTGCTTATCAATTAGAATTGTTGGTTTTTATGATAGGTATTCATGATTTCTTCCACATGTATCATCTTAGGAAATACCATCCTGATCCCGCTCACATTCTAAGTTGAGAATAAATTGACTTTCAGCCATATGTTTCTATTTTGGAGAAACCAATTGAGATTGTTGACTCTCAAGTGAAAGTATTTTGTGGGAATTTTATTCCATTGTTTAGGGTTCTATGGAAACAAGGATCAAATTATCATGAGAATTGGGAACACGAGTCATTGATGAAGGAGCAGTGAACTCATATTTTTCCATGGATTGCATCTTTTACATGACTTATTGAGGACAAAAATTATTTATAGTAGGGAGTTTGTAAGATCCTATTACTGATCTATCAGGTATTTTTTTATCCTCCTCGTGGTTTTCCTTTTTTCCATTGTCTGTAAAGGACTAGGAAGGAATTGGTAAGATACCTAAAATGGTGAAGTAAGATATTTGTTTTACTTTCATCTTTAACCATCTTTTTCTACATGATTCAAAAGTCTTTCACACTATATAACTAGGTTACACATTGTGTAACTATTACTAGATAAAATTCATGAAAGGGTATTCATGCTGTGAAAGTTTACACCTCGGGAAGAGTGGTTTCACATTGTAAATTTTAAAATAATGGATTTTTAATTCGAGGTGAAGGATTTTTCAACATACTAGAACACCATGGATTTCACAGTAGGTAATAGAATTACACATCATCAAATGTCCCTCGTGTAGTTTTTAAAATAGTCAAGTGGCTATTTTGGTTTCAGTTCTTTTCTCCAGGCCCTTGGATCCCTACCTAGAGATCTTCTCGGGTTATTTTGGGAGACAATGCTCCATCTAGATATCCATTTAACATTCGATCTTTTATTATAGTTGTGTTGCATCTCTCTGGGTAAGAAATATTTCTGATTCTTCGTTTCTCTTGATAATGGTGGCACCCTAGGGTAACATTATCATATCTGGTGGCCTATGTTTTTGAATCTTTGTGTATTATTCTAGATCCTTTGGGAGATCTCATTATTGAAGCCATTCCTTGGTTAGTTGTGGTGCAGAGGATGTCTTTTTTGAGGTATTTGGTGTTTTACCTTTCCAAAAACCCCTTCTTTTCTAATTTATATCAATATTAATTTTTTTATTATATTCTATGCCCTTCGTTTTCATCATTGGGTTTTCATTGTTGGTGGATCCCATTACAGGAATGTGTGACTTGAGCTTTGAGGTAGGTGGTTCCATCTCTAGCCTATGATAATTAGCCTAATTTATCTTAATTTATAAGTTGATATATCAAATTGGAATGACTATTTTCATTTGTTTAAGAAGGGGTTTTTGAGAGAAATTTTTTTCCATGATTTTTGATAAATGAAAATGAAATGGGTACTTTTAAAATATTGAAATTGATTTGTGAAAATGAGCACTTAGGTTACCTTGGGTACTTAGGTGGAAGGTTTATCTTGAGTCCATCGTCCATGTTTTGTGATTATTAGGAGGTTTTCTCATGGGTATTTCCTTGGTTTCCTAGTCCCATTGTTCTAGGGGACAACTATTAGCATTTTCGGGGGGTTTACTCATGGGGTATTCCTCTTCTTCCTAGGCATGTGTTATAGGAATTGGATTGTGCACATGATTTATTGTGGTATAAGTATTCTTCTAGTATAAACTATAGTGTTCCTTGGTACTTATGCCTCTACTGCTTATTTTATTTTGTACTGATTGGATTTCTGAGTTATAATTGATATACATTTTGTACCTACTTTTGTTTAGAACTGGGAAAAAGGGAAATTTTTACCCATGTTTTCTATAAAATTTCATTACTACTTATCATTCCATGTTATATTTAAAATAAGAATACATGAATAGTTATATAGAGGCTTGATATGGAATACCCAGGTGGGATCCTATGGAGGCTATTAGCTCACACCTTGTGCACCTCCTTAGGGGTACGTAGACATTTGTATGTCTTCCAATACTGGGAAGGGAAAGGTGCTGAAGTGAGGTGGTGAGGTTTGTGTTTGCTGGTTTTGGGTAGCTGGTGGTGAGATGGAGGGAGTTCATCCACACCATCTCATGGAGTAGTTTTTGTTTTTAGTCCATGTAGTTAGGCTTGTTTTCGAAACATTGACTACTTTTTTAATTGTTCTTTTCTACTGTATTTTGACTGTTATGGTATATATATTCCTTTAGTATTCCACGTTCCTTTTCATTTTGTGTATACATATATGCAATGTGTTTGATCATGTTGGGATATATTTTTCCCTTTGTTGTGTTTTTTGATGCATTGGTGCTTGCCTCCAACCCACGAGGATCGGGAATAACCTTCGGGTATGTAACAGAATGGGTCAGTTACCACGTTTGAGGGTTACCCGGGTCAATTCAATACACAACCTCAATGGAAACTCTTCCTAGAATTAAATTAAAGATGAGAGTGACCCCCATATCCAACCTCCTATAGGCCCCGAGTTGATGACTAGAATAGGGGTATAAAAAATAAGTATGAGAGGAATTACCATCATATGTACCAATAATAAAAAAAAGAATAACATTTAACAACATCATAATATATATATATATATATATATAAATTTAAATCAACAATAATACTTTAAAGAATGAATACGTAAAAAACTAAAAACCCCAAGATAAAAATACCAAAAAAATCTCCATGGTAGTGATTTCACAACAAACACCAAGCATAAAGATAGTACGACCCAACTTAGTCACAAAAAATATCCTAGGAATCTGGAATTTTTTATATATATGGGGTTTATCATAATATGTATCCTTAGTATGATTATACACAATACCTCCAATGAAAAAGTTAAAGGAGTATAATAACACATCATTGAACAAACAACATAACTAGTAAGCACCTAGTAAGTAGGTCGCCGGAGATGGAGGTCGCGGGGTCGCTGGAGATGGAGGTCATGGGGTCGCTGGAGATGGAGGTCGCGGGGTCGCCGGAGGTCGCGGGTCGCCGGATTGTTGGGGGTCGCCGGACGGTTGGGGGTCGAGGGTTGCAGGTCGCCGGGGGGTTAGGGGAAGAAGGGAGGGCGCGGGGGTTTGGAGGAATGGTCGGGGTGGGGGAAGAAGGGTCGGGATTGTTAAAATAAATTTCGGGTTTCGCGGTGGTTTATTAAAAACCCTTGCGAAACCTTTCGGCGAAAACGTTTAGCGGCAGTTTTTTGAACCGCCACCAAAAAACCGCTGCTAAACCCGGTTTTTGTTGTAGTGATAAAATCATAATTTATTCGGAAAAAACAACTTTAAAACTATAACTCATTTTATAACACCTTGAAAATTTAATCAAGGTCTCATAAAATTATCTTATAACCATAAGATAATAAAATATAAATTTATGATTACATTTTATGAAAATTAATTTCCATTTTAAATTATTAAATTAATCATAAAATTATAATTAAAATATTTTTTACATACAAAAAACCAATACTTATACTATGATCATTTGGTCACTTATAATATGTCTAAATTGTATTTATACATTCATTGGTTAATTTTCTTTTCTTTTTTTGATTTACTATTCATAAGTGTATGTTACTATTCATAAGGATATGTTACTATTCATCAAAAAAACTAAGTTAAAACTATCACACTCTAAATATCTTACTGAATGCAACTGTGTATGTCAATTTTTCGAAATTCAAATTACATAAGTAGAAAAATAATGTTTATTGGTTATGTTATAATAAAGTGTTGTTTTGTAGATACTCAGTGTTTCATTAATTCTATATTAAATCTATTTGTAAATTATTGGGGTGCTATAAAAGGGTTACATTTACCTCAAACCAATGAAACAACTCCCAGATATCATTAATCACCATGATAAATCACTATATAATCATGTAATGTTGTGTACTTCACAAACATATCATAAACCAAATTTAGATACTAATATAAAAGGTAATCGTTAATTTGACCATAAATATCTACGAAAATATCACCTTTTAAATGAATCACTTTTCAACCATCAAGATTATATTAACATTAAATCATATACCATCCCCAAAAGGTTATTTCAACCTCAAAATATTATTCTTCCTAATATCCCATAAAAGTTTCAAATTACTTCAAAATTCAATCACTTGAACCATTAAAAATGGGGTGTTGATACCTTTGAACTTATAAACCCATGATTGTGCCAATAAATTTTATGTCAACCTCACATAAAAACATATATTCTTCTAAAAATTAACACAATCTTTATTCCTCATATAAGTTTCCAAACTATTGAATATATTACATAAATCCAAAAAAATAAATAAACATACTCAAAGATGACCTAAATCAATTTCTCATAAACTAATAAATTTCAAGGTAACCAATATTATCCTACCAATATCAATCTTCTATTTATAATAATTAAATATATGTTTTCAAATTCTAATTTAGAACAATCCTTAGATGTTTCATGATCCTTATATCTAAAATATGATCAATATAACAATTCAAAAAAAAATTACTGAATCATAATACATAAACACTTAAATCATTTAACTTCATAGGTATTTCCATAATCTAGAAGTTTTTATTTATAAGAGTTTATTGACTTTGATAATTTCCATATTCCCCACACATGAGACATTGAACTATAAATATTATCTTATGATGAACATCACATCCCTACATCAAACTCTTCATTTTTCCTCAGAAATTCATTTCTTTAAACCCTTATTTTCCACATATAAAACATTTTTCTACTACTTTGTGACATTCTCATGGGTGTCTATTTCCAAATTTATAATATGAAAGAAATTGATCCTTCTTTCCTCCATAATCACCACCACCCAAGCTCTCAACAAACTACATCCTTCTCTTCTTTGGTCAATTTTATAGTTCTTCAAGGTAAAAATTATTAATCATTTATTGTGATAAATTATTAGTAATAATGATAATATATTTTTCTCCCATAATCATTCCATTTTATCTCTCATAACCACCATGTTTTCCATCACACTCAGTGTTAAAATGATTCCTCATGGGTCCACCCATTGACTAAGAACAAACATTATAGTGTGAGCAACAATAATCATAGTGGGAAACCACATAACCATAAAAAATCCTTATAGGGTGTCTAAATAAAGACACCTTCTTTTAAATCATTAAAAAATTAAGTTTAACCAAGATCATACATGATAATTAAAAAAATATTAGGATATTATCTTATATTTAGATATATCCCTAGGGTTTTGACTAAAGTTCTCTAATCCTAATCTCCAAAGATTGATTGAACCTATCCTTAGATACCATTTATAGCATCCTAGACTCTTAATAACTAGATGTTAAATATTATTAGATTAATATTAAATATAATTTTTAATAATATAATATTTTAAAAAGAAGAATATTGTATTTAATAGTGTATGTTGCATGCAACATGATCTTAAACAACCCATAAAATATATTTCTTTAAATTTAATCTCAGTGATAGCTTACAGAACACATAACCTCGAGCCTAAATGAACCATAATATATTACATAATTATAACCTGGATATTAATTTTGTGGGTATAAATAATAATAATTAAATTAGAAAAATTATTGTTATCTTTTGATTAGAAATAAAATGTGAATCATTTAAAAGAAATAAACTGTTTTTTGAAAAACTGTATTTTTCTAAAAAAATAGTTTAGTCACGTTTCTTACACATAATTTAAAATTATTTTTTACCAATATTAGAAATTTTATTTTATAAAATAAAATTAATTTTTTAGATAAGAGTATTTAAATTATCTTATGTATATTTTTAGTTATTTTTCTGAAAAGTTTCATTTTTCAATGAATAGTGGAAAATACTATTTTTTCTAATATTTCTTTTTTTTAATAATTTTCAATGTTAAATCATATTTTAAATTGATTTTAAAGTAAAATTAGTTTCATTATATTAAAATTTAAGGAATTTAGTTCATTTGAATCAATTTTATGTTGAATTTTTATATTAAAACATTCTATACTTATGAGCATCTTCTCTTTGGAAACACTCTTTTTTGTCACGTCCATGTGTATAATTTCATATTGGATTATGACACTTCAATGAATTGAATTTGAAATAACTAGATTTAATATTTTTAATAATCATAATTTATATTGTATGATAAGTTCAAATTAATTTTGACCATTGTGAATAGTAAAAGCGGTAAGAATTAATTATCGTGGTTAAGGTAAAAACTAATATATTGGGGGGTTAAGCTAAAACGATAAGGGTTAAAATTATCTACCAACTTTTAAATAACCCATTTAATAAAAATATTTTGACCTTATCACTTATAAGGGTTTCTAATGGACTATGTTTTAGGATTTTATCTTGATAAAAATATGGTTGTAATTGAATCTTTTAAAACATTCCATGTGTGTCCTCACCCCCACGTATAAAAGGCCACCCCCCTCCACCACTCTTCACACATAAAAATCAATTTTTTTTTGGAAAATAACTACCAAAATTACTTCCTTGCTAACCTAAAAACATCCTATATCCCTTTTTTAGCCTAAATAAAATCTCAGAAGGATTTTGGTGAAAACCTAAAGAAGTTTTCTAAAGAATAGGTAACGTTGTTAAACGAGAATTTTTATTTTGTTTCTAATTACACCTCCTTAAACTCTTATTAAAACATGATTATATAATAAAATAACTGTTTTAAATATACTTATATATTATTTTGTTAAGTTAATTACATATATCAATATCATTTTCTATCAAATAGACGATGAAACCATCGATCATGTGTACGGCGGACTACAGCCTCGTGAATTAATGTAATTTTTTTACATTACCATCTTTAAAAGATAGATATAATGATTTATTTAAATAAAATATATGATATTTATTATATTTTTATACTTACTAAATTTTAATATCACATAAACCTTCTTACGGACCATTTCTTTTAAAATATGATAACGTCGCTCGTGTGTACAGAGGACTACCGCCTCACGAAGTGATATGATTAATTTTTAACTCACACTTTACATGGAAGGTAATAAGGATAAATTTAGTGAATATATGAAATTATATTGATTATTTAAAATTAATATATCACAAAATTTCTTACCATTTCACCCATTAATGAAATGATAACATCGCTTGTGTGTATGTACGGCCTGCCATCTCCATGAAATGATGTGATCCATTATCCATGGTCATATTTCAATAATGATTATAAAAATATATATAGTGAAAAAAGTGATATTTATAACATCAATATTATTATGTATATTATTTAACTATATAATATGTGAAAGAACCAAAAAATTCATGACAAAACATGCATGGTTAAATAAGTAAATTAACACGTGAAACAATGAAAATAAAAAAAATATTATTAAAAAATGTGTGGTAAAATGTTATAAGGGGATCATATATGTTATTATAAATAGGAATATTGTTATTTAATAAATTTTTAACATGATTAAAACCTTTATAAATTATCTTAAATCACTTTTAACCAAAATTAAGCATGAGGTGAGGGACTTCAACTCAATTTATATTCATTGAGGTATATTTTAATGTTTTACATCTAATTTCTTTTAAATGGTGTATATAATACCCATTTGAAATTTAATATATCAATTAATTAATAATTAATTCTATTTTATATTTAAATTTTAATTATTTCAACCAAGGGTATTTGACTTTAAAATTACCAAGCGGTAAATAATTTCATAACTCAATTTCTTTTCATTGGTTTATATTACTTATTCATTTCCATTGATATTCTATGATTATGTGTGTATTTAATTTTGACTATATTATGATTTATATACACTTTTTTATGTTTATTTACATTTTACATACATAATATATTCATTTTTTAATTATAACTTCAATATTATAGTCTTTTTAAGGCTTTATTTGACAATATCATTTAAATTGGGATTGTCTATGCTTGAATTTCCATTAAAGGAAATTGTTTAATCGTTGGCCAATAAACCAATTTAATTTTATTCTTCTACAGTTATTCATTAATTTTTCAATAATATTACCATCTTCACTCTTTTTTACTTAAAATTATTGATAATTTTTTTAATAAAATCTGACTTCGTTTCTATCTTTAGTTGAAATTTTTTTTTCAAAATCATGTTATCTAAAAAAATTTAAAAGTAATTTATAATTCTAAAAAAATTACCAGATAAATTTTTATTCATTTTTTAAATATTACTAAATGTTTTTAAAAGAAACTTTATGTCAATTTTCAAGCATTTCCCATTTGGCTTTTACCAAAAATGTGGAATTAATATTTATTTTAATGTGTATAAAAGCTATAGAATTTCCTACCATCATGACCACTAATTTTTTTAAATATGTTTTTATAATTTTAAAAGTTTATTTTCAAATAAAATTATTTTTAATATATTTTGTGAGATTTTATTTTTTAAAAAATATATTTTCAAAGGAAAAGGATATTTTTCTCAAGAATTTTTTAAAGATCTTCTTAGGGTATTTCTATTCATCAATGATAAAAACTATTTATTCTACTTATACTCCACTGGGAATATTTTTTATTTATACCATCCTTATTCTTTATATGGATGATTTATGATAATTATAACAAAGTAAAGTATTGAAATTAAATTTCTTGATTCATTTTTGCATTCATTTACTTTCCCTTAAAATAGTTACCTTTATGTGATCATTAGACATTAAATTTCCCCTAAATATTCACATTATATATCATGTATATATTTATTTCTTAAACTATATATTATTTCTACATATGGTTTTCAATATTTAAAATAATCTATTTATCTAGGGAGATATTGATAAATCCATATTATTTACTCCATACAGATATGTGATGATAAGGCACATTATTCATGAATTAAATCAATTATTCAATATATGAGGAATGATTTGGACATACAGTGATAGGTGGGGCCTAGAATTATATATCCCTTCAAGGAATCGGTGCTATCATGAGGTAAATCGGTAATCTAGCATTAAATTGGATTTTACCAACACTTTTAAACTGTCATGTGAATAGTATTGATAGTAGAGGTATCATTATGTCTGAGATCATGACATCTAATAGTTAATAATTTCCTTAATTAAGAATTAATTTATTATTATTCATGTTATTTTTACAATGATATCATCTATTTATGCATTTCATTCTCATTTATTTATTAAATGGAATTTGTTTTAATTTATTTACCTTACCATATTGATTATTCCTTATCTATTCGTGATAGTCGATTTATTTAAATAGAATTTGTATTTATTTATTTACCTTTCCATATTGATTATTCCTTATATATTCATGATAGTCAAGTTATTTAAATGGAATTTGTGTTCAATTATTTACCTTGAAATATTTATTATTTCTTATTTATTCATGATAATCAAGTTATTAAAATTGTGTTGTGTTCAATTATATACCATTCCATATTTATTATTCCTTATCTAATGATTATAGTCAAGTTATTGATTAAATAGATTGTGTGTTCATATATTTATCCTTCCATATTGATTATTTCATATTGATTATTCCTCATTTACTCATGGTAAAATCTATTGTACTCAACTATTACTAATAATTTGAGATCACCCTTATTTTTTTCCCTTTACTAGGAATCTAAGAAGTGTACTAAGAATTGTGCGTAAGAAAATTCTAGAGGGAATAATGATATTATTAAAAAAATATGTTGTAATTTGTGTATTTGAATGTAATATGGGAATCATTTATATTTCTAGTTTACCAATACGAATAAACTTTTCGGTCCTTTTTGATGAAATAAATTGTATCTAGTTTCAATGTAATAAAGTATAAACTAACATTGGGTTACTAGAGATGGGTTCATTAAATTTGGTATTATAGAAAGTTTAGTAGAAACCTTGGGAACCAGATTTTGGAAAACATATATTAGTTAACATTACCCAATGATAAAATTTAAGGATAAGTATAAAGAAAATACTAAAGTTTGGTAAGGTATAGATTATGTGGATTTTCCTAGAAATACACCCCTATATGGATACTAAAAGTGGATGAGGTTCTAGAACAGATGTACATAGGGTTATTAACTTTGAAAAAATAATATCGGTCTTGACTCAAGCATTACCTAGTAAATAAATAAAATTATTACTGCCCACCTGGTTTGACAGTTCCAGAGAATATGATTTAGATAATTCAAATTTTCATTACAAACCATTATAAAGGATTTGAATAGAAGATAACCATGAATTAATTTGGTTAAAAATAAAGTTTCTTATCTTGAAAATTGTAATTTTATCATAATTTTAATGGTATAAGTACCCATTTTTCATTTTTATTTTATGAGATTTTAATATTATTGAGGGTATTTTTGAAGACATTTATGGTAGTACAACACATTGGTTTAGTATATTCTTTAGTGAAAATTTTATTTAAGGAATAATTATCTTACTATTTGGGGAATAATTTTCAAGGTATTGGTAACCTTTAGGTTTTATATTATATTTTATATTGAAGTAATTGTGGGTTATTACACATTGGTAATGTTATAGGAATTATGCTAATATGGTTTTAGAAAAATTGTAGCCCACATGTTATGTGACAACCCATCAAATCAGGTAAGGTCGTGGGGATTGAACTCAAAACTGAAGGGAAATAAGGGTTTAACACCTACCACTAGCCTACATGATGTCCTGCTTAATATGTAATTTTTTTAATTGAACTTTTTTATGAATAAATATTAATGATGAACCAGTGATGTAACTATTGAGGTTTAAATATTAAGGTATTATATTGGATAACTTGGGATAACCATATTGGTTTTGGAAAATATTTAGAGACCAATAGAAAGAATTTTCATTATTTTAGGGACATTATGATTTATTAAAAGTGAATTTTAGTACTTCGGGCATAAAGAATCTATTTTTAGATATTCATCTCATAGAGATATAGATGAATTGGAAATTTATTGAGGCACAACCAAAGGATAAAATTATGCCTATAAAATAGAAATATATCTAGTAAGTGTAGCTCCTTATATTCTCATATAGTAAAATAATTCCTCAAATTTATTAAAAGGATTTTGAAACAAAAAAAATTATCCTATTAACTTTATATTTGATGAATCATATTTCCTTTAAAATAATCATAGATTTTTGGTTTTTAGTCCCTTAAATTTCTATTAATCATTCACTTTATTGTGTTCAATGAGCCTTATCACTCTTGATAGTTATTTATTCTTTTATTCTATGTTCATATAATCGTTTCCAACCAATTTTATCCTACTTAGAAACCTGGTTATTTTTTATTCCAGATTATCTTTCATATTTCTATTCCCCTTTATTAATATGAAGTTTAATTAAACCTTTTTATGATGTGGGTTTTCCAACAATGGTATTTCCAAATGTCAAACCTTGGAATATCGAGATCAAGTTCAAAATGTGAGAAACAATTTATTGAAGTTGTGGAGAATATAATACATTGAGATTTTAAAATAAGAAAAATTTATTCTATATCATATATGACACACAAAACCAAACTTAAACAAACCATGAAAAATATTTCTTTAAATTTAATCACTTTGATAGCTTGCGAAACACACCAACCCGAGCGTAAATAAACAATAATATAGTATATCATTATAACCTATCCATTAAATTGGAAGGTATTAATAGTAACAAATAAAATATGAAAAATATGTTTATATATTTATTATATATAAAATAATAATCATTTAAAATAAAAAAATAAATGTTTTCTAGAAAATTGTATTCTCTTAAAAAATGGTTCAATCATGATTTTCATGCACAATTTAAAATTAATATTTACCAATCATAGAAATTTTATTTTATAAAATTAATTTAAATTTTTAAATCATCATATCAATATTATATTTGGGTGAATTTTTTATATTTTTCTAAAAAGTTTTAGTTTTTATGAATAGTTAAAAATACTAATTTTTTTTGAAATTTTCCTTTTCATTTAAATAATTTAAAAGGTTAAATTAAATTTTAATTTGGTTTTAAAGTAAAATTAGTTAAAATATATTAAAATTTAACTAATTTAGTTCATTGTAATCAATTTAATATTTTATTTTTATATTAAAATCTTATATACTTATGAGTATTTTCTCTTTGAAAACCTGCTTTTTCGTCATCTCTATGGGTATAATTTTAAATTAGATTCTGCCAATTTTTTATTTGAATTTAAAAAAATATTATATATTTGGAATCATAATAATTTAAATTATATTATAAAATCAACTTAATTTTTTACCATTATGAATAGAAAATTCAATAAAAATTAATTAGTGTTGTTAAGACAAAAACTAATTCTCTGGGGGGATTATACTTAAAATATCATGGTTAAAATGATATTAAACATTTACAGAACCCATTAGATAGAAATATTTTGTCCTTATCACCTCTATTTTTTTATAATTACCCATTATTTTGGACATTTTTACAAAAATGTGGGTGTAATTGAATCTTTTCAAATATTTCATGTGTGTCTTATGTCCCACTTATAAAATGCCACACCCTATCCTCCATTATTCACACTTAAAAATATATTTGTTCATACAATACATGAAAAATCAATTAATTACTCCCCTACTAACATATTATATCCCTTTTCATTATAAATCCAACCTATAAAGGATTTTTGTGTAAAGCTAAAGAAGTTATCTGAATAAGAGGTAATGTTTTTAAACGAGAATTTTTATTTTTATTTGTTTCTTCTTCCACCTCATTAAAAATAATATTAAACCATTATTATCTAATAACTTAAGTATTTTACATATATTTATATATTACTATGCTCAGTTCATGACCTATATCCATCTCCTCTTCCATGAAATGGGAAACGAATCTATCGATTGCGTGTATGGCAGACTACCGCCTCGAAAATAGATGTAATTTGTTTTCCATAACCACCTTTAAAGTATAGATATAATTATGGATTTAACACATTTATATTATATTTGTGATATTTTAATACTTCTTAAATTTTAATATCATATATACCTTCTAACATTCTATTTCTTTTAAAATATGATAATGTCGCTCGTGTGTACGGCAGACTACCACCTCACAAAGTGATGTAATTAGTTTTTTACTTATGCTTTACGTGGAAGATAATTATGATAAATTTAGTGAATATATATTATACATATGAAATTATATTTACTTTTTAAAATTAATATATCACCCCCTTTCATACCCATTCACACATTAAGGATATGATAATGTCGATCGTGCGTACGTACGACTTACCGTCTCCATGAAACAATGTGGTCCATTCTCTATGTTAAAATTTAAAAAATGATTACAAAAATATATATAATGAAAAAAAATTATATTTATGAAATTACGATAATTCTTTATATTATTTAAATATATAATATATGCAAGAACTAGAACAAGCATGACAAAACATGCATGAGAAAATGAAGAAATTAACACCCAACGCAATGAAAATAATTAAATATTATTAACAAAAAGGTTGTAAATTATTATTAATGGATCATATATGATATTATAAATATGAATATGGTTCTATTATAAATTAATAAAATTCTTAAAACCATTATAAATGAGTTTAAATCATGTTCATCTAAAAGGAAGTGTGGGGTAAGGGACTTCGTCTCAATTTCCCTTCATTGAGGCATAATGTAATGTTATGCACCTAATTTCTTATAAATGGTGTATATATTATACCTTTGACATGTAATTTCATGATTCATTAATAATTTATGGAATTTTAAGTTTAAATTTGAATTATTTCATTCAAATATATTTTACTTGAAAATAACCAAGTGCTAAAGAATTTCATAACTCAATTTATTTTTATTGAGTATTAATACTTCTTCATTGTCTTTGATATTCTATTATTATGTACGTATTGAATTTTGAATATATTGTTTTTTAGATCCATTTGTTTTATGTTTATTTAAATTTTATATACATAAATGATTCAATGGTTAATTCTTACTTCAACTTCATGATCTTTGTAAGGGTTTATTTCACAGTTTCATTTAAATCAGGATTATCTATTATTAATTTTTCATTGAAGGAAATTATTTGGTCATTTGATAATAAACCCCTTTAATTTTATTATACTCTAGTTATTAAATAATTTTTCAATTAATAGTACCGTTTTCTCACTCTTTGGTATTTAAAATGATTAATAAAATATTTTTAATAAAATCCAACCTCATTTATCTCTTCAGCCAAAAATCATTTTTCTTCCAAAACCATGTTTTCAAAAAAAATTAATTTTTTTTTTAAAATTAAACAAATGATTTATTAAATTAAATTTTACTAATTTTTTACTTTATAAAAAAATAGAAAGGAATCTGAATTTCATTTTCCAAACAAGTCTCATTTGTCTTTTATCAAAAATGTGAAATTAATCTTTGTTTTTACAGGTACAACATGTATGGAATTTACTAATGACATGACCTCTCAATTTTTTAAATATTAATTTATAAGTTTAAAATTGTATTATCAAATAAAAGTATTTTTAAAATATTTTTTGAACTTTTAGTTTTAAAAAAATATTTTCAAAGTGAAAAAAAATATTTTCCTCAAGAATGTTTTTAAAATTTTTTTATTTTATTTCTATTAATCAACAACAAATACCCTTTATTTTACTTATACTCTACTGGGTATATGTTTTACTGATATCATATTTATTCTTTTTATGGATTTTTTATGATAATTTTGACCAAGTAAAGTATTGAAATTCACTTTCTCGATTCATTTTTATTTTCATTAACTTTCCAATTAAATATTCACTTTACTATGATCATTGGAAATTAAATTTCAAAAAAAATATACATATTATTTATCGTGTATATGGTTATTTATTAAACTATATATCATTTATACATATGGTGTTCTATATTGAAATTCATTTTTTTATTTGGGGAAATATTAATAAATTTGTATTCTTTACTCAATAAGGATATTTTATGATATGGTGTATTGTTAGTGAATTAAATTGTTTATTAGATATATGATAAGTGATTTAGACATGTAGTGATGGGTGGTGCTTAGAATTATATATCCCCTTGATGCATCGGTGGTCTCATGAGTATAATCAATTAGCTAGCATTAATTAGGTTTTTAGTCATAATTTTAAATTATCTTGTGAAAGTTCTTGATAGTAGAGGTATCGTGATGGATGAGATTGTGACATCCAAATAATTAATCATTTCCTTTATTAATATTTAAGTTATTATTATCTGTGATATTTTCACAATGATATTATCTCTGTATGAATTTCATTCTCAGTTATTGATTAAATGGAATGTGTTTTCAGTTATTTATCATGCCATATTGATTATGCCTAATCTATTCATGATAGTAAAGTTATTTAAATAGAATATGTGTTCAATTATTTACCTTTATATATTTATTAATTCTTAACTATTCATGATAGTCAAGTTATTTAAATATAATGTGTGTTTGGTTATTTAACTTTTCATATTAATTATTCATTATCTAATAATGATAGTCAAGTTATTTATTAAATGGCACGTGTGTTCAGATATTTACCTTTCTATATTGATTATTCCATATTAATTATTCTACATTAACTCATGATAAATTCTGTTGTACTTAACCCTTACTAAGAATTTTATCACACCATTATTATGTTTCCTTTCCCTAGGATCTAGGAATTTTACTAAGAATGATGTGCAAGGATATTCTATAGGGAATAATGATATTCTCAAAAAAATATTTTGTAATTTGTGTATTCATATATAATATGGAATTCATGTATGTATCTAGTTACCAAGACTACTTAACTTTTTGGTCCTTTAGGATGTAATCACTTGTATCTAGTTCCAACATAATAAATTAAACACCGTATCTAGGTTAATAGAGTTGGGTTCGTTGCATACTTTACAAACACATTCTTGAGGACCTTAAAGTATTACTTTCTTTTGAAACTTGGACAAATAAACAACTGGTTCAAAAAATATCTATATCATCACCCATTTATTTCTTCATAAATATCACTCCTCATACACACATTATACATAAAACTTTTCATCATACCCTATTAATCATAATAAAGGGTGATCTTAGATGTTCAGTAAGGATAAAAAGGCGAGATATCAATGATCACATAATGATAACATGGTCATAAGGGTATAAGAACAAGAACTTAACATTTTAAATACATACCCTTCATATAATAGATCAGACTCTTGATCCATGAAATAAATATTGGGAGATAAAAGTAATCAAAGAACATGATCCATGAGATCATAACATTGGTTTAAGATATATAATAGTGCCATACACATAAGAATAGAAAATAATTTCCTTAGTATTCAAGGATTCACTTCCAAGACTATCATTGTGTATTGGGTTCACTACAAAAACCATCATAGTAGTCAAATTTCACTCCCAAGACCATCATAGTGGATTGTGTTTGATCCCTAAACCATCATAGTAGTGAAGGTTCACTCCCAATACTATTATAGTGGATAGAGTCCCTTATCAAACTAGACTCACTCCCATTTTAGTCCTGTTTATATCATGTGATATCTATTTTTACCCAATAAATTAGGCGATATATAGGTCTCAAACATAAAATAATGAAAATCATACTTATGTGTGACATAATATCATTAAAAATCATCATATTAAAACCCATGAAAAGATATGGGTTTCATAAATATTTCATTACTTAATCATAGTATAACCCATAGAAAATTATCTGATTTTATAAAGATATTTCATCATAAAGAAACCATAGAAATAATAAGGATTGTATCCTTGGATAATATCACTGGTAAATCATATGTAGCATAAAATGATATTATCATAGATAAAAACTTCTTTTAAAGGAACACTAGAAAATTTCTTGAGGAAAATATCCATTTCACTTGGAAATGACCATTTTAAAACATATAAATTTTATAAATAATAAGGAAAAAAATTTAATTTAAAATAACCATGGAAAATTTTAATTTAAGATTTAAATAATTGACCTGTCATAACAATGAGAAATTACATTAAAATTTTATAAGTTAAAAAAAACATTCCTTTCATACTTTTGTAAAAATTCCAAAATTACCTTGTTCGGGAAATGACAAAAAGATTCATTTTAAATTCATTTTATAAGTATTCAAAAATGGGTAAAAATGAATTTAAAAAATCATATTAGAATAGTAAAAAACTAATTTAAATCATTTTTATAAAACATGGGTATGTAAGAAAAAGGTTTTTTGACCAAAGAGAGAAATAAAATTGATTTCTATTAAAAACATATTTTTTGTCTCTTGTGTACTTCAGGTGAGGAAAAATGAATAGAAAAAATATATTTTCAGAAAATAACCTGATTATAATAAAATTAATTAGTTTATTAATATTTATATCATAAGATTTCATCATTGAAAACTTGATCATAAAAAATCCTGATAAACAATGAGATTGTAACATAAAACCCCTACTACTTTGGTAACATCTAAATCGTAAGTATCATTAATGAAATTTTCTTATATGGATATTTAAATAAAAATAAATTTCATAATAAGTCTCATAAAAGAAATTTCTAGAAATTATATACACAACAGAAAATAAATAAGTGGTGCATATGGTATGTGTCTCACTGAGATAAAAGTGATATGAAAATCCCTTACCTTAGGTTTGAATTCCTTCATACACATTAGATACTCCTTTATAATAAATATAGATTTATTATAAATATATTTTAGATTCATAATCACATATATCATACCATTTATGATTTTCTTCTAACCTTTTATCACCTGTTTGTTAACAATTCTTTATTAAAATCACTATTTTAGGTGATATCCGCTTCATTTTTCATGTCTATTTTGGTTTAGTAGTTTTGGAATTTTTATTTTTATCATGGTTCCATCATATCCATAATCTTAATCATCATATATATTCATTATATATATTTTTATAATAATTAATAAAATATAGATATAGAAAAATGAATTACATTGTTCATAGAGACAGTAGGTCGTATGTACGCATAAACATTTTTTTAATTTTTAGACTGATTCATAGAAATAAAGTTAAATAATAATTCACCACTATAGAATCACAGATATATCATATATATCATATATATTCATTAAATACATTATTATTACCAAAAAATGAAATGTAAATGAAAAAAATCACTTCGCTTCGTGGAGGTGGTAGTCCACATGTACTCATGAGTGACATTATCATTTTACAATGGTTTGGAAGGTAAGAAGGTAGATATGATATTATCGTTACAGTGGTATAAAAATTTATTAATATCATATATAATCATTAAACTCATCAAAATACTCATCCATAAAATATGATGATGAGAAATTAATTGAATCTTTACGTGGATATTTTGTGTTCTGTTTGTTGATAAAGTATATTGATAAAGTTGTAGACCATATAAAATCATAGTGTATTCATGAAAAAATGGCTTTAAATATTTGGTGATTCTATTTTAGAATATTTCAAAAATATTTAGAGAAATGGAAATTTTGTGACATAACTCAGGTAGAATCTTACATAAATTATATAGACTCATAGAAGTGAGTCATGAGAACATTGTGATGTTCATGAATAGAGGTGATTCAGTTTCCAAGAGCACAAAGGGTTGCATGAAGGATCAATTTTTTCTTTAAATCTGTTTTATGTGCATTATAAAACAATGGGGAAGACTTGGGGAAGATATAAGAGATATGTTTTAATATAAGTATTATAAAAACATATACCGTACATGAGAGAATTTATACAACCAACTAGTTCATTCATAAAGAATGTTATGTGAACCAGTTTTTTATTAACACATTTTGCATGAACATCATTTGTGTAAAAAAGGGGTTACAAAAAACTTAAGTAAGTTATATATAATTTCTATGTAAAAGTGTAATTCATTATTTACATTATAGAATATATTCATGACACACCAGTTGTGGTATAGAAAAGGTTGATTCAACACATTTAAGGAATCTTATTAAGTAATAGTGAGTACAATTTAGTGGATAGAGTAAAGAGTTATCAAGTTGTGATAGATCATTGAGTTATAAAAGTAATTGGTTGTAAAATAGTGAAGTAATTTAATCCAATATGAATATTATAAATAATCAGTGTGCTTAGTGACTCTAGTATATCAACACATCATCATTGTATTCTCTTTTCACTAGCCTATTGTGGATAAACCAAGTAAAAATGCTTTTGTCTCCCTTTTACTTTCTTTATCACTTTTTATTTCTTTTTAGTAAGAGAGGTGGTACTACTAATAGTGGAACAAAATCATTGGTGATGGTTATTTTGAGAAATCTACATAACATGATTTACCCCTTGGGTATTTACCTAGCTTAGGGATAATACCATAGCTATATAGGGATGAAAGTTTGCATACCCTCATAATTTTAAATGGAATTTTTTATTCCCACTCATATGTGAGGAAAAAATCCCTCCATTTTTTAAATGGAATCGATACTCCCTTGGTCTTGACAAGGTGTGGATCCCTCATACACAATTGAAAAAGTTAGGAACTCCCCCACCAATGTGGTTTGGTTCCTATGTTTATGGAGTTGAGTAATACACCATCTTATGTTCTTTTATTAACTATTTGTAGGTCCTCCATTGTGTTTGGTACTCCCTCATTCAACACTTTTATTATAACACCAATAGATTTTTTGAAATATTTTTTTGAATTAATTTAATCTTTTTGATACTTTTCATTTCTCATAATACGAAATATAGATTTTATTATACGAAATACATTATGTTTGTATTGTGTTATACACAACACCAATTCAAGGTTTCGCTTCACACTAAAATTAGATTAGCTTGCGATAAATGAAACATTGTGTTTGGATTGTGTTATACATGATGTCGAGTTCTTTTGATAGCTTGTGTTACACGCAAGACTATGTTTTACTGAATAATAGTATATTATTAAAATATAAATATTTAATATAATTAGATATAACCTATACTTTTAATTATAATTTTTTAATATTATTAAATAACTTATTAAAATATATGGTTTATAATATGAATTCACTATAAATATATATATATATATTCCTTTTGATTGTAAAGAAAATAATTTTATGCCCCCAAAGTAATTTTGACTTAATAAATAGAATTAATTAAAATTATTTAATGATATTAATGAAATATATATGTTGTATATTTAGTTAAATATTTTTTATATTTATATAATATATTTTATAAGAATAAGATAAATACAAACTCAATTTTATGCATAAAACCCTATATTTTTCAAAAGGGTAGTTTTACCACCTTTTAATAGAGAACCCATTTTAAATATAAATTTTGAAAATTTAAAAAAATTATATGAAAAAAATATAATTATTATTTAAAATAAGAGTATAAAAATTTACTTTGATTGAATTTTTTCTATTTTTCTGATAAGATTAATTTTTTGATGAATAGTGAAAAATACTGCATTTTATTTGAAAATTGCTTATTCATCTAATTTATTTATATAGTTAAATTATATTTTAAGTTTGTTTTAAAGTATAATTAGTAAAATTATATATCAATAAAACCAATTTATGATATTTTAATCAATTTCACATTGAAATTACAAATTAAATCATTTCAAACTTTTGAGCTTTTCACCTTAAAAAACCCACTTTTTATTGTATCTGTGGGATTAATTTTAAATATAATTTTTACAATTATATGAATTGAATTAGTTAAAATGGATTAAATGTTTGTAATCAGAAGTTTCAAATTATTTTTTAAGGTCAATTTCATTTTTAGGTATAAAAAATTTACTATGGTAAAAAATATATTCATCGCTGTATTGGTAAAAAATGAAACATGTTAAAGATAAAAGGGTAAAGGCATAAAATACCTAAAAAATACAAAATTTAATGGTTTTTGATGTATTTATAGACCCTATAAGTCCTAAAAAATATTAATTTACCTCATAAGTCTTTTAATTTAATGACACCTCAAAATGGTTGGCTTTAAATATTAAATATTTATTAATTAATTACTTAAACCAACCTCTCCTCAAGTATAAATACCACCCATCACCACACCATTTAAAACCACAAGCCTTGTGGATCATAAAACATCTTATTAATCCTATACTCTCCACTATTATTACTTACAATGGCTTCTGGTATCACCAAAATTCCAAACCAAAGGTCCTCAAGGGTCTCTCAAAGAGGTGATATTCAAGAGGTAATTTTCCCAAAGTACCTCTCTTAATTTCTTTTCTTTTTCTACTTTATCCTCACCTCATTCATCCCTAAATTAATTATAACTTGATAATAATGTATATTCTATATTTTTATGTATCTAATTGAATATATCATATCCATTTCATTTCTCACCTCCTCTTATTCAAAGAAACAAAATTATTGTTCAAGTTATGTCGGTTAATCACCTCCATGAATATGGTTTTTGTTCTTTTCCCATTACCTCCTTAATGACTGGTCTTAAGAATTTTTTATGGTTAAATAATAATTTAATATATATATTATGATATATTTTATATTCTATAAAATTTAAATTAAACATACCTTCAAGCCTTATATATTGTGGATATACGATAACTTCATTTGTGGACATGTGGACTACCACCTCCTCAAAGCGATGTAATTCGTTCACACTTCACATGGAATTTATTAAGGATTATTTTTGTAAACATGTATGATATTAATGAAATATTAATTATAATTTAATTATTATATATATATACATATTTACAAACATTTTATTGACTTTCGTTCATTCAATACAATAAGAAAACAAAAATAGCATTCATGCGTGTATATGGCCTACCATCTCCATGAACAATGGTTTTAGTTTATCTTTAAATATTATTATAAATAAATATATATTCAATATATGAGATATTAATATCATGTTTTGTATTATGGAAATAATTAAATCTTTTTAATCAAAAATAACAAGTTAAAACATGTATGATTAATAAAGAAAATATCACCAGAAACGTAACTTAAACATGGAGTTAATAATAAATAGGTAATATAATGTATGAAGTAAATAATATGTGGTATTATATATATTAATATGGTTCTGTGATAGATTAATAATAAACTTATACTTATTATATAGTAGGTTTGAACATGTTTTAAGGAAGTCGAATGTGAGGTAAGGGAATTTCATCTCGCTTTTGATTTTCTTGAGATACATGTCTTATTCACCTATAATTTATTTTGTGTGATGTAATTACTAACCATGAATGTATTATATGACTATTATAATTTAATTTATAGTTATTTAAATATCCATTTTTTATCTCTATTTCATGGAGTTTTACGGTTCAAAAGTTACCAAATGAGTATGGTAGTTTTGTCTCAATTTTTCTTCTTTGAGATACATGTTTTATTATTCACCTATGTTATTTTATGAGGAGCATATAATTCCATTAGAAATATTATATAATGAATAAAATTATTATATTTATGTTTTAAGGTTCATATAATGTTATTATTTCATGGGTATTATGATATAAATGTTTCAAAGTGGTATAGGATACCTTAAAATGATTGAAGATTATTTTCCATGATAAATGTTTTTAAAATCATCTGTTAAGCTTGTTTTTAAGGAAAATGATTCAAAAGAATTTTTTTTGTTTTAAAGTGTTTTTAAAATATTCCTTTATAAGTTTTCAAATCTATTTCACAATCTCACTACTTTTCAAGATTATTTATACTTAAGTATTTACTTGGGTATATTTATCATCCATGTCCATGTTTCTTAAAATTGTATTATATGATATTTTTAATATTATCAAAAAAAATTAAAGTAATATTTTCTCATGGATTATTTTTTATTAAATAGTTTTAAAGTAATATTTTTTATTTTTCAAAACTAAGTAATTTTTTACTTTTCTAGAAAAAGTATGAGAAGAATGTTTTTTAACTTATATGGTATAAATGGATTTTTATGATTTTGTGGTGATTTATTACCTTTAAGTTTCCCTCATAATCTTAAAAGGTAATTTTCAAATAAAATTTTTTTTTTTAAATTTAAATGGAATTTTAAGTAAAAAAATTAAAAATAGAAAGGTTATTTTCCAAAAGAATTTTTTTCAAGAGTTATCTAAAAATTATTTTCAATCTATGATAACATTGTTTGATGACACTTATGTTTTACTGAGGATATGTTTCAATGTTTCAATTCTTATTATTTCAATGAATGTTTATGTTTATGATGTAATGATATTTATGAAACTCATTTATTTTCCATGGGTTATGTTATAATTGCATGATGTCTATGAAACCCATTTCATTCCATGGGTTCGGATATGATAAATGATTTATGTTATTTTGGGACACATATTTATTTTATTATGAGATTGGTGGCACCTATATCTCCCTATAATTCATTGGGTAAAGACTTAAATCTCATTATATAGACTGAGAGGGTCTTGGTAGTGAACCTTAACTACTAAGATGCTCATGGGAGAGAACCATGACTTCAAAGATGGTATGAGCAGTAAACTCATACTAATAAGTTGGTAATGGGAGTGAACCATGACTACCAAGATGGTATAGGGAGTGAACCCATACTAACAATATTTTCTTATAAGTGATTCCTTGACCACTATGGAAATTATTTTATATGCTTATGTGTCTGCCACAATTTTGTGTTATTCCTATGTTATGATTTCAAGGATTTTGTTCTTTATTTCCATATTATTCATCTCCTATAAACTATCAAGATTTATTCTATGGTTAATGATTAAGATCTTTGATATAGATGGTATAATCTTATAATTTTATGATCATTTACTCATACTCATAGTCTCTTATTCATGCTTACATGTCTCCCTTGTTTTCAATTAGTGATCATCTGAGCTCTCCACTTTTTATATTTCCTTACCCAGGTTATGAAGATATGTTGTAAGGATGATGTGTCTAAGAAGGGTGATAGTCATGAAGAACCTAGTGGGAGATAATTTATCTCACTTATAAACCAATTTTTTATGTTTTCAAGTTTCAAAAGTCAATAAACTAGTACAATATTTGATAGTTTGATTGTGTAATGTATTAAGTATTTAGAAAAAGTGAGGTAATTTCCATGTATATAAATATAGGGTTGTTATAGTTGGTATCAAAGTGAAGGTTTAGTCAAACTTTGGAAACTAGGATTAGAAAACATACTAAGATACCTAGTGATATTTATAAGTATATTTCTAGGGATGTCTCTAAGGATAAGCCTAAGGTGTTATAGATATAAAATTGGGTATCATGATTTAGACAACCTATAAGTAATTTTCATTGATTATGTGGTTTTACATTATAGTAAATGTTTCTCACACTTTTCTTCTTGGTTTTAGTCCATGGAGGGAACCATAAGAAACTATATTAACATTGGGTGTTATGGATAATCTATTGATGAGAATTCAAATGGTATGAATACTAGATTGAAGGATGTTGTGTTCATTCCTAATTAGTTTTCAAGGAACATGATCAATAACGTGTACCATAACAAACTCTTGGACTCACCAAGTAAAAGAATAAAGGGGTTCTCTTAGAGTTAAGGTAATTAAGACCATGGAGGAAAGATGATTATGTTTTCTTTGTGTTAAGAATGTGTAAATAATAACCTACGTGAATGTATTATAGGAATTAGAATGTGTTTTTAATGTTGAAAAGAAGGAAACAAAGCAAGTAACTAAAAAGGAAAGATTAAGGGTTCGGTTAAAAAAAATTATGGGAATATTTTCCTCCTTAATACATAATCTAAGGTAAAATTCTTTAAGTGTGGAATTAATAGTCATTATGAAAATTGATGCCCTAATGGGAAAGATCCCAAAGAGAATCATCAAGGTTGTATAAGTAATTGTTATATTTCTTTTGAGGATGATACTACAGATGAAATCTGAATGGAATGAGGTATTAAGTAATAGGATGAGGTATCCTTTTAATGTCTTATGTAAGAAGTGAAATAATCAAAAAAATATATGTATTTTGATTCAATAATTATGTTATATGAATGGTGAAATATTTAAGGATTGTTCAATTTTTGTTGTTTTTTCAGGATTTAGAAGTTTATGTTGAATGTTTCTGATATACTTGAAATGTGATTTTATGGAAAAGTGGAATTTTAACTAAGGAAAGGTAACCCTTAATATATTTTTTATGTTAAGATAATTATCATTGGATAATGATATGTTTTATATGAATAAGTAAATTATAAAATACTAGTTATTTAAGGTTTTCTTGACAAGTGGTTTATTTTATCATGCATAAAGATTTCAACTTTTTTGAGTTAAGGAATATATCCAATAAACATTAGAATAAGTAGACATTCATGTATTCAATAAGGATATATGGTAATTCAGGTTATTACCTTGACTGAATAGAATAAATGATGGAGGTATTCACATTTTTTGAATGTGATAACCAAGAGATAACTTATGATATATGGGAGATAAATGTTAAGATGATTTAGTACAATTACTTATAAATTTTTCAATTTTTATCTTTTTGAAGGATTATAAGTTTAACCATTTATGAAATCATTTGTGTTAAACATTGTATGGGGTTTTAGAGAATAAATTATTATCTATCCATTTGAGGATGTATGCATTTTTGATAACTTGTGATGACCTTTTTGTTATGATGAAGATAAATGTAATGACCTATCATTCTATTTGTGAATATCATGATCTACTAATGATTTAGGAATGAAAAATTCAACTTCATTTGTTGGAATAAGAGGTAAAGTGGAAATTTATAAAGGAACAACAAATGATGAGGTTGTCCTAAAACCAAGTAAGTATATCTTATCATGAAAATTCTTCAACATTAGGAAAACATATAGTGATATAAGAGGTTGTCGTGTTATCATTATTTTTTATCATATTAATGACATCTTTCATAATTATTTATTTTATGGTTTCTAATTGTCAACTTTCTCTGGATCACCCAATTTCTAGTGATTAGTGATCTTTATCGATCTATAAGATTATTTATGTTTTTTCTACATGCACAAATATTTACCTATGTTATCCTATATAGAAACTTAGTTATGATTTACTTTGGGTAACCGTTATTTTCCAATTTTTCCCTTTTAAAAAAGAAGTTTTAGTGCTTGTTTTTACAATGTTGGTTTCTATGAAAGAAACTATAAATTATTAATCTTTTAAAAACCCAGAAGAATTTAAAGGGTGAAATTAATTTTAATGGGGGTAGAATGTAACACCCCAAAAGTTTGTGAAATATTTTTTCAAATTAATTTAATATTTTTGATATTTTTCATTTCACACAATACTGGATATAGATTTTGTTATAAGAAAAACACTATGTTTGGATAGTTATATATGCAACACCAAGTCAAGGTTTCACTACACATGACACTTATATTAGCTTGAGGTAAATGAAACATTGTTCTTGGATTTTTTTATACATAATGTTGAGTTTTTTTATATCTTGCATTACACACAAGACTGTGTTTTACCAAAAAAAAATATGTTATTAAAATATTATTATTTTATATAATAATATATTACGTATCTGTTAAATAGGAATTTATTAATATTATTAACTAACTTTTGAAAATATATTTTTTATAATATGAATTCATTATATATATATATACACCTTTTGATTATAAAGAAAATATTTTTATGCTCCCAAGGTCATTTTGACTTAATAAATCGAATTAATTACAATTAGTAAATGATATTTATGAAATATAATTGTTATATATTCAACCAAATTTTTTTTATATTCATAAAATATATTTTATAGGCATAAGATAAAAACAAACCCAATTTTACACATAAAGCTCGGTATTTTTCAAAATGGTAATTTTACCACCTTTTAATGGAGAAATCATTTTAAATATAAATTTTGACACTTTTAGAATTTTTATATGAAAAAATATAATAATTATTTGAAATATAAGTATAAAAATTTACTTTTTTTTGAATTTTTTTTATTTTTTGGATAAAATTCATTTTCGATGAATAGTAAAAAATACTATATTTTATTTGAAAATTATTTATTCATATAATTTATTTATTTAGTTAAATTATATTTTAAATTGGTTTGAAAGTATAATTATTTCAATTATACATCAATAAAACTAATTTAGTTCATTTGAATCAGTTTCACATTTAAATTAGATATTAAATCATTTCAAACGTTTAAGCTTTTCACTATCAAAAACTTGTTTTTTCGTTGGGTCCACAGGATTAATTTTAAAAACAATTTTTATAATTGTGTGAATTTCATTAGGTAAAATGGATTCCATATTTGGAATCATGAGGTCAAAATTAGGTTTTAAGGTCAATTTCATTTTTAGGTATAAAAAATTTTCCATGGTAAAAAGAATATTTACCATGGTATAGGTAAAAAATAAAACATGTTAAAGTTAAAGGCTAAAGGCTTAAAATACCTAAAAACTAAAATATTTAATGTTTTTTAGGTGTGTAACACCCCATAATGATAAAATAGTTAAATAACTAGATGATATGACTCAAGTAAACAAGGTGCACCTTCCTTTACGGGAGCCTACTTGATTAAAACTCCACAGTTAGTCGTGCTTGTCCTGGAGTAGTGATCAGGATGGGTGACCTTATAGATGTTTCCCAGGGTGTGTTTGGAGTGAGGAAAAAGTTCATTGGAAAGGACATGTATTGGCCTGTGGGAACTGTCATTAGTTAGATGACATGTTCGGGCATGTGGGTGGGCCCCTAGGTGAGGACCATGTGTCTGCGGGGGAACTAGGGGTACCTGGCGGGCCAGTACCCGATGGTCATGTTAAAGGTAGGGTGTTTGTGCTGTCACCAAGTGCCAGTTGTTACATTTGGTATCAGAGGTGGTACCCATCCTAAAGTGTGGTGCACTGCCTAGGTTGAGATGCAGGGCCCACAATGAGGATGTTGTGCTCTAAAGGGGGTGAATTTAACACCCCATAATGATACAGGGTTAAATGACTAAATGATAGGACTCATGTCAATAAAAAGAAACTTCCTTTTCAGAAGCCTACCTAATTAGAACTCCACAGTTAAGCGTGCTTGGCATGGAGTAATGATTAGGATGGTTTACCATCTAGTAAGTTTCTCAAGGTGTGTGTGAGTGAGTACGAAGCACACTAGAAAGAACATATGTTGGCTTGTGGGGACTGTCATTAGTCAGATGACCCGTTCCGGAATGTGGGTGGGCCCCAATGTGGGGGCCACGTGTCTGCCAGGGTTGAGATGTAGGGCCAACAACGAGGATGTTGTGCTCTAAAGGGGGTGAATGTAACAACCCAGAATGATACAGGGTTAAATGACTACTGATAGTCCCTACAAGCCAACATATGTACCCACCCTTAAGTGTGGTGCACTGCCTGGGTTGAGATGTAGGGCTCACAATGAGGATGTTGTGCTCTAAAGGGGGTGAATGTAACACCCCAGAATGATACATGGTTAAATGACTAAATTATATGACTCATGTCAAAAAGGTGAACCTTCATTTTCGGGAGCCTACCTAGTTAGAACTCCACATCTAAGTGTGCTTGGCCTGGAGTAGTGATCATGATGGGTGAACTTCTAGGAAGTTCCTCAAGGTGTGTGTGAGTGAGGACAAAGCACACTAAAATGGGCATATTTTGGCTTGTGGGGACTGTTATTAGTCAGATGACCTGTTTAGAAATGTGGATGGGCCCTAGGGTGGGGACCACGTGTCTACCTATATTGAGATGTAGGGACCACAATGAGGATGTTTTGCTCTATCTGTAATGTCTCGGATTTTTCCGTTTATTTTTTTTAAATATTATATGGAATTATTTTGAGACCGAGCGTGAAGACGGCACATCATTCCGAGGTCCAGTGAGCCCGGAATGGTGGTTTGAACATTTTAAGTCAAGTGAGTCGGCGCTTGTGCATGGTTGTGGCAGTTTCCAAACGAATGTCCGGATTAAAAATCTGAGTGCACCGTTGCGTCCGAGACGACGACTTTACCTAAGAATGAGGCTAACCTCGACCGACACGGGTCAAGGGAAAAAGTTAATTTTCGGACGTTTTAATAATAAAATAAAATAAAATAAAAATCGAAATGTTTATTTTATTTTATGGAAACAACCGTTGTGGCATGTTAAAAGGGCAGTTGTTCGCTTAATTAAATGTTGTGTCATAATGGAAAATAAATGGAAAGTTTGACTCTTTAATACGCAGTGACGGGACGTCTGTTTCCTTAACTAATGGCGCGTCATAATGACTCAAGTTTTGGCAAGTAGGGGTCATTAATATCGCCGCGTAATTAAGTTCCAATCTTCTTTCCCTTTTTAAATGGGTGAACAACTTCTGATCGTTGGCAACGCTTGAGAAGAACCTCTGCCGAATCCGCGAGGCATTGGAGAAATTCTCGACTACGAACGACAACGGATTGAAACCAAGGATCGTTGCGCCGGCGACGAAGGATCACAACGACAACAGCAGCATGAAGCCTTCATCAATGATCGATCCTTTCAAAAGGTAGGGGTTTTTGTTTTGATTTTCTTTTCCCCGTATTTGAATTTAAACAGCGAATGCGGATCAACCACGAACAAGTTGATCCGCGGATTCGTACGTTCTTGCGGGAGGGTTTTCTTTGGGATGATTTTGGGGAATTAATCCATGCTTTATATTCATGTTGATCTCTGCTCCATTTAAACCCTAACAGGAGAGGATCAACGCCGTGACGAATGACGGCGGAGGTTCATTCCTCAATTTGTTTATTTGGATTTCTTCCTCTTTTTCCCTGCGCGTTCTTCACGTTCTTCGTGGGCCGATGAACAACAGATCGTTGCGCATCCGTTCTGTGACGCAACGATCCCAAATCTAAGATTCGACATCGCAACGTCCTTATGGAGGTGCGGTGACGTTGGCTGGCGACAAATCGAACCAGATCAGAAAGGGCGTTCTTCGAGCGTTCTTCGCAGGGGAAGACCGATCATGTTTTCGGAGCCGATTGAAGGCCCGAAAATGACGGAAACAGCTTCGTGGTGTCAGGGCGACCAAAACCTGAAGGTTTTGTGGCAATCGGACAGCAGGATCAATGATCGGAGCACCACAGGAGGCGCGACGGCGGAGGTCCGCGTTCCTGAAAATTTTTCCAGAATACACGGCGTGTACTTCTGAAGAACACGTCGTGTAGTTCTGATGGTGGCGGCTAGGGTTTCAGGGTCAGAGAAGGACCACACGGCATGTGACCTCGGTCACACGGTGTGTGAGACCTTCCCCGAAGCTCGGCGTGTACTTTGGGTGGTACACGGACACGGGATGCTCTACACGGCTTCAGGCGGCACAGCGTGTACAGCTCAACAGAGGCGGCTACGTGGAGCTTAGTGTGTATCCCAGGGACACACGGACACGGGATGGAGTACACGACCGTGTACTCCCTCACCCGGCCAGGCGAGGTCACCAGCGCAGGTCACCCCGTGTGCATATCGCGCAGGTTGGATTACACAGGTTGGTGACCGTGTACGGGCACATGGCCAGAGTATATAGAGCCAGCCCCAGTGACCTAGTCACGGCATGTAATCCGTACTACATGCCGTGTATAAAGTTTTCTACACGACCAGCATCACGACACAGGCCGTTGCACACGGGAAGTACCCAGGTTCGGACAACACGGAGTGTGTCATTTCTACGCACCGTGTACTTTTTGGAGAACGACTTGGTCCTTTTGTTCACCGTGCTTCGAACATCCTTTGTTTGGGTTAGTGCCCCTTCTTCTTTTCCCCTGAAGGTCAGGCATCATTCCCTCACACCGATTTATGATCCCTTCAGTAGGAATTTTTTGTGATAGATTCAGGCATCCATCCGAGAGGCCTGGATCGAGATCCTCTATCCATTCCAGACCCTAGTCAGAGTCAGGCATCGGTGTGACCAACTTTACCAGGCGTTGATCCTCTACCTAGCATGTGAATTCCGGATGAGTCGTGGTATCCGCCATGGCCCTAGTAGTGATCCTCATCTGTGTATCGAGATCTTTTCCACTTAGGAGTGTGTCTCCCGTAATGAGTACTTATATCTATCGTAACCCTTCCACTCAGGAGTGTGTCTCCCGCAATGAGTGTAGTTATATCTCGTGACGGTTCCCGATGAACATCACTCCTCGGACGGACGTCATCAGAACTATAGGACTCGTGGAGTGTGTTATCCCGGAACGAGTGCATCATGGAATCCTCAAACAGAATCCTTATCGGTGTATGCGGTTGCATGACTTGTCTCTAGACCACGGGTCTAGGTTTTGAGTATATCTGGTTTGTTTTATATGTTCTGTGAACATATATTTGCTTATCTAACTGTACCTTTTCTTTGTGTACTGCTTTGTGGTTTTAGGGGTCCTCTACTGAGTATTGTTATACTCACCCCTGCACGGGCTTTGCCTGCACGTCTGGTGTCTTCTGCAGACGAGCAGCCTTTTGACAGAGTCCAGGGCGGACCAGGATAGGACCGAGCTTTCTGATTTTCCTACAGGCTGAGGCGTTCCTACGGCTACAAGTAGCAGTCCTAGTACCTTTGTGCTTACAGGTTGGACTTTTCAGTTTTTTTTCAGACTCTTGTTTTTTTTTGTGGGCTTGTATTCTGGCCCAGTTTACTTTTACAGTACTCTACCTTTCGTCATGCTCTGTTGGTTGGGTTTAGTTGTATGCATGCATTTTTATTCCTTAGTGTTTTACATTTCAGCATTTGTGGGCTTGGAGATGTGTGTGTGTGTGTACAGGTACATAGGCAATGCCTCCCATGTTAGTGACACTCCTACTTGGTGCTAGTCACCAGCCCCTGGCCTATTGGAGGTGGGCTTGGGGAGTCACGGTGCGGGCCCCACTGGGACGGGTCGTGACAGAGTGGTATCAGAGGTGGTCAGTTCTACCTTAGGACCAAGAGTCTATGAGTTTGGTTGGGGCAACAAGTGTTGAGTGTTTCGGGTTCGGCTTTCAGGACAGAGACTCCAGTGTTGGTGCGGCGGCCGACGTATCCATACACCAGGACTCTGATAACCTGATTTTCGACCCAGTTCACGAAAATACTGGTTGCGGGGAAGTAAAAGGTACATGCATCATATAGGAATGGGTTGTGTCTTCCATATCCTTGGTGTCATCTATCCAGATATACTCAATGACTGTGACACATCTTGTTTCTTTACAGTATGCCTCCGCAACGCGTACCCTCTAGGATTCAGCAGCATGATCACGAGGATAACCCCCTCAGTGATGAGGCTTCGATACAGGGACCAGATCCCCAGGCGTTGCCACCAGGTGGTACACCTGCTATACCGCCACCAGTGGAGCAGCCAGTGGTACCAGTGGTACCGACCGGTGAGGAGCGCAGGCTCAACGCGCTCCACAAGTTCCAGAGACAGATACCCCTCAGGTTCTGAGGCGAGCCTGACCCTCAGGCGGTTGAGTACTGGCATGAGGCGGTGACTAGAGTTTTCCATCTAGTGAGGACACCAGCAGACTAGATGGTGATACTAGGAGCGAGCCTTCTTCAGGGTTCGGCCGGACGATGGTGGAGTCTGACCACGCAGACTCGTGACGAGGAGACTCTTTCATGGACGGAGTTTGAGTGACTCTTCAGGGAGGAGTTATCTCCAGTTACACTAAGAGATGTGCGAATCCAAAAGCTTCTTCAGCTCCAGCAGGGCAGTATGACAGTCGTTGACTATTCATCGAGGTTCACCAACCTCGCCAGGTACTCGATGGATATGGTCAGGGATCAGTACTTCAGGGCTCGGACCTTTGAGCGAGTTTTATGGTGAGAAATCTGAGCTAGTGTCGTGCCTCTATGCATATCGACCTATGTTGGAGTGCTCGAGCGGGCCTTGGTGATCGAAAGCTTCTTGGCGTAGCAGATACAACCATCGGTAGTCAGCAGCAGGAAGACAGGTGCGGAGACATCGGCAGCAGGGAGCCGACGTCAGACGCAGGGATCTGGATGTGGGAGATGTCATAGGAGGACCCAGGATAGGGGATCGACAGTCTAGGGCTCTTAGTCTGGATCCAGTCAGCCTAGGGAGAAGAGATGATACGCATGCGACAGTAGGGGGCATCTCGCTAGAGATTACCCGACACGTCGGGCTTCTGACAGGGAATTGGTGGATGAGCCCCCGAGGTAGAGGCAGAGAATGGAGTAGGCAGATCTATCAGGAAGCGGACGTGGCAGAGGAGCAGGGAGAGCTTCAGGTGGTGGTAGGTGCTTCGACTTACTTCCACCACGACCCCCTGGAGGTCCGCACCAGGCTCAGGGAGCTGGGGGACAGGGACGGGGACAGCTGCATGCGGTCGAGGCATATGACCCAGGGGCTCCAGGGATGATTCGAGGTACAATCTGTGTCTTTTTTACCTTAGATGTCGTACTCATAGACACAGGTGCCAGTCATTCCCTTATAGCCACATTTCTTGTACAAAACCTCGAGATTCCGATAGAACTGTTGAATCGATCCTTACGCTTGGAGACACCTATGGGAGGAGACTCTACGATCACGCACCTTTGCAGACAGTGTGACCTTACCCTTGGAGGCGAGAGTTTCGGTTAGATCCTCTTTGTGGTAGCGTCGAGGCCTTACGACGCCATTCTCGGTATGGATTAGTTATCTTCGTTCCATGCCCAGATTGATTGTTTTAGGCGAAGAGTGCAGTGTGTCTGCCGTGATGGAACAAGGTTTTCCTTTGATGAAGAAAAGGAAATACAGGCAGCACAAAGTGGGATCATGCATAAGAGGGGTTTGCCGATAACTCATGAGTTGGCTAGCCTTTCCCTCGGAGTAGGAGATATTGTGAGCTCTCAGTTCCCAGTAGTGGTGGCGGAGTATGAGGACGCCTTTCGAGAAGATGTCCCAGGGTTACCTCCCCGCCGGGAAATTGACTTCTGCATTGACTTACACCCCGGGACGACACCGATTTCCTCATCGGATTATCGGATGGCTCCCGTAGAGCTTCGTGAGTTAAGGGTGCAGTTGGAGGATTTGCAGAGCAAGGGTTTCGTGAGACCCAGCGTTTCACCCTGGGTGGCCCCAGTCTTGTTTTCCAAGAAGGCAGACGGGAGTCTGAGGTTGTGTGTGGATTACCGGCGCCTAAACCAGGTAACAGTGAAGAACAAGTATCCACTGCCGATAATTGATGACCTATTCAATTAGCTAAGAGGGGATCAGTGGTTCTCGAAGGTTGATCTTCGATCAGGCTATCACCAGCTACGAGTGCGGGATGAGGATATACCGAAGATAGCTTTCCGATGTCGTTACGGTCATTATGAGTACTTGGTGATGCCCTTTGGTGTGACGAACGCCCTCGCAGTGTTCATGGGGTTGATGAACCGGATCTTCCCGTCGTACTTGGACCGGTTCGTAGTGGTTTCCATCAACGACATCCTTGTGTACTCGGCGTCAGAGGAGGAGCATGCGAGACACCTGCGGATGGTTCTGGACGTAATCCAGGAGCACCAGCTTTATGGAAAGCTCTCGAAGTGTCAGTTCTGGATTCAGGAGGTCCACTTTCTGGGACATGTCATCTCAGAAGATGGAGTAGCTATGGACCCAGCCAAGGTGGAGGCTGTGTTAGCATGGGAGCCACCTCGGAGCGTGACAGAGGTACGAAGCTTCCTTGGGTTGGCAGGATATTACTGAAGATTCATCCTTGATTTCTCCCGGATATCAGCACCGATGACGGCCTTGACCAGGAAGGGGAAACCCTTCGTATGGATAGAAAAGTTCCAGCAGGCCTTTGAGCAGTTGAGGCAGAGTTTGATGAGCGCCCCAGTCTTGAGATTGCCAGAGGAGGGTGTCAGGTACATAGTTTTCTGCGACGCATCAAGGACCGGGCTTGGTTGTGTCTTGATGCAGCGACATGAAGTGATTGATTATGGTTCATTCCAACTTAGGCCACATGAGAAGAACTATGCGACCCATGATCTCGAGTTGGCAGTGGTAGTCTTCGAATTGAAGATGTGGTGACACTACCTTATGGGTGAGTGGTTCATTGTCTACTCTGACCACAAGAGCCTCAAGTACATATTCTCACATAAGGATCTAAATCTGAGGCAGAGACATTGGCTAGAGTTCCTCCAGGACTATGATTTCTAGATCATCTATACTCCTTGGAAGGGGAACAAGGTGGCAGACGCTCTTAGCAGAAGGTCGAGCTCACAGCTGTTGAGTGAGGCGACACAACAATTAGTCGCGTTACAGTTATCCTTCGTAGATGGTGAGGACACAGCTTACCTACAGTTGATGGTTGTCACCCCTCCACTCTTACAGAGAGTTAGGGAGGCACAACTTGGGGATGTCGACTGTGTGGCTTTACGTGCTCAGTTAACCACTAAACATGCTCCTAATGGTTTTTCTCAAGGTGGGGAGCACATACTTCTCTTTAGAGGACGCACTGTTGTACCAGTGGCGTTCCAGGAGGAGGTCCTGAGGGAGTTTCATACATCCCCTTTGTCGGTACATCCCAGCATGGAAAAGATGTACCAGGATCTCCGACGACAGTTCTGGTGGTCAGGCATGAAGAAGGCAGTGGCAGAGTTCGTTTCTCGATGCCTCACATGCCAGCAGGTGAAGGCTGAGCACCAGGTTCCAGCAGGGTGAGCTCACCCCTTGGAAGTTCCAGGGTGGAAGTGGGATGGAATATCGATGGACTTTGTGACAGGCTTACCACAGATGTACAAGGGGCACGATTCCATCTGGGTGATCGTTGACCGACTCACCAATTCGGCCCACTTCCTAGCTATCAGGGAGAAGAGTTCCGTAGAGAGCTTGGGACGCCTCTATGTACATGAGATAGTTCGGCTTCATGGCGTCCCCCCAACTATAGTCTCAGACCGAGACACTCGCTTCACATCCCGGTTGTGGAAGGGATTGCAGGAGGCTTTTGGGACTCAGCTACACTTGAGCACAGCGTTTCATCCCCAGACAGATGGTCAGACAGAGAGGACCATTCAAGTTCTAGAGGATATGTTGCGGGCCTGTATCTTGGACTTTGGTCGCAGTTGGGAGGACCACCTACCACTGGTGGAGTTTGCGTACAACAACAGCTACCACTCCACCATTAGTATGGCACTGTTCGAGGCCTTGTATGGGAGACCCTTCTGGTCACCGCTTTGCTGGGCCGACCCCAGAGAGTCAGCACTCATGGGTCCAGAGTTAGTGTGAACTACCACGGAGAAGGTGCAGATCATCCGGGAGCGGATGAAGACTGCACAGAGCCGACAGAAGTCTTATGTTGACAGACGACGGAGGCCTCTGGAGTTCGAGGAGGGAGACCACGTTTTTCTTTAGGTCTCACCTCGACGTGGGTTGCAGAGATTTGGCCGAGGCGACAATCTATCTCCGAGGTTCATCGGACCCTTCCAGATCCTGGGCAGAGTTGGCGAGGTGGCGTACCGCCTGGCGCTACTGCCACAGTTGCATCGGGTACATGATGTCTTCCACGTGTCGCAACTGAGGAGGTAGGTGCATGACCCATCGCACGTCATCGACTGGGGTGGGCTGGACATCGAGGATGGAGTGACCTTTGCTGAGTACCCGGTGGAGATCGAGGATCGGTAGGAGAGGATCCTTCATGGGCGATCTCTTCCCTTAGTGCGCGTCCGGTGGCAGCATGGGAATCTTCAGGAAAGCACGTGGGAGTGGGAGGCCCAGATCCGTGCCCAGTACCCTCATCTTTTTTAGTAGCCTTTGTTTTGGCTTTTCAGGGACGTAAATCCCCAAGGTGGGGAAAATGTAATGTATCGGATTTTTCCATTTATTATTTTTAAATATTATATGGAAGTATTTCGAGACCAGGTGTGAAGACGGCACATCATTCTGAGGTCCAGTGAGCCCGGAATGGTGGTTTGAACGTTTTAAGTCAAGTGAGTCGACGCTTGTGCGCGATTGTGGCAGTTTCCAAACGAATGCCCGGATTAAAAATCTGAGCGCATTGTTGCGTCCGGGACGACGACTTTACCTAAGAATGAGGATAACCTCGACCAGCGTGGGTCGAGGGAAAAGGTTAATTTTCAGACGTTTTAGTAATAAAATAAAATAAAATAAAAATCTAAATGTTTATTTTATTTTATGGAAACAACTGTTGCGGCATGTTAAAAAGGCAGTTATTCCCTTAATTAAATGTTGTGTCATAATGGAAAATAAATGGAAAGTTGGACTCTTTAATATGCAGTGACGGGATGTCTGTTTCCTTAACTAATGGCGTGTCATAATGACTCAAGTTTTGGCAAGTAGGGGTCATTAATATCGCTGCGTAATTAAGTGCCAATCTTGTTTCCCTTTTTAAATGGGTGAAAAATTTCTGATCGTTGGCAACGCTTGAGAAGAACCTCTGCCGAATCCGCGAGGCGTTGGAGCAATTCTCAACGACGAACGACAACGGATTGAAACCAAGGATCGTTGTGTCGGCGTTGAAGGATCACGACGACAACGGCAGCACAACGCCTTCGTCAACGATCGATCCTTTTAAAAGGTAGGGGTTGTTGTTTTGATTTTCTTTTCCCTGTATTTGAATTTAAATGATGAATGCAGATCAACCACAAACAAGTTGATCCGCGGATTTGTATGTTCTTGCGGGAGGGTTTTCTTTGGGATGATTTTGGGGAATTAATCCATGATTTATATTTGTGTTGATCTCTGCTCTGTTTAAACCCTAATGGGAGCAGATCAACGCTATGAAGAACGATGGCGGAGGTTTGTTCCTCAATTTGTTTATTTGGATTTCTTCCTCCTTTTCCCCGCGCGTTCTTCGCGTTCTTCGTGGGGCGACGAACAACGGATCGTTGCGCATCCATTCTGCGACGCAACGATCCCAAATCGAACGTTCGACATCGCAACGTCCATATAGAGGTGCGGCAACATTGGCGGGTGACAAATCGGACCAGATCAGAAAGGGCTTTCTTCAAGCGTTCTTCACACGGGAAGACCGATCATGTTTTCGGAGCCGATCGGAGGCCCGAAAATGATGGAAACAGCTTTGTGGTGTCGGGGAGACCAAAACCTGAAGGTTTCATGGCGATCGGACAGCAGGATCAATGATCGGAGCACCACGGGAGACGCGACGGTGGAGGTCCGCGTTCCTGGAAATTTTTCCAGAATTCACAGCGTGTACTTCCTAAGAACACGCCGTGTAGTTCTGATGGTGGCGGCTAGGGTTTCCGGGTCAGAGAAGGACCACACGGCGTGTGACCTCGATCACACGGTGTGTTGGACCCTTCCCCGAAGCTCGGCGTGTACTTCGGGTGGTACATGGACACGAGATGCTCTACACGACTTCAGGAGGCACGGCGTGTATAGATCGGCAGAGGTGGCTACGCGAAGCTCGGCGTGTATCCCGAGGATACACGGACACGGGATGGAGTACACGACCGTTTACTCCCTCACCCGGCCAGGCGAGGTCACCAGCGCAAGTCACCCCGTGTGCATATCGCGCGGGTTGGAGTACATGGGTTGGTGACCATGTACGGGCACATGGCCAGAGTACATGGAGCCATCCCCAGTGACCCAGACACGGCGTGTACTCCGTACTACACACCGTGTATAAAGTTTTCTACACGACCAGCCTCAGGACATGGTCCGTTGCACAGGGGCAGTACCCAGGGTTGGACAACACGGCGTGTGTCATTTCTACACGTCGTGTACTTTTTGGAGAACGAATTGGTCCTTTTGTTCATTGTTCCTTTAACATCCTTCGTTTGGGTTATTTCTTCTTCTTTTCCCCTGAAGGTCAGACATCATTCCCTCACACCGGTTTATGATCTCTTCAGCATGACTTTTCTGTGATAGAGTCAGGCATCCATCTGAGAGGCCCGGATCGAGATCCTCTATCCATTCCAGGCCATAGGTAGAGTCAGGCATTGGCGTGACCAACTTTACCGAACGTTGATTCTCTACCTAGCAGGTGAATTTCGGATGAGTCGCGGTATCTTCCATGACCCTGGAAATGATCCTCATCTGTGTATCGAGATCTTTCCCACTCAGGAGTGTGTCTCCCGTAAGGAGTACTTCTATCTATCATAACCCTTCCACTCAAGAGTGTGTCTCCCATAATGAGTGTAGCTATATCTCGTGACGGTTCTCGACGAACATCACTCCTCAGACGGACGTCATCAAAACTATAGGACTCGTGGAGTGTGTTCTCCCGGAATGAGTGCATCATGGAATCCTCAAACAGAATCCCTATCGGGGTATGCGGTTACGTGACTTGTCTCTAGACCACGGGCCTGGGTTTTGAGTATATCTGGTTTGTTTTATATGTTCTGTAAACATATATTTGCTTAGCAGACTGTACCTTTGCTTTGTGTACTGCTTTGTGGTTTTCGGGGTCCTCTACTGAGTATTGTTATACTCACCCCTGCACGGGCTTTGCCCGCATGTTTGGTGTCTTGTGCAGATGAGCAGCCTTTTGACAGAGTCCAAGGTGGACCAGGATAGGACCAAGCTTTCTGAGTTTCCTACAGGCTGATGCGTTCCTACGGCTACGAGCAGCAGTCCCAGTACCTTTGTGCTTATAGGTTGGACTTTGCAGTGTTTTTTTTCAGACTCTTGTTTTTTTTGTGGGCTTGTATTCTGGCCCAGTTTAATTTTACAGTACTCTACCTTTTGTCGTGCTCTGTTGGTTGGGTTTAGTTGTATGCATGCACTTTTGTTCCTTAGTGTTTTACATTTCAGCATTTGTGGGCTTGGAGATGTGTGTGTGTGTGTACAGGTACATAGGAAATACCTCCCATGTTAGTGACACGCCTACTCGATGCTAGTCACCAGCCCCTGGCCTATTGGAGGCGGGCTTGGGGAGTCACGGCGCGGGCCCCACTAGGACGGGTCGTGACACTATCTGACTAATGATAGTCCCCACAAGCCAACATATGTACCCAGAATTATCTATGGTGCACTGCCTAGGTTGATATATAGGGTCCACAATGTTGATGTTGTGCTCTAAAGGGGGTGAATGTAACACTCTAGAATGATACAGGGTTAAATGACTAAATGATATGACTCATGTCAACAAGGTGAACCTTCCTTTTCAGGATCATACCTAATTAGAACTCTACAGTAAAGTGTGCTTGGCCTGGAGTAGTGATCAGGATGGGTGACCTTCTGGGAAATTTCTGCAGGGGAACTAGTGGTACCTGGCGGGCCAGGACCCAATGGTCATGTTAAAGGCAGGGTGTTTGAGCTATCACCAAGTTCCAGTTGTTACATTTGGTATCAAAGGTGGTACGCAGCCATAAGTGTGGTGCACTGCCTGCGTTGAGATGTAGGGCCCACAACGATGATGTTGTGCTCTAAAGGGGGTGAATGTAACACCCCAGAATGATATAGGGTTAAATGACTAAATGATGTGACTCATGTCAACTAGGTGAACCTTCCTTTTCAGGAGCCTACCTAATTAGAACTCCACAGTTAAGCGTGCTTGGCCTAGAGTAGTGATCAGGATGGGTGACCTTTTAAGATGTTTCTCAAGGTGTGTGTGAGTGAGGAAAATCATACTAAAAAGGACATATGTTGTCTTGTGGGGACTATCATTAGTCATATGACCCGTTCAGGAATGTGGGTGGGCCCCAGGGTGGGGACCACATGTCTACGGGGCAACTGGTTGTACCTGTCGGGACAGAACCTGATGACCATCGGGGATCAATTTTTATAGTGTGGATAGACCTAATAAATCCTCCACAATATTAATGTCCAGTCTAAGTCGTCGAATTTAAACCCACCTCTCTTTAAGTATAAATACGACCTCTCACCACCCCATTTCGACCCACAATCCTTGTAGCTCCTCAAATCTATTCTATAAACTCTCCTCCCCACTCTCCCCACATCCAAGTGCTTATAGTCTCATAAAAATATTAAATCCAAGGTCCTCAAGGGTCTCTCAAGGTGGTAATATTTCATAGTAATTTTTCCAAATTACCTCTCTTAATTTCTTTTATTTTTTTACTTTATCCACGCCTCCTTCTTCCATAAATGCATGATAACTCCATAATAATTTATATACTAGAGTGTTATGTATCTAATGGAATATGCCATATCCATTTCATTTCTTATCTCCTCTTATTCAAAGAAAAAAATTATTATTCAATTTATGCCATTTAATCGCCTCCATAAATATATATTTTTTTGTTTTCCATTACCTCCTTCAAGAATGTGGTTGGACCCCAAGGTGGAGACCACGTGTCTACAGGAAAACTGGTTATACCTGTCCAGATAGAACTCGATGACCACCGGGGCTCAATTTTTACAGTGTGGATAGACCTAATAAATCCTCCACAATATTAATGTCTAGTCTCAGTCATCAAAATTAAACCCACCTCTATTTAAGTATAAATATGACCTCTCACCACCCCATTTCGACCCACAAGCCTTATAGCTCCTCAAATCTATTCCATAAACTCTCCTCCCCACTCTCCCCACATACAATTTCTTCTAGTCTCATAAAAATATTAAATCTAAGGTCCTAAAGGGTCTCTCAAGGTGGTAATATTCCATAGGTAATTTTCCCAAAGTACCTCTCTTAATTTCTTTTATTTTTTTTACTTTATCCACACATCCTTCTTCCATCAATGCATGATAACTCCATAATAATTTACATACTAGAGTGTTATGTATCTAATGTAATATCTCATATCCATTTCATTTCTTATCTCCTATTATTAAAGAAACAAAATTATTATTAAAGTTATGCCAATTAATCACCTCTATAAATATATTTTTTGTTCGTTTTCCATTACCTCCTTCATGACTGGTGTAACACCCTGATATTTTGTGATGTTTTTTGATTTTATTTAAATTTTTTGATATTTTTCATTTCACGCAACATTGAAAATAGTTTATATAAAATATAAAAGTGATATGTTTGGATTTTGTTATACACAACACCAAGTTAATTGTGCACTATATAAAATAAATTTTAGATTTCTCTATACGGAACATCGAGGTTAGTTTGTGTTACACACAATAATAACTTTCCTCGATGGCTTGAGTAACACGCAAGATCGAGTCTGACGAACAATAATGTTATTAATTAATATAATAATATATAACCTAACCTTTAAATTATAGTTTATGAATATTATTTATTAATTTATAAAAATATGTGGTTTAAATAAATATAATTTGAATTCATAGGATACAAATTAATTATAAATGAAAACTTATTGAATATAAAGGAAAATATTAATATAGTCTCATAGTTGTTTTACACTAATAAATTAAATTAATTATTAAGGGATATTAATGTAATATATATGTTATATATTCAATAAAATATTTTTTATATCCATTCAAAATATTATATATATATATATATATTATAAGTAAAACCCCAATTTTATGCATAAAACCCAATATTTTTATTATGGTATTTTTACCGCCTTTTAATGGTGAACCCTTTTTAAATCCAATTTTTGGAAAATTTATAGTTTTAATACGTTAAAGTGAACTTCATATTTTAAATCAAAACATAAAAGTTTGGTTAGGATAAATTTGTGGTATTTTTATGTAAGTTTTTGTTTTTTAATGAATAGTTAAAAATACTGGATTTTAATTCAAAACTGCTTTTTCATTTAATTTATTTATAAGGTTAAATTATATTTTAAGTTGGTTTAAATGTTTAATTAGATAATATTTTTATAAATTAATATAATTTAGTTCATTTATATCAATTTCACTTTTAAATTGGGTATAAAAACTTAGCAAAATTTTGAATGTTATTACTTCAAAAACCAACATTGTCAACCCGACTACGGGATTACTTTTAAATTAATTTCTGTAAATTATGTGATTATAATTTTGAACAATATATTCCATATTTTTAATCAACAAAATTTATAATTTATAATAAGGTAAACTAATATTTTGATCAAAAATATTATTGAAAGTAATTAAAATTGATTGCATCAATTAAGTTAAAATTAAGCTTAACTAAGAAAGAAACCTTACATTTAAGACTTAAAATGACATATAAACTTTTAAAAACCCCATTTTTTGGACATTATTATTAAATTAACCTTTAATTATTTATTTTTTTCGGTTTTTTATGATTTTTAGGTAAAAATGTGGGAACACCTAACTTGTTTTCATATAAACCAAGTAATTCTTTTCCCTTCCCTATAAAAGGACATCACCTCTCTCTCTTCTTCACACTTATCAAACCACTTATTTTCAGTCAATATCTTCCAAATACACTTTCAAATATCCCTAAATTCTTCCTTTAATCCTCCCTTTTGTCATAAATCTTTCTAAGTGATCCTTTTGGCACAAACCAAAATGAGTTACCCGATTGAGAGGTAACACCTTCACTCAAACTTCTTTATTTTATTTTCCTTCTCCACCCCTACACTCTCTTTATTCCATGATTGTATAAAAACACCAGTGTCATAAAAATACTAGTATTTTGTTATGATAAGGTTTAAACCTAAACTTATACACACCTCCATTTAATGGGAAACGAACATATTGTTTACGTGTACGGCGAACCACTACCTCACTAAACGATGACTGTTCATTTTCCTTCATCGCCTATCATGGTGGATATTATAATGGAAAATCTATTTATATATTTTATATATTATAATTATTATTTATTTAATCTTATTTATTCCTTTTACAACACATGTCTTTATAATTTTCATTTTGTGTTAAAACAATAATTTTGTTTGAGGAAGTGTGGACTATCGCCCCCTCAAAGCGATGTGATTCGTTCATACACTACATGGAATGTATTAAGGATGGGTTTAATGAATATATATGATATATATATATTATATAATAAATCTAATATAATAATTATATATATGTGTGTATTGTACTTTTTTTCAAACATGGTTGTTAAATGGAAATAGCGTTCATGCGTACGTACAACTTACTATCTCCATAAACGATGTATTCCATTTAAAACTTATATATTATATAGATAATTATAATACAAATATAATGTATATAAATGATATTTAAATCATGTTTTACATTATATAAATAATTATATAATTATAAGGACAAAATATATAACAAATTAAGACTCGTGCGAAGAATAAATAGAATATTACCTGAAGTAAAACCTTAACATAGGATTGTTAACAAGAGGGTAATATATGGTCATAATAAAACCATATACGGTATTAGATATAAGAACATGGGTACTTAAAAAAATTATAATAAATTTATATTTATTATACAGGTGGTTTGTATGAGTATGAAGAGATTCAAGACATAAGGTAAGGGGATTTCATCTCACTTTTTATTTCCATGAGATACATGCCTTATTCACTACTCATTTAGTTTTTGTGGTATGTATACTGACCATGGATGTATTATATGATTATTATAATTAATTTTATGCGTATTAATATATCCATTAGATTATATTTATTTCATGGGGTTTATCTTTCAAAAGCTACCAAATCGATAAATCAACTTTGTCTCAATTTTCCTTCTTTGTGGCACATGCCATGTCATCTGCCTATATTTTTCTATGAGGTGTATGTAATAAATTTTGAAATTTTATATAATTAATATAATTATTTACATGATATTTTAAGTTTCATGTAATTTAATTTTCTTACATGGGTATTTTGGTTTAAATTTACCAAGTGGTAAGAGTTTATTGAAACAATATCATCATTTTTCGAGATTATTTATGTTTATGATTCCTTTAATGAAATATTATGATCTATCCATTAATAACTCTCATGAATATTATTCTTCTATAATTATTAATTATATATTCATGTTTTCTTTCAATTTTTTGGTACATAATATATTTAAGAATGTGTTTTAAAGAAATCATGACTTTACCCTCTCATCAGTCAGAAACCTTTGTTCATTCAAGACCGTGCTTTCTATAAAGGATTCCCAAGAAAATTCTATAATTCTACTCAAATATTTAAAAAAATTACGCTTTTTTTCTTTTACCAACGTTTTCAAAGAAATATTATTATCTCTTTCTAAATGAGGCTTTTTTCTAACATTTTTACCATCCAAAATGCATGTTCTTTTTACCTCATACTACATGTACAAACTTACCTACCATAAATTCTTTGAAGATTTATTTTCATGTATAAAAGATTGATTATTAAGAAAAAAAAATTAAAAGATATTTTTAAGGAAATGGTTTTCAAAAAAAATTCAAGATTATTTTATATGTTTTTAATGAAAATGGTTTTGAAAGGTTTTTGTGTTCTAAATAGAATTTTTTAAAGAAGAAATGATATTTACCTCAAGAAATGTTTTAAAAATATCCTTCCAAGTTATTGTCCATCTAAGATAACATTTTTTTATGTTAATAATTCTCTTTTAGGAAATAATACAAAGGTTTTATTCATATTATTTCTTGAATGGGTTATGTTTTTATGGAATGAAACTTATGAAACCCCTTTCATTTCCACGATTTTTTTTCTTTTTAAACCCGCTTCTTTTCATGGGTTATGCTTCTATGAAGTTATTATAAAACCTATATCCTTTATATGTTATGATGTGATTAAATGTTAATGATACCTATAACACCCCGATATTTTATGAAAAATATTCTTTTTAATTTCATTAATGTCTTGTTTTGTATGCTACACCAAAAGGAGCTTTTACAACACGCATCCCTGACTTGTCTTGCATTACACGCAATCGTGACCTTCCTCGATAGCATGTACGCAATACCGAGTTTCACTAAACGAGATATTATTATAATATTATTATGAACTAGCTGTTATGAATAGTAATACCCACTTTTTGAAATTTTATAAATTTTATCTTTCAAAATGGACTTCATTTTTGGATTCGGAATATCAAAATTAGCTTAGGGTGAAATTTTGGTACTTTTCGGATAACTTTTATATTCTGATGAATAGTGAAAATTACTAAATTTTAATTAAAAACAACTTTTTTAATCGAAATAATTGATAGTGATAAATTAATTATTTGAGTGGTTTTAATGTATATTTAGAATATATTTTTACAATTTAATACAATGTTGGTCATTGGATGTAATTTCACGTTTAAACCAGACATAAACAAGTGTCAATCTTTTGATAGTTATTATCTCTTAAAAACACGCTATTTGTTTTGACGACGGGAATTAATTTTTAAATTAGGTAATGTAACTGATATGTTTTGAATTTGGTAAAATAGACATAATTTTTGAATTCATAATATCAAATATAGCTTAGGCCTAATTTTTGGTATTTTTCTAGAAACTTTCATTTTTTGATGAATAGTGTAACCACTAAGTGGTAGTTAAAAAACTGAATTTTTCATAAAACTTAATTTTACCGCTTCTGTGAGTGGAATTTCAAAAATATGAGAGACATGGTTAATATCAAGGACTAAAATGTGGTTCAATGAGATGAAAATAATTTTTGGTGAATAGTAACTTTTTAATTTTTTTTACCACGGTTAAAAGTAAATAGGGTAATTAAGGGTAAAAGTGTTATTATTATTACCTTAACACATGTCCTAATTCTATTGGATAAGTTTAATTCGACCAAAAACAACCTTAGGAATAATAAATGACCATTTAGGCCCACTTGGATTAGATTAGGACATTTATTATTAATTTATATAAAGAAGCGTTAAAATAGTTAAAATCAAAGTTTAATAACTAAGTAATTTTTAATATAGGGTTATACATATGATAAATTCGACTATAAATATTCATTAGAAATCTAAAAAGATTTACCACATAATGGTATTTTATTTGTAATTTTTATACTTAAAATAATTTAATTTATTTATTACACAATGATGATGCAGTAATTATCTTATTAATGAAATATTGACAGAATTGATGTTATAAATACCCAAATAAATGTAATTTGAGACTTTTTATTAATTCCACTAATTTTATAGGTTACTATTACATGTTAGTATTTAATTAGTTAACTGTTTTTGAACTAATCATTCTGTTATAATTTTTACAAAAATCAATTACCAAATAGTGTCAAAATTGACATAAAATAGATTTTAAAACAAATATTATATTATTAATTGTTATTATATTCCTAAAAATATAAGGTTTGGCCAAGATACTTATATCATTATAGGTGTATCATTAATGGACCACTTGGGGGTCGATTGAATGTATATGGTAAGTTTATTAACTATATAATATAAAAATACAAAGTGACATGGTAAATGTCAATATAATTAACTAAGAGTTAAAACTAAAAGATAAGGTTAATATAATGACCTAAACTTGTCTAAATTCTATTGGATGAGAGTATTTCTACCCATCCCAACCTTAGCTTCAAAATATATCAATTTTTAGCTATTAAAAACCGAATATGACTTTATAATAAAATAATATTTTTAGTTATTCCAAAGGTGCCCCTCTCCTCCCTTATAAAAGGGCACCTCCTCCCTCTCTTCCTCACACCATTTTGAGCCTTGAAGCTCGGTCAACACCTGACAAATTCTTTTCTCCACTTCCCTAGAAACATCTTAGAGGTCCTGGTCTTCTTCAAAGACCAATTTTAGTTCCCTAAGAGGAGGACTCAAAGAGGCGCTTCAGAGAAGAGGTAATGTCCATTACTGATTCTTTCAACTTTATTTCTTCTTCCACTTCTTCTTCTTAAGTTGTTTCATTATGAAGTAATAACATAAGTATCACTCATATACTGATATGTTATTATAATTATGAAACAACCCTAATTCACCATCTATCCATCCTACGGAAAACAAAATCATCGCGCGTGCGTACGTACGGAATACCGTCTCCACGCCGTGGTGTAATATATTTTCCACCACCACCTTACTTGGATGGGTATAATGGTGTAAATAATTACTATATATGATTATTGTAAAGTGATATTGATTCTGAAATAGTATACATACACTCCAATACAATTCCACGATCATGAGAATGATATCATCGCTCGTGCGTACGTACGGACTACCGTCTCTACGACGCGATGAGATTCATTCTCCACGTTAACCATTCATGAATGATTATAAAGTATATATAATAAGTAATCATGAAATATATGACATAATAATGATACTGGATTTATCTGTATATATATGTATGTCATCTACTTAATTCATTTCAACTCAATAAGGAAACAAAAATAGCGTTCATGCGTACGTACGACCTACCGTCTCCATGAACGGTGTATTTCTTTCCATTTACTGATCTATTATATATATGTATATTCTGAATATATATTATATATAAATCAAGTTTTATATTCTGTAATTAAGTAATCATGATCTAAGTAATCATACGAATAATTACAAGTCAAAACACGGATGACAAATGAAACGATTTTACCCAAAACGCTATTTAACATGGAATTTACAAAAGAACGGGTAATATAAAGTCATAAGTGAACCATATATGATATCATAAAAATAAGTATGATTCTGGAATAAGTCAATGAAATTATTTAAATCATTATACATGAGGTTCGGACACTTACGAAGCAAATCGGACCTAAGGTAAGGGAAAATATCACAATCTCATTTTTATCTGAGATTGTTTATACTTTGGTATTTACTGGGGTGTATTTTATCATCCACATCCATGTCTCCTCAATATGTAATATTATTTCCATCCAAATACAATTTTTTAAATCCATTTTTACCCTTTGGTGAGTTTTAGTAAAAGATATGAAAGGAATCTTTTGTTGTTTTTCGTACGAGGTACTTTTTGACTTTTCCGACAAAAGTACGAGAAGAATGTTTTTTTTTTACTTATACGACATGAATGGATTTTTAAAACATTTTTTCCAAGAAGCTTCCTTTACAAATTTTCAATTTTATTTTTAATCAACTTCTTTTATTTTAGAATTGTAAGACATGTTAACAAAGGAAAAGTGTTTTTGAAGTAGAAAGGATATTTTCCTAAAGAATGGAGTTTAGGTGTTTTATCAAAATTATTTTCCATATAAGATAATATAGGGTTCTGTTTATATCCCTATTTTTACATTTATTTGATTATGTTATGATCGAATTATTTTTATGATATCCTTTTATGGAATATGTTATAATGATGTGATGTTTAAGAATCCCATTTTTTACATGGGTTATGATATGATTTATGGTTTATGATTTTGTGGCACACATAATAATGGTATCATTATGATATGGGTGGGACCTATATCTCCCTCCAATGCATTGGGTAAAGATTTTATATCTCATGAGATAGACATGGCTGGAACGGCAGGTTAAACCGATTCAGTGAAACAGGACTGAAACGAGGAATGAACTCGGTTCAGAAATGGACTTTGTCCACTAAGATAGTCTTGGAAATGAGTCTTGACTAATAAGAAATGATTATCTATGATTATGTTTTAATTACACAAAGTTTCATGTTTTAAGTTATGATTATTGGGATTACATTTCACTACTATGATTTATCCCATGTTATGATATTATGATCTCTTTTGTAGGTTAAGATTTCTAAAATGTTATGTTCTTATGAATATGATGTGATTGATATTTCTTTTGTTTACCCTTACTGAGAATTTGAGCTCACCATTTTATGTTTTCTTTTCCCTAGGATATAAATAAAGGTTTTAGGTAAGAGAAAAAATGGGAAGATCTTTATGGGAGATGTTGAAGATCTTTCACCACGATTAGAAAATTACGTTCCAAGTTACCAAAGGCACTAAACTATTACGATCCTTGTGTGTCTGTTTTTGTTATGTATTAAGTATTCCGAAAAAGTAATGTAAAGTCCATGTACGTTAAGCTTCGGGTCTCTACAGTTTGTATCAGAGGAAAGTTTTAGTCAACCTTTGGAAACTAGGATGCAAAAACGTTAGTGAGATCCCTAGAGATATTTCTAAGGTATGTCTAGGGATGTCCCTAAGGATAAGTATATGTATAGGATATAGTCCTAGAACTACGGTAACGATCATAGAATTTAACCTAAGATGTTAGATATTGAGGGTGATCCCCCTTTACTATGTTGTTTTCCCTAGCATTATTTTTGCCTCTCACACTATTCTTTTTGGGTTTTAGATAATGGATGGAAACAAGATGATCCACGATAATGGAGGATATGATGGACAATGGAATGATATTCTTCATGAGCAACCAAATGAAATGGGATTTGGAAGTCCAAACATCATTATTATGCCGAATCAGCAATCTCATAATATGATCAATAAACTCAAATTTGGTAAGTTTCTTGACTCGGCTAATAAGAGAAAGATGGAGTTTCATGATGATCATAGAGGAAAGAAAGTACAATTTCCCCTATGTAAATCATGTGGGAAGAGGCATCAAAGAGAATGTTTTAAAGGAACTGGAAGATGATTTGGGTGTGGAAAAGAAGGACACAAAGCCAGTAAGTGCAAAGGAAAAGGTTCAGTTAACACCAGGGATGAGGATAATGGTATTTCTACGACATCAACAATGGTTAAATATTTTAAATGTGGAATGTACGGGAATTATGCAAACCAATGACCTAAGGGAATGTCTCATGAATAGAATCAGTATGGTCGTATGGGTAGTATTTATGTTGATGATGATGAAGAGACTACAAATGATATGTGAGATGAAATAATTGTTGAAGCTCGGTCAATGGTTTAAGAAGGTAGTGGAATGATTACATGTTTATCAATTGTAATGTTGTATAAGTAATCTCATGGTACAATGGAATAAAGAGACATCTAAGGATCGTTACATTGTTGTCTTTCCTTAAGTTTTAAAAGTTTATGATGAATGGTACCAGTATCCATGAAAGGTTATTCAGATATTTTCAGAAAGTTGATGATATGCACATAATGAAGGGATAAGGAGAAAATTAAATGTTTGATAGTATTCATGAGCTCATGACTAATATAAGGAGAAGGTTATATCATGGTTTGAGTATATAGAATTTTTGGATTTTGGTATGTGGAAAGAATTAACTTTTGACAGAATTCATGTTTTCACTAAGGTTTAATGGGTATTCAGTTTTCAAGAGAATACATGATTAAGGTATTCACGTGATTGGAATGTGACCAGAAAGATATATGGGGGAAAATAATGGTATTCACATTCTTGGTTGATGACATTTCAAGTAATCGTTTTCTTTATACTATGAGATTGGACATATATATTTTTGATAAGCCTAAAGATTGGAATGAATTATGTTGGACATAAGTTAGTATTGTTTAAGGCTAGATTTTTTTTCCAATATTATTTATAATGTACTTTTAGAAAAAGGACAACCTGCAGGACAGGCGACAACCCATCGCGTCGGACAAGGCTGTGAGAATCGAACCCACAACCGAAGTGCGACTGGCCTTTATCGCCTACCACTGGCCTACAGGAAGACCCTGTTTATTAGAAACTAGTTTTATTATATTAAGCAGTATGATATATGAAGTATAAGTCCATTTTAGGAACCATATATGATTAATCTCACTATAGATTGACTTATGTATATTTAATAACTTTTTCTAACCTTTTGTTTGAGACGGATGGAATGACCCGTCATTCTATCACATGATCTGATAACACTTCACGAATAACAAATTCAAAATCATTTCTTTAAGAGATGAAGTGGAAATTGTTCAAGACACGAACAATAGTGAGATTGTACCAAAATAAAGTAAGTAATTATTCTAATTCAAATTCTTCAACTTTAGGGAAATGATCTTGAAAACCAAAAATGTTGTCCTAGTGCCCTTATATCCAATGAATCAGATGGTACCCTAGATCATCACAAATTTATGGCTTTGTGATTGTTGGATTTTTCATAGCCATGTTCTCTACCACTCTCCATCAGAACTTGATGGTTAAATTTGTTTTCCATATCCATATTTTCTCCTATGTTCTCCTATGTGGAAACCCAGTGATGAGTTAATTTGGGTAACCGTTACGTTTCATACTTTAGTTTTTAAAGCCAAGTTTTGGTATTCCTTTTTACGATGTGGGTTTCTATTAAAGAAACTTTCGAGTAGTAAACCATTTATAACCCCGATGAATTTCGAGGGCGAAATTCATTTTAAGGGGGGTAGAATGTAACACCCTGAGATTTTATGAAAAATATTCTTTTTAATTTCATTAATGTCTTGTGTTGTACGCTACACCAAAAGGAGCTTGCACAACACGCATCCCTGACTTGCCTTTCATTACACGCAATCGTGACCTTCCTCGATAGCATGTACGCAATACCGAGTTTCACTAAACGAGATATTATTATAATATTATTATGAACTAGCTATTATGAATAGTAATACCCACTTTTTGAAATTTTATAAATTTTATCTTTCAAAATGGACTTCATTTTTGGATTTGGAATATCGAAATTATCTTAGGGTGAAATTTTGGTACTTTTCGGATAACTTTTATATTCTGATGAATAGTGAAAATTACTAAATTTTAATTAAAAACAAATTTTTTAATCGAAACAACTGATAGTGATAAATTTATAATTTGAGTGGTTTTAATGTATATTTAGAATATATTTTTACAATTTAATACAATGTTGGTCATTGGATGTAATTTCACGTTTAAACCAGACATAAACAAGTGTCAATCTTTTGATAGTTATTATCTCTTAAAAACACACTATTTTGTTTTGACGACGGGAATTAATTTTTAAATTAGGTAATGTAACTGATATGTTTTGAATTTGGTAAAATAGACATCATTTCTGAATTCATAATATCAAATATAGCTTAGGCCTAATTTTTGGTATTTTTCTGGAAACTTTCATTTTTTTGATGAATAGTGTAACCACTAAGTGGTAGTTAAAAAACTGAATTTTTCATAAAACATAATTTTACAGCTTCTGTGAGTGGAATTTAGAAAATCTGAGAGACAATGTTAATATCAAGGACTAAAATGTGGTTCAATGAGATGAAAATAATTTTTGGTGAATAGTAACTTTTTAATTTTTTTTACCACGGTTAAAAGTAAATAGGTTAATTAAGGGTAAAAGTGTTATTATTATTACCATAACACATTTCCTAATTCTATTGGATAAGTTTAATTCGACCAAAAACAACCTTAAGAATAAAAAATGACCATTTAGGCCCACTTGGATTAGATTAGGACATTTATTATTAATTTATATAAAGAAGGGTTGAAATAGTTAAAATCAAAGTTTAATAACTAAATCATTTTTAATATAAGGTTATACATACGATAAATTCGACTATAAATATTAATTATAAATCTAATAATATTTCCGACATAATGGTATTTTATTTGTAATTTTTAGACTTAAAATAATTTAATTTATTTATTTCACAATGATGATGCAGTAATTATCTTATTAATGAAATATTGGCATAATTAATGTTATAAATACCCAAATAAATGTAATTTGAGACTTTTTATGAATTCCAATAATTTTATAGGTTACTATGACATGTTATTATTGATTTATTTAACTTTTTTCGAACTAATCATTCTGTTATGATTTTTACAAAAATCAATTACCAAATAGTGTCAAAATTGACATAAAATAGTTTTTAAAACAAATATTATATTATTAATTGTTATTATATTCCTAAAAATATAAGGTTCGTCCAAGATACTTATATCATGATATTTGTATCATTAAAGGACCACTTGGGGGTTGGTTGGATGTATATGGTAAGTTTATTAACTATATAATATAAAAATACAAAGTGACATGGTAAATGTCAATCTAATTAACTAAGAGTTAAAACTAAAAGATAAGGTTCATATAATGACCTAAACTTGTCTAAATTCTATTGGATGAGATTATTTCGACCCATACCCACCTTAGCTTTGAAATTTGAGCTATTAAAAACCGAATATGACTTTATAATAAAATAATATTTTTAGTTATTCCAAAGGTGCCCCTCTCCTCCCTTATAAAAGGGCACCTCCTCCCTCTCTTCCTCACACCATTTTGAGCCTTGAAGCTCGGCCAAACCCTACCAAATTCTCTTCTACACTTCCATAGAAACATCCTAGAGGTCCTGGTCTTCTTCAAAGACCAATTGTAGTTCCCTAAGAGGAGGACTCAAAGAGGCACTTCAAAGAAGAGGTAATGTATGTTACCGATTCTTTCAACTTAATTTCTTCTTCCACTTATTCTTCTTAGGTTGTTTAATTATGAAGTAATAACATCAGTATCACTCATATAATGATATGTTATTATAATTATTAAACAACCCTATTTCACCATCTATCCATCCTATGGAAAACGAAATCAGCGCGCGTGCTTACGTACGGAATATCGTCTCCACGCCGTGGTGTAATATATTTTCCACCACCACCTTACTTGGATGGGTATAATGGTGTAAATAATTAATATATATGATTATTGTAAAGTGATATTGATTCTGAAATAGTATGCATACACTCCAATACAATTCCACGATCATGAGAATGATATCATCGCTCGTGCGTACGTACGGACTACCGTCTCCACGACGCGATGAGATTCATTCTCCACGTTAACCATTCATGAATGATTATAAAGTATATATAATAAGTAATCATGAAATATATGAAATAATAATGATAATGGATTTATGTGTATATATATGTATGTCATCTACTTAATTCCTTTCAACTCAATAAGGAAACGAAAACAGCGTTCATGCGTACGTACAGCCTACCGTCTCCATGAACGGTGTATTTCTTTCCATTTACTGATCTATTATATATATGTATATTCTGAATATATATTATATATAAATCATGTTTTATATTCTATAATTGAGTAATCATGATCTAAGTAATCATATGAATAATTACAAGTCAAAACACGGACGACAAATGAAACGATTTTACCCAAAACGCTCTTTAACATGGAATTTACAAAAGAACAGGTAATATAAAGTCATAAGTGAACCATATATGATATCATAAAAATAATTATGATTCTGTAATAAGTCAATTACATTATTTAAATCATTATACAGGAGGTTCAGATACTTACGAAGCAAATCAGACCTAAGGTAAGGGAAAATATCATAATCTCATTTTTATCCGAGATTGTTTATACTTTGGTTTTTACTAGGGTGTATTTTATCATCCACATCCATGTTTCCTCAATATGTAATATTATTTCCATCCACCTAAAATTGTTTAAATCCATTCTTACCCTTTGGTGAGTTTTAGTAAAAGATATGAAAGGAATCTTTTGTCATTTTTCGTACGAGGTACTTTTTGACTTTTCTGACAAAAGTACGAGAAGAATGTTTTTTTTAACTTATACGGCATGAATGGATTTTTTTAAAAAAATTCCAAGAAGCTTCCTTCACAAATTTTCAATTTTATTTTTAATCAACTTCTTTTAGTTTTGAATTGTAAGACATGTTAAGAAAGGAAAAGTGTTTTTGAAGTAGAAAGGATATTTTCCTCAAGAATGGAGTTCAAGTGTTTTATCAAAATTATTTTCCATCTAAGATAATATAGGATTCTGTTTATATCACTATTTTTACATTGATTTGATTATGTTATGATGGAATTATTTTTACAATATCCTTTTATGGATTATGTTATGATGATGTGATGTTTAAGAATCCCATTTTTTTACATGGGTTATGATATGATTTATGGTTTATGATTTTGTGGCACACATAAGAATGGTATCATTATGAGATGGGTGGGACCTATATATCCATCCAATTAATTGGGTAAAGATTTTATATCTCATGAGATAGACATGGCTGGAACAGCAGGTTAAACCGGTTCAGTGAAACAGGACTGAAATGAGGAATGAACTCGGTTCAGAAATGGACTTTGTCCACTAAGATAGTCTTGGAAATGAGTCTTGACTAATAAGAAATGATTATCTATGATTATTTTTGTATGCCACAAAGTTTCATGTTTTAAGTTATGATTATTGGGATTACATTTCACTACTATGATTTATCCCATGTTATGATATTATGATCTCTTTTGCAGGTTAAGATTTCCAAAATGTTATGTTCTTATGAATATGATGTGATTGATATTTCTTTTATTTACCCTTACTGAGAATTTGAGCTCACAATTTTATGTTTTCTTTTCCCCAGGATATAAATAAAGGTTTTAGGTAAGAAAAAAAGGGGAAGATCTTTATTGGAGATGTTGAAGATCTTTCACCACGATTAGAAGATTACGTTCCAAGTTTCCAAAGATACTAAACTATTACGGTCCTTGTGTGTCTATTTTTGTTATGTATTAAGTATTCCGCAAAAGTAATGTAATGTCCATGTACGTTAAGCTTCGGGTCTCTACAATACCCATTTTATTTCATGGGTTATGATTTTTTGTTCATAAAACCTATTGCTTTTTATGGTTCATGATATGATGAATTTTTTATTATCTTATGGAACATGTATGAATGATTTTATTATGAGATGGGTGGGACCTATATCTTCCTCTAATGCATTGGGTAATGATAAGTTGTATATGATCTCATAGGGTGCATAGGTTTTAGGCCAAGCCTGAAAACAAGAAGGTACATGGGTTGTATATTAGGACTAAAAGAAATAGGGTACACAGGTTGTAGCCCAAGCTAGAAAACAAGAAGTTACATGGGTTGTATACCAAGACTAAAATAAAGAGGGTACATGGGTTATATACCATGCCCAAAAAAATAAGGTAAATGGGTTGTATCCCAAGTCTAAATGTAACTGGGTACATAGGTTGTTAGCCAAATCCCAATGCAGGTACATGGGTCGTATCCCTAGCCTAACATGTTATAAAAATCTTGGTATGTGGAATTGACATAAAATTTTATATTATTATATGTATTCCACAAATCCTATTTCTTATTCCTCAGTTAGGATTTCAGGGATCATGATGTTTATTTCTTTATGATTAATGTCTTATGAACTGCCAAGATTTATACCATAACATATATTTATGATCATTGATATGTAGGGTATGATATTATAATGTTATAATAATGTTATTATAACCATATGTTCAAGTTTATTCTTACATGTCTCCCTTGTTTACCATTACGAGCCATCTGAGTTCACCACTTTTTATGTTTCTTTTACCCAAGTTACGAAGAAAGGTTTTAGGTAGAAGTAATAAAGGTGAAGATATTTATGGGATATTTTGAAGATCTTTCACTAGGATTGAATTTTTTTTTTCAAGTTTCCAAAGACACTAAACTATTACAGTCCTCGTGAATGTATCTTTTAATGTGATTAATATTCATCTAAGATTATTTAATATCTATGTATATTAAGCCTGGGTCGCTATAACTAGTCCTAAAACTATTTTTTGGTTAAATAAAAAATTAATATATATTTTATAACCTATTTCATATTTTGGAAATTTTATATTATACATACCTTCTTGATTTCCATATTGTGGATATATGATAACTTCCTTTGTTTATGTGTGGACTACCACCTCCTCAGAGCGATGTGATTTGTTCACACTTCACAATGAATGTATTAAAGATTGTTTTAGTAAAAATATATGATATTAATGAAATATTAATGCTAATTTAATTATATTATATATATATATACACACATATTTACATACATGTCATTTACTTTCGTTCTTTCAATACGATAAGAAAATGAAAATAGCTTTCCTGCATACGTACGGCCTACCATCTCCATGAATAGTGTTTTTTGTTTATCTTTAAATATTATTATAATTACTTATATATTTAATATATAATATATTTATATCAAGTTTTATACTCTATAAATAATTAAATCTTGACAATCAAGAATAACAAGTCAAAACATGTACGATTAACAAAGAAAATATCACCAAAAACGTGACTTAAACATGGAGTTAATAACAAAAGGGTAATATAATGTATTAAGTAAATAATTTATGGTATTATATATATGAATATGGTTTTTTTATATATGAATAATAAAATTATACTTATTATATATTATTTTAGAACATGTTTGAAGGAAGTCGAATGTGAGGTAAGGGAATTTCATCTTGCTCTTTATTTCCATGAGATACATCCCCTATCCACAACTCATTTATTTTCTATGGTGTAAATACTACCCATGAAGGTATTATATAACTTTTATACATTAATTTATGGGTATTTAAATATCGATTTTATGATCTCTATTTCTTAGTTTTTTAAGGTTTAAAAGTTACTAAATGGGTATGATAGTTTTGTCTCAATTTTCATTCTTTGAGACACATGTTTTCTTATGAACCTATGTTATTTTAAAAGATGTATGTATTTAGATTTGGAATTTTATATCAGGAATATAATTATTTTAATTATATTTTAATATTTTTTTTAATGTTATTATTTCATGGGGATTAAGATACAAATATTTCAAATTGGTATGGGACACTTTGAAATGTTTAAAGATTATTTTTTCTGAGAAATAATTTCAAAATGATCTTTAAGATCATTTTAAATGAAATGGATTAAAAAGAAATGGTTTATGTTTTAAAGTGTTTTTAAAATCTTCCTTTATAATTTTTCAAATTTATTTCACAATCTCATTGCTTTTTGAGATTGTTTGTATATAAGTATTTACTGGGGTATATTTATCATTCATATCTATGTTTCTTAAAATTGGTTTCTAAGATATTTTTACTATTATTATACAATTATTTAAAGTAATTTTTTCCCATGGATGAGATTTTATTAAATACTTTGAAAGTAATATTTTTTCATTTTTCTAATGATGTACTTTTTTACTTTTCCAGAAAAATTATGAGAATAATGTTTTTTAACTTATACAACATGAATGGATTTTTACAATTTCATGATGTTTTATTACCTTGAAGTTTTACTTACATGATTACAATTTCATTTTTAAAGAAAAAAATTTTCTTTTAAAATTGAATGGAATTTCAAGTAAATTTTTTTTTTCAAATAATAATGGATATTTTCTATTTTGAATAGTTCTCTCAAAATTATTTTCCATCTAGGATAACATTATTTGATATTGTTTATGTTTTATTGGGGATATGTTTCAATTTTTCCATTATTATTCTTTCTTTTAATGGTTATTTTTATGATGGAATGATATTTATGAAACCCATTTCTTTTCCGTGGGTTATGTTATGATTTCTTGATGTCTATGAAACCCATTTAATTCCTGGGGTTCTGATATGATAAATTATTTATGTTCTTGTGGAACACATATTTATGATTTCATTATGAGATTTATTGATCTATATCTCCCTTAGATTCATTTGGTAAAGATTTATATCTCAGGACATAGACTAAGATGTTCTCGAGAGTGAACCATGACTACTAAGATGGTCATGGGAGTGAACCCTAGTTGCCAAGATGGTATGAGGAGTGAACTCATACTACAAAGATATCTGTGGGAGTGAACCATGACTAACAAGATGGTATGGGGAGTGAACCCATACTACCAAGATGGAATTGTTAGTGGTGCATTGACTACTATGGAAATCATTTTATATGCTTATGTGTCTTCCATAATTCCATGCATTATTCTTATGTTATGATATCATGGATTATGTTCTTTATTTACCTATGATCATGTCTTATGAACTATCAATATTTATTAAATGATTCGTTTTTATGATATTTTATATGTAGGGTGTGATCTTTTAATGTTATGAGCATGTTCTCATACCCCCTATTCTCTTGTTCATGCTTACATGTATCCCTTGTTTTTCCTTAGTGAGCATATGATCTCACCCATTTTTATGTTTTCTTCTTAGGTTATGAAGATATTTTTTTAAGTGTGATATGTCTAAGAACGGTTCTAGTCATGAATATCCTAGTGGGAGATAATGTAGCTTGCTTATGAACCAATTTTTTATGTTTCCATGTTTCCAAAGGCACTAAAATAATATGGTCCTTAGGTGTTTATCTATGTAATTTATTAATTATTCTACAAAAGTGATGTAATTTACATGTATATAAATATAGTTTTGTTGTACATATTCCCTATATGTAGGTTTCAGGCATAGAAAAAGCACCCATTGGGCATGTTTAACTTGGATTTTTGTATTAATTTTTGAATAATCTGATTTATACAAGACAAATAATGTCATGACCAATGGATTTAAATCATATATTACTTGACTTAATTAAATTTTGGAACTAGAATATTTGGATCATCACATATAATTTATAATTAATTTGTGTAGATCTATAATTACCTAAAATTGAAATTCTTTCTTCATTGATGATTTAGTTGAATTGATCTCATCATACTATTGTTTTGTCATAGGATCCAAGTGTATAATACCTCTAGTGATGATCCAAATGTGAACCATAATATTTGAACTTAATTTTAGAATCATCGAGTGTTAAAATGGTTAAGACTGATCGCTTGCATCATTTTTGGTTGATCATAGTAGAATTCTCTTTGAGGACTGTGAATATTTGGGGTTTTATCGGTGTCTTGAGAGAGGAGGAGAGAGAGAGAACACTCTGGATCTCTAGAACTCCCTTTATATTTTTATAGATCATATATCTATCTATTTTTAACACCCCATATCACTTATGAAATTGATATAATTAGATATATATTAAGGAAATTTTAGGGTTTTTTATTTTCATATAAGCCCCCTTATCAATTTCTTAATTATCAGTAAACCTCATGCATTAATAATAATATAATTATTATTCACTTGATATGTTCATCACCTAAGAAAAAATAAATATCATTTATATCATTTTCAATCAGACCATTAAACTCTCTTTTCTTCTCCTCCTTGACATTTATCGAACCATAAATAATGTATTTTTATTTAATAAATAAATATCACTACATTATTTTTTATAAATATAATAATTATTATAGTTTCCAAACCTTGAAAATAAATATTTCTTATTTTTTAACACACATAATATTTTAAATAAATTCTGATTAAATCTTTTCAGTAAACTAAATTTGAATGATTATTAAACCACAAATCAATAATAATATTTATTCTAACTTGTTAAATTCAATATTGAATTTAACTAAGATTCATATACACTTATTGTGTAACCCTCTAGTCCAAATAATTAGTGGAAATTGGCATAGAAACCTAAATTATAAGGTTAATTTCAATATATACACCAAGGTACCCATAGAAAAATAAGTTAATGTCACAATGACATACAACATCTTATGAACCCTCGCTATATAATATAATCCCATTATCACAATATCTCTAATAAACCAGGTTTCATACTGGTGTCATCAACCTATATGCTCGATGTTTTTTTATATGAATTTCTAGAAAATAAAATTCCTAATAAATACCAAGTCCATGGATTTATCTAGGTAGTTATTATCCCATTAAATCTCTCGATATATCAACTTATATCAACAAATATAAGGGATAAATTCTTTCCCATATTATCTATTAATGAAATATCACTTGTGACGCACCCAATGTATCCCAATTCACTATGATAATATGTTATAATGGGTTTTATCCATACATCAATGTACGAAAATTATGGTATTCAATAATAATAATCTTAAAATCTAATAATTGATACACACACCCAAATATAAGAACATGTAATGACATATAAATGTGTATTTCCTACTGGTGGGACCCATTCTCATAATCTTCTGCTCTGAAAATTACCAAGGGCATGCACCATGATATGGTGCCTCAAATTTTTATGATTCTCCATCCCTAATATCCTATATCATTTATGTCTCATCCAATGATATCATCTGGCTATATAACAAATATTCAATAATAATGCTGTGGAAAATTTAGGTTCTCATCATAGTAGGGAAATGATACAACATTTTCAGTGATACATATTTTATTTAGAAAATATCACATACTATGAAATATAGATGAATAATCATTATTTGATAATAAAATTCATTAATATTCATGAAAATAAATGCATGTAATCATCAAGTACTTATAAGTTGGTTCTACGGAACCAACTCCAACAAACTTTCACTTACACTAGAGATAACTATTAACAACCTTTAATACATTAGCTCTCACATGATACCCATGACTCTACTAAGATAAATCCTTAATCAAGGGGTCCACCTTGTTTTTCTCCATCGATACTCTACTCACAACAACTTCACCTCATTGAGAAAAATATATCAAAATATGAAACTTCTGAAGTATATGTTTTCTCATTTGATATGACCTTGTCTCTTTGGAAAGGTCCACCTATGCAGTGTAATTATAGTTTATTATGATAGGGCCTTGAATTTTTGGCACCAAACCAATATTTTGAACAAATTTTCTAATCTAAAACGTTTCTATAGCTATATTAAAATCTATAATATACTCATAATCTACTATAAAATTGGCAACAGCGGGCTGCTTTAAAATCTTCCATATCACAGTTCCTCAATTGAGACTGAAGACATATCCTGACTGAGACATCATATTATTATGATTGATCTTATGGTAATAATGTTAATTACCCCAGATAACTATCTCTTCATACCCTCCATACACTATGAATATATCCTTTATTCGCCCTATATACTTAAATATAGCCAAACAGTAGCCCAATATTATTCACCAAGATCGTTTAGATATCTACCTACCATGCTCAATGAATAGGAAACATCAAGCCTCATACATAACTTGGAATACATGATAGATCATATCATATAATCATATGTGATCTTAATCATTCTATTTCTTTCTTATTGTTTATGAGAACACTTATTCTTAGAAATATTTATACCATGTGACATTAGAACTAATAACCTATTAGATTTTTACATACTAAAACTCAAGTATCTATTCAATTAATATACTTTAACTTAGTTCAAGAACATTCTTTGATCTATCACACATGATCTTAATCCTTCAAATGTTTCCTGCTTCACCTAAGTCATTTATAGAGAAGCACGTGCTCAATCATACCTTAACCTCTTATAAGGCTAGTATCTCATTTCCAATTAGTAATATGTCATAAATATATACTACCATTAAAATTATAATACTCCCAATAAACCACTTGAAAATACATGGATCGAATTTATTCTTAATGAAACTAAGTTCGTTTATAACTTTATCAAACCAAATGTTCAATAACATGAATGTATTTATCCATAAATAGATATCTACAGCTTGCATACCTTTTTTGGAATAAACTATAGTCTCAAACACTTATTTTTTTTGTCATATATGAATATTACTAAAGGTTACCATTGAATAAATTATTTTTTAAATCCATATTATAAATCTCAGGGTCATGGTATGATTCTATGGAAAGTGGAACTCTAATGGATTTAAGAATTGAAACTGAAGAAAAGGTTTCATCAAAATTGATTCTGAGATATAGTATAAACCCTTTATCCATTATTTATTCTTTATTAGTTCTAACCTGACCTTTTATGTCAATATTTATCTTGAATAACCATTTACAACGAATGGGTTTTACATCTTCTGGTGGATCAACCAAAACTCGCTCACGGTTTTGGTGCATGGAATCAATCTCAGAGTTAATAACTTCTTTCCATTTTGAAACATTTGATCTATATACTAACTACTTGTATAATAGAGGGATATTATATTAAACTATTAGTTATTCATCATATTTTGGTACTATAAAACCATAAATTTCTAAATCTATAACCCATTTGGTGCTCATACACAGTACTTTTGTTTCAAGAACTACATCTTCCACATTGAATTTTAGAGTTTATTCCTTTACCAAATATTATGTATCATGAGAATAAACTTTGTGTAAGTTGATATATATCCCATTATTCTTCTTGATTATGTGTTCCATCTCAATTAATATAGTTTTCATAGAAAATATAACCTTTTTATCTGAGCGTTCATATAGGTAGTAACCTCTCATTTCCTTGGGGAAACCTATAAAAATACAATTCATACCCTAGGGTGAAAGTTTGTTTCTTAAGATAGAAATAAAAATCTATTCTCACTCCCATGAATTAATATGTGACAAAAAAGGTTTCTCTCTACTTCAAAACACAAATGTAATACCATTTTTTTCTTTAGTTAGTACTTAGTTAGGTATATATGTTTTCATGTGTAATATATATCCCTAAAAGGATAATGGAAGATTTTTGTGACTCATCGTCAACCTTACCATTTATAATAAGTTATGGTTCCTTATTTTACTAAAACCATTTCATTATGGTGTATAAAGAGTAGTGAGTTCTGATAAAACCCCATACTCCCATATAAATTTGATAAACTCTTTCTTAAGGTATTCACCACCTCGATCTGATCAAAGTTTCTTTATCTTATTTCCAAGATGATTCAAAATTTCATTCTTGAACTCCTTGAACTTATCAAATAATTTATACTTATACATCTTCAAGTATACATAACCATACCTACTAAAGTTTTCAGTAAAAGACATTATTATGGGAATCCACCTCTAGCTTTTACTTGAAAAGGTTTAAAAATGTTAGTGTGTAGTAATTCTAGAAGATTGTGGCCCTTTCACCTTGACCACCAAATGATGGTTTTTTCATCTTTACTTTCAAACAAGTTTGAAATTTTCAAGTGGTTTAATATTAAAGGATTCTAGGTAATTTTCTTGATAGATCTTCATCAAACACTTCTTGTTCCCTTGAGCAAGATGGTGACTCCAAATTTAGGTGTAAAATAAGTCATGCCAATTTGATTCATTTTCAATTTCCAATATTTAGTTTTTTTAATTTAATACATAAACTCCATTATTTATCTATACATAACATTACATATTTTATATTTATAAAATTATAAATTATTATTTCTAGAAAATGAAAATAAATCCATTCATATTTAAATAATAAAAAGAGATTATGTTTTTAGTAACACTAGGCACATAATAACTGTTCCTTAAAACCAAATTCATTATTATTGGAAATGTGATATGATATTATCAAATTCCTAGAGAAGTAATCCACACTCCATAAGTATCTCATAGATCTACGTCACCTTTATAAACATTCTAAAATCTACTTAGTTCATGTATTTTTTTACAAATCAAAGAATCGCTTGTAGTATCTAATACCCAACTTGTAGAAAAGGAAATATTTCACTTGATAACAAACACACCTAAAACTTACCCTTTATTATTTAGTTGGGTGTATTTTCTCTTTCAATTAACTTTCTTTCCACCTAAAAACACATTGTATTCTACCTTTTTTTTGTACTAGATTTTATTCTTATTGAAAGGATGATGCACTGGATCCTTAGACTTGGAGTGAGTATTTAGACCCTTTTCCCTATTATTCCTTTTTTTATTCTCCATAAGTACTATGGGTTTTTAATTCCCCATGTATTTATCAACATGGATAATAAGATTAATAATTTCTATAAGATTCCTCTCACTATCGATCATATTTTAATTAACAACGAAACTAGAGAAGGTTTTAGGTAGTGAAGATAGAATGAGATCTATGTGTAAATTATTAGGAATCTTAAACCCATAAGATTTATAATAATTCTATTTATCGATTAATCTTGACTACATGAGGCCCAACTAGTCATAACTCTCCAATATTAAACATGAACAGTGCAATAAAGATCTCATATCTCTCTTCTCTCACATTCTCCTGATAAAGATCATGATGGTGAAAAATGATGTTATATGCATCCATATACTCATATTTTTTTTATAATATTATTGTACATGGATGATATCATGAAACATTGGAAATACATTACATCATCCACATGTTTCACATAGAGAGATACTTCTTCCATACTAGTATATTTATCAAGCGACTCAGAAAGTAGGGTTTCCAGCATGTACAATTTTCATTCATTGGATAGTAAAATGTGTGAGAACCTATACCATTCCTATAAATTAAAATTCCTAATAAGTTTACCCTTATCTAGTATATATCATAACAATATGGTCAATGTCATGTGGTTTTCCATTTCTACAAAATTAAGAGTAGATAATTAGTACTTCCTTGATTACTAAATCAGATTAGTAAATTTTAATTTTATTTTATTAATATCCCACTATTTTGTCAAAAAATAATATCCATAACCATTAGTTATTTAATATCTTATTTCATAGATATTATAGTTTAAAGGAAACATATTACCACTTTCATAACCCATAATTGGGTTTAACAAGTTGATTGAAGGTTTTTAGGATAGTGTAACCCACCGACTTTATTAACTCATAGTTCCTTAATATTTTTAGTAGACTCCCCAATAATGAAATTGTGGATAATTATTTCCTCGACCCTTCCCTCTCAATTACACCAATTACTACTTGGGAATTCAATCCTTAATGTTATCCAAGTTAAGTCGACCCAAAATTTCAAGGTAAATATAATACCTCAGATTCTATAATAGTAAATAAACCTTTCATTTCAAGATTCTTTCACAATGAAAAATTTATTATCACATCATAATAATTCAACACATGTTGATAAAAAAACACTAATTAATTAAATATATAATATAATCAAAAACCAATACCATAAATCATGTAACAATGTGTGGAAACGTTGTAATATTGTACTCTGGTGGATCATGCTAGAAAAGGAATAACAAGTATACGAGATAGATTGTTATTAAGAAGAAAACAATAAAAATTGGAATTGATATGATATAATATCTTATAGAATTTTATTAAGGGATTTAGATTTTGGTTTATATATATGGATCAATATGAATATTGGTAATTATGACCATTGGTTAATATGACCATTGGACATAATGATCATTGGTGGTATATCGATTAAGAATAGATTGTTAGGATCAGTCTATATTAATGGTAATGATGAGTTTTAATTATAAAATAAGGGAGGAAATATAGAATCAACTAGTAGGAACAACCATTATGAATTTTATTTATCTTATCTTGGTATGAAGGTAGAATCATTAGCGTTTTCCCTTGAATAAGCCCAAGCAGAACTCCAAAAAGTGAAGTTGGAGTGAAACTTCCTATGTTAGAAGTACATGATAGTGGAGATCAACACCTGATAAATATTGGTCAAAAAACCCCATGAAATTACCACCATTTCACACTTTACACTTAGGTTATATTCTTTTGTGATTAAAGGTTACGTATCTAGGGTTTTATTTGGGATATAATGTAAATTATTTAAGAAATTAAATGGATGTTAACTCTTGTACTTTATTTTTGATAAATATATAAACCTAACAAAAAAGGTAAAATATAGGTAATTATATAATGAATTTGATAAAATGGATTAAATATTTATAATTAGAATATCAAAATTATCCAATGTTTGAAATTTGGTATTTTTTGATTAAAATAGTAAAATATGGTAAAATGGTGGAATATAGTAAAATATGATAAATATAGTATATATGAAATCATATTTATGTAATCATGACTCATTCCATCCAAGGAAGTTCTATTTCACTATTTTTGTAATTAAAAACTATACTGGGGCATTAAGAATGGTAGTGGGGCACAATGGTTATAGTGGGGCACTAAAGTAAAGTGGAATAATAAAATAACTAATAAATTATTCCATGAAATTCCACTCACCACACATATAAATACCCACCTTCGCCTCACATTATTACACACAAAATTCAAATTTCATTCTTTATTTCTCTCTCAAGAAGTCTCTCCCCTGTCACTCTTGATATGTTCATTTATTTTATACATTCTCAATAATAAAATTCATTGATTCTAATTATTTAATTGAAAATACATTATTGTGAACCTTATGTTTTCATTATATTTTTTTGGATGAAGTAGACTATGAAAGATGAGTAAAATCAGCTAAAAAGACAAATAATTAAATAAAAATAAGGTCTTCCAAAAATAGGGATGATCATGGAGAACTTTTAAGGCACATAACTGAAGAACTGAGGAAAAATGATGCTTCTAGAGTATAAAAATGACCTTACACATCATGTAATGATTACACATCATGAACCAGTTCAAGTCGTAAAAGAGAGACACGTCGTACAGTGGAGGAAGGCTACCAGAAGTGAAATTGAAATGTGTCACAGCCTGACATAGGTGATGATTCCTAGAAATGTTCTATGTCATGAATATTGTACACATGGTTCAAGATTTATACATGGTGTAATCACTATATGATGTGTAAAAAGTAGGGATATGATAAAAATGTCCATATTCGATGTATCTTCAATTTCTGACTTGTGTTAAGACCTAGGACCCACCCGTGAACACTTTTTCACCAATCCTTAAGGAAATTAAATATTTCACGATCATATATGAACTCTATAAATAAAGGTTCAGGATTCTATTGTAAAGGAGATCCTGGAGACCAAATCCTGGAGTGATAAACTATGTTGTGTAGGGTCCTCCCCGTTTTCATCTCTATTATCAATATGATTTATTTTTATTCTTTCCTTACCACTTATTATCTCATCACTAGGATGAGAGGATAAACCCACCTTGATTTGGGGTTATGTAATTGAAGGGGTAAGGTGATGTTGCATTTATTTTTTTCCTTAATTTATGTATTTGGTTTTTTGTGATTTCTTCAATCAAATTCCAATCCCTTTATTTCACTTTTATCATGGCCATTGGTATTTGAATCTAAAAGGAACCTTTAAATTGTGCATATGAAAAACCTAAAGGAGGCATAACCATTTTCAAATTTAGGAGAATCTAGTTTAAATATTTCATCAGGACAAACTTGATTTGGAAAAACTCAAAATTATTGGACCAAGGGAAATAGAGGATTTCTGCGTCAAGGAGGGGATACCACAACTATTGGATCTCTCTTATCTTGATTCCCACACTAATCATGGATTAATAATCTTATTTTCTAAAATCTAATTTCAGATGAATCCAAAAATTTAAAAACTCTATAACACTTTTCAAATATGTCTTCAAACCAATCAATAAATCTTTTTTGTCTTCATTCTTATTTCCTCAAATTAATCAAACCAATTTTTTCTCACATCTTTTATTAGTCTAATAAAATCAAATATTTTAAAAACCTAATAAAACTAATTCATTATCACTTTGGGTTTGACCATAAACTTACCAATAATATATTTAAATTAATTGAGTATCATAGTTTTAATTTCTATAAATTTTTTATTTTGATTAGTTCTATAGGTAAATAATAACACCCTCAATTCCTATCAAAACTGAACTATTTTTGGGGATGGTTACAAGTTAGTTTTTAGGTTTTAAATTTTAATTTTGATTTTGTTTCTTTATTTCAATTACACTTTTTATGTTGGGTATTATGTGATGTAAGTCTCATATTTAAATCATTAATATATAACTATAACACTCATGAAAATAGAAAAGACATCATCATAATGGTGGTCACTAAGAAAAACAGACCTATTGGGGTTCCTTAATGAGATCTAGGTTTGTGGATGCTTGTATACTACAGACGTCCATCAAATACAGGATTAAAACCAAGCATCCAAGAACCCCCCATTATGTAAAAACACTTCTAGGTCATGATTTCAATAATTATGATGGTCGTAAAAAGTGTAAAGTTTATCAGACTACCACATGAAGGTCTAAACATGCATTTGGGAAACATCCTCCTTCTCTGTAACAAATTCCAATTCCAAAATGTTTCAAACAATGTGGTAAGACTCTGTCTTTTCTGATTTTCATTATGTGAGAGAGCACAGGAATAGATTCATATCCTTCTTGCACATTCCATCACTACATAGGATAAACTATCCAGTAACTTTCTTACCTGCTTATTTCCACCTTCCAAGTCAATGGAAATGCGGGTAAATATTCTAATTTTTTTCAATTTGATGATGAATCTCTATATTCTACCTATTAACAACATAAATATATGACACAAAAATTCCACCATAATTTCATAGATATATGGATTCTAATCCAAACGTTTATAATTGTTTTTCATAGGGAAATAGATTGATTCTGGACACAAAAAAATTAAGTATCATTGGTGAAAAATTCACTTAAAGAAAGATACAAATTGTTAAATGAGATGGTAGGAAATAGTTTCTAGTAGAAAAGAGAAGGGTTGAAATGAAAAGGTACTAACACAATCAGAAATAATTAATGGATAGATGCACAACTAGAATCAATAACCAAGAATACAGAAATCATGATGGGCCATCAAAAAAACCCCAAGCAATATGCAAAAAAGATACAAATTATATTAATTACAATCATGGTCATTAGTTTCAGGGCTATTGGCCATAACAATAATAAGGAAAAGGATATCAGAAAAATACCACAAGGGTACCAATAAAAAGAACCCTGAAGTATCGCACTAACAAAATGGGTTCATACATTGGAAGAGAGGCTGGTTATATTCATGACCAGAATCGGGGTTGTAATCAAGGGAATAAAAGTAGAATCAATGAACCAAAATTCTGCATTATAGAATAAAGAGCATAAAGTTGGATAAATTGTTGATCAACTTAGCGAGAGACCCTTAGGATAACTACTATGATGCCCAAAAGTACACCCACATGAAGATTTAAAAGTTGTACTATTTAAAAGTGGGAAGAAAACACATGGAAGTGGTATATAATTTATAGGATGTAATGGAAAACAACCAGTGGAAGAAACTAAAGAAGAAGTTGAGAATAGAAAAAAAAATAAGTAGCTAAAGAAACTAAAGAAGAAACACCCAAGTACAATACAAGAATACATTCTCTATAACAAATAGTGAAAGTAAAGAACAACGAATAAAAAGGAAATATTTTGGAACACTTTAAAAAAATTAATATTAATTTACCTTTTTCAGAGGCTCTTAGGAACATTCCAGCATATGAAAAATTCATGAAAGAGCTAGAAATAAACAAAAAGAATCTGGAAGATATTGGCACCATTCCACTCATATGGGATTGTTCGGTGGTGGTATCAAGTGACGTACCTAAAAATAAATATGATCTTGATAGCCTTTCAATTTCCATATTTATCATAGCTAATAAATGTTGAGAATATTTGTGTGAATTAGGTGTGAGATTTAACATCATGTCATACACAACATTCAATACTTTGTGACTGGAAGGCCTGAGACCCATAAGATTTTCACATTAGTTAGTAGACTCAACAGTGAATTACCCCTGAGGATTCATTGAGGATATCATGATAAAAGTTGAAAAGTTTATATTTCCCATTGACTTTTTAGTTTTGGATATGTAATAAGAGAGAAGTCCACTCATTCTGGGAGACCATTTTTATTCAATGGGCATGATTTGATCAATGTTCAAATCATAGAACTTTGTTTGAGCATTGGTTGTGATCAAGTAAGTTTCAACATCCACCAGGAAATGAAGAACAGTGATGTATGAGAGGAAAATGAGTTTGGAGAAGATAATAAAATCAAAGGTGAGGGTTTCTCTAAAATTGAAGATGTGCATGAGTTAACTTCTATTGTGAAATAGGATTCTCAATCAAATAAGAAAGAGAAAATGAGGAATGATATTTTTGACACCGAAGGAGAAACTGACTCCACCACATTTGATACATGATAATAGGTATGGATGGTACATTACCTTCCATTTATTTTATATGTATTTAGGAAGAAATAGTTGTCCATTCCACTAGAGATAAAGAAGGTACTATAATCAGGGAGAGTTAATATTTTTAGATAGAATGGATAGGGACCAACCTATGTATATAGGAAACAACTAAGACCATTTATAGACCCCGACCAAGTACAAAATTTTCAATTACCCATCATGTGAGATGAAGCTAAAGTAGGTAAGGTTGATTTAATGACGGTAAACAAAATCTCTTCTGAGAGGCAACCTAGTTTTTTGTTTTTTATTTACTTGGTTTTTAGGTGATCATTCTCTCACTTAAAATATTTAAAAATTCATTGATAATGGTCTATTCTTTCACCTATTTATTTTTAATTTATAGGGCCATCAAGACCCAAGCTGACAACCACCAGTAGGAAACACATGAAGAGGCTACAGCATAATTACACATCATTAGAGAAGTAAAAATCATGAACTAATATAGGAAGAACCTATTTAGTGACTTTTAAAGCACTAATTTGAAGGGGAGTAAGAATTTCAATTTTTTATACACTATCTTTTTTATATTTAACTTTCTTAGAGATTTAACCACCAATATCATAACTTCACTTGATTTATTCATTAATCAACTGAACTATGAGACATAAACTACCTAGTATAATTATCATTCCATGAATTTAAATTTCTTTGTTACTAAATTTGAATAAGAAAAATGGAAAATAATTAATATATATGAGCATATAGATTAGTATTTGAAAAATCATGATTTAGGGGAGCATGTTAGTCATTGAAAATGAAATTTTTCTAAGATTTCATCATGATTTGAATTTATGATATTTTAATTAATTGATTTCATTATTCATATGCATTGTAATGAGTGATTTCCCCAACCATTCATCTCATTCTCGATACATCCTATAAGCCTAGAATTTATCATTCTTTATATAGTATATTTCTTTTGAAACTCGATCATGATTTCTTCTAAAACATTTTTTGCATCTTATCAAAGCTATGAATAAACAAAATCACTTTAAATATGATTGAGGCATATTTTATTAGACCTTATCCAGAGACCCATATTTTATTAATCCATTTTCAATCCCATATAATCTGTGAACAACCTTTCTAGGGAAGATCCATGTTATAATCTCATCTTATCCTTTCCTACCTCGCTCTAAGTATTTTTCATGACAATCAAAAATTATAGTGGGGGATATGGAGACTAATGTAAGGGATGAATATTTTATAATGAATAAGTGTGGGGGTAAATTTCATGAGATTTAGGGAAGGAACATTCATTTTATTTATTTCAACCCCTCTTAAAAAATGGGTTATGTCTAGTGAAAATAAAAAATCACTATTTCTTGACCATTGATCTTGTTATAACTATTAAAAATTGTGTCGTGAGGAGATTATTTGGGGTTGGGTGGTGTTTGTGAGAATTTTCTCTAGCACAAATTTTCTAAAAAGAAAATAAATAATATTATTATTATTAAAATTGTGTGTTTCATTTATTACATTTCATCTGTTTATGAACCTGCTCTGAGATACTGGGGGAAGAGGAGACTTTAATTTAGTTTTTTTTCATTATCATGCAATGTAATTTAGAGATAAACCTCATTTTTTAGCCTTACTTTATTAACATCATTTCCTACTTTCCCTAAGCCATAGATTTGTTTGATCTAAAATGATGAAGCCCTCATGATTATTTGTGATTTTTTCTCTACAATGTCGAGATGTTAGATGCTTTTAAATCCTATGGTAAGTGATATGTTCTTGAAAAATGTGAATCAATATATTAATTTATACCCTAATGATGATTGGAAAAATTCAAATGAGTTTAATTGAAATCGGCATTCATATTAATAATTAATTGAGAAATTTAAATGGATGATTAAAATGGCTTGTCTATTTAAAAAGAGGAAAATTAAAATACATGGTCTATTTTTATTCTTTGAAAATGAGGAATTGATAAAAATTTTACCTATGATGCTCGGACATTTAATTTTCCATTTGATCAATTGTTTTGGTTGAAATTTAATTTAACGCATTATAGAGTAAGTGTCCATTGTAGTATGTTGAGATTCCATCCCTGAAGAAAAGTATGAATTCAAGTGTGGGGGTATTTGATGAGTTCATTTATTATATACATTTTTTATAATAAAATTCATTGATTCTGATGATTTAATTCATAATACATGCATGTGCACCTTATGTTTATTTTATATTTTATAGGATGTAAAAGATTATGAAACCTGGGTAAAATGAGATAAAATGACAAAGAGTTCCATCAAAATAAGGACTTCCTCGATGAAGGATGATCATGGAGAAATTCTAAGGCATGTAACTGAAGAACTGAGAAAAAACTAGGCTTTTGGAGTAGAAAATTATATTGCACGTTAGGAACAGGTGAAATTAGTTAAAGAAAGACACATTATGAAGTGGAGGGAATCTTCCAGAAGTGAAATTGACATGTTTTAGGGCATGACACATATGTGTCACATCATGAAACAAGTGATGATTCCTAGAAATGTGGAATGTTGTGAATATGGTAAACATTGTGCAAGAATTACACATGTTGTAATCACTACATGATGTGTAAAAAGTCTATATGAGATAAAAATGCCATATTCAATATATATTCAATTTTTGACCTATTTTAAGACCTAAAACCCACCCATGACCAATTTTTTATCAATACATAATGATATTCAATTCTATACGAGCCCATCTAGGATCTATAAATATAGGTTCGGGATACTACTGTGAATGATATTATTGAGACCAAATATTGGAGAGATAATCTAAGCTATGTGGGGTACTCCCTAGTTTCATCTCTATTTTAATTATTCATTTTTTTCTTATTTCCTTCAATATTTTTATCTCATCACTAGTATGATAGGGTAAACCCACCATATTCTAGGGTTATGTAATAGAAGGGGGAAGGTGTTGTTGGATTGATTTATTTTATTTTATTCATGTATTTGGTCTTCCATGATTTCAAAAAAATTATAATTCCATTATTTTACCTTTATCATAACCATTGGTATTTTAATATGAAACTAATATTAAAATTATGAAACTAAAAACCCAAAATGAGGAATGACCATTATCAGATTTTGGGTAATCATGTTTAAATAGGATATCGAGACAAACTTGATTCGGTGAAACCCTAAATTAATGAACCAAGGGAAATAGAGGATTGTTGTGTTAAGGAGTGTATACCATTATCATTATATCTCCCTAGTCTCAACTCTAACACCGATCATGGATTAATCATCTTATTTTATAAAATTGAATTACACCTGAATCCTAAAATTATAAACCATGGCGCACTTTTCAAATCTGTTTTCAAACCAATCAATTAATCTACTTCTTCTCCATTCTTCTTTATTAAAATTAATCAAACCAATATTTTCTCACCTCTTTCTTGAATATAATAAAATAAAATATTTTAAAAACCTAATAAAACTAATTCACCATATTTATGGGTTCATCCTCAAACTTACCAACAATACAATTTAATTAATTAAGTAGCATAATTTGAGTTTTTATAAATTTTATATTTTGATTAGACACACAAGGAAATAATGATGACATTTAGGCCTATAAACTCTCTTAATTATTGAATAGTTTTATTGGATCTAAGGTTGGGTCCCAATATAATAATCTTAACAGAGGTAAGGGTTCCTATTTTTCTCTTTTCATTTCCTACATCAAATTAATTATTTGTAATCTTTATTAAATTTTCATTTTAAATGATTCCATGATTTTTATCCACATTATAATCTCCCCATTGAACTATTATCATGTATATATTACCTAAACCACCTAATTTTTACCCTTTTTATAAGTTTTTACTATGACTAAGTAAGGGTTTATTCTTTCTTGCTTTATAATTCCAATTTATATTACCATTATTATATCCTTTTTAATCTAAAATTTATTATCCCATTATTTTTTTGATGTCATTGTATGTTAAATTCTTAATACATCTCACCCATGTGATCATTCCTTTCACACACATTATTTACAATTCATAATTCATTAATATACCTAAACCTTCTTATAGCCATAGAAATATTATACTTAGGTTATATAAAGAGTGTGTGATTTTCCAATCAAATACATCCATGTGTGGAAACTAAAAGTAGACATTTTTTTGCATAGATGCATCTTGGGGTAATAATATATAAAATAGTTGGTCGAGTATATCATGATCATCATCCTATAGAATGGTGAATGGGTCATTGTTTTTCACATGTTTTGACACTTACAGGGGATATGCTATGTATAATTATCATAATCTTTATAAGAAAACATTGATTTTATATGGTGGTTAATAATTTATGTGTTTATTTGTTTTATTAACATTGAAAATATAATTTCCTAATCACATTGGAAATCCTTAATCTCGATAATTACTCATAATCTATAACTTTATATAAATCACTTTTTGTTAGTACTTTTTGGAAACTTTTAATTACTAAATATTCCTTATATGTATTGAGGGAATTAATTTAGATACTATTATCAATTCATTTACTAGTTAAATATATTAATAACCCATATAATCTATCATTCCATATAATATGTTCAAGTGTGATAAGTTCCATTGGGAAAATGTGTCATGTATTTCTTATTTTTTTCATCCTTGAAAATTATACGTGAATAGCCTATAATCTTTTTCAATGTGATGGAATGAAATGGAATTTTATGTGACAGGTGGGGCTAGAATTATATAACCCCTCAGTACATCGGTAGTTCTCATGGGAAAACTAATACAGGTTAATGGGAGTGTTCTTACCCTTTATGTATAATGTCTTGGAATAAGGCCTTGACTATGTGTTTATGATGTTCGGAATTATGTGATTTCATATTTCGGATTATTTTTTGATCCATGTGATTACACATTACTCTTTATTCCATATATTACACTTATTAATTCATTATTATGGCATAAATTGTACTCATGATGTTTCTTATTCCATATTTATCTATTATTAGCTTCTATTGTGCATTTTTTCCTTATTGAGAATTTAATCTCACCACCTTTACTATTTTTACTATTTTATATAAGGATTGTGATTATGTATTAATTGTTATGGAATCAGTTGTACTCGTGGTGTTTCTAATTCCATATTTTTTTATTATCTTTCATTGTGCATTTTTCCCTTATTGAGAATTTAATCTCACCACATTTACTATTTTTCCTCATTTCCCCAAGTAATGAAGTGGAAAACTATTATTGAATAAGGAAAGAATTATGTAATAATGAATTTTATTTTTATATAATAAAATTATAATGTAATATATCTAGTCTCTTGAGGACTACTAAACATTTATCCTTGTAATGTAATATATTTTACTCTACTTTTTATGTAATAAATAACCAAATATCTCTGGGAAACCAGGGTTGGGGCATTATAGTTGGTATTAGGTAAAGGATAAGTAAAAACCTTATGAACTAAAATTAAGAAAACGTAGGTAAAGAATATAGATTTTACCACTAAAAAATAATTATAAAAATATTATTATAGAAATATTTTAATATTATACTATATAATCTATGATATAATTTTTCTAATTAATTGATAAAATTTATTTTAGACAATGAAACTTACTATAAGAATCAAAAACCAGGACAAAAACTATGAACTATGCGATGACTATCTAAATAATAAAGATAATGGAGTTAATATTTATACTAAGAAAATTATGACTATTTTAAGAAAATTTAATAAGGTTATGAAAAATAACCATGACCGCATAGAACAATCAGTATCCCCTATATAGGGATCAACCACATTGGATTGTTTTATGATGAAACAACCTCTAACTTTTTGTGTCAACACTAATCTTATGAAGGTAGTCTAATATATTAAGTATCTAGAGAAAATATTTTTAGAATTAAGATGCTCTGAGAGGGAGAAATTAATTATGGTTGTGTATCATCTAATAGTTTATGTTGACCAATGGTGGTCGTTAATTCAAAATAATAAAGAATTTGAAGATATTGATAACTTGAAATGGAATGTATTCAAAGTGATTTTCCAAGAAAAAATATCTTCTTTAATAGAAACATGTGGATGTGGAAATGAAATTTTTGAATCTAAGAAAAAAAGAATAAGAGATAATGGCTAAGTACAAGGTCAATTTTACAAGGTTATCAAGGTATGTTATGGATTATTTGTGAAACCCTAAAATTAATATTGATCGCTTCTCTGATAGTGTAAATCCTAGTCTTCAAATATCCTGGGTATCTCAATATTTCTCAACATATGAGGATACAGTAACAAGAACTATCAAGACTGATAAGTATTTCTATAAATCCTTTACATTAAAATGGAATCATGTGAAAAAAAATATGGATAAGTTCCATGATTAAAATAATTTTACAAAGGAAAGGAAGGGAAGGGTATATTTTCCAACATAAAATAATTGTGGAAATAATAACCAAATGACATGTTTAAAATACTTGAGAGTTTACTATAAGTGTAAAGATAAAGGACATAAATATCATGAGTTCATAGGTAATAGGTAAGAAACCAATGTAAAATGTTTCAATATTAAAGAGATTGGGAATTACTCTAATCATTTTCCCAATCGCCAAGGGAATTTACCCTAGAAGATGAAAAGGGTAAAAGGACATGCTTAAGTGATCACTACAGTTGAGGTTAAAGTTCCTAAGGATATAGTTTTAGGTACTTTAATCATATCCTCAAATTTACCTAATGATTTATTTGATTCTTTACCTTCAACCTATTTTATATACACTATGTTTTCCAATAAAATTATATATTTTACAATTATCTTAATAAGGTTCATATCAATCAAGACTTCTAGTAGAAATATTACTACAATAAGGATGTGTCAGTCAGTACCCAATAGGACCCGTATAATTACCTTATTTATAGACATTATTATTATACATATGGTTGAATTTGATATAATCAAGGGTATATATTGGATCTCTAACTATAATGAAAGAATTTATTATTGGGATAAAGGTGTTAAAATTGGTGATGAGAGTAGGGAATTACTTATTTTATAAGGAGAAATTTCAATGCTTTAATCTTATATTGAACCACCCCCAGTAGTCCAATATAATGAAATTCTTGGTAAGTATATGGATGGAATTAAATATATGGTGGGAAAGGGTCCTTAGATAATAGATGAGGCACCAATTTTGTAATAATATATTGATATATTTTATAATGAATTGCCTCAATTAACCCCTAATTGAGAAGTTTAATTCTCTATTTATCTCATCCTCAATGTGAATACAATATCTAAGATACAATATAGGATGGATCCAACAGATTTAGTTGAGTTGAATAAGAAAATAAAAGACTTATGTTATAAAGGGTTTACTCATCCAAGTGTTTCACCGTGGGGAGAAACTATGCTTTTTATGAAGAATGATGGGACAATGGGATTATGAATCCATTATAGAGAAATCAATGGAATTTTTGTAACAAAAAAGTAACCATTTCCTTTTATTGATGACCTCTTTGATCAACTTCAAGGGGATCAATTATTTTCTAAGATTGGTCTTTATTTTGGCTCCCATTAGTAAAAAGTTAAGAATCAGGATATTCTATATACTATTTTTCATATGAGGATGGTCATTATGAGTTCCCATTAATGTAATTTGGATTAAAAAATAATCCCTATATGTTTATGGACTTGATAAATAGAGTATTCAAAGACTAATTTGATAAGTTTTTAGTGTTATTTATTGATGAAATTATTATATAATATAATATTTATGAAGAGCATGATACTCATTTAAGAATTTTTTTTAAAGTGTTAATGAAAAACAATTTATGTTGTAAATTAAGTAAATGTGAATTTTGGCTTCAAAATGTTACTTTCCTTAGTCATATTGTGTCCAAGGATGGTATATTTATTGACCCTTTAAAGACAAAGGTTGTCAAGGAATGGCCAAGACCCTTCAATATAATAGAAATGTGAAGTTTCCATGGGTTAGTGGGATACTATCAGTGTTTTTTTTAAACCTTTTCTCAGTTGGATAATTTTTTATCCAAGATAACACATAAGAGGGTTAAGTTCGCAAGGAAAAAATAATGTGCAGATAGTTTTGAAGAATTAAATAGGATATTGGTGAATGATTCTGTATTAAATTTTATATCTTTTAAAGAAGTATTTCTTATTTATAGTGATGCATCAGGGAATGGTATTGGATGTGTTCTAATGAAAAAAATATATAATTTTTTAATATAAATCAAGATAGTCGAAACCCCGTGAGATTAACGATCCAACTAATGATTTAGAATTTATGTCAGTGGTCTTTGCTCTTAAGATATAGATACTTTACATGTATGGAGAGAAATTTGATATAAACACATACCAAAAGAGTTTAAAATATATATTTACTTATAAATATATTAAAATGAGAAATATAATATTGTTATAACTACTCATGGATTATGAGTGTGTTATCCTTTATTATATAGGGAAAGAAAACAAGGTGTAAGATTCTTTGAGTAGAAAATATCATGGTATATTTTTCATGTTGAGGGTAAATAGTGGTTCAATTCTAGAGTACTTAGTAAGGATAGAATTAATAATTATAATGGAAGTGGAAGAATCATTCTTAATCCATGTGATTACCCAAAAATATTTATTATATAGGATTAAGAAAGATGAATGAGGTGATAAATCCCTACAAAATAAGACCGAAGATGTGAAGAATGGAAAATTACTAGAGTTCAACATTAGTGATAAAGTATCTTTATGATTTGGAAATAGGCTATTGGTTAAATCTATTTCATATTTTAAAAAGGATATGTTGGGTGATACAGATTTCTCAAACTTCTCTATACATCCTAGAAGTAATAATATGTGTAAGGATAATTAAGAGAACTTATGGTGGGAAAATATGAAGACAAAAATTGTAGATTATACTGTAAGATACTTAGCATCCCAACAGGTGATGGATGAAAGATAACTTCTCAAATAAGTAATGAATCCTATACCTATACCAAAAAAGAATAATATTACTATGGGTTTCATCATCATTCTTCCTAATATAACTAAGGTTAATAATACTATAAGGTTTATTTTTGATAATCTCACAAATATTTCACATTTATATTAAATTTGATAGGGTTATTTTCAGGACTTTATTACAAGGTTTTATATAAATTAAGTTGTGTGACCTCATAGAACACCCCTATAAATATTGTTTGATCAAGAACCATGGTTCACATCAAAACTTCATAGGATTCTCCAGAAGGATTTAAATACAGAAATAAATATTTTCATGGCATATCACCCTCAAATAGATAGGCCATCTGAATAAACTATCTAGACATTGGAGTATATTCTACGTTCATGCTCTATTTAATTCCAAGTAAGCTAAGATTAGTATTTTCCTCTTGTGTATTTTTCCGATAATAAAAATTACCACTCCAGCATTAAGATGGCACCATATAAATTCTTGTATGAAAATAGATTTAGAAGTCCAATATGGTTGGATGAAGTTGAAGAAATGAATATTTTTTAGGTTTATAAATTGTGTAAGTGACAACTTAAAAGGTAATATTCATCTAGATGTATATCATGGAAACTCAAAGTATATAGAAAATTAATACTGAAAATCAAAGGAAGGATATTTAATTCTAAGTGGGAGACTATATATTCTTGAATATATCTCCATGAAAATGTGTTATGTGATTTGTAAATAAATTGAATATGTTTTTAAGATATATTAGGTTGTTTGAAATATTGGAGCAGATAGAAGCAGTGGTATATTTTTTGTTCATGCCACCAAAATTATTCCAATTTCATGATGTATTTCATAAATAATTTCTAAGGAAGTATATGTCAGACCCTACCCATGTTCTAAAACTTTAACATGTTCAGTTGGAACCAGACTTATCATATGAAGAAGATACAACTCAAATTATTGATACAGTGGAACAGATACTATGAAATATAATGTATCAACTGGTGAAGATTTTTTGAAGAAATATTATTCTTGAAAAGGAAACATGGGTGACATATGATTCTATAAGAAAGTATTATCACATTTATTTAAAGGTTGATTTAAAATTTTAAGAATAAAATATTTTTAAGGGGGGGAGAATGTAATATGTGATATTTTTTAATAGTAAATAAAACATTCATCACAAGATTTTTTTTAAAATGTACACTTTATTATCACATCATGATAGTGAAACACATATTGATAAAACAAAAATACTAAGTAATTAAATTTATAATAGGAGATAAAACTAGTACCAAAAATCAAGTAATAATGTACAAAAACACCATAATATTTTACTCTAGTAGATCATACTTGAAAAGGAATTAAAAGTATATGTGATACATTACTATTAAGAAGAAGAAAAATAAACATTGTAATTGAAATGTTGTAAGAACTTATGGAATGTTATGAAGGTATTTTAATATTGGTGTATATATAAGGATAAATATAGTCATTGGTAATTTTGACTGTTGTTTAATATGACTATTGTTAATTATGATCATTGGTCAATATGAAAATTGGGAATTATGATTTTTAGTGTTATAGCAATTAAAAAAGTCTATTATGATTAGATTATATTAAGGGTAATGATGAATTTTAATTATCACATAAGAGAGAAAATATGACTTCGACCAATAGGAACATCCCATATAAAGTTAATTTATAAGATCTTGGTAAAAAGGAATCATCACTGGGGTTTTCCCTTGAACAATCCCAAGAAGAACTCCAACAAGTGATGTTGGAGAGAAATCATGTGTGGGAGAAGTTCAATTTAGTAGAGATCACCACTTGGTCAGTGTTAGTTGAACCACCACATAAAAGTACCACCATTTCACACCTTACCCTTATGTGATATTCTTGTGTAATTAGAGGTTGTGTATCAAGGGGTTGAGTAGTGTTATAATGTAAATTATTTAAGATATTAAAGTATGTTTAATATTATTCTTTATTTATGATGAATAAATTAACCTAACAAAAAATGTATAATGTAAGTAATTAGATAATGAATTTGATAAAATGGATTACATATTTTGAATTAGGATTTCAAAATTATCTAAGTGGTGAAATTTGGTAATTTTTCATTAAAATAGTAAAATACGATAAAAGTGGTGGAATATGATAAAATATTGTGTATATAGTATATATAACATCATATTAATGTAATCAAGATTCATTTCTAACAAGGAAGTTCTATTTTTCTATTTTTGAAACTAAACACTATATAGGGAAATTAAGGGTGGTATTGGGGCACAATGGTTATAGTGGGGCACTAAAGGAAAATATAATAATAGAATAAAAAATAAATTATTCCATGAAATTACACTCACTTAACCTTTAAATACCCACCGCCATCCTCTCATTCATACACAAAAATTTTAAATTTCCCTCTTTATTTTCCTCTCAAAAAGTCTTTCCCACAGATCTCTTGATATTATTGAAGATTTTGGTTGGATCTAAGGTTAGGTTTCAATCTAAGAAGCTTTAGAGAGGAAAGGGTTCCTATTTCTCTGTATTCATTTTCTATTTGAATTTTCTTATTTGTAATCTCATTTAAATATAAATTTTAAATGATTAAATGATTTTTATCCACATTATTATCTGTTTATTGAACTATTATCAGGGATACATTACCCAAACCCCTTAATCTATACCCTTTTTGTAAGGCATAGCTATGCCAAAGTGAGGATTAATTATCTCTCTATTTACAATTAATGTTTACATTACCATTTTCATATACTTTTTAAACCACAATTTATTATCCCATTATTATATTGATGTCATTGTATGTTCAATTATTAATATATATCACCAATGTGATCATTATTTTCACTCATATTATTCCCAATTCATAAGTCGTTATTATTCCTAAAGATCCTCATAGATATAGAAATTATATACTTAGGTTAAGTAAAAAGTGTGTGATTTTACAAGAAAATAAATCCCTATCTGAAAACTATAAGGGACATAGCTTTGGAATACATGCATCTAGTGGTAATAACCATTAAAATAGTTGGTCGGGTATATCTTGTTCATCATCCTAGTGCATGGTTAATGGGACCTTATTGCACATCTAGTTTGATACTCCCTAGGGATATGATATGGATAATTACTATATTAATTATAAACCAAAACATATCATTTATATGGTGTTATATAATGTATGTTTTTATTTGGTCTCCTACCATTGTAGATAGAATTTCCTAAACACATTGAAAATACTTAATCTCGATAAGTAACTGCAAGCCATAACTTTGTATAAATCACTTGTTGTGAGTACTTTTTGAAAATATTTTTTTTAGAAGGTGGTACCTTGGTCAAAGACCAAATCAAAAAAATTATTATTAAAACAAGGAATTAAATGATTCTAAAATATGGGATTATTTTACAATCTCTATCAAAAAGGGGTATTAAATCAACAGGGAGGTCATCCAACCAAGTGGTGACATGGTTGACTCCCATATTTGAAAGACCATCACAAAAGGCATGTGTAATAACGTAGTTGAAGTCCATGAGAGAATGAAGACAGTTCGTCCAGTGTGTTGTAAGAGGTCACGCGAGGTGCATCACACCATTCCAAATAGCTTGAACGATGGTAGTCGAGTCACATTTAATCCAGGTGTTGTTCCAACCATGTTGCTTGGAAAAGGAGATAACAAAGATCACGCGCATCATTTCAGCCTCCAGAGCTGAGTAGATGCCATAAGTTCCATAGAAACATCCAATAATATTCCTGGAGTGGTTTCAAAAAATATCTCCACAGCCTGAAGGGCCAGGGCTTTCTTTAGAAGCATCGTCGACATTTACATTAATCTAGCCTGGGAGTGGAGCTTCTCAGAACACTTCAAAAGTGAATCTAGGTTGAGGATAAATACCATTAACCCCAAGATGATGTAGAATCCAAAATTCATCCACTGTGTTGTTGCAAAATCTATTTTGAATCAAAGTAGATTCCCAAATGTCAATAAGGATCCACATCTGACCTGCATGTAAACTAAGTGAGTAGTTGTTATGAATAATAGAATTTCTATCATACCAGAGTACATGAATAAATTCAACAATAGGAGTTAAGAAAAGGATCTTTATTTTCTAAGAGGCTTAAATATCCACACAACGTTGAAGTAAAGAGTTTATTGAGTCATTAATTAACCATCTATACTCAAAAAAATCAATCACATAATTCCACAGAGCAGTATCAGTGACACAAGAAAGAAAAATATGGTTGATGTCTTCATGATGTTGGTTAAAAAGACGACATTTAGAGTAAAGATGGATCCCAAAAAACTAAAGAAAAGTGTCAGTGGGAATCCTCTAGTGAGAAATACGCCAAATAAGAGTGAATCTAAAAGGGTTTAACCATAATTTATCAAAAATTTCAATCCAACTCAAAGTATTTTCATAATAAATAAAACCATGATTTTAATAAGTTTTTGAGTATAGAATATTGTTATGATCAGGTTCCCACATTAAAAAATCATCAGTTCTGGAAAAAGGGTAGCTTTCAAATACATGATTGACGTTTTTAAGAAAATTAAGGTTGTGGGAGCTAACAACCACCTTTATAGTATAGTTAGTTTCATCAAGAAGTTGATTTTGGTAAATCATTGATATGAGAGGATCACCAGCCCATTTTTCAAGATAGAAATTCATGAAAGAGTCACTTCTCACCATCCACCTAGAGTTAGACATGATGTTGGAAAAGGAATTTTTAATGGAAGTCCAAATGGAAGAGCTCGTGTAATTAAAATTTACCTTCTTCAGTTTGTCAATAAATTTGTTTTTAAGGAAAGTAATGGAGTCAAAGTTTTTATGAAAAAGGTTCCAAGTGAGTTTGGCTTGTAAGGAATCATTAAATAGATTAAGATATTTTATACCGAGACCACCCTTATCCAATGGTTTGAAATTAGTGGACCAAGGAACAGTCACTAGTTTTCTTTTCAAGCATGATCCCGCTCCAAACAAAGTTTTTGATGGCTACGTTAATTATTTTAAGAAGACTAGGAGGACATTTATAAATCATCAAAGAGTATACAATTTTAAAAATAATCATATATTTTACAAGGAAAATCCTTCCAACTATAGAGAGGGATTTTCCTTTCTAAGATGAAAGTTAGTGGAGGATTTGGTCAACAATTTTAGAAAAATAACAAACTTTTGGTCTGTCCTCGAAAATTGGAACACCAAGATAGGTGAACGGAAGGGATCCTTCTTTAATACATAAATCATTAATAATATTGGATTTTATATTATCATAAAACCTTTTCCCAAAAAAGGTAAAGGATTTGTTCCAATTAATTATTAGACCAGAAATATCTTCATAGTGTGAGAGGGGATATTTGAGATTTTGGATATTCTATTTGTCCTCTTGTAAAAAAGGAATAATATCATCTATATATAAAAGGTGTGTGGGAACATTCAAATTCCAAGAATCCTTAATAGTCTTAAAGTTTTTTTTCTCGACAAGGCGAGTGATCAATATGCTTAAGTAATATTATGTAATCACGAAAATAATGGCAGAAAGAGGGTCACCTTATCTGACACCTTCGGTGCATTTAAGATAACCCTTAGGAGATCCATTAACAAGGATGGATATCCTCACTGAGTTGAAAATAGTTTTAATTCTATGGAAAAATGAATCGTTAAACCCAAACATTCTAAGGATCTTGAAAATAAAACTCTAATCCATGGTATTGAAGGCCTTCTGGATATCAAGATTAATGAAAATATTTTCACCCCTGTTATTTTTATTTAATAAGTTAGTACATTCAGAGGCAAGAAAAATACAATCTTGAATGAATATTCCTTTAAAAATTCCAAATAGGTTCCATGAAACTATTTTATTGATAATAGAATAAAGTCTATTGTCAAGACATTTGGTGATAATTTTATAAACAGTATTTATTAAAGAAATGGGTCTGAATTGGTAAATTTTTGTGGAATTATCCACTTTAGAGATCAAGGAGAGAAACTGGGCATTCAACCCATGAGGGATCATACCATTAGAAAATAAATTCCTAACTAGACTACAAACATCAGTTTGAATGACATCCCAAAATTGCTGAAAGAATCCATTATTGAAACCATCAGGGCCCGGAGCACTATTTGGATTTAAACTAAAGACAGTGTCTCTGATCTCATGATCAAGTAGTATTCTAGTAAGAAAGAGTTATCCTCATCATTGACCATAACTGGTAAGACATCAGGTATAAGTTCCTTGTTATTGTCAGGTCCATTGAAGATATTTTCAAAATAAGAGACTACATGATTGGCAATGCTATTCTAAATATCAAAGAGGTTGTCCCCATCTCGTAGGATGGAAAGAGGTCTATTATCTTTATTTATTATTTGAAGGGATTTTTAGAATTTAGTGTTTCTGTCACCATCTATAATACATTTGGTATTGAATTTTTTTTCTCATGTTATCTTTAATGGTGAGCAAGGAAACAATTTTCATGGTAATATTGATTTCATGTTGCGGATCAGTGAAAAAATTGGTGTTGGTAGTGGTGTTCTTAAGTTGGTTAAGTTCTTCTTAAAAATGAATAATGTAGTTATAAATTTTTTTGGATTTGGTACTGCACCAACCTTTAATAATCTGTTTGAGATTTTTTAATTTAGTGGTATAAGAAAAATCATCATTGGAATGTTGCATGGAAGACCAAGAATGTTTAATAATTTTAACACAATCAGGGTCAGAAGACCATGTGTTGTTAAATCTGAAGGGAAGAAAAATATTCTAGTGTTTGATAGAGATATTGAAAATGATAGGATGGTGGTCATAATTGAGTTTAGGAAGGGTTATTCTAGAAATGGTGTTCCACTTATCCAGAGCTATATCATTTGTAAATTCTCTGTCCAATTTTCTAGCCACCACCTTTTTATAGTGTCTTTTTTACCATGTATACTTGGAATCGGTAAGATTAATTTCAACAAGGTTTTTAGACTCAATAGAAGATTTAAACTCCCTTAAAGATATAGTGGAATGAGTTGGTCCCATTTTTTCACTTGGGGAAAGGGTAGCATTAAAGTCACCAACCACAAACCAAGGGTCACAAAAACTATTGCCTAAGTATGAAAGGTCATTACAAATTTTTCTCCTATCTTGGTATCTATTCTTAGCATAGATAAAAGAAAAATAAATATGTGAGTGGTAAATAGTAAAATCACAAGGGAACTCTTACTCTGAACTGTGGAAAATATTAAAATTCTGAAGAGTATAGTGAGTAAATATCTATAATAACAGATTTAAATTCCTCAACAAAGAATTGTTCCTCAGCTACTTGATCATCCCCTTCAACTAATTCTGCCTAATATTTTCCCACATTATCCCCATTTAGATTCAATTTCTTTTAATTTTTCACCCATTTTTCAGTTTTCTTAGGGATCTTATTTATCAAGGGCAGGACCTTTTTCCTTTTTTTGTTTTCTAATTTTAGTCCATCCAGAGTCAATTGGTTGGGTGAATTGTTTCTTCACCACTCTATAGTTTAAAATGGAATGCCCTATGATCTTAAAAATATTGAAAATTGGGGGCTTACACTCATACTCAATTATAAATTTTGTTCTATAATAATTCGCATTGAAGTCGATACTCTGTGTGAGCTTAGATTCTAAATTCAATTCTATCGTAACTCTAGAAAAGAGGCATAGCTCACCATTCAATGTTCACTGATCAATCTTAAGGGGAGTTCCTATGCAAGAGGATATGTCATTTAAAATCTCTGAGTGCCAAAAATACCAATTTAGACCATGCAATATAACCCATATCTGGGCAGTAGTGTTCCTATGGGTGTGGGAATTGAAAGCATAATCCCAATCAAAAATACGAAGTAGACCAGGTTTGAGTTGAGTATTTCCTAAGTTGTTTATCCTTGAACATTATGCCATGTATATCATATAATCATTTTGAATGTGATGGAATTTATTGTTATTTTATGTGAAGGGCAGGGAATGAAATTATATTTCCCCTTGGTTTACTAGTAGGTCTCATAGGAAAATTAATACATGGTAATGAGAGCATCCTTACTATTTATGTATAATTTATTAGAATAAGGCTTTGAAAATAGGTTTATGATGTCTGACATTATGTAATTAGATCTTCTAGATTATTTTTTGATCTATGTGATTATTATTCCATTGATTGAACTCATATATTCATTTTTATGTATTCAATTGTAATAATGTTGTTTCCTATTCTATATTTATCCTTTATTATCTTCCACTTTATATTTTCACCTTAGAATTTAAGATCTATTCCTTTACTCAGTTTCCCCATTTCCCCAAGTAATGAAGTAGAATACTATGATTTAACAAGGATATAACTATTTAAAAAATATTTATAGTTTTATGTTATAAAATTTTAATGTAATTTATCTAGTCTCTTTAGGACTATTAATCCCTGATCCTTGTAATGTAATATATTATACTCTATTTTCCATGAAATAAATAACCTATCATCTCTCGTAAACTGGGGTTTGGGAATTACACTAAAATTTCCCCAATAATTAAAATTATCCTAACTTGAGATGGTTAGGAACTTTGAATTATGGGTTTGATTATAACATAACTAGTGGAAAGCTATACCGACTTAATATTTTAGTTTGGGGATTTTTATACTTATGTGTAAAAGCACAGTTTTATATTACCACATGCCTTGTTAACGAACACACATTTGAAATCAAGTTATCAATTACTTAGATTCATTATCTAATTTAGATAAAAATCCATGAGTTAATCCAATTAATTCAATTTATCTTAATTATATCTGAGAATACTTAAAATTCCATCATCCTTAATTTTTAACCAATTAATATATTTTATTTTATTGTAAATTAGTAAAGTACACAAGTGTACTTTGAGGCAATGACATGTAATCATCCAAAATATCTGGAATAATCCTTGTTCTTGTGAATTCCCTTAGCATCCAACATAGATTCAAGGTAGGTAATTGCATGTAATGTAATTTCAAACAAATGACACATAGAACACATGTCAATTACATTTCATGTGATGCGCTTGATGATAACCAGTTGATTGGACGGAGCCTCGGAGCGGCCTCTTTCCCTTTATCCTATGGTCCTAGGGTATCCCAGCACTTTCTTTCCTCCCCCCTTCAGGTCTGGATCTATTTTTGGTGGCTCTGGTTCAACTTGGTGTAGGAATTGTGCTTGTGTGAAGGTGTTGACTCTTGGTGGTGCTTCGGCTGGCGGCTCGATGCGGGATCAACGTCGTGCCACGGTCAGCAACATCACCCCGGTGGGGCTTCATGCTTGTGCGGTGACGGTGGTTCTTAGTGGGGATTCATGTTCGACAGTTTAGAAATAGCTTGTCACGGGTCTGACGCCATGACATGGTCAGCATATCTGATTCTAGGTGGGGATTAAGTCTTAGATTCCTCGTCTTTTCGGCGTTACTTCGACGGTCAGGTCGGGTCCCCTCGGCATCATTGTGTCTGGAAGTGCTCTAGTGGTCTGCTGGCAAGCAGCTCAGGGATAGATCTACAACGCTACGGAGGGGGGAGGTTTTCTCCTCAGATCCTGTGAGTTTTTGGTTAGTTGTGTATTTGGTGTTTTTTTATCTTGTTCTCTGGATAGATCTCAATGGATTCTATGGTTCAACTTCAATGGTTCTTATCTGCACTCCTTATCACTATAAAGCTTTTTCTGGAACCTGATAAGGGTGCATCGCGGTTCTTATCGGACTAGATCCATTCCCAAAGTGGTGTTTCTGGTTCTGGAAGACTTTTATTCCCTTATCGATGGCATTCCCTCAATGCGGGGTTAGGTCATCCAGTCCTGGTGACGTTTCCTTGACCTCATGTTTTTTGAACTACCTTACGGACTTCTATGGATATAGTGGTGTGATTTTCCTAACCAGGACGGTGGGATTGGTCTAGGATGGTTGAGGTTGGAGGTTCTTTGGTTTTGTATTTTTGGAATGATGGAAGGGCTTGTGAGACCTGTTGGTATGGTGTTGCTTCCAGACTTGACCACGCGGAGCAGGCTCCAGAGGAGGTTCCAGAGCTAGATGTTCATAGTTGTAGTACTTTATGGATTTGGACATTTGAGAGGGTATGACGGAAGCCATCGGATCGGGGCTGTGCTTTGACACAGGACACTTGCTTTTCATTCAGCCTTGCGTCGGTGGAGAGCTTTTCACAATCATTTGTTGGGGAGGGGTAGCTTCATTATGTTAGTTTGGTTTATCTCACCTGACCTATGGGTTATGAAATGTTTTATTTCAATGATGTCTTTTAGGGTTCCCCCCTTCATCCCTTAAAATGGGGTTTTCTTTATAATAATAAAAAAAATTGAAGGGCTTCGGGCCGTTGGATGGATGATGTGCTTGATGAATGCAGAGTACCATATAAGTAGGGAACATACACAACTTATAGATCTAGAATTTAACATAGAAATTAATTTAATATATAATAAAAAATATTGTGACATGGAATTTACTATCAAATAAATGACACAAATAACACATATAGATAGTTTTAATTGTTTTATTTATCCTTATATCTTCATTTAATTAAGAACATTATATGCATTATACTATATAGTGTGTATTGGTTTACACAGTGTGTAATCTCTTTTTCCCATGTTTGTGGCATACTCATAGAGACTGGGCATGTTCCCCTCCCTTGAATGTATATGATGGACATGGAATGTAATCTTCATACACAACACGTGGCCTTGAATTATCATGCTTTTTCAATCCCCATGTCATGTGGAATATACATGACATTCTTAGACCCATGTGTTCTCCACCGTAAGAACAAGAGGACTTCACATCATGTACATGAATTACATGAAAGGTGGTTCTTTAAATTTTATACCTCTTAGTATAGATCTATGTAGATAATCATTTATCATATCTGATCCAATGTCTGATAACCATCAACATCACATGACCCCACACCATCAAACTGAAGAATAACTTACACTAGAGGAAATTCAGAGCTACTCATCTATGTTGAATAACTTTCAAGTGAAATAAAACCAATATTTGGAGGATCATAGAGAAATCATCAATTAATTAAAGGGTATTCAAGCTACAATAGTCCCTTCCCTCCTAGAATTCATTGACTAAATAAAATAATAAGAATCTAAAGAGTTAGATCCCCTAATATTTTCACAATAAGATACTCAAGAATAAGGGGGAAATTTTTTAGAATCATAGGATCTCCTACTGTTCACCATTGAGCACATCTACCTAGATCTAGTGTACAGGTAAAAGAAACACAAAATTGAAACACTTAATAGATAATTCCTTTTTAACTTTACTTTTTCTTATTTTATTAAAAACCAATTTTCTATTGATCTCCCTTATACTATTAAGGAAATAAAATAATAAAAAAAGTTTTTGTAGGCCCTGGAGAATTATGATTAAGTGGATGACCTCTATTTTGAAGAGAATCTAGAATACCCACTAGTTCCCTCATTCACAAAATAAAACTTCAAATAGGAATTGTACCCAGAAATTCATATACATGGTAAAACTAATGAGGGAGTTACTACTAAACTGAACTCATTTCTTTATAAGTTTTTTTTAAGATTAATTTTCTATTGATCCCCCTAATTTTAATTTTTCAAATTCACACTGATTGATGCCTACCATAGATGTAGAATATGAATAACCTATTGCATATCCCCTTGAAGAAAAACTGGAGCTACTATAAATTGAGAAAAAGTATGGCATCCCGCCTTTTTATTACATAACTTTTCATTACATTTTACAAATAGAGGATCTTTAAAGTCTTGTGTCTTGAAAATCAGGAATATAATACATGAAAAAAACATAAAACATTATTCTAAACCACTTGTAAGCCTTCATCATAAGTTCATACTATGTAAAATTACTTCATCTCATATCTTGGATACATACATCAAAGGAAGGGGTGAGCAGAAAGCCCAGTAAGGGGTAAACAAGGGAGTCAGTTTACATGTGATATCAATAAGAACTTGATGAAAAATATGAATACATGAGAAATAGAAAAAATAGATATATCATAATAATAATAACATGAATAATAACTTCAATATGTGGCTACAAAATTTCATTTATACATTCATGAACATATCACCAAGGTTTATCCCCGAGGTGTCATAAAAATTACCAAGGTTATTCACCAAGGTATCGTGAAACTTGTCATCTCTAGAGATTAAATTCTTTACCCAATGCATTAGAGGGATATCCGATTCTACCATTAATATATATTTATTTTCATGTGATCCACATAGATCATAATCAAACATTTCATAAATAACCCATGTAGAATAAAAGAAATGGGTTTCATTTTAGGATCGTGATGTTTTAAAAGTTATTAAAAATATGATCATTATGTCATTTATAACCCATGGAAAGGGAGTGAGGGTTATATGTATGTCAATTACATAATCAAATATATCATATTTATATATTTATAAACACCCATAGAAACGAAATATGTCTGGGTATTCACATAAATAAAACAAGATAATTTCTGTAGAGAAAGAGATAGAAATTTTGAGGCGAAATTTCTACAGCATAACGGCTATATAACATGGTTTTAAAAAACATTGAAAAGAGAGGGGTAAAGGTTCAAAAACTCATAAATAATTTATAATACAGTATGGGTACATAATAAGATCACGGTATGGATATTTTAATGACATACCACATGAAAAGGAAACATGAAAGAAAAGAGAAGATGTGATTTCTTTTACGAGAAATTCAGCAGCCTAATGGTGTCACATAAAAATTCAGAAAACAAATTAATGAGAGCGGAAAGGGTATCTTAACAATTATACATGAAATGGATAGTAATGAGAACATATAATAACAAACCCTCAACATAAAGAGATGTAAACTAGAAGACACAACATAAAATAATTCATGGCTTAAAAGAGGAGGGTGAAAGATTTCCTTACCCTGCAGAGTAGCTTCGAAAGCTTGAAGTTCGGGACCTTGGGAGGCTTGAGGGCACCTTGGGTGGACTCCTTGAGAGGTAAAAAGACCAAAACTTCATTTGGGAGAATTTGTAAATTAAATGATTGAGGGAATGGCTTGGTATTTATATGAGAAGTGGGGGAATAAATTATTGATTTCCAAGGGACACCTCATCGGTGGTATTGGAAAAACCATCGGCTTTCCCATGGTATTTACCCATGGTATTGGCCACTTGGGAAACCTAATATCATATCTTACTATTCATAAGTCAACAAAAATTATTACATACTTATTAAATAATTAATGATGTCATTAAACACCCCAAACTCAAAAGTGTATTTTTACTATTCACCGAAAATTCAATTGTTTAAAAAAAATCCCAAAAAAATCACCTTAAACTAATATCGATGCTCTGAATTAAATAATGAACTCCATTTTATGAAAATAATTTTCTAATTATGAGATATTTAATTTTTATGTAAAAACACTATTCACTAAAAATTCAACTGTTTCAGAAAAATCCCCAAAATTTCACCTTAACCTAATATCGATGCTCGGAATTCAAAAATAAACCCCATTTTATGAAAATAATTTTCTAAATATTTTTAATTTAATTTTTAAATAAAAAACTATTCACCCAAAAAAACAAATACTTAACTAATATTTTCTGAAATAGTTATTTACTTATTTTATTGAATCATGTTACCTAATAAAGGTGTCTAAATTATATTAATACTTTATTAAGTGAGTTCACTATTCCATTTGGTCACATTACTATTCATAAGCACAAAATTACTATTCATAATTTACTATTCACCAAAAATTAATTTGATCTTATTAGACTCTAAATTTCTTACTAAACACAACTGTAGAAGACCATTTTTTGAAAATCATTACACATTATTAATTATTTAAGGTTTACATAAATATTTTAAAATATCCCATTTTTTAAAAATTCATCAATAATATACATCCAATATTTATCTGGACATTTGAAATTCACAAACTTTACCATAAGAATAAATAAAAAATTTATTTATATCAAAGGATTACACAAAACAGGTACGGTCTCATTACATAGACTCTTATAACACCAGTATAGGACCTAAGTATAAGGTGTGATAAGGTGACAGAATCTTGGGGCGGCTCGGCCAACATTGCCTGAGTAGTGACCTCAATCAGCTTGAATTTATCCTATAGTCAATTCCGTTCAAGCTTCACGTGATGAATTTCAGCTTGGGATTGGTCTAGAGTAAAGCCCAGTGGTGCTACCTCCTTCCCAAGTTCCTTCATATGGGCTTCGAATGGCACGAGTCTACAGGATGAGGCCATCAAATCTTCTTTCTATATTAATTAACCAAGATCACTTGTATTTATAAACAATAATTGTAATGTTAAGATTTTATTTTTTAATATTTATATTGACCAACGGTCATATAATAGTCAAAACCCAATAGTCTCATTTAATTATACTCACTTCATTAATTAAATAATATAGTTTTGTTGAGTATAAAATAAAATAACACACAAATTTTGAAAACAAAAATTATTCAAAATTTCAGGTCGTTACATTCTTCCCCCCTTAAGAAATTTCATCCATGAAATTTTAACTCGTACCCTCAGAAAAGAAAAGGTGTGGGTACTTCTGCCTCATAGACTCCTTTGGTTCCCACGGGGATTTTTTGTATTTTTGGTTTCTCCACAACACCTTTACATGGTGGGTAGTCTTGTTGCGTAGAACCATGTCTCTACGATCCAAGATCTCCACCGGCTTCTCCTCATAAGAGAGGTCATGTTCCAGTTGTACCACCTCTGAGCTTATTACTTGTCAAGGGTCAGCTATGTACTTCCTCAAGAGGGATACGTGGAATACATCATGAACTTGTGCAAGATTTGGAGGAAGTGCAAGCTGATAGGCCACTAATCCTACATGATCAATGATTTCATAGGGTCCAATGCACCTAGGGTTGAGCTTCCCTTTCTTCCCAAACCTCATGACTCTCTTCTAGGGTGAAATTAAAAGAAAGACCTTGTCACCAACATCAAACTCCAATTCCCTTCAAAGGTTGTTGGCATAGCTCTTTTGTCGACTCTGAGCAGCCTTAATGTGTTGTTGGATGTCATGGACTTTTTCTGTGATCTCTTGCACAAGATCTGGCCCAAGAAACTTTCTCTCACCAACTTCATGCCAACACGTAGGATTTATACATCGCTTCCCATATAGAGCTTCATAGGGTTTCATTTGAATACTCGATTGGAAGCTATTGTTGTAAGAGAACTCAACTAATGGGATATGTTGATCCCATCCACCTTTAAATTCCATTGAGTATGTTCTCAGTATGTCCTCGAGTGTTTGAATAGTCCTTTAAGATTTTCCATTAGTTTTGGGTTATAGGCCGTACTAAAATTCAATTTATTTCTCAGGTCATGTTTAATACTTCTAAAGAATTTTGATGTGAACCTTGGATCATGATCAGATACGATAGAAAGTGGAACTCCATGCAGCCTTACCACTTTCTTCATAGAAATACTGGCGAGTTGATCAAGATAGAAATCTTCCCTAATAGAGATAAAATGGGCAGTCTTGGTGAGATGGTTCACAATAACCCATATCACATTGTTTCCTTTGGAAGTTATTCGAAGACCTATGATGAAGTCCATAGTGATATTGTCCCAGTTCTATGCCGGTATGGGCAGTGGTTGCAATACCCCTTTAGGAAGTTGTCACTCTGCCTTCACTTGATGACATACTAGGCACCTTGAAGTGTAGTCAGCAATCTCCCTTTTTATTTTATCCCACCAATAATTATCATGAAGGTACCTATACATTTTTCTGCTTCCAAGATATATATAGAAAGTAGAAATATGGGATTCATCCATCAGCTCCTTCTTTATTTCCGGAATAGATGGAATACATAGTCTTGTATGAAATTTCATTACACCTTCTTGATCAATATTGAACTCAAGAAACTTCCCATCCTTCAGGGCTTCAAACTTCTTCTGTAACAAAGGATCTTCTTTCTGATCTTTCTTGATCTTCTCTAGTAATGACGGTTGAGAAATCATTTGGGTTAGGTTTGATGATGTCCCTTCCCTTATAATTCCCATGTCAAGATTTACTAGGTCATTGATCAAAGGATCTTTTTGAATCCTCATCATGGAAAGAACAACTGGGTCTTTTCTGCTTAAGGCATCAACAACTTTTTTTTCTCTTCTGGGATGATAATGAATTGAACAATCATATTCTTTAAGAAGTTCCAACCATCTCCTTTGTCTCATGTTCAATTCCTTTTGTGTGAAAATATAATTCAAACTTTGATGGTCTGTGTATATATCACATTTATCCCCATAAATATAGTGCCTCCATATCCTCAGAGAAAAAACAACTGCAGTCAGCTCCTGATCATGCATAGGATAGTTTTTCTCATGATTCTTCAACTTTCGAGATGCATAAGCAATGGATTTTTCATTTTTGCATGAGGATGAACCTAATCCCTTTGAGATATGCATCTCTAAAAATAACTAATCCTTCTTCACTTGAGGGTATAGTTAACATAGGTGCAGTAACCAATCTCTTCTTCAGCTCTTGGAAACATTCCTCACACTCCTTTGTCCATATGAACTTGACCCCTTTTCAAGTTAACTTGGTTAATGGATTAGAAAGTCATGAAAAGTTTTTCACAAACCTCCTATAATATCCTGTTAATCCAAGGAAACATTGAATCTCAGTTATTATTGTAGGTTGAGGCCACTCCTCTATAGATTTTGTCTTTGTAGGATTAACAATGATTCCTTTATTGGTAACAATGTGCCCAAAGAAAGCAACCTGTTGTAACCAGAATTCACATTTGTTAAACTTTCCAAAAATCTTTTCCTTCTGTAGAGTTTGTAAAATAACCCTTAGATGATCTTAATGCTCCTTGAAACTTTTGAAATATATCAGAATATCATCAATAAAAACTACCACAAAGTTATAAAGGTAGTCCTTAAAGACTCTATTCATCATATACATAAAAATAGCAGGTGCATTAGTGAGTCCGAAGGGCATAACAACAAACTCATAATGCCCATATCTTGATCGGAAGGCAGTTTTTGGAATATCTTCTTTATTCACCCTCAATTGATGATAACCAGATTGAAGATCAATCTTAGAAAAAAAAAATTAGCCCCATAAAGTTGGTTAAATAAGTCATAAATTCTTGGAAGAGGGTATTTTTTCTTCATTGTGATCCCATTCAGTTATCTATAATCAATGCATAGCCTCATCGATCCATCTTTATTCTTCACAAATAGAACTGTTTCTCCCCAAGGATACATACTTGGTCGGATAAAACCCTTCTCTAAAAGATATTGGAGTTGTTTCTTTAATTCCTCTAGCTCTAAATTTTCCATCTTATAGGGTTTCTTTGTTATCGGATGAGATCCAGGTACAAGTTCATTGGAGAACACTACCTCTCTTTATGGGGGAGGTATGGGTAACTCCTTATGAAATATGTCAACATATTCCTGGATGATGGGGACATTTTCTATCCTTAAACTCTCATCTCCTTCTTATTATTCACTGATAAACTCCATAAAGAAGGATATAGGGGGTTCTTCTAGACAAATATCAGGTTGAGATATCTCTCCTTGAAAGATAACTATAGGTTTTCCATTCAAGACTACTAAGATTTACTTTCTCCTACATTTTATCTTAGCATTATACTTTGAGATTCAGTCCATCCCTAGTATAATGCTGAATTCCATCATGATAATGACTACTAGATTTGCGATAATATTGTGCTCACTAAAGTAAATACTAGAGTTTCTAAACACTGACGATGCTTGGATAATCCCACCAGGAGTCTTGACTGATAACTCTAATTTTAGAAAATCAGGGGTTGATTCTAAATTATTTGAAAACTTAGAGGAAATAAAGGAATACGTAGAACCAGAATCAAACATAGTACTTTCTAGATTTGAGAGGACAACAAGAGTACTTGCTACCACATCATTCAGAGCTTCAACTTCAACTGTCGTGATAGAAAAATCACAGCCTTGCTCCCTTTTCCTTTGTTGAGGCTGATGGGGGTTCCCCTCCACTGCCCTCGAATTTGGAAAGTGATTGGAAAAGTTCCCAAGTTGTCCACACTTAAAACACTGGACATCAGGTAGGGCCTGCACCAAATTCCCCTTTTTTTTAGTGTTTGTAAGTTGAGGTTTCACCTCACTACGATAATTCCTCACAATATGGCCATATTCTCCACACTTGTATCATTTCTCGCTCCTAAGCAAGTAGTTCCCAGAATTCGTCTTCCCATATATATTACAAGTGGGACGTAGCACTTTCTTTCTTCCTCTTCCCTGATCAAAGGTCCTCCCTAAGCTGGGCTCCATTGATCTCTTCTTGTCATTTAATTTATGAGACCATTGTGTCTCACCTAAATCCGGCTTGACTTTCATCACACTCTACACAATCTCCTCATAGTTGTCATAGTCTTGATTAGATAGATTCTTCCATAGGTGAGGTCTCAGTTCACTGAAGAATCTATCAAACTTACTATTTGGATCCATGAAAAATCTAGATCTGTAATGTGAAAGCCTTGTGAAGTTAAACTCGTAGCTTCTAACAGATTCATTCTCCTTCTTCTTCAGCTCAAGAAACTCCTTCTCCATTCTTGTTCTCATAGAATGAGGGACATACTTACTGAAAAATATCCCTCTGAACTCTTCCCACTCTATAGCATCAAATTCCACTCTTTTCCTTGTGTTTTTAATTAGTTCTCACCACTGATAAAATTATCCTTCTAAGAGATAGACATCCAAGGTGACCTTTCCTTTCTCTGAACAGCGGAGCATAGAAAAGATCTTCTCGATGGAGCTGATCCACTGCTCAGTAATCAATGGGTCTATCGATCCACTGAAGGTTGGTGGTTTTTGACACATAAAAGACTCAACAGAATGTTGTTCCCTTCACAGTGAAATAGATCTCTCATCTTGATTCAAGTTATTTCCCATAACTTGAGTCAGTTGGTTCATCATTTGCATGAATTTTTCCATTCCAGCTTCCATCGGAGGGCCGTCAGCGCATGGTCCATTGCGGTCACCATTTGCACAGTTCCTCCTATTACCCGCCAGTTTTTAAAAGAATAAAACATTAGTGATAAACATATTTCATTTACGAATCTTTTAACTATAAAGGATTTTATGTCTTAAAACTTCATTCTTAAACAATTACATTTCTCTATAACTCCTTCATAATGATTCATAAAAAACTTCTGATTAACCAAACATATCCCCCAGGAGTGTCGTAACCAAGAGTGAAGCAAGGCCCATTGCCATGCATCAGTTCTTGTACGAGTCTAGCTCAAATCAGTTTTTTCAGATTTTACCCCTATGTACATTTGTGCCAGAGCTGCCTCTACCTGCTCGTATTCAGACATGGATGTATTTGTTTGAAAAACCACTTACTCAATTCTCACCAAACTACTAGGAATTTTTCCTATATTTAATCTTTTCTATAGTTTTCTTCCTAAATTTTTCATATCCTCATTTCAATAAATAACTAAACTATCTTTTGATACCAACTATGGCATCCTACCTTTTTGTTACATAACTTTTCAATACACTTTACAAACATAGGATCTTTAAAGTCTAGTGTCTTAGAAATCAGGAACATAATACATGAAAAATACATAAAAAATTCTTCTAAACCACTTATAAGGCTTCATCATAGGTTTATCCTATTTACAATTACTGCATCTCATATCTTGGAGACATACATCAAAGTAAAGGGTGTGCAGAAGTTCTAGTAAGGGGTAAACAAGGGAATCAGTTTACTTGTGATATCAATAAGAACTTGATGAAAAAAATAAAGACATGAGAAATGGAAAAAGAGGCATATAATAATAATAAGAACATGAATAATAACTTTAATATATGGATAAAACATTTCATTTATACATTCATGAACATATAACCAATGTTTATCCCTGAGGTATCATAAAAATTACCAAGGTTATTCACTAAGGTATCGTGAAACTTGTCATCTCTAGAGATTAAATTCTTTACCCAGAGCATTGGAGTGATATCAGGGAAGAACCTTAATATTTATTTATTATCATGTGATCCACACATATCATAATCAAACATTTCATGAATAACCCATGGATAATAAAAGAAAAGGGTTTCATTTCAAGATCGTGACGTTTTAAAAGTTCTTAGAAATAAGATCATTATGTCATTTATAACCCATGGAAAGGGAGTGAGGGTTATGTGTATATCAATTCCATAATAAAATATATCATATTTATATATTTATGAACACCCATAGAAACTAAATATGTTTGGGTATTTACATAAATAAAACAAGATAATTTCTGGAGAGAAAGAGATAGAAATTTTGAGGTGAAATTTCTGGAGCATAATGGCTGTATAACATGGTTTTAGAAAACATTGAAAAGAGAGGGTAAAAGGGTCACACACTCATAAATAATTCATAATACATTATGGGTACATAATAATATCATGGTATGGATATTTTAATGACATACCACATGAAAAGTAAACATGAAATAAAAGAGAAGATGTGATTTCTTTTACGAGAAATTTGGTAACCTAACAGTGTCACTTAAAAATTCAGAAAACCAATTGATGAGAGCAGAAAGGGTCTCTCAAAAATTAGACATGAAATAGAAAGTAATGAGAACATATAATAACATACCCTAAACATAAAGAGATGGAAACTAGAAGACACAACCTAAGGGAAGTCATGGCTTAAAAGAGAAGGGTGAAAGATTCCCTTACCTTGAAGAGTAACTATGAAAGCTTGATGGTCGGGACCTTGGGAGGCTTGAGAGAACCTTTGGAGGACTCCTTTGTAGGTAAAGAGACCATAACATTGTTTGGGAGGATTTGGAAATGAAATGAATGAGGTAATTGCTTGGTATTTATAAAATAATTGGGGGAATAAATTATTAATTTCCAAGGGACACCTCATCAGTGGTATTGGAAAAACCATGGGCTTTCCCAGGGTATTTTCCCATGGTATTGGCCAATTGGGACACCTAATAGAATATATTACTATTCCTAAATCGACAATAATTATTACATACTTATTATATCATTAATGTTGTCATTAAACACCCAAAACTCAAAACTGTATTTTTACTATTCACCGAAAATTCAACTATTTCAGAAAAATCCTGAAAATTCACCCTAACCTAATATCGATGCTCTGAATTCAAAAATGAAATCCATTTTATGAAAAAAAAAATCTAATTATGAGATATTTAACTTTTAAGTAAAAATAATATTCACTGAAAATTCAACTATTTCAGAAAAATCCCCAAAAATTCACCTTAACCTAATATCGATGCTCTAAATTCAAAAATAAACCCCATTTTATGAAAATAATTTTCTAAATATATTTTAATTTAATTTTTAAATAAAAACACTATTCACTCAAAAAAATAATACTTAACTAATAATTTATTAAACAGTTATTTACTTATTTTATTGAATCACATTACCTAATCAAGGAGCCTAAATTATATTAATACTTTATTAAGTGAGTTAACTATTCCATTTGGTCACATTACTATCCATAAGTGCAAAATTAATATTCATAATTTACTATTCACCAAAAATTATTTTGATCTTATTAAACTCTAAATTTCTTACTGAACACAACTGTAGAAGACCATTTTTTGAAAATAATTACACATTATTAATTATTTAAGGTTTACATAAATATATTAAAATATCCCTTTTTTCAAAATTCATCAATAATATACATCCTATATTTATTCGGACATTTTAAATTCACAAACTTTACCATAAGAAGAAATAAAAATTTTATTTATATCAAAGGATTACACAAAAAAGCTAAGGTCTCGTTACAAAGCCCCTTATAACACCAGCATAGGACCTAAGTGTAAGGTGTGATAAGGTGACTGAATCTTGGGGAGGCCTGGCCAACATTGCCTGAGTAGTGACCTCTGTCATCTTGAATGTCTCCCATAAGAGATTTCGTTCAAGATTCACATGATCAAGTTCAGCTTGGGCTTGGTCCAGAGCAAATCCCAGTGGTGCTACCTCCTTCCCAAGTTCCGTTAGATGGGCTTCGAACAGCCCGAGTCTACTATATGAGGCCATCTAATCTTCTTTATGTATTAATTAACCAAGATCACCTGTATTTATAAACAATAATTGTAATGTTAAGAGTTTAGTTTCCAAAATTCATATTGACCAACGGTCATATAACCGTCGAAACCCAACAGTCTCATTTAATTATACTCACTTCGTTAATTAAAGAATATAGTTTTTTTGTTTAAAATAAAATAATACACAAAATTAGGAAACAAACATTATTCAAAATTTCAGGTCGTTACAAAAAGGATACCCAGGACGATGAGAAAAAGGATATAAATGAATATTACTTTGAAAAGTTGCTTGAATCTTCTTTTGAAGAATTTAAAGAATATTACACATGATAATTTGTTGAAGAAAAATAATTCCCTGGACCTATGGTGAAGACTGTACACCCTCAAACTCAATCTGAAAACCAACTAGAGGGAGGCACAATAAAACTAGAAGTATTCCTAGTGGTTGTTTCTCATAAATATACATAACAATATGTTATATATAAGTGGGATAAATTTGATCTAAACTCGCATTAGTTTGATTTTATTCAATTAGATATTTTTACTGACTCTCTACTGTTTTTATATGAACCAGTTAAAGTGGGGGATCCATGGTATGAAGAGTCCATAGAAGTGGTAGAACCCAAGGAGACTCATTTATCATCCTTCCAACCCAAACATTGAAGATGAATTATACTGTTGAAGGGATGTAAATGTAGTAATGTGTCAATAGGGAACTCTAATAAGTGAAACTATCTTGATTTAGTAGGAATATAATGTGGTGGTTCCAATCATAAACCCCCCCTATGGATTGGGGATGACCACTAGTCTTTCCAGCTATGGACAATCTAACTATATCCCCTTTTGGGAGGGATAAACTAATTGTATCCTCTTTCATCATTATTTTTAATTTTCTATACTTTTTAATAAAAAATTTATAATTATTTATTCTATTTCCTACATGTTTTCCCTAAGTAGACAGCACCTAGGAGGATTTCTTGATGTTTTTTACATATAAATAGGGGAGGTCTCAACTAAAACCTAGTGGGAAATAAATCTAGGCTATATCTATCATTTTGAATTATTCATTAATTTTAATTTTTGTTCATTCTACTAGAACTTTAATGAGAAATCATGAAAAAGTATGGGGAGGGATGTCAAACTATTTAGATTTTAACTTTTTTTAGAACAATTCTAAAATATGTTCATACAATTTTTTTACTATTTTACTAAGTATCTAAAAAAGATATAAATAAATAAATAAATAATTTCAATAAGAAAAAGGTTAAAAACCAACAAAAAAAACAAAATCTAAAAATATATTAGGAATATATACATAGTTTCTATAGGTTTATGCTTTTAAAAAATGTTCTGTGTATAGTTCTTATTTACAGTTTTATGTTTTGATATTTCAAAATTTTCTCGAACTTGATTATCTCTCTAAATTATTTAAAAATATCAATATAGATTTTTGAAATTCATTGGTTCTGAAATTGTGAGACTTATATGATTGTTGAGTGAATAATTCCACTAATTTGATGAAAGTTTGATCTTATAACTGGGAGGTAGAGTGTGAGTGAAAATATTTGTGTGGAATCAATTTTAGAACTTTAAGTCACTGGAATTTTTAACATAATATGAGGTAACTTGAACTCTATGAGAAACAACACCTTAGAGATCCAACTCTATTGAAAATAATATAAGGCCTTTGAACCTAGATTAAAAATGGGTAATTGGGAACCCATAATGGATATCTAAGACAAAGTCACTAGGTGTGTTTTTGTAATTAAATAAATCCATTTTCATCTCAATAAGTGTTATTCATAGTTCTTTTCACAAAATTATTGCAGGGAAAAATTTAAATGGACCTTTTTAAAAATTATTTCATTTAGGTGAGGGGAATATTAAACCCATAAAAGGAGGGTTAATTAACTTATTACACATTCAATTGAGTTGTATCAATAAATTGGAAAATTAAACTCTGGTTTGAGAAAAACTGAGAAAATCCGTAAAAATATAATTAATTTTTTTAAAAAATTAGATTCCACTTAAATCTAACTTGATACCATTCTAAACTGAAACTTTTATTGAATAGGAGTGAGGCAGCAGTTGGACTCACATATATAAGGCATCATATTTCTATCATTGGATGAATATGTGTTTTTCTTCAATCCTATATACTAAATTTAGATATAGGTTTGATTAATTTCTTTTTATTTTAGAATAAATTGAAATTAAATAATAATATTTCTCAAGAGTTTAATAGTTCAAGTGTGGGTGAGTGATGTAAGTTGAGAATTTAAATATTTTTTTGTATTCCTTTCATTAAAAAAACCATCTAATTCAAAAAATTACCAGGTAAAAAAGTGATTTTCTATGATTTGAACATAATTAATACATAGTTAAAAATATTTTTTTCATTAATATATTCATTTTTTTAGGATAATTTGAAAAATACATACCATTAAAATCGTTATTAATTTTTAAGATGTGAAATTAAAATTTTAAATATTGAATATGGAATTAATTTCTTAAATGGATTAAATTTTTGAGTATTGATTATTTCAACATTTTGTTGTGAATTTAAATGAAAATCCATAAATTAATATCATTTTGAAATAAAAAAAATATAAAATTAATCTTTAAATAAATTGAAATTAATTAATTGGAACAAAATGGTTCACTAGGTCAAAAAATGTAATTTCTAGAAGTGATTGTGCCTTGCAAGGTCACCACACTAATAGTGAATCCTTATTACAGTAACCTCTAACTGACTATACCAACCTGTTATATCCCCCTATCAAAGTCATTATAATGACCGTGATCATCCCATTTCTATCTTACTATGCCCCCCATTTCAACCCACATCTCATGATCACTACATTGATTGTGATTTCCCTCACTAACTACCTACCATGCCACAATCACTTACCTTTTCACATCTCCACCCCTCTCACAGTCACTATAATGATTGTGCACCCACTTCACCATGAAACCATTCTAGCTGAGACTCCTTAACCCTTCTTCTTGTGATATAAACCTTGTCAGTCATTGGGTTGCATTGGGAGTAAAATATAATTTTTTTTATTTCAGATAGTGACAACCACGTGATTAGAAGGATTTAAAGAGACACCATGGATGGACATTTTCTAATAAAGAAGAAACCAGTGATCCATTCAGGTCTCATAAAGGGTTTGAGAAAGAACCTATAGACAACACCTCTAATTACAAAAAATCCTTTACATGAAGCAACACTAGAACCTGTGAAATCTGTTGGGTAGAACCTGTGGACAAACCCTTGTCACGTTAACCATTACATGAAGATATTTGAGATCCTGAAAAGAATCTCGTTAAATATGAAAAGATACCTGAGGATGCATCCATGTGAATCCACCATTATCATTAAAAGGAGTTGGTGATACATTACAATATACCTTCTCACAAAGGAAGGAAGAGACAAATGTGATTTCATGTTTTTTATAGTTAATATGCCTCACATAACCTATTCTTGATCATGTGATAGTGTAACCTTAGATAGGTCATGCTCTTCAAAATAAAAAGTTTGTAGTATAAAACCTTTCATGTAACCCATGCCTGACCTGAACCCTACATACCACCATTGAAAATTTTCAATTAGTTTATAAGAAAATACCAAGAATAATATTAAAATTGTTCTTTAGATATTTTAAAATTAAATTATCAATTTTAGAAGGCATGTATAATAATGAGAATAAAAAATATTTATGTACAATAGTCATGCATCATGTATTATCACGTGTATGCATGAATAATTTTTGAGAATTCAAGAATACAATGATCTACATTGGGTAAGTATTATTCTTGCATAAAATATTATTGATTAATTTGTGTGAATATCTTGATCACATATTATTGATTCAGGTACTTCATCAAACCGAAGGAATAATTTCTCAAGCATAGTTTCACTAAGGCAACTGATCAAATACAAGTGATCAGAGATAATTGAGCAAGACCAGTAGACTGTAAATGAACTTGAACATGTACATGAGAAAGTGTGATTTAGAGATCTCATAGAGAAAGATCAACATATTATCCTGCAATGGATAAAACCTTGAATAAAGGAGGAAGTCTCTCAGTTGGATCTGGGAGCAGGATAAGTCTCTTGAGTCATTCAGGAGTAGAATTATCTAGTATGAATTATGGAGTAGGCCAGTGTGGATTCCAGTAACACTGTGGGACGCAATATAAAGAATCACCTATATGTATTTAGGAGAGATACATTTTTACTCTATATTGAACATTTTAATTGATTAAAATATTATTGTATAGAATCCATGTTGGGGGATAACCAAAATGTCAAGGATTTGGTCTTTCAGCCGAAACATGTAAATATTATGTGTTTCTCTCTCTATTATTACTATTACATATGAAGTGAGATTAAGAGATATAACTGAGTGGATTTAGATCCTTAAAAAATTCAAGATATTTAATTCAAAAGTAAAATAATTCATAAAATGTGTGTACCACGGATTCTCCTCCCCCTCTCAATGGGACCTAATCTATATCGGGGCACTATAGTTGTGTATGATTTTATTATATATATTTATTATACCCATATGATCATATTATTCTCACTTATGATCTTTGATTGTTATTTATTACAATTACACTTACTATAGAATATAATCACACCACTTTAATGTGTTTTATCATGAATTTTTTGAAGACAAGTGTAACTTATAAAACTATAAAAGGGATCTAGTGTTGTTCAATTATGGATAAATGTTCACAAGTTGTGTAAAATAAGTTTCCTATATAGCTATTCCTCAAGAACACTAAACCTTGCATTCTTGGGATTTTGTCATTATTGGTGAGATAGAATTTTAATATTACAAAATTGATGTTAAATAAGGATAAGTTTATCTTTGGTCTTTATAGTTGGTATTAGAGAAATATTTAGTTATTTTTTAGGATTAATTTAGTCATTTATTGGGATTAAGATTAGATACAAATAGTGAAAACACTTGGGATAAGTATAATTATATGATAACATCCTAAAATTTTGATAAAGTGGTTATTTTTTGGGTTTTACTAGCGACAACATCCCTATCTAGATACTATAAGTTTATTCAGGGTCTCACACATATGTACCTATGGGTAATAACTCTGAAAAGGTTATTTTTGGTGTTGACTCAATTGTCACCTAGTACACCATAAAGAGGCATAACTACAATCCTAGTTTTCCACTCCCAGTATATATTCTTTGGTAAAACAAAATCTATTTATAAGTCAGTATGAATTATTTACTATGTTAAAGAATTGGGTTTAGGAATATGAGATAACCCGACCTAAAGAAAACTATATTGAACCAAGAGTGATTTAGATTGAATTAAAATATAATGTGATGGCTTCAAAGAGTAACTAATTTTGAGGTTGAGTTTTTCATGATTCCCTTATAATGTAAATATTGATCACACATGATTAACTCATTTAGTTTTAGAAATGTCTAGATCAATGAGAAGCCAAGTTAACAATGCATGTGACGGACAATGGAATGATTATTTCAATGATCAATCAAATGGGATGGAAAATGGAGTGAAAACTATTATAAAAATGTTTTCCCAATTTATAATCAACAACACAAACCTTTTTTATCCACTAAATGAATCAAGAAAGGAGAAAACATATATTGAGTCTTTCATGCAATAGTATCCACCATCCTTTAGTGGCACTTCTAATACACTTATTATAGAGAAATGGATCAATGTGATGGAAAATATATTTTCCATTATCCAATACTTAGAAAATGAAAAGGTTTTTTAGTTATTTATCTTTTAGAAGTTGAGGGTGATAAATGGTGGAATCTCATTAAAAATAAAAAAATAATGAAGAAGTTAACTTTATGGAATGGGTGTAATTCAAAAAGGTATTATTCAATAAATATTTCCTTTGAATTCTTCACAAAAAAAATTGATAGATAATTCCTAGAGTTGGAATAAAGGGAAGATAAATGAGTTATTACCTATGAATAAAGCTTCCTGATAAACAAAAGGTAAAACTCTAGTTTTATTATTAACCCCAAGTGTAAGATCGAATGGTTCTTTGGTGGTCCAAAATTGAGTCATCAAAAGGAATTGGATATAAGAGACTTTGATAGCTATGAAGAGGTTGTTTGATGCAAACTTAAGGTGGAAATGGAAGTTGGGGAATTTTGAAAAAAAAATATGAAGATGGATTTTCAATGAAACTTGGATGAAAAACCTCATTTAAGATGGAAATATCAACTACCAACATGTCAAAATGTGGAAGGAAGCACCCAGGAACTTTCCAAAAAATAACATGAGAATTTTTTTTAGAATGAAAATATTTTCCATAGAGATTTTGATTATAGAGGAAATATAAATAGTACAACCAATGTTATTAAGTATTATAATGTCCAATGATTCAAATGAAAAGATTTTTTGAACTTTGAAAATTGATTTTGCAACCCAAAGACAAATGAGGATAATGAATTTTAGTAATCACATATGATAAGGAATCAAGGGAAAGCCTGCGCAATCACAAATACCAAAGTTGGACATGAAAATGGATAATAAAGGATACACTCATCATTGACACAAAACTATAAGTTTCATATTTGGTTCAAGTCCTAATTACTTGTTTAAATCTATAAAATTTTAATGATGAGATATTGAGTTGTCAATAAAAACTCATATCGGTTTGATAATTACATCTCAATTATATAATCCTTATCTAATAGATGTTTATGGGAATATTTATCCAAAATACCTTAATATCATTCCTTTATCATAATTTCATGTGATTTTGGAAATGGATTAACTATATCCACATAGACTCTATAGTAAATAAATAGAGATATCATATTTCATATGCCAAATCAACTTATGATCGCTTATCACTGTAAGGATGATGATGAACTCTCTAGGAAAATTTATTCCATTATATAGGTTTTAAACCCAATAATGAGGTGTATTTAGCTTAAATGTTTATGAAAAAACCCTATATCATGATATATCTATTACAAATGAATATATGAGTTTTCTAAAACTACTCAAATTATTAAGGTTGATACATCTTTAAAAATAAAACCCTGAATCATCTCTATCTTAATAGAATCATTAACTATTTCATTAGTAATTGATAAATAAAATTATCAGGGTGAAATTTATTTAAGTAGGGGATAATGTAACACCCCAAGATTTCCAAATACGTTTTCCTTTAAATAAACATTATGTCGATATATTTTTTCACAAATAACACTGATATAAAAAAACTGCAACATATTAGATGAATTTTATTAAGAAGATTTTAAGAATAATAAAACCTATAGTAAATAAAAATATATTAATTAACTAAAATAATATTACATTTAGAGGATAAATAGTTGATATGATTTAATACTAAAATATAATTTTTTTTCTCAAATAATTATTTTTTTAAATATTATTTTTAATTTTATCCTAATATATTTATTCTACCACTTTTAAAAGATAATTTTGATAGTATATAATATTTAAATATATGAACTAATATATTAAAAATATTTAAGTAGGGAGTTAGTATGAAATAGTACTGAGAACACATGATGTTTAAAAGGGTCATTTTTCATTAAAATCAGTTTTTTTATATTTTTTATTTTCTTTTAAAAAATAAAATTTTACAATTTTAATTTTTTAAAATGAATTCCATTTTTAAACTCATCATACCAAAATTATTCTAATATTAATTTTTGAGAATTTTCTTAAATAATAAAATTTTTAGGTGAATAGTAAAAAATATAGTTTTTACCAAAAACTATAAATTTATAACTTTATAAGAAAAACCTAGAATAGTAAATAACCTTCTAATAAGTCAAATATATATTCAATAATTTAATCTATGCATTTTAAAAATATTATATTCAATTTATTTAACCAATGATTAAAATTTTAGGAACTTAAGCAACATTTTCCACTAAAAACTATTTTTGGGATTTTCTTTTAATTATATAATATTTTAGTAAAATTTAGTTTTAGATTTCTTTGAAATAAAAATAAATTTGATTAGTTTTATAATAAACCATTTTATTCCTTAAAAATCAAATACATTAATAATTTTATCCTGCACATAAATTTTAAGGTTAAAAATATGCATTTTATAAAAATGGGTTTTTTACACATAACATGTGATAATGTTAAAATTGATTATCCTTAAAAAATAAATTTTAACTAATAAAATGGATTTCATATTTTTAATTAATATGTCAAAATTATGTAATAATTTCCATTTTATTTTAGGAATTAAAAATATATTACTTAGGTAAAACTAGTCACCATGGTAAAATCTAAAATAGTAAAAGTGATAAATAAAGGGTTAAAAAATTGTAACATGTTTCAAATTAGGTTTTTGAAATACTATTAACCTTATCCCATCCTCAACTCTATTATTTATCAAATTTTGAGCCATTTTACTTGAGATTGACTTCCCATTATTAAAATGTTCTGGGTATTTACAAAAATTTCATCCCGTTTCACTTATAAAAGGGACCTTTCACCACCCATTAAATACCACTAATAAATTTATATTTCCTCATTATAACATTACATTTTTATTTCCCCTTTAATCTTCAATTTCTTTCATTATATTCTGGTCACAGAATTTTATCTTAATCCCTCCATTTCCAAGGGATTCTCTAAAGAAATATCAAAGTGTTCAATGTGAGTAATATTTTTTACTTAAATTATTTCCTTTATATATAGTTAATTAAGTATTGGTTATATAATTAATGTTATTATGTTAATGTGATAGTCATTAACCACCTCCTCCCTCTTCCTTTAAGAAAAATGAAAACATGATTCATGCATATGTGTAGACTATCACCTCCATGAAGCAATGTGTTTTTTTTCTTTCACTATCTATCATGGAAGGTACAAAGGGTGAATTTAATATATTGTGAAATAAATTAATTAATATTATCAAATGATAAACCATATTAATCCTTTCTCTCATTCTATGAAAATTAAAACACCATCCATGCATACGTGTGTACTCCCATCTCTATGGATGATGAATTTATTTGTTCATTACTGCCTTTCATGGATGGTCCTGAAAATGGATTTAATGGATAAATATAATTTTTATGGTATCGGTGAGGTTAATTTATGAAAAATTATATAACCTGTTAATTATATTATCAGTAAACAATTATCTTTAATTCAATATTTTAAAAAAATTGTACTAAGTGGAAAATATTTTTATTCATATTATGTAATGTTTTCATATCCATTACTTATTATTCAATTCCTTTCGATTATAATATATAACACTAATAAAAACTAAATATGATCATTATTATTATGTTATAATGATGTTACAACTAAACCACCGCATAATCATCCATTAATCATGGCATGTACATGTTTGGGTATTTTTATCCACCTACTTAGATAATGTTATGAATTTATATCATGGATGACTATGGGAACATAATTAATAATATAATATAGTATTAATATTTAAATAATTATTTTTTATTGTTTTTTGAATGGTAAAATTATTATTAAACTCATTAATTAGGGGAACCCCTTTCATTTATTAAGAATCATCGAAACATGCTTGTCATCAATTTCATATTCAAGGATAATGACTAAAATGATCATAAAAGGAATTTAAAACATAATAAATTATTATAAATCATCTATAATAATAAATTTAATGTCCTAGTAAAGATTAAATTTTTAATAAGAATGAATATAGACACTGCTATTATGAAACTAGTACAAATGATCAAACTGTAAACACCCAATGTGGGAAAATAGGTAAAAAAATAGACTATTGATAATTAATATAAAGAATTACTATATATAAAGAGTAAAAATAAAAATTTATATGATTAAGGTTATGAATTAAGTTATTAATATATATATTTTATTCATATAGTAAGGTTAAAGTACATTCATGAAAGTCGTGATAATATGTATGGGTTTCTTATCTCCAATTTTCCCTCCTTGATACGTATTTATTATTATATAGCATGTTTTCTTTCGAATGGTGTATCTAATATTGTTTTATATTTTTTTAAATGATACTCACATTTTTTATAGAATTTAATTTTTCATTTGTAATGATATCCTTCAAGGATTTTTTATTTTAAATTTTTCAATGTCGTAAGGGTTTCTTTATCTCATTTTCAAATTCAAGAGACATGTTTGATATTGCACACCATCATTTATTTTATGTGGTTTTGTTACTAAATAATGAATATATTTTCCCATATTCATGATAATTGTGTTTTTTTAAGATACATATCATTTCCTTTTATTTCATGTCCTTTTATTCAAAGGATTAAAAGGTTTTAAGGGTTTTTATTAACTCAACTCCCTTTATTGAGTAATAATTCTTCTTATTGAACTTATTTTTTCTAATATTGGTTTCATCCACCTTCAGAGTTTATTTCATGGTACTATATCTTACACCCTATTATAAAATGAGCTTTTAATTCAAATATTTTACCTTTATAAATTTTAATTCCCAAAAAGTATATTATTGTTGAGAATAATTACCAACCTCATTAATGACAGTTTATTCTTCATGTATATATTTTCCCTTATCATATATATTATTCTTTATATTTAGAAACTTAATTATGTGTTATCACATATGACCGGTATCTTTCCCTTATCCTATTTTCAAAAGTAAGTTTTATTAACTCTATTTTTAATATGGGTTTTCAATAAAGTTATTTCAAAATATTAAAAACGTTTTACATAGTTTAAACATAAAATTATTTATATTTCACTCCAAATTCTATTTTTATAACCTTTATATATTTTTTTCAATTCTATATTATTGAATATTATTTTTAAATGTAAATTTTTTCTAATGTATTACTAATAAATTTATTGGTGAGCCCCTTTATTAAAAATAAAAGAACACACCAACCCCTTTAAAGGAAGAAGGGAGAACCCAAAAGCCCATAGCAAGCCCATAGGATTAAAGGCACAGAGACTTAAAATCCAATGGTTCAATATCCTAGTGGTACATAACCCATAACAAAACCAAAAAACAATCCAAATCCTATGAAAAAAAATCCATGAAAACATAACCCAACCCAAGGTTAACCAGATCCAGTCCACCATGGACCATTCCCACTGTCGTCGGCTAAAGGACAACATCGTCGCCAAGACCATCGACAAACACTGCAATGAAGGGAGAATAAATGCAACAACCATGGATTTTTAGCACAAATCTGACGAATCTGAATCCCATCACCAACACATCCAAATGCACTACCTCCACCCCACCTCTGTCATGACATATGTCTCCTTCCCCACGACGCTCAGATGCACCACTCTAACAAATGATCTGACAGCCGATGTCACCCGCTACCAACCGCGGACCACCGACAACTAGATCTGTGGATCTGGTAGAGAGGCCAACTGAAGTCGTGTTCCTGGAGTTATCGCCACTTTCGAGACCATCGGGAAGCCAGATCCATCATGACAGGCTCTAAACCAACCAGGTCTATCCTTCTGAACTGGATATGACAAAGAGGAGGTGACATCGCACAGCTGATGTGATTCCATCATGGACCAACGCAACCACAACCATTGATCACCACCACAATTGGCCTACGGAAAAATCATCTGAGCACCAACTGTGTCTCCGATCCAATGTTTTTACATCCCCTTTTTTAAAACTTTATGACTTTTCAAGGATCCTTTATTTAGTATTCTTTTTTGAAAGTTAAATTTTTAAAAATGTTTTAAATTATTATTTTTGAAACTTATATGTCTTTTTTAGGGTTTCATAATTGAGATTTTATTCTAAATAATGATTTTTAAAATTTATTATTTTAAATTTCTCAAAAGTAACCTTTCCAAAAATTATTTTTAAAATACTTGTAACTCCTCCTTTTATAAAAATTCAAAAAATGTTTTCTAATAAATCAATTATGGTTTCACTTCCATTTTACTATTTATATATAAATGAATTATTTCCATGGAAGTTATTTTTCATGAAATATTCCCTAAATGTTCTTATAAAATTATATTTCAGTGGGATTTAATTTTATTATATCAACAATTTGAATTATTGAGGTCAATTTTTATGATACCATATATAAATTTTGTGAAACACATTTTTATTTTCATGGGTTATTTATGATATAATGGATGATTGTTTTCAATTATCATGCATATATTTAGATTATTAGTGGGTGGGGTCCAATATTTCCCTATAATTCATTGGTTAGGATTTTATATCTCATGATATAATTATTTTGTGTGTGCATATAATTGTGTTTTAGTTATGCTCACAAGGATTCGTGTGGGAATAATTGTGGTTTAGATGTTATCACAAGGTTATATGTGGGTATAATTGTGTTTTATCTATGTTCTTTAGGTTTTTCATGGGTATAATTTCAGTTTATCTATGCTCATGAGGTTTTTTGTGGGTATAATTACAATTTATATATGCTTACAAGGTTTTTGATGGGTGTAATTATGGTTAAGTTATGCTCACAAGGTTGTGAATGAGTATAATTGAAATTAATATATGCTTACAAGATTCTATATAGACATAATTGTGTCTAAGATATGTTCAAAATTATATATTTTCTTATACATATGTTTATGCCACACTCTTATCCATATTATTATGCCTATGTTATGATCTCATGTATCATGTTTATTGACTAATGTTTCCAAACTCTTTTGATTAAAATATCATGTTATGCCAATCCTTATTCCATAACATGTTATTTATATTCTATTCTTTATTTGGTATGATTTTATTATATATCTTGATTATACTCATATTCTCATCATATCCTTACTTATGATATTTTATTGTTATTACTTATGTTTACCCTTACTTGGAATTCGAGATCACCCCTTTATTATGTTTCCATCACCCAGGTTTTGAATATGAGTGTTACTTATGATAATTATAGAAGGTATCTAGTGTGGTTCAATTATAGAGAAATGTTCAAAAGTTATGTAAAATAACTTTCCTATGTAACTGGTCCTCAAAGACACTAAACCTTCGGTTCTTGGGATTTTTTATTACTTTTTAGATGTAATGGTTAGATTATGGAAATGATGTAAAATAAATATATGTTTATCATGGGTATTTATGGGTAAGATATTTTCAAATATTCATGGAAGAATTTTCTAGGATCACGACTCCCATAACCACCCTTACCCAAAAGGTGAAATCCATTTTTGATCTAAATAATGTCAAAGTGTCATTAAATTTTTGAAATAGATGTTAATAAGTGATATTATCCTAATATTTCAAGAGGAAGTGGTCGATTATGTGATGTTCATGTTTGTGTGTTTGATATATAGGTAAGTGGTGATTACTAATGGGTCTAGGAAGTTTAGAGCTCAAGATCATTACTACATGACTCGTGATTTTGAACTCTGATAAATAGTGTTTTTAAGAACTAGATACATTACCTTATCTGTGAGAAATTCATAGTGTATACAGACCATAAGAGTATCGAGTATATATCCTCTTAGTGATATATCAACCTAAGGTAGAGATGTTGGTTAGAGTTCATATAGGACTATGGCTTCAATATTTTCTATAATTTGAGAGATATAAATGTGTTGGTTAGTTCCCTTAGCATTAAATATCATACTCAGTTGATGAGTGAGGTGTTTGAACAGCTAGACTTGATGAAATTATCCTTGGTGGATAAGGTATAATTCATTTTTCTATAATTGATGGCGGTGATCCCTCCACTTATTCAACACATGGGGGAGTACCAATTGAGCGACATTGATTATGAGGACCTATGCAATTGTATATCCTTGGGTGATACACCTGATGAATTATTTCAAAGGTGGGGAGCATGTAATCTTCAATCAAGGGTGGGTAGTGGTTTCAGTTTCATTTCATGAAGAGGTATGAAGGTAGTTTCATAATTATCCCTTAGAAATATAATTTATTATAATAAAGATGTACTGTAACCTTGGGAATCCATTTTGGTGGCCATGTATAAAGCATATAGTTTTTTAGTTCTTATTGTGGTGTCTCACCTGACAGAAGGTAAAGACAGAGTACCAGTTCAAATAGGTTTGTCCCAACCCCTTAAGTTTATGGAATTTAAGTGGGATCGTATATCAATGGATATCATGCTTGGACTCCCACATTCAATGAATGGTCACATTTATATATGGGTGATCATCAACTAACTAACCAATTCATCCCACTTCCTTCCTATTCAGGAGCATAGTTTGGAGGAGAGATTGATATATTTGTACAAGGATGATATCATCTAGTTTTATGGGGTACCCTTAATGATTGTTTCCAAATGAGACACTCAATTCAAATCTTGATTATGGAGGATATTATAGAAGGAACTCATGTCCCATTTTTAGTTTATTTTGATATTACACCCCTGAATGGATGGCTAGACTAAATAAACCCTTAAGGTTATCAAGGATATGTTGAGGGATTATGTGCTTAATTTTGATTGGAACTGATATGAAAACTTATATTTATTGGATTTCATGTAAAATAATAAACACCCCTCTATTATTGATATGAAACCTTTTGAGGCCCTTTACGAGATCCCTACTGGTCACCCCCATGCTAGATAGGTATTGGTGATTCATCGCTTATGGGGATAGAATGGGTATAGTTGATAAAAAAGAAGGTATAGATTATCTAAGAGGATATTAGGATAGCTTTGATCTATCAGAAGTCTTACACATACTAAAAACGATGGCCTTTGGATTTAGATGTGAGACTTCATGTGTTCTTGAAGTTATCTCCATAATGTGGTCTACATAGGTTTTTTCATAGGATAAAGTAATCATCAATGTTCATTGGGACATTCTAGATCCTATAAAAAGTGGGATAGGTTGATTACTTCCAAGAGATACCCCTATATTTAGGCCAATTAAATACTTTCATGGACCATCACACATTATTGACATGGGTGAGATTGATGTTGAAGACAATGTTGCCTTCTCATAGTACCTAGTAGTGATCAAAGACCAGCATGAGAGGATCCTATAGGGTTGGGTGATAACATTGGGGTGATTTTTATAGTGGTATGAGGAGCTTTAGGAGAGATCATGGGAACATGAGATCTAAACATGGGATTAGTACCCTCATTTATTTGAGTAGATTATTATTTTTGGTATGAAAATGGTTTAAAGTTGGGAAGATGTTGTGACCTAAGTTTCTTGTGTTTGAACCGTTAAAATATTTTATAAATTATTTTATGGGATGTTCCCATATCCATTTTATTTTATTTAAATCATGGATTATTGAATATATTATGTTAATAATAATATATTAATATTTAGTTCATGTTCACTCATTCATGGAGAATCATTAATGTCACTTAAATGGAGGCATCCCACGTTTTTCACATAGGGTAAGGCTATAGTTTAACATCGTGTTATGAGGAAACTATTTTTGTTCATCTCACATTTTTCATATGAGGCATATCATGTTTCTTGTATAGGGTAAGGATATAGTTTAATTTCATGTTCTGAGGATTTTAGTTTTTTTCATCTCACATTTTTTATATAAGGCATATCATGCTTTTTCATAGGATAAGGTTATAGTTTAACGTCGTGTGTTAAGGATGTGATGTGTGGGGTTTATGCATTGACCTTCCAAATATTTCTTCCTCATGTAGGGTCATGAGGGAATCTCAACCCATTGATAAACTGAGGGATGGGATTACGGATTTAAAATAGTAAAGATAACCTCAGGTTGAGGGAGGGGATTTGTGACTGGGCCCAAATACATCATGTCTAGGTGTCACTACATATCCTGATAAATTATGAATCAAGTGATACATGGTATGATAAGGGACCAATGTTGGGAGGGTTGGAATCCTCATTAATGAGGACCCATGAATCATGTAGTCTTACATCATGCAATGGAGGATATAAATCATACATTTTAACATCTTACAGTGAGGACCTTGGATCATCTCATGTTTTTCATATGTGGAATACCACATTTACCACATGGGGTAAGTCTATAGTTTAATGTCATGTGCTGAGGATGTTAGCTTTGGTCATATCACATTTTTCATATGAGGCACCCCATGATTGTCACATTGGGTAAGGCTACATTTTAATGTCATATACTGAGGATTCCAGTTTTGGTTATCTCACATTTGTCATATAAGGCATCTCATGTCTATCACCTAGGGTAATGATATAGTTTAACATAGTGTACTGAGGGTGTTGGTCATATATTTTAATGTTGTATGACTAGGATGTTTTGATTTTTAATTTAAAGTTGTAAAACTTTGAGTATGGTTCTCATGCAAAGTACTTCTTTAAGAATTTGGTATTTGGGGAAGGTGTGATATTCTCTCTATCCATGGTGACCACTAAGTATGCACCATTAGAGTATACCTTATTAATAATGTAAGGTCCTTCTAATTTGGGTTCTAGCTTTGGATACTTTTTTCTAGGTATCATATGCATTTTGAGAGTAATTACCATATCACCTTAAAAGAAAGAGAAGAGATGTGGACTTTTATTGAACACTCATTCTACTTGGTTATAGTGCCTCTAAATGTTATGTAGTAACTAGAGAATGTTTTCCTTAAGGGATTATAGCTCAATTAAATAGACTTCTTCTACCCTATTTGACATTTTTTAATCATAAATGGTCATCCAGAGTGACAATAGCTGAACCTATATAGGTAAAACTACCTTTGTTCTATAAAATATGGAGTATGGGGTTGCCTAGGAATAAATTTGAGTTTTAATCCAATATTCCCATAAATAAATGGTGTTTTTATCAGTCAAACTCTTTTTATTTTGGCCTACCATATTCTTTAGGATATTAGATAGGGTATTTTTGAATGTATCAATATTCCCATTCACCTATGTGTGGTAACAGGAAGTGTGGTTGGACTGGATATTATGCTTGGTGTAAAAATTATTTAAATTAGCATATTTAAACTTGGTTTTTTTGTCAATTAGAATTATGTGATTAATCTCAAATTGATGGATGATGTGAGACTTCACAAACTCTATCGCTGACTGGGTATTGAATTTTTTAATGGGGGTGGCCTCTTCTCACTTTGAGAAGAAGTCATTGGCAGTCATAATGGACCTGAATTATCGGGTAGTCACTGATGGGTAAGGGACCACAACGTCGAGTCACCATAATATAAAGGACCAGGATTTTCCTATGTAATGGATAAGCTATAGATGCTTCTATACAAAGTTGATGTGGATATGGAATGCATGAAACCTCTTGAAGAACTCAATGAAGTCATGAACTATGGCGGGCCAGAAGTAACCCAACCTTTGAATTTAGTGGGAGAGATTCAATCCTTTTTTATGGTCTCTATAGGATCCAGCATGAACCTCTTGCATTACCTAAGTTATCTCCTTCCCTTGGATGTAATGGGGAATAATTATATCGAACTCACACTTATAAAGAGTTCGATCAAGGTTAGGGATATTCTTGAGGGTGAACTGTGTTGCACACTAATGGATTCATTCATTCTCATCTTGGCCTAGCATGATATTTTCATACTAGAGATACTCAATAAAGGTAGTCATCCAATATGGAATTCCCTTTTCTATAAGGGAATTTGAGGGCCCTAGTGAAGAATTATTGATATCCAACTATTTTACCTATTGTTCATTGCCTTCAGAAGTTTTTGGGGGAATGACACTCTGATGTGCCACATGAAAGAAAAATTTATCCTAATAATTCTCTTGTAGAGATATGGATAGTCCATCCAAACCATTAAAACAGCTATTTTATGCTCAAGGAACATGAGTCACCTTTGGTTGGGAAGGGAACTGGGCCATTAGATGACGATTTCATTCCAACATGGGCATAAGTTCTTACTTTCTAAATATTTCGTCACCATTGATCTTCTCAATGACTAGTTCGAAGTCTCCATTCACATGAAAATGGGGGACATCAATCTCAAGGGTGAAATAAAGACTAGTAATAAGATCCTAATATTATGATTCTTTTTTAATGTATCCTTATTATAATAGTAATGAATTTGAAAGGAAAACCTAATCAGGAGTTATGAAGAAAATTCTCAGGCCTATCCTATTGAGTTTGGGGTCATTGAACCATCTATCAGTCAAGATCCAAGAAGCACTTTCAAAGTGGATTTTCCAATAAGGAGTAGTCTGATCCATATAGGGGATGGATTAATTTAATAAATCAACATTCAGGTGAAACTTCTCAGGGGTTGGGTGCATAGCCAAGAAATATTACAGTTTTAGTCCTTTAACAATATTCTAGGGAACAAATCTGATGTCAAACTATTGTAAGATTACCACCCAATGCATCAATTTATTTTTCAATATGGAATGGTTGATAATATATTTCAGTGGGTCAACATGGTACATGATTTGTATCTCCTATTTTTGTAATTAATTCTATAATTTATTCACTACAAAGACCAGTAAGAGGAAAATATTCTTGATGGGGGAGTCTTTGATCTCTCTATCGAGGAGAATACTAGTGATATAATATAGGCTATTCTCCTGGTTTTCATTGTTCTTATGGGATAAAAGGGAACCAAGGGTCCATTATAAGAAGATGACATAAAGTACCATAGGATTTCTTGGTACATGTGGAATCAAGACTTGAGGTTATGGTAGATACTACTTAATGTTCTCAAAGGTAGTCTAGAAATCCTCATCCCATTGGTAGGTGGTTCCTTTCTTCCTGAGCCTCAAGAAAGGATTACATATATTGGTTATGTTTACAATGAATTGTTATATATAGTCTAAGTGAACTTGGAGGCCCTAAAACTTATGAAGATTTCATGGAGGAGGAATTTTTTTTACAGTATTGATTTTCTTATGATCGATATCAATGCCTCTGTATCTAATGATGAAGTCCATAAAATTTTCGGAGGTAACCCTAAATGCACACTTCAAGTATTCATCTTCAAGTGATGGGAGTAGAGGAAGTATAACACTTTCTCAAGGTATTTTTTATGGTCCTATCATTGGGGATAATTTACTACCAAATCATCCACATAACACTCTACCAATATCACTAAGAGTGGTTTGAGGATATGGTTAATAGACCTTTGGTAGGTGGATCTAACATTTTTCAAGCCTAAATACATCAATCGATAGTAGAAAGTTATATTGGGTACCCTAAAGTTAGTGGATTTTTCATCCTCAAGGTCCATTCGAATCTGATTATTCATAAAATATTCATCCATGAATGAGAGGTCCTAGAAACCAGCCATAGCATCGATCAATGGCTCTGTCTCCATAAGGGGAAATTAATTCTTTAGAAAATGTTAGTTGAGGTCTCTAAAGTTAATGAAGAATACGATTTTCCCATTCTTATTCTTGACTGGGACAATGTTGGTCAACCACTTGGGGTACGATACCTCTCTAATGATGCTTTCCTTAATAATCTTGTCAACATTGTCCTCGAACATAGCACCATGGGATGGGTATATCTTTTTGGGAGGTTGTTTGAACCCATATTGACCCATTGGGAAACCAATTTGATGAATGGTAACTTGGAAATAGAGCCTTGAAATCTCATTATAGATCCAAGAAAATACATCATGGTAATATTTTATGAAAGATACATATTATTTTTGTTCTTCTGGTGAGATATTTGTTTAATTATTGTTAGTCATAGATATTATTCAGTACCGAGATTAACCTGATATAACCCATAAATAGTGGTGGAGACACCCTCTTTGAAGGTAGGAGGGGCTTCATCCAAATATTCTTCATAATATGAGGCATGAGGTTTAGAAGGAGAAGGTAATTCTTATGAAACAATGGATCTGGGAGTGGAACTGGAGTCAGGTATGATGGGGGTATTCTTCAACAAGGAAATCATGCTCTATGGTGATTGTGGTGATAAAGGCTAACGATCCAATACCACATGGTTTATGAACATGATATATTCTCTTGATGTTAAAGTAATGATGATGGGTCAACTTTCATTGAGTTATCCCTTCTTTGAGAAACATGTGTCAATTTTGTGGATTATTGGCCTTGGGGTGAACCTAATGGTACTTTATGTCACCAACCAACCCGGGTCGACCCTGAATCGGTCACCTAAGTCAACCCACGGCAAGTCCCTAGGGTTGTTCCCAATCCCCATGGTCTAGAAACTAGTTTCAAGCATCAAAATTAAACCATTGGGAATGATTTGGACCCTAAACAAAAGATAAAAAAATAAACAAGAACAAACAAAACAATAAAACTAAAATCTAGAAGTATAAAGATAATAAAACTGAATGGATAAACATACTGCCATATGACCTTGTGGGTCACCACAAACCACATAACCACACTCTCTCTTAGAGCAAGCCAAAACTGGGAGAACTGGAAACTAAAAAGATATAGTATGTGTGAGCATCGAGATGCTCAGTAAGGATTCCAAAGATAAACCACGTCCTATGCCTCACCTTTAAAGTGAAAACCATCTTTTTTAGTTTGAAATAGGATATATAAAAATAAGGTTTTCATTATTTTACCAAAACAAGTAACATGATTTTAATTTAAAAAAATCCCTTTTCATTTCACTTTCTGAAAATAATTTCTAAGGCATGTAAGTCATTTCAATAAGTTCCTTTCAAAGACAAATAATGCAAGAGCGGGTGTTTTAAATATGAAATGCAAAGTAAAGTTTCCATGAGTTAAAATAACTAAAATGTCCACAAAATAAGCATGAACATATAAATGTGTAATCATGGTCATTTCATAAAAATATCTAAAAGAAATCTCTGGACGTACTCGGTTCAGAACCACCTGCCAGCATATGGTGAAGACATTAAGTTAATAACCAATTGGATTCTCTAACCAAGACTCACCAGTGGCACATCCCTCTAGCCTTGTCAAAAACTTCAGTAGGGTAGCAACTTGTCTAATCGGGGCTAATCAGAAACCATCACTCAAGCCTCTAAAAGAAGACTAAGAAACCCATGATAATAATATACTATGTAAGTAGGAGTCCCTCACATGCATGACTCACCTTACCTACCTTCACCACACTTGCCTACCCCAAACACGGACATCTCCTATATGAAAACCCATAAAGGGAAATCCTAGATAGGGGTGCCCATTATATACATATACATATTTCACATCGTTGAGGGTTCCAACCAGGCCTTCATTTCACATAAACATTCAAATATTTCTATAAATTAATTTAATATTTCAGTCATGCATTCACATTATATAAACCTTTAATCGACTTCACAAAGTACCTTAAGTTTCCAACCGGGCTTTCATACTTTCAAAACCAAATTTTACCTCCAAAATGACATAAGGTGCTAACTGGACCTTTAACACTATGATTCTAGTATATATATATATATATATATATATCATAATAATAATCCAAAACATTTCTAAAAGAATGTGAAACACTGCTTTCACGAATACTTTTTCCATTTGGTCCTCTAGATTTTCCAAATCAATTCACCTACCAAAACGATTTCCAATTCCAGTTCAAAAGTATACAACACACTTATAAAGTGCCAAATGGGCCTTCATGTAATTTAATTTTCAAACCGCAATTCAAGGTTCCAAACAAAACAATTTTTATATAACACATTTAAATAAAGGATTTATGTTACACAAAAAATCACTTCACAATATATTAATCCTATAGAAAAATATTCTAAAACATTTAGGATGCTTCACACTTAAAAAAACTTGTAAACAGGATTTTACAAGTTAGTTAAGAAAAGGAAACAAATTCCAATAGGTGAAATTAATTTTACTGAACACCTAGGCATGCATATATATGGATATATATAAATATCACATCAAAATAAGAACATGATTTAAGAATACCAAGTAATTAGGAAACTCAAATTAAAGGTGTGGCATGGGAAACCTCCCTAAAAAAATTATACTAAGCTGAGACACTTCTTCTCTTGAAGCTTTTGACAAAAATTGCCCACACCATCACACACATACATTCGCATATATATATCCTTAATCCAATGTACATATTTTTTATGTCGTGAGGGAATATGTGCAAGGAATATATATATACATATACACATATGTACCTATGTATGTGTGCATGGGCACCACTAAGGAGCCACCAAATCTTTAATTAATTAACCTAGATGGACCAACATCATTTAGAAACCAACTAACCATTTAAGAGACTAAGGTTTTAAAAGAACACCATTTTAAAGTCTCATCTTAATTTGAGGGAACATCCATGCATTCATGTCGTGAACCCATGGATGTTCCAATATCCAATGACACACTCTAATATCCATGAAAATTCTCAAAACCCATTTTCAAAAAACCACCATTTTCTTTCAAACCAAACCCAAAAACTTACATAATTTTAAAAACACAAAGAATCCTTTTAAAATCCATGGGGGTCCTTCCAAAACACTTAAACATGTCCTCCAAGTTATCACATTAACAAACCATACACATAAAACCAAATTTAAAATCCAAAAAAAATTATAAAATATTTCCAAGGGAAAACATCATCCAAATAACTCAATTTCTTTTATCAAAACATAATTTTCATTTTATCCAACACATATAGTATAGATACACATAAACATAATCCAATAATCACTTCAAACCCCATTTTTAACAAATCTGACTAGTTTGAAAACACCCTAATAGGTTTACTAAGAGCACCATAGGTATGCAAAACATGTATAAAAATTCTCAAAATAAGATCTGTCATTTTATCAACACATTGGGAAAATAAAAACATAGACATAAACAATAAAATACTTTAAAATCTATTTTTATACAATTATAACATCACAAAAACACCAACATAAGTTTACTAAATCCATTATAGAGGTGTGAATCAAGTCTAAAAATTAACTAAAAACGGTCAAAAATTATATGGATTTAATCAAAATGGAAAAACGTGGATTCACCTACCTCAATGGCGTACAAACGCGACGCCGCTTCAGTGGAAGTATGAACCGATCCTCGCGGTCCCTTATCACACCCTAAAACCCAAGGTAAATCAGACCAAACATTAACCCTAAATATAAGGTTCAGCCAAAGTGAAGAAACCCACAAAAATTGATAAAACAATACCCACAGAAGGAGAGGGTTGTCGACAGATGGGGTCACGGACGCGTCGGAGCATGTGGGTTTCATCCTGAACTAAAACAAGATGGAGTAGGGTGGTTGGTCCGTTGGGAGTATGGTAGAGTATGGAGGTTGGGTCGTCGATAGTAGGATGGGAGTGCAGGAGCAGGCTGGATGGAGGAGGGAGCATCGAGAGGGGTCCGACCATAGGTTTCTAGCCTATGGAGGGATTCTGGGCTGGGGGTGGTTGCGTGTGCATGGGGGAGCGGCTGGATGGTGCACTGTAGGCCGAGTAAGAGAAGCTAGAGGTTGTGCACCACACAGAGGAGAGAGCAAGGGGGAAGTGACCCCTACTTGGGGTTTCTAAAAGAAATTAAAAAATAATAATAATTATACCAATAAAAATAATATCGTTATTATTAATTATCCTAATTATCATCATATTAATAACATTCATTTCATTTCTTTAAAAATAATAATATTTATAACAATTTAAAAATAATAATATTCATCACAAGTTAATAATAAAAATATTATTATCTACAACAATAATGTTATTATTAATAAGGTTTCAACATGTACTATATTTTATTTCAAAAACAAAATTATTTATTTAAAAACTGGGCAACAACACGATGACCTAGGATGACTGCTTGGTTACTGCTAACTATGTGGTGCCCATGCACTGGTCCGAAACCCACCAAAAATTGTTAAACTTCAAAAAAATTTAACCTTTACTCAATCCGAACCTTGATGAGAGTGACTAAAGACAAGAAATAATAAAATAAAATAATTTTAAAGTTCATGGTGTGACAATTATCCCCACCACAAAACTTTATACCCCTATAAAGTCACCAATATGATAGTTAATCAACAAATGAGCCCATGCCTGAATAGAACCATAAGAAACAAGGAATTTTTTGGGAGACTATTTATTCCACAAGTTACATCCAACTGATCTAAATGAAACCAAAATCCAAAATAATGGGAGATCACGAGGAGGGGTTCTCCCCACCTCAAAGACTCAATTTAAATGAAAACTTCAAAACTCAACCAAGAACACCTGAACTTGAACGGGAAACCCACTACAAAAGAAACCCAGAAAACTGGGACCTTGGGAACTAACTCAATCTCTCCACACTATCCAAACAACACCTTCATGCAACTAGGAACTAATTAACTCTCAACCCGAACCAGACCAATTTCTTTACCATGAGAAAAACAACACCTTTATCAGAACTAGAAACTTTCCACACCATCCAAAACCCCCAATGTCAGGGGTAACTTCCCGAAAGAAACTCAAACCAAATGATGAACTGGAAACATTATCCATCAATTCCTAAAAACATAAATATCTCTGAATGATAACAACTTAAACACACAAGGATAATGAAAGATTCAAAATGGAAACTTTTAAACAGGTACAACTGGTTGGACTACAATGGAACAAGTCCATCAAACCTTTATAATGAATGATGAATTTATGAAAATTATAAAACTAGAATGAAAAGTTATAAAATGTTTCAATTCCAACATGGGACACATAACTTGGACTAAGGCTTTCCACCCTTGAAAACTTCTGACTTTACATGAGCTTCACTCTGAGACCTACAGCTAGATCTCTGATGGCTGAAGCATCTCCCGCCTCACAGTTAGGAACTGGAATCCCTTGGTTATAATATCTTATTTAGGAAATGATTCCTTCAAAACTTCTCCAAATGACCTAGATAACCACAATGATAGAATGTCTTCAAATGGATGCAGCATGATGGATTTGAGTTCCCGAACCAACCTCACTGGTGGCACAAAACCGAATGTTCTGGAAGATTGGAAGCTAAAACCAATGAAGGAGACTCCTTAGAAGTAGGTTCCTCCAGTGTATACTTATCTCCATATGGGTAACCTTTACGAGTAGCTAGATACATTGGATTTACAATAGTCTATGCTCTGAAGACCAACTCAACTAGGAATGCTTTATCCACCAACTTCTCGAAACAATGGTCCTTATAAGGGAGTACTTTCCCCTTGATCTATATACAAAGACCCCTGAGGAAGAGATAATTCTTCATCAAATATCTTGATGCTACCTCTGGAGAAAAGGAAACCAATTCCATGAAATGGTCAACATATTCCTTCACCATCTGTTGGCCTTATTGAATACGCATGAGCTCTTCCATTTTCCTCATATTCACCTCTTTAGGTATGAACCATTAGATGAAGAAGGATTTTAATATATACCACATCATTCTAACTTCCATTAATGGTAGGGCGAACAACTCCCATTCATCCAAATTTAGACTTTAAAAAAGACCCAGTACAACATGCACTCTGACAGATTTGGGGGTTCCCAATACCCTAAAGACACGATCAACCTCTTCAATCCACTCCACTACCTATAACATACCTTAATCACTGTGAAGAATAGACAACTTCTGAGAAGGACCAAAAACGTGGCATGACTCATTTGTAACATTGGATACCTTTCTGGGTAGAATTTTCTAAACAATATATGAAACAAAAATCCAAAACCGATATCAAGATAAAGCAAAATTAATAAAATATCCTTGATACAAAAACTACCAACTCAAAAACTAAAAAAAAATACAACCAAAAACATCCCTTTCAAAAACCACCTTTGAAAACAAGTTCAATCTTTTTATGCCAAATACACACCCAATCAATCCTATGAACTGTTTCACATGTTTTCATATGCTTCCATTCACACATGCCAACAAGAACATTCCATAAACATACCCCTAAATGTGCAAATTTTCATAAGGAATACCATGATTTGCACAAATCCATTTACTTATTATTTCCAAATAAGCACCAAATTTTCAAACCAAAGCTCTTTCAATTTTTAAAACCCACTTTACCAAGTTAAATTCATTTGGAATAAAGTATCTCCATTTCAAAACTATTTTCATCTTCAAAAGCACACTTACACAAACCAAAACCAAGATAAGGAAAAACTTACACCAAACTACCAGAAATAGGGACTAGTATCTATGCCTAACTCAATTACATGGTAGTGTTCTGAAGAAACTTTGTGGTATTTTTTTTTATAAAAAATTTTATTTTTTGACAACTAACCTTTTTGTTGAAGAATGTTTTTGATATACAGAAATATGAGGTTGGTGGTTACTGGAATTTTGTCTTTGTTGTTGATAAATAAATAAGTTTCTAAGTTTAAGTAAGTTTTTGAGATTTAAGGAAGTTGTTGAGTTTGAAAGAAGTTGTTGAGTTTGAAAGATGTTGTTCAAGTCCTTTTTGTTGCTGAAAGAATCTTGAAAAAGGATGTTGTTGAAGATACATAAGTTAGAAAGTTTCTCAAACTTTCTAAAAAATCATATGATGCTATTATGATCTTAAAGTTCTCATAAATCATGAAAAGTTTCATGATAAAAGATGTTGAAGAAATGGTTAATAGGTTTTAAGACTTTCAATGAGAAACATTTTGAGAAAATCTGATCTAGAATTCTGAGCAACATTCCAGGAAAAATCAAATCTAGAATTACGAGCAACATTCTAAAAAAACTAGATCCAGAATTATGAGAAACATTATAAGAAAAAATTGATCCAGAATTCTGATCAACATTCTGAGAAAAATCAGATCCAAAATTTTGAGCAAAATTATGATAAAAATCATATCCAGAATTCTGAGCAACATTTTTGGAAAAATCAGATCCAGAATTCTGAACAATTCGGAACCTAATTTTTGAAAAATTTGGAACTTAATTTATGAAAAATTTGGAACCTGATTTTTGAGAAATTTAGAACCTGATTTATGAGAAATTCAGAACCTGATTTATGAGTAATTTGGAACCTAATTTTTGAAAAATTCAGAACCTGATTTCTGATCAATTAAGAACCTGACTTCTAAGAAATTTGGAACCATATTTATAAGAAATTCATAACCAACTTTTTCAACAATTCATAACCTGATTTTTGAGCAATTTAGAACCTAATTTCTAAACAATTTGGAACCAGATTTCTAAGAAATTCATAAACTTATTTCTGAGAAATTCGGAACCTAATTTCTGAAAAATCCGGAACCTTATTTTTGAACAATTATGGTGTAACGTCCCAGTTCTGGAAGCCACCCAGAGGCTCCCTGTACCCGGTTAGTCACATAGCCTCAAGTGCATTTCCCCACATGACAGAGGCTGTCAACTAGCAGTGAGGTCTTGGGTGTGATAGTGGGGAAACTATGCCCTCATTTGGCAGAGTACATAGTGGAAGTAAACAACGCACAAAATCAGAAGCAGTAAATATCCAACAATAGTAAACAGCAAAAGACTGGAATAGTAAACAACTGAATCACATATATATATATAATGATGCATGATACATATATCTAGAAAATCATCCAAACAAGCCACAATGATGGAAATACAAACAGTTCTAAACCAAAGTACAAAAGAAAAAGATAAACAGCTCCTCAGCATCGTAAGCCTAAGCTTGGTCCCATGCTCTCCAGCTCCACAGCAAGTCAAGTACCTGAAGTAGAAGGGCGCTTTCCCTTATCTATACCTACAGCAATATAACTTTTTTGGGCTGACAATCATGACCCAAACAGGGTGTGAGATTAAATCCCAGTAGGCAACCACCCAAAGATCTTTGCCTAACAGTTAGTGAATATATGCCAGGTAAAAGTACAGAAAATAGAAAATAGGAAAGTACTCAGTAGTAAACAATCCATAGTTTCAATATCAAACAATCAGCGAGATGAACTACTAAACACAAACAGGTAAACCTCTAGGAATTACTCACATCCATCCCCTCTGGTCCTACCTAACAAGTACAAGACACACTCTGGGCAGTACACTTGTCCTAACCCCTGTGGTTCAGTATATAAAGACTCTTTGAGGAAGCACTCACAGTCAATTCCCCTTATAGTCTAAGGTAGTAAGGAACTCTCTGAGGAAGCACTCACAGTCAATTCCCCTTATAGCCCCAAGGTAAAGGACTATATAAGGAATCTCACTCGATTAATTCCTCGTATATCCCAAGTCATTCGTATCCTCTCTAAGGAATCACTCGCTGTCAATTCCCCCTATAGTCTAAAGCAGTTCAAAATAATTCAAAGATTCTCTGAGGAAGCTCACTCGATCAATTTCCCTTATAGTCTAAAGTGCTCAAAGACTCTCTAAGGAAGCTCACTCGGTCAATTCTCCTTATAGTCTACTATACCTGGTTCTCATGGCCCTGTATAGGTCAACGAGAAGTGCAATGTAATATGGCCAAAGTAAACCTACTGAACTACTTGGCTAACCAGTCTACAGCATATCAAGCATGTCAGAATACAAACTCTCTACCCTACAGTAACATGCATGGGAAACAGGCAAGGCGGCCAAAAGGCTAAGCAGGACCAAACGGTCATAAATAGTGCATGCATGGGAAACACATCCAAATCATAGAAAACAGCCCTATTCATATCCAATTAACCTCTACACAAGCATACAAGCGTGACAGACAATCAACAGGGGTAAAACGATAAATGCACAATACCCCGATTAAGGGTATTAGGCATAATTTCACATATAAATCAAAGACTTTAAATGGAAAGGCACAAACCACCTACCTCTTAGGGTTTGGTGAAATCGACCCTTCGCCCAAAGGCACCCCAAACCGGGTGAAAGCCTCCTCGAAACCACCTCAAAAAATATTTCCTAAAAACAACAAGGTCAACCTTTAACACACAAATTCAACACAACCCTAGATCTACATGAAACCCTTGTAGATCTAGGAAACTAAGAGTGTGATAGAGAGGGATAACCCTAACCAAAACCTCAAAGAATAAAAAGAGTGACTTGCCCGAGGAGAACCGCCTTCAATCCACCAAGAAACCCCTTCTATTTGCCTCCAAAACAAGCCAAGGAGCTCCCCCAACCTCTGAAAATTTCAACTCCCACATGATCCACGAGTGGGAGGAAGAATGGTGGAGGAATGAGAAATCTTGAGTGGACCGGGACTTAAAAACCCTAACTTTAAGTGGTCACACGGTTTGGCAAACCATGCGCCAACTGTGCATTTCCCACTATCTCACTCAAGGACTTCACACGGCTTTCCCACATGGTTTTACAAACCGTGTGTAACCCGTGCGCAGCCCACTATCAAGGGTGCACGATTTCCAAGGATGGCCGCACGGTTTGTTCAGACCGTGCACCAACTGTGCGCCCCTGCACAACCTCCTGAAAAACCTCTTTTTCTCAAAAATAACCAGAAAAGGAAAATATACCTGAAAAGAAGGTCTGGGTTCTTACAAACTTTCCCCCTTAAATAAATTCTTCCCCAAATTTCCCTAGCGCGGCGCAGAAGAACAAACCCTAAACAACTCCGGCCACTGAGCTCATACATCAGTCTTCTCCCAAGTCTCGTCCTATACTCGCTCGTGCTGCCATAGCACTCGTACCAGAGGAACAGACCAGCCACATAGAACCTTTTTACTACGATCAAAAATCTTGATAGGATGCTCCTCAAACGACGCATCCACTTCAATATCAACCTCCTCAGGTTGAAAGACATGAGATGGGTATGAAAAGTAATATTGAAGCTATGAAACGTGGAAGACGTCGTGCATATCCTGGTACCTCTGAGGTAACTGAAACCAATAGGCAACTGTCCCAACTCTCTCCAGCACCTCAAATGGACCGACGTACCTCGGTGAAAGTATGCACTTTCTCCTGATCCTCTTGTGTCCCAACCTCAGTGTGACATGCAGGAAAACCTGATCCCCGACCTTGAACTCCATAGGTCGTCTCTGTTGATCATCATAAGATTTCTTTCGAGACTGTGCAGTATCCATCCTCTTCCGAATAAACTCTATTTGTTCTATGGTTTCCTGAAAAAGATGAGGTCCCAAAAAAGCTGCCTCTCCTGCCTCCATCCAATATAAGGGTGATCGACATGGCCTACCGTACAAATCCTCATAAGGTTTCATCTTTATAGTTGCTTGAAAACTATTATTGTAGGAAAACTCCACCAGAGGTATATGCTTCTCCCAAGAACCTCCAAAATCCAGAATGCATGCTCATAGCATGTCCTCAAGAACCTGAATCATATGCCCGGATTGGATATCTGTTTGGGGGTGGTAAGTTGTACTCAAAAGTACATGTTTACCCAAAGCCTTCTGTAGACCCTGCCAAACCCGAGAATTAAAACGAGCATCTTTTTCTGAAATGATGGAGTGTGGAACTCCATGAATACTTATAATCTCTCAGATGTACAACCTTACCAACTCATCAATACTGAAGGTCTCCTTGATCGGCAAGAAGTGAGAAACCATCATAAGCCTGTCAATGACAACCCATACTACATCATTCCCTCAGGGTGACCTCAACAAACCAGTCATGAAATCCATAACGACGTCATTCCACTTCCACTCGGGAATGGGTATCTGCTGCAAAATCCCTGCTGGTCACTGGTGCTCCTCCTTCACCTGCTGCCATGTGGAACACCTCATGACAAAACTAGAAATGTCTCTCTTCATACCTGGAAACCAATACCGATTGTGTAGATCATGATACATCTTGGTGACTCCAGGATGAACTTCCCAAACTGAGGAATGGAAGTCCTGCATTAGATCCTCACGTATGTCTGCTGGCACCCATACGCGCCCCTGGAAACACAAGATCTCATCCTTTTCTATGGTCCATCTAGGAATAGATTCCTCTTCAGACACACTCTCCCTTAGAACTAAGCCTTCAGAATCTGTTAGCTGCTTCATTCGCACTCGATCAAGAAGAGTCGAGGTAACAGCTAAAAAAGAAAGAAAAGTCTGCTCCTATCTATCATGCACCTTCAAATACATCATAGAGAATATATCCATAAGTTTCCACTCAATGTTGGCCTCCTGAACTACCTGTATCTGAGTCCTTCTGCTCAACGCATCAGCCACTGCATTTCCTTTCCCAGGTGTGTAGGAAAACTCAAAGTCAAGAGACTGAAGGTACTCAACCCACCTTTACTGTCTCAAATTCAGATCATGCTGAGTGAAGATGTACTTGAGACTTTTGTGGTCGATGAAAACCAGAAAATGCTCTCCAAGAAGATAATGTATCCAACAGCGTAGGGAATGAACAACATATGCCAACTCCAGATCATGCATCAGGTAATTCCTCTCACATGGCCTCAACTGTCAAGACTCATATGCAACGAATCCATCTCCCTGCATAAGCATATCTCCCAGCCTGATACCTGATCCATCGCAGTAAACAGTATATCTCTTTCCCAGCTCTGGAAAGACTAGTATCGGTGCTGAAGTCAACCTCCCTTTCAACTCCTAAAAGGATGACTCACAAGAATATGACCATAAGAACTTTGCACTCTTCTTAGTCAGACCCATCAGCGGTGCTGCTAAGTGTGAGAAGTCTTGTATGAAATTCCGGTAGTATCCAGTCAGCCCTAGAAAATTCTACACCTCAAAGATGTTCTTCAGATGCTCCCAGGAAACTACTTCCCTCACTTTCTCTAGGTCTACTGACACTTCTACCTCTGAGATAACATGACCCAGAAAGTGAATCTAATTCATCCAAAAGTGTCATTTTGAGAGATTAGCATATTATTGATGCTCTCTAAGTGTACTCAAAACAATCTCAAGATGTATAGCATGGTCGTGTCGAGTGTGAGAGTACACTAAGATATCATCCACAAAAACAACCAAGAAGGAATCCAAGTATGGATGGAACACTCGGTTCATCAGTACCATGAAAACTGCAGGCGCATTCGTGAGACCGAACAGCATAACCATATACTCTTATAGACCATACCTACTCTGGAAGGCTATAAGAGGTATATCAGATGGTCTAAAGTGCAAATGATGATAATTGGATATCAAGTCAATCCTCGAGAACACACAATCTCCTCAAAGATGATCAAAGAGATCATCAATCCTGGGTAAGGGATATCGGTTCTTGACCGTCAACTGGTTCAACTTTCGATAATCCACTCAAAGTCTAAGGGTACCGTCCGCCTTATTTTCAACCAGGACAGGCGAACCCCAAGGAGAAGTACTGGGTCGGATGAAACCCTTTTCCTGCAACTCCTCTAATAGCTTCTTGAGCTCCTGTAACTTTGGTGTAGCCATCCTATAAGGAGGAATGGACACCGGTGCCACTCCTGGAACAAGGTCAATCGAGAAGTCTACCTCACGCTCTAGAGGAAAACATGAAAAGTCCTCTCGAAAGACATATCTGAAATGATCCACCACTGGAGAAAAGACTAACTATGAAGTCCCCTAGTCATCCAGATATAGACTAGAAATTTGGGTTGTAACTCCACCTGACCCATGATGCTCTGGACCCACTCTACTCGCCTAGAAATCACATTCACCCTAATGAAGAAACGATCCGCCCTCTGGTGATATGAAACTCACCCTAGGGCGATAGAAATCGATGAATTCCTAGAAGGGAACTAACTAGTCCATTCTAAGAATGACATCATAGCCTATCATCTCTAGGAAATAGAGGTCCCATAAGAAGTGACACCCGCCAACCTCTAGAGGGAACTCCTTACACTGATGCAAACTAGATGTTCTCATCCCCAACGGAGTGTCTAGGGTCAAGATATTGGCATAATAAAATATGCAAAGCCCAAGGATCTCCACAATAGAAATGGAGATAAAGCTATGGTAATCCCCTATGTTGAAAAGATCTGAAGATAAAACTGAGGCTACTAAGATCGTACCTCGAACTGTAGAGAGTCTAGGATCCTGCTTCTACTGTGTCTTCTCCACTATAAAAGTTTGGCCTATTCCATGACCCTGTGACCCTGCCTGACCACTCTGAGCTAATCCACCTAGCTGTCACTAAAAACCAGGCAACTGGATACCCCGGCCACAACCTCCACCTTGGCCAGAATGGCCGGAAGAACTCCAGTTCCCGGACTGATGAGAAACTGGTGGTGTTTATCCTGAATGAGGATTCATAGAAGAACACCTTAGATCAAGATTATAAAGGACTTAAAAATAGAAGTTTAAGAAGGGGACAGGAGAAATAAAGCACTCAAGTTTTACAAAACATGACTAAACGACATGTATAATTCCTACACGGTGTGTTCCCTTAAGTCATTTACATGGGTGTGTACTCCTGCCTAAACTGGTCATGTAACACCCCAAACACACGGCGTGTTATCTTAACACACGACATGTACTTGAATCCTCTTTCCCTGCCCAAGTCCTTCTACACGGTTAATCCACACAGCTCTCCTAAGACAAGACTACACGGCGTGTTCAAAATAGACACGGCATGTACTAGACAAGCTTCACTAGGCCCGTGTTGTTAGTGACACGGCCTAACACACGACTCACACTACACGGTGTGTTCAAGGGGGACACAACGTGTATGTGAAAGGAAAACATTGATCCGTGTTTTTGGTGACATTTCCGGGTACCTGGGTCATACTACACGGTGTGTTCAATCCTGACATGATGTGTATTGATTGAGGCTTATCCGTCCATGTTGTTAGTTACACTGGAGGACACAGGGTCAACACCACACGGTGTGTACAACTGGTACACAGAGTGTTCCCGCAAGTAATTCCATATCCCGTGCCTCTTCCCACATGGCTTATGACATGGTTAGAGACTACACGGCGTCTACATAACGTACATGGTGTGTACTTAAGAAAAATCAGTTTCTTCCTAAACATAATAGCACATGGCATGTAGTTAAAACTACACGGTGTGTATTCTGAGTTTTTCCAGGTAGTAAGCCTTGGAAACTACTTTGGAGCCCAGAAAAACATTGTAACGCACATTGAAAGTGCCAAATTCAGATCCATTCAGGCCCATACTCCCTATGAATCAAAGTTTCGCATCATGTACATGTTATAAACAAGCAAGGATAAGGAAATGATCCACCATGTTCTGGTCCATGAGGGCCCATAACACCTCAAGAACCAAAATTTGGCATTCATTCCAAAAAAAACCTTCCTCAAACAATGGTCTAACAAGAAGAAGGTATTTTATCAAGGCATCTATCACAAAAGCATGCATATTCTACACAACACCTATCACAACACCATGCAATTCATAATTCATCCTAGATGGCATGGCAAGAATTCATGACATGTGAATTCTAGAAAGTGCATATATGATGGATGAGATGGAAAACCCTCATCTCATCAAGTTGCGACAAAAATATAACCTCAATAATATCAATGATAACAGTACAATACATGTGATTCACCTAACGGTGAAAATCAGATCAACTGTAAAATTGAAAATCAGAAAAATTCCAATAAACGAGGTATATTGGCTTTTCCCTATATACAGGTTAGCTACTCCCATGCACAAATTATTACCAAGTACCTATTCCATCCAATCCATGCCTATAGGCTCCAAATATTAAGTCAAGAGAAAAGAATTCCTCTGATACCACTTTTTAATGTTCCGGTTCTGGAAGCCACACAGAGTCGCCCCGTACCCAGTTAGTCACATAGACTCATGTGCATTTCTCTGCATGCTAGAGGTTGTTGACTAGCAGTGAGGGCTTGGGTGTGATAGTGGTGAAACTATGCCCTCATTTGGGAGAGTACACAGTGGAAGTAAACAACGCACAAAAGCAGAAGCAGTAAATATCCAACAATAGTAAAAAGCAGAAGACTGGAATAATAAACAACTGGAGCAAACATATATATATAATGATGTATGATACATATGTCAACGAAATCATCCAAACAATCCAAAATGATTGAAATACAAACAGTGCTAAACCAAAGTACAAAATAAAAAGATAAATAGATCCTCATCATCGCAAGCCTAAGCTTGGTCCCATGCTCTCCAGCTCCACAGCAAGTCAAGTACCTAAAGTAGAAGGGTGCTTGCCCTTATCTATACCTGCAGTAATATAATATATTTGGGCCCAAAATCATAACCCAAAGAGGGTGTGAGACTAAATCCCAGTAGGCAACCACCTGAAGATCTGTGCCTAATTGTCAATGAATATATGGCAGGTAAAAGTACAGAAAATAGCAAATTGGAAAGTACTCAGCAGTAAACAATCCACAGTTTCAATATCAAGCAATCAGTGAGACAAACAGCAAAACACAAATAGGTAACCCTCTGGGAAGTACTAACAGCCATCCCCTATGGTCTAACCAAACAAGTACAAGCGAAACTCTGGGTAGTACACTCGGCCTAACCCCTGTGGTTCAGTATATAAAGACTCTCTGAGAAAGCACTCACAGTAAATTACTCTTATAGTCTAAGGTAGTTAGAAACTCTCTGAGGAAGCACTCACAGTCAATTCCCCTTATAGCCCCAAGGTCAAGGACTCTCTGAGGAAGCTCGCTCGGTCAATTACCCATATATAATAGGTCATTTATAGACTCTCTGAGGAAGCACTCGCTATCAATTCCCCTTATAGTCTAATTCAATTCAAAAATAATTCAAAGACTCTCTGAGGAAGCTCACTTGGTCAATTCCCCTTATAGTATAAAGTGATCAAAGACTCTCTGAGGAAGCTCACTCAGTCAATTCCCCTTATAGTCTACTACACCAGGTTCTCATGGCCCTGTGTAGGTCAACGAATATAGCAGTGAAATATGGCCAAAGTAAAACTACTGAACTACTTGGCTAACCAGTCTACAGCATATCAATCATGTTAGAATACAAACTCTTCACCCTAAAGCAACAGGCATGGGAAACATGAAAGGTGACCAAAAGTCTAAGAAGGACCAAATGGTCATAAACAGATCATGCATGGGAAAACACATCCAAATCATAGAAAACATCTCTATTTATATCCAATTAACCTATACAAAAGCATACAAGCATGACAGAAAATCAACAGGGGTAAAACGGTAAACGCACAATACCCCGATTAAGGGTATTGAGCACAATTGCACATATAATGAAAAGAATTTCAATATAAAGGAACAAATCACCAACCTCTTAGGGTTTGGTGAAATCAACCATTCACCCAAATGCACCCCAAACGGGGTGAACACCTCCTCAAAACCACCTCAAAACTCTTCCATAAAAACAACAAGGTCACCCTTTAACACACAAAGGCAACACAACCCTAGATCTACATGCAACACTTATATATCTAGGAAACTAGGAGAGAGAGAGAGGGATAACCCTAACCAAAACCTCAAATAACCAAAATAGGGACTTACTCGAGGAGAACCGCCTTTGATCCACCAAGAAACCCCTTTGATTTGCCTCCAAAATGAGACAAGGAGCTCCCCCAACCTCTGAAAATCGCAACTCCCATGTGAGCCATGAGTGGGAGGAAGAATGATGGATGAATGGAAAATACCAAGTTGCATGGGACTTAAAAACCTGAACTTTATGTGGTCACACTGTTATGCTGCACGGTTTGGAAAACCATGTGCCAACTGTGCAATTTCCATTATCTCACCCAGGGACTTCGCACGGCTTGACCGCATGGTTTGAAAAACCGTACACAGCCCATACGGAGACCACTATCAAGGGTTCATGGTTTCCTGGGCTGGACGCATGTTTTTTTCAGACTATGCGCCAACCATGCGCCCCTATAAAACCTCCCGAAAAAACCTCTTTTTCTCAAAAATGACCAGAAAGGGAAAACAAACCTGAAAAGAAGGTCTAGGTTCTTACATCGGAACCTGATTTTTGAACATGTTTCTGAGAAAAACTAAACCACATTTTTAGCATGTTTCTGATAGAAACTGAACCACATTTATGAGCATTTTTCTGAGAAAATTTTAACCACATTTCTGATAATGTTTCTGAGAAAATATGAACCAGATTTTTGAGCATGCTTCCGGAAAAATCAGAATCAAGATTAAACTTTATCAAAAAAAATCAACTTTGTGTAAATCTCAGAGAATTTTAATGAGGTTTAAATAATTCAATGGTTGAAGATTAAATGTGATAGATTTTCAGATTTTTTGAGATTTGAGGAAGTAGGAAATATTTTCAAGTTTCCTGCCCTTTTTTTCTGAGTTTCCTATAAATATGTGCTCAGATCATTTTCTCATTCATAAATATCACACATACAGAAAAGGCGGAGCACTGGATAATTCAAAGTGAAAGGTGACCACTATATTGAAGAAGTTTTCTTTGAGTGTTTAAGGAAAGGAAAAATATAAAACATCCATACCGTATTGATAATATTGGACTTAGACAAATCAGATTGAGGATTTAGACTAAGCATTTGTAGATCTGATTCAGAAAAGTTTTTATTCTTGTGTTTGGTGCAACTGTTCTTTAATAAAATATTGTAAACTGATGGGAGTTAGTATAATCTTTCCTATTTGGAGATATAAGGTGTCTAATGGGATTTAACACAAGTTTTATTAACTTTTTCATTATAGTGGATTTCCATAGACCCACAGGAGTTGCTATGGAAAGGATGTAAGTTCTCAGATTGAGGTTGAACCTTGTAACTCATGTGTTCCTTACTTTCTTTAGTATTCTTGCATGCTTAAGTATTTGTTAAAGGTTTGATAAGGAAATAAATCTTAACAGTTTACAGGGGAAAAGTTTCTTAACGTTTTGAAACTTATAAAAAGTGAACAAATAATTCACCCCCCCCCCCCCTTTTCTCAGTTGTTATTCAATCCTTGGAACTTCAAGTGGTATTAGAGAGAGGTTCCCTTGTTTAATCTATATCACAGAGAACATCAATTTTGTCAATAGTAGAGGAATTACAATATTCGATGGAAAGAATTTTTATGGATGGAAAAATATGATGATTCTTTATCTCATATCTCTTGGCCTTGAATTTTTTTAAGTTGCTACTATCATTTTTTCACCTATTGAGAAAGATGCTCCTATGACGTTCCCTAATAAGAGAAATATAGAAGTTTATGGAAAGTCTATAAATGCAATTCTCATGTCCTTATCAGAAAATGTTTATTAGAATGTGATGGGTCTCAAAACATCAAAAATCATGTGGGATAAGCTGGAGAGAATTTTCGAAGGAAATACAAAAGTCAAGGTGGCCAAGCTAAAAATCTAGAATAATAAGTATGAAGACATTATAATGATATATTATAAAACAATCGATGAATAATTCACCAGATTTAATGAAATTGTGTGCAATATCAGAGTATTTAGGGATGTATTGGAAGATTTTACAATTGTAAAGAAACTTATGAGAAACTTTCTGGATAGGTTCACTTATAAAATTTCTTCCTTAGAAGATAATGATGATTTAACACTTTATAAATTGCATAACTTTATTGTTTCTTATAAAATGAGGAAAGATCTGATCTTTAAGAAGAAAATGAAAGATGAAATTTCTTTTGAAGCCCTGAGAAAGATGAAAATACAATAAGTTGATGAAGTTGATCCTTGTGAATCTAATGACAAGTAAGATGATGAGCTAAATGAAAAAGTTGTGTCTCTTATATCTAAGAACTATCAAAGAGGAAGAGTAAAGTGTGGAGGAAAAATCCCTCTCAAATGTTTCGAGTGTGGTGGAATCAGTCACTTTTCTATTAATTTTCTCAAGAATAAAGTTGGATAATATCGAGATAATTCCGATGAAAAATCGTGATGGAAGAAGTGGAACAAAAATGATAAAGAATAGAAGTATTCCGAAAAATTAATAAAGAGGTCTTTAGAAAATAATAGAATCATGTTGATTAAGAAGGTTGAATCATACTTAACTGACAATGATTCTTCTGAAGATAAAAGTTTAAAAAAATTCATAACCTTTATTGAAAAAGTTGAGAAAATAAAAGACTCCTCAGAGAGTGAAGAAGGTGGTGATGAATCTTATAGAGATTATCATCTCAGAACCAAACTTCTTGCATGTATTAAGAAAAAAAAATCTCTCAAGAAAGAAATAATAGTAATAAAGAAGATTGTAAAGAAGTTGCTGATGGATGAAAATATGTCATCAAGTAGGAGGATGAATACATTCAGGATATTCTAAGATAAAAACTTAGAAATGATGAACAAGGAAAGGTGATTGAGGATATTAGAAAGAAGATGTAATCTAAGGAATAAGAAGTTAACAAGTTGTAATCAAAACTTCTTGAGTCCAAAAATACCCTGAGGAAAATGAATGAAAACTTCAACAAAACTCCAGAAGTAAAATTTAACACCTCTAAAATTACTTTGAATGCTCATTATAATAATTAAGTGAAATATTCTCTTACCAAAAATAATGTTTCATCTAATTATTCTAATATTTCAGGTTCTATAAGATGTTTTAGGAAATATTGGGTGGAAAAAGGATGTGAAAAAACTATAAAATCTTCAAAAGTTCAAACCTCACTTAAAGGAAAAGATGGTCTATATCCCAAGAATGTTGTGGCTGAAATAAGTTACCAACCTCAACAAAGTTTCTATAGATAAAGATAATTATTTAATAGAAAATCAAGATTTGATGTCTATTTTTGGTGCTGCAAAATATATGGTCATAAAGCTTATAATTTTTGGAATAATTTATCTCTAACCAGAAGAAGGTTTGATCAAAGTGGAAAAAATAGTGAAAGAAGAATGAGTAACTTTCCTCACTCACAGAAAGTTCAAAAGGTGAATTCTCAAGATGTCATAAATATTCCAAAAAATAATCAATTTGAATATATGGAAGATTTTTGTGGAATATTTGAGTAGTCTGTTAATCATGCTAAAAGATTTATGACACTTCTATCAAAACAAGTTTCTTATGATAATAAATAAAAGAAAGTTGGAAATAAGAAGGTTGATGAGAGATCCTTTATTGTTGAGACAGATTTGAAAGAAAGTAAGAGGAACAAACCATGTATTATTGATATTGGTTGTTCTTCACATATGATAGGTGATACAAAAAATCTTATAACATGTTGAAAATCATGATAGATGAGTGGTTACTTTTGGTAATGATAGTTCCTTAAAAATTAAAAGAATCGGAACGGCATAGATTGAATCAAAGAAACTGAAATCTAATGAATTCTTTCTTGTTTATGGGATAAAAAATAACTTACTTAGTGTAATTAAACTTTGTGATGATGACAAAGAAGTAATCTTCAGAAAGGATTCTTGTATCCTTAAAAGTGTGAAAAATGGAAAATTCATTACAAAAGGAGAAAGAACCAGCGGGAATCTCTATAAAATTGGAGAATCCAATAACTCTTGTTATTTGAGTACTAAAGATGAAAGTAATTTGTGGCACTGAAGACATGGCCACCTTGGGCAAAAAAACATGAATAATCTTTATAAAGTTGATGTTGTTCAGAATTTTCCAGAATTTAAAAGAAGAGATGAAGATGTTTGTATTACTTTATAAAAAGGAGAGATGACTAAAAAAATTAATAAAAGAGTTGAGATTCAATCTAGAAAACCACTTGATCTTATTCATTCCAATCTAAGTATAATGATGATATATCAATCAGCAAAATGGTATTTATACTTTATCACTTTTATTGATGATTTCACTTGGATTAAAAACATCATGTTCATGAAGCACAAGTCAGAGGCTACTGAAATGTTCGAATTCTTCAAAAAAGATATTGAGAAAGAATTTCCAGTTTCCATAAAGAAGCTAAGAATAGATAATGTTACTGAATTTAAAAATAATGTTTTTGAATCCTATCTAAGAAATAATGGTATCAAATATCAGTATAGTTCTCCTTATACATCACAACAAAATGGAGTAGCAAAAAGGAAGAATAGGAACTTGATGGAAATGGGAAGAAGTATGTTAGCATAATACAAACTTTCAAAATTATTTTTGAGAGAAGTTGTTAGTACTATTGTACATGTTCAAAATAGATACTTTTTGAGACTAGAAACCAACATTACTCTTTATAAAATATGGTATAATAAAAAACCTTCATTGAAATACTTCAAAGTCTTTGTAATTCCACATCTACTTAAAGTAAAAAATATGGATTTGGGAAAGTTTTATGAGAAACCTGAGGAAGGAACTTTCATGGGTTATTCACCAAATACGAGAAGTTAAAAATGTTGGACCAAATGTTTACAAAAATTTGTGTCAACATATGATGTGAAGGTAATTGAAAATCAAAGTTCCATAACAAAATTTGTTGAGAATTATGAGAATGAAATATTGGAGAAATCCAACAATAGTGAATGTTATCCAAAACAACCTCATAATGATTCAGATGAGTCATGTGGTGAAGAAAGTGATACTGGGGAAGAAACTATGAGATTTCTTACCTTACGAAATTAGGTTGAATTTGAAAACATTATTGGGAATTAGAAGGCTCCAGTTCAAATAAAAAGAAAGTTTAGATTAGAAATCAAACTTCACTTATCTCAAAATTTGAACTAGAATTAGTTTTAGAGGCTATTCAACATAAAGAATGGGTGGATTCTATGAATGAAGAGTTAGATCAGATTGAGAAGAATGAAACATAGTAAATTTTTCTAAGTCTAACAAATAAAAATGTTATCGGAACTAAGTGGGTTTATACAAATAAATTGAATAAATGTAGAGAAGTTTCAATAAACTAAGAAAGACTTTTTTGTAAAGGATATGCATAGGTGGAAGATGTGGATTTTGATGAAACCTTTGCCCCTTTTGAAAGACTAAAAACTATTCAAATTTTTCTCGTAGTGGCTACCCATTGGAATTAAAAAATTTATCAGATGGATATAAAGTCAGCTTTCTTAAATGGTTAGATTTAGGAAGAAGTTTACATTGAAAGACCTTGTGGGTTTTTACTTGATGAGGATGAAACCAATGTTTATAAATTTAAGAAATATTTGTATGGGATGAAACAATATCCACGTGCTTGGTATTCAAATCTTGAAAATTGTTTGAGAAAGATGAACATTTCAAAAGGAAAATTTGATAGCAATTTGTATGTGAAAAATGTTGACTCTAAAAAAATAATTGTAATTGTTTATGTGGATAATATAATTTTTTTTGGATAAATAAAAGGTTCCTAAAGAGATTGCTGAAGAGATTAAGAAGAAATTTGAAATGTCAATGTTGGGGGAATTAACATTTTTCCTTGGCTTACAAATTCAAAAAAAAAGAAAGATACATTTTCTTATCTCAAGAAATTTATTCCAAGGAATAGTTAAATAAGTTTGGAATGACAAAATCAAAATAAGTTTCAACTCCTATTTCCATGAGCACAAAGTTTAACAAAGATGAATCCAGAATAAGTGTGAATCAGAAATATTTTCAGAAGACGATAAGAAGTATTATTTACCTTATAGCTTCATAGACTAATATTTTTTATGTTGCAACTTTATGTGTTAGGTATAAAATTAATTTAAAAGAAACATATATGTTGGAATCAAAGAGGATTATGAGATATTTCCAAGGAAAAACTTCATATGGATTGTTATACAAAAGAAAAAATGAGTTAAAGTTTCATGCTTACACTAATGCTGATTGGGATGGTGATTGTAACGATCGAAAATCAATTTCAAGAGGAACATTTTTCTTAGGTAAATGTTGTGTGAGTTGGCATAGTAAGAAACAAAGTTCAGTAACTTTGAGCACAGTAGAATCTGAATATGTTGTAGCTACTCAAGATTTTACTCAAATGATGTGGATAAAAGTTCAGCTAGAATATTTTAAAGTAAAAGTTTTTAAACCATTGAAGATACTTTCTGATAATCATAGTGCAATTGATCTTTCTAAGAATCATATCCAACACTCAAGGTTAAAAAACATTAATATAAAATTTCACTTCATAAAAGAGAAAGTTTTTGCAGGAAATTTTTTGCTAGAATACACATTAAAAAATTATCAGATTGATAACATATTTATAAAAGAAATGTTGAAGGAAAGGTTTGTAGAATTGAGGATACAACTCCATGTTCAGCCTCATCTTGTGTCTTACTAAACTTTATAAGGAATTACCCCCACTATTATTTGGATTATGTTGACAAAAGGGGAGAGTAAGAAACACTTTTTACTTTGTAAGAAGTTTTTACTGAGCTTTTTTTATAAATCTGAAGTTGTGTTTATCATATAATGGGGGAAAGAAAAATAAAAATGAGAGAGAAAAAGAAAAGTGATAAAGAAAAGGATAAAAGTGAAGGTGGGGGTTGATTAAGGGGGAGTTTATCTTTATATGGCCGCAAAATTTTCTTGCCAACGAGGGATGGAAATATTTCAAAAACATTACTTTATCCAGTAGTGTGGTTTCAGGACACTCTATTTTGATAAAGACTATGTTTTAATAAAATTCAACAACTTGAGTTCTGGAAAAATTCTAAGAGTTGGAAAATTTGTTAACAAAGGTTGTCAAAAAAACCAAAGGGGAGATTGAAAAACCTTTGTGGTGTTTTTTTAACAAAGTTATATATTTGTTGACAACTAACCTTTTGTTGAAGAATGTTTTTGATATATAAGAAGATTATTTTACTGGTTTCTAGAAGTTTTTCTCTATTTCTGAGAAAGAAACAAGTTTTTTAGTTTAAGGAAGTTGTTGAGATTTAAGGAAGTTTCTAAGTTTGAAAGAAGTTTCTGAGTTTGAAAGATTTTGTTAAAGTCATTTTTTTTACTGAAAGAATCTTAAAAAAGGATGTTGTTGAAGAGTCAGAAGTTATAAAGTTTCTAAAACTTTCAAAACAAATCAAACAATGAATTTTTTATCTTAAATTTCTCACAAATCATGAAAAGTTTCATGATAAAATATATTGAAGAAATGGTGAAGAGGTTTGAATAATTTCAATGAGAAATATTCTGAGAAAAATCAGATCTAGAATTCTGAGAAACATTCTGGGAAAAATTGGATCCAGAATTCTGAGCAACATTCTGAGAAAAACCAGATCTAGAATTTTGAGCAAAATTATGAGAAAAACCGAATCCAGAATTCTAAGCAACATTCTGAGAAAAATCAGATCTATAATTCTGAGCAACATTCTGAGAAAAATAGGATCCAAAATTCTGAAAAACATTCTGGGAAAAATCGGATCTAGAATTCTAAACAATTCTAAACCTAATTTCTAAAAAATTTGGAATCTGATTTGTAAACAATTCAAAACCATATTTGTGAGCGATTTAGAACCTAATTTCAGAGCAATTCATAACCTAGTTTTTGAGCAATTTAGAACCTGATTTCTGAAAAATTTGGAACCTAATTTCTATGTAATTCGGAACCATACATCGGAGCAATTTAGAACCTGATTTCTGAGCAATTTAGAACCTGATTTCTGAGAAATTTAGAACCTGGTTTCTAAGAAATTCAAAACATGATTTCTGAGAAATTAAGAACTCAATTTCTAAACAATTTGAAACCTGATTTATAATAAATTTAGAACCTGATTTATGAGAAATTCAGAAATTGATTTATGAACAATTCAGAACCTGATTTCTGAAAAATTTGGAACCTGATTTCTGAGCTTGTTTTTGAGAAAAATTGAATCACGTTCTTGAGCATGTTTCTGAGAAAAATTAAACCACATTTCTGATCATGTTTAGGATAAAAAATGAACCACATTTCTGAGCATGTTTTTGAGAAAAACTGATCCACATTTCTGAGTATGTTTCTAAGAAAAATTGAACCATATTTCTGAGCATGTTTCTAAGAAAAACTAAACCACATTTCTGAGCATGTTTCTAAGAAAATTTGAACCACATTTCTAAGCATGTTTTTGAAAAAATTAGAATCAATATTCAGCATTATCAAACCTAAATTTCAACTTTTCATAAATATTAGAAAAATTTAAGGATTTTTGAATAATTCAATGATTTAAGATTAAATATGAGATATTTTTGGTGTTTTTGATATTTGAGGAAGTGGAAAATATTTTATAGTTTCCCACCCTTATTTTCCATGTTTCCTATAAATATGTGCTTAGATAATTCACTTATTCATAAATTTCACACACTTGAAAAAATAAGAGCATTGGAAAATTCAAAGTGAAAGGTTCCCACCAGATTGAAGAAGTTTTATTTGAGTGTTTAAGGAAAGGAAAAAAAACAGAACCATCCTTACTGTATTGAGAAGATCAGACTTAGCCAAATCAGACTGAGGATTCAGACTAATAATTTATAAAGCAGATTCAATAGAGTTTTTATTCTTGTGTTTGGATCAATTTTTCTTTAATAAAACATTGTAAACTGATAGCATTCAATATAATATTTCTTATCGGAAGATGGAGGGTGTCTAATAGGAGTTGACACAAGTTTTATTCACTTTTTCATTATAGTGGATTTCCATAGACCCACAGGAGTGGCTATGGAAAGGACGTAAGTTCTCACATTGGGTTCGAACCTTGTAAATCATGTGTGCCTTACTTTCTTTAATATTCTTTCATGCTTAGGTATTTGTTAAATTTTGATAATTAATGAAATCTTAACAGGTTGTAGGGGTTAAGTTTCATAATGTTTTGAAACTTAAAAAAGGTGGAAAACTATTTCAACCACCCCCCTCCCCCCTCCCATTTGTTATTCAATCCTTGGAACTTCATGGTTCATCCCCCAAGTAGGTCATAATGCTAAGAGAGACTTGAAATGTGAAATTGGACTCCACATGGGTCACTAATCCATGTGGGATCACAACGTGACACCAGATCTCCTCTGTTGTCATCCATCAATCCAAAATAAGAGCAAAAGACTTAAATCCCAAACTACCCCTAGTAACTCGAGGATCAGTGTGAGAAATACTTCACAATTCTTTTCCCACACCTACCTCCTGAGTCCTAACAGTCTTAATCTTTATCTACCAGACACCCCAAATAACAAGAGCCGCCTCTGATACCATTTTGTCACAAACCAACCCAAATCGACCCTAAACCGGTCACTCGAGTCGGCCCGAAGTAAGGCCCAAGGGGCGTTCCCAATCCTTATGGACTGTAAACTAGTGACGGGCATCAAAATTAAACTGTTGGGAAGGATTTTTCCCATGAAACAAAGATAAAAAAATAAACAAGAATACATATAAAAGTAAAACTAAAATCTAGTAGCATAAAGAGAATAAAATTGAATGGCTAAACATACCTCCAGATAAACTCATGGGTCACCACCAACCACGGAACTACACTCGCTCCTAGAGCGATCCAAAACTAGGAGAACCTGAAATTGAAAAGATAGAGTAAGCATGAGAATTGAGATTCTCAGTAGGGATGACAAAGATAACCCACATCCTATACCTCACCTTTAAAGTGAAAACCATATTTTTTAGTTTTAAATAGGATATATAAAAATAGTTTTTTCATTCTTTTACCAAAACAAGTAACGGGATTTTACATTTTAAAAAGAAACCATTTTTCATTTCAGTTTCTAAAAAAAAATTCCAAAGAATGTGATTCATTTCAATAAGTTCCTTTCAAATACAATCAATTCTAGAGCAGGTGTATTAAATAAGAAACGAAAAGTAAAGGTTCCGTGAGTTCAAATAACCAAAAGTGCCATAAGAGAATAAGAAACATATAAGTGGGAAATCATGAGCATTTCCTAAACATATCTAGAAGAAATATATGGATGTACTCAGTTCGGAACCATCTTCCAGCATATGGTGAATCCCCTAAGTCAATAACCAACTGGCTGACCTAACCTAGCCTCACTAGCAGCACAGCCCTCCTGACTTATCAACAACTACAGGAGGGTACCAACCCATCTAATCAGGTCTGATCAGCAATCGTTACCCGGCCCTCTAAAATCCACCTAAGAAACCCATGATAATAATATATTGTGTAAGTAGGAGGACCTCACATGTGTGACTCACCATACTAGATGTAACCACACTTGCCTACCCCAAACATGAACATCCCCTATATGACAAACCATAAAGGGAAATCCAAGATAGGGGTGCCCATTATATACATACACAAATTTCACAACATTTAAGGTGCTAACCGGACCTTCATTTCACATAAACATTTAAATCATTCCATAAAATACTTTAAGTTTCCAATCGGGCATTCACATTATACAGACCTTTAAACCATTTCACAAAGCACCTTAAGTTTCCAACTGGGCATTCATACTTTCAAAACCAAATTTCACCTCTAAATGGCATAAGGTGTCAACCAGGCCTTTAATAATATGATTCCAATATATATATATATATATATATCATAATAATACTCCAAACCATTTATAAAACAATGTGAAACTCCTCTTTCAAAAACACTTTTTCATATGATACTTTACATTTTCCAAACCAAATTTACCTACCAAAACCATTTCTAATGCCATGTCAAAATTACACAACACACTTATAAAGTGCCAAACAAGCCTTCATGTCATTTAATTGTTAAACTGTAATTAAAGGTTCCAAAAAATCCAAGTTTTATATCAAACATTTAAATTAAGGATTTATGTTCCACAAAAATACACTTCACAAGCTAGGAATCCCTTATCAAACTATTTTAAAACATTTAGGATAATTCACACTTAAAAAAAACTTGTAAACAGGATTTGAAGAGTTATTTTATAAAAATGAAACCAATTCCAAGAGGCACAATTAATTTTACCAAACACCTAGGAATGAATATATATGGATATATATAAATATCACATGAATATAATAACACACTTTTAGAATACCAAGTAATTAGGAAACTCAAATTAAAGGTGTGGTAGAGGAAACCTGCCTAAAAAATAAAGTGGACCAAGCTGAGACACTTTGGCTCCTATAGATTTTGAAGAAAATCTCCCACACCAGAACACACATACATTATCATATATATATATATACCCTTAATCTGATGTACATATTCACCGCACCATGAGGAAATATTTTCAAGGAAGATATTTATACATATACACATATGTACCTATGTATGTATGTATATGTGTGCACCACCACAGATCCACCAAAGCTTTAATTAATTAACCTAGAGTTGAAAAATTCATTTAGAAACCAAAGAACCATTTAAGAGACCAAGGTTTTAAAAGAACACCATTTTAAAGTGTCATCTTCATTTAAGGTCACATCCATGGGTGCACGTCGTGCACCCATAGATGTTCCAACATCCAACGACACACTCTAATTTCCATGAAAACACTCAAAACCCATTATTCACAAAAACACCATTTGCTTTCAAACCAAACCCGACAACTTACATAATTTTAAAAACATAGGAAATCCCTTTAATATCCATGGGGGCCCTTCCAAAACACTTAAACATGTCTTCCAAGTTATCACATTAACAAACCATACATATAAACCCCAATTGACAATCCAACAAATTTTATAAAATATTTCCAAGGGAAAACATTATCCAAATAACCTATTTTTTTTATCAAAACACAATTTTTATTTTATCCAACTCATATAGCTTAGATAAACATAATCATAATCCAAGAATCACTTCAAAATCCATTTTTAACAAATAAAACTAGTCGAAAACACCCTAATAGGATAACCAAGAGCACCATAGGTATGATAAACATGTATAAAAATTGTCAAAATAAGATTTGGAATTTTATCAACATGCTAAGAAAATAAACACATAGACATAAATAATAAAATACTTCAAAATCTATTTTTACAAAAGTATACCATCGTAAAAACACCAACATAAGCTAACTGAAGCCATTATAGAGGTGTGAATTAAGTCTAAAAAATAATTTAAAACACTCAAGCATTATATTTATTTATTTAGAATGGAAAATGGTGGCTTATCATACCTCAATGGCTTGCGAACGTGATGCTTCTCTAGTGTAAGGAAGAACCGAGCATCACAGTGCCTTCTCACACCCTAAAACCCAATAAAAACCAGACAAAACATTAACCCCAAATCTAAGGTTCATCCAAAGTGAAGAAACCCAAAAAAAATATTAAATAAATACACACCGTTGGAGTGTTTTTTCAATGAGGGGGGTTGCGGTATCACTAGAATAGGGGATTCGGGCCGCACCGGAATAGGGTGGATTAGGGTGGTCAGGCCACTAAGAGAAGGGTGGAGTAGGGAGGTGGGTCCATCGGAAGTAGGGTGGAGCAAGGAGGTTGGGCCATCGAGAGTAGGGAAAGAGTGCAGGAGCATGATGGATAGAGAAGGAGGCACCGAGAGGGGTCCATCCAATGGTCGTTGATGAAATGAGGGAGTCAGGGCAAGGGGTGGTCGCTCACACACAGGGGATCAGCTGGCTCATGCGCTGCAGGTTGAGCGGGAGAAGATAGGGGAGTTGTGTTCCACACAAAGGAGTGAGCAAGGGGGCTCAACCCCTCCTTAGGGTTTCTAAAAAAATAAAAATACAAAATAATAATTATACCAATAAAAATAATTATGATAATAATAATAATAATCTTATTAATAATTATAATAATTATCATCATATTAATAACATGCATTTCATTTCACTAAAAATAATAATATTAATAACAATTTAAAAATAATAATATTCATAAAAAGTTAATAATTAAAATATTATTGTCAATAATAATAATTTTATTATTAGTAGGGTTTAAACATTTAATATATTTTATTTCAAAAAATTATTTATTTAAAAACTAGGAAACTGCACGATGATCTGGCTTGACCACTCGGTTACTGCTAACCATGCGGTGCTCGTGCACCGGTTTGAAACCCACCAAAAAATGTTAAAATTCAAAAACAATTTAACCTATACTCAACCCAAACCTCAATGAGAGTATCCAAAGCCAATAAATAATAAAATAAAATAATTTTAAAGTTCGGGGTGTGACAATTTATAGGGGTAAGGTTTTATGAATATTGGTCGGCCTTGTCTAGTGTAGGAGTAGAACACAATCTATTAGCACTCCTTCTTTAAGTCTATGAAACAAATTCTCAAGTCTGATGTTGTGGGTTCTAACTAATGGATTGGGAGATCAAGTGGTATTTCAAGTCTACCTAAGGATTTTTTGTAGTGGCTATCTGGTTATTATGGGTGTTAATACACTCAACCACATTGGTTCAGAGCTATTTTCATCCCTTTCCCAACATCCAGGTAGTGAGTCTCACAAGAGTTTAAGGGGAAAAAATTCCCTATAGTACCCCTACCCGATCATTGAGGGTGTATTTGTGGCACTACTTGTATGAATAAAGAACCATTACATGAAAATGAAGTCAGGACCTTCCCATAAGGGTGTTATAGGTATTATCCTATGATACTTCCATAAATTTAGTTCTTGCTACCAGGATACTGAATTGGTAATTTATCCAAATATTTCTAGGTTTTAGGAAGTAAGATCTACTTCTGTAATCTCTATCTTGTGTAATGTTTAGGTATGAATGAGATTGATCCTAGAGATAGTATCAACTTTATAGTGGTGGATCTTCATGCCATTGAACTGGCTAGTGATATACATCAGGCATATGTTCCCCTAAATGGTATCACCCTCTTCTTATTTAGAAAAGAAAATGATGGCCCAAAATTACTCATTCTTGGCTTACTTTTTGTGATGGTCCTCTGCAACATCTAACTCAATCTCAAACTAAAGGGGCTCTTCAAGTCTTCTATATGGTCCTCATGCATGTCCTTTCATAGGAAGATTACATCAATGATCTAAATCCTCACCAGTATTCCATCAAGGTGTTTTATCGTGTCATGTTTTCATGTGAGTGAAATATTTATGCCTAAAAAAGTTAGTTCTTTGACAATAAGTTTAGTGGGTGCCACTGATTAAGGTTTTATGTCTTGTAAATTGGTATTCACACTATTCTCTAGGTTAGTTGGTCTAGTATGAACATCTGAGGTCTAAGCACTAGATGGTTGAGTTTGGGACTTGGATGGTCATAGATGATCACAATATGGTTGTGGTTGAGTCATTTGGTCAACCAATATAATTGATTATGAAGTCATTCCTGACAGAGCATATCAAGAGGGTTGTGCTTGCTGAGACCTATGCAAGGATTTTAGTCTAGTCTCAATGGCATGAATGGTCTGGTATGAAACACTATCCAGGATGTTTATCCTATTATTTTCTCATCTTCATCTCTTTTGATGGAATTATCTAAAGGAATATAAGGGGCTCACATGATTTACTCATCATTGAGTTCCATACAGGATTATACCAACCTGACAGCATTAACAGAAGTATATTCCTGATATTGTTTAGTGTAATATTTCAGGATGGGATGAATTCTATGGACCTATCCCGTCTCAAGAGACATGAAATCACCAAATGTGAAGGCTATTTTTAGCACCATTATTTTACTCTAGTCACCTTTGTGATGTCAACGTCTATTATTTCAATAAATGTAAGGTTGTGACATGAATGTGGATATGGTGTCTAGAAGAGATGTGGAAATCATTGTAGGTGCTAGATTTCTCAAGAAGGAATGGATAATACCATGGGTGAAAGTGACTATATTTTGAGATAACCAATCAATATACTTTTTCATATCATTGTTAAGGACCTATTTCCATTCTCTGTAATCTTTATCATTGCTTTCATGGTGATCAGATACAAGGGATACTTGTTCCGTGATGTCTCCTAACTTTACTAGTCCATAGTCCACATGGTCTTAGTGAAAATCTTTGAAAATAAATCATTATTTGATTCTATGATCCAGTATTATATGTTATGATCTTTGATTTTAATGATCAGTAATTTCAGCCTCTTGGGGCCTCCTATATTCTCTTAGCTTCAAGATTCCCTTTTCCAGGGTAGAGATGAAGTACCCTAGAACCTATGTATCCTTAAAAAATTAGGTCTTGTTCTTAATTTATGTAAAAGGAAGTCTGGGTTCCTAGAACTAACATGGGTTCAAGGCAATTTTCACCTAGAGAGGTTGTGTCTGGATAGGTTGTGGTTTGTGAGGATGCACTTGGAGAGGCTATGCTTGGTGAGTTTTTTCTTGAAGAGGTTTTTTGGGTAAAAGGGTTTATATGTGAACCATCTTAGGATCCTCTTCATGTATAGAAGAATATATTTCTGTTTTCACATGATTTTTCATAGGAGTTGGAAGGGGTAATGGGTGTAACCTTTTCTTGGTCTTCTATAAGGATTTTTCCATATGATAATATTTTTTGGTGAATTATCAAAATCTTCCTAGATAATTCAGGGAGATGAGGGTATGGACTAAATCATCTTTGAAATTATCCACACACATTGTTAGCAGCTTCTCCTAGAAAATATATATATCAAGAGGGTACCCGATCCCATTTCATCAGGTGATAAAGTCAGCAACTCACTCATCATCCCTCTACTTTCACTTAGAGAGGTCCTTAATACTAGTATTATGCATGGTGGATCTGAACTAGTATAGTAACTACCTATGAAGATCCTCTCAATCAGAAATATATCTGGGGGATAGTTGGTTGTACCAAACAAATTTAGGTCCTTCCCTAGTATGGATGAAACACTGAATCTTGGAGAAATCTTTCCACTCTGGATTCCCTAGAATCAGGTTGCACCATGAGGTGAAGTGATATAGATGTTGTGAAAGATCACATTTCCCGTTAAATAGGGTAAAACTTGGATTTCCAAATTTTGAGGTAAGATGGTCAAGATCCACTGATTCCAGGTATGGATTCCACTCAGGTGGGATTGAAACCTTGCATGTCTCCAAAGCCTCAATATGGGTGATGAGAGATTTGATCACGTTATCTTAGTGAGGTTTAGTGGTTACTAATGATTTTAACAGCTCATCAGCTTGGGAGGTGGAGCAACCTCAATATCAAGGAAGGTAGTCACATTTCTTAGCCAAAGTTAGTGACCCATATCTTATCTATTCTCCATAGCCACCAACTTCTTCCTGTATTGGATGTGAAGGACCCCCTGGTTCAAACCTGGGCTCTAGGACAAGGATTAATAGGTTTCCAACTAGAGGTGAAACAGAGTCTCTTTTGACATTATCACAATCCAGACGCTGCTCAGAGATAATCTCAATAGTATTTCTCTTGTAGCCTTCATTATCCTAAAGAAAAGTGGTCATTATGGCATCTAACTTAGTTTCCAATTAAATCTTGGATGGTCCAATCAGCTTAGTGAGACCCTTTCCTTTATCAGGGTGTCAGCGGGAAGGAAGTAATATTTCATTGGGGGGACTCCCGAAGCCTGACAATTGTCTATACTGATGAGTGTGGGAACCTATCATAGGATTTGTCTGTTGTTGTGCCTCCCTTTGGGGTGGATTATCCCTATAATACCCCATGCCAGTGGTTTAGTTTCTCAAATCATATAGAGGGTCAATAGTGAAAACTTTTACATTGGTTTGGTCAGCAAAGAGATCTTATCATTAGCTAGTGAACTTAACTGAAAATCCCACTATTTTCATGGGATAAGGATAAAGTGGAGGGAAGCATAATTCCCTCAGCCTATGATCTATACATGGTGGGATGTCTCTTCCAGGAACTTACTAAGCATGGTGAGGCTATAAACATAGTTCCATTAGAAGGTGTAGTGATATCCATATGCATCACTACTAGAAATTTTGGTTATAACCACAGTTCCAAATCATGTCTATATTCCCAAAAACCATGGCTATAGGTTATATCCACGGTTCATTGAATCGTGGTTGGTATTGGCGTGGCTATAGGTCGAACCCTATAACCACAGTTTGAAATTGTGGTTATAGAGTTATAGACACGGTTTTGACCATGGCTATAGAATAATAGCCAATGTTTGAAACCGTGGCTATAGGGTTCGGCCTATAGCCACACCAATACAGCCCAAGGTTCAATGAATCGTGGTTATAAGGCTTTAGCCACGGTTTGAAACTGTGGTTATAGTTCTTATTATTTCAAAAAAAACAGCCCCACCCCACCCCTTGAAAGACCCACCTTGCACCCTAGACAAACCCCCCTGCCACCCCCTCCCTCGAAAAACCCCCCTTCCCCCCCCCCATCCCTGGACAAACCCCCCTGCCCCCTTCCCCCCCTACACCCGGGATAGACCCCCCCCCCCCCCCCCCACACCCACACACACCCCTACAGACCCCCCCCCCACCCACTGCACCCCTAGACAGACCGCCTTGTACCCCTGCAGACCCCCCTTGCACCCTGGAAAGACCCCTACCTCCCCCTCCCCTCCCTAGATAGACCCCCCTACCCCCCCCCCTACACCTAGGACAGACCACCCCTGCAGACCCCCCTTGCACCCCTGGACAGACCCCCCTTGCACCCCTGCAGACCCCCCTTTCACCCCTGGGCTGACCCCCTTGCAACCCCGGACAGACCCCATTGCACCCTAGACAGACCCCCTTGCACCATTGACACACCCCCTTGCACCCTAGACAAACCCCCTTGCACCCCTGGACACACCCCCCCTCCCCCCTGCCAGTCCCCCCCTCCCCACTGCCAACCCCCCCCCCCCAGCGTAGACCCCCCTCCCCCTACCAACCCCCCCCCCCCCCCCCCGCACCCCTGCAAACCCCCCTTGTACCCCTATCAGAACCCCCATGCACCCCTAAAACCCCCCCACCCCCACCCCCCGTACCCCTATAGACCTCCCCACCACCACCCTCCCCCTACCAACCCCCCCCCCCCCCTCGCACCCCTGCAGACCCCCCCCCCCCCCCCTACACCCCTGTCAGACCCCCCCCCCCCTCCCCCGCACCCCTGCAGACCCCCCCCCCCCCCCCCCCGCCTGCAAACCTCCCCCATGCCCCTACAAAATACACATTCTAGTACAAAATAAACATCTCCAGTACAACCAATAACAACCTACAAAATACACATATTCAGTATAAAATACACATCTCCAGTACACAAGATAAATCCAAAATACCAGTAGAATATATTTAATCAACTGAATTGTATATAATATATGCAAGAGACAATAGACACAAATATATCCCATGAGATAAATATAAGGAAAACAAGACATGAAAATTCTACAGAACATGAAGTACTAATAAGATCCTACACATTTCACATATTATAGGATCACTCTTTATATGTATTGTTGACCACTACTATCACAAATCCCCATGCTCCATAATGAATCTCCTTGCATCCCCAAGCATTTACTCTGAACAAGACGCCCCAACTCTATGTATATCCAAGCCATCTCCAAACCCATGAATCTTCTACTCAATCACAACACATGTGGGAATACTTCATGTGCATGGTTGAGTATAAATATACCCAAGAGGATTCCTTAAAACTATAGAGGTAACATAATGTGACAAGTTAGCTCAAATATCTAAGTACTCAAGAGTGTTTGAGAGAAAGAAAAGAAGAAATAATTCATACATTCTGAATTACTAAAAGTATCAGGGACACAAAAAATTCCTGATTATCTCAACTCTAATCCTTTAATGTCATGATATTTGAGAAAACAGGGAATCTCCACACCCCTTCCCCCATGAAAATCCCACCCCTAATTCCCCCCCCCCCCAGATAGATCCCCCCTAATGACATCCCCCCCCAAGACAGAGCCCCCCCTGCAGACATCCCCCACCCCAGACAGAGCCCCCCTGCAGACAGCCCCCACCCCCGGACAGAGCCCCCTGTGTAGACAGATTCAGTTCAATAACATCAGCATGAAAAGTATTCAATATTTTAAACACAAACACTCGACAAGCATAACATCCTAAAATCAAGAATTTTAAAAGAGTTCCAATAACTAGCAGCATGAATGAATTGTTCTAAACAAGTAAAAACCAAATTAAGTACTCCCTTGTGATGATATGATGCAGTTTTCTTCTTTTTAATCATCCAACCATCCTCTTATATATTTCACTCAACCTGGATGTTATCATTGATGTACCTAAAAAGAAACAAAATCAACATCATATTCCCATAACTCTATTCCTCATTAGATAACATTAAATAATCAGACCCCCCCCCTTACACCCCCCCCCCACTCCAAGACACCCCTACCCATCCCTTCTTAGACAGACCCCCTATCACCCCCACCCCCACCCCCCCCCCCCACCCCTCCTTCCTGGCTAGACACCCCCTCACTGTACACCACCCCACCCCCCTCATTTCTAAACTAATCTATTTCCACTTTTAAATTCAAGGATTATTGAAATATTACTAGGACCTGCATCATTATAGAGACTTCTTGAAGAGAGGGACTAGGGTATACTAGGTATGTTTGTCCTATCATGAATTTTAGTTGTATATATAGTGTGTCGGGATCTATGATCCAACATAGTGATCAAAATTCCATGTCTACAATAATCAGGACTTCGTTATAGAGCTGTTGAGAAATTGGACACCAGGGACCAACAAATTTCTCCTACATCATTGGGAGGTCAGCAATGGTATATGGGACCTATACCACTTCATGAGAATCTATATCTAGGGAGAGGTGTATGATGAGCTCCAACAAGATAAGGACATCTGCGATGACAAGGAGGAGAAGCCAATGATCACATGGGTGTCACAACGCTTTTCCTGGGGGAGAGTGACCAAAAAATACAAATGATGGACATCTATTTCACGCAATTTTTTGGGTATTCTCATAATTAATCAATGGGAATACATACAGGGAAGTTTTTTCATTATCCAAAGGATATTTAATAAGGTAAGGAGAACTCATTTTATAAAATACTAGAGGAGAACGGATGGTAGTTGTGGGGATAAAACATGAAGCTCAAGGATCCCATGGACAGGTTAGCTGTATGTATTACTATTATGATTTGTAGGTGGATGATATAGATTTGGGATTCACACATGCGAGTGTGGCCAGGTGACCCTATCATGGAAGAGATGCTAGAGATGAGGTAGGGAAAAAACCTAGTAGTCCTAATGCATGTGAAAACATGTTTTGATACTCAATATAATGTATGAAAATGTATGCAAAAATCTGGTACATCAATAATGTAACCTCACTTGAGTATCTCCATTTCTAATTATAACATTAGTTGAGGAATGATTACCTTATTTGGTCAGGAATGGGAAGTTCCACAAAAATTAATAGCTCCAAAAAATGACTATAAAGAATGGAAAGAAAAAATTAAAAAAAAATTAAATACTTGTGCTTCGATGATCACATGTTATTCATTGTGCCATATTTTCTCACATCCTACAAGAAAAAAACACATGTTTTAAAAATTCTCAATCCATATAAATTAACACCCACAAAAACATTTCATTGAGGAACTTATGTAAGCCATATTAGCAATCATAAAGTATAGGAAAACACCTCAAAAAATCTATCATGGATATTCACCATTAATGACCAATACAAGAGTCATATAATAAATGTGAATAAGATTAAATGAAGGTACAATAAAATTCGTTTAGTTTTCCCAAAATTAGAAGACTGATGCTAGGAATGAAAGTATTGAAAATACTATTAATAACAGAGATTTCATGTCATTGAAATTACAGATTAAAAGTGAGAAGAAACATAGTATATTAATGAATAAAGGTTATACAATTTTATCATGTAGATTAAAAAATTTAAGAAGACATTGCATTTTTGATAAACTGAAAGTTCATTATACATGTATAGAAAATGAAAGTGTATACAGAATATGCATACAGGAAATTAATACAGAATATGAAAAGTGGAAAGCTCTTAATGTTGAGAACCCATGTGTATACAAAATTTATATATATAATAAATATATAAAAAACATATGTATAAGAACATCAAAAGTGTACAGCTCTTAATGTTGAGAACATTTTTTTGGATTTACCTAGCACTGAATAATTGAAATTTATTAAAGTTTATGGTTAATGTTGCTGGAGGATTCGCTGCTTCTGAGGTTTGTCAAGGCCATCAACTGTGGTTAAGCTCGGTTGGGACTAAAATTTTCTCGAGACAAATGTGGGTGATTTTTAAGGGCTGAAAAGCATTAGGAAAGTGAAATTTTATTCAGGATCTCTAATGGAAACCATGTATTCATTTTGAGATAGTAGAAACTGGAAGATGTTAAGATGCCTACTTGATTTGGAATAGTTATTAAAGAAATATTTACATTTTTTTATTCACTGATCATTTGAAATTTTTGGTTTTAATCATATTTCTAATAAAGAAATTGGTGATTTTAAACCAATATGGGGGTTTATTTTTCAGAAAAGGGTAAATGGCACATGATTTAGTCGATTTTAGTGGTTCTTATACTTCCTGATTTAGACTTTAAGACATTGATGCTGAGTTTTTGGGTTCTATAAAATTAGTGAATTCACACAATCACAAGATTCTGGTTCAAAGTTAATAATATTATGGCTTATAATTCTTATTCTTATAAATTTTGATTTAATTTTCTAGCCCATCTTTGAGTAATCTATTATATACAACAGAACTTGTACGTATACAAAACATGTTAAGATAAAGAGAAAACATACATAAAATAAATATAGAGAGAGAGAGTGAACAGAACGTACATAAATATATGTGGAGGAGCTTTCCTAGAAATTGGAATTAGAGAAATGGATGAAGAGTGATTTGGAAGAAGTAGAAGGTGAGGAGATTACAAACCTTCAGCATGCCTAGAAAATTATGCTGAAAAACATGGATGAAACATATGAAATATTTTTCAGCAAATAGGAAGAAACACAAACTTCATCTCTAAAACCAATCCATGTTTTTACAGATGATTTGATTGCACACAACAACATCCTAATAGAAACACTTGTAATAAAATTTGACAAGTTGATGTAAATTCATAAATTTTCACTCTCAGAGAAATAGAGAACTGATGATTTTGAAAGGAAATACAAATAAGCCTTGAAATCAAGTGAAGATAAAAATAAATAAATTAGAAGAAGCTGAAAGGAGAGTCCATCGACTCCGGGATTCTCTCAATAGAATGCTTTAGGATGATATACTCCATGTCTGGGAAATTTCAAGAGCTAAAAATGATTTTATTTGCTTCACCCTCCACTTTTTCGTCTATTCTTGATGACCATGAAGTTGATGTTAGTTATGTTAGATCTGAAAACTCATCAACCAACTCTGAGTTCACTTTTCCAACCCTATCTTTAGCAACTTGGAATGGATCTCCCTTCAATCCTAATTCTCTACAGATTCTAGTTCAGGACATGTCAATGACTGAAATTTCAGGTTTTGAAAACTGTGCAAGTATAACATAGGGTGAATTTGATGACTTCTTCTGATGAATTACTATTCCTATACAGTATGTAGTAGTGTTTATGTCCCTACTGATTAAATGTGTTAATCTAGTTAATAGTACCCTCTTCCAATGTGAAGAAGGCTAGCAGAAGATATATTTGTACTATGTACAAGTCTGATGGAAAATATGAGCTGTCAAATTATTCATTTTTTCTTATTCTTTTTAAGTAAAGGAGTAGAAGGGTGACTGTAAATCACCATGCATGATAATTTTGAGTTTAAATTACACTAGTAGGCCTATAAACTAACTTTTAATGAAAGGGAGAATAAAGGATTAAAAAGTAACACTTATGATACATAATTAGTGTGTTGTTTTGAATATGGAAACCTTACCGCTTGGCTATATGAAGATAGTGGATCTTGAGCACCAGAAAAATGGACATGGATAAGGGCAACATAAAAAGGTATAGAATCTTGTTTCATGGCCTCCAGGTAATACTCATGTGTGTTCTACACGAAAACTTTAATTCGTACAAAAGTTTTTATTAGTTACATGTATGTTCATGGAAAGGATAGATTAAGGAAGTTGTCATCATCATGTGTTTCTTTTTTTATTTGTCAACATTATATTAGACCTAACCTGAATCCCACCATCCCTACCACTTGTCTAATTTCACCCCTTACATTAGGTAATTCTTTTTACATCAAATGATATCACTATGTTTATGGTATTGGGGTTAAAACCCAATATACTTTTCATATAGGGAATAGGAGTAGAAACAATACGTTGCATTTTAGTACTAAGTAGTAAACCCAATACACTATTCTTATTGTATTATGATGTAAACCAAATCCTCTATTATAAGAAAAAATTCTCTATGAGCAATCAATTTAGAACAACCTATGGGAAGATACAATATTGTAATAGTAATAATGTATTTAATACAGTTAGATAGCACCAACAATCAACAATTCACAAACTGAAAAAAGAGATATAAAAGGAAAATAAGTTATTATCTATGTGTAGAGACATACCTATCTTGAAATTAAGATAAATCGTATAGAATATAGTAGTCCCAAAAATAGGCCCTTGCTGAAATCCCAGGGAAGAGCAGTAGAAAGATTTGAATTTCAGGAAACCATATCTTGTTGTGTAGATATAAACAAAGAAATTGTTAACAAATATAAAAAGATTCTAATTCATCAAGAATAATACCTATCATGATTCCATCACTTGGAATAAAAACCATTTCCCATACTACAATCATAGCTTCAGCTGGCCTGACACCAAGAGTAAGTATCTATCAAAGTAGTTTGATGACACAAGGGCTTAGGGAATCCCTTCCACCTGAGAAAACTATAGGAAATAAAGAAATGATCATCTTGTAAATTAATACATTGAAATATCTAGATTCTTTAATGGAAACTCACATAGATCCCCCTGAAGATGATAATTCCTCATGAATAATACCTTTCAGGATTTCATCGCCTTGAATAAAAAGCCCTTTACTTGGCGCAACCATAGCTCCAAGTTTGCCTGACACCTAGAGAAAGCATCCATCAAAGCAGTTTGATGACACAAAGGCATGGGGAATCCCTTACACCATAGAAAACCATATGAAAGGTAGAAATAATCTTCTAGTAAATTAATACATTGAAATTTCTATATTCTTTAATGAAATCGCACATAGACCCCCCTGCAGATCAATAGGTTTTGAATAGCACCACCCCTTATGAATTCTAGCATCATTAAATACTATTATTATATGGGTTTTTATTAACACATATATAGATCGAGAATAAAATGTATTATACCAGCATAAATTTGTTTTCATGCTTTTCACTTCTATATTAGAAAGAATATGTGCTATTATTTTCATCATGAAATCCATAATATGATGCCACATGATTGTCACTTCCATATTAGCAATAATCTATGCTATTATTTTCATCATGAAATCCATAATATATGTATGTAAATATCATTATGTAAAGGGTGTATTGTAAATTACATATCCTTCAATACATTAGTTAATTCTTTTTTACATCTAATGAGATCACTATGTTTATGGTACTGGGGTTAAAACCCAATATAATTTTCACATAGGGCGTGGAAGTAGAAACAATACATTGTGTTTTAGTACTAAGTAGTAAACCCAATCCACTATTATTATTGTATTAGGATGTAAACCAAATACACTATTATATTAAAAACTTCTTTATGAGAAATCAATTTGGAACAACCTATGAAAAGATAAAATATTGGAATAATAATAATTTTTTTAATACAGTTAGTTTGCACCAATATTCAAGAAGTCACAAACTAAAAAAAAGAGAAAACGAAAATAAGTTATTATCTATGTGTAGAGATGTACCTCTCTTAAAATTAAGATAAATTGTAGAGAATATAGTAGTCTCAGAAATTGGTCGTTGCTGAAATCCCACGAAGGAGCAGTAGAAAAACCATAAAGGGGAAGATAGTTGAATTTCACAAAACCATATTTGTTGTGTAGAGATAAACAAATAAATTGTTAACAAATATAAAAATATGATAATTCTTCAAGAATAATACCTTTCATGTTTCCATCGCTTGGAATAAAAACCTTTTCCCATATCACAACCACAGTTCCAAGTTGGAATGACACCAAGAGGAAGTATCCATCAAAGCAGTTTGATGACACAAAGTCTTGGGGAATCCCTTCCACCTAAGAAAACTATATGAAAGGAAGAAACTATCATCTTGTAAATTAATACATTGAAATAGATAGATTCGGTAGAGACCTGAAGCTTGACGTACATGGACATTACATTACTTTTGCGGAATACTTAATACATAACAAAAACAGACACACAAGGATCGTAATAGTTTAGTGTCTTTGGAAACTCGGAATATAATCTTCTAATCATGGTTAAAGATCTTAAACATCTCCATTAATGATCTTCCCCTTTTTTTCTTACTTGAAACCTTTCTTTAAATATTGGGGAAAAGAAAACATATAAAGGGTGATCTCAAATGCTCAATAAGGGTAAGTATAGAGAACATAAAACAATCCTTAGACATTTTAATGTAAAAAACATGAGCATAAAATCTAAACATCAAAATCTTGAGCAATGACATAAAACCTGGAAGTACGTAAGGCATAGATCATGAAGAAACATTAATCATGATAAATTAGCATGGGAATAAAATATGTAATTGTGGCAACCATTAAGCACATGATATGATTTCCATAGTAGCCAAGGCATTGCTGCAAAGACCATCTTAGTGGACAAAGTCCCTTTCTGAATTGAGTTCACTCCTCGTTCCAGTCCTGTATTACTGAACCAGTTTAACTTGTTGTTCCATCCATGTCTATCTCATGAGATATAAATCTTTACCCAATGCATTGGATGGAGATATAGGTCCCACCCATCTCATAATGAAATCATTATTACTTGTGCAACAAAATAAACTTAAAACATTCATCATAACCCAAAGAATAAAATGGGTTTCATAAACATCATCCCATCATTTCATAATCCATATAAAACAAATGGACATTTCATCATAAAAAAAGTGAAACCATGTAAATCATGGAGACATTATACTTGAAACATACACATATGAAATAATTTCATCTTAGATGGAAAAATGGTTTTGATAAAACACTTGAAATGAATTCTTGAGGAAAATATCCTTTCTTCTTCAAAATCAATTTCTTTTCACAAAACGTCATGCAATTTTAAAAGAAAGAGATTTTTTTGAAAATAGTCATGAAATATTTTGGAGTAATATTCATGAAAATAAGGTTTTATAAAATTTTAAAAATCCTTTCATGCCGTATACGTTAAAAAACATTCTTCTCGTACTTTTGTCGGAAAAGTCAAAAAGTACCTTGTAGGGTAAATAAAAGAAATATTCCTTCCATACCATGGGGTAAAAGTAAAAATGGGTAAAAAGGACTTTAAACATACATGAATACACTTTTATAAAACATGGACATGGATGATATCAATAACCCTAGTAAATACTTACGAGTAAGCAATCTCAGATAAAAATGAGATTTGCAAAATTATCCCTTACCTTAGGTCCGATATGCTTCGTACGTATCTGAACCTCCTGTAGAATGATTTAAATAATGTCATTGACTTATTATATAATCATATTAATTGTTATGATATCATATATGTTTCACTTATGACTTTATATTACCCGTTCTTTTGTAAATTCGATGTTAAAGCAGCATTTTGGGTAAAATCATTTCATTTATCGTATGTGTTTCGACTTGTCATTTTTGATATTATTAATTATATACTGATTTACATAATTCCAGAATATAAAACATGATTTATATATAATATATATTCATCATATACATATGTATATTATATATCAATAAAAGGAATGAAATACACTGTTCATGGAGACGGTAGGTCGTACGTACGCATGAACGCTGTTTTCGTTTCCTTATTGAATTGAATGAAACTAAATAGATGGCATACATATATATATATACACATAAATCCAGTATAATTATTATTTCATATATTTCATGATTACTTATTATATATACTTTATAATCATTCATGAATGGTTAACATGGAGAATGAATCTCATCGCGTCGTGGAGACGGTAGTCCGTACGTACGCACGAGCGATGATATCATTCCCATGATTGTGGAATTGTATGGGAGTGTATGTATACTATTTAAGAATAAATATAACTTTAAAATAATCATATATAGTTATTATTTACACCATTATACCCATCCAAGTAAGGTGGTGATGGAAAATAGATTACACCACGACGTGGAGACGGTATTTCGTACATACGCACGCGCGGTGATTTCATTTTCCGTAGGATGGATAGATGGTGAAATAGGGTTGTTTCATACTTATAATAACATATTAGTATATGAGTGATACTTATGTTGTTAATTCATAATGAAACAACTAAATAAGAATATGTGGAAGAAGAAATAAAGTTGAAATAATCGGTAACGGACATTACCTCTTCTTTGAAGCGCTTCTTTGAGGCCTCCTTTTAGGGCACTAAAATTGGTCTTTGAAGAAGAACAGGACCTCTAGGATGTCTCTAGGTAAGTTGAGAGGATAAATTGGCAGGTTTTGGCCGATCTTGAAGGCTCAAAGTGGTGTGAGGAAGAGAGGGAGGAGGTGCCCTTTTATAAGGGAGGAGAGGGGCACCTTTGGAAAAACTAAAAATATTATTTTATTATAAAGCCATATTCGGTTTTAAATAGCTCAAAATTGATTTATTTCGAAGATAAGGTGGGTATTGGTCGAAATCCTCTCATCCAATTGAATTTGGACAAGTTTAGTTTACTATTTTAACCTTATCATTTAGATTTAACTTTAAGTTAGATAATTTTACTTTTACCGTGTCTTTTTGTGTTCTTACCCTATAAGGTTAATAAACTTACAATAACAAGTCAAACGAACCCCAAGTTGTTTATTATTAATATATATAACCTTTTCTAAGTCATTTTTCCGAACCTTGGATTTTTAGGAATAAAATAACAATTAATAATATAATATTTGTTTTAAAAACTATTTTATGTCAATTTTGACACTATTTAGTAATTGATTTTTGTAAAAATTATAACAGAATGATTAGTTCAAAAAAATTTAAATAAATCAATAATAACATGTCATATTAAACTATAAAATTAGTGGAATTTATAAAAAGTCTCAAATTACATTTATTTGGGTATTTATAACATCAATTATGTCAATATTTCATTAATAAGATAATTACTACATCATCTTTGTGTCATAAATAAATTAAATTATTTAATATCTAAAAATTACAAATAAAATACCATTATGTATGAAATCTTTTTAGATTTCTAATTAATATTTATAGTCGAATTTATCTTATGTATAACCCTATATTAAAAATTATTTACTTATTAAAATTTGATTTTAACTATTTTAACCCTTCTTTAAATAAATTAATAATAAATGTTCTAATCTAATCCAAGTGGGCATAAATGGTCATCTTTTATTCCTAAGGTTGTTTTTGGTCAAATTAAACTTATCCAATAGAATTAGGACATGTGTTAGGGTAATAATAATATCATTTTTACCCTTAATTACCCTATTTACTTTTAACCGTGGTAAATAAAAGTAAAAAGTTACTATTCACCAAAAATTATTTTCATCTCATTGAACCAAATTTTACTTACTGAAATCAACCGTGTCTCTCTGATTTTTGAAATTCCATTCACAAAAGCGGTAAAATTAAGTTTTATGTAAATTTTCAAATTCTCCTAGGAGGTGGGTAAAAGACGGTCAAAAGTTCAATAAAATTTTTATATATCTAAAATTATTATAAAATGAATACAATGAATTACATTGAACTTATATAGGTATTATGTGTCAATTTTGACCTAAAATAAATTTAAATAAAATAAATAATTATTTAAATAAAAAGTCGGTTTTTAAATAGTAACCCAGTGTTTTCACTATTCATCAAAAATTGAAAGTTTTCATAAAAATACCAAAATTTCACCCTAGGCTAATTTCGATATTCCGAATCCAAAAATGAAGTCCATTTTGAAAGATGAAATTTACAAAATTCCAAAAAGTGGTTATTACTATTCATAACGGCTAGTTTTAATAATATTTTAATAGCATATCGTTGTTTAGTGAAACTCAGTATTGCGTACAACACACACTATCAAGGAAGGTCGTGATTGCGTGTAATGCATCCAAGTTAGGGTTGCGTGTTGTGAAATACTCCTTTGTTGTAACGTACAACACAAGACACCGATAAAATTAAAAATAATATTTTTCATAAAATCTCAGGGTGTTACATTCTACCCCCCTTAAAATGAATTTCGCCCTCGAAATTCGTCAGGGTTATAAATGGTTTACTACTCGAAAGTTTATTTAATAGAAACCCACATCGTAAAAAAGGAATACCAAAACCAATCTTTAAAAACTGAAGTATGAAACATAACGGTTACCCAAATTAACTAATCACTGGGTTTCCACATAGGAGAACATGGGTGAAAATATGGATATGAAAGAGAAACCTAACCATCATGTTCTAATGGAGAGTGGTAGAGAACATGGCTATGAAAAATAAAATAATCACAAAGCTATAGATTTGTGATGATCTAAAGTACCATCTGATTCATCGGATATAAGGGCACTAGGACAACATTTTTGGTTTTCAAGATCATTTCCCTAAAGTTGATGAATTTAAATAAATACTTACATGATTTTGGTACAATCTCACTGTTGTTCGTGAATTGAACAATTTCCATTGCATCCCTTAAAGAAATGATGTTGAATTTGTTATTCGTGATGTGTTAGCAGATCATGTGATAGAATTATGGGTCATTCCATCTGTTTCAAACAAAAGGTTAGCAAAATTTATAATTCCATCTTATGGTTAGATTAATTGTATATGGTTCCAAAAATGAACTTATACTTCATATATCATACCGCTTAATAAAATAAAACTAGTTTCTACTAACCAGGGACTTCCTGTAGGCCAGTGGTAGGCGATAAAGGCCAGTCGCACTTCGGTTGTGGGTTCGATTCCCACAGCCTTGTCCGACGCGATGGCCTGTCGCCCGTCCTGTAGGTTGTCCTTTTTCTAAAACTACAATACTATAACATCCCATCAATAATATCAAAAAAACTTATATCCTTAAACAATACTAACTTATGTCCAACATAATCCATTCTAATCTTTAGGCTTATCCATAATACTGCAGTCCACTCTCATAATATAGTGAAAACGATTACCAGAGATTTCATATAACAATTATGTTAATACCATCGTTGATCCCCATATATCATAATATATGTCTTGTTGGTCACATTCCAAACATTCGAAGGCCTTAATCATGTATTCTCTTGAAAAATGAATACCCATTGAACCTTAGTGAAAACATGAATGCAGTTAAAAGTTAACACTTTCCACATACCAAAATCCTCAAAATTCTATATACTCAAACCATGATATCACTTATTCCTTATATCAATCATGAGCTCATTAATACAATCAAACATCTCATTATCTTCTTATTCCTTCATTATGCGCATATCATCTACTTTCCAAAAATATCTGAATAACCTTCCATGGTTACTGGTACCGTTCAACATATACTTTCAAATACTTTAGGAAAAACAATAGTGTAACAATCCTTAGATTATTATTTATTCCATAGTACCATTAACTATACAACATAACTCTCAATAAACATACAATCATTCCACTACCTTCTAAAAAAAATGACTGAGCTTCAACACTTCTTTCAGATCATATATCATTTGTAGTCTCCTCATCACCATCCACATAAATACTACCCATATGACCATGCTGATTATCTTCATGAGACTTTCCCTTAGGGCATTGGTTTGCATAATGCCCGTACATTCCACATTTAAAACATTTAACCATTATTGATCTCATAGCAATACCATTATCCTCATCCATGGTGTTAACTGAACCTTTTCCTTTTCACTTACTGGATTTGTGTCCTTCTTTTGCACACCCAAAACATCTTCCAGTTCCTTTGAAACATTCTCTGTGATGCCTCTTCCCACATGATTTTCATAGGGGAAATTGAACTTTCTTTCTTCTATGATCATCATGAAACTTCATCATTCTCTTATTAGCCGAGTCAGGAAACTTACCAAATTTGAGTTTATTGATCATATTATGAGATTGATCATTTGGAATAATAATGATGTTTGGACTTCCAAATCCCATTTCATTTGGTTTCTCATGAATAATATCATTCCATTGTCCATCATATCCTCCATTATCGTGAATCTTCCTGTTTCCATCCATTTTCTAAAACCCAAAAAGAATAGTGTGAGAGGAAAAAATCATGCTAGGGAAAACAACATAATAAAGGGGGAGTACCTTCAATATCTAACATATTAGGTTTAATTCTAATATCATTACCATAATTCTAGGACTATAACCTATACTTATACTTAACCTTAGGTACATCCCTAGACATACCTTAGAAATATCTCTAGGGATCTCACTAAAGTTCTCGCATCCTAGTTTCCAAAGGTTGACTAAACCTTTCCTCTGATACCAACTGTAGAGACCTTAAGCTTGATGTACATGGACATTACATTACTTTTGCGGAATACTTAATACATAACAAAAATAGACACACAAGGATCGTAATAGTTTAGTGTCTTTGGAAACTCGGAATATAATCTTCTAATCGTGGTGAAAGATCTTCAACATCTCCATTAATGATCTTCCCATTTTTTTTCTTACCTAAAACCTTTCTTTAAATCCTGGGGAAAAGAAAACATATAAAGGGTGAGCTCAAATGCTCAGTAAGGGTAATAATAGAGAACATAAAACAATCCTTAGACATTTGAATGTAAAAAACATGAGCATAAAATCTAAACATCAAAATCTTGAGCAATGACATAAAACCTGGCAGTACGTAAGGCATAGATCATGAAGAAACATTAATCATGATAAATTAGCATGGGAATAAAATATGTAATTGTGGAAACCATTAAGCACATGATATGATTTCCATAGTAGCCAAGGCATTGCTGCCAAGATCATCTTAGTGGACAAAGTCCCTTTCTGAATCGAGTTCACTCCTCGTTCCAGTCCTGTATTACTGAATCGGTTTAACTTTCCGTTCCAGCCATGTCTATCTCATGAGATATAAATCTTTACCCAATTCATTGGAGGGAGATATAGGTCCCACCCATCTCATAGTGAAATCATTCTTACTTGTGCCACAAAATAAACTTAAAACATTCATCATAACCCAAAGAATAAAATGGGTTTCATAAACATCATCCCATCATTTCATAATCTATATAAAACAAATGGACATTTAATCATAAGAAAAGTGAAACCATGTAAATCATAGAGACATTATACTTGAAACATACACATATGAAATAATTTCATCTTAGATGGAAAAATGGTTTTGATAAAACACTTGAAATGAATTCTTGAGGAAAATATCCTTTCTTCTTCAAAATCAATTTCTTTTCACAAAACATCATGCAATTTTAAAAGAAAGAGATTTTGTTGAAAATAGTCATGAAATATTTTGGAGGAAGATTCATGAAAATAAGGCTTTATAAAACCGTAAAAATCCTATCATGCCGTCTACGTTAAAAAAACATTCTTCTTGTACTTTTGTCGGAAAAGTCAAAAAGTACCTTGTAGGGTAAATAAAAGAAAGATTCCTTCCATACCATGGGGTAAAAGTCAAAATGGGTAAAAATAAATTTAAACATGCATGAATACACTTTTATAAAACATGTACATGGATGATAGCAATAACCCCAGTAAATACTTACGAATAAGCAATCTCGGATAAAAATGAGATTTGCAAAATTATCCCTTACCTTAGGTCTGATATGCTTCGTACGTATTCGAACCTCATGTATAATGATTTAAATAATGTCATTGATTTATTAAGGAATCATATTAATTGTTATTATATCATATATGTTTCACTTATGACTTTATATTACCCGTTCTTTTGTAAATTCCATGTTAAAGCAGCATTTTGGGTAAAATCATTTCATTTATCGTATGTGTTTCGACTTGTTGTTTTAGATATTATTACTTATATCCTGATTTAAATAATTCTAGAATGTAAAACATGATTTATATATAATATATATTCATCATATACATATGTATATTATATATCAATAAAAGGAATGAAATACATTGTTCATGGAGACGGTAGGCCGTACGTACGCATGAACGTTATTTTTGTTTCCTTATTGAATTGAATGAAACTAAATAGATGACATACATATATATATATACACATAAATCAAGTATCATTATTATTTAATATATTTCATGATTACTTATTATATATACTTTATAATCATTCATGAATGGTTAACATGGAGAATGAATCTCATCGCGTCGTGGAGACGGTAATCCATACGTACGCACGAGCGATGATATCATTACCATGATCGTGGAATTGTATGGGAGTGTATGTATACTATTTCAGAATCAATATCACTTTAAAATAATTATATATAGTTATTATTTACACCATTATACCCATCCATGTAAGGTGGTGGTGGAAAATAGATTACACCACGGCGTGGAGACGGTATTCCGTACGTACGCACGCGCGGTGATTTCGTTTTCCATAGGATGGATAGATGGTGACATAGGGTTGTTTAATACTTATAATAACATATCAGTATATGAGTGATACTTATGTTATTACTTCATAATGAAACAAATAAAGAATAAGATGTGGAAGAAAAAATAAAGTTGAAAGAATCGGTAACGGACATTACCTCTTCTTTGAAGCGCTTCTTTGAGACCTCCGTTTAAGGAACTAAAATTGGTCTTTGAAGAAGACCAAGACCTCTATAAGGTTTATATGGAATTGGAGAGGAAAAATTGGCAGGGTTTTTCTAGGCTTGAAGTCTCAAAGTGGTGTGAGGAAGAGAGAGAGGAGGTGCCCTTTTATAAGGGAGGAGAGGGGCACCTTTGGAAAAACTAAAAATATTATTTTATTATAAATCCATATTCGGTTTTAAATAGATCCAATTTGATTTATTTCGAAGATAAGGTGGGGATGGGTATAAATCCTCTCATACAATAGAATTTGGACAAGTTTAGTTTACTATTTTAACCTTATCATTTAGATTTAACTTTAAGTTAGATAATTTTACTTTTACCGTGTCTTTTTGTGTTCTTACACTATAAGGTTAATAAACTTACTATAACAAGCCAAAATAACCCAAAGTTGTTTATTATTAATATATATAACCTTATCTAAGTCATTTGGCCGAACATTAGATTTTTAGGAATAAAATAACAATTAATAATATAATATTTGTTTTAAAAACTATTTTATGTCAATTTTGACACTATTTAGTAATTGATTTTTGTGAAAATCATAACAGAATTATTAGTTAGAACAAAGTTAATTAAATCAATAATAACATGTCATATTAACCTATAAAATTAGTTTAATTCATAAAAAGTCTCAAATTACATTTATTTGGGTATTTATAACATCAATTATGTCAATATTTCATTAATAAGATAATTACTGCATCATCTTTGTGTCATAAATAAATTAAATTATTTAATGTCTAAAAATTACAAATAAAATACCATTATGTAGGAAAACTTTTTATATTTCTAATGAATATTTATATTATAATTTATCTTATGTATAACCCTATATTAAAAATTATTTACTTATTAAACTTTGATTTTAACTATTTTAACCCTTCTTTAAATAAATTAAAAATAAATGTCCTAATCTAATCCAAGTGGGCCTAAATGATCATATTTTATTCCTAAGGTTGTTTTTGGTCTAATTAAACTTATCAAATAGAATTATGACATGTGTTAGGGTAATAATAATATCATTTTTACCCTTAATTACCCTATTTACTTTTAACCGTGGTAAATAAATGTAAAAAGTTACTATTCACCAAAAATTATTTTCATCTCATTGAACCACATTTTACTTACTGAAATAAAATGTTTCTCTCAGATTTTTGAAATTCCATTCACAAAAGCGGTAAAATTAAGTTTTATGTAAATTTGCAAATTCTCCTAGGAGGTGGGTAAAAGACGGTCAAAAGTTCAATAAAATTTTTATATATCTAAAATTATTATAAAATGATTCCAATGAATTACATTGAACTTATATAGGTATTATGTGTCAATTTTGAACTAAAATAAATTTAAATAAAATAAATAATTATTTAAATAAAAAGTTGGTTTTTAAATAGTAACCGAGTGTTTTCACTATTCATCAAAAATTGAAAGTTTTCAGAAAAATACCAAAATTTCACCCTAGGCTAATTTCGATATTACGAATCCAAAAATGAAGTCCATTTTGAAAGATGAAATTTAAAAAATTTAAAAAAGTGGTTATTACTATTCATAACGGCTAGTTTTAATAATATTTTAATAGCATATCGTTGTTTAGTGAAACTCGGTATTGTGTACAACACACGCTATTGAGGAAGGTCGTGATTGCGTGTATTGCAGCCAAGTTAGGGTTGCGTGTTGTTCAGGACTCCTTTGTTGTAACGTACAACACAAGACATCAATAAAATTAAAAAGAATATTTTTCATAAAATCTCGGGGTGTTACAGATTCTTTAATGGAAACTCACATAGATCCCCCTGTAGATGATAATTCTTCAAGAATAATACCTTTCATGATTCTATCACCTGGAATAAAAACCCTTTCGCTCGGTACAACCATACTTCGAAGTTTTCCAGACACCAAGAGGAAGTATCCATCAAAGCAGTTTGATGATACAAAGGCATGGGGAATCCCTTCCACCTGAGAAACCCTTGGGAAAGGTGGAATCTATATACCTGTATGGAATAAAAGATGGACCTGTTTGAAAAAAAATGAAAAAATTAGAACCAAAATATGAACCTATTAAATTCTAGAATAAAATATGAACCAGTTTGAAAAGATGGTACTAATTGGGCCTTCCTAACTTAGTTCCTTGGAGAGGTTATTTGTCTGTGTTGTGTTGTGTTCTTATCTCCTTGTGTAATTGAAACAACAAATCATAAAACATTAAGATATAAGTCAGAATATAAAGATTATAAATATATGATACAATACATGCACCTTTTATCAATAGAATATCATACGCAGTTCTGCTCATGTTTTGGTTGTGTTTTAATAGCACACTTGAAGCACAAAATAGCCTCATTTGGCATTTCTAGAGTTTGTAAAAGGTTAAAAAATTGCCTCAATAAATAAAAGATCAGGCACTTGCAGCAACACAATGTAACCACAACATACCTTATAGACATTTCTAAGGTTTAGGTAGGCATCAGGAAATGTAGGTTTTAGCTTTACAACTTCCTGGATGAATGAAATTAGTAAGAAGGAAACAAAAATAAAAAATAAGAAAGTCAACCAAAGCCACAAGTTTTTCCTCCCTCATTTTGAATAACTTCCCCACCTTCCAGATGTAATCAGGTTGAGTCGGGTATAAATTATCATAACTTAAGTCCCTCAAAATCCTCATCTCTAGGATCTATTTTGCTAGAACATGATTCTTCATCTTGAAACTTCCAGAAAATTTGATCTTTATCTCATCAACTATATCTTTTATTGGATGGTAAATAATAATATCATCAACATGGATATATAGGATGATGAAGATCCAATATTAGAAAAAATTCAGGCAATAGTAATGATTTTTATTGTTTCAGATGAAATTTTTTTTCATCACGAAGTAATTAATCTTCTAATTCTGCTTCCTTATTTCCGAGATAAATAGTAAAAAAGTAGCTTTCACTATGTGCTTCTCTTGAATGATAGATAACCTGAGTGGCCGAAGAATTCCATAAATCTGAAAGACTCAAATTAATGGGAGTTGGAAATAAGAGTTGATATCGATTCCCTCCATGTGTTTAGAGCATAAATGATAATAGAGTGGACTCTTAGGAAGAATATTCCTAAAAAATATATGTTTAGAAGATGAAGGAGGAAGGGGATGGTATATTGAGGTATAAGATGCAGCGAGTTGTGAAAGGATTTTTTTGGGATCATGGATACATTTTTGAAGACCACTTGAAGATATCTTCTATAAATTACTTAGGAAGAAACAATGCATCAATATTCAATCCACCTATGGTTTCAAAGACTTTGAAGGATATGGACATAAATCATAGAACTACAATGAACAAAACACTTAAAAGGGACACATACAAGAGTATCAAAAAATAATTATCAAAATGAAATAAAGAAAAAAAGGAAAAAGGTATTTACATTGTCAAGATATGATTCCTACTCCACAATGAGAATACTATTTTATTTTTATTCAAGGAATCAAAAATTATTACAATTTACTAATACTAATTAAATAATCCATGTTAATAATTATAGTAGAATCCATCCAGTGAAACTGGATTCCATGTCTTTTAATCTCTATGATGAATGATTCTATATATCTCATAGCTTCACAATTATCTCTCCATTCCATCAAAGGATCCCACCACCTAAAATCATTCACCTAGTACATTGTTCACATTATAAAAATATCATGAGAAAAACATTATGTTTGATTCATTAATAAACTAGTATATTATCTTTTCTAAAATATTCCCAGACTAAGAACTTACAAATGCTTTAATCAGGGAAAATATATGAAAGTTCTTTTCATTTCCCACACTACTTCCATTATAATAAGTTATTGGATAATATTTGATTTTCATTTTCTGACTGCACCATCCAGTTAAAGTAACTTCTATTCTTCTATAATTTTTAGCTACTACTCCATTATTACAATCAATGTTCCAGAAATTACTCTTCTATAATTTATTCTTCTATTTGACTATGTTTTGGAACCTAAAAATGGTTTCCACTCACATAGATGAAACCTAACAATCTTCAATATTTGGAATCTTTTTTTGGGATTCACTATTGATTCCCATATCAACTTCTATGAAACTATTTCTATTTCTCAAACTTCCTTAATAGATGTATGGTTCACCCATGATGATTTTATTTATCCGAGCTCAACTGAGGTGAATATCCCCTCAAAACATTCTTTACAATGACCTTTTTTTAGTATATCTACCATATTTTGAGTCCCTTCTATCTTTCCATATATCCAGTACTCTATCCCCAAAAAACATATAGATAAAGTGATAATTACTCAAAATATTCTTCATACTAGATTAAAACATCATATTTTTTACTAATTAAATCACAATCTGTGATTCAAAAAACAACATCTCATCATATTTCCTCCTTCTAAGATCTTTCAATGTCCCCTTCAACCCAAACAACTCCTTTCCAACTTCTGTTAAATAAATATAATATAATTTTTTTATTGAGAGTGAAAATATAAATTAAATCTTTGACATTTGACACTAATCCTTTCCTCTAAAATTGAACACATATATTGTGGTTCTCTTTCAAGTGTAAGAATATCTCTCAAAGTATGACTTAGAAAAACAAGGAAATGACTCATCTATTTTGAAGGAAATTTCCAAGATTCTAGAACCCTTTAATTTCTATAAAATCCACTTCACATTAACCCAATATTATCTAATGGGATTCTATGTGTTCCTTCTCCTTTCTCAATTTGAAATGTTCAACTAGGGGTGTGGTCATTGGTTTCACCTTTCCCGTGATGAAGTGATCCACCAATTTCTAGATGTAATCCAAATAATTTAGGTACAAAGTACCGAAACATAAGTCCCTTAAAATCTTCATCCTAAAGATCCATTTATTCAAACTAGTGTTTATCATCTCAAAACTTCTGGAAAATTCAATCTTCATCACATTGACCCTTTTCTTTACTGGATTGTAAATAAGCATATTATGATCATAGTTAAGTGGGATGATATATCTCCTATCATCAAATACCTAGAAATAAAAAAAATTGTTATTTCTCTATATGAACTTCAACTTCACCATTAAGTTATTAAACTTCCAATTCTATTGCCTTGGTGCCAAGTACAAAGGTATGAAATTAACTTGTGTTACTTGTATCTAATGGATGATGGAGAAACCAATAGCTTAAAAGAAGAAATATATTTGAAATACTTTAATTATTGGGAGTTATACATGAGGTATGATAATGATTTCCTCCATGTGTATGGGACATGGGAGAAAATGGAGAGGCCTGATAGAAATAAATTTATTCAGAATAAATGGATGTATCGGCTAGAGTAGGTAGCGGATGATAGATAGAGTTACAAGGAATGACTATTTGTGAGAGGGTTTTTTTGGGTGCATGGATATCTTCCAGAATAACCCTTAAATATATCCTCTAAAACTAAATTATGAGGAATCAAAGTACATATAGTTGAGCTCATGCTTTGGAGTCTATAGCATAAAAAACTATGCACCTATATCACCAAACTGCAATGTACAAACCACTAAAAATGAACACAGACAATAGTATTGGAAGAAAATTATTTAAATAGAAGAATTAAAATGAGAAACACAAATTTAACCCCATTGTCTCAAACTCAATAAAATTCAACTTAGTATAATGGGGAATGTGTAGCAGCATCGATATCCTAATTGTTACCTGAAAAAATTGAGCCTCTTTCTATTAAGTTTATGATTACCCAGTATGAAGAAGAGTTGTAGAAGCTAAGGTTACTCAATTTAAAATTAATCAGAGTTTATATACCAATAGAGTGTAACTCCTAGTAACCAGATAATTTATCTTGTCCAATGAATCCACATCAATAATAATGAACTAATCAACCAATAACAAAGGTAATAAATGAATATTCCTACCTCAAATCACCACATATGAGGTGTTGTAGATGAGGAGATGGGAAGGAAGCCTCAGAGCAGCGTCGGTAGGGAGGTGAGGTGACCGTAGGGAGGTGGGTAGGTCGTGTCGGTGGGGAGGTGGGCTGGTAGTGCTAGAGATGCATCGGCAGGGAGGTGTCAGAGCCATGTCAGAGCAGCGTCGAATCCGTCGGGGAGGTTTGCTGACTGCGTTGAAGCTAAATGGGGAGGAGGAATTGTGAGAGGAGGAGGAATAATGAGGGGAGGAGGGGAGGAGGGGAGGAGAAGTGGCGAGGGAGGAGGAATCCCGAGGGGAGGAGGGGAAGAGGAATAGAGAGAACAGCGAGGGAGGAGTAATCGCGATGCGGTATGAATGGCGAGGATGGAGAGGGAGGAGATTCACGATATGGGAGGAACGGAAAGAATAATGAGGGAGTAGGAATTGCGATGCAGGAGGAACAACAAGGATAGAGAGGGAGAAGATTCGCGATGCAGGAGGAATGAAACCCGATCAAAATAATTTTCACATAATCTATTGCCACGCCCAGCTATTTGAGTGTGGATATATCTTATCTATAGCCAAAGATCATTTAAAGTGTGGCTATAGATCATTTTTTTAGTAGTGCATTAGGGTGATGAGCTATTGGGAGCACTATAATTTCAACCCTCATGCACTATTGGTGAATGGAATCTTGATGCTTGTCACTTCTTGGGTAAGTTAGCTGGAATTCCTGAAGACAGTTGAGAATTTCCCAAATATTATGGTAGGAACATGCCAACTAGTCCTTTTTGAGGGACTCTAGGATAACAAAATTCAGGGTTATGGGTGTCCAAAATACAATAGGTAGTTTTTCGGTGGCTAGGATACCCCCACAAGTCCTCTTCTATTTTTACCATAGGATCACCCTACTCCTGATGAAACCAAGATCCAATTGGCACTAGCCAAAAAAACTGGAGGTGGCACTAACACAGACCTACTTTTCTACAAACTTTCTGGTATGTGGGGTGTCACATAGTCCAACTATCCCTTGAATATTGGAATGGATTTTGGAGGTAGGGATATATTTAAGACCATTTCCAAGCATGATATGGTGTTAATAACCTCCTAATGATAAATTGTGGAACCATATTTCTAGGGAATAGCAGAGTAATAACTACTATCCAAGGGAGTCAACCTAGACCCTAACTTCCCTCAAACTTCCAGTGTGGATGTTGAGAGGGAAACTAATGGCGGTAGATATAGTTGTATTGTAAATCCCTAAAAGGATTCCAAAACTTATTCCACCTATAGGTACTTATAGAGGGACTTGGGAATTTCATGCACCTTATATTTAGGGATCATTATCATCAGTTTATGGGATTATACCCCTAGATCTAGTAGAAGAGGTAAAGGATCCTTTATAGAGTCATTCATCGTCTTGGAGTCTGATATATCGATGGTGACATGGCATTTCTCACAGTCATGTATTTGATGGAGAGGAATCTCACTGAGTGAGAGAGTATGGGAATTTCTTGGATTCCTTCCATGTGTGTTGTAAATAATGATATGATCATGGCCTCTATAGCAGTTGTTTATCCCCTTACCCTGGAAAGGATCTTCTAAGCAATGAATTTTTTTGACATTGGGAGGATATCCATGGTGAAATTATTCATCATGGGATGGCATGTGATGGTTTTTAGTGGTTCCAATGATTTTTTGAATCGACCTAACATGCCTAAGAGGTAGTTGGGGTCTCAATCCCATGAGAGTGAAGATAGATCCATTCATGGTGGTTTTGGGGGTAGGATAAGATGCACTGGAAATAGTTAGGGCCACTGAAGTTTGGGAAGAGTTCACCTAGTGGGAAGGGTTTATGGACTAGCCCCGGTGTTAGCACCAGGTATTATGGACCAATTTTAGTAGAATGAGAGTAGAATAGACCTCCTCTTTATCCTATAGATCTGGTTGGAACCATCAACATGTCTAATTGGGAGCCCTCCTAGCTGGATCATGATTAGTAGTCATTATGGGTGTCACCTATACATATTCCACTTTCTTGGTTTAAGGGAGGAATCTGTTTTATTATTCTGAAGAGAGGCTCCTAAAATAGTTAATCATTATGATAGGGGGCTTTCCCCTAGTGAGGCACTTGTGAACAGTGGTTCTGATGTAGTGACATGGCTTTTAGATATTATCAATCCATATCCCTTGTTGGTGTGACCCCTTATTTCTCGTACTGATGAACAAGGGCATTGATGACCCTTCTTTGGATATTCTTGGAAGGGGAGATGGTGCGAGGGAATCTAGTAGTCATAGAATAGGTGTTAATCATGGAGAGAGCATGATGGTGTGAGATTGTTAAATTGTTAATCCCCATGCCCCCACACCTTATGGAAAAGGGTCATTGTGTGTTCCATGTGGCTTGAGTACTGTGTAAATCCATGAATCCAGTCATCAGTGCACACTGAATAAAAGTGGCGCCTAACATGCCTGATGTCATTTATCCTTCTTCAATGTTTAAGATCCACATCAACGATTTATTAGTTCGGGAATGTCTAATGTTCTTAATTCCTCTATAGTTATAGAATAATATTTTCACACCAGGCCCACCATCTATTTGATAGGGTCTTAGCACCAGATATCTGAATTTGATCATGCTCAAATATGATGGTTCCCATCATTTTTGATGTACTCACTATTAAAGGAGAGGAATTTCATGTTTTTTCACCATTTTTTCCAACTCTTTTCTCTTAGTAACCCATTGAGGTGGTGATTCACTGTTCTTGAACTAGATTCCCTCTTTCCAAAGGCAGGTGGCCTCTACCACCTTGGTTGGTGATGTTGTCTCCTTGATCAAAACAACACGATGTGATGTCATTTCCTCTTTCCATGGATTCCTACTTGGATCTCATCACCTAGTTTGAGGCTCCCTCAAATATTTAATTCATGATTGTGATACTCATTATTAGTTCCATATCAAGGTGGAATATAGTTAATTACATTGATTTTGTCTTGAAAAATAACCAATTTTTGGTCAAAGTAGACGGTAACGTTGGGAATATCTAAGAATTTCTGGACATTGGTTGCATTGGGAACCTATAATTTCCTCCTATTTTGAATTCGATTGAATATCTTGTGTGAGGAGTCTTAGGCACATAACCCAAGGCATCCTGTGTCCACCATAGGTTAGTTGAAACCAAAGGGACATAATACTTCTGAGGTTTTGTACCCCAGGTATCCCATGTTTATTATATAGTGTAAAGATTATGTATTAGGTCATATGTTTAAGTTATTTTGGGGATAGATGGGTCATAGTTTTAATGCCTTGTGGGGATAAGTGGGTCACAGGTTTATTGTCTTATGGGGATAGGTAGGTTATATGTTTAACATCCTTTGGGATCAACTGGATCATAGGTTTAACATATTTTGGGTATAGGTATATCATAGTTTTAACATCTTGTAGGGACAAGTAGGACAAGGTTTTAACATATTATAGGTATAGGTAGGTCACAAGTTTAACATATTAGGGGATGGGTGATTTATAGGTTTAACATATTATGGGGACAATTATGTCACAGGATTAATGTCTTGTGGGGATAGGTAGGTCATAGGTTTAAAATCTTGTGGGGATAGGTGGTTCACAAGTTTAACATCTTTTGGGGATAGGTAAGTCACATGTTTAACTTCTTGTGGGGATAAGTAGGTCACAGGTTTATCATCTTGTGGGGATATGTAGATCATAGATTTAATGTCTTATAAGGACATGTGGGATATGGGTTTAATTTTTTATGGGGATAGGTTGGTCATAGGTTTATCATATCATGTGAATATGTAGGTTACATGTTTAATGTCTTATGGGGATAAATGGGTCACAGGTTTAATGTCTTGTAAGGAAAGTTAAGTCACAAGTTTAATTTCTTATGGGGATAGGTAGGCCACAGGTTTACCGTCTTATAGGGATAGAAGGGTCACAAGTTTAATGTCTTGTGGGGATAGGTAGATCACAGGTTTAACATCTTATGGGGATAGGTATATTACAGTTTTAACATCATGTGAAGATAGGTGGTTCATAAGTTTAACATCATGTGGGGACAAGTAGCTCATAGTTTTAGCATCTTGTGGGGATAGGTGGGTCATAGGTTTAATGTCTCGTGGGGATAGGTAGGTGGGGGTGAGTGTGTCCTAAAGGAGATATTATTTAAATTTGAATTTGCAGTCTTTTAGGGGGAAGACATGCTGATTTGATGAGAATATTGGGGTGTCAGGATTAAACCTCGGGGAGGTATCCCAAGTTTGTCAGTATTTCAGGATTGAGCCTCATAAAGGCATCCTATGTACCCTATTAGGAGATAGGGATCAAAAATCATATAGTTTAATTCCATATATTTAAGGTTGTGTGATGGTATTGGTCCATTCAGTATAACATCATGCGGTAATGATGCTCACATTATGGATGGAGTGACAGAAAGGGGTAGTGTGGGGCTTACACATGAATGCTACCTGGGTGTTTGGGGGTTTCATCTTAGGTGTTGGGGGTTTACCCCATGTGGATATGGATATTGTGGGGTTTATGAATGTGGGAGGATCTTGGTAGGTGTCTCATCCCATAGTGGTGAAGGAGGTGTCATGCCATGATGATCATACATGGGTCATCCTATGTTTTTCACATAGGGTAGGAGGTGAGGATTCATCCCATGAAATTCATAAAAAAGGAATCATATTTTTATCACATAGGGTAAGAATATATTTTAATGTCATGTATTGTGGATGTTGTTTTGTAGTTTAATGTATCAAAAATAGGTTGTTAAACTATGCAGTTTAGCATCTTGTAGCTTGAATATGGGATGGGCCTAAACCTAGAGAGACCATCTCTAAATAGTAGAGAAGGATCTAGAACTAGGACACTATACTAGGAAAGTTGGGTAGTTTCCCTTTATTATTCCACCTTTGAGGATTATGTGTCTATTGCACATATGCCTCTGGGTTGTGTATGTAATAAACGTTGTTGTGGTAAAGTGGAAAATGGGGACCTCGGCATTAGGGTGCCTATGATTCGAAGAAAGTGGAGTTAGGGTGAATATGCTTATGATTAATAGGAAATGAAAAATTTTACTCCATGATTGAAGTAAATAGTCCAGACACGAGGGTTGATGATACCATTTGTGTAGAATATTGGAGTGTGGGTGAACTGTTTTTGAATGGGTATCGGGAACCTGGCCACTCAACTTTAACGAATTTGTGTTTTTTTAAAGGAGGAACCATAGAGAGGCCTGGTGGATGGGTTTCATAAAGGTTGGGGGATTAGTTAAGTTCAGGGGCTTCACAAAGGGTAGAGGGATTACTAAGGTGAGACCTTTATGAAACAGGATAGCCCTGCCTCGAGGTAAAGTCTTGGTTCACATGGGGAAGGTTTCACAAAGGATAATTATCTCATGAAACCCCAATAAGTGTGATGGATTTTCTTCTAATGTGAAGGTCATATACTTACCGAAATACATCTAAGACATGGTATGTGGTTCTCAAGAACCCATGGGAGGAATTTTTATGAAATATGGCTACCTATTAAAATATATATATTTTTTCTCATGAAGGTTGGTGTTTCATGAATCTAGAGCCTTTGTCATGAGTCCATTGGTCATTTCTTCCCACTAAAATTCAGATGGAGGGAGGTATTTATAGGAACCATGGTAACTATTAGATATGTTACATGAAATTTAACACCTTTAATGTGAGCTAAACCATCATGGAAGCTAGTGGTTTTTTCGAAGTGGGATATACTATGTGAAAGTTACCAACTCAACCTCTGTGCTACACCAGAGACCTTTTTGAGGAGCAGAACGTTCATGAAGGATTTTAACTTCATGAATCCAAACCCTTTATCATATTTTGGACTTGTTTCATCCCAAATCTGCCACAAAACATCCATGACTTCTTCAACATCTCCCGTGACATGTGTTTTTAGGCATAAATAGATGTTTTTGACTCAAAATCTACATCATTGGTGTCGAGAACAAGAGATAGGTAACGGTAGTACCCCTAAGTTGAAATATATGGAAAAATTCATGAATCACTCTATAAAACTAAAAGATATCCAACTAGTATTCAATGGGACCAATTCTCTCTATTATCTGGAATGACCCCACAAACTTGGGTGTTAACTTCCCCTATCTTTGAACATGATGATGTCTCGATATTAGAGAGAACTATAAGAACACCCAGTCACAAACCTCAAAATCAAGAGGTTATCATCCTTAGTCTACATAAAATCTCTTCCTACTCTATTTAGTTATCATCCACTTTTGGATCAACTGAACATGCTCTAAAGTCTCTTGTATGATACTAATACCAATCATCACTACTTCACCAGCATCTAACTAATAAAGAGACGAACGAAAAAACCTACCATATAGATCCTCATAAGTTGGTACCTATATAGTCACCTAATAACTACTGTTATAGAAAAACTCCACTAAGGCCAAGTGGTTCTCCTAATAACCACTAAAATCTAGAACACATGCCCCTAACATGTCTTCCAAAACCAATATAGTTCTCTTAGATCATACATCCATATATGGGTGGCAGGTAGTTCTTAGGTGCACCTACATACCAAGAACTTTCTATAACCCTTTACAAAATTGTGATGTGTGATATGCATATTTTTCTAAGACAATAAGTAATAACACAATCTCTTGAACATAGATTTTACCTAGCTTATATACTAAAAAAGCATCCCATATCAGTGTAAATTAAGACACCTTTTTCAATTGATCCACTATTACCTAAACCACATTTCTCATTTAGTGAATCCTTATCAAACCTATCACAAAATCCATAATAACTTCAACCCATTTCCTCTTGGGAATGGGAAATGGTTTTAGGAGACTAGAAGGTCACTGGTTCTCAGTCTTCATTTTTTGAAAAGTGGAGCATTGCGTGACAAAACCTGTGATATCCCAATTCATACCAAACCACCAGTACTATTGACACATGACAGGATATATCTTGGTTATACCTAGTTGTACCAATCACTTTGAGGTGTGTAACTCTCACATCAGTTCCTATCATATGTTCATAGGGACCAAGATTCAAACATAAACATGGATAATCTCAGCATAATCAATAATATAGTATGGTGGTGTCTCTCTACCATATATATTTTCCCTCAAGTCCAAGAACTCTAGATTTGAGAGTTATATTATCTTGATCCTACTGATTAGTAAGGGTTAAATGGATAAGAATGCAAAGATCACTCAAACATTAAACTTACAAACATCCAAATGCATCTCATCACATAGCACCATCAACTACCAATTATTGCTTGACTCCCTAATAACCTAATCCTGCATCTTTCAATATAGTGAATCTACAAAAACATTACCCTTTTTAAGGTCATAAGATATCTCAAAGTCAAAATATTATATATACTCAACCCACCTCCACTTTTGAAGGTTCTTTTCCCACTATGAAAAGATATATTTCATGATTTTATGATACATTACACCACAAACCTTTCTCCCCAAAAGTAATGTCTCCAATATCTTAGGGAATGCACTATTTATTTTAGATCTAGGTTGTATGTAAGGTATTTACACTTGTGTGGCCTTAACTATATAGACTCATATATAACCACACTACATATTTTCATCAAGAATTATCCTAGAATAAACCTTGATGAATCATAATGCATGATGAATTCCTTACCCGGATCAAGTAAGGTTAGTATTTGGGTTATAGTCATCCTTCCCTTAAGCTCTTGGAAGGCACTCTCTCAATCATCAGAGCACTCAAATATCACTCCATTCTTGGTTATTCCTATTATAGGCACTTACAAATGATAAAAAAACCCAAATAAATATTAATTAAGAACTAAATAAGCCCCAAAAACGATGTATTTCAAAAATATTATTAGGTCTCTCTTAAGAAAAAACTGATCTAACATTATTGGGGTTGACAGATACACCAATATTAGAGATAAAGTTCCCAAAAAAGTTAAGCTGGAAAATCCAAAAAATACAGATACAGGTCTTGGAATAAATTCAATTCTCCATAAACATACTCAGCATGATCTCCTGGGGTCACACATGTTCCTCTCTTGTCTTAGAGTACATGAGGATTTTGACCACAAAAATAATCACAAATATATCCAAAAATGTGTGGAAAACCTGATTCATAAAAACCATGAACATTTTTAGAAAATTGTTTAGACCAAATAGAATAACTAGATACTCTTATAGATCTTACCTACTCTTGAAATCATTGTGAGGTACATCAGGTGGCCTTACCATTAGATTTTGATAACCCAATATCAAATTCATTTGGGGGAACACTCTGGTGCCTCTAAGATAATCAAGTAGGCCGTATATACATGAAAGAGGGTACCAGTTTTTAACCATCATCTAATTCATCTTTTGATAATCAATGAAAAATTGAAAATAACCATATACCTTCTCGATGAATGGGATAGGAGAACCCCAAGGAAATATACTTAGTCAAAGTAATCCCTTGGACTTTAAATTATATAAATAGGACTAATTCTCTTATAGATCCATAGGAGTCATCCTATAGGATGAAATAGAAACTAGCTCTACACTCGAAACAAGCTCAATGGTAAACTCCACCTCTATTTAGGGTGGAAGTCCCAATAATTCACTAGCGATGAAATACAAAAAAAATAAAATACTGATGGAAAAATATCCCACTTCATGTCCCCATCATCCAACACCAAACTAGCAATGTGGTCTAAAATCCCACCATGATTTCAATGTCCAGGCCCTACATAGCCTACCTATATATCACATTCTCTGATATAAATATTCTTGCTACCCTTAGAGAAGTAAATAAAACCCATTGAAGAAAAAATTAATTGTGGAATTGATATCGTACTAACTACTCTATCCCATGAATCAAATAAAAACTAGTCATATCCAGTGAAAAAATATCCCATAGGAATATATAGTCGCTAACCTCTAGGGCACACCCACTACACTATAAAATACTCTCTTATAACACTCCTAATTGTGTGTGTATAGACATCACTACATTCAAATATTATATAGTCATCCCTAGCCTATCCACAAACTATAAAAATATAAAATAATGTGAATCCCTTATATCAAACAGAGCACTTACCAAGGTAGAAGCTACCAGGATTATACCTTGAATTGCAGAAGGTTTTGCATACTCATATACAGTAGTAGGTTTCATAGATTTTAATTGGATGAAGCCATGACTTTTTTTAAGTCCTAGATTGAGCTCACTGAGCTATACTACACTATTGGTGTTGTTTCTCCTAACCCTGAGAACAATTCCCACCACCTCAACCCAAATGGTCGGTATAAATCCATCTGCTTACTATCCATGAGGTATCTAATCTGACTCTAGAACCTTGTACATATCTAGATCCTTGGTTACTAGGAACCCATTGAGAAATCCTAAAAAACATTTATAAATGACTCATACTAAAACAATCTTGACACTCTAATAGTAGTAAGTCACACTAATAATGATAGTGGTCAACCTTGTAACACTAATGGAATCACATAATGTTTTCATATCTAGGAGAAAAGGATGATCTACCACCCTAACCACTTTTCATGATACTTATCTAGTATGAACTGCCCTAAAAATTATTCCTGCTATTTGAATACCCTCTATTAGTTCCCTAAGTAGAATCTACCTACCCTAATCACATACCTTCCCTCAAGTTCCTTTCTGAAATAATTTCTTTATTCACCACCTTGAATAAGGATGCAATATGGAAAATGTTCACCTGAACTTAAATCCCATATCTCAACTTATCCTCAAAATTTCTCTCTCTTACTACTTTATCCCCAACTAACATAGGGTAAAATCATTATAATCTATTGAAACAATCATTATAGTCCATGGTTGATATATTCCCCTATATGTGATACATGAACTCCCTATCCATGTTAGTTCTCAGGGTATCTGGGAAGAAGTGGTCAAAGAAATAGATCTAGAAGTCCTTATAGGACAACCCCATGTGTTTATCAATATGGAATAACATATCCCACTATCGCTTCACTGGTCCCCAAATCATATAAGTTGGAAAATTAATCCTCCTATCATGAGGAATCTCTAGATAGTCAAAGATCATCCATACAAACTTGACCTAGAACTCATCTACCTAGGGACCACTATCCACCATAAATAATGGCGGGTTATATCGATGAAATTCTCTAGTCAACTCAAACATTGTCAGTGCAGCATACAGAGGCTCTCTCTATTTCCTGCACTACCCATAATAATATTGATCAGAGTTGATCATCCACCACCTACCCTAATACTAAAAGATGTTTTTTCTTGATAACCTCTAGTGCATACTCATCATAGCCTTCCTAGAACTGAACTAGAGGCCATTATGGAGTAATTTTTCTACAATTCCAAACACATGCCACAAAACACATCATCACAATATTTCTTGATATCATGGTTTAAGGAATATGATAGTACACATAATACCCTATTATCTCTTACATCTCATACCATAAGAAACTCATAACTTATTCTCTCTCACTAGCCCCAATTATCCATACAAAGGGTTAACACCATATATACACAAGGTTCACACTGGAAACATAAAATCCATATCATCACACTTTTCCAAAAACAATTAACCATAATTTTCACAAATAATGATCAATTAAATAAAATTTTTATTAGAAGCTATAAAGTTAAACAATTTATAAGTTATAATTGAAATTTTATTTAGAGAATTCCATATAGTAATACAAATAAGTGATCACCTAATACACTTTTAACCATTAACTTTAACCAGAACATTTCAAAATTAAGGCTCAGTTAAATGAAATGTCTATTACATTTTATAGAGGAAAATTATTTATAAGTTGTAATTGGAATTTTATTTAGCTGAAGTCTCACAATAATCAAGAAAATTGATCACGTAATTTTGTTTTTTTGCATTTAGATAATTGGTTAAGTAGGATTCCACCAAAATATATATGTAAAAACATAATAGAAATTGTTTTTGACACTTCAAGTAACTGAACGTTTCAATAATTCATGTAAGTAATCACAGATAGTCATGAAAATGATATGTGAATCATACATGTCAGAAATTATCCATGGATTCACTCCCTATTTTCATTCTAACCAAGATACAAAATCCCAAAAATCTATATCCTTGTAATCATCTACATCACTCAAGGTGAAATAATCCAACTATAAAATCAAAAAATCAATAACATCAATCCCATCCTTGGTAACATAGCAGTTCCCTCATATTTTTCTCTAAAACTCACAAGAACAAGTTTTTTACTAAATCCCAAAAACACCCTATATCATGTCTACCTTGAATAAATATTAAGAAAAAAAATAAGGGATCTGATACCACTTTGTAACATCCCTATCTTGGTTCACTCTGAATAGTAACTGGAATGATGGAGCTATTGGGGCCTCATGCATGCCTCCCAATACACCAGAGGCTTCTGACTAGCAGCATGAGTCTATAGTGGTATGGTGGGGAGACTATACTCTTGTATCAGAGTAAAAAAAGCATAAATAAGGACACTAACATACACCATATAGATAAAGAAGTAAATGTACATCTAGGAAAGTGATGACAAATAATCACAACCCATGATATAGAAAATGAACTATATATAAGACAATATTTCATACATCAATGGACCATATACATAAAAATACTTAAAAGAAAAAACTAAAAAACTAGGAAACCCCACCAAAAATAGTCCTGAATCTTAGCTCGGTTCCATACTCCTGTACTCTATCTTATCATTCTAAATCAACCATCAGTTATAGGTCATTTCCCCTTATCCTGACTTACAACCATGAAGTATTATTTTGTACCAAACGATGATTCTTACAAGTTGTGAGTATCACTCAATAGTCCACCACCAATGAAATCTATAATCATATTCATTATAAATAATAATTTTATTTTAATGTTCATAATAAATAAAGAAAAGTGAAATAAATAAATTATGTTGATATCTAGGTTTCAAGGTGACACCATGAATCTACCATAACTGCTTTAGCCTAATATGAATGTCTCTATCCATACAACTCATAAATGCATAACCAAATCCATATCATGAGTCTTAGGTGTCCCAAACTAGTATTAATCCCTAAAGTTCATTAGGATCATTGGAACCACTGAGTAAGGGGTGAATCAAAGGTGTATTTTTACAATTTTAAATTATATGAAATTAACCCTTACAACTTGTTAGAGTTTTATCCTTATAAACTTTTTATAACAAACTACCAATCATACAATGATAATAAAGTAAACAAGGAATTAAATATTTACATGGTTTGTACTTAGTGTGAGAACCAACATCCTTTCTATGGTGACTCTTATCAGTCTATGAAAATTCACTATTATAAAGAACAAAATATAACATTGATCCAACTCCCATTCGACTCCTTATTTCTCCCGATAGGAATGATTATACTGAATATCATTAGTTTACAAAAACATTCTTACAAAATTTATCCAACACAAAAATATGTGAATCTTTGTAAATTAATCTCTAAAAATTTCATCTATAATGATCCATCTAATTCTCTCTATCTAGTAATGTTTTTCTGGTGCATTTTTCCTCAGTTTTGTGAAACTTAATCTGATGAACCTCACTAAAATTATGCCTAATATTGTGACCTATGTTCTATATATTGAAAAAAAACTATTTCACCACAAAATCTACTCTGAAACACTTTTCATTAAACTCTTTTTGGATTCTCTAAATTGAAAACTCTATCCAATGCTCTGATCAAAATCTCTATCTAGAACTTCTCTTAAACTTGAAAGTAAACTTTGATTGGAAACTCTAAATGACATAAAATATACATTGTTTCAACTTTTTTAACTGGTGAATAGTGTTCTCAATTCCTTTTAATACTTCACTTTCATCCCCTTTTATAGGTTTTCAAGAAATAGAAACGGTAGGAAACCAATTTCACTTTTCTTCTCACTAAAATTCCAAAAATTATTATCTTTTTTAATTGAAATTTTTTGGAAGCTTCTCAACCCTTTTAGAATATTCATGAACGTTATTTAAGATTCATGAATTATCTAATTACTTCAATTTACTTCAAAATTCCTTAACCTTAGTTGTTAAGTAACTTCTTCAAAATCATTTTTTTAACTAGATAGAAAACCAATTGAAAGTCAGTTTAGTATCGTCATTATTAAAAAGGGTTTTACAAAGATTTATGAAAAGATTATAAAACTCTTTCTAGCATAATTTTTGTCTAATAACTTCATTAAGAACATTTCTTCTAGTAAAAAAACTCCAATTATTCACTTTTCATCATCCGGATGACTTTTTCTGATCATCCTACCTCATCTTAAAACAAGTTTCTCAAAAAAAATATCTGATCAATGTTTTTCTGGTAATTTTATCTAATGGATCTTTGTTTTATGGATCTTTGTCATATTGAATTGATATATTGGCCTTCCTAAATTAGTTAACATCATAAATTTGTAACCTAATACATCAACCATCCTATAACAAAATTTTTCTTATTAAAAATTCTACACTCTGCTTATCTAAAAAACACATCTTCCTATGTCCATTACTCTTGAACCATGTAATATAGTTGACTACATTTATGAAACTTCTAAAGAATTCAGTCACATGAAATTTCCATGTTTGATGGATTTATTTAATTTTCTCTGAATATTTATATCAACTTCAAACTTTATTTCGTACCTTTGTTTTTACAGAGATGATTTTTAACTTATGATCTTTGGAATTCTCACTTTTCACTTCATTTATCAAAGTGGAATGTTTTATCATTTTTGTACATATCTATGTAAAACTCATAAAATGGTTTTCTTGAAATTATTTTTCTGGAAACTTCATATAGTCTTCTGTATCTATTGGCTTGGACTCCAAAACACTTTTCTTTACACACTTTGTATAAACTTTAATAGTGATAATTTCAATCGAATCTATGTCTAGAAAAGTGGGTTCGATAAACTTTTTCCATTAAAAAAATTATCTCCCCATTTGTATGAATTCTAGTATCGTGATATGTTCATTATGTTAGGAACTTTTGGAATAGCTTAGAATAATTTTAATTTATAAAAAATTTTCTTAATAATACTTCCTAACTTTCTAAATTCCTCCTGAAAATTAAAAACAAAACTTTCTTTATAAGATTATAGGAACTTTATTTCTCAATTTTTAGAACCATTATCACCTATTAATAAAAAAATTATTAACTCCAACATGTTGTCAAAAAATACAAAACTTTATTACAAAAACATCACAAAGGATCTTTAATATCCCCAGTTAAATTTTTCAGTAGTGTCCATTAACAACTTTTACAAGCCACTCAAATTTTTAAAACTCACTATTTTTAGAACCCATTTTTTTAACAACACTTTTTATCACATTTTTTTAACTTTTATCAAACCAGATCCTTTCTCAAAGAGAATTTCTAGAAAATACACAAATCGATAAAGTAATGTTTTTTATGGAATTCCATCCCTCAAGGAAAAGGAAAAAAATCCATGTTAATATAAAACTCCCCATCAATTTTATCTTCTCTAAAATAATACTATCTCGGTTTTTATTCTTATCCATTTTATGATGACCATAGATTTAGATTAATTTTATAAAGATTTTTACTTACTCTGACCCTTTATAGTCAAACTTTTTACTTACTCTCCCCCTTTTTCAGCATAATTCAAAGAATAGTGGAGGTTCTTCCTTAATAATTTTAGAACAAAAATTGTGGAGGTGGAACATGAAGTTGTAGTCTCAATTCCACAAACCTTTATCTTGAAATACCTTTAGTGAAAATATCAGCAATTTTATATTTTTTAGAAATGTACTCAAGAATAACATCTCCAAAGATAATTTTATATTTAATGAAATGATACTTTATATTGATTTGTTTTTATCTTGAGTGTTGTGCATGATTTTTAGAAAAATCAATGGAACTTTTATTGTAAAAAATAATCTTAAATGGTGTATAAACATTCACCCTAAAATCTTACAGATAAACTTTCATCCAAATCATTTTCATACAAGTATGGGTGGTGACAACATATTTTTCTTCTATTGTACTCAACTTAACTAAACTCTATTCCTTACTATGCCAACTCATACAACATTCACCTAAGAAAAAATTTCCTCCTTGTGTTGATTTTATATCATTGAAATATCTATACCAATTCACATCAATGTATCCATGAAAGTTTATATCACTACTTGTCTTATATAATATCCCATAAAAGTGTGTTTCTTTGAAATATCTAATAATTATTTTTACTTTATCATATGTGATTTGTTTGGATCACTTTGATATCTTGCACACAAAGTAAAATCATAAATGATATCATGCCTTAAAGTGATAAGATAGAGAAAAACTCTAATCAATTTTATAAAATATATCTGAATCAGACTCTTCCTAACTTCATCTTTACTCACTTTCATCACAATATAAATGGGAGTGCAAACATATTTAGAATATTCTATGCCAAACTTTAGTAACAATTCCTTGTTATACTTGTTATAGAAAAATATATCTTTCCTTATATTGAACTTGTAAACCCAGAAAGAAGATTAATTCTCTAACCATTGATGTTTCAAAAAAAAAAATCATTTTTTTCAAAAAACTATTTAAAAGATTTATCTTTATCCCCTAAAAAAATTATGCCACGAACATAAATAATAACCATCAGGGCACCTGAATTCATCTAATTCACATATAATTTTTTTTCCAACTTTTCCTTTAAAAAAGTTTAATTTCTTCAAGAAACTATAAAGTTTTTTTTACCCGGATCATGAAGCTTATTTCAACCCATACAAATATTTCTTCAACTTAGATACCTTAGTTACATTTTTTTTAGTAGGAACCCAAAATATATTTCAATATAAACATCTTCCTCAATATCTTTATTTAAGAAGGATAACTTGACATCCATCTGATAAAATTTATAAAAAAAAATTGCATCCACTTCTAAGAATATTCTTATAGTTTCTAATATCACAATGAAGGAAAAATTTCTTAAAAATACACTCCTTCCACTTGTGAATAGACTTTACCAACAAGTCATGCTTTGTTTTTTGAAACTTCCCCATGTTCATTCATCTTTCTTCTCAGCACCCATTTTTTCCCAAAAATATTATTTCTTATTGGTTATGTAATAAGTTCCTATGTATCATTTTTTATATCTAATCCAAATATTTACTCATAGAATCTATCTATTATTTGTGTTCAAATTATTATGATACTGATTAGGATTTAACCTATGAGATAAGTGATGTTTTATTTTCTAATATCAACTTTATTCTGGTCTAAACTAGTGCCTTTTTATTTCCAATAATATTATTAAATTCAACTTGTTTTTGTAGAGTATGAAATTTCAGAATTTTTATTCCTATTTCAATTTTATCACCACACAATTATTCTGAATCTTTGGTCACCTATTTTGGATCACTTTCATCTTCATTTTTTTATTCTTATTATAATTCATCAATTTATCTTCCAGAATATTTTTAATAACCATTGTTAAGGTAGTTGGATTTTCAACAACTATCACATCATATAAATACAAAAACATTTTTAAATGTTTGTTCCAAAATTTATAACTTCTTCTTTTTGATGAATATCCCATGTAAATTCCTTCCTCAAATTTTTCATCAAATTTTTTGAGATCTGGATTTTTTATATTTATAATTCCAAGATTCCAAAAAAATATAAAAAGTTTAACTAAAGGTTTTTTCATATCTACATTTAGTAGAGATTCATGTTAGATAATGGATGTAACAAAAATTTATTTTTTTCATGTACAAAATAACTAGTATATTTTCTCAAGAAAAAAATAAAAATTTTATAATCAACTAGTATACATCTTCCCATTTCCACTAAACTTATTTTTATTCTTTGTGCCACTCTATTTTGATAAGGGGTGTATGGATCACTACATTGATGTTTGATTCCATGTTTCTTTAGATATGATTCAAAATAATTACATGTGTACCCATTTTCATTATTGATTCTTAGTTTCAATATATAAACTCTCATCTCTCTTTCCAATTCCCTTATAAAAACTATAAATATTTTTGTATCCTCTGATTTATGATTCATAAACATAATGTCATCCATTCTAGTGAAATAATAAATAAAATCTAAAAAGTAAAAATTCCCATTTCATTAATTGATGTATCATCATATAAAAAAGATATTAGTAAATAATATCAAGTGGTGTGGTAGATTTAATTCAACTTTTTTATATATTTTATCCATCATCTTACCTTAATAACATGTTGTAAAAAATTATCTTATTTTATTTTTAGCAGTGTTATATTTCTTATGGAATCTACTTTGGAAAGTTTGTTCATACTTTTCTGACCAAGATTCCTTAGTATTCGATGACATAACCTATTTTCATCCTTATCTCTCAAGTAACATGAGTTAAAAAGTTCTTAAATATGAAAAATATTTCCACTAGTTGTTTATCCTTTTGTAAAAACTTTCCCATATTTAAAAATTTTGATGATAAAAGAATATATTTTAAAGATAACTACCCTTTCATCGTCACAAGGTTAGCTAACACTTAGTAAATTTTATTTGATCCCATCAACATATAAAACTTCTTTATATTTTATCCCTTATGCATCAATCTCGGTATTTATTATTCCTCAAATTTTAAAGTAAATATCATTTTCAAAAGTAACTTCTCCCCCTTCATGTTTTTCAAAATTCTTCAAGATTTTCATATCACTTTTCATGTTTGAGGAAAAACCGCTATCAAGAATCCACATTTTGTTCCTTTTTCTTACTTTTAGAGTTATATCAACAACAAATTCTCATTCTTCAACTCTCTTCTTTATAATATATTTTTCTTTCTTAGAATAATAAATTTGTCCCAAAACAGTTTTCAAGCATTCTTAAGCAAAGTTTCCCCATTGTTCACATCTTCCAAAAAACTTATCTTGGTAGACAAACTGGTTTTCATTTGAAACTTTCTAGAATCCTATGATTTTTACTTTATTTCTTTCTACAGATTAGGAAATTTTCTCACCTTTCTTCCACTATTATTCCCCCTTAGTTCATGCCTATTTCTGGGAAGAGATATATTATGACAGCAGTTATAATTTTTGTTCCCATAAATTCCACAATACTAAAAATCAATCAAATATTGGTTTTTTGTAGAAGTAGGATATTTAATTGTATAATTTTTTTAAAGGTTCATAATAACTTTTTTTGTTTCCTTATAGAATGAGGCAACTTTATTATAGAGATTATTTTCAAAAAAAATGTTGTTATGGATTTCTCACATCATTTATCAGCCCCATATTTCCTTGAATTTTTCTTAACACCTACATGGTTGGTAAAATAAGATAAACTTTTACATTTAGTGCATGAATATTTCACCTAATTTTTGGAATGATCTTTCTTATAAACTTGAGATGTTTCAAATTTTACCTCTGGAGATTTGTTGAATTTTTGTTCATATTTCTTAAGGTAATTTCAACCTTGATAATTTTTTATTGATTTTTCCCAACTTCATCTTTATTAGAATCAAGTTTCTTATAGAGATATTATACCCTAATTTTATATTCATAACCTTTTTGTTTGAATTTTATGATCTTATAGATATAATCATATTACCATTAAGGACATATTTACTTAATTCATAATCCTTTAAATTTTCCTTCTTCTGCATTCTGATCTCTTTCTTGAGTTTTATGTTTTGTTCAATACATACAATGAGTTTTAATCTCAGTCGATACTCACTATATGTTTCTATACCTCCATCTTCTTCTTCACTATTTAATGAATCTTTCTTTTTCTCAACATTTTCAAAGAAGGTTATGAAATTCTCTAAATTTTTATCTTCTGAAGAATTGTTTTCAGTACAGTCATATTCAAATTTCTTACTCAACATACTTATTCTATTTCTAATGAACATTTTCTTACTACAAGTGAATTTATTATCTTCCCTATAACTTTTTTTCCACTGAGGTTTTTCTTCATAATTATCTCCATATTCTCCAACTATATTCTTGGGGTAGTTCACGGAAAATTTCCCAATTCTTCCACACTCAAAAAAATTAAGTGTGAGTTTTCTTCCATACTTTCCTTTACCTCTTGGGTAATTTTTAGATATAGGATACATTATTTTTTTCATTCATTTCATCAAATTACTTATCTTCCAAATCATTATGACTAAAAAACTCAATATCTTGTACTTTCAAATTTATCATTAATTAAAAATAAATTTCATCCTTGATCTTATTTTTGAATGTTGGAGGTTTTCTTATCTCATAATAAATAATATGTTTATTTAATTTATCAAGAGATAAATCATATTTATATTCTAAAAAGAGATTTTAGAATAAAATCTATAAGGTAAGTTTCTCATGAGTTTCTTAAAAATGGTAGAATCTTCTAAGAAATCTCTATATTATCTGATGCTACAAATTACTTCATTAACACTGGTGAAGTAATCATTAACAGTTTCTTCATCATTCATTATATTATCTTTGAACATGTTATGCCAAATTTTTATTTTTTCTTCCTTCACTTGGTGTTTCCTTCAAAAATTCATTCAATTTTACCCCAATTTTCTTTATAAATTTTGATACTCATCACCTTCATGAAAACATTTTATAATAAATACATAATAATTAAATTTCTATCTTTCCCATCAAATTGAATATTTCTTTTATTAGAAAAAGTCATGGGATAATTTTTCTCAGTAGGTAGAAACCCAATTGTTTTTGTATCAATAACCTCTATCCTAAGAGATATAAGATAGTGTCATTCAATTTTCTCAATCATGATAATTTTTACCATCTAATGTTTGAATACCTTTTTTGTTCACTGAGTTTAGGTTTTCCATGGTAAGTATATAACATGGGAACCTCGGATATGGTGCCAATTAAAGTTTCTTAGGATTGTTGGAACCACTGAGAGGTGGGATGAATCAGTGGTGACTTTTTTAAATTTAAAATTCTTTGAAATTAACCCCTGTAAATTGTTAGAGTTTTATCCTTATCAAATTTTTATAAAACACTCACAAGTATGTAATGATAAGAAAGTAAACAAGGTGCACAATATTTACAAGGTTTGGCCTTAGTGTAAGAACCTATATCATTTCCATGGGAACTCTTATTGATCTATGGAAATTAACTATTAAAAATAAGTGTATAAAAAATTAATCCAACTCCCATTATTCTCATTTTATCTCCTAATATAAATGATTATACCAAATATCATCAGTTTAAAAAAGTTTTTCTTACAAAACAGAGTCAAAACCGAAAGATGTTTAATTTATAAATTCATCTCCAAAAAGTTCATATAGAATAAATCATTTTATTCTCTCCAGTTGGTAATGTTTGTCTAGTGTTCTCTTTCTCCATCTAGTAAAACTTCATCTCATGTGCCTCACTAAAATTTCTCTTGATATTATGCCTTGAGTTCTATCTACTGAATAAAACTATTTACCTTGAAACTTTTCTCAGAAACTCTATCTATTTTCTTTGAACTAAAAACTTTTTCTTATGATCAGATCAAAATAAATATCCATCACTTCTCTTCAACTCAAAATTAAACTTTAGTTGGAAACTCTCACTTACAAAAACTTTGTATCATTTTATCTTTTTTTATGGGTGAATAGTGTTCTCAATAGTTTTTATATTGTACTTGAATCCCATTTTATAAGTTTTCTAGAAATAGAAATGGTGGGAAACAAATTTCACTTCCTCGCTCATTGAAATTCCAAAACTAAATTTCATACTTCATTTAAAATTTTCTATATAATTATAAAAAATTATATAATATTCATGAACATTTTTGAGGATTTATGAATTCTCCAGTGATTGAAACTTACTCCAAACTTCTTCAACCTTGGTTGTTGAGGAACTTATTCAAACTCCTTTTGGTTAACTAGATAACAAAATAATTGAAAGTTTATTTCAGCATCATCATTCTTAAAAATAACTTTAAAATATTTCTTCAAAGATTTTAAAACTCTATCTGATGGAATGTTTGTCTAATAACTTCATTAAGAACATTTTTTCCAATAAAAAACTCCACTTCTTCACTTATCTTCATATGAATAACTTTTTTCTAGTAATATTTCCTTAGATCAAAACAATTTTCTATAAAATATCTATCTGATGAATGTTTGTCTTATAACTTTTTCTAGTGGATCTTTTTTTGGGGGATATTTTTCTAATATAATCAATCCATTATCCTTCCTTTAGAGAATAACTTCATAACTTTTCAACATTTTACTTCAACTATCCTATAACAAAACTTTTTTAATTAAACTTTATACACACTACATGTCTGTAAAAAACTTCTACCTATGTTCATTTCTCTTGACCCACCAAATAAGGTTGACTACAATATTGAAACTTATAAATACTTTAGTCACATGAAATTTATCTATCCAGTGTACTTATTGGATTTTCTCCGACTATTTATAACAACTTCAAACTTTTTTTCTTACCTTTGTTTTTGTACAGATAAAAAAATCGAATACTAAAATTTCATCATTGGACTTATCACATTTCCCACGTTATTTATCATAGTGGAATATTTTATTCTTTTTTTACATATCCATGTAATATAAAATGGTTTTCTTATAATTATTTATTTGGAAAATCTATATATTCTTCTATGTATATTTTATTGGACTCCACGATAATTTTCTCAACATTCTTTTTACAGGCTTCAGTAGTAAGAATTTAATGAAAATATTTAAACAAAAAGTGTGTCTGGTAAACTTTTTCAGGTAATAAGGTTGATCATCCCCTTTGTATAAGAAATTGGATCATGATATTTTCATGAAGTTGGGATATTTTGGAACATCTTATCATCATATAACTTTATAATAATATTTCTTAGAAAATGTTTCTAACTTTATAACTTCCTCTAGAAAATTCATAACAAAACTTTCTTAACAATATCCTAGAAACTTTTTTTCATACCTTCAAAAACTTTCACACATGTTAACAAAAATTTCTTAACATAAAAATGCTATCAAAAAATAAAAAACACTATTAGGAAAACATCAAAAAGGATCTTTAATCCTAGATCCAGTGATAAAATATGAGGTATCCCAAATTAGTAGTCATATCAGAACCAAGGATTAAATCCAAGGAAGCTTAAATTTGTGGCCATCCAAACTCCAAGGATCAAATCCAAGGTAAACCAAATTTTTAGTCATCCCAGTTCCAAGGATAAAATCCATGTTATCCCAAATCAGTAGTCATAATGAGTCCAAGGGGGATTTCCCCATGGCACTCTAATTCATAAGTCATAATTATTCCAAGGGAGAATCCCCAAGGCACTCCAAAATTGTGTCATAATGAGTCCAAGGGATACTTCCCTAAGGAACTCCAAACCATATGTCACAACTATTCCAAGTGGGAATACCCCAAGGCACTATAAACTATATGTCAAAACAAGTCCAAGGGGTACTTTCCCAAGGCACTTAAAACCATATGTTTTTATTTCAAGAACTCAATAAAAACACATATTTATGTCATTAATTAAATTATACTAGGATTCACAAAATAAATGTGGGAATTGAATAATATATAACATCTTAGGCATCCTTGGTCACACTCACAATGTCACCTGTTAAGTCTAAGGCACCCCTAGGGCCACCCCTTTAACTCCCAACACACTACCCAAGTCGATCACACCTCAAGTGGTGGCTAAAGTCCCAATATAATTCCCATTAACGGGATGTTTTCCCACATAGAGAGGTTCAATTTCATTATTATGGTCAAAAAACATCTAATTATTAATTTAGGTTCAACATGTGATAATTTCAGTGTGACTGCACAACTCATATACTTATAAATAGATCAATACTTACAATATAGATTATAAATCACCTGTCTTATCCTCACAGATGGGTAATTATCCAATACCATCCTTCATCCAAGCTAAACCAATAGAAATAGAAAATAATGATAATACACTTTAAAAAGGGAATATTAGATAAAAATGAATAGAGATCCCTTAGAATTTAAATAAATAAATAAAAGATAAAGGTGAACAAATATACTTACCACTAACTTCTTATCTCAACTAATAGCATTCAAATATATGAAGAAATTAGGAAGAACTCTGCTTTAAGAGAGGAGGTACCAAGGGTCATTTATTGAGCATACTAGACAAGGAGGATCTCTCTTATATTTTATAAAACCCCTATAAATTAGTTAATTAAAATAAATATGAAAAAAAATTATAGGAGGGGTTCATAACATGAAAACGTTTTCATGTTGTGAACAAATTGAGGCAAGGGCTCCTCCCCTCTACTCAACTATTTCACAGTGTGAAGCATTGTTTCACAACCTAACCCACTATGACCTACCCATTATCCTTGAGACTAGAAATTTCCACCCTCAACCATTATAATAGTTATAACTAAGAAATATATTCATGTTTCAATGATATTTATAAGAAAAAAGTTACCTCTATAAGGGTTGGGGTTTTATAATGTATTGTGATCCTACAATGAATAAGGTTTTCAAACCATGTTAAATATCACACAAAGTGAGCCTTAGTTACAAAATATATGTGATTCCTGCTAAAATGTATTTGTGTGTACATGATTACATGCCCAACTAACTATTTTTTCCTACATTCCATGTCAGCCAATGGACATTCCATATACTTCAAGCACAAGACTCAATTTGGAGATGGTACACACTTAAGCCAGTCGTGGGTCCCACAAGTCATGTACCATATCAGACACATCATGTTTGTTGACTCCAAAATGATAATACAATGACATTACTTTACCCAACTAATTCCCTGAGCCCATAGGTCATGTCCCCTAGAGCACATGTTGTGCACTATTTACCCTTTGGTATTTTCTATAACTTTCAACTCAAGACTCAAATCTGGTCATGTGGGTGATTAATTCTGAGTTTTTTCCCATGTATAATTCAATGGTATATTCCTATTAATAATAAAATGTGATACACAAGGTGATTTTAGTAATTTGGGTTCCTTATATCTATAGGATTGATGACTAGGTTCATATGAGATGCTTGGAGAAGACTCGGGGTTTGATACTCATATGGATGAGTATGGATGATAGGGAATCAGTCACTCATATTCTACATGAATTTTGGTAATCCCCTACATAATCAAGGTGGAGTTCCTCCAAATTAAATCTTGATTTTAGTACTCCCTTAGTCTCAAAAAGGTGTGGGTTACCCCCACACAATTGATAGAGTCTGGAACTCCCCCACTAATGAGGTGAAGGTACTCTTCTTATGAAGTTAGGTGATTCTTAATAAAATGTCTTTAATCAATGAGGATTTGGTTTCCCATCATATTTGGTACTCTCTCATTTAATGCTCTTATACCTTGATGAGTCATGGGTCCCACACTACATTTTCTAAGAAGTGATGTGGGTTTGGAAAATATGGGTAGTTTGATTTCTTGGGTTTCCCATGGAGATTAATCCTTTTGTAGTTAGGATATGAAGAGATACGTTTTCCTATGTATTTGGTTATTTATCTTTAAATCATATATATGTTACTTATCACCTTTTTTTCTTTAAGCAGACTAGTCTTTATATCTTTTCTTTATGGTTTTCAAGGAACCTTATTTGGTATGAATATACTCACCCCTATATGGGTGCTTGCCCACACATGTTGTGTCTTATAAAAATAGTGGGTAGTTCAATAGAAATCTTGGTGGGCACTGTGTCATCATAGTGTGAGATTAGTGGTGATTGAAGGTGATAAGCATGGGAAATAGATCATGTCATGATCTATTGATCGATGAGACTCCTTTATTTATAGTTTTTATATACTAGTTTTTATTTAGGATATTGGGATCTTGTTTTTTCCCCTTACTTCATGTTGTTTTATTTTTTTCATTTAGTGTTGATAATTAAAATTTTTCATATGCATTATATATTACATTTGGTTTTACTATCAATCTTTCATTATTATTATATCTTGTGTGAAGATGTGTGGTTGTGCATACGTACATTAATCTAAGTCATCCCATGGTGTGTGGAATGCCTACTTGGTGTTAGTTACCTGCCCCTGACCTCTTAGAGGCAAGCTTGGGGTGGCACATTCAATTTACTAACAACCCTGGAAGGGTCCTAGTGGGTCAGGCCATGTCAATTTCCTACTAATATATTTAAAATATTTAGTTCATCTCTTGCATGAATACTTGAAATATAATTAAATATATTTTTCATTATATTTATGAAAATTTTTATTTGAGTTTATTCTATTATAAAAAATCAAAACAAATGATGATTGGTTTTACATATGTGATTTATTTATCATATTCTCATATGTTAAAATCACTAATTGAATATGTTTTCATAGTTATAATCATTTAAATATCATATAGATCATATAAGTTTCAAATTTTTGTAACATCCTCTAATCATGCAGATGTGATAACACTAGATGAGGTATGTTAAGAATGAGTATGTAGAAAACTTACTCAGGGTTCCATCTAACCTAGCTTCCAAACTAGTCTAACACAAGGCATGAAGGTTGTTCCCGATCTCTATGTTTTGTAAAATAGTGTTATGGTATCATAGGATGTACCTTGGGAATAATTTCACCCTCAAACAATAATCATACACAGCAGCAGAAATAAAAGAAATAAACATCCCACTGGAGATAAACAAAACTAAACATCCAAATGGGATATAACATACACATAAATAGTTGAATAATAGAAATAGATATACATTAGTTATATCATAAGATAAAATGTTTCAAAAACCCAATACAAGAAAATCAAGCTAAATAAAAACCCCACACAGGCTCCAACGAGCCTCTACATGACCCACAGTCTCCATCCAACCATAAATCTCCCCCAAAACATCAACTGAGATAAAGACTAGATGGAATGGACCTAAACTTATAAAATATAAGCATGAGCTAAACATTCTAGTAGGTCACCACAACCCACCAAATCTAAGCATCCATTTTCATAATACATATTAGATATTCTAGTTTAAAATACATTATAAAAATAAAAAAACATAAGTATTTACAAAATAAGAAACAACATATAAAAAGTTTGTGAAAAATATTTTTTCAATATTTTAATTAAATAAAAACAACAACTTGGAAAACATTTTTATTTGACCCATACCTCTTTTCAAAACCATTATTTTAAATACCCACTTTAAAAATATTTTATAAACACCTCTTTTTCAAATATACTTTTTAGACACTTAAAAGAGGTTCCACATTTTCAAATGGTTTTCCAAAATATCTTAGAAAACCAACCTTTCTATGAAACTGGGAACATCGGACTAAAAATGTGCTTTCAAAACCCATACAAACTAAGAGTTTCAAAAACAATCCAAATATGCTTTTACATTAAAACCATTCCAAAACTCTTTGGGAAATAATATTCTACATTTAAAATAACAAACCCATTTCAAACCCATTTTATAGAATGGTTTGTAAGAACATTAAAACCACATGTTATATTTCCTTCCTTTAAAAATATTTCACAATATTTTTCAACCTTTTAAAATTAAACCACCCAAATAATGAAGAAATCACACAATTAGGCACCACTATTTCAATTCATACAACAAGGATAAAACAAGAAAATATTTTCCAAACAATAATCCAAGAAACAGGGGATACAATCGATACACAAGATAAATCCAATAAAATGGTCCTAAAAGGGATACTGATGTCATGTATCTAACTTATGGGCTCTAATAAATGGGCACTAGCATGACTTAGAATAACCCTTAGTTCGCGTATCACTCAGTGTGCCAATAAAATTTAAAATATCACTCATTTTTCATGAACTAGCTACACATTTTTATGACATGGATGAAGTTGTGCACCTAAAGTTGTCTATTTTGGTTATAAATAGAGTATACCCCCCCCCCCATTACAGTATATACCTATGAAAGATGAAGTGTCGGTTCTCATCTGCACAAATCATTCTGTCATGACAGTACACAAATCTAAACCTTTATTTTTTCCTAAAGGTAGATAACTTATGAGAATAACCTCACATAGGCCACAAATTACCTTATATTATATTTGAGGTGTCCTCATGCAACTTCCCCTAAATTCTAATCAGGTTCATGCAACATGATATCACTTCACACAACCTCAATATTTGTAATACCTTCAATGTTTTGCGTAACTATGGCCCCATTATCCATGATATGTCCTACTAGATTCCACAATTCATGAAACTACACTTGTTCATGAAAATCCAAAGTTTCATGTAAAAACCTCTATATCCCCAACCTGATGCATACTTCTTCCAACCACAGTCGCATGCAAGTTGAGTGCTCAGGTTCCCTACACCTACTCCAACAAAGTTCACTTGAACCTTGATCATCCATGTGACCATTATCATCATCCATCATATCTAGGACCATTACTCTAAGAATGTAATAAATAGTTTCATCACCTGTTGATACTAAGAATAAGAACCCTAATGTCAAGATACCTTTGTGTTCTCTCACCATGGAAGTGTATACACCTAATTCCATTCAAAATCACCTGCATAATAAACATGTAATCCCTGAAGGTAGTATCATCACAAAAAACCAACCACATTTCTTGGTGTGTAGATCAAGTAAGGTAACCTTCTCTCCTACTTGGAAATAGTCTCCCTAGGTGTAGGACCCCAACTTCTAATATACAAGACTTTAAACTGCATATCCCAACATCCTAATCATATGAAATTAAAATATATGACAAAATCTTCAACACATGATGTTCAAATTTATCCCTACCCTATGAGATGAATATAGGATGCCCCATATATGACTTGTATTGGATGATACCTTACCTCCTGGGTATCCCAAATATGTAAGACCCACGCCATACCTTGTTTTCTCCCATTACATGACATGAGTATCCTTACCACATGATTTTAAATGACATGGACCAGTCTAGTCACATGAACTTAAACTATGAAAATGAAATATGTGGGTTTTGATCCCTATCTTCTAACTAGGTATGTAGGACACCTCTCTGAGGTCTAATCTTGATACACCTAGTACATATTCATGAGTTTTAATCCTAATACCCTAATCCCCAACATCACCATTAAATCTATTTTTCTTCCCCCTTGAGAGGCAACAACCCCAAAGTGTGATGATCTTTCTCCCATGGGGGAACATTTAACCTCTCATCCACCAATATGTCCCCATAAGGCACTAAACCTATGATTGTGTCCTCATAAGATGTTAAATGTATGACCATCCAATCCCCACAAGATGTTAAAACTATGTCCAAACTATCCCCATGAGATGTTATACCTATGACCAACCTATCCCCATAAGATGATGAACTTGTGACCACATCCCCACAAGAACTTGAACCTTTGACCAACTTGTTTCCCCACATAACCTTAAACCTATGATACCACCAAATGCACCAAAACCTTTACCAAATGTTATGAACATGGGATACTTGATGGAAAGAGACTTGGATACCTTATGAAACTAGTGTGAATTACCCTAGGAATGACAGAGGATGCCTTGGGTTATATACCTAAGATCCCCTTATATATGAAATTGCATAAACTTCGAAAGAGGATGAATTTATAGGTGACTAACACACCCAATTTTTGAATATTTCCAAACATTTCTAACATTACCATCATCTCTAACCATAGTTAGCTACCCTATCTTTAAAGAAACATCATAATTAATTGGTGACCACCTAGACATGGAATCGGGAGTGAGTTTCATGAACATGAATCAAATTTATGAGGGAGATATAGAAAAAAAATGACCTCAAAGGATTAGTCCATGTAAGGAGGAACTAACATCCCAACTACTCATTTTGATCAAGTATCCAACATCACTGGTCTTGGTGGTAGAGGTTTCCCTCCTTTTAGAAAGTAAGAATATGTGGAAAATAAAAGCGTGTTGTGACCTCGATTCACACCCCAGTGGAAAGCATTAGAAAAAAATGGTGAAACCAACATGAATCTTCTATAATTAAAATGTGAGTATATTAGTAATTTTGGAAACTAACATATTTAAATGTCACTAGATCTATATATTTGGATCTAGGCCTTATTGAACAAATGGTGGGCCTATAATGAAACTCTTATCATGCGAATTGGGGGAAAATAAATAACGTTGGATATCTATGGTATGAAACATTTTTTATATAGATCCTTCATCCTCTGTAGAGAGAATAAATGGTGTTGGTAATGTTGGGAATCACATTCATAGGACTTTTTCTGAATATTTAACTAATATATCTTACAGTACTCAAGTTATAAGAAATATTCGATGATCTATGGCCAACCAAAATGGGGGTAGGAAAACTGATTATAAGGACCTGGCCTTAAAACATTACATAATCTTGAAATAAATGGATAATTCACATAGTGGATCTTTTTAAGTTTAAGAGTTTTAGAGAATTAGTCCATAACTATTACATATCAATTTGAATATTATAATTAGACACTACTATTTAGTATCCATTTTTTTCATAAAATAAAAAATAAACATGTCTAGTTCCATGTTTTAGACATCATGACTTTTCCTTAATCTCGTCCTTGACCCTTATTCATATTTAATTCCTATGGAAAACATTTCAAAAACTTAGGATGAGAATAAAAATCTCAGTAATGGATATAAAATAAGGAATGAAAACATTATCCCATTAATAAATACAAAACAATGAAACCATACTTTTCAATCATAACATACCTTATGAAATCATAAGATTTATGAATAACACATAGAAATAATGAATCATAAAGGTAACTTATGGCATACATAAAATACTTACATTGTAGTTATCACACCTACATAGGGAGTTATGTTGGAGAACCCATCACAGTATATTTTCTAAATCTCTTAGGAGAAACATTAATGTTTACCTCCATCAAATTACCCAATGCATTGGAGAGCTATCTCAAGCTCACATGCCCTAGGTTTATCACGGAACCACCCGTATATGTAAACAATGCCCAAGAACCATAACATATTCATAACACTTAAAACAAGAATAAAGGAAATATAACATTTCCACATTGCAATCACAACATATCATTTCAATATATAGACATAATCAATTATTTATCAAACCATTTTCAAAACCATTTAAAACATTTAATAAACAGATTTTTGAATCAAAGTGTCCCATAAAACTTTGAAATTTTTAAATAAATTATCTTTTGAAAACATTAATTTCCATATAAATAAATCTTTAAAACTATTTTTAAAACATAGACATTAATGATAAATATTTAGAAGAATAAATATTTAAAACATTTAAAACAATATTTTAGTTAAAGAGTTTTTAACGAAATGAGAGACTCTTGAATACAAATAATTGAGGAATAACATTGATTAAAAACTTTATAATATCATGAAAATAAATTTATTCATGATATAATATGCCAAAGGATAGTATATACACCATATAAGAGTGAATTGGTTCATAACAACAATCAAGTATCAATGGAATGTAAATTGAGATGAAATCCCTTATAAAAATTGTATCCTTGGATTAAGGATAAATAAATTACATAATAATTTGTGACAAATATAAATGCACTAAATATGATTGGATATTTAGTGTAAATCAATCAGATAACATTCACACATATTTTTGTAAAAACAACCCCAATGACTTGGATGTTTAACTCAATGAATGGAAATTGAGTTAAAATAACTCTTATCAAGTTCATATCAATGACTTGAGAATTTATCAACGGATTTATTATGTGTATCAGAAGTTTATAAACACAAATGGGAGTTTAAATTACTACATAAGTAAATAAATAGTGATTTTACACATAATCTTGGAGTAAAATAATCAATGAAGTATGCGTAAAGCCCGATAAGTGGAAATTGAAATTTGAAATTCCCTTACTGATTTGGTAACTTACAAAACATACACCCAATGAAAGAAGGTTCAAACAATGAAGATGTAAATACCCATAAATTAAATTATATTACACCAATAATACAATCATGGGTAGTACATACACCACACAAAAATAAATAGTGGCTAATATATCATGAATCTCACAGGAATAAAAAGTGATATTAAAAACCCTTACCACGTTGTAATCAATCGAGTCATATGAAAAAAAGTTAATAACCACCAAATGAATCACATAATTCTATTAATATAAATATAATCATGATAATATATATATAAATTTTCAGTACACAATACACCACATGCAATAAATAAGTGGCAAACAATGTAAATCTCATGGAATTAAAAGTGAGATAAGAAATCTCTTACCACGTGTCTGACTTAACTTGTTTGTTCCTTGTTCTTCCTGAATAATAAACTTAAGTAAATTTATACTTTATTAAGAACCTTTTCAAGTTTATTATTTTTTTTATATAACTTATTACCATGTTATAAACATTATGTAATCATTTAAGTTAATAATGGTCATTTTGTCAATATTTGGTACTTGAGTGAAAAATTAACACCTTATAATTACAAGTTTTTCATGTGGTCAAGAGTACATTATCTACATAATTATATTCATGATTTATATATAATATATATCATATATATCCATTATATATATGTAATTATAGTATTACATGACATTTAGAGGTAAGAAATGAAATGCACCGTTCATGGAGACGGTAAGCTGTACGTATGCATGAACGCTACTTTCATTTCTATTTCGTATTTAATGGAATGAAAACATAATTATACATAGGTATATTATAATTCCAATATAATATAATATATAATTTCATTAACTCCATTATTTATACATCCAACTTATGGCATGAATGAGTCATATCACTTTGAGGGGGCGGTAGTCCGCACTTCCTCAAATGAAATTATCGCGTTTACCCATAATGGAAACCATAAAGGTATGATATAAATGAAAAAATACAGAATCATAAAGAAAAAAATAAACATAATATATATATCATATATAAATACATTTCCATCATAATGTCCACCATGAGAGGCGGTAGGAGATATTTGAACAATCATCATTTCGTGAGGCAGTAGTTCACCGTCCACAAAAACAGTATGTTCTTAACCATTAGATGGAGGTGTGTGTAATTTTAGTTAGAATAATTCTCATAAAAACAACCTAGTATATTTAGGATACTGGTTTGTTATAAAATAAAGTAATAAAAATAATTTAGGGGGTTGGAGATGTAAAATAAAACAAAAGGACTTAAGAGAAGACGTTACCTTTAAATTGAGTATCTTCCTTTGGTTTGAGCCAAAAGGTTTACTTGAAGTGTCTTATTTCTAAGGTAAGGATTCTAGGTGTAAGAGAGGGATCTTGAGAGATTATTTTTGTAGGTTTTGGATGATCAAATGGGCTTGAGAGGTGTGAGTAATGGGTTAGAAGTGGTTTCTTTTTATAAGGGGGAGGAGGGGCTCTTTAGGAAAGTGTGAAAATATTATTTTATTATATAATAATTTTCGGTTTCTAAATATCCAAAACTCATTAAAGTCAAAGATAAGATGACCAATGGTCTAAATAAAATCATAAAATAATAATTGGATAGGTTTTTGTTATTTTTTAATCTTCATAATCTAATTTATGTAAATCATTTATTAATGAGGTAAACATTATATCATTATTGTTTCATAAATAATTTTATTTATTTGAAATCTAAAAATTATAAAAAAAATACCACGATGTAGGAAATATTTTTAGATTTACAAATAATATTTATAGTCGAAAATATAACTTATATAACCCCATGTAAAAATTGATTTACTAAAAGATATTTGTTTATGTCATTTTGGCCTTTACTTTAAGTTAATTAAAATAAAGTGTCATTATCACTCTTAAGATGTTTCATGGGGTCAAAAAATCAACCCAAGGATACCCATGGTCGTCCATGACTCATCCAATAATGTTATGACAAGTGTTAAGGTAATTTTTTATTATTATAATATTCTTTTTACCTTGAATTACCATATTTACCTTTAACCGCAGTAAATAAAAGTCAAAAGTTATTATTCACCAAAAATTATTTTCATCTTATTGAACCACATTTTACTTATTAATAACAACCATGTATGTCGTATTTTCAAAATTCAATTCACAGAAGCAGTAAAATTTCATTTAAATGAAAAAGTTATATTTTTAACTACTACTTAGTGGTTTCGCTATTCATTAAAAATTAAAGTTTTTCAAAAAAATACCAAAAATTCAGCCTAAGCTATATTTAATATTCCGAATTAAAAAATTATTTATATTTTAACAAATTCAAAACAAATAATTTGGATTGATTAATTTAAAATTAATTCCTGTTGTCAAAACAAAAAGCGTGTTTTTAAGAAATAATAACTATCAAAAGATTGACACTTGTTTATGCCTAATTTCAAATTCAAATTTCTTCCAAAGACCAAAATTGGATTAAATGGTAAAAATATAATCTAATTACACTTTAAAACCAATTAAAAATATAATCTAACCATATAAATAAATTAGATTAAAAGGTAGATTTCAATTAAAATACAGTATTTTCACTATTCATTAAAAATTGAATTTTGTCAGAAAAATACAAAAAATTTAACCGAAGTAAATTTTGATGTCCTGATTCTAAATAAAAATTTTATTTTGTCAAATAGAACATATAAAAGTGACCAAAACTAGATTTAAAGAGGTTTTTCCATCAAAAGGCGGTAAATTGACCTTTTAAAGAATATTAGAGTATTTGTGCTTAAAATTAGATTCTTTCTTATTTTCAGACTCTAAAATTTATTGGATAAATGTAAAAATATTTTAAAACAATGTATAATCATTTTTTAGTTAGTTATATTGATTCCCTCTATTACAATATCTAGGCGTTAACTACCATTTAAAACAATAATATTATTATATTATTTTTCAGAACAACTCAACGTTGTGTGCAACGTAAGATTTTAAAGAAACTCATTGTTGTTTATTGGGTACGCCATCGAACATAGCATCCCCTTTAAAGTAAAATTAATAATTAATTTACTAATATTAATAAATATGAAATAGTCATATTCTTTATTTACCTGGGATGTTTCATCCTTCCCCCCTTTTGGGAATTGCATCCTTGCAATTTTAAAATTGGGCTCAGAAACTTCATTGAAGTTCCCACATCGGAAAAAGAGTCAATAAATATATCACTTTAAAATAAAGGAAGATAAGTAAAAAGGTCACCCAAGACAAAAGATATTAGGATTCCCTAAAAACATGGATATGGAGGAGAAAACAAACCATCAAGTTCTGATGGAGAGTGATAGAAAACATGATTAGAAGAAAGTTAACCACCATAAAATCACAAACTTGTGATGGGTTAAATAGTCTTTGATTTCCCAGTAGGAAAAGTTAAAAGAAAACGTTTTTGTTTTAAGTTACTTTTCATAAATTTGAGTAATTTATTTATGAGCTTAACTAAAAACATAAGGAAACATACTTACTTGTCATGTAGACTTTCATCCTTTACTAAATTCCTACCAAAAACTCATTTTTTCTTCAAACGATGAGTATTCAAGATTACTTGTTCACATTTAAAGTGCTATAATCAACTTCCATAGAATCACATAATCCACAAAATATGAATTATATTTTTCCCATGTCTTTAGACATTAACCAAAACCAAAACAGTTAGTATAAGATTAGATAATCCCCAAAAAGGATAATCTTTTACAAAAAGAAAAACTACTCTTAATCTCCAAAATTTTGTTAAACAATACCCAAAGTTCAACAAAGACCATTCAATAAACAACTATCCATAAAATTCTTCAAATTAATCAAAACTAAGATTGAAACTCAAATCTCAGAAGGATTTAATCACATAGTCTTACAAGATAAATCTTAACATTTATCTCCAAATAACATTAGTTACTCTTAAAGTCTCATATTGAAAAGTAATTAACCTAATCACATATTCTCCATGATAGGTTAATAATTTTCATATATAACCCAAAATCAACTTATTCTTGATTCATAAAATCATCTAACTAAAAATATTTAGTCATACTAACCAGGGACTTCACGTAGTCCAGTGGTGGTGATAAATCACAGTCGCACTTTGGTTGTGGGTTCGATTCCTGCTGATTTATCTGATGCGATGGGTTATAATGCATTCTGCATGTTGTCCTTTTTAAAAAACTATATAATTTTATAACATCTCCAAAAAAAGAGATAAATTCATCAAAAATAACCATAACATATCTTAACCATAAAGGTTATCTAATAACTCTCATTTTGCATCCCAAAATGTATTAACCTGTAATTGCCTCAAATTTAAGAATCATATAAACCCAAATGGTTATTTATAACTATATCCACAAAAGAAAAGATAATTATTCCTAGAATAAAATTTTCATATATCAAACTTCAAGGTTACACATACTATAAAAAGTCTTCTAATGTAATCCCATCATCAAAAGATCCTTAATACTTTTAAGCATTTTACCATCCTAAAATCTACCATAACACTTGAATCCATTATATGTTGACTTCTTACTCATTAAAAGTTCTCCATGATCCATTAAACATTCCTTTCTAACTTATTCTGAAATAATTCTTTCCTACAAACAAAATCGTGAATCATATCCTAAGATTCAATAATTTCTAAACATCAGTTAAGAAATAATCCATACCTTTCCTTGGTCATTGTCAGTTTCCTCATCCTTAATTGGAATGGAATTAGGTATTGGTAAAACATATATTTGTATGATCCTGGTGATCCAATTCCTGAACCTTCTTCATAGGACATCTGTTTGTATAATGACCATACACACCACATTTAAAACATCTAATTAATCCCTCAGAAAGAACTTATTTCCCTTTCCTAGAGTCAACTAGATGATTCCTTTTTCCATGGAAGGTTCTTTCTTTATGACATTCACTTACACATCTATAACATCTTCCCCTCCCTTTGAAACATTTTCCTATGTGTTTCTTTCCACATCCTTGACACATAGGTTTTTTAATATATGTACCTTTATGATTATTACCTGAACTTTCATAGGGATTTGTTTCTTGCATATACGATGCCTTATAAAAATAACCAAGGTTTAGGTGGTCAATCATGACTCTAGATAGTTGGTTGAGAATAACCACAAGTGTTCTCATTGAAGCTCCCATTTCATTCAGTTTCTTATTCAGAAAACCATTATAGTTTTCTTCACATCCATTGTTACTTTGGTGTCTGCTAGATCCATCCATTTACTAAAACCAAAAATGTAAGTGTGATTATATTAGTAAAATCATCATATAATATCTTATGAGGAGGTTAAATACTAAGATATACTTATTCATGTTATCTTAAACTCATTCAATTTATCTAAAATAACTATGACTCTTTCAAAAATCCTAACCATTATGGTAATGTCACTTATGCTTAAAGAACACCCTAACCTCTATAGTTATCTAAACTGACCTCTACTTAAAACATTACATAATATTGAAATAAATCGATAATTCACATTGAGGATATTTTCAGGTTTAGATTTTTAGAGAATTAGTCCAGAAATATTACATATCAACTTGAATATTACAAGTAGACACTGTTATTCATTATCTATTTTATCATTAAAATAAAAAAAGAAACATGTCTAGTTCCATGTTTTAGATAGCATGACTTTTCCTTGATATCATCATTGACCCTTATTCATCTTTAATTCATGTGCAAAACATTTCAAAAACTTGGGACGAGCCTAAAAAAGATCAGTAAGGGATATAAAATAAGTAATGAAAAAATTATCCCATTAATAAATACAAAACAATGAAACCATAATTTTCAATGATAACATACCTTATGAAATCATAAGATTTATGAATAACACATAGAAATCATGACTCATAAAGGTAACTTATGGCATACATAAAATACTTACATTGTAGTTATCACACCTATGTAGGGAGTTATGATAGAATACCCATCACAGTATATTCCCTAAATCTCTTAGGAGAAATATTAATGTTTACCTCTATCATGTTACCCAATGCATTGGAGAGCTATCTCAGGCTCACCCGCCCTAGGTTTATCACGGAACCACCCATATACGTAAACAATGCCCAAGAAACATAACATATTCGTAACACTTAAAACAAGAATAAAGAAAATATAACATTTCCACATTGTAATCACAACATATCATTTCAATATATAGACATAATCAATGCTTTATCAAACCATTTAAAACATTTAATAAATAGATTTTTTAATCAATGTGTCCCATACCACTTTGAAACTTTTAAATAAATTATCATTTGAAAACATTAATGCCCTTATAAATAAATACTTAAAACCATTTTTAAAACATGTACATTAATTATAAATATTTAGAAGAATAAATCTTTAAAACATTTAAAATGATTTTTTTAGTTAAAGAGTTTTTAACAAAATGAGAGACTCTTGAATACAAATAATTGAGGAATAACATTGAATAAAAACTTTATAATATCATGAGAATAAATGTATTCATGATATAATATTCCAAAGGACAGTATATACACTATATAAGAGTGAATTGGTTCATAACAACAATGAATTCTCAATGGAATGTAAATTGAGATGAAATCCCTTATAAAAAATGTATCCTTAGATTAAGGATAAATCAATTACATAATAATGTGTGAAAAATATAAATACACTCAATATGATTGGATATTCAGAGTAAATAAATCATAGAACATTCACACATATTTTTTTTAAAAAACACCAATGACTTGGATGTTTAACTCAATGAATGGAAATTGAGTTAAAATTACTCTTATCAAGTTCATATCAATGACTTAAGATTTTATTAATGAATTGATTATGTGTATCAGAAGTATATCCATGAAAAGGGGAGTGTAAATTACTACATAAGTAAATAAATAGTGATTTTACACATAATCTTGGAGTAAAATAATCAATGAAGTATGCGTAAAGCCCAATGAGTGGAAATTGAAATTTGAAATTCCCTTACCGATTTGGTAACTTACGAAACATACACCCCATAAAATAAGGATCATACAATTAATATTTAAATACCCATAAATTAAAGTATATTACACCAATAATACAATCATGGATAGTACATACACCACAAAAAAGGAAATAGTGGCTAATATAGCATGAATCTCATGGGAATAAAAAGTGAGATTAAAAACCCTTAACACATTGTTATCAATCGAGTCATATGAAAAAAATTTAATAACCACCAAATGAATCATAGAATACCATGAATATAAAGATAATAATGATACTATATATATCAATTTGTATTATAGAATACACCACATGCAAAAAATAAGTGGCAAACAATGGAAATCTCACGAAATTAAAAGTGAGATAAGAAATCTCTTACCACGTGTCCGACTTGACTTGTTTGTTCCTTGTTCTTCCTGAATAATAAACTTAATATATACTTGATTAAAAGTCTTTTTCAAGTTTATTATTCCTTTTATATCACTTATTACCATGTTATAAACATTATGTAATCATTTAAGTTAATAATGGTCGTTTTGTCGATATTTGCTACTTGAATCAAAAATGAACACCTTATAATTACAAGTTGTCCTTGTAGTCAAGATTACATTATCTATATAATTATATTAATGATTTATATATCATATATATCATATATATCCATTATATATATGTATTTATTATATTACATAATATTTAGAGGTAATAAATAAAATGCATCGTTCATGGAGACGGTAAGTCGTACGTTCGCATGAACGGTAATTTCATTTCTATTTAGTATTTAATGGAATGAAAACATAATTATACATAGGTATATTATAATTAAACTATAATATAATATATAATTTCATTAACTCTGTCCTTTATACATCTCACGTATGGCCTGAAAAAGTCATATCACTTTGAGGGGGTGGTAGTCCACACTTCCTCAAATGAAATTATCATGTTTACCCATAATGGAAACCATAAAGGTATGATATAAATGAAAAAATACAGAATAATAAATAAAACATAAAAATAATATATATATATATCATATATCATATATAAATTCATTTCCATCATAATGGCCACCATGAGAGGTGGTAGGAGATATGTGAACAGTCATCATTTCATGAGGCAGTAGTTTGCCGTCCACAGAAATAGTATGTTCTTAACCATTAGATGGAGGTGTGTGTAATTGTATTTTGAATCCTAATCATAAAAACAACCTAGTATATTGAGGATATTGTTGTTTTTATAAAATAAAGTAATAAAAATAATTTAGGGGTTGGAGATGTAAAATAAAACAAAAGGACTTAAGAGAAGATGTTACCTTTAAATTGGGTATCTCCTTTTGGTTTGAACCAAAAGGTTTACTTTAAGTGACTTATTCTTAAGTTAAGGCTTATAGATAGAATATTGGGATATTGAGAGATTATTTTTTCAGTTTTTGGATGATCTATTAGGCTTGATAGGTGTGAGGAATGGGTTAGAAGTGGTGTCCTTTTATAAGGGGGAGGAGGGGCTCTTTAGGAAAGTGTGAAACTATTATTTTATTATAAACTTATTTTCGGTTTCTAAAGATTCAAAACTCATTAAAGTCGAAGATAAGGTGACCCATGGTCTAAATAAAATCATAAAATTATAATTGGACATGTTTTGGTTATTTTTTTAATCTTTATAATCTAATTTATTTAAATCATTTATTAATGAGGTAAACAGTGCATCATTATTGTGTCATAAATAATTTTATTTATTTGATGTCTAAAAATTATAAAAATATAACATTATGTAGGAAATCGTTTTATATTTACAAAGAATATTTATAGTCTAAAATATAACTTATATAACCCCATGTAAAAATTTATTTACTAAAAGATATTTGTTTATGTCATTTTTGCCTTTACTTTAAGTTAATTAAAATAAAGTGTCATTATCACTCTTAAGTGGCTCCATGGGGTCTTAAAATCGACACAAGTATGCCCATGGTCATCCATGACTCATCCAATATGGTTAGGATAAGTGTTAAGGTAATTTTTTATTATTATAATATTCTGTTTACCTTGAATTATCCTACTTACCTTTAACTATGGTAAATAAAAGTCAAAAGTTACTATTCACCAAAAATTATTTTCATCTTATTTAACAAAATTTTACTTACTAATTAAAACCATGTATGTCAGATTTTCTAAATTCAATTCACAGAAGTAATAAAATTTCATTTAAATGAAAAATTCAGATTTTTAACTACTACTTAGTGGTTTCACTATTCATCAAAAATTAAAGTTTTTCAGAAAAATACAAAAAATTCAGCCTAAGATATATTTGATATTTCAAATTAAAAAATGATTTCTATTTTACCAAATTCAAAACATTGAAGTTGGATTAATTAATTTAAAATTAATTCTCGTTTTCAAAATAAAAAACATGTTTTTAAGAAATAATAACTATCAACAGATTGACACTTGTTTATGCCTAATTTCAAATTAAAATTTCTTCAAATGACCAACATTAGATTAAATGGTAAAAATATAATCTAATTACACTTTAAAACTAATTAAAAAGATAATCTAACCATATAAATAAATTATATTAAAAGGAAGATTTGAATTAAAATACAGTATTTTTTAGTATTCATTAAAAATTGAATTTTATCAGAAAAATACTAAAAATTTACTCAAAGTAAATTTTGATGTCCCGATTCTAAAAAAAATTATTTTGTCAAATAGAACATATAAAAGTTACCAAAACAATATTTAAAGAGGGTTCTCCAACAAAAGGTGGTAAATCAACCTTTTAAAGAATATTAGAGTATTTATGCTTAAAATCAGATTCTTTCTTATTTTAAGCCTCTAAAATTTATTGGATAAATGTAAAAATATTTAAAAAACATGTATAATCATTTTTCAGTTATTTATTTTCATTCCCTCCATTACAGTGGCTAGGTGTTAACTACCATTTAAAATAATAATATTATTATATTTTTTTCAGTACAACTCAACGTTGTGTGCAACGTAATATTTCAAAGAAACTCGTTGTTGTGTATCGGGTACGCCATCAAACATAGCTTCCCCTTTAAAGAAAAATTAATAATTAATTTACAAATATTAATAAATATGAAATAGTCATATTCTTTATTTACCTGGGATGTTACACTGATGGTGTGGTAGTCTTGTATAACTACGATCCTTAAATATAATACACCTATCCCACAGCTACTAGGATCCCTTTCCCCATCACCCTCGCTGAGCTCATTTAGAGGAGGGTTATCAATGGCCTAGTTTATCAGTACAAACAGAAATGGGTCATCCCAACCATGGATATGGCATGATAGTACCTAGAAGCATTGGCACCCTATCAATATTGCTACCCCCAAGGGCTGCTGTAATTCCCCGAACCCAGTTACCTAGAGTTGGTGCATTATTACATAGCATTGGAATGATCACAAGAGATCAAGTCTTGAAATACCTATTAGTTTAGTAGCCTTTGAATTACTAGATACATACATAAGTTTTACATTACATCCTAAAAAACAACAATAATGTGTCTCCTTTTAACTCACTTATATCCCTTAACCTATCCCTACAGGTCAAACATAATATACTTCTTCACATACTAGGAAAAATAAAACATTAGAAAGGGGTGAGATCAGATACTCAGTAAGGATAAAAATATAGTAGAAACTATCATAAATAATCATAAACATTTAAGGCAATGTATAGGAAAAAACAGAATCCTTTCAAACATAAACTTCATCATAATATGGAAAAGATAAATCAAATAGTTCCATTTACTTATTAACATGGATATTATACTAGTCTAATAATCACATGTAATATTAATATCTAATTTCATAATGATGGAATGCATTATACCGGACATCATAACCACATAGTCAAGGCCTTGTGCCAAGACTACAAATAAAAATTTCGTCAAGGCCTTGTGCCAAGACACTGGTTTGTCTCATGAGACATACCGATGCATCAAGGATCTATAGCAAGCTCCATCCTTCACTTACTAAGTCCAATGCATTCCTTATATGAAATGGTTGAAACATAATCTAAACATTTGTATTAAAACTAGCATACGAAATTTAAATATTTTAACTACAAACCATGAATGGTATAAAAATAGTACATCCACAGTCAAACATAACTCATTCAATACAATATAGAAGATTGTATTATAATAAATCAACCTCAATCAATAATAATGAAGGATATTGACATAGATGAAAATAATTAGTAAAACTATTTGAGAGAAATATCCTTTTTTTCTTGAAAACATTTAAAACTCTCACTATTTTTCAAGAAGCCATTTAAAATAGATTTTTGAGTCAAAGTGTTCCATAAAACTTTGAAACTTTTAAAATGAATTTTAATTTTAAAACATTCATGTCCATATAAATAAATCCTTAAAACCATTTTTAAAACATGGACATTAATGAGAAAGATTTAGAATAATAAATCTTTAAAACATTTAAAATGATATTTCATTTAGAGTTCCTAACCAAATGAGAGATGCTTGAATACAAATAATTGAGGTAATAAAAACTTTATGATATCATGAGAATAAAGTTATTCATGATATACTATGTCAAAGTATAATATATACACCATATAAAAGTGAATTAGTGCATAATAATAAAAAAGTATCAATGAAATGTAAATTGAGATGAAATCCATTATAAAGACTATATCCTTAGGTTAAGGATAAATAAATGACAAAATTATGTGTGAAAAATATAAATACACTCAATATGATTGGATATTCTGTGTAAATCAATAAGAGTACATTCACATATATTCTTGTAAAAACAACACCAATGACTTGGATGTTTAACTCAATGAATGGAAATTGAATTAAGATTACTTTTATCAAGTTCATATTGATGACTTTAGAATTTATAAATGGAGTGATTATGTGTATCAAAATTATATCCACACAAAGTGGAGTTTAAATTACTACATAAGTAAATAAATAATGATTTCACACATAATCTTGGAGTAAAATAATCAATGAAGTTTGCGTAAAACCCAGTGAGTGGAAATTGAAATTAGAAATTCCCTTACCGATTTGGTAACTTATGAAACATACACCGCATGAAAGAAGAATCGGACAATTAAGATGTAAATACCCATAAATTAAATTATATTACACAAATAATACAATCACATGTAGTAAAAACACCACACAAAAGGAAATAGTGGCAATATAGCATGAATCTCACACGAATAAGAAGTGAGATGAAAACCCCTTAACTTTTAATTTTCCTTAGTCGAGGGTACTTTAACATCCTATATAATAGTTAAATCATTGTTATTAAATTATACAAGAACTAAATACTTAAATATGATATCATATATGATCTTCTAATATTTCTTTGTTAATAATAATTCAGTAGTATCATTGTTTCGGGTGTTAACTAATTCATTTTATTTTATATTTTTTGTTATAAAAGTCATGTTTGTTATGGATAGGATTTATTTTATTCATATACAGAATGATATTAAGTTCTTAAACATTATTTTTAATCATAAAATGAAAATTATTCTTGAATAGTTAATATGGGGAATGAATCTCATCACGTTTGTGGAGATGGTAATTCGTACGTACGAACGAGCGACAATATCATTCCATTGATGGTGAAATCGTATGTAATTGGATGATATATCATATATAAAGAATCATTAACATGTTATATTTCTTATTTACATCAATTATGCTCGTTATTATACTCATCCAAATAATGAAGTGTTGAATAACAAACTACACCACGACGTGGAGACGGTAGGTTGTACGTACGCACATATGGTGATTTTTTCATTCATAGTATTGATAAAATAATGAATATAATAAAATCATAGTATGTAGAAGGTACTGGATTTATATTTTGGTATGGAAACAAAAAATAAATAGGAATTGGAAGAAGAAAAGAACTTTGAAAGAGGTGATGAAATCATGACCTCTTCTTTGGGTTCTTCCTTTTGATTTGATCATAAAGGGACCCTTAGGTTGGATTTATGATTAAAGTAAGGCCTCTAGGTTGAAGTGAGGGTAGTTGGGAGGATATTTGATCAGTGTTTGGCTGAGACAAATGGATTTGGAGTTGTGAAATTAATATAAGGGGAAGTACCCTTTTATAAGATAGGTGAGGGTTACTTTACGAAAACCTTGAAATATTATTTTATTATAAAATAATTTTCAGTTTATAATGGCTTCAAAAGGATTTATTTAGAGGATAAGGTGGGTATGGGTCTAAATATTCTCAAATAATAGGTTTTATACAAGTTTATGTCACCATATTAACCTTATATTTTAGATTTAACTCTTAGTTAAATAATTTAACTTTTACCATGTATTCTTGTATTATTATAATACATGGTTAATAAAATTACTATAAAAAACCAAACAAACCACAAGTGGTTAATTATTGACATATATAACATTATCTAAGTCCTTTGGACAAACCTTATATTTTTATTAATATTATATCATTTAATAATATAATATTTGTTTTAAAAACTCATTTATGTGAATTTTGACACTATTTAGTATTTTGGTTTTGTGAAAGTCATAACAACATTATTACTTAGAAAAAAAATTATTTAATCAATAATAACATGTAATATTAACCTATTAAATTATTGGAATGCATAAAAAGTCTCAATTTACATTTATTTGTATATTTATAATATCAATTATTTAAATCTTCCATTAATAAGGTAATTAATGCATCATCATTGTGACATAAATAAATTTAATTATTTAATGTCTAAATATTATAAATAAAATTCAATTATTTAGAAAATCCTTTTATATTTCTAATTAATATTTATATTCAAATTTATCTTATGTATACCCCTATATTAAAAATGGTTTATTTATTAAACTTTGAATTTTACACTTTTAACTCTTCTTTAAATAAAATAATAATAAATGTCTTAATCTAATCCAAGTGGATAAAAAGGATCATATTTTATTAATAAGATTTATTTTTGTAGAAATACACTTATGCAATATAATTAGTACATTTGTTAGGGTAATTATAATATCATTTTTACCTTTAATTACTCTATCTACTTTTAATTGTGGTAAATAAAATTCAAAAGTAACTATTCACCAAAAAATATTTTCATCCTATTGAATCACATTTTACTTACTAATATCAACTGTGTATCTCATATTTTTTAAATTCAATTTAAATAAGCGGTAAAATTATGTTTTATGCAAATTTGTAAATGTGCCTAGAAGGTGGGTAAAAGACATTAAAAGGTTCAATAAAATTTTATATATCTAATCTTATTATAAAATGACTCCAATTAATTACATTGGAATAATATAGGTATTATGTATATATTTTGACTTTAAAATAATTTTAAATAAAAAAAATTATTTAAATAAAAAAGTTGGTTTTTATGTACTATGCTGTATTTTTCACTATTCATCAAAAATTGAATGTTTCAGAAAAATACCAAAAATTCAGCCTAAGATAATTTTGATATTATGAATTAAAAAATGATGTCTATTTTACCAAATTCAAAACATATAGGTTTCATTAATTAATTTAAAATTAATTCCCATTGTCAAAACCGGAAAGTGGGTTTTTGAGAAGTAAAAAGTATCAAAAGATTGATATGTGTTTATATCCAATTTAAATGTAAAATTACTTCCAATTACTAAAATTGTATTAAATAATAAAATATAATCTAATTATACTTTAAAATCATTAAAATTTATAGTTTTACACTGTAAATTATTTTGATTAAAAAAGTTGTTTTCAATTAAAATTTAGTATTTTTTCATTATTCATCAAAATATGAAAGTTATCAGAAAAACATAAAAAATTTATCCAAACTAAATTTTTATGTCCCGATTATAAATAATAATTTGATTTCATAAAATTTTATATATAAAGGTGTCAAATATTGGATTTACAAAGGGTTCCCCATTAAAAGGCATAAAAACTACATTCTTTGAAAAATAATTCTTTTATTTGAAAAATTGAATTTGTCCTTATATTATGTCTAAGAAACACAAAATATTAATGTTAAAATTATATGGTATATATATAAAATTCAAAATTTGGTTATTACTATTCATAATCGCTTTTTAAATGGCTAGTTTGATAGGTTGTGGGGTGCTTGAACTCTGTGTTGCGTACTTCGCACGCTATCATATTATTCAAAGAGAAACATACCATGGAAGATTGGGGTGTTACATTCTTCCCTCCTTCAATAAATTGTGTCCTCACAATTTGAAATTTTTCTTTATAAATAAAAGTTTAAAAAATATAAAATACATTTGTGGAAAACCCACATCTGAAATAGGGTTAATAAAATTTAGACTTAATAAGAGGGAAAGGGGAATGAAAAAGTCACCACCAAATTAGGATTTCTAATAGAAGAACATTGGTGGAAATTATATTTAGAGGGAAAAAGTAAATATTTATAGGGAGTGATTAAGTTCATCAATCAAAAACAAGTGAATGAAAAATTGAGATTCTCAAAGCCATAAATCTATGATGATTTAAAATATCATCAGTTCAACAAAACATAAGGTATTAGGATAACACATTTTTGGTTTTAAGATCCTTTCACTAAAGTTTAAGAATTATTTTATTCATAGAATAAGAAAAAATAATACTTGACAAGTAGAGTTCCATCCTTTAACTAATTTCTACCACAAACTCATGTTTCACTCCAAAAGATTAGTATTCAAGATGACTTAGTCACACTTGAAGCTCTAGAATCAACTTCTAGAGAATCACATAATCCAAAAAACATGAACTATATATTTCCCTTATCTTTAGAAATTAACCAAAACCAAAATGGTTAGTACAAGATCAAATGATCCCCAAAAAGGATAATCCTTTATAGAAATAAATACTACTCTTAATCTCAAAAATTAAACAAACAATACCCAAAGTTAAACAAATACCATTCAAAACAAACAATTGTCCTTAAAATTATTCAGAATAATCTAAACTAAGTTTGAAACACAAAATTTAGAAGGATTTGATCACATAGTCTTCCATGATAAATCTTAACATTTATCTCCAAATAACATCGACTACTATTAAAGTCGCATACTTAAAACTAATTAACCTAATCAAATATTCTCTATGATAGGTTAATCATTTTTTCATAAATAACCCAAATCTCTATAAGTCTACAAAAAATATACATTCTTCCAAAATAAAAATCCATTATTACTCCTCAAATGTGTAATGCTCCAACCCCAGAAGCCCAAAGTCAGTGCATTATTACGTATCATTGGCATGATCGCAAAAGATCAAGTCTCGAAAGATCAATTAGTTTAGTAGCCTTAGAAGTACTAGATACATTCATAAGTTTTAAATTACATCATAAAATGGAAAACTACAACAACATTGTTTCCATAGACAACACTGAGATCCCATAGAATATCCCTGAAGGTTAGTCATAATATACTTCTTCACATCCTGTAAAAATAAAACATAGAAAGGGGTGAGCTCAGATGATTATTAAGGATAACAATATAGCAGAAACTTTTATAAATAAGCATAAACATTTAAGGCAATGTATAAGACTAAAACAAAAGCCTTTTAAACTTGAACTTCAGCATAATATGGAAAAGATAAAATCAAATAATTCCATTTAATTATTCAAATGGATATTCTACTAGTCCAATAATCACATACAATATCAATAGCCACTTTCATAATGATGGAATTCATAATTCCATACTTTCATAACCACATAGTCAAGGCCTTGTTCCAAGACTACAAATAAGATTTTGTCAAATCCTTGTACCAAGACACTATTTTGTCTCATGAGACCTACTGATGCATCAAGGAGCTATAGCAGGCTCCAACCATCACTTACTAATTCCAATGCATTCCTTATATGAAAAGTTTTAAACATAACATAAACATTTGTATTAAAACTAGCATACGAAATGTCAATACTTTATCCACAAACCATGAATGGTATAAAAATAGCACATCCACAGTCTAAAATAACTCATTCAATACAATATGGAAGATTTTATTGTAACATATTAACCTCAATCTAGAATAATGAATTATATTGACATAGATGAAAGTAATCATCAAAACTATTTGAGATAAATAACCACCTTTTTCTTGAAAACATTTAAAAGTCACACTATTTGTCAAGAAGCCGTTTAAAAATAGATTTTTGAATCAAAGTGTCACATACCAGTTTGAAACTTTTAAAAGTAATTTTAATTTTAAAACATTAATGTCCATATAAATAAATCCTTAAAACCATTTTTAAAACACGGACATTAATGAGAAAGATTTAGAATAATAAATCTTTAAAACATTTAAAATGATATTTTAGTTAGAGTTCCTCACCAAAAAGAGAGACACTTGAATAAAAATAATTGAGGTAATCAAAAATTTATAATATCATGAGAATAAAGGGATTCATGATATACTATGTCAAAGTACATTATATACACCATATAAAAGTGAATTGGTTTATAACAACAAAGAAGTCTCAATGTAATGTAAATTGAGATGAAATATCTTATAAAGACTGTATCCTTAGGTTAAGGATAAATCAAGGATATAATTATGTGTGAAAAATATAAATACACTCAATATGATTGGATATTTAGTGTAAATAAATCGGAGTACATTCACACATATTCTTGTAAAAACAACACTAATGAATTGGATGTTTAACTCAATAAATGGATATTGAGTTAAAATTACTCTTATCAAGTTTATATCGATGACTTGAGAATTTATCAATGGAGTAATTATGTGTATCAAAAGTATATCCACATATAGGGGAGTATAAATTACTACACAAATAATAAATAGTGATTCCACACATAATCATGGAGTATAATAATCATTGAAGTATGCGTAAATCCCAATGAGTGGAAATTGAAATTTGAAATTACCTTACCGATTTGGTAACTTATGAAACATACACCACATGAAAGAAGAATCATACAATGAATATTTAAATACCCATACATTAAATTATATTATAAAAAGAATACAGTCAGGGGCAGTACATACTCTACACAAAAGGAAATAGTGGTCAATATAGCATGAATCTCATGGGAATAAAAGGGAGATGAAAATCCCTTACTTCGTTGTAATCAATCGAGTAGTATAAAAAAAATTTAATAACCACCAAATGAATCACAGAATACCATGAATATAAATATAATCATGATAATATATATCAAATGGAAGTATACAATACACCACATGCAATAAATAAGTGTCAAACAATGGAAATCTCACAGAATTAAAAGTGAGATAAGAAACCCCTTACTTTGTACTTTTCCTTGGTCGAGGGTAGGTTAACCTCCTGTATAATGGTGAAATAATTGTTATTAAATTATAAAATAATCATATTCATTAATATGATATCATATATGATCTTTTAACATTGCTTTGTTAATAATATCTTAGTATTATCATAGTTTCGGGTGTTAACGGATTTGTTTTCCTTTATATTCTTTGTTATGTGAGTCATATTTATTATGTATGGAATTTATATTATTCATATACATAATTATATCAAGTCTATAAACATTTTTTTTATTCATCAAATGAAAATTAGTCTTGAATGGATGCGATGGGGAATGAATCTCATCGCGTTCGTGGAGACAGTAATATGTACGTACGCACGAGCGACAATATCATTCTTAAGATATTAAAAAAAAATGGATGTTATATCATATATAAAGAATCATTATCATGTTATATTTATTATTTACATCAATTACACATCATTATTATACCCATTAAAATAATAATGTATTGAATAACAATTACACCATGACGTGGAGACGGTAAGCCGTACGTACGCACGTATGGTGACATGTCATTCAAAGGATGGATAGAATAATTAATATGGATGTACCATATTTATAATAACATCACAGTATATATAATATTCTGTAGTTATTATTTTACAATGGAAATAACAAATAAAGAGGAAGTGGAAAAAGAAAGGAATTTGAAGTAGGTGATGAAATATTTACCTCTTCTTCGGGTTCTTCCTTTTGATTTGATCAAAATGGCTCCTTAGGATGAATTTATGACTAAATTAAGGCCTGTAGGATGAAGGGGGATATTTGAGAGGGTATTTGGGCAGATGTTTTCCGAGAAAAATGGATTTTAAGGTGTGAATTAGAGAGAAGGGGGAGTGCCCTTTTATAAGAGGGGTGAGGGGAACCTTAGGAAAAGCTAGAATTATTATTTTATAATAAAATCATTTTCCATTTCTAATGGATCCAAAGTAGATTATTTAAAGTCTAAGGTGGTGATGGTTTTAAAAACACTCAACCAATAGGTTTTATATAGGTTTGTGTCACTATATTAACTTTATCTTTTAGATTTAACTCTTACCATGTCTCTTTGTATTTTTATATTATATGGTTAATAAACTTACTATATACATACAAGCAAACCCCAAGTTGTTGATTAATAATACACCTATAATTATATAATTACTTTGGACGAACCTTATATTTTTAGGAATATAATATCAATTAATAATATAATATTTTTTTTAAAAACCCTTTTATGTCAATTTTGACACTATTTGGTTTTTTTTTCTAAATTCACAACAGCATTATTACTTCTAAAAAAATATATCTAACCAATCCTAATATGTTATATTAACCTATAAAATTAGTTTAATTCATAAAAATTCTCAAATTACATTTATTTGTATATTTATAATATCAATTATTTTAATATTTCATTAATTAGGTAATTACTGTATCATCATTGTGTCATAAATAAATTAAATTATTTAAAGTCTAAAAAATAAAAAATAAAATACCATTATGTATGAAATCTTTTTATCTTTCTAATTAATATTTATAGTCGAATTTATCTTATGTGTAACCCTATATTAAAAATGTTTTAGTTATTAAACTTTGATTTTAACTCATTTAACTCTTCTTTGAATTAAATAATAATTAGTGTCCTAATCTAATCCAAGTGGACCAAAGAGGTTCATATTTTATTCCTAAGGTTGTTTTTGGTCGAATTATACTTATCCAATAGAATTAGTACATGTGTTAGGGTAATAATAATATCATTTTTACCCTTAATTACCCTATTTACTTTTAACCGTGGTAAATAAAAGTAAAAGTTACTATTCACCAAAAATTATTTTTATCTTATTGAACCACATTTTACTTACTAATATCAACTGTGTCTCTCATATTTTTTAAATTCCACTCACATAAGCAGTAAAATTAAGTTTTATCTGAATTTGCAAATTCTCCTAGGAGGTGGGTAAAAGACGGTTAAAAAGTTCGATAAAATTTTTATATATCTAAAATTATTATAAACTGACTCCAATTAATTACATTGAACTTATATAGGTATTATTTATCTATTTTTACCTAAAATAAATTTATAAAAAATAAATAATTATTTAAATAAAAATTCGGTTTTAAACTATAACTCAGTGTTTTTCACTATTCATCAAAAATTAAAAGTTTTAAGAAAAATACCAAAAATTCAACCTAAGCTAATTTCGATATTAAGAATCCAAAAATGAAGTCCATTTTGAAAGATAAAATTTATAAAATTTCAAAAAGTGGGTAGTACTATTCATAACGGCTAGTTTGATTGGTCGCGGTGTGTTAGAATCTCGAAGTTGCGTACAATGCAAGATACTACTTTATTCAAGGGGAAACGTATTGTGGAAGATTGAGGTGTTACATTCTTCCCCATTTTGGAAATTTCATCCTCGCAATTTTTAAAATTGGGCTTGGGAACATATTTGAAAGCCCCACATTGGAAAAAGAGTCAATAAAAGTATCACTTTAAAAGAAATAAAGAGAAGTACAAATGTCACCCGAGATAACCCATACTAGGATTCCATGTAGAAAAACATGGATATGGAAGATAAACTAAGTGTCAAGTTCTGATGGAGAGGGATAGAAAACATGATCGGGAGAAAGTTAACAATAAGAAAAGTACAATCTGTGATGGGACAAACGGTCATTAGTTTCCCAGTAGGAAAAGTAAACGGACAACATTTTTTTGTTTTAAATTTCATTTCATAAAGATGAGGAATTTATTTATGAGATTGAATAAGAATATAAAGAGATATTCTTAATTTTTATGTAGAGTTTCATTCTTTAATAAATTTCTACCACTAACTCATTTTTTTCAAATAATGAGTATTCAAGATGACTTGGTCACACTGGAAGAGCTAGAATCAACTTCTAGAGAATAACATGATCCAAAAATCATAAATTATATATTTACCTTGTCTACATAGATTAATCAAAACAAAAATGGTTAGTACAAGATCAGATGATCCCCCAAAAGGATATTCCTTTAGACAAAGAAACATTAATCTTAATTTCTAAAATTAAACAAACAATACCCCAATGTTAAATAAATACCATTAAATAAACAATTGTCCTTAAAATACTTCAATATAATCCAAACTAATATTGAAACCCAAAATATAGAATAATTTAGTTATGTAGTCTTACACATTAAATAATATCTCCAAATGACATCGACTACTCTTAAAGTCACATACTTAAAAGTAATTAACCCAATAAAATATTCTCTATTATAGGTTAATCATTTCCATAAATAACCCAAATCACTATAAATACACAATAAAAACATAGATAAAAATCCACCATTACTCCTCAAATGAAATCTCATAGTATTCTATTTTCCTTAGGCATATAGTGTTCCCAATAGAGCGAACGTCTTCCAAAATAACATTTATCACTTAATCACCAAATCATTTTTCTATACTAAGGGTATTCATTTGATAATACATAAGATCCCAAATCAACTTATTATAGATCAATAAAATCATTTAACTAAAAATAATTAGTCAAACTAACCAGGGAATTCACGTAGTCCAGTGGTAGGTGATAAATCCCAATCGCACTCTAGTTGTGGGTTCGATTCCCACAGCTTTGTCCGATGCGACAGGTTGTCACACGGTCTGTGTGTTGTCCTTTTTCAAAAACTATATTTTATAACATTACCAAAATGATATAAATTCCTCAAAATAACCATAACCAAATTTAACCACAAATTTTATCTCATACCTTGCATTTACATCCCAAAATATAATAACTTGTAATTGCCTCAAACCCAATGAACATATAAAACCAAATGGTTTTTTTGTAACTATATATACAAGAGAAAAGATAATTCTTCCTCAAATATCATTTTCACATGAAAAACTATAGGGTTAAAAATACAAGAGAAAATTTTCCAAATTAATCCCATCAATAAGGAGCACTAATACTTTTAAATATTTCTCCAACCATTTATTTCTGCATAGCTTCTTATTTGACCATGAAAATATCCTATAGAATAGGGAATTCACTCAGGTAATGTCCAGGTCCCCTACATTTATGACAAATTACTGTAAATGGATTCTTGGGACCATTTTTATTTACTTCCATAGAACTCTTCATTTTTTCCTCAGTAATTCTTTACTTTATGTCCTTTATTCTCACACGTAAAGAATTTCTTTGTTCCATTGAGACACTTTCTTGGGTGTCTTCTTCCACATTTCCCACATGATGTAAATTGAGGATTCTTTTCTCCATGGTCTCCACTGCTGGAGCTCTTATCATTCATCACCTTTCTCTTCTTTTTTTGATTCCAGGAGTTGGTTAATATATATATTATTGATCATATTTTTGGAAAACTGATTTGGTATGAACATGATATCTTTTACGCCTATCAACATTCCATTTTTTTGCTCATTTCCACCATCGTTCCCACCTTGTAAATCATGCTCAAAGCTACTATGACTTCCTTGGAATCCATCCATTGACTAAAACTAGAAAGCATTGTGTGAGTAAAAGTAGTCATAAAATCATTTATAGAATATAATGACACCATATTTTCAATTTGAAACACCTTAGGATTAACCAAGGTCATTTATTCTCATATTATTTTAAAATAATTCAAATCGGTTTGTAAAGAAACTGTAATTATCCTAAGCATATCCCCCAGGAGTGTCATAACCAAGAGTGTATCAAGGCCCGTTGTTGTGTATCAGTTCCCGTTCGAGTCTAACTCAAAGCAGTGTTTTCAGGTTTTACCCCTTGGTACATCTGTTCCAGAGCCGCCTCAACCTTCTCATATCCAGACAGAGATGTATTTCTTGGAAAACTCACAAAATCTCTACAATACCAAGATTTTATGAAGTTATTCTATACTAATCCTCAAATTCTATCTTAGGGATATGTGCTCTAATCAGAGTTTATCTAAATCTAGTTTCCAAGGTTTGTACTAAACAACCTATAATACCAACTGTAATGCCCTGACCCCAGAAGCCCAGAGTTGGTGCATTATTACATATCATTGGTATGATCAAAAAAGATCAAGTCTCAAAAGACCGATTATTTTAGTATCCTTGTAAGTACTAGATACATTCATAAGTTTTACATTACATCATAAAATGGAAAACTACAACAACATTGTTTCCATAGAAAACACTGATATCTCATATAATATCCCTGTAGGTCAGTCATAATATACTTCTTCACATCCTGGGAAAAATAAAACATAGAAAGGGGTGATCTCAGATGCTCAGTAAGGATAACAATATGGCGGAAACATTTATAAATATGCATAAACATTTAAGGAAATGTATAAGACTAAAACAAAAGCCTTTTAAACTTGAACTTCAGCATAATATAGAAAAAATAAAATCAAATAATGTCATTTACTTATTCACATGGATATTCTACTAGTCGAATAATCACATGCAATATCAATATCCACTTTCATAATTATGGAATGCATAATTCCATACTTTCATAACCACATAGTCAAGGCCTTGTGCCAAGACTACAAATAATATTTTTTCAAGGCCTTGTGCCAAGAAACTATTTTTTCTCATGAGACCTACTGATGCATCGAGGAGCTATATTAGGCTCCACCCATCACTTACTAAGTCCAATGCATTCCTCATATGAAAAGTTTGAAACATAACACAAACATTCGTATTAAAACTAGCATACAAAATGTCAATACTTTATCCACAAACCATGAATGGTATAAAAATAGTACATCCACAGTAAAAAATAACCCATTCAATACAATATGGAAGATTTTATTGTAACAGATTAACCTCAATCGATAATAATGAATGATTTTGACATATATAAAAATAATCATCAAAACTATTTGAGAGAAATATCCACCTTTTTCTTGAAAACATTTAAAAGTCACACTATTTGTCAAGAAGCTGTTTAAAAATAGATTTTTGAATCAAATTTTCCCATACCACTTTGAAATTTTTAAAAGGAATTTTAATTTTAAAATGTTAATCTCCATATAAATAAATCCTTAAAACCATTTTTAAAACATGGACATTAATGAGAAATATTTATAATAATAAATCTTTAAAACATTTAAAATGATATTTTAGTTAGAGTTCCTAACCAAAATAGAGACACTTGAATACAAATAATTTAGGTAATAAAAACTTTATAATATCATGAGAATAAAGTTATTCATGATATACTATGTCAAAGTACATTATATACACCATATAAAAGTGAATTGATGTATAACAACAAATAAGTCTCAATGGAATGTAAATTGAGATGAAATCTCTTATAAAGACCATATATTTAGGTTAAGGATAAATCAAGGACATAATTATGTGTGAAAAATATAAATACACTCAATATTATTGGATATTTAGTGTAAATAAATTATATTACATTCACACATATTCTTATAAAAACAACACCAATGAATTGGATGTTTAACTCAATAAATGGAGATTGAGTTAAAATTACTCTTATCAAGTTCATATCGATGACTTGAGAATTTATCAATGGAGTGATTATGTGTATCAAAAGTATATCCATATAAAGGGGAGTGGAAATTACTACACAAATAATAAATAGTGATTCCACATGTAATCATGGAGTAAAATAATCATTGAAGTATGCGTAAAGCCCAATGAGTGTAAATTGAAATTTAAAATTCCCTTACCGATTTGGTAACTTATGAAACATACACCACATGAAAGAATTATCATACAATAAAGATGTAAATACACATAAATTAAATTATATTACAAAAAGAATACATTCATGGGCAGTACATACTTCACACAAAATGAAATAGTGGACAATATAGCATGAATCTCATGGGAATAAAAGGGAGATGAAAATCCCTTACTTCGTTGTAATCAATCGATTAATATGAAAAAAAGTTAATAACCACAAAATTAATCATATAATACCATGAATATAAAGATAATAATGATAATATATATCAAATGGCAGTACACAATACACCACATGCAATAAATAAGTGGTGAACAATGGAAATCTCACAGAATTAAAAGTGAGATAAGAAACCCCTTACTTTGTACTTTTCCTTGGTCAAGGGTAGTTTAACCTCCTGTATAATGGTGAAATAATTTTTATTAAATTATAAAATAATAATATACATTAATATGATATCATATATGATCTTTTAACATTGCTTTGTTAATAATATCTTAGTATTATCGTCGTTTTGGGTGTTAACGGATTCATTTTCCTTTATATTATTTGTTATGTGAGTCATATTTGTTATGGATGGGATGTATCTTATTCATATCCAGAATTATATCAAGTTTATAAACATTATTTTTAATAATAAAATAAAAATTAGTCTTGAATGGATACGATGGGGAATGAATCTCATCACGTTTGTGGAGACGGTAATCTGTACGTACGCACGAGCGACAATATCATTCTTTTGATATTAAAATAATATATAATTGGATGTTATATCATATATAAAGAATCATTATCATGTTATATTTATTATTTATATCAATTACACATCATTATTATACCCATCCCAATAACAATGTATTGAATAACAATTACACCATGACGTGGAGACAGTAAGTCGTACGTACGCACGTATGGTGACATGTCATTAAAAGGATGGATAGAATAATGAATATGGATGTAACATATTTATAATAACATCACATTATATATAATATAATGGATTTATTATTTTATAATGGAAATAATAAATAAATAGTAAGTGGAAGAAGAAAGGAACTTGAAAGAGGTGATGAAATATTTACCTATTCTTCGGGTTCTTCCTTTTAATTTGATCAAAAGAGATCCTTAGGTTGTCTTTATGACTAAAGTAATGCATCTAGGATTAAATGAGGATAGTTTATAGGTAATTTGGGTAGATTTTGGCTGAGCCAAATGGATTTGAAGATGTGAATTAGAGAGAAGGGGGAGTTCCCTTTTATAAGAGGGGTGACGGGCACCTTAGAAAAAGCTAGAATTATTATTTTATAATAAACTCATTTTCGGTTTCTAATGGGTCCAAAGTGGATTATGTAAAGGCTAAGGTGGGTATGGGTCTAAAAACACTCAAAAAATAGGTTTTAGATAGGTTTGGGTCACTATATTGACTTTATCTTTTAGATTTAACTCTTAGTTAAATAGTTTGACATTTACCATGTCTCTTTGTATTTTTATATTATATGGTTAATAAACTTACTATATACTTACAAGATAACCCCAAGTTGTTCATTAATGATACACCTATCATTATATAAGTCATTTTTCTGAAATTTATATTTTTTGGAATATAATATCAATTAATAATATAATATTTTTTTTAAAAACTCTTTTATGTCAATTTTGACACTATTTGGTATTTTGTTTTTTTTCTAAATTCATAACAGCATTATTACTTTGAAAAAAATTCATCTAAAAAACCCTAATATGTCAACTTAACCTATAAAATTAGTGTAATTCATAAAAAGTCTCAAATTACATTTATTTCTATATTTATAATATCAATTATTTTAATATTTCATTAATTATGTAATTATTACATCATCATTGTGTCATAAATAAATTAAATTATTTAAAGTATAAAAAATATAAATAAAATTCCATTATGTAGGAAATAGTTTTATCTTTATAATTAATATTTATAGTCGAATTTATCTTATGTTTAACCCTATATTAAAAATGTTTTAGTTATTAAACTTTGATTTTAACTCTTTTAACTCTTCTTTGAATTAAATAATAATAAGTGTCCTAATCTAATCCAAGTGGACCAAATAGGTTCATATTTTATTCCTAAGGTTGTTTTTGGTCAAATTATACTTATAAAATAGAATTAGGACATGTTTTAGGGAAATAATAATATCATTTTTACCCTTAATTACCCTATTTACTTTTAACAGTGGTAAATAAAATAAAAAAGTTACTATTCATCCAAAATTATTTTTATCTTATTGAACCAAATTTTATTTACTGATATCAACTATGTCTCTCAGAGTTTTTAAATTCCACTCACAGAAGAGGTAATATTAAGTTTTATGTGAATTTGTAAATTCTCCTAGAAGGTGGGTAAAAGACGGTTAAAAAGTTCGATAAAATTTTTATATATCTAAAAGTATTATAAACCGAATCTAATGAATTACATTGAAAATATATAGGTATTATGTATCTATTTTGACCAAAAATAAATTTAAATAAAATAAATAATTATTTAAATAAAAATTCAGTTTTAAACTATAACTCAGTGTTTTTCACTATTCATCAAAAATTGAAAGTTTTCATAAAAATACCAAAAATTCACTCTAAGATAATTTCGATATTCCGAATACAAAAATGAAGTCTATTTTGAGAGATAAAATTTATAAAATTTAAAAAAGTGGGTATTACTATTCATAACGGCTAGTTTGATTGGTCGCGGTGTGTTAGAATCTCGAAGTTTTGTACAATGCAAGCTATTGCATTATTCAAAGGGAAACGTACCATGGAAGCTTGGGGTGTTAAAAAATGAAATCCCAAAGTATTCTATTTTCCTTAGTCATATAGTGTTCCCAAAAGAGTGAACGTCTTCCAAAATAACATTTATCACTTAATCACCAAATCATTTTCCTATACTAAGGATAAATAATAAGTTCCCAAAATCAACATATTATTGATCCATAAAATCATTTAACTAAATAGAATTAGTCATAATAACCAAGAACTTCACGTAGTCTAGTGATAGGCGATAAATATCAGTTGCACTTTGGTTGTGGGTTTGATTCCCGCAGCTTTGTCTGACGTGATGGGTTGTCACACGGTCTACGTGTTTTCCTTTTTCAAAAACTATATAATTTTATAACATTCCAAAAAATGAGATAAATTCCTCAAAAATAACCATAACATATTTTAACCACAAATTTTATCTCATACCTTGCATTTTCTTCCCAAAACATAATAACCTGTAATTGACTCAAATTTAAGGATCATATAAACCCAAATGGTTCTTTATAACTATATCCACAAAATAAAAGATAATTCTTCCTCTAATAGAATTTTCACATAACAAAATACAGTGCTACACATACAAGAGAAAATACTTCCAGAGTAATCCCATCAATAATGAGAATTGATACTTTTAAACATTTTTCCATCCATTTATTTCCACATAGGTTATTACTTGACTTAGAGGTTAACCTATAGAATAGAACATTGAATTGGGTAATGACCAATTCCCCTAAATTTACAGAAAATTACTGTAAATGGATTCTTAGGATCATTTTTATTTTCTTCCATAGTACTCTTCATTTTCACTCAACAATTCTTTATTTTATGTCACTATTTCAAACACAAAAATAATTTCTTTGTTCCATCGAGACACTTTCCTGGGTGTCTCCTTCCACATTTCCTACATGATGGAAAATGAGATTTCTTTTCTCCATGGTCTCCACTGTTGGAGCTCTTATCATTCTCTACATTTATCTTCTTTTTTGAGTTTGGGAGTTAGTTAATGTATATGTTTTTTATCATATTTTTAGAAAATTGATTCAGCATGAACACGATATCTTTTACACCTATCAACATTCCATTTTGTTTCTCATTTCCACCACTATTACCACCTTATACATCATGTTCAATGTTACTATAAATTCCTTAGAATCCAGTCATTGAATAAAACTAGAAAGTAGAGTGTGAGTAACAATAGTCATAAAATCATTTAGAGAATATCATGACACCTTATTTTTAATCTAAAACACCATAGAATTAATCAAGGTTATTTATTTTGATCTTATATTAAAATCCTTAAAATCAGTTTTTAAATAAAACGTGAATTATCCTAAGCATATCCACCTGGAGTGTCAATACCAAGAGTGCAGCAAGGCCCATTTTCATGTACCATGATACCCCAGGTCAACCCCGAAACTCCTTGTCAGAGTTTTCACTCCTAGGTACATCTATTCCAGAGCCACCTCTACCTGTTTGTATCTAGACAGGGATGTATTTTCTTGGAAAACCCACAAAATATTTACAGTACCAAAAATTTTGGATGTTCTTCTATACTGATCTTTAAATTATATCTTAGGGTAATGTTCTCTAATCAAAGTTTATCTAAATCTAGTTTCTAAGTTTTGTACTAAACTTACTCTGATACCAACTGTAACACCCCGACCCCAGTTACCTAGAGTTAGTGCATTATTACATAACATTGGCATGATCACAAGAGATCAAGTCTCTAAAGACCGATTATTTTAGTAACCTTGGAAGTACTAGATACATACATAAATTTTACATTACATCATAAAAAACAATAACAATGTGTCCCCTTTGAATGCACTCATATCCCTTAACCTATCCCTACAGGTCGAACATAATATAATTCTTCACATCCTAGGAAAAATAAAACATAAGAAAGGGGTGAGCTTAGATTCTCAGTAAGGATAACAATATCGTGAAAACTATCATAAATAAGAATAAACATTTAAGGTGATTTATAAGACAAAAACACAAGCCTTTTAAACATAAATTTCATCATAATATGGAAAAGATAAATCAAATAGTTTCATTTACTTATTCACATGGATATTCTAATAGTCGAACAATCACATGTAATATTAATATCTAATTTCATAATGATGGAATGCATAATGTCGGACATCATAACCACATATTCAAGGCCTCGTGCCAAGACTAAAAATAAAAATTTTGTCAAGGCCTTGTTCCAAGACACTAGTTTGTCTCATGAGACCTACTGATGCATCGAGGAGCTATAGCAGGCTCTACCCATCACTTACTATGTCCAATGCATTCCTCATATGAAACGTTTGAAATATAATCTGAACATTCGTATTAAAACTAGCATATGAAATGTCAATATTTTAACCACAAACCATGAATGGTATAAAAATAGCACATCCACAGTCAAACATAACTCATTTAGTACAATATGTAAGATTTTATTATAATAAATCAACCTCAATAAAGAATAATTAAGGATATTGACATAGATCAAAATAATCAGTAAAACTATTTGAGAGAAATATCCCCTTTTTATTGAAAACATTTAAAAGTGTCACTATTTATCAAGAAGATATTTAAAATAGATTTTTGAATCACAGTGTCCCATACCACTTTGAAACTTTTAAAAGGAATTTTAATTTTAAAATATTCATGTCCATATAAATAAATCCTTAAAACCATTTTTAAAACTTGTACATTAATGAGAAATATTTAGAAGAATAAATCTTTAAAACATTTAAAATGATATTTTAGTTAGAGTTCCTAACTAAATGAGAGATGCTTGAATACAAATAATTGAGTTTATAAAAACTTTATAAGATCATGAGAATAAAATTATTCATGATATACTATATCAAAGTACAGTATATACACCATATAAAAGTGAATTGGCGCATAATAACAAAGAAGTCTCAATGGAATGTAAATTGAGATGAAATCACATATAAATATTGTATCCTTAGGTTAAGGATAAATCAATGACATAATTATGTGTGACAAATATAAATACACTCAATATTATTGGATATTCTGTGTAAATAAATCAGATGACATTCACACATGTTCTTGTAAAAACAACACCAATGACTTGGATGTTTAACTCAATGAAAGGAAATTCAATTAAGATTACTCTTATCAAGTTCATATCGATGACTTGAGAATTTATCAATGGAGTGATTATGTGTATCAAAAGTATATCCACACAAAGGGGAGTGGAAATTACTACATAAGTAAATAAATAATGACTTCACACATAATCTTGGAGTAAAATAATCAATAAAGTTTGCGTAAAACCAAATGAGTGGAAATTAAAATTAGAAATTCCCTTACCAATTTGGTAACTTACAAAACATACACCCCATGAAAGAAGGATCATAAAATAAAGATTTAAATACCCATAAATTAAATTATATTACCCAAATAATACAATCATGGGTATTAAATACACCACACAAAAGGAAATAATGTCAATATAGCATGAATCTCGTGCAAATAAGAAGTGAGATGAAAACCCATTACCTGGTACTTTTCCTTAGTCAAGGGTACGTTAACCTCATGTATAATAGTTAAATCATTATTATTAAATTATAAAATAACCAAATAGCACATGAGCCTCAACCCGGATGGTGAGGACTCAGCAGGTGCATCCAAGAGACCTGAGATCAAATCCAGGTGGAGGTGAATTTCTGGTATTGTAGCAGCACTGTATAAGTAATGTAGCAGTCACTGTAGTAGGCACTGTAGGAGTCACTATTCGGGACTATAGTAGCCGGAACTATTCATCCATCTCGGCCTTTGGGCCATCGGCTTGGTCCTCAAGTCCTGCAAGGATTTCGGGCCACCCAAGGCCTTTGGGATAATTGTTTCTTAAGGCCTTTAGGCCACCTTAAGGCCTTAGGTACACCCTAAGGCCTTCAGGCCACATAAATGAAGAAGTATCAGTCAGACTATAAGGGAAAAGGCTTCAGATGAAGATTCAGGGCAGACGCATTCACTGGAGAAGATCTAACTGGAATTGGAAGAATGAGAGGGTATGGATTTTCCATTGGTACCAATCATGTGCAGCTTTACATAAGATAGCTAGCCAACCAGCCCTATGAAGGTGGAGTGCTAATTTCATGACATATGCTGGGGAGTAGTTCCAAGTTGTCTTGTCTGGGTGATTCCCTCTAAGACCTATGGGTCATGTAATTGTATCTAAGCCTTCAGGCCTTGTAAGGGTTCCACCTCACCCCTTGAAAGGTGGATTATCAAAAATAAAAAAAATGAAGGCCTTTCGGCTATTTCGACCGAACCAAATACATAAATATGATATCATATATGATATTATAATATTTCTTTGTTAATAATATTTCAGTAGTACCATTGTTTCGGGTGTTAACTGATTCGTTTTCCTTTATATGTTTTGTTACATAATTCATGTTTGTTATGGATAGTATGTATTTGATTCATATCCATAATTATATTAAGTTCTTAAACATTATTTTTAATCATAAAATAAAAATTATTCTTGAATGGTTACGATGGGAAATTAATCTCATCACGTTCGTGGAGACAGTAATCCGTACGTACGCACGAACAAAAATATCATTCCATTGATGGTGAAATCGTATGTAATTGGATAGTATATCATATATAAAGAATCATTGACATGTTATATTTATTATTTACATCAATTATTCTCATTATTATACCCATCCAAATAATGAAGTGTTGAATAACAAACTACACCACAACGTGGAGACGGTAAGTCGTACGTCGCACGTATGGTGACTTTTTCATTCATAGGATAGATAGAATAATGATAATAATAACATCACAGAATTTAGAATGTACAGGAGTTATTATTTTGGTATGTAAACAACAAATAAATAGGAATTGGAATAAGAAAAGAACTTTTAAAGATGTGATAAAATCATTACCTCTTCTTCGGGTGCTTTCTATTGATTTGTTCAAAAGGGCTCCTTAGGTTGGATTTTTTATCAAAGTAATGCATCTAGGTTTAAGTGAGGGTAGTTGGGAGGATATTTGAGCATGTTTTGGTGGATCCAAATGGATTTGGTGGTGTTAAATTAATATAAGGGTAAGTACCCTTTTATAAGAGAGGTGAGGGTTACTTTAGGGAAAGCTCGAAATTTTATTTTATTTTAAAATAATTTTCAGTTTATAATGGCTCCAAAAGGATTTATTTCTAGGATGAGGTGGGGATGGGTCTAAATATTCTCAAATAATAGGTTTTATATAATTTTATGTCACCATATTAACCTTATATTTTAGATTTAACTCTTAGTTAAATAGTTTAACTTTTACCAAGTATTCTTGTATTATTATAATACATAGTTAATAAACTTACTATAAAAAAGCCAATAGAACCCCAAGTGGTTAATTATTGACATATATAACATTATCTAAGTCCTTTGGCCAAACCTTATATTTTTAGGAATATTATATCATTTAATAATATAGTATGTTTTTTAAAAACTCATTTATGTGAATTTTGACACTATTTGGTATTTTGTTTTTGTGAAAGTCATAAAAACTTTATTATTTTAAAAAAAATATTAAATAAAAACTAACATTTCATAATAACCTATAAAATTAATTGAATTCATCAAAATTATTAATTTACATTTATTTGGATATTTATAATATCAATTATTTAAATATTTCATTAATAAGGTAGTTACTGCATCATCATTGTGACATAAATAAATTTAATTATTTAATGTATAAAATTTATAAATAAAATACCATTATGTATAAAATATTTTTATATTTTTAATGAATATTTATATTCAAATTTATCTTACGTATAACCCTATATTAAAAATTATTTAGTTATTAAACTTTGAATTTTACACTTTTAATTCTTCTTTAAATAAAATAATAATAAATGTCCTAATCTGATCCAAGTGGATAAAAAAGGATCATATTTTATTCCTAAGGTTGATTTTGGTCTAAATAAACTTATCCAATAGAATTAGGACATCTATTAGGGTAATTATAATATCATTTTTACCTTTAATTACCCTATTTACTTTTAACTGTGGAAAATAAAATTCAAAAGTTAATATTCACCAAAATTTATTTTCATCCTATTAAACCACATTATACTTACTGATGTCAACTGTTTCTCTCGGATTTTTGAAATTTAATTTAGAGAAGTGGTAAAATTACTTTTTATGGAAATTTTCAAATGTGCCTAGAAGGTGGGTAAAATACGTTAAAAAGTTCAATAAAATTCTATATATCTAATATTATTATAAAATGACTCCAATGAATTAAATTGGGATAATATAGGTATTATTTATCCATTTTGACTTTAAAATAAATTTAAATAAAAAATAATTATTTAAATGAAAAAGTCGGTTTTTATGTACTATGTAGTATTTTTCACTATTCATCAAAAATTGAATATTTTTGGAAAAATACCAAAAATTCAGCCTAAGATAATTTTGATATTTCGAATTCAGAAATTATATCTATTTTATCAAATTAAAAACATAGAATATGCATTAATTAATTTTAAATTAATTCCCATTGCCAAAACCAGAAAGTGGGTTTTTGAGAAGTAAAAAGTATCAAAATATTGATATGTGTTTATGTCCAATTTAAATGTAAAATTACTTCTAATGACCAACATTGGATTAAATGATAAAAATATAATATAATGGGAAACTTAACTATAATCCCAAGGCGTCGTAGGATCACCAAATCTCTGACTGAGTTGTTACACAGATCCTTCTGAATCGAGGCTACCTCTCGGGTAGCGATAAGAATTCTCATTTTTCCTACATTAAGATTGAAATAACTATTGAGAAAGGTATAATCATTCCTTTCATACCATATCACTTGTCGAAGCTCTGAAATTGCTGCCACAAAGAGGTTCTGGATTTGTTGAGAGTCGGATTTGTCCAGACATTTTTGAATCTGAGAGGTTAGAGAGCTACAAAACAACCAGTTGCATTCAAAGATGTCAAAGATATAATGCCAAAGAGAAGTAGTCGTATCATAAGAAAGGAAAATATGGTTAATATATTCATGATGTTGGTTACACATATGGAATTTAGAGAAAAGGTTGATTCCAAAGGTTTGTAAACAGAAGTCCGTTGGATTCCTACCATGAGCAATACGCCAAACAACGGTAAATCTTGAAGGTTTAATCCAGGATTTATTGAAGTTTCTAAGCCAGCTAAAGTTGTTCATATCATTGGTGTACAAATTTTTGTAAAAACTCTTTGATTCAAGCATCCCATTATGTGAAGGTTCCCAGGTCAGGAAATCCTCATTAACAGAGAAATTATAATTATCGAAAATAGTTTTAATCTCTTCAAGAAAGGGATTATTTTGTATGTTCATGATGTTTTTAATGGTGTCACTAGTATGCACAGGGATTTGTGAGGAAGAAATTAAGGAAATCAAGGGCGTTCCAGTCTAGTTATCAATCCAAAAATTCAAATTCGAGTTTCTATTGGCCATCCATCTAGCATTGGACATAATGTAGTTGAAGGTACATTTAATGGATGGTCGTATGGAGGACGTGAGATAATTATGCATGTTTTTTTGGAGTTTTCCAAGGAAACGAGCCTGAAGGAAGTTCATGGAAGGTGACTTGTTACAAATGAGATTCCACGTGAGTTTCTCCTGGAGGTCCGGGTTAAAGTTAGTGAGGTTTTTAATTCCAATACCTCCTTTTTCAATAGGTTTACAACACATGGACCAAGGTATGGTAACTAATTTCCTTTCCAGAGTGCTTCCCATCTAGACAAAGTTTTTAATGGAAACATTTATGCATTTTAAGACACTAGCTGGCCATTTATAGATCATCATAGAGTAGACCAGTTTAGAAACAATTTTGGATTTAACAAGGCAAATTCTCCCTGCCATTGAGAGATTTTTTCCTTTCCAAGAGGAGAGGTGTTGAAGAGTTTGATCAACAATGGTAGAGAAATGAATCGCTTTGGGTCTACCCCAAAAAATGAGAACCCCGAGATAATTCAAAGGGAGAAAGCCCTCCTGAATGCCAAGTATATTTGTAATGCAACTTTTCCGCCCAGGAGCATAGTTTTTTCCAAAGTAAATAAATGATTTCACCCAATTGATATGTTGACCAGAGACATATTCATAATGAGAGATGATGGTTTTAAGGTTGCTTAGGTTTTGTTGTCCCCTTTTAAAAAAAGGATTATGTTATCAGCATATAACAAGTGGGAGGGGGCATTCACATTTCTAGAAGTAGGGATAGGATTAATATTACCATTTCCAATAGCTTGGGAGATGAGTCTACTAAAATAGTCTTCATAAATAGAGAAAAGGATAGCTGAGAGGGGGTCTCCTTACCTGGCCCCTTTACAATAATTGAAGTAGCCTCTAGGTGTACCATTTAGAATAATAGAGATACAAGCAGAACTAAAAAGTGTGCTAATTCTGTTAATAAAGGTCTAATTGAATCCAAAATTTCTAATCACTTTAAAGATAAATTTCCAATCAATGGTATCAAAGGCCTTCATTATATCGAGTTTAATGGCCACATTCCCGCCTTTGGTTTTTCTGTTCAACATGTCAGTGGATTTAGAGGCTAAAAAGATAAAATCTTGTATAGATATTCCTTTAATGAAACCAAATTGATTCCATGAAATAATTCTATTGCTGATATCGGAGATACGGTTGGAAATCAATTTGGTGATAATTTTAAACAGTGAATTGACAAGGTCAATGGGTCTAAAATTATTGATTTCGTCAGCATTATCCTATTTAAGAATGAGGACAAGGAATTGAGAGTTCAGACCATGAGGAAGAATGCCTCTAGAGAATAAATTTTTAACCATTCGTTAGACATCATCCTGAATGATGTCTCAAGGTTGCTGGTAGAACCCATTATTAAAGCCATCTGGACCTGGGGAACCATCCATGTTAAGACTAAAAATAGTTTCCTTGATCTCTTGATCCAATAGGACATTATTGATTAAAATATTATCCTCATCTATGACCATAATAGGAATAAATCCAGGTTTAATATTTTTATCAATATTAGGGCCATTGAAGATATTGTGAAAGTGAGCGACCACATGGTTGGCAATGCTTTCATCAGTGCCAAAAAATTTCCCCCTTCCCTAATATAGGAGAGGGGTTTAAAAGCTTTTTCAACTCTTTGAAGAGCATTGTAGAATTTTTTGTTTATATCCCCATCGTTTAGCCATTTGGTTTTAAATATTTTTTTCTTTAGGTTATCTTTAAAATTAAGGAGAGTAATCAAATTGGAAGAGATATTAATTTCATGTTGGGAGTGTTGGGAAAAATTAGATGAGGTGTTATGATTTTGAAGTTGGTTAAGATATTTTTCTAGAGTGTAAATATTAGTATCTATTTTGTCTGATTTTGATTTACACCAGGTTTTGAGGATTTTTTTTAGCATTTTTAGTTTCATAAGATAGGAAAAAGGATCATTATTAGTGTTCATGTTAGTCCAATATCTTTTAATAATGTTCACACAATCTATGTCAGATGACCAAGCAATGTTATATCTAAAAGGATACCTAGGCTTTATGCGGTTGTAGGAGAAACTAACTAGAATTGGGTAGTGATTAGAAGCCAACTTATTAAGGGTGATGCTGGAAATGTTGTCCCATTTATCAAGAGCAAGATCGTTAGTGAAGGCTCTATCCAGATTTCTAGCCACAGTCTTGTTATAATGATGTATGTACCAAGTAAACTTAGAATCACTTAGATTAACCTCTATAATTTTATTATGTTCAATGCATTATTTAAATTCTCTAGTAGATATTGAATCATGCAGCGGGCCCATTTTTTCACTAGCATCTAGAATGGCATTGAAATACCCAACAATAAACCAGGGTTTTTGAATCAGGATACTGAGCTGGGTGATTTCAGTCTAAAGAGACCTTCTATCCTGATATCTATTATAAGAATATACAATGGTAGTGAAGACATGTGTTTGTTAAAACATGTAATCATAAGTAAAATCTTGATTTGAAGTTCTAAAAACATTGACATTTTGAAGGGAGGAGTGAGCAAAAACCCATAAAGATTAAATTGGGATGTGATTAGTGCAAACCCCAACTAAGGAGTAACCAGAGGGACAAGCATGCTGAAATATATAAGCAAAATTAATTTTGGGCTCAGAGATAGCAAACAGTTTTGGTGTGTGAGTTAAAATAAATCTTTTCAAAACGTTGGTCGTGTTAGTGTTTGTTATCCCTTGGCAGTTCCAGAAAAGAACATTCATTTATACCTCTTTTTTGTGGGATTATCCCCTTTCTTTTTAGAGTTCGCAGACTTTGCTCTCGTTGAAACTCCTGTGGTGTTGTTCTTGTGCTTATTACCATGTTCTACCTGTGTTGACAGGGGAGAGCCAAAGAGGTGTTAGTAGCAACCAAAACAATTTCCTCCATAGACTCACCTTGCTTGTTAGCATCTAGCTCAATCGGAGCTGTAGCTAGTGTAGCTGTTTTGTTCTCAGCCTCTTGTAGTGAGGCTTGTTCATCAAGAGGAGGGGATATATCCATACCAGATATTTCATCCTTGTCCTGAGAAGGGGAGGATAGAAAATCCATTTTGGGTCCCTGCATCAACCTGTCAGACTTTAAAACTTGTTTAATGGGTGCTAATTTATCAGTTTCAGTAGTGTTTTGAGTGCCCAGTGTGACATAGTGCATTAAGTTCAGCAGGGGGTCTGTTCAGCGGTGTCCAAGTCTGTTTCCTTTAGAGGTGTGCCTAAAATAAGGACAATATCCTCGGAAGAGGAATCATATTTTCCAGGGGCTGCTTGGGGATGTGATACAATTTTAAATATATTAGACTCAAGGTCATTTCGAAGTATCTATTCAAGGTTTTCATACTCTTGTTCATCAACCATATTAGACCAATATTCTCCTTTTTTAGGAATCAGTTGCTCAAATGAGTTGTTTTTTACAACCCATTTTTCCTTTATCCTTTTGGGAGATTTAGGTTTTTTTGGAACATTTTCATTTCCCCTGTTATTTCTTCTAACCTCTGTCCATTCATTGGGGTTATATGGAGGGGATGTTTTTTGAAAAAACCTACAGTTATGGATAGTATAACCAACCATTTTACAGAACTCACAGTAGGGTGGAAGCCTCTCATACACTAGCTTAACTTCATTTTTATAATTAGTGGCATTGAAAGTGATTGAGGAGGGCAGTTTGTTCTCAAGATTGACTTCTATGAGCACTCTAGCATAGAGGCCAAGGTCTCCATTTAATGTTATTTGGTCCACTTTCAGTGGGGAGCCAATACAGGATGCGAGGTCATTGAGAATTTGTGGGTTCCAGTAAAACCAATTTAGATTGTGCAATCTAACCCAAACTTGTGCTATGTTATTCCTATGTAAAAATGGGTTGAAATCAGCATCCCATTCAGACAATCTAAGAATCCTCAGTTTGAGATTCAAATTACCAATATTTCAGGCCCTATCGAGGTCCTCTTGAGACGTAAATAAGATATGAAAATAACCCTTACCAAGTGCAACTAATTTCTAGTTTGAAAATCTCCAGTAAGCAGAAATTCTCAGTTTAAAATTAGTGTAAGGTCAGGGTTTGTTACCTTTGATATATGCAATATGATCCATAATGTAAAACATACATATTTTCACTCTTTGACGTACCACATTCGGGTCTGCTTCTACACGGAAGCCTCCATCTTCCAATCTTTTGATCCTAGAAGTCTTTAGGGTCTATATCTTGAGGGAGTCTGCACCCGTCAGGGCTTTGAGGAAAGAAATTGATTTCTATCTTTGGTTAATAATGATCAGTGGTTCTTCTTTCAAGTAAATCCTCGCTTCCTTATCATGTAAGTCCGAGATGAGGTCGGAGGAGGACATAACTCATGAAATGGAACAAGGCTGAACCTATTAAGGTATGGTTTTACAGATCTCTTCAAGAACTGGATCTAAAATGGATCCATGTTTCATAGAAGCTATTCATTGAGCATCAGATCTAGATATGATGGGGTTGAAGATCACCGATCTTTAGCTAATGTGGCCAGAAACCATGGATATGGACTCGCCATTATCGGAAACCACAAGATCTGGACTCACTACGGTCAAAAACCGTAAATCTCGAGCCACCGCGGCCGAAAACCACATATCTTCAAAATGTGGTTATTACTATGTGTAACCGCTTTTTAAATGGCTAGTTTGATAGGTCGTGGTGCGCTTGAACTCGGTGTTGCGTACTTCGTACACTATCATATTATTCAAAGAGAAATGTACCATGGAAGCTTGGGGTGTTACAGCTTCACAAGGGACACCCCCTGATTATGACAGAATTTTTTTTTGGGTGACTCACCCTGGAATGTTCTGAGGGATCGCTCCCCTACATTGAGTAGGTAGGGTACATTCAAGTCTTTTACATCATAGTCACTACCTAGGAGATGTCTAAGAGGTATCCTACCCAGTTGTACTGATAATGTCGATTAGTTCCATAGGCCGATGAGAAGACTAATCTCATCCCTACTCTACTAATTCTGATTCAGAATACATGGAACTGATGCTAAGGGAAGGCCAAAAACTATGTCCAATAGGATGCCTCTTTTTCGGATCTATTGTTCCCAAAAACCATTAGTTAACTTCATCCTTCCATCGCAACTAATGCGCTAGGTCCCATCTTCTCCCAATTGGTATCGAGACCCCATCCGCCCTCCAGGAAGGCTAGGTTGACTATCCCTATCATTAACACCAAAAAAACTATCATGGGGCATCCTATGATGAATAATTTCACCATGGAGGTCCTACCCACAACACCACAAACTGACATAGAGGTCCTCCCTATGTCGAATATTTCTCTTACTCCAATGATCCTTCCCAAGGTAAGAGGGAGAACAATATCCATGGGAGCCCTACCCAAAGTGTCGACCACAACATGTGCAGATGGAATCCCCACAACACCTAGAGGATTACTCTAAATGATATATCATGCCGAAGAAGGTGTAAATGAAGTAAATTCCATGTAACCATCAACCTCTCAAAGTATGAGGTGATGAACGACTCGATGGAAGCACCTTCTCCCCCACTTCTAGAACTGGGGGTAGAATCCCATCGACTAAGGCTAATTATCCCTAGATTTGAGGTCTATAAGGTTCCTAGATACCTCTAAAGGTACCTTCATGTGAAGGAAATTCTAACCTCCTTCCAAATACTCATGATACAACTTTCCCTACCACTATTAACTTCCCTCCCTCAACCTCCAACCTAGAATTAAGAGAGAAATAATGATTTGGATTGGAACCCTAATATGATGGTGAACACTCTACTAAGACTCTGAAAGATTTTTCTCTCCCAGTCATCAGTAGGTCACTAAAACCCAATCCTCTACAAACATGGTCATGAAATTAGCCCCACCTGCATAAGAAATTCGAATATTCAAAGAAAATTTGGCCAGCATGACACCCCCTCTATTAGAAAGTCAGTAGTGGAGGATTTCTATGTCAGTACCACCACCAAATATCTAGAAAATTCCAATTAGATCTTGGGGTGATCCGGAACAGGTTGAAACTCCAAGTAATGAATAGGAGGAATACTTGTAGGATATTTTACCAACTCACTAGCTATGAGTCACATTTTTTTTACCTATAACTTTGTGTTTCACCATATCAGATTTCATCAATGAGGACCAAGAGGCATGCTTCTACTAGAATATTTGGGCGACACTCAACTACCTCTGAGATTTCCCACTAGACTATCCAAGAATCTATGAAATTATCAATACCATCCACCAAAAATGTATTAATATTTACATTTCAGCACTCCCGATATCTCAGCACCCTAATTTTTATGGATACCACTACAATTTTTGGCAGACCTATGTTAGGATCTTCATGGTACTCTAGTGAATTATGTAGGGGAACATCCCCATGTGCATATCAAAGGTTGGGGTAAATACGCTACCCTCCACTTCATTCCCCTTCCATGGAAACAATGGGATCATTATTATAGACCATGTGCTGATGGTGAAAGTTATCATATGACCATATCCAATGTGAATGTTATCATGATCAATCCCCTAGATGATCAATGAAATAGAGCCAATGACATGGGGCATGATAGAGAGAACTCATCCCAAGAAGACTTGTAGTATTAGAAATACCTTCTGGTAAGCACCTACTCTCATCAACAAAGATAGAAATTGGGTCTAAAAAGTCCCACTAAGTACCCACCTCTACCTATGCATCAATATCTTGACAAAGGAAAGGAAGTTATTAAACTTTATGTCCCTTATGAAACTGCACCATAAATATATTCAGATGCCAAGTTGACTAATTTCCTCTAGGATATTGAGGGATATAAAAGGATAACTGCCAATCTCATCGTCAAGTAGTGTCTAGGGTGATAAAATGTCAAAGGAGACCCCATCCAATCAGTTAAGCAGCTAGTTCTCCTCCGCAAAGAAACTTGAGTTGAGGCAGGTGGTCCTACACATCCAATCAGGGTAGAGGTGTCCATCTCTAAAAAGAGACCCAGATATGACCAACCTTATCACACACCAACCATGATTTTTCATTTATTTTATTATTTTCTTGATTTTGGATAATTTGGTTGAGGCTTGGGTTAATTTATCAGTGATAAATTTTGAGTTTTGGAGGTTTTGGGTTGTTTTTTTTCCTATGAATGGTTTTTGTGCACGATTTGAGGGTTAGTTGTGTGCCCTATTAAGGATGAGAGCATTTCCAGTTCATTTTATTATTTCATGGTTTTACTTTCACAAATTGATAATGATTTTAAAAAACCATTCGAGGCTAAAATAGTAATCATTCATCTTATATTGGTGTTAGGGAAAAGGCGCATAGATTGTGCACGGTTAGAGGAAACTATGTGGAAGTCGTGCGGGGAGGATCTTCAATTTTATAGAGGTAGATCACATGTTTGGTGCATGGTTTCCCAAGTTATCTAGCCATCCCATGTGGGTTTCCCCCTTCTCCATTAGGGTGCACATGGTTGGTGCACAATTTGTAAAACCATGCGGCCAAACCATGTGACTTTCCTATCTCTTGAAAAGGTTGAATTCCCTATTATTCCCCTCTTATGTTATAGACCCATTTTTTATTTCTCCTCTATTTCTCAACCTAAGAGCATTAGGGGGCTCTCGATTAGCCTCCTCCATTTCTCTCATTCCTCCATTAAACCTTATCTAAGGTTCTAAGGTGAGTTCTTCTTGGTTTTTAGCCAATTTTCTTCTCTTCTTCCCTTCCCCTATTCATTCCTTCTTCTTTCTTGTTTTAGTTCCCTCTTGGATGGACCATAGGGTGAGGGTTGGATAATGTGGATTTTGTTTCTTGAATTATAGGGTGTTTGGTTTATTCCTTGAGCCTTATTATTCCTTATATGAGAGTTTTGTCACATCTTCATGTCGTTGAGTTAAGTGATTCAATTATTTTACTTTCCAAAACATACCATTGGTGCTTCATCTTTCCTAAATTTTTTCTAAAATATTTTAAACATTCTTTTGGTGTTTTAGTGTAATTTTTTTGGTGTTTCCATGGTATTAATTTTGTGGAAATAAGATTTCAAAGGTTTTCTTTAATTATGCCTATATATATGTATATAAAGTGTTTGATGAAATTATTATTGGCCTTAAAAATGGTTTTGGGTTTATTCTAAAGGTGTGTGCTTTTTTCACTTTGATATAGTTGTGTTATATGTGGAATTGTGAAATTGGGTGGTTTTGGTGACTTTTTATGGTTTAGTACTTGGGTGTGGATTCCTGGAATTGGTTGTGTGGTTTCTTGTGGGTCATTAATTAAACCCTTGGACTCCTTTATGGTTATCAAAAAATGTTCCATTATATTTGGTAATATCCCTATGTTCATGCGGTGCACATAGGGATAGGCACACCAATGATGATGTCTCTCCATTATGAATGTACCCTTTGAACCCATATTTCAAAACACTTTTTCTTATTACCTATTCTTCTTCATCCACCCCATCTTCCAAATGGTTATTCTAAAACCCCTAGTTTTTTATAAATGTCTCCTTGGTTTCTAAATTATTTTAAACATGGTTTCCAAAGTTGTTTTCTAAATCATGGCATGATCAGCAGCTTAGGATGAGGTTTGGTGACTAAATGGTGTAAAGGCCCATTTGGAACATCTAAAGTGTGTTGTATGTTTTTATCTTAGTTTTGAAAATGGTTTATAAATGTATTTGGATTTTAAATGATAAATTCCTAATTGGTACTTTGTTTTGTTTCAAAAATTGGTTTTAAAGTGACATGACGTGTAGGCCTAATTGGCACTTTTTGATAGTTCGATTTGTGATGGGAACATATATAGTAGTCCTTCCAAGGAGAGAGGTATCTCATAGGTGGTTTCAAAGTTTGGTAAAGGTAATAGTGGTGGAATCTATGGGTTCTTGGTTTATTCCACATGTGTGATAAAATTCTCATTCTTCACAAACTATTATCATGGGATCCCTAGACTTCGTCTAGAGGGTTGAGTGATGGTTATTTTTTGGCCCTAATTAGATGGGTTGGTACCCCCTATATTTTTTGATAGTCTAGGTGGGATGATCCATTGGTGAGGTTAGTTTATAGAATATAGGTTCGTTATTGACTATGAAGCTATACCATACATTGGCATATGATTCCGATCGGAGTAAGTCTAGGGATTCATTTTAGAGATTTTTAGGAAATTACCATGATTAACAACTACATATTATGATTTATTTTTCTACACTTAGATTATTATACCTATTAGTTTATACCTTATGGATATGTTTACCTTTATTTTAGAATTTCCCTTATTATCACCTGGTAGGAATCCTTGTTTGGGTTTTGGTTTTATAAACTAGATTTGGAATGGAAAACTGATTCAAAAGGGGAAGATACATGTATCATTTTAAAAAGTGAATTTATGGTATGTTGTGTTTGGTTCTTTAAAATGATAAAAAACTTATTTTAATAATATTTATTTTAAACTAGTGTTTATAGACTATTTTAGGAAAGGACATGTATAGATTCTATGGTGCTTACCTACTTATTTTTTTTATTCTCACACTATACTTGTGCCACTCAGTATCAGTAGACCTGAGCTATTTTGTAGTTTTAGGTTTCTGGTTTAGGTTTTCCTTTGGACCAGGCTGGTATTATGGTTATTGGTGACCAAGAGGTCACATGGAAATCATGTTGATCCCAGTTTTGTTTCAGTTTTGTTTTTCATTTTCCAATTTTGTTCTGTTGTAGTTGTATTTAGATCATGTTTGAGTATTTATTTAAATTTAGTGTTTATGGATCCTCCTAGTTTGTGATGAATTATCCATTGGGTTTATTTTTTATTGTTTTATTTTGTTCAAAATAGTTCCTACTATGATATCTTGGGTTCCTGGCACTATTCTTCATCCCAAGATGATCAGTAATTATTATCGGGCCTTGTCCCAAACTGGGTCGGGCATCGGGATGGATGAAATCCCAGACCAGTTTGTGAAAAAATGGTATAGAAGCATTCCTTTTTTATTTTTTCATCAGGTATCTTGGATATAGGACTATTGGGTATTGAGAGAAAAGTATGTGAAGAGTTTCAAAAACTATTACTCCTCCTAAGCCTCGAGTTTCTAGGGGTAGTATGGGATTTGGGTATTTTTTGGTCTGTATAGATAGGGAATGAAAATATAAGTGAGTTAGTAATATATGGTGGTCTCACATTGAGTAGTGACCCATTTTGATCCAAGTGCATGGATCAAGATATTCCTAGATATTGGTGCTTTATTAAGGGAATGTCCCACTAACCATATCATCAGGTTATGCATGAACACTAGATTTGTATTCATGGAGTCTGGTTTGAGTTATTTTATAGTGTAGTTTTCATTAGTGTTATTGGATTTTAAAATTAAATTGGTTTTGGGAAATATTTTTTAAAAGGAAAATGATTTTTGGGATTGGTATTTTTTATAAATTGGGTTTGGGTGTTTGAAAATTTAATTTGAAAGTGAGTTTTTAATTTTTAAAAGTGGCCTTGGAAGAAGGAGGTTTTGAATTTGGAATGGAAATAGTGGATTTTGAAAGAGGGTTCTGGTTTTTTTATGATTTTTGGTTTACATGAATGGTATTTGTATTATGATTTGGGTGTTTTATATTGGTTTGATCTTTCAATTTATTTTTAGTTGGATGTTGATATTGGTTTAGTGTCTTCCTTTTGTTCAGAGTATGCCACCTAGAATGCTCCTTGAAGTTCCTATTGAGTATCATCCAATATTTTTTCCTACCCAAACTCCTAGTGGGGTGGAAGAGTCAAGATATTCTGAATTGTTTTTGGTTTTACATGGTGATTGGGGTATGTTAGAGGTTTTGAAGTGGCTTGAGAAAGTTGAATGTGTTTTAAGGTCTTTGGGAACTCCCAAATCCATGAGGGTGTGATCTGTTCTAGGTTCATTTGAGGGTCTGGGTTTTGATCCATGGAAGGTGATCATCACATCATCATTACAATTCAGGATTTCTTGGGAAGTATTTAATATGAATTTTGTCTGATGGTTCATACCTTAGAAGGTGAAGGCAAAAAAAGTGGCAGAGCTCTTGAGTATTTTAGAAAGGTTAATGGATGGTGAAGGCTTATATTGATCACTTTAAAGGGATAGTTTCTTTCACTCCTAATATATCATCAAAAGATCAGTTAAAAGATTCTATTTTCATCAAGGGAATTCATCTAGAGATTGAGGAGATGGTTCTCTCATCCAGTGAGGCTAAGTTTGGGAATCTTGTGGATGAGGATTTTCTAGCCGAGTTGGTTCCCATAGTATAGTCTATAGCTATTGGAAATCCAGTTTCTCTTGGAGCTCATAAAGGTTCTCCGTCTAGTGAGAGGTTTATACCAGAGGAACCTATTCTTGAGGATCCTCCTTTTCCATTTCCGAATTCTCATTCATCGTATCGTCCATTCCTATTCTTCCAATGTGGTTGGCTCAGGAATTTCAAGTCATATTTCTATAATCCTATGAATAATTTTCATCGATGTATCCATTTGGGTAACTTGGAGAATTTTTTCAATCGATGTTTCTAAAAGAGGAAGTCCCAGGTGGATATTGTTAGCTTTTGACTATGGGACAACTGATGCTTCAAGATATCATGGATCCATCCATAAGCCTCGAAGTGAATCTCTTCATGTAGTCAATATTTTTGTGGTGTGGTGGCAGTTTTTGGATCACCTTTTTTTCCTAGTGTTGGAGTGGGGATGGGTTGAATCCCCCTTGTTGCAGGCTTCTTTATTTTTGGAATCCGTTTTGCATCAAGGATTTTGGATAGTTTTGTACTCCTAGATCTGTAGTCTCTATTTTTGACTTGTGAATATAAATATTTAAATAGATATGATTCTTGTGTAATCAATCTTACTTGTGTGGTGCTCATTGGGGGATTTTTATGCATTATGGAAATGGTGAATCTTGGTTTGGTTCAGTGTTCAGATTTATTTTCTTCCATTTGGAGTTACCTTGTTGGTTTCTTTATTTTGGGAAGTTCTTGTGGTGGGGGAACCCTATTATTTTCTTTCCTAATAGTTATCCTTGTTGTGTTTTCTCTATGAGTAGGTTAGGTGTTACTTTTTGAGTTAAAAATTTCACCTTAAGGTTTTTGGTTCTATTTAGATTCATTTAGTTTGGGGTTCAAGTTTTGGTTCTCGTTTAGATGGGTGACAATTTGGGGGAAGAAAGTTTTTGTGGTTGGGAGAATTTTCACACCCCAATCATGATTTTTCATTTATTTTATTACTTAAATTATTTTGGATTGTTTGTTTGAAGTTTGAGTCAAGTTCCCAGTGATAAATTTTTAGTTATGGAGGTTTCTGGTGGTTTTGGCCCTATGCATGGTTTATGTGCATGATTTGAGGGTTGATCATGCAGTTTGTTAAGGCTAAGGTCATGTCTATTTCATTTTATTCTTGCATGATTTGACTTTCATGAATTGATCATGGTTTGGAAAAACCATATGAGGAAAATTTAGCAATTGTGTGTCTTCTTTTGGTTTCAGGGATAAGGAACATGGCTTGCACATGGTTAGAGGAAATCATGCGGAAAGTTTGTGGGGAGGCTATGAAATTTGATAGAGCCAAATCACATGTTTGGTGTATATTTTCCCAAACCATGCATCTAGAATGTGTGAATGTCCCCCTTCACTGGTAGGGTGTTCATGGTTGATGCGCGATTTGGAAAATTGTGCGGCCAAACCATGTGACTTTCCCAGATCTTGAAAACGTTGAATTTCCCACTTTTCCTCTCTTATGTTTTAAACCCATTTTACATTTATACTCTCTTACTCAACTTAGGTGCACCAGGTAGATCCCAATAACCCTTATTCCTTGATCTCCTTCCTCCATTGAAGCTCCTCTAAGGTTTTAAGGTGATTTCATCTTGGTTTTTAGCCAATTTTCACCTCTTCTTTCCTTAATATCTTATTTCCTTCTTCTTTCTTGGCTTTTGTACCTCCTAGATGAACCCTTGGTTGAGGGTTGGATAATGTGGAATTTTTTTCTTGAACTATCAGGTGTTTGGTTGGTTCCTTGATCCTTTTTCTTCCTTCTTTAATAGTTTCATCACATCCGCACATCATTGAGGTAGGTAATTCCATTATTTTCCTTTCCAGAACATACCATTGGTGATTTATATATCCTAAATTGTTTCTAAAATATGTTAACTGTCCTTTTAGTGTTTTAGTTTCAATTTTTTTAGTGTTTCCATGATAGTAATTTGGTGGAAATGGTTTTTTAATGGTTTTTATCAATTATGACAATATGTATATATATGTAAAGTTTTTGATGAAATGCCTAGTTTCCTTGAAAAAACATTGCATGTATTCTAAAGGTGTGTGGTTTTTTTGTGCTTTGATAATGTTATGTTATATGTGAAGTTGTGAAATTGGTTGGTTTTTGTGCCTTTATGGTTTATTGCTTGGGTGTAGATTCTTGGAATTGGTTGTGTGGTTTCTTATGGATCTTTAATAAAACCCTTGGACTCCTTTATGGTTCTCAATAAATGTGCTATTGAATTTGGTAATATCCTTATATTCATGGGATGCACATAGGTATAGGCACACAAATGATAATGGATCTTCGTTATAAATATCCCCTTTAAACCTGTATTTCAAAAAACTTTTCCTTATTGCCTCTTCTCCTTCATCCACCCCATATTCTAAATGGTTCTTCTAAAACACCTAGTTTCCTCTAAATTATCCTTGGTTCCTAAATGATTTTAAACATGGTTTGAAATTTTGTTTTCTAAAGCATTTCTTGATTGGAACCTTGGGATGAGGTTTGGTAACTAAATGGTACAAAGGATCGTTTGGTACCTCTCAAGTGTGTTGTATGATTTTGTCTTAGTTTTGGAATTTTTTTATAAATGTATTTTGATTTGAAATGATAAAGTCCCAGTTAGAACTTTATGGTGTTTCTAAAAGTGGTTTTAAAGTGAAATGACATATAGGCCTAGTTTTCACTTTTATATGGTTCGATGTGTGATGGGAACCTCTATGGTAGTCCCTTTAAGAATAGGGGTATCACATAGGTGGTCTTGGAGTTTTAGAAAGGAAAGAATGGTGGAATCTATGGGTTATTGGTTTATTCCAAGCATATGAGGACCACCTCATTCTCTATATAATATTACCATGATATTCATGGGAATCAACTAGTGGTTTGAGTGATGGTTTCTAGATGACCCTGATTAGATGGGTTGCTACCTCCTAAATTTATTAAGAGTCTAGGTGGGATGTTCCACTGGTGAGGCTAGTTTAGATCAGCTAGGTTGGTTATTAACTATGGAGCTAAATCATATGTTGGTAGGTGATTTTGATCAAAGTATGTCCAAATATTTATTCTAGAGATTTTTATAAAAATACCATGATTAATAATTGTATGTCCTGCTTTATTTTTATGCACTTGGATTATTACCCCATCTAGTTTCTCACTTATTTCTATGTTTACATTTATTTTCAACATATCCCTTTTTATCACCTGGTAGGAATACTTGTTTGGGTTTTGGTTTTATAAACTGGATTTGGAATAGAAATCCATTTTAAAAATGGAAGTTGCATGTGTCGTTTTAAAAAGAGAATTTATGGTAATCTAAATTTGGTTCTTTAAAATGATAAAAACCTTATTTTAATTATATGTATTTTAAACTAGAATTTATGGACTATTTCGGGAAAGAACATGTATAGATTCTATGGTGGTTACCTACTGAGCTGTTTAAGATCACACCCTACTTGTGTCACTTGGAATTGATAAACCCAAGCTATTTTGTAGGTTTAGGTTTCTCGTTTAGTTTTTCCTTTGTAGAAGGTTGGTCTCATGGTTGGTGGTGACCAATAAGTTACATGGAAATTGTGTTGGCCCTGGTTTGGTTTCAGTTTCATTTTTCAGTTCCTAGTTTTGTTCTATTATAATTGTATTTGGATCATGTTTGTTTATTTATTTATATTCAGTGTTTATGGATACTCCTGGATTGTGTTGTGTGCTCTATTTGGTTTATTTTTTATCAGTTTATGTTGGTAAAAATCATTCCCACTATGATATATTTGGTTCCTGGTGCTAGTCTCCAGCCTGAAATGATTGGGAATACCTCTCGAGCCGTTTCACATACTGGGTATGGCATCGAGTTGGATGGAAACCCGGCCTGGTTCATGAAAAAATGGTATCAAAGAATCCCTTTTTTATTTGGGGTATTAGTTATCTTAGAGATAGGACTGTCAGGGCTCAGAAGGTAGGCATGGGAAGAGTTTCATAAACTCTTACTCATCCTGAGCCTCAAGTTTTCAAGGGTAGTTCGGGATTTGGATCTTTTATTTGGTATGTTTGGATAGGAAATGACAATGTAAGTGAGTAGGTAATGTATGGTGGTCTCACATGAAGTAGTTACCCATGTGGATTCAAGTGTACAGCTCAAGATATTCCTAATTATTGGTGATTTTCTAGGGGAATGTCCCACTAACCATGTCATTGGGTTATGCATGGAAACTAGATCCCTATTCCTGGATTTTGGTGTGAGTTATGTTTTATTGTGGTTTTAGTTGGTTTGAGTGGATTGTAAATTGAAAATGGTTTTCGGAAAGGGTTTTCAAATGAAAAATGATTTTTTGGATTTTTCTTGTTTATAATTTGGGTTTGGATTTTTTAAAATTGAATTTGAAAGTGAGTTTGAAATTTTGAAAAGTGTCTTTGGAAGAAAGAATTTTTGAATTTGGAATGTAAATGGTGGTTTTTGAAAGAGGATTCTATATTTATTTATGATGTTTGGTTTGAGAGCATGGTGTTTGGCTTATGAGCTAGGTTTTTTGGATTGCGGTGTTTTTTTTATTGATTTTTGGTTGGATGTTGATCTTGGTTTTATGTCTTCCAGTTGTTCAGATTATATAGCCTAGAAAGGTCCCAGAAATTCCTATCAAGTCTCTTTAAGTATTTTTCCCTTCCCGGACTCTTAGTGGGGTGGTAGAGTTGACCTATTATCAGTTTTTTCTGATTTTACATGGTGATCGAGGTCTATTAGATTTTGTAGAGTGGCTTCAAAAAGTTGAAGGTGTTTTTAGGTCTTCAAGAACTCCTGAATCCTTGAGGGTGCGAGCTGTTCTGGGTTTGTTTCAGGGTTTGTGTTTGGATCAGTGGAATTTTATCATCTCATCATTGTTTCAAGTTGAGATGTTTTGGGAATCCTCTAAGACCACTTTTTTCTGATGGTTCATACCTGATGAGGTGAAGTTGAGAAAAGTGGTAGAGCTCTTGAGTATTCAGCAAGGTCAATGGATGATGAAGACCTATGTTGATCACTTTAAAGAGATAATTTATTTTTATATTGAGATAGCATCAAAAACATTATCCAAAATATTTTATTTTCATCTGGGTTCTTCATCCATAGATTAAGAAGTAAGTTCTCTCATCCAGTGAGTTTTAGTTCAAGAAGATTGTGGATGAGGTGTTTCTAGATGATTTGGTTCTTGAAGTGTGGTCTATGGCTATTAGAAATATTGTTTCTCTTGGTTCTCATGAAGGTTTCCCATTTGGTGAGAGATGTATGCTAGAGGAACCTATTCTTGAGGATCCACTTTTGTCAGTTCTGTCTTCTTGTTCATCAGACCATTTGATCGTGTGATTCCAGTGTGGTCAAATCAGGAATTCGAGATAGTATTTTCATAACCCTGTTAATAATTGTCATATTTAGAAAGATATGATATTTCCTTAGTAAGAATAGTATTCCTAGAATTTTCCTTATCAATTTTTTTCATGAGTTTTGAGTTCTCAATTTCAAGAAGTTTGGAAAACCTAGAAACTTATTCATATGAAGGTAAAGTATTATCTTCATCAGAAGAATATTCTTCATCAGAAGATTTATAATATTTACTATCATTATCATTCAAAGATATATTGGTCATAGATTCAACATTTTGTACCTTATCCATTAAACAAAGATTGTCAATAGGTATTCTGGTTATTAGACCAAGATTCTTTTGTCCAGAAGATTCATAATCTAAAGATTCATCTGAAACCACCACTGGCACTCCAGGTGTCATTAGCTTTCAAGACTTTCTTAGCTTTATCCTTGTAATACTTCTTTATATTTCTCTCAGAATGCTTTTATTTTCTTTCTTTTCTCTTAAGCATAGGACAATCAGGCCTTATATGTCCAGCTATCTTGCATTCATAACATGTAACCTCTGAATCTTTCTTATCTTTTCTTTCTTTATTATTGTATTTGGATTGAAAGTTCCTCTATCCAGTTATCTTGTTCATCCTTCGAGAAATATTTTCTAACTCATTCTCTGAGGATTCACTTCCACTAGATTCAGATTGAATAATAACCTTCTTAGACTTAGATCTGGTAATTCTCTCAGGAGTCTTAGATTTCATATGATTTGAAGTTGTAGTAAAAGCAATAATGTCATTCCCATTCTTCTTCTTAACATTATCAGCATCTCTCTTCATTCTAGTCTCATGTTGGAGAAGAGTTCCAAAGATTTCATCAAGAGTAATCTGAGTAACCTTTCTGTTCTCATCTATAGCTGTCCTCTTGGATTCCTATTCATTGGGCATGATGTCTATGATCTTATAAACAAGATATTCATCATCTAATCATTTCTCACCCATGGATTGTAAACTATTCATGATAGTCATGAATCTTTGTTTCACCTTACATATTGGTTCTCTATAAGGAAAGTTAAAGCCATGGTATTCAGCTCTCATCATAGCTCTTCTTGTCTCTATAACTTTAGAAGTACCAAAATGTGTAACTTCAAGTTTCTTCCAAATACCGTTTCCTACTTCACAAGATGAAATTTGGATATATATATTTCTAGTCATGGAACAAAGCAAAGTATTGTGTACCTTATAATTCAGTTGATATTCATGATTTTCTTGATTTGTGAAGGTACTAACTTCTTTATCAGGGATTTTATATCCTCCAGTAAGCATAACAAAATTATCAACTCCTATATTGATAATAAAATTCTTCATGTGATCCCTCCAATATTCATAATCATTTCCATCAAATATAGGTGGTCTTATTGGATTGAGATTGTCTATGGAACCAACATTGATTCTTGCCATCTTAAAGAAAAATTCTTTCCACACAAACTTGTTAATAGAAAAAGTCTGTATACAAGGAAAATATTCCTAATCAAGGAAAATATAGAACAAGAGTATCTCTAATAAATATATGAATCTGAACTATAAAAGTATAAAAAACTGATTCCAAGAATAAGAATATGATGAATTCTCTTCTGAATCTAATCATGAGATTATTCAGATTGAATCAATCCCTCTGATGCCAATTGTTGGATCAATAGATACAATAGATATGATACTGATTGTAGCATAAAACTATGATGCAGATACTAAAAATACAAGAGGGGGTGAATTGTATATTTTAAAAATTCCTTTGTAAATTTTAAATATGATTATGTTTAAAAAGGTTAAACAAGATAATTCACAAAACCTATGGACTCTAAAAACATTCTTGATTCAGAAAATATTATTCCGAGAAAGCAATTATAGAAAAGTGATTCCGGAAATGAAACTTAATGAAAGTTTACAATAATGAATATTCTACCTTAAAGCATATAGAATCTAACTAAATCAGAGTATAAATGTAAGGAAGTATAAGATAGTTATACTTTCCTCAACAATTAAAATGTAGTGGAAAACTTGTAACAAAACAAATAACAAGTAGTAAATCTTTTAACCCAAAGATAAGTGTATCCAACAAACTTAGATAAAGGTCCCTTGATTTATACTTTCAAGAAATTTTGTCTTACCCACACCAGGGTAATCCCTTAATATGAACATCAGAGTCTATCTTGTTATCCTCGCAAACCCTCAACTTCAAGGTAGTTGGCACCTTTATCATCCTCAACAAGGAAGCCCTCAACTTCAAGGTAGTCGGAACCTTTGTCTTCCTATCCTTGGATGCCCTGAATTGTACACAACAAAAATCGGAGTCACACAAAGAAAATCTGAACAAGAAGTTCAGTACGCACAAAGCAATAAATCCTCTCTCTCTATAAATCACTTCAGCAGCATGTAATCTCTAGATTGATCAACTTATTATAGGATCTTTCAAATGAGCTCTTATTTATAGGCATGGATTCAACGGTCGGCTCCCTCCTCCAATGGTCATATTTTTCCTTGAATTTCGGAGGGACCTGTACACATGTCACTCAAATAATGGTTAGTTATTAACTGAATGCACGACATCGTTTTATAACAAAAAAAGTGTAAGAAAAAATATGGTTACATAAATAAAATCCAATATTCGTAATGTAAGGAAATATGAAAGTTTGGAGTCTAACCAAAATTGAATTCGGAGTCTATAATACAAGGATATTCGGATTCTATTTTCTAGGAATTTGGAACCTGAACTCTATAGAATTATGAAGTCTGAATTTCAAGAAAATTTGGAATCTGGATTCACAAGAATTCAGAACTTGAACTCACAAAGTTCGGAGTCATAGTTCATGAGAATTCGGAGTCAGAACTCATAAGAGTTCGGAGTCTGTATTCAGAGAAATCAAAGTCAGGACTTGGAAAATTTTATAACCAAAATTCGTATTCAGAATTCTGAGTCAGAACTAAGAAGAGTTCATAATCAGAATTCGTAATCAGAATTCGGAGTCAGAACTTGGAAGAGTTCATAACCAAAATTCGTAATTAGAATTCGGAGTCATAATTCAGAAGAGTTCGTAATTAGAATTTGTAATCAAAATTCGGAGTCAAAAATTGGAAGAGTTTGTAACCAGAATTTGTAATTAGAATTCGGAGTCAGAACTTAGAAGAGTTCGTAACCAGAATAGAATGCTTCATATATAGGTATTTATAGGATTCTGAGGTTTTGATTTCAAACCAAATTTTACACTAGGAAAAATTATGATATGAACAATGAACATGGTGAGGATAAATTTCCTTAGGGAAGGAAATTTTTCCTTATAGAAGTAAAACACAAGGTAAAATGAAAATTTCCTTAAGATAAGGTGTTTGTGATTTTCAAAATAAGAGGAATAGTAAAGTCATAAGGAAACCTTAATGACTCAATAAATCTCCCCAAGTATGAAGGAATGAAAAATTCATAAGGAAAACCTTATTGACTCAACACAAGAATCCTCCCTATTATCCAATCCGGTTTCAATTAATTCAATTTTATCTAGGAATTTATGATTAGACTCATATTGTTCATTTTCTTAAATGTAAACAACTTCTTGTGGCTGGTTATAAGAACACTGTCAGGAAATGTGTCCATAACAGTCAAAAAAACACAATGAGGCCCTATTTGATTCTAGTTTTCATTAAATTACATTTTTTTAGAAGAGATTAAACACAAATAGCTCATAGTGAAGCAGATTTTTCAAAAACAGAACAAGCAGCAGATACAATTCATAGATTTTTTTTAAAGCAGGTTTTTTTTGTTTGGTTTTTTTATGTTTTTTTTTTATATTTTATTTTATTTTTCTAACCCTAGACTCTCAGTGCGTGACTTCCCCAGAAATGGCGCCAAATTATGATGAGTTCGGAGGTCTTCACAGCCCTCAAAATTAAATTTATTAACTTACACTAGCACAGTGGTGTAGGGTCAATCCACAGAGAAAGCAGGTGAGTGATCTAAGTTTTTTTACAAACCCCACTATTATCAGTAGTGGGGATACATTTACTTACTTTTAAACTTTTTATAATTTTTTAATATTTTATTTATGATTAAGTGAAAACAAAAGACAATAATTCTATAAATATCCTATTTACTTAATTGGAAAATGAAACAGTTAGAATTAACAATATAGACCGGAAATATAAACAGGAGTGCTGAGAATTGATCATAGAATGAGCTAGGAATATTTTAAATCTAATGATTAAACGAATTAATCTTCATATGATTAAATTCATACCTCAAAAATGAGTCGTTAATCCTTCCTCTCTAGAAGAATTAACACCATGTATTATAGTTCTCTAAGTTCGCCACTACAAAAACCACATACAACAATTTGATTTTAAGATGTCAATAGAAAAATATCTCACCGATAGTTTCTGTAATTTGAATTTCCAGTTTTAAAAGAAAAACATCAATGATTAATCTCACCGAAAGAACATATTTGTTGACATAAGATGCATTCAGGTGAAAAATCAATTTAAGTTGAGAATGAGAGTTAATATCGCCGAAGGAATCCAATTCTCATTGGAAGAAATTTAATGGAAAAAAAATATATATTTACCAATAGAAATTCCAATTTCCCGAACAATAAATTAAGTGAAGATCAATTTCAATTTAGAAGCAACAAATACATTGTAATAATATAGAGCAGAGGAAGAAGAATCCTCCCTCTGTGAATGATGTTCATGATTTGCCACCCTGCTCCTGCAACTCCAAGTCACAGGTACTGCTCTGCCATCTCTCGGGAGTCTTTGCTCTCAAAATGGTGTGATCGTGGTAGGAGTATGAGCATCTCGATCTTCTCTCAGATAGATGTGATCGTGGAATGAGTGATCATCCTCTTCAAAAAAAATTACTACTCTGCTTTTAATCCCACTGTCATCTACTGCACGTCACCGCACATTTCCACCGACTTCAAAAGTCCCTCACTTGTGCACCACACACGTGTGTGTTTTTGTGACTGGCACGTCGCGCTATATTTTCCCACGTAACTAACTCTCGATGAGTTAGTTAAGTGAAACTTGAGGTATTCCCATCTCTTGAATGAACCTGCATATCTTAAATAGATAATAAATAATTCAACGTTAATAAAAAATGTTAACTATAAATAAATAATTATCTACTTAGTTAATTTAATATTAAATGGTATTTAATTTATATTAATAGCTATCTGTTATAAATTATTTATTTTATTCTATTTAGAACTATGATTAAATTATTTAATTAATTACTTTATTTATTTAATTATAATTATTTTATAACATTACTTAAACGACATTAAAGTTTTTATTTATAAATATTTATAAATAAACAATTTTAAAACTATTTAGATAAAATATTGATTTATAGTAATGTATTTAATTTAATTATTAATTTTATTATTAACTAGAAATAATAATTATTGGTTAATTAATTGTGATTTTATAAACTTAATTTAATTAATTTTTATTAGTAAATTTATTATTGATTTTTAAGTTTTCTTTTTAGATTATATTAGTTAGTTTTTTTATCTTCTTCCTCCCCCCCCCCAATATTGGCACACAGGGGGATGGTTCCTTCTCCAGGAAGTTCCTACGGTGGCCCAATTCTCCTGGCTCGGGCATCATCTTCAGCTCCCTCTCCTCAAGTGACGACAGTAGACTCCAAAAGGTGGCTTCATCTTTGTCACGTTGAACACCTCCAGTGGCGACTCACCTCCTCCATGTCGCGCCTCTTCAATCTGGCGTAAGGTATCCCGACTTCACATGGTGGCAACACCCTTCATCCACAACGCACAGGTTCGATCTTCAGCATATCTGGACTCTCAAAGATGGTGACTTCTTCTCCTCAGTTATGCAACAAACCCTTCATCTGCAACACCACCTCAACAGCAGCGGCACAACCTCCTGCAACAGTGGCTAACTCCATGGGTGAGTGAATCGACCATCAAGTATGTTTGATTAAATCATTTTGACTATTGAATATATAGTTTGCATCTGAATCTAGTGGTTTAGGTCTGATTTGATCTGGTTTTGGGAATGTGGTGTGGTAATTGTGGGGGCGAGGCGTAGGAATCAGTTCAAGGATACGGTGAGACCGTAAAAGAAAAACTGTGGTAGGGCTTAATTAGAAAATTGTGGCACCGGTGCATGAAGATATGGTGGGATAGTGAATTTGAATTCATGGTGGAACCATGAAGGAAATAACCGGTGTCTGAAATTACGGTGACACCATAAAAGGGATACAGTGGCATAGAAAAAGGTGGTACGTGGTGTTGCGGTGCCACTGTAATGGGTTGAAATGGTGAGATAGTGAAAATAATTGACAATGGAAATGTTAATTGGGTTATGGTGGCATAGACATGGTGATACCGTGTCAAGAGGTTATGGTTCCACCGTTAATGAAGGAAACGGTGGCAAAGTTTATAGTGACACCGTAAAATTGAAAAATAATCAGAGTGAAACAAATTGAAACTTAAATAAAAACTCAACAAAATAATAAATTAAAACTAATTATTAATTAAAAAAATGAAAATTTAAGTACATAATAAATTTTAATAAACTTATAAAAACATTTAAAACATATATTATAATATTATTAACTTTAACTTATAAAACTTAAATTGTTACTAAACTAAAACTAAAATTTAAAAGAAACTCAATTGTTAAAAGTTAATATTAAATTTAAACATTTAAAACATAGTTAAATTGCTTAAAATAGTTACTATATCAAATTAAATTAATAAAATTAAACATATAATTATTAGGTTATTAAAACATTATTTTTATTAATGAAATTAAATTAAAGAGATTTAATAAGTGAATTAATTTTATAATCTTATATTATAATTAAATAATTGTTGATAGACATCTAAAAATCATGTTATTCTAAATTATTAAATATTTAATACAGGAAAAGATAAATCAAAACTATATTATTTAATGTACAAAATCAGGATTAATTAGTTAGTTAATTAATGTTAAATTATCAAATTTGCAGACAAAAACAACAAACTAAATAAAAATATTTTAGACTATAAAATAAAGTAAAACATAGTTTAACTAATTTAAAGCTTAAAATACACAATTAGTTATAAAAATTGATAAATTTATAAATTTGTTTCTAAAAATACAAAAGTGTTAATATTTAGTATAAAGTACAAAAATAACCAATTAAATCATTAAAAAATTAATGAAAAAGATGTGTAAAAACATGTGTTTTTAAGGCTACATCACTTACCCAAGGTAATCAATTTTTTCATTACTCTTTCTCCTAAATGTGAATCAAACAACTTATGATAACTTTATATTAATAAAATTTTGTAGGGTAAATTTGTATCTTATTTTTATCTATCAACACCCACACACTGCCTTATTATGAGGGGTATGGTGTATAATATCTCAAGATACATGATACACAAAAAATAACTCCGTAAAGATCACATGAGAGTGGGTATTGAAGTAGATCAAGAGCCTAGCGCTAAGTTTCATATTCCACTTGGTGATCTGGATATTACAACGTTTAATGATTTTATTGAAAATTTTATAGCATGGTCATCTAATATTATAAATATGCATAAGTTTTGTCCTTAAAAAAATTTCAAATTAGGAAACTATAACAATTGATGAAAAAAGGTCTTAATTGAGGTATGGTATTATAGACATATAAAAATATGGGGAAACAAAGGTCGGATCAAGACAATCTAGTGAATCAACCAAGAAAACAAAAAAAACTTATGGGATCACCTTATCTCCACTAGTCCCACTACAACATATATTATCATTACAACTTCATGCAGACACCACATTCAAATATAGAGATGTGCCCTAAATTCTATATGAAGAATAAATATTTGGAACTTTCATTACATACGCAGCTGGTCTCAAGAGTATAAATGAGATTCTTAAGTTTTAATAGTTGGGAGTCTTAGTTTTGAATACATACATAAGGTATATTTTAATAATAATTATATCCAAAAAATGATTTAATATTTTTATTAAAGTTAATAACGATTCATATTTTCTATAGGTATTTATATTACAACTATATAAAAGAAAAACCTTGAAAATCATGATTTGTATTCATTAGTCTATGTGTCATTTCCATAGAAGAAATTTCATTAGACTTGAAAGAAATTGATAAGAAAAAAATACTGGATAAACGATAAGTTTTAAAAGAAAATAATAGACAACATAACCTTTTTTATTCCTACAATATAGGGGTAAAACTCTACAATCTAATCATATGAAATTTATTTTTATTATTTTCATTACATTTTTTTTGTTTTTTATGAATCATTAGATGTGGATCGTAATTAATCTGGATACCAAAAATATTTATTTTTTGGATCCAATGTATGTATTTTCATCAAATAAACCACGCATGATGTGTATTTTGAATTTTTAATACAGTTCAATCAACATTTTATAGATAAAAATTGAATTATATGTTTTAGTATGTGTTTTAACAAGAATTTTTTTATAATATGGTGATCACTAAATATAGGATAAATTATGGTATGAGGCTGGTAACTAAAAATAAGAAGCTTATAGATTACTTAAAATAGAAACATATTAAGGTATATATAGAAATATTTAATTATAAAAACATATTTAAAAATAGTTTAATTATTTTGTTCAATGTTTTTGCGGTGTCTGAAGAAAGATAATAACAACGATTGTGGATATTATGTTTGAAAATTTATGAAAATATCATATACCATTAGAATAATAGAATCCCTAGATAGTTAATTCATAAAGTTAATTAAAATTTAATTAAAAATATTTATAAATAATTTTTTAACTATATTTTCTTATAACTACCAAGATTTCCAACAATCTATTTACTCAAAAGAAGATGTAACTTTGTTTAGAGATGAGTAGCCAGCATACATGGTGTTAGAATATTTTCCGACATGAAATTTAGGTGATTACCTACTATGTTTTTGATATAGTATGGCCTATGACCTTAGAAATATATTTGGGTTGTGAAGCTTTGATATCAAAATACTTAGATATTATTTTTGATTTTTTTCTCAAGGAGAAGTATAATGGAGGAAATCAATTTGTTTAGAAATGAATGAGCAGAATACATGGTGTCATAATGTATATCGACATCAAGAAGAGTTGAAATCCTACTACTTATTTAGTTAATTTTCTCATCATTTTATCTATTTTTTTTATTTAGTTTCCTTATCATTTTTATCTGATACTTATTTTGTTAAATTTGCACATTAGTTGAAAACATACATCACATGATCAAAACTAAGAAAACAAATTTATATTTTTCTTATACTTTAGGATAGTGATCTATAAGTCATTTTTGACATGTAGGAATTGAACACACATAAATATGAAACAGGATGTGGTCATTATGACTCAAATTTCATATTTTCAATACAAAAGTGTTATTTTAGTTTGAAACACATTTCACATTGAAAAAACTGAGAAAAAGAGCTCATATTGTTTTCAAACCGTAATAAAACAATCCACAATTAATTTTTCCTATGTAGGAATTAACCTCACACCAATCCAAAACACAATTTGGTCGGTATGATCTGAAGTATGTGTTTTCAATATAAAAGTATCATTTTAGTTTAAAATGCACATCACATATCCAAAATCAAGAAAGTGATCCCTGATTGTTGTAAAACTTCAGGAAAATAATCCATAATTCATTTTTCATGAGTAGTAATTGAACATACATAAATCTAACATTCTATGTGGTTGGTATGACTCTAAGTACTCATTTTCATTACAAAAGTTACATTTTAATTTAAAATAAGCATCAAAATAGAAAAAAACCAAGAAAATGAGATCAGATTGTTTTTTAACTTTAGGGAAATGATCCATAATTCATTTATGATGTGTATGAATCAAACACACATCATTATGAGACATGATGTGATTGATATGAATCAAAGTGCATGTTTTTAATAGAAAGGCTCCATTTTAGTTTAAAACATGTTTCATGTCACCAAAAATGAGAAAATGAACTTAGATTGTTTTCAAACTTTAATAAAAAGATCTATAATTTATTTTTCATGTATAAGAATTAAACAAATTCTAATCTAACACACAATGTGGTCTGTATGACCCAAATTATGTTTTTCAATATAAAAGTTTCATTTTAGTTTAAAACACATGTTACATAGCCAAAACCAAGAAAATGAGCACTGATTATTTTAAAACTTTAGGAAAACAACCCATAATTCATTTTTCATGTGTAGTAATTGACTGTAGGGAAATATGATACCCGATGTGGTTAGTTTGACACAAAGTATGTGATTTTAATACAAAAGTGTCATTTTAGTTTAAAACATGCATCAAATAGACAAAACTAAGAAAATAAGATAATATTATTTTCAAAATTTATGAAAACTATTCATAATCCATTTGTGACATGTAATAATCGACCACACATCAATCCAAGACATGATGTGATCTATATAAATAAAAAATGTATGTTTTCAATAGAAAGATGCCATTTTAGTTTTAAATTCTTAACACACACCAAAAATGAAAAAATGAGCTCATGTTGATTTAAAAATTTATTAAAATTATCTATAATTCATTTTCCATGTGTAGTAATTGACCGCATTCCAATCCAACACATGATGTGGTCTATATGAATTGAAGTGTTTGTTTTTAATATAAAACATTCATTTTAGTTTAAAATGAATCACATATCTAAAACTGAGAAAATGAGCTTGAATTATTTTAAAATTTACGAAAATGGTCCATAATTCATTAGGGACCTATAGGAATTAACCACACATGAATCTGATACCTAGTGTAGTTGGTATGATGTGAAGTGTGTGTTTTCAATATAAAAGTTTAAAACACACATCAAATAGATAAAACTAAGAAAAAAATATTATATTGTTTTCAAATTTTAGGAAAATGGTCCATAATTCATTTATGACCTATATGAATCAACCACACTTCAATATGACTCCTGATGTGGTCGGTATGACTTTAAGTGTGTGTTTTCAATACAAAAATGTCATTTTAGTTTAAAACACACATCAAATAGCCAAAACTAAATAAATAAACTTATTTTATTTTAAAACTTTAGGAAAATGGTCCATAATTCATTTTGGATATGTAATAATTGATCACACATCAATCTGACACATGATATGACTGATATGACTCATAGTGCGTGTTTTCAATATAGAGGTGTCATTTTATTTTAAAACATGTGTCACATCTCCAAAACTAAGAAAACAGTATTGGATTGTTTTAAAAATATAATAAATAAATCCATAATTAACTTTTTCCATTTTAGTAATTAACCTCATATCAATTTGACACACGATGTGATCGATATGACTCGAAGTATGCGTTTTCAATACAAAGGTTTCGTTTTAATTTAAAACATGCATCAAATAGTCAAAATCTAGCAAATGAACTCATATTGTTTTCAAAATTTAGGAAAATGATACATAATTCATTTTTCATGTGTAGGAATTGATTGCACATCATTCTTACACATGATGTGGTTGATATAACTTCAAGTGAGTTTTTTAGTATAAAAGTGTCATTTTAGTTTAAAACACACATCAAATAGCCAAAATCTAGAAAATGAGCTCAGATTGTTTTTAAAATTTAGTAAAAAGATCCATAATTTATTTTTCACATATAGGAATTGACGTCATATCAATTTGACGCATGATGTGGATGATATGACTTGAAGTGTGTGTTTTCAATACAAAAGCATCATTTTATTTTAAAACACACATAAAATATCCAAAACCAATAAAATGAGATTATATTGTTTTCAAACTTTAGTAAAATGATCCATAATTCATTTTTCACATATAGGAATTGATTTTACATCAATCTAAAACACAATGTGGTTGATATGACTCAAAGTGCATGTTTTCAATACAAAAGTGTCATTTTAGTTTAAAACACGCATCAAATACAAAAAAAACAAGAAAACAAGATCATATTATTTTAAAAAATTTGGACAACAATACATGATTCATTTTTCATGTGTAGGAATTTACCACACATAAATATAAAACACGATGTGGTGGGTATGAATCGAAGTGCATGTTTTCAATACAAAAGTGTCATTTTATTTTAAAACATGCATCAAATAGCTAAAACTAATAAAATGAGCTTGGATTATTTTCAATCTTTGGGATATTTATTAATAATTCATTTTTCACATGTATTAATTGAACGCATATTAATATGACACATGATGTGGTTGATATGACTCAAAGTATGTGTTTTCAATACAAAAGTGTCATTTTAGTTTAAAACACACATCAAATAGCCAAAACCAAGAAAATGAGAATGGATTGTTTTAAAACATTAGGAAAATGATTCATAATTAATTTTTCATATATGGGAATTTATCTCACATCAATCTGACACACGATGTGGTCGATATGACTCAAAGTGCGTGTTTTCAATACAAAAGTGCCATTTTAGTTTAAAATGCACATTAAATATCCAAAACTAAGAAAATGATCTTGTATTGTTTTCAAACTTTAGGAAAGAAATTCATTGTTCATTTTTCATGTGTAGGAATTTACCTCACATCAATCTGACACATGATGTGGTCGATGTGACTTGAAGTGTGTGTTTTCAATAAAAAAAGTGTCATTTTAGTTTAAAACACACATCAAATAGCCAAAACAAGGAAAATAAGATCTAATTATTTTAAAACTTTAGGAAAATGATCTATAATTAATTTATCATATTTATAAATTGATGTCACATCAATCTGACACATGATGTGTTTGATATGACTCGAAGTGTGTGTTTTCAATACAAAGTTTCATTTTAGTTTAAAACACACATCAAATAGCCAAAACTGAGAAAATGAGCTCGGATTGTTTTAAAAATTTAGGAAAATTATGCATAATTAATTTTTCATGTGTAGTAATCAACCATACATAATTTTGAAACACAATGTGGTCGATATGACTCGAAGTACATTTTTTCAATACAAAAGTGTCATTTTAGTTTAGAACACACATAAAATATCAAAAACTGAGAAAAGGAGATCATATTATTTTTAAACTTTAGGAAAATTATCCATAATTAATTTCTCACATGTATGAATTAAACACACATCAATCTGACACATTTTGTGGTTAATATGACTCAAAGTGTTTGTTTTCAATACAAAAGTGTCATTTTAGTTTAAAACACATATCAAATGGACAAATATAAGAAAAAGAGATCATATTATTTTCAAAATTTAGTAAAAAAATCCATAATTCATTTTTCACATGTAGGAATTTACCTCACATCAATCTGACACATGATGTGGTCAATATGACTTAAAGTATGTGTTTTCAATACAAAAGTTCCATTTTAGTTTAGAATGTGCATCGCATCGCCAAAACTGATCAAACGAGCTTAGATTGTTTTCTCATAATTTTATCAACTATTTATTAATTAATTTCCTTATCATTTTTATCTTATATTTATTTAGTTAATTTCGCCTGAGATAATGCATGAAGACGAACAAGAAATAGTGTGACAGTTGAAGTCTTGTTCTCAAAAATAAATTCCTCTTGAATTAGATCCAATATGTAGTGATTTTTTTATCACCATAGATGACAGCTAATTCAAGATTACCTACTTTTTAGAACAAAAATAAATGTTGTGATGTATAAGAATAAATCTCAACTCAATCTGATACACGGTGTATCTGGTATGACTCAAAGTATATGTTTTTAGTTTAAAATTGACACTTTGTGTTTAATTTATTTCTTTGTAGTATTATAAACTAATAATTGTTTTCTTATACAGGTACATTATTTTTCTTGATCTAGGATAGTTCTTTCAGAAACTAATGGCATGATTGGGGGTCAAGATCTAAAGAAAAAGAAACATTGATGTTTTTTAATGTCTATGATAATTTTTACTTACTCATGTAATTATATAAACCAATGTTTGAAATGTATATAATATAGTGTTTTTATTATATTTTTTGTAAATTTTTTTCAGTTAAATTATATATTTTATCCTATATTTTCACCTATGTTTGCTATTTTTTATACTGCATTATGCTGTAATTTTAACAGCACAATAAAATAGTATTCCCCTTTATCAAAGCTATTAAAACCCTTGATAAAGTGTTCCTTTATCATTGCTTTTATAGAACTAATAAAATCCTAGGGCTTTTAATCATTCTCTAATTTTCAGTACTTTTTTCACTGAAAAATGCATATTTTAGCGCTATTAAAGGCCTTATTTGTAGTAGTGTTGGGAGAGTTGGGAAATCCTCAAACGAATCACCACCCTCCAGGGGATATGGAAGTGCCTCAACACATATTGTATATTCCTTGTCAGTTTGAGTCACACAAGGGTAGGCTTCCACATCTCTCAAGCCAAATTTGTGTAATACATGACAGTTCTAGAGGACTTGGTCCACTCTCAGGGAACTATGTGTCCCCCAATTAACCGAGTGAAGGTGTTTCCAGGAATAACCTCTTCTCCAAATATCTTAGTAAGTGATCTAGTTATGCATGCACCTCTATAAGAGGGCTCATAGGAGGATTTATGGGGAAATGATTCTTATCAGGACTCTCTCAGGATGTAGGCTTTGTCATTAATCTAGTAAATCTTATGATCTTATGTTCCTTGAATATAACATATCCTTTGGAATTATTTCCTAACTCCCTTTTCACTTGTGTAGGAATCAGAAATCACAAAGGACATAGATGTTTGTTATAGACCTCTAACAGAGGGAAAGGGATCCCCGACCCTTGAGGGGATGAAAATAGGGCCTCTCCCTAATGTTGTGAACAAAGGCATCCAAATTTTAGATGAATTGGCACCTAAAACTGAGGTGACAACCACTGGAGGAACACCATCATCAGGGGGGATGCATGTGAATATTTTTTAATTTCTCATCGAATTGTACCATTATTATAATATCTTTCCCCTTTTTATCTATTCCTTCATGTTTTTCATTTCACAAGTCATTCTTGGATAACCTTGTGCTTTAAATGGCAGTTCAAACCATGTTTGGTGATCAGCCAACTATGGTGATGCTTAAGCCTGGGTTAGTAGTGGCAGATAAGACTATGCCTTGATGAAGGTGGTTGAGGAGGATATAGTGGATGAGCCTACCATAGAGGTTCCATAAGAGTTGGTTTAAAAATCTAAATCCTTGATGGAGGAGGTGGAAATAATGATGTGAACTAAGATGATCGGGGAGGCTATGATGACCATTCCTATCTCGGAAGCGTCATTGGTGACGATGAATGAATTTAAGGCCTCGATGATAGTGTTTGAGATCATTCCACCAACACAGGTAATTAGGGAAGCTATGGTGGATGAGCCTACCTCAGAGGTGCCACGTGAGGTAGTTGGGGTTCCCATTGTAGGTGAGGGGTCTAGTGAGAACATGTTTTCCCTGAACCTAGGGATCATCCCACCCGGGGAATTTCTTATAGATGAACCATCCACTAATGTTTTGGTGGTATTCCCTCAGTATGAGACTACACTTCTTGAGGACTTCAAGGATTCTAGATCGAGAATTATTGAGGATAACTGAGTCTTCTGACACAAGGTGTGGAGGAGTGTGTGAAATTTCATCACCTGCACTCTATCGATTGATATTCCAAATATGGTGGTATCCCTCTACCATTAGATGGTCATCCTGGAGATTGGCAGGGTAGACTCTAGTATCCTCTATACATTAGCTCATAACTTCCCTCATTGAATGTTTACATGATGAGTCGTAGGAGATTAACGTTGCTTGGTATAAGAAGAAGGTCGAGGATACCTTGGAACTTCAGGTGGGTGAGGAAGAGATTTCTCATCTAGAGGAGCAAGCACAAGTGCACATAGCCATCATAACTTCTCAAGAAGATATCATCATCCAATTGAGGGCTCAATTGCTAGTGGATTAGGACAAGGAAACATCTCTGTTGTCCAAGTTCCAAGATGAGTGATATCAAGTTCAAATCAGGGACAAATAATTCCACCTATTGTTGAGGAGGAGGAGGCTGATCTGGTGGAGCGGTAGCATACTCTAGAGACTACTCAACAGAGGATGGATTAGCTCAAGTGCTTGATCACTAGGGTTGAGCCCTAGGTAAATTTATCTTATCATAAAATAAAGGATAGTCACCAACATATGGATGAACCTAAAAAACTTTCTATGTATTGTTTTAAATTCCTTGTGTGCTCTAAAAAGTTTTATTTTTGTTGTATCTTTGATCATATTAACAAGGAAACCAATAATGAATCCCTAATCCCGTGTGATTCTTTCTCGGTGTGGGAAACAAGGGACCAATAGAATATTGCTCATTTATAAGAGAGTACTAGATAGGGGTCGAACACTCAAGGTCTGAACTTGTTTATTGAACATTAGAGAGTGTCTTGACTGAGAAAGATTTTGATAGAGCATGAGATTCTCTAAACATCCTAATTTATTTTTCAATGTGCTCTAGTGAACGGATGGGGTAATGCTAGGGTCATTGAATTATACCCGAACAAAGGGGAGTGATTAATAGAGTTAATGGAGAATCCCAATATCTAGAACATAAAAGGGGGTGGTGTGATGATGGAGGTAACTGTTGACCATGCTTGAAACATAGGATCCATTATTTATTTGCTAAGGATGGGAACAAACAAATGAGTTTTGACTATTTACCATGTTTGAAACATGGGGACTGTCTCAAAATATTATCATAAGTATTTTGGGGCATGTTCCCAAGAAGATAGGTGAGCCAGTTTGTCCATGCACTATTTCCATTACAGAGGCCCGTTCGGACATATATTATAATGGGAATCCAAGTTAAGGGATACTCAAAGCATGGGGGTGGACTAATAAAATGCTCTAAATGATTTTAACAGTATCTAAATTATGCCACAGTGGATTTGAGCACATTGGGTAGGCATATCAGTATGGAAAAAGGTCAAACTCATCTTCTAAGGGGAGCATCATCTCAAATGTCAAGAAATGGTTGAGGAACATGAATGATGTGGTAGGTGATTGACACTGAAGGGAGAAAGAGGCTTCTCATGAGAGGGATTCAGATGCTTTACAGTTTGACATCATGTAATGAGGATTATGGACACATGGTTTAACGTCATATGGTGAGGATTATGTTCACAAAATTTAATTTCATATGGTGAGGACAATGTATTGAATAGTTTAGCATCATGTGATTGGGACATTCATGGAACAATTTAGTGTCTTATGACTAGTAAAGGTGAACTGAAATGAATAACACTCACCCAGCCAAGGTGGTGGGGGCATAAGCGAGTAACACAATGGGGGTACCCCTTAGAGTGGATCATGAGGAAAGGGATCTTAATATTTGGATCTAAATTTTGCCTAAAATGACGGGTTAAATGAGCATAGAAAGATTTTTTTCGTGATCTATAGTGGGTCTTTACTAGTTATTTACCTCTTTCTTTTTATCCCCTTATTTTTTTCCAAGTCATAGGGGTGACCTGGTGGGGGGTTCTGACTCGTTATCATACTTTCTCTATGGGTTTTCAACTTGACATGTGTTTGTGTCTCTTTCATAATTTTTTAATCTTGGGGGTACAATTATATTAAACACATACACACCACATATACATGATAAAAAGGTAGACCATATCCCCCCCCCCATAGGGATATCCCACCCATAAAGCCTTATTTATTCAGTACATGGTCCGAAGTCCTAGTGATCATCAAGACCATTACATTTCCCATATGCCCACTAACTAGCCTGAAGGCCTAGTGCAGCATCATGTCTGCATCATACTGCCAACGTCATGCCTGGATCACCGCCTGCCTATGGAAGTTCACTCCCACTAGTATTTGAACCCTTGTCTGATGTAGGATTATGGGGAGAGGTAACCTGGTGTGAATGAGGATACTAGGAGGCTTTTCTACACAAAACATATTAGAGAAAACTTGAACATATTTTTAAATTCGTGATGCTTGGACCTAGTCTCATAGTTTAAGGTTGTATAGTTTAGACCAATTGCAAATAGTTTAAGTTCATAATTCTTGGACCATAGGAGATCATGTCTTGAAGGATTATACATGGCATGAAAGGGATGTGACCTTATTTTAATTGAGGGATAAGAATTCCTGGTGCCACATGACACATTCCTAGGATGACTTACACATATTTTAAAGTCGTGATGATTAAACTTAGGCTCTTAGTTTAAGTTCGTATAGTTTAGAACGATAAAGGAAAATACATGCATCTAAAAATTATTTTAATAAAACTAAATACAAACTCCTAAGACTTTTTGATCCATTATTGATTAGAGAAATAAGGAGCGGTACATAGTAGAACACAACAAGGGTGAAAGTGACTGACAAATCCCATGAGGGTAGATCATGACTTTAAAAACTTGGACAGTAAAAGAGGAATGATCGATGGGTGGTAATAACTATTGACCATCTATTAAACATAGGTTCTACACCCATGTTAGTTTAGGATGGGTTGAAAAAATGTGGGATCGACAATTGACCAAGTTTGAAACATGGGAGCCTTCATCTGTTACTGAGGATCCTTCAAGGTGTAAGCTTAGGATGGTAGGTGATCCAGTGTGTCCAGAAACCATTGTCGTTAGGGATACCATTAAAATCAGTAGGATGATGATTATCCAAATAAAAGAAATAATTATGTACAAAAGTGAAAGTGGGGAATTTCCCAGTGGGAATGTTGAGTGCCCTGGGAGCTATTTTTCATATGCTCAAATGCATTGTATGAGCATGATAATAGGCACAAATCAAGCCTAGACCATAGAGAGAAGACCCCGAAATAATTCAATAGTTGGGATAGGCCCATGATGGGATATTTAGGCATCATTATATATCCCATGGGAATGGAAATCAAGCCATGTTCTAGAACATGATGTGGTAGGAGACCGACATTAGAGGGATGATGTCTTCTCTAGAGAGGATGTTGAATCATCTCATATTTCTAATATGAAGCATCCTGAATTTATATAGGGTAAGTATATAGTTTAATATATTATGTTGAGGAATTTGATTTGGTCATCCCATACTTTTCATAAGAGGAATCCTAGTTTTATATGGGGTAAGGATGTGGTTTAACATCGTGTACTGAGGACGTTGGCTTGGATATCCCATACTTGTCATATGAGTCATCCTAGTTCTATGTGGGGTAAGGCTATAGTTTAACCTCATTCGCTGAGAATTTTGGTTTGTTCATCTCATACCTATAATATAAGGCATCCTAGTTCTGTATGGGGTAAGCCTATAGTTTAATGCCATGCTCAAAGGACGTTGGATTGGTCATCCCAAACTTTTCATATGAGGCATCATAGTTCTATGAAGGGTAAGTCTGCATTTTAACATCGTGTAGTGAGGATGTTGGTTTGGTTATCCCATACATATCATATGAGGCATCCCGATTCTATATGAGGTAAGGCTATAGTTTAACATTATGCACTAAGGACGTTGGTTGGGCTTACGCATTGAGCTTCCCATTCCTTTCTTCCTCATGTTGGTTCATTAGGGTATCCAAATTTTTTGGAGATCAGGGAATGTGATTGGGGATTATACCAAAAGAGGAGTCCCATTGGCATTTGGTGCGATGGCGCCATAGGTTATGGGTGGTTTTGTGGTGATTTTATGATTGGGACTAAAGACATGAGGTCTAGGTGTCACTATATATCTCATGAAAATGGTAATCAATCCATGAGTAGTTCTAGAAAGAGGTGGGTGCATTGGATTTCTGAAACACTGAGTATGAAGAAAACCACGTGAATGAGGGGAGAATGCACCTAGTTTAAGGTCATAATGATTAGACCAATAGAATATTTGTTTTAAAGTTATTTTCATGGAAAAAAATAGGTAAAATCCAATGTGAAAGGATGGTGACACAAGTACACATTCCATATAAATACCTTGAAACAAACTATACATAGTTTAATTTCATAATGCTTAGACCGTAAGTGGGTTTAAAGGGACAAATTTTGGTGAATTTAATTTCTTCACTACCCCTAGGGGGAGAAGGGTTTATAATGAGTTGGTGGCTAGGCCCGAAGATAAAGGGTCTAAGAATCACTACATATCCCATGGAAATGGGAATCAATCCACACCTAGTTCTGGGGAAACAGTGTAGTAGGATACAGACATCGGAACTGAGGTGGTGTCCTATATGGAGAGGAAATTGGGCTATCCCATGGTTTCCATGGGGAATCCCATATTTATGAAACATGGTAAGGCTATAGTTTATCATTATTTTCTGAGGAAGTCTATTTTTTTCATCCCACACTTGGTATGTGAAGCATCATATGTTTATTACACAGGTTAAGACCATAGTTTAACATCATACGCTTGGGATTTTGGGCTTTTCATTTTAAATTCATACAACTCAGACTATGGATGCTACTATCTTAAATTCATAGATCTCAGATCATAGGGGTTGTAAAAATTTTAAGGTCATAATGCTTGGACCCAAGGGGTTGATGTTAGTTTAAGGTCATAGAGATTAGGCCCCAATTGCTACAGCTTAAGGTCACATAGCTTTGACAATGACTCCTAGTTTAAGGTAAAAGAGTTTGGACTATTTTCAAATATTTTAAGGTAATAATTCCTAAACCATGGGTGTTACATGAAGTACTTATTGAGAAATTTAGTGTTGGTGGGAGGTGTGATACGCTCTCTATCCATGGTGATTAAAGAGTATGCTCTATTTTAATAGACCTTATGGATAATGTAAGGTCCTTAATATTTGGGGTCCAATTTAGGTGGATTTTTTCTGGGTATCATCGGCTTTCTTAGAGCCAGTACCATGTCACCCTGGAGGAAGGACCATAGGAAAACCTTCTTGTTGAATGCTCATGTTATCCTATTTTGGTACCTCTCCAAGTTATGAAAGTCCTGAAGACTATTTTCTTAGATGGGTTCCAACTCATATATAAAAACCTCTATCATTTTATCTGTAATCTATTGGTCATAAAAATCTAATTGGAGCGGCAAAAACTAAACCTCAATGGGTAAGATTGCCTTTGTTCCATACACCAGGGAGTATGGGGTTGCCTAGGTGGAATTTTTATTTGTCATTCGATAGGCCAAAAGGGAATTAGGGAGCTTTTTGGACCAACTCTTTTTATTCTAAACCACCATTTTCTATAATATATTAGATAGGGTATTTTTGAACACCTCAATCTTCCCATTTTCCTACTCATGGTAGAAAGAAGTATGGTTGGACCAGATTTTTTCTTTGCATACAATTTCTTCAAGTCAACAGCCTGGAAGTTGGTTCCATTATCTATGAGAACAATGTGAGGCATCCCAAATTGATTAATTATGTGAGATATCACAAACTTGATCACATAATGGGTTTTTAATTCCTTGAGGGGAACTACTTCTTCCCATTTGGAAAAGAAGTCTGTTGTAGTCAAAATGAACATGCACTACCGTGTTTTCACTGGTAGGTATGGTCCAAAAACATTGAGTCCCCATACTAAAAAGGTCCAGGATTACTTGGTAGTTTGAATAAGCACTGTAAGTTGATGCAAGAAGTTATAGGGGATCTAACATGCATTAAACCTCTTGGAAAACTTAGTGCAGTCATGCACCATGGTGGGCCAAAAGTAACCCAATATTCGAATTTGATGGGAGAGATTCAATACCGCTTGAAGGGCACCACAAGATCTGGTATGAACCTCTTGAATAACCTAATATATCTCATCTCCTTGGATGTAGAAGAGGAAAATTTCATAAAAATCACACCTGTAAAGGGTTTTCTCAAAGTTAAGCCCGTTCTTGAGGGTAAATTGCACTTTATGTCGGTAGATTCTATCACGTTAGGCTTGGTTTGATGGGATAATTCCATTCTAGAGATACTCAGTGAAGGGAGTTTTCCAATTAAGGATTTCCTCAACTATAGGAGGGCATGAGTGTCCTGTAATAGGAGTACCACCAACCAATTTATATATTTTGTTATTTGTAATCATCTGAAGTGGAAGGGGGGATGGACCTCTGGTGTGCCACATGAATAACTAGATCATTCTATTTGGGTTCTACAAGAGATGTGGCCTTCCCTTATAATGCATAATCTTGACTATTCTATGACCTAGGAATACGGTTCACCTTTGGATAGTAAGGGAACTGGTCCATTATCCATCAGGTGTGTTCCATTAAGGGAACAAGCTCTTACTTTTTGACTAAGTAGTAAACTGGGATCTGCTTGATGACTAACTCAGAGTCCCCATTTACATGTAAATAGGGTACATCAATCTCTAGGGAAAAATCAAGACCAGTAATGAGATCCTGATACTTTGCCTCATTATTAGTGTATCCTTCTAACAACAGAAAAGATTATGAAAAGATGACATGTGTTGGAGTGATGAAAATGACTCCCAGACCTACCCTATTAAGCTTGGGATCATTGAGCCTTCTACTAGTTAGGATCTAAATGCCAATGAAATTCATTTTCCAACAGAGTACAACATGATCAACTAATATAATAGCTTCATTTATAAAATCAACATCCAAGGGTAGTTCTTCATGGGATGGATGTGCATCTAGGAAGCCTACTAACATCTAGACTTTGATGGCCTTTTGTAGAAAAAATATGATGTAAAATTGCTAGAGGATAGTTTCTTAGCATTCCAATCATCCCTTAAACATGGCGAAATTGAGGATATACTTTATAAGGTCCACTTAGGGCACCAGATATATCTCATGATGTTGTAAATAATGCCACAAATTTTCCTATATAAAAACTAGAATGAGGCAACTATTCTCGATGGGAGATTATCTAGTCTCTATATTAAGGAGCATGTAGTTGAGATAGTAGAGGTTTTTTTACCTGACCTCATTATTTTTCTGGGCTAGAAGGGCACTGAAGGATTGTTCCAAAGTTTTCACATGGAGGAACAAAGGCTTTTCTAAGATGGTTTGAATCATAACTATAGGGTGTATTAAGTACTTCTTGATATATTCAAAGTTATTCTAGCACTCCTCATCCCATTAGTAAATGGTGCATTTTTCACAAGCCTCGATAAGGGTTTACACTTTCCATTCAGATTTTTGATAAATCATCATATATAGGATAAGTGACCTTGGAGGCCCTGTAACATTTAGAGATTTATTGGGGGAGGAATTTCACTGATAGTCCTAATTTCCTCTTGGACGATCTCAATGCATCTGTAGATAAAGCCAAGAAATTTTCCAGAGGTAACCCCGAATGTGCACTTTTGGGGGTTCATCTTTAAGTGTCCAGAGCAGAGGAAGGCAAACACTTTCTAAATATCCTTGAGATATTCCTAGCACCGGTGGGATTTGACCACCATATCATTAACATAACATTCCACCAATGTCCCTAGAATTGGATTGAAGATGTGGTTCATGGCCTAATGGTAAGTGGCTCCAACATTTTTTAAGCTGAAAGGCATGACCTGATAGTAGAAAGTCCCTTAGGTTTTCTTAAAGGTAGTGGACTCCTCATCCTCATGGGACACCCAAATCTAATTATATCTGAAGTATCCATTTATAAAGTAGAGGTCCTAGAACCCTATTGTAGCATCAATCAACATCTCTATCATCAGGAAGAGAAAATCATCCTTCAGACAATGGTGGTTGAGGTCCCAAAAGTCGATGTAGACTCTGATTCACCCATTTTTCTTCCTGACTGGGAAAATGTTGGCTAGCCACCTGGGATAATGAACTTACCTATAAAATTTTTATTTAATAAGCATGTCAACTTCAGACTTGACCATATCATCATGATATAGGTGCATCTTTCTAGGAGCCTATTTAAACTTGTGATTACCCACTGGGAGGCCAAGATGATGAATGAAAACCTGAGGTTCTAGCCCTGGAATATCATCATAGCTCTAGGAGAATATGTCTTAGTTCTATTTCAAGAAGGCCATATTCCGCTACTACTCCTCTGGGGACATGGATGTTCTGATTATCATTAGCCTCGAATCTTCCTCAGTACCAAGATTCACCATGATTAACTCATCAACAATGGTGGATACACCCTCTTAAAATGCAATAGGAGAGTCTTCTAAATCCTCTTCATCATCTGAGATAGGGGAAACAGAGGGAGGAAGCAGCTCCTCTGGGCCAATCGACCCAGGGGGAGCACTGGTGTCTACTCTGGCGGATACAAAATCCTTTCTGAGGGTTTCTCATTTTATAGGGACTGTAGCTACTGAATATGTTGATCCAATTCCATTTGGTTTCTGGCCATGAGGTCCACTCTTAATATTAAAGCAGTAGTGATGAGTTGGCCTTTGAAGTACTGAGAAGTGCCTACTCCTGTGAAATATCAAGAAGTTCACCCCATGGACACTGATCCACGACATTCCCACATGTTTCACGACCTGACACACTCCATTCCCAAATTTTTTTATACAAAACAAAAAAAAATAAAATTATTAAAAATAATAAAAAATTGAAATAATTAAACAAATAAAAATTAAAAATGAATAAAATATAAAAAAATAAAAAAAAATAATTATTAATAAATTTAATATATATATATATATTCAAAATATTAATAAATAGTATATATTAAATATATATATATAATGAATAAAATGAAATAATTAAACAAATAAAAATTAAAAAATATTAAATTAAAAAAATATTAAAAGTTTTATTAATTATATAATTATTGATAAAAAATGAATAAATTTAATATACATATATATAAATTATAAATATTAATAAGTAATATATATTAAATAAAGATATATAAAATGAATAAATTGTAATAATTAAAAAAATTAAAATGAATAAATTGTAATAATCAAACAAAAAAATTAAAAATGAATAAATTACAAAATTATTAAAAATATATTAATGAAACAATTAATAATAAAAATGAATAAATTTAATATATGTATATATATATATTAATTATAAATATTAATACATAATATATATTAGATATAAATATAGAAAATTAATAAAATGGAATAATTAAAAACATATTAATGTCATATTCACTTTTAATGGTTTTTATACATAATTATCCATTAATACATTTAATATAGAAATATATTCATATATATTTAAATATATATGTATATCAATATATATAAAATTTCCTAAAATAAGATTTATATAATACAAAATATTTATGATTACATTAAATAAGTCATATATTTAGTGAAGAATGGTTTAAAATTAAAAATTAATATTAATTAAAAATATTGACTAATTGTATCAAGTGATCGAAATTAATTGAATATCATTTGATTTTTCAATTTAGCATATATAAAACATGTGTTACATTTATTTCATAGATACATATACGTAATTAATGTATTTTTTTATACAATGCACACACACAAATATTTACGTAATTAATTAAATCTTATATAAAAACACATACACCTGATATTTATATAATTTATTCAAATTTTAATATTTGTTTTATAATTTCATTTAGTAACATGATAAATTAAATATATTATGTTTTTAATCAGTAAATTTTATTTATTTATTTTTAATATTATTACAGTTGGGTGTTATTTATTCATTTTTAATTTTTTTTAGAATTTAAATATTTTCTAATATTTATTTATATATTTATTTGTTTACTATGTTTTAATATTTTCATTATGTATTCATATTTATTTCAATATATATCTATATTTTTTTAATAATCTATATTTAATTAATAAAACTTATCTATTTTTTCAATATTTTTAAAGTGTACTCATTTTTAATTATTCAATTTCACTCATTTTTAACATGCATGCATTTAAGATTATATATTCAATAATAATGCTAAAAATATATCTGTAAATAAATATTTATAAATAAATATATTTATAAATGTATATTTACTATATTTATATATTTATATATTTATAATTATAAGTAAATGAATATTATTTTTTTTAAAGTATTTATATAATTATAAATAATTAATTATATATTTAAATAAATATAAAATTATAATAAATTTATTTAGGTAATGAATATATTTACTGCATTTATATTTATATTTATATTTATATATGTTTACTAAATATATAAATATATATATATATATATATTTAATTATATAAATATATATAATGATATAAATATATAAATATTATTTTTTTAAATAGTTATATAATTATAAATAAATTATAAATTATTAAATTATTATAAAACTATAATAAATATATTTAAATAATTGATATATTTACTATATTTATATTTATATTTATATATATTTATTATATATATATAATTATATAAATATATATAATGATATAAATATATTTATAGTTATAAAATTATAATAAATATATTTGAATAATGGATATATTTACTATATTTATATTTATTTATTATATATATATATATTTATATAAGTATATATAATGATATTAATATATTTGTAATTATAAGTAAATAATTATAAATATATTTATAAATGTATATTTACTATATTTATAAAATTAAATATTTATAATTATAAATAAATAAATATAATTTTTTTTAAATGTGTTTATATAATTATAAATAATTAATTTTATATTTAAATAATTATAAAATTATAATAAATATATTTTAATAATGAATATATTTAATATATTTATTAAATATATATATATATAATTATATATATAATGATATAAATACATTTATAATCATATACAAATATTTATAAATATTTTTACTAATATTTTTACTAATATTTTTATTTATAATTATAATTATAAATCTTTTATCAGTTGTAAAGTTTTAGCGCTGATAAAGATGTCTCTTATCATCACTAAAAAAGTGCTGATAAAGTGGTTTTTTATGAGTCTTATTAATTTACCGCTTATAAAACCCTCCTCGGTCTATTTAAAAAAACCCTAAAAGAACTAATTTCAATCTCACCTCTCAAGATCTCACATAATTCCACTGCTTTCGACGCTCCCCCTCAACTTTTTCTCAGATGAATCAATGCTTGAATCCAAGGTATATTATTTTTTCGCTCCTCTTTTGTTTCTTGCCTGTTCGGGTTCTACGATTTGCGTTATTGTGGCATTTTCTTGGCTCGATGTTATCATGGGTCTAAGTTTAGGGTATCTACTCCTTCTCATTCAACTCTTATTGATTTCAAATTATTGGATGATCAAAGCCTCCCCCTTTGAGTTCAATGATCCCCTTGAAATTGGTTTGGCTTCCTTCCTTAGACCATCTACAACCCATGATATTTTAGTGTGAAAACACTAAAATGGATTAGGTATTTTACTCCAACCAAGATCCATTCCTTATGCTATTTTGAAGTGGAGGTACAGTACAATGCCATATTTGGAACTGCACTATAGCAGCAATATCTACTTTTTAATTTTTTCCCCTTTTTTCTGTTGATTTCAGTTAAATTTTGTTATTATTTTTGTAATATAAAAATTATAGCATAAAAAATGACACGCCGATTGGAGATCATTTCACTATATTTATGTTATTTTATAGAAAAGGTTATTTCATTTTAACACTATGGGTTGGAGATGGTCTTAGGGATTTTATGCCTGTAATTGTTTTTTCCTCTTATTTTTTTGTACTTATGCAGTGAGTTGCGAAATATATACATTTCTAATGTCCAAAGTTTTAGGCATGTTATTGGGTGGGCTCCGGTTAGACTTACTTGGTCATTCACTGTGAATTTTATTTTTTGAATTGTATTATCTTTATGTATACGCTTGAGTCTGGTAGGTTGACTAACTTTTGGTTAATCTGGTTTGTTGGTTTTTATTACATCCTCACTTGGGAAGATGCTTTGTTTGTCTTAGTGCTTTTGTATGTAGTGATTTATGTGAGGATTCCCACTAAACCTTTAAATTGGTTTTATTAATAATAAAAATATTTAATTTTGATTGAATGAGTTGGTTATAATATAGAAAATAATTAATCATATAAATATCAATCCAAATGATTCATAATCATTACTTTTCAAATACCCTTATGTTAATCCACACAAGGAATAAGTTGTGGTCTATGTATAGTTTAAAGTTTACTAATGTCAAACCAAACAAGGTATTAAACATGGAATTGGAAATAACTAATGCATCCTGGTATTAAACTAGGTAAAATATTAAACATAGAATTATCTATAACCAATGCTTGGTCATAATAACCCAAAGAAGGCATAAGGTGTGACTTGAGCACCAATTAAGATGTTTTAACAGAAAAAATGAAAGTTTCTCATTTAAATCGATTATCTACATTTAAAACCCAATTTAGTGACAACCTTTGTTAAGTAAAATAGTTCATTTAAAGTTAATATGCATGTGAATAACTCATATTTGATGAAAATGAAGTTTTACACTTTTGATCTTTAAAATATACAAAGAACATGTCCTGTTAGTAAATTAAAATTATGATTTAGTAAAACTTTTTAAATAATGAAAATACATAAGTTTTTGGTTTCATGAAAACAAACTATTTATTTAAGGTATTTATATAAAACCAAATCCATACATAATTCTTTAAGAAAACAGACACATTTATTACTTAAAAAGTTTTTAGTTTAGTTTTAAAAATCAAGAAAGTTGATGATTCTTAATAAGTTATCATAAAAAATTGTTCCTTCCCACTTACTCAACCCAACCATTATCTCATCACTGATGTAATCACTAAATCAAGTTTAGGTATTGTTTATTGTCTTATAATTCATTTAGGTTATAGTGAAAGGAAATGATTTTTTTTTGTAATACAAGATAAGGTATAAAAGGGAATACTTATATAAGTATATTCATACCATTTAAACTCATGATTTAAAATTAAATTCAGTTTTACTACTCAATATATCATAACATAAATATGTAACAAATAATAATTTCCTTTCTTGAACAAAGTTCTAAGACATGTGAATATTCAAGTTTCTTTATCAAAATAAAGTGTGGAAACATAACTCAAACATATGATAGCTACATTCCTTTGTGGATATTAAAATGATTTAGAGATTATAAAATTTCTAAGCAAGAACTTATATAAATGAAAGAATGTAAATAATTAAATAACACAAGTCCAAACTTTAATTTCATAGAATAAATAATTTCAAAACAAGTAAACATGTTTAACAGACTTTTCAGAATAAACTAAGCATAAATATATAATGTGAACAACACGCGTGATTTGGTTTTCATATAACCACACCCATTCTCATTAAAAGACATTATTCAGTCCTCCTTGGGCTAAATTTTCATTGAAAATACTTAGTTTCACCCATAGATGTGCTATCTCATCACTATGTCGCAACTCCTAAATAACCCAGATCATCCCATGATCTTATAAACACCCACATAAATGTAAAAACATGAAACTCAGTGTAACTTCATGGTTGGTTCCTTGCCAAACAAAAATCAAATCTGATATCGTTCTCTCATCCCAAGTACTAGATCACCTCCAATTCAACTCACTCTTAGATAAATTCAAATCAAACCTAAGCCTGATATCACACACGGACTTCATCTAACATCTCATGATCTTTTGGAAAATATTTTTCAATTTCATGAATATTTTTTAAACTTTATTGATGTTGATTCTTGAATAAATTATATGGCATATGAAAGCTTGGATTTGTGGTTTCTTGTGTGATAATTGATGAAATTAGTTTTTGATAAATAGTCCCTTGATTGAATTTTGAAATAGTCCCATTGGAACCTTGGTATTTAGGTGGGTATTCCAGTACAATCATGTTAGGCATGTTTATCTCTACCTAACAATGGAATCTATAATGACAACACTAACTAAACATTGGTGAGGTAGAGAGACACTTGTAGTAGTGGAATCCTACCCCCTAGGTTTGTATCCCTAGGGTAATGTGCGCACCGGGTAACCATGATCACTGGGAGTGTGAGGATCCATGATCCAAGTCCTAATTTACCTAAGGAAATATTTACCATACTGCTAGGATTTAAATTTTTAATTTAATCTTGTCTTCTGAAAAATGTTTTATCCATCCCATATTTATAAAATGTTTATGAAATGTTTAATAATCATGTTTTTCTTTAGACTATATAAAATTATATTCATGTCATGTGTTTATTAAAATGATCATAGTTGGTTTATTTTATTAAAAATGTATTATGAAAGGTTTTTTATTAATTTTCCTAAAAATAGTTAAAAACATTATTTTAAATTATTATAATTCAAACTAGCTTTAAAATGGATCTTTGGTTAAAGTTTTTGCATGTGGAAAGGTGGTCGGTGGCCTACTTATCATTTTTATTTTTGTTTTGAAAAATGAAACTTGGTTTTAAATGTTAAAGTGGGTTTTGAAATGAAAAATGAGGTCTTCCCTTAAAATAAACTTAAATAGATTCAGTTTTTTGAAACTCATGAAGTGATTTCAAAGTGAACTTGTAAAGTTTTAAACATTTCAAAGTGTACATCTTTCCATGGAAACAGTACTTTTAATTTATTGTTGATGGTTTTTGAATATAATTTTAAAAAATTTCACTTGATGCTAATGGTTTTTATAAAAAAAGGTGTTTGCATCCCATTCAGTGTTTTGAAAAAAATTGGTTGATTTTCATGTGCAATTTAAAAAAAATAGATTTCAAGTGAGGTTTTAAAAGTTTAAGAAGGATCCTTTTGAATTTTTAAAGTTTTTTTTAGATGATATTTGGAATTTTAAATTAATATGTGGTAATTTAAAAAGTTTTAGACTCCTATAAGTGTTTTGTAAATCAGTTGGTTTCAATATGAAATTTGGAAAATGTTTTTAAAAAAATGGGTTTGGTGTTAAAAAAATAAGTGAGTGATTTCATAAAGGGACCTAGAAAATTTTTTTAAAATAAAGTGGCTTATTGTTATGTGTTGATATGTATGGAACATATTTTAGTTGAGGATTTTGATATTCCATTAAAAATTTTATAAAAAATAAATAAAAATCCATTAACAGAAATAAAATGATTTTCCTTTTTAAATCCAAGTACTTACATGAAAATATTTTCTAATAAATTCATGGGATAGTGAATCAAAATAGTACCAAAATATAGTCCAAAAAATGAAACATGTATCAAGGAATTCAAATTTAGTACAACAAACCCTTACATTAGAATTCCACTTAGTTAGACGCACTCTCACTTATTGTATAATAAATTTAGATTCATTATAAATATATATGAAAAAAATATTTATATTTATAATACTAAATTAATTTCAAATATAAATTTTTATTACCCATTTAGAATTAATTATTTGTTAATGTAAATATTTTTTCATTAACTATTATGTCTCCCATGAATGTTCTGACTCGAAGGCTCTGATCCTTAATCATTGTTCATGGTTTGATCATATATAGATTTTTAATTATGGTGTTGAGTATTTTTGTTGAAATATATATGGAGCATCATTTTCATTTTATGGAATATATGGTAATAATTTTCATAGAAATATAAGAAATATTTTTCTAGATATTATGATTCCCAAAAAAGAACTAATTTTATTAGTGAATAAAAATATGTATATCACCTTTCAAGAATCCTTAAAACATATTAAATTATATAATTTTACATAATATTATTAGTACCTAATATTTCTTAATCATTCATGGAAAAATCATTATAACATCGTTCTTGTAGGTGGTAAAACAAACCCAAACAAGTGCGTTTTATAACAGCATAATTAACTATAACTTGTTATTTCATAATTATAATATAACTTTTATATAATATTAATTATTTTATATAAAATTTATTATTTTGATAATTGATATTTTAGAAGAGTTAGATGAATTAAATAAAGAATAAAAACCATGAATAATATATCATTTACATTGAGAGCTTGAATCTCCTCTTAAAATACCACCTAAAAATGAGTGGTTTAAAACTTCTTTTAGAAAAAAAACTCTCAATGACATGAGAGAGTATTATTAGGAAATTAAATATGGTATTATATAGGGGAGAGTTTAATTTTTGGGTGTATCTTTGAAGGTGTGGAGGATGCCTCTTTTTTAAGTTAGATAGTGGCACTTTTGTAAATATATGCTTCTTATTATAAAAAGATAAGGTTTATTCTTGGTAACTTGATCCAAATTAGGAATATTTGGATTATAAGATATGGTAGGTATAAAACCAATTTATCTAATCAATTATAGATACCTTTTTGTTATATTTATGGTCTTTTCTCTCAATTTAACACCTTTTTAACCATTAAAACCTCTATAGTGGTGACTGAATTTTAATATATTGAAACATTACATATTATGGGAATCATATTTTAAATAATATTAATCTACTTTTCTATGATAATATACACACCACTTTAAAAAAGTTATTTGAGAAATATTTCTTTTTCACATTGATGATTTTAATAATATCATATTTATTACTCATCCTCATTAAATTTCATCAATTTCTTGGTATCAGAACAAATTAAATCATTATCTGAAATGAATATATATATATATATATATCAAATTATAATACATATTTTTATAAAAAATAATATTAATATCTTTTTAATTTCTTGAGTTTTTATTATTATAGTAATCTTTATAATGATGTTTCATATTTTATACTCATAATATATTAATGTTTACCTTTCACTATAATATGGTATATTGCAGTTTATTTTAGTTTAGTGTTGTGTGTGATAAAATTTACCCAAAAAAGTATTTATTTAAAATAATTTAAATACTTAAATCTTAGGGTGTTATAAGGATACAAGTACTACATCACATAAAGACATAAATCATGAATCACTCCCAATAACATGATGTTTTATTCCTTTTATACCAACTATGAGCTTCACCATAGTGTCTAAAATAAGCGGCACTAAGAAATCATGTATATATTTCCACTAGGAGATCATATTGTTGTCTTGGTGTAATAATTTTTCTATTCAAGGTATAGTGGTTCATGTATACTTGATCTAAGGTGGTCATGTATCTCAACCCATTCAGAATGGGGAAAGGGGTATAAAAGAGTGAGGTCATTGTGAACATGTATTTCATGATTATCTCATTTGTCAAACCATTATATTCCGAAGAAACTTTTCAACTTTTGGAAACAAACTAAGAAATGTTATCTAGTGATTCGCCAACTCCCAGCCCAGGAACATTTAGATTTAATGAGAGACCTGTCATCCTCATCATCTTTATATCCCGAATAGTTATTATTGTATTTTTTTATAGATAATCATCCCCTGTCACTTCTATACATTAACCTACATTTCTTGAACTACTCTAAACAGTATTCATCCCATACCGGGTACCAGTGATCATTTTGGGTTCCCCTTATTAGAATTATCTATAATTTTCACCTTTGATTATGAATATCTTATGTGTATTTATTTATTTTTTATAAAAATGAATGTTTTATGAACCTAATAGGATGTATATAAATCTAAAATGGATTCATTCTAATCATATGAAAAAATATTATGAATATGGAGTTAAAGAGTTTATCAAGTTTTCAATAGAGCATGCATATGACCCTTCTCAAATCCTTTGTCTGTGTCTGTCTTGTTTTTATTAAATAAAAATTAGTCTATAAGAGTTGAAAGAACATTTTATTTCTCAAGGAATGGATCATAGGTATAAATTTTGGACAAAAAATGGGGAAAATTGAATTTCCATACCTATTGGGATGATACTGTGGTTTATGGATCATTTGATATGAATACAAAAGTAAATGATGATGGAGATCACATGGAAGAAATTAAAATGAAAATTTAATATTAACTTCATGATTTTCCAAATTTTTTGGAGAAAATAAATATTTTTGATAAGATACCATTTTATAATAATTATACTAAATACACCACATTTTCATCTATATTAAAGTTATATAATTTGAAAGATGGAAGCAGATGGAATGACGCCAGCTTTATAGAACTATTTGGTCTCTAGAATTATATGATACTAGAAGAAAATAAACTTGTTAAACATGTGAATCTAAATGAATTCTATATTCAATGAACATGATCTCTAAAAAATACATTCTTATCCAAATGATTTAATTTTATTTAACAAGGACCATTAATTGCTCATAAAATTCCCTAAGTGTGGTAGAGATCGATACAAGAAAGATGAATCAAGTACTTATAATGTTTTATGGTAATTTCCTATCATTATATGGTTTAGAAGACTATATGTGTGTTAGGAAACAACAAGATAATTGACATGGTATGTAGATACAAGAATTAAATATGGGAATCTACCTCATCCAGCAAACTCTCCTCAGTGGAAGAAAATTTATTATGTGTATCCTAAATTTGTAAATGAGCTAAGAAACTTTCATCTTGCATTACCTATAAATGGAATAAATCCTTTTGTGTGTAGAGTAGTAATCACAGTACATGTCTCATCATGTTGGTAAATTATAACATTCTGTCATGGTTATGCATGAAGTGAAAGTACATTATGTTGTCTCTTCTTATATCTAGACCAAAACAACCCAGTAATTATAATGATGTCTATTTGGATCCATTGATCGAAGATATGAAATTGATGTGGGATATTGGTGTTACAATGTATGATGCTCAAAGAAGTGAAGAATTCAAATTGAGTTCCATGTTGTACAAGATGATAAATGACTTTCCTACTTATAGAAATTTTTTAGGGTATAACATTAAAGGAATTTTGGGGTCTCCCATTTTTGAATAATGCACACACTTGGTCTGGTTGAAGCATTCCTCAGAGACTGTGTTTTTAGGACATTATAAATTTTTACCTTGATGACATAAATATCGATCCTGGATGACAATATTAGATAGGAATACCGAACAAGTTAACTCACCATCTCCACTAACGGGTGATCAACTATTTGATAAAGTAAAAGATATAGAAACTATTTTTGATAAACCATTTTCAAAAAACCTTAAAAAATTATTTTGTAAAAAGAGATCAATTTTTTTGAATTATCATATTGGAATTTGTTATATGTTATACATGTTCTTGATGTCATGTATGTAGAAAAAATGTATTTGATATTTTTATTGGAATGTTACTAAATGTTCTTGAAAAAAAAAAGATGGCATCAAGGCTATGTTGGACATTATTAACATGGGGATAAGGGAAGATTTTTCACTGGTGAGGGTTAAAGGGAAGATTTTTATTCCTCCAATAGTTTACACTCTATCTAGAAAGGAAAAATTACAATATTTAATTTTCCTTAATGGTGTAAAAGTTATAGAGGGGTATTCATAAAATATAAAGAATGTTGTTTTAATGACTAATTTGAAGTTACATGGACTAAAATTTCATGAATTTTATATTTTGATGCAAGATTTGATACTCATTGCTTTATATTTCATTCTACCTAAAAATGTATGACATGAATTAACCAGACTCTTCTTCTTTTATAAATCCATATGAAGTAAATTTATAGACCTAAAGAAGTTTCCAATCATGAATAAGGGGGTTGTAGTCATGTTATGTGAATTAGATATATCCTTCCCACCATAATTATTTGATACAATGGTCCACCTAATGGCTCACTTGGTGAGATATTTTTGACTATATGGTCTTATCCATTACAGATGGATGTACCCCATTAAATGGTACATGAATATTTTGAAAGGGTGTGTCAAGAATCAAAGCCATTCAGAAGGTTATATTGTAGAATGATATATTATTGAGGAATCTGTTAAATATTTTACCGATTACCTGTCAGATGTTGAGAGAATTGGTCTCACAAAGTCTCATCATAATGTATGCCTTATGGACGAAGTTATTTTTAGAAAACAATATTGTAACAATTACCATCACAAAGAGGGATCAAACATACCTTTACATTTTACATAATAGTGAATATTTTGATCTATATATTGAATCCAAAAGAGAAATTCCTAGATATTTTAATCCATCAAGGGCTGAAGGAGGGATATCAAATACACATAATCAATAGTTTATAGGATGGTTCTGAGTTCATATTTATAAATATTAAACTGAAAATATGAATTCAATTTCTGAACAACTTTGATGGCTAGCCAGGGGACCAAATGAAATTGTTATATATTACACTAGTTTTTTAATCAATGGTTATATGTTCTATAAAAAATAACATGATGACTATAGTACAATGAAAAAAATGGAGTTATGATTGTGATGGAAGTGATGCACATATCTAGTTCCAAGTATAGAAATCCAATTTATGCGAATATGACTTATTTAATCATTATTTAACAGATATAATAGTTGGATTATGAAATGTTTAAAGTGCCGATTTTCCATTTAAAATGGGATAACAATGGGATTTTAGTGAAAGTTGATGAAATGGGATTCGTGAAGATGAATTTCAGTATGGAAGGTGAAAAGGATGATCCATTCATAATGCAATAACAAGAAGTTCAAGTATTTTATGTCTTAGTCCAAAAAACAAGAACTAGTTGATTTTCCTACTAGTGAGTAAAATAACTGTAGGGTCAGATGAAAATTCAATCGAGGATGACCCTTTAATTGGGATATCATAATCAATTCATATTGTTCCCAATGTAGATAATGTCTTATAATTTAGAGGGGAACATAAATATGGGATTTGGATTCTTGATAGAGGAGCAAAATCCCTTAAACCTTTAAAGAAAATAAAGAGATTTTGATGATAACTCTAAAGTGTTTTTTAATATATTATGTTTTTCCTCATTATATTATTTTTTATCTATCATATTAACATGATATAAATTAAATGTTTGACTACTCATGAAAACAATGTATTCTTCATATGATGATGTTACTAATATTGAGAAAGAATAGGTTGTTGATGCTAAAATTGAAGAATTATTTGGGGTTCAATAGCATGTTGATGAAAAAAACAAGAACAAAGTAGCATCATAGTGTTGAATAAAATTATCAAGGCAATAAGTAAGGGTATAAAATTTAAGATTCGATAGAATCAACGCAGCCAACCTGTTGACCCCAAAAATTCAATGTTCATTAGTTATGTTGCATTTACAATGAGGATGAATGTGTATATTGATACAGATTTGCATATCCATGTCCAACCTGTAATGAAGGAAACCCTTTAGGAAGATATAAAGGTAATTTTCTGACAACCTTTATTTATTTTACCAAAAAATTATATAATGAAACATTGATTTAATTTTTATTATTCCTTGTATAGTTTATATATTTTATATGATTTCCATAATAAATATGTCTTAATGTTTACTGGGAAATACCATAGAGGCTTCTGGACTCTTCTTACCAAATTTTATCGTAGGGATACTGAGGGGAAAGTAAAACCCCACCCACCAGTTACTTATGCACACATTATAAAACAAGAAACATGGAATTTTTTCATCATTTTTTGTGAGGAGAAATATTTTCAGGTTAATTATATTCTGTAATATATTATTTGAAATTATTTATTTTATCCAATTTTATTCAAAATTGTAAATTTATCAAACAATAAAGAAGTTTTGAAAATAAAGAACATGCATCAAAACCAATGTACCCCTATCGCAAAGCAAGGATGGGGTACACTTCACTAGAGAATAAATTAGTATATATTTTAAATTAAAAAAAATTATGTGATATGAAACAACATATATTCCTTTTTCTATATAAAAATGATGAATTAAAATCTGAATAAACTTCGATCCCACATCATGTGCTACGGAAGGAGGCTCACGTAAATAAGGAGGGTAAACTAGTTGATGAAAAAAAATATGGGAAACATGTGTATGTATGAGATAATATTAATTAATTATGCTTTATAACAGTGTTACATAAAAATATCTATTTATGTTCATATATTTTTTATATGGTTTAGACACAAGAATCGGCAATGACCGTATCAGAAGAAAAACTACTTTCAGTAGCTTTGAAGAGGTTGGAACAATATGTTCGCGTTAGATGAGTAGGTTTTGGAGAGTCTCATCAAACATATTTCGAGAAGATAAAATCATAAGAATATACATCTAATATGATGAAAGGATTTCATTCATATATAGATGCTTTTCAAGATATTATTGTCTGGTAGGGTTTGGAAGACCAATATATGATAAAGGATCAAAACAAACTAGTGGAAGAACAAAGATCTGCACAGGAACAACCAAATGAATCTGCTAGATTTGAGGCTAGTTATTTCCCTCAACTGCATACCTTACTCAAGTTAATCAATTTTTTCATTACTCTTTCTCATAAATGTGAATCAAATAACTTCAGATAACTTTATATTATTAAAATTATACAGGGTAAAATTGTATATTATTTCTATCTATCAACACCCACACACCACCTTGATGCAAGGAGTACATTGTATAATATCCTAGGAGATAAGCTAAATAATAAAGAACTCCCAAAAGATCATATGAGAGTATGGATTGAGGTATCTCAAGATCTAACCACTTACACTTAATGATTTGGATATTACAACAGTCATTGATGCTCTTGGAAATTTCATAGCATGGTCATATAATATTATAAAGATACATGAGGTATGCCTTTAAAAAAATCAAATGAAAAACCTATAATAGTTGATGAAAAAAGGTCTGAAGTGAGGTATGGTATTACAGATGGATAAAATGATGGGGAAATGGAAGGTAGGATCAAGAGAATATAGGGAATAAATCAATAAATCAAAAGGATCTTTCAAGAGTACCTTCTCCCCACCAGTTCCACTACAACATTTATTATCATTACAACTTCATGAAGATACCATATTTAAGGATTTAAATATATCTTAAATTCCATATGAAGAATAAATATTTGGAACTTTAATTATAGACACAGTTGGTCTTGAGAGTATAAATGATATTCTCAAGTTTGAATGGTTGGGAGTCTCAATTGTGAATACATACATAAGGTACATTTTCATAATACATATGTCCAAAAAATGATATAATATGTTCATTAAAGTTAAAAACTATTCATATTTTCTACAAGTGTTTATATTACTACTATATAAATATAAAATTGTGAGAATCATGATTTGGATTCATTATTCCCTGTATCATTTCTATGCCAAAAACTTGTTTGGAGAAGGAAGAAATTTTGAAGAAAAAAGATGAGCTAAAAGATACGTTTGAGAAAAAATAAAAGATGATAGAATTTTTTTATGCCTAAAAAAATTACTTTTTCATTACTTATTTTTTTAGGAAGCACTTGATGCTAATCACACTCGATATGGATACCCAAAATATTTATTTTTTGGACCCAATGCATGGATATCCAACAAACTGACCACACATAATGTGTATTGTGAATTTTTAATACACTAAAATTAATATTTTATAGATAAACTTTGAATTATATGTTTCAGTCTGTTGGTCATGATTTCTACTGAAGTGTTATTTTCAGCTATCCAAATTGTATCACCCTAACGAGTATAGTACCAGTAAGGGTTCGATCCATAGAGAGAAGGAGTTATTTTTGTCTTTCTTATCTAGTTTTTACTTGATTTACTAAAGTGTATTGAATCTAAAGTCGATTTTTTTTATTTTTTGGTGAAAAGGTGATTGGATTTTAATTTCTTAGCAAATTACTTAAAGGATAAAGAAAAACACAGGAAGTTGGTTTTGATGCAATTTTGGAGGGAAATGCATTGGGGCTATGGATTTTAATAGGTTTTTATTAAATCAATTTGCTTATGAGGTTGTGTTGTTCATAATAATTTACATATCTGGGATTACTTATGTAACAGAACCCCCTTGGTTCGGTAAGTTTTGTTTAAATCAATGGAATTCAATTTCATTGGTCTTAAAATTGATTTCTCTTAATTTTTATTAATTGTAGCCCTTTTGATATGGTTAAAACACCCAATGGTCATTGATGTTTTTAACCGTAATTCCTTAAAGGATCCCTAGAAATATAGTTCTTGGTCAAATACGATATTTATAGTGATATTTGAGAAATGATTAATAAGGAATTATGAGAAAGAAAAGATGAAAAATACAATTGCAACATCACAATTGATAAATTACAACATTAATTTTTCCATAGACCCCAACACATAGGGAATTTAGATACTCATGTAGTATCAATTAATTAAAGATATTTTCGTACCTAGACACATCCTTTTGAAATATTTGGAGTGAAGGTCGTCAGGGAGGTAGCATGAAAGCACCTTCCTTTATCACTTCTCTCCTCTTCTTTCTCTCTCTTCTTCTCTCTTAGGCCATACCTGGAGTTCTCTCCCTTAAAATTGAATGAAATTTGAATGAATGAATTCCAATCCTAAAATTGGAGGTCCTACCACCTATTTATAGGTTTTAGGAGTACACAGTGTGTACCAGAAAGTACACGGCATATACTCTTGTCAACGCGCTTTTCTATCTTTTTCTCCATTGGTGGGTGACCTAACACGTCGTATTTGACTTAGAACACGGCGTCGCCAGGTAAGTGGTGGTACACGGTGTTTAGAACTTCCATACATGATGTGGACTCTTATTCAATGGCCACTAACCACTTCTAGAAGGTTTACACGGTGTGTAGACTGGTGTACATGGCATGTAAAGGTCTGCTAGAAACATGGACATGTAGACTTCCTCTCATCCACCAACCACTTCTAGAAGAGAATACATGGTGTGTATATGATGTCCATGGCGTGTACAGGATTCTAGTAACTTGGGCATGTACTTGTCCTGGCCAATTTGTGTCGGGGTTCTGGTATAAGACGTTTATCCGAAAGTACACACCGTGTAGTTTGGAATTTTTGATCAACTTTCCCTTGATTTGTGTCTTTCTCATGGAAATACCTGAAAAGCATTATGATCACCGAATTACATCATTTTATCTCCAAAAGAACTTGTATCTAGTGAAAACATGTTTTAAAAACTCGATAAAATGTATGAAAATGTATACGCAAATCAGGCACATCAAACTCCCCCACACTTAGTCATTTTCTTGTCCTCAAGAAAAATTTCAACATCTAATAAATAGTATCCATATTCCAAAAAGGTAATAATTAAACTTTAATTATACTTATAAATACTACAGGCATAGCAAAGGATTTTATAAAGGCATAAAAACATATTTCAATTTTAATGATATTCTAATCATGCCTCATTTATAGTTTTAATTATGAAACTTACATTCTCTTTTATGAACATCATTAAACATTTCACAATTATACATACTAATTGATGATTTACCTCACCAGAAAATAATAATCTCATCACTCAAGATCATTTTATCAGGGTTTTTCTCAATCTTAAGTATATGCACTCTATACATAGGATTTCAAGTGTTCTCATTCTCTACTTTTAGAAATTTAAATCACAAAAATCATGAGTGTTTTCATCAAGGTTCAAATATTTCTTAGGCTAAGGTTTGGTAGGTAATAATGTGAAAAATAATCTCATAGTCTTGAAAAAGGAGGCTAAATTCTTAAACAACAATGCATGATATTCAAAAATTAGAGCTCAATAAAAATCCATCCCAAATCAATATCTCTTAAAAAGGATATCATAACCATGATAGTCTCTTGAAAAAATGGGTCCTTAAACCATTAGTAAGGTGTAATAAATGAACTTGGTCCCTCTTTTTCATTTTTTTAGAAAGAAAGGGACCACCAAGAATACAATGTATAATAGGATATGGAACCTTTTTTCCCAAATAAACAAGTGACAAACTCCCCCACACTTAAGTTCGTGGTTTCTCACCAAAATGTACCATGAAAAAAAATCCCTCTCTAAAACTCAAGTTAATAATCATGAAAAATTATAAAAGAATTAGGGTAGGAAGAGAAAATTGTCTTGTAATATAGCTTCCTATCAAGGCAGTTCATGGTTTCTAAGGGTTTATGAAGATCAGATGTAGGGAAGGTCTCAAGGTCAAAGGGGTTGAAAAACAATCAAATGCCTCAATCATTTTAATGGGATTCAAAAATCTTCATGTTTTGAAGAGAAAAACTAGAAAATTCAGGTATTTATGAATATCCTAAGAATTTATCAAGAAAGAGGGTATAAAAAAGATTACATCAAAAAGGTTTAGAATACCTCTTGAGAATGAGGAAAAAAATAAAGGGGCAATCAGGTAATGGTATGAATAAAAAATGAGCAGTCTAATAAATGCAGATATCTAAGAATTTAAGTCATAAAATCAACCATATCATCAATCATTTTAAAATAAGCATGTAACTTCTAAAATTATTAAATATTCCTTTATTATTATAATTATAATTAATCGAAAAAATTTCACAGCTTAAAATATTTCATCTATTAATGATTTCTTCTAGATTAGTTCAAGGGTAAAAGAGTAGTGTAGGTAGAGGGGATCCCCCACACTGAATAGGGCACATAGTCCCCCAAGTGCCACATAAAGGCAAAGAAGGTAAGGTGGGGACAAAACAGTGGACCAAGATGAGGGGAAGTAATGGAATAAGTAAAACAAGAAAGAAAAATAAAATAACAGAATCCTGAAAAACAATAATCCCCTCATGTCTAGGTGAAGAAAGATGGGAAGTGGTGGTGAAGGATAGCCCAAAGCGTTCTAGGGTACCTGTGATGTCGTGGAGAGAGAAAAATGAAAGCATACACAACAGAACATAGGCACAAGATAGCACAAAAATATATATAGAATGGAAGAAATGTGCCCAAAAATCAGTCAGGGGGTTGCCTCAGAAGAGGCACCATCTTGTATAGAAGTAGCCGGAAGAGAAGGATCAGCAGCCGTGGAAGCTGGGGGCTCGGAGGCTGCACTCGGAAGAGAAGCCATAGTAGCCGGAGCCATGATATCAGGACCTGGAATAGAAGGCTCGAAAGTTATCTCTAGACCGGCAGTAGTAGTGGTAGCAGTTGGGCCAGTAGTGGAGAGGAGTACTGAATCTGTGGCCAGCGTTGGAAACAGTGGTGGACCTTTGAAAGACGGTATAGGAGCTGAAGGAGGAGCTGGAGCTGGGGGTAGTGGAATATAATGATGCTAAAAAATAATCCCCAACATCTGCTTGAGCCAATCCAGACGACGATCTAGACGAACCTGGTGCTACTCCACCACAGCTAGGAAGAGGGTAAAGGAGACATAAACTGAGGGTGCAGAGGGATCTGGGGCGGTAGAATTAACAGAAGAATAATGAATGGTGGAAGAAGAAGGAAGTCTAGAAGAAGGGGGTGGGGTGGAGAGGGTACATTCGTAGGTGGATGGGGTGGATCCTGAGCAGTAACACCAACAGGAGCAGGTGGTGAGGCTTTATCCCCTGTAGGATTAGGGGCATCTTGCATGAGCACAAAGCGCTCTCCTCGACACTCGACCAACCTCATATGGATAAGCATGAGGAATTATATACACTGAGGAGAACCCAAGTGATCATGAGGAAGAGACGACTAAAAATATCCAAAATGGTGCGCCAAACGGGTGGCGTAGAAACTGTCATTCAGGTTGCCCTGACGGCCATGGATCATGCAGTGGAAATAGGAGGTGACTATACAAGGGAGGTCAGAGTAGTCATGTCGAACGATATAGGTCAGGAGCTCCATGTCCCGTCTGGAAATGACGTCCATATCCTTATGGCGTGGGAAGAGTATGGCGCTGAAGCACCGGTGAAGAAAGCGAAGAGAAGGTTCAAGGATGAGCGTGATCTTCTTTGATATAAAGGTATACCTGTGGTCAGGCCCAAAAAACTCCCTCCACATCATGACAAGGTCAGAGCACTCGGGGAGGGTCAAGGTAGAGACGGGATGAGGGTAGCAGGATGGGGGGTAGAAGTCGCACCCTCATCCAAACCCAGCCATAGTAAGTGAAAAAGGTCGGTCGCCTAGACAAAATCGAACTGGATGGGTTGTACCTGTGGGTTTCTACCAGTATGCGGGCTCATAGAACTCGAACGTAGTCATGTTCTCCAAAAATAAGTCATGGTATGTAGGAGTACTAACCTGGAAAGTATCAAGCATGTGAGTATGGACCAGATGCTCCTCTAACTCCTCCCAGATTCCAAGGTGTTGTGGGATGGTGATGTCGAGGTAGCAACCTATCAGTAGGATAATGTGGAAAAAAATTCCGCAAGTGCTCCGCCGCAAGATAATCATATGTAAAAACCAGGCAGGGGTATGGCAGAGGGCGGGCAGCAGCTGGTGTAGGCGGTGGTGGAACGGTGGGGTCCAAAGCTGATGGTTCTACTACTATGGTAGAAGGAGGATCATAGGATACCAAAGCAGGCCCAGAAGTCTATCTAGTAGAGGATGGAAGATTTAGGTTGGTCAGGTCCACTACATTTGTGGATGGGAGCTCAGAGGAAAGGGAGCTGGAAGGAGTGGCAACACCGGATCTCTCAACCTCCGTAGTGGATGTGGTGGAGTCCAAAGGAGCAGTAGTAGATGGGGCCCCTGGAATTGTCAGGTTAGTAGAGGGTTCTAGTGGATGCGGTAGTAGAAGAGGAGGTAGAGCGGCCAACCCGGAGGGCTGGTAGACTGGGAAATCCAATGTGAGCCGCTCGTGAGGTCAAAGACGTATCCGATGGTGAGGAGGCTGCTCACCCTCATCAGCAGAAGTGGGATGCTTCCCATGAGAAGGATCCTGATCAGTCATACTTGGAAGAAAAATAAAACAAAACAAAAGAAAAGAAAAAGAAGAAAATGTGAGAAAACTGGAAATAATATTGGAACATGGTGTGTAGATCCAGGGTACACGGTGTGTACGATAATCTGTGAAGGAACCTGTTTCCCTTGGATAGACATGCCATGATGGTATGTGTTGGGAAAAATAGGATCACGTGACATGTAATAGAGTTTACACATCATGTACACCAATATGGTGTGCAACCTGTGTATACACGTAGTGTGGGAGAGCTACACGCCGTGTAAGTGAACATGGTGTGTGAGGCATATAGTTTATCCACACGGGGTCCTCCTGAGGGTTGGAGGACATGTCGTCTCCCGAACAGACACATCGTGTATCAGTACATGGGATGGGAACCATGTCCCAAACAGACACGGCCAGAGCCAGAAGGCTAAGGGAGGCATGGCACATGGTGTGTACCGAACGTACATGCCATGTATTGGCCAAATGTGGATAATGTATGGTGTGTGGTAGTGTACAAAAAGTACACGTCGTGTGTTCTTCACACAAGATGTGTGATGCGTGGGTAACCTAAATGGAGACTGATCCATGAAACGCCCTAAATGCTATGAAGATAGGGAAATGAAGGGTGTATAATGGAATACTTGGACCAAGGATCACAATGCATAATAAATCACAATAAAAAATGAACTCGAAAGGCAGATTTGAAAATAGGGAGTCTGAATGGCATGCGGGAGAAGAAACAGGGAGGGGGGGTCGCGTGACACTGGCTCAAGCCGGGTGGGGTGTAGCCTTTATAGTCATGGTACACAGCGTGTATCAGTGGCCTACACGTTGTGTATCACTAGTTTTTTTAACAATATATATAATATAATTATTATAGTAAACTGTATAATAATTAATATTAATAATTAAAATGAAAAAAATATATATATATATATATAATTATTTACTAAAAATAAATATATACATGTAATGTATCGGGAGATACACACCATGTGTTCTAAAATGAGAAAAAGAGAAGTGCAACCTTTGGTCTGGTGCTTGGGGCGAGGTTCGAACCGATGATCAGTGGTTCCGAACAGAAGCCCTCAACCACTAGAGAAAAGGTTGTACTACTGCTCATGTTTATTAATTATATATATTTAATGTAAAAGGCCTATACTACATGGGATAAACAAAATACACGGCGTGTGGTTTTTATTTGAATAAAAGGGATGAAGCGGGGAGATTAGCCGAGTTTGAACCCAGGTCTTTTGGATCCAGGGCTGAGACTCTGCCAATCTGCTAAATTCACCCATATGTATTCCTTTATTGAGAAAATATTTTCAATTATTAATGAAAACATGGCTCACACAACGTATATCGAAATACACGCCATTTGGTTTTATTAAAAGGAAAAATGATGGAAATGGGACGGTTGTCAAGATTTGAACCCAGGTCTTTTGGAACCGGGTTACGGCCCTGGACAACCGGTCCATCCCCATAATGGGTTTTATTATATTTAAACAAATTTATATATATTATGAACAATACCACACACGCTGTGTAATAAAGTATAAAAAGTAGGAACCCTGTGTCGAAGGTAGGGATGGAGGGATTTGAACCGGCGATGGATTAGATAAACTCTAGTGATTTTACCATCAACACCAACATCATCCTTATTTAGTATTTAGTTAATATTTATATTTATAATATTAGGAATATAAACTAAAAATATTAGTACACACCATGTGTATAGGTGGTACACGCTATGTAGCCTCTGGTTTGCCTCCTAGGAAGCGCCTTTGTTTTAGGTCATTGGATCGACCTACTTACCTCTGCTTACCTGAGATGCATGGTGGAGAGTGTTCCTATTGTGCCTTCCATGTGATGGTAAGTCTTCAACTGATGTCTGTTCACCTTGAATGGTTGACCATCCTCCCCAGCAATTTATACCACTCCATGGTGGAATAATCGTATGACTCAGAATGGTCCCAACTATCTTGACTTTAGATTTCCTAGAAATAATAGAATACGGGAGTTAAAAAGGAGTACCTAATCACTGGGTTGGAAAGATTTTGGTAAAATCATACAGTCCTGGATTTCTCTGGTCCTCTTCTTGTACAGCTTGGTGTTCTCATATGCCTCCAATCAGATTTCATCAAGTTTTGACGGTTGGAACTTATACTTCTCTTCAGCTGACTTTAGATCAAAATTCAGGGCCTTGATAGCCCAGTAATATTTGTGCTCCAACTCTACTATCAAATGGAATGGATTTCCATAGATGAGGTAGAATGGGGACATCACTAGTGGCATCTTGAAAGCGGTCTGATATGCCTACAAATCATCGTCTAGCTTCTTTTATCAGTATTTCCTTGAAGTGTTCATTGTTTTCTCCAGAATCTGCTTGAGCTCATGGTTGGAGATCTCCACTTTTCCACTATATTGAGGATGATATGGAATCCCCATATGATGCTTCACTCTGTACTTATATAGTACTCCTTTCATCAATGTGTTTTCAAAGTGGGTACCTCTGTCACTGATCAGTAAACGGGGAACGCCGAACCTTCTAAAAATGTGTTTATTTAAAAAGTCCATGACCACCTTGGTCATGTTGTGTGTTGTAGCATTGGATTCCACCCACTTGGAGATGTAGTTGATGCAGACCAGGATATAAGTGTTCCCAAAAGATGGGGAAAATGGCCCCATGAAGTCGATGCCCCAGACGTCGAAGATTTCGACCTCCAGGATGGGGTGCTGGGGCATCTCAGCTCTGCGCCCCACATTACCTGTTCTTTGGCATTTGTCTCAATGGAAAACAAAGGCTCAGGAATATCTATGCATGGTGTGCCAGAAAAACCCAGACTGCAGGATCTTTGCTATAGTACGGTCTGGCCCATGATGTCCCCCAACTGGAGAGGCATGACAAAATTCTAGGACTCCATGAATTTCAGTTTCTAGGATACAACGTCAGATCACCCCATCTCTATAGGATTAGAATAGTATAGGATCTTTCCAGAAGTACCTATTGACATTAGAGAGAAACCTCTTCCTCTACTGGAAGGAGAGGTCAGGGTAGATAGAACCTGTAACCAAAAAATTATAAATATCAGCATACCAGGGCCAAGGTGATTTTGTGAATGAAAAGCGGTTCACATAAAGAAAATCATCCTTGATATCTCAATCTTCCTGCTTCTCTAAATGAGGCAGCTCTAGGTGGGAGAGATGATAAGCAACAATGTTCTCACTCCCCTTCTTGTCTCGGATCTCCAGATCAAATTCTTGTAGGATGAGTACCCATCATATCAGTCATGGATTCGCATCTTTTTTATTCAGCAGGTACTTGAGTGCTACATGGTCAGTATAAACAATAACTTTATATATCACTAAATATGAATGGAACCTATAAAAATTGAACAACACTACCAGAATCTCCTTCTACATGGTATTATAGTTTATCTGTGCCTCGTTGATCATCCTTCTGGCATAATAGATTGGTCGGAAAAAAATTTCTAGTCGCTGGTCTAGGATTTCTCCCACTACGTAGTCGTTGGAATCACACATTACTTCAAATTTCTCCTCCCAGTTGGGAAAAATCATCACTGGAGCTTCCACCAGGTGCTGATTCAGGTGTGAAAAAGTTGTTGTGCATGCCTCATCAAACTCAAAAATGGAATCCTTGGTCAGGATGTTGGTGAGGGGCTTAGCTATCTTTGAGAATTCACAGAAAAACTGCCTGTAGAAACCTGCATGTCCCAAGAAGCTTCAGATGGATCTGACGGAAGTCAGAATAGAAATTCATGAAATGACTTCTATATTTTCTAGGTCTAACTCTATCCCATTTACCAAGATTTTTTGTCCAAGGAGGATTCCACTCTGTACCAGGAAATGAAACTTTTTCCAGTTCAAAAACAGGTTGGTGTTCTCACATCTTTATAGTACCAGCTTCAGGTGTCGCAAGAAAGTGGTGAATGATTTTCCGTAAATGGAAAAAGCATCCATAAAAACCTCTAGAATTTTTTTTTTCATATCATGAAAGATATACAACATTCATTTCTAGAAGTTATTAGGATCTTTTCACATTCTAAAGGACATAATTCGGTAATCAAACATTTCGTAGGGATAAGTAAATGTGGTCTTCTCTTGATCCTATCGGGAAATTAAAATCTGATTATAATCGGAATTGTCATTGAGGAAGTAGTAAAACTCATTCCCCACTAGTCTCTCTAGAATTTGATCCATGAAAGGCAGGGATAAATGATCCTTCATCATGGATTCATTCAGCTTTCTATAGTCCACACAGACTCTCCAGCCCGTGATAGTGTGTGTGGGGATGAGCTCGTTCTTGTCATTTAAAATCACAGTGATACCCCCCTTTTTGGGTACCACTTGCAGGGGACTCACCCATGGACTATCTGAGATGGGGTAAGTGATTCATGCATCTAGAAAATTTATTAACTCTTTCTTCACAGATTTTTTTATGGGGGAGTTCAGGTGTCATTGTGGTTGCCGAGATGGCTTCTCTCCTTATTCAAGTAGCACCTTGTGGGTGAAAATGGTAGGGATGATGCCCTTCAAGTCTGCTATTGTCCACCCAATAGCCTGCTTTCGCCACTTCAAAACCTACAGAAGTGCATCCTCCTGCTCCTCTGACAGTGTTGCACTAAGTATGATGGAAAATGTCTGATGGTCTTCCAAGTACCCGTACTTTAGAGAATATGGGAGAGGCTTCAGTTTTAGTGTAGGCACCTTTAGAATCGAAGGTACAATTAGTTGTACCTCTACTCGCTCTAGAATTTTAGGAATAACATTACGCTTCCAGTATTGGTCACCCTAAACTTCAAGAAATTGTAGGTCATATGGTGCTTCATCAGCTGGAATGTCTAGAAAAATCAAGTCATTTGAGGGTAAAGAACATACCAGATCATCTCCTTTTCTGATTAAGTGATCATCCATGGTGGTCACTGCATATCATCCCTCATGATCTGATAATGATGCTTGCTTGACGGATTTGAGGACATTGTAGGAGATTATTTCATCTCCTACTCTAAAAATTAGCTCCCTAGGGTGTACATCGATTAATACCTTCCCAATGGCCAAGAAAGGCCTTCCCAAAATGAGAGGCACATCCTATTCATACTCCATGTCGAGGATGATGAAATATGTGGGAAGGATTATCCTTCCCACCTTTACCAGCATGTATTCCAGTATCCCCTTCGGATATTTGATGGATCGGTTGGAAAGTTGAAGGGCTAATCGGGTAGGCTTCAGGTCGTTGAGACCTAGCTTCTTAAAAACTTTGAATGTCATGAGGTTAATGCTAGCCCCAAAGTCACAGAGGGCCTTCCTAAACACACATGGTCTAATAGTGCATGGGATAGTGAATCTACCTAGATCTTGGAGCTTGGGAGGAATCGAATGTTGTACGATCATTGATCACTCCTTGGTCAGTGCAATGGTTCCTAGATCCTCCATCTTTCTTTTGTTGGAGAGGATCTCCTTCATGAATTTCACATACGTGGGCATCTGTGCTAGTGCCACTATAAATAGAATGTTGATGTGCAGCTTCATAAACACTTCCATAAATTTTTTGAACTGGTGTTACAACTTTCTCTACTTCATCCTCTCCGAGAAGGGTAAGGCAAACTCGGAGGGTTTGACAACATCATTTCCTTTTCCCTATAGGGGAGCCTCTTTTGGTGGCCCTTTAGATGAGAAAGGGTCTGTAACTGTACCTTCTTCATCGGCAGGGGGTGTAGGTGCACCTGGTTGTGCTGGTTCCTTCTGTTGTAGTTCTTTTCCACTTCGTAGTGTGATAGTATGGGCCTCCTCCCTCGGGTTCTTCTCAGTGTTACCCGGTAGAGTACTGGGATACCTCGCCGAAAGCTGGTTTTCTAGCTGGCCAATTTGGTTCTCCAGGATTTGAATGTAAGCCTTATGATTCTAGAATCTAGTCTTAGTAGTAGATATAAACTTGTTCATGAGATCCTCTAACCTTGAGGTGTTCACTTACTGAGTTGGTTGTACAGATGGTGGAGGTGGTGGATACCTCGGCTGTCACGGGTGAGGGTTTTGATACCCTTGCTGCTGGTAAGATCCCTACTGATGCTACTGTTATCCCAGGTACTGGATCCGATACTAGGGATGAACTTAGCTGGATAGTCACTGGGGTGGAGGATTCTACTACTGTTGTCCCCATCCTGGGTTCTGGTGATCACGCCATTCCGAGTTCTGGTACTGTTGGTACTGGTTTTGCCCTCAGTTTTGAGCAACATATCTCACCTCGCTCATCAAAGGCTCGATAGTAGGTCTCGGGCATTCTCCCCTGATGTGGTTATCACCACATTCGCTGCACGCCAGATGGTTCACCTCATTTACTTGGGATACACCCTTTAGATTCAGTGCGTCAATCTTTTTGGACACAGCATCCAACTGGGCAGCAAGCATAGTAGTGTCATCGATATTTTTCATACCTTGTTTTTGTGTGCCCCGCTCAGAATTCCACTAGAAGCTATTGGAAGACATGTCTTCTAGCAGTTTGAAAATCTCTTTAGCGGAATTCCTCATAACCGTACCTCCAGCAGCAGCATCCACCACGGACTTTGTGTTTGTCATTATTCCTCTATAGAAGGTCTGGACCTGCATCTAGAGTGGGATTCTATGGTGTGGGAATTTGTGAAACATCTCTTTGAAACGCTCCCATGACTCGTACAATGACTCTGAATCATGTTGTTGGAAGTTTTGTATTTCGTTCTGTAAGGTCACCATCTTCGAGGGTGGGAAATATTTTGACAGGATCGCCTGGGCTAGCTCCTCCTAGGTGAGGATAGATCATTGCAGCAAACCTTTTATCTAGTCTTTCTCCTTATCCCTTAGAGAGAAGGGGAATAGGTGAAGAAAAATGGAATAAGTGGACACTCTATGGTAGCGGAACATGTCGCAGACCTCCAGGAAATTGGAGATGTGGGCATTGGGGTCCTCACTAGGCAGGTCTCCAAGCTGAACTATGTTTTGGATCAGCTGCATGATAGCAGGCTTGATCTCAAAGTGTTGGGCCGCCACTGGTGGACGGACGATGCCTGTGTCAGCTCCATGAATAGACGGCAGGCCATACTTCATGAGAGTACAACATGGAGGTGGATGTTGAGGGAGTGGAGATGGAAAATATTGCTACTCTTGAGGGGTGAAGTACGGCCCCTGACCTAGTTGTAGGTATTGCATCTGCTCCAGTTGGAACTATTGGAGTTGTTATGGGCCATATCCCAGAGCAAGTGGAGCTTGCTAGTTCTGGTTATCATCTAGGCCAAATGGTTGTCTAGATCCTTAGACAAAAACTGGATCTCCCACTTTGTTGTGCGCCATGGGATTGTTTTGGTTTTGCTCATCCATGAGGGTATGACATCTCCTTAAAAGCATTCATTCAATTTCTGGGTCAATAAAAAGAAGCTCCGATGACTCAACAATTTTGGAATAAGTAAGGTAGTCTCTCATACATCTATGAACCTACACAACACTAAACACACCAATTATAAATGAGGAAGAATAAAGATAAATAGAAATGGGTTTAGAAAAGAGATTTTTGGGAATTTTTAATTTTTATTTTCACTAAATTTGATACAAAATTGATTTAAAAAAACAAATTTAACTTTCGAATCTCTGGAAATGGTGCCAAAATTTGGTCATCGTTAAGTGTTATTTTCGGCTATCCAAATTGTATTACCTTAATTAGTATAGTACCAGTAAGGGATCGATCCATAGAGATAAGGAGTTATTTTTGTCTTACTTATCTAGTTTGTACTTGATTTAGTGAAGTGTACTGAATCTAAAGTTGGTTTTTTGATGAAAAGGTGATTGAATTTTAATTTCCTTTCAAATTACTTAAAGGATAAAGAAAACCACAGGAAGTTGGTTTTGATTAAAATTTAGAGGGAAATGTGTCAGGGCTGTGGATTTTAAGATATTGTTATTAAATAAATTTGATTATAAGGTTATGTTGTTCAAAATAATTCACATCTCTGGGATTACTTATGTAACAGAACCCCCTTGGTCTGGTAAGTTTTGTTTAAATAAATGGAAGCCAATTTTTTTGGTATGTAAATTGATTTCTCTTAATTTTTATTAATTGAATCTATTTTGATATAGTTAAAACACCCAATGGTTGTGGATGTTTTTAACTGTAATTACTTAAATGATCCATAGAAATCTTGTTCTTGGTCCAATATGAGATTTCTAGTGATATTTGAGAAATGATTGATAATGAATTATGAGAAAGAAAAGATGAAAAATACGATTACAACATCACAATTGATAAATTACAACATTCATTTGTCCACATCCCCCAACACATGGAATTTAGATACTCATGGAGTAGTTATTAATTAAATAACTTGTAGTACCTAGACACATCCTTTTGAAAGCTTTGGAGCAAAGGTTCTCAGGAAGGTAACATGGAAGCATCTTCCTTTATCTCTTCTCTCCTCTTATTTCTCTCTCTTCTTCTCTCCTAGTTCGTATTCAGAGTGATCTACCTTCGAATTGAAAGAAATATGAATGAATAAATCCCACTCCCAAACTTGTACGGACTTCCATCTATTTATAGGTTTTAGGAGTACATGATGTGTACCAAAAAGTACACAGCGTGTACTCTTATCAATGCATTTTTCAATCTTTTTCTCCATTGATGAGTGACCTAACATGCCGTCTTTTACTTGGAACACAGCGCCTCCTAGTAGGTGGTGGTACATGGCATGTATCATATCCATACATGGTGTTTACTCTCATTTATTGGCCACTAACTGCTTCTAGAAGGTCCACACGGCATGTAGACTTGTGTACATGGCGTGTAGAGGTTAGCCAGCAACATGGGCATGTAGACTTCCTCTTAGCCACCAACTGCTTCTAGAAGAGGATACACAGCATTTATATGACATCCACAGCGTATACGGGCTTCTGGTAACTTGGGAATGTACTTGGTCTGGCCAATCTGTGTCGGGGCTCTGGTAGACGGCATGTATCTGAAAGTACATGCTGTGTATTTTAGAATTTTTGATCAACTTTCCCCTGATTTGTGTCTTTATCATGGAAATACCTAAAAATCATTATGATCACCGAATTATATCATTTTATCTCCAAAAGAACTTGTATCTGGTGAAAACATGTTTTAAAATCTCAATAAAATGTACGAAAATGTATACACAAATCAGGAACATCATCTATATTTTAATAAAAATTTTGTTATTATAGGGTGGTCTCTAAATATAGGCTAAATCGTAGCATGAATTTGGTTACTAGAAATAAAATTATTGTGGATTAATTCAAATGGAAATAGATTAAGGTATATATAGAAATATTTAACTATCAAAACATATTTCAAATCAATTTACTTATATTGGTCAATGTTTGTACAGTTTCCAAATCAAGATAATAGAAACTATTGTGGATATTATGTTTGAAAATTTATGAGAGAGATCATAAACCATGAAAAAATAGAATCCCCAAATAGGTAATTTATGAAGGTAATTAAAATTTCATTAAAAATATTTCTTAATCATTTGTTTTTATATATTTTCTGAGTACTACCAAGATTTATGACAACCTTCATACTCAAAAGAAGAAGTAAATTTGTTTAGAGATATGTGGGTAGCATACATGGTGTTAGAATGTTTTCCAATAACAAATTTAGGTGATTACCTACTATCTTTGTGATCTAGTATGGGCTATGACCTTAGAAATATATTTAGGGTGTGAAGAATTAGTATTAAATTGATTATATATTATTTTTGATATATTTCTTAAGGATAAGTATAATGGAGGAAATTAATTTGTTTAGAAATAAATGGGAAGAATACATGGTGTCAGAATGTATACATGTATCATGAAGAGGTGAATTCCTACTACTTATTTAGTTAATTTTATCATAATTTTATCTACTTTTTTTTATTTAATATCCTTATCATTTTTATCTAATACTTATTTTTTAAAATTTAAACATTATTTCAAAACACAAATCACATGTTCAAAACCTAGAAAACAAGTTTATATTATTTTCAAAATTTAGGGAAATGATCCATAAGTTATTTGTGACATATATTAATTGACCACATGTTAATATGAAACACGATGTAGTCTATATGACTTGAAGTGCATGTTTTCAATATAAAAGTGTCATTTTAGTTTAAAACATACATCAAATAGTCAAAATTGAGAAAACAAGCTTATATTGTTTTCAAAATTTAGGAAAATGATCCATAATTCATTTTCACATGTAGAAATTAACTGTACATCAATCTGACTCCTGATGTTGTCGATATGACTCAAAGTATGTGTTATCAATAAAAAAGTGTCATTTTAGTTTAAAACGTACATCAAATATTAAAAACTAAGCAAACAAGATTGGTTTTTTTTTTAAACTCTAGGAAAAAGATCCATAATTCATTTTTCATTTGTATTAATTGACCTCACATCAATCTGGGACACAATGTGTTCGATATGACCCGAATTACATGTTTTTAATAGAAATATTCCATTTTAATCAAACTTTAGAGCAATGAGAAATAATTTAATTTTCATTTGTAGGAATTGACCAAAAATAAATCTAACACACAGTGTGATTAGTATTACTCAAATTGTGTTGTTTGAGTTTAAAATTGACATTAATTTTAATAAAAAGGGAAAGTGAAATACTTAGAACTCGGAAAACACATTCGGATTGTTTTGATACTTTAGGAAAATAATCCCTCAGTAATTTTTGACATGTAGGAATCAACCATACCTCAATATGATACACATTGTACTTATTATGACTCAAATTGTGTGGTTTTAGATTAAAATTGACATTTTATTAATGTATTGTTTCATATTTATGTTTAATTTATTTCTTTATAAGATTACTAACATAATAATTTCTTTCTTATACCGGTGGATTCTTTTGCTCAAGTTGAGGTGGTTTGTTCAAAGATACTTGTGTGCGTAAGATATTGGACTTCAAGGTTGAAATTGAGATAATAGAAATAAGTAAATGGGTCAATAATGTATATAGACATCATGAAAAGGTGAATTACTACTACTTATTTAGTTAATTTTTTCACTATTTTATCTATTATTTTTAAGATAATTTCTATATCATTTTTATATAATAATTATTTAGTTTTTTTCACAGATCTTTTTTGAATTCATATTTTTCTTGCAACTATTTTTATCAAGGTATAAAATAGAGAACAAGTTTTTTATTTTATGTCTCATTGAAAACATTTGAAATAAAAACACACATCATATACTCAATCATCTGCACCTCAATATGATACACAGTGTGCTTGATATGACTCAAACTATATATTTTAGTTTATAATTTAAATTTTAGTTCAAAACACTCATCACGTACTCAAAACTGAGAAAAAAAATTTAAATTGTTTTGATACTTTATTAAAACAATACATAAATCATTTGCGACATGTAGAAATCAACCACACCTTAATCAGATATGCAGTGTGACTAGTATGACTCCAAGTGTGTCTCTTTATTTAAAATTGACATTAATTTTAGTAAAAAACACAATTAAATACTCAACACTGATCGAATACATTCGTTTTGTTTTTATACTTTAGTAAAATGATCTATAATTCATTTTTGATGTGTAGGAATCAGTTGTACCTCAATCTGATACACGGTGTGCCTGATATGACTCCAAGTGTGTGTTTTTATTTAAAATTGACATTAATTTTAGTAAAAAATATAAGGGGCATACTAAAAACTAAGAAAACACGTTCATATTGTTTTAATACTTTAGTAAAATGATCTATAAATAATTTTTGATGTATAGTAATCAATCACACGTTAATCTGATACATGGTGTTCTTGGTATAACTCAAAATGTATGTTATTAGTTTAAATTGGATATTTTAGTTCAAAAAGTGTGTCACTCACTAAAAACTGATAAAAACACTTATATTATCTTGATAATTTAGTAAGATTATTCATGATTCATTTTTGATGTGTATAAATCAGTCTCACATCAAACTGACACATGATGTGACCGATATGAATCAAAGTGTTTGTTTCCAGTTTAAAATGACATTTGAGTAAAAAACACAAGTGACATATTCAAAATCAAGAAAATGAATTCAGATTATTTTTATAATTTAGGAAAATGATCCATAATTCATTTTTTATGTGTAGAAATTATCCTCCTCTCGATATAATGCACGGTGTTACTGATATGACTCCAAGTGTGTCCTTTTATTTAAAATTGACATTAATTTTAGTAAAAAAAGACAAGAGACGTACTTAAAACTAAGAAAACACATTTTTATTATTTTTATACTTAATTAAAATGATCCATAAGTCATTCTTTGATATTTGGGAATCATCCACACCTCAATTTTATACACGGTGTTCCCAGTATGACTCCAAGTATCTCTTTTTATTTAAAACTAACATTAGTTTTAGTAAAAAAGACAAGTGACATGATCAAAATCGATAAAACACATTAATGTTGCTTTGATAATTTAGTAGAACTATAAATAAGTCATTTTTGACATGTAGTAATCATCTTCACCTCAATAAAATTCACAGTGTTCCTGGTATAACTCAAAGTGTCCGTTATCGGTTTAAAATTGACATTTTAGTTCAAAAAGTGTGTCACTCACTGAAAACTAAGAAAACATTCATGAATTATCTCGATAATTTATTTCAATGATTCATAAGTCATTTTTAACATGTAGTAATCAATATCACATCAAAATGACACACAATGTGACTGGTATAGCTCAAAGTGTGTGTTTCTAGTTTAAAATGACATTTTAGTAGAAAAGACAAGTGACATACTCAAAACCAAGAAAATGAATTAATATTGTTTTTATACTTTATTAAAATTATAAATAAGTCATTTTTGACATTTATGAATCAATATCAGCTCAATATGATACATAATGTGATAAGTGTTACTCCAAGTGTGTCTTTTTATTTAAAACTGGCATTAATTTTAGTAAAAATGACAAGTGATGGACTCAAAACTAAGAAAATGCATTAATATTATTTTGATGCTTTATTAAAACGATCCATAATTCATTTTTTATGTTTAGAAATCTTCTAAACATAAATTTGATGCATGGTGTGACTAGTATGACTCCAAGTGTGTCTTTTTATTTAAAATTGACATTAATTTTAGTAAAAAGGACAAGTGACATGCGCAAAACTAAGAAAAGGCATTCATATTGTTTTTATAATTTAGTAAAATTATCCATATGTCATTTTTTACATGTAGTAATCATCCTCACCTCAATCTGATACATAGTGTGCCCGATATGACTCCAAGTATGTCTTTTTATTTAAAATTGATGTTAATTTTAGTAAAAAAGATAGGTGACATACTCAAAACCAAGAAAACTCATTTGGATTGTTTTTATAATTTAATAAAATGATCCATAAGTCATTATTTATGTGTATGAATTAGTCTCACCTCAATCTGATGCATGGTGTGACCGATATGACTCTAAGTGTGTTGTTTTATTTAAAATTGACATTAATTTTAGTAAAAAAGACAAGTGACATGCTCAAAACTAACAAAATTAATTTATATTGTTTTTATACTTTAATAAAATTATCTATAAGTCATTTTTTACATATAGAATTATCTGAACCTCAATTTGATGCATGGTGTGCCCGTTATAACTCAAAGTGTCTGTTATCAGTTTAAAATTGATATTTTGGTTCAAAAAGTGTGTCACTCACTGAAAACTGAGAAAATCCACTTAGATTATCTTAATAATTTACGAAAATCATTCATAAGTCATTTTTTATGTGTATAAACTGGTCTCATATCAAACGGACACATGATGTGACCAGTATGACTCAAAGTGCATGTTTCCAATTTAAATTTACATTTTAGTAAAAAAGATGAGTGACATACTCAAAATCAATAAAATGAATTTTTATTGTTTTGATACTTTAGTAAAATGATCCATAAGTTATTTTTGATATTTATAAACCAACCTAACCTCAATGTGATGCACATTGTGACTGATATGACTCCAACTATATCATTTTATTTAAAATTTACATTAATTTTAGTAAAAAAGACAAGTGACATACTCAAAACTGGGAAAAAACATTCAGATTATTTTGATACTTTAGGAAAACAATACATAAGTCATTTTTGAAATATATAATTATCTACACCTCAATATTATGTGCCCATTATGACTTAAATGTCTTTTATAAGTTTAAAATTGACATTTTAGTTCAAAAAGTGTGTCACTCACTGAAAATCGAGAAAAATGATTGGATTGTCTTGATAATTTAGTATAATTATTCATAATTCATTTTTTATGTGTAAGAATCAATCTCACATAAAATCGACACATGATGTGATCGGTATGACTCAAAGTGTGTGTTTCCAGTATAAAATTACATTTTTGTAAAAAACACAAGTGATATACTCAAAACCAGACAAACACATTTGGATTATTTTGATACTTTAGGAAAATGATCCATAATTTATTTGTGACAAATAAAAATTGATCAGACATTAATTCAACACACGATTTGGTCATTATAACTCAAATTTTGTGTTTTCAATATATAAGTGTCATTTTAGTTTAAAACACGCATCACATCGCCAAAACTGATCAAACAAGCTTAGATTGTTTTTTCATTTTTTATCTACTATTACTTAATTAATTTCCTTATAATTTTTATCTTATACTTATTTAGTTAATTTTCACATATATAATGCTTGAATACGAACAAGAAATGGTGTGACATGCAAGAATCAACTAAAACTCAATTTGATACACTATGTTCCTGGTATGACTCAAAGTTTAGTTTAAAATTGACACTTTATTTTTAATTTATTTCTTTATAGTATTACTAACATAATAATTTTTTTCTTATACAAGTGAATTATTTTGCTCGATCTAGGGTGGTTTGTTTGGAAATAACATGAGCAGGGTTTGGGGGCCAAAGAAAAAGGAACATTGATGTTTCTGAATGTATGTGATAATTTGTACTTACTCATGTAATTGTACAAAACCAATGTTTGAAATGTCTATAATATAGTGCTTTTTTCTTTTATTTGTGTTGTAAATTTTATTTCATTTAAATTTTTTATTTTCAACCTACTTTTTACTACTATTTATGGTGCTCTAGTGTGCTATAAATTTAATAGAACACTACAGTATCACACTTTATTAGTGATTTTTTTACCATTGATAAAGGAAGCCTTCATCAGCACTAAATAAAAGTGTTGATAAAGGGTTTCCTTTATCATTTCTAAAAAAATCCCCAATAAAGGGTCTCTTTATCAGTGCTTCTAAAAGCACTGATAAAGTGTTCCTTTTTCATCACTTTTCTAGCATTGATAAAGTCCTAGGTATTTTAATCGTGCTCTGATAGTCAACCGTTTTTTGTGCTAAAAATGGATAATTTTATCACTATTAAAGGCATGTTTTATAGTAGTGGGTCATCTTTATTGGTTGTTATATCATTGGGGGCATTGGTTCACTCATACCCATCAGTCTAGACCATTTTTCTTTCCCTTTTGTAGTAACCATCATCTATATAACAAGCCTCATGAGAGTCAATGGGGGATTCATTGCCCTGGAGTACCCCTCCTTGACCATCGAGAGTATTTGAGGCACTGATGGTATGAATAGGGGACCATTGCATGAAAATGAATTTAGGGTCTTCCCAATATCACATTGTAGATAATATCTTATGAGACTACCATAAATTCAGTGCTTTATATGAAACCACTATACTGAGTCTTCAACCAAATTTTGTTATGTGTCTTCTTCTAACTCTTATCATACCCCTGAATCATCATGTTGAAGGGAGTCAGATATTCTTCTGTAAGTCCCAGCTTATGAAGTGTCCAGGTTGGGAAGAAGTTGATCCCAGAGCTATTATCTACTAGGAAGCTAATAATTTCCACACCATTAAGCTGACTTATGATATAAAATGGGTGTATGTTCCCTTAAATAGTGATACCCTCTTATTCTCTAGAAATTGAGATAATGTATCATCATTTTTATTGTTAAGTATCCTCTACATAGTAGGCCTCAGTGATGGCTACCTCAACCTCGAATTTTAGGGGTATTTTCAAGGCTTTAGTAAGGGCCTATCACATTTCCTTTGACATGAAGAGTTCCTCGATAATAAAAATACTCATAGGTATTTTGATGGTGTTCTTTATCACATCATACTTCAATGTCAAGGAAATATTTTTACTTATGGATGGTTATTTCTTAGAGGGAGAAATTGAATTATATTTGTTGAATCGCTGGGTCCTCGATAGTGTTGGTAATGTTCTGCTACTAATTAGTTAGCCTACTCTAAAAAATTGATGTCTGGGTGTTGGTTGGTTGAGTTCAAGACCTGGATGGACGTGGTTGAACATGGTGCAATTGCAGCTAAGATAAATGGTCAAGTAATACAATCAGTTATAGGGGAATACCTAACAAATCAGACCATAAGGGATGTGCTTGATGAGCTCTGTTCAAGGCCTGCTACCTAGTTTCAATAGCATGAACAGCCTAGTTTGAAGTACTAAAAAGATCATTCTTTCTGTCGGTGTGTCCTATACATCTCCTTCAACGAATTAATCTAGAGGTGGTTGAGTGTTCACAAGAAATTGATCATCGATGGGCATTGTGAAGTGGTCCACTAGTTCGATATAATTCACAAAGGTATAATCTTTCTCCTCATCAATGGAATAGTCTAGGGATGGGTGGTCCTTGGATGAATCTCCCAACTCGAGAGGAATTAATTCACCAAGTGTGCAAGTTGGATTTGTAACTGGTGGAGAAATTTGATTTCTCTTACTCCATCGATTCCTACTCATATGAGACTTGGGTAGGGACACATATGTGGAGTTAGTGGTCAAAGGAGGCGTGGTCACTACAGGAGGTCCTATTCTTCTCAAGTAGGCACAGATGATACCATGGGAGTGCGAAACTATCTTGTGATCCAACTATTCATCGTACTTCTATGTCCTATTACTAGGAACCTATTTTCACTCATCAGACTCTTTACTTTCATTATCGGGGTCAAAAAAAACATGTGTCACCTACATTAGAGAATTTCCCAATTTGACTAAGCCATTATCCACTTAGTCCTAGAGCCAATATTTGAATGTAAAACATTTTTTAATGGTGTGTCTTAGGATCCTGTGATATGGGAAATAGTTGTCACAACCAATGAGTATAGCTTCATGGTGTCTCTTGCATTCCAAAAATTTTATAATTCTCTTTTCCAAGGCATATATGAAATACCCAAGTACCTATAAATCCTTAAAGGAATAGGTATTGTTCTTTCTTTCTGAGAAAGGAAACCTGGGGTTCTTGCCTTGACAGGGGGGCACTTTCTATCATCAAGGTAGATGTGCTTGGAGAGACTTTTCCTCGAAAGGTTGTGTCTGGAGAGGCTATACCTGGCAAGGATTATCTATAAAAGGTACTAGCAAGTGTATTGTTTTAGGAGCCTCTTTTTACATAGTGGTTGTTGTATCTACTTTTACAGGCCTCTCATAGGAGTTGGAAGGGGTAATGAGTGTGATTATTGTTTAGTCTACTACAAGGATTCTTCTAGACATTGATACTTTTCAAAGAACTCCTAAAAACTACTTAGGTAGTTCATAAAGATGATAGAAGGTACCATCTCATTCCTGAAATTATCCACACACAACGTAAGTAGTTATTCCTAGGACAGCGGCATGTCAAGTGAGTACGTGAGTCACTTCCAACAAGAGATGAAGTCGATGACTCGCTCATTGAGCCTCTACTTAAATTTGAAGAGGTTGGTGGTGGTCATCTTGAATAAGGTGGAGATGAACTGGTAGAAGAACTATCTATGAAGATCCTCCCAATTAAAACATGCTTTGTGGGAAAATAACTATACCATAAGAACATAGGTCCTTCTAGATTATAGACATAGAATTAGAGCTTGGTAGTTTCCTGCTATTCTAGAGTCCCCAATATTGGACCACACCTTGAAGCAAAGTGATCCAAATGATGTAGCAGATCACCCATCCCATTAAATAGGGTGAATATAAGATTACCAAACTCAATATTTTCTCGAACATGATCCACGCATATTGGGTATGTCTTTCCTTCAAGCAGTATTTCCACCTCTCATGGTTCCAGAGCCTCAATATTAGCAACAAGAGCATATATCATGTCATCTTATCAAGGTTTTATGGATAAAAATTCATTTAAAATATCATAAAATCAAGGAGAATCATGGCCTTGATTCCAAAGAAAATAATCATGCTTCTTAGGTGGGTTGGTCGACTCATATCTTGGTTATTTTTTATATCTCCCAGGTTCTTCCCTGGCCAGGTGCATGGGGCCACCAAGTTCAAATTGGTTCATCTAACCAAGGAGGACTGGGTTCCCTACTATAGGATAGATGGGGTCATTAGGGTCTAGGTTCGGCTCAACAATGAGCTTGAATGTGAGCCTTTTGTACTCCTCAAACTCATGAAGCAAATAATTTATCTTGGGGTTTGACTCCAATTTTGGTGCAAACTATGATGGTTCAGTGGGCTCGGCATGTCCCTTTTCTTTATTAATATATCAATAGGTAGGAAGTAACATCAGATTGGGGAGGTCTCTTGAGGCCCAATGTCTATATCTGTTGATGAGTATAGATGCCTATTGAGGGGTCTTCCTAGTATTGTATCACCCCTTCAGGCAGGTTTTCCCTATCATGCCATGTGTTGGTCGCTCTGTTCCTCTGATATTTTAGTGGTTAGGTGGTGACTACATTCATCATGGAATTAGTCATAGAGGAACATTCATTGTCGGTATATGGGTCGGATTGAAGGTCTCATCATTATTTCATGATAGGATTGAAATGGAGGGAAACATACTACCCCCAACCTATGATCTGCACATGTCGAGATGACTCTTCCATTACATGACAGAGCATAGAAAGGATCTTGATGAAATTTTGTTGAAGATTCTAGTGGTATCCATACAACTCTAAACACTGAGCTACTGGGAGCGCTGAAATATTAACCTTCTTTCACTACTGGTGAATGGCATCGAGGTGCCCATGGATTCTTGGGTAATCCAGCTAATGGTCCTAGAGGTGTTGGAATGTCAACCAGATAATCCGGTGAAATAAAATTGTCTGGTCCTTGGTGAGGTACTCTGGGATGACAACATCTAGAGATGCAGGTGGCCAAAACACAACTGATAGTTGGTCAATGGATAGAATCTCCCATAGGTCCTCTTGTTCACTATAAGGGGTATATTACTACTCCTATTTTTTCCAATCCTTGATTAGTGAAATAAATATAAGGGCGGTGGAATCAACGTAGAACTTCTTTGTAACTAGTCTATCGGGAGAGGGGGTTCCACATGAGTCAAATATTCAATTCATTCTAGTATGTCACTTGGAGTCAAAGTCAACTTAATTATCATATCCATGTAGGATAAGGTGTTTACCACTTCCTCATGTGTGAGGGAGACAACATCCCTTTCAGGCTCAGTGGAGTGCTCACTGTCATCTGAGGGTGCCAACCCAAACCCTGAAATCTCTCCAACTTCTTGTGTGTAGGAAGAGAGGAAGTAAATTTATGGTGATAGATATTATTTCACTACAATTCCTTGTAAATTGGCTAGAATGTCCTCCACCTATATGTATCTATGGAGGGATCTGGGGATCTTGTGGACATCGGATTTTGGGATCATTTGCCTCAGTCGATGGGATTCTTCCCTAAACTCGAGCAGTAGGGTGAAGGTTCCATCATCAATCCATCCATCACTTTAGAATCTTAGATGTCGATGATAACATGATACATAATAAGGTTTCACCTTTGATGATGTGGTGATTTTCTAAGCGAGTATTGTTGATAGTCACTTGGGTATCCCCTAAGTGTATTATAACCTACACCACGGGAACATCCCCCGTGATAGGTGTTCACCCTCCTACCCTGGTATGGTTCTTCAGAACAAGGCATGTCTTCATCATAGGTAGGATCTCTATGCTAGTTGGTGGTGGTGCAAGGAGGACCTTTTCATTGGTTGATGGCAGTGCGGGGAGGACCTTCGCATTGGTATTCCTCATTGCGAGATTGCTCGTAACATCTATTGGTGGCACTAGTGACTGTGAGAGTCAATCCACCTTTCCTATGAGGTGGATGGGGTCTTGATCCTAGAAGGGCGAAGACAAATCCCTGTTGAGAAATTGTGGGGATCTGATGGGATACAGCAGTGGTGGAAGGGGCCACTGGAGCTGTAGAAAATTACTCTCATCGGGCGATGTTCTGAGTCTTCCCCCAGCATCAGCATCGGGTGTTCTGGACTAGGGTCGTTGAAGTAGGGATTGAGTCAACCCGCTCATCGACCTATGGGATTGGTTGGTGTTGGCATTGATTAGTCCTGATGGGATCCCTCCTGGGAAGCTCATGAGTGGTGTTCACTATAGGCATGACTTGAACATCCATGACCTCCTCATCATAGGGGAGTGAGATATCAGAGCACTTTAAGTATAGGCTCCCAAAGTGGTTCACCATTGGAATGGGGGTGGTTTCCCCATTCATGTCCCCCAGGAGTGGTGGTGGTGGTGAGGCATTGATGCCTCAAGATCTTGGTGGGCCATATCCTTGGTGGGAATGACCCCTTCCTGGTCATATCAGCAAACAAAGGTGTCGATCACCCTCCTATGAATGTGCTCTAAGGGTGAAATAGGTCATGGCCACCTAGTAACTAAAGGCACATTGGTTTTTTTGGTAAGAGTATATTTTTTTGGGATTTTTACACCAATATTTCCCCTACCCCTGTGCCTATTAGCATTAGGTCACATGTTCCTTATAGCTTGGGTTGAGGCATTTGGATTCATCCATCAGTATAGATACAGTAAAGGTGATTTCGAACATCATCCATTATTCCTAAAAATAAGGAGGGATCCATGCTGATGATGTTACAAACTGAGGATGCCCAATGTTATCTTCCCTGGTCATATGAGAATTTCATGTTGGGACCACTTATTACTTAGTGGGATCTGGTGCTGAATATCTGGATATGGTGGAATGAAAATATGACAGTACCCCAAAACTACTAGTCCCCATAATTGAAGTATAATATTTTCATTTTGGGTTTACCATTTTTGTTTCTGACACTTTCACAGGGTTCAACATGTTATGCTTCTTTGTTACCCTGCATTCCCAATTTCCAAAGGTGGGTGACTTCCATCACTTTAATTGGTGATGTTGGCTCCTTGATCAAAATGGGATGATGGTATATCATTTCCTCCTTCCATGGATTCCTCCCTATATCATGTTTCTTAGTCCGAGTTTCCCTCATATATTTAATTCATGTTCATGAAACTCGTTCCCAGTGTCATCTTGATGTGGATATCGGTTAATTATGTTGCTTCTGTCTCAACAGGGTAAAAACCTTTAGTCGGATGAGGTAGTAACATTGGTCATGTTGAGAATGTTTCAATGTTTGGTAGGTTGGGAACCTATAAATTATTCTCCTTTTGGATGGAATATCATGTGTGAAGCATCTTAGGAATGAAACCCAAGATATCCCATATTGATCACAAGGTAGTTGACACTAGGGGCATAAGCCTTCCTAAGATTTTTATGTTAGGTGTCCCATGTTTACTGTATAAGGTAGGTATTTTGGATCAGGTCACAATTTTAATGTCTTGTGTGGACATTCACAGGTTTAACATTGTGGGGATATATGGTGGATTTTGTCCCTATAGGGGAAATTTTACACTTAAGGTTTGTTTGAGTGTGTCCCCCCAGGGGGGAGATTGCACACTTGGATTTGATGAAGTGTGTCCCCCAAGGGGGAATATTTCACACTTAGATTTGATGGAGTGTGTCCCCCTAGGGTTGGATATTTCACACTTGGGTTTGATGAAGCATGTCCCCACAGGGGGGAAGATTTTACACTTGGATGTGGTGGAGTGTGTCCCCCCAAATGGGAATATCTCACACTTAGAGGTTTTCAAGAGTGAGTCCCCCCAAGGGGTAAGATTTCACACTTATAGGTTGTCTGGATTAAACCTCATGGTGGTGTCTAATGTACCTTATTGGTAATCGGGGATCAAAAACCAAGTATTTCAATTCCATAGTTTAAGGTCATGTGATAGGATCGGTCCATGTAGTTTAACATCATGTGGTAAGGATGTTTGTGTCACAAAAGGATTGTCAATGAGGGATGGTGTGGGGCTTATGCATGGAAGCTACCCGGGTTATAAGTTTCATCCCATGGTGATGGAGGATGATGTGGGTCTTATGCATGGAATATTCTTAGTGTAGGAGTTTCATCCCATGGTAGGGGAGGAGGTGGAATCCCATGATGATCATACATGGGTCATCTTATGGCCATCACATAGGGTAAGCCTATAGTTTTACATTATGTGTTGAGGATGTTGTCATGCATTTTAATGTCATACAACTAGGATGTGAATCTAGGTAGTTTTACATCATACAGATCAGATGGGGATGGGGATTACACCCTGAGTGGGGTCGTAACAAGGTGATAGGAAGATCCAAAAAATGACTCTCTACCGAGATAGGTAAGTCGTTTCCCTCAGTGATTCCACTTTTAGGGATCATGTTTCCACTACTCATGTGCCTCTAGGTGGGGCATGGTGTAAACACTATTATGGAGGAGTGGAAATCAGGAAGACCAATTTTAGGGTGCCTATTATTAGGAAAAAATGAATTATGGTACCTATGCTTAGGAGAAAAAGGTAGGGTTGGTGGTATCGGTTGCAAGAAGATTTGGGGTGTGGTTAAACTGGTCTTGGGTTGGTATGGGAGAGACCTAGGAACTAAATTTTTTTGAAAGGGGGTTGGATGAAAGGTGGAACCATGAGGAGGATTGAAGGATGAGTTTCTTGAAAGTTAGGGTTTCATGAAATTTTGGAGATTTGTGATGGCCAGGGGTCTCATAGAGTTCAAGGGTCTCACAAAAGTATATGTTTCATGAAACAGGGTAGCCCTACCTCACAGTAAAGTCTTGGTTCCCATGGGGTTAGTTTCACAAAGGATAATTATCTCATGAAACCCAAAGAGACACAAAGGGATTTCTTATTACATGAATTTCATAGACCTTCGTGAAAGTAATCTCCACTATGGGTTGAGGCTCTTAAAACCCATGGAAGGTGGTTTTGAAAAAGATGGCTACCTTTGGAGGTTTATCTCCTCTTTTACTCATGAAGCTTTTGAGTATCACAAATTTAGAGTTTTTCTTAGAAGATGAAAGGTCGTGTTCCCTTAAAAGTCAAACATAGGGGTATTTATAGGCCCAATGGAGGCAAGGGAATTGGGTTATCAAAAGATGGAGGATTTTTTGGAATATGAAGAGCTTCACAAACTGATAGGGTTTCATGAACCAGAGTTATGCTACATGGAGGTTACTATCAAAGCTCTATATGTTTGGGGACCTCCATAAACTAGATATATTTGCGAAGCTTTTGACCATCATAAACTAGACCCTTCAATAGATTTTTGGACCGTTTGGGCCCAAATTCACTTTAAATCATTTGTTCCTTCCTCGACCTCTCCCATAACATGTATATTTCATCATCAACACATGCTATTCATTATATAACTACTTTATTCATGCCAAATATTTTATATAAATGTTTAATATAAAATTTTCATTTAATTATATTTTGATATATATTCTATCCTTTTTTATTATGAAATCATGTTTTTTTAAATGTGTCGATGTCATTCCATGCCTTGTTTATTTTAAATTGAAATAATATGTAACGTCCCGAATCTGGAGCCCCTCCACTGGTGCCCCATACCCGGTTCTCTACATGACCTCAAGCGCGTTTCCCTGAACGCCAGAGGCTGCCGATTAGTAGCGAGGGACTTGGTGATTCGGTGCGAAAACTATGCCCTCATTCGGTAAGGTATATAGTGGAAAAAAACAACAGTCAACAGCGGAAGCAGTAACAACATGCATAACAGCAGAAACCAAACAGCGGAAACAATGAATATATATAGCAATGATGACAATGATGCAGCAGGTACAAGTATCTATGGAAAGAAGCAAACACAACAACGTGCTGGAATACAACTGAAAACAAGTGCAAAAGAAAAACAAAATAAACTCCTCAGTATCGCGAGCCCTGGCTCGGTCCCATTCTCTCCAGCTCCAGCGCAATCAAGATCCTAAAGTAGAAGGGCGCTTGACCTTATCTATACCTACAGCAACATAGTCTACTTGGGCCCAAAAGCATGGCCCAAACAGGGTGTGAGATACAATCCCAGTAGGCAATCACCCAAATATTTGTGCCTAACAGTCAATGAATACAAGGAAAGTAATAAAACAAGAAGCCGTAAATAGGAAATCACAAGCAGCTACAATCCATAGTTCTAACAAATAAAGTACACAAGTAAGCAGCCAGCAATAAGAAGAAAACAGGTAACCCTCTGGGTAGCTCTCACAGCCTAACCCCTATGGTCCAACCTATAAGTACCAGCAACCCTCTAAGAGGCACACGCAGTCTAACCCCTCTGGTTCAGTTCTGAAATTAATAGACTCTCTGGGGAAGCACTCACCGTCAATTCCCCATATAGTCTTGTATCGTGCTAAAGGCTCTCTGGGGAAGCACTCAACGTCTATTCCCCCTGTGGCCCACGTCGAGGAACTACAGACTCTCTGAGGAAGAACTCAACATCAATTCCCCATGTGGTCTCGCATCGTAATTAAAAGACACTCTGGAGAAGCCCTTCCGTCAATTCTCCCTTTGGTCTACTACTCTAGGTTCTCACAGTCCTGAGTGAAATTAAACATGCTCAGCGTGCGTGTACATCATCCAAGTAACCTCAAAAAATACTTGGCTATCAACTAAGGCTCATCAGCAAAACAAGGCAGCAGTCCACAATCCTACAACTAGGCATGGCAACTAGAAAAACTCCAAATAGGCAGAACAAGCATAAAAAACATTCAAGGTACAGTAAAGCTGCCATAATCACAGGAAAAACAGGAACACGCAATACCCCGTTCAAGGTTATTGGTGGAATTTGCACAAAATGTTCATCAACTTTCTATAGAAAGGCACAAACCACTTACCTCGATCCAAGGAGATCAATATATGTGAACCATGATGACATATTCCCCTTAGAATGACGTAGATCTGAGAAAACGTACAAAACGCTCAACCTATGATATCTTGAAAAAATGGAGGAATCAAGAAACAAGGCTCAAGTAGAAGGAAGACCTCACCGCTACGCTTCCAACGCAATCGACCATGCTCGAATCGGAGAACGGATGGCGAGGCGGGAGCTCGGGGGAGATTCGGTCATACGGGTCGCTCCCGGGCGAACGAGACCTAAAAGAAGATAAAAATCGCGATGGGACGCGACCTCGGTTCATTTAGTGAAAAAAAAGTACACGGCGTGTAATATTAGAGTACACGGCGTGTATTGGGTCCTTTACTTACTCCTCCAAAATCGGCCTCCACAACACCCCTACACGCCGTGTGTGTGGCCCGGGCACGGCCAGCACACGGCTTCGAGCCGGATCAGAGTACACGACGTGTACTCAGAAAGTACAGGGCGTGTACATTGAAAATTTCCAGAAAAATCATTTTTCTTAAAAACTCCAAAAAAAAGGAAAAACATACCTGAATGAAGATCCAGGTTCTTACAAACTTCCCCCCTTAAAGAAATTTGTCCCCAAATTTCCCTAACGGGGCGTAGAAGAAGAATCCCCAAATAGTTCCGGCCACTGTGATTGTACATCGGTCTCCCTCTCCCAGGTCTCGTCCTACACTCGCCCGTGCTGCCATAGCACTCGTACCATAGGAACAGACCACCCACGGAGAACCTTCGTACTACGATCGACAATCAGGATAGGATGCTCCTCGAATGACGCATCTGCTTCAAGCTCGACTTCCTCAGGATGAAAGGCATGAGACGGGTCTGAAAAGTAACGTCAGAGTTGAGAGACGTGGAATATGTCGTGCATGACCCGATACCTCTAAGGTAGCTGCAACCGATAGGCGACCGACCCCACTCTCTCCAAGACCTCAAACGGCCCGATGTACCACGGTGAAAGATTACCCTGTCTCCGAATCCTCTTGTGTCCCAACCTTGGTACGACACGCAGGAAAACCTGATCTCCGACCTCAAACTCCAGAGGTCATCTCCGCTGATCAGCATAAGACTTCTGTCAATACTGTGCCATAGCCATCCGCTTCCGAATCAGCTCTATCTACTCTGAAGTCTCCGGAACGAGATGAGGTCCCAGCAGAGCTGCCTCTCCTGCCTCCATCCAGCATAAGGGTGATCGGCATGGCCTACCGTACAAAGCCCCGTAAGGCGCCATCTGAATGGTCTCCTAGAAACTATTGTTGTAGGTGAACTCCACCAGAGGGATATGCTTATCCCAAGAACCGCCAAAGTCTAGAATGCAAGCTCGAAGCATATCCTCAAGCACTTGGATCGTGCGCTCGGACTGGCCATCATTCTGGGGATGGTATGATGTACTCAAAAGTACTTGTGTACCTAATGCCTTCTGAAGTTCCTGCCAGAACTGAGAGGTAAAGCGCGCATCCTTGTCTGAAACAATGGAGTGTGGAACTCCATGCAGACGAACGATCTTTCGGATGTAAAGTCATCCCAGATCATCAACACTGAAGTTCTCCTTAATTGGCAAGAAGTGTGCAGCCTTCTTAAGTCTATCGACGACAACCCAAACAGCATCGTTCCCTCGAGGCGACCTCAGCAACCCAGTCACAAAGTCCATCGTGACTTCGTTCCACTTCTACTCTGGAATGGTTAGCTACTGTAAAAGGCCTGCTGGTCGCTAGTGCTCTGCCTTCACCTGCTGACAAGTAGAACATCTCATGACGAAACCAGCAACATCCTTCTTCATACCTGGCCACCAGTACTGGCGATGAAGATCCCTATACATCTTGGTGACGCCAGGATAAACTGCCCAAACTGGGGAATGAAAATCTTGCATCAGCTCCTTGCGTATGTCTGCTGGCACCCATACGCGTCCCTGGAACCGCAAGATCTCATCCTCACCCACTGCCCATCCAGAAAGAGGGTCCTCTCCTGACGCACTCTCCCACAGGACTAAGCCTTCAGAGTATGATATATGCCTCATCCGTACCTGATCAAGAAGTGTAGAGGTAATAGCTACATAATATAGGAAGGTCTGTCCTTGTCTGTCGTGAACCTCTAGATGCATCTCAGAGAACAGAGCCATCAGCTGCCACTCACTACTGGCCTCCTGGACTTCCTGAATCTGAGTTCTCCTGCTCAGCACATCTGCCACTACATTGCCTTTCCCCGGCGTATAGGCAAGCTCGAAATCAAAGGACTGAAGGTACTCGACCCACCTACACTGTCTCAGGTTCAGATCTCGCTGATTGAAGATATACTTGAGACTCTTGTGGTCGGTGAAGACCACAAAGTGCTCTCCCAGTAGATAGTGTCTCCAACAGCGTATGGCATGAACAACAGCTGCCAACTCCAGATCGTGCGTCAGGTAGTTCCTCTCATGTGGCCTCAACTACAGAGACTCGTACGCAATGACTCCATCCCCCTGTATAAGCACAGCTCCCAGCCCGATACCTGAAGCATCACAGTAAACAGTGCAGTTCTTGCCTGGCTCCGGCAAGACTAGTATCGATACTGACGTTTCAACTCCTGAAAGGCTAACTCACAAGAATCTGACCATAAGAACTTCGCCCCCTTCTTGGTCAGACCTGTCAAAGGTGCTGCTAGATGAGAAAAGTCCTGAATGAAGCGTTTGTAGTGTCCAGCCAGCCTTAGGAAACTCTGTACCTCAAAGATGTTCTTCGGCTACTCCCAGGAGACTACAGCTCTCACTTTCTCTGGGTCCATTGATACTCCTACCTCTGAGATGACGTGACCCAAGAAGTGAATCTGATCCATCCATAAGTGGCACTTCGAGAGTTTAGCATAAATCCGATGATCTCTCAGTGTACTCAAAAACGATCTCAAGATGCGTGGCATGGTCGTGTCAAGTGTGAGAGTACACCAAGATATTGTCCATGAAGACCACGAAAAAGGAGTCCAAGTAAGGATGGAACACTCGGTCATCAGTTCCATGAAAACTACAGGCGCGTTCGTGAGACCGAACGGCATGACTGTATACTCGTATAGACCATACCTACTCTTGAAGGCTGTCAGAGGTATATCTAATGGTCTAACGCACAACTGATGATAACCGGACCTCAAGTCGATCTTCAAGAACACATGGGCTCCTCAAAGCTGATCGAAAAGGTCATAAATTCTCGGTAAAGGATATCGGTTCTTGACTGTCAACTGGTTCAGCTTCTGATAATCCACACAAAGCTGAAGGGTACCGTCTTCCTTCTTTGCAAATAGAACAGGAAAACCCCAAGGAGAAGTACTGGGTCGGATGAAACCCTTAGCCTGTAGCTCCTCCAACTGCTTCTTGAGCTCCTCCAACTCAGGTGTGGCCATCTTATAGGGAGGAATGGACACCAGTGTTGCTCCTGGAACGAGCTCAATAGAGAAGTCTACCTCATGCTCCAGAGGCAAACCTGAAAAGTCCTCTGGAAAGACATCCCTGAAGCGATCCACCACTGGAGGAAAATACAACTGTGGAGTCCCCTGATCATCCAGATAAAGACTAGCAATCTGGGCTATCACCCCTACTAGCCCAAGATGCTCGAGTCCTGCCCGAATTTCCCGAACATCCCACTCACCTTTATGAAGAAAAGACTCGCCCTCTAGTGAAATGAAAATCACTCTTCGGCGATAAAAGTCGACGACTGCCTGAAATGGAATCAACCAGTCCATGTTGAGGATGAAATCATAGCCTGTCATCTCTAGGACATAGAGATCCCATAAGAAGTGATACCCTACGACCTCAAGAGGGCACTCTCTACACTGGCGTACACTAGATGTCCTCATCCCCAAAGTTGTGTCCAGTGTCAACGAGTCGGCAGAATAAAAGACGCAGATTTCAAGGCTCTCCACAACAGCAACAGAGATAAAGCTATGCATAGCACCAGTATCAAAAAGGGATAAAGATAAAACTGAGGTTACTAAAATCGTACCTTGAACAGTAGAAGGTCTGAGATCCTGATCTTGATAAGTCTTCTCCATGGAAAAAGATTGTCCTGTGTCGCGGCCCTGCGCCCCTGGCTGACCACTCTGGGCTGAACCTCCTTGCTGGTGCTGAGGAACTGGTGGTTGACTGTCACGGCCTCAAACTCCACCTCGGCCTGAACAGCCAGAAGAACTCCAGTTCCCCGACTGGTGAGAAACTGGCGTTGCTGCTCCTGGACGAGGAGTCATGGAAGAAACCCGGTCACCAGCTGCTGGTGAGAAAACCTGACATAAATGTTGAAGGTGAACCATCTTTCCGCAAGATTGGCACTCCATGGGGCCCCTCTGGCACTGCGGCCTCGTGTGCCCTGACCAGCCACACTGGTATCATATCACCTGGTTGCCTGACAATGCATCTCGCTTCCTCGGATCACCGTGTGTAGGCTCTCTATGGCACTTCTTGCTATCATCTGGAGGAAAACTAGCTCTGGAAGAAAAACCGCCCTGGCTCGCAGCTCTAGAGTCTCTCAGATTGCGCTTCACAATCAGTGCCTGGTTGATGATGGAAGTAATGGAAGTCAGCTGGAAGATGTTCACCTGTGAGCGAATCTCCCGCCTGAGACCATCCTCGAACTTCTATGATAAGAACACCCCACTCCCATCCTGGAGGGGCGTGAAGCGCTGCAGCTCGGTGAAACGAGTGGAATACTCCATGACAGAAAGAGTACCCTGCTCTAAGCTCATGAACTCCCGGGCTCGGTCGGCCCTCAGGGTCTCCTGGTAGAAGTAGTTATAGAACACGCACTGGAACTCCTCCCAAACCATAGCCTACTGCTGACCTACCTATGAGATCACGTCACACCACCTCTTGGCGGAGTCTCGGAGCATGTAGGTGGCGATCTTGATCCGCCTCTCTGGAGGCGTCTCCAGATGCTCGAATATAGTCAGCATGGATTCCATCCATGACTCTGCAGCCTGAGGTCCTCCTTCCCCCGAGAACGTGGGAGGATGTTGCTGCTGAAAAACCCGCGTCAAATCTGCCATAGACGTGGCAAGAGGCGGCGCTCCCTAGAAGGCCTGCATCATCCTCATGAAACCTTCCCTGAACTGCGCATCAGCACCTGCAACTGGTATAACAGTCGGTGCCAAGGATGGCCTGACTGGAGGATCGACAGGAATTCCCTGATCAGCCCTATCTGGCGTCTGATCACTGCCCAACGACAGACATACGACCAGAGGACATCTCGTAGGCATAGCTCTGAAAGATCAAAAGCACGACTTAGATCAGGAAAACAAGTACAGAGAACACAAGAGTAAAAAATGGAAACAGGGGAAGAAAAACACACAAGTTTACAAAACTTGACTACACAGTGTGTATAAAACTACACGGCGTGTCTTCTTAACCCACTGAAATGGGTATGTACTCCTACCCTACAAGTCGTGTACACTTCAAACTACACGGCGTGTTGCACCCACACACGGCGTGTACTTGAAAATTGTTCCCCTGCCCGAGTCTCCTTACATGGCTAACCCACACGGTCCGACTTAACCCAAGACTACACGACATGTTCTTAACACACACGGCGTGTACTAGACAAGGCTTCAGCGGCCCGTGTTTGTGAAACACACAGTCGTCTACATGGATGAACCTTACACGGAGTGCTCCGAACAAACACGGAATGCATAGGCAAGGTGACCCTGTCCCGTGTTGTTCATGACACGGCTGGGTACATGGACAAGACTACACGGTGTGTTCTGAATAAACACGACGTGTGGAAAAGAAGGTAACACTGGCCCATGTTGTTTGTGACATGGCCGGGTACCTGGATAGGACTACATGGTTTGTTCCCTAAGGACACGGCATGTTCTACAAGAGCTTCCTCGGACCGTGTTGTTAGTGACACAGTCGGGTACACAGCTCCGAACTTACACGGCATGTACCAATAATACATGGTGTGTTCCCGAAGTTACTCCCACGACACCGTGTTCTGATCACACGGTCAGTGAAATGGCCTAAAAACTACATGGCGTGTATCCAAAAAGTACACGCCGTGTATTCTGGGTTTTTCTGGGCAGTAGCTCAGAAACTGCTCAGACTCCCAGAACCACTAAAAACAAGGGAAAGAGGTGCCAAATTTTGATTCGTGAGGGCCCATACTCCCCGCGAATCAAAGCTCAGCATCTCCTGTAGTCACATACAAGGGAAAACAACAGCTCTATAATGTAACAGTAGTGATTCTATCAAGAATCTATCACAACAGCATGAATAATCTACACAAAGCCTATCACAACAGCATGCAATCGCTAATGCACCCTAGATGGCATGACAAGAATGCATGGAATGTGATTTCTAAAAGTGTCTATATGATGCATGAGATGGCATACCCTCATCTCATCGGGTTGCGATAGAAATAGAACCGAAATATCAAAACAATAACCGCACAAGTCATGCGAATCACTCTAGGTGAAAACATATCAACCATAAAAACACAAAACCAGCAAACTGCAATTAACGAGGTAGTATGGCCTTTCCCTGTACACGGGTTAGCTACTCTCGATCACAGCTTAATACCAAGTACCGAATCCGTCCTATCCCTGGCTAAGTCTTCAAATAGTAAAGAAAGAGAAAATAACTCCTTTGATACCACTTTCTAACGTCCCAAATCCGGAGCCCCTCCACTGGTGCCCCGTACCCAGTTCGCCACATGACCTCAAGCGTGTTTCCCCGAATGCCAAAGGCTGCCGACTAGCAGCGAGGGCCTTGGTGAGTCAGTGGGGAAACTATGCCCTCATTCGGTAAGGTATACAGTGGAAAAAAACAACAATCAACAGTGGAAGTAGTAACAACATGCATAACAGCAGAAACCAAACAGCGGAAACAATGAATATATATAGCAATGATGACAATGATGCAGAAGGTACAAGTATCTATAGAAAGCAGAAAACACAACAACGTGTTGGAATACAACTGGAAACAAGTGCAAAAGAAAAACAAAATAAACTCCTCAGCATCGCAAGCCCTGGCTCGGTCCCATGCTCTCCAACTCCAGCGCAATCAAGATCCTGAAGTAGAAGGGCGCTTGCCCTTATCTATACCTGCAGCAACATAGTCTTCTTGGGCCAAAAATCATGGCCCAAACAGGTTGTGAGATACAATCCCAGTAGGCAATCACCCAAATATTTGTGCCTAACAGTCAATGAATACAAGGCAAGTAATAAAAAAATAAGTCGTAAACATGAAAGCACAAGCAGCTACAATCCATAGTTCTAACAAATAAATTACACAAGTAAGCAGCCAGCAACAAGAAGAAAACAGGTAACCCTCTGGGCAGCTCTCACAGCATAACCCCTATGGTCCAACCAATAAGTATCAGCAACCCTCTAGGAGGCACACGCAATCTCACCCCTCTGGTTCAGCTCTGAAATTAATAGACTCTCTGGGGAAGCACTCACCGTCAATTCCCCCTATAGTCTCGTATCGTGCTAAAGACTCTCTGGGGAAGCACTCAACATCTATTCCCCCTGTGGCCCACGTAGAGGAACTACAGACTCTCTGAGGAAGCACTCAACGTCAATTCCCCCTGTGGTCTCACATCGTAATTAAAAGACACTCTGGATAAGCCCTTCCGTCAATTCTCTCTTTGTTCTACTACTCTAGGTTCTCACAGTCCTAAGTGAAACTAAACATATTCAGTGTGCATGTACATCATCCAAGTAACCTAAAAAACTACTTGGCTATCAACTAAGGCTCAACAGCAAAACAAGGCAGCAGTCCACAATCCTACAACTAGGCATGGCAACTGGAAAAACACCAAATAGGCAGAACAAGCATAGAAAACATTCAAGTTACAGTAAAGCTACCATAATCACAGGCAAAACAGGAACACGCAATACCCCGTTCAAGGGTATTGGTGGAATTTGCACAAAATATTCATCAACTTTCTACGGAAAGGCACAAACCACCTACCTCGATCCTAGGAGATCAATATATGTGAACCACAATGACGATTCCCCTTAGAACGGCGTAGATCTAAGAAAATGCACAAAATGCTCAACCTACGATATCTTGAAAATAAGGAGGAATCAAGAAACAAGGCTCAAGAAGAAGGAAGAAATCACCGCTGCGCTTCCAACTCAATCGACTGTGCTTGAAGCGGAGAATGGACGGTGAGGTGGGAGATCGGGGAAGATTCGGCTGTATGGGTCGCTCCCGGGTGAAAGAGATCTAAAAGAAGATAAAAATCTCTATGGGACGTGACCCCAGTTCATTTATTGAAAAAAAAAAGTACACGGCGTGTACTTTTAGAGTACACGGCGTATACTGGGTCCTTTCCATACTCCTCCAAAATCGGCCTCCACGTCACCCCTACACACCGTGTGTGTGGCCCGGGCATGGCCAGCACATGGCTTCGATCCGGATCAGAGTACACGGTATGTAATCAGAAATTACACGGCGTGTACTTTGAAAATTTTCAGAAAAATCATTTTTCTTAAAAACTCCAGAAAAAAGGAAAAACATACCTGAACTAAGATCTGGGTTATTACATAATATATGGTTTATTATTATGGAATTGATTATGGAATAATTGTTAAGACCCTATTTGGTTGTCTAGATTACATTTTACCTTTTCCTTTATGTGTTTATAGATTATCTTATTCCAAATCCAAGCAAAAGGAATGCACCACTTATAGGTGGTAGATTTTCTTGATTCTTGGGACCTAGAGTGATGGAGGTGACTGGTGGAGATGCGATCCACTTGTTATATGGGATATGTCTGATCTTTTATCTTCATATATATTGTGTCACTTGATAATGCACTCTTTTGGGTTTGTTTTACCTATTTGATTTTGGTACATTCTCTTTGAGAAGTGTTGAACATACTGAATTGTATTTTTTTTCTTCCATTGTTTTGTGTCAAAAAAATTCCCTTGTGATTCTTGTATGATTCTAGGTGCTAGTCACAAACTCATGGGGATTGGGAATGACCTTCGGGCTATGTCAGCACTAGCTCAGGTATCAATGTACTAGGGTATCTGGGTTGGTTTATGAAAAAATGGTATCAGGGGTGAAGTTTATGCATCTTCCCTTGATGTTTTGATCTATTTTGGGTTATCCTAGTAGACAGGAGGTTGGATTTATGGGACTTGGGTGGTAGTTATGAGTGAGTTTCTGGACAACTCTCATCGTAATGAGCTTTAAGTCAACATGGGTATTTGGGAAGAGTGTCTTGAGGAATGTTTTGATCTAATTTATAAACTTTTCCATGCTTTTGGTCTAATTATGTTGAAATACCATTCTTTAATTTTGCTTTATGTAATTGGTGTTCTTATATCTATTATTTGAATTATTGATCTGTGTATCCTTGTTGATTATTTTATTATTGTATGTTGATGTTGTGTAGTATTATAACTCTAAGAAGACATTTGAATATGACATAGGAGGAATATGCTGGTGAACCACAACAAGAAAATCCTATAGTGGACCAGAATCTTGTTGAGATAATGGTTTGCACTGCCCAAGCTCTGGGACACATACCTACACTCATTCTCATTCAAGATCCGGTAATGAAACCTAGAAAGGATCAATCTAGAGATAATTCTCAAGATTTTATTCATCAGAAACCACCACCTTTCCAAGGTTCTAATTATCCTTAAGAGGTTGAGAATTTGTTGAAAAATATCAATCTTCTTTTTGAGTTCTTGGAAACTCCTAATTCAATAAAGGTGAAGTATGTTGCCTTTGACCAGGAGATGGTGGGATTCGATGGTAAAAGAGAATAAGTATAAGGGTTTATAGTGTAAATAATTCATACTTCTTTTCACCGATCATTTTTATCCATAATATATGGTTTTGTAGAAGGCTGTAGAACCTCCAATAGGGTGACAAGACCATGAATTGGTATGCAAACCACTTTGGTGAGCTTATTCATTTTTCTCCTAATATAGTGACTAATAAGAAGCTTAAGGTATGAAGATTTGATATTGGTATTCATTCCAACATATGATCATAAGTTTTCTTTCTGAATATCCTTCGTATGTTGATGTTCTAGATATAGAATTTATGGTTGAGATTGACCTGGCTGGTATGCCAGGGTTGAAGACAGTTCCTTTTTATCCCAGTGGTAGTTTTTTTAGTTCCTTTAGAGGAAAGATAAAGCATGATGAATCTTGTGGTGTTTATAGATAGTAGTCATCATCCATACCTCTTGTAGTACTTGTCAGAGCACCTTTAACTTGTTTTAGATGTGGCAAGGTTGTGCATTCAAAATAGTTTTGTCCTGAGGTACCAAATATTTGTAATTCTTATGGTTTATCAGGACACCTACAGAAGTTATTCCATATCTTTTATGCTTCATGTAGTGTCATGGAATCATCAGCACCAAAAATTATCATGGTCAAATTATATTCTTAAATAAATAATGGGTTTCAACCACAATCATCTGGAATGAAGCTTATTCACATAGTGGAAGATAATTCAGAGGAATATAATGTGGGTCCAGTGACTGTGAGAGGTACTATCACTATATATTCATCTTTAGTGACTGCTTTATTTGACACTGGTGCATCTCACTCATTTATAACAACCTATATTGTGAATTCTCTAAATCTTGATATAGATCTTTTGTCTTATGTGATGGATATTTATATGCCCCTCGGAAGAAAGAGAGAGCAGGGTCTTTGGTGTCCTGCTTGTGTTTTATCTTTATTATAGATTGAAATTACCTGAAATTTTCTAGTTCTTTCCATGAAACCTATTGATGTAATTTTTGGGATGGATTATTTTATTTCTCATAAGGCCCATATTGACTTTTATCTTCTACAAGTCTCTTTTACTATGCCTAATGTGATGTTTCATGTCTTTTAGGGGGAATGGGACCCAAGGTATAGTAGATTTGGACCTTTTTTCTAGAGTTAGGTAGGGAAATATCAATTTTTTATTTCAACTTGGAGTGATAATCTTTGAGGTATGACATCCCTCCAGTTATCATTGAGTTTCCTAATTTTTTTCCTTCTGATTTCTCTGGATTACCACTAGTAATAGAGGTGGAGTTTTATATTTATTTAGTACCTAGTAATCATCCAATTTTTATTCCTTCTTACCATATAGCACTAATAGAGTTGAGAGAGTTTAAATATCAACTTGATGATCTGATAGAGAAAGGTTCCATATGCCCGAGTGTGTCACCTTGGGTGACACCTGTTCTCTTTGTGAAGAAATATGATGTAACACTTCATCTATGTATTGATTATTGGAAACTCAATCGATTTATAGTAATGAAAAAATATATGTTTCCATGGATTGATAATCTATTTGACCAGTTTAAAGGGATGAAGTGGTTCTCAAAGATTGGTCTTTGATATGGTTATTGCCAGCTGATAATTAAAGAATATGGCATTCAAAATACCACCTTCAGGAGTAGGTATGGCCATTATGGGTGTATTTTTATGCCATTTGGTATAACAAATGATCCTATAGTTTTTATAGCTCTAGTGAATAGGATATTTCATGAGTACCATGATTCATTCATGGTTGTATTTATGGATGACATTCTGGTTTACTCTAAGCATGAGGTGTGACATGTGTATCATCTGAGAGTACTTCTAGAGATATTGATAAATCACTGAATTTGTTGAAAGTTGTTGAAATGTGATTTATAGATTCAAGAAGTAAATTTCATGGTACACATTGTCTCAGAACATGGTATTTTAGTTGATTCTGAGAATATGAAATTTGTTATGACATGGTAGTAGTCTCGTAATGTTTTTGAGATTTGGAGCTTCTTAGGCTTAGTGAGGTATTACCATAGGTTTGTTAAGGACTTATCAAATTTGGATTCTTTGATTATCACTATCACTAAAAAAGAAGTAATTTTTTTTTGGGATGAGAATTTTTAGAGTTCTTTTGTTGAGATGAAATGACTTTTGACTTCTGCACTGGTGTTGAATCTTCTAGAGATCAAGCAGGGCTTTGTGGTCTTCTGTGAAGCATCAAGTTTAGGTTTGTGTTATTTCATTGTGAAGGGTGATCACATGGTAGCCTGTGGTTCTATAAATCTTAGTTCACATGATAATAATTAACCAACCCATGATCTTGTGCTCATATTTGTTATGTGTGCTCTTAAGAGTTTGCCGCATTAGATTTTCGGAGAAAGGTTTCCCATTTTTCTTGATCACAAAATATTGAGTTATATCTTCTATCAAAAATATTTTAATATCTGATGGAGGCATTGTGTGGAGTACCTATAATATTTTGATTTCGATATTTTAAACACCCCTAGAAAGGGGAATACCATTGCTAATTCTTTGATCAGGAAAATTTCAGTCCAGGTCATGAAAGAATCATCAGAACAGTGTAATCTAATGGCTCTCTTTTCTAAGTTTCATCTGAGAGTTTGGGAGAATGATTATGTGGTTATTTTGGTGAGTGTGAAATCATTCTTCTTTCTTTTAGAGATTATTCTTTAGTAATAGTAGTTTGATTATGAATTCTATGGCATTAAGGACTCTCTTTATGGTGGAGATACCATCAGTGAGAGGACATTCTCTTAGAAGGGTATCCTTTGTTTCTGAAACCAGTGCATTTTTCTTTTTTCCTATGAGAAAGGATATGATGGGGTATTTTTATATTTCCTAGTGTGCAGTTCACCCTAAAACCATGAATATATACTATTATATGTGGTGATTATTCTGGTGTCCAGGTATGAGATGAGACATCATTGACTTTATTTCTCATTATTATACCTACCAATAGGTCAAATCCAAGCACTAGAAACCTTTTAGTTTGCTTCAGCCACTTACAGTGTTGGTTTGTAAGTGGTATGGGATTTATATAGACTTTGTGGTAGGGTTTCCACATACCCCTTGAGGAAATAATGCGATATGGGTTGTAATTGATGGGATGACCAAATCAGATCACTTTATTCTCATTCAATATATAACCAAAGTTGAGTAATTGGGACATATCTATGTATAGGATATTCTCAGATTGTAAGGAGTTCCATCTTCTATAGTCTTTGATAGGTATCCTTATTTTACTTCTCACTTATATAGAGGCCTCTAGGAGGCAATGGGATCCCTAGTATGTTTAAGTACAACATATCATATTTATATGGATGTCTAGATAAAGTGAGCTATAAAAATTATTAAGTACATGCTACATGATTTCATTATTGACTTTATGGAAGTTTGGTATGTTCATTTTGGACTAGTTGAGTTCACATATAACAATAGTTACCAGTCTGTTATTAGAATGGATCCTTTCGAGGCCTTATATGGTCAGCCTTACAAATCTCTATTATGTTGGTCAAAGATTGGTGAAGCTTCCTTGGTTGGACTAAGTTTGGTCCAAGATATGGCATAGAATATTCAGTTGATTCTTTAGATAATGTTTATAAAATAGAGCTGGTATAAATCCTATGTTAATCATTGTTGATAACCATTTTATTTTTTAGTTGGTGACCTGGTTTTATTGAGAGTTTCACTTAGATTGGGTCACTGATGTCTTGGGAAATAAAAAAAACTTACACTGAGGTTTGTGGGTCCTTTTGATATTTATGAATAGGTGGGGAAAGTTGATTTCTATTTAGCCAATCCACCATATTTTACTTTGATCCACAACATGTTTCATGTATTGTAGCTTCAAAAGTATCATTCTAACCCTTTTCATGTTATGGTCTAGGAAGATCTTTATGTTGATCTTGATTAATTTGTGACTGGGCATCTAGTTAGGATTGTTGATTCTGAGACAAAGTTTCTTCATTTGAAGATGATGCCTTTGATCTATATGCTTTATCAGCATGGTTATGTTTCACATGAGACATGGGAGCATGAGGCCCTGATGAGAGATAAGTGGCCTCATCTATTTGATATATAATCTTCTTGATGGTCATTATGGGGATAGAAAGTGTTTATGGTGGGGAGGTTGTAACATCCTATTACCTTCTTTCAGGTATATATGACTCTCTCGTTTTGATTCCCTTTTGTTAGGGTGAATTTTGGGCCATTTTAGGAGGGTGGTATTTTTCAGAGAAAATGACCTAAAGTTAAGGGATATATGTTTGTTTGGATTAATGGAGTCCAAGTATAAATGTTTCTATGGTTTTAAAAGGTGTGTTTCCTTGGTTTTAGAGGTATTCAGAGACTTTTGGGAATCTTCTGCAAGAACTAGGTTGGTCACTGTCTACAGGACCATTTCACATCGTGTATATGATTCATAACGTAAATACATTACCTGGTAGAATCCATGAAACCATTTCATGACATGAAAATAATTCAATATGTGAATTAAATTCACACCATTAATTGGTCAATATTGGGATTTTTAACCTGAGGCGATGCCTTTTCAGTGTATACACCACTTAGGATATTCATTTCATGAATCGAGGATTCGTATAATAAATTCCTCATTACCAATGATTTTTCATGAGCTGAAGCCTAAAATTATTTCATTATTTTTTAATCCTCTTCTCTAAAACCCCTAGGGATACACTAGACAATTTTTGGGTGACTCATTCCCTTCTAGGAATCTCAAATTGGCATTTAATCTACAGTGAGTTTCCTCATTATGGTTCTCTCTTTCTATCTGCTACCCTTATTTAACAATGGTTTGATCTCGGGTTTTTTAATTGAATCAGATTTTGATATTGATGTTTTTTTATTTAGTAATTCCTTCTTGATCTCCTCCACCTTCATTCCTCATTGTTTTTTCCTTGTGCAGGTTTTTTTTTATCGGTGATTAAAGTTAGGTGGTTCCATATGATTTTTCCTTATAATTAAAACCTTAAATTTCTTGATTATTTTGAAAAGGGTTTTTAAATTATTTAAAACCCATGATTTGAGATGATTGATGTTTGATCTTGTAAAGGTCATGGAAATTGTGAAAATAACCAATTTCAATGGAATTGAAATTGTTGGGCATATTTTAGGAAAATTGATGGATTGATTTGAAAATTGGTTTGATGAGATTCTTTAATGTTGAACCTTGAGATAAATGGATTAAATTTAAATATTATTTGAGAAGGAATGAATTGATTAAAACTAATGATTTGGTTTTGAAATGAGAAAGGCATGTTAAAAACTGAAATTGGGAAATTTTATTTTGAATTGATTTTAAATGATTGATTTTACCATGATTGATTTATTTATTTATTGAAGTAAATGTGAGCCTAGATAGTTGGTGGGTAATTAGGACAATAAATCTAAGATATGACCCCATAGTAATGGATTGATGATGAAAACAATGACATAAACTTACTGCGACGTGATTACCTCAATGGGGAGTTGAGTCTTGACAACCTGAGCTGAGGGATGTGTGCACACATTGAGCCAAGATCACTGATTGCATAGTGTGAGGAACTTATTAATAGAAATTAACATACCAAAAGGATTATTAAATAGTGATATGATATGTTTTGATTTGATGATTAATTTCCATTTATTATAGAACTACTTTATTCATTTCAATTTTTTTATATAAATGTTTTGTGTAAAAATTTTATTTAATAATATTTTGATATATCTTCCATATTTTTTATTATGAAATCATGTTTTGTTAAAAAAATTAAATGTCATTTCATCCCTTTTTTTATTTAAATTGAAAGGATATTTTTTTTATTGTTATGTAATTGATTATGGAACACTTGGTGAGACTCTACTGGGTTGTCTAGCTCACACCATACCTTTTCCTTCGAGCATTTGTAGATTGTCTTATGCCAGGTATAAGCAAATAGACTGCCACTTGGAGGTGGTGGTTGTTCTTAATCCTTGGGACCTGGAGTGATGGAGGTGACCAGTGGATATTTTATCAACCTATTACATGGGATATATCTAAGATTTTATCTTTACAAGTGTTGTGTCACTTGATGATGCACTATTTTGGGTTTGTTTTACTTTTTTGATTATGGTAAATTCTTCTTGAGGAGTGTTGGTCATACTGACTTGCATCTTTTAGCTTCCTTTATTTTGTGGAAAAATCATTCCATTGTGATTATTTTATGATGTTGGGTGCTAGTATCTAACCCATGGGGATTAGGAATACCCTTCAAGCTATGTCAGAGTCATCTCAGGTATCAGCATACCAAGGTATCTGGGCTAGTTCGTGACACTTACACTCTGATTTCCTCAGCAGATACCTCTTTCATCAGAACCTCGGGAGTGGACTCCAAGGTGGGATCTCTAATTCCCATTGAGGCAACCTCATCACCCTCATTAGAGTCCCCTTGTCCCTCCTCATTTATTTCATGAACAAGTCAAAATCATGGGTAAAGGGTTTCAGATGAGGGGAAAGTTGAAATATGCAATTGAGCTAGTGAGATGAAAACTCACCTCACCAAATAGGATCTTAGTCATGTCATCTTCCCTAGGGGTCACTTCCCCACTCTATTGAGGGTTTACATGGTCATCATTAGATCCACAGGACTCCTCGCCACAGAATCCTTATGTGTCGGTGCTGAGAGATGATTCCACCTAGGATATCGTTTCAGCAGATGTCATTTCCTCGGGCTCCACACCAAACATCACATGTACTCGATAAGTGGTAGGATCTCACTTCCCATGCTAGTGTGAGAAGGAATCCATGTATTCTAGGTAGGTAAACCTATCCTATAAACCCACTCGATTTTTGATTCTCATGAGCCTGACCTATGACAGTTTGATCCCTTCCCAAGCGAGCCTTAGCTATAGTTGATCTGCTATCTATGGAAATCGCAACCGACCCCATGCCTCTAGGATCCTAGGGTGGATTAAATCATCAGGAACCTACACCTAGTAGCGCATATTCTTCCCTAGGGCATCATTGGATTTTTTTCATTCTAGAATTGGATCTCTCCACCAACTCATGTGGATGCTTCTAAGGGAGTCCCTCCCCACTAGAGGGTGGATATGCAACAAGTCCCTGAGCATCTACCTCCATGACACCAGCTTTATCCCTCTTTACATGGAATCAAACTCAAAGAGTGTCTATTTTTCTACCTTATTATGTCTATGGCTTTTCTGATGGTGCCACCCTCCTCACCCATTAGCATAAAACCACACCTGGGTATGTCGTTATCCAGTTTTAGGCATAGTTCTACATGAGTTCAGCATTGATATTTAATGAAGGTAGTATGATAGTCTCCATAGTTCCATTATCCATGAGCATCTATCCTAATTGATGAAGTACATAGGGGTGACTCTATTTACGGACCCCCATGTAGACCCACTTTTCTAGATGCTAAATGCACCTAAAATTATGAACAAACCAGGATGGGGTGTATATACTACAATAGGTATTTTCATCAATTCACATGACTAAAAAAGGACTACAGATATTCCCTCTACTATGGAATCCCCCGTAAATCATCAACCATCTCACTGGTCAGGGTTGGGAAAGGTATGAAGTGAAAGTTCTGGGTGTTGTTGATGTTGTCCACCACCTCAGCTTCATTGAATGTTACATTAAAACTCTGACAATGTTAAGTAAAGACGAACAAATATTGGTATTCGGTGGAGTGATGACATTGGGAATCTCATACCCTCCCCCCCCCACCCGAAATGCATTGTGATTCATCCATGGAGTAATTGGAATGGAACACATATTTTCCTAGGCATGTCCCCCTCACGACATGCCCCAATTTATTATAGAGCCTAGACAACACCAAGATAGTCAAGTTAATCTAGTTCCCCGATGCCCTGATCACAACCATCACTAGAATCCTAGGTCACAAGACCATGTGGGCGTCCCTGGATGGAAATAGTCATCTTCTTTGGAAAGTGTCCCAGAATGCCACATATTAAATTTGAAGAATTCAGTCTTTCATGTTGTACCCTCATTCCTGATATCGGTACTCCTCTAATATCATTCAATAAGACCCCAACCTTCTCCTATGTCATGCCTTGAGGAACTACTTCAGCTGCCCTAGAATATTCTCAGCTAGAACATTCAAGAACAAACCCAGCCATGTCTTGAACATGATTTCTTTTTGGAAAGTAGGGTGATGGATCAATGCTAATCTCAGTTGGTCCAAGAGGATATGTGCTGCAACTGGTGTTTGCTTTTCATTCCCACAAACATTGGGAACCAAGAGGAACTCATCATACTAATATAACTTCATTAGAATCCTTAAAATGTGGTGAAGATCCCACAAACATATCCTTACCTCTCCATGATGGAGGTGGAAGGTGTTTGTGTCTGGTGACCACCTACTAAGGAGTTCTGGAAACATCTATGGCTGATGATAAACATGGAACGGGTACATCCACACTGATTCCTATAAACATTTATGTCATAGCTTGACCCCATACTCCTCACACATGAAGCATACCCAGTACGTCCATGACCATTCATCCTTAAAATTTCCCCCAGATCGTAGATCCCAATCTTCATAAGAACCCATGAGATTGTTTTGAATGTTGACCTAGATGATGTTGGTGTAATAAGTAGGGAATGTGTCACCTACAGGTTGTTCCCAAGTAATTTTACTTGTCCTTCCACTTAGGGTGTACACACCAGTGACTTCTCATTCTTGGAACAAGTGGAAAATAGTGGTAATGTTCTAGTGGTTGATCTCTTCATGTCAGGAGAACTAGAATCATAGAGAGTTGGTTGTTGCAACTAGAATAGCTACATAATTAAATAACCCAAAGTTGTAGAGGGGGAACTTGTTGTTCAATATATATTCCCTCTATTATTCTGTTATCAATCTCAATAGTTTTTTATTTTTTTTAAAACTCCCTCTTAGACTAACGAATTTTAGGATTTTCATCTATCTTAGCCCTTCTAGAAGTAGTAGCAGCAGCAGCAACAATCTGGGTAGCTTCATCGACCGTTTTGGATTTTTTCTAAGATTTTTCAAGTCTGGGTTTTTCAATTATGAAAGGTTTCATTCAACTCAATTCATTTCACACAACTGAAGGAAGTTTTGCACAAAATCATAGCTGAGTGACCTATTTCATACAAAGTCTTTCGCTTAAGTGGAGTTTCACAAACTTCATGGCTCAAGGCATAGAATTTCATGAAAAAGGGAGAGTTTTTCACATGAGAGAAAGATATTATCACATGAGAAAGTCCAGTGATTGTACCAGGGTACCCCTCACACTATTTATAGGCATATGACCCCCTGGATTGCATACACGTAACCAGTTTATGCAGTCCGTGATAAAAGTTTCACAACAAGGCAGAAGCTTGCCCAAAACTTCTATGTTTTCTTTAGAACTCGACCTTTAGGTTCCCTATCAACTCCAATTACAAGGGGGAATTTTTAGGTGATGAAAATTTTTCTCAACCTTCATAAGGTGGGTTTCCTTATGGCTTAGACCAAGGGACCATTCTGAAGCCAAGGGATCAAGTGTGTGCAACTTTAAGTCTTTGCACTCAACTCCCTACTTTGGCGTGCAACCAACTTATGAATGAAAGGAGAAAATGGAAGAAAAAGTTCCATGGGAACTTTATAACACCTCAAATATTGAATAATATGGTTTCATGCAACATTGGAACACTATGTACAACAACATTGTTTTCACTCAATCCGTTTTCATGAGAAAGGCACCGGTAAAACGATGTCTTACATGACCTGCCACCAACAGCAAAGGCATGAGAGGCATGAAACTACTATTTTGAACAAACCAGCCACACATTTCACAATGCAACCAAAGTTGAATTCCCAAAGACTCCCATTTTGTCTATAAATAGAGCATCACCCCCCCCCCCATTCTAGGATGGACCTTTAGAAGCTGAAGCTTCATCTCTTATTCATGCAACTCATTCTTTTGTGGTAGCGTGAAACTAAATAACTCAATGAATCCTAAAAGGTAGATAAATTACACAAATTACCTCACATGGGCCCCAAATTTCCTTGAATCATGTTTTATATGTCCTCATGTAACTTCCCCTAAAGGCTAGGAATGTTTGCACAACATGAGCTCCTTTCACGAAACCCCAAGATTCTTGAGACCTCCAAAGTTATACACAACTATTACCCCAATATCCATGAATTTTCCTTGTGTTAGAGCCCATGGATCATGCAAATCTACTTGTGTGTTCAAATCCAAATTTGTGTACAGCAACCACTAGGTCCCTAACCCGATGCCTCCTACCTCTAACCACAGTTGTGCGCAAGTTGAGTGCTTAGGTTCCCCATACCAACTCTAACTAAATTCAACTACACCTCGATCATCCATGTGTCTAGTATCATCATCCCTCATGCCTAACCCCTTTTCTCCAAGCATGACCTGTATCATTTCATCACCTTTTGTTCCTTAGAAATTGATCCCTAATGTCGGAATCCCCGTGTTCTTCCTCACCATGACAGTGTTTCCTCATCGTGTCATCCAAAAACACATGTGTGGTAGACATATAAGTCCTGAAGGTGGCATCATCATGGGAAACCATCCACCTTTCCTAGTATGGAGAGCTATTTATATAATCTTCTCTCCTACTTAGAAACGGTCTCCCCAGGTGTAGGCCCCACCATGCCCAAGCTATAAGAATTTAAACTGTATAGCCCAATGTCCTAGTCATATGGTGTTAAATTATATAACAACATCCTTAGAACGTGACGTTAAATTGTATCCCTACCCTATGTGATAAACATAGGATGCCTAGTGTATGAATCACATGGGATGACACATCACATCTTGGGAATCCCATATGCATAAGACCCACACCATCCCTTGTTGTCACCCCTTACATGACATGAGCATCTATATTGCATGATGTTAAACTGCATGGACTAGTCCAGTCACATTAACTTAAACTGTGCACACAAACTACATGGTTTTTTATCCCTATATTCTAATAGGGTAAGTGAGATGCCTCCCTAAGGTCTAATCCTATCACACTTGGGACACCTCCCTGAGGTTTAATCCTAATACCCTAACATCGCCATTAAATCTATTTTTTTTCCCCCTTGGGATTAAATAACGCCAAAGTGTGATCAATTTCCTCCCCTGGGGGAACACTTAACCTCTCATCCACCAAACTTTACCCATAAGATGCTAAACCTATTACCACATACCCACATGAAGTTAAACTTGTGATTGACCAGTCCCCACAAGATGGTAAAACTATGACCAACATATCCCCACAAGATTTTAAACTTATGAACAAGTCCCCACAAGACCTTAAACTTATGTCCCACTTGTGTCCCCACAAGACCTTAAACCTGTAATCCAACCAAATACACCTAAAAAATCTACCATGTGTGATGAACATGGGTGGAATGGGTTATAGGTGTTTGATTTTGAGTGAGCGGTGAAGACAGTGACAGTTGGGAATCCTAGGTGAGCCGCTTTCTATCGGTGAAGACGGCGGCAGCCGGGATGATCCCTCCCCCCCCCCCCGATGGAGGAGGAATCTTCTAAATTCCGACCCTTCTCAAACCCCAACCTTCTACCTCCTTTCCTGAAGGAAGCTCTATTCCCTAAAGTTATAGATCTCATTGATGGTTTCCCAAATCTTCAGATCTTGACAGCAGAGTTTACGGAAACATTCATGCTTCTAAAGCTCACCTTGGTGGCGCGGTTTAAGCAGTGAAGGCCTTCAGTTGACTCCTTTTACCGGTTCTTCTTCAACTATTGGGATCTTCAAGATAGGGAGACAGTGTGCTTTCTTGACAATCACCATATTATTATCATATTTTCATTGGAGTAAGACCTCATCAGTGCCTGGTCAAGGGCCCCCCGATGCTACAATAGTCTTCGGTTTTTTCTGTTCCGATGGTCATTTGAGTTATACATGAAATGTGACTTGCCTTCTACTGTAATTTTGGTTAGATTCCCTAAACTTTCATTACCATTCCAAAACCCCTATGTTATCAGAATGCTCGGTAATCTTATCTGTAGGTTTTTATGTTTGGATAGCCGCACAGATTCGGTTTGTCATCCTGTGAATCTGTGAGTCTGTGTTGAGATGGATGTGTCTAGAGTCCCCTTCAATTTTTTTTTGGATCACAATTTTTGAGGAGTATAGGAGTAAGTAGCGTGTGGTTTATAATAATTGTACATAATTTTGTTCTTCATGTAGACGGTTGGGGAATTCTTCAGAGGTCTGTCGTTGAGGGCCTGCATTGATGATGGTCAGCGGATTAGGAAACCAGTTGTAGGTTGGTTATCAGGGAGTCCCAGGTCTGCCAAGGATGGTAAATAATGGTCGTGGAAAGTCTACTGAGATTGGTAAGGAGGTTTTACTGGGACAGATTGAAACAGGTGGAGAATATAGAGGTTGGGAATCTCTGTTGTTGCAACCGAGTGTGTAGAAACATCTCAGAAACGAGGAAGTGAAATGCATTTCTCAGGCTGATATGGGTTCTGGTGTGGGGGAGAAATCCATGGAACATCAGCCCAATCCGAAGGTATCTGATGTGTTCAATCAACTGAGGTAAGATCTCATGAGTCCTTCCAACCTGCAGAAGGGTGAGGGAAGGTGTAAGAACCCGTGTTTTTCCGGACAGTCATTTCGAGAAAAAAATTGAATTTTTGCTGTTGGATGCTCGTGAGGGGTAAAATGGTCATTTTCCCCTACCATATGATCTCATATAATTTTTCTGACAACTCCTTTGGTCCCAAAATAGGTAGTTTACCCTATGACAGAAGTTTGGTGGAAATCTAAGCTGTTCAATTTTTGGAAGAATATTTAATATTTAATATTATTAAATTAAATATTAAATTATTCACGCATGTTCATTTGGTAATAACTTCTAAATAGAGCGTCAGATTGAGATTTCGTCTGGGCCTTTGTGTTCGTAATGGAGAGTTTATCCTAGGGAAGGCATAAATGCATGTCGGGCGTCGGGGCCGGCCCGGGCCCCTTTTTCTTCTTTTCCTTTTCTTTTCTTTTATTCCTTCTCTTCTTTCATCCTCCTCCTTGAAAACGTATCCTATGCCTCCCATTTGGGGATGAACTATGGGAGATATTTAGATTGATAAATAGTGATATTTGTAATCCAAGCCAAGAGGGGTACCGAATTGAAGCTCTCGACGCGCTAAGTCGGCGTGTGGCAACCGTGAGCCGTGAAATCAACCGAAGCTTTGGTGGTTTCCACCCAAAGGTAGGGACTTTTATGTATTCACCATATATATCCTTTAAACATGTTGTTTTAAGTCTTTAAATCCTTATATTTCTTTCTTGTAAGCCCATGGGGCTCAATCTATTGTTTTGGGGGTGAAAACGGGCGTTTTAGGCGTTTTCAGGGATTTCTCGTCGGAAAACCCAGAATACACGGTGTGTATTCGAGGGGTACACTCCATGTGTTCTTACTGTTTGGGGAAGATGAAGTTTTCTTAAGTACACACCATGTACTTTGAGTACACGTCGTGTAGTGGGTGGCCGTGTGACTGGCCGTGTGAAATAGAACACGAAATAGTGGTTTTTTGGAGTACATGTCGTGTACTATAAGTACACGCCGTGTAGTGGTACTTGGGCATGTGTTTTAGTGAAAACGAAAATGGGGTGACTTTTTGTGAATATTACATGCCATGTACATTAAAGTACACGCCGTGTACTATTACACAGGCAAGCCCAATGTGTTCTAGCCATGTGCTCTGGCCATAAACTACTTCAGTTTAGTAATTTTGGGATATTTTGGGCTCTAGAGGTCAGAATTGGGCCTGTGAGAAGTCGATTCTGAGTGTTTTTCCATTTATATCGCAATGTTGGAGTCATTTTGACATTTATAGGTCATATAATGTGGGTTTTGGGGTTTCTATCTAAATGGAGGGGTTCTTCCTCCAATTATCGAGTTCAGTTGTCACCTGAGAGTGAGACTTGGCGTGGATGATAGGTTGGGTGTTCGGACCAACATAGTTGAGACCTTTAATAGAAGATGAGATATGAGATATCTCCTATAAAATATGATTTATAGTATGTTTCCCTTATGATACATTCCCCTATGGCCTATGATTTTGTGAGACCGGATACTTCTAAGGATCCCCTGAGGGATGCCTTTGCTGGTGTGCTGACCTAGGGAGTCCCTTAGAGGATCTCTCTCTTGTTATTAATTTGATAGGAACCATGTTATGGAATGCCTATGTTATCCTTCCTTTGAATATCCTATGTAGGATTCCTCCCTTGCTCTTCTCTAAGGATCCCGCATTGGATGCCTTCACTCGTGTTTACCTGGAGGATCCCGAGTATGATGCCTCCTCTGTGTTTGACTTGAGGGACCCAGTGGGTGCTCATTGTTTGATCGGCCTCGAGTTGTTATGTCGGGTTTGGGTAGATATGGTGATTGGGTTTCACCTAGAAATTGTTCCAAACTGGTGATCCCTTTGGGCTATAGATGTATTGTTGGGTTGGGCGTTCGGGAAACCCACACTCGTTTGTTTATATCTGACTTGGTTTGATGATGCTATAGTGGTAACCAGAGGTGCTTCCTGGTTGGTGGCTTCTGAGCCTGACTCGAGGGGTCTTTCTTGTTTTTTTGGATGCCTACTATTCCTTATGTGCCTGATTAGAGGTGGTTTGATTGTAAATGGGGTTATTTACCTTATTGTGGATGTGTTTGCCCATGTTGCTTGATTTTGACCATTTGGTCTAGCTTTCCTATTAGGATGCCTAGTTTCCATGCCTAGTAATGTTATGATGGAGTGGTTTTATCAGAAATGTTGTGATATGTTGTAGACTGGTCATCCAAGTAGTTCTATAGGTTTACTTTGTCTATATAGCATTACTATGCGTTGACTTACATGAGGCCATGAGAACCTGGTGTTATAGACTATAAGAGGATAGACTGAGTGAGCTTCCTCAGAGAGTCTTTGGGCATTATAGACTATATGGGGATAGATCGAGTGAGCTTCCTTAGAGAGTCTTTGAGCATTATAGACTATACGGGGATAGACTGAGTGAGCTTCCTCAGAAAGTCTTTGACCTTTATAGACTATAAGGGGATAGACTGAGTGAGATTCCTCAGAGAGTCTTTGTTTTACATGAATTACCTTGAACCACTCTAGGATATAAGAGGAATTGATCGGGTGAGCTTCCTCAGAGATTCTGTGAATGACCTGGGGCTATAAGAGGAATTGACCGAGTGATCTTCCTCAGAGAGTCTCTTGACCTTGGGGCTATAATAGGAACTGACTGTATGATCTTACTCAGAGATTCCCTGACTACCTTGGACTATAAGGGGAATTGATCGAGTGAGCTTCCTCAAAGAGTCTTATAATTTTCTTATGACCAAACCAGAGGGGGTGGTTTTGAGTACTTCCCAGAGGGTTACTTGTTTTTCTTTAGCTTGTTCAGAGACATAATTTCGGCGTTGGCCGAAGCAGGTACATGTCAATGGGATTACGAACCCAGAGATCGACTTAATGATACACGGCTTGAGTGGCACAAAGTCCAACTCAATGCCCTTGCATAGGATGTTTAGAAGATCGGTCTTATGGTCCCAAGGATCGACTACTGATGTTTCTCTTGTTATTTGAATCACTTAATCATGAATATTCATATTTATGTATATGTGTATAGGTATGGGACTATACATGTGTACGTAGATAGATATGGACATCCATGGTGGCACTTTCCTAGTCGACAGGGATTACATTCCCTAAGTTTGACTGTGCTTGCACGTTTGGTTTACTTCCTTTGTTGTGTTCCAGCTAAGCTGAGCACGTTGTTGTTGCATACACTTTTAGCAGCACAGTTATAGGTTGCTTGTCAGGGTGCCCTACGGAGATTATTTCTCACCCCTACACGTGCACCTCGGTGTACGTGTAGACCTTATGTCTGCTTTTCAGGTTGAGCATGAGTTGCATGGTGGGTAGGGTTGAGGCCCAGTGTTGCATGATCGAGCAGAGATGCTTGAGTGGTTCTACTGATCAAGCTACTGCAGTTCGACAGTGTATGTATATTGCATACTTGGTTTGGATCAGAGTTAGTATTAGAGCCATGTACTTTTACTTTTAGTTATTTTTTACTTGTATCTGTATGGTCGGCCCAGTGGGTGACTGGTGTTGTTTTGTGTTTCATAGTTGTTCGGTCTTTTACAGCATTTTTCTATTACCGCTTGTTCTATTTCAGTTGTTTATTGCTTCCGCACTCTGTTTACTTTCTGATGTGTATGATAGTTAGTTATTTACACTATTTTATTACTCTAGTATGAGGGAATAGTCTCCCCACTATCACACCCTGGGCCCTCACTGCTAGTCGTCAGCCTCTGGCATACGGGGAGGCGCACTTGAGGCCTTGTGGAGAATTGGCTCGGAGCACCGGTTTAGTGGCTTCCGGGTCAGGACGTTACAAAGTGGTATCAAAGGAGTTTTCTTTTTTGGTCTTTACTATTTGGGATATGGTAGACATGAGTATTAGGAATGTGTCAGAACCTGTGATGGATATTGGGATGGTACGTCGAGAACACTTGTTCTGGTAAGAAGTCCTGGTTTCCAGGGTTTGGGATTGCTGTTCTAATTTTTCAATATTACAGTTGTATGTGATTTTTGCCTTGATCGATGCACATGTTGTGTGGTGTTTTGATTTACTATGAATATCTAGCTCTTGGCTATTAGTAAGATGTTGGGGATGGATTTTGACTCTTGGCCGACAAAGGCAAGAGGTGTCTCATGCATGATACTAGGCACATAGGATTCACGGCATATAGGTCTGCTAGTGTGTGTTTTTACTGACGACTGATAACTTTGGGTCTGCTTACACATACTTTTTACTCTGATGGTAGGTTATGTGGATCTATGTTGAGGAGTTGGTGAGAGGATGATGACTCAGTACTTGTGCACAGGTGGTGTAGTGACCCCAGTTGGTCGATATGGCACGTGATGCCTTTCTGTTTAACCCTTATTGGGTGTTGTTTCTCAGGTCTGTGGTTATCTAGTCGGATCATTGAGAATGCTGTTGATAGATACCAAGTCTTTTCTTGTGAACTGGACCTCCTTGTGGTATTTCTGTATACAGATACCCGATGAGTGTTAGTTCAGCTTATCTCTTCTATTTTGTTGTGACCTCCAAGGTGTCGTTCCTTCTGAGGATGCTCAGAGAGGATCAGGGCCCTTGTAGGCTTTGTTTCAGTTTTGACTTTGGTTGGTCGTTGTGATATTTACCGTCTTCTGAGAGGTTTTGGATCTGTTGGGATAGGTGGTTAGACCTTGTGACCCAGTTGTGAGGTTTTTTCTGTAGGGATAGGTGGAATACCTAGATACCCATGGTTTTAACTCAAACCCTTATAGGTCATTGTCTATTATTTTCTAGGGAAACCTATGTGTGAAAGGTTGGCTAGAGTTTTCCAATGACTTTTGGCAGTGTTTGTTTTTCATGACTAGTTTCGACGAGTAGGCATGTTCGGTGCCTGTCCTGGTCGACCAGTGTTTCTGATGTTGCTATTGCAGGTGGCATCGTTTGAATCTAGATCGTTGAGTGGTCAGGTGCGTGCTGAGGACTGATGTTTCAAGACTTTCTGGGGACTTAGATCCTAGAAGTTGTTTTGGAATGTCCTTATGTTTTAGAGGTGACTTTGTGAAAATTCGGGTTACCGTGAAATGGTTGACCCATGCTTGAATCCTAGTCGGGTTTTGGTAGGATGTTAGTGTGGCTTAGAGGGAGCTAGACACGCCTTCAGTGAAATCTTAGTGTAATCCTATAAGAGACGATCATGCACTATCTTGATTCATCTTGAGTATGTTGAGAGATCTTTGACCCTACATCGAGCTCCTTTTTCTTTCTTAATGTTCATCCCTGTTGAGGACGGAACCTATTCTATTTGTTCTCTCAAAGCAGTGTAAGGAAATCCATATGGTGGAGAGCGCACTATTGGACCTTTAGGGTGGTTCTCCTTGTTTAGGTTAAAATTGGGTGTTTTCTAGTGGGCTTTTGAGCTCGGAGTTTTCTTTTAAGATGACGACAAGGGCATTCCTATGGTGGGGAGTACCAGTTTGGTCGTAGTTAAATATCTTCTGTATAGAATGTGGTTGTTAACTCTATAAGGCAGGTCATTGGACAGTCTAGATAGATTGGTTGTGCAGATGCTCAGGTTATGAGCATGGTTGCTGGTTCTTTCACTAGGCTTCTTTGGGACGAGAAGGTTTATGGTGGGGAGTTTTTAAGAACCCGTGTTTTTTTGGACAGTCGTTTTGATTAGAAATATGAATTTTTGCTGTTGGATGCTCATGAGGGGTAAAATGGCCATTTTTTCCTAACAACTTATCTTGGGTAATTTTTCTGACAACTCCATTAGTCCCGGAATAGGGATTTTACCCTAGGACAGGAGTTTGGTGGAAATCTGAGCTTTTCAAATTTTGGCAGAATATTTAATATTTAATATTATTAAATTAAATATTAAATAATTCACGCAGGTTCGTTTGGAAATAACTTCTAAATAGAGCATCGTATTTAGATTTCATCTATGCTGTTGAGTTCAGAATGGGGAGTTTAGTCTAGGGAAGTCATAAACTCATGTCGGGCACCGGGGCCGGCCCGGGCCCCTTTTTCTTCTTTTCCTTTTCTTTTATTTTCTTCCTTCTCTTCTTTCCTCCTCCTCCTTGTGCACGTCTCCTATGTTGCCCCTTTTTCTTTGGCCTATGGGAGATATGGATATTGAGAAATAGGGATATTTGGAAACCAAGAGGGGTACTGATTCGAAGCTCTCGACATACTAAGTCATCGTGCGGCAACCGTGAGCCGTGAAATCAACCGAAGCTTCGGTGGTTTCCGCCCAAAGGTAGGTACGGTTATGTTTTCGCCATATATCTCTTTTAAAAATGTTTTTTAATTATTTAAAGCCTTATATTGCTTGTTTTTAAGCCCATGGGGCTCGATCTGTTGTTTCGGGGGCGAAAATGGGCGTTTCGGGCGTTTTCAGTGATTTCTCGTCGAAAAACCCAGAAGACAAGGCCTGTATTCCAGGGGTAAACACCGTGTGTTATTCCCATTCGAGTAAGACAAAGTTTTATTAAGTATACTCTAGGTACTTTGAGTACACTTCGTGTAGTTGGTGGTCGTGTGACTGGCCGTGTGAAATAGAACACGAAATAGTGGTTTTTTTGGAGTACACGCTGTGTACTATAAGTACATGCCGTGTAGTGGAACTTGGGCATGTGTTTTAGTGAAAACGAACACGGGGTGACTTTTTGTGAATATTAAATGCCATGTACAGTAAATTACATGTCTTGTAGTATTACACAGGCAAGCCCAATGTGTTCCGGCCATGTGCTATGGCCATGTACTACTTCAGTTTAGTAATTTTGGGATATCTTGGGATATGGAAGTCAGAATTGGGCATGTGAGTTGTTTATTTTGATAATTATTTCATATAGATCACAATGATGAAGTCCTTTTTACATTTAGTGGTCATCTAAAGTGTAGTTTTGTAGTTTCTATATAAATTAAGGGGTTCTTCCTCCAGTTATCGAGTTCAGTTGTCACCTGAGAGTGAGACTTTGTGTGGATGATAGGTTGGGTGTTCAGACCAACTTAGTTGAGACCTTTAATAGGATATGATCTATGATCTATCTCCCGTAACCTATGCTTTATAGGAAGTTCCCCTTGTGAGACTTTCCCCTCTGGCCTATGAGTTTGTGTGACCGGATACTTCTAAGGATCCCCAGAGGGATTCCTTTACTGGTGTGATGACCTAGGGAGTCCCTTGTAGGATCTCTCTCTTGTCCTTACTTTGATAGGAACCTTGTTATGGGATGCCTATGTTGTCTTTCCTTTGAGGATTCCGTGTAGGATTCCTCCCTTTCTCTTCTCTAAGGATCTTGCGTTGGATGCATTCGCTCGTGTTTACCTAGAGGATCCTGAGTATGATGCCTCCTCTGGTTTGACTTGAGGGACCCAGCAGGTGCTCATTGTTTGAACGACCCTGAGTTGTTACATCGAGTTTGGGTAGAGATGGTGATTGGGTGTCACCTATAACCTGTTCCAAACTGGTGATCCCTTTGGGTTGTGGATGTATTGTTGGGTTGGGCATTCGGGCCACCCGCACTCATTTGTTTATATCTGACTTGGTTTGCTGATGTTGTAGCGGTTACTAGAGGTTCTTCCTGGTTGGTGGTTATTGATCCTGACGCGAGACATCTTTCTTGTTTTTTTGGATGCCTACTATTCCTTGTGTGCCTGATTAGGGGTGGTTTGATTGTAAATGGGGTTATTTACCTTATTATGGATGTGTTTGCCCATGTTGCTTGATTTTGACCATTTGGTCTAGCTTTCCTGTTAGGATGCCTTGTTTCCATGCCTAGTATTGTTAGGATGGAGTGGTTTTGTCTGACATGTTGTGATATGATGTAGACTGGTTAGCCAAGTATTTGTGTAGGTTTACTTTTTCCATATAGAATTACTCTGCGTTGACGTACACAGGGTCGTGAGAACCTGGTGTTATAGACTATAAGAGGATAGACTGAGTGATCTTCCTTAGAGAGTCTTTGGTCATTATAGACTATACAGGGATAGACCGAGTAAGCTTCCTCAGAGAGTATTTGAGCATTATAGACTATAACAGGATAGACTGAGTGAGATTCCTTAGAGAGTCTTTGAGATTTATAGACTATAAGGAGATAGACCCAGTGAGCTTCCTCAGAGAGTCTTTGTTTTACTTGAATTACCTTGAACCACTCAGGGCTATAAGAGGAATTGATTGGGTGATCTTCCTCAGAGAGTCTGTGAATGACCTAGGGCTATAAGAGGAATTGACTGAGTGAGCTTCCTCAGAGAGTCTCTTGACCTTGGGGCTATAAGAGGAATTGACTGTGTGATATTCCTCAGAGAGTCCCTGACTACCTTAGAGAATAAGGGAAATTAACCAATTGAGCTTTCTCAGAGAGTCTTATAATTTTTGTATGACCAAACCAGAGGGGATGGCTATGAGTACTTCCCATAGGGTTACTTGTTTTTGTTTAGATTATTTAGAGACATAATTCCGGCGTTGGCCAAAGCAGGTACATGTCGATGGGATTACGGACCCAGAGATCGACTTAATGATATACGGCTTGAGTGGCACCAAGTCCAGCTCAATTCCCTTGCACAGGATGTTTAGGAGATGAGGCTTATGGTCTTAAGGATCGACTGCTGATGTTGTTATTGTTATTTTAATCAATTAATCATGAATATTCATATTTATGTATATGTGTATAGGTATGGGACTATACATGTGTACGTAGATAGATATGGAAATCCATGGTGGCACTTGCCCAATCGACAGGGATTACATTCCCTAGGTTCGATTGTGGTTGCACGTTTTGTTTACTTCCTTTTTTTTGTTCTGGCTAGGCTGATCACGTTGTTGTTGCATACACTTTTAGCAGCATGGTTATAGGTTGCTTGTCAGGGTGCCCTACTGAGATTATTTCCCACCCCTGCATGTGCACCTCGGTGTAAGTGTAGACCTTATTTTTACTTTTTAGGTTGAGCACGAGTTGCATGGTGGATAGGGATGAGGCCTAGTGTTGCATGATTGATCAGAGCTGCTCGAGTGGTTCTAATGATTGGGCTACTGTAGTTTGACAGTGTCTGGATGTCGGATACGTGGTTTGGCTCGGAGTTAGTAATAGAGCCCTATACTTTTACTTTAAGTTATTTTGTACTTGTATCTGTATGGTCATCCTGGTGGGTGACTAGTGTTGTTTTGTATTTCATATATGTTTGGGATTTTACAGCATTTTACTATTACAGCTTGTTCTATTTCAGTTGTTTATTGCTTCTGCACTCTGTTTACTTTCTATTGTGTATGATACTTAGTTATTTACACTATTTTATTACTCTGGTATGAGGTAATAGTCTCCCCACTATCACACCCTAGTCCCTCGCTACTAGTCAGTAGCCTCTGGCGTACGTGGAGGCGTGCTTGAGGCCTTGTGGCAAACCGGCTCGGAGCACCGGTTTAGTGGATTCCGGGTTGGGACATTACAAAGTGGTATCAAAGGAGATTTATTTCCTAGTATTTACTATTTGGGATATGGTAGACAGGATTATTAGGATTGTGTCGGAACCTATGATGGATATTTGGCTGGTGCATCGAGAACACTTGTTCCGGTAAGAAGTCCTGGTTTCCAGGGTTTGGGATTGCTGTTCTGATTTTGCGATGTTACAGTTGTATGTGATTTTCACCTTGAGCGACGCACATGTTGTGTGGTGTTTTGATTTACTATGTATCTCTGGATATTTTCCATTGGTAAGATGCCAGGGATGGATTTTGACTCTTGGCCGGAAAAGGCAAGAGGCATCTCAGGCATCATACTAGGCACGTAGGATTCACAGCATATAGGCCTGCTAGTGTGTGTTTTTACTGACGACTCAGACCTTTGGGTCTTCTTACACATACTTTTTACTCTGATGTTAGGTTATGTGGATCTATGTTAAGGATTTGGTGCGAGGATGATGACTCAGTCCTTGTGCACAGGTGGTGCAGTGACCCCAGTTGGCCGATATGGCACGTGATGCCTTTCTGTTTAACCCTTATTGAGTATTGTTTCTCGGGACTGTGGTTATCTAGTTGGGTCATTGAGAATGATGTAGAGAGATACCAAGGCTTTTCTTGTGAACTGGACCTCCTTGTGGTATTGTTGTATACATATACCCGATGAGTGTTAGTTCAGCTTATCTCTTCTATTTTGTTGTGACCACCAAGGTGTCGTTCCTTCTGAGGATGCTCGGAGAGGATCAGGGCCCTTGTAGGCTGTGTTTCGGTTTTGACTTTCGTTGTTCGTTGTGATATTTACCATCTTCTAATAGTTTTTGGATCTGTTGGGCTAGGTGGTTAGACCTTGTGACCCAGTTGTGAGGATTTTTCTATAGGTCTAGGTGGAATAGCTAGATACCCTTGGTTTTGACTCAAACCCTTGTAGGTCGATATCTGTTCTGTTCTAGGGAAACCTGTGTGTGAAAGGTTGTCCAGCGTTTTCCAATGCCTTTTGGTGGTATTTGTTTTTTGCGACTAGTTTCGACGAGTAGGAATGTTCAGTGCCTGGCTTATTCAACCAGTGTTTCTGATGTTGTTGTTGTAGGTGGCATCATTTGAATCTAGATCGTTGAGTGGCTGGGTGCGAGCCGAGGATTGATGTTTCAAGACTTTCTATGGACTCGGATCCCAGAAGTTGTTTTGGAATGTCCTTATGTTGTAGAGGTGACTTTGTGAAATTTTGGGTTACCGTGAAATGGTTGACCCATGCTTGAATCCTAGTCGGGTTTTGGCAGGATGTTAGTGTGGCTCGAAGGGAGCTAGACATGCCTTCAGTGAAATCTTAGTGTACTCCTGTAAGAGATGATCATGCGCTATCTTGATTCGTCTTGAGTATGCTGAGAGAGCTTCGACCTAGCATCGAGCTACTTTTTCTTTCGTAGTGTTCATCCCTATTGAGGACAGAGCCTGTTATGTTTGTTCTCTCAGAGCAGTGTAAGAAAATTCATATGGTGGGGAGTGCACCATTGGCCCTTTGAGGGTGGTTCTCCTTGTTCAGGTTAAAATTCGGTGTTTTCCAGTAGGATTTTGAGCTCAGAGTTTTGTTTTAAGATGACGACAAGGTGATTCATATGGTGGGGAGTACCAGTTTGGTCTTAGTTGAATATCTTATGTATATAAGGTGGTTGTTAACTCTATAAGGAAGGTCATTGGACAGTCTAGATAGCTTGGTTGTGTAGATGCTCAGGTTATGAGCATGGTTGCTGGTTCTTTCACTGGGCTTCTCAGGGACGAGAAGTTTTATAGTGGGGAGTTTGTAAGAACCTGTGTTTTTTCAGACAGTCGTTTTGAGAAAAAATTTGAATTTTTGCTGTTGGATGCTCTTGAGGGGTAAAATGGACATTTTACCCTACCAGATGATCTCGGATAATTTTTCTGAAAACTCTGTTGGTCCCAGAATAGGGATTTTACCCTAGGACAGGAGTTTGGTGGAAATCTGAGCTATTCGAATTTTGGAGGAATATTTAATATTTAATATTATTAAATTAAATATTAAATTATTCACGCAGGTCCATTTGGAAATAACTTCTAAACAGAGCATTGTATTGAGATTTTGTCTATTTCTTTGTGTCCATAATGGGAAGTTTATCCTAGGGAAGGCATAAACTCATGTCGGGCACCGAGGCCGGCCCGAGCCCCTTTTTCTTCTTTTCCTTTTTTTCTTCCTTATCTTCTTTCCTCCTCCTCCTTGCGCACGTCTCCTATGCCACCCCTTTTTTCATGACCTATGGGATATATGGATATTGATAAATAGGTAGAGTTGGAAGCCAGGAGGGGTACCGATTCGAAGCTCTCGACGCGCTGAGTCGGCGTGCGGCAACCGTGAGCCGTGAAATCAACCGAAGCTTCAGCAATTTCCACCCAAAGGTAGGGTCGTTTATGTTTTATCCATAGATCTCCTTTAAACATGTTTTTTTAAGTCTTTAAATCCTTATATTTCTTGCTTTTAATCCCATGGGGATCGATCTATTTTTTCAGGGGCGAAAACGGGCGTTTCAGGCGTTTTCAGGGATTTCCCGTCGGAAAACCCAGAATACACGGTGTGTATTCCAGGGGTACATGTCGTGTGTTCTTCCCATTTGGGGAAGATGAATTTTTCTTAAGTACACTTTGTTTAATTTGAGTACACGTCGTGTAGTGGGTGGCTGTGTGACTAACCCTGTGAAATAGAACGCGAAATAGTGGTTTTTTTGGAGTACACGACATGTACTATAAGTACACGCTGTGTAGTGGTACTTGGGCATGTGTTTTAGTGAAAATGAACACGGGGTGACTTTTTTTGAATAGTACACACCCTGTACAGTAAATTACACGCCGTTTACTATTACACAGGCAGGCCCAATGTGTTCCGGCCATGTGGTCTGGCCATGTACTACTTCAATTTAGTAATTTTGGGATATCTTGGGCTCTGGAAGTCAGAATTGGGCATGTGAGTAGTCAATTCTGAGCGTTTTTTCACATAAATCACAATGGTGGAGTGATTTTAAAATTTATATTCATATAAAGGGAGTTTTTTGGGTTTATATCTAAATGGAGGGGTTCTTCCTCCAGTTATCGAGTTCAGTTGTCACCTGAGAGTGAGACTTAGCATGGATGATAGGTTGGGTGTTCGGACCAACTTAGTTGAGACCATTAATAGGATATGAGATATGACTTATCTCCCATAACCTATGATTTATAGTACATTCCTCTTGTGATATTTTCCCCTCTGTCCTATGAGTTTTTGAGATCGGATACTTCTAAGGATTCCCTGAGGGATGCCTTTACTGGTGTTCTGACCTAGGGAGTCCCTTGTAGGATCTCTCTCTTGTTATTAATTTGATAGGAACCATGTTATGGAATGTCTATTTTGTCCTTCCTTTGATAATACCGTGTAGGATTCCTTCCTTGCTCTTCGCTAAGGATATCGTGTTGGATGCCTTCCCTCATGTTTACCTGGAGGATCCTGAGTATGATGCCTCCTCTGTGTTTGACTTGAGGGACCCAGCGGGTGCTCATTGTTTGACCGACCCTGATTTGTTACATCGGGTTTGGGTAAAGATGGTGATCAGGTGTCACCTAGAACCCGTGCCAAACTGGTGATCCCTTTGGGCTATGGATGTATAGTTGGGTTGGGCATTCGGGCCACCTGCACTCATTTGTTTATATCTGACTTGGTTTGCTGATGTTGTAGTGGTTACCATAGGTGCTTCTTGGTTGGTGGCTACTGACCCTGACGTGAGGTGTCTTTCTTGTTTGTTTGGATGCATATTATTCCTTGTGTTCTTGAGTAGAGTTGTTTTGATTATAAATGGGGTTATTTACCTTATTATGGATGTGTTTACCCATGTTGCTTGATTTTGACCGTTTGGTCTAGCTTTCCTATTAGGCTGCCTTGTTTCCATGCCTAGTATTGTTAGGATGGAGTGGTTTTATCTGACATGTTGTGATATGTTGTAGACTAGTTATCCAAGTAGTTCTATAGGTTTACTTTGGCCATATAGCATTACTATGCATTGACTTACACGGGGCCGTGATAACCTGGTGTTATAGACTATAAGAGGTTAGAATGAGTGAGCTTCCTCAGAAAGTCTTTGGGTATTATAGAATATATGGGGATAGACTGAGTGAGCTTCCTCAGAGAGTCTTTGGGCATTATATACTATACGGGGATAGACCGAGTGAGCTTCCATAGAGATTCTTTGACCTTTATAGACTATAAGGGGATAGACCGAGTGAGCTTCCTCAGAGAGTCTTTGTTTTACTTGAATTACCTTGAACCACTATAGGCTATAAGAGGAATTGATCGGGTGATCTTCCTCAGAGAGTCTATGAACGACCTGGGGCTATAAGAGGAATTGACTGAGTGAGCTTCCTCAGAGAGTCTCTTGACCTTGGGGCTATAAGGGGAATTGAATGTATGATCTTCCTCAGAGAGTCCCTGACTACCTTATACTATAAGGGGAATTGACTGAGTGAGCTTCCTCAGAGAGTCTTATAATTTTTGTATGACCAAACCAGAGGGGATGGTTGTGAGTACTTCCCAGAGGTTTACTTGTTTTTGTCTAGATTGTTCAGAGATAGAATTTTGGCGTTGGACGAAGTAGGTACATGTTGATGGGATTACAGACCCAGATATCGACTTAATGATACATGGCTTGAGTGGCACGAAGTCCAGCTCAATGCCTTTGCACAGGATGTTTAGGAAATTGGGCTTATGGTCCCAAGGATCAACTACTGATTTTGTTCTTGTTATTTGAATCACTTAATCATGAATATTCATATTTATGTATATGTGTATAGGTATGGGAATATACATGTGTACGTAGATAGTTATGGGCATCCACGGTGGCACTTTCCCAGTCGACAGGGATTATATTCCCTGGGTTCGACTATGGTTGCACGTTTGGTTTACTTTCTTTTTTGTGTTCTAGCAGGGCTGAGCATGTTGTTGTTGCACACACTTTTAGCAGCACAGTTATAGGTTGCTTGTCGGGGTGCCCTACTGAGATTATTTCTCACCCCTGCACGTGCACCTCAGTGTATGTGTATACTTTATGTCTGCTTTTTAGGTTGAGCATGAGTTGCATGGTGGATAGTGTTGAGGCCCAGTGTTTCATGATCGAGCGGAGCTGCTTGAGTGGTTCTACTAATCGGGCTACTATAGTTCGACAGTGTCTGGAGATCGGATACATAGTTTGGCTCGGAGTTAGTAGCAGATCTGTGTACTTTTACTTTTAGTTCTTTTGTACTTGTATCTGTATGGTTTTCCTGATGGGTGACTAGTGTTGTTTTGTATTTTATAGATATTCGGGCTTTTACAGCATTTTACTATTATAGCTTGTTCCATTTCAGTTGTTTATTGCTTCCGCGTTCTATTTACTTTCTGTTGTGTATGATACTTAGTTATTTCCACTGTTTGCTTACTCTGGTATGAGGGTATAGTCTCCCCAATATCACACCCTAGGCCCTCGCTACTATTCAGCAGCCTCTGGCGTATGGGGAGGCGCGCTTGAGGCCTTGTGGCGAACCGGCTCGAAGCACCAGTTTAGTGGCTTCCGGATCGGGATGTTACAAAGTGGTATCAAAGGAGTTTTCTTTCTTGGTATTTTCTATTTTGGATATGCTAGAAAGGAGTATTAGGAATGTGTCAGAACCTATTATGGATATCAGGCTGGTGCATTGAGAACACTTATTCCGATAAGAAGTCCCGGTTTCCAGGGTTTGGGATTGTTGTTCTGATTTTGTGATGTTACAGTTGTATGTGATTTTCACCTTGAGCGACGCACATGTTATGCGGTGTTTTGATTTACTATAGATATCTGGCTCTTGTCCATTGGTAAGATGCTAAGGATGGATTTTGACTCTTGGTCGGCAAAGGCAAGAGGTGTCTCATGCATCATACTTGGCACGTAGGATTCACAGCATATAGGCCTGCTAGTGTGTGTTTTTACTGACGACTGAGACCTTTGGGTCTGCTTACACATACTTTTTACTCTGATGGCAGGTTATGTGGATTAGCGATGCAAAGCGGGCTCGCAGCCCATGGGCTTTGCGGGTATGGGGCGGATGTGGGGAGGGCGGGCCTAAAAAATTTGACCATTTAGAGTGCGGGCCAATGCGGGTTGAGCCCACGCAGGTTCGGGTTAATGCGGGTTGAGCCCGCGTGGGTGTGGGCTTTCCCGTGGGCTCGATTTAAAATATATATATATTATTTTTACAATATATGTTTCTTTAACATTTAATTTTTTTAATAAAAAAAACATGGTTAAACGGTGACATATGATTTCTCACTGTAATGGTCATATTAATTCACCATTTATTCACATGTGAATTTTAAATAGGTCTATATTTATTGTTTTAATATGATATTATATTATTTATATAGTAATTATTAACCGTATTCACATGGTGTGTCAACCAATCTCTTGAAAGATGGAACTCATCGCCCCTATGCATGGTTTCAATTCTATAAGAGTTATTATAATCATAATATTTCTTAGGTCGATTTAATTTTGTTATTATTTAATTTTATTTTTTTAGTAAGAGAATTGGATAGAACCTTGTGAAAACACTAATAACTTCCTCTAAAACTGGTCGTTACCTGGAGAGACTTCATTCATTCACAGGTTTAGTTGTTCACATCACCACACAACCAATATTATCATTCATCTCCCATCACCGATCACTCACCTACTTTCTATCACAACAATTCACCACCAAATCAGCATTACCACATGCCACCATTAACCCACAAAAAAATGTTCCATCACATCCTTTAAAACTCTTGTTATTGTTAATTCATATTTATCCCCACAAATACCTTTAAGAATGATAAAAATATAGTATTTAAATGATTATAAATAGTATTTTTTTTAAATGTAGGTAAGCCCGCGGCCAACCCGCGGGTTTCTGCGGGGTAAGGTGGGCTTGAAATTTTTTTTTCACATTATATGCGGGCTTCGTGGACAAACCCACGTGGGCTCAAACCCGTACGGGCTTAGCCCGCCCCGCCCTGCCCCGCCCGTTTCACATTACTAATGTGGATCTATTTTGAGGCTTTGGTGCGAGTATGATGACTCAGTACTTGTGCATAGGTGGTGCAGTGACCCTAGTTGGCTGATATGGCACGTGATTCCTTTATGTTTAACCATTATTGGGTGTTGTTTCTTGGGTATGTGGTTGTCTAGTCGGATCATTGAGAATGGTGTCGATAGATACCAAGGATTTTCTTGTGAATTGGACCTCCTTGTGGTATTTCTGTATACAGATACCCGATGAGTGTTAGTTCAGCTTATCTCTTCTATTTTGTTGTGACCTACAAGGTGTCGTTACTTCTAAGGATGCTCGGAGAGGATCAGGGCCCTTGTAGGCTGTGTTTCGGTTTTGACTTTCATTGGTCATTGTGATCTTTACCATCTTTTGAGAGGTTTTGGATTTGTTGGGATAGGTGGTTAGACCTTGTGACCCAGTTGTGAGGCTTTCTCTGTAGGGCTAGGTGGAATACCTAGATACCCTTGGTTTTGACTTGAACCCTTGTAGTTCGATGTTTGTTCTGTTCTAAGGAAACCTGTGTGTGAAAGGTTGGACAACATTTTCTAATGCCTTTTGGTGGTGTTTGTTTTTTGTGACTAGTTTTAACGAGTAGGCATGTTCGGTGCCTGGCCTAGTCGACTAGTGTTTATGATGTTGATGTTGTAGGTGGAATTGTTTGAATCTAGATTGTTGAGTGGTCGGGTGTGAGCTGAGGACTGATATTTCAAGACTTTATGTGGACTTGGATCCCAGAAGTTGTTTTACAATTTCCTTATGTTGTAGAGGTGACTTTGTGAAATTTCGGGTTACCGTGAAATGGTTGAACCGTGCTTGAATCCTAGTCAGGTTTTGGCAGGATGTTAGTGTGGCTCGGAGGGAGCTAGACACACCTTCGGTGAAATCTTAGTGTACTCTTGTAAGATACGATCACGCGCTATCTTAATTCATCTTGAGTATGCTGAGAGAGCTTCTACCCTACGTCGAGCTCCTTTTTCTTTCTTAATGTTCATCCTTGTTGAGGACGGAACCTGTTCTGTTTGTTCTCTTGGAGCAGTGTAAGGAAATACCTTTGGTGGGGAGTGCACCATTGGCCCTTTGAGGGTGGTTATCCTTGTTTAGGTTAAAATTCAGTGTTTTCCAGTGGGATTTTGAGCTCGTAGTTTTCTTTTAAGATTACAACAACGTTATTCCTATGGTGGGGAGTACTAGTTTGGTCGTAGTTGAATATCTTCTGTATAGAAGGTGGTTGTTAACTCTGTAAGTTAGGTCATTGGACAGTCTATATATCTTGGTTTTGCAAGTACTTAGGTTATGAGTATGGTTTCTGGTTCTTTCACTGGGCTTCTCGAGGACGAGAAGGTTTATGGTGGGGAGTTTGTAAGAAACTGTTTTTTTCTGGACAGTCGTTTTGAGCAGAAATTTGAATTTTTTCTATTGGATGCTCATGAGGGGTAAAATGGTCATTTTACCCTACCATATGATCTCGTATAATTTTTCTGGCAACTCCATTGGTCCCGGAATAGGGATTTTACCCTAGGACAGAAGTGTGGTGGAAATATGAGCTCTTCGAATTTTGGCGGAATATTTAATATTTAATATTATTAAATTAAATATTAAATAATTCACACAGGTTCGTTTGGAAATAACTTCCAAAAGGAGCATCGTATTGAGATTTCATTTTTTCTGTTGTGTTCAGAATGGGTAGTTTATCCTAGGGAAGGCATAAACTCATGTCGGGCGTCGGGGCCGTCCCGGGCCCCTTTTTCTTCTTTTCCTTTTCTTTCTTCTCTTCTTTCCTCCTCCTCCTTGACCATGTCTCCTATGCCGCACCTTTTACCATGACTTATGGGAGATATGGATATTGAGAAATAGGGATATTTGGAAGCCAATAGGGGTACCGATTCGAAGCTCTCAACGCGCTGATTCGGCTTGCGGCAACCGTGAGTCGTGAAATCAACCGAAGCTTTGGAGGTTTCCGCCCAAAGGTAGGGACGTTTATGTTTTCTCTATATATATCCTTTAAACATGTTGTTTTAAGTCTTTAAATCCTTATATTTCTTTCTTGTAAGCCCATGGGGCTCGATTTGGTTTTTTCGGGGACGAAAACGGGCGTTTCGGGCGTTTTCAGTGATTTCCCATCAGAAAACTCAGAATGCACGGCGTGTATTCCAGGGTACACACCGTGTGTTCTTCACATTTGGGGAAGATGAAGTTTTCTTAAGTACATTTCATTTACTTTGAGTACACATCGCGTAGTGGGTGGTCGTGTGACTGGCTGTGTGAGATAGAACACGAAATAGTGTTTTTTTCGGAGTACACGTCGTGTACTATAAGTACACGTTGTGTAGTGGTACTTGGGCATGTGTTTTAGTGAAAACGAACACGGGGTGAATTTTAGTGAATATTACACTCCATGTAAAGTAAAGTACACTCTGTGTACTATTACACAGGCAAGCCCAATGTGTTATGTCCATGTGCTCTGGCCATGTACTACTTCAGTTTAGTAATTTTAGGATATATTGGGATCTGGAAGTCAGAATTGGGCGTGTGAGTAGTCGATTCTGAGATTTTTTACATGTAGATCACAATGGTGGAGTTATTTTGACATTTATAAGTCATTTAAATTGGGTTTTTTGGGTTTCTATCTAAATGGAGGGGTTCTTCCTCCAGTTATCGAGTTCAGTTGTCACCTAAGAGTGAGGCTTGGAGTGGATGATAGGTTGGGTGTTAGAACCAACTTAGTTGATACCTTTAATAAAAGATGAGATATGAGATATATCCCATAAACTATGCTTTATAGGATGTTCCCCTTGTGATATGTTCCCCTCTGGCCTATGAGTTTGTGAGACCGGATACTTCTAAGGATCCCCTGAGGGATGCCTTTGCTGGTGTGCTGACCTAGGGAGTCCCTTGTAGTATCTCTCTCTTATTATTCCTTTGATAAGAACCATGTTATGGAATGCCTATGTTGTCCTTCCTTTTAGGATCCCGTGTAGGATTCCTCCCTTTCTCTTCGCTAAGGATCCCGCGTTGGATGCCTTCGCTCGTGTTTACCTGGAGGATCCCGAGTATGATGCCTCCTCTGTGTTTGAATTGAGGGACCCAGTGGGTGCTCATTGTTTGACCGACCTTGAGTTGTTACATCGGTTTTGGGTAGAGATAGTGATCAGGTGTCACCTAGAACATGTGCCAAACTGGTGATCCCTTTGGGCTATGGATCTATTGTTGGGTTGGGCGTTCGGGCCACCCGCACACGTTTGTTTATATCTGACTTGGTTTGCTGATACTGTAGTGGTTACCATAAGTGCTTCCTAGTTGGTGGCTGCTGAGACTGACACGAGGTATCTTTCTTGTTTGTTTGGATTCCTACTATTCCTTATGTTCCTGAGTAGAGGTGGTTTTATTTTAAATGGGGTTATTTACCTTGTTGTGGATGTGTTTGCCCATGTTGCTTGATTTTGACCATTGGGTGTAGATTTCCTGTTAGGCTGCCTTGTTTCCATGACTAGTATTGTTAGGATGAAGTGGTTTTATCTGACATGTTGTGATATGTTATAGACTGGTTATCCAAGTAAATCTATAGGTTTACTTTTTCCATATAGCATTACTATGCGTTGACTTACACGGGGCCGTGAGAACCTGGTGTTATAGACTATAAGATGATAGACTGAGTGAGATTCCTCAGAGAGTCTTTGGGAATTATAGACTATACGAGGATATACCGAGTGAGCTTCCTTGGAGAGTCTTTGAGTATTATAGACTATACGTGGATAGACTGAGTGATATTCCTTAGAGAGTCTTTTAGCTTTATATACTATAAGAGGATAGACCGAGTGAGCTTCCCCGGAGAGTCTTTGTTTTACTTGAATTACCTTGAACCACTCCAGTCTATAAGAGGAATTGACTGGGTGAGCTTCCTCAGAGATTCTGTGAATGACCTGGGGATATAAGAGGATTTGACCAAGTGAGCTTCCTCAGAGAGTCTCTTTAACTTGGGGCTATAAGGGGAATTGACTGTGTGATCTTCCTCAGAGAGTCCCTGACTACCTTAGACTATAATGGGAATTGACCTAGTGAGCTTCCTCAGAGAGTCTTATAATTTTTGTATGACCAAACCAGAGGGGATGTCTATGAGTACTTCCCAGAGGGTTAGTTGTTTTTGTTTATCTTGTTCAGAGACATAATTCCGGCATTGGATGAAGCAGGTACATGTCTATGGGATTAAAAACCCAGAGATTGACTTAATGATACACGGCTTGAGTGGAACAAATTCCATCTCAATTCCCTTGCACAGGATGTTTAGGAGATTGGGTTTATGGTCCCAAGGATCGACTGCTGATGTTGTTATTGTTATTTGAATCACTTAATCATGAATATTCATATTTATGTATATGTGTATTAGTATGCGACTATACATGTGTATGTAGATAGATATAGACATACATGGTGGCACTTTTCTAGTCGACAAGGATTATATTCCCTAGGTTCGACTGTGGTTGCACATTTGGTTTACTTCCTTTGTTGTGTTCTAGCTAGGCTGAGCACGTTGTTGTTGCATACACTTTTAGCAGCACAGTTATAGGTTGCTTGTCAGGGTGCCCTACTGAGATTATTTCTCACCCCTTCACATGCACCTTGGTGTACGTGTAGACCTTATGTCTACTTTTTAGGTTGAGCATGAGTTGCATGGTGGATAGGGCTGAGGCCCAGTGTTTCATGATCGAGCAGAGCTGCTCGAGTGGTTCTACTGATCCGGCTACTGCAGTTCGACAGTGTCTAGAGATTAGATACGTGGTTTGGCTCGGAGTTAGTAGTAGAGCCCTGTACTTTTACTTTCAGTTATTTTGTACTTGTATCTGTATGGTCAGCCCGGTGGGTGACTAGTGTTGTTTTTTATTTCATAGATATTCGGGATTTTACAGCATTTTACTATTACAGCTTGTTCTATTTCAGTTTTTTATTGCTTCCGCACTCTTTTTACTTTCCGTTGTGTATGATACTTAGTTATTTCCACTGTTTTCTTACTCTTGTATGAGGGAATAGTCTCCCCACTATCTCACCCTAGGCCCTCACTGCTAGTCAGCAGCCTCTGGCGTATGTGGAGGCGCGCTTGAGGCCTTGTGGAGAACCGGCTCGGAGCACCGGTTTAGTGGATTCTGGGTCGGGACGTTACAGAAGGGCTCAACATGGGAAATCCCGAGGTGAAATTCAGAGGAACGATAGTAATAAGGTCTTGGAACAGACAAAGGGTGGTGAGAAGTTGGCTTTGTATGGCTCTTTTGATGAGGAATCAGGACTGGGTAGTGTGGATGTGTGTAAGGGGAAGCAGGGACTCGATGCAGATGTGGTTGTTCCAGATAGTGGCGGGGTTATTTTTGAAGGGGGTTTGGACTTTTTGAATCAGACTCCTATTCATCTAAGAAATAGGTTCGAAGGCCTCTCAGAGGTTGAGTTGGGTTCAGATCCCGCTGTTCCAAGGGAGGAAGTTGGTAATGGGGTTTGTGGGAAGTAATCCAATGGGAGTGAACTCAAGCATTCAGCATAAGAAGCTTTAAGATTGAGGAGAAACATAAGCTTTAGGAGGAGTAAGTGGAGAAAGGATTACTCCTCGTTACCTCCTACCCTGGTGAATTGCTCTTCAAAAAAGTTAAACGACAAGAAAACAACCATTGAGACTTTGAGACACTTGAGTCCAGGGAATCAGGATGAACATTCCTTGGATTTTATGTTGATTTCAGATGAGGAAGTGACTAAGCAGGTATTGGTTCTCAATGCAACTGAAAATGAGGCATCCAAGATGATGGGGAGGACCCTTAGAGTGTCTCTCAACGAGGATCAATATGCATGGATTTACAAACAGGATCTCATTATAGTAGGGGGATTCAATAAAGGAAAGATAAGAATGGAGGAGTACATACAATCATGGGACCATCTCACTTATGAGGTTGAAAGGATGATGATGGAGGAATCCAACAATCAGGTTTCATCTTTATACTAAAATTTGTTCAAGTAAGTGGATTCTGGTAACCTTAAGTTTCTCTTTTATGACTTTGTTTAAATTGGAAGTTACTTGGTTGGTTTGACTAGATTGATGTTCAAAATGTGTTTTGGTTTATTTCAACTCCCTATTTGGTTTCTTTGAGAAGTCTAGTGTTTCTTCCTTAGCATGATACTTGGATCTACTTTAGATGGGGATTAGAGCATCAAGTATTCACCAAAGTATGCCTTTTGGATCTGGATGATGAGAGGGTATGGATTTACCATCAGTTCCATGCTTGTGCATTTTTGCACAGGACTGCTTGCTGAAAGGTTATTCTTGGATGAATCTTGTCATCATGGTGTAATTGTTGGGGAGGATCTGATCTTGTAGTTTGTTTTGGGGGTTTTTTTGGTTTCCTATGGGTGTTGTTGGACTTTATGGTTTCTCACTTTTCCTCAAAAGTGTTTTTGAAAATAAAAAAAAGTAATTTTTAGTCAGTGATGAACATGGGATGCCTGGGGGAAATAGCCTCAGATTCTTTATACACCTAGCATGGATTAACCTGTGACCAACACTGAATACCTTGGGTTCTATACCTAATATTATCCTATATATGGGATGCCCTCGAATTCGAAAGAGGGAGACTTTAAAGGTTCCCAACATAGACAATGTCCTCATATGTCCAAACATATCCAACATTACTATCATCTCTGATCATAGGTAGCTACCCTATCATAATAGAAGCATCATAATTAAATGGTGTCCATATCGAGATGAAATTGGGAATAAGTTTCATGAACATGACTTGAATCTATGAGGGAGACTCAGGCTAGGAAATGAGCTCTAAGGAGGAATCCATGGAAGAAGGAACCAATGTCTCATAATCATATTTCGATCAAGGATCCAACATCACTGGTCATGATGGTAGAGGTCACTCACCTTTGGAAAGTAAGAATGCAGGGTAAAGAAAAGTGCATCGTGACCCCGATATGCAACCTGACAGAAATCATTAAAAAACAACAGGTATATAAGAATCACAAGGGGCTCAATAGGGTCTCATACCTTTTATGAAAACTCATTTTCTATAAAATGACATATGGTCCATCTCTTTTAAAATATTACTGAAATGATAATCCAACTCACCATTTACAAAATTCATCTCAATATACTCTTGGGACTAACTTTGTCAAAACACCTTTGAAACTCAATTGGAGCTCGCACTTCCCTTTAAAATCACCTTTGAAAACATTCAAAGTCACTAACGAGTTTCAAAATATAATCCAAATGGGATAACTCACTCCTTTGAAACCAAAAAACGCATTTTGATTATTTCAAAAGCTTTAAACACCCAACCTTTGATATAAAAAACAACCAAGGTTATAAAAAAGGTTTCAAATATAGTTCCCAAGGGTTAACACGTCCCTTTTTAAAACCAAACAACCCATACCAAATATTTTAATCACTTTCAAAATAGTCAAACACTTGGTTTGAAAGTCAATTAATACAAGAACACGTTTAAAAACATCAATGTAATTTTCTTCGTTTCTTTTAAAACCAAAATCATTCTTTAAAATTCATTTCGGCATTTTTACAAACACTTTCCATGGAATCTCATCCCATACCATCCCAAGGTTTTAAATCAATTTAAATCACCTAGAACCCTCATGGTTCATACATATAATCATAATTTAAATGAAAAACTATTTTCAAACCATTAAGCATCTAAAGTCATGCAATGGAAAGAAGCGACAAAGAAATACCTACCTCGGTTCAACGACGATCATGTCAGAAGTTGTCGCTTACAATGGAAAACACTCCTACAAACCAAGATGGGGCCCTCTACAACCCTGACACTAACAAAGCCACATGATTCATACCAACCCCAACCCTAAAATCATCCAACATAAATATTAGGGTTCATGGGGGGAATTTAAATCAAGGGAAATAGGAAATAAAGGAGAGTAAGAGTTTTATGGGGACTTACCATGAAGAAAACCGCTTTAATCCAAGGTAAAAGATCACCCAAATGGAAGGAAAAGGGATGAGACTCCCAAGGAAGGTGCACTTTTTAACACCATAAGATTTTATGGTATGCCTCTTTTAAAATTTAATATCTTTGATGGTTTATGCTTCACGCAACACCGAGTTTAAAACCATAATATACTATTAAATATGACTGTTGGAATAGTAATGTGACCATTAGGAATAGTAATATAACCAATAGAATAGTAAATTCACCTATAAAAGTATAAATAAAATTTGGGTAAGTTATAAATGAAAATATGGTATATTTATATCATGGAATAAGTAATTAAATGTTTTAAAAATGATAAATTAAGTGTTGGTATTTTTGTGAAACATAAATGTTTATTTACAGTTTTATAATTAATATAATGATTTAAAAGAAAATTTATTTTCATAAAATAGATTCATAAATTAATATTTTTTTGTCTTATGATTACAATATAATTTTATGAGACCTTAATTATTTTTTGAAAGTATCATAAAATCAGTTATAATATTAAAATCAGTATTTTTCAAGTAAATGATGAATTTATTTAAAAATTAAATTTCTTATATTTAGAAAATTATTTTCATAAAATGGAGTTCATTTTTGAATTATAAACATCAAAAAATGGTTTTGGTTAATTTTTTGGATTTTTCTAAAATAGTTGAATTTTTGTGAATAGTGAAATACGGTAATTTATGGTATTTAATAAATACATAAATTATTGAATCATAGATGATGTATGGATGATTTAAGCCTATAATATCAAACTATACTTAATTATTTTAATATATTTAGTGATAATATTCAAACTATTGATAGTCTTGAGCCAAAATAATAAATTAATGTATAAAATAATCAAAAAACACCCCTCTCCTCCACTATAAATATCACCCATCTCTACTTCTTATCCTTACACCTCCAAAGCCTTTAATCTTGTCTAATTTCTACCCAATACCTCTCCCAAACCTCTCGTCCATGTTCCGATCTTTCTGATCTCACCCAAAATACCATTTCAAAGTTCCTTAAGGAGGTTCTCAATGAGAGGAATTCAAGAGGTAAAATCTCATTTCATTCTTTTAATTTTCTTTCAATTTATTTTTTTTCTTAACATTTCCTTACCTTCTATATCCAAACATGCATGATAACTCTAGTATCTTATATATACTGCAATTTTATTATGTCAATGGATTATCAACCATCAATCCTCTTTTATTCCCCTTTTTATTCTAAAAATGAAAACATCGTCCATGAGGTACCAATTTACCACCTTCATGGATGATGAGTTTTTGTTTTTCAATTACACCTTCAAGGGTGGTCATAAAAAATATTTTTATGGTTAAAAAAAATATTATAATATGTATATTACAACTTATTTAGTGTTCTATAACCAGTATATATTCATAATATTAATTAATAAAACAAAACTAGTGTGTGATGATTGAAAAAACACCAAAAATAATTCAAATGGTTATCATTAACGTTTTATCTAATGAATCATCCTCATACCTAGAAAAAATGATATATATAACCATTAAATATTCTATAATTTCATTAATAACATATAATTTCAATTTTGGATAACTATTCTCATTTTACATGACCTTTTGTACATGTATACAAGTGAACCAATCATGAAATCGACGAAAACAAACACTACCGAATGATAAAATTAATTTTTATAACTCATCAAAAAAGTCCATAAATGAACATAATAAAATTATGATAAATCAAATACATTTTTAATAGGTTCTTAAATAATTTATTAATTAATCTAATTTCATTATTCAGGATGTTAAGTACAAGTGCAGAACACTTTTAGACATAAGGTAAGGGATTCTCCTCGAACTTCCATTTTTCATTCAGATTATATTTTCTCTCTCTTTACCCCAAATTAATTATTATTTCTTATTATATTAGTCCTCTAAATTCTTTGTATATGTTCCAAACTCATGTATCCAGATCATTTTATCCTTCTTTGATGGGAAATACATGATTTTATAAGGTTCTCTTCTCAATTCTTCCTGATAAGCAAGCCCGATTAAGGGGAACTTTCCAGTTTCTTACTCATTTTCAAGTGCACTCCATAATCTATTTTAAGTCACCATTATTTTTCTAAAATCACTCATTTAATCATAAAAAATATCTTTATTTATTTTTGGTTTTATACAAAAATTATGCCTTAGTCTGTTTTAAAGACTCTTTAATATTTTCCCTTAAACCGCACTTAAGGAGCTCATTTATAAAGCTTCTTAAATACTCTTTTTACATGTTTTCACTTTAGTTGTAAATAATTTATGCCTCAAATATAATTTCATTTCCCCTCCCTTTTATCTTGTAAATACATGTTATAATCTGATTTTATGACAAATACAAATGATTTCTCAAAAGAACTCTTCTTTCCGAGGTAAAAATGGTATTTCTCTCAAGAATTCCTCAATGATTTTATTAGATTATTTTCATCTATTTTAAAACCCTCTATTAAATATTATGATTAATTGGGATTGATCTTTTATGATATCATTTACCATATTTTATTAAATGTTTTATGATTAGTTTGGTTGTGGATGTATTATCTTGATATCATTCTCCATATTACTCTGGATAATTTATGATTATGTTTACTGATTGGGGATATTATTTACATTTCATATTATAGTTTAAATATTAATTTATATGTTATTTATGTTGCACCCCTTTCATATGAGGAATGGACTTGGAAAGTGATTATTGGGGCCTGCTATAGCCTCTCGATGCATTGGTAAGTCTCATGAGACAAACTAGACTGTGTTTTTACCACTACGACAAAAAAGGCATTTAGCGGCGTTTTTTTTTGTTTAGCGGCGGTTTTGAAAAACCGCCACGAAATCGTGCGTCGGGAAACTATTCGCGGCGGTTTTCAAAACTGTCGCATAACGTTTCGCGGCGGTTTTTTTTTATTTTTATTTTTTATTATTTTTGTTATTTTTGTTATTTTTGTTATTTTTGTTATTTTTTTTAATTTATTTTATTTTTAATTTTATATATTTATTTATATATTTATCTATATATTTATTTATATATTTATTTTTCGTATTTATTTATATATTTATTTCGCATTTATTTTATTTATTTATTTTTCGTAACTATTTATTTTATCTATTTATTTTATCTATTTATTTTATTTATTTTATTTATTTTATTTATTTTATTTATTTATTTATTTTTCGTATTTATTTATTTTTTGTATTTATTTTTCGTATTTATTTTATTTCATATTTATTTTATTTCGTATTTATTTTATTTATTTATTTTATTTTATTTATTTGTTTTATTTATTTAATTTCGTATTTATTATTTATTTATTTGTTATTTCGTATTTATTTTCTATTTATTTTATTTCATATTTATTTTATTTATTTATTTTATTTTGTATTTATTTTATTTACTTTATTTATCCATGCATGCACATCCCATGCAATATAAAGAAATTCTACGTTTGGTGAGATTTGAACCCCTAACCTCTTGCATATTTTCAAAAGACTTTACCACTCCAACAAGCTCGTCATGTGGTTAATAAACAGAATTTAATATACTTATATATATTAATTGAAAAAACAAATAATACATAAATAATAGATATAAACTCAATAATAACAAATAATAAATAATAAATAATAAATAATAAATAAGGAATAATAAATAATAAATAATAAATAATAAATAAATATAAATAACAAAGAATAATTAAATATAAATAAATAATAAATAATAAATAATAAATAATAAATAATAATTAAATATAAATAATGAATAATGAATAAATATAAATAATAAATAATAAATAATAAATAAATATAAATAATAAATAATAAATAATAAATAATAAATAATAAATAATAAATAAAGATAAATAATAAATAATAAATAATAAATAATAAATAATAAATGATAAATAAACATAAATAATTAATAAATATAAATAATAAATAATAAATAATAAATAATAAATAATAAATACATTATCGATATAAATAATAAATAATAAATAATAAATAATAAATATAAATAATCAATAATCAATAATCAATAATCAATAATCAATAATCAATAATCAATAATCAATAATCAATAATCAATAATCAATAATCAATAATAAATAATAAATAATAAATAATAAATAATAAATAAATATAAATAATAAATAATAAATAAATATAAATAATAAATAATAAATAATAAATAATAAATAATAACTAATAAATAATAACTAATAAATAAATATAAATAATAAATAATAAATAATAAATAATAAATAATAAATAAATAATAAATAAATATAAATAATAAATAATAAATAAATATAAATAATAAATAATAAATAAATATAAATATAAATAATAAATAAATATAAATAATAAATAATAAATAATAAATAATAAATAATAAATAATAAATAAATATAAATAATAAATAATAAATAATAGATAATAGATATAAATAATAAATAATCAATAATCAATAATCAATAATCAATAATCAATAATGAATAATAAATATTAAATAATAAATATTAAATATTAAATATTAAATATTAAATATTAAATAAATAAATATAAATAATAAATATAAATAATAAATAATAAATAATAAATAAATATAAATAATAAATAAATATAAATAATAAATAATAAATAAATATAAATAATAAATAATAAATAATAAATAAATATAAATAATAAATAATAAATAATAAATAATAAATAATAACTAATAAATAATAACTAATAAATAAATATAAATAATAAATAATAAATAATAAATAATAAATATAAATAATAAATAATAAATAATAAATAAATAACAAATAATAAATAATAAATAATAAATAAATATAAATAATAAATAATAAATAAATATAAATAATAAATAGATATAAATAATAAATAAATATAAATAATAAATAATAACTAATAGATAATAAATAATAACTAATAAATAAATATAAATAATAAATAAACATAAATAATTAATAAATATAAATAATAAATAATAAATAATAAATAATAAATAATAAATAATAAATAACCAGTTACAAATAATAGATAATAAATAAATTAAAGTATATTATAAATAATAAATAATAAATAATAAAGGAAACACATGAAAAAGTATGAAAAGACGTGATAAGGGATGAAAAATCATGAAAACGCATGAAAAAGGATGGAGCTACCGTTAAAACCCGTCAAAACGGTCATAAAGAGACAAAAACATTGGACTCACATTAACGGAGATAACTTATGATCCGAGAGTCCGTTTTAGATCCGCGACCTGTCAAATCAAAGATCCTGAAACGATCTTCGACCTGAAAGGTGAAAGAGTCCGAATGGACAGGCGGATCGGAAGTTATGACCATTTAAAAAAAACTGACGGGGAACAGGTGCTAGAAACGAGGCATTGAAAAATATAACAAACCTGATACCCACTAAAAAGGCCATAACATATGATCTTGGAGTTCATATGGGCGTCGCGACTAGTCAAACTGAAGCTCATGGAACGAGCTATGATCTGGAAGGTGGAGGAGGTCGAACTGACATACGGATCGAAAGTTAGGTCTTTTTGAAGACAAGTTCGACGGGACACCGGTGACAGAAACGGGGTTTTAAAGGCCTTCAGAGGGGTTTTTGGGGTCGAAAAACATGATAGAAGCTTGCTTGTGTAGAACTGGTGCGTAGCTCTCTTCGCTGGCTTCGATTTGATATGTGGTAGAGCCCAAACGGACACCCGGAGCGAAAGTTATGGCCGTTTGAAGAACTTTTTTCAACTTTCTTATAACTCTAATATCTTCCACACCTTAAACCGTCTCATGGTTTTGATTATATGTGCCTCTAGATCTCTTCATGAGATTCGATTTTACTGGTCGTGGTGCTTCAACGAACGCCCGGATCAAAAGTTATGGTCGTTTTAGTGATTTCGGGGTTTCTCGTGTTTTTTTATTTTTTCATTTCATTTCGCGGAGGTTTTACCGAAACCACCGCTATTTCGCGGCGGTTTTTTAAAAAACCACCGCTAATCCTCGAATAAAATTAAAAATAAATAAATAAATAAAAATAAATAATTTTTTTTTTGCCGTTTAGCGGCGGTTTTTTCGCGGCGGTTTTCAAAACCGCCGTGAAATGGCGGCCCGAAACGCGTTTCGTGGCGGTTTTCTTATAGTGTACCCATTTCTGTATGGTGTATTATACAAAGCCTTGATGGTATGTTTATTATATTTGTAATTATGCATTCCCTCATTATGATACTATTAATTGTTAGTCCATATGATTTTTTGACTAGTAAAATATTCATAGTTACGTTTCTTTCGCATACGATTATTTATGGAATTATTTAATCAGCTTTTTATTCCTACCATATTATACTCAGTGTTATGTTTTAATGTCATGTATTTTTAGTTATTCACAATGACTTATTGTTTATTTTTATTTATGATAACTTACGTCGTATTGCTTACCCTTACTGAGCATCTGAGCTCACCCATTTTTATGTTTTATTTTTCGTGGAATGTGAAGATATATATTATGAATGAATTTCAGGGATAATCTAAGAGTTTATGGGTATTTACAATGGTGTTTCTATATTGTATTTCATTTAAAGTTTTAATGTAAAACTTATATTTGAATCTAGTTTTCCAAATCTACGAAACTATTCGGTTATTTGGGATGAAATCGCTTGTTCATAGTATCAATATAATAAAATAAGGCATCAGATTCAGGATACTAGAGTTGGGGTCTTTACACGCTTGGTCTGTTTGAGCAAGAGGCAGTAAATGGAGGGTTGGTGGATTAAAATCGAAGAGGGGCCGAAGTAGAATTTTCACTTTAAATGAATATGTTCAGGCCGCACGGTTTTTCAAACCGTGTTTAGGTCACTGCCTAGCCAAAATCCCACTCACACAGTTTACCTGGAGACACTGTACGGTTTTTCAAATCATGATCCAATAGTGTCAAATGACACTATCGAAATGCAGAGGTGATTCAAACATTTGTCACATGATTTACCAAACTGTGCAAATCATGTGGTACACCCCATACTCACCAGAATCCCCGCACAAGTTCCCCCTATGATTCGCATGGTTTAAGACTCAATCATTCAACGCTCATGCAATTCAAACCATTCATGTTCAAAATGAACTACATGTAATGGTTTCCTGGATCCATGTAAGGGTCTTCTCACGGTTTACCCAAACCTTTATGCCCTAACCATGCACAGATTGAAAAACTCCAAATTCCCATGTTTTGGTCCAAAACTCTATGAGAACTTAAAACGGACCTCAAAATCACAAAAACACATGAAATAAACTCTAAAATGACATGGAGGGTTTCATAGTGTATGATTATTATCCCTAACCCAACATATTCAAAGAATAAAGGTATGCTACACCAAAAGTGACTATACAAAACACATCTCGCCAAAGTTCTTTTCATTAACTTGAGAGTTGATACATAACACTACTAGAAACATATCCTATACCCATGGTTTAAACCCATGGTTATGTCCCTTAAAATCATGGGTATAGACTATACCCATGTTTTTATGAACTGTGGTTGATGGAGCCGTCGATATAGAGTTATACCCACGATTTATATAGAAACTGTGGGTATAGCCTAGGATATTTTATCATACCCATGGTTTTGGTTAAACTATGGGTATATATCTATACTCATGGTTTGGATAACCATGGGTATAGCTTTTCCCATCATAAAACATATACCCACGGTTCATTGAACTGTGGGTATAGAAACCTGTCCCCATTTGGAAGCAGAAGCCCTTCCAGCCTATCCTGAACCTATAAATAAAATACAAACCACAGTACAGATTCAATTCAATACATATATTTTATATTTATCATTCAAACAACTTCTTGAAATAATTTTCAAACTATTTACAATACTATAACATACATATACATCCATACAACCAATCAATTCAAGTCATTAAACAACATCCACATGTCTCTTTACTACTAAGTCAAAAATATAGGCGATCAATATCTCTCCCATCACTAACATACTCATCCTCATCACCATAAACGAAATCTGTATCACCAACAACATAATTTAAAGCACCATCATCATCGTTGTCATCATCATCATCATCATCATTACCGTATTCACCGCTTCCTCCACCATTAGCTCGACCACCACTAGAAACCTCATTAACATCACTCAAGGCATCTTATAAAGAGAGAATTTATTCCATACATGAATTAAAATTAATAGTATCCTCTTATGGAAGTGATGGACTTATAACTAACATAGCATTCAGGAAGTTTTTGGTGATCAATTTACTTCTTTCGTGATCCTGTAAAGCTATTTTTTTTAGTCTCAACTACTTCTACACAGTAATTTTTTATATCAGTGGTCTGAGAGGTTTGATAGGAGCCCTATTAGGACTAATACCTAGTGGGGATGATGTTTTTCTAGGGTCAACATCAGACTCTCCCTCAGTGCTCCTCACTTAATACCTAACTCAAATGATCATTTGGCTCGAAGTTGTCATTTCTTTCTCATCGAGGACCTCCAAGGTAGACTGTTGAAAATATAAACAATATATTTACTTATGAATTATGTATGAATATTTGAAATATGAATAAAAAACTTACAATCTTTTCTTGTGTTTGTTCATTTACTGCACTTCCATCCTTTTTCTTCCTACTCGAGAAAAATAATTTTGCTCAAGGCACGGGGCCTTAGATGCCTGATGTTTCGTACTACAAATTAAATTGATTAGTATAATACTATATTATTGAATAATATGAAAGTGTTAAACCTAGAATGAATTAAAATTATAGTTATTGAAGAAATCCATAAAATAAAGAAGCACTTAAATATACATTTAATTAGAAATTTAATACTAGTGGAATAACATAAACAATATAAACTAATTAGCATACTAAATGTGGGTATGATATTGATTCCTCTTATATGTTCATTTCGGTCCAAATCTATTTGTGTTACGTTATTTGGTTATTTGGTCACTTAGTAATTTTGATCATTTGTTCATTAGGTTCATTTTTAGGTTAGTTTGTTTGGTAAATTGGTCAATTAGTCATTTGGATATTTGGCCATTTATCTATTTGGACAATTAATCCTTTTATTCCAATTAGGTCAATTAGGCCAATTATGCGATATATGCCAATTAGGCCAATTAGGTCATTTAGGCCATATAGGTTAATTGGTCCATTTAGTCTATTTAAACCAATTTAACATTTATTCCATTTAGATCATTTAGGTCAATTAGACCATTTAGGAAATTTAGGCCAATTAGTCTAATTATTTTATTTTGTTAATTTGGACAATTAGGTCAATTGGTCATTAGACCATTAGGTCAATTGCTTGTCGTGACATTATGCTAATTGACCGTTATGCCATTAGGCCATTAGACCAATTGGCCATTAGGGCATTAATCTAATTGTTCATTATCTCATTAGGTCATTAAGACATTAGATCAATTGTCCATTATGACATTAGGCCAATTGTACATTAGGACATTAGTCCAATTGGTCATTAGGTCATTAGGCCAATTTTACAATTGGACAATTGGCCATTAGTCAATTAAGCCATTAGGCCATTAGGGAAATTGGTCATTGGTCCATTATTCCAATTGGCCATTAGGGCATTATGTCAATTGGTCAATTGGACATTAGTCCAATTAAGCCAATTGGTCATTAGGCCAATAGGCCACATGGCCACTAGGCCCTTGGGCCATTAGGTCATTAGGCCATTAGGATAATTATTCCAATAGGAAAATTGGTCATTAGACCATTATGTCAATTGGTCATTAGGCCATTAGGCCAATTGGACAATTATGTCATTAGGTCATTCATCCATTAGAACATTAGGCCAATTGGTCAATTAGGCCATTGGTCCATTAGACCATTAGGCCAATTGGTCAATTAGAAATTAGGTCATTGGGTCAATTTTTCATTATGCCATTAAGCCAATTGGTTGTTAGGCCATTAGTTCATTAGGTCAATTGTCCAATTGGACTAATGGAATAATGGCCAATTGGCCTAATGGCCTAATGTCCTAATGACCAATTGGTCAATTTTCCTAATGGCCTAATGTTCTAATGAACAATTAGACTAATGGCCTAATGGGCTAATAGACTAAAGGAAAATTGGCCTAATGGACTAATGGACTAATGGACTAAGGTCCTAATGACCTAATGGCCAATTGGTCATTAGGCCATTGGGCCAATTGGTCATTAGGCGATTAGGACATTAGGACCTTAAGCCAATTGGCCATTAGGCCATTAGGCCATTATGTTAATTAAGACAATTGGTTATTAGGTCATTAGGTCATTATCCCAATTAGGTCAATTGGTCATTAGACCATTAGGTCATTAGGCCAATTGGCCATTAGGCCATTAGGCCAATTGGCCTAAGGTCCATTTGAAAGGGGTATTTTGGGCCTTATATTAAAGGGATTATTGATAAAAAACACAAATTTCAGCATGCAAATCTAACTAAGCAATAATATAAATCTAGATATTATTTCTATTTATATTAAAGTACCTGATGCTTCTCATACTCAGGCATTTTAGTGTACCCAAAATTGTGCAAATAATTCATTGAATCTTTGTTCTTTTTTTTTCCGACACATCCTAAAAACAAAAAATCAATACAGGCAATAAGAATTAAATTTTCTATGAAACCCATTAAATCTTAGGAATACCTTAAAATCACCACTCTTCTAATATGTGATAATTTATTGATATTGTGTTGTTGGATGGTTGGGTAATATTAGCACACCCTCTAAATTAGGACTGACTCTACTCTTCTAACCAACATATAACTCATGATTATATGATCACCAAAACTCCTGAAGATCCATCAACCTTGCAACCTTAGCATCTTTGTTATCGGGAAAGTTAAACTGACACTACAAATAACATGTTAATTCATATAAATAAAATAATAATATAGATATAAATTTAACAAATTTTCTTACCCATATCTCTACCCATGATTTCTCCTTGATGTCATTATCAATATGCCTCTATGAGACTAGTTTCATCGGAATGATATCGTTGTACTTGGCTAAAGTTCTCATGAGACTTCTAAACTGCCTAATTTTTTTACTAATCATATGATTGTATTTATTATAATCCACCATTATTTGTGTTTGGTGATTCCAGGCTTCATGCATATGGGTGTACCCATGTCACCTACTAGAAGATCCCACTAAATAATATCAAAGGAAATAAAATAAGAATTAAGTCACAGTACAATAGGAAAAAAATGATGTGATATAATTGAACACACTTATAATAAAAAACCCGATACAGGCTACTCATTAGGCTTTGATGGATTCGTAGGCTATCCTGAATCAGTAGCCTCTGAAGGATGTGCCTATTCCAATGCATGCTATGGGTGATTTGTATGCACTGGAGTGGAAGCTGAAGGTACAGAATCATCAGATCCTATATGGATAGTAGGAAATGGAGGTGGTGTAGACATGGAAGGATATGGTTAGTAGTGTTGGGGATACATCAAAGGATATAGATATGGTAAATGTGGGAATGTCTCTGGATGTGACATAGACATGGTATGGGAAGAAGAGGCTAAATGAGATGATGATGGAGGCATGGGTGGAAACATCCCTGGAGGCTCATGCAAAGGATGGAAAGGTGTGGTAGATGGGGTTTATGTTGGTGAGTTGGGGTGGGAGTGGGTACGACAGGTTCTCCATCTAGTTCTAGGAGCACCCCTGCTTGGACCCATGCTAGTAGGTTGAGCAGGAGTCAACTTTGGTTCAACTGAATGCCCCTAAATTTTTTTTGATAAAGAATAAGAACATGACATTATATGTAATGAAGAAGAAAAACATTATAATTATTATACTCACTAAGGGAAACAAAGGAGGCAACTGGAACTTGTGAACCTATTGATCGGTAACAAATAATCACTTCCTTTGAACTTATTCAGTATTTTTCATAATCTGCATAAGAATGAAATGTGCATTTTTTAGAAATAGTTTTAAAAAATCATGCATGAAACATAGAATTAAAAGAATCCATAAACAATGTCATAATGTGTTTTAGCAACAATAATTTAAAAAAAAGTTATACATTTTTAAAAAACCCATTTTAAACTCAGTTTTTTGAATTGAAATAAATCTAATTAAATGTAACGAAACCAAAAAATACTAAAACAAACATATCATTCCAAACTAAAAATAAATTAAAGTAATTATAGTAATACCAACCTAAGAAACCTATTTCAAGGTAAACTGAATGAAATGTGAACATATATGGTTGCTTCTATATATTATTCACCACTACTTCCGGTTGAACATCAACTCTCATAGTGAGACAATTTGAGTCATCAAATGCAATATTTTGGTCAACACCAATGGGAGTGTCAATGGTGTCAATTTCATCCCCCCCATCATGAAAAATATATATTGGGATTACTTCATTAATGACACCGTAATCATATCTCAGATGATCTTTCACATAAAACACTTGTTTTTACATTGATGCCAAAATGTATGGTTCATCGATAACTAGGAATCGACTCATATCAATAACTTTGAATCCAGAAACATCAATAAATGTATCATGTCACATCATTGAATCAAACCATTTACATTTCATCATAGTGACTCGACCATGAGAGTAATAATCCAATAACAATATTTTCTCAACAAGTCCATAATAAGACACATTTTTATATCAAGGTCGACTATCTGATGCACTTTTATAATAGTTTGTTGTAGCAGTTATCATAACACCATCATGCTATGTTCTCATTTTCACCACTTAATCAGTTGTAACAAATGTATACCCATTAATTATTAAAGATTTACCATTATGAACCAAAGAATTGGGACCAAAAGATAGTGCCTTTAATTCTTGAGAAATAGAGTCAACGGGTAAATTAAATACCTGAAATATATATGAATAATACAATTAAATGAATATCTATATTTTAAGTTAATTAAAGTAATGGTCATACCTTTGATTTCAACCAAGTAGGAAACTCTTTTCCATGTAAAGCCTCTCTCCTTCTCAAAGGAAAAGATTGATGAACTCTACTTATAATTTGTTTATGTTCCCTATATAAAATGATTATAAAATTTTAAGGTATATGTAAAATTACATAGTATGAGACAACATATAAATATTCAAATTACTTACTTGATATAGTCATCGAACAAACCACAGTTAAACAAAACTGCGTGATGTGCCATATCCCACTCTTTAAGTCTTAATATAGCCAATGTATATGACCCATGAATTCCTCCTTTTTGGGGAAGAGATGGAAATTAGGGCTCAATTTCTCCATATTACATGTCTTCATTTCTCGTTGGACTATTATACCTTGTACTCGCATCAGAAAAATATATTGAACAAAAAATCATACATTCTTGAGCCAGATAACCTCTCATAATGGAACCTTTGGGATGATTCTTATTTCATACATAAGATTTCATTGTAAAAATATTTATTTTAATAGGATAAATCCACCAAAAAGTAATGGGTCCTCCAAGAAGTGTTTCAATTGAAAGATAAACTTTTAAATGTAACATGCAAGTGAAAAATGATGGAGGATTTTTTTATAACTCACCCAAAATTAATGGAACCTCTTACTATATTTTTATCAATAAAGACTTGGATAACCTTTTAGCATAAAGATTTATAAAAAAATGGCACAATTTAATCACTATCATCCTTACATTATTGGATGGAAAATGTTGGATTGCTATTGGAATCAATTCATGAAGAAGGATGTGATAATCATGAGTTTTTAGAGATTTTAGTTTCAAATCCCTTATGTTGACTCATTTAGATATACAACTGTAATTTCCATCAGGAACCTTGATATTCTCCAATAATTATAGAAATTTATTTTTCTCTAAAGGTTTCATTACATAAGAAGCACAAGGAACTTTCCATTTTTTTTCATTGATACACACCGGATGATGTTCTGGTCGAATACCCCAACCAATAAGTCTCGATGAGATCACAAGTCATATTTGGTCTTCCCCTTGATATTTAGAATAATTAAAAGCAACATTTCATATATATTTTTCTCAATGTTCATTACGTCTAAACAATGACATAACAAATTGGTAGACCAATATGGAAACTCAAAAAAGATACTTCTCTTTTATAATTGTAAGTGGCTTCATTGTCAACATTATTCCTCTTTTTAGATTTCATCTGAACTTTCCCTAATGAAAAATTGAAATCTTTCAATTCATTAAGCACATTTGTTCCTAACATACATTTAGGTGGTTGTTCAATGTCAACAAAATTATCAAATTTCCAACGATTCTTCTTATATTGATGATCCATTGGAAAGAATTGTCGATTCCCCATGAAACTGAAACTATGATGATATTTAAGCCTTCTTGATCATGTATTATTCATACAAATAGGACATGATAGTTTTCCCTCCATGCTCCAACCAAACATCATTGCATAAGTAGATAAATCATTTATAGTCCATAGAAGGGAAGCACACATCTGAAATATTTTTTTTGAAGAAGCATCGAATGTATGCACATCCATATACCAAAGCTACTTTAACTCTCTTATTAATGGTTGAAAGTAGACGTCTATATCATTATCAGGATCAGAAGGTACAAATATTAGTATACTCAATAAAGTGAAAGGTTTTTTCATACACATCCATGGAGGAGATTATAAATGTGAATAAAAATTGGCCACGTGCTGTGATCAGTAACCATATGACCAAACATATGAAAACCATCACAGGATAGACCCAAATTGACATTATGTACCTCAACTATAAAATCAGGATGTTTTTCATCAAATGACCACTGTGATAAGGATGAACCAACTCATCATTATCTTTAATTCTCTATGCAACATTCCATCTCATATTAGCTGAGATTTTTGCATACATGAATAGATTTTGAAGCCTGAGAATCAATGGAAAGTGTCACATGACTTTATTTGGCACACGAGATGGTGTTCCATCTGTATTTGTCTTTTATTGAGATGTACCACATTCTTTACAATCATTAAGGTTAGTTGTTTCCACCCAAAATAAACAGCAATCCTTCAGACAAACATGAATTTTATTATTAGAAAATATGAGTTGCTTAATTAACTTTCATACCTTGTAATGATTTGAGGGAATATCTATACCATCAGGAAGCAATTACTTCAAAGAGGTAAGAATATAATCAATGTCGGTATTAGAAATTTCATAGATGATTTTTCCATGATATAACCACATTAAAAATTCCAACTTTGTCATTTTAGTACATTCCTAATATACAGAAGTCGTGGCATCATCCATTAATTTTTTCACTCTCCCAACATCATCATATTTAGTTTTTTCCTCATGTGTATTGATATCATCGTCTTCTTACACTGGAAAACTATCTATCTTGTGATGATGCACAAATGAAAACTGATCAAATAACAAATTCTCCATATCACTTCTTATTTTCCGTTCATGAACAGTAGAAGATTGTCTTGTCTCTCCATTGTGATGCCAAACATAATAGTTTTTTTGAAATCCAGATTTTGTTATATGGTAGCTAACTTCTTCCTGGCTTAACCATGGTCTTTTAAAACAATTATAACATGGAAATTATATACGACCTCCATCTGAAGCATTGTTAAATGAAAAATCTAAAAAAAATCCAAATTATTTTGAAACTCGATTGAAATTTGATCGGTATGATACATCCAGCTTCTATCCATTCTATTACAAGGGAAACAAACTTATGTTCCAATCAACAATGTAAACCATAATTACAAAACTCATTGCAACCAATTTCAATATGAAATTCATCAAAGAAACTAAGATTTTTAAAATAACAAAAATATATCCAAAATGTAATAAAGGAGAGGGAAGCCCGAAGTTGTATGATATATTAAATGCAATACAAAATTTCTTATAAAAAATTACTCATTTCTAATTCCAAATGTAATTATAATCTTAAAGAGATTTCATGAAAGGAATAAATTCTATAACCATATTACTTGAATAATGGAACGACCGCGTTCAGTGAAAATACTTATATATTATTTGATTCATTTTGATACAACAAAGAAAATAAACCATTTAAATACATTATCTAAAGACTCATAAATAGACACTGATAATATTATTTAAAAATAGTCAAGGGTCAAAAAAACATAACAATGAGTAAGAAAAATAATGACAAGATTTAAAAAAAAAAAATCAATATATCGTTCCATTAAAAAAAATTCTTTAATATAAAAAAATACCTAGAAAACTTCACAGTCATATTTTCAAATATAATAATTTAACTATTTATTGCATATTAGAAATAAAGTGTAGTCGCATCATAGGTATATTCTGAAAAATGTCATGTATGGAAGAGACTGTCTACCAATACAATCTACCGATGAGCTCCTCAAGCTTCAGTAATAATAAATCAACCTCTTATGATGAATAAATCAATTTCTATAACCAATTGATTCTAAACGAGTCATCTCCCGAAACTAATAATAACAAATACTGAAATAAAAACCATGAAAATAACTTCTAATAACCTTTATAAATCAAATTTAACAAAACCCATAATTTTCTCTACCTAAAAAGTGCACGATTTCAACCCATATTAAATAACTCCCTATAATAATTTAGCGGACAACTTACCTCCAAAAAAACAATAATGAACGTTTTTTAAATGATCTGTCTCAAAATCCTTTTGCTAGAGCATATGGAATCATCATCACCTCGACTGAATTTTACATTGCCTTAATAAAATTCAATTAAAATAACCAGCCCAAAAGGGGTATATATACTTGAGAATATCAACATACATAGTAGGAAATCCCCAAAAGGGAAAATACCCACGTCAACACCATATATTCATAATAATGAAAAAGTAAAATCATAATAATTATTCCTGAAATTAACAATAAAGTCCACCCATTGGTATGAGTATACTAGTACTCCATCATGGATATAAAATGAAAAATCAAACATCACCCACAAATATACAACAATGGAATACTAAAGGCTCGTCCAAATTACAACCATTAAACCAGAATCCCAAAAATAAAACATAACCCACAAAGAACCTTATTTAAAATAATCCAGAAGAATTGTAACCTAACTATAGCTTGGTTAGGTTTTCATACATAGATAAAAATGAAAACAATAATCAGCAGAATAGTAGAAGGATTTGGATCTCACTATCAAAGAATATCGGAATCAGAAAATCACTGAACCAGAGGAGAACACTGGAGGAGTGGCGTCGGTCATCACTCGGGTGAGGGAAACACCGCTCGACATAGGGGGATGTGCGTCGACGAGTGAAGGGGGGAGGGGGGGGATTCGAGACTCTATCCCAACGGTTTTTAAAAAATCATTGGGATAGATGAGTTATACCCACAGTTTTCGTACACCGCGGGTATAGACAGACTCCATGCAAGTTATACCCACAGTTTCTGTAAACCGTGGGTATAACTCTGTGGGGATAGCCCCTGTCTACAGTAGTGGAATGGCGACATTAATATGCAATATATTCAATCACGCGACAACATAACAAATATCTTTAAGAAGGCATTATCAGCTACATTTTTTATAAAACTTGTCCTTGATACAGACATGCGTAGGTTGCAAATTTTGTATTTTTTATTGTAGTGTTGTTTTGATGAATATTATAATGTGGTTATACTATTTTCCTTATTCATGTTTTTATCCCACCAAGTTTTTTCGAAAAAGGTTTCTAACACGCTAACATATATACATGTATGACTTGATACACCATAATAGATTGCGAACATTAAAATAAGAGTTTAAAACGAGTTCAAGTTGACAATCATCGCTTACAAGCAATGCATAATAGAGATGTATGGTAGGAATGATGCCCCTCATCCACACCAAACTCCATCTATAAATGAAAATCATATAGAAAGACTTGAGATGAATATGATAAAATTTTACTGGACTCATATTCAGTGCATTGATGTTTTTTAAAATCTTGTTTTATTTTATACATTATATGATTTTTTACTAAACTTGATGTCAAAATTTTAATCTCACAAGAGATCAACCAAATTAATATATATATATAATTAGACGCGGTCCATATTTCTCGGACCGGTTCCCCATGGCGCTGATCGCATGCCCGCCGTTTCCTGTGTTCTCTCACGCCCGGGAGCTCGGCAGTACGGATGGTAGCCGGCCCGCCTTCCCGTGTTCAATCGTGAGATTCAGGGCTCGTCCGATTTGGAAATGGCGGTCCTTCGCTGCCCCAAAGAGTCTTGGGGCTTCTGCCTCAGCTTCCACGCACAGTGGCGAAATTCGCCGCGATTCTGCCACGACTGATTCTGTGAAACCGGTCTATGCTCCGACGCCATCCAACCGCGATCTTCGCACTCCTCACAGCGGGTAATTTGGATGATTCTTTAGTCTTTCTGTGTATTAGCTTGCAGGAATGCTTAATATTGTGAATATCGGAAGCGAAGGGAAGCAATCCGGTTTCCGAATGATTCATTCTTTTCCTTCGCTTCGGTGTGCCACTGTTCTTTCACTTTGGCATTTTCGCTGATTTTAACACAGTTTTACATTTTCCCTCCTGGATGTTTAACAATGAGTACGAGGTCACTTATTTTTCACGTGTCGTTTGGCGTCTAAACATAGTGCTCAAGTTTGGGGTTCTGTTGGTATAACAACGACTTGCGCAATTGGCCAGTGATACTTATACCGAGTTTTAACTGGCGGCGTCTTTTGTTTCATGTATCTTTGATCATTTACGGACACGTTCTTAAATCAGATACCATTTTGATGGGACTGCACGCAAATTTTTTGAGGGTTGGTACTTCAAGATTTCGATACCAGAAAAGAAGCAGAGTTTTTGCTTTATGTATGCCGTGGAGAATCCCGCATTCAAGAAGAAATTGGGGCCACTGGAAGTCGCACAATATGGATCGAGATTCACTGGAGTAGGGTCTCAGATCCTTGGTGCCGATGATAAATATATCTGTCAACGCTCAGAAGAATCGCAGCACTTCTGGGGAAGTATGCTTTCTGTTTATAGTTTTTATGTTATTGCTTTGCATGCCTTTTTAGGCAATCGATCTATAGCATGTGTCACGACAACTGTGACTACGATATAACATTATTCATTTACCTCTGCAATGTAAGATTGCACCACAAAGTAATTATAAAACATCAAAAAATCTCTTATTGGAAAATTAAGAGTAAAGTTGATGGGTAGAATGTCCAATATTTTTTTTCAGTGCAAGACCTCCTCCTCCAATTCATTTTCCCCACATCTTTTTTTACAGAACAATTATATTTTTTATTAGTTAATTTATCTTAATTTACATTTTTTATTCTAGAATATTTTTGAAATTTGACATGGCATTATTACATTATATTGGTTCGGGGGGGGGGTGCACTTGGGGAGGCCTCGAACCCGAGATCTCCCAGGCACCGCCACAGGGGCATTGACATAACATTATTAGTAAAGTGAATGTATAGTAAACATTATGTTATTAATTTTTCCATAATTTAAACATAACTTTGCATTGCATAGAAAACGCTCCTATGTTACTTCATTAGTAATCACTTTTCTAGTAATCAATTTCTCACAAATCATTTTATCATGTAATCACTTTACTTATAATGTCCCTTATTGGTCAAGATTGACTAGGTCAGACCTTTTCATAGTAAGCAATACATGTTACCAAGTGAGTGATCGAGTGTGAGCTTTTCTGTACAACTAGTGCCTTCTTAAGAAAAAAATTCCATGCATTCCTCCCAACCTTCCTCAAGAAAAAGCTTACAGCTAGACTTTTTTGCAGTGTTTTATTCCTCATATTTTCTGGTTTACATTTATTTTCTTTCACGTGTACTCTTAACACATAATCATCTAGTATTTGAATGATCCTTTTAATGCATAGGTAGGCATGAGCTATCTCTGGGAAATACTTTCATGCCCCAGAAAGACACACAGCCACCCAATGAAGAGGTCCCACCACAGGTCGTCCTGTCATTTGTATTCTTCTCTCCTTCCACCATTGTCCTCCCCCTCCTCCCCCTCCTCATCTCCTCTAGTTGACATCAGGAATTCAATAAAAGGGTGCTGGAGGGTTTCCAAGTGAGCCCAATCTGGCATCAAGGCTTCATTCGTGATGATGGCGGGTACTTTTTCATTACTCCAATTTCCATAAATTTTTAAATTGCAGGACTTGATAGAGAATTAGCCCTGAGATAGAGATTAATGGCGAGTAAGGATTTGTGTAGTTGGTTCAAACCACTTGGAGTTGGCTTGTTTTGTTAACCTGTTGTGCTTTATGATCATTTATGAAGGCTATCACGATACAATTTCTTTTAACATAGCAAGTGCAGTTCCCAAGAAATCACACTTATGAGCAACCCCATGTAAAATCTGAAGCAGAAGATGCAATATTGTCATTATAATATTGAAATCATGGCATTCAATTAATGCCTAACTTATGTCACAGCTGCTTTGCATTTTGAAAGAGTTTACTTTATACTTATTCATATTTTACAGTGTCCCACTGGATTTTGATTCATATGTTGCATGTGTGTGTTTGTGTGTTTCTGATTGGACAACTCCATTTATTCCATGAGTGTATAGCAGAGCAGAATTATCAAACTCAGTGTGAAGCTTAACTTGGTAAATGCATAGGTTTGACTATTTTAACCATTGGCCCTGAAATTTCTATTAATGCACCCAATGTATTAGTATCAGTATTGCAATTTCATTATTAGATATGAATAATCAAACTAATTTTCATGTTTTTTTCTGAAAATTATTTGGATCAACAGCAAATTATAATTATAATTATAATACTGTTGGTTCATTAGCTTTTTAATCGCAGGTCAGATTATCTGGAAACTGTAAATTCTGCACGGTGGGAGTACAGCACCCGCCCCGTCTATGGCTGGGGTAATGTTGGTTCTAAGCAAAAAGCCACAGCAGGATGGCTTGCAGCTTTCCCTGTATTTGAGCCACATTGGCAAATATGCATGGCGGGCGGGCTGTCAACAGGCAATGACTGATCCCTTTTTAATGAATTTATGTTTGGGGAATTGCCTGAAGATGTTTCTTTTATGTTTTCTATCAGTTTACAATTTCCATTTTATCGGCTCTTCTGTTGTTGTTGATCTTTTTCTTGGATGAGTTGTTTTAATATTTACTTTAATTAGTATGCACTGTTGAAAATGTAACTAGATAATTTATGAAGACTGGATTAAGTAGCATGCTCAAAGCAGCTGAGTTTTAATTCTTCGAAATTTTCCTTGCTAAAAAAAGAAAAGAAAATGGAAGAACATACTCAGGTCCTGATTTTGAATTTCAGGTTGGATAGAGTGGGGCGGTGAAAGATTTGAGTTTCAAAATGCTCATTCTTACTCTGAAAAGAATTGGGGTGGTTCCTTCCCGAGAAAATGGTTTTGGGTAAATGTTGTCCATTTTCAGTATTTTTGGTACTGTAGAAATTATTCTTTTCCCCTTTCATTGTGCATTTATGCTTTATTATATATTCTGGTTGAAAGTGCTCAATTCAACTTGATTATGTTTTACAAGGATGATCTTAAAAAGATTAAGTAGGATTTCAATGCTATGTCAAATCGTACCATTTTGAATTCTGAATTACAGGGAGTAACTGTCCAAGGGAAAGAGGGAAGAAAATATTTTCTCTTAATATATGATAAATGCACATGATTTTTACCGGCATATATCTTAAATTTGTTGATAAATTTTTTTTAATATTTGCAATGCATGTCACGACCCGACCCTACCCGGGCTCGAGCCGCAACTACCCCAGGCCCGCCTCCATAGGCCAGGGGCTGGCGACCAGCGCCGAAGGCACAATAACTCGGGGAGGTCTTTGCCTAAGCACCTGTACACACACACGCAGCACACTCAATGCAAAAGTGCAGAGTAAAAGAAAAGACAAGCAAAGTAAAGGGAAACTGCTATATAGAGACCACAATGTGCATCGACCTCTAACAGTACAAAGTACAAACTGAAAAGAAAAAGGGCAAAACACGCGCCCAACCAAAAAGTGCCACAACTCGGCAACAGGTAAACAAAAAGGAACAGCTGATGGGTCTCCCACCTGGAACCCGGCCACGACCACCGCACGCGGTCCAAGCTCCCAAGCTCCTACGCTCCACTGAAGTCACGCTCCACCTGTCCGTCGTCTGCAAGGGCACACCAAGTGCGGGCAAAGCCCAAGCAGGGGTGAGTATAAAAATACTCAGTAGGATACCCCGAAGGCTCGAGGGAGCAACAAAGGAGGTACCGAAGGGTGAGCAGTAGAGCGAACAAGGAATAGAAAGGAGTACAACCAAGGGTGCAGTAAAGAGTAACAGCTCAACCCATCAAGAGAAAGATAGAAGACTCGTCCTACCACGGGAAACTGGATGCGGAAAGCACGTGGCATACCCCGCGCGTCTTCGCCTCTCCTGAAGGAGAGTAGCCAAAACCCAAGGAGTGGGTACTCAAAACATGGTATATACAAATCCATATGCTCTGTCGAGAAGCCCGAACAACGTCGTAAGGGGATCTCCGTCCCGTAGCTCAGCCTAAGAAAACGAGTCGCCAACAGTCCCAAAAGTAAACTCCATCGATGCCCAGCATCCCGCACGTCTACCCCGAAGCACAAGCCAAGGGACTCAATCACCGCACCTCGACACTATCCGCTTTGGGCGACACTGACTCGCCCGCACGGTTTTAGATCGCGTCACAAGAACGCGTCTCGGTGGGGAAAGTGCCCCTCGTACTTGTGAGTTCTAGGGAAAGTCAAACCACACCTCGTCACTGCCCTGCAGTCGAGAGGTCTGCTCAAGGTCAAAGCCCATCACAACACTGAGCCTGGAATGCCAACAGGTGTCCCCACTGCCCAGCCATGCTGGAGGGTAGACCATATGAAAGTGCGGCCGATTGTCGCCTATCGACCGTTCAAGGTTCCGGTGCTCTGCTAATGTGTATAGCAGCACTCGGGTCGAATCCTCGGCGATGATACTTTGTAGTAGTCGTTTGTTTTTAGTTGATTGTATTTTGATTAGGGGGGTTTGTTTGCAGAGCTTAATTGAAATGATTTATGGATGATGTTTGATTTACCAAATTGATAAAGATTGGGGTGAGTTCATCATTAGGTTAGTTAAGCTTGTGATATCCTCGAGCTTTGCTTTATATTGCATTTAAATTAACACCCATGTCACAAGATGATGTTGATTAGAATTCTTAAGTGTTAAGGCTTTAAACCAAGACTTAACTTAACTTAAGGTTATAATCTCAATCAGATCTTATTTATGGTTGTGTATTTATGGTTCCAATAATCCATGGAAACCACATGTTAAACAAAACAAGTCATTAATCCATGACATGTTAAGTCCAACATACACAATGTTAATTCAAAGAATATTCATCGAGCAGAAGCTCTCAATCACTTAACATACCTAAATTATAACTCACCCCAATGAGAGATTTACTCAGCCATTTGGGTGATTAATAATCTGGTTATAATGATTATGATTATAAATTAATAAGAGAAGAAAAAGAAAGGGATAAGAAAAGAGTGGTACGTCGACACACACACACGAACAATGATGATAATTAAAAACGAACTTTCGATTGAATGAGGAAGCTAAAGAAGGGAAGGGGATTGAACTGAATTTAAACTATTTTAAGAACATTAATATTAAAATACAGAAGGTGGAAGAGAATAAGAGATATTGAAGAAGTAACTTGCATTAAAACAGAATTACAAAGAAAGAGAATTACAAGATTACAAAAATGAAGAACACAAAAGTAAGTGAAAAGAAAGAGAGGAGGAAAGGTCTCTCAAGTGAAAACTTGAGTTTGGCAGGTCCTCCCAAGCCTTTGACAAAGCTTTGGTCGTGCCAATATGATCTCCTCTCTTCTGAAATGCCAACCCCTCTCAAGGAGAGAAGGAGAGAGTATTTATAGCCCAAGGAGTGGACTGTTTGCATTCCCAATCTGTCCCTCCACTTGCATCGCCAATTTGGCAATTCAGACAGCCGAATCTTCAAATATCTCCTTCTTCAAAGTTGTAGACAATAATGTTGGCCGACTACTCTCAAAATTTGGAGTCATTTGGACGTAAGGATAAAAAGTTATGGCCGGTTGAATAAACAAACTTAAACTGTCCATTTCAATCCAGTCTTTTTGAAGTCCATAATGTGAAAGAGTTTTTGAATATTAAGATGCCTTCAAATCCGAATGGTTTCTTCAACAAAGTCGGCCGCCTACATCCCCTCTTTCACACTGCAAAATCTCAGCTCGCTTGGATGATTACATCAGGAGATATGTCATGCATACTATACTGATTTTCATTCTCGGCCAGAATGGTGGGCTGGACTTCAAAGATTCATTTGGGCCCCTTGTACTTGGATTTGGGCCATGAAATTTTTATCCAAGATGACATGTAGTGTCCCCCGAATTATGGTGGAGAGTTAAGGTTTTTGAACTTCTGGATTGAGCCCAGTAAATCAATCTTCATGAATAGTCCAATTTCTTCACAGATTCTTTGGTCTTGTTTGTGAGGACCATATGACCCTTCAAATGGCAGAATTGGATCATGGTTCCTTCTAATGAAATGTTGTATATTGAAAGGAGAATCCTACAAAACAAGAACCACACAATTTGGATCAGTATAGTGATAGTTATAATTAAAACATTAAACTGACTCAATTTGACTACTTCTAAAAATGCTCAAATATTATACTTAATATTAAAACATTAATATTTCACACAAATTATGCACATTTCATATAAAATAAGTAAAGAGGGAATATAATAAGTCATGAAAATATTAATAACATCAACTCCCTCACACTTAGATTTGCGCGTGTCCTCATGTGCAACAAATATAAAAACATGACAAAATCATTTTCACTCACCAACAAATATTAAAATTTTGTTTTCTCCAATCAGGGGAGGTTTAGACTATTTCACTCATCCATATTGAATTCCATCACAAATTTGGTTCACAATAATGCATCAGAAACAATTCATTTTTTCATGTTCAAGGTTTGAATTAGAAAATGTAGGCACTCAAAACTTACTCCTCTCAAGATGATAAAAATGTATTTTAGGAGGTTCACTCATTCACCAACAAAAAGTGAAAATCAAGAGTTTGTAAGAGCTCTCAGCTTCCATTCCCAAAATCTAATGTGTACAAGAATCAAGAGGTCTTTTAAGGGGTTTTTCAGTGGCTATGGGACGGTAGGTATATAATGTCCAAAGGAAAAGAGGGGTTAAAAATACCAACATGGAAAAATCAATGCACATTTTTTTTGAAATTTGATTTGAAAGGAAATAGAAACACATATTTACAAGGGCATGAATGTGTGATGAATGAAAAGTGAGGGAGATAGAAAATGAAATAGGGTGAGATGATGGAATATGTACAACATGGAAGACTTCCAATAATGACACAATACAAAAAGATTCAAGTGTTTTTTTTTTTCTTTCTTTTTGCTCTTTTTTTTTCGAAAGTTGTGCTTGAAACAAGTCTCACAGTCATCTCCCAACCCATGTTTGATCTTCTCATGGAACTAATTTTAGTAGTTATAACACGATCAAAGGTTGATGATGAATGATTTTTGACCCACCCAAGACACAACCCATTCCTTTTTTTTCATCATTTTTTTAATATAATTTTTTTTCATTTTTTCTGAGCACTTTTCAATGACTTTTGTACAAATGACAATTACACATATACACCCCAAAGCTCACAGAATTACAACCTCTCCCCCACACTGGAATGGATGCTTGCCCTCAAGCATATGATGACACATTGAAAATCAATGAAAGTACGCCCAAAAATGAAGTCCATTCCCCCCACACTTAAATTTCAATAAATTGTACAATGAAAATCCATGAAGATGTTGGGTGGGACAAGGTATTAGGCTTGTAATGTGGCTATCAAAAGAAAGGTTTTCATAGGCTCAAAGGGGCTTTCAAAAGTAGGATCAATGTAAGGGTAACGGGAGGCTATTTGGCTATTCTGATTCTCATGTGGCTTATAAAATGCCTCTATCATATTAATGCACACAAAAGATGAAAATTCAGCTCGAAGGTCCACAAACTCAAGACTCACAATCAGTGGTGAAGACACACAATGAAAAAGATGGCCATAGATGACCTTGGCATGAAGGCTAATGTTATTCCTCACGGTAGGGGAGAATCATTTTCTACCAAAAATTGTTCATTCAAAATGTTTGTTATTGACACAAAATTGTTTACCCAAGTTTGAGATAAAAATTCAATATATTTGTGTTTAAAACAAGCCTTTTGACTCCCCAAAATGGTTGGACAAAATTTCAAAACTAGATGGTGAGTAAGCATGACTCTTTTTTTGTAATTTTTTTTAAGTAATTGTGTTTTTTTGGTTTTTTTAGTTTTTAAGGTTTTTTTTTTAAAATACACACCCACACAAGAAAGATAAAAAGAAAGGGTTTGATGAATAAAGTGGTAACAAAATGAAAGAGAGAGGAAGAAGAAGAAAGAGGTAGAGAGAGGAAGAGATAGAGAGAGAGTTAAAGGGAAAGAGGTGCCTCCTGGTTTGGATTTGGTGGGTCGCCATTTCCATCTAGTGGTGGGTCAATGGAAGTCGATGTGGAACCTGAAGTGAATGGCCTCTCATGGTGATGCTTTAACCGGTGTTCATTTACCGTGAATGTTCTTTTTGAAGAAGGGTCTTCGACTTGCACTGCACCAAATGGGTAAACATTAGTAATAATAAAAGGTCCATCCCAACGAGAATTGAGCTTACCTGGGTGAAGTCGAAATCGAGAATTGAAGAGCATTACCTTTTCACCTTCATGAAATACCTTTCGAATAATGTGCTTGTCATGGAGTGACTTTGCCTTTTCTTTGTAGAGAATGGAGTTCTCATACGAATCGAGTCGAAGCTCCTCCAATTCAGTCAACTGCAACAATCTTTCTTCACCAGATTTTTCACAATCTAAATTACAAGTTTTGACACCCCAAAATGACTTATATTGGATTTCAACTGGTAAATGACAGGCTTTACCAAAAACTAGCCTAAATGGAGACATCCCAATGGGTGTCTTATAGGCTGTTCGATAGGCCCAGAGTGCTTCACCAAGTCTATCGGGCCAGTCTTTTCTTGTGGGCTTAACAATTCTTTCAAGCACTCTTTTCACTTCTCTGTTAGAAAGTTCAGCCATTCCATTTGTTTGAGGGTGATATGCAGTGGATGTTTTATGTACAACCCCATTCTTTTTCAAAAGTGACTCCATGGTTCTATTACAGAAATGAGTTCCTAAGTCACTTATCAAAGCACATGGTGTTCCGAATCGATGGAAGATATGGGTTTTGAGGAACTCACTCACAGTTTGAGCATCGTCTTTCCTAGTGGGTTTGGCCTCGACCCACCTAGAAACATAGTCAACAGCAAGGAGAATGTAGGATTATTGGAAGGGGGAAAAGGTCCCATGAAATCGATGCCCCAAACATCGAAAATCTCACAGAAGATTAATGGATTTTGAGGCATTTCGTTTCTTTTAGAAATTGTGCCAAACTTTTGGCAAGTGGGACATGATTGACAGAACTCGTGTGAGTCCTTGAAGAGTGAAGGCCAAAAGAATCCAGAATCTAGGACCTTTCGAGAAGTCCTTTGTGGTCCAAAGTGGCCACCTCCAGGCATTGAGTGGCAGAATTCCAAGATGGAGGATTGTTCAGTTTCATCAACACATCTCCTAATTACCATGTCAGCCCCAGTTTTCCAAAGTTTATTATCTTCCCAAAAATAATGCTTTGAATCACTTTTCATCTTTTCTTTTTGTTCTTTTGAAAAATATTCAGGGAAAACACCAGAAACCATGTAATTGACAATTGGGGCATACCATGGTAACTTTGGAGTGAGAGATGAGAGGTGTTCAGTTGGAAATTCAGGATCAATTATTTCAGAATGAGAAGAATTAGAAATTCTACTCAGGTGGTCAGCCACATGGTTTTCTTTTCCAGGTTTATCTTTTATCACAAGGTCAAACTCTTGGAGCATTAAAATCCATCTTATTAGCCTTGGTTTGGAATCACTTTTCTTAAGTAAGAACTTTAATGCTGAGTGGTCCGTGAAGATGATGATTTTGGCACCTAAGAGATAGGGCCGGAATTTATCCAAGGCAAAAACCACAGCTAAAAGTTCTTTTTCAGTCACAGTGTAGTGTGATTGAGTTTCATCCAATGTTTTTGAGGCATAAAAGATGACATGAGGAATGTTTTCTCTTCTTTGACCAAGAACAGCCCCAATGGCCCTATCAGAAGCATCACACATCAATTCAAATGGTAAGGACCAATCTGGGGGTTGGATTATTGGAGCAGATGTGAGAGCAGATTTGAGTTCAATGAAGGCTCTCTTGCAAGCCTCATCAAAATTGAATGTGACATCATTTTGAAGTAAACGAGTGAGTGAGAGGGAAATCTTGCTGAAGTTCTGAATGAATCGCCGATAGAAACCGGCATGACCAAGGAAGGACCGAATGTCTTGAACTGATTTGGGTTCAGGAAGTGATTGGATCACCTCAATTTTGGCTGGATCAACTTGGATACCCTCTTGAGAAATTATGTGCCCTAGAACAATCCCATTTGAAACCATGAAGTGACATTTTTCAAAATTCAGCACAAGGTTGCACTTGACACACTTTTGAAGGACCAAAGAGAGTGAATGTAAGCAAGATTCAAATGACTCGCCATAAATGGTAAAGTCATCCATGAAGACCTCCATGCAATTCTCAATGAATTCAGAAAAGATACTCATCATACACCGCTGGAATGTTGCAGGAGCATTACAAAGTCCAAAAGGCATTCGCCTATAGGCATAGGTTCCAAAGGGGCAAGTGAATGTGGTCTTTTCTTGGTCTTGAGGTGCGATTGGAATTTGGAAGTAGCCGGTGTAACCATCAAGAAAGCAATAGTGTGACTTTTCGGCCAATCTCTCAAGCATTTGGTCAAGGAAAGGAAGTGGGTAGTGATCTTTTCGTGTTTCAACATTCAATTTGCGATAATCGATGCACACACGCCATTTGTTTTTCACTCGAGTTGTGACCACTTCTCCATGTTCATTTGTGACAACTGTTATCCCGCCCTTCTTAGGAACGACTTGAATTGGACTAACCCATTCACTATCAGAAATTGGGTAGATAATACCAGCTTGAAGAAGCTTGGTAATCTCTTCCCTAACTACCTCAAGTATGAGTGGATTGAGTCTTCTTTGAGGTTGCCTAATTGGTTTGGATGATTCCTCTAGATGGATGTGATGCATGCAAAGGGCAGGGTTGATTCCTGGAATATCCTCTAGGGTCCAACCTAAGGCATTTTTGTTTTCCTCTAACACTTGAACAAGTTGGGACTCCTCAGTTTCAGAAAGTGAAGCAGAGATAATGACAGGGTAGGAGGGATCATGGAAAAGGAATGCATACTTGAGGTGTGAAGGAAGTGGTTTTAGATCAGTTTCAGCCTTGATTGGAGAGCTAGACAAGTTAGGAGTAGGAGAAGGGATTCCAGATGGGTTTGGATCATTTTCCTCAACACTGTCCAAGGTGGAGCAGTAGAGATCAGAGTTGATGTGGGATTCAAGAGAGTTTTCAAGTTCCTCTAGATTGATGGAGTCTATGAATGAAAGGTCCACATCAACTTCACCATTTATGACTTTGTTAATCATGGTGCGGATTTCACAAGATCCTTTATCATTAGAACATGAAGAACATTGTGGATTGGAGTTCGATTGAATCTTAGAAGTGTCCTCAAAAGCATGGATTGAGAATGCAGAGTGATCCTCAGATGGGTATCGCATGGCTTGGAAAATGTTGAACTTGACCAGTTGGTCACCGAATTCCATGGATAAGATGCCTGAGTGGACATCAATCTTGGTTCTCGCAGTCATGAGGAATGGTCTTCCTAGAATTAGGGGAGATCGAGAAGAGGTCGTCTCACCTTCCATGTCAAGGACATAGAAATCAGCTGGGAAGATAAGATCATTGACCCGAACAAGAACATCCTCAATTATCCCCTCAGGACTGGCAGTGCTTCGATTGGCTAATTGAATGACAATACCTGTTGGGTGCAAGGGACCTAGACCAAGGTTGGAGAAAATGGATTTGGGCATGACATTTATTGAGGCTCCAAGGTCTATGAGTGCATCATCAAAGTTGGAACTCCCTATTTGACATGGAACCGTGAAGGTCCCTGGATCTTTGCACTTCATGGGAATGGACTGTTGAGTTGAAACATTTTCAATGTTCCTAAGTTGCCTCTTATGAGTGCACAATTCCTTAAGAAACTTGGCATACTTAGGGATTTGTTTGATGGCATCTAAGAGGGGGATGTTCACTTCAACACGTCTAAACATGTCAAGCATTTCAGGATCAGGTTCAAAGGACTTCTTAGGCTTGGAGATGGCTTGAGGAAAAGGAATTGGGTTCCTTAGAGGAATGAAAGGAGGTGAAGGAGTGGATTCAAGTTCCTTTTCCAGCTTTTTGTTCTTTTCATTTTCTAGATCAACATCGAAAGGGGAGGTAGAGCAATCATCATGGGGCATAGCAATTTGCTTTCCCGATCTAAGTGCAATTGCACTTACATTACCCTTAGGGTTGGGTAATGGTTGAGCTGGGAGTTGGGATGAATTGGATGGTTGTTGCTGGTTAAGGTGGGATGCAAGTTGACCTATTTGGGTTTCAATGTTCTTGAGGTTAGAACGGGTGAAGGAAGCAAGATCCTCTACAGCACTTTCCCATGGTTGTTTAGAAGAAGAGGCTTGTCCCAAATTGGGTTGGCCTTGATTTTGGTTCTTGGGAAAGCGATTGTATTGGGTGGGGAATTGGCAAGGCTCGTTAGGATAGTGGAATCCAGGAGGATGATTGTTCCTTTGAGGTTGAGGAACAAAAGGATAAGGTTGATGGAAGTTACCACCACCTTGACCATATTGGAATTGGTTTGGGTTTTGAGGAGGGAATTGAGGAGGATGAGAAATGGGATTACCATACCTCAGAGGTGGGTTAAAGGTAGAAGAGAAGGGCTCAGAGTGGGGTTGGTTGAAGTTTCTAACAAACTGACCTGATTGTTGAGGGTTGAAGTTTCGCTGAGCATATGCCGCATTGAGCTCCATTGGACTAGATGAATCAGATGGATCATCTTGAAGTTGTGGACATGTGTCAGTCGGATGAGATGGAGAGTTGCAGATTCCACAATTCTTGATAGGTCCAGGGAATAGTGACTGTGGAGAAGATGAGGTTGGGGCTTTGGTAGCCACCGCTAGTTGACGCACAAGACCTGTAAGTTCACTCATCCACTCAGTCATCTTGTTGGGCTCTATGGATTGATTCTCTTGGGCTTGTTTCACTTGAGCATGTGCTCGAGTATGGAATTGCTGCGTGTTTGCAACCATGTTGCTTATGAGTTCTCTTGCAGCTGCAGGAGTTTTATCAACAAGAGCACCGCCACTTGCGGCATCAATGAGAGTTCGCTCCATAGTCAATAACCCCTCATAGAAGTATTGGATCAGAAGTTGGTCAGAGATTTGATGGTGTGGACAAGTTGCCACAAGCTTTTTGAACCTCTCCCAATACTCATGGAGTGATTCATTAGGGAATTGACGGATGCCGCTTATTTCCTTTCGGATAGAAGCTGTTCGGGAAGCGGGAAAGAACTTCTCAAGGAAAAGTCTCTTCATGTCAACCCATGAGTTTATGGAACCAGGTGGGAGGTAGTAGAGCCAAGACTTGGCAGAATCCGCTAGGGAAAAGGGGAAAGCTCTAAGCTTGATTTGTTCTTCAGAAACCCCTTGAGGTTTCATGGTTGAACAGACCACTTGGAACTCTTTGAGGTGAAGATGAGGATCCTCACCAGCTAGACCATGGAAATGAGGAAGAAGATGAATCAAACCCGACTTGAGTTCGAAGTCAGCCTCTATGTTTGGATATTGAATACCAAGAGGTTGGTAATTCATATCAGGGGCAGCAAGTTCTTTCAATGTTTGTTCCCTAGGATTGACCATATCTAATTCAATTGGTAGGGCAATGATTGGTTCTTGGGTGATTTGGTTATCCCTAATGGTCCTCCTAATTCGACGAAGAGTTCTATCAATTTCAGGGTCAAACAAATCCGAGGGATTGTTTGGAAGGCTACGGGGCATTCAGAGAGATTTTGGAAGAAAGAGGAAGACAGGTTTTTCTTTGTATTTTTTTTTTCAGTTTATGATTTTTAAGAGGAAGACGGGTTTTTCTTTGTGTTTTTTTTTTCAATTTTTTTAAACTTTTGTATATTTTTTTTTGGGTTAATTTTTTAATATGGGTTTTAAAAAAACAAAAATTAGGTAAAAGGGGTTAGGGTTCCGGTATTTTTAAAAATGGGTCCGGGATGCGTGAACCCCGTTCACGCATCACTGACCCCGGAAAGATGCGTGAACGGGGTTCACGCATCTTAACCGCGCTGAAGGATGCGTGAACGGGGTTCACGCATCTTAACCGCGCTGAAGGATGCGTGAACGGGGTTCACGCATCCTACAGTAACTTTTTTTTAAAATTTTTATTTTTATTTTGTTTTGTTTTGTTTTATATATATATATATATATATACACACACACGAACAAAACATAAAATTCAGCAGAATTTATCTGCTATTTAATATCCAGCAGAACTGCCATTACAGCAGTCTGGATTCTGACAGAAACCATCACCCAGGGCTCTCTTTTATAAGAGGGTTTGCCCAGGAAATCATACTGCATTTCTGATGTGGGATTCAGGTTCTCTTTTCCTGCACAGAACATTCTGCATTTCCGATGTGGGATTCTTTTTCAAGTACGTGACTTTGAAAGACTGTAAAATACAAACTATGCGACCAATATAAATGAAACTTAAAACATGAATTAAAAATATAATAAATAGTTGAAAATGAAAAGAATTTCGTAAAAAGGGTTGATGAATAATAATTTATAAGCTTTCAAAACTACCAACTTGAAACTTAAAAAAGTTTCAAGTACGTGACTTTGGAAACTATAAAATAAAAACTATAAGACCAATATGAATGAAACTTAAAACATGGATTAAACATACAAGAAATAGTTGAAAATAAAAACAATTTCATAAAAAGTGTTGATGAATAATAATTTATAAGCTTTCAAAACCACCAACTTGAAACTTAAAAATGTTTCAAGTACGTGTCTTTGAAAGATTATAAAATACAAACTATATGACCAATATGAATGAAACTTAATATACGGATTAAACATATAATTATTAATTACATAATAATTAATTAGTTAATTAGTAAATTAGTAATATAATAAATAATTACAAATATTCATTACAATTATTAGTTATTAATTATTAATAATTAATTATATAATAATTAATTAGTTAATTAGTAATATAATTTTTAATTATTATTATAATTATTAATTATATAATTAATGATTATATTACTAATTAACTAATTAATTGTTATGTAATTAATAATTAATAATTATATTACTAATTAACTAATTAATTACTATATAATTAATTTTTAATAATTAATAATTATATTGGTAATTAACTAATTAATTATTATATAATTAATAATTACTAATTATAATTAATAATTATATTACTAATTATAATTACTAATTATATTACTAATTATAATAAATAATTATATTACTAATTAATATATAATAATTATAGTTAATAATTATAGTACTAAATAACCAATTAATTTTTAATAGTTAATCATTATATTGGTAATTAGCTACTTAATTATTATAAAATTAATAATTAATAATTAATAATTAATAATTAATAATTATAATAAATAATTATAATCACTAATTATATTACTAACTAATCAATTACTTATTTTATAATTAATAATTATATTACAAATTAACTAATTAATAATTATAGATAAATAAAAAATAATTATAATTAATAAATATATTACTAATTAGCTAATTAATTATTATATAATAAATAATAAAAAATTATATTTAATAATTATATTATTAATTAACTAATTAATTATTATATAATTAATAATTAATAATTAATAATTATAATTATAATTAATAATTACTATTAAGATTTATATTACTAATTAACTAAGTAATTATCAATTAATAATTATACTACTAATTAACTAATTAACTATTATACAATTATATTACTAATTAACTAATTAATTATTGTATATTACTAATTAACTAATTAATTCTTAACTATTTGTTATATGTTTAATCCATGTTATAATTTTCATTTATATTGGTTTTATAGTTTGTATTTCATAGGCTTTCAAAGGCACGTAAACGTATTTAAGTTTCAAGTTGGTGGTTTTGAAAGCTTATAAATTATTTTTCATTAATTTTTTTTTATGAAATTCTTTTTATTTTCAACTATTTCTTATATGTTTAATCCGTATATTAAGTTTCATTCATATTGGTCATATAGTTTGTATTTTATAATCTTTCAAAGACACGTACTTGAAACTTTTTTAAGTTTCAAGTTGGTGGTTTTGAAAGCTTATAAATTATTATTCATCAACACTTTTTATGAAATTGTTTTTATTTTCAACTATTTCTTGTATGTTTAATCCATGTTTTAAGTTTCATTCATATTGGTTTTATAGTTTTTATTTTAGTCTTTCAAAGTCACGTACTTGAAACTTTTTTAAGTTTCAAGTTGGTGGTTTTGAAAGCTTATAAATTATTATTCATCAACCCTTTTTACGAAATTCTTTTCATTTTCAACTATTTATTATATGTTTAATCCATGTTTTAGGTTTCATTTATATTGGTCGCATAGTTTGTATTTTACAGTCTTTCAAAGTCACGTACTTGAAACAGAATCCCACATCGGAAATGCAGAATGTTCTGTGCAGGAAAAGAGAACCTGAATCCCACATCGGAAATGCAGTATGATTTCCTGGGCAAGCCCTCTTATAAAAGAGAGCCCTGGGTGATGGTTTCTGTCAGAATCCAGACTGCTGTAATGGCAGTTCTGCTGGATATTAAATAGCAGATAAATTCTGCTGAATTTTATGTTTTGTTCGTGTATATATATATATATATATATATATATAAATAAAACAAAACAAAACAAAATAAAAATAAAAATAAAAATTTTAAAAAAAAGTTACTGTAGGATGCGTGAACCCCGTTCACGCATCCTTCAGCGCGGTTAAGATGCGTGAACCCCGTTCACGCATCTTTCCGGGGTCAGTGATGCGTGAACGGAGTTCACGCATCCCAGACCCATTTTTAAAAATACCGGAACCCTAACCCCTGTTATCAAATTTTAATTTTTTAAAAACCCAGATAAAAAAATTAGCCTTTTTTTTACAATAACCAGAAACTAATGACTACTTAAAGCACCATCCCCGGCAACGACGCCATTTGAAAGTGCGGCCGATTGTCGCCTATCGACCGTTCAAGGTTCCGGTGCTCTGCTAATGTGTATAGCAGCACTCGGGTCGAATCCTCGGCGATGATACTTTGTAGTAGTCGTTTGTTTTTAGTTGATTGTATTTTGATTAGGGGGGTTTGTTTGCAGAGCTTAATTGAAATGATTTATGGATGATGTTTGATTTACCAAATTGATAAAGATTGGGGTAAGTTCATCATTAGGTTAGTTAAGCTTGTGATATCCTCGAGTTTTGCTTTATATTGCATTTAAATTAACACCCATGTCACAAGATGATGTTGATTAGAATTCTTCAGTGTTAAGGCTTTAAACCAAGACTTAACTTAAGGTTATAATCTCAATCAGATCTTATTTATGGTTGTGTATTTATGGTTCCAATAATCCATGGAAACCACATGTTAAACAAAACAAGTCATTAATCCATGACATGTTAAGTCCATACACAATGTTAATTCAAAGAATATTCATCGAGCAGAAGCTCTCAGTCACTTAACATACCTAAATTATAACTCACCCCAATGAGAGATTTACTCAGCCATTTGGGTGATTAATAATCTGGTTATAATGATTATGATTATAAATTAATAAGAGAAGAAAAAGAAAGGGATAAGAAAAGAGTGGTACGTCGACACACACACACGAACAATGATGATAATTAAAAACGAACTTTCGATTGAATGAGGAAGCTAAAGAAGGGAAGGGGATTGAACTGAATTTAAACTATTTTAAGAACATTAATATTAAAATACAGAAGGTGGAAGAGAATAAGAGATATTGAAAAAGTAACTTGCATTAAAACAGAATTACAAAGAAAGAGAATTACAAGATTACAAAAATGAAGAACACAAAAGTAAGTGAAAAGAAAGAGAGGGGGAAAGGTCTCTCAAGTGAAAACTTGAGTTTGGCAGGTCCTCCCAAGCCTTTGGCAAAGCTTTGGTCGTGCCAATATGATCTCCTCTCTTCTGAAATGCCAACCCCTCTCAAGGAGAGAAGGAGAGAGTATTTATAGCCCAAGGAGTGGACTGTTTGCATTCCCAATCTGTCCCTCCACTTGCATCGCCAATTTGGCAATTCAGACAGCCGAATCTTCAAATATCTCCTTCTTCAAAGTTGTAGACAATAATGTTGGCCGACTACTCTCAAAATTTGGAGTCATTTGGACGTAAGGATAAAAAGTTATGGCCGGTTGAATAAACAAACTTAAACTGTCCATTTCAATCCAGTCTTTTTGAAGTCCATAATGTGAAAGGGTTTTTGAATATTAAGATGCCTTCAAATCCGAATGGTTTCTTCAACAAAGTCGGCCGCCTACATCCCCTCTTTCACACTGCAAAATCTCAGCTCGCTTGGATGATTACATCAGGAGATATGTCATGCATACTATACTGATTTCCATTCTCGGCCAGAATGGTGGGCTGGACTTCAAAGATTCATTTGGGCCCCTTGTACTTGGATTTGGGCCATGAAATTTTTATCCAAGATGACATGTAGTGTCCCCCGAATTATGGTGGAGAGTTAAGGTTTTTGAACTTCTGGATTGAGCCCAGTAAATCAATCTTCATGAATAGTCCAATTTCTTCACAGATTCTTTGGTCTTGTTTGTGAGGACCATATGACCCTTCAAATGGCAGAATTGGATCATGGTTCCTTCTAATGAAATGTTGTATATTGAAAGGAGAATCCTACAAAACAAGAACCACACAATTTGGATCAGTATAGTGATAGTTATAATTAAAACATTAAACTGACTCAATTTGACTACTTCTAAAAATGCTCAAATATTATACTTAATATTAAAACATTAATATTTCACACAAATTATGCACATTTCATATAAAATAAGTAAAGGGGGAATATAATAAGTCATGAAAATATTAATAACATCACCATAATACATCATCCGGCGACCCACTGCCCAGCCCCGCTGGAGGGTAGACCATAATAAGATACTGGGTGACCCACTGCCCAGCTCTGCTGGAGGGTAAACCATAATACGTCATCAGGCGACCCACTGCCCAGCCCCGCTGGAGGGTAGACCTGGAATAAGTCGACAGGCGACCACTGCCCAGCCTTGCTGGAGGGTAGACCTGGAACTAGACGACGGGCGACCCACTGCCCAGCCCTGCTGGAGGGTAGACCCTAAGAGGTCGTCGGGTGACCCACTGCCCAGTCTCTGCTGGAGGGTAGACCCTAAGTGCGTCGGGTGACCCACTGCCCAGCCCCGCTGGAGGGTAGACCCTAAGAGCGTCCGGTGACCCACTGCCCAGTCTTCGCTGGAGGGTAAACCCTAGAAGTCAGTGAGCAACCCACTGCCCAGCCCTGCTGGAGGGTAAGCCCGAGGAAGTCGATGAGTAACCCACTGCCCAGCCCCGCTGGAGGGTAGAACTCAGAATTGCCCTGACCATCTCCACTGGAGGGTACAACACTGGCCAACCGAACACGGAGTGGGCCTCGCGCAACCACCCAACTCCAGCACAACTCACCAAAAGGGGTTCAGCGCCTGTTCCATCACTAGGTGTCACTAACACCGCTACCGGCCGATCCATCGAGAACGAAACCAGGGGGAGACCACTCAACCCTGCTGGTCAAACAAACGAGCACAAAGCCAAAGGAAATAAACTCCACCCTGCTAGCCAAACAAACGAGCACAAAGGGATCCTCTACGCCGCGAGAGGTCCAAGTACGCAAAGCAGAATACGGCACGCACGTGGGGCCCACACAACGTGTGGCCCCCTCTCAACCCCAACTGAACGCACCAACGTTCTCAGGTACGAACAACCACATGTACCTCCAAGCGCTCCCGTATACTCCCAGAGTATACCTCACTTTCAGCCCAAGGGCTAGCGTGCACACGACACCCAACGTCAACGCGAAGGCATGACGTAACAACTCCACCTCAAAGGCCCAGGCATGGTCAGCCACATCTCGTGAACCATTTGCATCACTCTCCCAAGAGTGCGCGATCACACGCCAAGGGTCCGCTACAACCAAGGTAGGGTGAACCACCACTGGAGCACCTTCCATGCTTCCACATTTCTCAAGATCACGCAAGAGGCTCTGCACAGCCAAACGGATCACACCGTTGTAATCCTCACGGAAAAACACGCGAGATCGACTACTTACTCGCCTCCAACGGATATCCGACGGAAAAGTCACCAACACCGCCTCACGCCCGAACGGCGTCCCGTGATCCCGAGCCTCGGCCCCGAAAACAGTCGGGTGCATCGCACCATTGCGATCCCCTCGGAAAAACACGTCAAAAGCACTATTTACTTGAGTACAGCGGATATCCGGAGAAAAAGGTGCATCCCGGCGCACCGCACATGAGCGGTGCCACGTGGGACCCGCATCCCGATCCCGAAACTCAATGAACGGATCGCACCGTTGCGATCCTCTCGAGAAAGTACACGAAATGGACTACTCACTTCTCCAAAACGGTCGCCCGGTGATAAGGATGGAAAATCACCGTCGATCCCCAAACGGCCCTCATGGGCCCCGCACCATCGCGCCGAATTAGGGCGGGCGGATTGCACCATTGCAACCCCCTCGGAAAAACACCCAACATCGACTGTTCGCACGCCCCGAACGAATGTCCGATGAAAAAGTCGTGAAACGCTACACGCAGCTCAAGAGACGGGCCGTGGGGCCCGCGCCTCAACTTCAGCCTCAACGCCCGGAACCGCCCTGGAAACTTTCGCCCCTGCGCCAGGGTCCCAACGCAACTGACGACACTCAAAGCGGACGTCGCATGCGTTCGCGCCGTCCAAAACAAGAAACTCGGGGAAAACGCTCGCCCACTTAAAGATGTGTCGCGCCTCCGCGGCCCCTCGTTTCGGGAATTAAAAATTCCCGAAACCATCTCAAAACGTTCCCCCCGACGCAAGGTCCGCGCTGCCGCTGACGGCGCGCAAAACGGACGTCCGTAACGAAAGTTACGGGCGTCGGAAATTCAAAGAGGGGGGGGGGGCACTCCCTAGGCCCGGACCGGCCCGGTCCGGCCGGTCCGCCCTCAGCCGGCCCGCGGCCCGGCCGCGGGCCCGGTTCAGTCCGTTGCGGCCAACTCCCTCGACCGGCCGTCAAGGCCGGTCTGCTTTCCCCCAGCAGCGACCTGCGACATGCGGGTCGCGGTCGCGCCGCACGCGGGGTCGCGCACCCCGCGTCCTCCTCTGCCCTACGTCGGAGCCGCCCGGGACCCCGCCGACCGCCGCCGTCCGCAGCCGCCTCCGCCGTGCCGCCCCGCTGCCGAGACGCGCCCACCGCCTGGAGCCGCTCCGCCGCCGTCCGACTCACCGCGCCGCCGTCCGACTCACCGCGCCGCCGCCGGGAGCCGCTCCACCGCCGCGCCTACCCGCCGGAACACCCGAGAACCCCTCCAAAAACCCGCAACCTTCGACGATCAACCCCGGGCTCCTCCGAGCTCGGATTTTGATTCCGAAACAAGCGATGGAAAGAGGAAAACCTCTACTACGCATTTATGTGGTTTGTTCGAAAGGAAAACAACAAATCGACGCTAAAATTTGTGGTTCAAAAGGAGGTCCGTGAATTAAAACGCAAAAACATAACCCTACCTCTTGGGCGATGCCCGTCGCTTCGCCGTCAACCCGTCGGCACCACCGCACCTTGCCGGAGTCGCCTCGTCGGAGCTCGCCTCGCCGGAGCTCCCTCGCCGGAGCTCCCTCGCCGGAGGTGAAGGAGGGGGAGGAGGGTTTGGGGAAGAAGAAGAAGAAGGAGAAGGGGTGTGGGGGTGTTTAAGTACAAATCACTTAAACGCCCGCCCGACAACCCCGAACCCGAACTCCCGACGGGGTCGGGATTTAGCCTCCCCTAGGCTAAGAACCACCCTCTGAGTGCAACGGCGGTCTCAGAATTTTATTCCGAGACCCCGTTCAAAAGTTATTAAACTTAGCGCCCGAGGCCGCCAAATTACGAAAACGCCCCTGGGGCCATTTTTCACAGACGGCCCGCGCCCGCAAAACTTACACCCCTCCTAGGGTAAACGACACGCTCCGAACTCAACGGTGCCCTCGGTTTTCCAAACCGAGCCACCGTTTAAGAGATACTAGCGTTTTGCCAATAAACGAATCAATTAATTAATTAATTAATCCGTTTAACGTTCCAGAAGCGGGCGAGGGGTCCAAACGCCCCGCGCCGACAAGTTTTATGTCGCTCCTAGGGTAAACACCTCAATCCGGACCCATCCGTCCACTCGGATCTCTGATCCTGAACTCCGTTTAGGAGTTATCTCATTTATTTAGCGTTTCCAGTGTGAACGCACTGAAAATTTAATTCCGGCCACTCCGGGGCTTGGAATCGCACGCCGTCTGAAGGCGCTGCTCTGGAATATTATCAAGAATATTTCAAAGTCTTTCGTAGCAAAAACCGGGTTCTTACAATGCAAGTCCCCTGGTGGCATATAATGTCATATTACCTCATCAATGAGACCTTTTGAATTATGGTCTTCAATAGAGCCAATTGGTGATGTTTGATCCATATAGCTGACCCCATTTAATTGGGTTAAGGCTTGTTTGTTGTTGTGTAGTTTTTTGATTTGGTGGCATCTAGAGGTGACAATTCAGGTTCGCGGTCCAGGTTTGTGCGGGGTTTGTCGTCTTGTGAACCCATCTAAGCTCAACCCTAACCCGACTTATATGATTAAACGGGTTGACTTGACCCAACCCCTTTATGAAGGGGTCAACACTGACCCAACCGGCCAACCTGTTTAATTTTTAAATATATAACATTGACTGCATCATGACATGCCCGGCTACTTAGTATTACATTAACTCAATGTGCTAATTAAATTGAATTATCCTATTTAAGCTAAAAATAACCTAATTAATATGAAACTTACATTATCTATGTTGCAGCTCAATCCTTAAATCATTTAAAATAAATAATGTGTTATAAACATGTTGAGTTATTTTAAATTAAGTTGTTTGTAAGAATAAAATATATTATAGAATTGATTATTATTATATTTTTAATCAAGTTACATGGGTTTGGCGGGTCGGGGTTAACCCGAACCCGACCCGAATATTATTTGTGTCAGATTGCTCAACCCGATTACAACATGAACCCATTTATGCCTAACTCAAACCCATTTATCATGTTTGATATCATTTTAGGTTCAATGCAACGACTTCGAAGGTGCAAGTGGGGAAATTGCCATAACTGCGGGTGGTGGGCTTAGGCAACTACCTGGAATTTCTGAAAGTTATGAGAATGCTGCATTGGTACCCCTCTTTATTGGCATCCATAATCTATGGTGCTTTAATGTCCTTTGTTTTTTATCAGTTAATGGAGATATTAAACTGCTGAAGGAATAGATAATAATTGTAATTGGGCTCTACTGGCTTTGTGTTTACCATGGCTGGTTTTGTGTAAAAGATTGGAAGACTGAACTCTAAGATGGGAATTCATTACATCTTGTTGGGATGTTGACATTCTCATTGTGCTAAATTAGGTTGGAATTCATTACGGTGGAGTTTTCTATGAATTTGTACCATGGGATGGAGTAGTCACATGGGAAATTGCTCCGTGGGGCTGTTGGTCAATTTCTGCAGAGAATGATACGCATCAGGTGCACTTAATTGCAGTTTCTCTGTAATTTCTTTTATGAATCTCTATCCCTCATTTATTTAATTTTTAAATACTTTTGGTAGGTAGAGTTAGCTGTGACCACAGAAGAACCAGGCAGTACATTGCGTGCCCCTACATCAGAAGCAGGTTTTGCTCCTGCCTGTAAAGATACATGCTTTGGGGTGCTAACACTGCAGATGTGGGAGAGAAGAAGTGATGGGAGAAGGGGGAGGGTAATTTTGAATGTGAGGAGTGACATGGCAGCGGCAGAGGTTGGGGGAGGGCCTTGGTTCAACACTTGGAAAGGCCAGACGGCTGCCCCGGAGCTGCTTCGCCGTGCTCTCAGGGTTCCGGTTGACATCGATGGTATCTTCAGCCTGGCTCCTTCCTTCTTTAAACCCCCTGGCCTGTAGCTGCTGCAACCCCACCATGATAACATGTGGGTTTTAACAATTATTAAGTTCGATACATGATATCATTACATGTAAGATTTGAGATAAAAAAAGTACTTAAAAAAATGTGAGACATGAAACTAAATTGTCTTTAAAATTTTTATTAGATTTTTCATTCCAAGTGAACCTTACCTCATGTGTGATAAATTTCATTTTTTAAATGTTGTATCATTGCATATGAAATTTATCTCATATGGTATATGAAATTTATTTGATATCATGCATGAAATGAATTTCAATTTTAAAAGTTTTATTATTGTATATGAAATTTATCTCTTCTACATCACTAAATTTTGTTTTTTAAATATATCATTATATATGAAATTTATTCCATCTAATATATGAGATAAAATTCACTCATTGTGACTGAAATTCATCTCATTTCATATATACACATATTCAAATATAAGTACGCATAAAAAAAGTCTCATGATGAGAGTTCCTAGGGACGTCTCCTAAGATTTCTTTTTAGGTTTCTTAGGCTGTGTTTCTTTTATCAATCTTTGATAGCTTTCTATTTTCATTGGATTTCAACCCCTCTTCTGTGAAAGACAATTTTATCAAGAGTGAGAAAACGTTCTCCCTCGCAGAGAAGGATCTCGTTTTATTTAATTTCAATGCATTGAGGAGTACATTACAATCAGTGTGAAAGCTTGAGGTATGTGTTTCCATTCGTGAGGTGGAGCCAGGATTCTTGATTTTTGAATGTTTTTGTTTGTCTGAAAAATTCAAAATCCCTGATGGCAAGCTATGGTCATTAACATGGATTTCTCAATATTACTGGATTCAAGCAAGGGGTATTCATTTTGCTCAAAGAACCACACATGTGTTAAAAGGAATCAACAGTCATAAGTGAGTTTATTGATTAAGATTCTTCAGATCCTATTTTTTGGGGTCCAACTATTAGAATAAGGATTTTGGTTAATGTTGATCATTTGCTTTCGTGAGGCACTTTCCTCAAATACCATGACTCGTGCCTAAGTCTCTTTTGAATACGAGAGGCTCTCTATTTTTTGCTTCTTCTATGGGCTTCTAGGGCACTCTAAAAAGGCTTGTGAATCTAAGTGTGTTAATTCAAATGACCAGATTACTTTTCAATATGGTTCATGGCTTCGTGCTAAATGCTCAGGATCTCCTTTTATTTCAAAGTTGGAAAAACAAAAGGATAGAGTGACATGCTAGAGCATAAAATCCTAACTCTTAACACTTCGGAAGACTATAGAAGTGATCTTTATGGAGCCTCCTTGACCCTCACCTCCTTTAGAGGCATAGGGAAGATTCAGGGATTAGTGTAGTGTTGATTTTGCAGTGCTAATAATGACCGTGGCTAATTCTAATCATTATGTGTTGCATGGGACCCAGAACACCTTTGAGGGGAATTCTGATGAGTCTGTTTCACAGGATGTCTTGAGGATTAATAAGATAGATTTTATGGAGCCTGGTTCAATCATTAGTGGTGTCATTATGGATTCTCACACTACCTTGGGTGCCCCTCTCATGAGTCTAGGGATTGGATTGTCATTGGGATTCATTGATACTTTAGCAAACTCACATGAAATAATGTATGGCTCCTCAGAGAGAGAATTCCCCCTGGATTCCATCATATTGAACCACCAAAAGGACCTCCTGGTGAGGTTCCTACAGCTCTGGAACTTAGTTCTAAACCTTCTAGTGGATGGAAAGGAAAGCACAAAGCCCCAAACAATATCAAAGCTTCTAAAATTAAAATTTGTAGCAGTAAGTGAACCCATGAGGATTTATTTGATGCAGTTGATATGAGCTCTCAGAAGTGTATGAGATTCTCTAGCAACTTGACACAATCTATTGAAGAGGTGAAGTCTAGCATGAACTGGACCCATCTGGGGAGATAAGGCTCTTGTGTTAGAACTATCGGGGGATTGACAGCCCTCGAACATTTTGTTCACTTCACCTCTGGAGCTCTAAATATCGCCCTGACATTGTTTTTTGTATTTGGAACTATGTTGGTAAGCAATGATGCTTATATTGTTGGAATGAAGATGGGTTTTCAGAATGCATTTCCAATGGGTAGGCAAAGGACATGCTAGAGGCCTCTTCCTTTTTTAGAAATTTGATACGGATGTTACAATTTTGAATTTCTCTAGTAATCATATTGCGACAATTATTTTAGTGTTGGGAACTCCTATTTGGTCTTTTGTTGGCTTCTACGGTTGGCCCAACCAGAATGGAAAAAGCAAGTCATGAGAACTTCTTAACCTGTTATGTAGTCATATTTTGGGCCCCCTTCTCATCGGGGAAGGCTTTAATGAAATATTTTTTAGCCATGAAAAAAAGGGGGAATTGCTAGAAGTTGTGATGCAATGGTTTCTTTTCAGGGCACTCTTAATGTGACGACATTACATGATCTTGGACATAGCGGTGAACCGTTCACATGGTTTAGAGAAAGATCGATGGTTGGGTGTATCTCTAGAAGTCTGGATAGATTTGTGGGTTCCTATGACTGGGGGCTCTCATTTCAATCCTACTCAATCTCTCGTTTACCTCTTGTTTATTCTGATCATCATCTCATTTCTCTCTCTGTGGTGGACCGAATCAAAGAGAAGAAAACCAGACGAGCTTTTCACTTTGAAACCATGTGGCTTTAAGATAAAGTTTGTGGGGAGATTTTCAAGCCTATATCGGATTGTCTTAATATTTTAGGACAATGATCCATAATTCATTTGTGGCATGTACGAATCGACCACACATCAATCTGACACATGATGTACCTGGTATGACTCAAAGTGTGTGTTTTCAATATAAGTGTGAATAAAGACCCCTGGCAGAAGGCGTGAACCACCTTCACGTATGGTGTGCAAGCTGAAATAACTAATTAATATAATCAATAACTAACAATAAAAAATAAGTAATTAATATAATTAATAAACGATAATACAATTAATAATTAATGTCATTAAAATATTAGTAATTAGTGATATAATTATTAATAACTATTTAAGTAATTAAGATAATTAATAACTTATATTATCATTAATATATTTAGTAATTAAGAATGTAATTTATTATATGTAGATTATGTTGGGTTGGACAGGTCAGAATGACTATGATGGAGACACAAGGGGGGTGAATTGTGATCCTTTTAAAATCGTTGACAGATTCAAAATAATCCTCTTGATATGGAGCGTATCTTTCATTCTCTCTCGAAGATGAGTGGGCAGCGAAAATAAATAAGGAAAAGAACATAGTGATGTATAGTGGTTCAGGGCACAAAGATCTTCTAGTTCACTCCATCAATGCTCTCTCCACGAGCTTAGTGATTTTAATTAGTAAGTCTTTTTACTGAAGACTTCTACAACTGAGTATAGACAGTTGATACCTTTATAATAAAGCTTTTGCAAGGCCTTATGGTTCTTTTAGAGAGCTGAAAATCCATAGTGAAGTCTGAAAAGCTTATACTCCTTCACCACCATAACTGGGTCTGAGCAGTCGATACTCCAATAAACCAATAGAGATTGATTTGATTGAGAAAGAAAGATTTGCTCACAGTTGTAGCAACAACTGACAGATGTGTTTGATTTTCAATAACGTACAACAATAACAAAATAATCTTCAATGTCGCACATACTTTCTTTTTAACACTAACAGACAAAACACTAGACAGATGAATAAACATGTATGTCTCCAAAGTGTAACTCTGACAAACGCTTTGTCAAACTTGCAGAAGAAGATTTAACAATAAGATACAGTATTAGCGACGACAATAGCAGCGAGTCAATCAACTAGATCAAAACATGTATGTCTTCAAAATTTAACTCTGAAGGCGACAACACACTGTCATTTTCAAGCACACAACTTTTTCTTTCCAATGCGCACACACACACACACACATATTGTATATTCAGAAGATAAACATCTCAATATTTATATTGTAGACCGAATAGGTCAAACGATTCCAGAAATACCGCATAATAAATCACGAATATCTGAATTCAAAATCATTCAAAGGGTCATAACTTCCCTTAGAAATATGAATGATTTAATCCGATGAATATGAGCCTTTGAATCGGCCGCAAAAAAGCTTTAAAGAAATATTTACTTCTGGTGAGACTGTTTTAGAAAACACGGATAATATCTTTAATTTAAAACTCTATTGTTGACGGGTCAAACGTAGGGTTCCTTCGTGTAGCGATAAACTCCAAAGTAGGGTTGGCAACGTACGATTATTTACAAAAGTAGGATTGATGAACCATACATTTATTCCTTCAAATGTAGGATTTCTTCCAAATGCAGGATTGTTGATTCATACTTTTCCAACAACGTAGAGTACATGGTCCATACGTTTCATTCTAAACACAGGGTTCTCAAACCATATGTTATGCTTACAAACATAGGGTATAAACAATGTTTCCAGAATACTTTCAAACGCATCCAGAATACTTTAAATAAATATTTTAACCCGCAGATCAATGACTTGTGTATGCTTCCAAAATAAAAATAAATATTCTAACGAATATCATTTTCCTGAAATTCATTTAAAAACAACTTTATTAGTAACATAAATGTGAATATTTGTGAACATTAAAACCAAAAAGAAATTAACGAAATTACTGAATCAACACATGCTCAACAGATTATATAACATTAAAATTATAATTTTTTTATTTTTTTATGTGTCGTTACTAAAATAAACATTGGTTTTATTGCAGGAACACGCTTTTGTATAGAGGTTGATCGTTGGAAAAAACTTGCAATAAGAAATTTGTTTTTGTATATTGGGTTGTAATTTTTTTTATTAATTGTAAATACACACCAATGTAAATATTTTGTATGAAAATTTTTAATGTAAATTTTGAATTGAAATGATAGTGTAGTGTAATATTTGTATTTTAATCTGATTTTCTATAATATTTGTATGTCAATCTAGTTGTGGTTTCTAATAAGGTTTTTTTAGGGCTCCACCTTTGCACCACCTACTATAGTTGTTATCAGCACTAACAAAAACGCTGATAAATGACAACATTTATCAGTGCTTTTCATTAGCGTTGATAAAAGGTACCCTTTATCAGTACTTTATTTTTAGCGCTGATAAAGGTCTCGAATAAAATGAAATAATTAAATAAATAAAAATGAGTTTATTAAAAAATTTATTATTAAATAATTATTGATAAAAATGAATAAATTGATTATACTATATATAAATTATAAATACTAATAAATAGTATATATTAAATATATAAATATATGTAAAATGAAAATTAAACAAATAAAAATTAAAAATAAGTAAATTAAGAAAAATGTTAAACATTTTATTAATTAAATAATTATTGATAATATTAATAAATAGTATATTATATATATATATATAAATATGATTTATATAATACAAAATATGTATGCTTTACATTAAATATTCATATATTTAGTAAAGAATGATTTATAATTAAAAATTGATATGAATAAAAAATACCGACTAATTGCATCGAGTAATGAACATAATTGAATGTCATTTGTTTTTTTAATTTAACATATACCAAACATGTGTTATATTAATTTCATACATATACGTAATTAATGAATTTTTATATACAACACACATACACAAATATTTACGTAATTAATGAAATCTTATATAGAAACACATACACCTAATATTTATATAATTTATTCAAATTTTCGTATTCATTTTAAAATTTCATTATAACATGATACATTTAATATATAATGTCTTTAATTGGTAATTTTTTTTTTTAATTTTAGTACAGTTAGGTATTAATTCATTTTTAATATTTTTTATTTTTTATTTTTTATTTTATTGGGAATTTAATCATTTTCTATTATTTATTTATATATTTTTATTTACTATGTTTTAATATTTTCAATATGTATTCATCTTTATTTCAATATATATCTATATTTTTTTAATAATTTATATTTAATTAATAAAACTTATCCATTTTTTCAATATTGTTAAAGTGTACTCATTTTTAATTATTCAATTTCACTCATTTTTAACATGCATGAACTTAAAATTAAATATTCAATAATAATGTTAAAAATATATTTGTAAATAAATATTTATAAATAAACATATTTATAAATGTATATTTACTATATTTATACATTTATATGTTTATACATTTATATATTTATAATTATAAATAGATAAATATCATTTTTTTAAAAAAAATTATTTATATAATTCTAAATAAATAATTATATATATTTAAATAATTATAAAATTATAAAAAAAATTATTTAAATAGTGAATATATTTACTATATTTATTATATATATATATATAATTATATTAATATATTAATATTATTTTTTTAAAGTATTTAAATAATTATAAATAAATAATTATATATTTCAATAATTATAAAATTATAATAAATATATTTATATAATGAATCTATTTACTATATTTATATTTATATATATATTAAATATATATATATAATTATATAAATATATTTTAAAAAAATATTTATATTTATAATTATAAATCCTTTATCAACACTTAAGTAATAAGCGCTGATAAAAGGAATATTTATTAATGCTGATAAAGATGTCTTTTTATCAACGCTTATTAATTTAGTGCTCGTAAAAGGGATCTTTATCGGTGTTTTTTTTTGAAAGCGTTGATAAAAATGTCCCGATCTATTTTAAGAACTCTAATAATCGTGAACTAGTCGTGATATCTGAAGCATTCCGTGGAAGCCACCTACTGCTGATGCTCCTCCTCGTCGAATCCAAGCTCAAATCAAGGCTCAAATCCAGGGCTCGAATGATTCAAGGGTCGTATGAATCAAAGGCTCGAACGAATTCCAGGTTTGATGATATATCTACTTTCTCTCGGATGATTTAAAGCTTCAATTCAAGGTATGTTATTTTCTCATCCTCCTCACTTGTTGATTGCTTGTTTGACGATATCTATTTGTGTTTTTTATCATCATCCTTTCCCCTGCCACCCTCGATTTCCATCGGGTCGCCCTTGTACAAACGAGGCGCTCGCCTTTGGCGTGTGAGGTGAAGGATTCGAACGCAGCGGATGTGTGGCGTTTGGAAGAACCAACTTTGCCTTTGCTGTAATCGATGACCAATCTGGGATCAATACGATGATAAAAGCCAATATCCACAGATTAAGATAAAAAATCTAGACAAAAGAAGAAAAGGGTGTTAGATCCTAGAGAAAAGATCTTGCGCGTCATGTTTATAATTAATTTAAATAATTTCTGCAGAAATTAAATACCTGGATCTTCGGTACTTTCTTCGTTGGTGTTGTTGATCGTCCGGAATGGCCCTTCCAGATTGTCTCGTTGCGCTTGTGAGGATCCAAACCAGAATCCATCTAGCGGTGATCCACATGTGTTTTGATGGCCTCCGATCAACACCACTCTTTCTCTAGGTGCTAGCGCGGCGAAACGAGTGTCTTGCATCAGTCGTTCTTAATCGTATGTTCTTCAGTCTTGAAGAACGTCTCTTGTTCTTAAGAGGGGGAAGGAGATGATTCGAGAGAGAAATTATTTTGGCTCAACAATTCTCTCACCACCGGAAATTCACTTCATCGGGTGTAATGACACAATAGACGTACCGTCTATTTAACGACATGTTGTTTCAGTTAAAATATTTAATTACGTAACAACAATTAAATACATTCATAACCTTGGAAAAAACTCATGCTACATAATAACAATAACAACACCATTATTCGTGGTGCATCAACTTGCGTAAAACGGAATCATAAATGAAATCTCTTGCTACATAATGATAACAACGTTATTATTATTTTGTTTTGTGACAACTAGTTAAATAATTATTTATCGTCTTGCAAATAATTATTTTACTACCAGACCGGCCTTGGTCTGCTTGAATTCAACTTCCATTTATTGAACACCATAATAAATAAATAAATAATTTATTCTCTTAAATAAATATTTTATTTGCAAACTAGTAAATAAATATTTATTAAATGTACAATAAAATAAATAAATATATTTTATTTAATTTATGCGATCATTTTAACTTGAATAAAATTATTTCACGATCTTGAGAATAATATTTATTCTATTAATTAAATTCAAATAGAATTTAATCGAGACCATAAGAAACACTTAGTGTGTGACCCTTTAGGATTCTTTCTTGTTGGCATTAGGCGAGCTTGCCTAAAGTCCAAGAGTATTGTTTAGCAACGGGTCAAGGCACCTAAGAGAAAGAAGTTAAAGTCGCAACGACAACATCCACATACGAACGCTCATTGTGTAATATAATCCCTTTGTCTCAATATCTCATCAAGCATGTTTCATGATAATGTCATCAATCTATTTGCTTGATACGTCTTTCTTTGACTACCTGAAATAAACTCATTGTTACATCATGACCATGAAATTTAGGGCGACGATTCTATTTCAATCAAAGGATCGAGATATCAAATTCCATAAATGGAAGAGACAAATCCTTCCTTAACTTATCCATTAATAACATGTCACTCGTGATGTACCCAACGTACCTACTTCTCGGAAACATATGACGTGATAGTTTTTGTCAGTAAATCAAAGTGCGCAAGTCCCGATACACATTAATGATAATCTTAGAGTCTAAGGACCATTACACATGCTTGCAGAAAGGAATATCCGATGACACCAAAACATGCTGAATTCCTATAGACGGGTATATTCTCATAACCTCCCATCTTGGAGATTACCAAGTGTGAATTTCATGAGAAGAAGTCACATCTGCTTATGAGTACTCGCACATGAACCTCATCCCAGTTGGTGAGGTATCTTTAAGTGCATCCATGAGACCCAGGTGAAAGAGCGATGTCGTGGGCACCCTCAAATGATTAGTGATTTTTGGGGTATTTAGGTATAGCAGAGTGGCTGACCAAGGTCATTTCTCAAAGGAGGAAATAAATTAAAACAACTTCTTAAAGGTATTCTAAAAATAAAATAGAATAGAATTAAAACTCTACTTGAAAGTATGGGGGTTGTTTATAGTTTATAAATCTAGAATAAGTTTTCTGGAAGAAGATTGTATTTTTTTTTTGTTTTTAATTTTGAAATGTAAGTTGATTAACAAAGCACAACGAGAAGATGTTTTTTTAGAAAATATTTTAAAAGGCGTAATTGATCAAACTCTACCTATTCATTTACTTATTAATCATTATCATTTAAATAAATATCCACTTAATTATGATCCCCTAATTTGTTAACCCTCTAACCCTACGAGAGTTAACTTAAGCACAAAGATGAAATTACTTAAACCCTAGGCTAGCTTCGGAACACACAATCATAACACCCTGCTTTGATTGTTGTTCTAAGGCTAGCTTATGGTCAGTGGTTAATTAGAGAACATATCCATTTTGGAAATTAGGATGAATTTTTTTAGGTATTATATTTGAACTCTACAAATTTATCCCATATAGTCTTGTATTATCGTTTAAGATCGCGCTCTCACAATTTACACAAAATCTCGACCTCGCGTGTTTTTGTGTTAATTGTTCAATTGCTTGCTTAGTTTCTTATAATTTAAAAATACAATTCATGGATCATATTAATTGAATTACAATAGCTCAATTATTAAAAATAATTAAATGAAAAGGGTAGAGGATAGATCAATCACTAAAAAAACTACTCTTCCATGGGTGGTGTGGTCATCGTGGAGACATTTTGCATGAGCAAAGAATTGAAAGGGTAGAACCCAATATCATATCCACTCTTAATTCCAACCCAATTAGGAAGATTAAAATAAGAAGAAAAGGGAAGAACACAGAATATTAGTTGATGAAAATTTCAAGACACAAACATGAAAGAAAAGAAATACAAAAAGGAGGTGGGAGAGGAGAGCCTTTTTGGAAGAGAGGTTTTCACAAAGACTTACTTCTTCCAAGAGTTGAGAGGGGCTCCCAAGAGACAATCTTTCGGAAACACCTTCCCAAATCCTCGACCAGCCTTCCCAAATAGTGAAAACTCCCTTTAAATAGAGTTTGTGAGGGCTAGAGTTACATAACTTTTTTAAGTGTGAAATGAAAACTCGGCCAAATATTTTAATCCCACTTTCACCGCATAGTTCACCTCTAAAACGCGTGAATTTTCCGGCCTTATAGAATTATGAGTTGTGAATAATCATGTCCCCGAGATTCCCTAAAAATTTGGGCCCAATCCAAGCCCATATGAAGAAGATACAACCCATATGGTGAAGTGATGTGTAACCTGGATGGTTCTATCCAGCTTTGTCTTCATGGCCCATTTAATCCCCTCAAATGCACAATCCAACTCCCATGTCCTAAATATAATTTGTATCGAATTAAGTCATGAAAACAGTTACAAAATTTTAAGTCAAAATATTATACATAACAATATTTATTTTCTAAATACTACAGTGAATTTTAAAAGGGTAAAACTGGATTTTTAATCAAATTTGCAAATGAATGATCTAATCCCAAATATTTCATAATTGAACTATTTAGCACAATGTGAGGAAATTATGTCATTTATTATCAATAAAATATTCAACAAAATAGTGTTTTATCAACTCCCCCACACTTACCCTTTTTCACTCCTGGGCAAAACCTCATATCAAGCAAAGATCAATATTAAATTAAAACAATTTTAAAACACATATCATTGAGATCCATCAATTCCAAACCAAGAATCAAAAGATATCATGCCTCATAAAAAAACTTATTTTAATTTCTCCATTTATATCATTCAATATATTTCCACTTCATTTATCCTCCCATGCACAAAACACTTACCTCGCTTGAATTTTCTCTTATCACATAAATGTCAATTTTTTTAGCAATGTCTTTCTCAAACAAACTCATACAAGGGTCACCATAGGCTTGATAAATTTATTCATCCCCACCCGATGTGAGTCAAGGACATATGTTTATCATGAGTACTTTTCAGGGTTGTTCTGTGGATTTCGGTTGGTAGGATTTAGATGTGAAAAATTCTGAGGCTGAATGAGGAGGGCTTGACTCTTTTTGAAGCAAAATTGCATTAATCTAATTTTCACTTAAATATGGTCTCCTTCTCAATCGACATAACATCAATTCAGATCCATCATCATGAAAAGTCATGGAAAGTTTACACCATTCATAATTCAACAACAAAAATTTCAATATTCTCAAACATGGTTTTCTTGAAAGCTCCATATAGGCACAACTTTCTACCTCTATTAGAAGCTCCAGATAGGCACAACTTTCACTTATCATGAAAGCTCCAGAAAAGGCACAACTTTCAATATAATAATTTTCTTTAGTAGTAAACACATCTCTTCAGAATTTAATTTTCCACCCAAAGTATCATAGAATGTTGTAGCACAACATAAGATAACTTCCCCCACACTTAAGTTCTACTAGATTATGCAATTTCACTTCAAGAGTTGGTTGGAGAGGGAAAATTGGCTTGTAATGTGGCTAACCTAATAGGTTGTTCATGGATTCTAAGGGATACAAGGATTAAATGTTCAAGGTAGGCCATTATAAAAAAAGATTCTTTGAAATAGGGGCTTTAATACCAAACAAATGCCTCAATCATTTAAACATAAGTACCTCAAACCCTCAAGTTTTGACAGGAATAAATCAAATTATAGTTAAATAAAGCATGGTTTTGTTCTATCAAGAAGTGAGGTGAATGTAAAGAATATGAAAATAATGGTTCAGAAGCCTCACAAGAAGGTGATTTCAAATATAAAGACAGTGATATGTGGCATGGTATTCAAAATTCAGAGTACTTTTCATGAAATTACTAAAGATTTGAACTTGAAACAAAGTTATTTTCAGCATTCATTTAAGCTTAGTTTCAAGGGATAAATTGTTTCACTTATTGATATGGATTTCAAAATGGTGATGAGAATCATTTCAGCTCAAAAGTTTCAAAAAAACACAGAAAATTGAAAAATAAACAGACAAAATTTGAAAAACACATACTTTTTTTTGTTTTGTTTGTTTAAAAAAAAACAGGAAAACAATTGAAATTACTAAACTAAAATGTTCCCTCCCACGCACTTAAAATATTGCATTGTCCTCAATGTGAACCCATGAGATGATATATGCATATGAAATGTATAATTTTAAATAGTACAAAGAATAAAAAATTTAAAGGGTTAGGAATTGCCTGATGTGCTCAAGTGATGATGGGGTCATGCAGTGTGATAAAATCCACTACATCAGCAGGAAGTCCCTCAATGTATCTCTTCAAACATTTCCCATTGACTGTAAATCTCCTTCTTGTGTCCTCTTGTGTGATCTCCACAGGCATCAACTTTAGTCGTGAACTGTAAAGAAGGACTTTCTCTCCAACATGAAACTCCTTTTTTTGGATCATTCTATCATGAGCTTCTTTTGATTTTTCCTTGTAGAGCCTTGCGTTATCATATGAAGACAATCTAATCTCTTCAAGCTCTTGAATTTTTAGCTTCATTTGGATTCTAGCTTGGGCCAAATCCATGTTGCATTTCTTTATAGCCCAATAAGCCTGAGGCTCAACCTCCACGAGGAGATGACATGCTTTCCCAAAAACAATTCGAAATGGGGACATAACAATGGGTGTATTGTATGTTGTCTTATAAGCCCAAAATGGATCATCCAAGCACTTACTCCAATCCTTCCTATTTGGATGCACGATTTTCTCTAAAATCTGTTTCAACTCACGATTTGAAACCTCAGCCTGGTCATTTGTTTGGGGGTGGTATGGTGTTGATGTTTTGTGTGTCACCCCATACTTCTGAAGGAGGGAAGCCAAATTCCAATTGTAGAAGTGCATTCCTTGGTCACTGATGATGGCCTTCGATACTCCAAACCTACAAAAAAAATTGTGCCTTGAAAAAGTCCACAACAACATGAGAATCATTAGTCCTGGTGGCCATAGCCTCCACCCATTTACTCACATAATCAACAACAACCAAAATGTACAAAAAACCAAAGGAACTAGGAAAAGAACCCATAAAATCGATGCCCCACACATCAAAAACCTCACAGAATAATATGGGTTTTTGAGGTATCTCATGTCTCCTAGAAATGTTTCCCGTGTGTTGACAATGTGAGCACGACTTACAATACACATGAGAATCATGGAATAAGCTAGGCCAATATAATCCAAAGTCTAAAACTTTCCTAAATATCCATTGGGGTCCAAAAGTGTCCACCACAAGTAAGTGTATGGAAGAATTGTATAACAGACTCAAAATCATGATCAGGAACACACCTCCTAATAACTTGGTCACTACACATGCGCCATAAGTAGAGATCATACCACACATAAAATCTAGACTCACTCTTTAACTTTTGGACTTGATGTTTCTTTAAATTTGTAGGGATTTCAGAGGCAACAAGGTAGTTAACTAAATCTGCATACCAAAGATGCGTACTTGAGATGGAATAAAGATGCTCATCAGGGAATGTGTCCTGAAGTGGTACCTGGTCCAAGGTTTCATCCTCTAGTGTGTGAGTAAGCCTACTCATGTGGTCCACCACTAGGTTTTCCAACCCCTTTTTGTCATTTATATCAATTTCAAATTCTTGAAGAAGGAGCATCCATCGGATTAGCCTGGGATTTGCATCTGGCTTCTTTAAAAGGTACCTTAGAGCTGCATGGTCAGAAAAAAACAACTACTTTAGAGCCCAATAAATATGAATGGAATTTATCTAAAGAGAATATAACAGCAAGAAACTCTTTTTTCATGGTTATGTAATTTGATTGGTCTTAATCTAGTGTCCTCGATGCATAGACAATCACATGTGAACGTCCCTCCACCCTCTGAGATAAGACAGCTCCAACCGCGAAGTTGGAGGCGTCATTCATAATCTCAAAAGTAATCTCCCACTGTGGGGGCTGTATGATAGGTGGAGTGGTCAGACATTTATTTATCTCATCAAAGGAAGTCCTGCAAGAATCATCAAACACAAAATTAGAATCATTTTGAAGTAATCATGACATAGGAAGAGAAATCTTACTAAAATCTTTGATGAAGCGCCGATAAAATCCTGCATTCCCTAGGAAAGATCTAACATCATGCACACATGAAGGATAGGGTAAGGATGAAATAATGTCTATCTTAAATCTATCAACCTCTATCCCATGTTTTGACACTACATGCCCTAATACAATTCCATGCTCTACCATGAAATGACACTTTTCAAAGTTCAGGACTAGATTCTTCTCAATACAATGATTCAACACCTTTCCCAAACTACTTAGACATTCATCAAATGAATACCCATACACTGTAAAATCATCCATGAATACCTCCATGCAGGTCTCAATAAAATCAGAAAAAATACTCACCATGCATCTCTGGAAGGTACCTAGGGCGTTGCAAAGTCTAAATGGCATCCTTCGGTAGGAAAACGTATCGAAAGGACAAGTGAATGTTGTCTTCTCCTAATCATCTGAAGAAATAGGAACCTGAAAATATCCAAAAAATCCATCCAAGAAACAATAATGCGTTTTCCCAGTAATTCTCTCAAGAATCTGATCAATAAATGGGAGGGGGAAATGGTCCTTGCGAGTATATTGATTTAGTTTCCTATAATCAATACACACACGCCAATTGTTTTGCACCCTCATTGGAACTAACGCATATTTCTCATTTTTAACAACAGTAACACCACTTTTCTTAGGCACAACCTGAATAAGACTTACCCACTGAGAATCTAAAATGGGATAGATTATACCTGCCTCGAGCAATTTTTCAACCTCTTTTTTAACAACCTCCAAAAGTGTTGGATTGAGTCTCCTTTGTGGCTGCCTAAACGGTTTAGTCCCATCCTCCAAAAGAATCCTATGCATGCAAATGGAGGGGATAATACCTGATATATTAGCCAAGGTCCACCCAATTGCCCTGATGTTCTCCCTCAAAATATTCAAAAGTTTTTCTTCATGTTCAAAAGAGATATTGTTAGCAACGATAACAGGTAATTTCTCACCACACAATAAGTATGAGTATTTGAGATTTGATGGTAATGGCTTGAGTTCCAGTGTTAGGGGGTGGTGTATGGATGGAGACATAGAAGGAACTGAAATATGTGTACAAAGAGCATCGGTATCCAAATATACATTATCAAAATCAGAGAATAAAGCATCAAATCCATCAGCATACTCAACAGCCATGTCATAATCAGAGTTCTCATGATCAAAATTGGAATATGATTCCATTTCAAAATCAAATCTAAGAGATTCTTGTGAATTATAAATAGGTGTGTAAGTACTCTTAGACATCAAACTAGAACCAATACTCATAATCTCCCTAAGCATAGAACAATCAATTTCCATGGGGTTTTTACTTGGTGGTTCAAAATGGGAGATAACAAATGCAGAATGATCCTATGAGGGGTATTTCATGGAATCCATAACATTAAATATCACAAATTCATCCCCAAATTCCATAGAAAGTGTACCCTCGTTGACATTTATGATAGTTTTTGCTTTTTTGAGGAAGGTTATACCTAATATAATGGGAGCATGAGAACTTACCTGATCATCCTCCATGTTAAGCACGTAGAAATCTGTTGGGAAGATCATGTCTCTTACCCAGACAAGTACATCCTCAAGGACTCCCACTGGATATGTTGTAGCTCTATTTTCCAACTGCATCACTACTCTTGTCGGCTTCAGCTCACCAACCTGCAAAGAATAGAATACAGAGTGAGACATCACATTTATGGAAGCTCCCAAATCACAAAGTGCATCAGAAAAGTGCAACTCCCCTATGGTGCATGGGATGGTGAATGTCCCTAGATCCTTGCACTTTATCAGCATTTCTAGAGTTGGTGTAATGAGTGTTGACACATTCCTTCCAAGATTGATCCTCTCATTTTCCTTAATACCTCTTTAATTGGTACAAAGTTCTTTTAAGAATTTCGCATACCTTGGGATTTTCTTGATGGCTTCAAGTAGAGGAATGTTGATCTCCACATGCTTGAATGTGTCCAAAACCTCCTTTTTCATTGCTTCTTCAGCCATATTCTTGGTTTGAACAACCCTCTTTGGAAAAGGAAGGGGTTTAGGAGGAACATCATTAATATTTTTCTTACCTTTATCTTTCTCCTTGGGTTTCTCATCAGTTGATGTGGAATTGGGATTTTTTGGAGTTGAGGTGAATCCCGGTGGAATGGTAGGTACATATGTATCATTAATTTTCTTCCCACTTCTCAATGTGATGGCATTGAAATTCCCCTTAGGATTTGGAGTAGGTTCGGAAGGTAGATTTCCAGAGTTCTTACTTACCAGTTCATGGAGGGCAGTGACAATCTGGTCCATTTGTGTCTTCAACTCCCTCAGCTCTGAACCTTGACTCTTCAACTCATTCTGTTGATTAAGAACAATTTTTTTCAAAAGATCATCAATGTTAGAATCTACCTTTGGTTGAGAATTCCCTTTTTGTTGACTTGTTGATGCTTGGGTTTCAAATCTCCTTTGGGGTTTTTGGAAACCCTGTTGGTAAGGTGGAGACTACTAGAAGTTTTGTTGAAAAGGGGGCCTTTGTTGTTGTCCAGATCCATACCTCATGTCTGGTTGATCCTTCCAGCCTTGGTTGTATGTTGGATCAAATGAATCAAACTTGTTTTGGGGGTATGTTTGTTGTTGCTGCTGATATGGTCTCCCTAGGAATACTGCTGCACAATCCTCTGTCTCTTGTAGTTGTGGGCAACAGTCAGTTGGGTGGATTGTCTCAGTGCAAATGTCACAAGGCCTTGAAGGAGGGGGTTGGGATGTCTTTTGTGCCAAAGCAATCTGCCTCACTATAGTTGTCAATTATTCTAACTTGGTATCAATCAAATGACTCTCAAGAGAAGATGGACTTACCTGATGTACTCCCCTAACATGTGGTGTACCTCGATCGCCAAATTGTTAAGAGTTTTGGGCCATTTTGTCAATCAACACACGTGCAACTACTGGTGTCTTGTCCACCAATGCTCCTCTAGCCACGACATCCACCATGATCCTCTCCATAGGTGTGAGTCCTTCATAGAAGTATTGGATGAGGAGTTGCTCATTGATTTGGTGATGCGGGAAACTTGCACACAACTTCTTGAATCGTTCCTAGTACTCATACATTGACTCCCCTTGGGATTTCTTGATCCCAGAGATCTCTTTACGAATGGAATTGGTCCTTGATGCTGGAAAAAATCTCTGCAAAAAAAGACGTTTCAAATCGTTCCAACAAGTTGTATCTTCAGGTTGTAAATAATACATCCAGTCTTTCGCAACTCCATCAAGTGAGAATGAGAATGCTCTTAGTTTGATTTGATCTTCAGAAACATTTCTAAGTTTAAGGGTTGAAAAAACCACATTAAATTCTTTAAAGTTTTTATTTTGATCCTCACCAAATAATCCATGAAACTTTGGAAGAAGATGAATTAACCCAGATTTCAGTTCAAAGTCCAATTCGAGATTCGGGTATGCAATACAATTTGGTTGATAGTTAATATCTGGTGAAACCAATTCTTGAATAGTTCTATTAAGTTCATTTCCATTATTGTCATCCATTGGTTCTTGTTTTATGATTGAATTTGAATTGCTTCCAGTTTCAATGTTATGATATTGGAGTAATTCTCCAACTGTTTGAATGTTGAAACTTCCCATAGACTGAGAATGTCTGATTTGAGCCCTAAGGCTGCGTTCAATCTCAGGGTCAAGATATAAGATATATTCGGGATTAGTTCATGTCATAAATAAAATAAAAATGAAAAGTAGGAAAGTGGACTATAGTAAAATAAAAATAAGAAGTTTTAGTTGATGGTCCAAAAATAAGTAGAAAAAAATAAAAGAAGAAGAAAAAAAATAAGATTGGGTAAAGAAGGAAGAAAGAAGAGAGGTAGAGAATAAAATGTAAAATAAAATAAATACCTCTAATTGGTTGAAATAATTACTTGCCTCCCTGGAAAAGGCACCAATTTGAAAGAGCGCTGTCGTGGGCTCCCTCAAATGATTAGTGGTTTTTGGGGTATTTATGTGCAGCCGAGTGGCTGACCAAGGTCGTTTCTCAAAGGAAAAAGTAAATTAAAAAAACTTCTTAAAGGTATTCTAAAAATAAAATAGAATATAATTAAAACACTATTTTAAAGGATGTGGGTTGTTTATAGTTTATAAATCGAGAATAATTTTACTGGAAGAAGATTGTATTTTTTTTAATTTTAAAATGTAAGTTGATTAACAAAGCACAACGAGAAGATGTTTTTTTAGAAAATATTTTAAAAGGCGTAATAGATCTAACTCTACCTCTTCATTTAATTATAAATAATTATCATTTAAATAAATATCCATTAAATTATTATCCCCTAATTTGTTAACCCTCGAACTCTACGAGAGTTAACTTAACCACAAAGATGAAATTACTTAAACCCTAGGCTAGCTTCAGAACACGCAATCGCAGCACCCTAATTTAATTGTTGTTTTAAGGTTAGGTTATGGTCAGTAGTTAATTAGAGCACATATCCATTCTATAAATGAGGATGAATTGTGTTTAGGGATTATATTTTAACTCTAAAAATTCATCCTGTGTGGTCTTGTATTACCGATTAAGATCGCGCTCTCACAATTTACACAAAATCTCGACCTCGCATGTTTTTGTGTTAATTGTTCAATTACTTGCTTAGTTTATTATAATTTAAAAACACAATTCATGGATAATATTAATTGAATTAAAGTATCTAAATGATTCAAAATAATTAAATGAAGAGGGTAGAGGATAGATCAATCACTAAAAAAACTACTCTTCCATGGGTGGTGTGGTCATCATGGAGACGTTTTGCATGAGCAAAGAATTGAAAGGGTAGAACCCAATATCGTCTTCACTATTGATTCCAACCCAATTAGTAAGATTAAAATAAGAAGAAAAGAGAAGAACACAGAAGATTAGTTGATGAAAAATTCAAGATACAAACATGAAAGAAAATAAATACAAATAGGAGGTGGGAGAGGAGAGCCTTTTTGGAAGAGAGGTTTGCACAAAGCCTTAATTCTTCCAAGAGTTGTGAGGGGCTCCCAAGAGACACCCTTTCGGATAAACCTTCCCAAATCCTCGACCAGTCTTCCCAAAGAGTGAAAAATATCTTTAAATAGAGTTTGTGAGGGCTAGTGTTACATAACTTTTTTAAGTGTGAAATGAAAACTCGGCCAAATATTTTAATCCCACTTTCACTGTATAGTTGACCTCAAAAACACGTGAATTGGCCAGACTTCTAGAATGATGAGTTGTGCATAATCATGTCCCTGATCTTCCCTCAAAATTTGGGCCCAATCAAATCCCGTATGAAGAAGATATGGCCCATATGATGAAGTGATGTCCAATCTGGATGGTTCTATCCATCTTTGTCTTCATGGACCATTTAATCCCCTCAAATGCATGATCCAACTCCCATGTACTAAATAGAATTTGTATCCCATTAATTAAGTAACACAGTTACAAAATTTTAAGTCAAAATATTATACATAACAATATTTATGCTCAAAATACTACAGTGAATTTTAAAAGGGTAAAACTGAAGTTTTCATCAAACTTGCAAATGAATGATCTAATCCCAAATATTTCATAATTGAACATATTTTACACAATGTGAGGAAATAATGTCATTTATTATCAATAAAATATTCAAAAAAATAGTTTTTTATCACCAGTTTCAAAACCAGGCAGAGACATATTTTTTCGGGTACAGTAGCAGTACTAAAGAAGTATTGTAGCAGTACTATAATAGGCACTGTAGCAGCATTGTGTGGGTATTTGTAGCAGGTACTATTTGGTATTGTAGCAGCTAAAAATATTCACCTTGGACCACCTGTTTTGTCTTTGAGTCCTTAAGACCTTCGGGCCACCCAGGCCTTCGTGTCAGTAGGGCTTTCGGGCCACCTTTAAGGCCTTTAGGCACTACCACAAAGCTGGGCATTCCCAACGCCACCCTTTATCAGCACTAACGAAAAAGCATTGATAAAGGGGTATGACTTTATCAACGCTAGTTAAAAACACTGATAAATATAACCTTTATCAGTGCTAAAATAAGCATTGATAAAGGTATACCCTTTATCAACGCTTTTTTTTAGCGCTGATAAAAGGGCACATTTATCAGCGCTTATTTTAGCGCTGATATCTTAATTTATATAAAATTATAATATTTATCAGTGCTTTAATTTTAGCGATGATAAAACATACCTTTATCAGTGCTTTTAATGAGCGCTGATAAAGGTTCCAGTGGATTCTATTTAATAACCCTAACAGGCCCTCCTCTCTCGCACGCGGTAAAGCTTTCGCAGAAGCCGAACCAGGACCCTCTTCCGCCGCAACTTCTCCTCCTCGTCCGCGCCTCGTCCTCATCCTACTCCTCCTCCTCGTCCTACTCCTCCTCTTCCTCCTCCTCCACCTCCACCGCTGTTGGGTTTTTCTCCTCCTTCGTTTCCTCTACGCCGTTGGTTTTTCTCCTCCGTCGTGACCGCCGCTGTCTCCACCGCTGGGACCGTCGCCGCGATCACCGCGACTGCCGCTGTTTCCGCCACCGTGACCGCTGCTCCCTCCGTCGCCGCTCCCTCCACCGCCGCCCTCCTCCACCACCGCTGGTCAGTCGTAGGAGTATATATAATCATTAACTATAGATAATATTTATTCAATTTGAGGATTATACTATTACAAACATAAGATTGTTTTCTATAGTTGGATTTTGATGATGAACCTCTTAGGGATGAGGATTCGGTGTAGGGAATTGGTCTTGAGGTGGTACCTCTGGGTGGTTTTCCAATCCATATGATACCCATTGAGTAGAAGGTATTTACTGAAGAACCATTCTTACTCAAGTTCTCCCACACATCGAAATTTTGATGTCACCTTGACCATGTAAAACCGGTATCTCCCCCAAGACCCTTTAGACACATGGGTCATGAAACCATGACCGGTATGAATATCCCCACCATATGAGTATTATTATCACAGTCTTATTAAACGACCACCCAAACTCTATATCCCACACTGTATCCATCACCACACACAATGGCTATATGCTGGAAACCCACTTGTTCCCGAGTTCCTAGAAACAACATTAACTGATGCCCATTCCTGATGCACCGGAATGTGATTTTTAATAGTGGTCAGAAAATCATCTAAAATGGGGGTCAAACCCTCTAACTGGTCATTTGTGAACTTCCCACCATATGGTTACCCTTATACTACTCCATGAGTGTTATCCCCATCTGGGTGCCAACCCACACATGTGACACTCATCCCGAGCCACACTCTTTCATCGGTGACAACTCTTTTCAAGGACCAAGCTCTAATTGACTATACAAAAATACATATGTCCATCACCACATCAACTTTCACTTCCATGGAACGTCTCTAATTTTTCTCCAAAGGCCCTGGGTCACCATTCTCACACGTGTCTCTCTGAATGCACTAGTCACCTCACATTGAGTGTGACGCTAAACCAAAAACCACCATAACACCACCACTATCACAACACTCAGGCATGTACAAAACCCAAAACATTCTCAATAGACCTACACATGACACATTATACTGATCCATGAACCAATCAGCATTGTGCTTCAATCGCATGTGCCTACCCTCACACACCAAGACCTTTCCTAAAAGGCCTCACCAACAACACTCTCCTCCAAAAAGGCAGAGTGAACCATCGAGAATACTCTCATAGGTTCTTTCCCACTCTCTAATAAAACCTCATCCAAACCCAATAGTTGTGCACTCTAATGCAACCCAATCATGCAACCCAACCTAATATCACATGAGTCTTTTCCTTTCTAACCAAGTCTAATATTCTTAACCCACTTACCATGCCTTGCATGCATTTCAGTCTCAACCAAAATCCCAAGGTATCTTCTATGCCAAGGCTAACCACACAACCACCCACCACATAGGCTTCACCTTAATAACCATGTGCATCTAGCTGTGATTCCACCACGGTAGCCAAAAGTGCATTCAAAACCACCAGGCTAGGCACCCAACTAGTCCTACCCTCTAAAACAATCCTTTGATACTGTAAGGCATGCCACATGCCTTTCCATAACCCACTAGGGTTCCAAAACCTTAAGGTAACTCATGTCCATCCTCAAACCACCTCTAAAGAATATCTTCCATCATTGATCCATCACTGGGCATCTAACACTCGAACTAACCTATAGTGGGTCTCCAGGTATCCATTGTCTAAGGGACTACGTTTCCACCACTGGAAAACCTACCTCTATAAGATCCAAATGAACTGCCATCAAAGAAAATACATCGTTATCCAACTGAGTAGAATTCCACAAATAATTTATATAGGAAAACACCAAATATTTTTTTTGACACTTTAAACAACTCAAACCTCTCATCAGTAAATGACTATAGGAAAGAACATGTATGTCATCTGAATTCTATATGCCTATAATGATTCATGCACATAAAATCTTTCCATTATTACAAGAGATAAACCAACAATAAACCATAAAACTCAAAACCCATATGTGTCACCCAAGGAAAAATCATAAAATCCAAACACTAAAAACTAAGAATAGTAATCCCATGCCTTAGTAACCTAGAATTCCTACCAAAATATGTGTTCTTGATTCACCAATCTGGTATCCATTACAACCTTCGACACATCCATAGACCTCCTATATACCATATTACCAAACCATAAAATAGAACAAGCTATGATACCACTTTGTAACATCCCTCCCCAAATCACTCTATGAATATTATCCAGAAAAATTCTCCAAATGACCTTAGGAATGCCTCCCCATATGAAAGAGGCTAATGACTAGTAGCAGGGGTCTAAGGTGGGTACCCCTTATATCAAAGAGGATCCAAATCTAGGGTACCCCTTATCAGTTACATCATGACTCTAGGGATATAATTGGAGACAAACTTATCATCCATGCTCCAAATGCTTGGAATATACTATCAGTGCTATATGTCATGTATTTTCAAAGGCATCATGTAGTCTTTGTAAGACTAACTTGGAATTAATTTGATATATGTCAGATTAAATCAGATATCTTATCCATAGATGATGTTCACCCTACTGGACACGCCATGTATATGGATTTCACATGAGTTTAGAAATGGTAGTATAAAACTAACCTTTACTGAGAACCCTACACATTGTGTATACAAAATACAGGGCACAATCCCCTGTATATAGATAAAGTTCAAGTAATTTCACATGTTTTGGGGTAGGTTTCTCTATTTCATTGTAGAGGCATTTGTACCATGATTTGTTTTTATAAAACCCAAACAATACTACTTGATTAATTAAAACATAATATTAGGCAAGTTCGAGATCGAACCCATAAAGACGATGAATATGAATAAAGAATGGATGAATGCCAATTGGTTGACAAAAGAGTATGAAGATGGCATGAAAGAGTTTATCAAGTTTGCAGGAGATCATGCATGTGACCCTTCTCAAATCCTCTGTCCGTGTTTACGCAGTTTTTATTCAAGACAAATTAGTCCAGAGGAGTTGGAAGAACACCTGATTTGTCACGGAATAGATTGAAGTTATACATGTTGGAATAAACATGGGGAAAAAATGAATGTAGGTAGTGGCTCGGATAACACGACATTTTATGGAAGATCTGATATGATTACAAGCGTGAACAGTGAAGATGATCATATGGAGGGTGTGATTACAGATGTGAATGATGATGAAGATCGTATTGAAGAAATTACAAGGACAGTTGAAGATGAACTTCGTGATTTCCCAAAATTGTTTGAGAAGTTAAAGAGTTGTGCAAAAACGCCATTGTATGTTGGTTTCACTAAATATACAGCATTGTCAGCCATATTGAAGCTGTATAATTTGAAAGCAGGCAACGGGTAGAGTGACGCCAGTTTTACGGAACTACTTGCTCTCCTGAATGACATGCTCCCAAAAGATAATGAACTCCCAAGCCGAACATACGATGCCAAATTAATGCTACAATCTATGGGTATGATCTCTAAAAGAATACACGCCTGCCCGAATGAATGTATATTGTTTCGCAAGGACCAAAAACCACTTAAATAATGCCCAAAGTGTGGTGCTTCTCGATAAAAGAAAGATGATTCTATTCCTACAAAAGTTATATGGTACTTTCCAATAATTCCAAGGTTTAGGCGCCTATATGGAAGTGAGGAGACTACAGGAAAATTGACATGGCATGCAAATACAAGAATTAAAGATGGGAAACTACGTCACTCGGCAGAATCTCCTTAGTGGAAGAGAATTGATCACGAGTATCCTAAATTCGGAAACGAGCCAAGAAATCTTCGTCTGACGTTATCTACAGATGTGGTGAATCCTTTTGGTTTTCAAAGCAGTAGTCACAGTACATGGCTGGTTATGTTGGTAAATTATAACTTACCACCGTGGTTATGCATGAAACAAAAATACATCATGTTATCTATGCTTATATCATGAACAAAACAACTGGGTAATGATATTGATGTTTATTTGGCTCCATTGATCGAAGATTTGGAAATATTGTGGGATTAAGGTGTTACATTGTATGATGCTTACAAAAAAGAAGATTTCACTTTGAAAGACATGTTGTACGGGATGATAAATGAATTTCCTGCTTATGTAAATTTTTCAGGATATAGCATTAAAGGAACTCAAGGTCGTCCCATTTTAAAACAAGGTACACAGTCAATTAGGTTGAAACATTCATCAAAAATCGTGTTTTTAGGACATTGCATATTTCTACCCCAACAGCATAAGTACCGATCTTGGACGACATCATTCGACGGAAGTTCAAAAGAACCTACAACACCGTCTCCACTAACAGGTGATCAATTGTTTGAGAAAGTAAAATATTTGAACACTACTTTTGGTAAACCGTTTTTGAAAAACCTTACGAAAACTTGTTGGAAAAAGAGATCAGTTTTTTTTGAATTACCATACTAGAATTGTCTGTATGTCAGACATTTTCTTGATGTTATGCAGATTGAGAAAAATGTATGTGATAGTGTCATCAGTATGTTGCTAAATGCACCCGGAAAAACAAAGGATGGAATTAAGGCTAGATTGGACATGGTTGAGATGGGAATACGAGAAGAGTTGGCACCAGTGAAGGGTGAAAAATGAACATTTCTTCCTCCTATTTATTACACTCTTTCCAAGTAGGAGAGATATCAGTTTTGTAACTTCTTGAATAACGTAAAGGTTCCAGAGGGGTATTCATCAAATATCAAGAACATTGTGTCAATGAACGATTTAAAATTAAAGGGTCTGAAATCACACGACTGTCATGTTTTGATGCAAGATCTAATTCCAATAGCTTTACGTTGCATTTTTCCCAAGAATGTCTACCATACATTAATGAATCTTTGTTTCTTCTTCAAAGCTATATGCAGCAAAGTTATATACCCGGAGAAATTGCCAACTATGGAAAGAGAAATTGCCATCATATTATGTGAATTGGAAATGTTCTTCCCGCCGACATTTTTTGATATGATGGTTCATTTGATGGTTCATTTGGTGAGAGAGATTCGACTATGTGGTCCTGTACATTATAGATGCATGTACCCCATTGAACGGTATATGAAGATTTTGAAAGGGTATGTCAAAAATTGAAGTCAGCCAGAGGGTTGTATTGCAGAGCAATATATTTTTGAGGAAGCCATTGAATTTTGTACTGAATACCTGTCTGGTGTGGAAAAAATTGGCCTACCAAAATCTCATCACACTGAGCGACTTGTGGGTGAAGGAATTTCTGGAAGAGAGGTTGTCACAATAAATATTACAGATCGGGAGCAGGCTCACCTTTACGTTTTGCATAATAGTTTCAACGTTGACCCATATGTTCAAACCCACAAAGAAATTCTTAGGCGTTTGAATCCATCTAGGGATGAAAAATGGATATCAGATACACATAATCAACAATTTATAGGATGGTTTCAGGATCATATTTTGAAGCAGTTAGATGAAAATCCAGACTCAATTTCAGAATGATTTCGATGGCTAGCCGGAGGATCAAGTGTGTATGTATTATCTTATAATGCTTATGCAGTTAATGGTTATACATTCTATACTAATGAACAAGATGAAGACAGTACCATGTAGAATAGCGGGGTTACACTTGTGGCTGAGTCGATGCATGTTTCCGGTGCTAAGGACAAAAATCCAATTTATGTGAATATGTCATACTTTGACATCATCAAACGAATATGAGATTTGGATTATATGAAATTCAAAGTACCGATTTTTCAATGCAAGTGGTTTGATAACAGGAGTGTTGTTAAAATAGATGAATTAGGATTCGTGAAAGTTGATTTCAGTAAGGAAGGGGAGAAAGACGAACCATTTATAATGGCATCACAGGCAGTACAAGTATTTTATGTTCCAGACCCCGCAAACCGAAATTGGTCAATTGTTTTGTTATCAACCAAAACAACTGAAGGGTCAGATTAAAGTTCAATGGAGGATGACCCTTTTATAGGGACTTCATAATAATTTTGCAGCGGTCCCAATGTAGACGGTGTTTTGTATGTCAGAGGAGACCACAATGAAGGGATTTACATAGTCGATAGAGGAGTCAAATCTCTTCAGCCTTTAAAGAAAAAAAGAGAGTACAATAATCAGGTTACTTGTTTATTGTAATATACATTGTGTTACGTTATGTTATTATTTTTCTGCTGCTGCTTTTATGTAATATAAATTAAATGTTAAACCAATTATGCAGATAATGACTTCTGCACCTGCTGATGCGCCCAATCCCGAGGCACAAAAGGTCTCTCAACCACCTGCTGGTGGTCCTAGTGCAGAGCAACAACAGGTTTCTCAACCAGCTGCTGGTGGTCCCAGTGTAGAGCAACACCAATTTTCTCAACCTATTGTTACTGGTCCCAGTGCAGAGCAACAACAAGTTTCTCAACCCGTTTCTACTGGTCCCAGTGCTGATTCTAGTGCTTTAGAGAAAGATATTGATGATAATTCTGAGGAAATGGTAGGAAATGAAACCCTAAAAGCGTAAAAAAAACAAGAGCACCGTAGTTTGAAAATGTTAGCCAAAATCCTTAAGGCAAAATAAAAAGGCATAAAATTTGAGGTGGGATGGAATAAGAGAGACCAACATGTTAACCCCAACAAATCCATCTTTAGTAGCTAAATTGGAATCATCACTCGGCAACGCGTGCTGATTGATGTACAGTCGTGGCACCATGTTGTCACCGGTCTTAAGACACTAATGTGGGAAGAGATTACGGTAACATTATGATATCATTTTTTTAATTTATTGAAATAAAATACCAAAACATTGACTTAATCTTCATCATCCATTACATAGTGCATTTATAGTAGATACCTCACACAAGGAATATGTATTAAGAGTTGCAGGAAGGATTCATAGAGGTTTCCACACAATTTTAACGAAATATCATCTTAAAGATACTGAAGGGAAAATCAAGCCGCACCTACCTCCTCTTTATGCACACTTGATATCCCAAGGAGCGTGGGACGTGTTTATCAACCGTCGTGGGGAGCAGAATTTTTAGGTACATTGTGTGGGGTAATACATTGTTTAAAGTTTCTTGTATTCATCACTTTAATTGATAGTTTTTTATTTACGAAATAGCAACTGGGTGCTAAAAATAAAAAACGTGCAGAAGAACCAGCGTACCCTTATCGTAAAGCAAGGTTGGGGTACGCTTCACTTGAGCAAAAATTGGTACATCTTTTAAATCTACCTTACTACTTATATGTCACATAAAACAACACCATAACCATGTTTCTCTATTTATATGCAGATTGATGAATCGAAATCAAAATCAAAATCCATCCCACGCCATGTGCTATGGAAGGAGGCTCTTGTAAATAAAGAGGGGACACTGATAGATGAAAACACACAAAAAGTGTGGGAAACATGTGTAAGTATGACATAATATAAATATGAATTGTTTTAAATCTCTATTAAATTCCAATGACTGCTAATTTTTCTATATTTTCTATCTGACATAGTCACAGGAATCAACAACACCTGCACCAGATGTAGAAATACTTTCAGCAGCCTTGAAGCGGCCAGACCAGTATGGCCGCATCAGAGGTGCGGGTTTTGGGATGACACCCCGAACATATTTTCAAAAACAAAAACAAGCGGATGATGAAAATGAAAAAAATGGAAAATCTACAAGAAAAATTAACTATTCTTCAAGAAGAATTACAATACCAAAGAGAGATGATAACAACATTGATGGGGGGGAGGCAAAGAGAAGAAACAACTCAATAACAACTCGTGCATGACGATCTCGCCCCACCCCCCACCAGCTTTGTGGCAAGCCATTCCCCTAAAAAACCTGACTTAGCTGAGGTAATCAATGTTTTAATAATTTTTTTCTGTGAAATGTGATTCACATAGACACTGACACCTTTCCTGTACTAATATTATACATGGTGAAAATGACTGTGATTTATATCTAGCAACTCCCACCTATCGCCTTGTAGTGAGGGATACGATGTTCAATATGCAGAACGACATGCTACACAACAGACAGCTTCCAATAGATCATTTCAGAGTGTCAATTAACGTATCTAATGAGCCGAGTGCTGAGCTACCTGTTCCAAATGACGATGATGACATTCATATGGTTGAACAAGTTGTTGGAACATTCATCACATGGCCGTCAGTTCTTGTAAAAAAACATGTCGACAAAGAGGTATACATTTTCAAGTTATTTTTCAAGCTGGACCTTTAACATTTAATGAAAAAAGGTCTGAATCGATGAATGTTATTACATAATGACAAAGAGAAGGGGGTGAAATGAAATATCAGCTCAAAAATATCTCAAGGATCAACCAACCGATTGAAACGGTCTACTGAGATCACCTTCACCTCACCCATTCTATATCCATAGTTAATATCATTGCAAGCTCATGTGGATACAAAGTTGATAGACAACAATGCTCACACAATTGTTTTTGAAAAAAATATCCACGGAGAGGAAACATCAGATTTCATTAGTGCTAAAAATGTAAATGAAATCCTCAAGTATGAATGGCTAGGCGCCTCAGTTGTAAATGTATACATGAGGTATGTTTTCATGATTTGATTTTACAAAAGCTGATATAATCTGATAATAATGAATAAATACATTTTATATTTTTCGCAGGTTTATATATGAAAAACAATTGAATGGATTTCCCCATGAACAAAAATTTGGACTCGTTAGTCCTCACACCACCTCTTCAAAAGAAGAAATAGATTTTGATAAAGAGGCTGCAATAATGTCATCCCTGCTCAAATCGTTTGAAAAAAAAATCACGGATGACAGACTCTTTTTAATACCAACGATGCAGGGGTAAAACTATACAATTTAATCATATCAACTATACTTTCATTTCTTTCTTTACTTATTCCTTTTTGTATTTTTTGGGAGCATTGGATGCTGATTGTAGTCAATTTGGATACTCCAAAGATTTATTTTCTGGATTCAATGCATGGATATACAACAAACCGACCACGCATGATGGCGTTTGTTAATTTGTAATACACTAGATCCAAAATTTTAAAACTAAACATCTAGTTATATAATTTATGTTATCTTTTAATGAGGATTCTGTTATGATAGGGTGGTGAATCAATATCATCTAATGCATGGAATGAATCCAGAGCATAAGGATGAGCAAGCCTACAAGATCTACAACTGGAAAAGTATCTGGGTATATATAATAACATTGCAAAATCCAAACACATATAAAAAAAATTTACTTATTGTTGTCGATGTTTCTGCAGTGTCCAAAACAAACAAACGAAAATGACTGTGGTTATTATGCTTTTAAATTTATGAAAGAGATCGTATTTCATCAACAAACTAGCATCCCTGACAAGGTATTTTAGAAAATAATTACGAGTTCATTTAAAATATTTATTAATCTTTTGTGTATTTATATTTTTTCAGTACTACCATGACTGTCGCAAAAACTCATATTCAGAAGATGATATAGATGTGTTTAGAAACGAATGGGCAACATACCTGATGGAAGATTGTACAAAAATAGGATGAAGGTGAATTCCTACTAATGTTATCCATATATGATCATTGATATCTCCCTTGTTTACACTTACTGAACATATATGATCACCCTTTACTATGTTTTATATTCTTAGGTTATGAATAATGGTTTTAGATATGATTTGTATTTCTAGTAAATCATAACTCATTGGACTACACTGGTTGATAGTGTGGAATTAGACCGATGCATAGTCATTCAATCCACTCACGAGCATCTTAAAATCTTGATGGGAACCAATATCTTGGTTTTTTAATTTTCTAATTTTAGTTTCCCTTATATGTGGGTGGGGGTGTCAAGGAGGGAGGGGGTGTCCAGGAGTGGGGGGGTGTCCAGGAGGGGGTGTTTCTAAGAGGGAGGGGGTGTCTAAATGTGAGGTTTACAAATTGACCGCACCTCAATCTGATGCACAGTGTGACCGGTATGGCTAAAAGTGTCTGATAATAGTTTTAAATTGATGTTAACTTTAGAAAAAAACACAAGTGACATACGTAATACTGAGAAAATGCATTATGATTATTTTGATACTTTAGTAAAACGATCCATGAGTCATTTGTGAGGTGTACGAATTGACCTCACCTTAATCCGACACATAGTGTGATCGGTATGGCTAAAAGTGTCTGATAACAGTTTCAAATTGACATTAACTTTAGAAAACAACACAAGTGACATACGGAAAACCAAGAAAACTCATTAGGATTGTTTTGATACCTTAGGAAAATGATCCATGATTCATTTTTGAGGTGTACGAATCGATCGTACCTCAATCTGATGCACGGTGTGACTGGTATGGCTAAAAGTTCTTGTTAATAGTTTTAAATTGACATTAACTTTAGAAAACAACACAAGTGACATACGAAATACTAAGAAAACACGTTTGGATTGTTTTGATACTTTAGGAAAATGATCCATGAGTCATTTTTGAGGTGTACGAATTGACCGAACCTCAATCCGATCCACGGTGTGACTGGTATGGCTAAAAGTGTATGATAACAATTTTAAATTGACATTAACTTTAGAAAACAACACAAGTGACATACGGAATACCAAGAAAACGAATTCGGATTGTTTTTATACTTTAGGAAAACGATCCATGAGTCATTTTTGACGTGTACAAATTGACTGCATATCAATCCGACGTATGGTGTGATCAGTATGGCTAAATGTGTCTGATAACAATTTCAAATTGACATTAACTTTAGAAAACAACACAAGTGACATACGGAAAACCGATAAAACGTGTTTGGATTGTTTTGATACTTTAAGAAAACAATCCATGAGTCATTTTTGAGGTGTACAAATTGACTGCACATGAATCTGATGCACGGTGTGACCGGTATGGCTAAAAGTGTTTGATAATAGTTTCAAATTGACATTAACTTTAGAAAACAACACAAGTGACATATAGAATACTGATAAAACGCATTAGGATTGTTTTTATACTTTAGTAAAGCGATCCATGAGTCATTTGTGAGGTGTACGAATCGACCTCACCTCAATCCGACGCACGGTGTGACCGGTATGGCTAAAAGTGTCTGATACTAGTTTCAAATTGACATTAACTTTAGAAAATAGCACTAATGACATACGGAATACCGATAAAATGTGTTCGGATTGTTTTGATACTTTAGTAAAATGATCCATGAGTCATTTTTGAGGTTTAAGAATCTACTACACCTGAATCTGACGCACGGTGTGATCGGTATGGCTAAAAGTGTCTGATAACAGTTTCAAATTGACATTAACTTTAGAAAACAACACAAGTGACATACGGAATATTGAGAAAACGCATTTGGATTGTTTTTATACTTTAGTAAAACGAACCATGAGTCATTTGTGAGGTGTATGAATTGACCGTACCTCAATCCGACGCACGGTGTGACCGGTATGGCTAAAAGTGTCTGATAACAGTTTCAAATTGACATTAACTTTAGAAAACAACACAAATGACATATGGAATACCGAGAAAACACATTATGATTGTTTTGATACTTTAGGAAAAAAATACATGAGTCATTTTTGAGGTGTACGAATCGAACGCACCTCAATCCGATGTACGGTGTGATCGGTATGGCTAAAATTGTCTGATATCAGTTTGAAATTGACATTAACTTTAGAAAACAACACTACTGACATACGAAATACCGAGAAAATGCATTCGGATTGTTTTTATACTTTAGTAAAATGATCCATGAGTCATTTGTGACGTGTATGAATTGACCGCATCTCAATCTGATGCACGATGTGATCGGTATGGCTAAAAGTGTCTGATATCAGTTTGAAATTAACATTAACTTTAGAAAACAACACTACTGACATACAGAATACCAAGAAAATGCATTCGGATTGTTTTGATACTTTAGGACAACGATCCATGAGTCATTTTTGAGGTGTAAGAATCGACCGCACCTCAATCCGATGCACGATGTGACCGGTATGGCTAAAAGTGTCAGATAACAGTTTTAAATTGACATTAACTTAAGAAAACACCACAAGCGACATACGGAATACCAATAAAACGCGTTCAAATTGTTTTGATACTTTAGGAAAACGATCCATGAGTCATTTTTGACGTGTATGGATTGACCACATCTCAATCTGACATACGGTGTGATCAGTATGGCTAAATGTGTCTGATATCAGTTTGAAATTGACATTAACTTTAGAAAACAACACTACTGACATACGGAATACTGAGAAAATGTGTTCATATTGTTTTGATACTTTAGGACAACGATCCATGAGTCATTTTTGAGGTGTACGAATCAACCTCACCTCAATACGATGCACGGTGTGACCGGTATGGCTAAAAGTGTATGATACCAGTTTCAAATTGACATTAACTTTAGAAAACAACACTACTGACATACGGAATACCAAGTAAACGCATTCATATTGTTTTGATACTTTAGGAAAATTATCCATGAGTCATTTTTGAGGTTTACGAATTGACCGCATCTGAATCTGATGCACGGTGTGATCGTTATGGCTAAAAGTGTCTGATAACAGTTTCAAATTGACATTAACTTTAGAAAAAAACACAAATGACATACGGAATACTGAGAAAACATGTTTGGATTATTTAGATACTTTAGGAAAATGATCCATGAGTCATTTTTGAGGTGTGAGAATTGACCGTACCTTAATCCTACGTACGGTGTGATCGGTATGGCTAAAATTGTCTGATACCAGTTTGAAATTGACATTAACTTTAGAAAACAACACTACTAACATACGGAATACCAAGAAAACGCGTTCGTATTGTTTTGATACTTTAGGAAAATGATACATGAGTCATTTTTGAGTTGTAAGAATCAACCTCACCTCAATTCGACACATGGTGTGATCGGTATGGCTAAAATTGTCTGATATCAGTTTGAAATTGACATTAACTTTAGAAAACAACACTACTGACATACGGAATACCAATAAAACACGTTTGTATTGTTTTGATACTTTAGGACAACGATCCATGAGTCATTTGTGACATGTAATAATCGACCGCATCTCAATCCAACGCACGGTGTGATCAGTATGGATAAAAGTGTCTGATATCAGTTTGAAATTGACATTAACTATAGAAAACAGCACTACTGACATACGAAATACTAATTAAATGTATTCAGATTGTTTTTATACTTTAATACAACGATCCATGAGTCATTTTTGATGTGTACGAATTGACCGCACCTCAATCTGACGTACCGTGTGATCGGTATGGCTAAAATTGTCTGATATCAGTTTGAAATTGACATTAACTTTAGAAAACAACACTACTGACATATGGAATATCGAGAAAATGCATTCAGATTGTTTTGATACTTTAGGAAAATTATCCATGAGTCATTTTTGACGTGTACGAATTGACCTCATCTCAATCCGACTCACGGTGTGATCGGTATGGCTAAAAGTGTCTGATATCAGTTTGAAATTGACATTAACTTTAAAAAACAGCACTACTGACATAAGGAATACCGAGCAAACGTGTTCATATTGTTTTGATAATTTAGGAAAATGATCCATGAGTCATTTATAAGGTGTATGAATCGATCAAACCTCAATCCGATGCATGGTGTGACCGGTATGGCTAAAAGTGTCTGATACCAGTTTCAAATTGACATTAACTTTAGAAAACAGCACTACTGACATACGGAATACCGAGCAAACACGTTCGGATTGTTTTGATACTTTAAGACAATGATCCATGAGTCATTTGTGAGGTGTAAGAATCGACCGCACCTAAATCCGATGCATGGTGTGATCGGTAAAGCTTTTCATTAGATAAAGAATCAGTATTTATTAAATGAGATAAATCATCCAAAAACATATTGATTTTACATTATTCCCTTTCATTGTTATCAGAATGAAAACACTTGAGTTTATCATTTTCATATTTTAGTTTCACATTTCCATATTAATGTATTCTTTCATATTAATGTTTTAATTTATTTCATTATTGTATTACTAACATAATATTTGTTTTCTTATATAGGTGAATTTTTTTCCTTGAGTTCGGATGCTTTGTTCAGTAACAAATACCATGGATGAAAATTTTTGAGAGAGGATCATGGATATAAAAGGATGAAAAATTAATGTTTATAAATTTTGTTGGATAATTGTAATTTTAACCATGTAAACATTGTTTGAAATGTATATAGTGGTGTGTTTTTTTGTATTCATGATGTTAAGTGAATGTATATAGGATTGTTTGTCAAAATATTGTGTGTGGGTGATGTTTTGTACAGGTGTGCGGGTGCTGTTTTGTACAGGTGCTGGTGCTGGTTTGTACAGGTGCAGTTTAAGAAGCCTTTATGAGTGCTATATTGAGCGCTGATAAAGGACACCTTTATCAGTGCTATCTTGAGCACTGATAATAGTTCCCTTTATCAGCGCTCAAGATAGCATTGATAAAGGAACCCATTTATCAGCGCTAGAAAAGCGCTGTTAATGTCGGTTTTTAGCACTGATAAAGGGCCAATTTGTAGTAGTGAGGGCACCTCAAGGCCTTTAGGCCACATGCAGTTTCCCCAGACAGACTCTACAAAAAAGGATTAGTCCCATATGAAGATTCAGAGCAGACACACTCACCAGAGCAGAACCAATGGATTTGGAAGAATGAGAGGGTATGGCTACGCTATCGGGACCTTCCTGTGCTTACACGAGAAGCTTAGCCAGATGACCATGTGAAGGTGGAGAGATACCATCATGATACAGATGTTGGGGAGGGGCAGTTCCTTTTAGTTATAGTTTGGTTGAATTCCCTAAGACCTTCGGGTCATGTAATGTCTCTTAAGCCTATGGGTCATATAATCACTAAGCCTACATGCCTTGTAAGGGTTCCCCCTCATCCCTTGAAAGGGGGTTATCAAAAATAAATAAAAATGAAGGCCTTCGGGCCATTCAGGCACCTAAAAATTAGTATACTATGTGTCCCATAATAGTATGTCATCCAACTGCAGAACTATATTTAATAATATTGTCATAGAACTTCAAGGTTCTCATCATAGCGAGGAACTAATATGACCTTATCAATGCGACAAATACTCTAGGATATTATTACATCATAGTCATGAAAAACAATGAACAATATGTAATAATATGTTTAATATTTAAATACATTAAATATTCATGTAATCAAAGTATAAATAGTTGGTTCTAGGACACCAACTCTAACAAACTCCTACTTGGACTAGAGCCAACTGCCTATGACTTTCATTCCGCTAGACCTCACATGATAATCATGTTTCTACTGAGTTAAGGTTTTAGTCAAGGGGTCTTCCACGTTGTCTTATGCGGAAATGCTACTCACTGCAACTTCACCTCTCTGATAAAAATCCCTCAAGATATGATACTTCCAAAGTATGTGCTTTATTTGCTGATGTGACTTTGGCTCTTTTGTGAGAGCCACCGCTGCAATATTATCACAATAGAGTGTGATGTGATCTTTACTACTAGGTACCACATCCACCTCTTGGATGAAGATTTGCATCCAAACTAATTATTTATCTACCTTAGAAGCCATGATATACTCGGACTCTACTGTAGAATATGCAACCACACTCTGCTTTGAGCTCTTCCATCTCACAATACCTCCATTCAAAGTGAAGATGTATCCCGTCTACGACTTCATGTCATACTGATTAGTCTGGAAACTAGCATATGCATATCCTATGATGACTAGTTCCTCATCTCCTCCATAAACCATGAACATATCCTTAGTACACCTCAGATACTTAAGGATATTCTTGACCGTCATCCAATGGTGGTCACCTGGGTCATCTTGATATATGTCTACCACACTTAATGCATAGGTGACATATAGCCTAGTACATAGAATGACATGCATGACTGGACCAATCTCTAACGTGTATGGATTCATTTCCATCCTCTCTCTTTCCTCATGCATTTGAGGATACATTTTCTTAGAAAGATGAATGCCATATGACACTGGCAACAATCCCCTCTTGGATTGTTTTATACTGAATTTCTTCAGTATCTTGTCAATGTATGTACTTTTACTTAGGCCCAACAATCTATTGGATCTATCACAATGGATCTTGATCCCAAGAATATATGTTGCCTCACCTAAGTCCTTCATGGAGAAGCATTGATTCAACCATGCCTTAACAAACTGTAATACTGATATCTCATTTCAAATAAGTAATATGTCATCAACATATATTACTAGGAAATGACTACGCTCCCACTAAACCATTTATAGACACAAGGTTCACATTCGTTCTTTATAAAACCAAAAAATTTTATGGATTCATCAAAAAAAATGTTTCATGACCTTAGATGCTTGCTTTAATCCATAAATGGATTTATGCAACTTGCATATCTTATTGGCATACTTTGGAGTCACAAACCCTCCAGGTTGTGTCATGTAGACATCTTCCTAATGGTTCCCGTTAAGTAAGGATGTTTTGACATCTATTTTACAAATTTCATAGTCATGGTAAGCAGTAATGACTAATAGAATTCTGATGTATTTTAGCATCACAACTCGTGAAAAGGTTTCATCGTAGTCAATGTCTTGACGTTGTTTGAACCCTTTTGCAACCAGTTATGCCTTATAGGTACTGAATTGTCCTTCCATGTCTAGTTTCTCTTTGAATACCCATTTGAAACCAACAAGCTTTACATCAACTGAAGGATCTACCAAAATCTAGACTTGGTTTTGATACATGGAATCCATTTCAGAATTCATGGCTTCTTGCCACTTGGCAACACTTGTGCCACTTACTGCTTCCTTGTAGGTTATAGGATCATTATCATCAAATAATAATGATTCACTATCATCAGTAACTAGAAAACCATACTATTTCGATTCTCTAACCTCTCTTGTACTCCTATGCAGTACTTGTGTCTTTGGAATAGATCTTTCTTCCATAGGGATTTTTGGAATCTACTCCTGTACCAACTCTTGTGTACCTTGAGCCTCGACTTCATCGAAGTCTATCTCACTCCCACTATCTCTTTTGTACATGTTTTCCCTCTCAAGGAATATGGAGTGTCTTGACACTATAACCTTTTTTATGAGGGGTTATATAGGTAATATCCCCTTGTTTCCTTGGGGTATCCTATAAAGGTACACCTTGTACCTCGGGGTGCAAGTTTGTTACCTGAAGATGCCTTAACAAACACTTCTCTACCCCACACATGTAAATTCGATAACATAGATTTTATTCTACTCCAAATCTCGTATGGAATACCATTTAAGGATTTAGTCGGTACTTGGTTTAGTATGTGTGTTGTTTTTTGTAACTCATATCCCCAAAAAGATAATGAAAGACTTTCACTATTCATCATTGATCTCACCATGTCCAACAAGGTGCGGTTCCTCCTTTCGCTTACACCATTCCACTGAGGTGTGTAAGGAAGAGTGGGTTGGGATAGGATCCCAAACTCCCATAAGTAATCAATGAATTATTGATTAAGATACTCTCCACCTCGTTCTGAGAAGAGTTTCTTAATATTCTTACCAAGATGGTTCTCAACTTCATTCTTGTATTCCTTGAACTTATCAAAAGAATCCAACTTATACCTAATTAAGTATATATATCCATATCTACTAAAATCATCAGTAAAAGTTATGAAGTATGAGTACCCACCACTTTCTTCAACTAGAAATGGTCCACACACATCGGTATGAACCAATTGAAGAATCTATTTGGTCCTTTCACCTATCCCACTAGATAGGGTCTGGGTCATTTTTCCTTGTGAACACGCATGACATACACCAAGTGGTTTTAGTTTGAAAGAATCTAAATATCCATCTTGATATAACTTTGTCAGGCATTTCTCATTTACATGACCTAGTCGGTGATGCCAAAGTTGGGTGTGGTATGAGTTATGTGAAATATCTTTGTTATCAATTTCCATTACTTGGTTTGTGTAATACAATGTGTAAAGACCGTTGTATTAATGTGCCCTACCAAAACAAATGATATCTTTGTAAAAGAAGAAACATCAATTTCTAAACTTGAAAAAAAAAATCCATCTGTATCTAGTCTGGATACATAAATAATGTTTTTGGTCACATAATGAAAATAATAACAACCCTTTAACACCAAGATTATCCCAATCGACAACATGAGTTGATAGTCCCCGACAGCTACAAAAATAAGTCTATCTCCATTGGCTACTTGTAGATCTACCTCCCCTCAATCAATTTTCCTAAATCTACTTGGTTCTTGTATTTTAATACATATGTGAGCACCTCAAGCTATATCCAATACCCAATTTATAGAAATAGATAAATTGAACTCGATAAAAAACACACCTGACGCTTCCCATTGCTTCTTTGGCTAGGTGCATTTTTTATTCCAGTGGCCCTTCTTTCCACATGTGAAACAAACAACTTCATGTTCCCTTGCCTCCCCCTTGATTTTATTTTTCTTGGAAGGGTGTGAAGAAGCTTTGGGCTTAAAGCTCTTCACCTTAACTTTCCTCTTATTCACCATAAGGACATAAGGCTTTCTGCGCTTCATATCTTTGTCCACTTGGTGAATAAGGATAAGAATATTAGATAGAGACTTCTCAATGTTTTTCATATTGAAATTATCAACAAAACTAGAGAATATCTGAGGGAGTGATGCGAGAATGAGATCAGTATCTAGTTCTTCAAGGAGTTTAAACCCTATAACATTCGGGTGCTCAATGTATCCAATAAGCTTGACTACGTGAGGTCCATTTTGGGCACCCTCTCCAAGATTACTCTGAAAGAGTGACTTGGATATCTCAAAACTTTCATTTCTTACTCTCTCCTGGTAAAGACCACAGAGGTGCTTGAGCATGCTATACACATCCATGTTTTCATGAGACTTCATGAGTTCACTAGATATTGATGAAAGCATCAAATATTTAACATTGACCATGTCGTTAATATGTTTCTTGTAGACTAGGAAATCCTCATCACTTTCCTCTTTGGCAGGCAGATCAGGTAATGTTGACTCTAACATGTAAGACTTTCGTTCATAGTGTAGAAAAACCTGAAGGCATCTAAACCATTCCTGAAAGTTACTACCGGTGTGGATGTTGTATTTATCCATAATTGATCATAGGGATAGTGTGGTTTATCTTTTCATTTTATTCTATAATTAAAAGATAAAATTATTAGTACTTTCTTGATTACATTTTATGATAAATAATAAATTAATTGTATTAAGTCTCTCACTATTTTATAAAGACCTAATGGCTCTCACCATTGAACTCAGAATGTCTAGTTTCTTGGGCATTATAGTGGTAAGGATCCATATTCTCCTTTGCATAACCCCAACAAGGGTTGGTCAAGCTATTTTATGGTATTTAGGTAGGAAGTTATTTGCCAATTATAGGCTTGTAGCTCCTTGATCTGTTGAGTGGACTCCCCAATCCTGAAATCCTGACTTGGATTTCAACACTTGCCTCCAATATTACACCAAGTCTAGCAAGGGATACTCCTATTAATGTAATATGGTTAAGTCAATATGAAACTTTCATAAGGTATTCCTATATAAAAGTAAGTTTCCCGACAAGGGTTGGTCAAACACATAGTTTTATTGAGTCTTTCCCTTAATCTAGTAACAAAACACTTAATCTGACTTAATATTTTATTGAGGGATTTTTATCTCTTATGCATAAATTGCTTATTATATTTATCACATGCTTGTTAATATTAAGTGGAACTTACTTAAGTGATTAACCATGTCTTGATAATATTTATTCATAAGCCTGTTTTATTTTAGTTTTATCTTGCATGATTGTTTAATTCATTAATTATGTGATCGTGACAACACATCCATAATGATAAACCATGCAATTGACAGAAATAAAATAAAGGGCATGATCATGAGCTTTTCTAATGGTTAGTTTATCTAGTGGTTGATAAACTAACCCTGACCTAGGGGGAAACACCTTGAACCTTTTGGATTCATGTTTATAGCTTTCCACCTATCCACCTTTGTATCTCCTCGGATTGGTTTTGTCTTGAATCCAGATTGAACCACCTCTATTAGCTTAGGATATCCATCCATTACATATGATTTTTAACTCACACATAGGTAAGGGGTAAAAAGGGGGTTTACATAAAAGAAATCATGGGCACGCAGACCCTACATATTAATGAAAATAGATGGCTCACAGGCCAACAATTTAATTTAAAAAATAAATTAAAAGGAAAACCAATCACATACAAAGGTCCGTTCTAGCTCATGATCATCCACATACATGCAACGAGTTACATAATTAATAAAACTAGCATTCAATTTATTAATCATTCTTATTAAGATAAATCACACTCAAATCGATTAATTATTATCTTTAATTAATCAATACTTTTATCTTAATTCCTTTTCTGAATTTCCTTGAGATTCTCATCCTTGTACCTAAATGTACTATGGAGGTAACCTGGTGAATACCTGTTCGAATCTAACCAACGTGTATTATATTCATATACTGTTTTACTCTTATTATATATGGCATACATTATGCTTCAATGAATATAGTAATAACCTATAGTATGATTTGTACATTATAAGTAGTTCTAAACATTACACAAATATTAAAGTTTTAACTTTGTGTAATTTGGTAAAGTACACGGCGTGTAGTTCTAACTACATGACTTGTACTACCTTCACCGTCTTTCATGAAGTACACACCTAGAGACTCAGCATGTGAGGCGTACTTCATATATTTTAGAGTACACGACATGTCCAGTGGGCCATATGGCATGTCATCGCCGCATTACACAATTATTAGTCAGCTCAATCCATGTATGGGATACACGGATTGGCCATTGACCCGAAGGGACTACACATCATGTCTAGTAGGCCACACGACATGTAATCCGGTAAACGTGTGCCTATCTGTCCCGGTCAACACGTGGTATAAAATTAATTACACCGCATGTAATAAATGTACATGACTTGAGTAATTTCTGAATTACTTATGATGCGCTGAACACGACTACATGGCATGTAGTCCAGATTAGACGACGTGTATGGCAGAGAACACGACATGTACTTTAGTGTCACCTGGACAGAATCGTCGACACCTCCTAATGAGTTCCTTTATTTAATTTTAATCCAAAAATTATTTGTTTCTATTAGATCTGTGAGAAATGAAAGAGGAAGAAAAAATCTTGAAATCCATATTATAAGAATGATTAACCTTGAATTGACAAAATAAATTATAAATCATAAATCAACAACGAATTATTTAAATAATTATAAACGATGATGACATCGCTCTGATACCACTTGAAGGATCCGAATGCAGTAGAAGCGTGGAAGTTGGGAGGGCCCAAATTTTCCTTTACCATAATTGATGACCAATCTGGGATCAATACGATGATAAACACCAGTATCCACGGATTAAAATCAAAGATCTAGAAAAAAGAAGAAAAGGGCATCAGATCCTAGAGAGAGGATCTTGTGCATCATGTTTATAATTAATTTAAATAATTTCTAAAGAAATTAAATACCTGGATATTCAGTACTTTATTCGTTGATGATGTTGATCATCCGGAATGGCCCCTTCTGGATTGTCTTGTTGTGATTGTGAGGATCCAAACCAGAATCCCTTTAGCGATAATCCACACATGTTTCGATGGCCTCCGATCGACACCACTCATTCTCCAGGTGCTAGCGTGGTGAAGCGAGTGTCTTGCATCAATCATTCTTGATTGCCTATTCTTCAGTCTTGAAGAAAGCCTCTCATTCTTGAGAGGGTATAGGAGAGGATTTAAGAGAGAATTTTTTTTGGCTTAACAATTCTCTCACCACCAGCAATTCGGTTCACTAGGCATAATGGCACAATAGACGTACTTGTCTATTTAATGACATGAGGTTTCAGTTACAATATTTAATTACGTAACAACAATTAAATACATTCATAACCTTAGAGAAAACACATGCTACATAATAACAATAACAACACCATTATTCGTGATGTTCCAACTTGCGTAAAACGAAATCATAAATGAAATCTCATGCCACATAATGATAACAACGTTATTATTATTTTTTCTTGTGTCAACTAGTTAAATAATTATTTACCATCTTGCAAATAATTATTTTACTACCAGACCGGACTTAGTTCGCTCGAACTCCACTTTAATTTATTGAAATAAATAAATAAATAATTTATTCTCTTAAATAAATATTTTATTTACAAACTAGTAAATAAATATTTATTAAATGTTTAATAAAATAAATAAATAAATTTTATTTAATTTATGCGATCATTTTAACTTGAATAAAATTATTCCATAGTCTTGAGAATAATATTTATTACATTAATTAAATTCAAATCGAATTTAATCGAGACCACAAGAAACACTTAGTGTGTGACCCTCTTGGATTCTTTCTTGTTGACATTAGGCAGGCTTGCCTAAAATCTAAGAGTATTGTCTGGCAATGGGTCAAGGATCCCAAGAGAAAGAACTTAAAGTCATAACAATGAAATCCACATACAAATGCTCATTGTGTAATATAATCTTTTTGTCTCAATATCTCATTAAGTAGGTTTCATGATAGTGTCATTAACCTGTTTGTTTGATACGTTTTTCTTTGACTACCTAAAATAAACTCGTTGTTACACCATGGTCATGGAATTTAGGGTGACATTTCTATTTCAATCAAAGGGATGAGATATCAATTTCTATAAATAGAAGGGAAAAATCCTTCCTTGACTTATCCATTAATAACATGTCACTCGTGATGCACCCAACATACCCTACTTCCCGCCAACATATGGCATGACAGTTTTCATCAGTAAATCAAAGTGCGCGATTCGTGACATGCATTAATAATAATCTTAAATTCTAAGGACCATTACACATACTCATAGATAATAATATCCAATGATACCAAAACATACAGAATTCCTATAGGTGGGTCTGTTCTCATAACCTCTCACCTTAGAGATTACCAAGTGCGAACTTTGTGAGAAGAAGTCTCATCTGCTTATGAGTAATCGCAACTAACGGTCTGTATAATATATGTCCCATCATAGTATGTCATCCAAATGAAAAATTATATTTAAAAATATTGTCACAACACTTCAAGGTTCTCATCATAGTGGGGAACTGATATGACTTTGTCAATGTGAAAAATTCTCTAGGACATTATTACATCATAGTCATGTAGAACAATAAATAATATGTAATAAGATGTTTAATATTTAATACATTAAATATTCATGTAATCAAAGTAAAGATATTTGGTTCAATGACACTAACTCTAACATGAGGTGCTCACCTTTGGCACACCTCAGTGAGATCACGCCGCCTCACCAGTGGTGAGGTGCACCAGGTGCACCTCCCCTCACCTCACGCCAAGGCACACTTAGGCATGTGCCTTTGACATCAATGTCATAATATAATACAGACTTATTTACCACATAATTAAACTCATTCTTAATGATTCTTAAAATTGTAATCTATTTTAAACCATTATATGTATATGACTAAAACATAATGCACATGATCTGAGCATAATTATAAATGAGTGAAATGAAATACTTATCACAATGCATTGATTTATACTTTTAGGGTCCATATATATCATAGTGAATAAACGTCAAGGGTTGTTTCATTTAAATCTCTAATTTATTATTTTAATTATTAATCCATCTAAAAACATATCATTCTTTAACATTTACTTTTATTTCCAACATATTTTAAATGCAAATAATTTATCTTAAGAGATCCACAATTTCTAAAATAATAAGTACCCTTTGAACTTGTCAAAAATCTTTAATTACATCAATTTACCTGTCATATGTGAGATGAAAAACAAATATTTAATACGAAAGGATGTTTCTTTTGTACATCCTTTAGTGTGACATCAATAATAAATTCCTCTTATATTCTATTATTTTTCATATAATACATTTATAATTCTTTATTCACATTCATCTATATTGTTAGAAAATATTTACAATCCTTCATACAACCATTTAATTTTCCACATGTTCAATATAGTCTAGTCAATGACTAAAATTCATCATCCAATTTTACTTATGAAGATTCATCTCACTTCGAAACTATTTTTGTAAGAGTGGGTCATCTCCCCTTTAACTTAAAACCTCTATATCTTCTATAATTTCTATTATTTATCTCATTGTGACTAAAATTTTATACTATGTGCCAAAAATAACCATAGAACCCATGATGACCATGAAAATGAAATTTTCTTATAAATCCTACTCTTCGTATACTTGAAAATAATTATTATTTTCAACCAGTCTAGACATAATTCTTGAATCAATTTATAAACTAAGAATTTTGAGATGCTTAAAACCTTTATCATTATTAGGTATATATTTTTCCTAAAATTATTTTTCACATTCCTTATAGATTTTTAATTGAAATTGAAATTATAATGTTGATATGTTTTCAAATATTTTATATAACATTAATATTAAATGTAATAATTCCTTAGGTTGTTACATCACTTGTTCTAAAAAACAGAATAGAGGTTATCAAATTCTATATATGTTGGAACAATTATTAGAAATTATTTTTAGGTATTCATCATTTTAGGTCTACATGTATTGGTTCCACCCCTAGGAATCTCTGACTACCATCCATGTATATGAAATAACTTTTTATTTATTAAAATATTTTATCAATACATTTTTATATCTTCTAGTTGATGGAATGAGAGTTTATTATTCTTGTTTATCATATTTGGGTTTCTTATTACTCCTCAATTGCCTATATTATATTTTCATTTGTTTAGGGGATTTAAGAAATACTTGATTAATCATTTTAATAGAGTTATGACTAATCTTATTTAGATAATTGAAAGTATTAAAAGTGGGATTTCTCCTATAAACATAGAATTCATAGAGGCCCCAAGGATTCATATATCATAACATGTCCCCATCGTGACCGCTTGAATCACAAACAAGAACATGTATACCCCCCAAATATCACCTTCGACAGGTCACGAGTTAATAACTAGTGCCAATGGTGTAATTATCACAAATGAGAGGTGTTACCCCTTTTAGAGAACAAGATGGGGTACAATTGTCATCCTCATCAACTTTATCTCCTAAACAGTCATTATTTCAATTTGTTGCTTGAGACTCATCCCTCATCTCTTTTATGTTTCTTGTACTACTCTGAGCAGTAGCCTAGAGTATTTTAAGCAACATAGGTGCATGTCCACAAGGGATGCAGGATGAGTGTCAAACAATAAAATGTAATGATAACTGTTCAGGAGATGAGCTGATGAGGATAAAAATTGTCTATTACTTTCACCTTTGGATGAATTCAGAGGATAACACCCAACATAGTAGAATAATTTTTTTCTTAAATTCAATTACCCATTTTTTTCAAAGCATACTGAAATTCTTTGAAATAATCAAATGTTGAGTTTCCCTTATTAGAATTATCTATAACTTTCACCTTTGATAATGAATATCTTATGTGTATTTATTTATTTATTATACAAAATGAATATTTTATGAACCCAATAGGATGGATATGAATAAAAAATTAATGCACGCTAGTCATTTGACAAAATAGTATCAAGATGGAGTTAAATAGTTCATCAAGTTTGCAATAGAGTATGTATATGACCCTTCTCAAATCCTTTTTCAGTGTTTGTAATGTCCCGAAAATTCCGTATTTTTTTTAATTATATGGAATTATTTCTAGACTTCGAAATCTGACGGCGCGCGATTCTGAGGCCTGGAGTGCCCAAAATGACCCGTCGGAGTTTTGTTAAGCTTTAATTAGTGTGTGTAAGCAGTTTTCCTGAAAAAGTGGAATAACTATTAAACGGTTACTCAGATCAGAAATCGAAGGACACTGTTGCGCTCAGTACGGCGGGTTTACCCTAGGCGCAACTTAAGTTTAGTCGGCGTGAGCCTTCTACGAGAAAACCAAAAAATGACATAACCATAAATAAAATAATTAAATAAAATTATTTTATTTTTCAAATGCTTATAACTCACAAATAGTAACTCAGATTAAAAATATGAGGCCACCACTGAATTTGTGAGGGTATGCTCTCTTTAGGAAGATACTAACTTTGGTCAGCACAGACTACTAGTGAAAGTTAGTTTTTGGCCGTAAATAAAATAATTAAGTGACAATTATTTTATTGTAAAATTCACAACTTTTTAAACTGTAACTTGGATTGGAAATCCAAGAGTACCGTTGGGTTTGTAGGAGCGTGTTTCACTTAGGCAAAGCCTAACCTTGATCGGCACGGGCCGAGAGTGACTGTTAATAATTTTCCGATTTTTTTTTCAGGTATGTTCAGTAAATGCGTGAGCGGCGTTTTCTAACTTTTGAACCGTTGCTCGGATTAAAAATCCGAGGGCACTGTTGAATCTGCAATACCGGTATTCGCTTAAGGGAGATATAACTTAGACCGTAGTAGGTCGGGTGAAAAAGTTATTTTTGTGGACTTTTGAATGATTAATAAAATAACATGTTTTGTTATTTTATTTTATTTCTTTCCTCCAATGGACAAACGACACTGACGAGACCAACGACATGTCAAGACAATAAATGGATTGACTCTTCTTTTCCTATAACCGCACTGTTAGGAATTCGAGAGGTTCATTAATTAAATGAACCTCATTAATTCTCTGAGTGTTGCACACTCTTTCTACTCTCCTATTTATATGGAGCTCGTGGAGGGGGGTTGGCATGACTTCACCAAGCGATAAAGCCCTGGAAAAGTACTACGACACCAACCACCTGGAGGACGAGACTGGTTCCAACGAGTGGTGACGAGCGCCACCGAGTCATGAACATACAACAACGATTAAGGAGGTTTCGTCAACCATCGTCAGCAGACGTCTCTTTCAGGCAGAGGGTTTAATTCATTTATGCATTTAAATGATTTTCCTCTTCTCCGTTCTTGAATAACATGAAGAACGCGGGTCAACCGACTAACGGGTTGACCAGTGATTCATTCGTATTTGAGGGAGGTTATTGCGGGGAATCTTGTGGGGTTAATATTATGTTCAATACAACTATTTATTGAACTCCCTTAATATCCTCCATATTACGAGCTAACGCGGAGGGTGCGGGCCTAACGAATCCGTCTCGAACCCTCCGATATATTGATTTCCTTACGCCACCTCGGAAGACCGTGAGCACGTCGATGCACGCCACAAGAGGAGGTCCATATCTCGTCATCCGTGGAAAATGGAGGAGGCAGCCAACACGACAGTCAACCATGGGAAGGAAGGCGGCGTGACCTCCGTATCGCCGACGAATGGAAGCCACGACCGAAGCTGTGGCGGAGGCCGAACCCACCTTTGGCGGGTTCTACGGTGGCACCGCCTCACCAACAGAACGGCCTTCGGTAGGTTCTGTGGTGCCGCCGCCCTTGGACTCAGTCGCCGCCCTTGGATCGGGCTGCCGCCCTCGAACCGGGCCGCCGCCCTTGGAGCAGGTCGCCGCCCTCACACCGGGGCACCGCCCTCAGATTGGGCTGCCGCCCCCGGGTCGGGCCGCCACCCCACATGGGTCAGGCCATCCTATTTTGGTCAGTCCGCCCCTCTTGCAGGCCGATTTCACCTCGGTCCAGCCCAGACGGGGTCAGACCGGACCCGGGCCCAGAAACACTCAAAGGACCTTATCTTGGGAACCAGACATCTGTTTGACGAACTGTCTATAGCATTGGGATCCTTGGATCGAGACTGTACTTTTGGTATAATTCACTTGAGTTTTGGAGAAAGTTGGAGTATGGTCGGGTTAGATCGAACCCGAGTCCAATCGGGCCCTCAAAGCTAAAATGCTTATAACTCACAGACTGAGCGTCTGATTGACATGTCATCTGTCACATTGGAACCCTTACGACATGGCGGTACTTTGGGTTACTCCTTTGTGAATATTAGTGGCAGTCAAGGTACGACTGATATCTCAAGGGGCAGATTCTATGGAACTCAAGCGCACCGAGTGCGAGGAAACCTATGGCTGGATGCAACGTAAAGAAAGAACATCGATCCTATATGGTTCAGTACCTATCAATTCTGTGTGGGTCAGATCCTATGTGGGTTAGTTCATACCGATCCTGTGTGGGTCAACGCATACCGATCCTATGTGGGTCAGTGGGGGTTAGTTACCTATCAATCCTGTGTGGGTCAGCGGGGGTTAGTTACCTATTGATCCTATGTGGGTCAGCAGTAGTGCTTCTTAATAGAATACGATGATCTAGTTTATGACTAATCATCGATACTTCTATACTTAAGTTATACCTGATTGTGAGATGAGTCTTTTACCTATGTGGTACTTCAATCTTTGTGGTGTTACCTGTGTGGTACTTTTTTCATCGCGGTGTTATCTGTGTGGTACTTATATCTTCATGGTGTTACATGTGTGGTAATTTTAGCTCTGTGGTGTTGCCTATGTGGTTCTTCTACCTTTGTGGTATCGTCTTCATGGTGTTACCTGTGTGGTACTTCTATTTTTGTGGTGTTACCAGTGTGGTACTTCTAGCTTTGTGGTGTTACCTGTGTGGAACTTCTACCTTTGTGGTATCATCTTTGTGGTGTTACCTATGTGATACTTCTATCTTTATAGTGTTACCTGTGTGGTAATTATATCTTCTTGGTGTTACCCATGTGGTACTTCTGCCTTTGTGGTATTGTCTTTGTGGTGTCACCTATGTGGTACTTCTATCTTTGTGGTGTTATCTGTGTGGTACTTTTAGCTTTGTGGTATTACCTGTGTGGTACTTCTACCTTCGTGGATTTACCTTCGCGGTGTTATCTTCATGGTGTTACCTATGTAGTACTTCTACCTTCATGGTGTTACCCATGTGGTGTCCTTCCCTCGTGTATGAGATGAGTATATCTTGATAACTTAGGTATATGTATGGGCATATACCTAAGTAGAGTTGATGTAATGCTTTGTGGTTTTTCCTTTGTGGAACTCTAGGAGACCTATGGGGGTCTTGGGGTACCTACTGAGTATTGTTATACTCACCCCTACACGGGATTCGCCCGCACCTCTTTGTGTCTGGTGCAGATGACGTACAATATTGATCGAGGTTGAGGGAGATAGGACTGGAAAGTTCACAAAGGTGGACCATTCAGCGTGACCTGACATGGAGGAGACTGACGGACGTAGAGTTCTGAGGAGACGATCTGTACCTACCCTTCATGTAGGAACCTAAGAGGATGACCCATTAACTATTTTCCTTTTTCTTTCAGTTGTATTTTACTTTGAGTCGTACTTGTACTTTTATAGTTGGGCTTGTATTCTAGCCCCTTTTTACTTTCAACACTCTTTTACTACAGCAGTTTACTTTGTGGTTGCAAATTATTGCGTTCTTGTCTGTGTGGTTGCTTCTTATTGTGTTCTTGGACTGTACAGGTTAAAAAGGCAATGTCTTCCCATTTAAGGGATAGGCCTTTCTGGTGCTAGTCGCCAGCCCCTGGCCTATGGAAGGTGGACTTGGGGTTATCACGACATAGGACCTGAGGGATGGATCATGATAATGTTTATGTTATTGTTATTCAAGACAAATTAGTTCATAAGATTTGGAAGAACATTTTATTTTTCATAAAATATATCAGAGCTATAAATGTTGGACTAAACATTGGAAAACACTAAATGTTCACACCGATTGAGATGATACCGTGGTTTATGGATCATTTGATATGAATACCAATGCATTTTATGATGGAGATCACACGGTAGAAATGATAATGATAATTGAAGACGACCTTCGTGATTGTCCAAAGTTGTTCGAGAAGTTAAATAGTTGTGCTAAGAGACCATTGTATACTGGTTGTACTAAATACACAACGTTGTTAGATGTATTGAAGTTATATAATTTGAAATCTGACATCGGATGGAGTGACACTAGCTTTACAGAACTACTTGGTCTCTTGAATGATATGATAATAGAAGAAAATGAACTACCATGTCAAACACATGACACTAAATGAATGCTACATTCAATGGGAATGATCTATAAAAAATACATGTTTGTCTAAATTATTGCATATTATTTTGCAATGACCATTAATCACTCATAAAATGCCCTAATTGTGGAGCAGATCCATACAATAAATTCCTTAAAAATCTGTATGATACTTTCCTATCATTCCACGGTTTAGAAGACTATATGGATGTTATAAAACCATGAGACAATTAACATGGAATACAAATACAAGAATTAAAGATAGGAACATACATCATCCAATGGATTCTCCTTAGTGGAAGACAATTGATTATGAGTATCCTGAATTTGGAAATGAGATGAGAAACTTTCTTCTTGCATTATCTATATATGGAATAAATCCTTTTGGTGTACAGAGTAATACTCACAATATATTTCCCATCATGTTTGTAAATTATAACTTTTTTGTCATGTTTATGCATGAAGCATAAATAAATTATGTCGTATCTACTTATATCTATACCAAAGCAACCCAATAATGATGTTGATGTCTATTTGGATCTATTGATCGAAGATCTAAAATTGATGTGGGATACAGATGTTACAATGTATGATGCTCATAGAAGTGAAGAATTCACATTGAGATCCATGTTGTACGGGACAATAAATGACTTCCCTACTTATGGAAATTTATTAGGCTATAACATTAAAGGAATGTTGGTGTGTCCCATTTGTGAAGAACACGCACACTCAGTTTGGTTGAAACATACCTCGAAGATTGTGTTTTTAGAACATTGAAATTTTTTACCTCGGTGACATAAATACCGATCCTGGATGACAACATTTGATGGGAATATCGAACAAGGTAAAAAACCGTATTTAATAATAGGTGAGCAACTGTTCAATAAAGTAAAAGATATTGACATTGTTTTTGGTAAACCATTTTTGAAAAATCTTATGAAATCAGGTTAAAAGAAGAGATCAATTTTCTTTGAATTACCGTATTGGAATTGTTTGTATGTGAGACATTTTCTTGATGTCATACATGTAGAAAAAAAATGTATCTGATAGTGTTATTTATATGTTACTAAATGTTCCAAAAAAACAAAAGATGTCATCAAGGATAGGTTGGACATGATTAACATGGGGAGAAGGGAAGAGTTGGCACCTTTGAAGGGTAAAGGGCATAATTTTCTTCCTCTAGCAGTTAACACTCTATCCAGATAAAAGAATTGCATTTTTTCCTTAATAGTGTAAAATTTACAGAGGGGTATTCATCAAATATCAAGAATGTCATGTCAATGACTAATTTAAAGTTACAAGGAGTAAAATCACACTATTTTCATGTTTTGATGTAAGATTTGATACTATATGCTTTCTTTTGCATTTTTCCACAAAATGTACAACATACATTAACTAGACTCTGCTTCTTTTTCAAAGACATATACAGTAAAGTTATAGACCCGACCAGGTTTCCAATCATGAATAAGGAGGTTTCAGTCATATTATGTGAATTAGAGATGTTTTTTCCACCATAATTCTTTGATATAATGGTCCACTTGATGGTTCACTTGGTTAGAGAGGTTCAACTATGTGGTCCTATCCATTATAGATGGATGCACCCCATTGAATGTTATATGAAGATTTTGAAAGGTTATGTCAATAATCAAAGTCGGCCAGAAGGTTGTATTGTAGAACAATATATTGTTGAAGAATCTGTTGAATTATGTACCGATTACCTATCAGATGTTAACAACATCAATCTCCCAAAGTATCGTCACAACAGATTCTTTATGGACAAAAGGATTTCTGAAAGAGATGTTGTTACAATTACCTTGATAGAGTGGGAGCAATCACACCTTTAAATTTTACATAATAGTGAATATGTTGATCCATACATTGAAGATCATAAAGAAATTCTTAAAAATTTGAATCCATCAAGGGTTGAAGGATGGATATCAAATACACATAATCAATATTTTATAGGATGGTTCCAAGATCAAATTTATAAGGAGTTATCTAAAAATACGAATTCAACTACCAAATGACTTCGATGGCTAGTCAGGGGACTGAATGAAAATGTTATATCTTACACTAGTTTTGTAATCAATGGTTATACGTTCTATACAAAAGAACATGATGAACACAGTACGATGAAAAATAGTGGTGTTATGCTTTTGGAGGAAGTGATGCACATATTTGGTTACAAGGATAGAAATTCAATTTATGTAAATATATCATATTTTATCATTATCGAATAGATATATGAGTTATATTGTACAAAATTTCAAGTGTCGATTTTCTATTACAAATGGGTTGACAATATGAGTGTAGTGAAAGTTGATGAAATGGGATTTATGAAGGTGAATTTCATTGTGGAAGGGTAAAAAGATGATCCATTTATAATGGCACCACAAGCAGTGCAAGTATTTTATGTCTAAAATCTAGAAAACAAGAATTGGTCGATTATCTTGTTGGTGACTAAAATAAATGTCAGGTCAGATGAAAATTCAATCAAGGATGACCCTTTCATTGGGAGATCAAAATTAGTTTATGCTGGTATCAATGTAGACAATGCCTTGTATGTTAAAGGGGACCACAAAGAGGGGATTTGGATTCTTAGTAGAGGAACAAAATCCCTAAAACGTTTAAAAAAAGAAATAGAGTTCAATGATAAGGTAAAAGTGTTTTTTAATATACTATGTTTTTTCTCATAATATTATATGTTATTTATTGCATTAACATAATTTAAATTAAATGTTTAACTAATCATGCAGACAATATCTTCTACACATGATGATGTTACCAATCCTATGGAAGAACAAACTATAATGAAGGAAACCCTTTGGGAAGATGTAATGGTAATGTTATGATAGACTTTCTCTATTTTACCGAAAAATTATATGATGAAACGTTGATTTAATTTTCATTATTCCTTATAGAGTTCATTTATTTTAGAAGATTTACGCCCATCTTTCATGTATTTCTACACCAAAACTTCCAAAGACCTTTTCTCCCTCAAAACCTCTTTACCCCTACAGTTTTGGCATTTATCACTTTCCTTCAATTTCCCTCCACTGCTCAATCACAAAGGTAATCTTGATGGCTGCACATTAAAATCATTGTCCATAGAATTAATGTATTAGTTCATATTTATGTTTAACTAATTTATTTTCAGTATTAATCACATAATAATTGTTTTCTTATACAGGTGGATTATTTTATTTGAGTTGGGGGTGGTTTGATTGAAATTTCTCATACTCGTGAGATATTGGACTTTAAGGCTATAAATAAGATAATAAAAAAAGGAAATGGGTCAAGAATGTATACAAACCTCATAAAAAGGTGAATTCATACTACTTATTTAATTAATTTTGTCATCATTTTATCTATTATTTTTAAGTTAATTTCCTTATCATTTTTATCTAATACTTATTTAGTTTTTTAAAAGATCTTTTGGGAAATCATATTTTCACATTTCTTTTATTTTAGAAGATTTTTGTCCATATTTCATACATTTTTTCATCAAAAATTCCACAAATTTATTCTCCCTCAAAACCTTTTTACCTCTGTAGTGTTGTAATTTATCATTTTTTTTCAATTTTTCTCTATTTCTCAATCACAAAGGTAATATTGATGTTTTCACAGTAAAATCCACAACTAGAAAAAGTGGCTAATACCACAGACCTATAGCCACGATTTTAAAACTGTGACTATATGCTAGTTTTCTGTGGTCTATAGCCACAGTTTTGAAAACTATGGATATAAGTCGTGGCTATAGCCATAGTTATGTGCCCTATAGCCATGGTTTTCAAAACCATGGTTATAGGCCAATTTTTTTGAAGACCTATATCTAGGGTTTTCCAAAACTGTGGCTATAGGGTTCCCGTGCTTCCATGGGGAAAAAATTTGCCGCAAAAAATTTGGCAGGAAGACCTACCGCCATAGTTTTGAGGCTATTACTGTGGTTTATATTAATATATATATATATATATATATATATATATATATACATGAAGCATTCCACGGTGTAGTGGTGAGCAATGTTGATTCGCAAAGAGGAGGTGCATGGATCAAAACTTGATGGTGACATTTTTTTAGGCTATTGCCATGGTTTACCAAGGCTATATCCATAGTTTGACACCATGGAAATAGCACCTATATCCATGGTTTGACACCATGTAAATAACACCTATATCCACGGTTTAAACTGTGGCCATAGGTTAACCGCCACAGTGGCCAATTTTGAAGTCTATTGCCATGGTTTTGAAAATCGTGGCAATAGTCTTTTTTTCTACTTGTGATCATTATCCATAGAATTAATGTATTATTTCATATTTATGTTTAATTTATTTATTTTTAGCATTACTCATATAATAATTGTTTTCTTATACAGGTGGATTCTTTTGTTTGAGTTGGGGTGGTTTGTTCGAATCTTCTCATGCTCGTGAGAGATTGGACTTCGAGCCTCCAACTGAGATAATGAAAACAAAGAAATGCATAAAAAATGCATAAAACCACCATGAAAAGGTGAATTCCTACTACTTATTTAATTGAGTTTTTCATCATTTTATCTACTATTTTTAAGTTAATTTCCTTATCATTTTTATCTAATACTTATTTAGTTTTTTTCACAGATATTTTGGGAAGTCATATTTTGCTTTAAACTATCTGCAACAAGACACAAAAGAGATAAAATGTTCCTTTATACCAATATTACCATACTTTCCTTTTTCTTTCTTTTTCGAACAACAACACTTCATATTGAATCAATGTTCTTAACCGAAAAAGTTTTTTCAGCTAAGAACATCGGCTCAATATGCACTGTTGGAAGTTCAAAAAAAAATCCAATGGAAAGCATGGTAACATTGGTAGTTTGGATTTTTTTTGAGATTTTGGGATGTGTAGAAATCAACTGCACCTCAATCTGACACACAATGTGATCGGTATGGCTCAAAGTGATTCTTTTATTTAAAATTGATATTAATTTTAGTTGAAAAGACAACTGACATACTCAAAACTAAGAAAACATATTCATATTGTTTTGATACTTTAAGAAAATGATATATAAGTCATTTTTGATATGTAGGAATTAGTTTCACCTCAATCTAATACACGATGTACTCTGTATGAATCGAAGTGCTTGTTATTAGTTTAAAATTGATATTTTAGTTCAAAATTTGTCACTCATTGAAAATCAATAAAATGCACTAAAATTGTATTGACAATTTAGGTAAATGATTTATAAATCATTTTTGATGTGTAGGAATCAGTCCCACGTCAAACCAATACACGATGTGACCGATATGAGTTAGAGTGTGTGTTTTTAGTTTAAAATGGAATTTTAGTAAAAAAGACAAGTGACATACTCAAAACCAATCAAACACATTCATATTGTTTTGATATTTTAGGAAAATGGTCCATAAGTCATTTGAGACGTGTAGAAATCTATCTCACCTCAATCCTATGCACAGTGTGATCGGTATGACTCCAAGTGCGCCCTTTTATTTAAAATTAACATCAAATTTAGTAAAAAAGAAAACTGACCTACTCAAAACTAAGAAAATTCATTAATATTATTTTGATACTTTATTAAAATGATCGAAAAGTCATTTTTGAAGTATAGAAATCAACCAAACCTCAATCTGATACATGATATGCCCAGTATGAATCAAAGTGTCTGTTATTAATTAAAATCGACATTTTTGTTCAAAAAGTTTCACTCATTGAAAACTGAAAAAACATGCTTGGATTGTCTTGATAATTTAGGAAAATGATTCATAAATCATTTTTGATGTGCAGGAATCAATCTCACATCAAACTAATATATGATGTGACCAATATGAGTTAAAGTGTGTGTTTCCTGTTTAAAATGACATTTTGGTAAAAAAGACAAGTGACACATTAAAAACTGATAAAACACATTCTAATTGTTTTTATAATTTAGTAAAATGATCCATAATTCATATGAGATATTTAGGAATCAACTAAACCTTAATCTGATGCATGATGTGACCGATATGACTTCAAGTGCGTCTTTTTATTTAAAATTGACATCAATTTTAGTAAAAAAGACAACTAACCTACTCAAAACTGATCAAAAGAATTCAGATTGTTTTGATAATTTAGGAAAACGATACATAATTCATTTTTGATGTGTAGGAATTAGCTTCACATCAATACGATACACGATGTGCCCGATATAACTCAGAGTGTTTGTTATCAATTTAAAACTGAAATTTTAGTTCAAAAAGTGTCACTCACTAAAAACTGAGAAAATGTGCTCAAATTGTCTTTATAATTTATAAAAATGATTCATAAATCATTTGTGATGTGTAGGAATTGGTCTCACATCAAATTGATACACGATGTGACCATTATGAGTCAAAGTGCATGTTTTCAGTTTAAAATGACATTTTAATAAAAAATACAAGTGACTTACTCAAAACTAATAAAACACATTCATATTATTTTTATAATTTATGAAAATGATCCATAAATCATTTTATACTTGTAGGAATCAGTCGCACCTCAATTCGATGCACAATGTGGACCAGTATGACTCCAAGTGTGTCTTTTTATTTAAAATTGGCATCAATTTTAGTATTAAGGACAAGTGGCATACTCAAAACTGAGAAAATTCATTCAAATTGTTTTGAAAAAATAGTAAAAATATCCATAATTCATTTTTGATGTGTAGGAATCATCCAAATCTCAATCTAATACACGATGTGCCCGGTATGACTCAAAGTGTCTATTATCAGTTTAAAATCGACATTTTAGTTTAAAAAGTGTTACTCATTGAAAACTGAGAAAATGCACTCGAATTGTCATGATAATTTATGAAAATAATTCATAAATTATTTTTGACATGTATGAATTAATCTTACCTCAAACCGATACATGATGTGACTGATATGAGTCAAAGTGCGTGTTTCTAGTTTAAAATGACGTTTTAGTAAAAAATACAAGTGATGTACTCCAAACTGAGAAAACACATTCATATTATTTTGATACATTAAGAAAATAATTCATAATTCATTTTAGATGTGTAGGAATCACCCTTACCTCAATCTGATACATGGTGTGATCAATATGACTCCAAGTGCACCTTTTTATTTAAAATTGACATCAATTTTAGTAAAAAAAGACTATTTACCAACTCAAAACCAAGAAAAAACATTCATATTGTTTTGATACTTTAGTAAAATTATCCATAAGTCATTTTTGATGTGTATGAATTAGATTCACCTCAATCCAATACACGATGTGCCCAGTATGACTCAAAGTGTCTGTTATTAGTTTAAAATTGATATTTTAGTTCAAAAAGTGCCACTCATTAAAAACTGATAAAACACACTCGTATTGTCTTGATAATTTATTATAATGATTCATAAATTATTTTTGACATATAGTAATTGGTCTCACGTCAAACTGATACATGATGTGACCGGTATGAGTCAAAGTGCGTGTTTCCAGTTTAAAATGACATTTTAGTAAAAAAGACAAGTGATATACTCAAAACTAAGAATATAGATTCAGATTGTTTCCATACCTTATGAAATTGATTCATAAGTCATTTTAGATGTTTAGGAATCAGACACACCTCAATTCAACACACAATGTGACTGATATGACTCCAAGTGTGTCTTTTTATTTAAAATTAACATCAATTTTAGTAAAAAGGACAACTGACCGACTCAAAACTGAGCAAACACATTCATATTGTTTTGGTACTTTAGGAAAAAAAATCCATAATTTATTTTTAACTTATAGAAATTAGCTGCAATTCAATCTGATGCACGATGTGCTCGGTATGACTTAAAGTATCTGTTATGACTTTAAAATCAATATTTTAGTTCAAAAAGTGTCACTCACTGAAAACCAAGAAAATATGCTCAGATTGTCTTGATAATTTACGAAAACAATTCACAAATCATTTGTGGTGTATAGGAATCAGTCTCATATCAAACTGATACACAATGTGACCGGTATGAGTCAAAGTGTGTGTTTCCATTTTAAAATGACATTTTAATAAAAAAGATAAGTGAAACACTAAAAACTGAGAAAATACATTCTTATTATTTCTATACTTTAGGAAAATGATACATAAGTCATCTGAGACGTGTAGAAATCAGATGCACCTCAATTCGACGCACAATGTGATCAATATGACTCCAAGTGCATCTTTTTATTTAAAATTGGCATCAATTTTAGTAAAAAAACAACTAACCTACTCAAAACCAAGAAAACACATACTAATTGTTTTGATACTTTAGTACAATGATCCATAAAATAATTTTTGATGTGTAGGAATCATACACACCTCAATATGATACACAATATTCCTAATATGACTCAAAGTGTATGTTATCAGTTTAAAATCGACATTTTAGTTCAAAACGCGTCACTCACTAAAAACTGAGAAAACACACTCAGATTGTCTTGATAATTTAGTAAAATGATTTATAAGTTATTTTTGACATGTAGGAATCAATCTCACATAAAACTGACACATGATGTGACCGGTATGTGTCAAAGTGTGTGCTTCTAGTTTAAAATGACATTTTAGTAAAAAGGACAAGTGACGTATTTAAAACCAAGAAAATGAATTCAGATTGTTTTGATACTTTATGAAAATGATCTATAAGTTGTTTAGGATATGTAGGAATTATCTGGACCTCAATCCGACACATGGTGTGACTGGTGTGACTCCAAGTACGTCTTTTCAATATATAAGTGTCATATAACTTTAAAATGCGCATCACATTGTCAAAACTGAGAAAACAATAATAGATTGTTTTCTCACCATTCTATCTGCTATTAATTAATTGATTTTCTTATCATTTTTATATTATACTTATTTAATTATTTTTCACAAAGATGGTGCTTGAAGATTAATAAGAAATGATGTGACGTGCAAGAATCAACTGTAACTTAATCTAATACATAGTGTTCCTAGTATGACTCAAAGTTTAGTTTAAAATTAACACTTTTTGTTAATTTACTTATTTATATTATTATTAACATAAGAATTGTTTTCTTATACATGTGTGTTCTTTTTCTCGAGAAGGGGTGGTTTGTTGGCAAGAGTATGAGTTGGGGTCATGATCAAAAGACAAAGGAACATTGATGTTTTTGAATATATGCAGTAATTTTTACTTATGTAATTGTAAAAAACCAATGTTTGAAATGTCTATAATATATTGTTTTTTCTTATATTTGTGTTGTAAATTTTATTTCATTTAAATTTTGTATTAGTGTTTGATTTTGTTGATATTTGGTGGTGTTTTTTGTGTTGCGGTGTATTGTTACAACACACTGCACTAATGTCGTAGTGTGTTGTTACATCACACTACAGTATGCCCCTTTATCAATGTTTTTTTAGTACTGATAAAAATCTGAGGCTTTTAATCTCGCTCCGGTAGTCAGTGATTCTCTAATGCTGATAAAGACCGTTTTTAGCGTTGTTAAATACCTATTTTATAGTAATGATTATTAAAATATGTTGAAGGAATGTAGTGTTATGCACATGACACGTCCAATGACTCAAGTAGATTGGAAGTCGTGTTTTAACCAGAACAAATGCCGCACTACAAGTCGACAATGTGTTGTCTGCAGATCGCATACCACATCAGATGCTCATATGCCATCACAATCCAATGGATGCTCCATTAGGTACTCACACTACATTACTTATACAACAGAATGTAGTGTTTGCTAATGCATACTACGCTACCACTAACTGACCAGTGTTAAGTCGATGTGTAGTTCGTTATTTCCAACATAGCACAATGATTCTGTAATGAAAAAATTGTTACTTCCAACGAAGTGATGCAAAGCCAATGCAACAACCATCACCTTTTCAACAACATGCCAAGGATCACCAATGAATACTCTGAACTCAAAGTGGCATATAAAGTGTTGTGATGCCCTGCTTCACGCCACTTTTGGTCCTTATTTTTCATGTGATATGTCCTAGTTATTTCTATTACTGATGTCATTTGGAAATTAATCATGAGGATCTCATGAATCTATTTTCAAAGTATTTCAAAGGTATCCAATGGAGGGTCAATTTTGATCAATGTAGGAATTTAGTAAAGTAAACTGAGATGTTTTGCAAGCCGAATTGCGTGTTTCTAGATTGTGAAAGTGTGCTTCATGTGTACTGTGTCACATGTTTTCATGGCTCTTAAATGTTCAGTGTATATATGATGTTTCTTAGATTTCATTAGTTGTGAATGAGGAGTTTCCACTTAAAGAGATTTACATGAATTACATTTTATATACAAACAAGTGATTTGTGCAAGTGCGGACACAAGTTACGTTATACGAATAACATACTCTCACAAAGATTGTTGACGCATCTTTAGAAGTGAACGTGATGCAAAGAAACAACAAAAGGAAGCATTGCAATGACAACACATTTTAAAGTATCAATGTAATGTGTGAAGTTGATTCAACATATCATTAAGAGTTAATGGATCCATGATGCAACATTCAGGAGAGGCATGCGAATACGTTAAATGGTGGACGCATGAGTTTTAAATTGTTTTAATTAAACCTAACCATTGTGTTAGAGGTTGTTAATTATAAAGGAAACCATGACCATATAATGTAATAAAGTGCTCAGATGAAGTGATCATTGGATAAAATATATGTTGAAGGTCAAGGCTTAAACTCTTTGTTTCTAAATACCCATCGAAGGCCAAAGTAGAATACATTGTTATGCGATACATAAGTTTGATTGTTGAAACCCTCTTGTTGTCAATTTGAGAACTTTTTATTAGTTCGCCCAAAGCTTCAACGTTCAAGTGATCATCATGGGATGAAGTTGCACGTTCAACATCCAACAACTCCATTTGTCTACTTTCACGTGTTTAATCGTTTTATTATCTATTGTATTGTGGTTGTCTTGTATTGTAAAGTTCTTTATCGAGCTGTATCACCAACTCACACGCTGGTTATACTACAACAGGTCGGGGGAGAGGGAGAAATACAACAAAAATTCTACACTAATTCAACAGGGAAGTACTCGATGAGACTCGAACCCGATACCTCACCGAGACCCCACAGAGCCGCTACCAATTGAGTTGAACCCTGAGGGAAACGCACACACTAGTTATACCATCCATAAAAAGTATGTTTTTAGTTGAATCTACTTGACCAAAAAGCAATACAGAGGTTTTGCCACTATCCTGGAAAAAGGTCATAGGTTGGTAGGACTGATCTTGTGAAAAGTTTAGGTTGGGGGTGCTCCTGTAAAAGTTCAGGTTCGATCTACACCAATTGTAAAAATATACACCTAGTGAATATCCATGCTCTTAAGTTGAGGATGTGAAGAGTAGATGTATGATTTATTTGATCTGAACTACTATAAAGTCTTTATACATTTCCCTGTTTATCTTCCTTGTTTATGATTGCATGTTCTACCGCCTACATCACTCGCTACATATTCACAATTGATCGTGCTGAATTGTCTTAATATGTTTAACCACCACATTTTGCCTACTTCGTTCAATTACTTTGATATTATCAAGATTTACAATTCATCCCCTCTTGTCTCTTGATATCTCCATTGTGAGACCTAACATATATGAGGAGTATTAACATTCAATATAGATGTAGATTATTGATAAAATATTTTTTGTGGAATTGGGATTAAATTCAAAAGTTCCATTTTATGAATAAAATTTAGAGAGAATGACAAGTCGGGAACAAAAATTGGAATTTAATACAATGAAATATCCCATCAGTTCTTTTTTATGGATGTATTTATAATTGTCCATGTCCTTTCCCATATTAAATCCCATCTATGTCCTTTCCATAATAAATTCCATCTTTTACAAATAATTAAAGATATTTTAATACAAATAAAAATTAACTTTAAACTACTTAAGTTTACTAATTTACCCCAATATAGCCAACAAGCCTGCCTACACCGCGAGGGGTAGAATTATCATTGTAACCCTGGAAGGAAGCCGGCGATGGCTGCCGCCAGCGGGACGGTCTGGTGCGTCTTCAGCGCGGCCAACTGGTCTCCCATTTCCGACTCCGCTCTTCTTCTGCAGCGGGCTCCATCCCCGTTCAACTTTCTCCCCACCCGCGCCTTCGGCATTTCCGGAGTCGGAATCCGCGCAAACACTCTGCGAATAGGTCTCCATAGCCCTCCTCCCCCATTGGCCGTGATGGCATTTTCTGAGTCCCCCATCGTTCGCGACGCTGCTGCTACGCTCATCTCCGGCTCTGTCGCCCTCTTCCTGCTCCGATTATGGGAGGAAACTGCCAGGCGTAAATTCTTTGACCAGGTTCTCCCAACCTCTCTTTACCTTTCTTGTGGCTCGCTATTCGATACTCTGGAGTTCGTAGTGTTTCTTCGGGTGGATTTGTTGAACTGAAGTTTAAGTAAATTTCTTTTAGGGATCCGAGCAGTTCTCTGAATTGGGAATTTCGAAATCCTTCCTTCGTACTGTTGGGATGAATTTAAAATTTGAACCGGAAAAGAAAAACAAACAAATGAACTGTCAGAGAGTTATATAACGTGGGGGCTTCCACGTTGACAGGAGAGGGGTGGTTCGTGCCTTCTTATACAGCAGTGAGACCGCAGTGGAGAAGGGTGCAGGCGGCGAGCAGGAAGAAGGGGAGGGCTGCTGTGCTGGTTTTCTGTGCAGAGAATAGAGGGCCACTGAGGGCAGGCGGCGAGGGGAAGTTTCCTGGGAGACCTGGAGGAGGGGTGCTGGCACAACACCAACAACGGAGAGACTGTGTGCACAGCAGTGAAGGGTGTGTGATATTTGTAATTTTATTCAGCAATAAAATTGCAAATTCTGGCGGAGTAGTCTGGTGTTCTATATTCACTTCCACTGCGCCAACTTGACTTCTTCTTTCCCAACAGATACCTGTAGATGCGTGTTCTGGACTGTTGATTTTCGATTTAGTACATCTCTGCATCATTGATGTTGACAACCAACATCCTTATTGGGTCTACAATACAGGCGTTGTTCCCCTTAGCCGTTTGGGTCCGCATGTCGGGCGGCGTTCCACTTGGACTTCTTGGGTCATCAAGTCTGGCGCTGTTCCACCCGACCTTCTGGTTGCTCAAAACGGACCCATTTCATGAGGCTTTATTGGATCTGCATGACGGACATCGTTCCACCCAGCCTAATTGGGTCTGCATGACGTCTGTCATTCCACTCGACCTTATTGGATCGTCGTTCGATCTGACCGTTTGGGTCCGCATATCCCGTTCGACCTTCTTGGATCCGCAAGTCGGGTGCCGTTCCACCTGTCTTTTGGGTCTACATGACATACGCCGTATCACCCAACCTTTTGGGTCTGTAAGATGGGGGCCGCATCACTTGGCCTTTTAGGTTCGCAAGAGGGGGCACCGTATCACCCGACTTTCTTGGGTCTAGATGGCCGACGCCGTATCACCTTGTTTTATTGGGTTCACAATATGGGTGTCGTTTCACCTGGCCATATTGGGTTCACAATATGTGCGCCGTTTCACCCGGCCGTTTTGAGGCCGGTCGCCGATTGATGTTTCATCTGACAGCTTCCAGCACAGGTCTTTAACAGTATAGGAGTTCTTTGATTGCCTTATTCTTCATCAGCAATTAGTCATAGTTAAACACAATCTTTTCTATTGTGAGGGGGCACTCATGCAGAGGATGATGGTGCTAGACAGGCGGGGGATGCAGACAGATGTTCTTATTGTTTCCATTCTACGTAATCAAGTTGGGTATCAAGCTTGAGGCGGGGAGTATCGAGGGTGCATTTTCTTTGTTTTTCTTTTATTATGTATCCAAGTTTGGTAAACCTAGTTTGAGGGGGAATTATTGAGTATTTTGAATATTTAGATATTTTGATATAGGTTTGACTGGATTAGTGCTTTGACTAAGTCAACGGTCGAATGTTTGACTTTGCAATGGTGTTACTTGTATTTATGAACCTGCTTGTATCTTTATTTGTTCAACTATAAATAATAACAACCCAACCTCATTTAGAGTTACGGATTTTGGGTATTCTCCTAAAAATTATATAAATATTCAAAATCTACAAATTTATAATGCAGTGTTGACATATAACTAGGTATACAAATGAAAATAATAAAAGTGCGAGTTCACAAAATTCAAAAACATTAGGCAAAAGGTGTCAAATAATTGCTTTCAGAAAAAAACAGATTTCAGAAAAAAATAGTTTTACATGATTTAAGAGCTTAAAATTATAAATTTTGTAACGTTCCGAATAATTGCAGTAAGAATATTACTAAAATATATTAATATAGAACCTCTTCAAATTTATTAAAATTAAAGGCAAGAGATTTTTTATGATATTGCAAAAATATATTAAAAAAGCAGTAAATTAAGAAGTAATCATGGGTCTCATAATAATATATAATTTTATTATTAAGAGAAAAAATACACATTTTAAATAAAAACTGGAAAATTTTGATTATTTCCCAAAATAGTGAACTGTTCAAAAAAACGTTAATGAATATATTATTTAATCACCAAGAACAAAAAAAAGAGTGACCTCTTGAATCAAAATAAAAAATTTGAAATCGATGAATGGGAAATTTGTAATTAAAATGTTTTTTTTTTTTGTTGCAGAAAGCATGCTTGTTTGCAACTGCAATTGCACTAACTTATTTCCATATAGGAATATGATTGCACAGTTTTCCCAAATTTATAGTATTCTGGACTGTCTCAATCTGACCTTACTGCAATTTGGAATCATGAGTATTCTTTAAATCTGCATTTAATGCGCGTTCACATGCTTATCTGTTGAACCTGTTTCAAAATGGAATTACTTCTTCACCCCTGTGGATGCTTTTGATTATATGTTATGGTGAAAATCTAAGGTCGTGTTTGGTTTTGGAAAACATTCTCTGTTTTCATTTTTCAAAATGTATTAGATTATGAAAATTCAAATGGGTAGCTTATTGGGAAAAAAATTCCATGTTTTTAAGAAAATGCAAATACTTGGATATAGGACTCCTATACCTTTTTGTTTTCACTACACTTTTCATACTTATTTGAAAATTGAAAACAGAAAATGTTTTCAAAGCCAAACTTACGACCCTTTCAGATAAATTTCCTCTGCTCTATTCATCTTCTGAGGTTTTTTTACTCCTATTTCAGGAATTGAATAGGAAACTTGTACATGTAAGTATTGGCCTAGCTTTCATGCTTTGTTGGCCACTATTCAGGTAACTGCAGCAGACTCAAATTAGCATTTCATTCTGTTGAAATAGCACAGTGGATTGACTATTACCATCATTTCAGTTCTAGGTATGAGGGGGCAGTTTTAGCATCTCTTATTCCTGGAGCGAATGTGATACGTATGCTTGTTATTGGGCTTGGAATATGGAAAGATGAGGCCACCGTCAAGTCAATGAGCAGATTTGGAGACCGCAGGTTATGACTTTGAATAAAAAAATCACTTTAAAGATTACTTTATTCCAAAAGCTGAAAATCGGTTCCTTTGAAAAAAAAGAATGAAAATTTGCATCTTTTTGGGCGTCCCTCTTTTATTCTAGCATTGAATCGAGTCAGGTTACCTTATTTTTCATGTTATTGAAATGGATGAACATTTTTTCACTTCAGTTGCCTTGGTGGTAGGCTCTCTTAGTGGCGGGGAATGGACACCTTTAGGCTGTGTTTGGTTTTGAAAAACATTTTATCTTTTCATTTTTAAAAAATATATAAAAAATGTGCTGAAAAATATTTTGGATAGTATGAGAAAACAAAAGCATATGATTTACATTTTATTGCATTGTCATTTTTTGCCCCCAGGGCTTAGCCTAGTGGCAAAGGGCCCTGTGGGGTGTCAGGGAGGTCTCGGGTTCGAGTCTCCCCGACTTTCTGCTTGTGTATATTTGCGTGTTTCTTTGTAACTTTGTAGATCCCCTTCCCCAACCGTTTGTAATATTGCATTATCATTTTCTAGGAAGCATGAAAGCTATTTTTTCCGAGTCTGTCATTTCCATTTTCATTTTCTAAAAAAATGTTTTCCATTCACATAATCTAGTATAATTTGTAAAACAATTTGGAAAATTAAAACAGAATAGATTTTCTAAAACCAGATGCAACCTAATGTATAGTGTTTTCATGTTGTCAGACCATGCTTATTCCAATATGAGATTATACATAAAAAATGCATCCTTGTCTCTGTCATGCCCAGTCTTTTTTACATCCTTTAATTTTTTTTGGGTGCATCGAATGGCTTCTGAAAGGCGCTGTCGTGAGTGTTTTCAAATGATGTTCGGTTTCGGGTTACTTAGGTGCAACATAGTGGCTGACCAAGATCGTCTCTCAAAAGAGGAAGTAAATTTAACAACATATTAAAGACATTTTTGAAAATAAAATAAAATAAAATAAGAACACTACTTGAAAGGATGGAGGGGTTGTTTATCGTTTACAAAACTAGAAGAAGTTTGCTGGAAGAAGATTGCATTTTTTTTGTTTTTAATTTTGAAATGAAATTCGACGCAACAAGAAGATGTTTTTTTTAGAAAATATTTTAAAAGGCGTAATCGATCTAACTCTTGCATTTTTTTTTGTTTTTAATTTTGAAATGAAATTCGACGCAAAAAGAAAATGTTTTTTTTAAAAAATATTTTTAAAAGGTGTAATTGATCCAACTCTACCTCTTCACTCAATTATTTATCATTATCATTTAAATCAACATTCACTTAATTATGATCCCTTAATTTGTTAAATCCCGAACCCTACGAGAATTAACTTTACCACAAATATGAGGTGAATTTAACCCTAGGCTAACTTTAGAACACGCAATCGCAGCACCCTGCTTTGATTGATGTTCTAAGATTAGCTTATGGTCAGTGGTAAATTAAGGCACATGTCCATTCTGGAAAATGAGGATGAATTGAGCTTAGGGATTATATTTGAACTCTACAAATTTATCCCACGTGGTCTTGTTTTACCGATTAAGTTTGCGCTTTCACAATTTACACAATACTCGACCTCGCGTGTTTTTGTGTTAATCGTTCAATTGATTGCTTAGTTTCTTATAATTTAAAAACTCAATTCATGGATCATATTAAGTAAATTACAGCAGCTCAATGATTCAAAATAATTAAATGAAGAGGGTAGAAGATAGATCGATCACTAAGAGAACTACTCTTTCATGGACGGTGTGGTCATCGTGGAGATGTTTTACATGAGCAAAGGATTGAAAGGGTAAAACCCAATCTCGTCTTCACTCTTGATTTCAACCCAAATAGGATGAGTAAAAAGATTGAACAAAACAGAAGAAAAGAGATGAAATAAAAGAACAAAGAAGTTTATTACACAAATGAAAACATTACAACATGAAGAAGAGAAGAAGGGTGAGAGGATCCTTGTTTCAAGAGCTACCCCTCTTACAATGGTTGGAGAATTTGGGTGAAACCAATTCTCTTCTGCCTTCAATCTCCTAATGCACGTCCCAACCCCTCCAAATGAGAAAAACGCTAATTTATAGAGTGGAGGGGATACTAGGTTTAAAGTGGTTTCAAGTGTGAATGGGGAATCTCGGTCAAATATTTTAATACAACTTGCACCACCCATTTGACCTCTAAAACGCGTGAACCAACTGTTCTTCCAGAAGAATGATTTGTGCCAAATTGGGTTGGCAAGCTCCTCTCAAAATTTGGGCCAAATCCAAGCTCGTATGAAGAAGTTATAGCCCAAATACAGAACCAATGTCCAATCTGGCGGGTCCAGCCCACCTTTGACTTCATGGTTCATTTAGTCCAACCAAATGCATGATTTAGCTCAAATGTCCTGAACAAAAGTTGTAGCCCATTAAGTTAGGAACATAGTTACAAAATTTCAAGTTCAAATAATAAATATTAAAATATTTATCTTCGAAATACTACAGTGCACTATAAAGGGTAAAACTGGAATTTCCATCAAATTTTCAAATGAATGATCTAATCCCAAATATTTCATAAATGAACATATTTAGCACAATGTGAGGAAATTATGTCATTTATTATCAATAAAATATTCAACAAAATAGTGTTTTATCAGCTTCTCATGCTTTTTTTACCGACTTCATTTTATAGGGAACTCCTCAGGGGACCCTTATTCTATGCTTGCACATGTACTTTGGTTTGTGTGATCTATTGGAGAACTTCCCCTGTTGCAATTGCAGCGATGTGCAACCTCTGTGCTGGAGATGGTATTTTTCATCTAACATTTTCTATGGTATTTTTTCAAAATGACTTCCTCTCACACTCCATTGAACGAAGCAGAAAGGCTTTTAGAAAATTGCACTCCCTGCAAAAACCAGGGCTTACAAACATGCAATCCATCACCTCCATGTAGGTTTTGCTGACATTGTGGGAAGGCGGATCGGCAGAAAGAAAATTTCATATAACAAAAACAAATCCATTGCTGGCAGCATTGCAATGGCAGTTGCCAGTTTTGTGTCATCTGTTGGGTAACATTTTTAACTTTTTTCTTCTTCCCTGTGCACTTGCTGGCCGAAGAGATACTCACATTTTCTGCATTATGATGCTCACTAGCATTGTAACAGGTCGATGTACTATTTTTCTTCATTGGGTTTTCTTCAGGGAAACCGGGAAATGGTTTTCGGTTTTCTGGCAACATCATTGGCTGCAGCACTGGTGGAATCGCTTCCCATAAGCAGTGAGATTGATGACAACCTAACAGTTCCAGTCTCTTCTGTATTGGTGGGCAGTCTTGTTTTCTGAACTCACATGTCTTCCGAGATTGTGGCCAATCCAAGAACAGTGGACAAACAATTTTTAGCCCAAAATAAAATAAAAAAACGTCTTGTACCCGTGCCATGCTTCCCATCTCAAGGTCGCCACTTATACTTGAATTCAAGGGTAGATTTGCCTTTATTGAGTGATGTAAAATCATTTCTGGTTGCTGGCGCTCGTAAGTGTTTCTGTACTGGTGTTTCTTGATTGATTAATGAAAAAGTATTATTCCACCACTTATTTAAGTGGTTTTCTTCCGGAATTTGAGTATAAGGTTTTGTAGAACTTCTTCCGGATTGTTTATGGAAAAAGTGCTGTTCTGGTACCTATTTAAGTGGATTTCTTCTGGAATTTCAGTGCTAGTGTTTTTTCAGCAACAGAAAAGTTGTAAGTGCTATAATCAGTTTTCAATAAATGCTGTTAAATGGAGCCTAGGTGTTTTTTCAGAAACAGAACAAACATCACTTGATTTTTCAAATTGATTATCATAAGCAACAAGTTCTATAGGCAGTACTTGGAGACTTGGCTAATGGCCTGAAAATCAGCTTCTCTGTCTGAATTGTATTTTTCCATGCAAGACAAAAAAACGTAAGAAATTCCTTTAGCAGAACAAGTTGTGTTATTGTGTGGATCCTATTATATGATCAGGGGTTCTACAGTAAGAAACTTGAATTGATGTAAATGGCAAGTCCGATGCAAAAAGACTGTTCTTTTTAGAAAGAACATATTGTTGAGGTAGTTTCCAGAGAGACTATGAATCAGAACACGCATGTACACACACTTTGGCCCGATCATTTCAAGTCAATAGAAAAGCTCTGGGATAAGAAAAGCTGCAATTTTAAAATGGGGTCCAAGCCCTCCAGAAAAGAAAGGGCTTTCTGGATCAGAAGTAGAGCAGCCTTCCAGTGTCATCCTTGGGAATCTCTGTCTGTGGGGGTGCAGCACCGGACCCATCTTTCCCTTTCCTTGCCAGCGGGCAGCTCTCCCATGGGAACGGGGCACCGGAGGATTTGCCACCACAAAGGCGGCGGAGGCAGGGCAGAAAGGAGAGGAGGAGGAAGAAGATGCAGAAGATGAGGATGAGAACCAGCATCGTTACCTTGCCATGGAGGGCATAGTGCCTGTCCTGTGATCCGTAAGGGCTGTCGAGATTGTGCTGAGTGGCTGCCACCGGAGCAATGGAGGGTGCCCAAGTTGATGATGCTTCTTCAGCAATCCTCATGACTCTCTCTGTGCTGGGAATCGGTATGGCTCCCTATTTTCCCTCGCCCCATCTCTTATTTTTATCAGATATATCAAGTTTTTTGAAGAATTATAGTCTGTTGTGTACCATACATACATGGTGGTGGGCTTCTGTTTTTATGCATGCGGGGAGGTTCTGTGGACCAAATGGAGCAGCTGGGCATCTGTTTTTATGCACGCACATAAACAAAGGGTCCCATGGCGTGGTGGCCAAAATGGGTACGTCTTGAAGTAACCAGTGGTGATCACGTCCATCTTCCCCATCCTTGGCTGCTGTGAAGTGGTTCCCACCGGAGGTGTCCTCAGCGGATGTGTGAGGACGGCCATCGCCAGCAAAATTCCCACCAAAACGGCCGTACTCATTTCTGACATGATTTTGTGTTGTTTTCGAACCAGTTTGGCTGTTGTGATACCACTCCCCTCCCACCCTCTCGTGAGTTTGCTTGGGGTGGGAAAACAAATAAAATGTGAATTTGGATGTCATTCTAATTATTATTATTATTATAGATGTATTACATTGATTGTGATTTGTTGTCCCAAGTATTGGTTAGACTGGGATTGTTTCCTAATATGCAAAAAATCAAGATCTATAGTGAATTTGAGCACAATTTTTAATTTTACCTCCACTCACACACTTAAATATATATAAAAAATCATCTTTGAGTTGAAAAATTAGTTTAGATTTTATATAGATGAAGTTGAAGTTGAAGACCTTGTAGGTTTGGCTTGAATAAGCAAATTACAAAGAATCTTTGAGGGATCTAGATTTGACGATTGTTTGTTGATCGAGATGAGACCTCAAGAGGAGCGGGAGGGGTGAAATAAGTCTTTAAATTTTTGATAATTTAAATAAATAGGATTTTTTTATAATAGGTTGAATTAGATAATGGTGTCAGTTGTTCTCATTTTCTTACCTTTTATCGGGTGTCATAACCCATTCAAATAAAGAAACTTGAAATCAGATTGTCTTGAAGCGATTACCACTTTATCAAAGGAGGATTCGTAGTTGTTTGGCCTCATTTTGAAAAAGATTTGGTCGCTGAGCGAAAACTTCATAGAATGCAAATTTTCCTTTATTAAATGTGGGGGTAATCTGGATGCTCATCACTATGGGAAATCTTGAGGTGATCATTGTTGGATTGACTCTTTTCCTGATTAGATTTGTAGGTTCGGTGTTTCTGTTCAGTAATATATTATCTTTCTTGTCTCAAAAAAAAAAAAAAACCTTACACAACAAAAGCATTCACAATTGGTATTTTCAAAATTTTTGAGCTGGATCTATGTCATAACATAGAATTCGACATACCATCACCCAGTTCCCATCATGGATCATGTAGAATAGAAATAAGTACAAAAAAAAGAAAGAAATTATACCACATTCCTTCGAGTTATCCGACATACTCCACTCATCATTGGTTTGTTATGCCTCAAAAGATTCAAGTATGGAGTCTTCTAAATTGGCCACACATGATGAAGCTCCCTGTTCAGAGATCTTCAATTCCCGTGTGCTAACATAGATGATTGAGTGCCTTACGATGCCCATATGATTGCTAGAAGAACATGAGATCGATTTGTGAAGGGAAATCGATCCATTCTTGTTCTTGTCTCTTCGTTCTCACTCTAGAACTCAAGAGAGATGATGGGAGGAGAATGAATCCATGCAAGAGTCCGCCTCACCCATTCTAGGTTCTAAAATAAGTTTATATACCTAAGTTTAGCTTTCTTTGCATTTTATTGCTCAAAGAATGTTAACCTATAAAACCAACCCAATATGTAACTAAAGACTTATTTATTGTCATAAGTGTCGAGTATATTTTATCATTCACTTGTAATATTCTCACATGTTATGCGATGAAATACAAGCCATTAACTCAATTCATTCCTCTTGAATACGTTTAACGTATAATTAGTGTTCATCCGAAAGACAATCTTCTTATATTCACGCATTTAAACTTAAATAACTTTTGAATTCATTGAGAAATAAATTCAATTCACATCATTCTAAACTTGAATAACTTATAATTGAATTTATTTATTTATTTACAAGCGATCATCAATACTTGGATGATCACCAATCCATGAATATGGCCCCCACTTCATCCTTAACTCTTATTCATCTAAATTGGCAGAACTTTTGGCTACACTGTGTATGACCCTCTAAGCCCTTATCTCAATAACAACGAGTCCAACTCATAGACCAAGAGCGGTATCTAGCAACATGTCATGAACCCTAAAGAGATAATGATAAGTCACAACAACAACCATTCTTATGAATATACACCGTGTAATACAATATATTTGTCAAATGATATCTCATAAACCATGATGCATATTTTGTGTCACCATCCTTTTATACTTTATTTATTCTTTCTTTGATTGTATTGGATGGACCTTCCTTCCTATACCATGACCATGAAATTCATCAAGGCATCACCATCCAAGTCAAATGGCCGAGATATCTTCTTCCCATACCTGGAATTGACAAAATCTAGATCATTCAATCAATGTCATACCATTAACTACTTACCTGACACAAACTAACTTGCCACAATCATAAATTTCAGGGTTTTTATCACACATCAAAGTATGTGATTAAAGACATAGATTAATAATGATCTCAAGTCATGAGACCAATACTCGTGTTCATAAATAGGAACATCTAATGACTCCTAAAACATGTTGCGCTCCTATTAGCAAGTCATTCCTTATAAATAACCATACTTGAATATTATTAAGTGATAACTTCATGAGAAGAAATCTCAATGCTTATGAGCCTCCAACACCTGATAGTCATACATCATCCGTGTCCCGTCAGATTGATGTATCTAGAACATAGAATATGCTTTAAGATTATCATCATAGAATTACCAGGTTCTCATTATAGCTAGAAACCATTTTAACCTTTTTGATATGGAATATAATCTAAGGACACTATCATATATAATATACACATAAGTAATAATACTATCATGGTAAGAGAAATACATGTATATATCATATTGTATACAAGACATGGTAATACACAAATACAAGTTTAAGTAGGGTATAGGGAACCCACTCTTAAAATATCTAAAGCACTGCCTTATGTCCAAGAGGCCCAACAAAAAGCACCAACCAAATGTCTCTGACACAGAAATACATAACTATAAAACATAAATAAACTATTGGGAAGACATAACTAATACAAAAAATAAATCGTTTTTTTAATGTCAGAGGCATAATCAAAGAGTAAAAATTATAAAATTATGAAAGATAACACATGTACAAGCATAAAAAACAAATAACTAGAGGATAAAATAAGAAGAAATAGAGGACAAATGAATGATGGATTTTCCCATGAAATATCTACATGAAAACCATCATCACAAAAAATCTCTCTTTAAGAAGCATCTTATGATCCTACTCTTCTCCATAAGTGATCTTAACTAGCCTTAAGATATTTATAAGCTTCAATAAGGAATGGGTCCATTAGATTAGTGATTTAGGAAACCCTCCTAAGTTAAAAGTGATTATTAAAGATCAACTCCTTGATATATGAATGTTCATATGAATCTTTCAATTTCATTTGGTCAACCTTTAGTGTTATTTGGTAATGAAAAGGTTTTCTCCAATGTTATAGACAAAAACCCATATAATGAATAAACATAGCAGAATAGTCTTCAATCTTATTCATTCTTCCTTTATGTTCTATGTGTTGGGTATCATATGAGTCAAATAACAATTATTGGTAGTAGTGAAAATGATTTAAAACCCTTGCTTGAGGATCTCCCATGAAATAACTATGAAGCTGTGTAAATACTAAAAATGAAGAACATATTTTAAATACATACCATTCTTCAATAAGATTCTATTATGGCCTTGATCTTCGTTCAATGCATTTGATGAAGAACATAAGAGTGGAAAATGTAATATTCCCACCTTCAGAGGCATCCACAAATCAATCTGATTCTCTCATTGTATGAGAGGGATCTTCCTTCACCCATGGTGTTCTAGCACCTCATTATGCTAAGGATGAAGAAGAAGAGAGCTACATGTTTTAGAGGGATTCAACCAAGCATAAAGATCCACACCACACCACATTACTATCATATAGTAGTATATATAGGCTATCGAATATGCTCTTCCACTGTAACTACATTTACTTATGCGTTTATAACATATGATTAAATTCCACGACTAGTGTATTCATCGCATGAATGCACACTCATCCCATATGTTTCATCTTATGAAACAATTAATTAAATGATAACTTCAATGGAGGATTTCTTAAGTGTCCAACGTAGGCTGTAAGGAATAATATATATCTTATTTATGTATGAAAATCATATTTTGCATGCAAGATGTAATAAAAATTATATATATCACACACACACACACACTAGACTTTAGCGCATATATATATATATATCCATCAATCTCCCACTTTCACTAAAGATTAATAAACATTGTTCCATTTCACCTTATATTATATCATATACGAAAACTTATGAAATTATATCCAAAACCCCTTTTGGATATCTTCCAAAACACTTTTGGAAAGTTATCATAAACTTCACCTTGTATCACATCATACGTGATACCTTGTGAATACCTATAACGAAAAGAACTCGAGTTAACCTACCACATTACCTGGGTCGACCTACCACAAGGCCCAAGGTGTTGGAGTTGGTGCCCTAGTACTTGATTACATGTTTTTTATTAAATAAGTTTTCTTATCACATCATGATTGTTTTTCTGTATGATATTTGTATTTGATAATGTTCTTAGAATATACGTCGCACTGAAAAGTCACAATAGTTCTCTACTATGATGAGAACCGGGAGGTTCCATGACATTATTCATGAATGTTGTTCTATGGACGAATGATATTGTCTGATAAGATATATACAATACATAATATCAGGGGTAGGAGGCTCATAAGACATTGAGAAATCTTCTCATAGTGTTTGCGCTTGGTAATCTCCAAGACGAGAGATTATGAGAACAAACCTGTTAATAGGAAATCCACATTTCCATGTGTCAGGGTATGTTCCTATCTACATACATGTGTATTGATCCTTAGACTTTAATATTTTCATTAATGGATATCATGACTCACGTAATTTTATGTATTGATGAAAACCATGATGACATATGCTCACGGTGAAGTAGGATGCATTGGATGTGTCACGAATGATATTACATTAATGGATATTGTGAGAAATGATTTATCCTATTTGTCTCATGACATAAGTTAATATCTCAGAGCATTTGATGAGAATGAAACCGCTTGAATAAATCCATGACCATGGTATTCGATGGGCGAGTTCATTTCTAGAAGGTCAAAGAAAAAGGCATCAGACATATAGGTTGATAACATCGGCATACAACCTAATTGATTTGAGATATTGAGATAAAAGGATTAGATTACATGGAAAATTTTCGTAGGAGGTTGGAAATCATTGTGATTTTAACGTATTTGTCTATGGATACCTTGACATGTTGTTAGATGTCAACCTTGGACTTTAGGCGGTTATGCCTAGTGTCACTGAGAAAGAGGCCTAGAGGGTCACACACTAAGTGAATATGAAACTCAATTAAATTCTGGTATTTAATTTAAAAAGTTAGAATAAATAAATTTAATTATCCCATTTAAGATAAAAATAACCTAATTAATATGAAACATATGTTATCAATGTTGAAGCTCAATCATTAAATCATTTAAAATAAATAATGTGTTATAAACTTGTTGAGTTATTTTAAATTAAGTTGATTGTAAGAATAAAATGTATTATAAAACTAATTATTATTATATTTTTAATTAAGTTACATGGGTTAGGTGGGTCATGGTTAACCCGAACCTGACCCAAATATTATTTTTTTCAGATTACTCAACCCGATTACAACATGAACCCATTTATGCCCGACTCAAACCCATTTAACTCATGTTTTGTCATGTTGAGTTCAAAATTTCCTCCTCTAGTGGGATGGTTGTCATGTTTCTTGTCCTTAGATTTCATAAATTCAGTGTTAAGTTCACAATGAAAATATCTCAGCCTAAAAATAATGCCAATCATCAAAAAGTTTAATCATCATGATATAATTTTTTCCTTAAGATTTTGTTTTGCTTTATAAAAAATTAATGTATGACAATATTTGAAGTAGTCCCCAATGATTTATTATGTTTGATATCATTTTAGGTTCAATGCAATGACTTTGAAGGCACAAGTGGGGAAATCGCCTTAACTGTGGGTGGTGGGCTTAGGCAACTACCTGAAAATTTTGAAAGTTATAAGAATGTTTCATTGGTAGCCTATTTATTGGAACCCATAATCTATGGTGATTTAATGTCCTTTTTTTTATTTTTTAATAGTGATATTAAATAGATTAAGGAATATGTGATAATTATAATTGGGCTCTACTAGCTTTGTGTACCATGGCTGGCTTTGTGTGAAAGATTGGAAGTCCAAATATTCTAAACTTCTCTAAGATGTAAATTCATTACATATTGTTGGAATTTTCACATTATCATATTTGGTAAATTATGTTGGAATTCATTATGGTTTATTTTTCTATGAATTTGTACCATGGGATGGAGTAGTCACATGGGAAATTTCTCCATGGGGCTATGGTCAATTTATGCAGAGAATGATATGCATCAGGTGCACTTCATTACAATTTCTCTGTGTCATCTATTTTATGAATCTATATTTTTTAAATATTTTTTCTAGGTAGATTTTGTTGTGACCACAGAGGAATCATGTAGTACATTGTGTGCCCCTACATCAGAAGCATGTTTTTCTCCTTCTTGTAATGATACATGCTTTGGGGTGATAACACTGTAGGTGTGGGAGAGAAGTGTTGGTTCTAGGTGTAGTGGAAGCATACAAAGGTGGGTGATATATTAAAATTTATTTTAATAATCATTGCCTAAAACCATGAGTGAATATCTCACATGTAAAATTTATAATTAATTTATTTAATATCTAAAGAAATAAATACCTGGGCTTAGGAATTTTCTTAGTTGATGATTGTTGATTGTTTGAAAATACCCTTTCAGATTGTCTTCGTTTCACTATGAAGATCCAAGGATAGAATCCCTCTAGTAGTGATCCACATGTGCTACAATGATCTCTGAGCAACACCACTCAATCACTGGGTGCTAGCGCGGTGAATCTAATTCTCAATTTTTGGATACACTACACAATAGATATAACTGTCTATTTAGAGTTAGGATTTAGGTTAAAATATTATTTAATTTTATGTCGGCCATTAAATAACATTTATTACCTTTAATAAACCCCATACCTCATAATTATAATGAAATATTATAATTTTGTGGTGTGAACCAACTTGCGCACTAACAAATATTAATTAACCATCTTGTTAATTAATATTTGTCCCTGGATATGGTCATAGTCCATTCAAACTCCTCTTGCATTTATTGAACACCTGAATAAAAATTTTATTCATAAATAAATATTTCATTCACATACGAGTGAATAAATATTTATTAAATATTCAATAAAATAAATAAATATATTTTTATTCAAATGTCGGTGAATAAATATTTGTTGAATTTATGCGATCAATATAAATTGAATAAAATTATTCCTCAGACTTGAGAATAATATTTATTCCATTAATTTAACTCAAATAGAATTTAATTGAGATCAATAAAAACACTTAGTGTGTGACCCTCTAGGATTCTTTCACGTTGGTATTATACGGGCTTGCCTAAAGTCTAAGATTACTATCTAACAACAGGTCAAGGAACCGAAGAGAAAGAACTTATTATCGCAACATCAACAACCACATATGAATGCTCACTATTTAATATAATATATTTTTCATGATATCTCATCAACCAAGTTGCACAATAGTGTTATCAAACTATTTACTTGATACGTCTTTCTTTGACTATCTGAAATAAACACGTTGTTATGCCATGGCCATGAAATTTAGTGCAAAAGTTTTATTCCAATCAAAGGGTTGAGATATTAGCTTCCATAAAGATGGAAGGGAAAAATCCTTCCTTGACTTATCCATTAATGGCATGTAAATCATGGCGCACCCAATGTACCCTACTTCCTACCAACATATGGAACGACTGTTTTGGTTAGTAAATCTAAGCACAGGAGTCATGACATACAGTAATGATAATCTTAAATTCTAAGAACCATTACACATGCTCACAGATAGGAATATATAATGACACCAAAACATGAGGAATTCTTATTGAAGAGCTTGTTCTCATAATCTCCCATCTTGGAGATTACCAAGTGCGAACTTCATGAGAAGAAGCCTCATCCACTTACGAGTAATCGCACCTGAAAGTATAAATACTATGTGTTCCATCATAGTACATTATCCAACTATAGGACTATATTAAAAATATTATAATAGCACTTCAAGGTTTTCATCATAGTAGGGAACTGCTACGACCTTATCAATGCGAAAAATACTCTAGGACATTACTACATTAAATCCATATATAAAAATGAACATTATGTAATAAGATGTTTAATTAATATTCATTCCATCAAGTATATATGTAATCAAAGTACAATCAGTTATTCCTAGGATACCAACTCCAACAAACTCCCACTTGGACTAGAGTCAACTACCTACGACTTTCAGTTTGCTAGACCTCAAATGATAATCATGTTTCTGCTGAGTCAAGGATTTAGTCAAGGGGTCTTCCACATTGTCTTCCGTGGAAATAATACTCACTAAAAACCTCACCACTCTAAGAAGAAAACCTCAAGAGATGATACTTCTGAAGTATGTGCTTCGTCCACTGATGTGACCATGACTCTTTTACGAGATCCACCACTGTAGTATTATTACAATAGAGTGTGATAGAATCTTTACTACCAGGTACCACATTAAGCTCTTGGATGAAGTTATGAATCTACATTTATTACTTAGTTACCTCATAAGCCACAATATACTCATACTCTACTGTAGAATCTATGACCACAACCTACTTTCAACTCTTCTAGCTCACCACACCTCCATTAAAAGTGAATATGTATCCCGTTTGTGACTTTATGCCATATTGATCAGTTTGGAAATTGGAATATGCATATCCTCTAATGACTAGTTCTTCATATATTCCATAGAACAAGAACATATCCTTAATATTCCTTAGATACTTAAGGATAGTCTTGAATTTCATCCAATGAAGGTCACCTGGATCAGCTTGATATCTTCCTACCACACTCAATACATAGGCAACATCTATCCTAGTACATAACATTTCATACATGACTGATCCAATCGCTGACACGTATGGAATCCTTTCTATTCCTTTTCTTTCCTCATGTGTCTGAGGACACATTTTCTTGGAAAGATAAATGCCATGTGATGTTGGCAATAATCCCCTCTTGGATTGTTCCATATTTGTCACGACCCCCTCCCACCAAAGATTCCCCTCCCGAGCTGGAAATGGCGAAAGGGAGATAATGACCCCCGAGTCCCGCCTCCAGTAGGCCCCGGGTTGGTGACTAGCACCAAGGGTATGAGTTTTCACAAATATGGGAGGCATTACCCTTTTTATTATTTTGGATTGGGAAATAGGACAAGTCAACCACCAAAAAGAAAAGAACAAGTGTATATAAATAAACCCAAACCAAGCCCACATGCATGTTTAAACAATTTTATAACAAGGTACAAGTACAAGAAAGCTCAAAGTACAATACCAAAAGAAAAGGTACATCAACAGCAACAACTCCAACTGTCCGACTAGTAGGGTCCCGCACGACCCTGGTAGTCCTCCTGGAAACCTGAAAGTAAACGTAGGGTGAGCATACAAGTATACTCAGTAGGGAAACCTAAAGCTCTCGTGCACAAGTGGGGAGACATCCTAATGTCCCGTGAGAACAACAGAAGAAACCTAACAAGGGAATCTATCCACCCAACCTCGCCAGCCACACTCACCAAAACACAATCACAACAGGTAGTAGTAGTATAAGAACAAGAGTATTGGGTACCCCGCACCATTTCCCATTAGTTAGCTGAACGTCCTGACGCTGTCACACTCTCCCCGCCCGCACACACCTGGGCCTCACAACCACGTATCCCGCCCGCACCCACCTGGGCCTCACAACCACACATCCTTCCCGTACACACCTAGGCCTCACCACCACGAATCCCGCCCGCACACACCTGGGCCTCAAAACCACAACCACATCACCGCCCGAAGACACCTGGGCCTCATCCCGAAGATTCTTGGGAACAGTAATAGTGACAGAACTCTCGCCTGAAGACACCTGGGCCTGAAATCGAAACCTACCTGAAGAGTCTTAGGTGTAAGGTCGCCTCAAGCCATTATAGCCTATAAGCCTGCTCGAAGAGTCTTGGGCCTAATCACCCCAATCGAAACCTACCCGAAGAGTCTTGGGTGTAAGGTCGCCTCAAGCCATCACAACCTAGGGGAGAAGGAGCAGGAAGGAGCTAGTAACTATGGGAAAACACCCTCTCCCATGAAATGGGAGTGTTCGACACTATGTGCTCAACATGGGTGCGGTGAGATAAAACAAAAAAGATACAAATATATACATATATAGCAACCACTCAGCCCAACCTATGGCTTCTGAAAAGAGAAACTGAGCACGTGCCTCGGCACTGCTACCACGAAGCATGCATTCCACAAACAACCCCAACCCCATTTAGGTTTTCACGTTTCAGTAGAAATTAGCTTATTTAGTTCCTTAACTACTGGGCAACTATCCACAACCAACCACTTCAATCGTTCGTAAAACATATCCCTGCCATCCACAAAACAAGTTAGGGAAACACAAGCAGCACAAAAAAACCCTTCTTAACAACCAACCAACCCATTGATTATTATTTCCATTTCATTACCAAGTCCCATCATTCATTAACTCTTCCATTTATTATTTAAACCCAACCCATAGTCCGCTCACATTTAAACCCATCCCTGCAGCCCCACTGCTAACCATCATAACCACACCACACATCGTTATACCTTTAATACCACTTATTGCAGCCCCACTGCCCATCACCATTAAACATTCACACCAACCTACTACCAAGTCAACCGTAGCCCCGCTGCTCACCCAAACCACAACATCCCAAAAAACACCCCCATCACATGCCACGTAACCAAGACAACACCCACATGTTCATCATTCCATTTTGTTTAACTGGGGTGATCACACAAGGGTTCCAGATTTTCATTTAAAAATCCAACTTTACGTGATTATCCAATTTCCACATTCAAAAAAGTTCCACTCACAAAAACGGTCTAGAAAGATAGGGAAACATTTAATTGCGTAAGCAAAGGCCCCCAATGACCGTTATTTTCAGTAGGCATAAGCCTATTCATTTCACAACATAATATCACAGGATATAAAAGATAAAGTAACAACAACCACAAACTTCCTATCCCCGTTCTTTAACTAGTTATTATCTTTATTTAAAGGTTCAACCATTTCTCATGAAAACAAAAAGGATACCCACCCCGCATGATGCACAAATTAGAGAGACGAAGGTAAAACCCCTACCTCAACAGGTTCCGGTCACAACGCGCCCCCAGATCAACTTTAGAAGACGTTCGTCGGCGTCCCGGCAAAACCTCCTCGGGTGGAAGTCAGAGAGGAAAAGCCGAAGGAAGGACAACAGATCCAAGCTCGAAAGTTCCGCCTCTTCGTTACGATCCCGTGGCTACTGACGGATCATAAATCGGAGCTTAGACGAAAAAGTTATGGAAGAAAGAGCATTCAAGTCTCTTGAGAGAGCTCTGCTCAGAGGAGAGGGGAGGAGAGGTGTGAGTTGAAAGGAGGAGGGGACCCCTCCTTTTATAGTCGTGAAAAGAAAAAGTACACGGTGTGTACTTATGGTACACTACGTGTACTCGTCCATTTTCACACGGTCTCCACGCGACCTCCAACGCGGCTCCACGACCGTTGCCTGGCCAACACACGGTTTGAAGGTAATGCATATGCGGGGAAGTACACGACGTGTAGATTGGACACACGACGTATACCCATTTATTGCACACGGCAAAGACACGTCTCCAACGCGGCACACGACCGAAAACTGGTCAACACACGGTAACGCGTACGCGGGGAAGGACTACACGACATGTAGATTGGACACACGGCGTATACCCATTTATTGCACACGGCAAAGACACGACCATCCACACGGGGTATACCCGGCAAGAGGGTACACGGCGTGTACTCAAACTACATGGCGTGTTGTTGCAAAAATTCTGGAAAGTGTGGGAAAAGTCCATTTTACCCTCCAGAACACTTCATGGCCCTCTTTTTGACAAAGGAATGGGCCGGAGAGGTCCGGGCCATTACAATATTGAATATATTCAACATCTTGTAAATGTATGTACTTTGACTTAGGCTGAGAAACCTCTTGGATCTATCACAATGGATCTTGATCCCAAGAATATATGATGCCTCACCCAAGTACTTCATAGAGAAGAATTTATTCAACCATGTATTAATAGACTATAAGATTGGTATTTCATTTCCTATGAGCAATATGTCATCAACATATACTATTAAGAAAATGACTACACTTCCACTAAAGGTTTTCTCATAGTCAATTCCTTGACACTGTTTAAACCCTTTTATAACTAGTCATGCCTTATAGGTACTGAATTGTCCCTCCATGTCTAGTTTCTTCATGAATACCCATTTTCAACCAATATAGTTTACTTCTACTGGAGGTATTACCAAAATTTAGACTTGGTTTTGGTACATGGAATCCATTTCAAAATTCATGGATTCTTGAAACTTAGAAACTTTTGTGCCACTTACTACTTCCTTGTAGGTTAGAGGAACATTATTATCAACTAATAATGATTCACCATCCTCGACAACTAGAAAACCATAATGTTATGGTTCTCTAACCTCTATTGTACTCCTACATAGTACTCGTGTCTCTAGAATAGTTTCTTCTTCCATGAGGATTTGTGGAATCTATTCTTGTACCATCAGTTGTGTGCATTGAGCCTCGACTTCATAAAATTCTATCTCTCTCCCACTATCTATTTTAGATATGTGCTCCCTCTCAAGGAATATGGTGTGTCTTTCCACTATAAACTTTTTTCCTGAGGGTTCGTATAGGTAATATACCTTTTTTCCCTTGGGTTATCTTATAATGGTATACTTTGTGAATTGGGAAACAAGTTTCTTACCTAAAGAGGCCTTAACAAATTCTTCACTTCCCTACACATGTAAACTTGATAACATGGTTTTTCTTCCACTCCAAAATTCATACGGAATACCATTTATCAATTTAGTTAGTAATTGGTTTAATATATGTGCTTCTGTTTATAATGCGTATCCCTAAAAGGATAATGGAAGACTCACATGACTCATCATTGATCTCACCATGTCCAACAAGGTGCAGTTCCTCCTTTCACTTACACCATTCCACTGAGGTGGTTAAGGAGGAGTGAGTTGAGATAAGATCCAAAAATCTCATAAGTAATCAATGAAATATTGATTAACATATTTTCTACCATAGTACGAGAATAGTTTCTTAATCTTCCTACCAAGTTGGTTATTCTTATATTCCTTGAATTTATCAAAATAATCTGACTTATACCTCATTAAGTCGACATATCCATATCTACTAAAATCATCATTAGAATTTATGAGATATGATTACCCACCCCTTACTTCAATAATAAATGGTCCACACACATTGGTATAAACTAATTCAATAAGCTCTTTAGCCCTTTCACCTTTCCCACTAAATGGAGATTTGGTTATTTTTCTATGTAAACATTCATGACATACACCAAGTGGCTTTAGTTTAAAATAATTTAAATATCCATCTTGATGTAATTTAGTCAATCACTTTTAGTTTACATTACTTAGCCGGTGATGCCAAAGTTGGGTGTGGTATGAGTCATGTGAAGTAAATTCGTTATTGATTTCTATTACTTGGTTAGTGTAATCCAACACATAAAGACTATTATTCAAATGATCCTTACCATAAAAAAAATCTATCTTTATAATAATAGCAACATTTATTCCAAAATTTGAAAATAAATCCATTTGTATCTAGTTTGGATATAGAAACAAAGTTTTTGGTAACTGGAGACACATAATAACAAAAATTTAAAACCAAGATCATTCCAATCAGTAATATGAGGTGGTAGTCCCTGATACCTACAAAATAAAGTTTATCTTCATTGGATACTCGTAGATCAACCTCCCCTCGGACAATATTTTAGAATCTACTTGGTTTCTATATTTGAATACATATGTGATCACCAAAATATTCATCTAATACCCAATTTTTAGAAATAGATAAATTGAAATTGATAATAAACAAACCTGAAGCTTCCCCTTGCTTCTTTGGATGGGTTCAGTTTTTCTTCCAGTGGCCCTTCTTTCCACATGAGAAAAAGACAATATCCTATTCCCTTGCTTGAACCGTGATCTCCCTTTTCTTGGAAGGGCGTGAAGAATATTTGGACTTAAATCTCTTTTCTTTCCCTTACTATTTGTTCACCATAAGGATGGAAGGATTTTCACACTTCGTATCCTTATATACTTGGTGAAGAAGAGTGAGAAGATCTGGAATAGACTTCTCAATGTTGTTCATATTAAAATTCACAACAAAGTTGGATAAACTCGGAGGGAGTGATGATAGAATAAGATTGGTGCCCAATTCTTTGGGGAGTTTAAACCCTAGAACCTCTAGGCGATCAATGTAGCCAATGATCTTAAATACATGAGGCCCATTTGGGGAACCCTCTCCAAGATTTCTCTAAAAATAGAGCCTTGGAAATCTCAAACCGTTCCTATTTAGCTATCTCCTGATAAAGACTACAGAGTTGATCAAGAATTCTATACATATCCATGTTTTCGTGAGACTTCATGAGTTCACTAGACATTTATAAAAGCATCAAACATTGAATGTAGACTGCGTCACTCAAAAGTTTTTCATAGACAAAGAACTCTTCATCACTCGCCTCCTTAGCAGGCAGATTATACATTAGGGATTCTGGCACGTAATATTTCTATTCATGGCATAGAACAATATGAAGGCATCTAAACCACTCCTAGAAGTTACTGCCAGTTAGAAGGTTATATTTCTTCAATATTGATCATAGGGATAATGTGGATGGAGAGATTTTCATTTTATTTTATAATTAAAAGAGTATATTATTATTAATTTTCTTGATTACAAATTGGGTGAGATATTAATAAATTAATTGATTTTTATTAAATCTCCCACTATTTTATCAAGTTCCAATAGCCCTCACTATTGAAATATAAATGTCCAGTTGATCTAACATTCTAGTGTAAAGGATACATATTCCCCTTTACATAACCCCAATAAGGGTTGATCAAGATAATTGTAGGTATTTAGTAAGGCAAGTCATTGCCAACTACGAGCTTGCAGCTCCTTGATCCATTGAGTGGACTCCCCTATCCTAAAACCCCGATTTGGATTTCCTCAACACTTACCTAAAAATTACACCAAGTATAGAAAGGTATACTTCTATTGATTTAAAATGGTTAAGTCAACCCAAAACATTCATAAGAACTCCCATTATAAAAGTAAGTGTCCTAAAAAGGGTTGGTTAAAAACTTAGTTCTTGAGTTTCATTCCTAATCAAGTAATGGAAGGCCAAGTCTGACATAATATTTGGTTGAAGGATTTTAATTAATTATTCATAAATTTTATCTTGTTTTATCCTTTACATATCATGTTAATATTAAGTGGATTTTACTTAATTAATTAACCATGTTGGATAAAACATTTATGCATAATTCATTTATTTAATTTATTATGCATAAAATTTATCTTGTTCTATCCTTTAGATGTATTGTTAATATTAAGTGGATGTTACTTAATTAATTAACCATGCTGGATAAAATATTTATGCATAATAGATTTATTTAAATTCCATATTTTAACATTAATTCATTTATTTATGTGACCACTACCTTGCATCCATAAAATAAATAATTGCATAGATAGAAACAAATAAATAATTAAATGACCCATTCATGATATTTATCTAATGATTGATTTAATGACCAGACATTAAATTAACCTATGAAAAAAGGGAAATAAATCTTTTTTCCAGTCTTGGTATGAATTACAACATTCCACCTGTACACCTATGTATTACCTGAGTTGGCATCATTATGGTTCCATATTGAACTACCTTTATGCACCTTGGAATACTCTATTAATTACATGTATTTATAACTCACACGTAGGTGAGGGGAACCAAAGGATTGGTTAAAGGGGATTACATAAATATCCTTGGACACACATGTCCTACATAATAATGGAGGGAGAGATGAAATACATGCTATAATTTAATTTAATATTAAATAATTTCAAACCCATGCAATAATTAAATTAAAACATCCAACGCATACATAGGTCTTGGTCAAGATCATGAATGGTCATACATGCAACAGTTACACAAACTTAACCAACTAACATTCATTTCTTTATTCATTTTTTTATTAAGATAAACACGCTTGCATTAATTAATTAATTAATAAATAAATAAATTCCCTTTCATCTTAATGATCATCCAAATTTAATTGGAGATACCCATCATTTATGGTAGGACCAATAATGACACATTTATTACAATAAATTAATTAATCATTTAAAAATATTTAAAACCATTATTAAATTTTCAAACACACAATATGTGTCAATCAATAAATCAAGGTTTTAATGCTGCAATTTTAAATTTAATAAAATTTATTTTTTCTATTAATTGGGAGACTACACGGCATGTACAACCCAACTACATGCCATGTAACTTAGTTGTTGTGTATCCGAGTCACACGCCTGAGGCTTTGGCATGTCAACTCATCCAGATTACATGACATGTACATGCAAGCTACATGCCATGTTTTCACTTTCCATGTGCCAGATTGGTCCTGTCAACATGCGGTGTGCAATAAATGCACCACGTGTAATTAATTTCTTGGAGCATCCATGTAAAATGTGTATGGATACACGATGTGTGCTTAGACCACACGTCGTGTAACCTAGTTTTACCATCCAAAGATTTGACTCTTTCCCAATGGCATCTTTAGTCATTCTTCATTTGTTCCTCAACCATTAAGAAAATGAAACACTAGAAAAGAATTATTAATATGTCGATAACATGCTAAGTCAAATGGATTAAAGAATGGATAACATGAAATGAAAGTATAACCACAATTACACATAGAACAACAATCAAATAAATAATTATAAATTTAAACATGACCGCTCTGATACCACTTGTTAATTCCAGGTGTAGTGGAAGTGTATGATGGTGGGTGATATATTAAAATTTATTTTAATAATTGTTACCCGAAACCGTGACCAAGGATCTTGCACATCAAATTTATAATTAATTTATTTAATATCTTAATAAATAAATACCTGAGCTTAGAAACTTTCTTCATTGATGATTGTTGATAATCCAAAAACACCCTTTCAGATTGCCTTCATTGTGCTATGAGGATCCAAGGATATAATACCTCTACCAATGACCCACACATACTCCAATGATCTCTGAGTAACACCACTTGATCACCAGGTGCTAGTGCGATGAATTGAATGTCTTCCATTTTTTGTTCTTGATCTCTCATTCTTTAGTCTTGAAGAAATATCTCTTACACTTCTCATTCTTGAGAGGGAGAGAGGAGGATTTGGGAGAGAATTCATTGTGTGAAATAATTCTCTATTATTAATTTTTGGATACACCACACAATAGACATAACCGTCTATTTAGAGTTAGGATTTAGGTTAAAATATTATTTTATTACATGATGACCATTAAATAACATTTATTACCTTTAATAAACCCCATGAATCATACTAATAGTGATGATATTATTATTTTTTGGCATACGCCAACTTGCGCTATAAAAAATATAATTTAACTAGCTTGTTAATTAATATTTTCCATCGGACATGGTCTTGGTCTATTATAACTCCTATTGAATTTATTGAACACCTGAATAAAATTTTTATTCATAAATAAATATTTCATTCACATTCCATATAATATTTTTTTATTAAATATAAAATAAAATAAATAAATATATTTTTATTCACATGTTGAATAATAAACATTTATTTAATTTATGCGATAAATATAACTTGAATAAAATTATTCCTCAAACTTGAGAATAATATTTATTCCATTACTTAAATGAAAATAGAATTTAATCAAGGTCAATAGAAACACTTAGTGTGTGAATCTCAAGGATTATTTCTCATTGTCATTAGGTGTGCTTACCTAAAGTCAATGATTACTGTCTAGAAATAGGTCACAACACCCAAGAAAAAGAACTTAATGTTGCAACGTCGACAACCACATATGAACAATCACTGTGTAATATAATCCATTTGTCACAATATCTCATAAAGTAGGTTGCACGATGGTTTCATCAACCTATTTACTTGATACATCTTTCTTTGACTATCTGAAATAAACACATTGTTACACCATGGCCATGGAATTTATTGCGAAGATTCTATTCCAATCAAAGGGATGAGATATCAATTTACATAAAGATGGAAGGGAAAAATCCTTCCTTGAATTATCTGTTAATGACATGTCAATCATGATGAACCCAATGTATGCTACTTCCCGAAAACATATGGTGTGACAATTTTGGTCAGTAAATCTAAGTGCATGAGTCATGACATACTTTAATGGTAATATTAAAGTCTAAGGACCATTATACATGCTCACAGATAGGAATATCCAATGTCACCAAAACATATAGAATTCCTACTGACGATTTTGTTCTCATAATATCCCATCTTGAAGATTATCAAATGTGAACTTCATGAGAAGAAGCCTCATCCACTTACGAGTACTCGCACCTAATGGTCTAAATACTATGTGTCCTATCATAGTACATTATCCAGACATAGAATTATATTAATAATTATCATAACGCTTCAAGGTTCTCATCATAGTAGGGAACTGATATGACCTTATCAATGAAAAAAATACTCTAGTACATTATTACATTAAATCCTTGTAGAGAAATGAACATTATATAATATGATATTTAATTAATATTCATTACATTGAATATAAATGTATTCAAAGTACAATCAGTTGGTCCTAGGACACAAAATCTAACAAGGAGAAGTGATGGAAGAAGGGGGAGAGTAATTTTGAATAAGAGGAGTGACATGGAATGGTAGAGGTTAGGGGAGGGCTTTGGTTCAACACTTGGAAAGTCCAGACAACTGACCCAAAGATACTCCACCATGCTCTCAGGGTTCTGGTTGACATCGATGGTATCTTCGGCCTGACTCCTTCATTCTTTAAACCCCCTGTCCCATAGCTGATGTAAACCCACCATGAAAACATGTGTGTTTAACATTTATTAAGTTCAATACATGATATCAGTACACGTAATATTTGAGATAAAAAATATTTAAAAAAATGTGAGATAGGAAACTAAATTGTCTTTAAATTTTTATTAGATTTTTAATTATAAGTGAAATTTATCTCATGCATGATATAAATTTCATTTTATAAAATATATATAATTTCATATGGAATTTATCTCATATGGTACATGGAATTTATACATTAAATGAATTTTAATTTTAAAAGATTTAATATTGTATATGAAATTTATCTCTTCTCATACATCATGTAAATTTTGTTTTATAAAAAATATATCATTATATATGAAATTTATCCCATCTAATATATGAGATAAAATTCAATGTAGATATAATTTATCATTACGAGTGAAATTTATCTCATCTCATACATACACATTCAAATATAATTATGTACATACATAAAAAAGTCTCCTCATGGTAGGAGTTCATAAGGGTGTATCCTAGGGTTTCTTCCTAGATTTCCTAGGTTGGGTTTCTTTTTTAAATCTTCGATTGCTTTCTATTTTCATTGGATTTCAACCCCTTATTCTATGGAAGATAATCTAATCAAGAATTGGAAAACATTCTCCCTAATAGAGAAGGAACTCATCTTATCATCAAATTTGTTGGAAATAGATCATTCAACACTTTTAGAAGCATGTTACAATCAATGTGGAAGCTTTAGGTATGCATGTACATTTGTGAGGTGGATCTAGGATTCTTATTTGGCAGGACATGGTCATTTGATAACCAGTAAATTGTGATCTGTGATATCAAGGATTAATAAGATAAATTTTAGGGAGACTAATTCAATCATTAAGGTTTTCATTATGGATTCTCACACTGAATTGGGTTACCATCTCATGAATCTAGGGACTGGATTGTAGTTGGGGTTCATTGATACTTTATAAAACTCACATGAAATAATACTTGGATCCTTGAAGAGAGAATTCCCCCAGGTTCTATCATATTGAACTACCGGAAGGACCTCATGGTGTGGTTCCTACAACTATATAACTTATTTCTAAACCTTATAGTGGATGGAAATTAAAGCACTGAGCTCCAAAAAATATCAAAGCTTCTAAAACTAAAATTTGTAGCAGTAAACAAGCCCATGAGGTTTTATTTGATGAAGTTGATATGAGATCCCAGAAGCACATGAGATTCTCTATCAAACTAACACAATCTATTGAATAGGTGGAGGCTATCATGAACCATCCCCATCTGGGGAGATAATTATCTTGTGTTGGAACTATTATGGGCTTGGCATCCCTTGAGTAGTCTGTTCACTCCACCTCTGGAGCTCTAAAAAATTTCCCTAACATTTTTTTGTATATGAAACTATGTTGGTAATAAAGGATGCTTATAATGTTGGAATGAAGATTGGTTTTCAGAATGCATTTCCTGTGGGTAGGAAAAGACATGTTGGAGGACTTTTCCTTTTTTATAAATATTATATGGATGTTATAATTTTTAATTTCTCTAGTAATCATACTGTGATAACTGTTTCAGTGTTAGGAACTCCTACTTGGTATTTTGTTGGCTTCCATGGTTGGACCAACCAGAATGGAAAAATAAAGTCATGGGAACTTCTTAATATGATATGTAGTCATATTTTGGGGTCCCTTCTCATTGGGAAATACTTTAATGACATTATTTTTATCCACACAAAATAAAGGGGTAATTGATAAAACCTATGATGTAATGGTTTATTTTTAGGGAACTCATAATGTGAAAACATTTCATGATATTGGACATAACAGTAAACTATTAACATGGTTTAGAGGAAGATCAATGGATGGGCATATCTCTAAAATCCTGGATAGATTTGTGGATTCTGATGGCTGGAGTCTCTTATTTAAATCCTACCCAATCTCTCATTTACCACATGTTTCTTTTGATCATCATATCATTTTTCAATCTGTGGTGGACCGAATCAAGGAATATAAAACTAGATGATATTTTCACTTTGAAATTGTAACGTCTTGATTTTTTGAACGGGTCATTTTTTTGGGTAAATTTGAACTTTTGAGTTTGGTGGTCAGGTGAACTTAAATTCTATGTTTTAGAACCTCATTCTGAGAGTTTTTTGGCCTAAGGCGTTGTTCTTGGCTGTGGTCGATGGTTTGGTGGAAGCCTCAGGGGTTTAGACGGACACTAGAGAAAGGAAGGATTACCTGAGATGTTGAAAATAGCTCCAACCATAAATACACACCATGTAACATTTATATGATGTGTAATTCATTTTCACAATGTGCAATAGGGAATGAAGTATTGGGGGGTATACCTGAGGAATTCATGACGTGTAAAATTTTCACATCATGAAACCTATGAGTAGTGTTTTTTTAAAAGTGCCATAGGGGGCTCGGACCCCTAATTTCTTCTTCATGCACAGAGGTAGGAGCACCCATGGGGTCTCGCAACACCTCTCTTTCCTTCCCCTAGGTTTCTTTTATTCTTCCCTATCCGAGCTTCGATATGAGATCCATATCTCTCATTGGAAGAATAGAGATAATGATTTCAATCCTATTAATTCTATTTCTCATTTATCTCTCGATACAAAATTCTAAATATATGAAAGATATTTCTCCCTATTTTCAGGGTGTTTGTCTAAAACTCTAATTTCTCTATATACGACTCGAATTACAGGTCGATATTTGATGAGTAAGATCCTATGAGTATAAGTTAGGTGGTGACAAGATTTCTCCTTAATTTTATGAGTGTTTTGTGGTATGTGATTACATACGCATGTTGGGTTGACCAAGTGAGACCCTAAATAAATTAATTATTATCTTTATATTAATTAATAAATGTCATGTGATGATTTTAGTGATTTTGTAGGCTATGAATATATATGCTAAGCTGGATAAGATAATTTTGACCAATTGGGCGGGTTAATCCAATTTTTTATTTTTAATTAATTAAATTTTTGATGAATTTTATGGATCCATGGGAACATGATAGGCATGGACTGAGGATTTGAGGTGATGATGATCACTGAGACTGAGGTGACGTGGTTTTTTTAGGTTGGGATTAGCCTGAGATACATACGATGATGATGATCACCAGGTTGAGGTGACATGGTTTTTCAGGATTGAGGCGACATGGCTGTTAGGATGAGGGCATAGACCACAAGACTTGAGATGGTGTTGAGCATCGAGACTTAGTGAAATTTTCATAAGGGAATATGTGTCAGATGATGTGGCTTAAGTATTATTGGTGATTTCCGCTCACCATTGCTGGGAGACACACTCTTGGAGTCATGTGAACATAGATATGACTTAATAGAGGTGGTGTTGACCACTCTTGTGGGTGGAGGCATCCGTAGATATTATGAATGGTGTTGAAAATCAGTTATGGAATATGTGATCATCTTAGAAATCCATGGTTGATGGTGATGTACCATAGAGATATGGTTTTGAGAACATTGGTTAGGGGATGAGGATCACCATTATATTTGAGTCCATGAGATGAAATTTTGGGAGGACATATATCACTGTGCCTCAGGATGTTAGTCTATTGAGCTAAAAATCATTTATTATGTATTGGAGGAAATACATCACCATGCCTCATGACGTCAGGATATCGAGATAGCAGTGAATTTTGTATGGAAGTCCAAGGGACTTGGGACAATTTGGTTGGGCATGATGATAGGATGTCAGTACTTTCTTTATATATGATACATGTAACTCCCCGAACCCAGTTACCTAGAGTCAGTGCATTAATTTAAAACATTGGCATGATTACAAGGAATCAAGTCCCGAAGGACCGATCAGTTTAGAAGTCTTGGAAAATAGATTACATACATTAACTTTACATTACAATTTCAAACATAAAACACAACATAAATAGTTCTTTGAGAATTCCATTATTACCTTTAGCTTAACCCTGAATATCAAACATAATAAACTTCTTGGAATCCTGGGAAAATGAAACATAAGAAAGGGGTGAGCTCAAACGCTCAGTAAGGGTAAGAAATACAATGGAAGATAACATAAATATTAATAATGGTGAATAATTGAAACCACATGCCTTTACCAATAAAAAACATGAATAATTTTATGGAAAGAATATGAGATGAGTAAATAATGCCATAATAAAACATAATCATTGGTATTCTACTAGTCGAATGACCACATGAACCATCAATATTATTTCCATAATGAGGGAATGTATAATGCCGGACATTCTAAAACATTTTGTCAAGGCCTTGGACAAGACGTCTAAAAATGATTAAGGCCTCATCCAAAACCATATATCAAAATTGGGAAAGGGCGTCGGCCAATTCCACGTCTAGTTGTCTCATGAGACCTATCGATGCATTGAGGATCTATAGCGGGCTCCACCCATCACTTACTAAGTCCAATACATTCCTCATATGAAAATTTTGTAATATAACATAAATATTCATATTAAAAATAACATACGAAATGTCAATACTTTAACCATAAACCATGAATGGTATAAAAATATCACATCCACAGTCAAACATATCACAAAACATTCAATACAATATGGAAGATTTGTATCATAATAAATCAACTTCAAACAAGTTTAAAATCCATCAAAGGATGTTGACATAGATGAAAATGATTTGTAATACTCTTAGAGAAAAATATCACTTTTTTATGAAAACATTTAAAAGTCACACAATTTAAATAGGAAGACATTTAAAGACATTTTTGAATCAAAGTGTCCCATACCACTTTGAAACTTTTCAATGGAATTAATATTTTAAAAACATTCATGTCCACATAAATAAATCCTTAAAAACCATTTTGAAAACATGGAAATTAATGAGAATTATTTAGAAGAATAAACATTTAAAACATTTAAAATGATGTTTTAGTAAAAAGTCCCTTAAAATAATCCCTTTTAAAACTCTTTTATGAAACACGGATGTGAATGATAAAGAGGTCCCAGTAGATACTTACGTAAAAAAAACCTTGGATAATAAAGAGATTGTGAAATTAACCCTTACCTTATACTTTTCCCTGGTCTAGAGTAGGTTAACCTCCTGTATAATGGTGAAATAATTGTTATTAAATTATACAAGAATCATATACATTAATATGATATCACATATGATCTTTTAACATTTCTTTGTTAATAATATCTTAGTATTATCATTGTTTCAGGTGTTAACGAATTCTTTTTCCTTTATATTATTTGTTATGTGAGTTGTATTTGTTATGGATGGGATGTATCATATTCATATCTAGAATGATATCAAGTCTTTAAACATTATTTTTAATCATCAAATGAGAATTAGTCTTGAATGGATACGATGGAGAATGAATCTCATCGCGTTTGTAGAGACGGTAGTCCGTACGTACGCACGAGCAACAATATCATTCTTTTGATATTAAAATCGTATATAATTGGATGCTATATCATATATAAAGAATCATTATAATGTTATATTTATTATTTATTTCAATTACACATCATTATCATACCCATCCAAATAATAATGTTTTGAATAACAATTTCACCACGACGTGTAGACGGTAGGCCGTACATATGCACCTATGGTGACATGTCATTCAAAGGATGGATAGAATACTGAATATGATTGTACCATATTTATAATAACATCATAGTATACAGAAGATACTGGAGTTATTATTTTATAATGTAAATAACAAAGAAAGAAGAAGTGGAAGAAGAAAGGAACTTGAAAGAGGGTGGTGAAAACGTTACCTCTTCTTCAGGTTCTTCCTTTTGATTTGATCAAAAGAGATCCTTAGGTTGTATTTTTGACTAAAGGAAGGACTCTAAGATGAAGGTAGAATAGTTTAGAGGGTATTTGGGCAGATTTTGGCTGATCCAAATGGCTTTGAAGGTGTGAATTAGAGAGAAGGCGGAGTGCACTTTTATAAGAGGGGTGAGGGGCACCTTAGGAAAAACTAGAAATATTATTTTAAAGTAAATTCATATTCAGTTTCTAATGGCTCAAAAGTGGTTTATTTAAAGTTTAAGCTGATTATAGGTCTAAAACCACTCAACCAATAGGTTTTAGATAGGTTTGTGTCACTATATTAACTTTAGATTTTTGATTTAACTCTTAGTTAAATTGTTTGACATTTACCATGTCTCTTTGTATTTTTATATTATGTAGTTAATAAACTTACTATATACTTCCAAGAAACCCCAAAGTGGTACATTAATGATAAAAATATCATTATATAATTCCTTTTGACGAACCTTAGTTTTTTAGGAATAGAATATCAATTAATAATATAATATTTGTTTTAAAAACTCATTTATGTCAATTTTGACACTATTTAATAATTGATTTTTGTTAAAGTCTTAAAAACTTTATTAATTCGAACCAAATTTATTTAAGAAATCATAACATGTCATATTAACCAATAAAATTCATGGATGGTATCAAAATTTTCAAATTATATTTTTATTATCATTTATAATACCAATTATTTGATTCTTTCATTAATAAGGAAAATACTGCATCATTATTGTGTCATAAATAAATTTAATTATTCAGTGTATAAAAATTATAAATAAAATACCATTATGTAGGAAATATTTTTATATTTCTCATAAATATTTATAGTCTAAAATATAACATATATAACCCTATGTAAAAATTGTTTTTCTAAAAGATATATGCTTATGTCATTTTTGTATTTACTTTAACTTAATTAATATAAAGTGTCATTATCACTTACAAGTGGCTCCATGGGGTCCAAAAATCGACCCAAAGATGCCCATGGTCGAACATGTATCAACCAATAGGGTTAGGACACATTTTAGGGTAATTTAATATTATTATAATATTATTTTCTTACCCTTATTTACCGGATTTACCCTTTAACCATAGTAAATAAAATATTTACCGAAGTAATTATTCAAAATGTCTAAAAATAAGAGTTAACTATTTACACAATTTGGACATCCTGATTCCAAATATGGAATCCATTTTTCCAAATTTAAAACATAGAAGTGGCAGAAATTAATTTAAAATTAATTCCCGCTGTCAAAACAAAAAGCGTGTTTTTAAGAGATAATAACTATCAAAAGATTGACACTTGTTTATGTCCGGTTTAAATGTGAAATTATGTCAAATGTCCAAAATTGTATTAAATGATAAAAATATATTATAAATATACTTTAAAACCACTCAAATTCATAATTTATCACTATTAATTATTTCGATTAAAAAGTTGTTTTTAATTAAAATTTAGTAATTTTCACTATTCATCAAAATATGAAAGTTATCAGAAAAGTACCAAAAATTCACCCTAAGAAAATTTAGATATTATGAATCTAAAAATTAAGTCCATTTTGAAAGATAAAATGTATAAATTTTCAAAAAGTGGGTATTACTTTTCATAACAGCTAGTTTGATTGGTTGTGGTGTGTGTTAGAACTTGAAGTTGCGTACAACACACGTTATCGTACCATGGAAGCTTGGGGTGTTACATTCTCTCCTACTTCAATAGATTGCATCCTTACAATTTGAAAATTTTCTTTGAAAATAAAAGGTTGAAAATAGAAAATAGCTTTTTTGAAAACCCACATCGGTAATAGGGTTAATAAAAATATAACTTTAAAAGAAAGAAAGAGAAGTAAAAAGGTCACCTGAGATATCCCATACTAGGATTCTATGAAAACATGGATATGGAGGAGAAAAAAACCATCAAGGTCTGATAGAGAGTTGTATAAAATAGGATTAGGAGAAAGTTAACTATAAGAAAATCACAAACATGTGATTGGTTAAACGGTCTTTGATTCCCCAGTAGGAAAAGTTAACCGACAACGTTTTTGTTTTAAGTCACCTTTCATAAAGTTGGGGAATTTATTTATGATATTTACTAGGAACATAAAGAAATATACTTACTTTTCATGTAGAATTTCATTCTTTACTAAATTTTTACCACAAAACCATATTTCACTCCAAAAGGTAATAGAACTCAAAAATATTCTATTTATCCTAACCGTATAGGGTTCCAAAAATAAATTTATAATTCATCTATCAGAACTTTTAAAAAAATAAAACTACATTATACACTCCAGGGACTTCACGTAGTCTACTGGTAGGCGATAAATCCCAATTGCATTATGGTTGTGGGTTCGATTCCCGCAACTTTGTCCGACACGACGGGTTGTCTCACGGTCTGCATGTTGTTCTTTTTATAAATACCGAAAAATAACCTTAACAATAGTATCCAATGTAAAATATAATCCATTCCAACCTTTATACTTATCCAAAATACTTCTATCCAAACTCTCAGTCTAAAATTTATATGGAAGGTAAACATAATGTAGATCCTTTTTACCACATAATAACATGTGAATACCTTCATCATGTATTCTTTTAAAACACTGAAACATACTGAATTACCATAAAACCTTATTGATTACATTCATGCTCCCTTATTCCTTATAGAATACTGGATATACTTCGTCCATCCAAAAATTTTGTAAACTCCAACAATGATGGAATATACAAATCATTAATCAGTTTTAAGGCAGTCAAGAATATCCAATATAATTTACCCAAATAAACCATCTCTTATTCCAAAATCAGTACCTCAATATTAGGACCATATTAAGGTTTATCTTTCCTTCAACCATGTAATTTCCAAAAAGTTTAACTCACTGTAGAGTCACTTTTCTTAGTACCATAAAATCTCAAATCCTCAATGAAATAGTACTGCAGTACAATCCTTATTTATTTCCAGTACATCATTGATACAAAACTTAAATGAAATAATTTCTAAATAACAACATAAGAAAACTAGTCATTCCTCTTCATCTGTGGTAGTATCATAACTTGATTATTTTCCAATAGCATCATTTGCAGCATAGTCTGATGACTGGGACATTGGTTCGCATAGTGTCCAAACTCTTTGTAGATGAAGCATTGTACATTTGAAACCTTTTTCTCACCCTTGCAATCACATACTTGGTGTCCTTTTTCTCCACACTTATAAAAAACTCCCATTCCTTTCAAGCAAGTTACAGGGTGTTTCTTCCCATAGTTATCACAAATGGTAAAATTCTTCTTTCCCCTCTTCCCTTTATCTATATTTCTATCTTCCATACTTTTCTTCTCTTGCTTCCCTTTAAAGCTATAGGACTCAGAGAATTCTTTACTTATCTTATTAACACATGATACTATTTCTTTATATGTTGAGAATACATGGGTGACTATTTCTATTCTAAATGTTGGATTAATACCATGAAAGATATGATCATTCTTACTCTTTGGATCATACATATTTATGGAGTTCACATTCCTTCTACTGGGCACCATTTCTATACAATGGCATACACTAGGTCAGTTTAGGAATTGTAATGAATAATTCCAAACTTGTAAAATACCTAACCTAAATTGAGCAGTTTATGGATATAATCCATAATAATAAAAATATTTTCTTTAAGGAAGTATATACTCATAAACCCTTCATAATGGTTTGTAAAGAAAATGAGAATTATCCTAAGCATATCCCCTGGGAGTTTCGTAACCAAGAGTGAAACAAGTCCTGTTTCCATGCACCAGTTCCCGTTCGAGTCTAGCTCAAAGTGGTGTTTTCGGGTTTTACCCCTAAGTACATCTGTTCCAGAGTCGCCTCTACCTGCTCGTATCCAGACAGGGATGTATTTCTTGGAAGACTCACAAAATCACTACAATAACAAAATTTTAGGAAGTTCCTCTATACCAATCCTCAAAGTCTATCTTAGGGCTATGTTCTCTAATCAGAGTTTATCTAAATCTAGTTTCTAAGGTTTGTACTAAACTTCCTTTGATACCAACTGTAACGCCCCAACCTCAGTTACCCAGAGTCGGTGCATTATTTTAAAACATGACATAATTACAATAAATCAAGTCCTGAAGGACCGATCAGTTTAACAGTCTTAGAAAATAGATTACATACATTAACTTTACATTACAATTTCAAACATAAAACACAACATAAATAGTTCTTTGAGAACTCCATTATTCAATTTAGCTTAACCCTGCATATCAATCATAATACACTTCTTGGAATTCGGGGAAAATGAAACATAAGAAAGAGGTGAGCTCAAACGCTCAGTAAGGGAAAGCAATACAACAGAAGATAACATAAATATTAATCATGATGAATAATTGAAACCACATTCCTTTACCAATAATAAACATGAATAGTTTTATGGAAAGAATATGAGATAAGTAAATAATTCCATAATAAAACATAATCATGGGTATTCTACTAGTCGAATGACCACATGAACCATCAATATTATTTCCATAATGAGGGAATGTATAATGACAGACATTCTGAAACATTTTTTCAAGGCCTTGGCCAAGACTTCTAAAAATGATTAAGGCCTCGGCCAAAACCATATATCAAAATCGAGAAAGGGCCTCGGCCAATTCCACGTCTATTTGTCTCATAAGACCTACCGATGCATCGAGGAGCTATAGCGGGCTCCACCTGTCACTTACTAAGTCCAATATATTCCTCATATGAAATTTTTGTAATATAACATAAACATTCGTATTAAAACTAGCATACAAAATGTCAATAATTTAACCATAAACCATGAATGGTATAAAAATATCACATCCACAGTCAAACATATCACAAAACCTTCAATACAATATCGAATATTTGTATCATGATAAATCAACTTCAAACAAGTTTAAAATCAATCAAAGGATATTGACATAGATGAAAATGATTTGTAATACTATTTGAGAGAAATATCACTTTTTCATGAAAACATTGAAAAGTCACACAATTTAAATAGGAAGAAATTTAAATACATTTTTGAATCAAAGTGTCCCATACCACTTTGAAACTTTTCAAAGGAATTACCATTTTAAAAACATTCATGTCCACATAAATAAATCCTTAAAAACCATTTTGAAAACATGGAAATTAATGAGAACGATTTAGAAGAATAAATATTTAAAACATTTAAAATGACGTTTTAGTAAAAAGTCCCTTAAAATAATCCCTTTGAAAACTCTTTTATGAAACATGGATGTGAATGATAAAGAGGTGCCAATAGATACTTACGTAAAAACAACCTCGGATAATAAAGAGATTGTGAAATTAACCCATACCATGTAATTTTTCTTGGTTGAGGGTAGGTTAACCTCCTATATAATGGTGAAATAATTGTTATTAAATTATACAAGAATCATATACATTAATATGATATCATATATGATCTTTTAACATTGCTTTGTTAATAATATCTTAGTATTATCGTTGTTTCGGGTGTTAACAGATTCATTTTTCGTTATATTATTTGTTATGTGAGTCATATTTGTTATGATGGGATGTATCTTATTCATATCTAGAATGATATCAAGTCTTTAAACATTATTTTTAATTATCAAATGAGAATTAGTCTTGAATGGATATGATGGGGAATGAATCTCATCGCGTTCGTGGAGACGGTAGTCCGTACGTACGCACGAGCGACAATATCATTCTTTTGATATTAAAATCATATATAATTGGATGGTATATAATATATACAGAATCATTATAATGTTATATTTATTATTTACTTCAATTACACATCATTATCATACCCATCCAAATAATAATGTTTTGAATAACAATTTCACCATGACGTGGAGATGGTAGGCCGTACGTACGCACGTATGGTGACATGTCATTCAAAGGATGGATAGAATACTGAATATGGTTGTAACATATTTATAATAAAATCACAGTATATAGAAGATACTAGAGTTATTATTTTATAATGGAAATAATAAATAAAGAATAAGTGGAAGAAGAAAGGAACTTGAAAGAGGGTGGTGAAAACGTTACCTCTTCTTCAGGTTCTTCCTTTTGATTTGATCAAAAGGGATCCTTAGTTTAGATTTATGACTAAATGAAGGACTCTAGGATGAAGGGAGTATAGTTGAGAGGGTATTTGGGCAGATGTTGTCCGAGTCAAATGGCTTTGAAGGTGTGAATTAGAGAGAAGGGGGAGTGCCCTTTTATAAGAGGGGTGAGGGACACCTTAGGAAAGGCTAAAAATATTATTTTATAATAAATTCATATTCAGTTTCTAATGGATCCAAAGTGTATTATTTAAAGTTTAAGGTCGGGATAGGTCTAAAACCACTCAACCAATAGGTTTTAGACAGGTTTGGGTCACTATATTAACTTTATCTTTTTGATTTAACTCTTAGTTAAATAGTTCGACATTTACCATGTCTCTTTGTATTTTTATATTATATAGTTAATAAACTTACTATATAATTCCAAGATACCCCCAAGTGGTCCATTAATGATACACCTATCATTATATAATTCTTTTGGCCGAACCTTAGATTTTTAGGAATAGAATATCAATTAATAATATAATATTTGTTTTAAAAACTCATTTATGTCAATTTTGACACTATTTAATAATTGTTTTTTGTTAAAGTATTAAAAACTTTATTAATTCAAACCAAATTCATTTAAGCAATAATAACATGTCATATTAAACTATAATTTTTTTATGGAATCAAAACTTTCAAATTACATTTATTTTATCATTTATAATACCAATTATTTGATTCTTTCATTAATAAGGAAAACACTGCATCATTATTGTGTCATAAATAACTTTAATTATTCAATGTCTAAAAATTATAAATAAAATACAATTATGTAGGAAATATTTTTATATTTCTAATGAATATTTATAGTCAAACATATAACATATATAACCCTATGTAAAAATTGTTTTTCTAAAATATATATGCTTATGTCATTTTTGTATTTACCTTAACTTAATTAATATAAAGTGTCATTATCACTTACAAGTGGCTCCATGGGGTCCCAAAATCGACCCAAAGATGCCCATGGTCGTAAATTTATCAACAAATAGGGTTAGGACACGTTTAGGGTAATTTAATATTATTATAATATTATTTTCTTACCTTTATTTACCGGATTTACCCTTTAACCATGGTAAATAAAATATTTACCGAAATAATTATTCAAAATGTCTAAAAATAAGAGTTACCTATTTACACAATATGGACATCCTGATTCCAAATATGGAATCCATTTTTCCAAATTCAAAACACAGAAGTGGCAGAAATTAATTTAAAATTAATTCCCGCTGTCAAAACAAAAAGTGTGTTTTTAAGAGATAATAACTATCAAAAGATTGACACTTGTTTATGTCCGGTTTAAATGTGAAATTACATCAAATGACCAAAACTGTATTAAATGGTAAAAATATATTCTAAATATACTTTAAAACCACTCAAATTAATAATTTATCACTATTAATTATTTCGATTAAAAAAGTTTTTTTAATTAAAATTTAGTAATTTTTGCTATTCATCAAAATATGAAAGTTTTCAGAAAAGTACCAAAAATTCACCCTAAGCTAATTTCAATATTCCGAATCCCAAAATGAAGTCAATTTTGAAAGATAAAATTTATAAATTTTCAAAAAGTGGGTATTACTTTTCATAACGGCTAGTTTGATTGGTTGTGGTGTGTGTTAGAACTTGAAGTTGTGTACAACACACGTTATCATACCATGAAAGCTTGGGGTGTTACAATAAAAATGGTATCATATGAAAAAAGGTGATGAGAGACATGTTTATGGGTGGAAGTTAAGGGTTCACCTGGTATGATATTCATTAGGGGACTCCTGGTGAAACGTCCCAGCCTGAGTGCCACACACCGATGCCCCGAGGCGACCGATCACATAACCTCAAGCATGCCTCCCCGTATTCTAGAGGCTTCCGACTAATAGCGAGGGTCTGGTTAGTCAGTCATGGAGGTAATATACCCTCTTTTATCATAGTAAAATATAATAGGAAATAAATAGACAATAGAGGAATCATAAATGACCATAAACCATACTATTATCTCAAGATAATCAATGCAGGAAATACAATATCCAACTAAAACAGAAAACATGCCATAATAATGTAAGTGTATAAAATTACAACTTAAAATAAAGGCACTGATGACTCCCAAGAGGGTCCCGAACCACATTCAGTTCCCTTATCCAAGCTCCATCCCAACTTAGCCATCTAACTCACAACCTTTACCCTTAACCTGTCTAGAAAATGAAAATTCTATTCGAGTACCGATTAGGAAGCCTGAGTAGGGTGTGAGTATAACTCAATAGGCCACCACCACCAACATCTAAAACAATTTTCAGTCAATTAATAGTGTATACTTTTTTATAAAGAAATAATTACAATTCATAAGTAAACAATTATCACATTATCAATTAATCTTTATTTAAATACATATACCCTCAGGATCCTATGAATGGCAGAACCTTAATACATGCTTCAGCCCATGCCGGAGTCTGAACCATTACACCTTATTAATTCAAAATTTATTAAATAAATGGGGTTTTCATTATCCATTCTATTTAAATTATTAAAACGTCTAATTGGAACCATAGTTCAATGCCAACAATTTGGGTCTAGATTTTCATGTCTAAGACTCCATGGACTTGGGAAGAAGCATGCCATGCCCCCCCACATATATATATATCTCACAAAGGGCTTTAGAAGAAACAAAATATGTCCCGCTCACACATATATATATATCATGATGGGATTTGGAAGTAGCAGACCATGTCCCACACACATTTATCAAACAATTTAACACTACAATCTTTGAAAGTAGCAGACCATGTCCCAACCATACATATCATACAATCATTTATATCACATATATCACATATCACATCAAGCATGGTTAATAAATGTTAATAATTTTATCATAATTAAACATCACAATATTCCTTAAATTAATTCAAAAATTAATTAATACAAGTCCATTAATTAATTCAATAATTAATTAATCATTCTTCAATTCATCATCTAATAATTAATTTACCAATTCTTTATCCCCAATTCACAATTCAACAATTCTCATAAATTAATTCAATAATTAATTTATACAATTAAACAATCTCAATATTCCATAATCAATTCAACAATTAATTATCTAATTATCAATCCCAATATATCATAATTAATTACTCAATTAATTATCTAATTTAACAATCCTTAAATCTCACAGTTTCCTAATTAATTAATTGACCACATTAATTAATTAAATATAGAAATTTTAATTTCCAAACCACTCTTGAAATTATATAACTTTAACACACATAATAAATATCACGACTATGATATTTGAATATTATACCACCTACCTTGATTCATTGATGAACAATCTCCCAATGGGAATCCCCAAAATTGAGTATCAAAACAACGTAGATCATAATCTAAATCTAAAACCCTAAATCCATATTAAACAAATCAGGATCTCTTAGATATAGATATATATCCACAATACTAGATAGAGATTAACCAAATCTAGATCTATATCTAGATAAAATATAAGATTTATACCACCAAACGAGAGAGAGAAAAAAGGAGGGTGAATAGGAAAACAATGGGACAAGATCCACTTACAAGGAGAGATGTAGATCTTCATTCCGAGATTTAAATTGAAAATAATAGAGGTCTTATGGCCTTGGAATTATTCTACAGATCTCTAAAATCATGAAATACCTCCTAGGGTCAAATGGGGGTTGAAATAGGTGTGTCCTGAGGATTCATAAAATTTTTAAAGTAATTTTTGGGCTTAATTAATACCAGTGCATGGTTTCCTAAACAAGGGTGCATGGTTTTCCCTAACCGTGTGCTAACCGTGAACCTATTGTTTTAGGGGTGCATAGTTTCTCCTTTTAGGGTGCACAGTTTGACAAAATATGTACCAGTTGTGTGAACCCTCACTGTCCAAGGTTGCACAGTTTGCTGGACTAGGGCACACTATTTTCTCCAACCATTTTCCAATAGTTCACAACCCCCTTTTCTTCCATTTTTCTCAAAATCCTCCCAAACACACCCTAAAGTACCACCCAAACAAAAATTACTCAACTTTAAATAGAATAGTACTTGTAAAAAAGTCCGAGGCGACTCCAAAAAAGGTTAGGATCTTACAATATCCCCACCTTATAATAGTTCATCCTTGAGATGCACCTCCAAGATTCTCTAAGATTATGATCCAAAAAGATTGGGCCACTAAGCCCTCATATATTCTTCCCTATCCCATGTTTCCTCCTACACATGTCCATGTTTCTAAAATACATGAAATATTGGTATGATCTTTACATGTAACACTTTCTCACTATGATCCAACACACATATTAGATGCTCCTCAAAGGATGCATCTTACTCTAGATCAAAATCACCCATATCGATCACATGAGAAGGGTTAGGGTGATACTTATGAATCTATTATAGATAGAAAACATCTTTCATAGTGCTATATTTATATGAAAGAGGTAATTGGTATGCCACCAAATTGATTCTCTCCACAACCTCAAAAGGTCCAATAAACCTGGGTGCCATCTTGCCTTGCCTCCGTATCCTATAGTGGCCCAACTTAGGCAACACCTAAAAAAATATACGATCACCCTTTGTAAACTCTAGGGGCTATCTCTGTCTGTTAGCATAAAACTTTTTCCTACTATGAACCTTAGCCATATGATTCTGAATCAATTGAACCTACTTTGAAGTCTCCTGCATGAGACTCAGTCCCAACAACTCTAAATCACCTGCCTCCATCCAACATAGTGGTGATCTGCCTAGACTACCATAAAGATCCTCATATGGTGCCATCTGTATAGTTTCCTAATAACTGTTGTTATAGAAAAGTACACTAAATCCAATTGTTTCTCCCAATACCCACCAAATTCAAGGACAAAAGCCTGCAAAATATCCTCAATCACTTATATAGTATGCTCCGACAACCCATCTATCTATGGTTGGAAATTCGTAATCAATAATACCTGTGTACCAAACACTTTATCCAAGCCATGCTAGTAGTGTGAAGTGAAGCATGAGTCATGATATGAAAATATAGTTTGTGGAACCCCGTGCATATGGATTATCTCCTGAATATATAGTTCTCCCAACCATTCTAGTGAGAAGGTTTCTATATAGGCAATAAATCCGCTACTTTCATCAGTTGAACCACAATAACCCAAATAGAGTCATTCTTCCTAGGAATCTTTGAGAGACCCACCATAAAGTCCATTATCACATCGTCCCACTTCCATTACAGAATGGGTAATGGATATAGAAAACCTCTAGGTCATTGATGCTTTGCCTTCACCTGCTGGTAGAACCCTGCTATCTCCTTTTTCATGCCTGGCCACCAAAACTATTGTTGTAGGTCACAATACAGTTTGGTCACCCCTAGATGTACCACCCACTTTGAGGCATGAAATCCCCTTATGATCCCATCTCGCATTCTCATAGGTACAAAAAACCAATTCTCAACATATATGACCCCATTCTTATCTATTCTCCAATCATAAGGTGACTCCCCACCTTCAAGAATTTTCCTCAAGGTCAAACACTCTATATCCTTATACTGTATGTCTCTAATTCGGATCAAAAGTGTAGAATCCATAGAAACCGATATGAGAGTTATATTTTCCTTTCTCTCCTAAACCACAAAATGCATTTCAGCTAGTAGAGTCATCATCTTCCACTCAACACTAGACTCTTGAACTACCTGAGTCTGAGTTTTTCTACTCAAAGCATCAACCACACTATTTCCCTTCTTGGGCATATATGCTAGTTCGAAATCAAACGAAGACATATACTCAACCCATATCCATTTCCAGAGATTCAGGTATCATTGTAAAAATATATACCTTAATATATTGTGATTGGTAAACACCATAAACTTATTTCCTAATAGGTAATTCCACCAACACTTCAAATCATAAGCCACTACTTCCATCTCAAGTTCATGCGCAGGGTAGTTCCATTAATGTGGCCTCAATTACCGAGACCCATACACTATTAATCAATCTACCCGCATTAAAACTACTCCAAGTCTAATATCAAAAGCATCACAATACACTTTATACTCCCCACCTTGATCAGGTAAGATCAAGATTGGTGCTAATGTCAAGTGCTTACTCAACACCTGGAAGGATTTATCACATGATTTTGACCAATCAAACTTTATCCCCCTTTTGATTAAGCCTAAAAGCAGTGCTTATAATTGGGAAAAGTCTTGGATGAACCTATAATAATATCCAGATAACCCTAGAAATATACAGATACCAAATATGTTCTTGGGATGTTCCCAAGAAACCACTACCTGAACCTTCTATGGGTCCATAGACACACCTTCCTATAAGATGATGTGTCTCAGGAAGTGTACCTGATCAATCCATAACTGACACTCAGATAGATTTTCATATAGATGACGCTCTCTCAATGTACTTAGGATGATTTTAAGATGTTAGAAATGATCATCATGAGTCTTGGAGTACACCAATATGTCATCTACAAACACTACCACAAAATAACCAAGGTATAGATGAAATATCATATTCATTAAGGCCATAAACACTACTGGTGCATTTTTCAAACCAAAAGGCATTATAAATATCTCATATAGTCCATAATTACTTCTAAAAATAGTCCTCAGTATATCATAAGTATGAACTCTCAACTGATGATACCCTGATCTCAAGTCGATCTTCAAGAACACACAAGATCCTCTCATCTGGTTGAATAAATCTTAGATACATGGAAGAGGATACACGTTCTTCATAGTCATCTTGTTCAACTTCCGATAATCTATACACATGTGCAAACTCTCCTCAAACTTCTTTTCAAACAAAATAGGTGATCCCCAATGCGAAATAATCAAATGGATAAACCCTTTATCCTCCAACTCCCCTAGATTTGTATTGAGATATTGAATATTTTTTAGTGCCATTCTATATGGTGGAATAGATACTAGATTATCCCTCAGCATGATCTCAATAGTAAATTCCACACCCCTCTCAAGTGGAAACCCTGATAAGTCTTCAAGAAAGACATCTTGAAACTATTCCACTACTGGTGAAAAAACATTAGGTTTCACACCTCTGTCATCTAGCAAAAGACTAGAAACCTAGGATATGAGATCTCCCAATTGTTGTGTGATTGGACCTGCTCATCTTGACTGGATATCCCACTCTCCATGGTTAATGTAATTGTCACCCTTAGGAGATGTAAATGTTACTATCCTATGGTAACAATCAATGTGATCTCGGTATGCGACTAGCTAGTCCATATCCATGATTAGGTTGAAGCTCGACATATTAAGAATATAGAGATCCCAGAGAAAGAGATACTCCCAAACTTCAAGAGAACATATCTTGCACAAACAGTTGTCTCTATACTACACTCCCAATGGTTTATCTATCATCATAGTCCCACTCACAAACTCCACCTCTAGGCTCAAACTATTAACAAGTTTTGTAAATATAAAAGAATGAGAGGATCCGATATTAAATAAGGAACTAGTTAATGTAGAAGCTACGAAATAGTACCTCTCAATGTCGATGTACCAATCTCTCTATTTAAAAGTGTAGGATGCACCACATGGATAGGTGGTTGGATGAATGGGCTCAAATAAAAAGTTAAGAGAGAAGTACTTTCTCGCAATTGTTCAAGAAATTGAAGTGGAAAAAGAGGAACTTATAGTATAGAAAGTGTGAATAAAGTTCAAATATCACCATAAAAACATTGAATCTTGTTGGTGAAGGTTATTTTTTTATTTAATTTTTTATATATAATATTATATATGTGAGGAGAACATGAATTTTTGAAGGGATATAGTGATATACAAGTGATAGATATACTCTGCTTGCTGTAAACACAAAAGACTATTTTCTAGTGATTATGTCCTCTTGGATTACTTCCAAACCATGCCAAGGACTAGGTAATATTATTGTTTAGTGAACCTTATAAATAATTTTGTTACTGTGGGTGTTCTTGGTTTTTGTTTTACAGTAGAGTCAATTCTTAATTGTATAAAACACATTTACTCAAAATTTCATTCAAAACAGTTTTTACCTATTAATTATAAAAAAAATTATCAAGATATCATAACTTCTACCAAGAAATAATATTTTATCAAAAAATATATTTATTAAGATCTTTTTATTATTGAAGATAAATGGAGATCATCCACTCTATTATAGTGCATCAAAAATGTTTTCCTATTTGAATGTCATTTTAATCCATTTGATATTTTTTTGAGATTATTTTGGTTGAAATTCAATATTATTTGATCACACATTTTACATATTCAGTAAATTCATCAATATGTGTTTATTTTATATACAAAATACAAAAAGTTATCATTACCAAATATTTGGGGTGAAAAATATTAATCTTAAAAAAGCTTTTAAGGTAGATTTAAACCTCAATATTTTGGTTATGAAAACTATATTCAGGTTTGGGAAAATGATTTATTTTTTATAATTTTTTATCATTAATGGTTTTATATTTCGATAAAAATATTTTAAAATATTCCCATACCGGTTTCATTAATTCTTTCAAAATTTTGAAATTTTAACTGATATTCTTTTAAGACAAATTTATGATGTTTTTTATTGTTTTTATTGAAATAGATGTTTCACCCCCAATTTTACACATCCATCATTAGAATTATTATTTTTATACATAATTTATGATCTTAAGTTTTTATAAGGATTATATAATTTCAAGTGATAAAGGTTTTATACTAGAATATTTACTAGTAGTGCGATGGATTTTCAAAATCAAATAGTGAAAGAAATTGAATTACCCAAACATAAATTTCAAAAACAGATCAAAAATAAAATTACCTAACAAAGAGATACAAAATTCAAGAAAGAAAATATAAGTTGTTTCAATAAAATAAAAAAGTTCAAGAAGAAGCATAAGACAAAATTTTAAGAATTAATATCAAAATTAGTTACTAGCTCAATAGAGGAGGATAATGAATAATGTGATAATCAATAAGTAATTTCCTTAGAAGAATCATCTTAAAATTCTATATTTTATTTTATTAGAAATTTATAGGACCATTATGATTTTTGTTATGAAAATATAATAATAAAAATGAAAAATAAAGTGAAAGGAAAGAATAAGGTAAAAATAATAGGTGGAAAAAATAATGATGGAAGCATTCATAGTTCATGAATATATTTATAATTCATATCTTCAAAAGGATAGAAAAAATATTTAAAAGGACATGAACTAGTGTATTATTTAAGTCAAGGGTATTATATTATAACAATAGATGATGTTTGAAAGTAACATTTTTAATGAATCCAAAAAAACTTTATTAAAAGTGAGGAATCTTATCCCATGGTAGTTGTAACACCTACAATTTTTAGAAATCATATTCTCTACATAATATATATATTTATAATTCTAATTTTTTTTCAGTATATTCAAGGAATTGAAATATATTAAGAAATAATTCATATAATATAGGAATTAAACCAAAAACATTTTATTAATTTACAATAAGAAACTATAACAAAAGAATATGAAACTAAGTATTACACACCATGGATTATTAATCACCATGAACTAGTAAATCCATTAAAAGTGCATAAATCAAAAGGGTAAAATAAATATAAAAGAATAAAATATTAAACACTATGAGATCTCTTATATCATCATTACCTTTTAGGATCACCAATAATTAAAGAAAACATATAACGAGGAAGAACATCATGAATAGAGAAAGCATATCATCAGATCTAAAATGAAAACTATGGAAATGAGAAGTGATAATGAAATAAGTTTAGTAAGACTATATATAATAATGAAATCGGGTCATTAAAAATATGGTTGTTATAGATATGGTTATTGGATATACATCCAATAGGCATACTAAAGTCGTCTATTGTTAAAAAATATAACTCAGAATAAAATTTAAATATGATATTAAAATATTATATATATATATATATATTTACATGTTATGTATAAATATTATTATTATTAAAATACGATATAATGTATTTAATATCCCACCCCATCCCATTGGCTTAAGAGGGCGAAGGAATGATACTTAGCCTTAAGCGATGTTCCCAAGGTGCCAAAGGCTGGAAATAAATGCTGAGGGCTTCGAGAATAAATTGGGGAATGATTTTCCCTTGAGATAAAATCAACCAACCCAACAAAACATTACTAACAAAACTATATGATGCATGTTAACTTAGTAAACCAAACCATACATTTCCAAACGACAACCAATGTGTTCCACAAGAAACCCCAAAGACCAATGCAACCAAACCAAATACCAGAGTACCAATAAAAATAATACGCAATAAGACCCAAAATAACTAGAACACCCTCTATAGCTCCAAACCAAGCTCCATGCTCCAAGAACCACGACATCAATAAAGCATAAAGCTGAACCGCTAGAAAAATGAGATGATTTACTCTTACCTGTGTCCCGGAATACATCATCTGTAAAAGCACCCAAGTTACAAAGCATGGGGTGAGTATAAATACTCAGTAGGTTTTCACCAAAAGAATTATCTACACACACCACTAGGATAGAACCGTTATCACATTTATATAGATTAGTTTATATAAAACATTTAATAGTTTAACAATTTCCAATAAGACAAACACACCCTTACCAATACACCTTACCCAAACCATGAAACCCAAGGGAAATCCAAACAACCATTCCATAAACCACTTCAACATATCACATTATCACAAAAAAATTTCATCTTACAAAGAAACACATGAGAAGGAAACCAAAACAGCGGAGCTTTCGTCTGACCCGTTCACCCATTTCCAATTAGTGGTGCTTCCCAACCACCATCCATAATGGTGGATCTTCCATCCACTACCCATAAACTTTTATAGTGAGACTTCCCTCACACTTCCACAATATCAACACAATCCATAACACTTAATCAACCAACAAGCACAAAGCACCAAGGCCACACAATAAGCACACCATCATTTCCTACACATGTCAATTCACTTCAATAAATCATCCATTTATTGAAAACACCCTTTAAAAAACTTTCCATGCCCAACCACATTTTAATAAATAACATCTTTATTTAAAAACATCCTTGAAAAAACATTTTTCATAATCAACCACAAACATTTTTAAAATCAACATTTTAAAATCACATGACAAATCCCCTTTTTGCAATAATAACCCATTTTCCCAAAAATACCCCTAATCATCACCAAACGGGTTTCCAAAAAGATTCGAACATCAATATCACAATTAATTTCAAGAAAAAAAAATTAATTATAACTAAAACCCTTAGTTCTAACCAAGTGGAGTTGAGATAGAAGCCACCTACCTTTAGGGTTCCAGTGAAATTGACACACAAGAAACCACACCACAAAATCCAAAAAATGCTCCACTGAAACCACTCTAGATCTATTTACCTACCATAAAAAATCCTTAATATCATCACTTATGTCAAAAAAATCCTATATCTACATGAAATGGATGTATATCTAGAAAACCAAGAAAGAGGGAAGAGTAGATATAGAGAAAACCAAAGAGAAACCAAGAGGAGAGACTTACCCAGGTGAAAACACCTTGAAACCACCTTAAAACCCCTTAAAATTCCTTCGAAATCAAGTGGGGGAGAACCACTAACCCTTGAGAAGAATAAATACTGAGTGAGGATCAAATGGGAGAAAGTTTGGGTGTCTTTAGGGAAATCCCGACTAATCCTGGATTTTTAAAAAACCCATTTTTTACGGGCCGCACGGTTAGCTCTCACGGTTAGACAAACAGTGCACTAACTATGTACCTGCTGCTACCTCAAAGGGGAATCTTTCATGGCCTCATTGTACAGTTAAAAAAACCATGTGAAAGTTGTTCATAACCCCACTGACTGCACATTTTCATCTCGCACAGTTTCCCCCAACCGTACTCAAACCGTGTAGCCTTAAAAAGGATTCAAAAAATTTCCAAAACCTTACCAAACTCTCCCAAACTCATCCAAAATCATCCTAATAACTTTTAAAACATAAAAATTCATAAACAAAGGTTACATACCTCAAATGGAGGGTGCTAAATTCTCCCCACCATTGGAATTTCCGTCATCATAAAGTAGAGAACCATTGCTTTGCTAAAAGATATCGGGCCATTAATCGGTCATCTCTTTCTCCCACTCCCAAGTATCCTACTGAATCTGACCATGCTACCATAAAAACTAAACTAAACTTATTCTTTTATCGTGCAATACTTTCTTCTGCTCATCCCTAATCTGCACTAGCATGTGCACCGATGAAGTATCCAGTTTTAGCTCAACATGATCCCAACGAATCATAGGGTCACGATCCGGATGATACTTTTCAACTACGACACATGAAACACATTGTGCACCACACTAAAACGTGGTGGAAAATCCAACCAATAATCCACCTTTCCAATATACTCAAGTATCTCAAAAGTCCTAATATACCTTGGAGATAACTTACCCTACTTTCTAAACCGACGATGTCCCAACCTTGGAGAGATTCTCAAAAACACATGATCACCCACCTCGAACGACAACGGTCATCGATGATGGTAAGCATATGATTTATGATGACTTTGATCCGTCTCTATCCTCTTTATAATCTACGTTATTTTCTCTATAGTCTCTTGGAAAATGCTCAGTCCAATTATCAACATCTCACCAGTTTCCACCCAACATAGTGGAGAACGACACAGACACCCATAAAATGCCTCAAACAGATCCATATGTATTGAATCCTAATAACTATTATTATAGGGTATATCCACCAATGGTATGTGATCCTCCCATGAACCCCCAAAATCCATCACACAAGCCCTTAGAATATCCTCCAAAGTTTGTATCATCCTCTCAGATTGGCCATCCATCTGAGGATGATATGCCATGCTCATCGTCAACCCTGTCCTAAGGGATTGCTGTAAGGATTTCAAAAAATGAGATGTGAACCTCAGATATCTATATGATACAATCGAAACTGGAACAACATGCCTCTTTACCACTTCTCGGATATAGATTTTGGATAGATCCTCCACCGTATGGGATTCACAAATTGGAATGAAATGGGCCGACTTTGTGAGACGATCCATAATCACCCATACGGAATCGTGTTTTCTGGACATTCTTGGGAGACCCGTCACAAAATCCATTTCTATTTTCTTCTATTTCCACACCAGGATAGGTAAAGACTACAATATGTCTACTGGCCGCTGATGCTCCACCTTGACTTGCTAACAATTCAAGAGTCTCGAGACAAACTCGGCCACATCCCTTTTCATACCAGCCCACCAAAACTATGCTTTCAAAGCCTTATACATCTTCTGAATTCTAGGATATAAAACCTACCTAGAATGATGATAATACCTAATAAGTTCCTCCTAAAAATCCACTGGTACCACCATATGATTCTGAAAACACAAGACTGAATTTCCATTCAGTTCCCAGCTCTCAATGGTCTCCCCACCATTGAGTTTCAACCTCATCGCCATACATTCAGAATCAGATGCCTGTGCCTCTTTAACCAAACCAACCAAGTCAAGAACCAACAAAACCATAAATAATACTACTTTGTCACTCCGGTCCTCCCATTACAACCACATTTTGGTTATGGACTACATCAACTGCCACTGATTCGATGCCTGTTTCAACACCTGAACATATGATTTCCTACTTAATGAATCCACCATAGAATTTAACTTACCCGGTGTATACATTAAGTTGATATAAAACATCTAGAGATATTCCATCCATCTACTTTGCCTCAAATTCAAATCTATTTGTGAGAAAATATAATTTAATATATTGTGATCGGTAAACACTATAAACTTCTCACCGAAGAGATAATGACACCACATTTTTAAAGCATGAACCACTACCGCCAACTCTAAATCATGTGTTGGTTAGTTCTTCTCATGAAACATCAACTAACATGAGCCATATGCAACCACATGATAACACACCCCAACCCTGATCCTGATGCATGACAATACACCACGTACCCTTTCCCTAGTTCAGAAAAAACCAAGATTGGTGATGATGTAAGGCGGCCCTTTAGCTCTTCAAAAAATTTATGACACTGCTCATCCCATTGAAATGGGATATTATTCCTTGTCAAATATATCATTGTCTAAGCCAATTATGAGAAATCAAGAACAAAATGTCGATAATATCCAGCTAGACCAAGGATGCTCCTTATCTCAAAAATTTTCTTTGGCAGTTTCTAGGAGATAAAATCCTCTATATTTTCCAGAACAACTGAAACAACTTTATCAAAAATAACATGGCCAAGGAAATGAACCTCCTATATTCAAAAGTCACACTTTTACAATTTGGCATACAACTGATGATCCCTCAAGATCCCCAACACTATCGCCAAGTGTTGCTCATGCTCTATCATTGTCCTCAAATACACCAGTATATCATCCAAAAATACCACCATAAAAGAATCCAAATATCTCTGAAATATCTGATTCATCAATACTATAAACACCACTGGTTCATTCTTTAGACCAAAGGGCATAACCACATACTCATAATGGACATATCTACTTCTGAAAGCTGTTTTTGGGATATCCTCCTTCCTCACCCACAATTGATGATACCCTGAACTCAATTCAATCTTGGATAACCACTGATCTCCCCTCAATTTGTTAAAAAAATCATCAATGTGTGGAAGTTGATATTTGTTATTTATCGTACCTTGATTAAGTCTATGATAATCCACACAGAGTCGCAGAATTCCATCCGCCTTTTAAACAAACAACACCAGCACTACCCATGGAGACAAGCTAGGCTGAATGAACCCTTTGTTCTATAACTCCTCAAACTACACCTTTAATTACCAAAATTCTACTGGTTCTATATGGTAAGAAAAAAGTGAGATATGACTGGTCCATAAAAGGAGATCAATCATAAAATCCACTTATCTCACGAGTAGAAACCATGGTTATTATTTAGTAAATACATCCCTAAACTAATCCAAAACTACTGGAAAAACTATTTACTCAACTAATTCCACCGATGCCAATGAAAACACCACTAACTAGTACAAGATCATTCCAAAAACTGGTGCCAAAAAATCTTTTGCACCCAACTCTTCATTCTTCTCCCCTCTAAAGAGATGTTCAATGACATCCTCCATCGTAAAACTAACTATTCATGCATAGAAATCGATGTGGTCCTTAAATGTCACCAACCAATCCATTACCAGGATTATATCACAATCATACATATCAAGCACTGAGAAATCCCACATCAACTCAATGTCATCCACAACTAAGAAACATGCTCTACATAGGAAATATCAACACTCTCTTTGACCTAGAGGAGTTTATAGTTTCAAAATAGAAGGCATCATTTCCCCATTTAAACCCAATAAATCAAAGATGAAAGAATAAATAAAAGAATGTGAAGCAACCGTATTGAATAAAGCTTGTGTCAATGTGGAATTTAAAAGAACCATACCCCGCACAGTGGATAGTCCCAACTGATCATCCACCACAACCTGCTCAGCTCCAAACAACTGCTTACTTGCCGTAATTTTATCTTTATTTCCCTTCTGAGGAGTCTTGGTGTTCCTCGAATCACCATGACTAACTTTTCTCTACTTCCAAGGGGTATACTGCTACCCCCATTCCATCGAGGCATAAGACCCCTGTGACCCCTGTGACCCCTAAGGAGTGTCACGAACACCCGAACTCAGAGCATTATGAAAATAATGCTAAATATGTACCATCTTCTTACAATTATGACATGCTTGAGGTTGTGTTGTAAAATCCCAATTGATGTTCTTTGTAGATCCACACTGAAAACATCCCAGCTTACTCTGAGGCTTAATAGGAAGGTTCACTGATCCTTCCGTCAGATTCTGAGCTATACTCCCACTTTGGAAATAAGTGTCCCTCTTCCACTTGAACCCAACATTAGAGTTCCCACTATTTCCCATGGGTAACAACATAATTCCCCCACCTGTAGCCCCCAAAATATCCCACTCATCCATTATAGCTCTATTCTCTATTTCTGTGTAATCATTTATACATATCATTGATATCTTGGAATGAATTTCCTAGTTCAACCTAGTTTCAAAAATTCATGACTTCAACAATGTACTACCCACCACCTCGGGTGAAAACCTCACTAAGTTTATAAACTTAGATGAATATTCCATTACCACCATGCTCCCTTGCATAAAACTGAATAAATCCATTGTACGCTGAATTATGAACGTATGAGGGTAGAATTGTTTATTAAACAACTCCTCAAAACCCTCCCATGTCACACTTTGGTCCGTCCCAGCTTGGACTGCCAGCTCCTACCACTAAATGGAAAGATATTCTAACATGTATGTGGATAACTTCACTTTCAGCTCTACCGGTGTTCCCAAGAAGTCAAATATCCTATTCATTCTATTTATCCACACTTCAGCCCTTTCTGGATCCGAATCACCCCTAAACATGGGTGGATTATGCCTTTGAAACTGAACCGTATGATCCACATGCTTTGGTTCATCCAATTTATTCCCACTTTCCACATCTTGGAAAGCTTGCACCATACTCTTCACTAGATTTTGGTTCACCCAAGGCTTAGGTGAAACCAAATTTTTAGCAGCTTCCTCTGGTTGATCTCTACGATGCCCACCCATTTCCATTTCTATGAACACAAAACAACCATAAGTCCCACTCCCTTAATGAGGAAAGACATAAAATTTTCAAATTAAATACATTGAAAATATCACAACTAGGATTTCCACAAGTTCACATTTCCCATGTTGCACTATTCTGAAAAATCCACCATGTTTTGAAAGTCGACCCATTTTCAAAATACCACAAGTTTCCATGTTTCAAATCCTTTCGTTTTGAAACCCAATTCAGATTTTCAAAATCCACACATTCATATCACACCATAGATCATTATACCCTAATGAAATATGCATCCCAGTGGGAAGTCATTTCTACCATGCATGTCATGCTCATCTCATTTGCTACACCCATGATAATGATATTTCTAATGCCTATAAGTGTCTCCAAACACTTATGTACCCAAATCCCTGGTAACTTGAAGTTCAACATAAAAGGGTTAGATACATCCTTTTACGATATACATTCCAAGTTCCAAAAATCCTATGCCTTGATACCATCCCAACTCAAGGAATAGACTAAGAACGAATGTCAACACCAAGACTAACAATCAATGCCAAAGGACTGAACAACTTCTCTCTCTTGAAATCAAAGGACCAAAAAAACTGATACCACTTGTAACATCCTGCCCCATCCCATTGTCTTGAGAGGGAAGATGAATGATACTTGGAATTCAGAGATATTCCCAAGGCGCCAAAGGCTGGAAATAAATGCCAAGGGATTCAATAATAAATTGGGGAACAATTTTAACTTGAGTTAAAATAAACCAACCCAACAAACCATTACTAACAAAACTATATGATGCATGTTAACTTAGCAACCCAAACCATACATTTATAAAATACAACCAATGTGTTCCATAACAAATCCCAAAGACCAATGCAACCAAAACAAATATCAGAGTAACAAGAAGAAGACTACACAATAAGACCCCAAAGAACTAGGAAATCCTCTATAGCTCCACACCAAGATCCATTCCCTAAGCACCATGACATCACCAAAGAATCAAGACGAACCGATAACAAAATGAGATTCTTTACTCTTACCAGTGTCCCAGAATACAACATCTGCAAAAGTACCCAAGTTCCAAAGAAGGGGGTGAGTAAAAATACTCAATAGGTTTTCCCCAAATGAATTCCCCACACAAACCACTAGGATAGAACCATTATCACATTTATATAAAATAGTTTATATAAAACATTTAATAGTTAAAAAATTTACAATAATCTAAATACACCCTTACCAAGATACCTTAGCCAAACCATGCAACCCAAGGGAAATCCAAAAAACCATGCCATAAAACACTTCACCATTTTACATTATCACAACAAAATTCCATCTTGAAAAGTGAAAAACAACAAGGAAATAGAAACACTGGAGCTTCCGTCCGACCCGTTTACCCCTTTCCAACTAGTGGTGCTTCCCGACCACCATCCATAGTAGTGGTTCTTCCATCCATTATCTATCAAATTTTATAGAGAGACTTCCCACCCACTTCCACACCATCAACATAATCCACAACACTTAATAAACCAACAAGAACAAAGCACCAAGGCCACATAATAAGCACACCATCATTTCCAACACATGCCAATTCACTTCAATAAATCATTCATTTATTGAAAATACCCTTTAACCAACTTTCCATTCCCAACCCCATTTCAATAAATAAAATATTTATTGAAAACCATCTTTCACAAAACATTTTTAATAATAAACCACTAAATATTTTAAAATCAACATTTTAAAATCACATGAAAAAGCCCCTTTTTGCAATAATAACCCATTTCCCCTCCAAATCCCCCAAATCATCACCAACTGGGTTTCAACAAGATTTGCACATCAATATCACAATTAATTTTAAGAAAAAAAATTAATTGTAACTAAAACCACTAGTTCTGACCAAGTGGAGTCGATAGAGAATCCACCCACCTTTAGAGTTTCGGCGAAATTGACCCACAAGCAACCAAACCACAAAATCCGGAAAACGCTCCATCGAAACCACTCTAGATCTCCTTCCCTACCATAAAAAATCCTTAATATAAACACTTAAGGAAACAAAAATCCTATATATACATGAAACAAATGTAGATCTAGAGAACCAATAAAGAGGGAAGAGTAGATCTAGAGAAAACCAAAGAGAAACCAAGAGGAGAGACTTACTCGGGCAAAACCACCTTGAAACCACCTTGAAACCCCTTTAAATAACTTCTAAATCAAGTGGGAGAGCACCCCTAACCCTTGAGAAGAGAAAATACATAGTGAGGCTCGAATGAGAGAAAGTTTGGGTGTCTTTAGGGCAATCTCGACTAATCTAGGATTTTTAAAAAACCCATTTTTTACGGGCCGCACGGTTAACTCGCACGGTTAGACAAACAGTGCGCCTACTGCTGCCTCAAAGGGGAATCTTGCATGACCTCCTCATATGGTTAGACAATCTGTGCAAAATACATGCATAACCAAACTTCCCGCATGGTTTCATCTTGCATGATTTCCCATAACCGTGCTCAAACTGTGCAACCTTAAAAAGGCTTCCAAAAGTTTCCAAAACCTTCCCATTTTCTCCCAAACTCAACCAAACTCATCCCAAGCACTTTAAACACATAAAAAGGCATAAATAAATATTACATACCACAAAATGGGGGTGATACAATGTATTTATAAAATTAAATTAAATATTTCAATATCAATGGAGTAGTAAAAATTACATTTTATAATATAAATAATTAATTAATGGTATTTGTTAAAGCGTATTTAATATAAAAGCAATAATTATTTTCAAAGAATTATTTTATTAAGTACTGTATATTTTATAATAATAAATTAAATTGAAACTTTTAAAATATTATTGTATATGAGATTATATATTAACATTACTTAAATTAGAAATTGGTATAAAATAATATTTAGAAAACATAATGTTTAAGAATGACATTTTTTAATAAAAGTAGTATTATTTATAAATTACATTTTTTATTTAAAATATAAATATATAAAATTTATAATTTTAATTTTATAAAAATAAATTCATTTTTGAGTTCATTATATCAAAATTATTTTAGTATGAATTTTTTATATTTTTATGAAATAATAGATTTTTAGGTGAATAGTAAAAATACTAATTTTTCTAAAAACTATCACTTTTATAAAAAAATGAATTAGAAGTTTATTAAACCATTTTTATATAAAAATATATATTTAATAATTAATATAAATTATTTTAAACAAATACTATCTTGAATTTTTAAAACACATGTTTAACATTTTTGAAATTAATGTAGCATTTCACTCTAAAAACTATTTTTATGGGATTATATTAAAAATTACACTTTATAACTTTTAGAAATTACATATAAGAAATTTTATTTCCTATTTGAGTTCAAAATTTAAATATTAGTTAACATGTTAAATTTCATTTTTATACATAAAGATAATATTAGTAAGATTAAAGTTATTTACCTCAATAATGGTAAAACAATTTTTTAAATGAATTGTTTTATTAATATCATGTAAATTTTATATAATTAGTAAAATTTATCTAATTTAAATTATTAATATAATATTATTTTTAAACCTATATATAATTATATCAACAATCATTAAATTGTTAATAAATAATAAATAATATTAAGAACCCATAATGGTTAAAAGTCATTTCTCTACTAAAACTATTTTTTATATATTATATATTTTAGTTTAAAAATTAATTTTATCATATTTAAAAATTTAATTAGTCTAAATTAATATTAAATTTAGGTTTAAAAAATCAAAATATTATAATAGGGGTTATCTTATATTTTTAAATATAATACAAATTACTTAGTTAAAAACTAGTTACCAAGGTAAAAATCAAAATGTTAAAATATTAAAACCAATTTTAAAAGACTTTAAACACATTTAAAACATGTTTGAAATTTTTTTTTTGAATATTTATAGACCCAATATCCCCCCACTGCATTATTAATAAATTTTGGAGTCATTGGACATGGAATAGTGTAACACTATTAGCAAAGTGTAAAGAGTATTCCCCAAAGTGACATTTTCTTCACTTATAAAAGGGGATCAATTTCACACCTCCATGGTTACACTTAAAATTAAAATTTACCTTAAAAATATTCCAAAATTAACTCATATAATTAATTTTCTCATCCTTAAGGCCTTGATATCTAGAAGGTTACTTAAGGCCTTCTTTTCCAAGAATATCTCTAGGAGAAGATCATGTCTCCAATGTATATTACCTTATTTGTAATATTTTATACTTAATATTAGTCTTCAAAATATCTTATATCCATAAAAATATAATGAAACTAGTATAATTATTATACCTAAATAACCATTATTTATTCCTGTCCATCTGCTAAGAGAAACAAAAGCATTGATAGTGAGTTGCGGGAGTTCCACATACACAAAGAGACATTTTCCGTTTCCAATAAATACCATTAATATTTGGTTAAAAGGATGAAATAAATGAATAAATATGATATATATAATATAAATATGATTATAAAATTTTAATATTACCATTTACCTTAATGCCCTCCCATTCATTGAGAAATGGAAACATTAATCGTGTGTACGTGCGAATTACTTCCCCCACAAGCAACGGGTTTAATTTATCACCACCACCCATCATGGATGGATTTTAAAAAATATTTAATATATAAAACTTATTTCCATAATTATATTAATATTTTTTATATCAGGAATCTATTTTATAATTCTTTCAACCATGGTCAACATACATAAGGAGTTGAAAAAAAATTGACCAAACAACCTCAAGTAACCGACGTTGGCATGAAAAATATATTATAAATAAATAATATATGATAGTTATAGGACATTAAAATATGAATTATATTTGAATAAGGTTATTAATTAAGTATTTAATAAACTTATTTTTTTATTCATAAATTTAGGCACATGTGTAGAATGAATCTGGAACAAGGTAAGGGTTTCTATCTCAATCACCCTTCATTGAAATATGATTTGATATTATGGACCAATATTTATTTGTATGGTGAAACCAATACCCACTTTAATTATCATATCTTAAATTATTCTTGATCATGGAAATTTCAATTCTATTATTTCTCTTCCTTTATTTGGGCTATGATTAATGTATTTCCTAAAATATAAGGGGTTTTTATAACTCAACACGTTTTCTTGAGTTATAATATTTATCCACAAGTTTCATCTTTCATTTCATATAGTATACACTATATATATCTTGGGTGATCACTTTTTATTCAAATATTACTTATTTATGAGTTCTAATCATACTTGAAAATGAAACTATGTTAAGAATGATCCCCATCCTATTAAATGATGGTTCCCCCTCCCTGTCCATAATTTCCCTTCCCACAAATGCTATTATTTTTAATTAGAATACTAATAATGTTTTATATTATGTGGATTTCATATTTAATATCTAATATTTTCAAAATAAAGTTATATTATCCTTTTTATGTTGTGATATTTCAACAAAGGTGTTTTAAAACATAAAAAGGATCTTTTGAAAACAACCTCACCACTTTTGGGTTACACATTATATTTTATTATCTACCATTTTATCTATATTATTCTCATGTATTTCTTCCATATGATGTATATATGTTAATTAAATATATACCTAATTTACTATACCTTTATTAAGTTCCATTTGAAATTACCACTTTTATATAAACCAAAATTAAGATAACTTTCTAATTTATTATCACATGATAAGTGTCACCTCCATAAAATGTTTTTTGAATACGAATAGATTTTTAAAATCCTCACTATTTTATGGAAAACCATCCTATTTCAATTATTTTTTTATGAAAAAAAATAAGATATTTCCTTTAAAAAAATCCTTTACTCTTTTTATAAAGTAACACCTAAGTAGTTTATTTTTATTCTTTATACTCTAGATCCTTATCATGAATTTTCTGCATTAGAATACCATGTTCAAGACTGATGTAAATTTTTTAATTATAAAAGTTTAAAACAATTTAATTCATTATTTTCTTTGGAATCCTTTTGATTTATCCTTAGGTTATGCCTATAATCAGAATTATGAAACCCACTAGCTTTTCATGGGTTTTATCATGATTATGATTTATGTGTGATTTATTTTCCTCATGTGGAACACATATATATGATTTTTATATGTGATGAGTGGACCGAAAATTATATATACCTCTAATTCATTAGGTAAAGATTTATATCTCATGATATGTTATGTATGGTATTAAGGAGTGAACCTAACCCACTATTGGACTTTGTCTACTATGTATCATGCATGAGTGGTTAGCCTAAGCACACTATATTATGTGACGGGAGGGCATAAAATTATATAACCCTAAAATTAATTGGGTAAAGTTTTATATTTCATGATATGTTATATATTGGATTATGGAGTGAAATTAATCCACCATGGTGAATTTTCCACTAAGTTTATAGGAATAGGGAGCGAACCCATTCCACCATTAGACTTTTCTCACTTTATGATGATGGTCTTGGGATATACCCTTGACCTATGTTTATAATGTCATGTCCTATGTTGTTGCCACATATTCCATGATTCAATGATTTTATGATGTCATTTAATTATTCCATGTTTTCATTCTTATGATCATATTCTTTATGATATCATGATATGCTGGTTGACTCCTATATTATGATTTATTTCCATGTTTATTCCCTTATTGGGTATTCTAGCTCACCCTATTCCTTATGAATTTCCCCATGATATCCTATGCAATTTTAGAAGATCTATGGGAGTTCTAAGAACTATATGGAGTTTTAAATAAATTTTATGTTTTTACATTTAAGATGATGTATTTATGTATGTAATATTACAAATACACTAGACCTCTATATCCATGGATTTTATTTGTTGTAAATATATGTTAAAAATTATGAAATAAAGTTTTTTTAAGGTTTGGGTCACTATAGTTAGTATCAAAGGATAAAATAGTTATTTTTAGATATTAATATGAGATAACCTTAATGAAAACCCTAGAGATTATTCTAAGTATAGGGTAATATCTTGGAATTTTGGTAAAGTATAGAGTATATGGTTTTCCTAGAAATTACATTTCTATCTAGATACTGGAAAGTGGATATGGTTTTGGAATAGATGAAACTAGGGGTAATCAATATGAAAGGGTTGGTTTATAATTGAATTGATCATCACTATGATGCATATTGAGTGGTCCTAAGATTTCACACATAGTTTGGAACTCCTGGGGAATATGATTTGGATGATCATATAATCTTTACGAACCACTTAGAAGGATTTATTTTCTAGTTACTTTGAGGGACTAGGTTGAGAAGTATAATATAACCCAAATTAAAGTAACCTAGGTTCAACTAAGATTGATATAGGTTGAATTAAAGGGATCATGAGATAAAAGGATGATGTAAAAGGATAAAAGGTTTTAAGGTTGAACCCCTTTTATGGTATTGATTATGATAATACCATTATAATGTTAAATGTTTATCACTCATGCTAACCCTTTTGGTTTTATTGATGGATGGAACTAGAAATAATTGAGTTAAATCTGAGTGCGATGGATAATGAGATGATTACCTCAATTATCAAACCATTATAATGGGATATAGAATGATAAATCTAGTGATTATACTAAACTAACTATTACAAAACATGATTTATAATACAACCATAGTCTAAATCATGAGTACACCCAAGAATATAATGATGGAGTCTCATGAATATTTAGATGAATAATGCGATGAAATAAAGAAGAATCAATTTCCTATATGTAAAAAATGTGGGAAAAAGCACCAATGAAATTTCTTTAATGGTACTAGAATATTCTTTACTTGTGGAAGAGTGGTTCATAGAGCATTAAAACACCATAGGAAAATGAATAGGCTAGTTGGAATAATGGGAGTGGAAAATGTATATAAAAAAACACCCCTAATAGTCTAATTCCATAAGTGTGGAAAATTGGGGAAATATCTGAGTCAATTACCTAATCTAAAGGCTAATAAGGATGATGGGAATAAATAAATTCTAAGTCCAAGAGAATAAGAGAAATCCTATATAATCCCAACTACTGAAGTGAGTTCTAAAATTTATTTAAAGCAAGGAACACCAATCATCTACTAAATAACTGTGAGTATTATGTTTGTATCTTGTTCAAGACACTCCTTTATACCTCGAATGTTTTCTAAGAACATAAAATCCCCACCTCAATGACTATATATTGAATTATTAAAAAAAAGTTATAGTGTTATGATTATTATATACCAAGTTTAAGTTTATGGGAAATTGTATTGAGAAAATCTTACTATCCTTCCATGATAAATTTAATATGAGTTTGAAAATAGATTGGTTATCTACACTTAGAGGAAAAATTATTTTGAATAGGTAGATCATATTTTATATCAAACTATGATAGTATTTTCAAGGATTATTTTGAACACCCTTTATATGGAAATTATACAATGTGAGTCTCAATACCGAATAATGATATACTATTGGATCATATGGTTGGATAAAAACAAAATATTAGAACTAAAAAAAGTGATCTTAGAAGCAGTTTTAATAACCTCCCTCCCCCCACCCAATGCCCTGGAACCTCTACTTGCCCCTAATCGCTCAAATACTGACCCTCGCCCCCAACTCTCCCTGATGTAAGTGACCGCCCCTCCCCCTCATCCATGCCTCTCCTCGACACCGACGACCGCCCTCCCCCTTAGCCAGGCCTCTCCCAAACACTGGTGACTACCCCTCCCCCTCTCGGCCATGCCTCTCCTCAATGCGGGCAACCGCCCCCCTCAATCGCACCTATCCCCAACACCGATTACTAACCATCCCCCTTAGCCCTACCTGTCCACGATGATGACCCCCCTTCTCATTGATAGCTCACCCCTACCCCTGACCCCCTTATCCTGGACTATTTTTCCCTTAGCCCCGATGAAAACAACCCCTCGCCCAACCATCACCTCTAAACCTCATGACCCCGACCACACCTACTACTTGACGATGACCCCACAATGACCCCCCGCTCCTTAATGGTTATCCCCAATGGAAAACCCTCTCCCCCTTTTCTTAGAGAGTGTGATACCCAATAATAAGGTACAAATTTTTATATTATATGATTGGTTTGAATATATCATTATGCAGTATATCATATTGTATAATCAAATAATAAATTTTATCACCGAGGAATCCTACACACATAACTATCATTAAAGCTTTTTACAAATGAGGATGATGATTCATTTATGTGATGAATTATTGTTCATCCATAGGGTTATAAAATGTTTGTAACTGCATGATTCATTTATCAATCATGAATTCTCAGAGAGTAAGCCTTGACCAGTTTGGAAAAATAGTTGATCTGAGGATAGGCAACCATTTGGTTTTATTGATTATTCATTAAAGTTTTAGTATACCACCAGCATGATATTTTCTAAGTAAGAACATACTGAGTATACTTTCATGTTCACCATGATTTTATATACTATATTTATAGAATTATATAATAGATTTGGTGATCAGGATAAATGAAGTTGGGTGATGTTTAATTTTGATTGTACTTATTTTATTAACCATTTATATATTTATATCTGAATGTATAGAGAGAATAGTAAAAATCCAATACCTGTGGATAACATTTGGATTAATTTACCTAGAAACACACCTTTGTATGCTAAGGGCTTGGAAGAATTTTTAGATCATGCAATTGAAAACCGACCAGTGGATGGTAGAATAAAATTTCCATGTCCTAATTTTAAATTTAGTCGATGGGTGAATATAAATGAAGTATATGAGAATTTAATATTGAAATAGTTTCCTGCTTGATATGTATATTGGATTTGGCATGGTGAATCAAATGTTATAGAAAATCAAAATAATAACAATGTTTTTAATGAAATACAAAGTGACCCGAAAAAGGAGAATTCAGTTCGAAATTTAATAAATGAAACATTTTTATTTATAGGATATAATGTAAAATATTTTAATAGATGAACAAAACCTTTAGTTGATCTAGAGTAGGTTAATATTTCTCATAACTTCATTGAATAAAAAATGAGTTTTATAAATTAGTTGAAGATGGACAACAAGAATTGTATGAATGGGGTGCCAAGTATTCAAATTTATCTTTTCTACTTAAGTTGTATCATATCAAGGGTCTCTATAGAATTACTAACAAAGAAATCTCCATGATTTTATAGTTACATAATGATTCATTTAGTGAATCTAATATCCCTAAATCATTTTATGATATGGATAAATTTATAGAAAAACTTGGACTTGATTATACAATGAGACATACATTCCCAAATGACTGAATTATTTACTAGGGAGAAGAGTACAATAAAGAAGAATACATAAGATTTGATGAAAGAAGATGGAAATTAATGAACAACAATGAGAGTATAAATCAATGAAACCCTAGGAATAAAAAAAAGAAAACTCCTTCAAATTTGTTACATTAATTTCCTCTGAAACCATGATTGAAAATATTATTCATGTAATCTAAGACTACATATGACATGAAGTGGAACACTCATAATAGTAACGATGGCTTGACAAGAAATCCAAAAGATTCAACATCATGGATTTTTTTTGATTCATTATATCCATATTTTTCTTCAGATCCTATGAATGTACATTTAGGATTGGATAATGATTCTTTTAACCCTTTTGGTAATTTAAGTACTAATTATATCATTTTTCTAGTTGTTTTGATCCTGTATAATATACCTTCATGGATGCATATGAGGAATAATTATTTCATTATTCTGATGATTATTCATGGAAATAAATTCCTAGAAATGAAATTGATGTATACCTTCAACCTCTAATTAAATAATTGTGAGAATTATGGGATGATAACATGGAAAAATATGATGATTAAAAAAGATAACTATTCAAAATGTATGCTACTTTAATGTGTAAAATTAGTGACTTTCCTAGACTAGGAAATTTATCTGGTTGGAACACTCATACTGGTTTAGATTGTCTAGTTTTTAATTTTGGTTTTGAACCTTAATGATTACCTGATACTAGAAAATGGTGTTTTATATGTCATCATTGATTTCTTGATGATTCTCATAAATTTAGGTTTAAAAAGACACAATTAAATGGAGATATTGAATTGAGAAAGCCACTGAAGGTGTTATCTAGTTCAGAAATCTTGGTAAAATTAGTGAATATCACTGAAGAATCTATAAAATGTAATCAATTTAAAGAAGGGGGAAAAGGTATGAGGTATAGTATATGAAGAATATGGAACACAAGAATGGAAGAAAAAGAGTATATTTTTCAAACATCCTTATTGGGTGTTTAATTTTATACACCATAATCTTGAAGTAATGCATATTGAGAAGATCTTTCATGACAATGCAATTTTTACACTTCATAATGAGTAGGGTAAATAAAAGGATCACCTTAACACTCATAAGGATTTGGAATCAATGAATATAAATCATGGCTTGTGGGAAATTGAGAATGGAAAGTATCCTTAGTCTATTTTTAAAATAAAAAAACCTGATAAATATACATTACTTCACACATTAAAAAATGTAAAAGTGTCAGATGGATATTCAAGTAACATATCAAGGTTCGTTGAATTAAAATATCAAAATTTACAAGGATTGAAAATTCATGACTCACATATTTTGATGGAGAAGTTTTTTCCATTGGCATTGCATAATACATTACCTAAAAAAGTAATTGTGGATTTAGTTGAGTTTTTTACATTTTCTAGTGATCTTTTTGGAAAAAATCTAAATCTAAGAGAGCTTGATAAACTTTAAGAAAGAATTTTTTTGACACTTTATTATTTAGAGATGTTATTTTTACCTTCATTATTCATAGTACTGATTCATTTGTCCATTCATTTGGTTGTAGAAGCTAAAATTAGTGGACCTGTAAATTATCGATGGATTTATCCAATTGAGAGGTATATTGATATTATTTTTATTTTCACTGGTAAATTCAATTTTATCAAATCATTATGTAATTTTTTTTAATATATTTCTTATTTTTTTCATCAGGTATTTAGGTCATTTAAAATTATATGTGAGGAATAAAGATCAACCATAAGACTCTATTGCTGAAGGTTACATAGCCGAAGAGTGCTTGACCTTTTGTTCTAGGTATTTGGATGGGATTATGACTAGATTCAATTGTGTTGGAAGTGTTGATGAAATCTCTATTAATTCTCATTTTGAAAACCATTCACCGACATTTCTAACTATTAGATGACCAATTAGAAAGGGGTAAAATTTTACATCGACTAAATTGGAGTATCTACAAGCACATAGATATGTGTTATTCAATAGTATTATTGTAGATCCTTTTATTGAAGAGTTTCAATTTCAAACAAAGAGGAAACTAAGGGGTCGATCTCAAAATGAGTTGGAATTAACAAAAGATTTTAATAAAGAGACTGTTGAATGGTTTTCCCATTCTGTAAGTATATACTCATATTAATATTATTGATGTGAAATTATTTTTTCTATGTTAAAAGTAACACATTATATCTTTTTTTCTAGATAATGAATGTTGAAAATAGAGCTAAAATATCAAATGATTTGAAGTTTTTGGATTGAGTTACTCTAAGGAAGGCTAAGAGATTTGATGCTGACAATATTCATGGATTCAGGTTTCGTATAATTTATCACGAGGAAGACTTGAAAACCCAAAATAATGGTGTCTCTACACTTGAAGAGGTAGGATACTATGGAAAGTTGAATGATATAATTGAATTAAACTATCATAGTCAATTTTCAGTTGTCTTATTCAAATGCAAGCAGGTCAACATTAATAGGGGTATAATGAAAGATTCGTTACATTTTACTTTTGTCAACTTCTCTCGCTTAATCCATACTACTGAGCATATAGAGCATGATCCATTTATCTTGGATTCACAAGAGAAAATGGTTTATTATGTGGATGATGAAATACATTAAGGTTGGATTGTTATAGTACACTTAAAGTAGAGAGACTTATATGATATGGGCAATGAAGATCAATTGGTACTTTGTGAAAATAAACCTCATCAAACAAAAAACATTAAACAATTTTTTCAAGATAATATCAAAATAATAGAACTTTAAAGAGAGGGTGAAAATGAAGTACTCATTACAATGGAGGTTGATAACAATAAATAAAATGAAGATGTAGATAATCGAATGTAAAAATTGGTGATGAAGATATATTCCAATTTCTCATTGATAAGTGTTTCGTACATACACTATGCCAAAATTTGTATTTAGCAGCGGTTTAAACCATCGCTAAATCATTATATGGTGGTTTTGGAAAATTGTCGCTAAATCGTGTGTCGGGAAATAATTAGCGGTGATTTTTTAAAACTTTCGTAGAAAAATTTAGCAGCAGTTTAAACCGTCACTAAATCGTTTTTATTTTTTATTATTTTTTTTATTTTTTATTTTTTATAATTTATTTATTTATGTATTTATTTTCACAATTTATTTATTATTTATTATTTATTATTTATTATTACCATGATCATGCCCGTCTCCATGCACAAGTCCATACCTATGAACATGCCCATGCCATATATAAAAATTCAATGTTGGGTGAGATTTGAATCCCTTACCTCTTGCTTATTCTCAAAATACTTTAACACTCCAGTAGACTCTTCATGTGGTCAATAAATCGAATTTAATATACTTATATATATATATTAATTGGAAAAACAAATAATACATAACAAATAAATACACACTAAATAATTATTAATCAATAATGATTAATCAAAAATCAAAAATCAAAAATTAATAATTAATAAGTAATAATTAATATTTAATAATTACTAATTACAAATTACTAATTACAAATTACTAATTAATAAATAGAATATAAATGAATAATAAATAAAGAAATATATAATATGGAAATAAATGGTAAATAAAAAATAGTAAATAATAAATAGTCAATAGTAAATAATAAATATTAAATAATAAATAGTAAATAATAAATAGTAAATAATAAATAGTAAATAGTAAATAATATCTTGTAAATAATAAATACTAAATACTAAATACTAAATACTAAATAATATATAATATATAATACATAATATATAATACATAATACATAATATATAATACATAATATATAATACATAATATATAATACATAATATATAATACATAATATATAATACATAATATATAATACATAATACATAATACATAATATCTAATTTATAATATGTAATATATAATAGATAATAGATAATAGATAATATGTAATATGTAATATATAATACATAATACATAATACATAATACATAATATATAATATATAATATATAATATATAATAGATAATATATAATATATAACATATAATATATAACACATAACATATAACATATAATATATAAGTAATGTATAAATAATAAATTAAATAAAAAATAATTTAATATATGATAAATAAATAAAAAATTAATAATAAATTAATAAATAATAGATAAATAAATAAATAAATAATAAATAATAAATAAATAATAAATAATAAATAATGAATAATGAATAATAAATAATAAATAGTAAAAAATAAAAAATAAAAAATAAATAAAAAATAATAAATGAATAATAAACTAATAATAAATTAATATTTAGTAAATTAAAAATAAATTAATAAATTAAAAATAATAAAGAATAAAGAATAAAGAATAAAGAATAAAGAATAAAGAATAAAGAATAAAGAATAAAGAATAAAGAATAAAGAATAAAGAACAATAAATAAATAAATAAATAAATAAATAAATAAATAAATAAACAGATAAATAAATAAATAAATAATAAATAATAAAAATAAATAATAAATAATAAATAATAAATAATTAATAATAACTAATAATTAATAATTAATATTCAATATTTAATATTTAATAATTACTTAAGAAAAAATTAATTAATAAATAATAATTAATTAATTAATAAATAATGAGTAAAGAATAAATAAGTAATAAATAAATAAGTAAATAATAAATGAATAATAAAATAATAATTAATAAATAATTAATAAATAATTAATAAATTAAAAATAAATTAATGATTAATGTGTATATAATAACGAAATAAATAAATAAATAAATAAATAAATAAATAAATAAATAAATAATAAATAAATAATAAATAATAATAATTATTAATAAATAAATAAATAAATATATAAATAACAAATAAATAAATAAATAAATAAATAAATAAATTATAAAACATTAAGAACCTCTTAAATCCCACTAAAATGACAAAAAAATATGATCCAGGACTCCCTTTTCAACTCCACAACCAGTCAAATTGAAGATCATGAAATGAGCTTCGATATGATATGTGGTATAGGCCGAACGGACACCTGAATCGAAAGTTACAACCATTTGAATTTTAAGAAATTGGGGTCTGCATCTAAAACCTATGTTTTGGAGGCCTTATGGGCCTTTCTAGAAAAATAAAAAATGGTAAAATACTCAAAGAGTTGAAACCAGATCTAAACAGCGTAGAGCTCATCACAAGCTTCAATTTGATATGTGGTAGAACCTAAATGGACACCCAGATTAAAAGTTATGGTTGTTTGAAGTTTGAGTTTGATTTTCGAATTTTTTCCTTTGATTATCACATGATTTAAATATCCCTGGTTTTAGCTCATTTGATAAACTTTGATTTTACCGGTTGTGGAGCTGAAATGGACTCCCAAATCAGAAGTTATGGTCATTTGATGCCAAAGTCTGTTCTTCAACTTATTGAAGATTTGTTTTCAGTTTAAAAATATTATTAACTAATAATTATAAATATTTATTAATTTACACATTTTAAATAATTAAAATTATAAACAATAAACTATATTTGATTGTAAATAATAAATAATAAATAATAATTAATAAATAAATATTTTTTTAAAATTTTTTCCCTCAATTTCGTGGCTATTTTTTTAAAAAGCCGCCGCTAAAAAAATTGTAAATTTTTTTGGAATAAATTTTAAAACATTTATAAAAAATATTTTAAAAATATTTAGTGGTTGTTTTTTATGACGGTTTTCAAAACCGCCACTATTTTTTTTGATCAAAAATTTAGCGGTGATTTTGAAAATTTCTGCGAAAAAACCGCCGCTAAAATACTCTTTTCTTGTAGTGATATATACATTGTTATGGTTTTCCTTTTTTTTTATATATTTTTTATTTTTTCATTTTTTATACATTTAATATATCTGATGAATTTTAATTGTAGGAATTATAAGAACAAAAATATTTCAAGATCCTAGCTAATCAGCATCTCGGAGCACGCCCCCACTACTATTAGTTTCAGTGGATCAGAGTGATTTTGTTGTACCTGAGAATACTAGTGAGCTAGTCATTTCCCCAAATGCTGTTGGTATCCTACCATCCAATTCACCTCCAATGATGGATCAGTTGGTCACCCCTTTATACAAGGGATATTCACGAGTTACTATTACTGGTATGTATGTCATTGTAAAAAAACTATATATTTTATTAATTGTTTAATGACTTTTTCAAATAGATAAAGATAAAAATAGAAGGGATATAAATATGAACATGGAATAAGTATGATACTTAAAGGAATTCAAGATTATCATTCAATTTGATGAGTTCAGGATGCCTACTGATGACGTTGTTAGAATCTATGGGCAGATTTTTAGGAAGCTTGCTTGTGAGATGGTGAGCTTTCCCATTAATTATGTATATTGAAGGCATATTCCTTCAGCTTGAAAAAATGAGGTCTTTTATACTCAATTAAAATTAATATTAATTTAATATTCCTTGATAACTAATTTAAAATACATGAGTAAAATTTTATAATATACTTATAAAGTGTTATGTTTTTTATTTCTAGATGTTTTTCATTTTTATGTCCCTGACTCTATTTTATGCCCATGGAATCTAAAAAATTTGGGCAAGATATGCAAAGATTTTAAATGGAAATTATGACATTAGTTTAATGCCACATCTCTGAGCTCACGACATGTACAAGAAAGTTCTTAACAGAATTTCTCATGAGCAATGTAAGTTGTTTGTTGATATTAACAAAGATGCATCTCAATAGGTAATTTTATATTTTATAGTATCTTAATAACATAAACACAATAAAATTATAATTTTTATTAATGTTTCTGTTTTTTTGTAACTATCTAAAAAAATAATGTGAATTGAGAGAAACAATTCATTCCTCACATCGCTGGGTCTAAGAGTTTTTTGAGAAAAAGAACAATTTTGGTTTGTATTTTATTAATTATTATTTATATAACTTTTTTATATCTCAATGTTTTTTCTAACTTATTTATATTTTTTTTATAAAGGCTAATGAATTAGGCCACTCTGTTGTTTAAATAGAGATATGGTTTAAAGTGTATAGGAAACTTGATGATAGTTATGTAAATGACCTTACCAAATATGTTGGAAGAACTTTTCATTTACATTTCATGTTATTTTATTATTATAAAAACATATTAATGAAAAATAAACTATAACAACAAACAAGCCTTAAACCCAATTAAATGGGGTCAACTAAATGGATCAAACGACGCCAATTTAGCATCGTTTGATACATATATCCATCCCCAATTAATTGGGTTTAAGACTTTTTTGTTGTTATAATATATTTTTTGATATTATGTTTTTATAGTAATGAAATAATAATAAATATTAATGAAAAATTTATTAATTAGATAATATTATGAAGTTTATATATTTAAAAAAATTATTATTAATATTTTTGTATTAACAGGTTAAAATTAAAGATGTCTAGGATTCAAACTCTTTATAATCATTATTAGTTTCCCAGAATGATGTAGTTATAGTTGTTTTAGGAAATGATCATCCCAAACATGTATTGGGGATGGGTTCTGGGCATACTCCATCTGTTGTCTTTGGTAGGGAATCATCATCAATTACTGCTACACCTATCAGGGGTTCAAATAACACCGTTTATTGAGAATCACAAAGATAAATTTCAAGTTTGAAAGAAAAAGTTCAAGAAAAAGACTCTTAGATGAAAACATAGGAGTAGTGGTAGTCATAAATGGAAAATTATTTAGTTTTTTTTTATTTCAGTGGATGACTGGAATGGTCCTCAAGGAAATTTCTATCCTTATAGCTCATCCTGCTAAGGTAAATTCTAAATTTCATAGATCATTCACACATTTTCAAATAACACATACACATTCCATAAATAAAACTAAAATGACACTTTTATATTGAAAATATGATCTTAGAGTCAATCTAACCATATAGTTTTCTGGATTGACATGTGGTTGATTTCTACACATCAAAAATGAATTATATATCATTATCATTAATTTTGAAAACAATTATTTATTTTTTACTCAGTTTTGTCTCAATAAATAGATTTTATAGGTACCCAAGCCTTTCAAAAACGTGTTAGGGGGTTAAAACCAGCCAAAAATGTCATATTTCCATGAAATAAGAGAAAAATGACCATCTATTTATTTTTGAAAGTAGGAACTAACATCACATCATTCTGAGTTATGGTTTGTCTGGGATGCTCATAAACATGTTTTTAGTATCTTAAAACACTAAAAAGTGCATGTAATGGAAAAAAAAATATAAAACTACCATGTATTAAAATGAAATCATGGTAAAACCACCATTGATTTATTTTTTATTTGTAGGTGTAGACAACACATCAATCTAGCGTGTGGTATGGTCAGAATGACTCAGTTAAATTTTTTTAAAGGTACCAAACCTTTTAAAAATGTGTGATAGGGGGTCAAAACTAGGAAAAAAACATCAAATTTCCATGAAATCATATGAAAATGACCTTTTATTTATTTTTGAAATTTAGGAACTGATGTAATTTCATTCTAAGTTATGGGTTTCTTGGGATTCCTGTAAATGCGTTTTTAGTGTTTTAAGACACTAAAACATGTATGTAATAGTCAAAACCATAAAAAATGACCTCATATTGACATAAAATCATAGAAAAACCACATATGTGTTATTTTTGATGTGTAAGTGTAGACAAAAAACCAATCCTCCATGTGGTGTGGTCAGAATGACTCGGTAAACAGTTTTTTAAAGTTACCGAAGCCTTTAAAAACATGTGTGAGGGGGTCAAAAACATGAAAACAACATCAGATTGACATGAAATCAAAGGAAAATGAAATTTGATTTATTTTTGAAATGTAGGAACCAATTGAATTTCATTTTGAGTTACAGTTTATTCGATATTCCTGTAAACATGTTTTTAGTGTTTTAAAGCACTAAAACATGCATGTAATGATCAAAACCACAGAAAATGACTTCATATTGATGTGAAATCATGGGAAAATCACCATTGAGTTATTTTTTATGTTTAAACATAGAAAAAATGTCAATACAATGTGTGGTGTGGTTGTAAGAACTCGATAAACAATTTTTAAAGGTACTGAAGCCTTTAAAAACGTGTGTTGAGGGGCCAAAACTAGGAAAATGATGTTGTTTTAAGTTGAAATAAAAGGAAAAAAACATACATTTATTTTTGAAATGTAGTAACCAACACCAGATCATTATGAGTTATGGTTTGTCTAGGATGCTCGTAAATGCATTTTTTGTGTTTTAAAAGACTAAAACATGTATGTAATGGTCAAAACCATATAAAACAACATCATTTTGATGTGAAATCATGGGACAACCACTATTGAGTTTTTTTGTGACATGTATACGTAGAAAACACATAAATATGACATGTGGTGTGGTTTTAATGACTCGGTAAATAGTTTTGAAGGTATCGAAGCCTTTAAAAACATGTATTGGGGGGGGGGGGTTCAAACTAAGGAAACAACATCATATTGACATGAAATCAAAGAAAAATTACCATTGATTGATTTTCAAAATTTAGGAATTGACAACATTTCATTATGATTTACGGTCTACCCAAGATTCCTATAAACACATTTTTAGTGTTTTAAAACACTAATAGTCCAAACCATAGAAAACAAATTCATATTGACATGAAATCATGGGAAAAACACCTTTGAGTTATTTGTGATGTGAACGCATAGTCAACATGTCAATCTGACATGTAGTGTGGTCAGAATGACTCGGTAAATTTTTTTTAAAGGTACCTAAGCCTTTAAAAATACATGTTGGGGGGAAAAACTAGGAATCAAATTCAGATTAATATGAAATTAGAGGAAAACAACTCTCTATTTATTTTTGAAATTTAGGAACTCACATCACATCATTCTAAGTTACAATTTTCTTGGGATGACCATAAACACATTTTTAGTGTTTTAAAACACATAAACATGCATGTAATGGTTAAAACCATAGAGAAGACCTCAAATTGATGTAAAATAATAGGAAAACCCCTTTTGAGTTATTTTTGATGTATACACATAGACAACACGCCAATTTGACATGCATTGTGGCCATAATGAATCAGTAAATAGTTTTTAAAGGTACTAAATCCCTTAAAAACGCGTGTTGGGGGTCAAAAATAGGTAAATGTTGTTGGATTGACATTAAATTAGAGTAAAATCACCATTAATTGTTTTTAAAATTTAGGAACTGATAACATGTCATTCTAAGTTATGGTTTTCCCGAGATGCCCGTAAACTCATTTTTAGTATTTTAAAACACATAAACGTGCATGTAATGGTACAAAACATATAAAATACCATAAAATTGATTTTAAATCATGTTAAAACCAACATTGAGATATTTTTGATATGTACAAGTAGACAACACATCAATCTAATGTGCGGTGTGGTCGGAATGACTCAGTAATTTTTTTAAAGGTACCAAAGCCTTTAAAAACATGTGTCGGGGGGGGGGGGGGGGGTAAAACTAGAAAAACAATGTCGTAATGAAATGAAATTATAGTAAAATTTTCATTGATTTATTTTTGAAATGTAGGAACTAACCACATGTCATTTTGAGTTACGGTTTTCCCGGGATGCTCATAAATGCATTTTTAGCATTTTAAAACACTAAAACATGCGTGTAATGGTAAAAAACATATAAAAATACATCATATTAACATGAAATCATGTGACAAAAACTGTTTAGTTATTTGTGACATGTATTCATAGACAACATGTCAATCCAATGTGTGGTGGGTCAGAATGACTCAAAAAATAGTTTTTAAAGGCACCAAAGCCTTTAAAAACATGTGTTGAGGGGTAAAAACCAGGAAAAGAATGTTGTGTTGAAATGAAATAATAGAAAAATGACCTTATATTGATTTTCAAAATTTAGGAACTGACAAAACATCATTTAGAGTTACAATTTGTCTAGGATGCCTGTAAATGTGTTTTTAGTGCTTTAAAACACTAAAACGTGTGTGTAATGGTTAAAAACAAAGAAAAAAAACCCTATATTAACATGAAATTATGGTAAAACCACCATTGAGTTATTTTTGACGTGTATGGTCATCCAACACATCAATACGACATGAAGTTTGGTCTGAATGGCTTGGTAATTTTTTTTAAATGTATAAAAGCCATTAAAAAAGTGTTCCGGGGGGGGGGGGGGGTCAAAACTAGACAAATGATGTTAAATTTCCATGAAATAAGAGGAAAAGGGATGTATATTTATTTTTGAAATTTAGGAAGCAAAAAAACATCATTCTGAGTTATAATTTTCTTAGGATGTCTGTAAACGCGTTTTTAGTACTTTAAAAAAGATAGACATGCGTGTAACAGTCCAAACCATAGAAAACAACCTGATATTGATGTGAAATCATGGGGAAACCACCATTGAGTTATTTTTGAAATATAGTAAATTTTTTCATATCAAGTTCTTTAAAATTTGTCTATTCAGTAAATTTCAAGAACACCGCATGTCAATTTAAAAATTAATTATAATGTTATATACTTTTCCTTTTTAGTTTCAAGTGTTGAATCATATCTTAAATTGGTAAGTTTATGTTTTCAAAACGTTTTCCATGATATTTTATTTGTTTTATGTTAAAATTTATTTATTTTTATTAAGAAAACAATAAATTTTATGTGCAACATTCTAAATATATTATTTATATTTTCTCTTTTGAATTTCTTTTCTTAGGTGGCAGATTCTGGAAGTAGGAAGGAGGTTGACCATTCTGATAAATGGAATTCTTTATAAGGTAGTCATGATAGTTCTTAGTTTTCATGGTATTTTTTAAACTGTATCTATGATTCTACTAGAATTTTGATTTATTATGTTTAGTTTTAATTTTTGTCTTATTTTTTGTTATAAATGATAAGATGATGTGGTCTGTTTCAATTGATGAGATGATGTGGAGGCAGACAGATGTAGTGGAGGTTATGGGGTAGATGTATATTGGGCATGAGTTGTTGTTGGACATATTTTATATATATATATATTTATGACTGATGTATGGGTTGAATAAGGTTATAGTGACTGAGGTTATGGTGACTATGGATGTATGTATATATTACTGTGACTATATGATATATATATAATGGGTTTATCTTTAATTTATGTTTTAGTTTATTACATATTAGATTTTTTTTATTTATATTTTTTATTAAATATTTTAAAAAATAAATAAACTTAAAAGAAATATTTATTAGTAGTTTCTAAAAACCATGGGTAAATAAATTATTTAAAATCATAATTAGTGGAATTTACTATTAAACATCACTAAACATAACCACCACTAAATATATTAGTGTAAATTAGGTTTATCTTATCTATTTTATTTTTGGGTTATTTTTTTTAAAAAACTGCCGCTAAATAAAACTGAAACCACCATTAAACGCTCCAAAAATGATATATAAAGAAACTTCCACTAAATGAAAAAACCTACATGGAATGAATAGAGACTGTGAAATATGAAACAATTTTAATAACTGCCACTAAACGATTAGTTGGTGGTTTAAACCACCACCATTTGAAGAAAAAACCACCGCTAATGACTATTTTTTTATACTGTAGGGATAATCATATTCTAAGGGAAAAGATATGTTTCCTAAGTTTTCAAGGTTGATATCACTCTAGAAATTATATATTGAGTCACATATATCTATAATACACCCTTATATATTTTTATGAGTACAAAATAATTAAAATTAAGAGGACACAATTTAATTATGGGTGGAATATAACACCCTGGGTTTTTAGAAAGCATATTCCATCTATAATCTATATGTTTATAATTTTAAGTTTTTTTATATATATTAAAGGAATTGAAATAGATTATAAAATAAGTTATACAAGAATGGAATTGAACCAAAAACATTTTATTAATTATTAATAATAAATTAAAATAAAATAATATAAAAATAAGTATTACACACCATGGATCATTAATCACCATGGATTGGTATATCCATTAAAAGTACATAAATTAAAAGGGGAAAATAAATAGAAAAGAATAAAATATTCAACACTAGAAGATATCTCAGATCATCATCTCCTTTGAGGATTACCAATATCTAAAGAAAAACTACAACGAAGAAGAAAATCATGAATGAATAAAGTATATTATCAGAAAAAAATGAAAACTTTAGAAATGATAAGTGTGAATGAAATAAGTTTAGTAAGACTATATAGGAACAAAAATATGGTTACTTCAAATATGGTTGTTGCAAATATGATCATTGAAAATATTTTCATTGTAGATATGGTCATTGGATATACATCCAATAAGTATACGAAATTTGCAAATTATTAAAAAACATAACTCACAATAAAATAAAAATATGATATTAAAACATGATATATATATATGTATATATTTTCACATTACATATAATAATAATAATTATTATTATTAAAATATGATATATATATAAAACTAAAATAAATATTTCAATATCAATGGAGTAGTAAAAATTAAATTTTAGAATACAAATAATTATTTAATGGTATTTATTAAAGCGTATTTAATATAAAAGTAATGTTTATTTTTAAAGTATTATATATTTTTTCCGAATAAACTAAATGGAAACTTTTAAAATATTATTATATATGAACTAATATATTAATATCACTTAAATTAAAAATCAATCAAAAATAATATTAAGAACACATATTGTTTTAAAACTCATTTTTTAATAAAAGTAGTTTATTTATAATTTATATTTTTCATTTAAAAGATAAATATATAAATTTTATAATTTTAATTTTATAAAATATAATTATTTTTTAATTCATTATATCAAAGTTATCTTAGTATTATTTTTTGATATTTTTATAAAATAATATATTTTAGATGGATACTAAAAATGTCAATTTTGTTGAAAACTAACAATTTTATAATAAAAAAATGACTTAGATGTTTAATAAAACCTTTTTATATAAAAAAATATATTTAATAATTAATATAAATCATTTAAAAAATATTATGTTGAATTTATAAAAGGCATGTTTAATGTTTTTAAAACTTAAGTAATATTTCACACTAAAAACTGTTTTAAAAGCTTATATTAAAAATTAGACTTTATCACTTTTATAAATTAAATATAAAAAATGTATTTACTTTTTTAGTTCAAAATTAAAATATTATTTGACAATTTTAATTTCATTTTTAATCATAAATATAATATTAATAAGTTTAAAGTTATTTACCATGATAATGGTAATATAGTTTTTTAAAGGGATTGTTTCATTAATATTGTGTAATTTTTATCTAATAAATAAAATTTACATAATTTAAATTATGAATATAATATTATGTTAAAACATTTATATAATTATATTAAAACTCATTAAATTTTAAATCAATAAAAAATAATATTAAGAAGACATAATGGTTAAATGTAAATTTTATACAAAAACTATTTTTTATGTTTTATATTTTTATTTAAAAGTTTATTTTCTAATTTTTATAAATTGAATTAGACTAAATGGAGATTAAATTTTGGTTAAAAACATAAAAATTTTGGTAATATGGTTTATATTATTTTTTAAATAAAATAAAAATTACTTAGTTAAAAACTAGTTATTGGGGTAAACATCAAAATGTTAGAATGTAAAAACCTATGGTAAAAGAATTGAAACATGTTTTGAAAGTATTTAATGAGTATTTATAGTCCCAATACCACAAAAAATGTATTATTATAAAACTTTGGAGTCATTGACCAAGGAATAGTGTAATGATATCATGGAAGTGTAAAGGGTATTCCTAGAAGTTCTATTTTCTTCACTTATAAATGGAGATCAATTCCACCCCTACATGGTTAAACTTTACATTAAAATTTTCATTGAAAATATACCAAAATTACCTATCTTATAATCCATTTCTCATCCTTAAGACCATGATCTCTAGAATTTATCTTAACCTTAGAAGATCTTTAAGAGAAGATCACGTCTCCAACGTAAGTATTACCTTCTTCGTAATCTTTTCTCATTTATATTCCTCTTAAAAAATATCTTATATACAAACTAATATAATGAAATAAGTACGATTATTATAATTATATGTTATTATATTAATTAAGTAACCATTATTTATCCCTCTCCACCAGCTAATAAAAATAAAAGTATCGTTAGTGCGTTGTGCAGACTACCACTTCCACAAAGAGATGTCCTATTTTTTTTATCACTACCATTAATGGATGCTAAAAAGATATAATGGATGAATAAATATTATATCTATAATATAAATATGATAATAAAATTTTAAAACTACCATTTACCTTCAATATTTCTCATTCGTTGAGAAATGGAAACATTAATCGTGTGTAAGTACGGACTATTGCCTCTATGAGCAATGCGTTTCATTTTTCATCGCCACCCATCATCAATGAATTTAAAAATAAATTTATTATATAAAAATTATTTCCATAAAACTATTAATATTATGTATATTATGAAACTATTTTACAATGCTTTCAACAATGGTCAACATATATAAGAAGTTATGAAAGAATTCATCGAGCAACCTCAAGTAATTGACGTAGGAAAGAAAAAAATATTATTAATAAATAAAATATGATTGTTAAAGGAACTTGGAATATGAAATATTTTTGAATATGGTTCTTAATTATTCTTTTAATAAACTTAATTTGGTAATTTAGGAATTTAGGTGCATGTACATAATGAATTTGCAACATGATAAGAGTTTCTATCTCAATCACCCTTAATTGAGTTATGCTTTTATATTATGCACTAATATTCGTTTTAATGGTGTAAATAACACCCCATAGACTTATAATATATTAAATTATAGTTTATCATCATGAAAATTAACTTCTATTTATTCTCTTCCTTTCAATGGGCTATGATTTATGGCTTCCTAAAAATAAATGTGTTTTTTATAACATAATTTTCTTTTTTAAGTTATAATGTTTTACCTTGAGGTTTATCTTTAATTTAATACGGAATAACCTATATATATATATATTTTGAGATCAATTTTTATTCAAATATTCCTTATTTATGTGTTCTATAACTTCTTTAAAATTTAACTATGTTAAGAATAATTTCCATACTCTTAAATGACGATTTCCCCTCCCTGTCCACAATTTCTCTTCCCACCAATGTTATTATTTTTAATTAGAAGAATAATTATGTGTTATCTCATGTGATTTTCATATTTCAAATCCAATATTTTCAAAATAATTATTTATTATCCTTTTTATGATGTAGGATTTTAACAAAGGTGTTTTAAAACATAAAAGGGAGCTTTTGAAAACACCCTTGTCACATTTGGGTTACACATTCTATTTCATTTCTCCCTATTCTATATATTATTACAATTTACTTATTCCATATCATGTATATATGTTTATTATTTATATAACTAATTTACTATACCATTTTTTTGTGGTTAATATATATTTTAAATTCCCTTCAAAATTAACACTTTAAAGTAACTCGACTTAAGCAAACTTTCTGATTTATCATCTCATGAAAAGTGTCACCTTAATAAAACATATTTCACCATTAATAGATTTTGAAAACACTAATTATTTTATGTAAAATAATCCTATTTAAATTATTTTTTTATATATAGAACTAATCTCTTTCATTCTTTTAAAAAATCCTTTACTTATTTTATAAAAAATGCCCAAGTAGTTCATTTTTATTCTTTTTACTATATATTATTATCATGAATTTTATACATTGGAATTCAATACCTATGTAAAATTTTCAATTATTAAAGTAAAAAATAATTAAATTCTTTCTTATTATATAAATCCTTATTATTTAGCCTTTGTCTATACCTTGAACCAGAATTATGAATCCCACTTTCTTCTCATGGGTTTAACCATGCTTAATATTTATATACAATTTCTTTTCCTCACATGGCATGTATATATATGATTTTCATTATATTATAGGTGGATATAGAATTATATATCTCTCTAATTCATTGGAGTAATATTTATATCTCATGATATGTTATATATGAGATTAGGGATTGAACTTAATAAACCATCGAACCTTGTCCACTATGTATGGTGAACGAGAATTTAGCCTAAGCACACTATGTTGTATGATGGGTGGGGCCCGAATTATATATCCCTATAATACATTGGGTAAATATTTATATCTCATGTGATATTATTTATTTAATTAGGGAGTGAACCTAATTCATGATGGTATTTTTTCCACCATTTTTATGGGAATGGGGGGTGAACCCAATCCACCATGGGACTTTTTCCACTTTATGATAATGGTCTTAGGGGTGACCCTTAACTTATGTTTATGATGTCATATCTTATGTTGTTTCCATATATTATATGATTAAATGATCTTATGATGTCATTCACTTATTCCATTTTTCCATGATTATGATCATCCTCTTTATGATATCATGTTATTCCTCTCGACTCTCATGTTATTCTTTATTTTCATGTCTATTCCTTTACTGAGTTTTCCAGTTCACCCTTTTCCTTGTGTATTTTCCCCATGATATCCTATGAAGTTTTATAATATCTATCGGAGTTAGGAGCATTATTTTTAGTTTTAAATAAAAATTATATTTTTACATTTAAGATGATGTATTATGTATCTAATATTTCAAATTCACTAGACCTCTAGATCCTTGACTCATATTTTGGGAATCTATGTGAAAAATTATAAAATAAAGTGTGTTTAATGTTTGAGTTTCTATAGTAGTAAAATGTTTATCATGTGAAATAACATTATAATTTGAAGACATGTGAAAAGATATCTCAATATATTTTTGGTCAATGAATCAAAAGAATATAAGGATAAGAAAGACAATTTTTTAAAATGTAAATTTTTAAAGCCAATATTTTTGAAGCATGAAAAATTTCACAGAAGTAAATATTCAAAAAAGTTTTTTTAATAAATTAATCAAGATGATTATTAAAAAATATAGGAAAATGTTAAATATGAAATGGTTTTAGAGCACAACAAAAGTGGTTGGGCCTATGACCAATAATTTTTTTCATCATTTTCTTCAAATAAATTAGAAGAATTAGATGAATGAAACATAAAAATATTCACATAGAGGATATTTCCCATATAATTTAAAATTAATTTATATCAATAATATCCTAATCATGATAATTATTTCATCATTGATGATACATTCATTTGATTTTCTTATCATTTCTTTATTATGGTGAAGAATCCAAATAAAAATTACTTTATAGGTATCCACATGTGATCCATGAATCTAGAAACGTCACCATTGGAAATCCAGGTTCTAGGGGGTGGGACCAAACATATTGTGTCATCTTTTATTTATCATAACAATAATTACTTTTGGATTAATTATTTTCCCCCCCTCTATTTTGGTCCTAAAAATTGTGGTGATATGGTATTAGAAGTGTGTGTGTGTGTGGGGGGGGGGTGAATTTTAATTAAAAACCAACTAAAAAATTTCATCCCACTCAAAGTGTAAGTTGATCAAAAAATATAATATTCTGATGAAATCAGAATATATTAGAGTATAAACAAAGTAAATTGTAGAAGAAATAAAACTATTGATAACCAGACTACTTTATGATTAATATAATAAGAACAAAAGAAATTAAAAATACAATGAAATTTTGAAACAATGATCAAAGTATTGAGAAATAACTAAAATAACCCTAACGGATTTTATATAGAATTTTTTTAGTAAGGTAAATTTTTTCTTTTAAACCAAAGTGGCATGTGGTTCGTTACTTGAACAAAGGTATCGCACTTCCACTCCTGAAATTTAATCAACTGTAATCCAATATAATGGTGTCATGACCCGACCCAAGCTAGGGCTCGAGCTGTAACCACTCTAAGATCACCTCTATATTCTAGGGGGTGGAAAAAATCACTGAAGGAATAACTAAATTGGGGAGGGATTTTCCTAAAAGCCTACACACACACACACATCCAAATCAATGGAAAAGTAAAGAGGGAAAGAAGAAAAGATTCAACACTTCTATAAAGTAAACCAAGCATGCATGAACCTTTAGAAAATACAAAATTATGGTAGTGTAAAATGAAAAGTAAAGGGAAAAAATACACGCCCAACCAAAAATATGCCAAAAACTAATAGAAAAATGGAAAATTAAACAGTTTAGAGAGCCCAAATCCTAAATCCTAAGCAATGACCACCATATACAGTCTAAGAACCCAATATCCTTAAGATCCTCTGTAGTCATGGTCAACCTATCCATCATCTACATATGACATGACACATGCGGGAAAAGATCATGTAGGGGTGAGTATATACATACCCAGTAGAATGACCCAAAAGATGAAGGGGGAGAAGAAAGAGATACAATGGAAGGGGAAAAAGTAGATAGAATAAGGTACAATGAAAGAGTACAACTCAACCCAAACTAAGTGTGAAAGTAAGATCATACAAACACAAGGGGATAAACATGGTGAGTAGATGAACTACCCATTGAGTCTTTTCCACCAATAGTAGGAGAGTAGACTCATCCAACCACGATAATCTAAACATAGAAAGAACATGGCATACCCCGCATGTCTTTTCCTTTCCTAGAAAGAGAGTTTCTAAATCCAAGCTATGGATATAGAATATATATATATATATATATATATATATAGACACACACACACAAAATCAGTCAAAATAAACCCAAATGAGAGAGTAAGTGGATTTCCATCTCACAACTCATCTTAGGAATAAGTGTAGCCAAATGATCCAAAAGTCCAACAATGATGCACAACATCTCACACATATTCCTTGAACACAAAAGTATAAGGAACCTGTTCACCACACCTTGAAAGTATCTTATTTGGGTAGCACTGACTCGCCCACACGGTTTTAGTCACGTCTCAAAAATGTGTCTTAGTGGGGAAATCATCCCTCTTCCACGTGATTCCAAATCTACATCAAACCATGCCTCATCACTATGACACAAAGTCAAGGGGTCACAATTTCTAGGTAGAGGACCCATTCCCTGGTACGATTGGAGGGTTTCACTCTGAGGGTCGAGGATCCATGCCAATCCTAGTAGGAGGGTTCCACTCTGATCATCAAGCCATACCCTACCCTACAAAAGTATTCCATTTGGAAAGTTGAGGAATCATGCCCAACCTAGCTGTAGGGTTCCAATCTAATTCGCCAAGGACCCATGCCCTTCCCCATAAGAGGGTTCCACTAAGAAAGTCAAGGACCCATTCCCATCTCATATGAGGGTTCCACTCTAGGTCATCGAGGACCCATTCCTTATGCCATAGGATAATTACACTCAGAAAGAAACCTATGGTGATCTCACCTAATCACTGCCACCATCGCGCATCAACTTAAAAGGTTTCATTCCTAAAACATTCCACACCATAACTCAAAATCCAAAATATAGGGCACCATAAATTTCAAGGTGAAAAAACACTTAGGATAGGCTACTCACAGGATAAAATCCAAGTTCAAATGAAGGATATATGAGTGATCAAAGTTTGCTCAAAATATCTGAAGGGGTACACATCATGTGAGGGGACCCACATGGAATGTGTTCCCACTACATCGCCTGGATGTGTCCCTGGATGACACATGGATCCATACCATTTATAAGTACACACCATGTAGGTGGATTACACAATATGTTATGACTAACTAGGACCCAGACCATGTTCTGCTCATCGTGTCCATGTACAGGAGCACACGATGTGCCAATCCACATGGGGTACCACTCGTGTGATCTTCCCATGTTCATGTACATGACACATAGAATGTTCTTGGACATGTGATCCATCACATGACTTAACCACATGGGAAGGTGGTACATGAAATGATGGATATGCACACGCTATACTATCCTTATGGGTTTCCAAAACCCTAGTCGTCACTGTTGAAAGGCTGCACACCATGTTTTCATCTTGGAACATGGCATGTAGTCAGGATTTTGAAAGATTTTCAGATCTGATTTCTACTCTTGTATTTTCTTGTTCGACTTTGATTTTGGCCCTATCTTTGGCCAAAAATGAAGGATCTACCTGGAAATTATGGTTTTGGGTCATCAATCACCATAAAATGGCTCAATTTGGTTTGTCGATAGATTTTTCGTTCATTCTGCATGAACCCAAGCTTTCCAACATTGAAGATATGACATTAAACCATAAAATAAATCATCCTTGAACTAAAAAGATCCTAGATCTATGCTCGGTTCATCAAACCATTCTTGTTTTGTTGATCTTCCATTAATCTGGGGGTCTAATCGAGCTCGGTACCTCCCAGAAAAGTTGAACCAGGACCGTAGGGATCCAACCGATGTAGAATATGAAGAAACATGAGGGAAAAGAACAAGATTGACAGTCAATTGATAGAGGTCAATTATTATTGTCCAATCTATCAAGAATAGGGATTCCTGAATAGAAAATAACTGAAAACAATTGGATTTCTGTATATGGGCACATGCAAAGGTTGAAAATGGGAGAAGATCGAAGAATAGAAATCAATATACTCAATATATTTAATCAAGGGAATAAAACACCAATTGATGAGTCCTAACTCGTTTACAGACCAATAACCGATGAAGAAAGAACCTACCAACAATGTAATAGGATCTATTGCATTAGTTACGTCCTAATACGATCTGATCTAGAATTCCATTGTCATTTGAGATGATCCTCTAGAGGAAGGAGGAAGGAGAGCTTCACTAGTGATTTCAGAATTTTGAGGCTAATCCTAGAGATTCTTCCATAATGATATATTTATAATATATCATTTCAGTTAAAAAGGAATTAATTAATTAGATTAATAATTAATTAATCCACTTAACGTGCCGCTACCAAGCGAAGGGTTCAAATTCTCTACACTGAATCATTTTATACCATGCCTAGGGTAAGCATCACATTCCATACTCAACCATGGTCTCATATTTCTGATCTAAGATTTCATTTAAGAGTTATCCCATTTTCTTTAAGAAGCTACGAACTTGAAATATAAAATATATAAAATATTTTTATAAAATTAATTCTGAGCACACTAGATCTCATAATTGCATTCCATTCAACGTTTAGATATATATATATATATATATAGAAATATTTCAAAGTATTATAAGGAAAAAACCATGTCTATACATCATTCCCTCATTCAATATTTTCATCCCCAAAAATAAAAACTAGGAAAACAACTCAGGATACTGAGCCCACACTTGGATCTACCACTCTCAGGAACTATCCTACATGTTTCTGTACTGCTACAACATACGAACCAAAGGGATGGTTCCTCCACAAAGGGTCCACTCCTATCGATCTTTGATTGCCACCAAGTGTTCTGAAAAGGTGGCTCCATCCTCAATGTACAGATCACCACAATTGGTGACATACATGGGGTCAAGCACATATCAACTCAGATGTGACATGTGGAAGACTTAATGCACCCACTACAGCTGTGGGGGTCGGGTAAGGTGGCAAGAAACCTTGACAACCCTCTGCATGATCTAGAAAAGACCGATGAACCTCGAGGATAGCTTGAATCCCCGACCGAACCTCTGTAATCCTCATCGTGGGGAGACTTTCAGGAAAATATGGTCTCCTTGATTAAACTCCAAGGTCCTATAATGGTGATATGATTAAGATTTCTATTTTCTTTATGCCTTTTCATTCGCTCATAGATGACCCGGACTTTCTCCATTGTCACCTGCCCCATCTTTAGGCCCACAGGGCTTCCAATGAGCCTTGCTCCCTGTTGAAAAGGAAGTGTGTTGACTCCGTGATTCGGTCAACTATCACCAAGGTGGAATCATAGAACTTCACTATGTGCGGAAGACCTATGATAAAGTCCATGGATATGTCACCCCACTTCCACTATTGGATCTCAAGGGGCCGCAACAAACCTGTCAAAACATAGTGGTCATCCTTCACCTACTGAAAAGTGAGGCATCGAGAGAAAAAATAATCTTTAATTTATCTAATGATGGACCACCAAAACTACCGCTAAAGGTCTATGTAAATCTTCTCCACACCGGGATATACAACTAGGGGAGAAGTATGGAACTCCTGCATCACCTCCTCCCATAATGTGACTAAAACAATTGTTATACCCTGGAATAAGATGATGTGATTTCTTCCTTCAGAATATCCATATGGTGAGTTTGATAAGGATATATGATCATGTAAGACCTCACCATAAATATCTCCTAGCTGAGACTCTATCACATGATCAATAAAGAAAGGAGTCAACACCATTGACTGCAAAAAAGTTGTACCCTCCTGCTCTACTAGGGTCAGCTGTAAGGAGGCCAACTACTCTGAAGCCTCCTACACTAAGTGAGCCTGGGACTTCCTGCCAAGGGAATCTACTAAAACATTTCCCTTCATTAGAGTATATATTTTATCAAATTCATGGTTCTTTAAGAACTACAACCGGTGTTGTTGTCTCAATTTTAAGTCTCTTTATGTGAAGACATACCTGAGACTTTGGTGGTTTGAGTAAACCACAGAGTGCTCTCCCAAAAGGTAGTGTCTCCAAATCCTCATGGAAAGACTACCACTGCTATCTCTAGGTCATGAGTTTCATAGTTATACTCATGGGGTCTCAAATTCCTTACCCCATATGTGATAAATTCCTATCGATGCATCAATATGTAGCTGAGCCCTGCTCATGAGGAATCACAATACACTACGAACTCCACGCCCTCCTTTGGTAGTCTCAACACTGGAGCACTTTTCAGCCTCTACCTAAACTTCTCAAAATCCCTTTATCACTAATTAGACCAGGTAAATAACTACCCTTTCCACATTAGGGTGGTAAAAGGGCAACTAATTCTGGATAATTCATCCAAAAACCTCTTGTAGTACCCCTCCAATCCAAGAAATCTCCGCAGCTCCAAAAATTTCTTGGGTGGTTCCCATGAAAGTACTACATTTATCTTTACTAGATCCATGAATAAAACATGATTAGAAATAACATGACCCTGAAAATTATACTCATTAATCCAAAACTATAAATTTGAGAGATTTTTGTAAATATGGTGCTCTTGAAGAAAGTCTAGGACCATCCTCAAGTGCTCTGCATGATCCTCCTCTGATGCCGAGTAGACGAGTATGTAATTGATGAAGAAAAAAAAAACTGGTCCAAGTATGACTATAAGACCTAGTTCATAAAATCCATAAACATGGTGAGGGAATTCGTCACACCAAAGGGCATCACTAGGAACTCATAGTGTCCATAGCGACATCAGAAATCCAACTTTGGAATATCAACCTCACAAACCCTCAACTAGTGGTAACCTAACTTGAGATCGATCTTCGAGAACCATATCACACCTCACAACTGATCAAAGAGGTCATCGATACTCACTAAGGGGTAATTTTTATTTATTGTGGCATGGATTAGGAAATGATAATCCATGAAAATTCATAAGCTCCCATCCACCTTTTTCATGAATAGGACTGGAGCTGCCCAGGGGGACACACTGGTTTTGATAAAATCCTTCTCAAGACGGTCCTCTAACTAAAACCACAACTCACAGATCTTGTTTGGTGCCATATGATATGCTGAATAATATATCAGACTGGTTCCAAGATGAAATTCGATGAAAAACTCCATCTCCCTCCTCGAAGGTAGTCTCTGTTCATCCTCAGGGAAGATATCCATATAATCCTTCACAACTGAAGGAACCCATATGACTGAATAATATATTAAACAAAGGAATATGCTTTCTAACTAATGGGTGATGGGTTTTAGACTCCTTCTTACAAAACCCACATTCCCTATCATGATATCTCTTTTGATAGAAAATGAGAATCTCATCCCATCAGTATGTAGGCATCTGACTTGTCTGCGATGATATTCAATCTAGTCTTAGACCATGGAAATACAATCCATTCCCAATATGTCATCCTAGGATTCCATCATGATGACCAAAATTTCACATGTGAACCTATCTCCACTAAGCGATAACACACACTACCATAAAATTAAAGATATAGAAGAAACATTCCCTATAGGAACCTTAAGACGATGCTGTTGTGCTAGCATCTCAACTAGGAGATACAACTCTCCCACTAGGAGTATAGAGATAAATGAATGACTAAAACCTATATATAATTACACTAAATAAATAGTAGAAAACACACAGATCATACCTTTTATCATATCACATTCTATGGGATCATATACATACAAAGCATGCAGCTTTCTGAAGCCTCGACTTCCATATCCCTGAGCCTGATGTGGGATTTCTGGTGGTTGTGGTGAAGAATATCATAGTGAATTCCTCCACATGAAGCTTCTACTACTCCTCTTCCTGCTACACCTCCCTAGGGACCACCCTATCCACTCTTGGGAGATCCAAAACCATGAAACTATCTCTACCATGGAGGTCCATCAACTATCTTCCTATGCTGCTCAATACGTCTGGTCGAGAAGTCCCATGTCATGTGACCTCTCCCGTCACAAGTAAAATACTAACCCTATAATGTCTTATATAGTCCTCTATGATACCTCCAACCATGTTCTTGAGTATGATCATGGAAGGATATCCTATGCCAAGATCCTGGCACCTGACATCTTCTAGCTAATGTAGATGACTCAGCTCTGTGGAACCCACTACTAGATCCAGCTATCTGGCATCCCTATATCAGAAAGCTCTCTATCACTAGCGCCTACTCCAACACCCCAACATAGATGGGGATGCACAAGGGTACAATGTTTACTCACATCTCTCTACGGAGTCCCTGCTCAAGATTCTATGCTTGAAAGTAGACATCTTGGATCATGTAAAGATAGTGATGTGTAAGGTCTATGAACCATGCCACGTACTCTACCACTATAATCCCTACCTACTGTGGCTCAAGATGCTCATGGATCCAGACTGAGCATAAGAAGGATGGGTAATACTCCTACCAAAACAGTTGGTGGAAGTCGGTCCATGAGAGTGTTGAATCATCATGCATCTACATAACAAGGCTCCACCAGTTCTCAACTAGTCGATGGAAGAGGATAGATTTTAGTGAAACCACCTGATCTATTAGGGTCTGAAAAATCCTAACGATACGGACCACTGACTCTATCCAATCCTCTACTTCTTGAGGATCTAGATTGCCATGGAACCTCAACGGTCTCTGATGATGGAACTTATAGAGCGCACTAAGACTGTGTGCTTCCCCATACTACTTTGATGGGATGATATACTACTAAATAGGTGGAGATGATTCTACCTACCCACCTAGAAGAATGGGGTCATGGGATTAACCTTGAACTGAGGCCTCATTGCTTGTCAGATCATTGTCACAAATCAGAGATGGTATCCTGGCTGGCTATCGTCATAGAGGTATATTGAAAGTTATCAAGGAGAACTGCAGTTAGATGAGAATATATATATCAAAAATAATGGGGAGCTGACTCAAGAAGAAAAATCAAAGACTCAATATTTTATGATGCATGTAACATTAATCCTTGCAACAAATTTCTCGACATACTGAGTCAAAAATAAGGTAGTCAAGGTCCTAATGAATGGATACGTTGGCTGCCGCACCATCACTAGATTCCCTATCCTGAGAGACACACTCAAGAAACTTTGACATTATTTCCTTAAACCCAACCAAATATTCTTAAGGGGATACGTCTGAACAACATCCCAAGGAATGGAATTTCTATGATACCAATCTATCACGACCCGACCCAAGCTAGGGATCGATTCAAAACTACCCCAAGACCGCCTCCATAGATTAGGGGGCAATGAAAGGTACTGAAGGAATAACTAACTCAAGGAGTCCTTTTCATAAAAACCTATACACATTCGCACATCCAACTCAATGAAAAAGTTCATAGGGAAAGAATAAAAGATACAACACTGTTATAAAGTAAACCAAGCATTCACAAACCTTTAGAAAATAAAAAAGTAGGGTAGCGTAAAAAAAATTTTAAGGGGAAAAATAAACATCCAACTAGAAATATGTCCCAACCTAATAGAAAAATGGAAATGTAAATAGCTGAGAGATTCCACCTCCTGAATTCCAAGATATAACCACCATATGCGGTCCAAGTACCCAGTATCCCTAAGCTCATCTATAGTCACGGTCAACCTATCCTTTGTATACATATGACATGACACGTGTGGGGAAAACCATGTAGGGGAAAGTATATACATACTTAGTAGAATGCCACAAAATTTGAAGGGGGGGGGGGTAGTAAGAGAAACAATAGAAGGGGAAAATAGTAGATATAACAAGGTAAAATGAAAGAGTATAGCTCAACCCAAACCAAGAGTGAAAGTAAGATTGTCCAAACACAAGGGTTTAAGCATGGTGAGTAGATGAATCACCCATCTAGTCTTTTCTACCTATAGCAGGAGAGTATACTCATTTAAGCATGATAAACTAAACACGAAAAGAATATGGTATGCCCCATGCATATTTTCTTCTCCTAGAAGAAGAGTATCCAAATCCAATGTATAGATACAGAATAAAGATATAAATATATATATATACTAAATTAAAAGAAACTCAAATGAGAGAGTAAGTGTATCTTTATCTCACAACTCTTCCCTAGAAGAAGAGTAGATAATAGTTCCAAAATTACAACAATGATGTCCATCATCTCACAAGTCTACACTAAACACAAGTCTAAGGAACTATTTAACTATACCTTGACACTATCCTCTTTAGTCATCACTGACTCACCCACATGGTTTTTATTGAGCCTCAAAAATAAATCTCAGTGGGGAAAACATCCATCTTCCTTGTGAATCCAAAGCTATGTCAAGCCACGCCTCATCACAGTGCTGTATAGTCGGGGGGTCACAATTTCTAGGAAGAGGACCCATGACCTGATGTGATAGGATGGTTCCATTATGAGGGCTGAGGACCCATTCCATGCCCAATTAGAGGGTTCTACTATGATCATCAAGGATCCATGCCCCGCCCTGCAAGAGGGTTCCACTTGAAAAGTCAAGGACCCATGCCCAGGTCGGATGGAGGGTTTGAATCTAATTCATCTAGGACCCATGCCCTACCCCTCAAGAGGGATCTACTCATAAAGTTGAGGACCCATTCCCAACCTGACTGAAGGGTTTCACTCTCAGTCATTGAGGACCCATGCCCTACCCCGCAGGAGGGTTCCACTCGGAAAGAACCCTATGGTGATCTCGCCTAATCACTACTGCCATCGATCATGTAACACCTCAAGGTTTCATAGTATAATATCTCTTTAAAGTAATTCAATAGCTTGCACCTCACACAACATCGAGTTCGAGCACACGACGACTTACCAAACTAGCCGTTCAAAAGTTGTTATGAATAGTATTAATTGAATTTTGAATTTTATATATTCCATATAATTTTAAAATACATATTATGTGTTTCTTAGACATAATATAAAACAAATTCATTTTTTTCAGATAAAGGAAGTATTTTTCAAAAAATGCAATTTTACTGCCTTTTAATGATGAATCCTTTTTAAATCCAATATTTGAAACTTTTATATATTCAATTTGACAAAATAAACTTATTATTTAGAATTAGGACATAAAAATTTAGTTTCGATAATTTTTTGGTGTATTTCTGATAACTTTCATATTTGGGTGAATAGTGAAAAATACTAAATTTTAATTGAAAACAACTTTTTTAATCAAAATAATTTATAGTGTTCAATTATACATTTGAATGGTTTGGAAATATAATTAGATTATATTTTTACCATTTAATCCAATGTTGGTCATTGGAATTAATTTCACTTTGAAATTATACATAAGCAAGTGTCAATCTTTTGATAGTTATTGTTTCTTAAAAACACGCTATTTGTTTTGACAACGAGAATTAATTTCAAATTAATTAATGAAAATTATATGTTTTGAATTTGATAAAATAGACATTATTTTTGAATTCAGAATATCAAATATAGCTTAGGTTGAATTTTTGGTATTTTTTCTGAAAAACTTCAATTTTGGATGAATAGTAAAACCACTTAGTATTAGTTAAAAAAATGACTTTTTTTTATTAAAATGAAAATTTATCACTTCTGTGAATTGAATTTAGAAAACACGACATACATGGTTGTTATTAGTAAGTAAAATGTGTTTCAATAAGATGAAAATAATTTTTTGGTGAATAGTAACTTTTGACTTTTATTTACCGCGGTTAAAGGTAAATAAGGTAATTCAAGGTAAAAAGAATATTATAATAATACAAAAATTACCTTAAAACTTGTCTTAACCTTATTTTATGAGTCATGTACGACCATGGACAACCTTGGGTCGATTTTGGGACCACATGGAGCCACTTAATAGTGATAATAACACTTTATTTTAATTAACTTAAAGTAAAGACAAAAATGACATTAACAAATATCTTTTAGTATATCAATTTTTACATGGGTTTATATAAGTAATATTTTATACTATAAATATTACTTAGAAATATAAAAAGATTTCCTATATTATGGTATTTTTTTTATAATTTTTATACATCAAATAAATTAAATTATTTATGACACAATAATGATGTAGTATTCACCTCATTAATAAATGATTTAAATAAATAAGATTATTAATATTAAAACAACATCCAAAACCAATAAAATTATTATTGGATAATTTTATTTAGAACATGAGTCATCTTATATTCTACTTTAATGAGTTTTTGACCTTTTGAAACTGAAGACAAGTTTATAATAAAATAACATTTTCAAAGTTTCCTAAAGAGCCCCTCCTCTCCCTTATAAAAGGTCACCACTTCTAACCCATTCCTCACACCTCTCAAGACCCTTGAATCATACAACCCCTGCCCAAATAAGCTCTCAAGATCCCTATATTACACCTAGAATCCTTACTTTAAGCATAATTCACTTCAAGAAGTCCTTTTGGTTCAAACCAAAGGGAGTTACCCAAATTAAAGGTAATGGTTTTTATTAACTTCTTTTATTTTCTTTACTTATCCAACCCCTAAACTCTTTTTATTACTTTATTTTAAAACAACACTAGTATCATAAATATACTATGATTTTTTTATGAGAATGATTCAAACTACACTTACACACACGTCTATCTAATGGGTAAAGAACACACTGTTTCTGTGGATGAAAAACTAACATCTCACGAAATGATGATTGTTCAATTATCTCATACCACCTCTCACGGTGGACATTAATATGGAACTATATTTATATATGTTATATATTATGTTTATGTTTTCTTTATTCTTCTGTATTTTCCATTTATATCATACCTTTATGGTTTCCATTATGGGTAAACACGATAACTTCATTCGAGGAAGTGCGGACTACAACCCCCTCAAAGTGATATGACTCATTAATGCCTTATGTGGGACACATAAAGTATGGAGTTAATTATATTATATATGATATTATACTGTAATTATAATATACCCTTGCATAATTATGTTTTAATTCCATTAAAATACAAAATATAAATGAAAGTAGTGTTCATGCATACGTACGACTTACCGTCTCCATGAACGGTGCATTTCATTTCTTATCTTCAAATGTTATATAATATTATAAATACCTATATATACTGGATATATAATATATAAATGATATTTAAATCATGTATATCATTCTGGAGATAGTTTAATTTTTGACCACATGGACAAATTGTAATTATAACAAGTTCATTTTTTGACTCAAGTTCCAAACATCAATAAAATATCCAATATGAACTCAAATAATTAACTATTTGTAATAACAAGGTAATAAGTAATATAACAGGAATAAAAAACTTGAAAAATTTTATTAATAAATTAGAAATTAACTTTATTTTACTATTTAGGAAGAAAAAGGAACATACAAGACAAGTCGAACTTGAGGTAAGGGGTTTTCATCTCACTTTTATTCCCGTGAGATTCATGCTATATTTGCCACTGCTACCTTTTATGTGGTGTATGTACTACCCATGATTGTATTTTTTGTGTAATATAATTTAATTTATGGGTATTTAAATCATAATTGGATGATCCTTCTTTCATGGGGTGTATGTTTCATAAGTTATCAAATCGGTAAGGGAATTTCAAATTTCAGTTTCCACTCATTCGATTTTATGCAAACTTCATTGATTAATTTACCCCAAGATTATGTGTGAAATCACTATTTATTTACTTATTTAGTAATTTACACTCCCCTTTGTGTAGATATAATTTTGATACAAATAATCACTCCATTGATAAATTCTCAAGTCATCGATATAAACTTGATAAGAGTAATTTTAACTCAATTTCTATTCATTGAGTTAAACATCCAAGTCATTGGTGTTGTTTTTACAAGAATATTTGTGATTGTACTCTGATTGATTTAAACTTAATATCCAATCATATTGAGTGTATTTATATTTTTCACACATAATTATGTCATTGATTTATCCTTAACCTAAGGATACAGTCTTTATAAAGGAATTCATCTCATCTTACACTCCATTAAGGCTTCTTTGTTGTTATGCGCCAATTCACTTTTATTTGGAGTATATACTATACTTTGACATAATATATCATGAATACATTTATTCTCATGATTTTATAAAGTTTTTATTACCTCTATTATTTGTATTCAAGTGTCTCTCATTCGGTTAGGAACTCTAACTAAAATATCATTTTAAATGTTTTTAAAATTTATTCTTCTAAATATTTCTTATTAATGTCCATGTTTTAAAAATGGTTTTAAGGGTTTATTTATATGGAAATTAACATTTTAAAATTAAAATTCCTTTTAAAAGTTTCAAAGTGGTATGGGACACTTTGATTCAAAAATCTATTTTAAACAGCTTCTTGATAAATAGTGATACTTTTAAATGTTTTAAAGAAAAAGAGGGATATTTCTCTCAAATATTTTTGATGATTATTTTAATATATGTAAATATTCTTCATTATTCTTGATTTAGGTTGATTTATTAAAATAAAATCTTTCATATTGTATTGAATGAGTTATGTTTGACTGTGGATGTGTTATTTTTATTCCATTCATGGTTTATGGATAAAGTATTGACATTTCATATGCTAGTTTTCGTACGAATATTTATGTTATGTTTAAAACTTTTCATATGAGGAATGAATTGGACTTAATAAGTGATGGGTGGAGCCCGCTATATCTCCTCGATGCATCAGTAGGTCTCATGAGACAAACTAGTGTCCTGGCACAAGGCCTTGAAAAAATCTTATTTTTAGTCTTGGCACGAGGCCTTGACTATGTTGTTATGATGTCCGACATTATGCATTCCATCATTATGAGATTAGCTATTAATATTTCATGTGGTTATTTGACTAGTAGAATAACCATGACTATGTTTTATTATGGCATTATTTACTCAGATAATATTCTTTCTATAAAGTGTTCATGTTAATTATTTATAAAGGCATGTGTTTTCAATTATTCACCATGCCTAATGTTTATGTTATCTTCTGATATATTGGTTACTATTACTGAGCATTTGAGCTCACCCCTTTCTTATGTTTCATTTTCCCAGGATATGAAGAATTTAGTTATGAGTGACTTGCAGAAATAATATAGGAATCTTGGATGTTTCTAATGGAATAATTTAGTGTTGTTTTTCTTTTCAAGTTGTAATGTTGAACTTATATATGCATATTGTTTCCAAGACTACTAAACTGATCAGTCCTTTGGGACTTGATTCCTTGTAATCATGCCAATGTATTAAAATAATGCACCGACTCCTGAATTCTGGGGTCGGGGCATTACAGTTGGTATCAGAGGAAGTTTAGTACAAACCTTGGAAACTAGATTTAGATAAACTCTAATTAGAGCACATTACCCTAAAATATACTTTTAGGATTAGTATATAAGAACTTCCTAGAATTTTGGTAATGTAGAGATTTTGTGTATTTTACAAGAAATACATCCCTGTCTGGATACGAGCAATTAAAGACGGCTCTGGTACAGATGTACCTAGGTGTGAAAACTCCAAAAAGGAGTTTTGGTCTTGACCCGAGGTATCCTGGCACACGAAAATGGGCCTTGCTACACTCTTGGTTATGACACTCACAGGGGATATGCTTAGGATAATTTACACTTTATTTACAAAACAATTTGAAGGATTTTAATATAAGATGAGAATAAATGGCCTTGGTTAATCCTAAGGTTTTTCAAATTGAAAATAAGGTGTCACGATATTATCAAAATGATTTTATGACTATTGTTACTCACACAATAATTTATGGTTTTAGTGAATGGATGGATTCCAAGGAATTCATAGTAACTTTGAGCATGATGTACAAGGTGGGAACAGTGGTGGAAATGAGCAACAAAATGGAATATTGATAGGCGTAAAAGATATCGTGTTCATGCCGAATCAGTTTTCCAAAAATATGATCAACAAAATATATATTAATCAACTCCTAGACTCAACAAATAAGATAAAGGAAGTGAATGAGAAGATCTCCAGCAGTGGATACCATGGAGAAAAGAAACGTCAATTTACATAATGCAGGAAATGTGGAAGGAGACACCTAGGAATGTGTCTCAATGGAACAAAGAAATGATTTATATGTGGGAAAGAAGGACATAAAGTAAAGAATTGTCGAGGAAAAATGAAGAGTACAATGGTTGAAAAAAAATGGTCCCAAGAATCCATTTATAGTCATTTTCCATAAATGTAGGGGACCTGGACATTACCCGAGTGAATTCCCTATTCTATAGGATATCCTCTTGGTCAAAGAAGGAGATTTGTGGAAATAAATGGTTGGAGAAATGTTTAAAAGTATTAGTGATCTTTTTTGATGGAATTACTTTGGATAAATTTTCTCTTGTATGTGTAACCCTGTAATTTATCATGTGAAAATAATATTTTATGAAGAATTATATTTTCTATTGTGGATATAGTTATAAATAACCATTTGGTTTTATATGATCCTTGAATTTGAGGCAATTACAAGTTATTAAATTTTGGGATGAAAATGTGAGGTATGAGATAAAATTTGTGGTTAAATTATGTTATGGTTATTTTGAGGAATTTATCTAATTTTGGTAATGTAATAAAATATAGTTTTTGAAAAAGGACAACCTAAAGATCATGTGACAACCCGTCGCGTCGGACAAAGCTGTGGGAATTGAACCCACAACCAGAGTGCGATTGGGATTTATCGCCTACCACTAGACTACGTGAAGTCCCTAGTTAGTGTGACTAATTATTTTTAGTTAAATGATTTTATTAAGTTGATTTGGGAAATTATGTATTATCAAATGAATATCCTTAGTTTAGGAAAATGATTTGGTGATTAAGTGATACATGTTATTTTGGAAGACGTTCACTCTGTTGGGAACACTATATGCCTAAGGAAAATAGAATACTATGGAATTTAATTTGAGGAGTAATGGTGGATATTTTTCAATGTTTTTTATTGTGTATTTATAGCGATTTGGGTTATTTATGGAAATGATTAACCTATCATAGAGAATATGTGATTAGGTTAATTACTTTTAAGTATGTGACTTTAAGAGTAGTCAATGTTATTTGGAGATACAATTTAACGTGGAAGACTACGTAATAAAATTCTTCTGAGTTTTGGGTTTCAATATTAGTTAGTATTATATTTAAGGATTTTAAGGACAATTTTTCATTGAAGGGTATTTTTTGAACTTTGGGTATTGTTTGTTTAAATTTTGGATATTAAGAGTAGTATTTATTTCTATAAAGTATTTTCCTTTTGGGGATCATTTGATCATGTACTAACCAATTTTGTATTGGTTAATGTTTAATGACAATGGAAATATATAGTTAATCATTTGTGGATTATGTGATTCTCTATAGGTTGATTGTAGCGCTTCAGGTGTAACCAAGTAATCTTGAATACTCATTGTTTGGAGAAAAGATGAGTTTGTGGTAGAAATTTATTAATGGATGAAACTATACTCGTAAAGTAAGTATATCTCCTTATACTCTTAGTCAATCTCATAAATAAATTCATTAGAATTATGAAAAGTAACTTAAAACAAAAATGTTGTTCGTTTACTTTTCCTACTGGGTAATCAAAGACCTTTAATCCCATCACAAGTTTATAGATTTCAGATCATTAACTTTCTCCTAAGAATATTCTCAATCACTCTCCATCAGAACTTGATGATTAGTTTTCTCTTACATATCCATGTTTTCTTACATGGAACCCTAGTATGTGTTATGTTCGGTAACCTTCATACTTACCTTTATTTATTTTAAATTAGAGGCCTCATTAATCCATTTTCGATGTGGGATTTCAACTAAGATATTTTGAAATGTCAAAACCCAAGTTTTCAATCCCGAGCTTAAATTACGAGGATGCAATTTATTGAAGTAGGGGAGAATGTAACAACCCAAGGTTTCATAGTACAATATCTCTTTAAAGTAATTCAATAGATTGCACCTCACACAACATCGAGTTCGAGCGCACGATGACTTACCAAACTAGTTGTTCAAAAGCAATTATGAACCGTATTAACTGAATTATGAATTTTATATATTCTATATAATTTTAACATCCATATTATATGTTTTTTAGACATAATATAAGAACAAATTCATTTTTTCAGATAAAGGAAGTATTTTTCAAAAAATGAAATTTTACCGCCTTTTAATGGAGAACCCTTTTTAAATCCAATATTTGACACTTTTATATATTAAATTTGACAAAATAAACTTATTATTTAGAATCAAAACATAAAAATTTAGTTTTGATAAATTTTTGGTGTATTTATGATAACTTTCATATTTGGGTGAATAGTGAAAAATACTAAATTTTAATTGAAAACAACTTTTTTAATCAAAATAATTTATAGTGATAAATTATAAATTTTAATGGTTTGGAAGTATAATTAGATTATATTTTTACCATTTAATCCAATTTTGGTCATTGGAATTAATTTTACTTTTGAAATTATACATAAACAAGTGTCAATCTTTTGATAGTTATTGTTTCTTAAAAACACACTATTTGTTTTAACAACGAGAATTAATTTTAAATTAATTAATGAAACTTATATTTTTTGAATTTGTTAAAATAGACATAATTTTTGAATTCTGAATATCAAATATATCTTAGGCTAAATTTTTGGTATTTTTCTGAAAAACTTCAATTTTTGATGAATAGTAAAACCACTTGGTAGTAGTTAAAAAACTGACTTTTTCATTTAAATGAAATTTTATCGCTTCTATGAATTGAATTTAGAAAATCCGACATACATGGTTTTTATTAGTAGGTAAAATGTGGTTCAATAAGATAAAAATATTTTTTTTTGTGAATAGTAACTTTTGACTTTTATTTACCGGAGTTAAAGGTAAATAGGGTAATTTAAGGTAAAAATAATATTATAATAATACAAAATTACCTTAACACTTGTCCTAAACTTATTGTACGAGTCATGGCCAACCATGGGAATCCTTGGGTCTATTTTGGGACCCCATGGATCCACTTAATAGTGATAATGACACTTTATTTTAATTAACTTAAAGTAAAGACAAAAATGACATTAACAAATATATTTTAGTATATCAATTTTTACATGGGGTTATATAAGTAATATATTCTACTATAAATATTAATTGGAAAGATAAATTTTTTTCCTACATTATGGTATTTTTTTTATAATTTTTAGACTTCAAATAAATTAAATTATTTATGACACAATAATGATGCAGTATTAACCTCATTAATAAATGATTTAAATAAATAAGATTATTAATATTAAAAAAATATCCAAAATATGTCCAATTCTTATTGGATGATTTTATTTCTAACACGAGTCATCTTATATTATACTTTAATGAGTTTTGGACATTTTGAAACCAAAGATAAGTTTATAATAAAATAACATTTTTAAACTTTCTTAAAGAGCCCCTCCTCTCTCATATAAAAGGGCACCACTTCTAACCCATTTCTCAAACCTCTCAAGACCCATGGATCATCCAAACGCTGACCAAATAAGCTCTCAAGATTCCTATCTTCCATATAGAAGCCTTAACTTAGGCAGAAGTCACTTCAAGAAGTCCTTTTGGTTCAAACCAAAGGGAGTTACCCAAATTAAAGGTAATGGTTTCTCTTAACTTATTTTATTTTATTTTACTTCTCCAACCCATAAAATATTTTTATTACTTTATTTTATAAAAAAAAAGTATCATAAATATAATAGGATGTTTTTATGATAATTATTCGAACTACACTTACACACACTTCCATTTAATGGGTAAAGAACACACTGTTTCTGTGGATGGAAAACTAACGCCTCACGAAACGATGATTGTTCAATTATATTCTACCACCTCTAATGGTGGCCATTAAGATGAAAATGTATTTATATATGTTATATATTATTTTTATGTTTTATTTATTCTTTTTTATTTTCCATTTATATCATACCTTTATGTTTTCCATTATGGGTAAACGCAATAACTTCATTTGAGGAAGTGCAGACTACCACCCCCTCAAAGTGATATGACTCGTTAATGCCTTATGTGGGACGTATAAAGGATGGAGTTAATTATATTATATATTATATTATACTGGAATTATAATATACCTATGTATCATTATGTTTTAATTCCATTAAAATACAAAATAGAAATGAAAGTAGCGTTCATGCGTACGTACGACTTACCGTCTCTATAAACGGTGCATTTCATTTCTTATCTTAAAATGTTATGTACTGTTATAAATACACACATATACTAGATATATAATATATATATGATATATAAATCAATTATATCATTCTGGAGTAATGCACTTTTGACCACATGGACAAATTTTAATTATAACAAGTTCATTTTTTGACTCAAGTTCTGAACATCGGTAAAATATTCAATATGAATTCAAATAATTAACTATTTGTTATAGCAAGGTAATAAGTGATATAAAAGGAATAAAAAACTTGAAAAATGTTCTTAATAAAGTATAAGTTAACTTAATTTTATTATTCAGGAAGAACAAGGAACATACAAGACAAGTCAGACTTGAGGAAAGGGGTTTTCATCTCACTTTTATTCCTGTGAGATTCATGCTATATTTTCCACTGATACCTTTTATGTGGTGTATGTACTGCCCATGATTGTATTTTTTGTTTAATATAATTTAATTTATGGGTATTTACATCATCATTGGATGATCCTTATTTCATGGGGTGTATGTTTCGTAAGTTACCAAATCAGTAAGGAAATTTCAAATTTCAGTTTCCACTCATTCAGTTTTACGCAAACTTCATTGATTACTTTACCCCAAGATTATGTGTGAAATCACTATTTATTTAATTATGTAGTAATTTCCACTCCCCTTTGTGTGAATATAATTTTGATACACATAATCACTCCATTGATAAATTCTCAAGTCATCAATATAAACTTGACAAGAGTAATTTTAACTCAATTTCTATTCATTGAGTTAAACATCCAAGTCATTGGTATTTTTTTACAAGAATATGTGTGATTGTACTATGATTTATTTACACTGAATATCCAATCATATTGAGTGTATTTATATTTTTCACACATAATTATTTCATTGATTTATCCTTAACCTAAGGATACTGTCTTTATAAAGGAATTTATCTCATCTTACATTCCATTGAGACTTCTTTATTATTATGCACCAATTCACTTTTATTTGGTGAATATACTGTAATTTGAAATAGTATATCATGAATACATTTATTCTCATTATATTATAAAGTTTTTATTACCTTAATTATTTGTATTCAAGCGTCTCTCATTCGGTTAGGAACTATAACTAAAATATCATTTTAAATGTTTTTAAAATTTATTCTTATAAATCTTTATTATTAATGTACATGTTTTAAAAATGGTTTTAAGGTTTTATTTATATGAACATTAATGTTTTAAAATTAAAATTCATTTTAAAAGTTTCAAATTGGTATGGGACACTTTGATTCAAAAATCTATTTTAAACGGCTTCTTGATAAATAGTGAGTCTTTTAAATATTTTAAAGAAAAAGGGGTATATTTATCTCAAATAGTTTTGATGATTATTTTCATCTATGTAAATATCCTTCATTATTCTAGATTGAGGTTGATTTATTAAAATAAAATCTTCCATATTGTATTGAATGAGTTATGTTTGACTATGGATGTGTTATTTTTATAACATTCATGGTTTATGGATAAAGTATTGACATTTAGTATGCTAGTTTTTGTATGAATGTTTATGTTATGTTTAAACCTTTTCATATGAGGAATGAATTAGACTTAGTAAGTGATGGGTGGATCCCTCTATAGCTCCTCTATGCATCGGTAGGTCTCACGAGACAAACTAGTGTCTTGGAATAAGGCCTTGAAAAAATATTATTTTTAGTCTTAGAACGAAGCCTTGACTATGTGGTTATGATGTCTGACATTATTCATTCCATCATTATGAGATTAGCTTTTGATATTTCATGTGGTTATTCAACAAGTAGAATACTCATGACTATGTTTTATTATGGCATTATTTACTTAGCTCATATTCCATCCATAAATTGTTCATGTTAATTATTTGTAAAGGCACGTGTTTTCAATTATTCACCATGCCTAATGTTTATGTTATCTTCTACTGTATTGATTACTCTTACTGAGAATTTGAGCTCAACTCTTTCTTATGTTTCATTTTCCCAGGATATGAAGAATTTAGTTATGAGTGACTTGCAGGAATAATCTAGGAAGCTTGGATGTTTCTAATGGAATAATTTAGTGTATTTTTCTTTTCAAGTTGTAATTTTGAACTTATGTATGTATATTTTTTCTAAGACTACTAAACTGATCGGTCCTTTGGGACTTGATTCCTTGTAATCATGCCAATGTATTAAAATAATGCACCAGCTCCTAGATTCTGGGGTCAGGGTGTTAAATAGAATCACCTCAAAATGTGTCATTCCTAGAAAATTCTACATCATAACTATAAATCCCCAAATGAGGGATCCATCATGTTCTAAAAAAAACACTCAGGATAGGTTACTCATGGGCCAAAATCTGAGTTCAAACGAAGGAGATAAAGGTGATAAAAGTTTGATAAAAAGAGATCAAGGGGTATACGGTGTGTGAGGGGACCCACGCAACACATGGTCCCACTTTACCACATGGTCATGTCCCTAGATGGTATACAGATCCATCCCATTTAGTAGTACATGCCGTATAGGTGGACTACATGGCATGTCCTGGGTAACCGAGACCCGAGCTGTGTCCTTCTCGTCATGTCCATGTACTGAAGCACACATCATACCGATCCACATGAGGTACCACTATGTGATCTGCCCATGTCTATGTACTTGGAACATGGAATGTGCCTATATGTGTGATCTATCACATGGATTACTCATACAGGAAGCTGGTACATGACATATTGGATATGCACACACTATTCCATCATTATGGGTTTCTAAAACCCTAATCGCCACCATTGAAAGGCTACACACCATGTGTTAATCTTAGAACACAACATGTAATCAGGATTTTAACAAGTTTTCAGATCTAATTTATATGCATGGATCTGCTCATTCAGCTTCGATTTCAGCCCCATCTCAGGATGAAAATGAAGGATCTACCGAGAAATTATGGTTTTGGGCCACCAATCACTGGAAAATGGCTCTATTTGGTTCATCGATAGATTCTTCGTTTATTCTGAACACACCTGAGCTTTCCACTATTTAAGATATGACCTCAAACCATCAAATAAATCATTATTGAACCACAAAATCCTGGATCTATGATTGGTTTATCAAACCATTCTTATTTCATTGATCCACCATGAATCTGACAGTATGATCAATCTCGGTACCTCCTGGAAAGGTCGATTATGGAATACAGGGATCCAACTGGTGGAGAAAATGAAGAAACAAGGGGGAAAAGAACAAGAAAAACGGTCAATTGATTGAGGCCAAACGTTCTTGGACAATCTATCAGGAATGGGGATTCTAGATTAGAAAACAACTGAAAAAATTTGATTTCTATGCATGGGAAAATGCAATGGTTTCAAAGGGGAATTGATCAAAGAAGAACAATCAATCTACTCAATATATATAATCAAGGGTGTAAAAACACCAATTGATGAGTCCTAACTCGTTTATGGATTGATAATTGATGAAGAACACACCTGCCAACAATATGAGAGGAGCTGCTACATTCATTGTGTCTTGATCTTATCTGATCCAACATTCTGTCATCATCAGAGATGATTCACTAGAGGAGGGAAGGATAGCTTCACTGGAAATTTCAGAATTATGAGGCTAACACTAGAAATTATTCAATAACTATATAATTATAATATATCAATTAGGTTAAAAATTAATTAATTAATTGGATTAATAATTAATTAATACACTTAACATACTGCCTCTGAGTGAAGGGTCCGAATGACCTGCTTCGACTCATTTTATATCGTACCTAGGGTAAACACTACATTCAAGGCTCAACTATGGTCTCATATTTTTGATATGAGATTTTATTTAAGAGTTATCCTATTTTATTTAAGAAGTTTCATGTGTGAAATATAAAATGTATTTAATATTTTTATAAAATTAATTCTGAGCACACTAGGCCTCAAAATCACATGTCATATTAGTTACTAACTCTCTCTCTCTCTCTCTATATATATGTATGTATGTATATAAATATTTCAAAGTCTTACAAGGAAATAACCAGGTCTCTAAAAATGGTATCTGTGATTCTATCCCTGGAATCCCTCGATCATAAAGATTACACTTAGCAAACTCATGCACGCTGAGCTTCTTCAACTATAACCCTATCATAAGGGCTCTATCTTCCCATTCTTGGAATACCACAATCAATCAAATTAGACAAATTAGATTCTATCATAGAATATCTTTGATCATGAAGCATCATACAAAGTAAAATTACAACATGAAAAACTTAGAGCAACTATAATAAAATCCTCACACATGGATGATCTAAGAAAATATCTTCGAATAAATTACAATCATAATTACTATAGGAAACAAGATATTGTAGACTTTAAAAAAATTGAGAAAAATTCACCTCACTAATGTAACTTCTTCCCTTTTGTAATTCACTTATAATCCAAAAAACCTTAGGTTGAATTTATATATGTTTGTGTAACAAAATCTAAGATTATGAGTTTTTTGAGTTTAGTTACAATAATATCATATATGGTACTCCATCTTCTAATGAATGTGGATATTCTTCTATCATTCAATATGTTTAACGCCACCAAAACATACCTATGTTCATTAAAAGTATGAATTTCACTAGTTGTAAAAATAAAAAATAATAAAAACACACTATATACATTTAAACACAACATTTCATGTTAAAACAAACTTATACCAAGTGTGTTGTGATTTTTCAAAATAAGGATAAAAATGTGGTCTTTGACCTAACATCATCGGTATTGAGAGGGAGGAGGAAAGATGTATCTTATTCTTGAGAGTGTTATTAGGAGGTTATCTTTATGGATTTGATAGAATTATCTTGAGTGAATTTCTTTCTGCATAAAAATTCTTATAACACCCTATAAATGATATCGGTTGGGTTATATACTTAAGGTTATATAATTAATAATTTCATAGAGGCCTTTATCTAACTGTTTACTATAAATAAATTCCATGTAAAGTAATAATAACATTATTATTATTATATCCCATGACATGTGCTAACTCATAGATATTTAAATATAATTTTTAAAATAAATAAATCAATATTTATTTAAGTAATATTAAATAAAATATATCATTTTTATCAGGCCCTTAACTCAGTTCTCAATTCCACTCGACATTTATAAAACCTTGAATAATAAATATTTATTATTAATAAATATATTTATATTATTTTTTCAAAGAATAAATAAATATTATATTCACTAAATAAAAAATAAATATTTATTAATATTCAACTAACATATACTATCAAATCAAATAACTGGTGATTAAATTTATTTGATCAATATAACCTAAATAATTATTATTCCTTGGTCTTGAGAATAATATCTATTACTATATTAAATTTATATATAATTTAATTGAGATATTGGACACACTTATTTTGTAACTCTCTAGTCCCCTTTATCAGTAACATTAAACAGTCTTACTTATTGTCCAAGATTACCTTCTAGAAACACATTAAGGAATCCATAGAGAAATGTTAACGTCATAAGGGAAACAACCTCAAACGAACATTTACTGTGTAATATAATCTATTTGTCTTGATATATTTCTAATAAGTTTTAATACTCATGTCATAAAATCATATGATTGATATATATTTATTTTATTACCTTAAATTAACTTATCAAAAAATTGTCATAACCATAGACTTAATTAGACAGTTCCATTTCAATAAAAGGGCCCGAGATATCATCTTCCATAACTCAGAAGAATAAAAACCATTTATTAACTTGTTCAATCAATGTTATATCACTTATGATGCACCCAACATATCCTACTTTGACATGATAATATTTCATCATAGTTTTTAAAAATATATCAAAGTATGCGATTCATGATATACATTAGTAATAATTTCAAGTCTAAGGACCAAAACACATGAATATAGATAGAAATGTCTAATGAAACATATAACATGTGGGATTACTATTAGTGGGTATATTCTAATAACTACCTCTATTTAATATTACTAAGTGAGAAACTTCTTGAGTCAAAGACTCATCAGTTTATGAGTATATAACACATAATAATCAAAACATCATTTGTGTCCTATTAGATGAATTTAATTTAGACCACAAGATATATGTTTAAGAATACTATCATAGCACTTCTAGGTTATCATTATAGCGGGTATCACACCCCAAGAAGGATTATTTTATAATTTTATTTATTTATTATCCTTTTTTTTTCATCGAGTCTCAGGTTGAAACCATTTAAAATTTTGAATTTTTAAGATTTTAGCATAGGCACATGATTTGTTCATGATTATTAGTCTCCGTGAGATAATCGTGCACATGTATTTGAATCTTTAGAGTACCATTATACATAGTTGGAACATGATTTCCCAAAACTTTAGGGTTCCTAGTAAAGGGATCATGGTTTTCCTAGAGTTTGGTAAATCGTGTGACAAATATGTGGTGTGCCCAATTTTTTCAAAATGAAAAATTACTATTATACCCACCTAAAATTAAAACCTAAAATCAACCTTACCCCCATAAACATGGATAAATCCATTAAAACGCCCAATGAGGGACTCGTATGTGGAATACCTCTCACCCACCCTTTTATTTCCATCCCACACTTCTCCCATTTCTTTCAGAACTATCCCTAGTTAGAGTTTCCTACCCTACCCTCCTTCCTCCCTTTTCTTCTCTTTATTTCTCTATCCTGTCATTGTGTTTAAACCTAGGTTTACCCCTTAGGTATTTTTGGTTATAAAATCTCATGGATTTAATGTTTATGGTGTGTGATCTTCTACTAGGACCCGCCTCTCTATGTATTTAGGGTTTCACATCATTTATGCTTGTTCTAGGTAGGGGTTTTCATGCATTTATATTTTTCTTAACAAATTGTGTATTATTGAGTTTCCTAAATTATTTTCCCTTGAAATCATATAGGTTTTATATTTTATCAAATTATTATAATATTTTTTGAAGAAAGTTTATATTTAAAGTTTGGTTTTATCAATTTCAAGTAGGTTTCTCATGGGTTTTAAGGAGATTTTGGTTGGGAATTCTGTTTAAAAAAATGTTTGTGTGTGTTTTGACTTATTCATGTGTTTTATTTATTTTTCATGGTTGTGATTATTTCATGACGATTTAATGAGTTTTTACTTCATTTTTTGTGGTCCTTTTAAGCCATGTTTGTTTTAAGAAAAGTTTTTCTTCTCGATTTCAAAATTTCTTTCAAAGGTTGTATGTTTTCAATTAGGATTCCAATAGTTTATATATATATATGTATATGGAAATATTTTTTCACTACTGGAAAGATGATCTTTCCCAACACTTCTATACCAACGGTTTTGAAAACCGTTGGGAAAGGGCTATCCCAATGGTTTTGAAAACCGTTGGGATAGGTTCTTTAATTTTTTTCCAGATCTACTAACCGAGAACATTATAAAAATGAAAATTTTAAATAATTATGATAATACATATATATATTTATGAAATTATGTTTACAAAGTGATGTTATCTTAGTGGTTAAGTCATTCGATTATAAACGAGGGGTCCTGAGATCAAATCCCAGTGGATGTTTTATTTTTGGAATTTATATACCAACGGTTCCATTACCGTTGGTATAGATTTCATATTACCTATACCAACGGTTTTCGGAAAACCGTTGGTATAGACCTATCCCAACGGCTTACTTCGCTATGGTTCTGCAAACCCTTGGTATAGGCTATACCAACGGTTTGGAGGCCTATACCAACGGTTCCAAACCGTTGGTAAATGTTAGTTTTCCAGTAGTGTTTGACTATTTGTATATATACATATTCATGTATGTATATATACACATGTACATGTGTTTTACTAATTACATATATACACACACTTTCATTTACTTACTCAATATTATATATATATATATATATATATATATATTTATATATCTATTAATTTTGAAATTAAAGGACTTCTTAGAACTTGAAAAAGGAAATTTCAAACATGGAATTGAATTGGAAATGAATTCTAAAGAGAATTTTAGAAAATATATTGTGAATTTATAAACTTGAGTCCCAATTGGAAATTTTAGTAAGTTGTAATTTAAATGCTTGACACCCTTACTTAAAGCTAAATGTAATTATGTTTGATATGCATTTTAATGATGATTTTTATGGTTGATTATATAAAACATGGTGGTTAATTTTTTTTCCCTATATTGAAAAAATAAAATGGATTTGAAGGCATGTTTGGTTTATGTTAAATAGGGATGGATTGTGAAATACTAGCAACCTTATTAAATTGGAATGTGATATGTTTGAGATGAAATTAACACATGGAAACCCTTGTATGTTAGGGGGGAAGATAATTGTTTAGCATACATTATGAAAAAACTACACTAAATAAATATTCTAGACTTGGATAAAGGTTATGGTGCCATGGATGAGTGACACCACACTGCTAGGACAAGGCATAAAATCCCTAGTAGTGGTTTTGACGTGGTGTCGTGGACATAAGACAACATGATACTAGGATAAAGCATATTCTCCTTAGAGGATTGTGTGGAAACGTGGATTGAGAATTAGTTCACAAGATAATATTAGGAACTAGGGTTCCTGAAACATTATATGACCCATGCTTCTCCCAATATTCATATTTTAAATTATTGATTGTTTGATTTTACATTACTATGGATTTACTTTATATTCCCCCTAATTACATAGTATATATTTAGTACTGTTCACTTATACTTCATTTATGTTTATTTCTTATTTAGTGTTGATCCATTATGAAATTCCCTACTATTATTATTATTCTCAGTGATTTTTTTATTATTGTAATTATTTATAAAGTACTTTAGAAAGGGATATTTCTAAAATGTGTTTTAAATTGTGTTTTTTAATAATAGTGACATAGGATGATGGAATGTTTTCTAAGTGATTTTTTCATTTAAAAGAAATATAAAAGGATATTTATAAAGGATGATGATGTGATATTGGTCTTTCTTATGAAATAGAAAACCTATTTTTTATTTTTATTTAAAACTAGAATGTGTGGTTTGTTATAGGAAATTAAATTTATAGATTCCATGGTGCTTACCTACTAGGTTATTTTATGCTAACAACCTACTTAATGAAGGTTCTAGGGGAAACAGAAGCATGGTTGGGATGACACCCAACTCTGATTTTTACCATGATCAATGATTATTCCGGTATAAATATGACCATGAACTTCAGTCTCCATGGAATATAATCAAAGATTTAGATAAATAAGAAAGAGGATCAAAACCTTTAGAGAGGATCTTTCACACCATGTTTATAATTAATTTAATTAATTTCATAAATAAAAATAATACCCGAATCTTTGTTATTTTTCTTCATTGATGATGTTGATCTTCTGGAATGACCCTTACAGATTATCTTGTTGTGCTTGTAAGGATACAAACTATAATCCCTTTAGCGGTGATCCATACGTGCTCTGATGGCCTCTGATTGACACCGCTCGTTCTCCGGGTGCTAGCGCGACGAAGCAAGTGTCTTGTGTCGGTCGTTCTTGATCGCTTGTTCTTCGGCCTTGAAGAACGTCTCTTGTTCTTGAGAGGGGAGATAAGAGGATTCGAGAGAGAAATTTTTTGGCTCAACAATTCTCAATCCACCAGGCGTGTAGTGTGGTGTATGGCACAATAGGGGTACTTGCCTATTTATATACATAGAATTTCAGTTACAATATTTAGTTGCATAGAAACAATTAAATACATTCATGAAATTAGAGAAAACCCATGCATTTAATAATAATACCGCACCATTATTTATAGTGTGCCAACTTGCACAAAACGGAATTATAAATAAAATTCTACGTCACAAAATAATAGCAGCATTATTTTAATTTGTGAAAACTAGTTAAATAATTATTTTCCATATTGCAAATAATTATTTTACTATTAGACCTACCTTGTTCCCCTCAAACTCGACTTCTATTTATTGAAAACCTGAATAAATAGATAAATAATTTATTACCTTAAATAAATATTTTATTTACAAACTAGTAAATAAATATTTATTAAATGTTTAATAAAATAAATAAATAAATTTTATTTAATTTATGTGATCATTTTAACTTGAATAAAATTATTCCACGATCTTGAGAATAATATTTATTTCATTAATTAAATTCAAATAGAATTTAACTGAGACCACCAAAAGCACTTAGTGTGTGACCCTCTAGGATTCTTTCTTGTTGGCATTAGGCGGGCTTGCCTAAAGTCCAAGAGTACTGTCTAGAATTGGGTCAAGGCACTCAAGAGAAAGAACATAAAGTCACAACAACAACATCCACATACGAATGCTCACTGTGTAATATAATCCCTTTGTCACAATATCTCATCAATCTGGTTTCATGATTGTGTCATCAACTTTTATGCTTGATACATCGTTCTTTGACTACCTGATATAAACTTATCATTACACCATGGCCATGGAATTTCGCACAACAGTTTTATTTCAATCAAAGGGTTGAGATATCAATTTTCATAAATGGAAGGGAAAAATCCTTCCTCGACTTATCCATTAATAACATGCCACTCATGACGCACCTAATGTACCCTACTTCCCGCCAACTGTCTGCATGACGGTTTTCATTAGTAAATCAAAGTGCATAAGTCGTGACATGTATTAATGATAATATTAAAGTCTAAGGATCATTACATACGCTTGCATATAGAAATATCCAATGACACTAAAACATGAGAAATTCCTACTAGCAGGTCTATTCTCATAATCTTCTATCTTGGAGATTACCAAGTGTGAACTTCATGAGAGGAAGTCTCATCTGCTTACGAGTACTCGAACCTGACGGTCTGTGTTCTATGTGTCCCATCATAGCATGTCATCTAACCACATAACTATATTTAAGAATATTGTTATAGCATTTCAAGTTTCTCATCATAGCGGGGAACTGCCATGACCTTTTCAATACAACAAATACTCTAGGACAATATTACATCATAGTCATGAAGAACAATGAACAATATGTAATAATACATTAAATATTCATGAAATCCAAGTAAAACTAGTTGGTTCTAGGACACCAACTCTTACAAACTCCCACTTGGACTAGAGCCAGCTGCCTACGACTTTCAATCCACTAGACCTCACATGATGATCATGTTTCTGCTGAGTCAAGACTTTAGTCAAGGGGTCCACCACATTGTCTTCTATGGAAATAATGCTCACTACAACTTCAACTCTCTGAGAAAAATCCCTCAAGAGATGATACTTTTGAAGTACGTTCTTTATCTGCTGATGTGACCTTGGATCTTTTGAAAGAGCCACCACTGCAGTATTATCACAGTACAGTGTGATGGGATCTTTACTACTAGGCATCACATCTAGCTTCTGGACAAAGCTTCGCATCCAAACTGCTTCTTTATCTTCCTCAGAAGATGCGATATTCTCAGACTCTGCTATGGAATCTATGATCACACTCTGCTTTGAGCTCTTCCAGCTCACTGCACCTCCATTCAAAGTGAATATGTATCCCATTTTCAACTTTATGTCATCTTGATTAGTCTAGAAACTAGCATCTTCATATCCTCTGATGACTAGTTCCTTACCTCCTCCATAAACTAGGAACATATCCTTAGTACGCCTCATATACTTTAGGATAGTTTTGGCTACCATCCAATGGCGGTCATCTGGGTCATCTTGATATCTTCCTACCGCACTTAATTTATAGGCGACATCTATCCCAATACATAACATGACATACATGATTGACCTAATCGCTGATGCATATGGATTCCTTGCCATTATCTTTCTTTCCTCATGTGTTTGAGGACACATTTTCTTGGAAAGATGAATTCCATGTGACACTGGAAACAATCCCCTCTTGGATTGTTCCATACTGAATCTCTTCAGTATCTTATCAATGTATGTACTTTGACTTAGGCCCAAAAATCTTTTGGATCTATCACGATGTATCTTGATCCCAAGAATATACGCTACCTCACCCAAGTCTTTCATAGAGAAGCATTGATTCAACCATTCCTTAATAGACTGCAAGACTGGTATCTCATTTCCAATGAGTAATATGTCATCAACATATACTATTAGGAAAACGACTGCACTCCCACTAAACCATTTGTAGACACAAGGCTCACATTCATTTTTGATAAAACCAAATTCTTTTATGGATTCATCAAAATGAATGTTCCATGACCTGGAAGCTTACTTTAATCCATAAATGGATTTCTGTAACTTTTATACCTTATTGGCATCCTCTGGAGTCACAAACCCTTCAGGTTGTGTCATGTAGACATCTTCCTGAAGGTTACCATTAAGGAATGCTGTTTTGAAATCTATTTTCCAAATCTCATAATCATGGTAAGATGAAATAGCAAGTATAATTCTAATGGATTTAAAATTTGTAACTAGTGAGAAGGTTTCATCGTAGTCAATTCCTTGATGCTGTTTAAAACCTTTTGCAACCATTCGTGCCTTATAGGTACTGACTTGTCTTTCCATGTCCAGTTTCTTCTTGAATACCCATTTGCAACCAACTAGATTTACATCAAATGGAGGATATACCAAAATCTAGACTTGGTTTTGGTACATGGAATCCATTTTAGAATTCATGGCTTATTTCCACTTGGCAACATCTTTACCACTTACTGCTTCCTTGTAGGTTATAGGATCATTATTATCAACTAATAAGGAGTCATCATCCTCAGTAACTATAAAACCGTACCGTTCTGATTCTCTAACCTCTCTTGTACTCCTACACAGTACTTCTGTCTATGGAACAAATTCTTCTTCTTCCACGGGGCTTTGTGGAATCTGTTCCTATACAAACTCTTGTGAACCTTGATCCCCGAATTCATTGAAGTCTATCTCACTCCTACTATCTCTTTTTAAGATGTTCTCCCTCTCAATACATATGGAATGTCTTGCCATTATAACCTTTTTTTATAAGGGGTTGTATAGGTAATATCCCCTTGTTTCCTTGGGGTGTCCTATAAAGGTACACTTTGTGCCTCGGGGTGTGAGTTTATTACCTGAAGAGGCCTTAACAAATGCTCAGCTACCCCACACATGTAATTTCGATAACAAGGCTTTTCTTCCACTCCAAAACTCATATGGAATACTATTTATCAATTTATTTGGTACTTGGTTTAGTATGTGTTCCACTGTTTGTAACGTATATCCCCAAAAGGATAATGAAAGACTTGAATGAATCATCATTGATCTCATAATGTTTAACTAGGTGTTGTTCCTACTTTCTCTCACACCATTCCACTGGGGTGTGTTTGGAGGAGTGAGTTTGGATAGGATCCCAAACTCCCATAAGTAATCAATGAAGTCTTGATTAAGATATTCTCCACCTTGGTCTAAGCGGAGTTTCTTAATCTTCTTACCGAGATGGTTCTCAACTTAATTCTTGTATTCTTTGAACTTATCAAAATAATCCGACTTATACCTCATTAAGTAGATATATCCATATCTACTAAAATCATTAGTTAAAGTTATCAAGTATGAGTACCATCCCCTTGATTCAACTGGAAATGGTCCACACACATTGGTATGAACCAATTCAAGAAGTTCTTTATCCCTTTCACCTTTACCACTAAATGGGGATTTGGTCATTTTTCCTTGTAAACATGCATGACATATGCCAAGTGGTTTTAGTTTGAAAGAATCTAAATATCCATCTTGATGTATCTTTTTCAGGCATTTCTCATTTACATGACCTAGCCAGTGATTCCCAATTTGGGTGTGGTATTGGTCCTGTGAATTATCTTTGTTATCGATTTCCATTGCTTGGTTTGTGTAATCCAACATGTAAAGTCCATTGTATAAATGTTCCCTACCATAACAAATTCTATCTTTATAAAAGAAGCAACATTCATTTCCAAACTTGAAAAAAATCCATCTGTATCTAATCTGGATATAGAAATAATTTTTTTAGTAATAGAAGGAACATAATAACAACATTTTAACACCAAGATCATCCCAGTTGGAAACGTGAGGTGGTAGTCCCCGACAGCTATAATAGAAAGTCTGAGTCCATTGTCTTCTCGTAGATCTACCTCCTCTAGATCAATATTCTTGAATCTACTTGGTTCCTATATTTGGATACATATGTGAGCACCAAAAGATATATCTAATACCCAATTTTTAGAAACAAATAGATTTCATTCAATAACAAATGCACCTTAATATTCCTCTTGATTCTTAGGATGGGTGTAGTTCTTCTTCCAGTGGCCCTTGTTTCCACATGTGAAACAAACAACCTCCTATTCCCTTGCCTCCCCTTTGATCTTCCTTTTCTTGGAAGGTCGTGAAGAAGCTTTGGGCTTAAATCTCTTCGCCTTCCCTTTCCTCTTACTCACCATAAGGACAAAATGATTTTCTCTCTTCATATCTTTTTCCACTTGGCGAATGAGGATAAAAAGATCAGATAGAGACTTCTCAATGTTGTTCATATTGAAACTGAAAACAAATTTAGAGAATATCCGAGAGAGTGATGCGAGAATGATATCGATGCCGAGTTCTTCAGGGAGTTTAAACCTGAGAACCACTAGGCGCTCAATGTATCCAATGAGCTTGACTACATGAGGCCCATCTAGGGCACCTTCTCCAAGCTTACTCTGAAAGAGTGCCTTAGAGATCTCAAAAATTTCCTGTCTTGCTCTCTTCTAGTAAAGACCACGAAGGTGCGCGAGAATTCTATAAGTATCCATGTTTTCATGAGACTTCATGAGATCACTAGACATTTTTGATAGCATAAAACATTGAATGTTGACCACATAGTTCATATGTTTCTCATATACTAGGAAATCCTCACCACTCACCTCTTTGGAAGGCGGATCAGGTAATGCTGACTCCAGCATGTAAGACTTCCGTTCATAGCGTAGGATAATCTGAAAGAGTCTAAACCATTCCTGGAAGTTACTACTAGTGAGGATGTTGTCTTTATCTAGAATTGATCATACAGATAGTGTGGTTAACAAGATTTCCATTTTTTATTCTACAATTAAAATAGCAGATCATTAGTACTTTCTTGATTACATTTTATAAGAAATAATAAATTTTATTAAGTCTCCCACTATTTTATCAAGTATCAATGGCCCTCACCATTGAACTCATAATGTCCAGTTTCCATGACATTATAGTGTAAAGGATCCATATTCCAATTTACATAATCCCAATAGGGGTTGGTCAAGTTATTAGAAGGTATTTAGGTAGGTAGGTCTTTTCCAACTGCGAGCTTGTAGTTCCTTGATCTATTGAGTGGACTCCTCAATCCTGAAATCATGACTTTGGATTTACTCAAATCTTACCTACAATATTACAACAAGTCAAGAAAGGGATACTCCTCTTGATGTAATATGGTTAATTTAACCTGAAACCTTTCATAAGGGCTTCCTGTATAAAAGTAAGTATCCCAACAAGGGTTGGTCAAACACATAGTTTTATTGAGTTTTTCCCTTAATCAAGTAACAAAAGGCTTGGTCTAACTTAATATTTTATTTAAGGGATTTTTATCTATTATGCATGAACTGCTTATTATCACATGTCTATTAATATTAAGTGGAACTTACTTAAGTGATTAACCATGTCTTGATAATATTTACGCATATGTCTGGTTTATTTTAGTTCTATCTTGCATGTTTGTTTAATTAATTAATTATGTGATCATAACAACACATCCATAATGATAAACCATGCAAATGACAAAAATAAAATAAGGTAAATGTCATGATCATGAGATTTTCTAATGGTTAGTTTATCTAGCGGTTGATAAACTAACTCTGGCCTAGGGGAGAAACACCTTGAACCTTTTGGGTTCATGTTTACAGCTTCCACCAGTCCACCTCTATATCTCCAGGGATTAGTTTCATCTTGGCTCCATCTTGAACCAACTCCACTAGCTTGGGAGTTCCATCCATTACATATTCCCTTTTTTTAACTCACATGTAGGTGAGGGTTAAAATGGGGTTTTACGTAAAAGAAACCTTGGGCACACAGGCCCTATATATAAATGAGGAGAAGGATCGTAGGCCAACAAATTTAATTCAAATAATAAATTAAAAGAAACCATCCACATAAAAAGGTCTTGGTCTAGATCATGATCATCCATACATGCAATGATATTTACGCATAAATAAAACTATCATTCAATTATTTAATCATTCTTGTTTAAGATAAATCATGCTCAAATCCATTAATTATCATCTTTAATTAATCAATCATTTTATCTTAAATAATTTTCTGAATTTCCTTGAGATTCTCATCCATCATGATTTTAAACAAATAAATTCATTTAAAATTATCTTTGTACGTAACTTGTACCTTGGAGGAAACCTGGTGAATTCCTATTCATAACTACCCAATGAGTAGAAATGAACATTACACAGATGTTAAATTAAATACATATATATAAAACACCTATCATGTGTTGTGCCTCATATTTACGACCGCACGATGGTACACGTCTCAAGGGTTTGTATAATATAATAATAAATTTTAATAAATCTGCATAATTTGGATGAGTACACGACGTGTAGTTCCAACTAAACATCGTGTACTATTTTTCATCATCTATCCGAAGTATACACCTGGGGAAACGATGTGTGAGTGTACTTCAAAAATATTTAGAGTACACGACATGTCCAGTGGGCCACATTCCGTATTATTCCTCATTACACGGTCTCCAGCCGGGCAAGCTGTGTACATGGTACATGGTCCAACCCTAACCTGAATGGACTACACATCGTGTCCATTGGGCCACATGTCGTGTAATATGGAAACCGCAATCCACCTGTTCCTGGTCAACACATAGATTCATTTAAGACTTAGAAAGACTCCAACAAATGGCTTGGTTTGGCAGACTAGTCCGATGCATTGAATCTTGACTACACAACATGTACTACTGAATACACGCTGTGTGTTCTAGTGTTGTATGTACAGGAAGCTTTGGCACCTCCGGACGAGATCCTCTATTTTATTTTAATCAAAATTAAAAGAAAATATCATTTATATAAGGTGAACAAGAAACGAAAGAGGTGGAATAGATCTCAAGATTCCGATTTGTAGAACGATTAACTTGAATTGAAACAACTAAATTATTAAATGCATAAGTCATCAATGAAATATTAAAATAATTATAAACTATGATGTAACCCATTTGATACCACTTGAAGGTCCCAACACAGCAGAAGCGTGGTTGGGACAACACCCAACTTTGATTTTTAACATGATCAATGATTATTATGGGATCAATATGATGATGAACACCATTCTCCATGGAATATAATAAAAGATTTAGATAAATAATAAAGAGGCCCTAAACCTTTAGAGAGGATCTTTCACATCATGTTTATAATTAATTTAATTAATTTCATAAAGAAAAATAATACCTGGATCTTTGGTATTTTTCTTCATTTATGATGTTGATCATCCAAAATGTCTCTTTTGGATTATCTCATTGTGCTTGTAAGGATCCAAACTAGAATCTCTCTAGCGGTGATCCACACGTGCTCTGATGGCCTCTGATCGACACCGCTCATTCTTCGGGTGCTAGCACGGTGAAGGGAGTGTCTTGTGTTGGTCATTATTGATCGCCTGTTCTTCGGCCTTGAATAATGTATCTTGTTCTTGAGAGGGGATAGAAGAGGATTCGAGAGAGAAATTGTTTGGATCAACAATTCTCAATTCACCAGGCGTGTGGTGTGGTGTATGGCCCAATAGGGGCACTTTCCTATTTATATACATGGAATTTCAGTTATAATATTTAATTTCATAGCAACAATTAAATACATTCATGAAATTAGAGAAAAACCATGCATTTAATAATAATACCGCGTCATTATTTATAGTTTTCCAAATTGCGCAAAATAGAATTATAAATAAAATTTCACGTCACAAAATAAGAGCAGCATTATTTTAATTTGTGCCAACTAGTTAAATAATTATTTACCATCTTGAAAATAATTATATTACTAATGGTCCAACCTTGGTCCGCTCGAACTCCACTTCCATTTATTGAACACCTAAATAAATAAATAAATAATTTATTCTCTTAAATAAATATTTTATTTACAAACTAGTAAATACATATTTATTAAATGTTAAATAAAATAAATAAATATATTTTATTTAATTTATGAAATCATTTTAACTTGAATAAAATTATTCCATGGTCTTGAGAATAATATTTATTTCATTAATTAAATTCAAATAGAATTTAAATAATACCACCAAAACCACTTAGTGTGTGACCCTCTAGGATTCTTTATTGTTGGAATTAGGTAGGCTTTCCTAAAGTCCAAGAGTACTATATAGCAAAGGTCAAGGCACCCAAGAGAAAGAACATAAAGTTGCAACAATAGAATCCACATACGAATGCTCACTGTGTAATATAATCCCTTTGTTGCAATATCTCATCAAGTAGGTTTCATGACTGTGTCATCAACTTTTATGCTTGAGACTTCATTCTTTGACTAAAATAAACTCATCATTACACCATGGACATGAAGTTTCACGCGACAGTTCTATTTCAATCAAAAAGATGAGATATCAATTTCCATAAATGGAAGGGACAAATCCTTCCTCGACTTATCCATTAATAACATGCCACTTGTGATGCACCCAACGTACCCTACTTCCCGCCAACTATCTGCGTGGCGATTTTCATCAGTAAATCAAAGTGCGTAAGTCATGACACATATTAATGATAATCTTAAATTATAAGGATCCTTACACACGCTTGTAGATAGAAATATCCGATGACACCAAAACATGCAGAATTTTTACTAGCAGGTATGTTCTCATAATCTCCTATTTTGGAGATTACTAAGTGTGAAATTCATGAGAGAAAGTCTCATCTTCTTATTAGTAATCGCATCTGACAGTCTGCATGCTATGTGTCCCATCATAGCATGTCATCCAACCACAGAACTATATTTAAGAATATTGTTATACCATTTCATGGTTCTCATCATAGCGGGGAACTTCCATGACCTTATCAATGCAACAAATACTCTAGGACATTATTACATCGTAATCATGCAGAATAATGAAAAATATGATATAATACATTAAATATTCATGTAATCCAAGTAAAACTAGTTAGTTCTAGGACACAAACTCTTACACTTAAACCACTAGGTGTTTGTAGATCGAGTGGATCTTACAGATTTAGGTTCTGATTATAAAGAGTTCCACTTAATGATATCTTTCATTAGATTGCTCTTGGAGCATGGTTCTTGATATATTTGATGGTGATTGACCTCTCATCACACCAGGTATATCAGTTTTATTTTTATTCTTTTGTAACATCACTCAAATAATCCATAAATTTCTTCATTTTTTCATTTATTTTATCAATAGAGTTTATGCATGTGGCATTATAGACATTGAATAATAGGGGTTGTTCTTATGAGGGAGTGTTTTTTATTTTTGATTTATTTTCTTTTATATAAAATCATTCATTTATTTCTTGGATGTCCAATGTATGAGAATATCATGTTAGAGTTTTAATAAAATATCCACTAGTTATTCAATTTATTTTTAAGGGAAAAATCATTTCAATTGAGTTGTTTCTGATGCCCTAGTGATTTTTGGAAACTTTTGGGGATTAGGAACACTCCTTGGGAATTTTCATGGGCTGGATCAAGAATCTGATGGATAGATGACTCAGATTGGTTCTTAAAAAATGACATTAGATCTTACCTTTTTTATTTGTATAGTAATAGAATATTGGAGATAGGATTTTTGGAACTCGAGAAGGAGGTATGAGAAGAGTCTAGATAGCTCTTTATTGTACTAAACTTATCATTTCCATGGGAATTAGGGTTTCTAATCTTGGATTTTGTTTTTGGTATATTTTGATTTATGTTGATAGTGTTCTAGATTATTCAAAGGATTTATGTGATTTGAGGGATGGAAATGGTATTTGAACAGACATCATGAAATGATCTCACATATCCTATCAAACTATGTGGAACTTGTGTTCATGGTTCAATATAATTATTAGTGGTAATTTGATGATTGGATTATGGTATGCTAAACCATGTGTCTAAGTCATTTACAAACACTAGTACCTCCCAAGGAAGTTTTAGTTTTATTTGATTATATTGATTGGGTATTTAGTTAGTATTTGAAATGAGGAGGTTGGTTTTAGATGGAAAGGGTTTTTGATTTGAAAATTTATAAAGGGGGATTTTATGTTGAAAATTTAGCTTTAATGGAAAATTTGGATTTTGAAATTTAAAAGGGGGACCTATATTTTTTTGTGAAGTAGTTTTTGAATAAATTTATGGATTTGAAATTTAAATGTGGGAATTTAAAAAAGGGATAAATGGAATTTTATGGAGGAAATTATTTTAAAAGTAAAACTTTACATATGGAAAGGGGTTTTCCTAAAATGAAAAAAATGAAGGGGTTTAATGTTTAAAAGTGAGTAAATTATTTTATTAAAGGATAATTAGGAATTTTAAAATGTTTTTCAAGTAGGAATTTGAGGTTTTAAAATTAAAATGGTTGATTTTAAAGTGGTTTTCAAAAGAACATTTTGATTTGTTTATTTCCTTGGTTATTTAGATTTTAGTAATGGTTTATTTTATTGGATTGAAATTTTTAGTTGGATTTTGATTTTGGACATGTATGATTTATGCTTGAGATATTATTAATTGTGAATATATTTATCTTTCTATATCAAGTATGCATCCCAAGACGGTCTTAGGTGTGGCTAAATATTGTTGATTATCTTTCATTGGTTCTTTATTGATCAATATTTGAGGAAAATTCTATTGGTTTTCCTTCCTTAGGTATCTTCCTAGTTTATTTTTAGGGACTAATATTTTAATATTTTCATGTACCCTATTGATGTGAATGGATATTCCAAAGGTTTTAGGTCGTTCTAGTTGTGGTGAGTTTTATTTTGTTTAGATAGGCATGGAGTAAAACCTGGGTGTGTTTATTAGGTGATTAGGATAGATGTTGAACAAGTGAAGTTTAAACAATGGTTGGTGTTGGTCTGATTTTACTAGGATGACCATGGTCGGTATCCCAAGTTGAAGGTCATAGGGATACCTTCCTTAATTGTTTGACCCAAGGTGCGATGCCATGCTATTCTTAATAATGCATGTTTATGGTTTATTCCTCTTCCATTGTTTTTTACTAGTTAGGAGGATAATGGAGAGTGTTTTTATGTATCTGGTTCTAGGAATATAGTTCATTTTGGAGGCTTGGATTTTTTTTGGGTTTGGTTCGATAAAGTTTTGAATTACCTATTTTTCAAGGTGGTTTTTGAGTTATTACTTACTCTCTTCCTTTTATTATATTTTTTTCTTGTCTCCCTCTGTTGTTCATGTTGATATATGAATTGAAATTTGGGAATTATGAGATTTTATGTTGATTTGGAAAAGTTTATGTCATTTTCATGGAAATTATGAGTTGTGTTTTTATTGAGTGATCTGTTTGAGTCCCTTTGGTTGTGAGTTGATATCATGTTTGGTGGTGGTTCTTTTGAGTTCTTCATCTTGTAAAACCAAGATGATAGTTGAGTCTTTAAATAGTGGGGAGATCTACTTGGGTATTGAAATTATTGATTCTTCCTTAGGTTGTTAGGTGTGACTTATGGAGTTAAGAGTCATGCTATTTTTGGTTGTTTTGATTGGTTTGGAATTGATTTGGAGATTATTATTTTTGAAGTTCTTCTTTTCAAGAGGAGACTCATTGTATATTATATCCATTTAAATTTAAGTGAATTTATTGGGGTAGAAAGTGTTATAGTGGGGAGTTATATCACACCCTAACCCTGATTTATTTTATATTTTTATTTATTTATTTTTGTTTTATTTTTATGGCTGAGTATCGATTCAAACACATTTTATTTTTTTTTAATTTTTTAGATTTTATTATAGACACATAGTTTGTGCATGGTTAGTAGAATCTGTGCACATGTGTTGGTATCTTGACAATGGAATTATACATGTTTGGAACAATATTTCTAGAATCATGTTAGTTTCTAGGTGTTCCTAGATAAGGTAACGCAGTTTGTGCACAATTTGGTAAACCGTGAAAAAACCATGTGGTGCACCCAAATTTTTAAAAATGGAAAATTACAATTCTACCCTCTTAAAATTAAATCACCCAATTGGCCTCACCATCACCCCACTTTTCTAAATACTTCAATACACCTAGTAAGGTACCTCATGTGTGGCCCCTCACCTCTCCACCAATTACTTTCCATTTGTTCTCTAATTTCTTGTGAAATCATCCCAGACTAGGGTTTCATCTCCTCATTCTCCTTCTCCCTCACTTTTATTTGAGTTGATTCTCTCCCTTCTCATTGTGTTGTGACCTATTTAAAATGATAAGTTGGTTTGGGGTTATAAAACCATATAAGTTCAATTTTTAGTGTATAAAAACTCTTCCTAGGATCATCCTATTAGCATATTTGAGGGTTTCACATCATATGTGCTTGTTCTAGGTAGGGGTTTTCATGCATTTCCATTTTTATTAAAAATTCATAAACACTTAAGATTTATAAATGACTTTCCCTAGAAAATTTTCATGTTTTATATTTTATTAAATTATTATAAGGTATTTAAAAAAAATTATATATTTAAAGTGGGTTTTATTCAATTTTAAGTAGATTTATCTGGGTTTTAATGGGGATTTGGTTGGTAATTAACTTTAAACATAATTTTTTTTGTGTTTTTTGAATTATTTATTTATTAGTTATTGATTTTTAGTAGTTTTAATGATTTCATAATGATTTAATGAGTTTTATTTTAATCATTTTCAATCATTTTAGGCTTTTTGGTTTTAAGAAAAGTTTTTTTCTCGATTTAAAAAGTTCTTTAAAAGGTTTCATGTTTCCAATTAGAATTCCAATAGTTTATATATATATATATGTGTGTGTGTGTGTGTGTATTTTTAAATACTCATACAAATTTGTGTATGTAAACATATGTACATATGTATATATACACATGCACATGTTTTTATCTAATCACACACACACACACACTTGAATTTACTTACTCAGTATATATATATATATATATATATATATATATATATATATATATTAAAATAAAAGGACCTCTTTTAAATTGATAAATAGAATTTCAAATATGGTTTTGATTTTAAAAAAACTACTAAAGAGTTTTTTAGAAAATTTATTATGAATTTATAAACTTGAGGCCTGATTTGAAATTTTTGTAAATAGATATTTAAATGATAGATAACCTTACTTAAAAACCCATGGAATTATGTTTTATATGTGTATTGATGATAGGTTTTATGGTTTATTATATCACCCTTGGTGGTTAAAATTTTTTCCCTTTGTTTTAAAAATAAAATGGTTTTGAAGGCATGTTTGGTTTATTTTAAACGAGGATGGATTGTGAACTACTAGTGGATTTCTTAAAGTGTAATGTGATATTTTTAGGATGAAATTGAAAAATGGGAACTTGAGTATCTAATAGGGTAAGACTAGTCTTAATAAAATTTTATGGAAAACAACACACTAACTAAACATTCTAGATTTGGATAAAGGTAATGGTGTCATGGACAGGTGAAAACACACCAATAGGACAAGGTATATACTACCTAGAGGTTGATTAGATGTGGTTCCATGGATGGGTGACACCATGTTGCTAGGCTAAGGAATGTTCTCCTTATCAGATTTTTTTCGCACTTAGATTGACCATTAGTTTATATGATGATACATGGGCCTATGAGCCCAAAACCACAGATGAACTATGGATTTTCCATGATGATTGTTTTAAATTATTGATTATATGGTTTTCTCTTACCCTTTATTTAGTTTATATTTCTCATGATTATATACTGTGTATTTTCTACTGTTCATTTGTACTTTAGTTCTGCTTACTTCTTATTCAGTTTTGATCTATTATGAAACTTCATGTTTTTATTACTATTTTTGGTTATTTTTTACTTATTTTAAATATTTACAAAGGATTTGAGAAAGGTATGTTTCTAAAATTGTTTGTAAAGTGGTTTTCAATTGGTGTTTTTAATAATAGTGAAATAGAATAATGAAATATTTTCTAAGTGAAATTCTTCATTTTAAAGAAAAAGGAAAGGAAATTTATATTGGTTTATGATGTGATATTAGACTTAATTATGAAATAAAAAACTGTTTTATATTTATATTTTCAAACTAGAATGTTTGGTTTGTTCTAGTAAAGGAAATATATGGATTTTGTGGTACTTACCTGCTAAGTTGTTTTATGGTCACACTATACTTACACCACTTGGTGCCTGTAGACCGAGTGTAACTTGTAGGTTTAGGTTCCAATTAATAATATTTCCACTTCATGATATCTTTCTTTAGACAACTCATGGAGCTGGGTTTCTGAGATATTAGATTTAGAGCGACCTTGTATCACACTGGGTATGTAAGTTTAATTTTTATGCCTCCATATCATTGACCAAATCGTCCACCCCTTTATTTATTTTTTCCATTATTTTATTAGCGGTGTTTATGCATGTGGGATTATAAATGTTTAATAACAGGGGTTTTGATTGTGAGGGAGTATTTTTGTTTGTTCTTTATTTTATTTTATTTTCTTTTATTTATTTTTTTCATGGGCGTCCAATTCATGAGAGCATTATACTGAACTTTTAATAAAATTTATATTACTTTTTTAATTTATTTTTATGGGGAAAATAATTACCACTAAGTTGTTTTTAATTCCATGTAACTTGTTTCTAGCCCATGGGGATTGTAAATTCACCTCGATCCCTATCACGAGATAGAATGGGTGTCTAACAAATGGATGACCCAGGTTAGTTCATGACAACAGGGAATTACTATAACCTCTTATTACAATAGATACTCTAAAGACATTGTACATTAATGTTATGTAGAATAAAAATAATCATGTGATAAGATATCTATTAATTCTCAAGTATTTGAATATATAGGCAATCAAAAGTAAAAAATCAGTTGCTTCTAGGGTACCAACTCCAACAAACTCCCACTTTCACCAGATCCAACTGCTAACAACTTCCAGTACACTAGCTCTTATATGATACTCATGATTCTTCTAGATAATAATTTATTAAATGGGTCTAAAATGTTATCCTTTATGGAAACTATGCTTACTATGACCTCAATCATCTAAGAAAAATACCCCAATAGGTGATACTTCTAAAGTATATATGCTTTTTCTACTGTTGTGACCTTGAGTCCTTAGCTAGGACCACCACTATAGTATTATCATAATATTTTGTGATATCATATTTACTGTTAGACATTATATCAAGATCCTAGATAAATTAACATATCCAAAATTTTCCTTTAGTTGCATTAGAAGATGAAATATACTCAAACTCTACTATAGAATCAATGACCACTGGTTTCTTTGAGCTCTTCCTACTCACAACTCCTCCATTAAGAAATAACACATATCCCGAATACAATTTCAGATCATTATGGTCTATATAGAAATTGGCATATGTGTATCCCCTAATGAACAGTTCTTCATCTCCTACAAAAAATAGGATCATATCCTTAATATTTATTATATAATTTAGGATAGTTTTGTAGAGAATGCTTTTCATTGTAATAATTTTATATATATTAAGGAATATTTTTGGAGCAAGGCACTGAGATGGCATGAGATTCCAAGGCTCGGTTATCCAAAAAATTAATTTTATAAAAATATTAAATATATTTTATATCATGTGTGCACAATATTTCAAAGATAATGTAATATCTCTTTAAGAGAGTCTTGAATCGTAAATATGAGACTACAGTTGAATATCGAGCATGAGGATTACCCTAGGAACAACCTAAAGTTGGTTTGTAGCATGCATTCAGATGAGGAAACCATTAGAGAGTATGTTAAGTGGATTAATTAATTAATTAATTTAATTAATTCATTAAATTACCAAAAATCTATTTCCCTCTATAATTAGCCTATCATGGAATATTTATAGGGTTAGCCGCATAACCCTGAGATCATTGAGAGGAGGTTTCTTCATTCTTCATTGGCGGATCGAGATTAGATGACCACTGATGATTAGATCAAGGTGAATCAATTGGCAGTAGATGTAGTAGATCATCCTCATCACCGAAGAACATGTTCTTCACTAATGATTGATCGAATATTGAATTAGGGCTTATCAATTATGGTTTCCACCCCTAATTAAAATATTGAGAATGTTCTTATATGTTATTTTTGATATGTGATTAATTTAATCCTTCATATGATCTAGTGCATCAAATTAATTTTTATTCATTATTACATGTTTCTCACTGTGAATATCCATTATCTATGATCATTGGAAAAAAATGCTTGGCCAACATTAGATGCACCTTTGTTCTTGTGCCTTTCCCAACCTATTCTTCTTGTTCTTCACTATTGGTCTATAGGGACACAATTTGACATTTCCAGGTGGTATCGAGTGTGATTAGACCACATGATTCATGGTGGATGTGAATGCAATGACTGGATTAGTGTTTTGTGGATATATTAGGATGAAACATGGGTGATACTCTGTGGATATGGGATCCAGAGTAGCAATGATGATAGGAGGTGCACAAGGCACATGGAAGCTTTGAATAGAGGATTGGTAATCTAATTTTCAGCTATTGAAGACCAGGAAATGATGGATAGAGGTGATTAAATTTGATTTTGAGTGGTTAAATGGTGGATTCATTGGTGGGAATGGAGGATATATAATCCACATGATAGATCTAATTTTTTGTGAAAATCCTAACAACACGACATGTATTGGGATGAATACACACCGTGTAGTCACCTGACTATGCCATCTTGGGTTTCTAGGTAGAGATAAGTATCAAACACCATGTGGGACCCCCATACATTGCGTGAGCTAGTTATGGAAGAAAAAATATACTCTGGGAGTACATAGGCATGAGAACAACCTAGCTACATGGGCCTGGATATGGCCAGGTACCTAGGATGGGACACGTCTATGTACACAGCTAGGTACATAGACATGACCTGAAGGGCACAAGCATGAAAAGGAGCATATGGATCCGTCCCAAGAGGCTAAGACATTCTGTGCAGTACCCTTAAATTTTATTTTATACTACATGTCTAGTGAACCATGTGATGGTAAGGACATGTCTAGGAGGCCAGGTGAGGTCACACACCATGTGACCCCTAGTACATGCTGTCTATTGTTCCTAGTAACTTCTTCATCTCATATATCCTTCATTTTGACTCGGTTTTTGGCTCACAGGTAGCCTATACTAAGTGTTTTTCCATATTGAACATGATGTTGGTCTTTATATTGGATTTTCAGATATGATATGATATGTTTTAAACATGACACTTCTTTAAGGAATGATTAATAATGACAGTGATTAGGAAGAATCATCAGAGAGATCTTGAGGTTAGAAACCCCCCTATCATATCAGGGTGTGGGTCCCTCATACCCCTCACACTAGTTTGAGTGTAACCCCCTTTATGGACTATGGATTGGGTTCTCTACCTATTGAGTTGGACCCCTATGATGGACTAGGGAATATATACTATACCTATTGAGTGGAATTCCCTGATGGACTAGGGCATTGATCCTATATATAGTGAGTGGAACCCCATAACATACAAGTATGTGGGTCTTATATTCTTTTGAGTGTAACACCCTGACACACTAGGGCGTGGGTCCTCTTTCTATCTACTGAGTGTCACCCCCTGGCGCACTAGGGAATAGGTATTCTATTCTTTTGAGTGGAACCCCTAACGTACTAGGGCATGGGTTCTATATATATCTACTCAGTGGAACAACCTTATAAAACTAAGGTGTGGTTCAACTACTTGGAGATTGTACCCCTTGACTATGTGGAACAGTGGTGAGGTGTGGGTCCTCCATGAAGTTACTTCTACAGACATGAGAGATGGTGGGAATCAATGATATACCTTTGGAGCTACAACCAGACTCATCATCTTGGGATGGAAAATGAGACAGAGATCCCCTTTCTATCATGTTTTGATTTCTTATATGATAATATAACTATGTTGTTGGGTATCATTTCCCACTTTCTTTGGGTTGATCTAACTACTTCTATCATGTATTATATTCCCCCCACCAGTTTTCGGGGCATCCTACTGGGTATGTATATACTTACCCCTACATGGAATTTTTCTGTATGTGTCATGTTTTATGAAGATGACAGAAAAGTTGACAATGATTTTAAAGAATCATAGGGATACTCATGTGCATAGACCACATACGGTGGTTGGTCTTGGAGATATGGAGATGAGATATCTTAACATTTATTTTCTATTTATTGTTAGGTTGGGACATCTTTTTTGGGTAGGCATTTATTTTTCCCTTTTCATTTTGGTTTACTCTATCACACTATTTTATATTCCCTATATATCTTTACATGCATGATTTTTACTCTAGATGTTACTATATTTTATTATTATTCCTCTACACTTGTACATGAATATGGTTGGGTGAATACGTATAGGCACTTTAGGAAAAGACCTCCCATTTTAGTTATGCCTTATTGACACTTATCACTAGAACCTTTCCTATGGAGGCAAGTTTGGGGTTGTAGCAGGCCAGTCTTCTGCCGGTCATGTGAGCCCTAGTGGGTTAGGTCATTACAGATTGCTATCAAAGGTGGTTCAACCTCAAGATAGTGTTTAGAGTTTTTTTTTACCATTATGAGGTTTAGTTGGGAATTTATAGAAACATTATAAAAGTGTCTCAAGTGTGGATTTTATGATAGAGAACCTAGTGTTGGTGAGGAGGTTGACGTATCCATTCCCCAGGACTTTGACTACTTACTTTTCAACTTAGCATACCGAGACATTGGTTATAGGGAAATTTAATACATGCATCATATATGATTGAGTACTTTGACTATAATTCTTGATTTAGATCCCCATATATATATTCCCATCTGACCGTGGTACATCTTGATTACTTTCAGGATTCCTCTGTGAAGACATCCAACCAAGTTACTGATTAGGGATTGTGATGATGATCTGATGAGTGATGAGGCCTCAATTTAGGGGCCATCTTGTGAGATCATTCCTTCTAGTGGGTAGGTAGAAGCAACTTTGTCTATAAAGCAGTATATTGTACCAAAAGAGTAGGATGAGGATATTCATAGGCTCAACACACTTTGTAAGTTCTAGCTTCAGATTACATTGAGGTTCCATGGTGATCCAGATCCCTAGAAAATGGAGGATTGGATCGAGACGGTGATTAGAGTCTTTAAACTTGTATGGAACCTGATGAATAAGAGCCTCAACCCAGTTGGTGAGAACTCATCAAGTGCATCCAAGTGACCCAAGTTCAAAATAGGGCGGAGACATAATTTCTAGGCCACTGTAGCAGGCATTGTAGCAGGCACTGTTTGGTACTATAGCACCCATAACTATTCATCCGTTTGGGATTTCGGGCCACCAGTTTGGGACCGAGGTCCTTTAAGGCCTTAGTTATACCCAAGGCCTTTGGGCCAGTAAGGATTTAGGGACACCTTAAGGAGTTCATGCCACCTCAAGGCCTTCCTCCCACCTAAAAATTATACTTCAACGATCAGATAGACTCTACACGGAGCAGACTCCATATGGGGATTCATAGCAGGCGCATTCACCAGATCAGAAGCTAAACAAATTTTTCAAAAAGAAAGGGTATGGCTTTGCCATCGGGACCAGCCTGTGCTTGCATGTGAAGCCTAGATGAACAATCCATGAGAATTTGAAGATCTGATATCACGATGAAGAAGCTGGGGAGGAGGAGTTCCAAGTATAGTCTGTAAATTTCCTAAGACCTACGAGTCATGTAATCTCTAAGCCTATGGGAATTATAAGGGTTACCCATAATCCATTGAAAGGGGGGTTATCAAAAATCAATAAAAATAAGGAATTCAGGCCATTTGGTCTTTATGGAACCTGACTAATAAAAGGGTTGTACTAGAAGTTAGTATTACATGGAGTTGTTGGGAACTGGTGGAGTCTAGACATGCAAACTCATGATGATTCGACATTCTCATGATCTAAATTCCAGTAGTTGTTTTGTGATGAGTAATACCCCTAATTCTTGCACTTAGTTTGGATTTAGGATATTTTGGATCTAAAATAGGGAGGGATGAGTTACTAACTATACCATGTGGTTCAAAAAACTTACACACTACTCCATCAACATGATTTAGGATGGTTACTTCCAAGTGAAAAAGTCTTAGCAGGGTCACCATAGAGGCATCTGCGTTAGTGTGGTACCCCTCTGAATTCCCACATATGATGGAGTTCTAGAGTGGGCACAAGTGGTAGAGCGATTCCAATATGAGGGATTCTATATAGCTAGAGATGGAAGTGGATGTCATGTGGATGAGTCGTCTGTAACAGCTAGTAGGTTCTAGTTAGCATGGTATTAGCATAGGAGACCTTCTCTTGGTTAGACTTAGGAACGTGGTTATGCGGAACATGGACCACACATAGGAATAGGGCAGCCCAAATAGGGGTGATGCTATACATGTGATGGGAGAGGTCACATGGAACATGGTTTCCCAACCTGAAGTTTTTAGGAGAGTAAGTAGAAAATGGATTGACCACCACAACAGGGGAAATGCTATGATCATGGTTCTTTTATAGGAGGCCATAGAGGCCCCCAGGGAGGTGGAGTTGGAAAATGAGAAGGTGGGGATCTCATAGGAGTATATTATTGTGGTGGATGATGTTATGAGATACTTTCACCATCACCACCACTAGGTGACCTACACCAGGCTTTAGGAGATGGTAGTTTGGGCCAGGGGCAGCTTCAAGCCATGGAGGCTTATGAACCAACATCTCATGAGATGATTAAATGTTTGATATACATTTATTCTAATCTTTATTCAGTACTAATAGACACTTGTGTGATTCATTAATTTATCTCCTTACTACTGGTGTGAGATATGAAGCTTTTAGTTGAGAATTTATCCCATTAACTTTGACTTGAGCTTCCTATAGGGAACACTTATTTGATATTTCTTAACTACCGATAGTGTGATCTATCGTTTGGTGGAGAGAGTTTCTCATGGGACCACTTGGTCATCATGATGAGACCTTATGACATCATCTAGGGTATATACTAGTTTTCCATGGTCCGATCCCAGATTTTCTATCACCGCAAATGAATCATATGCCTTAAAAAATATGGGATGATATTCTCTTTTGTGGGTGAGAGAGATCTCATGGTGGAGTGAGTGGGTTTTTTGAGTATGAATATAGAAACCATTACTGGAGTTGGTTCCCTAGAACTAACTTTTTTGTACTTTATGATAACCTATATTCATTATTTTTAATATTGATAAAATTCTTATCACATCATGATTGATCTTATACATGACATTACATGTGATAATGTCCTAAGAGTATCCATTACAAAGAAAGGTTATAAAATTTCCCTACTATGATAAGAACCTAGAAGTTCCATGACAGTATTCTTAAATATATTTTATATATCCAAATGAAATAATTTGAGGGAAAAAAATGATACAGGCTATCAGGGGTGGATACTTATAGGAATTTGAGGTACCTTCTTATAGTGTAAACCTTTGGTAATATCTAGTGTATGATATTATGAGAATGAGGCCCACAAGTAGGAAATCCACATTTATACGTGTCATTGGATGTTCCTATCTATAGAAGTGGGTATTGATCCTTAAACTCTAATATTATTATTAATGAGTATCATAAGCAATATACTTTTATGTATTGATGAAAACTATGATGACATAAGTTTTCAAAAAGGTATGATATATTGGGCCCATCATGAGTAATATTTTATTAATTAATAATGTGATAAAGGATCTGTCCCTTTTGTTCTTTAATGTAATTTGATATCTTAGGACCATTTATTGAAATGATATAGCAAAATAAATCCATATCCATGGTGTTTTATAGAAAAGATAAATTTATAAAATTCAAATAAAGAGACATAAAAAACATAGGTTGATGGAACCAGCATGCAGCCTGATTGATTAGTAATACCATGATAAAGATATTATATTACACAATGAGCATCCATATGATGTATTATGTCATTTCAACATTAACTTCTTTCTCTAAGGGTGCCTTGTCATGTTGTTATATGTTAACCTTGTACTTTATGATGCTTCACCTAATGCCACTAAGAAAGAGTTCTAGAGGGTCACACACTAAGTATATCCATAATCTCAATTAAATAATATATTATCTATTTATTATTTAACAAGTAAAATAAATATTATTCCCAAATGTGGTTTAATAATTATTCATGTTTTCTTGATCACATATATTTATTCACCAGTTATTCGAGAGAATATTATGTGAGCGAAATGTTTAATAAATACTTATTTTTTATTCAATAGATAAAATATTTATTTATTTATTGAATAATAATACAATGATATTTATTTATTCAATAAATTGTAATTATTTAAGTCTCGATAAATATTTTGCAGGAATGGAAGATTGGGTTTAATGGTTTGATGGGAAATAATATATATTGAATATTGTTTGATTAAATAATATTTAATTTAATTCACGAGTTTAGCACATGTCAAGAAATAATAATAATAATATTATTATTATAGACATGGGGTTCCATAGGAATTGAATAAATATTGAAGTGCACTTGTGAAATTATTTATTTATAACCCTAGTAGTATATAAACCCATTTATATTATTTTTCAAGTGAGCCAATTTATTTCTTTGGTTGTGCACAAAAAAATATATAGAATCCTCTCAAATCCCTAGAGAGATCCCTTCACCAAGAATGGACCCAAGAAAGGAGAGAGATCTTCCTCTAACTTCCACTCTCGAGTCAAGATAGATCAAAGATAATCCTTTGAAAGTGATTCTCGGGGTGATCAAATGTAAACAACACAAGTGATAGGATATGTCATGCTAGCACCTAGAGATTCCTATAATGATATTAAAAGATTTTTGGAACACATACATATCACCGACAAAGGGAATCTAATCTTAATTCCTACAATGAAATGATAGTATGGTATATATATGTTTTTAGATCCATCAAAGAAGAATGAATTTCATGCAAGGTAATTATTTAATTGCTTAAATTAATTATAAATAACATGTGATGATCCTATGGTTTGGTTTTGGAATTTTATACATTATTTTTATTCTTTGATTTAATACTGTTGATCATGTCATTTATCATCATGTAAATCTTAGATTGATCATTGATCATGATAAAAATAAAATTTGGACATGACCCATCATACACTTCTACTACGCTTGGAACCTTCAAGTGGTATCAGAGTGGTAACATAATTATTATAATTTTTTAAAGATTTTTGATTGATTTAAGATTTTATAATTTAGTTTTCAATTATACTTTAGTCATTCTTAAATCCTAATTGTGATATCTTCTTATTCCTCTTTTTTTCTTGTAAATATAATAAAATTGATTAATTTTATGAATGAACTAAATTCGAAGATCTCATTTGGAGGTGTCGAGGAATCTAGCCAGATAACACAATAGTACACATCATGAAACCCAGAGGTACATGCCATGTACTAGTGTTTAATTCATTAAGAATTAATTCAAAATTAACTCAAGGAATGTGTATTTATTACATGTGGTGAATTTAATTATACACAATGTGTTGACTAGGCCAGACTAATGCACAGTCAGTTGGAGTACATTCCATGTAACTTCTCTACATGGCATGTAGTATTAGTTATAGATGGGTCATATATCTTATTACACAACCTACCTAACTGGTGACTGTGTAACTCATAGACCACATGCTTTGTAGCCCATGTAAATGCTATGTACTCTAATATTTTTCATGGAATAGTTACTCACCGAGTCCCTAGGCATGTACCTAAGATAGACGGTGAGAATATTATACACTATGTAGATGGCTTGTACACATTGTGTACTTATACCAAATTATACAGAATTAAAAATTAATTTATTATACTATGTAAACTTTATCAACATGTTCTTTCATGTGGTCATTAATTTGATAGAACGCACCATGTGATGTGTTTATATATATATATATATAAATTCCTAATTAATTTCTATGTAATGTTAGGATCTACATATCATGTATAAGTCATATTATAATTATTACTCTATGCATTAAATCATGACATGATACTTTTAAAAAAAAATGAATCATGTAAACTATGTGATCATTAAGTTTATAGTACATGTCATGATATTACACGATAAGTCATGTATGTCATATATCACAATAGTAAGTAGTATATGAGAATAATACAGGTTGGGTAGTTCAGATGGGTACTCAAAATGTTGCCTCCAAGGTAAATTTTATTGTACACAATTAATTTTAAATAAATTTATTTAATTTCTATAAAAATATGATGGATTAAAATCTCAAGAAAATTCAGATTAAAATTAAGATAAAATAATTGATTAATTAAATAAGATAATTAATTGATTTGACCACGATTTATCTTAAATAATAATGATTAATAATTGAATGCTAATTTTTTAAATGCATAATTCATTGCATTCATATGGATGATCATAATCTTAGACCAGACCTTTGTATGTGATTGGTTTTTTAATCTATTATTAAATTAAATTGTTGGCATGAGTTCCATCTCTCATCTTATTATGTAATGGCCTTCATGCCCATGGTTTCTTTTATGTAAACCCCTTCTCCTAACCTATGTGTGAGTAAAAACATATTTAATTGATGGAGATACCAATATAGTGGAGGTGGTTCATGTTTGGATCCAAGGAGAAACCAATACAAGAGAGATATATAGATGGATGAGTGAAAACTACAACAAAAACCATAAATGGTTCAAGGTGTTTTCCCCTAGGTCGGCAGTTAGTTTATCATCCTCTAGATAAAATAACCATTAGTAAAATATCATTATAATACCAAATTATTATTTTATTTATATCAAGTTGCATAATTATTTCATTATGGGTGTTTTTTCATGATCACATGAATTAATAAATTAACAAGCATGCAAGATAGAACTAAAATAAACTGGATTATGCATAAAAATTATCTAAGACATGGTCAATAACTTAAATAAATACACTTAACATTAAAAATAATCTAATAAAGACAATAATAATAAATTTATGCATAATTATAAAATCAATCAATTATATATATTAAGTTGGTATAACCTTCCCCTACTTTAGTTAAAATTGAACCATCGTTTAAAGTGCTTGAACAACCAAAGTTGGGGTGCTTTCAGTTACTGAGGAATTATAACATGAATTTTTGGGTTGAATTAACTTAGTTCACATCATGGGTTTACTTACAAAGTAGGAATTAGTGAAATTGAGAGGAAAAGGGTTGAGAAAATCCAATTTAAGGATTTCAATATTGGGGATTCCACTCAATAAATCAAGGAAATTCATGAGTTAATGAAGTTGGCATTTGGAATGCCTACCTAAAACCCTTAAATTTGAATGACCAGACAAGGTCGGGGTGATGAGAAAGGGGAATATAGATCCTTGAAACTATAATATCAAAGAAATAGTATATTTCAAATACAATGGTGAGGGATATTGGGTTTCGATAAAATAGTGTGAGATCAATAAATATAATGTTTATTTATTTGTCTAAATTTTATCAAATAATATACTAAACTCTGATCATCTTATTTTTAGAAAAAAAAATTAAAATGGATCAAAACATATCACTATGATCTATAATTTATAGGGAAAACCTTATCACCATCACAAATTTCAAATAGTGGAAAAGGTGATTACACGTTATCCTATTCCATGGAAGGAAATTGTATGTGCTAGAATAAACTATTCCTGATACACCTGGTAATGAGGCTAATGATTAAGAGTTAACTCTCTATGAGAAAAATTTGAATGATTACAAATATATTTATTTTTTCATGCTATAATCCATGACTAATGAGATTTTGAAGCAATATGAGGACATAGATGCATATAGTATGATGTATCACCATTGGGATCTCTATCAAGAGAAGACAAGAAAAGAGAGATACAAGATATCCAATGCTCTATTTACAACTAATCTTAGAGAGTTGGAACTAAATGGGCCTCATGTAATAAATATAATTGGATATATTGAAAACTTAGACATATTAGGGATTAAATTCCCAGATGAGTTTCACATAGATCAAATAATCTCCTAACTACCTGAGACCTTCTCTGTTTTTATTTTTAATTATAACATGAGAAATAATGAGAAGAGTCTTTCAGAACTTCTTACTCAGATTCTAAAATTGGATAAGGACATGGGGCATGAAAAACTCATGGTCCTTATAGTTATTAAGAAAAGGGAGAACAAGAAAAAGGGACCCAGGATCCATAAAAAGTATAAATCTCTAAAGAACCATACTTCCAAGAATAGAAATATCCAGTGGTTAGGCAAGAAAAACGAAGCAATATGTTTTTCATGTGGAAAGAAAGGCCACCAGAAGAGGAATTGTACTTAGAATAAAGTGGAATATAAAGTTTAATTTATTATTGAGTATAATATTTAAATATATACACATTGGGTATTAGATACAACTTGTGGTGATCACATCTGTATCCAAATGCAGGAACCAAGTAGATTTTGAAATATTGCTAGAGGAGAGGTGGATATACAAGATTACAATGGTGTGATTCTAGATGCTCTATCCATTGGTGACTACCAACTTTTATTTACAACATATTGGTATTCAGGGATTTCTCTTATGTACCTATTTTTACTAAGAAAATAATTTCTATATCATTCCTCAATATAGATGGTTTTATTTTCTAGTTTGGAAATAAAAGTTTTTTATTTTATAAAGACAACATATGTTATGGTATGTAAAATTTAAATAATGATCTTTATGTATTAAATTTTTAAAACTAAGAATTAGAAATAGATAACAAATCATGTTCACATGAATCATATAACACCCACCTATAGAATCACCATCTTGGTCACATAAATGATAAATGTTTGAAAAATCTATATTAAAATGGTTATTTAGACTCTTCTAAGATAAAATAACTTGAAATATGTCACTATTGTTTAAAAGGAAAAATGAAAAAACCTCAATTTAGTGGACAAGGTGAAAGGGACATATATATTCTAGTATTGGTACACACAGATGTGTGTGGACCATTTCCAGTAGAAGTTAGAGGTGAGTATTCTTACTTTATAACTTTTACTAATAAATTGAGTAGATATGGATATGTCTACTTGATGAGGTATAAGCAAGAGTCCTTTGATAAATTCAAATAATTAAAGAATGAAGTATAGAATAAACTGGAAATAATATAATTTTTTTTGATTAGATCAAGGTGGGGAATATCTTAACCAAGAGTTTATCGAAATTTTATGGGAGTTTGGGATTTTATTTCAACTTAGTCAACATTAAACACCACAGTGGAATGGTTTTAGGGAAAGGAGAAACTGTACCTTGTTATGGTAAGGTAGATATTGAGTCATGTAGATCTTACATTATTCTTTTGGGAAAATTCATTACAAAATGAAACGTACACACTAAACTGAGTACTAAATATAGTGGAAAACATAATTCTCTTTGAGTTATGAAGTGGAAAGAAATTTTTTCTATCACATACACATGTACAGGGTTGCGAGGAATTTTTGAAAGGATTATCTAGAAAGAAACTAGCACCCTAGGGAACAAAGTGTATATTTATAGGGAATCCTAAGGAAACAAAGGGATACTACCTATAAAACCCCTCACACAAGAAAGGTACTATCACTAAACAAGCCATATTTCTTGAGAGGGAGAACATTCTCAGAAAGGATAGTGGGAGAAATATTAAATTTGATGAAGTTTATGTTCAATATATATAATATTTGGTATATGAATAGATTACATAGGTCCCCATGTAATAAGTAGTTCCTAAAACAAAAGTACTATGTAGGATCACTAGAGGGGTAATTGAACCAGAAAGATATGTTTTTATAGCCACCAAAGATGGTGAATCATTATTGGTTGACAATGATGAACTTAACTCCTACAAAGAGGCAGTAGAGATCCCAAAAGCTGCAAGATGGTAAGAATCCATGAATTCTGAAATGGATTCCATGTATTAGAACCATGTTTGGGTTCTGGATGATGCACCAATTGATGTAAAGCCCGTAGGGTGAAAATGAGTATTCAAGATAAAAATAGACATAAAAGGTAAGATAAATACTTATAAAGTAAGGATAGTGGATAAATAGTTTAAAAAACATCAAGGAATTTAATATGATGAAACCTTTTTTGTATTTTACATGTTTAATTCCATTAGAATTCTACCTTCCACAGTAGATTACCATGACTATGAAATTTGGTAGATGGATGTCAAAACTGATTTCCTCAATGGGAAACTTTAGGAATATTTATATACGACACAACTAGAAGGGTTTATGACTCTAGGTGAAGCCAAAAATATTTGTAAATTATAGAGATCTATTTATGGATTAAAGAAAAAATCCAAGTCATAGAAAATTTGATTCAATAAAGCTATAAAATAAATTGGTTTCATTAAGAACAAATGTGATATGTGTTTACAAGAGGTTTAGTCGAAATGTATTTGTTATCCTAGAAGTGTATGTTTATGAAATATTACTTATTGGAAACAACATATCAGTCTTATAGTCTATTAAGGACCGACTAAAAAAGTGATTCTTTATGAAGGACTTACGTGAAATAACATATATTCTAGGGATCAAGATCATTCATGATAGATCCAAGAGGATGATTAGACTAAGTAAAAGTACATACATTGACTAGATACTAAAGATATTTAGTATGGAACAATCCAAGAGGGGATTGGTTCCAGTGTCACATGGGATACATCTTTCTAATAAAATGTGTCCTTAGACACAATAGGAGAAAGAGAGAATGAGTAAAATCCCATAATCTTTAGTGATATGATAAATCAAGTATTCCATGTTATGTACTAGACTTGATGTTTCCTATGAATTGATTATGGTAGGAAGATATCGATAAGATTTAGGATAATAACATTAGTATGATATTAAGGCCATCCTCAAGTATCCAAGTAGAACTAAGGATATATTCCTGGTGTATGAAGGATATGAGGATCTAGTCATCAGGGGTTATAATGATACTAGTTTTAAAATAGATAAGAATGATCTGAAGTTGGATTTGGGATATGTTTTCTATGTCAACAGAGGATCTGTGAGCTAGAATAGTTCAAATAATCTAGTTATTGCTGATTCTACAGAAGATTCTGAGATACAACTGCTTCTGATGCAACCAAGGAAACCATTTTTATAATTTTTTTACAATATCTTGATGTGGTACCTAGCTATAAAGACCCTATCACATTTTGTTGTGGTAATACCATAGTGATGGCTCTTACAAAATATCTAAGGTCACACCAATAGACAAAGAACATACTCCAAAACTATCACATCTTGAAGGTTTTTTATCAAAGAGGTGAAGTTTCAATTACCAGAGTTCCCAAAAAATAAAATGTGTTAGACCCCCTGACTAAAGTCCTATCTTAAAAAAAACATGAGTATCATCTGGGAGTTAGTGGAATGAAGTTTATTAGTAGTTGTATCTAGTGTAAGTGGGAGTATTTTGGATTTAGTTTCTTAGAACCAAATTCTATGTACTTTATGATATCCTAAATTAATTATTTTGAATATTAATAAAATCTTTGTCACATCATGATTGTTATTATACCTGACATAACATGTGATAATTTCCTAAGAGTAGCTATCACACTAAAAGGTCATAGCGGTTACCCGCTATGATAAGAACCAAGAATTTCCATGAAAATATTTTTAAAAATATGTTTTATAGCCAAAAGAAATCATTTTAGGGACACAAATGATACATGCTATCATGGGTGGATACTCATATGAATTTTAGGAACATCCTCATGGTGTACACCCTTGGTAATATCCACTGTAATATATTATGAGAACAAGACCCACCAGTAGGAAATCCACACTTATATGTGTCATTGAATGTTTCTGTCTTTGGATGTGTTTATTGATCCTTAGACTTTAATATTATTATTAATGAGTATTATAAGTCACAAACTTTGATGTATTGATGAAAACCATGATGAAATATGTTCACAATGAGGTAAGATACGTTGGGTGAATCACGAGTAATATTTAATTAATTAATAACTTGAGAAAGGATTTGTCTCTTTTATTCTTTAACAAAATTTGATATCTCAATTCCTTTGAAAAAAATGATATATCCTAAATAAATCCATGATCATGGTGTTCAATAGGAAAGTTTTATTCCCAAAAATTCAAATAAATATACATAGAGCACATAGGTTGATGGAACCAACATGCAACCTACTTGATTAGAGATATCATGATAAATGGATTATATTATATAATGATCATCTATATGAGGTATTATGTCATTGTAAAATTAAATTATTTATCTATGTGTGCCATGACATATTTCTAGATTCTATCCTTGGACTTTAGGCTGCTTTTCCTAATACCACTGAGAAAGAGGCCTAGAGGCTCATACACCAACTGTATACATAATATAAGTTAAATAATATATTATTTATTTATTATTTAACAATTTTAATAAATATTAATCCAACATTTGGTTTAATAATTATTCATTTTTTTATTGATCTCATATTTTCCATCACTTTTTATTCAAGAGAATATTATATGAGTAGAATATTTAATAAATATTTATTTTATATTTAGTGGATATAATATTTATTTATTTACTGATGAATAATGCAGTGATATTTATTTATTAAATAAATAGTTATTATTCAAGGCCTGATAAATACCATGGAGGAATGGAAGACCCTGTTTATTGGCATGGTGTGAAATAATATATATTAAATATTATTTAATTAAATTACATTTAATTTATTTCATGAGTTTAGCACATATCAAGAAATAATAATAATAACAACATTATTATAGATACAAGGTTCTGTAGGGATTAAATAAATATTAAAGGTAACTTTTTCAATTATTTATTTCTAACCCTAATGGTATATAAACCCAATTATATTATTTTTAAGTGATCTAATTAATTTATTTGGTTGTGAAAAAAACAATCCATAGAATCCTCTCGATGCCCTAGAGAGATCCCTTCTCCAAGAACACTCCCAAGAAAAGAGAATGATATCCCCCCTAATTCTACTCTTTATTCAAGAGATATCAAAGAGAATAATTTAGAACCAATTCTTAGGGTGATAAAAAGTGAACAACATAAGTAATAGGATATGACAGACTAGCACCTAGAGATTCCTACAATGACGTTCAAATATTTATGGAACATGTGTGGAAAACTTCTAGAGGGAATCGAATCTTGATTCCTATAACATAATTACATATGAAATATATCCATTTCTAGATACATAAATTAATAAATAATTTCACACAAGGTAATTATTTAATTTCTTAAATAAATTATAAATAATATATAATGATCCTGTGGTTTGGTTCTGAAATTTTTTCTATTGTCTGTATTATATGATTCAATTCTATTGACCATAGAATTTATCATTATGTAAATCTTGGATTTATCATTGATCATGACAAAAAATAAAATTTGGGCATGACCCATCATATGCTTCCACTACACCTGGAACCTTCACCCATCACCCATTAGTTAGTGATATTTTCCCTTGGGTCAATGGGATCTTCAAGCATCTGGGTTCCTTTAGTCATGGGGGATTATATGGATTTATTCCATGATGCCGTTCTAGAAATACATACTGGGAGGGTGGTGTAGATTTTCATCTAATTACACCCAATAACTGCTCTGATATCTTTTATGGAATATCTTATGACCCCTAATGAGATTCGAGAGCTGAGGGTGTAGTTGGAGGACCTTCAAGAGAAGGGTTTTATCAAACCCATTTTGTACCCCTGAGAAGATATTGATTTGTTCATAAAAAAGGTATATGGGATCTTGTAGTTTTGTGTTGATTATCATCTCCTGAACCAGTCCATGATAAAGAACAAGTACCCCTTACTGAGGTTTTATGACCTCTTTGATCAGTTTCATGGCATGATATGGTTCTCAAAGATTGATATCAGGTCCAGCTACCTCCAATTGAAGGTTCATAATGATGATATTCTGAAGCTGGAATTTTAATGTCGCTGTGGACATTATGAGTTCTTGGTGATGGATTTTAGTGTGAGTAATTTCCCTATTGTGTTTATGGATCTTATTAAATTGATCTTCCATCCATACATGGATCGATTTCTGGTTGTATTCATTTATGGACTCATACACTTTGTGTCAGAGGAGGAGCACACATAGCACTTGAGGATGGTCTTATACTTACACCAGGATCACTAGATTTATGATAATATATCAAAGTTATAGTTATATATCCATGAGGATAAATTTCTAGGTAATGTCATTTTTGAGCATGGATTAGCTGTTGTCCTGATGAAGATTGATGTAGTGATTTCTTGGGAGCCACCTAAGAGTGCGTCAGAGGTGCAGAGTTTTCTTGGCTTATCAGGGTACTAGAGGAGGTTCATGGAGAACTTCTACAAGATTGTAGCCTCTTTGACCACTCTGATGCAAAAAGGTAAGTTTTTTTACTAGAATTATCAGTTTTAGAGATCCTTTGAGGATTTTTGGCTGAGTATGACTAGTGATCCTATTTTCAGACTAATGGAGGTGGGAATGGAGTATGCAGTGTATTGCGATTCCTCTAGAGATGGACTTATATGCATATTAATGTAGAGGTAGGTAGTGATCGTATATGGGTTGAGGTAGTTAAAACCCCATTATAAGAACTACAAAACTCATGTCATGGGGTTGGTAGAAGTACTCTTCACTCTGAGGATGTGGAGGCACTATCTTCTGAGAGAGAAATTTATTGTTTACTCATACCATCAGAGTCAAAAGTATGTATTCACGTAGAGAGATCTGAACACGAGATAAGGGATTTGGTTGGAGTTCTTTTATGACTATGAATTGTAGAGATTATGTACTCCTAAGAAGTGGAATGTGGTGGAAGACACCCTTAACAGGAATTACTGTTCTCTTCTGGTAGAGGAGGAATCTAAGTAGATGGATTCTTTGCAGCTGACCCTGGTGAAGGAGAGGGATTTAGATTATATTCAGTTGATGGTGTTGACTCCTCTACTTATCCAGTGTGTGAGGTAGGTTCATTTGGTAGACATTGAAAATAAGGTCCTATGTGACTAGATATCCTTAGTAGATTCACCTTATGTATTATATGGAGGAGGGAATCATTCCATCCTTTTCAAGGGATGGGTGATGGTTTTGGTCAATTTGAGAGAGAGGTGATGAGGTAGTTCACACTTATCAGTTGGCTATACATCCTAGTGTAGGAAAGATGTACAAGGACATTTAGGGGTAGTTTTGGTGGGATAAAATGATGAAAAGTGTTGTTGAGTTCATCTCTCTATGTCTCACATGTTAATATGTGAAAGATGAGCACTAGGTTTCATCAGTTTTGTTACAACCTCTTGGGGTAGTTGTATGTGTGGGAGATCATCCAACTTCATGGGGTAACCTTGATGATTATCTCTGACCATGATGGGTTGTTCACATCATTGTTATGGAGAGGCATACATGAGGAATTTGGGAACCAATCAAGAATGAGTAAAACTTTTCACCCCCATACGGATGGGAAAACCAAACACACTATCCAGTTATTGAAGGATATGCTAAGGGATTGTGTGCTAGACTTTTCCTAGATTTGGGAGGATTACTTACCCTTGATATAATTTTATTATAATAATATATATCACTTTAATATCATCATGAAACCTTTCTAGGCCTTGTACGGAAGACCCTATAGGTCACCCTTATATTGGACTAAGATTAGGGAGACCTATATTATTTGGATAGAGATGGTGTAGGTGATGACAGAGATAGTCTAGGTGATCCATGAGTCGATGAGGACATCCCAGAGCTGATAGAAATATTATGGTTATTGACATCTTATCCCCTTGGAGTTCATGTAGGGATACCATTTTTTCATTAGAGTCTACCCATTAAGGGGATTATAGAGATTCGTTCGGGGAGGTAAGATATCCCTAAGGTCCATCTGACTTTTTAATATCCTATAGAGGGTTGATAGGTTGCTTACTTCCCATCCTTACCCCCATAGTTGGTGTAGGTTCATGGCTTCTTACCTGTGTTGCAGTTGAGGAGATATGTGCATGATCCTACAAACATTTTTTACCAGGGAGAGCTAGAAATCGAGGATGGTTCCACCTTTGTGGAACACTCAGTGGTGATTAATGATCGACATGAGTGAATCCTTCATGGATAGACAATTCCCTTGGTTCATGTGTTGTGAAAGTATGAGAGTATGCATGAGAGATCCTAGATGAGGGAGATCCAGATGCAGGCTGAGTATCCCCACCTTTTTGTTTAGTTTGTGATTTTCAAAGATGAAAATATTTGAAGGAGGAAATAATGTAGAGACTATATTTTTTACTTGTAAGACTTTGAAATATATTAAGTAATATTTTAGAAGCAATGAGTTAAGACGACATTATATTGTGAGGCCCAATGATCCCATAATTAATTTTTTAAAAATATTAAATATATTTTATGTCATGTATTCACAATATTTAAATGATAAGGAAATATATCCTAAATGGAGTCTTAAATTAGAAATCTAGGACCATGGTTAAATTTGGAGTGCATGGTTTACTCTAGGTGAGACTTAAAGTTGGTCAGCGCTGGACATTCGGATGAGGCAACCATTGGTGGGTACATTAATTGGATTAATTAATTAATTAATTAATTTATTTATTTATTCATTAAATGCCAAAAATATATTTCCCTCTATAAGTTTTCTATCATGTAAAATTTCTATGGTTAGCTGTATAACCCTGAGATTTCTTGAGAAGAGGTTTCTTCATTATTCATTGGAGGATAGAGATTGGATGACAACTAGTTATTGGATCGAGGTGAATCAACAAGAAGTAAAAGCAACAGATCATCATCATCACTTAAGAATGTGTTATTTAGCAATGATTGATCCAATCTTGAGGTAGGGCTTGTCAATTGTAGTTTCCTCCCTTGATTAAAATATTTAGAATGTTCTTATATGATATTATTTGTTTTACAATTAATTTAATAATTTTCATGAGCCCATGCATTAAATTAATTTTTTATTCAATTTATTCTTGACTATACCATGTTTCTCACCCTAAATATCCCCAATCTATGATTATTGTCCATGAATGCTCATAAAATGCTTGATGTACCTTTTTTCTTGTGACTTTACCTCACCCATTTATCAGATTCTTTTTCATTGGGATATGGGTCTATAGTTAGACATTTCCAGGAGGGTCTGAGTGTGATAGGACCCCAAGATTCATAGTGGATGTGAACATAATGAGTATATTAGTGTTTTGAAGAAAAATTAGGATGGGATGCTAGTGAAACTCCATGGATATGGGATCTGGAGTAGCAACGATAATGGGAGGAAAATGAGGCATGTTGAGGCTTTGAGTAGAGGATTGGAAATATGATTTAAAACCACTGGAGATGGGGAATCAATTATTGGAGGTGATTATCATCAATTTTAGGTGGTTAAACGAAGGATTTTTTTGTTAGGAGTGGTTGATCTAGAAGCTGCATGATAGATCTAACTTTCTAAAAAAATCACAACTACACTATATATATTAGGATGAATACATGTCATGTTGTTCCCTAGCTACAACTGCTAGGGTTTCTAGGTAGAGATAAGTATCACACACCATGTGGGACCCCCACATGCTATGTGACCTAGTGCTCACAGCATGGCATGTACTACAGGAGTACACAAGCATGAAAATATCTAGACACATGGACATATCCCGAAAACATGGGATTGGAAATGGATAGGTACCCAGGCTGGGATATGAACAGGTACACAACCAAGTACACAGACACAACCCGAAGGACACATGGATGACCAAGATCACACAACTCAACCCCAAGAGGCCAATACATGCTGCGTAGTACCCTTACACACTGTGTAGTACTACATGGGCAATGAGTTGTGTACAACAGAGGACACATCTAGGAGTATAGGTGAGGTTACATGCCATGTGTAGTTCCTAGGATACTCTTCCTCTCATATCTCCTTCTTTTTGACTTTGATTTTGGATTGTGAGTAGCCTATCCTGTTTTTTTTCATTTAGAACATGATGGTGGCATTAATAGTGAATTTTGATATATGATTCAATATGTTCCATGAATAATGATTCTTTAGAATTTGATCAATGATGGAAGTGATCAGGAAGGATCGTCAGATAGAGTTTGGGGTTGAAAAACCCCTTCCATATCTGTGTGTGTGTCACCCATACTCCATGAATTGGTCTAAGTAGAACCCCATAATGGACTAAGGTTTGGTTCCTCTACCTACTTAGCGGCACCCCCTGACGGACTAAGGTGTGGGTCCTCTACCTACAGAGTGACACCCCTCTGATGGACTAGGGAATGGGTCCTATATATATTGAATTGTATCTATGGATATACCAGGTCATGGGTACTCTATTATTTTGTGTGGAACCCCACTTGATGAAATAGGGTGTGTGTCCTCTATCTATCTATTGAATTAAATCCCCCCTGATGTAATGGGGTGTGGGTTCTCTATTCTTTTGAGTAGAACAACCTAACACACTAGGGCGTGGGTGCTATATCTATATACTCATTGGAACCCCATTATCACACTATAGTGTGGGTCATCTACTTGGATATTATTCCCCCTCAACTATGAAACATAGTAGAAAGGTGTGGGTCCTCCACATGGTTACTTCTTCAGACACATGAGATGCTGGGCATTGATGACAAAACTTTGGAGCTATAGACAAATGCATCATCCTAGGATAGGCTGTGAGATGAATATCTCCTTTCTCTCTCATATGAGTTTTTATATGATAATATATCTATGTTTTTAGGTCTTGTTTCCCTCTTTCTTTGATTTGAGATAACTACTTCTATCATGTCTCATATTTCTCCACCTCCAGTTTTCAAGGCATCCTACTGGGTATGTATATACTCACCACTTCATGGGATTTGATGAAACCTTTTGTGTCTTATACATATGAAAAAAATTTCGGTGGTGATTTAATAGAAGTATAGGGATAATTAGGTGAATATACCATGTATGGTGGTTGGTCTTGGATATTTAGAGTCAGGCTCTCTCAGCATTTCTTTTCCAGTTATTACTAATTTGGGAAATATTTTCTGAGTAGTCATGTATTTTTCCCTTTTCATTTTGGTTTACTCTATCACACTCTTTGTTATTCCCTAGAGATTTTTGCATGCATGGTTTTTACTCTATATGTCACACCATTTTATTATAATTCCTTTTAACTTTTTCATGGATATGGTTGGGTGTGTGCATAGAGGTACTTTAGGAAAATGCCTCCCAATTTAGTTATTTCTTCTTGGTGGTTATGGCCAACCCCTTGCCTATGGAGGTGGACTTGGGGTTGTGGTAGCCCGATCTTCCTTTGGATAAGTATGCCTCATGGGTTGATTCATTACAAGTTTTATTAGACATCTAATGTGTCTCTCCTATATAATACCCCAAAATTTTAGTATTTATTTTTCATTAAATAAATACTATGTTGAATAACATGTGATATAAAAAACACCAATCTAAAGTGAATAATACACTATTTAAAATTAAAGGTAAACATAAATAAATTATTAATATAAAATTTTCAGACAAATAAATTAAAACTCATTATTAATTGATATGAAATAAGTTTAATAGAGTTGTTTTTCTATAAAATCGGTTTCGCTATATATTTTTTATTTTTATTTAAAAGCTAAATTCTTCTTATTTAGATTATTCAATATATTGAAAAAGTATTTTTAAACACATAAACTAATGAATAATCATTAATACATTGATTATTAATTTTCTATAAATGAACATAAAATCATTAGATGGTAAAAGTAGATATTTTTATGGAAACTATTTTTAAGTGAAAAATGTATTTTTATCTTAATAAAATAAATTAATCACTATTGATTAATTATTTTGATTAATTTTATTGATTAAATATTCAATAAAATAAATTTATAATCATTTAATGGTTTTTAATATGAATGGAATGTGAATAAGAACATTTTCTACTTCAAAATACATTTTACCTAAAAATGGTTGTTACACATTTTATGTGTGGATATTAGAACAATTGTTTTTAAATTTTATAAATTTTATTTGATAAAATGAAATTTATTTTTGATTTTATCATATAGAAATTATCTTAGGGTTATTTTTTGGATTTTTTTAAAAATAGTTTATTTTTGGGTAAATAATAAAGAATATTGATTTTATAAATACTGTAATTTTTATGACATTTCCATGATATAAGAATAAATTGAAAGTCTGTAAAACCTTTTTTATACACCAAATATATATTTAATAAGTAATATAATTAATTTAAATATATAATTTTGAACTTATAAATATAGGTTTTATATTTTGAAAACCTAAGTAATGTTTTTATTAAAATAAATACTGTTTTTGGTTCTTCTATTTTAATCAATTATTCACAAGGTTTATTTGGTTTTATTTTGGTTTCAAATTAAAATAATTATCATTTTATTTAACCTAATCCAATTAATTCCATGAGAATAAAAATTATACTTGATTGTTATATAAAATAATATTTATGCTTAAAATGGATATTTTTCTAATTATGGTTTTAATTGCATTTTAATATATTATATTAGAAGTATTTTTACCAATTATAGAAATATAATCTTTTAAAATGTATTCCATATTTATAATCATAATAATTAATATTATGTAAAAAGTTTAACTTAATTTTTGGTCATAATTAATAGTAACCATGGTTAATATTTATCTTCTATGTTAAAGGTTAAACGAGTTAAAAGGATTAAAATAAGGTGATACAGATTCTAGATATAAAAAACACTTGATTAAATATAATTGGTTGGTTTTATTTCTAATATAAACTAATAATATTATAATCCATGAAAATTTTTATTCACTTAAATTTAGTAATACATATATTATATAATAAAGTTTCAAGTATCTACAAGTTTTCCACCCACCTCACTTATAAAATAGAACCCTCTCTACTCACTTTACCATACTTTATGAGTCACTTAGATTATAAAATACCTAACCAAATACCTTAAAAAAATTTATTTTTATTGACCTAGAGGTCCTACTCTCACTAAAATACCACATCAGTAAGGATTAATGTGTAATTCAAAGGAGATTACCAAAGGAATAGGTATATGTTCTTACCGAGATTTTCTAATTCCATTTCTTCTTATACCTATTCAAAATATTCAATAAACATATAAAAATAATTAAATAAGTATATTTAACATATTGAGATTTTTTAAAGTTAATTTTACATTCATTTTCTATCTTCTTTCTATCCAATGTAAAATAAAAACATCGTTCATGCGTACATACAGACTACTACCTCCATGCAGTGTTATAATTAATTTTTCATCACCGCCTCACTTAGATGGTTATAAATATGTAATTAATGAATATATATTATATTTATTAAATAATTATTATTATTGAAATATAATATATAACCTACCTTCTTACCCTACTATCCATAGGAAAATGATAACGTCGCTCGTGCATATACGTGGACTACTACCTCCATGAAGTGATGTGATTCATTTTTGTATTACCACCTTTCATAGATGAATCTAAAATTATATAAAATGAATAAAAATAATATTAATTACATTATTAAAATTTTTAGATGAATTAAACATTTTATAACACCCTTAACCATGGTGAATATAATGAAGTTTGTTTTTGGAAAAAATTGACCAAACAACCTTAAGTGGTCAACATAAGCAAGAACTATTCAATGAATGAATATAAAATGATTATAAAAGTAACTTAAAAATATAATATAGATGAAAAATGATCACAATAAAGTATTTATGAAATTTAAACTGATTACTAAGGAGGATATAACACATCTAACCTAGTAGGAATCCAAGGAAAGGTTTTTTCGTCTCATTTCAACTCCAATGAGACATATTTTATATTATGAACCTAATTTATTTTATATGGTGTATATATTTATCCTTTGAAATATTATATCATTAATTATTATTTATTTATGTTATTTAAAGTTTTAACTTAGGATTTATCTTTTAAGGGGGTTTGATTCAAAATTTATCAAATTTGTAATGGTTTATTTTACAATCTCACTATTATTCGAGATTGTTCTTGTTTAAATTTAAATTAGAAGAATTTTATTCTATTTATATTCTTAAAACCCATATTATTTTATCCTCTTTTTTTTGAGTGTTTCCATATTATTATTCTAATGTTTCTTATCTGTGGACTAAAAAAATATTTTTAAAAAAATCCAAACTTATTTTTTATTTTAGGATGGGAATATTTTTTTTCCATATCCATATTATTAAAATTATTTTATGGAAGTTTTTAAATTATTTGTAAATGTATTTTTATACTAAATTTTAATTTATTTAAAATTGTTTAAAATTAATATTTTTAATTTTTTCCAAAAATTTGATTTTCAATTTTTATAAAATTATAAAAGGAATATACTTTTTAACGTTTAAAACATGAATAGATTTTTCCACCTCTACAATATTTATCACTATTTATATTCCTCTATAACTTTATATGTTTTTCTAAAGAAAATAATTTTCCATTATTCTATGATTTTTTTTTATTTTTATATTAAAATAAAAAGGAATTATTTTATAAAATGTTGAAAATAATTTTGGAAATAATTTATAACTTAATTTTTATAACAAAGTTAAAAAAGCCTTAAAGAAATTTCTTTTTAAAGTTCCAATTCCATTTTCCTCTATAATTATCAAAAGAATTTATTTTATTCGAATCATTCATTAATGATGAATTTATGGTCTTCTATAATATTTTATTGAGTTATGGGTCATAACTTATGTTGAGGTCATTCAATTTCTAGTGATCATGTTCTCTATCACTCTCCATTATTCATTGTGCATTATTTTTCAACTTCATATCCATATTATTTTTTATCATGGATAAATTTATAATTTAAAAATGGATTTAATCATACAAACTTACTACATATGATATTATTTGAAGGAATATTATTAGTAAAGTTATTTAATTTACCAGGGAAATATCAATTTCTCATATTCTTGATTCAATATAGTTATTTATTAATTAATAAGGAATATTGAATATTTATTATATTATTGATTCAATATATGAGGAATACATTAGACATATATAAGTGATGGGTGGGTACCTATTACAGATTTCCCCTAGATGTATCCCCAGGTCTCATTAGACCGACATTTGTCCAAATTAGTTTGGAATTTGGGTTATACCTAACCATTCACTAAAATATTTTGGAATAAATCCTTAGTGGTAAGGTTCATGATAACTTGGAATGTGGCCTTGATTGTAAGATCTTGGTGTCTGACATTACACATTTTCATCATTAATCTTTTATTTATTATTATCCATGTGAATTTTATGTTGATATTTTACATGGATACATTTTAAATCTCAAGTTATTGATTAGATGGAATATGTATTGATTATATACTCTTCCATATTGTTAAATACTTATCTACTCATGATATCTTAATTTTTATGCTTTATATTACTCAACATATGTGCTCAACCTTTATTATGTTTTCCTTTCACTAGGATATGAAGAAGGGATATTTGAATGATCTTTAAGTATGCAAGAATGTTTTTTAATCTATGTTTTATATTTAAAATGAAATATATAAATCATGTATATATCTAGTATCATAATACCATTAAACTGATTGAACCTTTGTATTTTGATCACTTGTATCTTGTACCAATGTAATAAAGTAATCACCAAAACTAGGGTACTGAAGTCAGGTTTGTTATAGTTGTTATCAAAGGAAGTTTAATGGGACCATTGAATACTAGATTTTATAAGAACATAACTATCATGAGAATTATAATAAAACCTAGAATGTTCAATAAATTTTATGTATTTTTATGTTATGGATTAATATTCCTGATTTTATAATATAATTATGTGCATTCTATTTTTTAGATATGGATCCTATCATAAGGAATAGAAATTATATCAACACCTATAGTCACTGTAGATATTTCCCACCAAAGTAATTAATATGGTTCTTATTGTAGTTGAACAAATTATGACTATATTAGGGAAGTTGTCTCTGGTTATGAACAATAAACTTGAATGTATAAAGAAAAACTACTACAAATATGGTTTTTATCAGTGCTAAAAATGGGCATTAATAGCGCTAGAAAAAGCGCTGATAATGCCAGTGAAGATAAGGGGGGGGGGGTCCCCTTTATGAGCGCTAAAAAAAGTGCCGATAAAAGGGGTCTTTTATCAGCGCTAAAACGAAGCGCTGATAAAAGGGTCTTTTATTAGATCTTTCTTTTTAGCATTGATAAAAGACCCCTTTTATCAGCGCTTGTTTTTAGCGCTGATAAAAATAAAAAAAATAAAAATAAAATAAAAAAATACTGCCAATCTCGTGGGGGGTATTTTTACAGTGCTTGAGCCCCCCTTTATCAGTGCTTTCCCACACATCCAACGCCCGCCCGCACCACCTACACCCTTTATCAGTGCTAGCCCTTTAAATCACCATTGTGCGTGCGCCCTTGCCTCCACCCGGATTTGATCTCGAGACCTCCCCCACGCGCACCTAAAGCCTTTTCCACTATCCTATATTGATTTGTTCTCTTATTCATGATATATCTATTTATTTATATATATATTTTGTTATATTTATTCGTACAGTAATATATATTTATATTAATATATATATAGTTATATTAATATATATATAGTTATATTAATATATATATATAGTTATATTTAGATATATATATATATTAATATATATATATATATTATTATATTAATATATATATATATATATAGTTATATTAATATATATATAGTTATATTAATATATATATAGTTATATTAATATATATATAGTTATATTAATATATAGTAGTTATATAAATATTCATATATTGGTATTTTAAATAAAATAGATATTAGTTATTATTTAGATAAAGCTAGTATATTTTATATGTAAGTATGTTTAATTATTTATTTAAAAAATTTAATTTTTAGGTGTTAATATATAAAAAATATGTACATATAGTTATATATTTGATTATAAATAGCAGTGAATTATAAAAAACGATAAAATTTCAAAGACATAATATCAATATGAATGTAATAACTTTGAATAAATTCAGTCCCCACCAAAAAAATCCAATAATACCCCCTTAAACGAGGCTGAAAATCGACAAAATGTTAAAAAATCTTGGTACCCCGACTAAAAACTCAGTTTTGGAGGCCTTCTGGGCCTATTTTGGCCTCAAAAATTGCTTGAATGGGATTCCCATGATCAAAACGATGTAGATCTCATCGCAGGATTCGATTTGATATGTGGTAGAGCTCAAACGGACACCCGGATCAAAAGTTATGGCCGTTTGAAGTTTGAGTTGCGTTTTCAACATATTTTGGATCTTTTTTTAATTTTTTTAATTTTTTTATTCTTCAAATTGTTATTAAATGACTATTACTCCATAATAATTATCAAATTATTAATTAAAAATATTTTTTTTTTAATTTTTTAAGAATCCATTTTCACTAAATATCTTATATATTAAGTATATTAAGTGTAAATGTACATTTATACTTATCTAAAATATATTTAAAAATTATATATTATATTTATATCAATATAACTATATAACTATATTTATATATTAATATATTTTTTTTGAAGTCGACCCATTATCAGCGCTACTAAACAAGTGCTGATAAAGGGGGGGGGGGATTTATCAGCGCTAAAAAAAAGAACTGATAAAGGGGTACTTTTATCAGCGCTTTTTTTAGCGCTAATAAAGGCACCCTTTATCAGATCTTTTTTGAGCGCTGATAATGGCCCCCCCTTTATCAGCACTTTTTCGTTAGTGCTGATAAATGGGTGGCGCTGGCCTTGACCAGTTTTGTGGTACTGAAACCTATTTCTTCTCATCATAGTAAAATTATGTTGGAATGATTCATGTGGTATAAGCCTCCATCCTTTAATGAAACAACTAATCCATTGGTATATGAGCAGTGGGTCAAGTCCTTTGAAAATATATTTCTAGATTTGGGAAGTAATGAAAAGTAAAATGTTATTCTGGAAGTATATTATTTAAAAGTATATTTGGATCAATGTTGGTTATTTATTTAGAATACTAAGGAGGAGAAAGAGACAATGGGAATGAAATAGAATACCTTTAAGGTGATTTTATTTGAGAAATATTTTTCTTGAGATTAAGAAGCTGTTATGTAAATGAAATTAATTAATTTAAGATATAAGGCAGTGGAAAGTGTTACTGATTATGAGGTAAAATTTATGATATTAGAAAAGAATGTTATTGACTGTGTATATAAACTGAAAATTTGGGCTGGACATTTGTTTGATGGACTTAAACCAACCCTCCAAAGGGCATTATTATATCAAACCTTTTTATTATATGATGATATGGTATCAAGTTCTATTATAATAGAGAAATAATTCTATAAGTCATATATTTTCAAAGAAAATCAAGAGAAGAAATGGATGACTGCGCACTAGTGAAAAATAAATGAGGAAAAAATTTGAGAAGGAAAGGATGAAACTCAAACATGTGATATTTTTGTAAATAAACATCTTGGTAAATGATTAAAGGGAACATGAGTTTGTTACAAGTGAGGATATAAGGGAAATTTGGATCATGAATGAAATTTAAATAAATAAATCATTTATATTTAGAATTTAAATTGTAAGGTGATGGTAAAAAATTAGAACAAATTCCCTAATTGTTAAGGGTATTTACATCAAAAGAAGCCAAAATAGAAATGCAAAGCTAATAAAATTACTATAGCTGAAGTTGAAGTTCCTTAAGTAGTTATAACATGTAATTTGATAATATAGTTATGCTTTATTTGATTCAATATATACAAAATCTTTTATATTTTTCATGTATATTGAGTCATCCCTCAATACTTTAAGTAATTGGTAGTCAATTAATATTACCGATGGGAATCTAGTTATAATGAGAATGTTTTGGGTGGTCTCTATTAAGATGATATTTTTTCCCATAGTTTTAAATATTGATTTTATACTTATGATTTAATTTTACATAGTCCCGATTTTCCAAGGTGTAATTAGTTTTTAGGATTAAGGGATTATTAGAATAGGTATAAAATAATTTATGTTGAATTAGTCATATTTTTTATAATAATTTATTTTATAGTTATCATTTATTTAGATGTTGTTTTTACTCAAAACCACATTTTTTGTTTTAGAAAGTGCCTAAATTCAGAAGTAATAACTTATATTTTTTTTACAGATCTTATTCTCCATTGAATTTTTTTTCTCAGGACATGAAAATTAATCATGGTTATTCACCATTTAGAATATGAGAATCTGAAAATATAGAAAACTAGTTTGAAATAAAATCAAAGTATGAAATTAGATAAAGTATATTTTATCATAATCTCTATCCTGATGGTAAAATAATTCATTAAAATACAAAAATAAAAATATAAACTCATCAATTCATACTTGGGGAAATATCTCTCATCTATTATTGTATGCATTTGGAAATTCATTCATAAGTATGGGTCTTATAATGGTATAGACATGGTTTTATAAATATTTAATTATTAGAAGTAACTTAAGAATTACTTATGAAGACAAAATATATAGTTATTAGATTATACCTATGAATATAAAATGTGTAAACAAATAAATTAACACTCATTGGTAATTGATATGAAATAAGTTTAAGATGGCCATTTTTCTTTAAAAGTGGTATTGATGTACATTTTTTTTTATTTAAAAGATAAACCCCCTTATTTAGAGTATTAAAGTTATTAGAAAATTATTTTTCTCATTTAAACTAATTAATAATTATTCATATGTTTATTATCGATATGTTATAAATGAAGATAAAATCATTTGATGGTAAAAAAGATATTTTTTAGAAAACTATTTTTTAAGTGCGCAATGTATGTTTTTCTTAAAAAATTAAATTAATAACTATTGATTAATAGTTTTTATAAAATATATTGATAATATATTAAATAAAATAAATTAATAATCATATAATGGTTTCTACTAGTCATGGAATGATAATAAACTCATTGTATACTTCAAAAATGCATTTTTTTTCTAAAAATTGTTTTTTAAGTGTTTTGTTTGTGGATATTAGAATAATTTTATTCCAATTTTAGAAATTTTATTTTATAAAATTAAATTCATTTTTTATTTCATAATATAAAAATTATAATAGATATATTTTTTGTGTCTTTTCATAAATAGTTGATTTTTGTGTAAATAGTGAAAAATACCAATTTTATAAATACTTTCATCTTTATGATATTACTAGGATATATGATTAAATTTAAATTTATGAAACCATTTTTATATAAATAATATATATTTAATAAGTAGTATAATTAATTTAAAAATATAACACTGAACTTATAAATCTATTTTTTTATAATTTGGAAATCGAATTAATGTTTTTATTCAAATAAAAACTATTTTTGGTTCTTCTATTTTAGTTAATTATTCACAAGGTTTTTTAGGTTTGGGTTTTGTTTTAAAGTAAAATAAGTCTCCTTTGATTTAACATAATCATATTATCCATGTTAATCAATATTATTCTTTATTTTAGTGTAAAATCATTTTTATTTTTAATATAAACTGTGGTAAATATTCAACACATTGGTTAAGTGTAAAATGAGTTAAAAGTGTTAAAATAAAAGGATAAGGCTTCAAGATAACATAAAAAACTTTCTTAAATATCATTGGCTGATTGTATTTTGACCTTAACCTTCTCATATTTAAAACTATGACAATTTGTAGCCATTTTACTTAAGTAAGACATATATTATATAATAAAGTTTCAAGTATTTATAAGTTTTCCACCCACATCATTTTAAAAAGGACACCATATCTCCTCTATTATCCATAATTTTTTAGCCACTTAGTGAGTTGAGATTATTCAGTTTTACTAGAAATATTTTTCTATATGGAGGTCATCAGATATAGATGATCATATAGAGATCATCTAACAATGATCATTAGATAGAGGTTTCCTACTCAACGGTTTCATAGTGGTCAAGCAAAAAGGTTTCACTAGACATACTTTCACCAGATGGAGTTCCCACAAGTGGAATTAACTGGGGTGGAAACTCAATTCTTGGGCTGAAAACATAGATACCAAATATTAGAAGTTTCATTGGAAGGTTAAACAATGTATTAGAGGTTTCTCTTGTCAATGAGAGGCTAACCGAAAATCTCATGAGGTGGTGAAACCAATTAACTAGATAGATAACTCTATATATAGAGGTGGTGGACCAAATACAGTGTAATTCTAAAATTTTGTGACTTTTTGAATTCATGTACTGAGACTTTGTAAATAGATATTTGATGAGTAATGTTTATTTTTGTATTTGCCTGTATCCCTTGTAATGAAAATGTTTATATTGATCTCCCATGGATGTAGGAAATTTTTTCAAACCATGTTATATTATTTTTCCATTTTTATATGTGTGTAAATCATTTTCATCATGGTTTTCTGGTGATTAGGTGGGAAATAATCCTAGTTATAGTGCATAGACTCATAGGAGGTGATTATTGGACAAACCTTTGTCTGGTGGTGTTTAGAGATTTCCAATGTACATGATGAGATGGTTGGATGTATGTTTATCTGGTGGTTTAAATAGAGTCTATATGGTATATGAAGTTATTTATATTCCAATTTGGTGTAATGTATAGAGTGCTCCTCGATTCCTTAGCTTCCCTATAAGTGGTATCAAAGGTAAGGTTATATTTATGACAACCCATATATTTAATACACCTTATTTCATGATTTATTACATAAAGATACAAATAAAATGATCCCAAAAGATCATTAGACCTAGTTTCTTTTGGTAATTAGTTACATAGTTCAATAGATTGAAATAAGAATACAATGACATTATTTAAAACTCCATAATATTCCCTTAAAATCCATTTATCTACTAATACTGCATGATATAATTTGAGGACATACATAATAAAGGGGTGAGTTATAAAGACTAGTAAGGGAATAATCAAATCATAACATGATGAAAGTGATACATGTGATTTAAGAGGCATATCAAGGTGAAATAAAATTGGTGAAAATCATAAACTTGAACAAAAAATCATGATATAAGATGATAGCATCAAAGAAACAACATAAAATATGACATGATATGCATAAGTCAAGGATAACTGTCGATATATTATAATATAGTATTGATAGGATAAACTTATTTTCACCACACATGGTATCTCAATAGATAAAAACATTACCCAATTTATTAGAGTGATATATAATTATGGATCCACCCTTTACATTCATATAACTTACATTCATTTGTCTGAAACATATATTAGAAAAAATAAGAAATTATTTAATCACATTTAATCCCATGATTATGGAGTGTGAGTTATATACATGGAAGTCACAAATCAATGAAGGATAACTACATCTAGGATAATTCCCTTGAGTGAAAATTGGGATGGGTATTCACTACAAAAATTATTAGCGTAAACAATCGTAGGATAATTTTACCAGTATAAAGAGTTTACATAAAGATTCATGGAAGGGATTAAGATATTGAAATGTGGTCTCTCATTACTTATAAATTATATGTATATTAAAAGGGATGTGTAAAAACACATTCTAACTTTAATGATGGAAATAAAATGGCATAATATAATGAAAGTGCTTGAATAAAAAGGAGGAGGAGAGAATCCCCTTACTTTGATAGGGTGATTATAAAATCTTGGGATAAGCTTCTTAAGAGCTTAATAAAAATTTGGGATGTATTTCGAGTGGTATAATGAAAGGAAATTACTGTTCAATGGGTTTTGAGTGAATAAGAGTGGGAGGTTGGGTGGGTATTTAGCAAAAGATAGGTGAATTATTTATTAATTTCTAAACTTATGTTTTTGGGTTTTATGTGATAAAATAATCAAAAATAGAAACCTTACCATGGTATTTCCCAAGGTTTCTACCAAATAGGAGTGATTTTAAATATTTTATAAGGCCAAGTGTAAAGTCTCGACCTAGGTGCCACTAAATAGTGCCCTGAGCTAGTGGGTCACATGGCCTCACGAACATCTCCCTAAACACCAGAGGCTATCAAATAGCATTGAGGGCCAAGCGTGTGCCTGTGGGGAGACTATTCCCTAATGTTAGAGTGTAACAAAACAATATAAATCATATATATCAATAGAGTAAGTAGATAAATAACTAGATAGAAGGTAAACATCTAAGACATGAATCTATACACAATTCTAGAAGTGATATCAAATACAAAATGATATGTCATGTTATGTCTCTACAAACTTGGAAAACATGTATATATGTCTTCAATATAATACATGTATCAAAATACCAAAAAGACCAAAAGAAAATATCCCAACTATAATCATGAGCCTCAGCTCAGTCCTGTGCTCCCATACTCCCAAGAACATAAAAAATAAAGTATTTCACTGTGGGAACTTTCCCCGATACCTACTCACATCTATATATTTTTCCCGGGTACCCAACGATGGCCTGAACAGGGTGTGAGATAACACTCAGTAGGCCACCATAAACATTAACTATAACAAATCTAGGATTTTCAATACAATCTAAACAGTTTGCAGTATATAAAAGATATGAAAGTACTGAAAGTAAATTGAGCAAGTCAAGTGGTACTATCCATCCCACCAAGTATCCCTATAAGAAATATTCAATATCTTATGACAAGGAATCTATAAAGAGAAATAGAAACAACCATCTCGACCAAACCATACAACCAGAATGTGTCAAGTCAACCATGACCATTCTACACAAACATGAGTATCATATAAACCATGACCATGTCATATAGTGTAAATCATCCATCATGGCCATGTTGCTTAATCAGAAGTGTCAAACCCAATAGGTTCAAATCCAAGGTATAGTAGACCAAGGCATCCTTGTTGAGTCCAAGGATCATCTTGATGGAAACTAGGTTATACTTGGTTGGGATCTAAGGAGCATGTGAATAAACCACTTCTACTATGATCCCAAGAAATCCAGATCCATGGGGTAGCAAGGCCTAAGACATCCCACAAAATCGAGACCCAAGGAGAAATCTCATCCAAGGAGACCACTAGTGCTATCAAGATCTATTGAAGAATCATTCATGACATATAATGAAATCAGGATCCAAGGTATACTGACCAAGTCATCCACTACCATTTAATTCATCATATTCATTTCATTCAACAATTCACAATCATTCACATACCATGAGTTTACCTACTCATATAACAATTCACATTTAAGTAGTTAAACAATTCACATCATGATATCACATGTCAAATGAGGAAAACCATCTTATAATATATCAATTTAGTTTAATTGAAATTATAAAGGGATTCCTATAACTAGTAAATTAGAAATTCACACCCCATGGGTTTTATAATAACAGGAAAAAGAAAAGGCACACCCCATGGGTGGAATAGGTTGGGGAAACAACCACCAAAAACTTAAAGGTACTCACGGGAAACCTAAATAGGTTCCAAAATGTTCAATTAACTTATTCCATTCATTTTTAGGGTAACACTAGAAAGTACGACATGTCGAAACATGTAAAATAGATCTATAAAGAACCAAACCATGAGGGAAAGGTATATACCACCTTTTGTAGGTCTGTAGTAGATCAATCATCCAATATCAGCTTTTTATTCAACCCATATCAAAATAAAAAACAAATAATAGATGAATAACCTAGAAATAGGGTATATTAGCTCACACCAAAATAGCACAACTGATACCAAGACAAACGAATAATGGAAAAAGTGGAATAAATAACTCAACTATGTGGATCTAATGTGACTGATAGTTTTGGATTCTTATTATGAGTTGTGAATTATGAAAAATGCATATATTTAGGATTCAAAGGGTATTTTTGTGCGTGAGAGAAGGGAGAGGTGAGGGTTCAGTCTGAAAATAGAGGCCCTTACCTCTTATTTTTTTTTAAAAATTGGTAATTTATACAACATGTAAATTTTTTATATGTCCTATAAATATTGAAGTATTCCCCTTAGGAAAAACCATTTACACATCATGAAATTCATGGCTAATTCATTAAACATAATTTAATGATTATATGTCATGTAATCCAATTACATGTCGTGAAATTGTCCCACAACCAACTTATGGACCTCCTACCTCTTCCTTTACCAAAACAAACCAACTAGACCTTAACCCTACCTTAGGTCTAATCCATAAATAAAAACTTAAACAAGAGTTTAACTGGAAATAAAAAGGATCCACACCTCATGAAAAATCCAAGATCTTACAATCTTCCCCCTTTAAAGAAATTCAGCCCCAAATTTCCCTTCTAAGGGTGGTAAAGGATTTTATGAGAATAACTATGGTCAATGAGAACATACATCAGTATAACATTCCTAAGTCTCATCATATAAATGGTATTTCTTCCATAGTAACTATACTAGAGTAAATTATTGGCCTCAAATAACCATCGTTCTCCTATCAACAAAAAATATAGGATGCTTCTAAAAAGATGCATCTACCTATAACTCCACGTCATCCAGCTGTAGAGTGCAAGTTGAGTATGAGTAACAATGACGCAACTGAGATACATAGAAGATTTAATGTATGAACTGGTAACTCTGAGGTAAATAATAGTAATAGGCTATTGGATTTAATATCTCCAAAATCTCAAATTAACCAACATATTGTGGTGAAAGCTTACCCTATCTTCTAATTCATCTATGTTCCGGCCTCGATGAGATATATAAAAATACCTGATCCCTAACCTCAAACTATATATTTCATCAATGAAAATTAGAGTAATATTTCTATCAAGACTGTGTAGTATCCATCCACTTTCTGATCAACTAAACCTGCTCAAAAGTCTCCGGAATGAGATAAAGTCCTAGTAAAGCTGCATCACTTGCCTCTAGGAAACAAGGGGATATCGAAATGGAATACCATACAAATACTCATAAGGTGTCATCTATATAGTATCCTGATAGATATTATTGTAGATAAACTCAAAAATAGGTATATTCCCCACCCAAGAGCCCACAAAATATAAGGACCCAACCTTAAAACATTACAAAATCTTGAATTAAATGAATAATTCACATTGCGGATCTTTTCAGGTTTAGAGTTTTAGAGAATCAGGACATAACTATTACATATAAGAAGATTAAAAAGTAGAAACTTACACTTAGTTTCCATTTTTTTCACAAAATAAAAACTCTTGAAGGAAAAAGAGTCACGTCCAGTTCCATGTTTTAGACATCATGACTTTTCCTTGAATCCCATCCTTGACCCTATTCATCTTTAAGTCCTGTGAAAAATATTTCAAAACTTGGGATGAGCATAAAAAGCTCAGTAAGGGTTATAAAAAAAAGAATGAAAGCATTTTTTCATCATTACATACATAACATAATATCTTTAACATACCTCATGAAATCATAATATTTATGATTAACATAATAGAAAACATAAATCATAAAGGTAACTTGTGGCATCCATATCATACTTACATTGTAGCTATCACAACTACGTATGAAATTACATTTGGAATACCCATCACAATATATTCCCTAAATCTATTAGGAGAAACATTCATGTTTACCTCCATCACATTACCCAATGCATTGGAGAGATATCTTGGGCTCACCCGCCCTAGGTTTATCACGAAACCACCCGTATTCATAAACAATGCCTAAGAACCAAAACATATTCATAACACATAAAACAAAAATAAAGGAAAGATAAAATTTCCACATTTTAATCACAATATATCGTTTAAATATATTGACATAAAAAATCCATTTTCAAAAGTATTTTAAATACCAAAATACATAAAAAGAGTATATGGTATTTATTTTCCTTTTAAAAGACATTACAACTTGTTTAGGAATCCAAAGATCAAATAATACTCGCGGCGACGGAAAGGTCGTTGTCACCACGTATATTAAAAAGAAACATTCATTTTTGTTGTTTAGTAAAATGCTTCATAGAAAAATATTCCCTTTGAATGAAATGAAAATTCAAAGGTATTTATACACCGTATAAAAGAAAGTTGAGAATAATACAAAATAAGCCTCAATGAAAGGAGATTAAGACAAAGTCCCTTACCTCATGTCTGACTTGACTCGATCCTTCTTTAATCTCTCGAATAATAAACTAAAGTTAATTTATACTTTCTTAAAACCTTTTTCAAGTTTATTATAACTTTTATATTACTTATTACCATGTTATAAACATTATTTAATCATTTAAGTTATTAACAGTTGTTTCGTCGATATTTGGTACTTGAGTAAAAATGAATACCTTATAATTACAAGTTGTCCATGTGGTCAAATATCCATTATCTTCAGAATGATATTAATTATGTAGATATCATATATATCATGTATATCCAGTATATACATGTATTTATATTAGTACATAACATTTGGAGGTAATAAATTAAATGCACCATTCATGGAGACGGTAATCCGTTCGTACGCATAAACGCTACTTTCATTTACATTTCATATTTTAATGGAATGGGAACATAATAATAAATATTTATATTATAATTCCAGTATAATATATTAAATAAGATCATTAAATCCATACTTTATTCATCCCATATAAGGCATTAACGAGTCATATCACTTTGATGGGGCGGTAGTCCGCACTTCCTAAAATAAAATTATCGCGTTTACCCATTATGGAAACCATAAAGGTATGATATAAATGAAAAAATAAAAAAGAATAAGGAAAACATAAACATTATATATATCATATATAAATACAGTTCCATCATAATGACCACCATGAGATGCGATAGGAGATTATTGAACAATCATCGTTTCGTGAGGCATTAGTTTTCCATCCAGAGAAACATTATGTTCTTTACCCATTCGATGGTGGTGTGTGTAAGTGAAATTCGAATACTTCTCATAAAAACATCCTAGTATATTGAGGATATTGGTGTTGTTATAAAATAAAGGAATAAATAGAGTTTATGTGGTTGGAGAAGTAAAATATAACAAAAGAACTTAATAGAAGACATTACCTTTAAATTGGGTAACTCCCTTTGGTTTGAACCAAAAGGGTTTCTTGAAGTGCTTCCTGCCTAAGGTAAGGATTCTAGGATGAAGAGAGGGATCTTGGGAGATTATTGGAGTAGATTGTTTATGAGGAAAAGTCTTGAGAAGTGTGATAAATGGGTTAGGAGTGCGGATTTTTTTATAAGGGAGAGGAGGGGCTCTTTAGGAAAGTTTGAAACAATTATTTTATTATAACCTCATCTTTAGTTTCAAAAGGTGAAATATTCGTTAATATAAAAGTTATGATTAATCATGGTCAAAATAAAATAATCCCATAAGAATTGGACAGGTTTTGGATATTGTTTTAATATTTATAATCTTATTTATTTAAATCATTTATTAATGAGGTAAATATTGCATCATTATTATGTCCTAAATAATTAAATTTATTTGATATACAAAAATTATAAAAAAATACCATGATGTAGGAAATATTTTTAGATTTAAAAATAATATTTATAGTCGAAAAGATAACTTATATAACCCCATGTAAAAATTTATTTACTAAAAGATATTTGTTTATGTCATTTTTGTCTTTACTTTAAATTAATTAATATAAAATGTCATTATTACTCCCATGTGGCTTCATGGAGTCGAAAATTCAACCCAAGGATGCTCGTGGTCGGATATGTATCATCCAATAGGATTAGGACACATGTTAGGGTAATTTAATATTATTATAATATTATATTTTACCCTTATTTACCATATTTACCCTTTAATCATGGTAAATAAAATATTTACTGAAGTAAATATTTAAAATGTATAAAAATAAAAGTTACCTATTTACACAATTTGGACCTAATTATTCAAAATATTGAATCCATTTTTCCAAATTTAAAACATATAAGTGTTATAAATTAATTTAAAATTAATTCCCGCCATTAAAATAAATAGCGTGTTTTTAAAAAATAATAACTATCAAAAGATTGACACTTGTTTATGTCCAATTTCAAAGTGAAATTAATTCCAATGTACAACATTGGATTAACTAGTAAAAATATATTATAATTACACTTTATAACCAATTCAAAAGATAAACTAGCCATATAAATATATTAGATTAAAAGGCATTTTTGAATTAAAATACAGTATTTTTACTATTCATTAAAAAATGAACTTTAACAGAAAAATACCAAAATTTCATCCAAAGTAAATTTTGATGTCCCGATTATAAATAAGAATTTTATTTTTTCAAATAGAACATATAAGAGTGAAAAAATTGGATTTAAAAAGGGTTCGCCATTAAAAGGTGGTAAATCGACCTTTTAAAGAAAATTATGCTTAAAATTAGATTCATTCACATTTTAAGCCTCTAAAATTTATTGGATAAATGTAAAAACATTTAAAAAACATGTATACTAATATTTTAGTTAGTTCTATTCATTTCTTCCAATACAATGGCTAGGTGTTAAATATCATTTAAAATAATAATATTATATTTTTAGTGTGCAACGTAAGATTTCAAAGAAACCCGCTGTTGCGTATCAGGTACGCTATCGGACATAGAATATACTTTAAAGTAAAATTAATATTTAATTCACAAATATTAATAAAAATTAAAATATATTATTCTTTATTTACTTGGGATGTTACATCCTTACCCCCTTTTAGGAATCACATCCTCGAAATTTTTATTCACTTATCAAGTAAGTGGGGGTATTTATCCCTCATAGCATTTTTAGATTACCACGTTGCCACTTCAGCCATATGGGTTTTCCAAAAAACCTTTACCTGAAAAATTACCTTATTCTGCAACATTTTCTCTCTACGGTCAAGAATTTGGACTGGTTGTTCCTCATAAGATAGATTCTCTTCCAACTGAACTAATTCTAGGCTCAAAACATGAGATGGATCTGGAATATACTTTCTCAACATTGAAACATGAAAAAAATTGTGTACCTGAGATAAACTTGGAGGTAAATCCACTCTGTATGCAACTGTTCCAACTTTATCTAGAATTTCATAAGGTGCAATGAACCTCAGACTCAACTTTCCCTTCTTACCAAAACGCATCACACTTTTCCATGAAGAAACTTTGAGAAACACATGATCACCTACCTCGAAAGATAGATCCTTCCTCCAGTAATCCGCATAGATTTTCTGCCTGTTCTGAGCTGTGCTCATGTTCTTCTGGATTAACTGAACTTTTTCTTCCATCTCTTCTGCCAATTCTGGTCAGATTAGCTTTCTTTCACATACTTTATCCCAAAAAGCTGGAGTTCGATAACACTGTCCATATAATACCTCAAATGGAGCCATCTGTATAATGGAATGAAAACTGTTATTATATGAAAATTAAACCAAATAAATATGTTGGTCCCAAATTACTTGGTAATCCAGTGAACAAGCTCGTAGCATATCCTCTAAGGTCTGAATTTTTCATTCCAACTTCCCATCTGATTGAGGATGAAAAGCTGTACTAAAATTTAATTCAGTACCCAATGTCTTCTGAAGGCCTTTACAAAAATTAGAAGTAAGCATGGGATCATGATCAGATATAATAGAGAGGGGAACACCATACAACCTGACTATCTCTTTAACATACAACTGAGAAAGTTGATCTAGAGACAAAGTTTCTCGATTAGGAAGGAAATGAGTCGATTTAGTCAATCGATCAACAATAACCTAGATTGCATTGTTACCTCTAGATGTATTTGGTAATCCCACAACGAAGTACATGGATATATTTTTCCATTTCCACTCTGGAACCGGTAAAGACTGAAGCATACCTTTCGGTAACTTCCGCTCTTCTTTAACCTACTGACAAGTCAAACACTTCACAGTAAAGTCAACAATATCTCATTTAATTCCATCCCACTAGTAATACTCCTGAAGATCTCTGTACATCTTAGTACTGCCGGGATAAAATGAAAATGGAGAATTATGAGCTTCACATAACAACTCATTCTTCAACTGTGAATCACAAGGCACACATAATCTCTTTCCAAAACTCAAAATACAATCATTATCAATGTTAAATTCAGGCAACTTACCCTTCTGAACCAACTCTACCTTTTTCTGTAACTCACTATCTTCTTTCTGCGCTCGCTTAATTCTATCCGACAGAGATGATTCCACTGACACTTTAAACAAAACATAAGAATTTCCTGCACCAACAACTTCTATAACAAATTTTATCAAATCAAAAACCAAAGGATATCATTCCAAACTTATCATGGTTAATGAAGCATTACTTTTTAGACTTAAAGAATCAGCCACTTTATTTGTTTTTCTCGGATAGTAATGGATCATGCAATCATAATCCTTGATTAATTTCAACCATATCCTCTGTCTCATGTTCAATTATTTCTGAGTGAATATATACTTCAAACGTTTGTGGTCAGTATAAATTTCACATTTTACTCCATACAAATTATGCCTGAAATTTTTTAAAGAAAAAACAACAAAAGATAATTCCAAATCATGTGTAGGGTAATTTAACTCATGGGGTTTCAACTGACGTGAAGCATAAGAAATTACTTGATCATTTTGCATAAGGAAACAACCAAGCTCTTTCAATGATGCATCACTGTAAATAACAAACTAACCATTTCTGGAAGGTAGTGCCAAAACTAAAGCATTAACCAATCTTCTTTTCAATTCCTGAAAAAAATTATCACATTATTTTGTTCAAATGAACTTAACACATTTTCAAGTTAATTTAGTCATTGGACTAGACAATCATGAAAACTTATTAACAAACTTTTGGTAATAACCTAAAAAACCAAAAAAACTACGGTTCTCAGTTATATTTACGGGTCTTGGCCATTCTTTAACAACATTTATTTTAGCAGGATCAATAGTTATTCCATGTTTTGAAACATTGTGATCAAGACAAGAAATTTTTTGTAACCAAAACTTATACTTGATGAATTTTTCATATAGTTTATTTTCTTTTAAAGTTTGTAAGACAACCCTTAAATGACTTTCATGTTCTTCTTTACTTTTGGAGAAAACCAAAATATCATCAATGAACATAACCACAAACTTATCCAAGAACTCATGGAAAATTCTATTCATAAGTTCCATGAATACAGCAGGTGCATTGGTTAAACCAAAAGGCATAACTACAAATTAATAATGGCCATATCTAGTATGAAACACGGTCTTCAGAATGTATGCTTTATTTACTTTAAACTAATGGTACCCCGAACTCAGATAAATATTTGAAAAATACTGAGCTCCCAGGAGCTGATCAAACAAATCATCAATATGAGGCAAATGATACTTGTTCTTAACAGTGATGTTATTCAATGTTCTATAATCAATGAAAAGTCTCATTGAACCATATTTTTTTAACAAAAAGGACAGGAGAACCCCATGGTGATGTGCTAGGTTGAATGAAACCTTTATCTAATAACTCTTGCAATTACTTATTTAACTCTAAAAGTTCAATTTGATCCATTAGATAAGGGGGTTTTAAAATTGGTTTAGCATCAGGCACTAAGTCAATAGTAAATTCAACTTCCCGATCAGGTATAATACCAGGAAACTCATCAAGAAAAACATCAAGGAACTAATTTACCACTGGCACATCCTTAATATCAACACTTCCTTTATTTTAAACAATATGAACATGGTAACATTCATTTACATCTTTTATTAGTTTCTCATCTTCCTGATATGTTATCAAAAGTAAGGGTTCATTCTTGTATACAAACTGAAAATCTTTCTGAAAAGAAACCTCTTTAGCTCTGCAGTAAATCTTAGCATGATAAACAGAAATCCAATCCATACCCAAAATAATGTCACACTCTACTAGAGGCAAAACAATAAGGTTTGTAGGTAGATTATTTCCACACACAAGGACATGAAGGTTCTTATGTTTTCTTTTTGTCTCAATATTTCCTCCAGGTGTTTTTACCATAAGTTATGTATTCATATCTTGATATGGAATTACCAGTTTACTAGAAAACTTCTCATAAATGAAAGTGTGTAAACCCTGAATCAAACAACACATTGGAATAATATGAACAAACAAACAGTGTACCTGATACTACTTCATTTGATGGCCCCACATCTACTGAAGTAGTTGCAAAGGATTTCACCACCCCTTTCTGCTTGTAGTCTGCCCTCTTTCCCTCAGTTGATTTCTTTGTTATACACTCATTTTCATAATGAACCATTTCATTGCACTTAAAACATTTTACTGACTATAAATAATATTTTGTATTACCATTACCTTGATCCTTTTCAGTGAAATTACGAGCCTTATGTCCCATTTTACCACATTAGTATCACTTACCAAAATTCAAAAGACATTCCCCAGCATGCTTTTTACCACAATTTTCACAAAATATAAATTTAAGATTCTTACTATCAGACTTTTTTGGAGAGTCCTTCCCTTTCTCCTGCCACCTCGACCTCTTATTCTGTTGTTTGTCAAAGAACACCTGATCATCAACAAACTCCATTTCCACCTTCTTTGCACAACGAACAAGTTTTTCATAACTTTCGAACTCACAAGAAGCTAAATCCCTTCGATAATTTGTCTTTAATCCTGAGTAAAAATGGTTGATTTTACTATCAAGATCCCGTATGAAATTCAAATCATACCTTGTGAGTCGAGTGAATTTTACTTCATAAGCAGCCAATGAGTCATCCTCCTAACTCAATTATAGGAATTGTTCTTCCATCCTAAGTTGAACCACCTTAGGAAAATATTTTTCTCAAGGAACATACCTTTGAATTCATCCCAATAAAGTGCATCGATATCCTCACTATCCCTAATATTTTTCACCCTCGACCACCACTGATCAGCTTCACCTTCAAAATGGTAAACAACAAGACTAACCTTTTGGTGTTCTGAAAATCCCATGAAATCAAAAATTTTCTCAAGTGCTTTAATCCACCCTTCTGCTAGCATAGGGTCAGATGATCCTATGAATGATGGGGGATGTTGCCTCATGAAATGCCCTACTACTAAAATGTTCTTCTGTGTTTGATCTGGCTGATCTCGTGCATGGATACCACCACCATTTATAGCCTGAGTCAACTGTTCCATCACCGCAACAAATTGTTCAGTTCCGATTCTAAACATCTCAGGTTGCTGATTTGGAAGGTTATCTTCCTCCAAATGTCATCCCAACATAGATTCCCTATTTCCTCTGCGGAAAACCATTCTGAACACAGAAATATCTTAGGCAAAGCAACATGGTAATCTGTAAATGCTATATCATTTCAATATTACCATAAATTTATTTATGAACATTAATTTAACAATATTCTAACTCCTAAAGTTGTCTAAAGTGACCTCTGATACCAACTATAAGGACCCGACCTAAAAACATGACATAATATTGAATTAAATGAATAATTCACATTGAGGATCTTTTCAGGTTTAGAGTTTTAGAGAATTATGACATAACTATTACATCTCAAAATATTAAAAATTAGAAACTTCAACTTAGTTTCCATTTTTTTCACAAAATAATAACTCTTGAAAGAAAAAGAGTCATGTCCAGTTCCATGTTTTAGACATCATGAATTTTCCATGAATCCCATCCTTGACCCTATTCATCTTTAAGTCTTGTGAAAAAAATTTCATGTAAAGACCCGTAAATTTCAAGGAATTTTTTTTGTTAATTTTCTTTAGAATTTTATAAGAACTCAGTTTATGACGGCACTTGATTCCGAGGCCCGGAGTTCCCGGAATTTCTATCCGAAGTTTAGCTCGGGTACGTTTAGTGAACGAATGAGCGGGATTTTCTAACTTTTGAACTGGTTCCCAGAATTGAATTCCGAGGGCACCGATGGAACCGCAGTGCCAGTAATTGCTTAGGAACTCCTGTTCCGGAGTTGCGTTTACACGAGTGTTGATGATAAAAATTGTGGAAGTTTATTTTATAATTACTCTACAATTTTTATTATTTTTACTCTAAGTGTTAGTTCTTGATGGAAGTTGGGTAACCACCCAACCTCCCTTGGGAGGTTATGAGGGTGGTGGGGCCCACACGAACCCCACCCCTTCATATCCTCTAACCCCCCTCAACTCCCACTTTAATTTTGTTAACTTAAGTTATAACTTATGAATTTAATGTAATAAGTTTAATGAGGTGAGTTTTGTGTGGTTATTTGAATTTCAAACTCTTGAAATTCGAAAGAGTTTTTGTGTTAATAAAATAAGAAAGGAACTTATTTTATTTTGGTTGTTAGAGTTTTTCGTGGAGAGGTTTTGGGAAGAACATCTTCTTCTTCAACGAAGAACTTCTCCGCCGAAGAACACGGAGAATTTCTTCCTCGACGTTCTTCTTCCGTGACGTTTCCTCTTCGGAAACACCTCGACGACAACGGAATTGACGTTCGTTCTCTGCGACATCGACCCACGATGCGACGTCTCTTTCCGCAACGGTTCTTCCGCGACACCGTATCCGCGACGCGACGTTCTTCTTCCGCGTCGTCTCTTCTGCGACGGTTTTCCACGACGAAATCTCCGTCAATGACTTCGAATCCTCGCTTTGCGAGGTCGACGTTCTTTTTCCGCGACGCCCGACCTCCGTGACGCTCATCTTCCACGGCTCATTGACGTGCACCGTTCTTGAAACCGAGGTAGGGGAATTTTATTTGTTTCCTCTTAACCTTGAGAAAAGAACAACGAGCGCGGACCAACCATTACCCGGTTGATCCGCGGACCATTCGTCCACGCGGGGTTACTTTTGTTGGGTGTCGTCTAATTTCATGGTTAAGTATGTGCTCAATAATTTGTTGGGAACAAATGTTTGACTTGACAATTGATATCACTTAACGAGGAGGGCGCGGGCCGAACAAACACGGCCCGAAAACCCTCTGCAGTTTGTTTTTGATGCGCGGTTTTGGCGACGACGAGAAAGTGGACCCGTATTGGAGTTTTGAGGCATCCATTCTGAAGATCTTGATCCGAGAAGACTGCCGGCGAACACCGCAAGCGAATCGAACCACAGGAGCGCGTCCGGTGGTCCGCAGAAGGTGGCGGCCGCCCACCACCTCGGCGCGGCGGCGGCGGCAACCGACGGCGGCAGCGCGCCACCGGAAGAGCCCGCCGCGGCTGTGCTGCGGCGGTTCAGCAAGCGGCCGGTTTTGCTGGCCATGGGTGATCTGGAGGCGGGACCCCGAGGGTCCCGCGTGTGAAGTAACGGCCGGCCTTAGGCCGGCCGAGTTCCGGAAGAACCGGGGGTTGAAACCCCCGGTGGTGTCAATTTCGGCGAGCCCCCATGTGGGGGGCCGTTTTCATCAAAGGCGCGACATAATGCAACGCCGTTAGTAAAATAAAGGGGGGCAGCCCCCCCCCCCCCTTTTCAAATGGCTCGGCCTTCGGCCGAGCCGGACAGCGGGCTGGGTGCGCTGTGCCTAGCCGGACCGGCCGCCTGGCCGGTCTGCCAGGTTGGGCCAGGCCGTGCCGGGCCGTGCCGGGCCGGGCCGTGCCGGGCCGGGCCGACCCAGACCCGATGCGGGTCGACCCGGTTCGGGCCGACCGAGGGGGTCTCGGGCCGGGTCGGTCCGGGCCCGAAACCCCCGTTTTGGACCGTTTGGGTTCAATTGCCCATAACTCGGGATACGGACCTCCGATCGATTTGCAGTCAGCGGCGACACGATCCTTTGAACGAGCCGGTCGTTTCGGTATATCACACTCAAAGTTTTGGAGTACTTTGGGTTCGGCCAGGTTGGTTCGTACACGAAACCAACCGGGCCCTCGGAGCGAAAACACTCATATCTTGAGCTTCGGACGTCTGAATGACATGCCGTCGACTTCGTTGAGTTCCTCTGAGTGAGACGGATCTTTTGGCATACTCCGCCCGAGGTTTGGACGCAGGTGGAGTACAGTCGGATTGTTTTTGCCCTAAAAACCAACCGGGCCCCTGGGACGAAAAAGCCAATAACTCTCAGACCGGGCGTCCGATTGACGCACTGTCTACGATGTTGAGTTCCTGTTGACGATACAGAACTTTTGGATACTTCAACTCTGGACCTTGTGTCAGTTGATGTATCAGCCTCTCGGCTCGTGGAGCGGACCCTCCCGAACGAGCTTGCTGTGTGCGGGAACCCTAGTGCTGGCTGTGACTTCGACGACGACGACTGTGCAGAGATCCTCAGTGGACTGCGACGATGAAGAGTGCTGGTCTTGTATCCTATGTGGGTCCCAACTGTGCTGGTCTTGTATCCTATGTGGGTCCCAGCTGTGCTGGTCTTGTATCCTATGTGGGTCCCAGCTTAGATGATTCAGTGTTGGTCTTGTATCCTATGTGGGTCCCAGCATAGATGAATCAATGAAGAGTGATGGTCTTGTATCCTATGTGGGTCCCAGCTGTGCTGGTCTTGTATCCTATGTGGGTCCCAGCATATATGAATCAATGAAGAGTGCTGGTCTTGTATCCTATGTGGGTCCCAGTTGTGCTGGTCTTGTATCCTATGTGGGTCCCAGCTTAGATGATTCAGTGCTGGTCTTGTATCCTATGTGGGTCCCAGCATAGATGAATCAATGAAGACAGCTGGTCTTGTATCCTCAGTGGGTCCCAGCTTAGATGATTCAGTATCTACATCTGATCATCCCTTTCACCTTTTTGATGAAGTATACCTATGTGAGCTGAATCCTATGTTACTCTCCTTTGGGGATTGTGTTGAACTATCCTATGTGGATTTACTGTTTACTCTCCTTTGTGGATTGTGTTGAACTATCCTGTGTGGATTTACTGTTTACTTTCCTTGGTGGATTGTGTTGAGATATCCTTTGTGGATTACTTTTTCTCTCCTTCGTGGATTGTGTTGTGCTATTCTGTGTGAGTATAAGTTTTTCTTTCCTGTGTGGACTGGGTTGTGCTTGGGCTCGGATGTTGGAGCCTAACGGGAATTGATGACTTAGGTATATGTATGGGCATATACCTAAGCAGTGTTGGTTGTTACTTCGTGATTGTATCTTTACTTTGTGGTTTATCCTTTGTAGATTTCGGGAGACCTTCAGGGGTCTCGGGGTCCCTACTGAGTAGCTTATACTCACCCTTGAACGGGCTATACCCGCACTTCGTTGTGTTGGTTGCAGACGACGGACATCGTTGATCGTGGTGGAGGCTTGCGGAGCAGGACAGTACCTGGAGGTGGACCACTGGGCGGGACGTACTCGGAGCGGACGGCTGGACCGAGGAGCTGTGGAGGCTATCTGTGCTCGCCCTTCATGTGAGACTTCCAGAGGATGGCTCGACATTTTGGCTTTTCTTTTCAGTTTCTGTTTTCCCCTTTCAGTTGTACTTTACAGTTGGGCTTGTATTTCCGGCCCCTTTTACTTTCAGCACAGCTTGTTACAGTTTTTACTTAGTGTTTACTCTTTCCGCTTGCTTACTCTGTGATGGTTGTTTACTATACAAAGGAAATGCCTTCCCTGTTTATCGGGATTTACGCCTTGGTGCTAGTCGCCAGCCCCTGGCCTATGGAAGGCGGGCTTGGGGTAGTCAAGACACGGGCCCTGAGCACGGGTCGTGATTAATTGGTATCAGAGGAGTTCAGTTCTACTGCAGAATCTGATCTTTCTTCTGTGTGAAGCAATAGTGTTCAGCGTATTGGGTGTGGTTATCAGTCCAGGGAGTCCAGTGTTGGTGCGGCGGCCGACGTATCCGTACACCAGGACCCTGACTTCTAATTTTCCGACTTAATGCACGAAAACATTGATTTCATGTGTGTTCAAGTTTTCTTTGTGATTACTTGTGTCAGCTCACCAGGTATACTGTTCTGACAGTGGCGCACCTATTTCCTTTTCAGGATGGCCCCACGACGGCAGCCAGCTAGGGTTCCGAGAGTCGAGCGTGATGACAGCCCACCGAGCGACGAGGCCTCGGTGCAAGGCCCTTTGTCAGCAGTGGTACCGGCAGTAACTCTACCCGCTGAGCCACCGATGCTTCCAGCACCAGCCGCTGACGATGCACATCACCTCTTGCACTGCATGAGTTCTAGCACCAGCGACCGCCCAGGTTCCACGGGGAGACGGACCCCCAGGAAGCCGAGGACTGACTGGAGGCAGTAGTGAGAGTTTTTCGATTAGTGAGGACACCATCAGACCTCATGGTGATCCTCTCAGCGAGCCTACTGCACGCGGCAGCGGGCCGATGGTGGAGCTTGATGCTCCAGGTGCACGATGAGGCATCTCTACTCTGGATAGACTTTGAGAGCCTCTTCCTCTCAGAGTTTGTCCCAGCCACCCTCCGTGCGGTGCGCATCCAAGAGCTGCTACAGCTACGGCAGGGAAGCATGACAGTGGCCCAGTACTCGGCGAGATTTACTGATCTCTCGCGCTACTCCACAGATATGGTACGGGACCCGTTCTTCTGGGCCCGGACCTTCGAGCAAGGACTGAGGCATGAGATCAGGGATTCCATGATCTCCCTCAACATTCCGACGCAGGCAGAGGTGTTGGAGAGAGCCCTTCTAGTGGAGATTTTTCTCGCCGAGCAGGCTCCAGTGACAGGGCCCTCCACAGGACGGCCCGTAGCAGGGTCTTCTGCAGCTGGCAGTAGACAGGTGACGCGGAGGTCCAAACGGGCCAGACCATCAGATGGGCAGTCTCAGGATGAAGATTCGATTGTGCGGGGCACCCGAAGGAGAGCCAGCTACATGAGGGGAAAGCATTGCTACGCATGCAGCGGGCGAGGTCACATGGCTCGAGACTGCCCGACTCGTCTTACAGATGAGCAGCAGGTGGTAGAGGGACCTCCCAGACAGAGGTTCGGCCACGGTGGTCCGCAGGGTGCAGGCAGACGAGGCAGAGGAGCTGACCGAGTAGAAGATGGTGGGTGACACTTCGAGGTGTTGCCACCACCACCACCAGGAGGTCCACCCCGACTGCAGGGAGTTGGTGGACATGCGAGAGCTCAGCTTCAGGCAGCTGAGGCCTTCGATCATGGAGATTTGGGAGCAGATGGATAGGAGCGGAACTAGTGGATACGTCTTTTGTACTTCTAGTTCCTTGTTGTTGTTGTGTAGTGTCTTTGTATTATGAGCTGCAATAGTAAAAGACGCTTACCTTTGTGATGTTTTCATTCCTATCCTCTTTTGTGTTGTTACTAAGAGGTTCCAGTTTAGACTGTTGACTTGACCCTCACTTGTGAGACATCTACTGGAGGAGACCCAGTTACCACACACTGATGCCGACAGTGTGACTCAACCCTTGGAGGCGAGAGTAACGGTTGGATCTCTTCATAGTAGTGTCGAGGCCTTACGACGTCATCTTTGGTATGGATTAGTAACATCCATGTCGGGATTAACTATATTAGGCAAAGGAAGTGGTTCATCCAGGGGATGAGACCAGATTTCTCTTAACAGCAAAGAAGAAATCTTAGCAGTTCTTGTGGGATCAGAGATGGTCCAGGTCATCTGGGAGCGGATGAGTATAGCTCAGAGCCGATAGTAGTCCTATGCTGATAGGAGGCGAAGGCCACTTGAGTTCGAGGATGGCGACCACGTATTCATGAGGGTCTCACCTCGACGTGGATTACGGAGGTTTGGCCGAAGCGGCGAGTTGTCTCCACGCTTCATCAGACCCTTCCAGGTCCTCAGCAGGAATGGCAAGGTGGCTTATCGCCTGACTCTACCACCACAGTTGCGCTGGGTGCACGACGTCTTCCACGTATCTCAGCAGGGGAGATACGTGCACGACCCGATGCAAATCTTTGACCATGGAGAGCTGGTCTTTGATGATGGGGCGACTTTTGCGGAAGTCCTAGTGGAGATTGAGGATCGACAGGAGTGGGTCCTTCGTGGATGATCGATTCCTCTAGTGCGCATCAGATGGCAACATGGGAACCTCCAAGAGAGCACTTGGGAGCGGGAGGCTCAGATGCGTGCTCAGTACCGCCTTTGTATCCCTAAGTTTGTGGTGAAGCTTTAAGGGGACGTAAAGCCCTATGGTGGGAGTAATTTAAATACCTGTAAATTTCAAGGAATTTTTTTTTTGTTAATTTTCTTTGGAATTTTACAAGAACGCAGTTTCTGACGGCACCTGATTCTGAGGCCTGGAGTGCCCAGAATTTCTATCCAAAGTTTAGCTTGGGTATGTTCAGTGAACGAACGAGCGGGATTTTCTAACTTTTGAACCAGTGCCCGAAATCGAATTCCGAGGGCACCGATGGAACCGCAGCGCCGGTAATTGCTTAGGAACTCCTGTTCCGGAGTTTCGTTTACACGAGTGTTGATGATAAAAATTGTGGAAGTTTATTTTATAATTACTCTATAATTTTTATTATTTTTACTCTAAGTGTTAGTTCTTGATGGAAGTTGGGTAACCACCCAACCTCCCTTGGGAGGTTATGAGGGAGGTGGGGCCCACACGAACCCCACCTCTTCATATCCTCTAACCCCCCTCAACTCCCACATTAATTTTTTTAACTTAAGTTATAACTTATGACTTTAATGTAATAAGTTTAATGAGGTGAGTTGTGTGTGGTTATTTGAATTTCAAACTCTTGAAATTCAAAAGAGTTGTTGTGTTAATAAAATAAGAAAGGAACTTATTTTATTTTGGTTGTTAGAGTTTGTCGTGGAGAGGTTTTGGGAAGAACATCTTCTTCTTCAATGAAGAACTTCTCCACCGAAGAACACGGAGAATTTCTTCCTCGACGTTCTTCTTCCGCGACGTTTCCTCTTCGGACGCACATCGACGACAATGGAATCGACGTTCGTTCTCCGCGACATCGACCCGCGACGCGACGTCTCTTTCCGCAACGGTTCTTTCGCGACGCCGTATCCGCGACACGATGTTCTTCTTCCGCGTCGTCTCTTCCGCGATGGTTTTCCGCGACGCAATCTCCATCAAAGACTTCGAATCCTCGCTTCGCGAAGTCGACGTTCTTTTCCACAACTCCCGACCTCCGTGACACTCATCTTCCGCGGCTCGTTGATGTGCACCGTTCTTGAAACCGAGGTAGGGGAATTTTATTTGTTTCCTCTTAACCTTGAGAAAAGAACAACGAGCGCAGACCAACCATTACCCGATTGATCCGCGGACCGTTCATCCATGCGGGGTTACTTTTGTTGGGTGTCGTCTAATTTCATGGTTAAGTATGTGCTCAATAATTTGTTGGGAACAAATGTTTGACTTTCCAATTGATATCACTTAACGCGGAGGGCGCGGGCCGAACGAACACGGCCCGACAACCCTCCGTAGTTTGTTTTTGATGCGCGGTTTTGGTGACGACGAGAAAGAGGACCCGTATTGGAGTTTTGAGGCATCCATTCTGAAGATCTTGATCCGAGAAGACTTCCGGCGAAGACCGCAAGCAAATCAGACCACCAGAGCGCATCCGGTGGTCCGTAGAAGGCGGCGCCCGCGCACCACCTTGGCGCGGCGGCGCGCCGCCGGAGGAGCCCGCCACGGTGGTTCAGCAAGCGGCCGGTTTTGCCGGCCACGGGTGATGTGGAGGCAGGACCCCGAGGGTCCCGCATGTGAATTAATGGCCGGTCGTTTCGGTATATCACACTCAAAGTTTCGGAGTACTTTGGGTTCGGCCGGGTTGGTTCATACACGAAACCAACCGGGCCCTCGGAGCGGAAACGCTCATATCTTGAGCTTCGGACGTCCGAATGACGTGCCGTCGACTTCGTTGAGTTCCTCTAAGTGAGACGGATCTTTTGGAATACTCCGCCCGAGGTTTGGATGGAGGTGGAGTACGGTCGGGTTGGTTTTTCCTTAAAAACCAACCGGGCCCCTGGGACGAAAAAGCCAATAACTCTCAGACCGGGCGTCCGATTGACGCGCCGTCTGCGACGTTGAGTTCCTGTTGACGATACAGAACTTTTGGATACATCAACTCTGGACCTTGTGTCAGTTGATGTATCATCCTCTCGGCTCGTGGAGCGGACCCTCCCGAACGAGCTTGCTGTGTGCCGGAACCCTAGTGCTGGCTGCGACTTCGACGACGACGACTGTGCAGAGATCCTCAGTGGACTGCGACGATGAAGAGTGATGGTCTTGTATCCTATGTGGGTCCCAGCTGTGCTGGTCTTGTATCCTATGTGGGTCCCAGCTGTGCTGGTCTTGTATCCTATGTGGGTCCCAGCTTAGATGATTTAGTGTTGGTCTTGTATCCTATGTGGGTCCCAGCATAGATGAATCAATGAAGAGTGCTGGTCTTGTATCCTATGTGGGTCCCAGCTGTGCTGGTCTTGTATCCTATGTGGGTCCCAGCATAGATGAATCAATGAAGAGTGCTGGTCTTGTATCCTATGTGGGTCCCAGCTGTGCTGGTCTTGTATCCTATGTGGGTCCCAGCTTAGATGATTCAGTGCTGGTCTTGTATCCTATGTGGGTCCCAGCATAGATGAATCAATGAAGACAGATGGTCTTGTATCCTCAGTGGGTCCCAGCTTATATGATTCAATATCTATATCTGATCATCCCTTTCACCTTTTTGACGAAGTATACCTGTGTGAGATGAATCCTGTGTTACTCTCCTTTGGGGATTGTGTTGAACTATCCTATGTGGATTTACTGTTTACTCTCCTTTGTGGATTGTGTTGAACTATCCTATGTGGATTTACTGTTTACTTTCCTTTGTGGATTGTGTTGAGCTATCCTTTGTGGATTAATTTTTCCCTCCTTCGTGGATTGTGTTGTGCTATTCTGTGTGAGTATACGTTTTTCTTTCCTGTGTGGACTGGGTTGTGCTTGGGCTCGGATGTTGGAGCCGAACGGGAATTGATGACTTAGGTATATGTATGGGCATATACCTAAGAAGTGTCGGTTGTTACTTCGTGATTGTATCTTTCCTTTGTGGTTTATCCTTTGTAGATTTCGGGAGACCTTCGGGGGTCTCGGGGTCCCTACTGAGTAGCTTATACTCACCCCTGCACGGGCTATGCCCGCACTTCGTTGTGTTGGTTGCAGACGACGGACAACGTTGATCGTGGTGGAGGCTTGCGGAGCAGGACGGTACCTGGAGGTGGGCCACTGGGAGGGACGTACTCGGAGCGGATGGAGGCTATATGTGCTCGCCCTTCAGGTGGGACTTCCAGAGGATGGCTCGACGTTGTGGCTTTTCTTTTCAGTTGCTGTTTTCTCCTTTCAGTTGTACTTTACAGTTGGGCTTGTATTTCCGGCCCCTTTTACTTTCAGCACAGCTTGTTACAGTTTTTACTTAGTGTTTACTCTTTCCGCTTGCTTACTCTGTGATGGTTGTTTACTTTACAAAGGCAATGCCTTCCCTGTTTATCGGGATTTACGCCTTGGTGCTAGTCGCCAGCCCCTAGCCTATGGAAGGCGGGCTTGGGGTAGTCACAACACGGGCCCCGAGGACGGGTCGTGACATTTCAAAACTTGGGATGAGCATAAAAAGATCAGTAAGGGTTATAAAACAAATAATGAAAACATTTGTTCATAATTACATACATAACATAAGATCTTTATCATACCTCATGAAATCATAAGATTTATGATTAACACAATAGAAAACATAAATCATAAAGGTAACTTGTGGCATCCATATCATACTTACATTGTAGCTATCACAACTACATAGGGAGTTACATTTGGAATACCCATTACAGTATATTCCCTAAATATTTTAGGAGAAACATTAACGTTTACCTCTGTCATGTTACCCAATGCATTAGAGAGCCATCTTGGGCTCACCCGCCCTAGGTTTATCATGGAACCACCCGTATGCATAAACAATGCCCAAGAACCATAACATATTCACAACACATAAAACAAAAATAAAGGGAAGATAACATTTCCACATTTTAATCACAATATATCATTTAAATATATTGACATAAAAAATACATTATCAAAATAATTTTCAATACCAAAATACATAAAAAGAGTATATGGTATTTAGTTTCCTTTTAAAATACATTACAGCTTGTTTCGGAATCCAAATATCAAATAATACTCGCGGCGGTGGAAAGGTTGTTGTCACCACGTACATTAACAAGAAACATTCCTTTTTGTCGTTTAATAAAACTATTCATAGAAAACAATTCCATTTGAATGAAATGAAAAGTAAAAGGTATTTATACACCGTATAAAATAAAGTTTAGAATAATATAAAATATTCCTCAATGAAAGGAGATTGAGACGAAGTCCCTTACCTCGTGTCCGACTTGACTCGATAGTTCTTTAATCTCCTAAATAATAAACTAAAGTTAATTTATACTTGATTAAGAACCCTTTTCAAGTTTATTATCCCTTTTATATTACTTATTACCATGTTATAAACATTATTTAATCATTTAAGTTATTAACTCTTGTTTTGTCGATATTTGGTACTTGAGTAAAAATGAACACCTTATAATTAAAAGTTGTCCATGTGGTCAAATATCCATTATATTCAGAATTATATTAATGATTTAGATATCATATATATCATGTATATCCAATATATACATGTATTTATATTAGAACATAACATTTGGAGGTAAGAAATGAAATGTACCGTTCATGGATACGGTAATCCGTACGTACGCATGAATGCTACTTTCATTTATATTTAATATTTTAATAGAATGAAAAAATAATGATACATATGTATATTATAATTCCAGTATAATATCTTAAATAAAATCATTAACTCAATCCTTTATTCATCTCACATAAGGCATTAATGATTCATATCACTTTGAGGGGGCGGTAGTCCGCACTTCCTAAAATGAAATTATCGCGTTTACCCATTATGGAAACCATAAAGGTATGCTATAAATGGAAAAATACAGAAGCATAAAGAAAAACATAAAAATTATATATATCATATATAAATATAGTGCCATCATAATGGCCACAATGAGAGGCTGTAGGAGATAATTGAACAATCATCGTTTCGTGAGGCGTTAGTTTTCCATTCACAGAAACATTATGTTCTTTACCCATTAAATGGAGGTGTGTGTAAGTGTAGTTCGAATCCTTATCATAAAAAAATCCTAGTATATTGAGGATATTGGTTTTTTTATAAAATAAAGTAATAAAAAGAGTTTATGGGGTTGTAGAAGTAAAATAAAACAAAAGAACTTAAGAGAAGACGTTACCTTTAAATCAGGTAACTCCTTTTGGTTTGAACCAAAAGGGTTTATTGATGTGCTTTCTGCCTAAGGTAAGGCTTCTAGAATGAATATAGGGATGTTGGGAGCTTATTGGTGTAGAGTTTTCACGATCCAAAGTCTTGATAAGTGTGATAAATGGGTTAGGAGTGAAGGCTTTTTATAAGGGAGAGGACGAGCTCTTTAGGAAAGTTTGAAACAATTATTTTATTATAACCTCATCTTAGGTTTAAAAAGGTCAAATATTCGTTAATATCAAATTTAAGATGAATCATGGACGAAATAAAATAATCCCATAATAATTGGACAGGTTTTGGATATTTTTTAATATTTATAATCTTATTTATTTAAATCATTTATTAATGAGGTAAACATTGCATCATTATTGTGTGATAAATAATTTAATTTATTTGATGTCAAAAAATTGTAAAAAAATACCATGATGTAGGAAATCATTATATATTTCAAAATAATATTTATAGTCAAAAATAAAACTTATATAACCCCATGTAAAAATTTATTTACTAAAAGATATTTGTTTATGTCATTTTTGTCTTTACTTTAAATTAATTAATATAAAATGTCATTATTACTCCCATGTAGCTCCATGGGGTCCCAAATTCAACCCAAGGATGCCCATGGTCAGATATGTATCAGACAATATGATTAAGACACATGTCAGGGTAATTTAATATTATTATAATATTATATTGTTTCTTTATTTACTATATTTACTCTTTAATCATGATAAATAAAATATTTACTGAAGTAAATATTTAAAATGTCTAAAAATAAAAGTTACCTATTTACATAATTTGGACCTACTAATTCCAAATATGGAATCCATTTTTCCAAATTCAAAACACAGAAGTGGAAGAAATTAATTTAAAATTAATTCCCACTGTTAAAACAAATAGCGCGTTTTTAAGAAATAATAACTATCAAAAGATTGACACTTGTTTATGTCCAATTTCAAGGTGAAATTAATTCCAATTTCCAAAATTGGATTAAGTAGTAAAAAAATATTCTAATTTAACTTTATAAACAATTAAAAAGATAAACTAGCCATATAAATAAATTAGATTAAAAGGAACTTTTGAATTAAAATACAGTATTTTTCACTATTCATTAAAAATGAATTTTATCAGAAAAATACCAAAATTTCATCCAAAGTAAATTTTGATGTCCCGATTCTAAAGAAGAATTTTATTTTGTCAAATAGAACATATAATAGTGACAAAAATTGGATTTAAAAAGGGTTCTCCATTAAAAGACGGTAAATTAACCTTTTAAAGAAAATTATGCTTAAAATTAGATTCATTTACATTTTAAGCCTCTAACATTAATTGGATAAATGTAAAAACATTTAGAAAACATATATAATCATATTGTAGTTAGTTATATTCATTACCACCACTACAATGGCTAGGCGTTAACTATCATTTAAAATAATAATATTATATTATTATTGTGCAATGTAATATTTCAAAGAAACCTGCTGTTGCGTATCAGGTACGCTATCAAATATATCATCCCATTTAAAGTAAAATTAATATTTAATTAAAAAATATTAATAAACATTCAAATATATTATTCTTTATTTACTTGGGATGTTACACAAAATCCTAGACGGAATACCAAAACATTTCCTCAAGCACTTGAATCATACTCTCTGATTAACCATTGGTCTGAGGGTGGTATGATATGATTAGAAACACTTGTGTACCCAGTTCCCTCTACAAAATATTCCAGAAGTGAGATAGAAAATGGGAATCCTTATCTAAAATGATAGTGTGAGGGACCCCATGAAGTCATAATATCTCACAGATATACAACCTCCCAAGATCATAAACTGATAAGGTCTCCCTAATTAAGAGGAAATAAGAAACCTTCATTATACCATCAAAAAAAAAAAATTGCATCGCTACCTTGAGGTGACCTTAAAAAACCAGTCAAGAAATCCATTGTAACATCATCCCATTTCCACTAAATAATGGGTAACTACTGTAAAAGTCTAGCTGGTCACTGATGTTTTTCCTTAACATGATGATAGGTGGAACACCTTATAATAAAACCATATATGTCACATTTTACCCCCATCCACCAATATCGACAACATAAATCTTGATACATCTTGGTAACATTTGAAGGCATTGCCCAAAATGAGGCATAAAATTCCCGAATCATCTCCTTGAATATGTCAACTAGAACCCATACATGACCTAGTATACACAAGATCTCATCATTTCCTATGGTCCAACTAAGAGTTGGGTCCTCACTTTCCACACTCACCTATAGGACTAGGCCATCAGAATTAGATAGATTCCTCATCCTCACTCTATCCATAAGGGTAGAGTTCATAGTTAAGGATGAAATAAAAATCTACCCATGATAATCCTACACCTCCAAGTACATCTTTGAAAATAATTACATAAGTTGGTACTCACTATTGGCCTCCTGAACTGCCTGTATCTGAGTCCTCTTACTTAGTGAATCGACAACTGCATTTCCCTTCCTAGACATATAGGCCAACTCAAAGTCAAAAGACTGTAGGTACTCAAACCACATTCGCTACCTCAGATTCAAGTCACACTGTGTAAATATATACTTGAGGATTTTATGGTCCATGTACACCAAAAAATGATCTCTCAGTAAATATTGTCTCTAATAACACAAAGAATGAACAGCTACAACCAATTCAAGATTGTGCGTTAGTAATTCCTCTCATGTGGCATCAATTGTCAAGACCCATACACCACGACTCTATCCTCCTACATCAGAATAGATCCTAGCCTGATACCTAATGTGTCATAATATAATGTGTATCTCCTTCCTAGCTTTGGAATAATCAGGACCGATTCTAAATCCAGAATCCCTTTAAGCACCTAAAAGGTGGTCTCATAGGTATCTGACCATACAAACTTCACACCCTTCTAAGTAATTTCATTTAATGGTTCTGCTAAGAATGATAAGTCATATATGAAATTCTTGTAATATCAAGATATCCCCAAGATACTACGTATACCAAATATGTTCTTGGGATACTCCTAGGAAACTACAACTATCACCTTTTTTGGGTCAACTCATACTCCAGTCTTTGAGATAATGTAACCCAAGAAGTGAATCTTATCCATAAAAAAGTGGAACTTTGTTATCCTAGTATATAAATGATGTTATATTTGTGTATGTAAAATTATCTCAAGATGTTTAGCATGTTAATGTAGATTATGAGAATACACCAAGATATATTCTACAAATACCACCACAAATTAATCTAGATAAGGATGGAAAACTCAGTTTATTAGTGCCATGAAAACTGCAAGCATGTTTGTGAGACCGAAAAACATAACCAGATACTCATATAGACTATACTTTATATGAAAAATTATATGATGCATGTTTGTAGGTAAAACATGCACTTAATGATATCCAAATATCAAATCAATTTTTGAGAACACCTGAGCTCCTCAAAGCTAATAAAAAATTTCATCTATCCATGAAAAGGTATACTAGTTCTTAACTATCTACTGGTTCAATTTATGACAATCCACACATAGCATAAGGGGCCCACCCACATTTTTTTCAAAAGGACTAGAAAACCCCATATATAAGTAACAGGTCGTATAAACCTCTTTGACTTAAAATCCTATAGAAACCTCTTGAGCTCCTACAATTCCATCATAGCCATCCTGTAAGGAGGAATAGATACTGGTGAAGCTCCTAGATCTAGCTTGATGGAGAACTCTACCTCTCTTTTAGGAGGTAAACTAAAAAATACATTTGGGAAAACATAACTAAAATTATCAACTACTAAAGAGAAATATACATAGTGTGATCCATGATTATCCAAATATAAACTAGTAATATAGGCTATCATCCTTCCCAACCCATGATGATCTAGTCCATATTGTCTTTCTTGGACATCCCATTCACTTTTGTGAATAACAACTCCACCCTATGGTGATGTGAAGGCCACCCTACGAAAATAGAAATAAATGTAGGCTTGATAAGTAAATAGCAATTCCATCCTGAGTATGACATAAAACCTGGGCATCTTGAGGAAAAAAAGATCCCATACAAAGTGAAATTCACCAATATCAAGAGAGAACTCCCTAAAATGGAATAAACTATCTATTCTGATACCCAAAGGAGTATCGAGTGTCATGGTGCCCTTGGAAAACTGAAGCACAATCACAAGGATCTCAACCAAAGGTACAAATATAAAAAATATGATACACCTATATCGAAAAGAGAAGAAACAAGCATAGAGACCACAAAAATCATACCTCTCACTGTAGATGGACCAACACATTTCTCTTTATTGCTAGGTTGTACAGAATATATCTGGCCTAAACTGTAGCCCCGTGATACCACTGCACTACCTGGAGCAAGCCCACTCTGCTGTCTAGGTACAACTGGTGCCTAATTACCTCGACCATTACCACCACCACCTCATCCTGATCGACTGGTACTACTATAGATCCTAGTCTCATGTAGAGCTATGAAACCCAGTCCCGAACCTAGAGTCAGAGCTGACCCCCTTCCACTAACCGTTGGAGGGAAGGTCCTACAAAAACACTACACATGGCCCATTATACCACAATCGTGTCTCATAAAGGCATCCCAATCACATTGATTCCTCACATGTTTACATCCAACACACTGATGATAGGAAAATGCACTACCCACACTAACAGTTTAGCTAGTAGTCATCTCATGTGAAGCCTAAAAACATTGCTTCCTACCACTAGAATCTGAACCAATGGGCAGAGAGATTACACTTCTATTCTCTACGCCCCATCTTCCCTTAAGTTATGCTCTATAATTAGAACCTTATTCATTATTTTATTAATAGAGGTCAATCTGAACACTTTGACTTGATATCGAATGGTATGTCTAAGACATTCCTCAAAGTGTATCAACCTTAATGCCTCACCAGCAAGATATATCAGTGAATAATGATATAGCTCTATAAATCATTCTGAATAGTCCATAAATTTTATAGCTCCCTTCTCCAGATGAATGAACTCACTAGACTACTCTTCTCTTAGAGTCTTGGGAAAAAAGTAATCATAGAATCTAGTTTGGAAAGCAGTCCAAACCATATCCCACAACTTTTCAGCCAAGTTCAAAACATCCCCCAGTGCTTTTATGCTCCTTGAATCATGTAGGTCATGAGCTTAACTCTCCTATCAGGAGGTGTCTCAAAATGATCAAAAACTGAAAACATAGTCTCAATCCATAACTCAACAGCCTATGGACCTCCATCCCCTGAAAACATGGGAGGATGTTGTTGCTGGAACACATACCTCAACTCATCTATAGATGAAGAAGACTGCGGTGATCCATGAACATTACACATATAGTGTAGAAACCCCTTGAGGAACTTTTCCTCAAAACTTATGTCTAGTAAAATAGCTGGTATCACAATTGGCACTATAGGAGGATCCATTGGTAGCCCATGACCCACCACCTCTGAAGCGTGGTTTCTGACACCCTCTTGGTATTCTACTAGATGTCATCATGGTGGAATGTCTCTACAATGAAAAACACACACCTTAGAAAAGATAGATAACCAAAAGATTATATCTAATAGCATGGGATAGGTCAAAACCTTCCTATAAACAGGATTTACCCCTCTTCCTGCTTCTAAATCAAGGACCAGGTAAAAAGAAAAAGCCATAAAATCACTACAGACACTGCCTAATTCCAACTCAAAAGCTGATTCAAGTTCAATTTCTCTATTTAATAATTTAAATTTCCATTTGAATATATATTCATTTCAGATTTCTCTTTAAAATTGTTGAAACAAACAGTGTATAACTTTTAATTCATAAATTCCCATACACCGCATGAACCAAAATATGGTTCCCACTTAATTTATACCATAACACACTCCAGTCCATGCCACCAATGGTCCACGACCCAATGTTCCACAATTAGCTACTTAGGGTGTCTGATGTATCCTAATCAGGAAAACACTACTTAGGTTATGGAAGGTACTCTAAGTAAAAATGATGTTTCTTAATTCTTTTCACAAATCATTTATCAAATAGAAAGTATATCACAAAAGTCACATATCACAAATTCATGTAGTTAAGAAATGAATCCTATATGGAATGGAATAATTCATGGCATGTGAATCCTAAAAAGCTCATAAAAATGATTCGTGAGATGAATACCCTCATATCATAAAGTAATGATAAAATAGTTCCTCAATCATATAAATTATAACATCAAAATTCAAGTGTGTCACCCAATAGTGAAATCCAAATCAACTATAATAGGGAAAATATAGAAAACATCAATTTTCATTCCAAGAAATTTAGCTCTTTCTGGTACATGGGTTATCTAATCATAGGAATAACTCATTAACTTCCAATTCCTTATTATCCTTTTTATTGTCTCAAAATAATAATCCAAAAAAGAAGATGCTTTGACACAACTTTGTAATGTCCCGACCCGGGTGCCACTAAACGGTGCCCCGAGTCAGGGGGTCACATGGAATCAAGCACATCTCCCAAAAAACTAGAGGCTACTGACTAGTAGTGATGGCCTAGGGTGTGTCCATAGGGAGACTATACCCTCATTTAAGAGTGTAATACATTGGTAGAAATCATACAAATTAATAGAAAAAGAAGATAAATAACCAGACAGAAGGTAAACATCAAATACAAGAATCTATAAACAATGATATAATTGATCTCACATAAAAAATTATATGTCATTTCATGTCTCTAAAAATCTAGAAAATAGGTATACAGGAATCCCATACAATACATGTATTAAAATACCGAAAAGACAAAAAGAAACTATTCCGGCTAGCATCACGAGCCTTATCTCAATCCTGTGCTCCCCTGATCCTAAGCATAACTCAAATCAATCATCATACTATGGGAACTTTCTCCGATCCCTACCTACATCCATATAGTCTATCTAGGTACCCAACAATGGCTCGAATAGGACATGTGATAAAACTCAGTAGGTCCCCACCAACATTGTCTATTACAAATCCAGGCTATGTAATACAAGCTAATAAGTGTGCAATATATAACATATATGATAGTACTGAATGTAAATTTATAAATTCAAGTGGTATTATCCAACCTACCAAAACTCCCTACAAGTAATAGTCAAGCTCCTATAATAATGTAACTATAAATAAAATTAGAAACAACCTTGATGACCATGTCGTATAATTAGAACGTGTCAAGTATACCACAACCATGCCTTACAAACAAGAGTATCATATCAACCAAGAACACACTTTATAATGTAAATCACCCATAATTAACACTACATATAATCATAAGTGTCAGTCCTTACAGGAATGAATCCAAGGTATATCAGACCAAGGAATCCTTGTCTAGTCCTAAGAGCATCTTGATAGAAACTTGATTAGACTTGGGTGGGGTCTAATGAGCATGTCAATAGACCATATCCACTATGATCCCAATAAATCCAAATCCAAGGGGTAATAAGGTCTAAGGAATCCAATAGAATCAATACCCAAGGAGAAATATCATCCAAGGAATCCATTACCACTATCAATATACATGGAAGAATCATCCATGGCATCTAATGGAATTAGGATCCAAGGTATAACAACCAATACATTCACTACCATTTAATTCATCACATTCATTTCATTCAACAATTTATAATAATTCATATACCATGAGTTTACCCATTCATATAAAAATTCACATTTAAATAGTTAAATAATTCACATCATGCTATCACATGGAAAATGAGACAATCCATATCCTAATATCTCAATTCAGTTCAATTAAAATTATAAATGGATTCCTTTAACAAGGAAAACAAACATGTACACCCCATGGGAGGTATAAAAATAGGTAGAATCAAAGGAACACCCCATGATTGGCCTAGTTTGGGGCAATAAACTCCAACAACTCAAAGGTAATCATAGAAACCTAAATAGGTTCCAAAACATTAAATTCAATTATCTAATTCATTTTCAGAGAAATACCGAGAAGTTCAGAATGCCGACACATAGAAACTAGCTCTATAAATCACAAAAATAGACAAGAAAGGTATAAAACACCTAGAATAGGTCCTTGGCAGAGAACTCATCCAATATCAGCTTCTAATTTAGCCCAAATCAAAAGAAAAATTAAGAACAGATGAAGAACTTGGAAATAGGTCATGTTAGCTTGCTCCAAAATAGCACTGTCGATACCAAGAAAAATAGATAATAAAACAAGAAGAATAGAGAAATCATCGGTGCATATGAAACTTTACCGAAGATGTTTTATTTATAGTATAGATCATGAATTGAGATTAAATATGAGATTTAGGCTTTAAAGGGCCTTCCTGCACATGAGAGAAGAGAGAGGTAAGGGTTCTGTTTGAAAATAGAGGCCCCTACCTCTTATTTTTAAAAATATTCTTGGGAATTTACATGAAGTGTAAATGATTCACACACTATGTAAATATTAGGGTCATTACCATAGGAAAAAACCTTTACATGTCATGAAAGGTCCTGGATAGACCATTACACATTGTGTAATCCAATTACACATCATCTAATTGACTTGCATCCATATGACAGACCTCCTACCTCTTCCTTTCCCAAAACAAACCAACCTGCCCACAACCCATACTTGGGTCTAATCCATAAAGAAAAACATAAATAATAATTTATCTGAAAATATAAAGGATCCATACCTCAAAAAAAACCCAGGATCTTACACCAAGAACCGAATATATTAAAATAATACCATTGGTGACATGAAAGCGAGTCATGTTCATAATGAATTGATTTTAAATCCTTAAAATATCATATAGGTTTTGGAGGATTTATTAAAGTTTTATAAAATTAATAAAATAACTTTAAAATGCATTATTTTAAAGTGTCAATATACATTTGGTATTTAATACATTTTATATCATTTATTACATCACTTTTGGGCCATTATGATGACATAATAAAGACCATATATTTATACTGTATTTATTTTTTCCCCAAAAATTGACTGTCTTAGAAAATTTTGAAAAAATTACCCATTTGGATAATTTTGACTTCTAATTTTAAAAATAATATTTATTTTTCCAAAACAAATTTCTAAATAGGATAATGTTCACTTTTAAAGAATCCTTATTTACTATAACATACCAGTTTTCATAACATTAATAATTAATGACCCATAGAAAAATTACATTGGACTTTATTGAATTATATTATCATTTATATTTAATAGAAATATTTTTTAATAAAAATATTTTTTAAAAGAACATTTATTTCAAAAATTCTGAGATTTATCAAAAGAGTGTATTAATTGAAACTATTTATTTCCTAAAAATAAAATTTTGGTTTCTTTATATCAAAATATAATTTTTAAAAAACTCATTATATAATCATCTATAAAGAAATAATAAAAAAGTATAAATATAGTCATTGTTTTATTTAAAATAAAATATAAAAATCCATACTACCAGGGTATAGATACATAACTCCTTATTACACCAGTGTACACCATAAGGGTAAGGTGTGTGATGGTGGTGAAATCTTGGGATGGTTAGAAAAACATGGTTTATACCATGATCTTGGTAAGCTTGAAATTGTCCCATAAATGGTTTCACTCATATTTCATTTATTGAATCTAGGCTTGGTCTTGGTCAAGGGAAAATCCAAGTGGCACCATCTCCTTCAAAAGCTCTAATAAATCTGGTTTATATGGTATGTTCCTACTAGTTGAGGCCACCTCTTCTTTCACCTGTGTTAATTAGACTTTATCAAAACTCTTAATATTTAAAAATCTTAACAATCACTATAAAATTACTATATTGTAAACTATTGATATTTTTAATGGACTTTTAAATATGAATGATAATATTTTATAAAGGTCCAAAACTACCAAAGTAGTTGATGTGTTTTCTATAACTACATTACTTAATAAGGAATTTATTCAATCAAAAAGGAAAGTTAATTTATAAAAGTTTGGCTATTACATTATCCCCTATTCATAAATTTCACCCTACAAATTTCATTTCATACACTAAAGTAGATGAGGGTACATTTATTTCATCACCTCTTTTGGTTTGTATGTTACCTCCATAGATGTTTGGTTCCATTACTACACATTGACCAGGTGAGTTTCCTTGTTTTTTAGAAATTTTTCTCAATGATCTAAGATCTTTTTCGGTTACTCATCATATGAAAGATAATTCTCCAATGATACCACCTCTAGATTCAGTACATGTGGGGGGTCTGATATATACTTCTTATATTGGGATACATAGAACACATCATATACTTGGGATTGGTTAAGAAGGAGTTCTAGTCAATAATCTAGAACACTGATGTGAATAGTGATCTCAAAGGGGTCTATGTATCTTAGAATAAGATTTACCTTCTTCCTAGACCTCATGAACTAATTTCATAGTGATATATGAAGGAACACCTTATCTATGACCTCAAACTATAGGTCTCATCAATTATTGTCTACATAACATTTCTATTGACTTTTTGTATATTTCATATGAAATTGTATGGTTTAAACCTTCTCTATTATCTCTTGGATAATATTAGGTCCCATAATCTTCTTCTCTACAACTTCATCATAGTATGTTGGAGTTCGAAACCTATTCCCAAATAGAGCCTCATAAGGTGCTATTTGAATGATAGCATGGAAACTATTTTTATATGAGAACTTCACTTGGGGAAGGTGTCAATCCAAAAATCCTTTTAAATACATTGAAAATTATATTAGTATATCCTATAGAGTTTGAATGGTTCTCTCAGACTAACCATCCATCTAAGGGTGATATGAAGTATTGAAACTCAGCTCTATATCTAGTGCTCACTAATGGATTCTCCTTAACCTTGAGGTAAACCTCAAATATCTATTAGATACAATGGAGAGTGGTACTGTATATAGTCTTACCACTTTCCTTATGTATATATTTTAATATTAGTCCATATATAAATCTTTCTTGATAGTAATGAAATGAGCATACTTTTTAAGGTGATCAACTACTGACTAGATGACATTATTTACTTTAAATTTCTTGGGAAGTCCTATGATTAAATCCATGGTTATGTGTCCCATTTTCATATTGGTATGTGAAATGGTTTCATCTCAACCTTATACTTTTCTCATTCATCCTTGAATTTTTGGAATACCAAGCATTGAGATACAAATTTTAAAATATACCTCTTTATGTTATCCCACCAAAAGTTTTACTTCAAATATCTATACATCTCAATGATTCCTGAATGAATAGAGAAGGATGAGCTATTAAAATCATCCAAAATTTCCCTCTTCAAATCTGGTTTTGATGGGACACATATTTGGGTTCCAAATCTTATAAACCCATCTATTGAAAATTTGAACTCCATAATATTTTCTAACTTTTTTTGTAGCTCCTCATAATCTTATTGGGCCTCCATGATCCTTTCAAGAATGAATGGTTGAATAGTTATTTGATAAAGGTCATATGAAGTCCATTTTATGATTCCCATGTCCATTATTTTCATTTCCAAAAATAATATATCCTTATCAATCATCATCATGAATAGGGTTATGATATCCTTTTTACTTAGATCATCTGCCACATTTTTAGCCTTAATAGGATGGTAATGGATTGAACAATCATAATTCTTGATCTGATAAAACCACATTTATTGGTGAATATTGAGATCTTTTTGTGTGAATATATACATGAGGATTTTATGATCAATAAACAAATCACACTTTTCACCATAGTGATAATCTACCCAAATTTTTGATTTGAATATCACTACATACAATTATAGATCATGAATTGGGTTGTTATTCTCATAGATATTTAACTGATGGGAGGCATATGTTATCAATTTTTCATCTTATATGAGTACACAACCCAATAATTTTTTGTACACATCATTGTAGATCACAAATTCTTCCCCACTAGTGATTAATGTGAGGATTGGTGTAGCGATTAACCTCTTATTTAACTATTTTAATGTTCCATCACATTTTTCAATCTAGAAAAACTTCATTCCCTTATGATTTATCTTGGTTAGTGGGATTTAAAATCATGAGAAGTTTCTCACAAATTGATGATAGTACTCAGCTAATCCAAGGAAACTATGGATCTCCATCACATATATTGGTCCAAACCATCCTTCAATTTCCACTATCTTTAAAGGATCTATATATATTACTTTGATGGTGATAAAATGTACCAGGAATTTTACTTTATCTATACAAAACTTAAATTTTATATACTTCACATATAAATTTTATATTTTTAGGTTATTCAGTACAAAATTCAAATTCTCCAGATGTTCCTCTTAGATTTTGGAGTAGATAAGATTATCATATATAAATAGTACCACAAATTTTTGAAGACAATCCATAAATACTATGTTCATTAAGTCTATAAATATAGATGGAGAATTAGTGAGTCCAAATTAATTCAATATAAAATCACAATTCCCATACCTTGTATGAAAATAATTCTTAGGTATATCCTCCTTCTTCACCATTACTTGATAATATCCTGACCGAAGATCCACCTTGGAGAATTAATGGGCTCCATGTAGCTGACTGAACAAGTCATCAATCCATGGTAGGGGATACTTTTTCTTTATCAAGATCTTTTTGAGTTTATGAAAATCAATTAAGATTCACATTAACCCATCCTTTTTCTTGACGAAAAGGGCCAATGCACCCCACAGTGAATCAGTTTGGTGTATAAACACTATCCAAATTCTCCTGTAGTTGATTCTTCATCTTTTTAAGTTAAACAATGACCATTATATATATAGACTTGGATATTTTCAAAGATCTGATTATAAGTTTAATTGATAACTCAACCTATCTTCTAGGATTAATACCAGTAAATTCTTTAGTAAATACATCAGCGTATTCCCTCACAACAGGCTTGTCATCAAGGATGATATTTTATTTAGTCTCAATCATTTTATCTAGATAAACTTACTCATAATTCAATAATATACATGTTTGAGATGATGATTCTAAAAGATATTCATCCTACTCATTTTACTTATATATAATTAGAAGGTTATTTGTGATATGAAGGGTTATTTCCTTATCTCAACAATTTATGTTGGCTCTATATAGGGAAAGACAATCCATATCTAGAATTTCATCAAATTCTACTAAAGTTAGTATCACAAGGATTTCTGGGAAACTCAGATAAACAATAAGGATATGGTAGATGTTATATACTTAGTATGAAATAATTTCACCATTTTATATTTTTAAAGATAGATCTACTTCTATGTTTTGTGGTGGTGTTTGAATAATTCTACTAAACATGCATGGTATGAAAGAATGCATAGAACCATAGTTTCATTGGACACTTGATGTTCATGAATGAATTATAAGCTTACCTTTCACTATTTTATTCTGGTTCTAATAATTTATTTCATCCAAAATAGACTTAGTGATGAGAATTTTCAAACTATTTATCATATAAAATGGAAACATATGTAAATAAATTAGGTAACATATAAATGACATGTATTCCTTAGACTATGAATTTATAGGATTGAGTCTAAGTTATTCATGGTATATTTCATAACATAAAATTCCATAGGATTTTTTTTTACTTCATAATGGTTTTTAAAAAGAACATGATTAACCAAATCATATCCCCTGGGAGTGTTTGGCTTAGTGTGCAATCTTAGGACTTTTTCATGTTCTAGGTGATGATTGAGTTAATACCGAATGCACCATTTTTAGGGTTATTAACCCTTGGTAAAACTATTCCATAGTTGAATCCACTTTATAGTATCTAGATAAGGATTTATTTTCTTATAAATTCAAGCATTCTATAATTTTCCAAAATTTAGGGATGTTTTCTATGTTTAGTCTTATCCCTTTGTTTTTCACTAAGTTTTTCTAATCCTAGTCCCAAAAAAATAACTAGACATTTACCTAATACCAACTATGAAAATCTATATCTATAATACAACTTATTTCATGATTAATTATACAAAGATAAAAAAAGAAATCCCAAAAGCATGTTAGACATATTTTCATTGTATAATTATATACATATTAAAATAAATTGAAATAAGAATACAATGAATTTATTTAAAACTCCATAACATTCCCTTAAAATCCATTGATCTTGTAATATTGCAAGGGTTAACCTAGAGATGTGTATAATAAATGTGTGATCTATAAATTACAGTAAGAGAATAATCAAATTATAACATGATTAAAGTTATACATGTGATTCAAGAGGCATATCAAGATGTTATAAAATGGGTGAAAATACTAAACTTAAACATTGAAGCATGATATAATGTAACATCCCATGTAAATAAAGAATAAATAATTTTCATATTTATTAATATTTATGAATTAAATATTAATTTTAATTAAAATGGGTTTCTACGTTCGATAGCGTACTCGATACTCAACGATGAGTTTCTTTGAAAACTTACGTTGCACACTAGTAATAAAATAATATTATTTTAAATGTTAGTTAACACGTAGCCGTTGTACTTGTAACATCCCAGGTAAAGAAAGAATAAAGAATTTTCATATTTATTAATATTTAAGAATTAAATATTAATTTTAATTAAAAGGGGTTTCTACGTTCGATAGCATACTCGATACGCAACGATGAGTTTCTTTGAAAACTTACGTTGCACACTAGTAATAAAATAATATTATTTTAAATGTTAGTTAACACGTAGCCGTTTTACTGGCGGGAATGGATATAAATAACTAAAATATGATTATATATGTTTTTTAAATGTTTTTACATTTATCCAATAAAAGATAAAGGCTTAAAATATGAAAAGAATTCAATTTTAGGCATTTATACCCTAATTTTCACTAAGGGTTCACTTATCACCTTTTGACAGCGAACCGTCATTAAATATAGTTTTGATCAATCTTATAAATTCTATTGGAACAAATATAACTCTTCTTTAGAATCAGGACATCAAAATTTACTTTGTGTAAATTTTTGGTATCTTTCCGATAAAGTTCATTTTTTTAATGAATAGTGTAAAATGTTGTATTTTAATTCAAAACCTCTTTTTAATCTAATTTATTTATATGATTAGATTATCATTTGAATTGGTTTTAAAGTGAAATTAGAAAATATTTTTACCATTAAATCCAATAGTGGTCGTTGGAATTAATTTCACTTTGAAATCGGACTTAAACTAGTGTCAATCTTTTGATACTTATTATTTCATAAAAACACGCTATTTGCTCTGACAGCGGGAATTAATTATTAAATTAATTAATGCAACTTATATGTTGTGAATTTTTTAAAATGGACTTCATTTTTTAATTCAGAATATCAAATATAGCTTAGGGTGAATTTTTGGTATTTTTCTGAAAAACTTCAATTTTTGATGAATAGTGAAACCACTAAGTGGTACTTATAAAAACTGATTTTTCGTTTAAATGAAATTTTACCACTTCTGTGCTTTGAATTTAAAAAATCCGACATAAATGGTTTTCATTAAGAAGTAAAATGTGGTTCAATGAGATTAAAATAATTTTTTGGTGAATAGTAACTTATTAAGTTTTTAATCGCGATTAGAGGTAATTAGTGTAGTTTAAGGTAAAAATAATGTTTTAATAATATGAGATGAGCTTGACACATGTCCTAACCTTATTGGATGTGTCATGGCCGACCAAGACAAGCCATGGGTCAACTTGGGGACCCCATGGAGCCACTTTGGTTGGGAAATGACATAAATAACTTTTTATTTAATGTTAAAGTAAAAATGGCACACACATGAGGTGTTTTACTAAAACAATTTTTAAATGGGGTTATACAAGTCATATTTTTGACTATAAATAGTCATTGGAAAGCTAAAAAGATTTCCTACATAATAGTATTTTTTTTATAATTTTTATACATTAAATAAATTAAATTATTTATGACATCATGATGATGCAGTGATGACCTCGTTGTTTAACGATTTAAATAAAATGGAAAGATAATGTAATATCTAAGACCTACACATTTAAAAAACCTATTCGATGAGTGTATTTTGAACCCTTATCACCTTATCCTAGAAATAAATCAATGTGGGACCTCTTAAATCCGAATACCATTTTAAAATAAAGTGACTTTTCTTTACTTTCCAAGAGTGCCCCTCCTCTCCTCTTATAAAAGGCCCCCACCTCTACCTCCTTACCCACACTCACAAAGCCTTTGGCTCAGACAACCCCTGCCCATTTTGTCTCTACACATCCCTCTATTACCTCTTGAATCCTAACTTTGGGCAGAAGTCTTCCCAAGGAAGCCTTTGAGCTCAAACCAAGGGGAGTTACCCGATTTTAAGGTAATGTCTTCTTTTGAGTCCTTTTGTTTTATTTTTCTTCTCTAACCCCCTAAACTCTTTTTATTCTTTTCTTTTGAAAAAACTCCAGTATCCTCAATATACTATGATATTTTTATAAGAAGTATTCGAGCTACACTTACACACACCTACATCTAATGGTTAAAGGACATACTGTTTCCGTGGATGGTGAATTTATGCCTCCCGAAACGATGATTGTTCAACATTCTTTTAACAACTTCAAAGGTGGACATTAATATTTCACTATATTTATATATGATATATAATATGTTTATGTTTTCCTTAAGCTTATGTATTTTTCATTTTGGTCATACCTTTATGGTTTCCATTATGGGTAAACACGATATCTTCATTTAAGGAAGTGCGGACTACCACCCCCTCAAAGTGATGTGATTCGTTAATGCCATATGTGGGACGTGTAAAGGATGGATTTAAAGTTATTATATATGATTTTATACTGGAATTATAATATACCTCTATATCATTATTATTTCTTTCCATTAAAGTATGAGATAGAAATGAAAGTATCGTTCATGCGTACGTACGGCTTACCGTCTCCATGAACGGTGCATTTCATTTCTTATCCCCAAATGTAATGTATTATTAAAAGTATATGTATATAATGGATATATATAATGAATGATATATCTAAATTATGAATATAATTCTGGAATTAAAATATACATACCTCTCATTTAGTTTTAATTCCATTAATATGACAAAGAAATGAAAGTAGCGTTCATGCGTACGTACGGCTTACCGTCTCCATGAACGGTGCATTTCATTTCTTACCTCTAAATGATTATGTAATATTATAAATACATGTATATGATGGATATATATGATATATATGATATCCAAATCAGGAATGTCATTCTGGATATAAAGAACCTTTGACCACACGAACAACATGTAATTGTAAGAAGTCCACTTTCGACTTAAGAACCAAATATCGACAAAACAAACATTATTAACTTAAATGGTTACATAATTTTTATAACATGGAAATAAGTGATATAAAAGGAATAATTAACTTTAAAAAGGTTCTTAATCAAGTAGAAATTAACTCAAGTTTATTATTCAGGACGTTAAAGAACGATCGAGTCAAGTCGGACTCGAGGTAAGGGACTTCGTCTCAATCTCCTTTCATTGAGGCATATTTCGTTTTATAAACAACTTTCTTTTATAAGGTGTATAAACACCTTTGAATTTTACTTTTATACAAAAGGAATATTTTTCTACGAAGCGGTTTACTAAATGAAAAAAAGGAATGTTTTTTTAACGTACGCGGTGACAATGACCTTTTCCACCGCAGCGAGTATTATTTGGTCTTTGGCTTCCTCAACAAGCTGTAATGTTTTTAAAATAAAATAAATACCATATAATCTTTTATGTATTTTGGAATTGAAAATGGTTTTGATAAAGGATTCTATTATGTCAATATATTTATGATATATTGTGATTGAAATGTGGAAATGTTATCATTCCTTTATATTGGTTTTATGTTTTATGATTTTATATTGGTACTTGGACATTTTAACGGGTGGTTATGTGATAAACCATATGACGGGTGGTTCCATGAATACCAGGATGGGTGGTTACGTTATAACCTCCAATGCATTGAGTATGGAAGTCGACCGTATGACTATTCCATTAAGTATGTATGGAAATTGGCCGCATGGCTATTCCATTAAGTGATATGTGTGGAAGTCGACCGTATGGTTATTCCACTTAAGTATGTTTATGTCCCAAGTTACCTTTATATATGTTATGTGTTCTTTATATGGGTTTTATGGTAATCCTTTGGTTACAAAAAGGTAAGTAATGATACTTTATTCAGTGAAGAGTTTTTACTACTTCATGAAGGTGAAGGTATTACTTTGATAGAGTATACATGGTTTACTTGATGTTTGAAAAACTAACAGTTTTCATTCTTTTTGTATCCCTTACTGAGCTTTTTATGCTCACCCCAAGTTTTTTGAAATGTTTTTCACAGGACTTAATGTGGAATAAGGTCAAGGATGGGATCAAGGGAATGTCATGCTATATAAAACATGGAACTAGAGATGTTTCTTTTTAAGAGTTTTTATTATTATGGAAACTTAGTATAAGTGTCTACTTTGTAATCTTTTGAGATGTAATAGTTATGTTCTAATTCTCTAAAACTCTAAACCTGAAAAGATCCTCAATGTGAATTATTCATTTAATTCAATATTAAGTAAGGTTTAAGGCTGAGGCCTTATAGTACTGGCGAGAATGGATAGAAATAACTAAAATATGATTATATATGTTTTTAAATGTTTTTACATTTATCCAATAAAAGATAAAGTCTTAAAATACGGAAAGAATTCAATTTTAGGCATTTATACCCTAATTTTCACTAAGGGTTCACTTATCACCTTTTGACGGCGAACCGTCATTAAATATAGTTTTGATCAATCTTATAAATTCTATTGGACCAAATATAACTCTTCTTTAGAATTGGGACATCAAAATTTACTTTGTGTAAATTTTTTGTATCTTTCCGATAAAGTTCATTTTTTTAATGAATAGTGTAAAATGTTGTATTTTAATTCAAAACCTCTTTTTAATATAATTTATTTATATGATTAGATTATCATTTGAATTGGTTTTAAAGGGAAATTAGAAAATATTTTTACCATTAAATCCAATAGTGGTTGTTGGAATTAATTTCACTTTGAAATCAGACTTAAACAAGTGTCAATCTTTTGATACTTATTGTTTAATAAAAACACGCTATTTGCTCTGACAGCGGGAATTAATTATTAAATTAATTAATTCAACTTATATGTTGTGAATTTTTTAAAATGGTCTTCATTTTTGAATTTGGAATATCAAATATAGGTTAAGGTGAATTTTTGGTATTTTTCTGAAAAACTTCAATTTTTGATGAATAGTGAAACCACTAAGTGGTACTTATAAAAACTGATTTTTCGTTTAAATGAAAATTTACCACTTCTGTGTTTTGAATTTAAAAAATCCGACATACATGGTTGTCATTAAGAAGTAAAATGTGGTTCAATGAGATTAAAACTTTTTTTGGTGAATAGTAAATTTTAAGTTCTTAATCGCGATTAGAGGTAATTAGTGTAGTTTAAGGTAAAAATAATGTTTTAATAATATGATATGAGCTTGACACATGTCCTAACCTTATTGGATGTGTCATGGACTACCAAGAAAATCCATGGGTAAACTTGGGGACCCCATGGAGCCACTTTGGTTGGGAAATGACATAAATAACTTTTTATTTAATGTTAAAGTAAAAATGACACACACATGAGATGTTTTACTAAAACAATTTTTACATGGGGTTATATGAGTCAGATTTTTGACTATAAATAGTCATTGGAAATATAAAAAGATTTCCTACATCATAGTATTTGTTTTATAATTTTTAGATATTAAATAAATTAAATTATTTATGACATCATGATGATGCAGTGATGACCTCATTATTTAAGGATTTAAATAAAATGGAAAGATAATGTAATATATAAGACCTACACATGTCCAAAACCTATTGGATGGGTGGATTTAGAACTATTATCATCTTATCCTCGAAATACATCAATGTGGGACCTCTTAAATCTGAATACCATTTTAAAATAAAGTGACTTTTCTTTACTTTCCAAGAGTGCCCCTCCTCTCCTCTTATAAAAGGCCCCCACCTCTACCTCCTTACCCACACTCCCAAAGCCTTTGGCTCGTCCAAAACCTGCCCATTTTTTCTCTACACTTCCCTCTATTACTCCTTGAAGCCTCACTTTGGGAAGAAGTCTTCCCAAGGAAGCCTTTGATCTCAAACCAAGGGGAGTTACCCGATTTTAAGGTAATGTCTTCTTTTGAGTCCTTTTGTTTTATTTTGCTTCTCCAACCCCCTAAACTCTTTTTATTATTTTCTTTTGTAACAAATCCAGTATCCTAAATATACTAGGATATTTTTATAATAAGTATTAGAGCTACACTTACACACACCTACATCTAATGGTTAAAGAACATACTGTTTCCGTGGATGGTGAATTTCTACCTCCCGAAACGATGATTGTTCAACATTCTTTTAACACCTTCAAAGGTGGACATTAAGATAAAAATATATTTATATATGATATATAATATGTTTATGTTTTCCTTAAGCTTCTGTATTTTTCATTTTGGGCATACCTTTATGGTTTCCATTATGGTTAAACACGATATCTTCATTTAAGGAAGTGCGGACTACCGCCCCCTCAAAGTGATGTAATTCGTTAATGCCATATGTGGGACGCGTAAAGGATGGATTTAAAGTTATTATATATGATGTTATAATGGAATTATAATATACCTCTATATCATTATTATTTCTTTCCATTAAAGTATGAGATAGAAATGAAAGTAGCGTTCATGCGTACGTACGGCTTACCGTCTCCATGAACGGTGCATTTCATTTCTTATCCCCAAATGTAATGTACTATTAAAAGTACATGTATATAATGGATATATATAATGAATGATATATCTAAATGATGAATATAATTCTGGAATTAAAATATACATACCTCTCATTTAGTTTTAATTCCATTAATATGACAAAGAAATGAAAGTAGCATTCATGCGTACGTACGGCTTACCGTCTCCATGAACGGTGAATTTCATTTCTTAACTCTAAATGATTATGTAATATTATAAATACATGTATATGATGGATATATATGATATATATGATATCTAAATCTGGAATGTCATTCTGGATATAAAGAACCTTTGACCACACGAACAACATGTAATTGTAAGAAGTCCACTTTCGACTTAAGAACCAAATATCAACAAAAAAAACATTATTAACTTAAATGGTTACATAATGTTTATAACATGGAAATAAGTGATATAAAAGGAATAATGAACTTTAAAAGGTTCTTAATCAAGTAGAAATTAACTCAAGTTTATTATTCAGGACGTTAAAGAACGATCGAGTCAAGTCGGACCCGAGGTAAGGGACTTCGTCTCAATCTCCTTTTATTGAGGCATATTTCGTTTTATACACAACTTTCTTTTATATGGTGTATAAACCCCTTTGACTTTTACTTTTATACAAAAGGAATCTTTTTATACGAAGTGTTTTACTAAACGAAAAAAAGGAATGTTTTTTTAACGTACGTGGTGACAACGACCTTTTCCGCCGCCGCGAGTATTATTTGGTCTTTGGATTCCTCAACAAGCTGTAATGTTTTTAAAATAAAATAAATACCATATACTCTTTTATGTATTTTGGTATTGAAAATGGTTTTGATAAAGGATTCTATCATGTCAATATATTTATGATATATTGTGATTGAAATGTGGAAATGTTATCATTCCTTTATATTGGTTTTATGTTTTATGATTTTATATTGGTACTTGGACATTTTAACAGGTGGTTACGTGATAAACCATATGACGGGTGGTGCCGTGAATACCAGGACGGGTGGTTACGTTATAACCTCCAATGCATTGGGTACGGAAGTCGGCCGTATGACTATTCCATTAAGTATGTATGGAAATTGGCCGTATGGCTATTCCATTAAGTGATATGTGTGGAAGTCGACCGTATGGTTATTACACTTAAGTATGTTTATGTCCCAAGTTACCTTTATATATGTTATGTGTTCTTTATATGGGTTTTATGGTAATCCTTTGGTTACAAAAAGGTAAGTAATGATACTTTATTCAGTGAAGAGTTTTTACTACTTCATGAAGGTGAAGGTATTACTTTGATAGAGTATACATGGTTTACTTGATGTTTGAAAAACTAACAGTTTTCATTCTTTGTGTATCCCTTACTGAGATTTTTATGCTCACCCCAAGTTTTTTTGAAATGTTTTTCACAGGACTTAATATGGAATAAGGTCAAGGATGGGATCAAGGGAATGTCATTCTATATAATACATGGAACTAGACATGTTTCTTTTTAAGAGTTTTTTTATTATGGAAACTTAGTAAGTGTCTACTTTGTAATATTTTGAGATGTAATAGTTATGTTCTAATTCTCTAAAACTCTAAACCTGAAAATATCCTCAATCTGAATTATTCATTTAATTCAATATTAAGTAAGGTTTAAGGCCGGGGGCCTTATAGTTGGTATCAGAGGTTGGTTTAGAAAACTTTAGGAGTCAGAAAAGTGTTAAATTATAATATGATTGAAATGATATAGCATTTACAGATTACCATGTTGATTCGCCTAAGATATTTCTATGTTCAGAATGGTTTTCCATAGAGGAAACAAAGCAGCTATGTTGGGACGACATCAGGAGGAAGACAACCTTCCAAATCCGCAACCTGAGATGGTCGGAATCGGAACTGAACAGTTTGTTGCAGTGATGACACAGTTGACTCAGGCTATAAATGGTGGTGGTATCCATGCATGAGATCAGCCAGATCAACCGCAGAGGAACATGTCAGTGGTGGAACATTTCATGATGCAACATCCCCCATAATTCAGAGGATCATCTGACCCTGTGCAAGCTGAAGGGTGGATTAAAGCACTGGAGAAGATTTTTGATATCATGGGGTGTTCAGAACATCAAAAGGTTAGTCTTGCTGTTTACCGTTTTGAAGGTGAAGATGATCAGTGGTGGTCGATGGTGAAAAATATCAGAGATAGTGATGAGATTGAGGATCTTCACTGGGACGAATTCAAAGGTATGTTTCTTGAGAAATATTTTCCTAAGGTGGTTCATCTTAGGATGGAAAAACAGTTCCTAGAATTGAGGCAGGAGGATGATTCAGTGGCTTCTTATGAAGCAAAGTTCACTCGATTGGCAAGGTATGCTCCAAACTTCATACGAGATCTTGATAGTAAAATAAACCGTTTTTACTCAGGGTTAAAGACAAAGTATCGAAGGGATTTAGCTTCTCGTGAGTTCAAAAGTTATGAAAAACTTGTTCGATGTGCGGAGAAGGTGGAAATGGAGTTTGCCGATGATCAGGTGTTCTATGACAAACAACATAATAAGAGGTCTAGTTGGCAGGGAAAGGGGAAGAATTCATCAAAGAAGCAAGGAGGTAAGAAAACCAAATATCCATCCTGTGAGAAGTATGGTAAAATGCATCCTGGAGAATGTTTATCCAAGTCTGGTAAGTGCTTTCGGTGTGGTAAGTCTGGTCATATTGCTCGTAACTGTAAGGAAGATGATCAAGAAGGCAATGAAAATCCAACAGTAAGATGTTTTAAGTGTAATGAAATGGGTCATTATGCAAACAAGTTTCCAACGAAGAACTCAACTGGGGGAATGCAGCCCAACTACAAGAAGAAAGGGGTGGTGAAATCCTTTTCAACAACTTCAGCCGATGTTGGGCCATCGAATGAAGTGGTATCAGGTACACTGTTTGTTTGTTAAGATTATGCCAATGTGTTGTTTGATTCAGGGTCTACACACTCTTTAATTTCTGAGAAGTTTTCTAGTAAATTGGAAATTCCATCTCAAGATATGAACCCTGAACTTATGGTAAAAACACCCGGAGGGAATGTTGAGACAAAAAGGAATTATAAGAACATTCCTATCCTTGTGTGTGGAAAGAATATACCAGCAAACCTTATTGTTTTTCCTCTAGTAGAGTTTGATGTTATTTTGGGCATGGATTGGCTTTCTGTTTATCATGCTAAGATTGACTTCAGAGCTAAAATGGTTTCTTTTTAGAAAGATTTTCAGTTTGTGTACAAGAATGAACCCTTGATTTTGATAACATATCAGGAAGTTGAGAAACTAGTAAAAGATGGAAATGAATGTTACCTTGCACATATTGTTGAAAATAAAGGAACTGTTCAGATTAATGATGTGCCAGTGGTAAATGAGTATCTTGATGTTTTTCCTGATGAGTTGTCTGGTATTATTCATGATCAGGAAGTTGAATTTACTGTTAACTTAGTTCCTAATTCTAAGCCAATTTCAAAACCCCCTTATCAAATGGCTCAAGTTGAACTTTTAGAGTTAAAGAAACAATTGCAGGAGTTATTAGATAAAGGTTTCATTTGACCTAGCACATCACCATGGGGTGATCCTATCTTGTTTGTTAAAAACAAAGATGGATCAATGAGACTTTGCATTGATTATAGAGCCTTGAATAATATTACTGTTAAGAATAAGTATCCTTTGCCTCATATCGATGATTTGTTTGATCAGCTCTAGGGAGCTCAGTATTTTTCAAAGATTGACTTGAGGTCGGGGTACCATTAGTTGAAAGTAGAAGAAGAAGACGTTCCAAAGACTGCGTTCCGTACTAGATATGGCCATTATGAATTTTTAGTTATGCCTTTTGGGTTAACCAATGCACCTGCTGTATTCATAGACCTTATAAATAGAATTTTCCATGAGTTCTTGGATAAGTTTGTTGTTGTTTTCATCGATGATATTTTGGTGTTTTCTAAAAGTAAAGAGGAGCATGAAAGTCATTTAAGGGTTATCTTGCAAACCTTAAAAGAAAAGAAACTATATGGAAAATTCATCAAGTGTGAGTTTTGGTTACAAAACATTTCTTTCCTGGGTCACATTGTTTCAAAAGATGGCATAACTGTTGATCCTACTAAAACAAAAGTTGTTGAAGAATGGCCAAGACCCACAAATGTAACCGAGATCCGTAGTTTTCTTGGTTTGGCAGGTTACTACCGAAGGTTTGTTGAAATTTTTTCATGGTTATCTTTTCCAATGACTAAGCTAACTCGTAAGGGTGTTAAGTTCATCTGGACAAAAGAATGTGATGATTGTTTTCAGGAGTTGAAAAGAAGATTGGTGAATGCTCCAGTTTTGGCACTTCCTTCCAGGAATGGTGAGTTTGTTATATACAGTGATGCTTCGTTGAAGGGACTTGGCTATGTACTTATTCAGAATGATCAGGTAATTGCTTATGCTTCATGTCAGTTGAAAACTCATGAGGTAAATTACCCTACACATGATTTGGAATTAGCTGCTGTTGTTTTTGCTTTAAAAATTTTGGAGGCATCATTTGTATGGAGTAAAGTGTGAAATATATACTGATCAGAAAAGTTTAAAGTATATATTCACTCAGAAATAATTGAACATGAGACAGAGGAGATGGATGGAATTAATCAAGGATTATGATTGTACAATTCATTACCATCCGGGAAAAGCAAATAAAGTGGCTGATGTTTTGAGTCGAAAAAAGTAATGCTTCATTAGCAATGTTGTGTTTGGAGCGTGATCCTTTGGTTAAGGATTTGATGAACATTGGAATAGAAGCTGTTGGTGCAGGAAGTTCTTCTGTTTTGTTTCAGGTATCAGTGAGATCATCTCTATCAGATAGAATCAAGCAAGCACAGAAGCAAGACATTGAGTTGCAGAAAAAGGTAGAGCTGGTTTAGAAAGGTAAGTTGCCTGAATTCAACATTGATAATGATTGTTTTTTTGAGATTTGGGAAGAGATTGTGTGTTCCTTGTGATTCACATTTGAAGAGAGAGTAGTTATGTGAAGCTCATAGTTCTCCATTTTCAGTTCATCCTGGCAGTACTAAGATGTACAGAGATCTGCGGGAGTATTACTGGTGAGATGGAATGAAAAGAGATATTGCTGATTTTACTGTGAAGTGTTTGACATGTCAACAGGTTAAAGCAGAGCGGAAGTTACCTAAAGGGATGCTTCAGCCTTTACCAGTGCCAGAGTGGAAATGGGAAAACATATCCATGGACTTTGTTGTGGGATTACCGAGGACATCTCGAGGTAATAATGCAATCTGGGTTATTGTTGATCGCTTGACTAAATCTGCTCATTTCCTTGCTATACGAGATAATTTTTCCCTAGATCAATTTTCCCGTTTGTATCTTAAAGAGATAGTCAGGTTACACGGAGTTCCTCTCTCCATTGTATCTGACCGTGATCCCAGGTTTACTTCTAACTTTTGGAAAGGCCTTCATAAGTCGTTGGGTACTGAATTAAATTTTAGTACAGCTTTTCATCCTCAATCAGATGGGCAGTCAGAACGAACAATTCAGACCTTGGAGGATATGCTACGAGCTTGTTCGATGGATTATCAGGGAAGTTGGGACCAACATCTTTCTTTGGTTGAGTTTTCTTATAATAACAGTTTTCATTCCAGTATACAGATGGCACCATTTGAGGCATTATATGGGAAGCGGTGTCGAACTCCAGCATTTTGGGATGAAGTGGGTGAAAGGAAGCTGATGGGACCAGAATTGGTAGAAGAGATGGCAGAAAAAGTTCAGTTGATTCAGAATCACATGAGAACAGCTCAGAGTAGGCAGAAGAGTTATGCGGATAACCGGAGGAAGGATCTATCTTTCGAGGTAGGTGATCATGTTTTTCTCAAGGTTTCTCCTTGGAAAAGTGTGATGAGATTTGGTAAGAAAAGGAAGCTGAGTCCAAGTTTTATTGGACCATATGAAATTCTGGAGAAAGTTGGATCAGTTTCTTACCGAGTGGCTTTACCTCCGAGTTTATCTCAGGTACACAATGTTTTTCATGTTTCGATGTTGAGGAAGTATATGCCAGATCCATTTCATGTTTTGAGTCCAGAGGTAGTTCAGCTGGAGGAGAACCTATCTTATGAAGAACAACCAGTCCAGATTCTTGACCACAAGGAGCAGGTGTTACGGAATAAGGTGATTCATCAGGTAAAGGTTTTGTGAAAAAACCATGTGATTGAAGAGGCAACGCAGGAATCTGAAAATTCTATGAGGGATAAATACCCCCACTTATTTTGATAAGTGAATAAAATTGCGAGGACGCAATTCCCAAAAGGGGGGAAGGATGTAACATCCCAGGTAAATAAAGAATAAAGAATTTTCATATTTATTAATATTTATGAATTAAATATTAATTTTAATTAAAAGGGGTTTCTACGTTCGATAGCGTACTCGATACGCAACGATGAGTTTCTTTGAAAACTTACGTTGCACACTAGTAATAAAATAATATTATTTTAAATGTTAGTTAACACGTAGCCATTGTACTGGCGGGAATGGATAGAAATAACTAAAATATGATTATATATGTTTTTAAATGTTTTTACATTTATCCAATAAAAGATAAAGGCTTAAAATACAGAAAGAATTCAATTTTAGGCATTTATACCCAAATTTTCACTAAGGGTTCACTTATCACCTTTTGACGGAGAACCATCATTAAATATAGTTTTGATCAATATTATAAATTCTATTGGACCAAATATAAATCTTCTTTATAATCGGGACATCAAAATTTACTTTGTGTAAATTTTTGGTATCTTTCCGATAAAGTTCATTTTTTAATGAATAGTGTAAAATGTTGTATTTTAATTCAAAACCTCTTTTTAATCTAATTTATTTATATGATTAGATTATCATTTGAATTGGTTTTAAAGGGAAATTAGAAAATATTTTTACCATTAAATCCAATAGTGGTCGTTGGAATTAATTTCACTTTGAAATCGGACTTAAACTAGTGTCAATCTTTTGATACTTATTGTTTCATAAAAACACGCTATTTGATCTGATAGCGGGAATTAATTATTAAATTAATTAATGCAACTTATATGTTGTGAATTTTGTAAAATGTACTTCATTTTTGAATTCGGAATATCAAATATAGCTTAGGGTGAATTTTTGGTATTTTTCTGAAAAACTTCAATTTTTGACGAATAGTGAAACCACTAAGTGGTACTTATAAAAACTGATTTTTCGTTTAAATGAAATTTTACCACTTCTGGGTTTTGAATTTCAAAAATCCTACATACATTGTTGTCATTAGGAAGTGAAATGTGGTTCAATGAGATTAAAACATTTTTTGGTGAATAGTAACTTTTAAATTCTTAATCGCGATTAGAGGTAATTAGTGTAGTTTAAGGTAAAAATAATGTTTTAATAATATGAGATGAGCTTGACACATGTCCTACCCTTATTGTATGTGTCATGGCCGACCAAGAAAAGCCATGGGTCAACTTGGGGACCCCATGGATCCACTTTGTTTGGGAAATGACATAAATAACTTTTTATTTAATGTTAAAGTAAAAATGACACACACATGATATGTTTTACTAAAACAATTTTTACATGGGGTTATACAAGTCATATTTTTGACTATAAATAGTCATTGGAAATCTAAAAATATTTCCTACATCATAGTATTTTTTTTTAAAATTTTTAGACATTAAATAAATTAAATTATTTATGACATCATGATGATGCAGCGATGACCTCATTATTTAACAATTTAAATAAAATGGAAAGATAATGTAATATCTAAGACCTAAACATGTCCAAAACCTATTGTATGAGTGTATTTAGAACTATTATCACCTTATCCTCGAAATACATCAATGTGGGACCTCTTAAATCCGAATACCATTTTAAAATAAAGTGACTTTTCTTTACTTTTCAAGAGTGCCCCTCCTCTCCTCTTATAAAAGGCCCCCACCTCTATCTCCTTAACCACACTCCCAAAGCCTTTGGCTCGGCCAAACCCTTCCCATTTTATCTCTACACTTCCCTCTATTACTCCTTGAAGCCTAACTTTGGTCAGAAGTCTTCCCAAGGAAGCCTTTGAACTCAAACCAAGGGGAGTTACCCGATTTTAAGGTAATGTCTTCTTTTGAGTCCTTTTGTTTTATTTTGCTTCTCCAACCCCCTAAACTCTTTTTATTCTTTTCTTTTGTAACAACTACAGTATCCTCAATATAATAGGATGTTGTTATAAGAAGGATTATAGCTACACTTACACACACCTACATCTAATGGTTAAAGAACGTACTATTTCCGTGGATGGCGAATTTCTGCCTCCCGAAACGATGATTGTTCAACATTCTTTTAACACCTTCAAAGGTGGACATTAAGATGACAATATATTTATATATGATATATAATATGTTTATGTTTTCCTTAAGCTTCTATATTTTTCATTTTGGGCATACCTTTATGGTTTCCATTATGGGTAAACACGATATCTTCATTTAAGGAAGTGCGGACTACCGCCCCCTCAAAGTGATGTGATTCGTTAATGCCATATGTGGGACGTGTAAAGGATGGATTTAAAGTTATTATATATGATGTTATAATGGAATTATAATATACCTCTATATAATTATTATTTCTTTCCATTAAAGTATGAGATAGAAATGAAAGTAGCATTCATGCGTACGTACGACTTACCGTCTCCATGAACAATGCATTTCATTTCTTATCCCCAAATGTAATGTACTATTAAAAGTACATGTATATAATGGATATATATAATAAATGATATATCTAAATGATGAATATAATTCTGGAATTAAAATATACATACCTCTCATTTAGTTTTAATTCCATTAATATGACAAAGAAATGAAAGTAGCGTTCATGCGTACGTACGGCTTACCGTATGCATGAACGATGAATTTCATTTCTTACCTCTAAATGATTATGTAATATTATAAATACATGTATATGATGGATATATATTATATATATGATATCCAAATTAGGAATGTCATTCTGGATATAAAGAACCTTTGACCACACGAACAACATGTAATTGTAAGAAGTCCACTTTCGACTTAAGAACCAAATATCGACAAAACAAACATTATTAACTTAAATGGTTACATAATGTTTATAACATGTCAATAAGTGATATAAAAGGAATAATGAACTTTAAAAATGTTCTTAATCAAGTAGAAATTAACTCAAGTTTATTATTCAAGACGTTAAAGAATGATCGAGTCAAGTCGGACCCGAGGTAAGGGACTTCGTCTCAATCTCCTTTCATTGAGGCATATTTCGTTTTATACACAACTTTCTTTTATACGGTGTATAAACCCCTTTGAATTTTACTTTTATACAAAAGGAATATTTTTCTATGAAGCGTTTTACTAAACGACAAAAAGGAATGTTTTTTTAACGTACGCGGTGACAATAACCTTTTCCGCCGCCACGAGTATTATTTGGTCTTTGGCTTCCTCACCAAGCTGTAATGTTTTTAAAATAAAATAAATACCATATAATCTTTTATGTATTTTGGTATTGAAAATGGTTTTGATAAAGGATTCTATTATGTCAATATATTTATGATATATTGTGATTGAAATGTGGAAATGTTATCATTCCTTTATATTGGTTTTATGTTTTATGATTTTATATTGGTACTTGGACATTTTAACGGGTGGTTACGTGATAAACCATATGAAGGGTGGTGCCGTGAATACCAGGATGGGTGGTTACGTTATAACCTCCAATGCATTGGGTATGGAAGTCAACCGTATGGCTATTCCATTAAGTATATATGGAAATTGGCCGTATGGCTATTCCATTAAGTGATATGTGTGGAAGTCGACCGTATGGTTATTCCACTTAAGTATGTTTATGTACCAAGTTACCTTTATATATGTTATGTGTTCTTTATATGGGTTTTATGGTAATCCTTTTGTTACAAAAAGGTAAGTAATGATACTTTATTCAGTGAAGAGTTTTTACTACTTCATGAAGGTGAAGGTATTACTTTGATAGAGTATACATGGTTTACTTGATGTTTGAAAAACTAATAGTTTTCATTCTTTGTGTATCCCTTACTGAGATTTTTATGCTCACCCCAAGTTTTTTTGAAATGTTTTTCACAGGACTTAATGTGGAATAAGGTCAAGGATGGGATCAAGGGAATGTCATGCTATATAAAACATGGAACTAGACATGTTTCTTTTTAAGAGTTTTTTTTATTATGGAAACTTAGTAGAAGTGTCTACTTTGTAATCTTTTGAGATGTAATAGTTATGTTATAATTCTCTAAAACTCTAAACCTGAAAAGATCCTCAATGTGAATTATTCATTTAATTCAATATTAAGTAAGGTTTATGGCTGGGGGCCTTATATATAAGATGATAACATCAAGGCAAAGACATAAAACATGACATCATAATCATACGCTAATGATTACCATTGAGACATAATAACATAGTGTTCTTAGGATAAACTCCTATTCACCATACATGGTATCTCATGAGATAAAAATATTACCCAATGCATTGGAGGTCTATGTAATTTTATACCCAGCCATCACATTTATATCATGTAAATTCATTTGTGTGCCACATAGATCATAAAACATAAGAAAACATTTTATCAATTTTAATACCATGATTATGGAATATGATTTGTATAAATGGAAGTCCCCTATCAATGAAGGTTCTGTATATATATGTGAATACCCTTGATTGGAAATAAGGATGGGTATTCACTACAAAAATGTTTGGCATGGGCAATCATAGGATAATTTTGGAAGCATAAAGGGTGTACATAAAGTCTCATGAAACGTTTCAATGAGAGAGGGGGTATCTCATTACTTTTAAATCATATAGATAGTAAAAGGGATGTGTAAAAGCACATTACAACATGAATAATGGAAATAAAATGGCATAATAAAAAGAAAGTGTTTGAATAAGGAGGAGGAAATAATCACCTTACCTTGATAGGGAGATTCTAAAAGCTTTGAAATATATTATTAATATATTTAGAAAAACTTATGAGGGATTTAAAGAGGGATATATAGAGTAACTTCATTCTCAATGGGTTTTTAATGAAGAGGAGTGGGAAGTTGGGTGGATATTTATAGTAAAAGAGAGGGAAATTATTCATTAATTTTTGAACTTTGGTTTTGGACTCTATATAATAAAATAATCAAATCTAATAACCCTCCCATGGGTTTTGTACATGTTTTATACTAGATAGGATATGTTTTAAATATTTTATAAGTAAAAGAACGGAACATATTAAAATAACACCATTTGTGATGTGGAAGTGAGTCATGTTCATAAATAATTGATTTTAAAACCTTAAAATATAATATAGGTTTTGGAGGATTCATTAATGGTTTATAAAATTAATAAAATTACTTTAAAAAAAATTATTTTAAAGGGGAAATATATATTTGGCTATGAATTCATTTTATAGCATTTATTACATTACTTTTGGGCCATTATAATGTTATAATATAAACTATATATTTATACCATATTTATTTTTTACCCAAAAATTTGAATTTCTCATAAAATTATGAAAAAATTTACCATTTGGATAATTTAGGCATGCTAATTTCAAAAATAATATTTATTTTAACAAAATAATTTTTAAAATATGTGAATTTTCAATATTAAATAAAAATCCTTATTTAGTGTAAAATACTAGTTTTTGCAACACTAACAACCTTTTAAACCCTATAAAAATTATATTGTACTTTATTAAATTACATTATAATTTATATTTAGAAAACTATTATTAAATAATAATATTTTATTAAAATAACATTTATTTAAAATATTATTTAACTTATTAAAAGAGTGTCTTAATTTGAAACTATATATTTTCCAAAAATATAATTTTGATTTATTCATTTCAAAATCTAATTTATATCGAACTGATTATATAATCATATAAATTAATAATAAAAAGGAATAAATATAATAATTATTTTATTTAAATTAAAATATAAAAATCCATACTACGATGATATAGATACATAACCCTAATTACACTATCATACACCCTAAGGGTAATGTGTGTAATGGTGGTGCTTTCTTATGGTTGTTCAATGGACATAGTTTAATCCATAATCTTGATAAGCTTCAAATTCTCACTTAAATGGTTTTCTTGTGTTTTATTTATTAAATATCAAATTAGTCTTGGTCAAGGGAAAATATTAGTGATTCCATATCCCTTATAATCTCTGATAAATGGTCTTTATAAGGTATGATCCTACTATTTGAGGCTAGTTCTTCTTCCGTATGTGTCAATTAGACTTTATCATAACCATTAATATATGATAATATTAATGGTCACTATAAAATTATTATATTATAAATGGTTATTTATTAATGTTATTTTAAATCTGACTAACTATATTTTATAATGGTTCAAAATAACCAAAGTAGTTCATGTGTTTTCTATAACTACATTACTTAATAAGTCATTTATTCATTCGAAACAGAGTTAATTTATAAAGTTTTGGGTCATTACACTACTTCAATCACAAAATTTTGGTTTATCCTCCACTGGTATTTCAATTTGTTTGATTTCAGATTACTTTACTATTATTGGAATAATGAATTTATAAGAAGGGAAGGTTTGTATTGAAAAGTATGACGGAACACACTTTTTGTTTTGAAGGATGGAACTGGATGATCTTTTGATAAAAAAATATAGATTCTTCTTTTCCTGATGAATTTTCTAAAAAGATAGAAAAGAAGTAATATAAGTAGTTAGAAAGGAATTACTTAGCCTTTATTAAGATTTCACTTTCTTGGAATGTTTTATTCAATATTTAGAAGAATAAAAATACTGCATAAGTTGTGAACAAGTTGGAAAAAATGTAGTAAAATCCAATTAATCTCAAAAACGTTTTCATGATATGAAGGATTTTCAACTTCAAGTTATTATATGAAAGAGATTAATCATATCATGTGAATGATTTCAACATGATCTAAGGGTAGATTGAATCAGTGAAGGTAACTTTCAAAAATGATGTTTGAGATTTTCTTCTTCTATATTCACTTCCAAAAAGCTAGTATGCCATGGTGATAGTAGTGAGTAACTCCAATGGGAATAAAAATATCATGTCTGATGACATTCAAAACCTTATATCAATGAGTATTTGAGGAATAAGTAAGCCCAAGATCCATATGAAAGTTCTCTTTCTACTACTTAATGATGAAAATCTACTCAAATAAAGGACCTTTATAAGAATAAGAATTTATATGATAGTTCCCAAATAAGAAGATGAGTTAAATAATATCATTTAGTTATTATATGTTGGATTTGTGGGAAGAAGGGAAACATAAATAAATATTGTATAAATAATATGTAGGATTTAACTTTCAGACAGATGAACTCAGTAAGTAAAATAAATAGAGGAAATAGTTTTTTATTTCATGTGAACATTCCGAATGAATCATAGGATATTAAATCAATTGAATATTTTCATTAAGTTTATGAGGGAGGGTGTATGGTTGATTATGTATTGAGAATCTTGGGTACAATACCTCTAGAATACTATGAAGATATAGAAATATTTTGGAAAAGATATGTTAAATTTTGAATGAAAATGTAAGTGCCTTGAATTGAAATATTACAAATATATTCTAGGTCTCTGATAGAACCATATATTAGTGGGACAAATTGGTGATGTTGGTTTCAGAATAAATTTTTTAGATATAGTATAGAAAATAATTATAGGCTCTATGGCGATTTCTACTAGAGTAAAGAATGTAATATTGTACTTGAATGAATTCAAGTATGAAGTTGTAGCTATCAGAAGTACTTTATCTCATGGTCCAAAAGTCTAGCATTATAGGTTTTACCCCCCAATTAAAATATTTTGAAAGTTTTAGTGAAAAAGGGAATACTTAAACTCAATCACATACACATTAAAATATGTGAGAGTTATATTTTTTGAAAAAATAGAGTTTAATTTAACTTAGATGATATATATCTAAGGGTTTGACAACTTTAACTTGTTAATTCCAATGTTTGGGGACCTTACCTTATTCACTCCAATAGAGGATCACTGTACTCAGTGAATTTCATTGATGATTCCACTTGAAAGTTATACATTTACTTATCTAAGAATGAATTTTATGTATTTCATGAATTTATTCATCAGAAGGTTTTGGGTGAAAGAGAGTGTGAATGAAAGTTTAAGTGTCTATAGATATACAATGACAAGGAATACATTTGACAAAAATTTCATAACTTTTTTCAAAATAAGGCCGTCAACCATGAAAAGACTATTTAAGGAACTCCACAACAAAATAGATCATCTGAAAGGATGAACCATACTTTTCAAGATAAATCATGGATTATGATGCTTCAATTTGTAATGCTTAATGGAATTTTGGGTAGAAGATATAAATACAACAAAATATTTTTTGAACAGAAGTCCAACTTCAGTTGTGGGGTATGAAATTATGGAGGAAATTTGTTTTGAGAAGATATAAGTGTTGAACTATATCGAAGTTTTTGGAAATATCACATCTATTCATATCAATTATAAAGATATAGATTAGTTGGAGGTGAAATCCATGGTGTTCCTTCTTGTCAGATATAGTGATAAGACTTTGGATATCATTTGTTGGATGATTGAATGAAACAAATCATTATAAGAATTAATATTGTTTCAATAAAGGAAATTTTTGGAAATCTTGGATCTTAATTGATAATTAAGTTGAGGTTATATCAACTGTTGAAGTTAAATATGATCAGACAGACTCTACGTATGGAGATTTTAGGGGAAACATTAGAGGCATGTGTTCTAGCTATCAGTTTACTGGATAGATAATGTTTGGATAAACAACTACTAAATAAATAGGTTCCATCATAAAAACCTAAGGTTTCGTTAATAATATAAAATCATATAAAAAACTAGTTCATAGGTTTTGGGGTTATGTAAATTTATTATTTTTAATAGACAAATGATAAATAAACTTTCAGAAAGAAGCATATACTCTCAAAGACTTGAAATAGTGGGAGTTAGCCACAAAGGAGGAAATGAATTCCTTAAATATAAAAAATATATAGGTGATGTCTGAAATAATAAATGGAAAATGATATCTAGAAAATAAATGGGGTTTTTAGTTTAAATATTAAGTTTATAAAAGTAATAGATAAAATGAAGGACTTGTGGTGAAATGATTTCAGTAAAAGGAAGGGATGGAATTTTCTAAAATTTTATGACTAGTGGTGAAGTATACAAACATTCAAATATATTTAGAATTGTTTCATCTGATGATCAATACTTGGAATATATAGATATAAATACAAATATTTTTCATGGAGACTCGGAGGAATAAATTTACATGGTTCATCCTAAGGGTTATGAAGTTCATTAGAAGGAGAATATTGTTTGTAAGTTGAAATGAATTCTTTACTGATTGAAGAAATCTACAAGATTGTGGAATCAAAAGTTTGAAACTTTCATGTTTGAGAAAATTTTTAGTTAATGTGATTAAGATAATTTTTGTTATTGAAAGTAATCATATCATAGAACATTTAATATACTATTGTTGTATGTTAATGTTATATTGATTACAGGACCAAAGTTCCATCGTATTATAGAATTCAAGATAATGTTTTCCAAAAGGTTTGAGATGAAGAAACTCCTAAAATACAAGAAGATATTTGATATTATAGTTGATATGGATAGTAAATATATCACATTGATTTTTTCCTAGAATAAATACACTAGAAAGGTCATTGAAATGTTTATAATGACTAGGTGTAAACCTATTTCTTCCCCATAGACAGGAACCTTAAACTTTATAAATCACATAAACCATCAATAGATGAAGAAGTTAGTGACATGGAAAAGGTTTCTTTTTCTTAATATGTTGGAATATTGATATATTATTTTTTTGCACTACCAAGAATTGATTTTGTAGTGGGATTTGTTATCCTTTTTAGGTCAAATAGTGGAAAAAACATTAGGAAATTATCTAATAGATCCTTTGATACATGAAAGGATTATAAGGTGAAACTTTATGTTTTAGAGATGATGATTGGTTAAATGGATTTTTTTAATGTAGATTTTATTAGAGACATGGATTCATGAAAAAGTAAAACATACTTTGTGTTTACTTTTAGTGGAACTATGGTTACATGGATGTATCGATTGCAGCTAGTTATTACTTTATCTATAGTAGAAGTGGAGTATGTTTATACTAATGAAGTAGTGAAAAAGTTTACATGTCTCATGTTCTTAAAAAAAGAACTCATAAATGGATCATATAGAGGAAATTTATTTTATTATAGCCACAGTGACATCCATATTTCCTATAATCTAGTGTTTCATGCAAGGATAAAACACATTGTCTTGAGATATCAATTTATTCGAAGCCTATTGTAAAATAAAATGTTAGAGTTGTATAAGATTTATAAGAAGTAGAATCATTTTGATATGTTTACAAATTTTATAGTCCAAGGATTTTTGAGGTATCATTGTGGATCTTTTGTACTTATATCATCAAATAAAGAGGAGAACACTACTTTCAACAGAAAGAGGATGAACTTAGGTGGATGGTTGAAGAATGATGAAATCCTAAAGTAATTTTCAAGTGATAGAATATTAGGATTTGTGGAAATTATTTAGTTTCACCATAAATAGTGTTATAGATGAAGGTAATTAGACATAGATGATTAGATAGAGATTATCAGATAGAGATCACCGATCTGATATTTCCTATTGAACAATTTTAGAGTGTTTAGAAAAAAAACTTTTCACAAGGTAGACTTACACCAGATGGATATACCATAGGTGGAATTAAATGAGGTGTAAACTAAATGATTTTAATGAAATAATGGTTACCATATGTTTCCTATTTCATTTAAAGGTTTAACAGTGTATTCAAGGTTTCCTTGGTAAATGAGATGCTGACTATGAATCATTAAAGGTGGTGCAACCGGTTCACTAGAAAGAAATATCTATATATAGAGGTTGTAAACCATATGTGATGTAATTATAAGATGCCATGAGGTTATAAATTCATAGTAGAAGAATTTTTAAATGACAGTAAGTGAGCATTTGTTTTTTTATTCACTTTTATCCTCTATAATGAATTTTTTACAGTGTTCTCCCATATATGTGGGATATTTTTCTGAACCAAGAAATCCTTCTTGTATATTTTTTATATGTGTGTAAAGTATATATATTGAGTATGTGCGGTGATTAAGTGATATATTATACTATTTATAATCCATATACTCATAGTAGGATGTTATTGTAAAAAACTTTATTTAGTGGTATTTGGGGTTTTACTTTGCATAGGCTGAGATTATCAGATGAACATCTATCTAGTGTTTTGACTAGAGTCCATATGGTGTATAAAGTGATTTATAACCTACCCAAATACCTTCCCAAATTTATTTTTCTCAACTTAGAGGTCCTATTATCACAAAAATATCATTTCAAGAAGGCATAAGATGTAATCCAAAGAAGATTACCAAAGTAAGAGGTATATATTCTTAATGAGCTTTTTTAAGTTTATTTCTTCTTAAAACTCCTCAAAATATTAAATAACCATCTTAACTTAATTAAATAATTATATTTAATACAATGATATGTTTTTATGTCAATGTTACAACTATTTTCTATCTTCTTTCCATCCTATGGAAAATTAAAACATCGTTTGGGCACATGTACATATTATCGTCTCCACATAGCATTGAAATTCATTTTTCATCACTCTCTCACTTGGATGGTTATAGAAATGGAATTAATTAATATATATGATAATTATGAAATAATAATGATTATGAAAGTATAATATATCCCATAACTTTTTACCCTGCCATATCATGGAAAATGATAACATTGCTCATGTGTATGTGTGGATTACCACCTCCACAAAGCAATGTGATTCATTTTTCTATTAATACCTTACATGGTTGATTATAAAATTGTATAAAACAAATAAAAAGTATATTAATAATATTATAAAAATTATGGATATAAACAAAATATTTCATAACTCCTTTAACCATGATAATATATTGAAGTAAATTTGAAGAAATTGACCAAATAACCTTAAGTGGTCGATGTAAGAAATAACTATTCAATGAATGAAAAATTATTACAAAATATATTTAAAAAAATTAATATATTTAAAAAATGTCATTAATAAAGTATTTAATAAATTTAAATTGATTATTCAATAGGATATAGCACGTTCGACCAAGCATGAATCCAAGGTAAGGGTTTTTCATTACAATTCCACTCTAATGAGGTATAGTTTATATTATGCACCTAATTTATTTTATATGTTTTATATAATATCAATTTTAAATATTATATAATGAATTATTATTTATTCTTAGTATTTAATGTTTTAATTCAGGTTTTCTCTTTTAAGGGGTTTTGATTCAAAAGTTATTGAAGCTGTAAAGGTTTATCTTACAATATCACTCTTATTCAAGATCATTCATGTTTAAATTTTAGTTGAAAGTATTATATTCTATTTAGCTTTTTAAAACCCATATATTTTATTCCCATATAGAATTTTTTGGGTTTTTTATATTATTCTTCCCAATTTTCCCTTATTTTGACAAAAATAATGTTTAAAAAAATCATCCTTTTCTCCTATTTTAGGTCATGAACATTTTTCTTCCACATCCATATTCTAAAAATTGTTTTATGTAAGTTTTTAAATTTTTTGTACAATTATTTTTTTAATAAATTTTAATTTATTTTAAAATGTTTTAAAATAATATTTTTAATGTTTTTCAAACAAGTCAATTTTGAATTTTTACAAAAAGAATTAAAGAAATTCCCTTTTTAAAGTATAAAACATGAATGAATTTTCCCGCCTCCACGATCATTTTTCTATATTTATATTCCTATATAATATTTTATAGTTTTAAAAAGAAAATAATTTTCCAGTATTCTATGAATTTTTAGTTTTAATATTAAAATTAAATTCATTATTTTCTAAATGGTTTATTTTTTTGGAAATAATTTATAACTTCATTTTTATAACCAAGTTACAAAAACCTTAAGCAAATTTATTTTTAAATTTTCACTTCAATTTTACTCTATAATTATAAAAATACATTACTTTATTTTAAAACTTAATTTCTAATGAATTTATGGTCTTTTACAATCATTTATTGATTTATATATTATAACTTATTTTTAAATAATTCCCTTTCTTCTAATCGTGTTCTCCATCACTCTCTATTTTTCAATGGTCATTTTTTTCTCCTTAATATCCATATTATTTTCGTTAATGGATATATTTATAATTTAAAAATGTTCTTAACCATATACCATTACTATATATGGTGTTAGTTGTAGAAATAGTATTAAGAAAGTTATTTGATTTATTAGGGAAATATTGGGGTTCTATATTTTTTAATTAATATAGATATTTAATTATTGATAATGAAGATTGATTATTTACTATTTTGTTGATTCAATATATGACTAATACATTGGACATATGTAAGTGATGGGTGGGTCTGGATTATAGATAGCCCCTTGATGCATTAGCATGGCTCATGAGACAAAAAATTAGCTAAATTAATTGGGTATTTTATGTACACCTACCCTTTCATTAAAATGTCATGTAATAAGTAATTGAAGGTAAGGTTCATGATTTATTAGAATGAGGACTTTATGTTAATATCATGATTTCCTATATTATTCATTTTCTTACTTCATATTTCAGTTTTTATTATCCATGTTATTATTATATTGATATTTTTCATGGATAAATTTTTAATAAAATTTTATTGATTAAATGGAATATGTATTGATTATCCACTCTACCATAATTTTATTACCTTATCTACTAATGATAGATTCCATTGTATGTTTTACCTTACTGATCATCTGAGCTCATGCTTTATTATTTTTTATTTTCCTAGGATATGAAGAAGGGATCTTTCAATGATGTTCAAGGATGAAAGAAAGGTTTTAATGCTATGTTTTATTTTTTACAATGTAATATAGAAATCATGTATATATATAGTCTCTCAAAAATTCTAAATTGATCGAGACTTCATGTTGTGAACTTTGGTATCTTGTACCAATGTAATAAATTGAACACTAGATCTGGGTTATTAGACTCAAGGTTGTTACATCCTAGGTCTACCTGACATATTCCTACCATGATCAACGTGTAAGAACATAACATGGAATTCCTGAAAAATCCTATCACTAATTCATAATGAATCCTTATTATCCTATATATCTTCTCTTATACCTGAGAACACATTTTCTTAAAGAGATGTATGACCAATAATACTGGAAACAATCCCTTCTTGGATTATTCTATAATTAATCTCTTCAGTAACCTGTTAATGTATATACCATGACTTATTCCAAGTATCCTCTTAGATATATAATAATGTATCTTGATATATAGAATATAGGCTAATTTACCCAAGTCCACCTTAGAGAGGTATTTTTTTAACCATGTATTAACTAACTATAAGAATGGTATCTCATTTCTTATTAGTAATATATCATAAACAAATACTTATAGAAAAAATAATAAACTACCAATAAACTACTTATAGACACAGGAATCAAATATAATATTTATGGAAATAAATTTCCTTATGGATTCATCAAAATGAATGTTCCATGATCTATATTCTTTCTTAAACCTCTAAATGGATCACTATAACTTATATACATTATTAGAATATTATAGATTCAAAAACCCTACTTGTTGTTTCATATAAACATTTTCCACAAGGTTCTCATTAAGTAAGGATTTTTGGAAATCCATTTTCCAAATTTTATAATCCAGGTAAACTACTATGGAAAGCATAATTCCAATGAAATTAATCATATAAACCAATGAAATGTTTTTATCATATTATATGTCTTGATGTTTATTAAACCCTTTAGTAAATATTCAAAACTTATAGGTATCAAATTTAATATTCATTAATAGTTTCTTATTAAACACCCTTTTAACCCAAAAGGATTTTCATCCACTAGAGGATCTACCAAAACCTATACTTGGTTCTGGTATATGGAATCCATTTCATAATTTGTGGTTTCTTTCCACCATAAAAATTCTGATATTCTTACAACTTCCTTGTAGGATAAAGGTTCATAATTATCAACTAATAATGAGTCACCATACTTAGTAACTAGAAACCATATATATTTAATTATTTATCCTCTATAATACTCATATGTAGTACTTGTGTCTCTGGAAAAATTATTTCCATGAGACTTTATAGAAATTTTTCCGTGGAAACTATTGTTTATATTAGACTAGACTCAAAGTTAATGAAATATAATTCTATTTGTAGTAACATGGAAGTTAAATATAAAACATTTAAGAACAATAATAAGGATGTGGATTATAATCATCAAAAGGCAGCTTTTGAAAATTAATGGAAGGAGGATTAACCACTACTTGAAGGTAATAAAAGTGGTGGTTGTTCTAATGAATTTTATAAGTTTGATCCTCTAGAATAATATAGTTTGAGTTATAAAGTGTATAATAAAAGTTAAATTATTAAATATATTGATGATATCTACTCTAAAGTCAATGTGTACATGAAAAGATTTAATTTTTAAGTATTAATATATATATTTGATTTTATCTAGGACTCACATGATGAAAAACACACCTGAAAATGGAAACCAATGAGACGGAGAATGCATTGGCTTAGAAATTTTAAATATGAAAATCTCTCAACAAACTTTTTGAAATAAAGGAAGAATTTATATTAGTTTTCAATGAGAAATTATCAGTTTTTAAAGAATAATTTCAATGGAGTTTTTGTGATAAAGTGATGTTTAAGGAATTTGTTATAGAAAATTTTTATTCTATGAAGGATAATAATAAAGAGATCGTAGATATTATGAATTCTCAACTGGATCAAGGAATATTGAGTAAAGTAATTGATCATTCATTTAAATTGATGATTAAGTTTCATGAAGAAATGGTTTGAAAGATAATAGTTTAATGTGAAGGTAAAGTTATATTTTTTGAAAAATAGAAAAATAATTTAATTTTAAAGTGTACTGAGTTGGAAGTAAAAATAAAAAACTTGGAAACTACTCAAGTTTAATCTTAACATAAAGTAAAGAGAAGATACAATAATGAAATTCCTAAGGAAAGAATTAATTCATAAATGACTCAATCTAGTGGAAAAATAAATTTGAATAAATCCAAAGATATATATTTTATAGGCTCAAAGAGAAAGGTAACCTCACACTGGAAAAAGTTTTGAAATAATCTCGACTCTATAAATAGTGTAGGTCAAAAAATAAGTTCTAGAAAAATATGGGTCAAGAAAATTAGTGAGACACCCACAATTTCTATAATAACCAAAAATCCAATAACCCATATCTAGTGTTTATTATATTATATTGATGCATGATAAAATAAATTGCATCACACAATATTGATCAATTTAGTAGTCTTAGAAGACTAGATATACAGATGATTCCCATATCATATTGGAAACTTTAAAACATAGCTTATAAACTTAATGGTTTTTTATTCCTTATAGTACATGATTTAATTTTTTAAAGGATACATTTTTGGTACCCTAGGGAAAGGAAAAAAAAATAAAGGGTGAGAAGAAATACTCAGTAATGGATTTCATACACTGGAAGATATTAAGAATACATAAGGCATAAAAAATATGGAAGAGTAAATAATCAATAAATGTTATATATAATCAATAACTTGAGCATGAAATATATCCATATATAGTAACAAAATATTAATCACATGGGAAATAATAATGGATTTCATAATAACAGAACTCACAATAACATAATTCATAATTCTAGACATATTTCTATTACCATTAAGGCCTTGACTAGGACACTTTCATTATATGGGTAGGCATACACTAAATATCAAAATAATTTGGTATTATAACTTGTTTTTCTCATGAAACCTTACCTAATTCACTAATGGTATATATAATTCCAAGCCCCTCCTATTAACAAACATGTACTATTCATTCCTCATATATTTAATGAAATATGTAATACCAAATCAACATGACTTTGAAATAAATAAATATTAGTAATAAATACTGTATATGGGATGCCAATATTCTATAGTTAATAGAATAATTTTCTTAGTAAGATTCCTTCAACTAACAACGTACATAGAAATGGTTATATGGTTAAGAAAATATAGATATGATTTTGAATATATCCATGGTACTAGAAAACATAAACATGAGGGAGATAATTAAAGTCAAAATAAAGATAGAGAGTGATGAAGAACATTACTTTAAGGAGTGAATTAACTGAGAATAAAACTTGTGCACAGAATAAGGCATAAACCATGTATTATTAAAGTATAAAAAGGAGACCATAAATTTATAATAAATAATGGGTTTTATTTAGAGGCACGTTTTTTTAAATTATACAGGAAAATAGAATCATAACTTTAAAAATAAATTTCTTAAAACTTTTTTAATTTAGTCACAAAAAACAAAAACAAAAGTTACCTCTAAAAATCTTTTCAAAAGGTTTCAAGGATTATTTTCACACATTATTTTCAAATAATTTACAATAATGGAATCTTGAAAATAAACTATGATCAAGTAATAAAATGTATATTGGAATATTAAAATATACATAAGTGAAATGGAATCCCATTTTAAATCTTTTAAGAAAATAATAACCTTTTCATTTGATCTGAAAAAATGAAATATTCAAAAAATAATGGAAAATTTAAATTACTTTGGAAAACCATAAGAAATTTGAAAGGAAGATAAATACCAAAAAATTATATCCAAAAGATAAGCTTCTGATCATTTATCAATGATAAAATAAAAAGTACATGGGAGACAATAATGCCAAAAGAGAGACTTTCCCTCATTTGTCAAGCAAGTAGCTACTGATCATAATAAGACATGTCATTTAAATAATCAGAATCATTAGTAGTTTACCACTCAGATTGGGACTTACCCATATTAAAGATATTAAGAATATCTCTATTGATCTTACCCGACATCTTAGAAGAGGATCGGGTAGACATAGTCTAAGGTGTGTGAGAGTTGTCCTTTCTAGGAATTATCTTCAAAGGAGTAGGAGTGAAGACTTCAGCATCAGTCACCATCCCTTTTCTAGTTATGATTAAATCCTTGAATGATCCATGAATTCCACTACTCATTTCCTTCAGGGGGTGCAATTAACAGTCCCTTATGCATCAGAGATGTTACCCCACTTCTTATAAATTCAAGAAGAAATGAAAATTTTCTTTATCTCTTAATAGAAGTAAACATGTTGTTGAGCTGAATTATGATCATCCAAGCTAGGATCCATATCAACAGTCTCACCACATTGCGACCCTACACCAGGACTAGCAATCATGTCAGGGTTTGGAGGGTTAGTGCAAGAAATAAACCCAGCAACAATGAGACCAGCGGTCATAGTACCAATTTCAACTAATCCAATAGAATTATAAAAACATACATAATTTTATGTGAACTACTTTATAGAGTAAACCTAAGTATTATAGGTACCACTATTATCAACCACCATCATTACATTTCCATCAACCTTAGTGGAACCTCCATTATGATCAATGGGCTTTAACAGAGCCACATTCTTCCCATCTAGTTTCCTTCTATAGAGATTATCTGGATGACCCTTCATCCCACATCTCTCATATGAGATATTCCTCCGATATATCTCCAAATAATGAACAAAATTCATACATTCATTATAGAAAAGAGTATTTCTTTCATACTCAACATTAATTTGAATGTTATCAGTGGGAGTGGATAGATTTACCTTTTTAATCAGAGTGGAGCTAAGATCAATCTTCACTAACATTCTAGAAAAGTGTCCAAACCAAACAACCTTGGTTTCCTTATCAAGACTTATAGGAGTCCGAATTTCCATGCCAATATCATAAATAATATTTGGATGCCAAATGACCTAATTAAGACTATGGATACGAACCCATACCTGATAAAAATCATTCCTTTCACACAAAGAATTGAAGTCTAGGGACTATTCATGTAGGAGAAGCCATCCTGCTTTCAGTGAAAAAGATCCAGTACTCCACACATAAATTTTAGAAGCATATGAAGGAAAAATACAATAAAAGAAACCATGCCCAAGAGATACGCATCTCTAATTAGAGGTTCCCTACAAAAATGAGATCCAACAGACCAAATCATCAAACCTACAGGATTTATGACCCATGAATTTAACTAAATAATATATAAAAAATAAATTTATGGGATTTTATGTACACTATAGAAAATAAATCATGGTGAAAATCATGAAACACGTCTCAATAAATTTAATTTGAGACAAATAACCCTCACCTTAGACATCTTGTTGGTCAAACATTCTCTAACAACCTCTTCCTTAGATATCCTCTTTTAGATATCTCATTAAGCCTTATTAGATTGGTATTTTATGAATAACATAAGCTCTATGCTGTGAAAAAAGAGTTTTTGGGAGAGATTTTTTTTTCAGGAAATGGTCAAGCTAGGGTTCTCAAAGAGTATAGAGAAGTGAGGTGGTGAAGGACTACTTTTATAAATGAGAGGAGTGACACTTTTTTAATTACATATAACTTTAAAATAAATAAATTTAATTCTCAAGGTAAAGTGGAATAAAATAATACCATATTTAAGGATAATTTAAGGGAGGTCGATAATCCACTCAAATAATTGATTTGGGATAAGGTTTTGTGATATTTTAAACCTTATCCCTTAGTTTAACCCCTATTTAATCCCTTTAACCGTCATTGTGGTGACAAAATTTTACCATGGTAACTATTATTTATGACTAAAAATGAAATGGAACTTATTAAAAAATTTGAATATGATGATTCCAAATATTAAAATCATTTTACAAGATTTAATTTATAAATGTGGAAAAAGTTAAATTTAATGCACACATATCACGTAAAAGCCATTTTTAGGAAAAAAATCTTTAAGTATAATTTTTTTTATTATCATTCCTTGCCTAGTAATAACCATTATATGATTTCTAATAAATTTATTGAATATATTATCATTAAATTTTATTTAAATCATTTATTAATAGTGATTAGATTAATTTATAAATATTAAAATATACTACACACATAAAATAAATTTTATGAAAAATATCTCTTTTTACCTTAAAATGATTTAATATTTATTTTTAAAAAATTTATAATCAAGTATGAATGATTTTTTTTACTTGTATAAAAAATAATTTTAAATAAATTTAACACTCTAATTGATAGAAATTTAAATTTTAAATAAAAATATAAAAACAATGTTTTTAAATAAAAAATTTCTATTTTGCATTGAATTATTATATTAGTGTTCATTATCATTAATTAATCATTATATGGATGTTATTGATTTATTTTACTATTCATTACTATAATTTTATCAATACATTTTATTAATATAATTTCTTTAAAATTATTAAATTTATAAAAAATATGTAATTCATTAAAACCATTTTTCTAGAATTAATAGTATTTTTATATGTAAAATAGAACCATTTTAATTTATAAAAAATATTTATTTTTAAAATTTTGTTTCATTTGACTAACTTGAAATTTATTTCATTTTGTGTTTTAATAAAGCATTATTCACTTTTGTTCAATGTTACATACATTATATGGTATCATTCACACTGGTTTTTATTTAAAGGAGAATACATACTAAAATTTCACTATGTCAAAATTTATTTGAAGGTAGAAGAAGAGAATAATAGAAGATGTAGTGAACATAAAGGTAATTAAAAGTAAGATACATCTATCAATAGATTAAAACTCAAAAGGAGAAAACTAGATTAGTTGGATACTGTAGGTACAATGTATTGGAGTTAGTGGCCTAGAACCAACTACTTTGTACTTTATTCATTAATAAATACCTTATCACATATTGATTATTCTTCTATGTGACAATGCATATGGTAATGTCCTAAGGATATCGTTTTCACTAAAGGGTCATAGCGTATCCCAACTATGATGAGAACCCAAAAGTGACATAACAATATTCTTGAATATATGTTCTATGAACGAATGATTTTATTTGAGGGACACAAATAATACAGGACATTTGGGGTGATGACTCATAAAACTTTGAGGCACCTTCTCATGGTGTGCTCCCTTGGAAATATCTAGGAGGATATTATGATAATGAGACCTTCCAGTAGGAAATCAACATTTCAAAGGGTTATTGGATGTTCCTATCTACAGATATGTGTATTGGTCCTTATACTTTAAGATTATTATTAATGGGTATTACAATTCACACACTTATATATATTGATGAAAAATGTGATGACACACTATTCACAGTGAGGTAGGATATGTTGGGTTCGTCACGAGTAATACTGCATTAATAGATAATTCAAGAAAGGATTTTTCCCTTCTTTTCCATAATGGGAGTTGATATCTTAGTCCATTTGATAGAATTGATATAGCCTAAATAAATCCATGGCCATGGTGAGGAATGGAAAAGTTCAATTCCAGGAAGTCAAATAAAGAATAATAGAGCACATGGGTTGATGGAACTAGCATGAAACCTGCTTTATTTTAGATATCGATATAATGGGATTACATTATACGGTAAGTGTTTATAGGAGGTGACAAGTCATTGTGGTATTGACTTCTTTATCTATGGGTTCCTTGGCATGCTGATAGATGCTAACCTTGGACTTTAGGCAGGCTCTGCCTAATGTCATTGAGAAAGAGGCCTAGAGGGTCACACACTAAGTGTGTCCACATATCTTTGTTAAATTTTCATTTAACATTTTGAATAAATATTATTCTTAATTTTAGTTTAATAATTATTCAAGGATGTTTGATCACATTTATTTTGAAACTAGTTATTCGAGAGAATATAGTGTGGGTGAAATAATATATTTATTAGCGAGTAATGCAGTGATATTTATTTGATAAATAAATAGTCATTATTCAAGGTCTAATAAATGTGGTGGAGGAAATAAAGAAAATGGAAAAACAAAAGTACACACCGTGTATATTAATATATACACACTGTGTAGTTTATCTGGGGATTTATGAGAAATAATATTATTTATTTAGTTAAATAATATGAAGTGTAATTCACTGGGAGCATGTCGAGTGATAATAATAGTCAACTATTATTATTAGACATGGGGTCTTACTAATAATTAAATTAAATTAATAAATTCTTTCGGGTAATTAATTCATTTTATTATTCTAAGTAATTAAAATCCCAATTATATTATTCTCATGAGCCTAGCCATTTTTTTGGTTGGGCACAATGGATTTGGAAAAAGATCTCAAGCCAAGAACAAATTATTTTTTCCTCAAAGAACACTCTCAAGTTATGAGAGATATCCCCCTCCATTGGATAAAGGAGAGTTCTTTGGAAGCAGCTATAAAGGTAATCGAAGGCGGAAATCACAAGCGAAGGCTCTTCCGTGCTAGCACCTGAATATACCATTGGCTAAGTCCATAGATGTAAAGAGTATGAGTGGATCACCGCTAGAGGAATACTACACTTGGATTCTATGATGCAATGACATATCACATCAGATTATGACCAGAAACATCAATTAAGAGAGAATTCCATCAAGAAAATTCTTGAATTTTAATTAATTTATTTATAAAAAACATATGATGATCCTATCTATGGTTCTGGGACTCCATTCCATTCTTTCGTTCTTAGTTCTATTCTGAAGATCTGAAATTTTATTATCGTGATGGATCTTGGATTGGTCATTGTTAATGGGAAAATTAAAGTTGGGTACACCAACCAACACACTTTTTCTGTGCCCAAAACCTACAAGTGGTATCAGAGGGGACATATCGTTGATTATAATTATTTATTTTTTCGTTGATGGTTTATGCATTTAATAATTTAGTTGTTTCAATTCAAGTTAATCGTTCAGTAAATCTGAATCTCGATATCTATTAATCCTCTTTCATTTCACACTCACCTTACATAAATGATATTTTCTTTTAATTTTGTTTAAAATAAAATAGAGTATCTCATCCGAAGGCGCCAAAGCTTCCTGGATGTAAAACAATAGAACACACGGTGTGTATTTGGTAGTACATGCCGTGTAGTCAAGATTTAATGCATCAGACCAGTCAACCAAACCAATCCATTTGTTGGAGTCTTTATAAATCTTAAATGACTCCATGTGATGACTAGGAATAGGTGGCACACGATTTTCAGATTACATTCCATGTGGAAGACTGGACACGGCGTGTAGTCCCTTCAGGTTAGGGTTGGACCATGTACCCCATACATATCTTTCCCGACTGGAGACTATGTAATGCCGACACTACACGACATGTGGCCCACTGAACACACTATGTACTTTGATGATTTCTGAAGTACATCTACATGCCATGTCCCTAGGCGCATACTTCTGATGTACGGTAAACGATAGTACACATCATGTAGTTAGAACTACACACCGTGTACTCATCCAAATTACACAGATTTATTAAAATTTATTATTATATTATACAAACCCTTGAGACATGTTCCATGGTGTAGGCATAAAGCTGAGGAACAACACGTGATAAGTGTTTTATATATATGTGTTTAATTTAACATCTGCGTAATGTTCATTTATACTCCTTGAGTAGTTATAAACATGAATTCATCGGGCTACCTCCAAGGTACAAGTTACATACAAAGATAATTTTAAATGAATTTATTTGTTTAAAATTATAATGGATGAGAATCTCAAGGAAATTCAGAAAATGGTTTAAGATAAAAGGACCAATTAATTAAAGATAATTAATTGATTAAAGCATGATTTATCTTAAAAAAATAATGATTAAATAATTTAATTATAGTTTTATTTATGCATAAATAGCATTTCATGCCTAAATGATCATGAGGTAGACCAAGACCTTTTTATGTGGACAGTTTCTTTTAATTAATTAATTTAAATTAAATTTGTTGGCTTTTGAGCCTTATCCTCATTAATATCTAGGGACCGTGTAACCAAGGTTTATTTTATGTAAAACCCTGATTTATCCCTCACCTATGAGCGATATAAAAGAATATGTAATGGATGGAGCTTCCAAGATAGTGGAGGAAACTCAAGTTAGGAGCCAAGGTGAAACCAATCTAAGGAGATACAAAGGCTAACATGTGGAAAGATGTAAACATGAACCCAAAATGTTCAAGGTGTTTCTCCCCAAGGTATTGGGTTAGTTTATCAACCTCTAGATAAACTAACCAATAGAACAAGTTCATTATCATACTATTTATTTTACTTCTGTCAGTTTCATGGTTTATTTATTGTGGGTGTGTTTTCACAACCACACAATTAATGAATTAAACAATCATGAAAGATAGAACTAAAATAAGACTGGATTATGCATAAAATATTATCTTAAATATGGTTAATCATGTAAGTATATCCCACTTAATATTAAAAATCTTGTAAGAAAGATAATAAATGTAAATTTATGTATAAGGATAAAATCCCTCAAATAAATATTAAGTTGGTATAACCTTCCATAATCTTGGTTAGAATCAAACCATAGTTTAAAGTGCTTGACCAACCCTAGTTGAGGTGATTTCAATTATTGAAGAATTATAATTCAAGGTTTTGGGTTGACTTGACTTGGTTCACATAAAGGGTTGACTACCACAATAGGACTTGGTGTGACCAAGAGGAAAATGTTTAAGAAATCCAAAATAAAAGGATTTTAGGATTTTGGAGTCCACTTAGTGGATCAAGGAACTACGAGTTAATGCAGTTGGCATTTAGAATCCAAGACTAGAACCCTTAAAGTTTCTTGAACAAACCTATTTGGGGTAATTAAAAGGGAAATATGGATCCCTTCCACTAAAATATTCAGGCAACAAAATATTCCAAAGTCAATGGTGAGGGCAATTGGATTTCAATAAAATAGTGGGAGACTAATAAGTATTAATTTATTTATTTGTATCAGTTTTATCATGATAAAGTACTAAATATTTTATCATATTAATTTATAGAAATAGAAAGAAAAATTACTTCAATCATATCATCACAAACCATACTCGATAAGGAAAACCTTCCCACCAACACCAATTTCTAGGAATGCAAGAGGGGTTTACGCGTCATCCTTCACCATGAGAGGAAATTGTATGTGATGGAGGAGCATATTACAGTTGCAAATGGAAAATAGGCTAGTGACAAGGAACTATCTATATATATAAAACATATGAATGATGCCACAAATGTCCAATATTTCATGCTGTTGACCATGTCTAATGAGCTCTTGAAGCAATATGAAAACATGGATGCATATAACATGATGTCTCACCTTAAGGATATCTATCAAGAGAAGGAGAGACATGAGAGATATGGAATCTCTAATTATTTGTTTACAACTATTCTTGGAGAGTCTATTCCATCTGGGACTCATGTAATCAAGCTCATTGGCTACATTGAACGCCTATACATCTTAGGGATTAAGTTCCCAGATGAGTTGCGCGTACATATCTCATCCTATCATTACGACCCAAGACATTCTCTAGATTTATTGTCAACTACAACATGAGAAACAATAAGAAGAGTGTATCAAAACTTATGAACTTAATTCACCAGGTAGATAAGGACATGGGACATGAAAAGCCCGCAGTCCTTATAGTGAATAAGAAAAGGAAGGAAAAGGAAAAGGGGCCAAGGATTTGTAAATGGTCTAAATCCCCTAAGCACCATACCTCCAAGAAAAGGAATATCTAGAGGTAGGGAAAGGAATGAGAGGTGATATGTTTTATGTGTGTAAAGCGAGGCCACTAGAATAGGAACTATACCCAGAAGCATGGGGATACTAAAGGTGCATTCATTATCGAGTGTAATATTTCCATTTCTATACATTGGGTATTAGATACAGCTTGTGGGGATCACATCTATATCCAAAATAGAAGAACCAAGTATATTTAGAAATATTTCTAGAGGAGTGGTGGATCTTTGAGCTTCCAATGTCACAAGGCTAGATGCATTGGCCATTGGTGATTACCATCTCTCATTTACAATTGGGATGCTTTTGGTCTTATATAACTGTTATTATGTGCCTAGTGTTACCAGGAACATAATTTTTGTATCATGTTTGGATATGGATGGATTTATTTTCAAGTTTGGAAATAATGGTTGTTTCTTTTATAATAACAACATATGTTATGGTATGAAACATTTAAATAATGGTTTGTATGTACTAAATTACAAAAACCAAGTGTTGGAAATCAATAATGAAAAAAACTCACATGACTCATATAACACCCATTTTTGGCATCACTATCCTGGTCATGTAAACAAGAATCATTTGAAAAATCTATTCCAATGGTTATTTAGACTCCACTGAGCTAAAACCACTTGATATATGTCACGCTTGTTTACAAGTTAAAATGACTAAACCACCTTTTGGTGGAAAGGGTGAAAGGGACATAGAGCTTCTAGGATTAGTATACATATATGTTTGTGGGCCATTTCTAGTAGAAGCTAGAGGTGGATATTCCTACTTCATTACTTTTAATGATTATTTGAGTAGATATGGATATATCTACTTAATGAGGTATAAGTCAGAGGCCTTAGAGAAATTTAATGAATTCAAGAATGAAGTAGAGAATCATCTTGGTAAGAAAACAAAGAAGCTTTGATCAGATTGAGGTGGATAATATCTAAACCAAGAATTCATCGACCTTTTACAGGAGTCTGGGATTCTATCTTAACTCACTCATACTTACACATCACAATGGAATGGTGTTAGTGAAAGGAGGAACCACACATTGTTGGACATGGTGAGGTTGATGATGAGTCATGCAGATCTTCCATTATCCTTTTGGGGATATGAATTAAAAACTAAAACATACAAATTAAACTAAGTACCAACTAAGGTGGAAAATGGAATTCCATTCGAGTTATGGAATGAAAAGAAAACCATTTTGTTTCACACACTTGTATAGGGATATGAGGTATTTGTTAAGGCCTTATTAGGAAACAAACTAGAACCTCGGGGTATGAGGTGTATCTTTATAGGATATCCTAATGAAATGAAAGGATATTACCCATATAAACCTTCAGAAAAGAAAGTGACTTTCTTCAGACAAGCCGTATTTCTTGAGAGGGAGAAAATCCTCAAGAAGGATAGTGGGAGAAAGATTGACTTTGACGAAGTTGATGCTCAAGATACAAAGAAGTTGGTATATGAACAAGTTCCACATGTCCCTGTGGAAGAAGTTCTAGAAACACAAGTATTGTATAGGAGCTCAAGAGAGATAAGGGAACCAGAGAGATTTGGTTTCCTAGTCACTGAGGATGGTGAATCATTATTGTTGGATAATGATGAACCTATCTCCTAAAAGGAAGTAGTAGAGAGCTCAAAAGCACCAAGATGGCTAGAAGCTATGAAATATGAGATGTATTCTAGGTATCAGAACGAAGTATGGGTTCTGGTCGATGAGCCAGTTGATGTTAATCCCATTGGATGCAAATGGGTATTCAAGAGAAAGTCGGAAATGGAAGGTGAAGTTAACAACTATAAAGCAATGATAATGGCTAAAGGATTCAAAAAACATCAATGAATTGACTATGATGAAACCTTATCACTAGTTTCCATGTTTAAATCCATAAGAATCATACTTTCCATAGCATCTTACCATGACTATGATATTTGGAATATGGATGTAAAAACAACATTCCATAATGGAAACCTTCAGGAAGATGTCTATATGACACAACTAGAAGGGTTTGTGACACCAGGTGAATCCAAACGGGTTTACAAGTTGTAGAAATAAATTTATGGATTAAATCAAGAATACAAGTCATGTAACATTCGATTTGATGAATCCATAAAGGAATTTGATTTCATTAAGAACGAATATGAGCCATGTGTTTATAAGCAGTTTAATTGGAATGCATTTGTTATCCTAGTAGTATATTTTGATGACATATTACTTATTGGAAGTGATGTACCAGTATTACATTCAGTTAAGGAATGGTTGAACAAGTGTTTATCCTTGAAGTATTTAGGTGAAGTAGCCCACATTATAGGGATCAAGATCATTTGTGATAGATCCAAGAGGCTTCTTGGAATAAGTCATGGTACATACATTGACCAGATGATAAATAGATTTAGTATGGAACAATCTAAGAGGTTATTGGTTCCAGTGTCACATGGCCTACATCTTTATAAGATAATGTGTCCTTAGACACAATATGAGAAAGATAAGATGAGTAAGATCCCATAATATTCAACTGTAGGATCCATCATGTATTCCATGTTATGTACCAAGCTTGATGTTTCCTATGAACTGTTCATGGTAGTCAGATTTTAAGAAGATCCAGGAGAAAAACATTGGACTACTATTAAGACTATCCTTAAGTATCTTATAAGAACTAAGGATATGTTCCTGGTGTATGGAGGAGATGAAGAAATTTTCATCAGAGGGTATGCTGATGTTGGTTTTCAGAAAGATCAAAATAATATGAAGTTGTAATCTGGGTATTTTTTCTGTCTCAATAGAGGAGTTGTGAGATGGAAGAGTTCAAAGAAGCCATTTTTCGCCATTTCTACAACAGAGTCTAAATATATAGCGGCTTATAATGTAGCCAAGGAGGCCATCTAGATTCAGAACTTTTTTCCAAGATCTTGATGTGGTTTTTAATAGTAAAGATCCTATCACATTATATTATAATAATACTGCTGTGATGGATCTTTTAAAATAGCCAAGGTCACATCAACAAAAAATCACATTCTACAGAAGTATCACCTCTCGAGGGATTTCTATCAAAGGGTTGAAGTTTTAGTGAGAAGAGTGTCCATGGAAGAGAACATGGTGGACCCCATGACTAAAGGCCTATCTTAGCAGAAGCATGAATATCATGTGAGATATAGTGAGTTAAAGGTTGTTAACAGTTGGATCTAGTCCAAGTGGGAGTCTGTTAGATTTGGTGGCCTGGAACCAACTACTTTTTACTTTATTCATTAATAAATACCTTATCACATATTTATTATTCTTCTATCTAAAAATTCATGTGATAAATATTTTAAGGATAGATGTTTCACTAAAGGGTCATAGAGGATCCCTACTATGATGAGAACCTGAAAGTGCCATAACACTATTCTTGATTATATGTTCTATGGCCAGATGATGTTATTTGAGTGACACAAATAATACAGTCCATTAGGGGTGGGGAATCATAAAACATTGAGGCACCTTCTCATGTTGTGCGCCCTTGATAATATCTAGGAGGATATTATGAGAATGAGACCCGCCGGTAAGAAATCCACATTTCATAGTTTCATTGTATGTTCCTATCTTCAGATGTGTTTATTGGTCCTTATACTTTAAGATTATTATTAATGGGTATTATAACTCACACACATAGATGTATTGATGAAAATTGTGATGACACATTTTTCTTAGTGAGGTATGATATGTTGGGTGCATCACTAATAATACTACATTAATAGATAATATGAGAAAGGATTTTTACCTTCTATTCCATAATGAGAGTCGATATCTTAGGCCCTTTTATGGAATTGATATAGCCTAAATAAATCCATGTACATGGCGAGGAATGGTAAAGTTCAATTCCGGGAAGTCAAAGAAAGAATAGTAAATCATATGAGTTGATGACACTAGCATGCAACCCGCTTGATTCAAGAAATTGAGACAAAGGGATTACATCACATGGTAAGATTTTGTAGGAGGTGACACATCATTGGGGCGTTAACTTATTTCTCTATGTATGCCTTGGCATATTTCTAGATGCCAACCTTGGACTTTAGAAAGTCTCCACCTAATGCCACTGAAAAAGAGTCCTAGAGGGTCACACACTAAGTGTGTCCAAGTATCTCAGTTAAATGTTCATTCAACAAGTTGAATAAAGATTATTTGTGATTGTGGTTTAATAATTACTCAAGGATATCTTATAACATTTATTTCAACACTAGTTATTCGAGAGAATATAGTGTGGGTAAAATAATATATTTATTAGTGAGTAATGTGAAGATATTTATTTGAGAAATAAATAGTCATTATTCAAGGTCTAATAAATTTGGTGGGGGAGATAAATAAAATGGAAAAACAAAAGTACACACTATGGATATTATTATATACATGCCATGTCATTTTTTAGGGGATTTATGAGAAATAATATTATTTATTTAATTAAATAATATTAGGTGTAATTAGTTGGGCACATGTTAAGTGATAATAATAGTCATCTATTATTATTAGATATGGGGTCTTACTAATAATTAAATGAAATGAATAAATTATTTCAGGTAATTAATTCATTTTATTATTCTAAGTAATTAAAATCCCAATTATATTATCATCACGATCCTAGCCATTTTTTGTGGTTGTGCACAATGGATTTGAAAAAATCTATCAATCCAAGAGAGAATTATTTTTCCTCCAAGAACACTCACAAGTTACGAGAGATATCCTCCTCCACCGAGTCAAGGAGTGCTCTTTGGAAGTGGCTCTCAAGGAGATCGAAGCCAGACATCGCAAGCAAAGGCTCTTCCATGCTAGTGCCTGGAGATCCCTTTGGCGACATCCAAAGATACATATATCACATGTGAATCACCGCAAGAGTAATACTACACTTGGATTCTACGACATAATGAAATATCACATCAGATCATGACCGAAAAAATAAATGAAGAGATAATTCCATCAAGGTAATTCTTGTCTTTTAACTAAATTAATTATAACCAACATACAATGATCCTCTCTATAGTTCCTGGACTACCTTCATTTATTTCATTATTCATCATATTCTGAATATCCGACATTTTGTTATCGTGAAAGGTCTTAGATCGATCATTGTTAATGGAAAAACTAAAGTTGGGTACACCCACCAACACACTTTCACTACACCTGGAACCTACACTATGGTAAGTTCAAACACTAGTCTGCTTATTGCTGGCATAACATGTCAACTGATGGAAAAATAAGAAGGTCTATATTATGGGGGAACAAAATAAAATATAATAAGGATTCATCTAAGTTAAAGAAAAGTTCATGGAATATCAATAATATGTACACTTCAAACTGATATATAGAACTTGAAAGATTATATGAAAGTTATTGAATAAGTGGTAATTATAATGATAAGTACTAGGATACATCCAAAAAGAATAACTCAAATACAACCAATAGAAGGAGGTGAAAATATCTAAAGAAAAATTAAAGGAATATAGATAGGAAATCTACCTTGGGGAGTAAAGAAAAATAAGTTAAAAATAAGGTTTTACCCAAGAAGAAAGTAAAGGATGATGCAATGACCATGAAAAGATGCTTCTATTGTGGAAAGAAGATCCAAATCATGGATAGATATAAGAAGGAAATGAAAATTAAATCCATGTATGTTAGAAATTAATGGAAGTAAGATGTAATAAAAAAGGGAATCAATCTGAATAAGAAACAACCAAATTGGTTTAGTGGATGCAATCTCTAGTGAAGAATTCATATTTCATGATTGGTTGTCGAAGAAGGAAAACTCACTGAAATATAATATTCTTTTTAGAAGATATAAGTTTTCTAAACACTGTCTAGATAATTTCATGACATGATTACTTTTATAAGAGAATTTGGTGAGGAATACAAAGTAATATTTATAAGATACATGTAGTATAAAATCCACTTAGTGAAAAAATAAATCTAAATATGTTTTAAAGGTTTGCATGATATTTTTTCAGATTAGCTATAAAAAGAAAGGAAAATTAAAGAAAATGAAAATAAAAATGTATGTGTCTCGGTAATATATGTTAAGAAAAAATATATAAAAAAGTGAAAAATAAAATTAAGTATAAGAAATCTATGATGCATATGGATTTAGTGGTTGGAAAACCAAGGGAGACAACATAAATAATATTAGAGACGAATTAAGAGTGTTTTTTGATTGAGAAACACTTATTAATCCTATTTATATTGATGAAGATAAAATAAAGATACAACATAATATATCACATGTTATTGAGAATCTACATTGATAAGGGAATTATTATATGATTAAATTTAGGGGGAGTTCTAAAATGAAGATAGAAGGTCACCCCTTTGAGGGAAGTGGAGCTGAAGCTGGTGAATCCATAAATTTGATAAATTGAAGTGGAGATTAAAAATTATGGATAACTAAGTAACTAATACATATAATGGTGAAAATATAATGGATTAAAGAATTGAAGTACTGATAAGTTAATTATCTATATGAATATGAAGTTACAAATATATAAATTTTAATGATTAATGTTTTTATCATTCTTAAGGAACATTGAAAATTTCCCTATCCTGTCAAAATAAATTCCATATATTAATTGAGGAGAATTTTAATTTTTGATGAAAAAGAAAAATATTTTGAAAAGGTGGTGTAAAATGATTTTAGGTTGAATGTTTTTAATCTGTTTAATAAGATGGATACAATAAAGAAGATTAATGGAAAATTATTTTTAATAAACCCTAAAATAAGTTATAAAAAGTGGTATAAATTGGTGGGAATTTTTGATTATATTTAATATTTGGGTTGATAAATATTTTTTTTATGCACCAAGAATACCTCAAAAATACTTAGAGTTGATCTGTTTACAGATAATTGCTTTAATAAAAGTGATATAGTTTTTTTTGAAAATATTCATGATTTACTTTTAGTTCAATAGAAGATAAAAGGAGAAGAAGGAAATAAGGATTCCATACACAAGTAATGTTTTTGAATTTATTTTCAATAAGGGGGATAATAAATCATTGACTTAAATAAGGATTTGATATTAGTAATAAATAAAAAGGTGGATATTGAATATTCCATAATACGGTGATAAGAAATTACTGTATTTTTTTAATCACTGTTTTCAATTGAAGTCAATAATATTTTTAGAAGAAAAAGTTAATGATTCCTATGGGTGTTATAGAAGTAAATAAATTATAATTTATCACTCTTAAAGATATAAAAATCAAAAAAGAAACACCATAGATGATATTTATAACATTATAATATGGTACTAAAGAAATTTTTGAAAAATTGTCCAATTTATAGAAATATAGTGTCATTAGAAGTAATGAAAAAAAGAGGAATCAATGTTGCTGATAAATGAATATCATTAGATGCTACTTGTAAATTAGGAAATTGATTGAACTAATCTTCTGGGAAAATTTTTTTAGTGTGGATGGGAGTTTAACACACTAACTGCAATAACTTTGAATTAATTTGAAGGCCTTCACTAATGTATCAAGAATACTTGATAAGAGTTTAAATTAGATGTGATAATTTTACAAAGTTTCTTTATGATATGTAAGTGGATTGGGAATTACATTTAAGGTAATTATTAATTAAAAGAATAAAAAATATTTCTGAAAACAACCACATTGGGTAGTGAAGGTAAATTAAAGTGCTAGTGTAGGAAACATGCAGATGGAGTACCTGGCTCAGGGATGATCCACATAGAAGATCAAAGGAACAATGGCCATATCACATATTGGGTACATGATAACTCATCGATGTATTGTACCGAATTTGGATTATTGAATAAGCGCACGTCAGAAGAATAAAATGACATAGTATTTCTATTCATCTAGAATAGTAAATCCTTAAGTAAAATGAACCCAAAAAATTAAAATGGAATTAATTCATTTATCCATCATGTTTAACCTCTTTCTACTAGGGTTTTTATACGACATATAAGATTACTATAGTGACCAATAATTTTCATACATAAATATTACATCTTATTGGATGAATATTCATTACATAATATTACTATCCATGCTAGAACTATAAAGTTTTATTGTCTTTTGAAACTTGGATACAGAAACAATTAGTCTATAAAATATCTACATCATCTCCTACATAGTTCATTATAACTAGATCCATTCTTAAACATATAATACATAAAATTTTTCTTCATATCCCAAGTAAAGGGAAAAATAATAAATAGTGAGATTAGATTCTCTGTAAGGGTAAACAAGGGAGATATCAATGATAATTGAAACATAAAATGGGAATAAATGGTTTGAGAACATGAGATTAAACTTTTAAAATCATACCCAAAAATTATTAGATCATAAACACGAGTCATGGAATAAAATTTTTGAGTTCATAAGACATCAATAATAAAGGGATCAAATAACATGATCCATGGGAACATAACATTGGCATAAGATCATGCCATAAAAGAGTGGAATAAATTATGGCATAATCATAATCATAGAAATATTATATCAAGGATACCCACCAAGACATTAATAAAATGTTAGGAATGAGATAACCACCCATGTACTAGATTAAAATTTGGGATAACCTCCCATCCACCCTCTTTTGGTATTGGTATAACCTCCTGTATACCTTCTTTTGGGTTTTATATAAACTCTCATTCACTCTATTTTGGGTTTTAGATAAACTCTTATGCACCCTCTTTCAGCCTTGTGATAAACTCTCATGTACCCTTTGAGATTATAAAATAATATTATTTACCCAATGCATTATAGGTATATAAAATTCTGGTCCCACCCATCACATAATCATAAATACATTCATATGCATGCCACAAGATCATAAAAACATTAATCATAAATTAACCCATGGAAATGAAAATGGGTTTCATCAATATTTTATCTTCATAAATATAAACAATCTAGAGAAAGAATAAATATGGTATCATTGGATCATATCTATAGTAAATCCTCAGTAGTATCAAAGGATATTACCATTGATGAAAAATTCCTTTAATAGATCAATAGAACATTTCTTGAAAAAAATACCATTTTCACTTTGAAGTAACTTATTTAAAATATAAAAATTTCCCAAATATTAAAGAAATATTTTTATTTAAAAAGAACCTTGAAAACTTGTAAATTAATATTCAAAAATTTGGGTGGTCATGATGGTGGGAAATTATTTTAATTCATTTTATATTAAAACAAATATTCCTTTCAAATTTTTAGTAAAAATTAAAAAGTACCTCATTTAGAAAATGATAAGAATATTAATTTTAAATTATTTTGTAAAAATTAATACATGATTAAAAAAGTAATTTTAAAAATAATAAGATATTATTAAAAAAATTATTTAATATTTTTAGAAAACATAGACATAGAAGAAAAATATTCTTGACTGAATAGTAAAACATAGTTGGTTTTCCTTAAAAACATTATTTTGGTCTCTTGAGTACTTAAAGTGATTAAAATGAGAGGAAAAAAATTATTCTAAATAAATAAACATAAGATAATAAAATTAAAGTGATTTATTAGTAAAGTATCAAATAATTTAATCTAATGGAAATACAATAATAAGCAATCTACATTAAAATGAGATTGAAACATAAATCCCTTACCTCAAGTTTGACTTGCTTTCAAAGGAAATATAAACTCCTATATAATAAATTTAAATTTATTATAATTATAAAAATATTAATTTATATAATTATAATATCATATATGATACACTTATAACATTTCAACACCCATTATTAATAATTCCTCATTAAAATTGTAATTTTTGGGTGTTAATTGTTTTGTTTATCATGAGAATTTCTATTTGGTAATTCCATTCCTTATACTTTGATCGTGGTTAAATATTATTAATAATTTTATTTATGATATAAATATTATATATATTCATTATATACATATTAATAATCATCCATGAAATTTAGATAAATAAAAATGAATTAAACCCTTCATCGAGACAGTATGCCATACGTACACAAGAACATTGTTTTCACTTTTCAGAAGATGGAATGAAAGAAACAAAAATAATAATTTAAATTTATATAACCATCAATATATCATAAATATAATATATATTTATTAATTTCATACTTATTACCATCCATGCAAAGTGTAAATGAAAAATAAATCACATCACTTCGTAGATGTGGTAGTCCACACGTATACACAAGAGACATTATTATTTTACAACGGATTGGAAGGTACGAATGTATACATGATTTTATAATTCAAAATAATAATAATAATTTAATAAATATAATTTATAAACATTAAAACCATAATAATAACCATCCATGAATGGTGGAGATGAAAAATGAATTTTATCGCTATGTGGAGGTGGTAGTACACACATTCACACGGGTGATGCTTTCACTTCCCATTTTATGGAAAATATGGTGAATAATGGGGGTTTCATGATCATAATAACATTTAATTATATTTAAGATACCTAATATATCATTTTATGATGAATACCATATATTTTATGAAGGTATAATAAAAAAGAAGTTTAAAGAGGTTGGGTAAGATAATTACCTCTTTTTTCAGGAAACCTCCTTTATATCCTTTATTAAGGACCCTTAGAATGTTATTTTAAGAATAAAAAAACACTAATTTATGTATATAGAAAATTAAAAGATAAATTTATAGGATTTTGTAGAGATATCTAGCTCAATTTTTTTTATAAATAAAAAAGAGAAGGGGAGTACTTTTATAAGGGAGGGAAATGGCATACTTGGAATTACCAAAAAGATTAAAATATAACTAAGTCATTCTCATGTAAAATGATTAAAAATGGATTAAGATTCTATAAAAAAAATTATAAGGTAAAAATATCATCATAAAATGAAATCTATAAAGTTTTTTTTATCATTTTAAACATTATCATTTTGTTTAACCCCTTGGTTAACCAGTTTTAATCTTTACCGTGATAATGAAATTTTTTTAATATTATAGGGTTATAATTTTACTTATAAGGTAAAAATTAGATCATAAATGGTACATGGATAAAATTTTAGACCATTTATCATCATATTTTCCCACTTTAAATATTTTTATTATTGTTAAATAATTTAATAAAATATTATTTAATATAAAATATCATTAATGTCATTTTTGGAACTATTCATTTATGCTAACTTTAAAGAAAAAATGTATGTAAATAAATTTTAATATAAAAATTTAACACATTAATAATATGTTATTATTATCTATAAAGTTAATATAACAAAATAATTCTACCAATTTTTATTACTTTTTATATTTTTAAAATCATTTATTTAATTTTTCTATTAGTTGAATACATATTGTGTCGGTGTTACATAATCATTTAATGTAATTATTTAGTCAATAAAAATTAGAAATAAATTAATGTGATAAATTTTTTTTTATTTAAAATAAATATTTAGAACCTAACTTATTATATTTTTATCCTTATTTAAAAATTTTATATATATTAAAGTTAAGAGAGTAACATTTTATATTTATTCTTTTCTTAAATTAATATAAAGGTCATAATCGAAGAAAAATATAACCAAATGGAAATATATTTGATAATTTCATGGAAATTTAAGAATAAACTCATCCAATAGGATAAAGTATTGTTTTAGATAAAATTTAAAGCCATATCCCAAAGTTTTAATTTTATTTTTCATTTTTTACCCTTATCGAGGTGACAAATATTTACCAAGGTTACTATTCATAATGAAAAAAATAAAAGGAACCTATTTAACAAATTTTAGTCTCATGATTCCAAATATGGGATCCATTTTCCAATATTCAATTTTTATAAGTGGAAGAAACTCATTTTAATAAAAGAACACAAAACACAACAACTGTTTTTTTAGAAAAATAAAATTTTAACATAAAACTAGATTTATTATTATTCCTTGAATAAAAAAAATTATGTGAATGTTAAATTTTTTTATTGAATATATAATATATTAATTTCATTAAAATAATTCACCAATAGTGATTAAATTAATTAAGTTAGATAAAAACACATTACATGCATAAAAACAATTGTTTTCCTAAAATACATCTCTTTTACTTTCAAACGATTTTTATTTTCATTTATAATTATTTGATAACCAATTAATTTATTTTATAAATGTGTAAACAATATATTTTTCACTATTTAGTTAGTTCTATTCATACCCACCAATCTAATGTCTAGACGATAACTTTCACAATAAATAATAATATTTCAATAGTATATCGCAGTTCATTTAAACTTGATGTTGCGTATAAAGAAAGCTATCAAAGAAATACAATTTATTTATAGAGAAATATATCATAAAATCTTAGGGTGTTACATTATATCCCCATTAAAATGAATTTTCCCTCTAAATTATGTCACTCCTATATAAAAAATTGAGGATATATCTATTTTATCTCATTCTTGGGTTCCCAAGTAGCTTCTTCAAATTGTTGATTCCTCAAGAGAACTTTAACCAGATTAGTAGTATTATTACATAACATTTTATCTATATTATCTAATATTTATATTGGTTATTATTAATACAAGTGATCATTATCTAGTGTAATGATCTCTAAGATTAGTATATGTGATGATCGAGTATGTACTTCCTCAAGAGAGATACATGAAACAAATCATGAACCTGAGAGGGGTTCTATAGAAGTACCAAGTGATAAGCTTCCATCCCTACTTGATCAAGAATCTTGAAGGGGTTAATATACCTAGGGATCAACTTTAATTTCTTTCTAAATCTCATAAAATTATTCCATGTAGAAATTCATATAAATACATTATCACTAACTTCAAAATAAAAATTTCACTAATGATTGTTAGAATAAATTTTTTATTAACTCTGAGCTACCTTGATGTGCTACTGAATGGATTTGACTTATCTATAATTTTCTGATCCAGATCCGGTACTAATAAAATTATTTCTCTAATTTCATCCCAACATGTTTTATTTCTATACTTATATCCATATGGGTCTTTATAAGGAGCCATATGAATAGATGAGTGAAAAATATTTTTTATAAGAAAACTCAACTAGAGGAAGGTGTTGATACCAACCACATTTTAAATCCATATAAAAAGATGTCTATATATCCTATAGGATTTTAATGGTTCTCCAAGACTGACCATCTATCTAAGGATGATAAAAATTATTAAAAATAAACACTATATTCAAAGCCTATTGAATACTTCATTAGAACTTCATAGTAAATCTCAGATCCCGATCAAATACAATAGAATGTGGTACTCTATTAAACATTACCAATTATTTAATGTATATTATAGAAATATGATCAAGATAAAAGTATTTTCTAATATCAATGAAGTGTGTTAACTTTTTGAGGTGAAAGATTACAACCCAAATATCATTATAAACTTTATATGTTTTGGGGATTCTAATGATAAAATCCTTGGTGATATTTTACCATTTTTATTTTGGTAGGTCTAATGGTCATAAAATCAACTTAAACTTCTATCTCCAATATTAAACTTGCTAACATACATAGCACTGAGATATATAATCTATAATATCTCTCTTCATGTTTTCCCACTAAAAATACTCTTTCATATATCTTTAAATCTTTGTACTTATAGGATGAATAAAGTATGTTGAACTTTGAGCATAATCCAACAACTACTTCTTCAAGTATGGTATTGATGGGACACATATTCATTTCCTAAACCTTATCATTCTATTATAATCAATGTTGAACTCATGAATATTTATGATATTCTTTTGTAGTTTCACATCTTCCTTCCACACCACTTTGATCCACACATTGATAGACGGTTGGAAACTCATTTGAGAAAGATAACATTTCTCCCCTTCCACCAAGATCTTTTTATCCATACTTTTAAAATATATAAATATTTGATCTTTTGTGATACCTATAATAGATATGCTAGCATGAATCTTTTGAATTAAAGCACCAGCCACCTTGTTTGCTTTCTCAAGGTGGTAATGCATAGAGAAACTATAATATTTAATATACTACGACCATTTTATCTAGTGTATATTAAAATTTTGAGTGAAAATATAAAGTTTTATAAAAAGTATATATATCACACATTTATCTCTAAATATAATGTCTCCATATATTTAATGAAAAAATTACTGCAGTTAAATCCAAATCATGAGTTGGGTAATTATGATAATGACCCTTAAATTTCTGTAGGGAATAAGCTATCATCATATCATTCTGCATCAGGATGAATCCAAGTCCAGTTTTAATGCATAACTATAGTTCAAAAACCCTTCCCCACTACAGGGTAATTTTAGCATAGGTTTATTGACTAACCTTCTCATCAGTTCCTTGAAATTTAATTCACTTTCATCTATCCAAAGGAACTTGAATCCCTTCTAATTTAACTTGGTGAATGGATTAGATAACCATAATAAATTCCCTATAAATCATTTATAATATCCAAAAAAATAAAGAATACTTTGGATCTTAGTCACAATTGTTAGTCTAGGAAAACATTCAATAAAGTTTTTATTTTATGAATCTGTTGATGTACCCTTGAGGGGCCCAAAGGGCATCGTTATTTTCATACAGGTCTAATAAAAATAAAAAATTTATAATAACTCAATCTATTCTACTTAATTAATTAGAATATATCATTACAAAAGTTCAAGGTGAACCCAAAAATATGGTGAAATTAGTTTAATTAGGTTTTTAAAATAATTGATTTAATTAAAATTAAGAAATAGATAAATAAGATATGAGTTTGATTTATTTTATGAAATAGAGAGAATAAATTAATGAAATTTGGGTTTTGAAAACTGAGTTTTGAAAGCATATTTGGGTTTTTTAATTTCAGGGTTTAAGATAAATTGGATTTTTCTAGTTAAATTATAAATACATGTTTTTATCAGAATCAAGATGATATAAATCCAATGATCATGGTATCCTCTCATAAATGCGACAATCCATTATTTCCCTTGGTCCGATAATTTAGGGCTTCATTGAATCGAGTTTATCTTGATACCATTTTTAAACCTAGGTACACTAAAAATAAAAATGGACATGCCTAATTTTAGATAACTATTTTTTCAATTAAAAATGTTATTTTTTAGGTTCAATTAAATGGTCAAGAAAATAAGAAAAAAAATATTGGAATTTTATTAAATAAAGTAAAGTTAACAAAATACATTAATAAAGAAAATGAAATAAATCCAATGAAACCTTTGACCTTCGACTACATAACCCTATTACAAGGTGGGTTTTAACCCCTAATAATAGTGAAAAGGGAGTAAGGGGGAAGGTAGAAGACAAAAGAAAGCATAAACACAATCAGAGAGAAAGCAGTGGAGGAACCTACTATAGTAAAAAGTTTTTCCATAGACTTTGGTCTCTAGATATCCTCTGATAGCAGAAGCATGGAACTATATTTATAGATCTATTTTGGGATTGTGTTTTATTTATATTGTCATTAATTTTAGTCATTAAGAGGGATATGGACCATTACTATGAATTAAGTAGTAGTCCGTGATGTAAATAATGGGTCTCTATTGAATTTTTCATAACAAATTTCTGAATTGGGTTTGTCTAGAAACTATCACAACATGAATTAGATAAATGATGTGAAAGTATTGGGGTCACATTTGATTTGATTTTTCTTATAATCATGTCTTATAATTGGTTCATTCCAAGTATTGGTATCACGTCTTGAACTCAATTCATGATGTGAATTATCACATTCTAATGCCGGAACCTTAGAAATGTCCCGATTCTTCACTTTCGACTCTAGGGAGTATCTTGTGATCATATGTTATCATAGGAGGTCTTGTTTTATACTATGAAAATTATTTTTTTCCATATTATGAAACTCTTCCTAGCTCCACTGTTGCTTGAAATTTCTGGTGTCGTTTGGTGACACTTCATGTCGTGGTGTGAAGTGTCTTTTTCTCCTCATATTCACCTCTTTTTATTACTTTTCTGATTATTAGTTATGTCTCTCAATAAATCAAAAAACTAGTTAAAAAGTCCAAATATTGTAAAGGATATCAATTACATAATGAAAATTAACGAATTAAATAGCCTTAAATATATACATTAATTACACATATCATATACACCCACACTTGAATTCAGATTTATCCTTAAGGATGAAATATCAATATATTACAAAGGATAATCACATTTCCATGATTAAAATCCAATGTTAACAAAATAAATTGATTAAATGATAAATTAAATATTCAATCATCACATATTAAAAAATCATTAATGCCTAATTTTTCAAATAAAATGCATCAATCAAGTTTTTTAATTTTCTTCTTTTGACAGAACCTATACTTTTCTTTCATCCATTTTTATTTTTAAATTCATTATTAATATGTATTACATTTTAAATTTTACAATATTTAATTTTTCCTCTCATCATTAGGGTACAATTGTATATAGATTTCATCACATACTATAAGAACATGTCACTTACGATAGACTTTCAATGCATATACTTTCTCCACTGCATAGAGACAAAATAAAAAATAATCAAGAGGTCTTAAACATTTATGATAAAATGAATATGAGGCTTAGGGAATGTAGGAAAATTATTTAAAACAAATAAAGGTCAACAAAGAGTTTATTTATAAATTATTTTTCATGGTAATCAAAGACAACTCAATGAACATATCATATTTCCCTAGTATCTCAAAGAGGGCTCATAAAGAGTTGACATGCAATAAATGAGACAAACTATTTTATTATTATTATTATTATTTTATTTTTTGAAAGTTTTGATGAGAAAAAATATCATAGACACCACCCAACTCCAAATTATCTCCTCACAACACTATTTGTAATAGTAATAACAAGATCACTGGTAAGACAATGGTGATTTTTGAATCACCTAAGACACAACCCATTTTCATTTTTTCACAAGAGGGGTATAATAAAAAGATGAACGTGCCGTCCAAAAATCATAGGAAAATACCTCCACACTCATTAGTTACAAAATGCATATCCCTTCCACCAGTCACCATCTCCACCACTCTTATTTTTGATAATCATGCAAAATATTTATAGGAAGGTAGAAAAGGATAAAATAGACTTGTAACATATCCTTCACTATAAAAGATGTTCAAGGTCTCTAAGGGATTAAAATGGAATAATGCAATCTAGGTATCAGGATAAAGGGCTAAAAATATGTTCCACAATTATATTAAATGTAAATTTTGTGCAATCATAACTTCTATAATATGCAAATAAAGTTCTAGAAGATAACATTCCCGAGTTTCATGATAAATATTACATATAAATAATGATAAATATTGGGATCAAAGGATATATTAGTAATAATATTGAAGGGTTTTGATAACTACTAATGGAAATTCCTTTGAATAATTAAATCAATCAATGAAAATATCTGAAATCCAAATAATGAACAAATCTTAGAAAAATTTCATTTAAAAAGATTAAAAATCATTATTAAATAATTATTTAAAAATCATAATCTATATTCTTATCCCTAATATTTTTTATCCCTATTTTTCTCATTTATTTTTTTGAAAAATAAATTTAAAAATCATGGCATGAAAAGTATCCTAGGAACTCTATGTCTCCTAGTCCAGTTGAGTAATTAAATAATCAAACGTGGGAATGCAATTGGTAGTTAAAATCTTTAAAATAATTAAACGTGGAGAACAAAATTGGAAAATTTATAATTTAAATGATTAACCCCCTTTCAAATGATGTTTCAATGTTTTATAAATAGGTTCTATCTACATTGGATTCACGACGTGTATGGATTTCATGATGCGTGTTATATAGATTTCATGACGTGAATGGTTTTAATGATACATATTAGCACTAAAACATTTTTTGTGCTTCCTTATACATGTTTCCCACTAGGGTATTGATGGTCTTGTAAAATAAGAATAAATATGTTAAAAAAAAATCCATTATCAGTGAATTTTTAAATATCTTAGGTTGAGTACATGAATTTCTTGAAAAATAGAAAAACAATACAAAAAAACTCAGGTTAACTTCTGAAAGTATATTTTTAATGTTGTTTTCTCTACATCACCTCTTTTAGATTAATCTCAAGTGATGTAAGATTGAATTTTTTTACCCGTCATGATCCATGAATGGTCTCAGTTGTGTTCTATCCACATAGGTTGGTCCCTATCCTTCCTCTATAAAAAATTTAACTCTCCTTGATAGAAGTACTTGATTGATTTACATTGGGATAATCCATAAATTATTCCTTAATAATTAATGACTACATGGAAGTTCATTTACCATCCATACTTTTTTCTTTTCTCAAATGTGGTGGAGATATTTTTTCCTATGGTGTTAGAAGTATGACCTTTTAGCTTTTCTTTAATATTTTTAATACTTTTATTTTTAGTATCCTCTTGTACAACAACAATTACCTGAAGTAGTTATTTATCATCAGTGATACCCTAAAATTTGATAATTTTATCTTCTCCAAACTCATCTTCTTCTCTCAAATCATGATTCTTAATTTCCCAGTGGATATTGAAAGTTACTTGTTCACAAACAACTCTCAAACAGAGATCTCTACTTTTAATGTTGATTAGAACATGTCTGGTGGCTAAAAATAGTCTCCCCAAAATCACTAGTGTCTTCTCCTCTTCTATATCCAGATCTAATAAGTTAACAGGGAAGTATAATTTATATAATTTTATCATAATATATTTGATGACCCATCATGGGTATTTAATTGTTGAGTCTACCAACATGTATCCAACTCTGATGGGATTCAATCATTCCAATCCTTAACTATTGAAAGTGGTGTAAGATATGATATTGAAACTAACACCAAATTCACACAAATATTTGTCAAATTTATTAGTTTCAATAAATATGGGAATTAAAAATATACTTGGATCGTGTTGATTCTTATGTAGGTCTCTTGATACCACTACTGAGAACTCATGTGTGAGTGATATGGTGACAATTTCCTCCAAATTTTTCTTATTGGTCACCATCCCTTTCCTGAAATTTTCATATTTTGGCATGTTTGAAATGGATTATGAAAAATGAATATTAATATGAAAATTTCTAAAATATTCTAAAAATTTACCTTTCCGTGCATCAGTCTTCACTTCTTGCATTCATTCTAAAAAAGATATACTTTTCTTAAATTATGGAAGTTCTTCTTTAGCATCTTCATATACTTGTTATTTACTCTTTTAAAAATCTCCTTAATTTTATTCATGTTGTTTTCTTGGTTTGGGATTATCTTGGTTTATTTTAACACTCCTTAGAGCAATGAATTTCAAATATTCATGTGAGTGTACTTTGGGTTATCCAGGTAGTGTTCCTCATGGTCTATCTATGAGTTTTTAGGGGAATTGTCCTAATTAACATTCAAAGTTTTAGAGTGCCTCCCCTGGTACCTTTATCTATCCTTTATCTCTTTTATTAACACACTATGATCTTTTTAGTAAGTGATAATTTCATTAATATAATACCCAATGAAAGTTTTGAAAGTGGACAAGGTCTCATCTATCCTATAGACCTGGATTGTGAGTGAAGATCCTTAGGGTGGTTGGAATCTCAATTCTCTCTATTGATACCATTTCAATTTCAGTTTTTTTTGTTTGTACCCCGAAAAAATTAACACCAAAATTATAATTAGCATAATTTTCAACCTTTTTAAGCATACCTTGGGTTTTTTGTTATTGTAATATCACTATATCTATTTTTCTATCTAGGGATTCCATCTTTTTTTTCATATATATATATATTTTTGACCACATGGATTCTTGTTTGTTGAATCCCTTCACCTTTCCACTTAAAATTGTCTCTCTCTATTTCATCTAATAAGTAGTATCTCTCTTCAGGAGACTTATTCATTAGTGATCCTTCAGCTGTTGCATTATGAATTGACCTATTTCCCTATGAGAAAACCCTTATAAAAAGTTTTTATTAGTAGCCATAGCTCTATACCAGGATGGGGGAATTTAAAAGTCATTTCTTTATAACATTATTATGTAGAGTAGAGATATTCTTACTCAAATAGAAAAATTAAATGATGTTTAAACAGATTTCCACTGACTTAGAGGGTGATAAGAAGTGACTGAGAAAGTTCCTTGTTGGTTCATGCCATGTGGTTATGGAATGAGTGGGGAGCCTCTGAATCCATTCATGAGATCAATATCGTAATGAAAATCAGAATAGGAAAAGTATTACCACATCACTTGAGACATTATATAATTAAACGGTATTATAGATTTCCAAAAATCTTCCCAGATACACGTTCAAATCTTCATGTGGTATCCTAGTGAATTACACACTATTTGAGATCATCTAGATAATGGAAGGTTTAATCCTGAAATTATTTTCAACAATAGGAGGAACTAGGATTATATATTTCAATCCTTTATTTTATGGGAATCCGTATTATTTGAGAGCCCTCAGCCCTAGATCCCTTTGAAGAACCCCTGTAACTTGGTTGGTTTCTGCATATTCCATGGTCACAGTTCTATTCTCTCTCAGGATTTTCTTAGTTTTGGAATAAAATTTTAAAACCTATTTTTGTTTATGTTGTGGTCATGAATTAATATTTTAAATCCTAAAACCATCCCCAACAAAAATTCTTGTTTTAATGGGCCCAAAGGGTGTCGTTATTTCCATATGGGTCTAATAATTTTTTTTATAAAAAATCAAATAGTGATACTTTTATTAATTAAAATATAGAATTTTTAATGTCAATGTTTGAACCCACAGAGATGGTTAAATTTGTTTAATTAGGTTTTAAAATGAATTTATTTAATTAAAATGAAGTAAGAGGTGAAGAAGAGATGAGTTTGGTTGATTTTATGAAAGAACAAGAACAAATCAAAGAAGTTTGGGTTTTGAAAATTGAGTTTTGAAATCATGTTGGGGTTTTGTAGTTTTAGGGTTAGGAGAATTTTTATTTTATTAGTTAAATTATTAATCCATGCATGGAATCAGAGTTGAGATGAAACAGATCCAATGATCATAGTATCCTCTCCTCAACATGGAAATCCCCTATTTCCCATGGTCTGATAATTTATGGTTTCACGAAATTGAGTTTTTCTTGATAAAATTTTTAAACATTTTAACACTAAATGTGACATTGGTCATAACTAATTCTGGGTAAATAGTTTCAAAATTAAAAATTTTGCCTTCAGGTTCAATTCAATGTTCATAAAAATAAGAATAAAGAGATTGAAATTTTGTTAAATAAACTACAAAAAACCAAATACATGAATAAATAAAAAGGAATAAATCCAATGGTACCTTATACCTTTGTCTATATAACCCTAGAATAAGGAGGGGTTTACCCCCTCATCCTAGCGGTGATGGAGTAAGGTGGAAGGAATAAAAAAAAACCATAAATAAAATTGGATAGAAAGCGGTGGAGGACCCTGAAACAACGTAACTTCTCGCACTAGAATTTGGTCTCCAGATCTCCCCAGAAAATAGCAAAATGGATCTATATTTATAGAACTATATTGAGATCATGTTTTATTTATGTTTTCATCAATTTAAATCATAAATAGGGCCTCATTTCATTCCCATGCATTGAGCAGTGGTCTGTGACGTAAATAACGGGTCTCTGTTGAAATTTATGCAAGAACATTCCAAATTAGTTATATTCGATAATTTTCATAGTGTGAATTGGATTCAAAATGTGAAAGTATTGGGGTAACCTTTTATTTTAGTTTTATTATCTTGAAATATTTTACTTAGTTCATGCCATGTATTGGTATCACATCCTTAACTCGATTTAAGACATGAATCTTCACATTCCAATGCCAGAACCATTGAAATGTCCTGATTCTTTACTTTCAACACCCAGAAGTATCTTGTGATCATCCTTTATCATATTTGGTACTATTTTATTTTTTAAAAATTATTTTTTTCAAATTCATCAACTCTAACCATATACATTGTAGCTTGAAATTTCTAGAGTCGTGCTGTGATGTGAAGTGTCTTTTTCTCCTTATATTAGCATCTTTTTGTCCATTTTCTGAATATTTATTATATCCTTCCATAAATAGAAAAACAAGTTAAATAGTATAAATACTAGAAATAATATTAATTATATTATGCAAATTAATTTATTAAACACCCTAAAATATATTCTTAAATTACACATATGATATACCCACACACTTGAATTCATACTTTTCCTCAAGGATGAAATCTCAACATATTAAAAATGGATCTGACCTTACCATTATTTAAATTTAAGGTTAATAAAATAAATTGATTTAATGAGAAATTAAATATTCAATAATTATACAATAAAATTCACTAACACATAATTTTTAATGAAAACTTATCAAAAATGTTTTGTACTTTTCTTCTTTTGACAAATCCTATCCTTTTTAGTCATCCATTTTAATTTTTCAATTCATTATTAATATGAATTCCCTTTAAAATTTACCTCAATTTTAATTTTTAATCTCAATATCAGGGTAAAATTGTATATAGAGTTCATCACATACCGTAAGAACATGTCACTTACCATAACTTGCAATGCATCTACTTTCTCCACCACGTAGAGATAAAATCACAAATAATCACGAGAGATTCACCATTTATGATCAAATAACTCTGAGGATTAGGTATGGTAGGTAAATTTTGTAAAAAAATAAACCTCAATAAGGATTTTAACTCTAATTTATTTTATATGATAATAAAAAATAACTCAATGAGAGTCTCCTCTCTATATATTATCTCATAGCAGGATCATAAATTGATGAAATTCAATAAATCAAACACCCACTTTTTTTATATTATTTTTTTCTTTTATTTTTTTAATTTTGTGCTGCAGAAAAATATCAAAGCCACCACGCAACCCCAAATTATCTTCTTATGATACTATTTATAATATTAATAATTAGATCATTGGTTAGGAAATGATGATTTTTAACTTCCTAAGACACAACCCATTTTTTAACTTTTTTACAAGAGGGGTGCAATAAATATAGTGAATGTTCCTTCCCAAAATCCCATGAAAATACCCCCACACTTATCCATTATAAAATAGGCTTCCCTTTCACCAGTCTCTAAATTCTTCACCTTATTTTTGTTAATCATGAAAAATATTTAAAGGAATGTAGGAAAAGATAAAATAATTTTGTAACATGGATCTTCACTAACAATGTTGTTCATGGTTGTAAGGGATTAAAGTGGATTAATTTTAGTTTGTAATTAGGATAAGGGATAAAAAAATGTGACTCAATCATATTAAATGTAAATTTTGTGCAGTCATATATTAGATAAGAGGGAATATAAGTTCTAGAAGAGAAAATTCCAGAGTTTCATAAAAAAATATTATATAGAAAGAATGGTAAATGTTGGGCTCAGAGGATATATTAGGAATAAGAATGAAGGGTTGGGAGAACTAATCCAGGAAATAAATATAAATAATTAAACCAATTAATGAAAATATTAGAAATTTTAAGCATGACCAAATCTTTAAAAAAGTTCATTTAAAAAGATCAACCAATATCCTTAAATCATGATTTTCCAAATCCTAATTCACATTCTTATCCCTAATAATTATTTTACAAATTTTTCTTATTCAAATTTATTAAAAAGTAATTTAAAAATCATGACATGGTAATTATACTAGGGAGTTTATGTCTCATAATTTAGTTGAGTAAAGCAAGAATCAAATGTGGTCATGAAATTGGAAGTCAATTTCTCTAAAATAATTAAATGTGGGGAATACAATTAAAAAATACAGAATTGATATTCCTAATACCATTTAAAATAATGTTTCAATGTTTTCTATATAGGTTCTACCTATATGTGATTCACAATGCGTATGGATTTCATGACATGTATTCTATGTATTTTCCGACGTAAATGATTTTTAGGACGTGTATCGGTCCTGAAATTTTTTTTTGCTTCCTTCTTCTTGTTTCCTTCCAAGGTCTTTATGGTTCTCTAAAATAAGGATAAAATGTGAAAACTAGGAAATTATCATTTAATTTTGAAAGATTTTTGGGTGAGTGAATACGTGCCTCTAAAAATAGAAAAATAAAAAAATATAAAAACCCAATTTTTCTTCCAGAAGTGATTTTGTCTAACATCACTGGCACAAATTTACCTCTTCCAGCTTCATCTTAGGTGAAAGATGATTGATTTTTTCACCAGATTAGGATCCATGAATTGTATTATATATTTCCTATAAACTTAGGTTGATCCCTGTCCTTCTATAAACAAATTGACTCTTCCTGATTATAGTAATTACTTGATTTCCATCGGTCCAATCCACTATTTATTCCTTATTCCCGAATAAATAAATAGAGGTTCTTGTACCATCCATACATATTTCCCTTTCTAAAATGTGGTGGATTTATTTGATCCTCTAGGTTGGTGGTACGACCATTTATATTTTCTTTAATCTTATCAGTACTTTTATTTTTTGTATCCTCTTACACAAAAACATCTACCTCATGAAATTTTTTATCTTCATTGATAGCCTCAACTTCGAGTATTTTATCTTCTATAAAATCATATTCTTCTATCATATCATAGTTCTTTATTTACTAGTGGATATTAAAATTTACTTGTTTACATCCGACTCTCAGAAAGAGATCTCCACTTTGCATGTTGATCAACACATTCTTGGTGGCTAAAAATTGTCTCCTGAGAATTAGTGGAGTTTTCTTCTCTTCCATATCCTGATATAAGAAGTTTATGGGGAAATAAAATTTATCAACTTTGATTAGTATATCTTTAATGACCCCTTAGGGGTATTTCACTATTGAGTCTTTCAGCATGAGTCCAACTTTGGTGGGGTTTTCTCTTTCCTGTCGCAAACTCTTGAAAGTGGTGTATGACATTATATTGGCTCTCACACCTAAGTCAAACAAATATTTTCAAAATTTATTATATTTGATAAATATGGGAATTGAAAAGCTACATGGATCATGTTTCTTCTTAGTTATGTCTCTTGATACCACTGTCGAGTACTCGTGTGTGTGGGATGGCTACATTTTCCTCTAGCTTCTTCTTATTATTTGCTATCCCTTTTAAGAATTTTGTGTATAATGGAATGTTTTTGAGGGATTTTGAAAATATAATATGAATATTCAATTTTTTTTAAAATGATCCAAAAATTTACCTTTGTGCACATTAATCTTAACTTCCTCCATTCTTTCTAGAAAAGGTAGACTTAACCTAAATTGTAGTGGTTCATCTTTAGCTTCTTAAGAAACTAATTCCTTACTATTTTCCTACTCTCCGTGATTTTCTTCTTGTGATTTAATTATTTTGGGATGATACTAAGTGATTTGACCACTCCTTAGAGATATGACATTCAAATATTCATGTGGGTACACTTTGGGGCATCCAGGAAGTGTTCCTCATGGTATGTCTTGAGTTGATCAATGATTTTCCCTAATTGACATGTGATGTTTTAGAGTGCCACTCCACGGTCTGTTGATTAGTCCTTCAACTCCTCTATTGATGCACTATGATATTTTGAATAAGTGGTAATTTATTTGAGATCATTCCCAGTGGGTGTTATGAAATTAACCATGGTCTCCTTTATCATGTGGACTTGGATTGTGAGTGAAGGTCCTTGGGGTGATTGGAATCCCGGAGCTCTCTGTTGATACCCTATTTAGGTCATTTTTTGGTGTCTGTACCCATGGATATTTTTACCATGATTATAATTAGAATAATTCATATCCTCTATAAGAATACATCGGGGTTATTATTATTGTCCCATCATTGTATCCATTTTTTAGTTAGGTATTCCATTTATTCCACCATATAGGTATTTTTTTGACCACATGGATACCTATTCATTATTTCCCTTTAGTTTTTCATTGGAAACTATTTCTCACCATTTCATCCAAAAATATATATGTCTCTTTAGGGAGCTTATTCATCAATGATCCTCCTGCTGTAATATTAAGAATAGACAAGTTTCCCTGTAAAAAACCCTTATAAAAAGTTTTTATTAGTAAACATATCTCTATTCCATGATGGGGGAATTTATGATTCATATATTTATAACATTACCATATATAGGATACAAATTCATACTCAAATTAAAAAAATTTAATGATGTTTACTTGATTTCATCAACTTAGAAGGTGGGAAGAAGAGATTGAGAAAGTTCATTTCTATATTATCTCATGTGGTAATGGTATGAGTAGGCAGACTCTGAATCCATTGGTGAGCATGATCTTATAATGAAAATTAGAAGAGGTGAAGTCTTACCAATTCACTTGAGAAATTATGGAATTAGAAGGTATCACAGAGCTTCAAAAATCTTTCTAAATGCACCTTTTGATCTTCATGTTGTAGTCCATTGAATTTTATGCTATAATACATCATCTTGATGATGTTAGGTTTGATTCCAAAATGATTTGTAGTGATAGTAGGATCCAATATTCTCAGTTTCAATACTTCATTTTATGGCCTTATGTATTCTTCAAGAGTCCCTAGCTCTATATATCTTTGAATAACTCCAAAAACTTGGTTAATTTCTACAACCTCCATGGTAATAGTTTTATTCCATTTCAGGATTTTATCAGGTTTGTAATTGAATTTAAAAATTTATTTACCTTTTGAGTGCATGTTTTAGTCATGAATTAGGACTTAAAATCATAAAAAATAAATTGAAACTATCTCCAACAGTGGTGACTATTTTGATAGGCCTAAAGGGTGTCATTATTTCCCTATGGTTCTAATAAAAATATTTTTTTAAATAAAAATATTATACTTAATTAATTAAAATATATATTATTAATGTTCAAGGTAAAACTCACAAAGATGGTGCAATTGGTTCAATTAGGCCTTAAAATAATTTATTTAATTAAAATGAATAAAGAGGTGAATAAGAGAGAGTTTGATTGATTTTATGAAAGAGAGAGGACAATAAAAAGTAGTTCGAGTTTTGAAAATCGAGTTTTTGAAAGCATTATGAGGTTTTTTAGTTTCAGGGTTCATGGGAAATTGGATTTAGTATTTAAATTATTAATCCATGTGTGTTATCGTAGTCAAGAAGATATGGATCCAATGATTATGGTATCTTCTCCTCAAGTGACAATGCCCTATTTCCCTTGGTTTAGTAATTTAGGGTTTCACTGAATTAAGTTTTTCTCAATGCTATTTTAAACCTCGGTACCATAAACAAAACAATGGTAATGCCTAATTTTGGGTAAACAATTGTTCAATTAAAAATATTCCTTTAAGGTTCAATTCAATGGTTATGAAAAGAAGAATAAATTGATTAAAATTTTATTAATTAAAATAAAAAAAACCAAATACATGAATAAAGAAAAAGAAATAAATCCAACAACACCTTCCTCCTTTGTCTACATAAACCTTTAACATATAGGATTTAACCCCATAATCCTATAGATAATTGAGTAAGGGTTAATAAACAAAATAAATAAGAAAGAGATAATGTGATTCATGATCTTACAACAACACAACCTCTCCCCCAAGACTTTGTTCTTCGAATATCCTCTGACAGTAGCAGCATGAAACTCTATTTATGGAACTTAATTGGGCTCATGTTTCATTTATTTATTCATTAATTATATTCATAAAGGGGTCTCTAGGCAATTCTCATGCATTGAGTAGCTATATATGAAGTAAATAATGGGTCTCCATTGAAATTTTCATTACAAATTCCCAAATTGGGTCTATCCGGAAAATTTAACAGTGTCAATTGGGTTCATGATGTGAAAGTATCAGGGTAACCTTTGATTTGGTTTTTATTATCTTTATGTATTATACTTGGTTCATTCTATGAATTGGTATCATGTACTGAACTTAATTCATGACATGAATCTTCTCATTCCTTTTAAAAAACCTCTAAAATGTCTCAATTCTTCACTTACGAACCCCATAAGTATCCTGTGATCAACCATTATTGTGGGAGGTATTATTTTTTGTTGTGAAAATGATGTTTTATAGATTATTCAACTCTTACCAGCTTTATTTTAGCTTGAAATTTCTAGTGTCGCACAGCGGCACTTTGTGCCCCAATGTGAAGTGTCCTTGTTCTCCTCATATTCACCTCTTTTTGTTCCTTTTATGATTATTAATTTTATCCTTCCATAATTTACAAAAAATTAAACATTCCAAATATTGTAAATAATATCAATTATATTATGCAAATTAATGTATTAACCATAATAAAATATATGCATTAAATACGTGTATCAACCCACGCTTAAGATTATATGACCCACAAATGAAACTTTTTATAGTTAGTTTTTTCAATTTGTAAATTTTTTATACAAATTATCCTTCCTTAGGGTCTTCAATATAATCCTCAGGTTATCTTAATAATCTTCCTTTATCTTTGAATATATAATAATATCATTTATAAAGTCCACCACAAACTGATCAAGGTAATTGTTAAGGACTCTATTTATTAAATCCATGAAGAAATTGGATGAATTAGTAAGACCAAATGACATAATTATAAATTCATAGTGTTGATACCTTTTATGAGATGTTTTCTTAGGGATATCCTCATTCTTTTCCCTAAAATGATGATATTTATATCAAAGGTCAATCTTGGAAAACTATTGAGCACAATGTAATTGATCAAACAAGTCATCAAAATGGGAAAGATAATATTTTTTATTTATTATGATATTGTTAAGTTATCAATAATAAATAAAGAGTCACATTAATCCATATTTATTATTAACAAAAATAGTAATTTTACCCCATAACAACACACTTTTCTGAATGAATTCATTTTCAAGATTCTCCTGGAGTTTCTTCTTCAATTCTAGGAACTCAATCAAGACCATTCTATATGTATGATCCATTGAAAACTCAACATCATGATTCAGTGGATGACTAAGAAACTCTTATGTAAAGATATCAAAAAACACCTACATAATAGTTATATCTTTGATGTTGAGTTTCTCCATAACCATCTAAGATAAACACTGCTTTTGAATAGGAATCAAGACCCATATAATGGATATGATTTCTATTAGAAGTTTATATTTATCATTTCATTGATAGATGTTCATAGGTTGGTTAATAATATCAAACAAGACTTCCCTTCCTTAGAAATTAATGTTGTATTTATGTAAATAAATCCAATACATACCTAAGATAACATCAAATAATATTATATGGAGAATAAAGATATTTTCAAGAAGTACATTCCCACAAATTTCAATGAGAGAAGAATCATAAACTTGAGATCTGATCATTGTAAAATTAGGTGTTTTTAATACTAATTAAATATTTAATAATTGTGGTGATTTTTTATACCCTTAAAAATATTTAGATATAAAAATCTGGGTAGATCTAGAACTAAATATGACATTAGTAGATCTAAAGTGGACGATTAATGTACCATTCGCTGCATTGTTATTTCACCCCTAATCAACACTAATGATTTCATGAGATTTTCATTTATCTATGGGCTTAAAAGGTTATTGAAATTTATCATCACCATTAACCTTTGGGTTTGATAATTGTATAATTCTCATACTCCTCGAATTTTAAACACTAAAGCATGGGTGGTGAATTCTATTGTACTTTGCCTCTATAATTGGCTAACTTATTCCCATAAATTTGACATTATATTGCCTGATAACCATTTTTCATACTCTTAAATCATTTATTAGTCCCCTTAAGAAAATTTCCTCAATTTATCCTTCCATAAATAATGCATAATGTAAGTCTTATCATCTTCTCTCCATGGTTTTTATTATTTTAATTTCCATTTAATCCCATATTTCTTTTATTATAAAAACCATGAGATTGATGGGTAACTGAAATTTATATTTCTACCTTGTTAGAAAATTGAAAAATTTATTCATAACAATTGAAGTATCTTATGAATAAAACCCTTTAGAGACTTCTTTTTATGCAACATAATAATTGATCAATCTTACTTTATAGTTCAATAATAATACCAAAATCATACCTTATAAATCTTGTAAAATTTTACTCATATAGACTAATGGATTCATCATCCTTCTACCTTAGCTCAAGGAATTATTTCTTTATTTTCATAAAAATAATATTAGGAATTTACTTGTTGAAAAATAACCTTCTAAACTCATCCCACTCTATAGAGTCAATTTTATCCTGTTGCTTCGTATTCTTGATGAGAGTCCACCATTTATCCGCTTCACCTTCCAAATTATAGTGAACTGAAATAAATAATTTATTATTTGAACACTGGGGAATAAGAAATATATTTTCAATGGTTCTAATCCATTTCTCAACATCAATTGGATTGATATATCTACTAAAATAAGGTGGACGTTTCCTCATTAAGTACTTAATAGAACTTTGTTCCCTCCTTTTCTCATTTGGAAGATTAACATGATGCATGAATTGAGAATGTTTCATAAACATAGAAATGATATTTTTTTATTCTAGATCCCATAACATTTGATTTCTTGGGTGGGAAATCACTGTATTGTTTTCCACATTCATAATTTACATGGTTCCTTCGAGTTCCATCCATTGAATAAAATAAAAAATCATAGTTTGAGAAAAAATAATCATAGTGTGAAACCACATAATCATAAAAAATGTGATGGATCTATAGAAACTCAATTGTGAAGGGCCTATGAGTGGCTGTGTATCTTTTCTCTCATGGGGCTTGGGTTTCCGCCTTTAGAGTCTCTCCCTCCCCTTCTTCGGCGTAACTCAGATGACTCGACATCAAAATCCTCAATCTCAGCATCGGCGTGGTTCAATGTGGATGCTTGTAGCTTCATCAGATCAGGAGAGGCGTTGTCTTCTTCATCCTATCACGTCTTGGAGAGTGAAGGCTTTAGTGGGAGAAGTCCTTAGATTTGGGTAGGTGGAGCTATCTCGGTGTTGGATCTTAGCTCAGTGCCAGCAGGAGAAGGATCCAACTTGGATTTTGGCATTTCTTTGGTGTGGCTCGGCGTCGACCCTAGAGTGGTGTGGATGGGGAAGGTTCTCTTGTTTCGGGTTTTTTATAGTCCTTTAGTCTTATTTCAGATCTGATATTGGTGATTCTTGTATTTTTTTATTTCATTGATTTTGTGGTTCTGTTGGTTTACAATGACTTTCTATCACTCCCTGTTGGTTCTCCCCCTATTTCTCGTGGTCTTCTTGCATCAGACTCTGGTGGGGGTGTGTATGTGATACTTTTCTGAGTATATCCATGTACAAAGTGGAATTTATGGTTCAGAGTGGCCCAGATACCTTCATTGGTGATGTTTACTTGGTGTGGTATTGTGCCATCTAATCCTAGGTGATGATGGCTAGGCTTTGTGATCGTTGGATCTTCTTCTGATTTATCCAATGATCACAGTAGTGGTGGGAGTCATGGGGATCATGTCTAGGTTCGTCTTGTGGAGGTGAATCATGAAGCTACATAGTGAAGGGGTGTTTTGAAGTTTTGATTGTGATGCTATGAAATTTTGGCATTGTAATATGCTTTTTCTAGTGGTGATCTCCTTGTGACCCTATGGTTTGAGGTTTGAGGATCACTGCAACTGTTATCTTACAAGGGGTTTCTCCAGATGGAGTTCAGAGAAGTGGGTTTTCTCTTGGTCCTTGCTTTTGAAATTGGATTTTTGAGAGGGTATGGCTTTTCCATCAGTACATGTCCCATGCATTCATGCACGATACAACTAGACAAGCAGTGATGAGTAGGAGGAAGCTGATCATAATGTTTTTGATGCTGGGTAGGGGATCTTATGTGTAGGTTTGAATGAGTTTTTTGGCCTTAAATTGTTTTATCATGGTGGTTTGGTTTTTTTAAGTCGTTGATTTCATGCATGGTTTCTCAATTTTTCCTCAAAAGTGTTTTAATAATAAAAAAAATTAATTTTCAGTCAATCAATCGATCATAAAAATCATTTATAGGATATATATAAATCATGACTCACTATTTTAATTATATGAAACATTAATTTTAACCTAGATCATCCATAATCATAATATATTCAAATCCTTAAATAAAATATGAATTAACCCAAGTATATCCCCTGGGTAATGTCAAACTAGGTGCGTAGTAAGGTCACACTTACCATGTACCATAATGATGGCCAATATATATTCGACTAACTCTTTTAAGAGATATTACCCCTAGACACATCTTTAAAAAAACCACATCCACTGGTAGTATCTAGATATGAATATTTTACTTTGAAAACCAATCTCATTTCTTTACCATAACTTAGGAAGTTATCTTATACATAGAATTATTCTAAAGGTTCTCACTAATGTTTTCTCATCATAGTTTCCAAAGGAAACTAAACCTTTCTTCGATACCAAATATAGTGACCCATACTTTTCATACATAAATATTACATCTTATTGTATGAATATTCATTACATAATATTATGATCCTTGTAATAATTTTAAAGGTTTAGTGTCTTTGTACATTTGGATACATAAAAAAACGGTTCATAAAACATCTACATTATCTCACAATTAGTTCATTATAACTATTACCCTTTTTAGACACATCATACTTAAAATTTTTATTCATATCCTTGGGAAAAGAAAACATAATAAAGGTTGATATTAAATGATTAGTAAGGGTAAAAAAGGAAGATAACAATGATAATTTAAATATAATATGAGCATAAAGGGCCTGATAACATGAGATTAACCTTTTCAAATCATACAGAAAAATTCTTAAATCATAAACATGAGTTATGGAATAAATATTAATAGTTCATAATACATAAATCAGAAAGGGGTCAAAGAAATTGATCCATGAGAATAAAACATTGGAAAAATATCATGTCATAAAAGAGTGGCATAAAATGTGGCATAATCATAATCATAGAAATATTATGTCAAGGATACCCACCAAGAAAATTATAAAATTTTATGCTTGGGATAACTTCCCATGTAACTGCTTCATTCTTGGGATAACCTCCTATGTATCCTCTTTCAGGATTGAGATAACCTCCCCTATACACTTCTTTTGGTCTTGAGATAACCTATCACATAGCCTATTTAGGGTTTTGGATAACCTCCCTTGTAACCTTTTATCTTATAGGAAATTAATCTTTACCCAATGCATTAGAGGGATTTATAATTCTAGGCCAACCCTTCACACAATCATAAATTCATTCATATATATGCCACAAAATCATAAAAACATTCATTATAACTTAAAAATGGAAAAAATGGGTTTCAACGATATTTCATCATCATAACTATAAACCATATAAAGAAATAATAAATATGGTATCATTGGATCATATCCACAACAAAATCTAAGTAACATAAAATGATTTTAGCATAGATGAAAAATTAATTTAAAAGATAACTGGAATAGTTCTTGAGGAAAATAACCTTTTTACTTTGAAATCACTTATTTAAAATATAATTTTTTTAAAAATATCAAGGAAAATTTTTTATTTAAAAATAAACTTGGAATCTTGTAAATTAATTTCTAAATATTTGGGTGGTCACGATGGTGGGAAATTTGTTTCATTCCATGTATGTTAAAACAAAAATTCCTTTCACATTTTTGGTAAAAATTAAAAAGTATGTAATTCAAAAAATGACAAGAATATTCATTTTAAACCATTTAAAAAAATAAAACATGGTTAAAAACAAATTTAAACCATCACATGAGATTAGCAAAAACATTCTTGATTTTTTTAGAAAACATGGACATTAAAGAAAAGGATTATCGGCCTAATAGTAAAACATAGTCGATTTTACTTGAAAACACTATTTCAGTATCTTGAGTGATTAAAGTGAGGAAAATGAAAGGAAAAAACATATTCTCTAGAAATAACCAAAGTATAAGGAAATTAAATGGATCATATAATTTCTTTTAATGTAAATTCAAGCATAAAACCTGATTAAAATGAGATTGAAATATAAATCCCTTACATCAAGTTTGAATTGCTTCAAAGATGCTCTAAAATAATGTATAATAAATTTAAATTTATTATAATTATATAATAAAGTAATTTAAATACTTATAATAACATATATTATCCATTTATAACATTTCAACACCCATTTATTAATAATTCCATATTAAAATCACCGTTTTTAGGTATTAATTATTTTGTTTTTCATGAGAATTTCCATTTGGTAATTCTAGTACTTATACTTTGATCATAGTTCCATCATATCTATAATTTTATTTATGATATAAATATAATATATATTCTTTATATACATATTTATAAGCATCCATAAAAGATATATATAGAAAAATGAATTAAACTATTCATAGAGATGGCATGTCATATGTATGCATAAATGCGATTTTCACTATTCAAAAGATGTAAAAAAGAAAGGTAAATAACATTTCACTAATAAAAAATAATAATTATATAAAAAATATCATTTATATTCATTAATTTCATCCTTATTATCATGCATGTAAAGTGTAAATGAAAGAGGAATCACATCACTTTGAGGGGGTGATAGTCCACGCCTATGCACGTGCGATATTATCATTTTCCAATAGATTGAAAGGTAAGAATATAAATATGATATTATAATTAAATAATCATAATAATATCATAAATATAATTTATAAACATTAAAACATCAAAATACCTATCTATGAAATATTGTGATGAAAAAATAATTGTATCGTTACATGGAGGTGGTAGTCCACACATACACACGAGTGATGGTTGTACTTCAAATTTGATATAAAAGGGGGTGGAGAATGGAGATTTTATAATCGTAATAAAATTTAAATATATTTAGGATACTTAATTTATTATTTTATGATTAATACCATGTATTTAGATGATTCATAAGAATAAATAATTTGAAAGAGGATAGGTAAGACGATTACCTCTTCTTTGGGAGACCTCTTTATATCCTTTCTTAAGGAACCTTTTAATGGTATTTTAAGAACAAAAAAACTGATAAATTTTGTACAAGGAATAATATAAAATAATTTTATAGGTTTTTGTTGATCTAAATGTCTCAATGTGGTGTAAATAAAAGAGATACTAGTTTCCTTTTATAAAGGAGGAAAATGTCACACTTTTAATTACTAAAAATATTAAAATATAATTAAATCATTCTAAAATAAATGCTTCCAAATAGATATAGATTCAAATAAAAATAGTAAAAGGTAAAAATATAATCATATAATGAAATTTAGAAAGGTTTTGGTATCATTTTAAACACTATATTTTGGTTTAATCCTTGGTTAAACAATTTTAATCTTAACCATGGTAATAACAATTTTTTTATATTAAACGGTTATAATTTTACTTATAAGGTAAAAATTAGATCATAAATAAAAAATAGATTCAATTTTAACTCATTTATCATATTACTTGTCCTCTTTCAAGATTTTTATTATTTTTAAATAATTTAATAAAATATGATTTAACAAAAAATACCATTAATGTCACTTTTGAGACCATTCATTCAATTTGACTTTAAAGACAACATGAAATCAATGGAATTTGAATATAAACGTTTCACACATTAATAATATGTTATATTTATCTATAAAATCCATGTAAATAAATAATTCATGGAAATGTTATTACTTTTAATATTTTTAAAATTATTTTTTATTTCTCTATTATTTGAATAAAAACTACGTCGACTTTGTGTAAAAATTTAAGGTAATTATTGATTCACTAAAAATTAGAAATAATTTACTATGATAAAAAATTAACTTAAATTTTAAATAAAAAATTATAACCAAATTTATCCTCTTTTTATCCTTATTTAAAAAATTTTGAGATATTAAAGTCAAGAGAGTGACATTTTATATTTATTCTTTTATTAAATTAATATAAAGGTCATAATTAAATAAAAATGGTACCAATTGGAAATATATTTGAGACATATATAGATATGGATTAAATCCACTCATTAAATGGGATTAAGGAAAGTATTAGATAAATTTTAAATCCTTATCCCAAAGTTTATCCCTATTTTACCCATTTACCCTTACCTAGGTGACACAAATTTATCAAGGATGCTACTCATAATGAACAAAAATAATAGGGAATAATTTATTAAAATTGAATATAATTATCCCAAATATGATATCTATTTTTCAAGATTAAATTTCTATAAATGGAATAAATTCATTTTAAAATAAGTGCGTAAAATGTGGTGAAAATCATTTTTTAGAAAAATGATTTTTAAGAATAAAACTAGATTTATTATGATATCATGCATAAAAAAAGAATTATATGAATGTTAAAAATGTATATTTAATATATAATATATAAATTTCATTTAAATAATTAAATAATAATTAATAATTTAATTTATTAATATAAACACACATTACGCACATAAAAGTAGTTTTTTTCAGAAATCCATCTCTTTTAATTTCAAATGATTTTTATTTTAATTTTTAATAAATTCATAAATAATGAATTAATTTTATAAATGTTTAAACCATAATTTTTTTTATAATTTATTTAGTCTTATTTATACCCTCCAATCCAACAGATAGGTAATATGAGTCACATAAAATAATAATATTTCAATAATATATTGCAGTTCGTTTAAACTAAGTGTTGCATATAAAGAAAGATATTAAAGAAATAAAATTTAATTATATATAAATATATCATAAAATATTAGGGTGTTATAATTACTACACTTTCAATAGACATGGAGAATGATCATGCATCGTGTTTGAGATATTGAGACATGAAAATGAGTGAATCTGTTGATAGTTCACCAGAAAAAGATCAATGCCCTATTCTATTATGAAATGAGTATAATTCCATTTAAATGATATTGATATTGAGATGAGGAAAAGTGGAATGGAAAATCTCTCTGTTATTATATAATATATTTATATTGAGAACTATATAAAGATAATGCAATGTGTAGAATAATTATGCGCTTGAATTTACTGAAAGTAGATACAATGCGGTTAGATTCATGAGTTGAAAAAAAGTATGATGGTAAGTTTACTATAATGTAAAAGGTAAAATTAATAAAGGAGATAAAATTTTTCATGAAAATATATACCATTCATAGTGAATATTGGAGATTTTCTGATGCGAAAAACCATCAGAAGATGCGAAAGTTGTATGTTTCGATAAGTCACACCAATAAATTTTGGAGTGCATGCAAAGAACAAATGGACGTAATATATAAGGAAAATATAAGATTCAGATATGATATTAAAGGAATTATAATATTAATAGTTTAAGGATTTATTGAAGATGAAAATCTTGTGATCAAGTAACAATATATTAGAATAAATCAAGTGTATCACATAGATGAGTAGGTCGACTGAGTTATGATTACTAAAGTATTAACCAAAAGAAATGTGAAGTCAAATGAAATTATTCTATAGTATATGGGGATCATCAGAAGAATTTTTATTATTACAAGTGAAGTGTATATTTGAGAAGAGTTGAATCATATAGTAGGGAAGATGAATTAGAGTTTTAAAAACATGGATTCACACTTAGTTTTTATGAGGATAATATTTCAAACCAACATTTGTGCATATTAAGATTAATGAAAGAAATAATGAAAATTATCAGAAGATGTTGTATGATACACTTAGGAAAATCTAAATTCATTTTTTCAGAAGTATTATAATGGATAATACCGAATGATGTAGTTGACATTTCAAGCTACAATAGTGAGATGATGGAAAGAGGAAGTTGCAATTGGAGTTTGAACAATATTTTAGAATAAAAGATGATGCATAATGAAACTTTATGTAATTAATAAATATTTTAAAAAATATATATTTTTAAATTAATATTATTTCTTTTTTATATTTTTTTACACGTGACAATGAGTTTAAATAGACCACGATATACTAGTTAAATTTTATTATTTTAAATTTGTCCATTATAGCTTAGCCATTAAATTTCTGATTATGAATAGGAGTAACCATATTTTAAAATATATGTATAATGGTCCTAATCAATACGAATTTATTAATTTTTTCTCAATAATTAAGCACTCAATTTTTAGTGAAGTAATTTTATGCTTCAGAAAAAGCTTTTTCTTCAAAAATGGGTTTAATTTCTTTTTATAAGAAAATATTATAATTAATTTATGTTAATTTTAAAAATTATATTTTATAAAAATATTATAATTTTTTAAATCAGTATATAAAAATTATATTAACAAAAAATTTTGGGTTTTTTACGAAAAGATTAATTTTTTTAGTGAATAGTTAAAAAATACTGATTTTATAAAAAACTTTTTTTCATTTCAAGTATATAAAAAGTCCAATTTTATTTTTAATTTATTTTAAAATTTAATTAGTTAATTATTATTAAAAATAATCCAATTAAGGGAATTTTAATCAATATTATACTTAATTTTTGTATAAAAACATTTTTATTCTTAAAAATGCATTTTTCTAGAAAACCTTTTTTTGTCACGTTTTTTAGGATTATTTTAAAAGTAATTTCTACCACTTATAGATATTGAATATTATAAAATGGATTAAATATTTTTAATAATAATAATTAACATTATTTAATAAATTCAACTTAACATTTGGTCATTATGAATAGTGACTGAGATAAAAATTCATTACTATGATAAAGGTTTAAAGGGGTTAATGAGGAGTTAAAATAAATATATGAGTTAAAATGACCTAAAAAATTAGTCAAATACTATTTTATGACCGTATTTTTACCCTATATATTATAATTTTATAATTTTATCCATTTTTGTGCCATTGGGAATGAGTAATACATTAATATATTTTAATATTTTGAAAAATTATAAGTGTGTCCTCTCCCTCCCTTATGGAAAGACACCACCTCTTCTCACTTCATCACACTTCATGAGCCTTATAGTTTTGAAAAAACCTACAAAAATAATTCATTACATCTTTTACCATGTACTAAGGGTTATTTTTTATCATAATACCATGCTTTTAAGGATTAAGGTGTAAGCCAAAAGAGGTTTCTCAAAGAAGAGGTATAACTCTTAACAGAGTACTTTCACTTATATTTCTTCTTCTATATTCCCAAAACCTATTTTATCCCTAATAAAATTATGAATCCATTATTTTAAATATAAATATATTTTATTATATTTATGGGTAAGCATTTATTCATCTTATTCTCTATGAAATGGGAAATGAAAGCATCATTCATGCATACATGCAAACTACTGCCTCGTAAAGCGATATATTTTATTTCTCATCACCACCCTTCGTGGTTAGTTATTATGATGGATTTAATGTTTATATATAATATTTAAAATATAATTCTAATTTTTTAGTTATCATATCTTATCTATGTTCTTACCTTTACATTCGTTTGAAAATGATAATGTCGCTCATAATTACATGTGGACTACCACCTCTACAAAACGATGTGATTTTTTTCATTTATGATTTATATATATAGTAATAAGGATATATTTAATTAATACATATTATATTTATGAAATAATAATTAATATGTAAGGGTAAATTATATTTTTTATTTCTTTCATTCTATTCATCAAAAAGTGGAAACATCACTTATGCGTACGTAGAGACTATCATCTCCATGAAGTGATGTAATTCATTTTTCATAACCAATTTATGTGAATGGTTATAAAATTGCACTTAATTAATAAATTTTATACTTATATGAGGATTAATATTTTTGATATCATGAAACAATGACCGATGTGGAAGTACTAGAACCATCTATCCAGAGCATGCATGGAAAATTGACTAGTTTTCACTAGAATGTTAATTTTAAAGAATAATATTAAATAAAAGAACAATTGAAAATTATAAATAAATGGCGCATAGTAAGTTATATATGAATATAATTATGAAATAGATATATAAAAAATCTATATTTATTATATAGGATATCTGAATGTTTATGAAGAAATACGTGACTTGAGGTAATGGATTTATGTAATAATGTCATTTCTTTTTAGGATTGTCTATGATAAATTTTCATTGAGGTAAATTATATAGATATTATCCTTTAAAACCAATATATTTTATTTTACTTTGTTTATTAATGTAATTTTCAATTAATATTACCATTTTTCTCTCTTTGGTACTTAAAATGATCAGTGAATTTTAAAAAATAAAAAACCGACCTTATTTCCTTTTTGGTTGGGAATCATTTTATTCCTTGTCTATATTTTTTAAAATGTTTTCAAGAATTTTTTTCACTATTATAAAATGATTTATTAAATTAATTTTTTTTTCATATTTTAATTTATCTAAAAAGTTTTATAAGTAATTTTATTGTCATTTTCTAAATGAGGTACTTTTTACCAAACTTGTAAATGAAATCTTTGTTTTAATATATACTTCACAAATAGATTTATCCATTCTAATGACTACTCTTTATTTTGAATATTTATTTAAAAGGTTACATTTTTCTTTTTAAATAATTTTTCCTTAATATTCTATAAATATTTAGATATTAAATAAGTAATTTAAAAATGAAAGGGATATTTTCCTCAAAAAATGTTTCTCTGATCTTTTATTTGCATTTTACTTTATGAAAACATCCTTTGATGATACTTATGCTTCATCAGGGACATTATTTAATGACACCATACTTATTATTTCTATATATGGTTATTTATTATTATGATAAAATCTTGATAAAACCAATTTTCTTTTCCATGAGTTAATCCATGAAAAATGATAAGTATCTTTATAACCTTGTGGATTACATGTTAATAGATTATGATTATGTGATGATTGGGTCTATTATATCCCTCTAATTCATTATGAAATGTAATATAAATATCTCATAAGATGATGATGATAAGTTTGAATATTATTTAAAATAGATATATTCACATTTTGATGTATGAGTATGATTTATTCTAGTTATTCTCAAAAGATTATTCATGGACATGATTAAAAACAACTATGCTCACATTTTTATGTGTAGTATGATTGATTCAAGATATTCTCACAAGATTATGTGTGGACATTATTGAGGATATATATGTTCACATGGTTATGATTTCCTATTATTATAACACCACATTCTTATATTATGACTCTTGATTGACGATTACTATTTCGACACCCTTATTAGTCATGATTCTAGATATGAATTGATTTTGGAGTTTATGATCTAAAATTTTATGGGTATGAATATTTTATGTTGATTACATTCACTTGATTATGTTATCATATCCTTATGATTTTCATATTTTCTTATGTTTGATATCTTCCATGTTTACCCTTATCAAGCATTTGAGCTCACCGTTTTTTATGTTTTCATTCCGTGGGTTTTGATAGAATGTTATAAGTATAATATTTATATAAGGGTAATAATATTAATATCTTTATGGGATATGTTGAATATATTTTAAGAAATATGTTGATTATGCATCTAGTCTCAAAAAACACTAAATAATTATGGTAATTGAGATTTTATGATTGTGAAATCTATCAAATATTCTTATATAATGATGTTATATTTATGTATGTTATGATCAAGTCACTTTAGTTTAGGTTATATTTTTATGAGTGTGTTAAAAGTTGTGTAGGCTATTATTGTTTGAGTGGTGTGAAGTATACAATCTTGGTTGATGAAAGATAAAGTGGGAAATGAATTTGAGTTGTGCCTATATGCAATTTTTTAGTGATTTTATGTAAGAAGAAAATAAATGTATTTTAGTCAATAAAAAATTAATGAATTATTGCATTAGATAATAAATTTTAGTGAAAATCATGGTTTTTAAATAAAAAAACAATGCACATTGTGGAGATTCTTAGCTGGAGGTTAGAGGATGTTATTCTTGAAGTAAAATGTTTGATTATTTATGAGATATTAGGAGTCTTTGAGAAAAATTGAATTTGAAATTTATAGAAGTATTGAAGAAGAATGTTGACTATGAATTTATATCTAGTTTTAAGGAATTAAACCTTCACAAAAATCTCATATCTTGAAGAACCCAAATCTCCAAAATATTCTAGAAACATTGAGTATATAAAAGGAAAAATGAATCTAGAGTAATGTGTTGGGATTTTTGATTATTGAGTTAAGAAAATTAATAAGTTAGAAGAGTTAAAGAGAGGGAGTTTCCATCCCATATTCATTAGAATTTCATTTTGGTCAAATATTCAAGAAGATCAAAACTTAATGTTATAAGGAAGAAGAGTAAGGTCTTCAAATTAAGAAAAACAAAAGTTTTTAGCAAGATCAACCTAAATATAAACCTATATAAGTTCTATATGTTGAATTCATTAAATAAGTGGTAAATTTTGAAGTAAGTTTATCAGAAGTGGAATAAGTATAACATATAAGTAAGTTAAAATAAATAATATTTGGTAGTTGAATACCTATGCATGGTTTGATGGTGTTTACATAATAATGAGTGGGATATAGTATAAAGTAACTATCAGGGGTATTATTTGTGTGGGATTCATTGTGGGTTATGGATAAAAAATTACCACACCACTTGTAATTTATAATAATATTATTTGTGAAAAATATATAGATTGGGATTATAATTAAACAAAGAAATGAGTTTTTTATCACATTGTGGTTTAAACTTATAAAAATTACTATAAATTGATTAATTTACATTATTTTCATCATATAATGTAAAAATTAGTGAGTAAATATATTTAAGATCCTTACATCCTAACCAATGACAAAGGTTCAATAAACTTAAATGAAGAAAAAATTAAAGTTGAACATAATAAATAAAATGTAGTGTTCCCTTATTCTACCCCCTTAGGGTGACTAAAATATCCAATGGAATTATGATGTGGTATTAGAGTATAGGTTCTCTATAATTAGATTTAAAATTTTCCCCCAGTTATAATAACTATTTTACATGAATTGAATATTTTTTGATTTTACAAAGGTGCTTCTTTTGGAAGTTAAATAAGCCAGACCTTGATTAAATTTAATAAAATATACATCTGTTTGTAATAAAATTTAAGTTATAACCCAAAAATTTAATGAATGAAAGAATAAGGATTAAAATAAATACAAAACATATTCTCAAAATAAGTGGAAGGAGGATCAACCACTACCTAGGGGTAATCAGAGGGGTAGCAGTTCTAATGAATTTTATAAGTTTGACACTTTGGAATAATCTAGTTAGAGTTGTGAAGAGTATGAGAAAAATTATATTATAAAATTTATTGAATATATCTATTATGAAGCTATGGTGTAGATGAATAAATTTACATTGAAATTTATAATATATATATTTGTGTTTATCCCAAAGTTACATGATTTTTTTTTTCAAGAAATAGAATCCAATGAGATAGAGAATGAATTGGATATGAAATTCCCTAAATGAAAATATCTCAGAAAACATGTTGAAGTAGAGGACTAATCCATATTATTTTTCAATGAAAATTTATCTCTGATTGAGTAATAATTTCAAAAGAGTTTTTTATAGTTTTATGTTTAAAGAATTTATTATAGAAAAGTTCAATTCTCTAGAGGAAACTCACAAAGTAATTATTAATATCAAGAATACTCAAATGGATATCAAGGAAAAAATATTAAAGGAACTTGTTCATTCATTGATAGAGATGAGTAATTTTTGTGGATAAAATATTAAAAATATAAAAGTTCAATGTAAAGATAAATTAATTTTTTTTAAATATCAATAAAATAAGTTAATCTTAAAGTGTATTGATTTTGATGTAAAAATGAAAAAATTGAAACTACACAAATTAAATCTTCACATGAATCCAAGAAAATAGTCACATTTAAAATTTATAAGGAAGGAATTACTTTATAGAAGACTTAATCTAGTGGTAGAATAAATTTGAATAAATTATAAGATACATATTTTACAATTTCAAAGAGAAAGATAACCCTGAACTCCTATAAAACAGGTTTCACTAATCCAAACTCTATGAATAATGGAGGTCAACAAATAATTTCCAGACAAATATGAGTTGATAAAATTAGTGAGTAACACACTATTTAATTTAATGGGGAATAATAAAAGAAAAAATATGTAGTTCCCCTCAAGTTTTTCAAAATGTAGATAACTCTACTAACTAGACTAAAATTTAAAATAAGAAAAGTAGATTTTTTTGATACTGTAGGTATTATACTGGAAAACTAAGTATGTATGCATTAATGGGGAGTATAACAGAAGATAATAAGGAATAATCTAACCAAAATAAAATTTCATGGAATAAGAATAATATGTTTACTTAAAACTTGTTAAACTTAAAATCTTCTATTAAAGTTGTGAATGAAGTGGTCATTATGATGATAAGTGCTGGGATGAATCCACCAATCATAACCTATCTACAACTAATGTAGGAGACCAAAAAATTTAAAGAGAAATTAAAGGAATATATATAATAATGTTACATTTTTTCATAATGAAAATAAAGTTACAAATAATTTTTCATCCAATAAGAAATTAAATAATGATTCCAAGCCCATGGAAAGAATATTCTATTATATAAGGAGGGGCCACATCAAGGGTAGCTATTAGCAGAATATGAAAATTAAATCCATGAATTTTTAAATAAATGGAACAATATTGAACAAAAATGGGAATAAATTTTATTAAGAAACTATTGGATTCATTTGGTGGAATATATCTTCAATGAAGAAGTTTAATTTCATGAGAGGTTATCAAAGAAGGAAAACTCAAAAGAAGATAAGAATCTATGAAAAAGATTTAAAGTTGTCTGAACTAACTTTTTAAAATCTCATGAAATAGTTATCTATATATGATAATTTTGTGAGGAATAAGAAGAAATATTTGAAAAATACATGTACATTAAAATTAAGTGAAATAACACATCTAAACATGATCCAAAGGTTTGCATGAAAGTTTTTCTTAATCAGCTGTAAGAAGCAAGGAAAATGGAAGAGAATAAAAATAATAATTCATGTGAATTTTTAATATAATTTAAGAATAAATCTCTAAAAAATATTAAAAATAAACGTATATTGAGAAAATCTATGCTGTATAAAGCAAATAGTGGTTAGAAAACCAAGAGATATAACATACATAAATGTAGAGATGAATTAAAGTGAGTTTCTAAATGGGGAATCACTTATCAATCCTATTTCTCTAGATGATATAGAAAGAAAGATACCAATTATTCCTTAATATGTTTCTAAGAATCTACATTGATAAGGTAATTTCAAGGTGATACAATTCAGGAAATGATTGGAAATGAATATGGAAGATCATCCCTTTAGGGGGAGTGAAACTGAAGTTGGTGAATCCTAGAATTTGATAAATTGAAATGAGTTTTCCAAATTTTAAACAACCAATAAACTAAGACAATGTATTATGAGAATTTTATGGATTGAAGAATTGATGTACTTTGAATAAAATTATATAGATGATGTTGAATTTCCAGATACTGAAATTCTCAATATTGAAGTCTTTTTTTCTATAGGAATATTGATAATTTAACTATCCCTTCAAAATAAATTCCATTTATCAAAGAGGGATATTTTTAATATTTGATAAAAAATAAAAATGTTCTTAAAAGGCGGAGTAGTGTTATTTTAGTTTGAACATTTTTAATTTTTTATTAATATTTATGCAAGAAATAATTTAAAAGAAAAATTATTTTGAACAACCACTGAAAGAAGCTCTCAGAAGTGGTATCACTTCATGAAAATTAAGTGAAGCATTTAAAGTCTGAGTTGATAAAAATTAATTTATATATAGATAATATCTAACACAGTCTTAGATTTGGTTTATTCATGGATTATTTCATTTAGAAAGGTGATTCCATTATTTTCTAATAAAAATTCAAGATTTACTTTTAACTCAATAGAAAATAAAGTGATCAGAAGAAAATTATAATGTCCTCTATAGGTAAATTTTTTAAATTTATTTTCAATAAGGCAGAGAATAAATTATTGAGATAAATAAGAGGTTTGAATTGATAAAAAATAAAAGGGGGATATTAAATATCTCATTATATGGTGATGTTGATGTATTTTTTTTTCAATCACTCTTGCAAGTGAAGTCAATAATATTTTGGGAAGTGGAAGTTGAAGATTTCTATGGGTATTCTAGAAGTAAGTACACTATAATTTTACACTCTATATGACATAAAAATTACAAGTAGGAACAAAATAGATAGTAGTTCTACCAATGGAAAATTAAACTAAATAAAATTTGGATAAATATTCCAGATGGTAGAAAGATAATGTCACTAGAAGTAATAAAAAAATTGGAATAATTGTTTATAAAAAATGAAGATCATCAGATGTTTCTTGTAAATTAGATGAGTGAATGAATTGATATTTAGTGTAAGAAATTATAGTTATGATGAAATTTTAACTCAATGACTATAACAACATTGAATCCATTTTGAGGCATTATCCAATGTCATGAGAAGACTTGATAATATATTAAGCCAGAAGTGATAATTTTCCTAAATCACATTAAACTCCATAAGTGGATTTAAAATTATTATAAATATAATTATTAATTGAAAAAATAAAAAATATTTTTAGGAAACACTATCTTGGGAAGAGAATGTAGGTTAGAGTGATAGCACATGAATCATTAAATGGAGAACCTCACACATGCCAGATCCATTAAAAGGAGAAAAGTAATAGTGGATATAGCAAGATTTGGTTCCATGGGAACTCGTTGATGTGGGACACTACATATATAGTGTTTAAAAATCATTTTTCTAAAAAATAAACTAATGTAAGATTACTCTTCCCCAGACATAGCTTGTCCTTAAATTAAAATGTATCCAAGGAATTTTAATAGAGAAATGTTATTCGTCTATTGTCTTAAACCTATCACCACTGGGGTTTTCATATAAAATATAGGAGAACTATGCATTAAATAACTGTGGAATGAGAATGTACCATATCTAAGATATTGTGACATGTATATGAGTGAGCCTGATAATAGTTCACCAGATGTCATGAACCAGCCCAGGTCGACCCTAAACTAGTCACCCAATCCCACCCATATCACGGCCCGAGAGGTGTTCCTGATCCTCATAGAAAAAAAATAGTAAGTATAATCAAATATAACACACTTGGGAATGATTTTATCCCATATAGAACCGATAAATAAAAAAAATACAGAGTTCACATAATAAAAATAAGAATATATTAATCAATGAATGAAATAAATACATAGAAAAATCCAAATAAAACCATTATCGAACAAACCAGAAAGAAATCTAAAACCAACTAGAACTGAAATAATCACACCACGACCTCTAGGTCACCACCATCCGTAAGACCATAATACTCCATAGGTGAACCTAAACATAAGATGAAATTCAAAAACAGCTCAGGTCTATCGACACCGAGTTACACAAGTAGGGTGTGGGCATAAAATTTCTCAGTATGTAAGAAACATATAATCCATATATTTGCTTTCTAAAAATAGTCCATAAATTCTAGTTTGGAATATATTTAGGAAAATAGCGTTTTTTAAAAATTTAAAGGGAAAAAATCATTTTTCCATTTTGAAAACCAAGTTTGAAAAATCAAGATGGTAAAAGTAAACAAAATCAAAATAATTCATAAAGAAAAGGAAAGTCTAAAATAAATATAAGCAATGGGGAATATCAAGAATAACTAGAAATAAAGGAAAATATACAAAATTAAGTAGACAAATACAAGTAGAATAAGTAACCAATGTTCTAGAAAATAAAACAAGAACATACAAATATGTAATCATGGGAATTTACTAAACATCCATAAAAGCAATCCATAGATGTAAATAGTTCAGACCCACTTGTTGTTGTATGGTGCACCTCCATAGTTAATAACCAATCTAGATAATCTAAACTATCCTTACCAGTGGAAATTCCACAATGTATTATCCACTTTCAAGGGGTTCTAATCCATCTAACTGATACTATAAATCAGTTTTCACTTTAGCCTATAGAAAACATCCATGAATCCCTTGATAATAGTATAAAGGAAAATGTGGAGGTAATAACATGATTGAAATTAAACATAACTCACATTTAAAGTCATGCATTCCTTTCCCAATCTCCAACACTAACTATGCAATGACCCTCTCATCGGAAGTATGACCATAGGGTTTCCCATAGTGCATAGAACCTTTCACAAGTGCCAACTGAGCCTACACACAATGTGGGTTCAAAAATAATTTACAAAACATCCCAAGGTACTAACTGGGCATTAAAAAAATTGAAAACCAAAACTACTATAAATGAAAATACCTTTGTTTTCAAAACCATTTCTAAAGCCATGGTGAAAAACACCATTCATATTTGGAAGATGCAAAATTGGCCTTTTTGATTCATGAGGTTACTAAAACATACTTCAAGGTTCCAAACAAATTGAGTTTAGGAAATCACAATGAAAGAACATATTTAAAGTCATTTGGAAACCAAGAATCCATTTTTGGAAAACATTATGAGTTTTTCAAAAAACCATTTGGGAAATGGGGTGGAAGAGTGAAAAAAATGGAAGAAGGGTGTTTTGATAATCGGGGTTCAAAAATGGACATTTTATGGTTTATTGATCTTATGTGCGTCATAGTGACTTATATGTGTGTTCCTATCCATATGTGAACCCTGTGAAATATGGATATTCCCACATCTAATGAAATATATTTGAAAAACAATAAAAATACCCAAGGTTCCAATTAAAGAATCAAAATTAGTGTTATAATAAGTCTCTATGACACACATAAGATCACTAAACCATAAATAGGAATCACAACCACACATAGATCTCCATTAACAATCAAAAAAAATCCCCAAAACACAACCAAGGTAAAAAATAATCCCAAGGTGATCAAATTATTTTTAAAAGACTAATTTAAACTTTATCAAACACCTAGTGTGCATATACATTTTGGTATAACTAAAGAAAATCTTTTGAAAACCCATTTTCATAAAATTTAAAACATGTAAACTTGATAATAAATCAAAATAACACATATAAATCATGAATATAAAATTTATAAATTAATTAAGAAATACAAAGAATAAAATTTTATGTTTTGGAAAGGAAATGGATGGAAACACCAACATCAATGATGTACGAATGCGATGAAACTCCTGGAGGAGGAAGAATTAACCCTAAGGATCAAACTGCACAACCTAACATCAAATAAATCCACCTGCATATGACATACTTCTTTCTAGGGTTTAGATAATAAGTATTTGAGTCAATAAAAACATGAAGATCAAGAGAGTAAGACGAGTTGTGGAAGAAAATGACCAAAATCAAGAGGAACTTACATGGATTTGAAGGAGGAGCACCAAATATCCTAGGAAAGACAAAGGAAGAGAGGTTTTGGAGAACCTTTGTAAATCTAGGATGAATGTGGGAGGATAAAACCAAATTAGGGTTTAATTAAGGGATGAGATAATTTGGAAACTCAAAATTTGAAGAATCTGGGTAAGTCACATGGTTTACCAAACTATATGCCAACTGTGAAAAAACTACTGAAAGGAAGTGACCCCCAAGGGATAACCTCATGGTTTGGGAAATCATGTTCCAACCATGAAAATTGACTCTATAAAAATTAAAAATCCTCTTTAATTCTTTCTACATGGTTTCTGTTAACTATGTGCCTCATCCCAAACACCACTAATAGGCTACAAAAATACTTCTTTAGATTTCATGGTTTGAGCCAAATAATTCACAGACTATGTAAGAAAAACCATGAAATAAAAAATTCAATTGAAAACACCCCTTGCATAAAAAGGACATATGGTTTCTCCATAAACCATGCACAAAAACCATGCATGGGAAAAAACAACCCAAAATCTACAAAACTCAAAAATTCACACTAGAAACTCAACCCGAACCTCATCTGAAAGATAAAAAACCAAGAAATAAATAAAAATAATTGAATAAATATAAAAATAGGGTTAGGGTGTGACAGTTATCACCACCCAAAAACATTCTTCCACCATAATGTCACCCATAAAAATAAGGAACAAAACTCAAATTTGAAAAAAATGAGGCCAAACAAAACCATGATCCTAGGTGTGAAATTTCAACTCCACAATTTACACCTAAAAAAATATAGATAAAACCATAATAAGATCAATGGTTGGTCTCCCCACTATTTAAAAATAAATTTTTATAATGGATCCAACACCAGAACTCCCCCAAAAAGGAAAAAACCAATGAAATAATCTCAAATAAAGCATCAAGATGAACCATAATTCATCATTTCCACATGACACAAAAATATCAAAATGAGAAAAAAACAAAACTAAAACCAATCAAAGAGAAGGATAACCATTAAAATATTTACATATTTAAAGAACCACTATAGAAATTATAGGAAAACAAGACTATTAAGATCATTAAAACAAGAAGTATTTTTAAAAACAAGGAAAACTATAACAATGATAACTTAAATTGTACCCACGCCGACATTGATACAAAATCTGAAACCATGTCCCCTACACCTAGAAATTATTGAATGCATGAAAATATTCACTTCAAGGATTATGGTTGGATACCTGGTTCCTTAAATCATCTAATTTGTTATAGTTAGGAGCTGGAATCCTCTGACCAAGACTTTCTATTATAGAATTGCTACTTTAAAAACTTCTCCAAGTGACCCAAGAGGCCACATCACTAAAACTCAATCATAGGATTTAAGAAAGATGGATTCAAATACCCAAAATGACCCCAATAGAATAACATGATCATGTGGTTTGATGAACGATAGGTAGAAACAGATAAAGTAGGATCCTAAATAACAGGTTCCTCTAATACACACTCCTCTCTATATGGGTAACCTTTATGAGCACTAAGAGAAAACAGAATGCCAACTTCCACAAAACTGTGCTCCATGAACCCACTTATTAGAAATTACTCATCTAATAGCTTCCAAAATATAACATCCTAGAATGAGTTAACTAATTATTTAATCTCTAATAAAATAACCCAAATGAATATTATAACTTTAAGCTTATCCTTTGATGCTATCTATGGAGAAAAGGAAACTGACTCTTTGAAATGATCAATACATGACTTCACTATATGTTTACCTTGATGAAGACCCAATATCTCTTCCAATTTATTTACCTTCACCTCCTTAGGTATAGACTAATGGATAAAATTGGTCTTAAAATCTTCCCAAGAGATCCCAACTTGCAAAAATGATGGGAAGATCAACTTACACCAATCCAAACCTGAACCCTCAAACTAACCTAGAAAAGATCACTCCCTCACAATTTATGGAGTTTCCAAAGACCTAAAAACGCTTTCAACCTTTTCTAGACACTACGAAGCCAATAATGGAACTCAATAATAGGTAAAATCAGAAAACTCTGAGAATAACTAAACTCTACCACACCACTAGGAGTCTGGTTAGGGAAAAATATTGAAAGATACTTGTTGGAAATCCTTGGGACCTTTTTGGGAGGAAAAATTTAAATAACAAAAAAACAAAAAAATGAATCAACATACAAAAAAATTCAACTAAAAGAACATAAAAAATACAAATTCATAAACCAAACATCAAAAATTAGAAACCAAATATCTTCTTTCAAAAAATCTTCATTTCTATTACAAATTCCAAACCATTTTTCTCCAAGGCCACTTTTCAAATACTAAAACCCGTTTCCAAATCGAATTTAAACATCCAGGACCACTTTAAAAATAAAACAATTTCTCAAAATAATTTTCCATTTGAAAACCCTTTTTTCAAAAACCCATTTTCATTCAAAATCCACTCACACCAATTGAAAACAAACCAAAACATAACCCACATCGAAACTCTAAAATAGGGTTCTAGTGGCCTTTCATAACTCAACCACATAGTTTATAAGACCATTCCCTGTACAATAACTAAACACTAAAAGTATCTTGAACCATGAATATAGGATCCACATGGGTCAGTAATTCATATAAGATATATGTGAAACACTGGTTCACTTCTATTTTCATTCCCCAAACCACACAAACCAAACAAGCATCAATTAAATAAACCTATAACAAAAATAAAATACTCAAGTCCTAGAATACCATTAGTAACTTGAGGATTAGAATGAGTAAGAGTTCATGTTTATCTTCCAGTACTTACCTCCTAAGTCCTGATAGTATTATCTCCAGTCTACCTAACACCCCAAATAACAAGGTCTGATCTAATACTATTTTTTCATGAACCAGCCCAGGTCGAACCGAAAACAATCACCCGAGATGACCCGTGACAAGGCCTGCGAGGCATTCTTGATCCTCCTAAGAAGGAAAATAATGTTGGGTATAAAAGATAACACATATTGGATTGATTTTATCCCATAAATAACTGATAAATAAAACAATAAAGAGTTCACAACATAAACAGAATAATCCATAAGTCACTAAATGTAATAAATACATAAAAAATACAAATAAAACAGTAGTAAAACAAAATAAAAAACTAATTTTTTTTCTTTGAAACCAACTAGAACTAACATGATTACCCCATAACCTTTTGGTAACCACCATCCATAATACTATCCTACTCTACAGGTGAACCAAAACATAAGCTGAACCTACAAAACAACTCGAGTATACCGATGTTGAGTGGAACAAGTAGGGTGTGAGAATATAACAACTTAGTAGGTAAGCACAAAAAAATCTATACATTTACTTTTCCCAAAATAGTCTATAAACTCTAGTTTGAAATACATTTAATAAGATAGTGTTTTTAGACATTTAAAAAAAAATAATATTTTCTTTTTGAAAACCGATTTTTAAAAATCAAGAAGGGAAAATGAAACACATTCCAAATAATACATAAATAAAGGAAAATATGAGTACAAGAAAAAGGGAATACCAATAAAAACCATAAATAAAGGAATCTATATAATAAAAAGTGAAAAATTCCAATATAACAAGTAACCAATGGGATGAAAAACAAAACAAGAACATACAGATATTTAATAATAGGAATTTACTAAACATCCCTAGAAGAAATACCTAGATGTTTTTAGTTTAGACCCAACTTTCGATTCATGGTGCCCCTCCATAGTCAATAATAAACCTTCCTGGTCTAAACTAGCCCACCAATGGAAATAAAAACCTAGCTTATCCACCTTCTAGGGGTTTTTAATCCTTCTAATTGGGACTAGAAAGAAACCATCACTTGAACCTATAGATGATGTCTACGAATCCCATGATAACCATATAAAGAAGAATTAGGATTTTATCACACTATTGACATTAAACATAACTCATCGATTCCATTGTACATGCCTTTACCAATCCCCGCATCAACTATACGATTAACCTCTCATCAGAAGGATGACCACATTGGTTCCTTCCACACATAGAACTTTTCACAAGTTCCAACCGATCCTATATGAAATATGGGTTAAAAAACAACCTATAAAACATCATAAGGTACCAACCAAGCCTTAAAAATTTGAAAACCAAAACCACTATCAAGTAAAATACCAAATACAAGGTTAAAAACACCATTCATGTTTAGAAGATGCTAAACATGCCCTTTTGTGTCATCAGGTTACCAAAACATACTTCAAGGTGCCAAATAATTTTTTTTTTAAAAAATCACATTGAATTACCATATTTGAATTAATTTGGAAACCAATAATAAATTTAGAAAACATTATGAGTTTTTAGAAAAACTATTTAGGATATGAGGTGAAAGAGATAAAGAAAAATGGAAGAAGGGTGCTTTGAAAACTAGGGTTCAAAATGGACATATTTATGGAATTATATGTATATTTGTGTTCTTATACATATATACACCCCATTAACATATGTATATCCTCAAATCCAATAACATATATATGTAAAACCATAAAAACACCCAAGTTTACAATTTAAGAATCATACTTAGTGTTACAATGAATTACTATGACCCATACAAGAGAACTAAACCATAAAGAGGCATTACAACTACACATAAGGATCCATTCACAAGAAAACCAAATAACAAAAACCCATCCAAGTACAAACACAATCCCAAAGTGCTCAAATTATTTTTGAAAGACTAATTTTCATTTTATAAAACACATAGTGTGTATATATATATAAGAATAACAAAATAAAATCCTTTAAAAACCCATTTTTATCAAATTTCCAACATGGAAACACCATAATAAATAAAACTAGCACATAAAAATTATTAATAACACATTTAGAAATTAATTAAGAAATCCCAAGCATCAAATGGAATGTTCCATAAAGGAAATAGATGGAAAAACCTACCTCAATGATGTGTGAATGTGATGACACTACCAAAGAAGGAAGAACTAAGCCCACTGAGAAAAATGAACACCCTAAAATAAAAGGAATCCAACAAAATAAGCCAAACCTCACCCTAGGTATTGACCAATAAAGATACAAGGCTAGAGAAAAAATAATAAGAAGAGAGGAAGAAAATGAGAGGATAAAGACGAACAAAAATCAAGAGGAACTTACCTAAATTTGAAAGAGTAGCACCAAAGATCCAATGAGAGCCAAAAGAAGATAGGTTTTTGAGACCCTTAATGAACCTAGGAATAATGGGGTAGGGGAAACACTAATTGGGTCTTAATTGAGAGATGAGAAATCTTAGAAACCCAATATTTTAAGAATATGGGTATGTTGCATGGTTTGGCCGCACAATTTACCAAACTATGTGCCAATAGTGTGAACTGTAATGGAAGTAAGGGTAACTTTGACATGTTAGATGTAGGTTTTGGGAAACAATGTTCCAAGTATGAAAATTTTCTCTATAAAAATTGCAGAGCCTCTCACATACTTACTGCACGGTTTCCTCTAACTGTGTGTAAGACGTGCACATTGTCCCAGACATTACTAATAGACTACACAATTTCTCCTTTGGATCATATGGATTGAACTATACTCTATACAGGTTGTACAAGAAAAAAATGAACTAAAAACATCCCTACATCCAATGGATTCATAGTTTCTCCCCAAACAATGCATATAGGAAAAAATAACCCGAAACTTACAAAACTCAAAAAATCACACTAAAAAATCAACCTAAACCTTATCTAAAAGATAAAACACCTATAAAAAAATAAATGAATTAAAAGAAAACTAGGGTCGGTGTGTGACACTTGATATAGATGAGTGTCTGATGGTATATTTAAATGAGGCTAAATCCATTTGTATGAGGCTGAGATTGATATAAAGAGAAGAATAACATAAACTCCCTTTATTATTTATATAATCTCCATGATATGAGAATAACATGAAAATAACTCAATAGTAAAGTAGTTGTGTGCATGGGTTTAGAAAATGTAGATTATGTATGGTTTAAATCATGATTCAATTAGAATATAATGCTATGCTAATAGAATTTAAAACATTGAATGAAAAAAAGATAAAAATGTTCATTCATGAAGAAACCATGAACATTGAAGAGTGGAGAATATCTGAGGTGGAAATAATCATATAATGTGGAAGTTGTATGTTACATTAAGTTGTGTCAAAGAATTTTAAAGAGTATGAAAAGTACTAATGTAAGTAATATATGATGATAATGGATGTCAAATAAATGAAAATAAAGACATTTAAAGATGTATAATTGAAGGGTTTCTTAAAAATTAAGATCATGCGATGAAACAAAAACTTATGAGAATAAATCAAGTGTAGTGAAAAGATGAGTAAGCTAACCAAGCTGTGTTTGTTGAAGAAGAAAAGAAAATAATGAAAATTCAAGAAAAATGTTTTTACAGTGGATGAAAATCCACAAAAGAATGATGTTTATTATCATTGCTGTTAATAAATTGAACATAGTCATATAATAGAGCAATGTGGAAAAATTTGAGTATTTAAACTTGGAGTTACACTTAGTTTACAAAAGGATAATATCACAAACCAACTTTTACTAATTAAGTTTTATACTCAAAATAAATTGAGCTCAACACATAAACCATTAGATTCAATAAAAATATATTATAAAGAATAATAGTATTTACAATAAATTTTAAAATAATTACATATAAATAATTATCAGCTATAGAACATATGATAACTCAATATAGATATATTAATGTTCTATTAAATTAAAAATGAAGAAATTTTAAAGAATATAAAATAAAGTAGATAAAACTATCTCATATGATCAAACATATAACAAATAATAAAAGTAATATGTAATTAAAAGTCTTTTTTAAAATACTTTCAATGTCACTAATGATTTTAAATTTCATTTAGGATTGAAAAACTCAAATGAATTTGGTAAAATAATCAATAATATAGATGATATGTTAAAAGAATTAAAATTTCAAGAAATAATTTTAATATTTATCATGAAATAACCAAATTGATACTTCTCCCTAGGTTAACAATATAATTAGGAGTGACACGCTAATCCCACATCAAATAGACCATAGGATTACATTAAAAACCAAAGCTATAAATCACACAAAAACTAGAGAAACTTCCCTTATAACCTAAAATCCGAATAAGAATTAAAATAAAATCCCCAAAAAGTATTTCTTGTATAAAAATACATTAATATTAAGAAACACATAATAGTATGAAAAATTATTGGCATAAAATATAACTCAAAACCCAAAAACAAGAGGAATTCGTAAAATTATCTCTATTATACGTTATCAATGGTATTTTTTACTTATCCCCCACACCATATATCTAACAGATTTTAAGAAAAGGTTTTCAGGAACAACCATAAATATGATATTAAATATTTAAAAAATATATAAGAACGATGGACGAGTATAAACACACTGAGTATTTTCCTCCTTTACCCCTAATCTTTTCCAGTGTGATTAGAATACAGTAATGCTTCTATGAGTGTAAAAATAAACCAGAAAACCATCCCACTCTATGGTAAGATCCAAAAAATATATAATTACTCTATAGTTTTCTAAAATCACACTCCCAAATCACAAGGGTAATGATAGTATAAAATATACACCATCAAATGATCAAAATAGAACGTCCCCACTAATCATGACACACCACATTGGTAGCTTACTCCCAACATTACACATCGTGAAACTAACCCAATATCAATGTTGTCATATAATAAATAAAAAAATTCCCATATCCATCAATCTATAAATTAAAGTGGGTTTAAGAGAAAGGTATACTTTTCTGGTCATTCACTAGGCCACACACTTCCTGGATTTTGGGTTACACCTATACTTACCTTATTTGGGTGGTGATTTTCATAAATAATGACTATGCGTTATCAATTAAATAATAAAAAATATAATAGGATAAAAACTAACCCATAATCCTTATTATCTAATATCATTAACACACTAATGTGTTCTATATATTTTAAAATTATTGTTCTCATCTCATATCATATCAGACATATCAAGACCAATGATTCATTGTGGATTTTATAACATTGTATTGAATCAACATACCACCCTATGCCAAATAATCATCAAAATTAAAGGGTAAAATGAAGGAAAACAAATATCCAAATGTAGATTTATCTATAAAATCAAGAATCCTTATAATAAAAACCATAAATTCCCACTATTACTAATACTCCCCATGTGAAAACTACTATTTAATTTCCTCCATCTTAAGATAAACATTTATCTAAAATCACATACTATCTAGTTTAGTTATTTAATTTTACACTATCCATTTTAAACTTTTAGTTTTACACTATTCATCTTAAACTATTTGTTTTACACCTTCTTTTTGATGCCTTTCATTTTCCACCATCTATTTGAACCTTCAATTTTCCTCCATTAGTTTTCACTTTCCGGTTCTACCTTATGGTTTAACCTTATAATTTTTCTATCCATTTTCCAACCTTTCATGTACACTATTAGTTTTAAACATCAAGTTTAATGATTTAGTTAAACCTTTTAATCTATACTATATATTTTCCATCCTTTCATTTCTACTATTAATTTTCACCAACAAGTTTGAGCTTTATATTTTTATAATCTATTTTCCAACATTCTAATTCCACCATCTGTTTCCACCTTCAAGTTTAATATTCTTGTTTTTACCATCAGTTTTCAAGACTATCATTTCTACCATCAGTTTATACCTTTATGTTCAAACATATAGTTAAACCTTTTAGTTTCCACACCAGTATTCAATTTTAGGTTCAAACTTCCAGTTTAACCATCAATTTATACCATCCATTTTCCATCCTTTATTTTTTTACAATTATTTTTCACATTCAATTTGAACATTTGGGTTAAAAATTAAAATTTATACCATCAATTTTTCAAAAATTTATTTACACTATTAATTTTCACATTCAAGTTAAACCTTTGAGTTTCCATGATTTGTTTTCTGACATTATGTTTCTACCTCTAAGTTTAACCTTATGATTTCCACCATCCATTTTCTAATCTTCAATTTTTAGAATTAGTTTCCACCTTCATATTCAACCATATAGTATTCACCTTATATATTCTCACATTTAGTTTTCAACATCATTTTTTACCTTAAGGATCAATCATCAGGTTTCCAACATCCATTTTCCAACTTTATAGTTTCACTATCAATTTCTAATATCAAGTTAAATCTTTTGCATAAATATTTTTATTTTCACCATCCATTTTACAACCTTACATATTCCCTATAATTTTTCACCTTCAATTTCAATCTTTCAATTCAAAATTTTAGAATCAACCATCGATTTTCCATCCTTCATTTTCCACCATCATTTTATACCTTCATGTTCAAACCTCTTATTTGTACCATTAATTTTGAAAACTTATGTTTCCACCTTCAAGTTTATCCTTCTAATTTCCACCATTTATTTTTCGTAAATACATTTCAATAAAAAAGAAATGGAAAAAAATATACAAGAAACAAAACCATATAAAAAATATATAATAACAATAATAAATCATATCACACTATCTAGAATAAAAAATATAATAAAATCTTAAATGAAAAAATAACATGGATAAAAAATTACTTACCTCAAAAATAGAGGAATAAGATATTATAAATATCACCCTTTATCGAAAAATCACCCAATAGAGTGAAAAATAAATATACATATAAGAGGAAAATGGGTTTTCATGGACCTATTTATAGGTTAGGACCTCAAATATACCTTGAAAAACTATCCAATACCCACTAGAAATTCAAAACTCAAACACTTCAAAATTTTACAAAATTAATAATTTGTGTTAAATACATCATTACAGATACATAGTAATTAATAAAATTTATTTAAGATCATATACAAGGTGAAAAATTATCAATTATCGTGTAAGCTAAAAAAGTGTCAAAAAAGTACAAACTTTGAGACAACTACACCAATACCCATACACACTCTCCCCACATTTAAAAAATTTCATCCTTGAAAATATAAAATATAAAATCAATAGGGAAATAACTACTCTATCCATTAAAATAAAAAATATTACAACTCCAAAACACTGGTAATAATATAAGGAAAAACAAGGAACAAAAAAAGTCTAAGAACTATAACAGCATATGTGACACTTTTTTCCAGGTTCTATTATTAAATTCAAAGTGTCTCTAAAGAAAGCACAATAGAGGAGTCAAATTATCATGAAAAACATTATACTAAGGAACTTGGATCCTAATTGGATACTCTATAATTTTTTTAAATTTATCCAGATATAACTTACCCTAATATGTCACATTATAAGGATCATACATATATTTCCTTAGTAATGAAATGTGAAATACATAATAGACTCTAAAAAAACCGAGGGTGTAGTTATAATTGGTATGTTTCTTAAATAATCCACTATAATACCTTAATTTTCTTGTTAACCACAAATATAACTTATTAAATCTTCCAAATATATACTTTCCACACCATAGAGAAACTTATAGAAATACATAACGACCCCCAACCTATAAATCCAATGACCTATAAATTTAGTCAATATATGTTTTATATCTACTCTAATATTTCATTATCATTTCATAAATAATCTAAATTCACTTAGTCATAATATTAAAAAAATCATGACCAATGAATGATTTCTCTTTGATATATAACCCAATATGATAGAGATTAATAAGGGCGACCATACAATATGGTGATATCTCTATGAATGAATGAAAACTATTACTGTTAGATAACTCCACCCTAGGTAAATATTCAGCCTATGAACCACCAAAATCCAATATTCATACCCACAATATATTCTATAAACTCTTTATTTTCTTCTTGATTTAACCATATTTCCATGGATTAAATGCAATTCTCGAACATAATTGAGTTCTAGAAGAATGTTTTAATCCTCTCTATAACCAAGATGTAAACCAAACATAATTATTAGTCACAAAAAATCATATATATACATTAAATATCCCTATCTTTGACACATAAAACTATTCTAAGGGCTCCATTGAATACTTTGCTTTGATGGGAAAATTAAGCATTGATTACATTAATAAATAAAAAATACCAATATAATATCATAAAATTAAGTTTTATAAGAAAACCATTATTTAAATACATGGATATTTACTCATAATTCTATTTAGAAATATTTTTTTTTTCAAAAATCATAATGGACCTGATTTATAGCCATTACCCATTGACTGGTAATCCACCTATCCATAAAATCAACCCCATACCTCTTTAAAACCAATGTCCAAAAGTACTAACTCAATGCTTGATATATCTTTTCAACTTTTATATGAACAAAAAAATATAAACCATGAATTTTTTTGTAACATGACCTCACAATTTATTTATAGAATAAATAACCTTCCTCATAATAAAACATGATTCCCCCCAACTTCAGACTAACCACTGAGTATATCACCCTGGTTAAACTATAATGCTAAACCTCCATCTTAGAATCTCTAAACTGAAACTGAATCACTAACTACACCAAGGAAGAATACATTGAAATTTAATATAAAAAATCTCAGTCATTCATCATATCCACATGAATAATAAATAATAAAACTCCCCCAACATTCTCCAATCACTGATTGAGACTCATACCCAAACACTATATGGGTTCCAACTCAAATCATCTATAACAAGATTAATCTTTATTTATGCATATTTGATTTAAAAATAATATTCTTGATGGAACTCAATTTATATCCTATACCTTATATTCGAGTCCCTTTTGGTATATATTTATTTAATTATATTATAATCAGTAAAGGTCATCAAGTGATTTTCAAGTAGATAATGCCTCCATATATGCATACCCAACAGTTTCCAATTCTTGACCATTGATAATATAGTTTCACTAATGAAGATATAAATATCTAATATAATATATAATTAAAATGTATTATTTTATCAAAACCCAACTTAAAGCATGATACAAAGAATCATAGTACACCTCAAAAGGAAATCCCTACTCCTAAAACCTCAAAACCGGTGTAATGGTCATCCTCTGTTTCAAAAAATATAAAGTTATCTAATATTTATCAATCTAAATAATGAAATAAAATTTATAGTTAATTATCACAAATGGTTTGAAATCAAATAAAAATTTATTGTAAATTTATGATAATATCCTATTAAACCAAGTAACCTACACACCTTTGAGATATTCCTGGGTGAATACTAATAAATTACTACTTATCTATTTTCTACCTCAATAACTGCACCCATCTTTAAGATAACATGACCCTAAAAATAAACCAAACACTTCCAAAACAATACTTAGATAACTTCCCTTGAAATTTATGTTCATGAAACCAACCTAAGAAAATATTCCAATTTCCATCATGATCCTATTAAAATCTTTAATCTTTTAGGATATCACCAATAAAAAAACCACACAAAAAATAAAGAAATGGTTTGAAGTTCTGTTACATAAATCCCATGAATACCATTAGTTAATTAATTAGACATAATAACATTACTACATGCTCAAAATGACTATACCTATAACAAAAATTCATATTTAGGATACCCTCCAAAATCCTATATTGATGATATCATAAGCACAGATTGATCTTCGAAAACTATCTCTCACCAAAAAATATAACCAATGATATCATTAATAATAGGAAAAGTATAATTATTATTTATCCTCATTAGGTTTAATTGAATATGATAAATAAAAATGATCATACTACCACATAATTATTTACAAACAAGACCAATTAACACCATGTCTATGCAACAGTTTGAATAAAATTTCTCACATGAAAATCCTTAATGTAATTTCAAAAATCACAGGTCTCAATTTTATTAAATCAATATGAGGGTATAAATACTAGATAAATATTTATATGTAAATAAATATTTAATTAAAACTAACGAAAAAAGGTAAATAAATAATATCATTTGGTAAAACATCAACAAAATATAAAATAATAAAAGAAAATATTCTACTTGTGCCTCTACCGCACCTAACACAATGTTTAAAAACTTCAAAGAAATCAACTGAAGCAGAAAAAAGTGATCTAAATAAATGATACATTTCTTTATTAAAATATTGATAAAATAACCATATATTGATAAAATTTTACATTGGTTCATAAAAAACAATTCCTGGAATTAATAACATCATAAGTCTATATATAAAGCAAGATTAGATACCAATACAAAGTATTATTCGGTAAAGAAACATTGTATCCCTAAAAATACAAAAATATTAAACATCATACAACTAGCATAAAATATTCCAACGATTGACTCAAACTATTGGAAAATAAACTAAACTCATGAACATAGGTTAAATCAACAAAATAATTAGAATAAAAATGTCTATCAACATATAATAAAGTGTTAAATAGATACATATCTTCACATTTTGAACCTACAAACCCTCAAACTTAACAAACTCCATGAAATTAAACTATCCGCTCTAAATTTTTTTACACAAAGTCCTTGATTGTTTCTATAACTTTGTTATATTTTTGGATACTAAAACTGGGGTCTTGATATACAAAACTAATGATTCCCTCAACCATAGTATCCCTACATTAGGGGACTAATTGTATGATGAACCTACTTATACTATTTTAACTTTTTCTATAGAGGTATCAAGAATATGGAAGAGGACCATAAATTTTCATTTAATGATATAAAATATACTAATATCATAAAAAAAATTAACTCTCATGATAAACATCTCTTAAAAAACCATAATAAAAATTGAATGGACCTCATTCACATACATAAAATATCAAACCACTAAGTCTTGAAGAAAAAAATGGATTCTGAAAACATCATCCATGATCACATAAAAATATTGGATATCCTAATAAATAAGAACCTTAAATCCCATATCAACTATGATAATCAGTCCTATAATTCACATCTAATTGAGAATTTATCCAGGTAAAAAACTCTATATTATCTCAGTATGAATGATCACCTCATCATGGGTACTAAGCCACACAGTACCTATCTACCTATTGTTCTTAGGATGAAGCACTATCACAATATTTCTATCCTTCAAATCCTCATCTACCAACATATATGAAAAATAATTCGATAAAATCATAAATCTAATACCATACTCTCGAAACTCCCCTAGGAACTTAGTCTACTATATTAAAAACTCATGTTGATACCTTAAATAAAATTTACACTACAAAAAGAAAATCCAATTAATAAAATACTAAGAAAAGGAACATAATTATCCATTATTATTTGAACTAACTAAAATTATATATCCACACACTCTATAAAATAATCAATCTCTTGATCTAATATGGATCAATTATACCTTAACAATTCATTCCACTGAAAATATTATGAAAATTCATCCTAGGTCTCATCTACCACAAAAAATTATTAGCTTAACCCCTTGAAAATCTAGATTAGGTTACTTCGGCTCCCCCTCTCACACAATTGTATAATGATGAACACATGACATAGTTTCTCAAATAAAAGGAGACTTGATCAAAATCATCCCAAGGATATTGATTCCAGGAATATTGATTTACTTCCCCCATTTTACTCCTTACGAACTATTATTCTATAGGAAAACATAATCATCATTACCTATGTGTAAATATATAGTGTATGTACCACACCTATAAGAATACATTTAAAATAGAACACTCATGATAATAATAAGTAGACATTAAGAGTCCTTATATATAATCACATGGGGAGTTTATATCTATTGATGGAATCACTAGCTTACTTCACATATTTAATTTAAGTATACTACTTACATAACATCCAATGAAACCCCACTAGTGCCTACTATAAACACCATCCTAATCCTCATTTTAATATATCTATATTATGAAATGACTTCACTATGAACCCTATTGGGTCTTATAAAAAAATCTAGAGTGATACCTTAAGCCCACATCTAATAGTCGAAGTGATAAAGTTAAAAATAGAGATTATAAATCACAAAAACATGGGAGGAATTTTTCCTCTTAAACTATAATATAATTAATAATTAAAATAAAATATACAAAGTATATGTCTTTTATATAAGCGCATAAATGTCATAAATAATATAACTATATAAAAAACCCATTAGTAAAAAAATACATCTACAAAACCCCTAAACAAAAGGAATCACAAAATTATCCCCAATATACCTCATTAATGGTATATGTTTACCCATCTCCCACACTAGACTTCTACTAACTCCCAAGATAATAGTTTTTGATAATACCATTGACACACTCTTGAATATCTAAAAATATATGTTGAAAGTATGGGTATGTTTAAAAAAAATTCAATAGGTTCCTCCTCCAACCTCAAACAATATCAATATTATAGATCATTCTAATTCATTTATAAGTATAGAAAATGAAACAGATAATAAGACCACTCCCTCGTAAGAAAATAAATATATAGAAATATCCTACAGTATTCCCACAAACATGATCCCCAAATAACTAAGTTTTAAATATTATTTAATGTAAATTACTAAAACATAAAAAAATATGGGGTCCTAAAAATCACGCCACACCACACTAGTAGCCTACTCCCAATGTTATAAGACATTCCCTAAACCCACTACAAGTGTTGTTATATCATAACAGTAACCATGACCATAAACATCACCCATAATTTCAAGCATAGTGAGTAGAAATACCAAATTTTCTGGATATCCATATACCTCACACTACTTGGATTTTAGTTATACCCATACTTACCCTACTATTTGGTGAATCATGAAGTGAATGACTTAGATTTATCAATAAAATAGAAAAATATATAATAGGATACACACAAACACATAATACTTATTGACTAATATTATCACAAAAAACATGGGATCTCTATAGGATAAAACCAATGTAATATAATAGTTTGAATACCCAGTAATCATATCCAAACTAGTATGACACTAAAATAAGGTTTTTTTTCGATCACCTTAGGATTTTAAAAGTTTTAGTAGTATCAATTAATATTTGGGATTAATTTAATATTTTTTATAATAGATAATAAACAAAAATAAATATAAATTAACTAACTCAGACAATTCATTATTCTATCATAAATTTCCCAATAAGTATATGAGAAAAAGTGACAATATTAAAATAAGAAATACATAATCAGAGTATAAGTTAATACAATACCCCTTGTGGAACCTAAAAAATTTGAACACTACCTTTTTCATAATGGTACTACCAAGTCCATAGTCTATACAAAGAGAACAAGATCATAGATCAAACCTTTAATAAAACTAAGATAATATGAGACTACATAAACATAAATGTGTATATATAATATATGAGCTATTATCTAGTAGGATGCCACCAAAAATATATGTAACTAATTTTAGAATAAAAACTCAAAATTCTAGTTTGAAATATACTATGAAAATACTTATATAATTTTTTTTATTAGTAAAACCCAATCACATTTTGTTTCCTTTTCAAAAATATTTTTTTTAATTTGGAAATAATCAAGAGTGTGAAGAAAATAAATAAGGACCTAAAGGAATCAGATGAAATAAAATGTAATATAGGTTAAAATTTATAGTGAATAACATTATAAAGAAAATATTAACATAAATTGAAAAAATACATAAAGTAAACCATAACCTGAAGTTAAAGTAATATTCTCGAGATATAATATTTTATGTGATGCATTTTGGTGTCTATGTCCTTGAGATTATATTACCATTCAGAATAGTATTAAACAGAGTCTTTAAGATATGTTTCCCATAATTTAACCTTAAGTATAGCTTGATAATACATAACTACCAATATATTTTTATGTAAAGGCATAATGTTATGTTGACACAATGTATGATGGTCTTATGGTATGCATGATATGGTATTGATTCCTTTGATCACATAGTCAAACATTGAGGGTTAACTTTAAAATGATCCATCCATGTAATATATCATTAAAGGAAGCATTACATGTGATGAAACATGATGGAGTATTCACATTAATAATCTATCTAAAGAAATATCTTATTTTTTTTATAATTCATGAGTTAATTCTTACATCATTGTGTAATATCATGATGGCTATATAATGTCACTGCCATTGGATGAAAGAACATGTGAAGCCCACTCAAAGTCAAACCAGTATCCCAGGAACTTGAATCTACTTTTATTCTATATACTTTTCATAATGAGGTGATAAAATGACCCATAGGAAGAATAGATCCCATTTTAAGGGTTTATATAGAATCCCAACTTTTTGTTACATAAATTTACATTACATTATACAAACAGAGGATCTTTTAAAGTTTAGTTTCTTGGAAATATGGTAATAAATACACAAAAACATAAAACATATTCTAATCCACATGAAATGATTCATCATAGGTTCATACTAATTACATTTACTTCATATCATAACTTAGGAGTATACATTAAATAAAAGGGTTATCATAAGGCCCATTAAGGTAATGAAAGGGAAATAATTTACTTGTGATCTTGAGAAATATCAATAAGAAGGTATTAGAAAAGGAAAAAGAGACATATAATATTAAAAATATAACGAATTATAACATGTAAATGTGGATACAAAATTTAATTGAGTCATTTATAAGAATATCACGAAGGTTTTTCACTTAGGTATGATAAAAATTACCAAGGTTATTCACCAAGGTATCATAAAACATATCAACTTTAGAGATTAAATTCTTCACCCAATGAATTGTATAGATATAATGGCACACCCTTAATATGTATTAATTAATGTGATTAAAATATTTCATAATAAAAAATTTCTTAAATAACACATGGATATTAAAATAAACGAGTTTTATATCAAAATCATGGCGTTTTAAAAAAGTTCTTAAAGATAAGATCTTTGTGTCATTATTAACCCAAAAAAGGAAGGCAGGTTTAATGTATGTTAATACCAAAATAAAATAGATAATTTTGAAATATATATGAATAACCCTAGAAAATAAAGAGGTTTGGTTATTCATAAAAAAAATAAGTGAATATTTTTGAGTGAAAGGGAGAAATTTTGAGAAAAATATTCAGCAGTGTAACATTTTAATTCCAGGATGATAAGAAATGGATAATTCAAGATAAGATGGGGATAAATGTATGAATAATACAAAAATAATTATGAAGGTATTTTTAATTCAAGAATATTTTGATAATTCATATATTATAGCATAATCTTATCCCATAAAAGTTGGTTTTATGCGTATCAGATTAAACAATATTATTTCATTAATATAAGAGAGACCTAAATATCATATTGGGTCACACACTATATGAAGAAAAGGATAAGTGAGTTACTTTTTCAAAATATACTTTTCAAAAGACAAGATTTGCAGAGCATGGAACCTTTCTCAAAAGTTGATATTCATGGAATATTTTTTTCTATATTACAAAATATAAGTGTGTAATAATTAGTGGAAAAGGTCTAATATTCATGATATAACTAATTATAATAAAATTTTACTGATAAAGAAGAAAATGAGGCTAAGTAAAAAAACCAAGGGTGGAATTTTTATGAAAAAAGTTGATTTAAAACCTCGAGATCATGCTCCTTTAGGCCTTATTCGATATTTTTTATATTAAATAATGGTTTTTAATTTTCAATACTTTGTTTATAATTATTATTTTCTCAACTAATTAAAATATTTTATTGTTTTAGTTAATCCATTTTATTTCTTCAGTTGTTTCTAATGACATTGAGGAAAATAATAAATGATTTCAATCATTTAGGATAATGGTACTTATAAAAAATCACTGAAAAAACAAAAAAAATTGAAAAATATATTTTTAATTCCATTATATTTTAAAAAATTAATCTATGCTCGATAGCATATAAGACACGTAACACTGAACTTAAACAAACCATAAAATAATATTGTTTTAAATATACTATTATAACCTAGCTGTTAAATTGGAGGATATGAATAAGAATAAATAAATATGAAAATAATATTTTTTAAAAATGTATAAAATAAAATAAATTTTCAATTTATTTATTATAAAATAAAGTAAGAATCATTTTAAATAAAAATAAATGTATTCCAAATAATAGTATTTTTCTAAAAGGTGGTTTCATTACACTTTCAACACATAAATTATAATTAATTTTTAACAATTTTAGAAATTTTATTTTAAAAAATATTCTTAATTTTTTAATACATAATTTAAGAATTATATTTGGGTTAAATTTTGGTAATTTTCATGAAAATATCGATTTTACACTAAATAGTGAAAAATGCCGATTTTTTATAAAAATGTCATTTATTTTCAAAAAATTATTTAATTTAAAAGTACAATTATGTTTAAAATATTATTTAAAGTAACATAAGTATTATTTATTTATATATAATTCACTGAATTACTTTTTAATAAAATTATATTGGATTTTAGTATATATTTTTTTTCAGTTTAAAAATGAAATTTATCTTAAAACTATTTTAAAGTGCATAATATTTATCCTTTTTAATTAATTTAAAAACTACTAAAGATGAATGTTTTAAATTAAAATTTTAGATTATTTATATATAAATATTAATTGAAATTCCTATAAAGATTATTATGGGTCATAGAGTCAATATAAAACCATCTTTTTTATTAAAAAATACACTTCTTAAAAACCCGCTTTTCCATCACGTCTATGGGTTTACTTTTAAACTAAAATGTTACAATTATGTGAATTGAATTTTTTAAAATGGATTAAATATTTTTATTCATCATAATTTATATTATATTATAAGTTTAACTTAATATTTAACTATAATGAATAGTGAAAACATAAAAAATTAATTATCACGGTTAAAGTAAGAAGAAATTTACCGGGGGTTAAACTAAAAAGATAAGGATTAAAATGACCTAAATACTTATAAAAAATATATTTAATGTCCATATTTAGTCCTTATAATGTATAATAATTTATAATTTTCTATTTTGGTGCTTTTTGGCATGTGAAAAATGTGGTTATACCATTTTATTTTAAAAAATTACACCTGTGCTAGTCACCTAACCTATAAAAGGCCACCCACTATCCTATCATTCGAACATCATAAAATCCATTTTTATTAGAAAAAACTATCCAAATATCTTACTTAATTCCATAAACATTACCTATATCCCTTAGTTTGATCATAAATCCATCGTAATAATGTTTTTGGTTCTTAACTAAGGATTTTGTCTGAAGAAGAGGTATCGTGTTTAACCGAGCGCTTTTATTTTATTTCTTATTCCACCTCCTTAAAATATTATTCAATTACTATTATATAATAAAAAAATTATCTTCAAAAAACCAATATGTTGTTATTTTAATGTAATAACTTAAATCCATCTCCTCTTCCATAAAATGGGATATGAAATCCTCATTCATGTGTTTGACGGACTACCGCCTTGCGAACCAATGTCATTCAATATCCATCATAGACTCTCAAGACTTGTTATAATTATGGATTTAAAGTATATATATTATATTTTTAAAATATTTATATTTATGGAGTTATTATATAACATATAACTTCTTACTTTCCATTCCGTGGGGGATATGATAATGTTGCTCGTGAGTACGTGTGAACTATCAACTCTATGAAGCGATGTGACTCATTTTTCATCACTAAATCACATGAGTTTTATATATAAGTATATTTAAATAAATAGTATGGTATTTATGATATTATTATAATTATTGAAATATAAAATATTACTTAACTTATTTTTATAATGATAATTTAAAGATGGAAATGTTACCCAGGCGTACATATGACCTACCATCTCCATGATCATAACATAGTTCGTTTTTATTAACATTATTTCATGATTGGTTTTAAAAAAATAATTTATTTATAAAAATTATAATAATTTAATTATTATTTTTCTAGAAATATTGAATTAATGACCACTTTGACCATCGTTAACACACCAAAGATGTTTTGAAATAATGAACTGAACATCGTCAAAACACTCTATGTGGACTTAACTAATTAAGTATTTAAATATGTTATTAAAAATAAATAAAATAAATTATTTAAATATAAGGTATTAAACCTGTAATATTTAATTAAGGAATTAAATAATTAATATAAGATTATTATATAGGATGTTCAAACATATACAAAGGAATGCAGAGTAGAGGTAAGGGTTTCTCGTCTCGTTTTTCTTCTCTAAGACATATGCCTTTTTCACCACTTATTTTTTTGTTGTGTATATACTGGCCCTTTTAAATGTAATAACATGAATAATTAATACATCTTAGTATTTTAAGTTTCAATTTTAATTATTTATTCCTATGGGATTTGACTTGAGAGAATTACCTTGTGGTAAATAATTTCATAACTCAATTTCTTTTCATTAGGTCATATTACTTATTCATTTTTTTGATATTCTAATATTATGAATGTAATGATTTTTTATTATATTATTTTTTATTTAATATTTTTTTATATGAAGTTATATTTTAATAATTGATTAATTCTCACTTCTATGTTATGATCATTGTAAGGGTTGCTTGTCTAAAATTGTCTTCTTTGGGAAATATGTTATGTTATACACCTTTCTTATTATATAAGGTGTTTATACTGACCCTTTGATATGTTATATCATGAATATAATTATTTTCATGATATTTAAATTTTTGTTTTATGTTATTATTTCATGGGGTTTATGATTGAAAATTTTCCAAATTGGAAAAGGATTTATGTTACAATCTCCTTATAATCAGGATTATTTATGCTTGAATTTACATTAAAGGAAATTATTTAATCACTTTATAATAAAACCTATTCATTTTATTATCCTATATTTATGAATTTGGTTCATATTTTTTAATTTCAATTACATCAATTATTGATTAAATAAACATCAAGAAAGTTGTTTGTAAGTGATACTGATCACATACCTTCATTTAGATCATATATCTTTCTCTTAAATATCCATTTTTTATAAAATGTTTTGAAAACATTTCTTTTATAAACATAAAATATTTCCAAAATATATTTTATATTATCTTTTAACTTTCTTAAAAATGTTAAAAAAATATGTTTATTAATGTATTTTCATTACGGTCACATTCGAACCCCTTTACAAAATATTTGAAAAGAATTTTCATTTTAACATTTACAACATGAATGAATTTTCCCACCATCATGCCCATTATTTTCCTTAAATTTTAATTTATAGGTTTCCAAGTTATTTTTCAAATAAAATTATTTTAAAAATATTTTGTGAATTTTTAGTTTTTTAAAAGTGATTTTTAAAGTGAAAAGGTTATTTTCTCAAAGAATGGTTTTAATGATATTTTAATGGTATTTATATTCATCAAAATCAATAACCCTTGATGTTACTTATTCTCCACTGAGCATATTTTGTAATAATACAATCCCCATTATTAATCTAGATGTATTATTATTATTTCAAAGATATTGTTAAGGAACTCATTTCTTTCCCATGGTTTAATCATATTTCGAAGAGATTATTATGGTACCCATTTCTTTTCCATGGGTTAATCATGTTATGAAAGGAATTATGGGTGTTTTATATGCTTTATGATGATATGAAATTTCTATGTAATTTATTCATTATATGGTTCTTGGACATTATTTATGATGTTTTGATCCCCATTATAGCCCACAGGTGAGACCAATATAGCTTATACAATGTATGTGCCCAGATAACATTTAGTGATCATGATAAATATTATATGATGGGTGTGTCTAGTTAAAACTCCAATACATTGGGTAGTGTTCCTTTCATTTAGAGGAAATGAGTAAGGAGTTACCATAGGGGTTTTCATATAGCTTTAACTGTATTCCTGTTATGTTTAACATGAGTTTAAAATGGATTTTGAAGATGATGTTACAATATACCAACAATTTTTTGTTATGATTTCTATAGGTTATAAAATTTTCCTTTGATCAAGATTGATATGATATATCTTATGATTATTGAATTTGATTACTATTTACTTTGTTAAATCCTTATTCCATGTTTTCACGTTTGATGATATAGGTATTTATCTGTATGAATATTGTTATGTTATAATCATCCACTTTGATTATGTCATCATAACCTTATGCTCCTCTTATGATCACTGATGAAATTCAATTGTTAATTATTATTTTTACTCTTACTGAGCATTTGAGCTCACTCTTATTATGTTTCATTTTACCCAATTTTCAAGAATTATTTTTAATGAATTATGTCTAGATGGATTTTATATGGATGATGATGATGAATTAATGTGAAATAAAAAAGTTAGGTATAATGAAAAAAATACTCCCTTGATTTCATCGGTATTTTTTATGTAATTGTTTATAATAATTCTATAAAACTCTAAACCTAAATGGTCCTTGGGTATATATGTGATCCAATTTTTCTTTTTTTATGTTGTAATTATTGGATGGTGAAAAATATTCCACATTCATTGATATAAAATCCAGAAATGTAAAGTCTAGGTTTTTAGAACAAGATCCAGGAGTGAGGGTTCATGATTTTTATAGTTGGTATCAGAGAAGGGTTTATATAAATTTTTATATTATGATTTTTTCAAGTAATTTTTTATTTAGTTTTATTGATACCATCATAGTTATATAAGATTAATGTTAATCATAAGTTCAAAATTCTTAGACACCCCTTCTGAGGATATAAGTGATGAGATCTTAAATTTATTAATGATAATTTGATAGATGCTTTATCAGGTTAAATTATATGTAAATATTTAGTTTAACATGAAGTATGACTTTAAATTTTGTGTAAAAAAGTTTAAAAGGTATTGATAAAATTTAGGGTTTATATGATCTTGGATATTAAGGTAATTATAAAAATATAAGTTTTATCATATAGATAACCATGAGTTTAAAATTTTATTTTGTGAATAAGTGATTAATGTTATTTCAAAATAATATTTCTATTTTTTTGGTATTTAATGATACAAGTTTTGATATATCATTTGGAGTTAAAATACTCTGTAATGTTGGTTTTATTTTAAGGATGATTTATTTTGAACCTTAGGTATTATTGTTGAATTTTAGAGATTAATGTATTTTTTCATCATATAAAGGTTTAATCATTTTTTTAATTATCTTATAATATGATAATTTTTTTTGTTTTTGGTTAATGTGTAAGGATAAGAAGAATATATGTGTATCCCTTAAATGGTCATGTGATCCTTTAAAAGTTTATTTTTAGTGCTTCAGGAATAAAAAAATTCATCTTCAATACTCATCATTTGTAGAAAAAGATGAGATTGTAGTGAAAATTTATTAAAGGATGAAATTATACTAAAAAATTAAGTATACTTCATTATAATCTTAGTTTAGATAGTAAAATAATTACTAAACTATAGGAAATGGATCATTTAATTTCTTATGACCAATGATATCTATCAGTCTCTATCATTATTTTAGAATTAAATTTTTCTTCCAATACCATATCTTCACTTACTAATAATGTTTTCTTATTGGGAAACTTATTTATGTGTTATTTTAATTTCTCTCTCTCTTTTCAAGTTTAATTTTTATTAACCCTTTTACAATGTGGGTATTGAAAAATAATATTTTCAAATTTTAAACCCTTAATTATCGAGAACAATTTAAAATTACAAGGGTGAAATTTATTAAATTTGTGGTGGGAGGATATTACACCTTGATATTTTTAAAAGGGAATCTATGATCAATAGAATACAAAATATGAAACACCAAGCTTAAATTAACCATAAAATAATATTATTTTAATTATACCATTATAACATTGCCATTAAATTGGCGTGTAACACCCTCAGTTTCAAGTAACACTTTATTTATGTATTTCATGTATGTAAAGTGTTTTGGTGAAATTTTGGATAGTTTGGGGGACTTTTAGAATGTTTTTGGAGATTTTATAAAGGTGTATGGTTTTATCATGGTTAGTGTAAACTATGAAACTCCTACAGGAAACCATGTATAGTGAGAAGGGGCTTCTGGATAGATGCATGGTTAGGCACACATTTTTTCCAAATCGTGCAGTTGTTTAGGAGCAACTGTGTGATTTGGGATATATGGATTCTACACTATTGGCACATGGTTTTTCTAACTATGTGGTACATCCATATGAGGTGCTCATTGAGGCAGAGGTTGGAACACAATTAGCACACAGTTTTCCTAACCGTGTGATTAACCATGCATAATTTAAAAGTGAGATCCTAAAAAAGTTGATCTCACTCATTTTAACCTCTAAGCCTATTTTTTACTATATTCAAACCTAATTATATTTTTATTCCTACCAAAGTCTATGGAGTCTCTCCTCTTCTATCCATAAGTGATATAGTGACAAATCTTAGTGTGTTGAAGCCTGATTCCATTGGTAAGTCTTCATTTGATGTGGTTTTCCTTAATATAATTTCATTTCCTCATTCTAAATACTATATCTACTCCATTAGGGATATATATATATATATATGATTTTATATTCCAATAATGATGATATATGGTGGTTTTGATGTAGTTAAATAGATCTAAGGTAGGCTTTTGGAGATTCAACCTGGTTTTATTGAAGAATTCATATCGTTATTCATTTTCACCATAATTCCCAAGGTTTATGGATTCACTATCGACTCTTATTATTAGAACTTGAAAACATTGATTTTAAATTTATTGTTTTTCTTAAAATTTATTATTAATTTTTTATGAATTTATTCATGGAAACCCTATTTGGTGATGGTTTATAAAATTATGGAAATTATGTGTTTTGAAGGAAAGTGAAAGTGGTAACTTGATTTTAAAATTATTATTTTATAATGGTTGTTTGGTTTTTATGCATTGAAAAGTTTTTTCAATAAAAGGATAATTTTATTTAAATGGTTTCATTAATACTGTGTTGGAGTGTTATTGGCTTAATTAGTTAAGCGTGAGTTGAATGGAATGAATATTGGTCATGAAGTACCACCATAAAAAGGACATGTTCTGAATGTGAAGTTCCACCATTAATGGTAAAAACCAAGCTTGTGTGGTTGAGTGTGTGTATGTGGTTATATTAAATTGAATGGTTTATTCCAAGTGATTATTGATAATTGGTTGAATTACTTGTTTGGTTGATTTCCTTTGGAATGGATTTGAATTGGAAAACTATTTTGGTATGAAAACTGTTTTCCTTAGAAATGGGTTGGGATTTGTTATAAACTGTTTTAAATTGTTTTATACAAATTTATTCACATAAATTGTATTATATAAGTTTGATAACATGTTTTATACTATTAGTGTGAGTAGTTAATTCATTTATGGAAATTCTACCGAGTTTCATTAATCACCCCTACTTTGGCATGTTTGTGCTTTTGCAAATATTTTCTATTGGGATACCAATAAAGGAAAGACATAACATTTCTTTAGTGGTGATTTATGATACTTGGGATGTATATTGGATTCAGATCGTGATTCATGTCATGATATATAGAGTTATGTCTTGGCGTTTTTGTGACTTTGAGCTTTTTGGTTTATTCTTTCAGTTTGGTACTATGATATTGGTAATAATGTAGTTTGTTTTTTTTCTCTTTTGGTATTACATATTAACATGCATTATTTATATTTTTTTTGGTTTGATTAACTTGGTTGTGGTTGTTTTATTTTCAAAGGTCAAATCATCCCCCAATTGTATTTAATCCCTTGGAATTTATTTCCACCCTTTGGTGCCTTAGGGATTTCAGTTAAGGTCAAGTAGAAATTCTGCCTTGACTCTAGCCAATCAGGAGGGGTGGGATGTTACAAATGGTATCAGTCATGGCTAGTAATTAATTAATTTTAATAAATAACATAAGTTTTTTTTTCATTTACATAAAATTGGTATTGGTTTTCAGTCTTGGAGTTGAAATTCATTCTAGTTTATTCCTTAATTTGGGATGATAGAAATGAATAGGACTTTCAGGACAAAAAATGTAGAACATAACAAGACGTAGCTAACATTTTTATACCGAATTTAATGTTTCCATGGATTTGGGTACATAAGTTTTTTGGTGAAACTTCTCATAATTATAATCTCATTTTCATGGGTTTAGCCAATGATATGAGCATAAAATGCATTTTAGAAATGTCTTCCCACTATGAGTACATATTTCAATTTGTGTAATGATTTTTTATTTAGTGAAAATGTTTTTTTAACAATGATAAAATTTTTTCCAAATGTAATATTTGAAGAAGAACATGGTTTTAGTATTTTAAAACTGGTTTTATTTTCAAAATCATGGTGGAATTTTAAAAAATGGTTTGAAAAATGAAAGTTCAGATTTCTGGACAACGTTGTTCTGATCATTATGATGTGGTAGAATTTGAAATTCTTAAGCCTTCAGTTACTAGAAAGTGATACTTATTTAATTTGGCGTGTTTATAGAAAATGGAAACCCAATAGGAGTAGAAGAAACCTACCAGAAGAAGCTATTGAAAATGTGGTAGCACCCAAGCCATATGTGAACCCACAACTAGAAAGCTAAAGGTTCATTTAGCCGAGCACATATCCATGGGCATCACCAGTCTTGTTTGTCAAAAAGGAAAATGGAACTATTTAGTTGTGTGTGTATTATCTAAATATTATCCATGTTAAGATAAATAATAGGTATCCACTTACACACATTGATGATCTGTTCAATCAATTGATGTAATCCTAGTGGTTCTATAATATTGACTTGTGATCAGGATATCCCCAATGGCGAGTTTGGAAGGAGGATATTCTAAAGGCAGATTTCAGGAGAATATATGGCCATTATGAATATGTGGTAATGCCTTTCAGTCTTACTAATTCACCAAAAATATTTATTTAATTGATGAATTATATATTTTAGAGATTTGTGGATTCTTTTGTGGTTGTGTTCTTAGATGACATATTGGTGTATTCATGGACAATAGTTGATTATGAACAACAATTAGCAATAATGTTATGAATTTTATGGGATCATATTCTATATTCCAAATTTCCAAAGTGTTATTTTTGGATAAAAGAGGCATGTTTACTTGTCCATGTTATCTATAAAATATGTGTTTCTATGAATCCATAAAAGATAGAGGTTATTATATCTTGGTAACCACTAAGGAATGTCTTCGAGATACACAGTTTTCTTGGATTGGATGGTTATTATCATTGATTATTTTGTGAATTTTTATGAATATAATCACCTATAAAATCTTTGAAAAGGAAACATGTTCAATTTATATAAAATAGAGACTATAAGAAATTTTTTCCAGATTTGAAAGTTTGTATTACATCAACACTGATCATGATATTTTTGAAATTAGGACAAGGGTATGTGGTGTATTTTGATACTTTGGGATATGGGTTGGTATTTTTTCTCATGTAAGGAGATCATGTGGTTTCTTATGGATCAAGGAAGTTATTTTTTCATGAGAATAAATATCTAATACATGATTTAGAGTTATATTTCGTAGTCCATGCTTTGAATACTTGGTGTCATTACCTCTTTGTGAGAAATTCGTAGTGTTTATAGTTCATAAAATCTTGAAACATATTTTCTAAAAAAGGGATTTGAATCTGATACAAAAAATATGGATGGAGTATCTCCAAATGTTGGAATTTGAATTGATATATACATTGGGTAAAGGAAATTTGGTAGAAGACGTATTAAGCATAAATTCTTATGGTTATTTGTAAAAAGTGGCTTCATATCAGTGGGATTTTATGTTAGTGCTAGGTGACATGCAATTAGGATGTGAAGACTGAGGTGGAGATTCAATTTTCTTTTATGTTTCTTTTATTCCTCATTTGGGGGCGATAGTTAAAGAGGTAGAAAAATCCAATTCATAATGTGTTGCTATGAGTTCAAAACTCATTGGTGGGGAGGCCATTTAATGATGGAAACTAGATAAGAGTTTATTTTTGTGGTTTAGAAATCAGATGTTCATCCATATTTCTTGTCAAAAAAACTTCTTCATTCTTACACCATTCTAAATGGGATATTCATCCTAGAATATATAAGATGTATATGGTGTTAAAAGCATAGTTTTGGTGGGTCAACATGAAAAGAAAGGTGACTAAGTTTGTTTTGAGATGCTTAAATATTCAGAAAGTTAATTTAGATCATAAATGACCAATAAATATGTTACAATATTTACCTATTCCTATTTGGAAATGTAAGAAAATGGATATGAATTTTCTAATATGTCTCCAAAGAATAGTTTAGAGACATGATTCCATATGGGTGATATTGGATCGGCACACAAAGTCAGTGCATGTCATCCATATTCATGAATCTCATACGGTGGAGGACTTGTGAAAATCTATATCCGATAAGTGGTAAAGAGGAATGGTGTACCAGTTTCAATATTATCAGATTAAGACCCAAAGTTTACATATCATTTCAAGAAATACTTACAAAAATCCCTCCAGAATAAGTTGACAATTTTTATATTATATCATCCTCAGATGTATGGAAAATCTAAATGGATTATTAAAACATTGGAGGACATACTACATGCTTGTGTAATAGATTTTGGTGGTTCATGAGAAGATAAAGTACCGTTAGTGGAGTTATCATATGAAAATAATTACCAAGCCTCAATACACATGGATCATTTTTAATCATTTTACAGGATTCCATGTTATTCTCTACTTTTTTGGGTGGAAATAGGTGAGACTTCCTGGTTGGGATAATCCTTGTCTAAGATACAATGAAGAAAACTCTGTTGATCAGGAAGAGAATTTAGACGACTTAGAGTCATCATAAATACTATGTGGATCATCTTCAATGGCCATTATTGTTTGATATGGTTGATCATGTGTTCTGTATAATCTCTCCAAGGCTTGGGAATAATTGTTTTGGAAAGCATGGAAAGTTATATCTTCGATACATAGATTCTTTTCAGATACTTTAATGGGTTAGTGAGGTGGAATATCGGTTAGATTTTCCCCCACAGTTCAGTGTAGTGCATAATGTGTTTCATTTATCTTAGTTGAAAAGGTATCAGCCTAATCCTTACTATGTGATTCAATGGGATCATATTGACCTGGAGTTTAATGCTTCATTGGTGCATGTGCCAATGCTAAATGTGGATAGGCAAGAGAAAGTATTGAATGAGAAAATCATTTTTATAGTGCGTGTTTTTTGGAAACATGGTCAGATTTTTGAAGAAAATTGTAAACGAGAGAAGGAAATGATCAAGAAATGGATATAAATCTTTTTTTAAATGATGATTTTCTACTTTTTGAGGATGGAAAGTATAATGGTGGGGAGAATATAGAACCCCTGATTTCAAGTATCCCTTTATTTATGTATTTTAAGTATATAAAGTGCTTGGGAGAAGTTTGGGAGAGTTTAGAGGAATTTTGGAATGTTTCTAGGGATTTTCTAAAGGTGAAAGGTTTGTGCACGGTTAGTGGAAACCATAAAACTCTTATAGAAAACCATGTATAGGGAGAAATAAGCTTCTGGACAGGTGCACAATTTTTCAAAACCATTCGGTCACCTAAAAGTAACTGTGTAAAGTTGGATAGATGGATATTGAATGGTTGGTGCACAGTTTATCTAACCATGTTGGCCAACTATGAGAGATTCTTCTTGAGGTAGGGTTGGCATACAGTTAGTGCATGGCTTGCCTAACCGTGCAACTAACCATGATCGATTTAAACATGAGGTCCTAAAATAGTGGATCTCACTCATTTTCACCTATAAGAATCTTTTTCACAATTTTCAACCCTAATTTTATTTTTTTCCTCCCAAAGGATATGAAGTCTCTCCCCTTCGATCCGGAAGTGATCTGGTGGAAAATCTTGGTGCATTGAAACCTGATTCCCTTAGTAAGTCTTCATTATATGTGATTTTCCTTAGATCTACATTACTTCCCTCTCTTGAAATCCAAGATCTAGTGCATTGGGGATATATCTATTATGTTTTATTCCATTAGTGACTAAATATGGTGGTTTTGATATAGGTAAAGAGATCTAAGGTAGGTTTTTCAAGATTAAACCTGGTTTTGTTGAAGAATTCAGGACGTTCTTTATTTTCACCATATTTCCAAAGGTAGGTGTATTCACTCTCAACTCCTATTATTATAACATTAAGTCTTTTATGTCAAATTGACTGTTTTATTGAAAGTGATTGTGAAATTTTGGTGAATTTTTTGACGGAAACCCTCTTTGGTGAAAGTTTATGAAATTTTAAAAATTTGATGTTTTGGTGGAAAGTGAAAGTGGTAACTTGATTTTAAAATGAAGAAATTAAAATGGTTGTTTGGTGTTTATACATGGAAAATAGATTTCAATAAAACAATATTTTTATTGAGATTATTTTGCAAAGACTGTGTTAGCATTTTTTCCCCTTAATTGGTGAAGCATGAGTTGAATGGGATAGATGTTGGCTATGAAGTACCACCATTAAAGGGAAAAGTTATAAAAATGAAGTTCCAGCATCAATGGTAAACACCAATTTTGTGTGGTTGAGTGTGTTTATGTGTTTTTTTGAAATATAAAGGGTTATTACAAATGATTATTGATAATTGGTTGAATGACTTGTTTTTTTCTTTCCTTGGGAATGTATTTGAATTGGAAAACTCTTTTGGTATGAAAACTATTTTTCTTAAAAATGGGTTTGAATTTGATATAAAATATTTTCAATTGTTCTATATATATTATTTTATATAAATTTTATAAGATGTTCTGTCCCATTGGAGTGTGTATGGAAGTCATTTGGGGAAAGTCTACTGAGTTTCACTACTCAACCTTCTATGGAATGTTGGTGCCTTTTCAAATATTGTCTATCGAGATACATGTAATGGAAGGGGATCAAATTTATTCAGTGATTCTTCATGAGAATTTGGATGTATTGTGCATTTTTAGCATGTATCATGGAGAATGTCAAGATTTGTGGAGTTATATCTTGTTATATTTGTGTCTTTGAGCTTTGTGGTTTGGTCTTCTGCTTTGTAACTTTGATATTAGTTATGATGTAGTTTGGTTTTGTTGTCTTTTGGTATTACATTGTTAAGATGCATCATTTAGTTATTGTTTGGTTTGATTAATTTGGTTCTGGTTGTTTTATTTTCAAATGTAAAATTATCCCCCAATTTTATTGAATCCCTTGGTATTTATTTCCATCCTTTTACACCTTGGGGATTTCTCTTAAGGCCAAGTATCAATTTCACCTCGACTCAAGCCAATGATTAGGGGTGAGATGTTACATGGAGGATATGAATAACACAAACTAAATTATAAAAATTATATGGTTTAAAAATATTTAAAATAAATCAAATGATTATTTATTAATTATAAAATAAATGAAGAATCATTTGAAAGAAAAATAAATGTATTTAAAAAAAACTATATTTTTCTAAAATGCAGTTTCATCATGCTTTGCACGCATAATGTAAAATAAAAATTTTACCACTTTTAGAAAAATTATTTTAAAAAATGGAATAAATTTTTTAACTAATCATATTAATATTATTTTTGGGTTAAATATTTGGATCTTTTCAGAAAATATTTATTTTTTATTGAATAGTGAAAAATATTGATTTTTTTTGGTAAAAATGTCATTTATTTTCAATAAATTAAGTAATTTAAAAAACACATTATGTTTTGAATATAATTTAAAGTAATATAGGTATTATATTATCATATTTAATCCATTTAATTAATTTTAATCAACTTTATATTTTATTTTAGTATAAGTTTATTTTTTGGTTTAAAAATAGGATTTTTATGAAAACTATTTTAAAGTGCAAATTGTTTCTCAAAATTAATTTCTTAAAAAAATACCCAATTGGGAATTATTTAAATTAAATTTATATATTTTATATCAATAAATATGAATTTAAATTCATATAATGATTATTACTATTCATAGAGTTAATATAAAATCATCTTTTTCTTAAAAAATAAATTTCTTAAAACTCCACCTTTTCATCGTATCTACGAGTTTAATTTTAAATTAAAATTTTCCAATTTTGTGAATTGAATTTGGGAAAAAGTATTCCATATTTTTAATCAGAATAATTTATATTATCTAAAAATTTCAACTTAATTTTTGACCATAATGAATAGTGAAAACAATAAAAATTAATTATCACGGTTATGGTAAAAACAGATTCACCAAGGGTTAAATTAAAAATATAATGGTAAAAATGACCCTAAAACCTATAAAAATTATATTTTATGTACATATTTCAATATTATAGTGTAAAATTATATATTATGGTTCATTTATGAGCCTTTTGGAAGGTTAAAAATTTGGGTGCACCTTTTTCTTTTCAGAAATTACAAGTATGCCACTCACCACACTTATAAAAGTCCACCCCCTCCCCTCCAATTAATAACTTAAAAGTTTTTTCTCTCAGAAAATACCTAAAAAAATATCTTCCTTAATTCCGTTAACATGACCTATATCCCTTATTTTTATCATAAATACATACTAAGAAGGATTTTAGTGCTTACCCAAGGAGGTTGTCTGAAAAAGGGGCATTATTCTTAACCGAGCTTTTTTATTTTATTTATTATTCCAACTCATTCAAATAATATTAATTTTTTTGTATATAATGACACCATTATATAAAATGTACTTATATTTTATAATTTTAATGTAATAACCTAAATCTATATCTTATCCCATTAAATGGGATATGAATTCATCATTCATGTGAACAGAGGACTACCACCTCACAAATCGATGCAATTCATTTTCCATAATCACCACTCAAGGATTGTTATAATTATGGATTGAAAATGTATATATATATATATATATTATATTTATAACATATTAATACTTCTTGAGTTATTATATAACATATAACTTCTTAATTTCCATTTAGTGTGGAGATATGATAACATTGCTCGTGTGTACAAGAGATTACCTCCTAACAAAGTGATGTGATTTGTTTTTCCCCAAAACTTTACATATAAGGTAATAAGGATAAATTAAATGAATATATGTGATATAAATGAAATAATTATGATGTTAATGAAATATTTATCATTCTTAAGAGATAATGTTTCATTATCTTTCTTACATTGAAAATGATAACTCCATTCATGAATACTTGTGGACTACTGCCTCAATGAAGTGATGTGACACTTTTTTTCATCACTAAATCATATGGATGATATATATAATTATATTTAAATAAAAAAATTTATTTATGATATTATAATAATTCTTTAAAGTTAAAATATTACTTACATTATTTCTATAATGATCGTTGAAAAATGGAAATGTTACTTAGGCGTATGTACGGCCTATAATCTCCATGAGCATAACATAGTTCATTTTTTATAACTATATTTCATGATTTAATTTTAAAAGTATAATTTATGTAGAAAAATTATAATTATAATTATATAATGATAATTATATTTTATTTTTTAAAATAATGACATATTTGACCATTATTAACACACCGAAGTTGGTTGCAAATAATAAACCAAACGTCCTCAAAACACCCAACATAGACTTAACTCATTAAGTATTTAAATATTTCATTAAAAATAATTAAAATTAATTATTTAAGTATACGTTATTAAAAATGGAAAATTTTATTAATTAATCAAATAATTAATATAATTTTTTTATAAAGGAGGTTCAAACATGTATGGAGGAAGTTAGACCAGAGGTAAAGGTTTCTCATCTTTCTTTTACTTTTAGGAGACACATGCCTTATTCAACACTTATTTTGATTTTTTGGTGTATATAATACCCATTTTAAATTTAATATCATGAATAATTCATAAATCATGTTATTTTAAGTTTCAATTTAAATTATTTCATCTTATGGGATTTGACTTAAGAATCACCAAGTGGTAATGAAGTTCAAAACTCAATTTATTTTCATTGGGTTATCTTACTTATTCATTGCATTTGATATCATAAGATTATTTATTTAATAACATTTTATTATATTATGTTGTATTTAAACTTTATTTATTTGTATTTATAGTGGATATACATAATCGATTCACTAATTAACTGTCTCTTCAATGGTATGATCATTGTAACGGGTTCTCATCTCAAATTGTCTTCTTTGGGACATATATTGTGTTATACAACTATATTATTTTATGAGGTATATATAATAACCCTTTGATATGTAATATCATGAATATAATTTTGTTCATGATATTTAAAGTTTCATTTTAAGTTATTCTTTCATTAGTCCTACAGTTGAAAAGTTACAAAAGTAGAAAAAGCTTTATATATCCTTTTTAATCAGGATTGTTTATGATTGAATTTACATTAAAGGCAATTATTTAATATTTGGATAATAAAAAAATTTAATTTTATTCTCTGTAGTTTTTGAATTTGGTTAAAATTTTCAATTTCCATTTCCCCCCTTATTGATTAAAGAAACATCAATAAATTTGTTAGTAAGTGATACCGCTCATGTACCTTCTTTTTGATAAGGAATCTTTCACTTCTATATACATGTTTTCTAAACTATTTTAAAAAATTTTCTTTTCCAAACATAAAATATATCAAATATTTATTTTACATGATCTGTGAAATTTTTTAAAAGGTTAAAAAAAATTTATTAACATTTGCTAAAATGGGTAACTTTTGAATCCCTTTAAAAAATGATTGAAAAGAATATTTATTTTAACATTTACAACATGAATATATTTTCTCACCATCATGTGTATTATTTTACTTAAAGTTTTATTTATATGTTTCCTAGTTTATTTTAAAACAAAATTATTTTTAAAATATTTTGTGAATTATTAGTTTTTTAAAATTTATTTTCAAAGTGAAAATGTTATTTTTTCACAAGAATGGGTTTAATGATCATTTAAGGCTATTTACATTCATCAAAATCAATGACCCCTAATATGAATTTTTCTATACAAGAGATAATTTTTAATGATACCATCCAGATTATTTCTCTGGATGAATTATGATTATTTCAAATATATTTTCAAGGAACTGTTTCTTTCCCATGGGTTAATCATGTATCGAAGAGACTGTTATTGAACCCATTTCTTTTCCACGGGTTAATCATGTTATGTAAGGAATAAGAGATGATTTTATGTTTTTTATGATGAGATGAATGTTATATGTACTTTATTAATTTTATGGTTCTCATAAATTATTGATGAAGGGTTTATCCCCATTATATCTCACAAGTGAGCCCGATATAGCTTATACGATGGGTGCATCTAGATAGTGCCAAGTGAGCCCGATATAGATTATATGATGGGTGTACCCAGACTACATCGGGTGAGCCCAATATAGATTTTATGATGGGTGTGATGAGATAACACTAAAATTAATTAGGTAATGTTCCTTGTATTTAGAGGCAAGAAGGATAAAGTTAATAGAGGGTTTCTCTTATGTATTTAACTGGGTTCCAGTTATTTCTAAAATAGGTTTAAAATTGGCTATGAAGATGATGTTCTAGGATACCAACATGTTTATATTTTTCTTGATATGGGTTATAAAGGATTACTTTGATCAAGAATGATATCACATGGATTATAATCATTTAATTTGATGAATATTTCCTTTATTAAATATTTATTCCATGTTTTCATGTTTAATGATCCATGCATTTATGGGTATGAATATTCTTACAATATGCTCATGAAATATTATTATCCCATTATAACCTTATAAAATTATTATTCTCACTAGTGAAATTCAATTATTAATACTTATGTTTACCCTTACTGATCATTTGATCTCACCCTTCTTTTGTTTCATTTTCCCCAGGTTATAAAGAATGATATTTAACGAATTATGTCTATAAGGGTTTCAAATGGATGATGACTTAATGTGAAATAAGTAAAGATAGGTATAGTGGAAAAATACTCCCATAATTTCATGGGCATTGTTTATCTAAGAGTTTATCGTAATTCTATAAAACTATAAACCTAAAAGGTCCTTGAGTATGTAAGTGATCCAATTTTTCCTTTTGATATTGTAAGTTTTGGATTGAAAAAATCAGGTCACCTTCATCGGTATAAAATAAAAAAATGTAAAGTTTCTATTTTTAGCACTGGATCCAGGATTTCTGGTTCGGGGCTATTATAATTTTTCTTGAAGAAAATAAAGGATTATAAAATTAAAGTTCTAAATAGTTTTCATAGAAAGGAAACACTATTAGTTTTTATACTCATCCTCTCATACTTTTTATTATCCAAATTCTATTAAAATTAGATATATATTTCATATTCAAAATTTTACACTATTTATCAAAGATTAATGTTGAGTAATCTATAAAAAATATTCCATTAATATCATATTTTGAGAAAGTTATGTTGCAACATGAATATTAGATTTTGAAAATTATCCTTTAAAACAACTATGTTTTAATTATATATGTGATATCAAAAAATGTAGATGACTTTTTCCTCTTAGATTCATGTAATAATCATATTTTCTATGATAAAAATTTGACCCCATAACCTTGGGACAATATTTCTCTCATTTAATAATGTTTTTTCAGCTTCTTGCAAAGTGAATCTTTAAAAATTATATCCTACTATAGTATCATACAATTTATTTCAATTATATAATTTTGAAATTTATTTTGAATAATTTCTATATCTTTTTGTAGATACAGATTATAAATATATTCATGAATTATGAATACCTCTATTGTTATTTATTTCACCTTTTTCTACCTTTATCATTCTCTTCTCTTTCTTTACAATTTTACCTATTTTCATTTCCTAAAACATTTACATAATGTTCTTAAGAAGTTAAAACATGATATAACACTACTATAAAAGAGGCCTTTAACAATGTTGATATTCATCAGCACTAGAAAAAAGTGCTGATAATGACTACATTTATGAGTGCTAAAAGAGGCGCTGAAAAAGCGAACCTTTTATCAGCGCTAAAATAAAGCGTAGATAAAGGGAACCCTTTATCAGCTATTTTTTAGTGTTGATAAAGGGTAACCTTTATCAACACTTTCTTTTAGCACTAATAAAAGATACTATTTATCAGCTCTTTATTTTTATCCCTGATAAAGGTTCAGAATAAAATGAAATAATTAAACAAATAAAAATAAAAAATATTAACAATTTTATTAATTAAATAATTATTGTTCAAAATTAATAAATTGAATATTCATATATATAAATTTAAAAAATTAATAAATAATATATATTAAATATATAGATATGTAATAAATAAAATTAAATAATTAAATAAATAAAAATTAAAAATGACTATATTAAAATAAATATTAAACATTTTATTGATTAAATAATTATTGATAAAGGTTAATAAATTTATTATTCATATATATAGATTATAAATATTAATAAATATTATATATTAAATATTGATATATAAAATGAATAAATTGTAATAATTAAACAAAAAATAAAATAAAAAATGAATAAATTACAAACTATTTGAAAATTTATTAATGAAACAATTATAAATAAAAATTAATAAGTATAATATATATATATTATAAATAGTAATAAATAATACATATTAAATATAAATATATTAAAAATGAATAAAATTTAATAAATAAAAACATGTTAATGAATTATTCATTTTTAATGTTGTTTGATTTTTCAATTTAACATATATCAAGAATCATGTGTTACATTGATTTTAGATACATATATGTAATTAATGAAATTTTATATACAACTCACAAACACAAATATTTACGCAATTAATGAAATCTTGTATAGAAACACATATACCTTATATTTATGTAATTTATTCAAAATTTAGAATGTTTTAGAATTACATTATAACATTATATATTTAATATATTATATTTTTAATCGTTAAATTTTATTTATTTATTTTAAACATTATTAAAGTGAGATATTATTTATTCATTTTTAGTGTTTTTTTTGAATTTGTTCATTTTCTATTATTGGTTTATATATATATATATATTTATTATGTTTTTGTATTTTCAATATGTATTCATCTTTACTTCAATATATATATCCATATATTTTTAATAACTTATATTTAATTAATAAAACTTATCCATTTTTTCAATATTTTTAAAGGGTACTCATTTTGAATTATTCAATTCCACTCATTTTTAAAATGCATGTATTTAAGATTGTATATCCATTAATAATGTTAAAAATATATTTTTAAATAAATAAATATAAATAAATATATTTATAAATGTATATTTCATATATTTATATATTTATATATTTGTAATTATTATAAATAAATAAATATTATTTTTTTAAAAGTATTTATATAATTATAAATAAATAGTTATATATATTTAAATAATTATAAAATTATAATGAATTTATTTAAATAATTTACTCGGTGAGACTTGAACTCGAGACCTCACCGAGACCCATAGGGGTAACTACCACTAAGTTGTACCCTAGGGGATATATATATAATTATATAATTATATAAATATTTTTTATAGAATTATTATTTATGTATCTATAAATAAATAATTATATATTTAAGTAATTATAAAATTATAATAAATATATTTAAATTAATGAATATTTTTATATTTATAAATATTATTTTATTTATGTAATTATATAAATATAAACTTAAATAAATATATTTATAATTATAAAATTATAATAAATATATTTAAATAATGAATACATTTACTATATTTATATGTATAGATATATATTTATTAGATATATATATATATATATATAATGATATAAATATATTTATAATTATAAATAAATAATTATAAATAAATTTATAAATGTATATTTACTATATTAATAAAATTATATATTTATATTTATAATTAAAATAAAATAATTTTCTTATGAGAGTATTAATGTAATTATAAATAAATATTTATATATTTAAATAATTATACAATTATAATAAAAAATATATAATTTTATAAATATTTCTATATTTTTTTCTATTTATAATTATAATTATAAATCCTTTATCAGTGCTAATGTTTTAGCATTGATAATTTTCAAGATTTATCAATGCTAAAAAAGTACTAATAAAAGAAATCTTTATCAGCACTAAAAAAGCGTTGATAAAGATGCATTTTCTCAGAACATATCAATTTAGCACTGATAGAATGTCACTTTATTAGTTCTTTTTTGAAAGTACTAACAAAAGTGTCCCCGATCTATTTAAAAGAACCCTAATCATGACTCATTCAATCATGATTCTCAATCTCTTACGGAACTCCCTTACTATCGGTGCTACTCGTCCATGTTCTCTCAAATGAATCAAGGTTATAATCCAGTGTATTTTATTTTCTCCTTTTCCTCTCCCATTATCTGATTTTTTGGGTTCCATGGTTTTCATTTTTTAACTGTTCTTATCCATGATGGACCCTGTATATCATCTCTCTCACTCTCTAACACTTACCTATACCTACCCAATGCCACCCCTACTCTATAAACTCATTCAATATTTATAAGACCAAACAACATCTCCCTCCGCTACTATAAATGATGGTGCTTTTTTTTATGTTTCTGTTATATTGTTTCCTTTTTCCTTTTAGATCATGTGGTTTGTCACTGTTTGTATCTTGTTTCTATAGTATGACATGAACATGAAGATGAAAAATGTTTGAAATTATATTAGACTAAATTTAGAGGGAATGTTATTTGATATGAATAATATAATGTGGGTTAATATACATATTTTTTTAATGTTAATGGGTTGATCTAATTCATTGAACTAAAGTTTTAATTTTCTAGTTTATATTCATTAACATTATCAATATGTTATATAGATATAAATTAATAAGGAAAAAACTATTTAAATTTTCATTGAAATAAAAATAAGTATACTTTTTAATTTTTTTATTTGATCCAATCACAAAAGTTGTGACATATTTTCAGTAAGATTTATAGTTACAATTGACTGACAAGTTTCAAATATTAGTACATTTAATAAAAAAAATATCTACTAAAACATTACAGTTAAGAGAGAAGATGAAATCAATGGGATAGAGAGATCTTTAAAGGATATACCATTTATTTCCCTTATCAATGAATGGTTTTTAATAATATCCCATTTAAATTTATAACAAGTTAAAATGAAGTTTGAATTTTTAAAAACTAATAGTAAATAAATTTTATGAATTTATTTTATTTTAAATTTATAAATGAAAACATGTTACAACATAACACACTAGATTAGTTTCCATTAGAAGAGTTTCCATATGTGGTGTCATTTATAAAATATGTTATATATGAGTTTACTTTTCTATCAAATTATTTTATAAATAAATTTCTCTCCAAGAATGAAGTATTTTTTTTATTAAGTGACCCAATTTAAGATTAATTTTTTATTTGTGTGTGTGTATGTTATCTTATCAATAAATTTATCTTTTTATAAAACTATAACATCACAATATATTCTAACTATTCATAACCTGACCTAAGTTGAATCAAAATATTACTCAACCCTTAATACCATCATCCAAATTCCAAAGGATTGATAATAAACATACAGTGTTCAACATGATCCATGATAAATGTTTTAAAACCCCAAATCAAATTACAAGTGCTTCTATGTAAAATAGTACAAAACAGAATCCCATGAATATAAATTCCTAAAAGAATAAAAACAATAACAATATGATAAATCCTAAGTAAAAATAAAACCCTATACAAATAACCAACCTACCATTGATGACACAAGATCCATAATTCTCCACTACATATCATTTGATACTTTATCCCTTCCAATAAATAATCCATCCTTGCAACCTTCAACCCAAGGAATCATCAGCTGCATGTTCACCAATATACACATAAAGTGGTTAAGTAAAGTAACTAGGTTGGTTTTCTATGATTATTTTCCATACCTCTAATCTACATGAAAACCATGTATCTTATTTTTATTTTATGAAAATATTCCCAATGTATGATAATTCAAATAATCACACAACACATAATAGTTGTAGGATACATAAATAAATTTTCATAAAAAAGGACCACAAGTTTCAAAAATAAGGCTGTGTAAATATGGATTCATTTTGGTATGATATATATACAATACAATACACTTCATGCATAAAAGTCCACATTTTCATGCATCTTACATAAAAATTGTTATTATATTGAATAAAGATATAATACTTCACTACTCCAGTACAACTAACCTTCACTAACTTTGTTTAATCCATCCTCAAACACTTGATTTCCTTCCATATCTTGATGATGTATTGGACTCCTTCTTTCAAACCATCCTTCCACCCATCATTGTATTTCCAAAGTTCATTGATCAAATACCCCCAATATAATTTCATTCATTAATCTATGTCAAAGACTCTACCATAACATTGAATACCATATCTCCCAACTCATTCTTCAACTCTTTCATCCTTTCATCCTCCTTATTTACTACTTCTCTAGAATATAAAAAATGAAACCAACAAATTAATCAAAACATAATGAATTAATTTGTTCAGTTTCTTTATATGTATTTTCTTATATGACTCACTCAGTTACTTTTGAAAAAACTTTATCAAAAATTACTTTTAATTTGGGTTCATCCACATTGGATCCTATTATAACTTTGTTGTTAAGCATACTTGGATGATAATGCAACTATTATGGGTGAAATCCTGAAAATACTCATGTTTCACATTTTTTGTGAAAAACCCACAAAACACACCTTTCGATTATCTTCCCATTAAAATTTGATAAATTTAAAATAGTACCAATATAACTCTCGAATGTATTCCTCTCACAATGAGTAGATCTCTCTAAACCTTCTTTTAGATTCATTTTTAGGATTATTTCTTATATAATCTTGGAGAAATGGATGGTTTTCAATATCTTACATCCAACTCACACTAATACCACCACAATTTTTCATCTCTTCTAATAACTTCGATAAAAATAAATATTTTAGAGGAAGTGGAAAATAGTAAATGTTTGTGAGTGGAATTAAATGACTGTGAGTGGAAGTTATGTTGATTTGAATGTTTATTTATTCATTTTTAAATGTAATATGTTATAATCCATAATTAAAATTTCATTTAGATTATTTTTTAACCTTAGTGGATGTAAATTTATCATATTTGAGATATATGTGAGGTAAATGGACTAGTAACATAGGTTAGAGTCAATGCAACTCATTGGGGATGAGTTGATGTTATCATGGTAGTGTTAGGGACCTTTCATCTCCTAAATAGTAATTATTTCATTTTGTTTCTTGAGAATCGTCCCCTATATATTTTATGTTGTTTTAACTACTCTGAATAGTAGTAATCTAAAATGATCACTAGTACCCGATATGTGATGACTTTTAGTTAGAGTAGTTGAAACAAAATATGTGGTTCTCCACAAAAAATTGGGGATGAGTATCAAGTAAAAAAATGAAATAATAACTATTCGTGATGTATGTCATAAAGGAACTATGGAACCACATTGATGGGTGGACGGATAGTTTGAAATGGGGAGTCAAATCCATCAAGATATGGAAGAAAATCAAGAATTTGAGGATGGATTAAATAAAGGTAGTGAAGGTTAGTTGTACTGAACTATTAATGTATTATATATATGTTCCAAATGATAACAATTTTCATGAAATATTCCTGAAAATATGGACTTTTATGCATGGATTGTATTTTATTATTGTTATTCAAGACAAATTAAATTGATGACTACTCATAACGACAATGTCTTCTGCCCATGATGTTGTTACCAATCCTGAGGAAGAACAGAATGTTGATGACAAAACTACAGAATTATTAGGGTATCAAAAACATGTTCATGGAAAAAAACAATAATGAAGTAGTATCAAAGTGTTGAATAAAATTATCAAGGCAAGAGTTCAAGGTATAAAATTCAAGGTTAGTTGGAATCAACACGGCTAACCTATTAAACCCAACAAGTAAATGTTCCTTAGTTATCTTGGGGTCACAAGAAGGATGAATATACGAATTCATATTAATTCATAACACCAAATATACACTTTAATAAAGTAAATCATTTTTAAATATATACCGGTAATGTTACAATAAACTTTATATATTATAATGAAAAATTATATAATGAAACATTAATTTAATTTTCATTATCCTTTGCAGATTTTATTTAGTTTATAAGATTTATGTAATAAATTTTCCTTAATGACCACTGGAAAATACCATATATACTTATAGACTCTTCTTATAAATTTACATCTTATGTATGTGGAGGGGAAAGTAAATCCCCACCCACCAATTAGTTATAAACACATTATAAAGAAAGAAACATGGATTTGTTTCATCAATAATCTTAACGAGAAATCATTTTAGGTGCATTTTAGTTGATAATATATTATTTTAAATTATTTATTTTATCCAACTTGATTCAAAAAATTTAATTTATGAAACAATAAAAGGGTGATAAAAAAAGAATGTGCATCAAAACCAATGTACCCCTATCACAAAGCAAGGATGGGGTACAATTAATTAGTGAATAAATTGGTATGTACTTTAAATCCATAATAAAAGTTTAATTATTTGATATGAAGAAACATATGTTCCTTTTTTTATATATATATTGATTAATAAAAATATAAAGCCACTTCTATCCCACGTCATGTGCTATGGAAACAGGATCGTGTAAATTAGTAGGGTAAATTAGTTGATGAAAATGAAAAAATAGAATATGAAACATGTGAAAGAATGAAATAATTGTAATTATTTATAATTTATAACAATATTACATAAAAATATCGATTTATGTTCATATTTTTTATATGGTTTAGACACAATAATCAACAATGTCCATACCAAAAGAAATGACACTTTCAGTTTCTTTGATGGGACCTGAACAATATGGATGCATTAGAGGATTAGGTTTTGGATTCATTCCTCGAACATATTTTAAGAAGATAAAACCACATAAAGATACATATAATATGATGAGATGATTTCAGACACAAATAGACTCACTGTAAGATATTATTATTTGATATGGTTTCTCATACTAATGTATGAGAAAGGATTAAAGCGAACTAGCGGTGAAGCAAAGACCCGAATGTGAACAAAATGACCCCACTATATTTGAGGCTAGTCATTCCCACTAACTACATAAATTACCCATGGTAATAAATTTTTTATTTAATCTTTCTCCTAAATGTGAATTAAACAACATTTGATAACTTTATATTTCAAAAATTCTATAGGGTATAATTGTATGTTATTTTTATCTATCAACAACCACACACCGTTGTGTTGTGATGTGTATAGTGTATAATATCCCTAGAGATAATCTATAATATCAAGACCTCAAAAAATATAATATTAGTGTGGGTATTGAGGTAGCTCATGAGATGAATTATAAGTTTCATATTACACTTGATGGTCTAGATATTACAATGGTCAATGAGGCTATTAGAGATTTCATAGAATGGTTGTATATTCTTATAAAGATATATAAGGTATGTATTTAACAAAATTTTTCATATGAAAAACCTATAACGGTTTATGATAAAAGGTATAAAATAAGGTATGATATTATAGATGGATAAAGTGTTGGGGAAACTAAAGCTCAAATCAAGAAAATCAAGTGAATCGACCAAAAAAACAAAATGACCTTATGAGAGTACCATCTCCCCACCAGTTCTAGAGTAGAATTTATTATCATTAAAACATCATATAAAGACCAAATTTAAAGATAAAACTATGTCTTACATTGAATATGAATAGAAAATATATAAAAATTCATTGATAGATGTTATTGGTCTCAAGACTCTAAATTAGATTCTCAAACATGAATGGATGGGCATTTCAATTATGAATACATATATAAGGTAAATTTTCATAATAAATTTGTCCAAATAGTGAGCTAATATGTTTATTAAAGTTAATAACTATTCATATTTTCTATAGGTGTTTATATTACGACTATATAAATGGAATATTATGTGAAGCACGATTTGGATTCATTAATTCCTATATCATTTTTGCAAAAAAACATACTTTAGATGATGACGAAATTAAGAAGAAAAAATGTTTTACTCAAAAATTTTAATAAAAATGTATTAGATGATAGAATATTTTTAATGCCTATATTTAAAATGTAAAACTATACAATCTAATCACATAAAAAATATTTTTGATTTTGAATTACTTAATTGTTTTTTAGGGTGCATTGGATGCTGATCTCAGTCAATATGGACACCCTGAATATTTATTTTTTGGATCCAATGCATGGATATCCAATCAATTAACCACACATGATATCTATTTTGAATTTTCAACACTAGAATCAAAATTTTATAAATAAAATTCAAATTATATGTTTTAGTTTATGTTTTAACAAGAATTTTGTTATGATAGGGTGGTAGTTAAATATAGGCTAAATCATGGAATAATATCAGTTTCTAAAGAGATAAATCCTATGGATTACTAAAGATGGAAAAAAATTAAGGTATATATAGAAAGATTTAACTATAAAAACATTTCGAAACAATTTACTTATTTTGGTCAATGTTTCTATAGTGTTTAAAACAAGATAATGACATTGATTGTGGATATTATATTCAGAAATTTATGAGAGAGATCATAAATCATGAAGATACCAGCATCCCCTAAAAAGTATTTTCTGAAGTTAATTAAAATTCCATTAAATATATTTCATGATAATTTGTTTTTCTATATTTTATTAAAACTATAAACATTACTGAAAACCTAAATACTCAAAAAAAGAAATATTTTTTTAGGGATGTGTGGGTAGATTACTTTTTTTTCAGAATATATGATTACAAAAAATTTAAACGATTACCTACTATATTTGTGATCTAGTACATGTTATGAATTTAGAAATATATTTTGGGTGTGAAGTATTAGTGTCATAATGATTATATATTAATTTTTATCTCATTATCAAGGCGAATTATAATGGAGGAAATCAATTTGTTTAGAAACACTGACTGCAAACAATAAAATTTTTAGGAAATGGCGGAGGTAGAGGAAGAGGCAGAGGTGGAGGAGAAGGTGGAGGGGGAGGAAAAGTCGGAGTCAGTGACCGATGTGGAGGAGGATACAGAGGTAAAGACTGAGGTGGAGGAGGAGATTAAGAACTATCTTGAAAATAATAAAATTGCTAGGAAATGAAGTAGAATGAGGATCATACCAAATTGTGTTTGATAATAATTGTTAAAAATTTCATAAAACAATTTTCACATAAGATAAGATCCATTGTTCCGGTGTTTCAGGCGGCTTATTAAAATGATGTTTTTCAAAACTTGTTTAAGTGATTTTATACAGGATAATAATCCAAATTCAAGACCATTATGTGTTTGAAGATTCAATTTCTCCACTATTGTTATTAAAGAAACATATATACAACTCCCAATCAACAAAAAATTATATAACCCAACATAAATTTTTGAATAAATATGTGTAAAATCAACCATTTAAGTCATCATGGGTATGAGAGAACTATTTGAGGAAAACCTACATTGATATATGATAGTCATCAAGGAGGAATAATGTTAAAGTGTCCGTTATCAGTTTAAAATTTACATTTTAATATAGAAAAGTATCACACACTAAAAACCATGTAAACATTCTTGGGATGTCTTGTTAATTTATGATAATAATTAATAATTAATTTGTGATGTTTATGAATCATTATCATGTCAAACCCACACATGATATGACCTGTATGACTCAAAGAGAATGTTCCTAGATAAAAATGACATTTTAGTAAAAAAATAAAGTGACATACTCAAAACTGAGGGAATTCATTTGTATTGTTTTGATAATTTAGGAAAATGATGCATAAGTTATTTGGGATGTGTAGGAGTCATTTGTACCTCATTCTAACACACGGTGTGACTGGTACGACTCCAAGTGCATATTTTAATATAAAATTGACATTAATTTTAGTGAAAAAACTTCTAACATTCACAAAACTAAGAAAACACATTCATATTGTTTTGGTAGATTAGTAAAATGATCCATAAGTCATTTTTGACGTGTAAGAATCATCCAAACCTCAATATGACTCATATTGTGATTGATATGAATCAAAGTGTCTCTTATCAGTTTAAAACTGACCTTTTAATACAAATAAGTGTCACTCAATGAAAATTGAGAAAAATTTCTCTAATTGTCTTGATAATTTAGGAAAAAAGTTCAAAATTCATTTTTGATGCATACGAATCCGTATCATGTCAAACCCACAAACGATAAAACCTATATGACTAAAATTACATGTTCCCCATTTAAAATGACATTTTAGTAAAAAACACAAGTGATGTACTCAAAACTGAGGAAACACATTTGTATTTTTTTGATATTTTAGGAAAATGATCCATAAGCCATTTGAGATATATCAGAACTAGCCTCATATCAATCCAATTTATGGTGTGATCGGTTTGACTATGGGTGTTCCTTTTAATTCAAAATTAACATTAATTTTAGTGAAAAAATTTATATACTCAAAAAAATCCAATGCATTTGGATTGTTTTATTAATTATTAAAATGATCCATTAGTCATTTTTTACATGTAGAAATAATCCTCACCTCAATATGATACACAATGTGCCCAGTATGACATAATGTTTCTGATATTAGTTTAAAATTGAGATTTCAATACAAATATTATCACTCACTAAAAACTGATCAAACACACTCAGATTCTATTAATAATTTAGGAAAAATATGCACAATTAATTTATGATGTGTAGGAATTAGTCTCATATCATACCCAAATACGATGAAATAAATATGACTTAAAGTGCCTGTTTCCAGTTTTAAATTACATTTTTTGTAAAAAAACAAGTGGTGTACTCAAAACTGAGGAAATGCATTCAGATTGTTTTGATACATTGCCCTAAATGGGTAAAAGGCCTTGAATTTTTATTTATGTTTGGATAATCCTATTTTTAAATGGGTTGATAGGGAACCCTTAAATAATCTGTATTCCCAGTGGCACTAGGCATTGTACATGACCCGAAGGTTGAGAGGGACAACTCTTATTACATGCCCCAAAGACCCAAACAAACTATACAATAACTACCCCTACCTAGTATCTATATCATTGAAGGTTCCCAGATACCCACCTTGCATTGATGATCGAATAAAATTACTCCATGCATAGATATACAGTTCTTGGTACTGATCGTGATTTCCATACCCACTCATCCTTCCAATATGGTTATATTTTCTCTTGTGGCTTCTATTTTCTCTGAATCCTCTTCTACAACCTGTTCTATGTGGTTTTCTTGGGCTACTATATGGTCTTTTGTGGCCTGAAGACCCCATGTACTGAACACCTTGGGTGGCCCAAAGTCCAAAATAGAATAATAGTTTTAGCTGCTATAGTACTGCTACAGTTCATGATACAGTACTAATATAGTAACCCAAAAATCTTCATCCGTGAGGATTTGATCTTGGGTTTCATGTAGGCTTATGGGGTCTGTTAAACACTCAACTACCACCCCAAATGGTTGTTTTGATATAGTAGGAAAATGTTTCATATGTCATTTGGGACATATATGAATCAACCATACCTCAATCTGATGTATGATGTGACCAGTATGACTCCAAGTGAGTATTTATATTCAAAATTGGCATTAATTTTAGAAAAACAAACTGACATACTGAAAATTTATAAAAAACATTTATATTTCTTTGGTACTTTATAAAAATGATCCATAAGTCATTTTTTATGTGTAGGATTCATCTGAACCTCAATCTGACTCACGGTATGACCGACATGACTCAAATTGTTTTTTATCAGTTTAAAAATGAAATTTTAATACAGAAAAAATTTCACTCACTAGAAACAAAAAAAAAACATTCGGATTGTCTTGATAATTTAAAACAATGATTACTAATTTATTTTTGATGTGTAGGAATCAGTCTCATGTCAAACCCACATAGGATGCAACCTATATGACTAAAAGTACATGTTTCTAGTTTAAAATTATATTTTAGTAAAAAACACAAGTGACATACTCAAAACTAAAGATACACATTTTAATTGTTTTGATACATTAGGAAAATGATCCATAATTCATTTTAGACATGATAGAATATTCTGCACCTCAATCCGATGCATGGTGTGACCAATATGACTCAAAGTGCGTATTTTTATTCAAAATTGACATTAATTTTAGTGAAAAAAATTGACCTAATCAAAACCAAGAAAATGTATTTTAATTGTTTTGGTACTTCATAACAATGATCCAGAAGTCATTTTTACATGTAGGAATCAATTGAACCTCAATCCAATAGACTATATGCCCAAAACGACTTAAAGTTTCCACTATTTGTTTAAAATTAACATTAATAAGTGTCACTCACTGAAAACTAATAAATCATGCTCATATTTTATTGACAATTTAAGAAAAAAACTTCATAATTGATTTGTGATATGTAGGAATTAGTCTCATGTAAAACTTTTACATAATGCAACTTGTTTGACTCAAAGTGTATATTTCTAGTTTAAAATGAAATTTTAGTTAAAAACATAAGTGACTTACTCAAAACTGAGGAAACACATTAATATTATTTTGATACTTTAGGAAAACAATACATAAGTCATTTAAGAAGTGTAGGAATCCACCACATCTCAACCTGACACATGGTGTGACCGGTATGACTCCAAGTGCATCTTTTTATTCAAAATTGACATTAACTTAAGTAAAAAAATAACATACTCAAAACAAATAAAATATATTAATATTATTTTGGTACTTTATAAAAATGATCCATAAGTCAGTTGTGATGTTTAGGAATCAGCCTCACCTCAATCTGACTCAGGGTGTGACTAATATGACTGAAATTTTCCATTATCAGTTCAAAATTGACATTTTAATAAAAAAGTGTCACTCATTGAAAACTAAGAAAACATACTCGAATTATATTTATAATTTATGAAAAATATTCATAATTCATTTGTGACGTGTATGAATCAATATCATTTCAAACCCACACACGATGCGACCTGTATGACTCAAAGTCAATGTTTCCAGTTTAAAATGACAATTTAGTAAAAAAACTAGTGACATACTCAAAACTGAGGAAATTTATTTAGACTGTTTTGATAATTTTAAAAAATTATCCATAGGTCATTTGATATATAAGAATCAGTCACACCTCAATCCAACATATGGTGTGACTGGTATGACTGAAAGTGTGTCTTTTTTATTCAAAATTGACATTAATTTTAATAAAAAAATGACATTCTCAAAACTGTGAAAATAATTTCATATTATTTTTTTTACTTTAGGAAAATGATTCATAAGTCATTTAAGACATGTTGGAATTCACCCAACCTTCTTCAGACTCACAGTGTGATCGATATGTCTCCAAGTGTTCCTTTTTATTCAAAATTGACATTAATTTTAGTAAAAAAATCTAACATACTCTATAATAGTATTTTTTCCTGTAATTGTTTGGGAAATTTTATTTCATTCAAATTGTGTATTTGTATCTGATTTTTGTAATTTACAATTCTATTTTTAGTGATTTTTCTGGTGATGTAGTGTGTGGTTACATCACACTACATTCCCAGTTTTTGGTGATGCAATGTTTTATAGCATCACACTATAGTATTACACTTTATCATTAATAATAAATACTCTGATAAAGAGATACATTATCAGTTCATTTATTATCATTAAAAAGGATTTCTTTATCTTTGATACTAAATAGACTGATAAATGGTTTCTTTTTTCAGCATTTTTAAAACCGTTGATAAAAGTAGGTTTTATCATCACTTTTATGACACTAATAAAGGCCTTGGGACTTTAATCACAATACGATAGTCTACAATTTTTTAGTGTTGATAAAGGAATATTCTACCACAATTAAAGGATTCTTTTTTAGTAGTGTGATTTATAAGTTTGGGAAAATTATTTTTATAAAATTACTTTTTGATTATCACCATCTTCACCGTCTTCCTCTATTGGGATAAATTCCATTTTTGTTTATAATATTTTCAATGATGACTTGGGCTTATATTTGTCATTTTATTTTGTTGAAACACCTAATAGTTTATTTCAATCATGATTATTTTTTTTCAATTATATAGTTAATATGATTTTTGATCCATTGTATAACATTACCATTGGGTAATTTAATATTTTCCACTATTTGTGTAATGTCTCGGATTTGGGTGCCCCGAACCCAGTTGGTCACATGACCTCAAGCGCATTTCTATAAATGTGAGAGGCTTCCGACTAACAGTGAGGTCCTATGACTGATAGTGGGGAAACTATGGCCTCATTTTTCAAAGTGTAGTGCAGTAGAAAACAAATATAAACATACAAAAGTGGAAGCAGTAAACAATATGGACCTAAAATGGACAACTGAACTGAAGTAAAAGATAACCAACAATCATATATATGATGATTTAACATGTCTCTAATTATAATAAAGCATCCAAAATAGGATACCTTGCAATCTGATACAATACAACACAAGGTAGAAGTATATAAAAACAAAACCAAAGTAGTGCAATAGGAACGCAGTGGCATCACATGACTAAGCTCAGTGCCATGTTCTCCTACTCCTCTATACAAATCATGTACCTATGTAGGGACCCTTTCCCTTATCGACACCTGTAGTAATATAATCTGTTTGGGACCAAGACATGACCCAAATAGGGTGTGAGAAATAAATCCCAGTAGGCAACCACCAAAGGCCCATGCCCAACTGTTAGTGAAAAAGTACAATGGCAGTGTGCAATAATGAAATGAAGTAAACTAGAAAGTACACAAAGGAACCATCCCTACTAGTTATATTTCCATTTTAATAATTATTTAACAATTCAATATAATTGAATTCTGAGTCTTCTGAGACTCGGCCTCAACCGACAATCTTCTATACTAGTGCCACACCAGAAACCACAACAGGCTGTCCAACAAGTAAAATATAATAATACCAAGCCTGGCCTTTAGGTTGGAAGGTACAACATAAGAAATCACTACAGTGAATATTCAAAGTAAACATTGTCCTCATACATGCAAGTCCTTACCCTCAGGAAATCAGAAATGAAACCCTTAGGTCACTGCCCTCAGGCTTAATGAATATTTCCCTCAAGCATACGAGATATTGACCTCAAGCACAGAAGCTACTGCCCACAGGAATAAGAAACGTTTCCCTCAGGCTAAACAAAACATTTCCCTTAGGCTTAACAAAACACTTCCCTCAGGCATTCCATAGGAAACACAAGTAACCGGGCCAAGCCCAATGCACATGTTAGCAATTTAATATATGTTTTCTCTCAAGAAAACTCAAAACATTCTATAATCATGGCATAACCACGAGTATCTTGGCCATACTGCTAAATAAGGGAAATGCACCCTCGGGATGACCCTAGATCAAAGAAACAATCTCAAATAATAGTTTATAATTATTCATTAAATTACCTATGAAATTCTAGGTATCTCAATAGTTAAATCCTTAGCTATAAAACACCCCGAACATGGGTGCGTGACACAATGATACGCAAAATCAACTCAACAGTTGGAATTAAACACAAGACCACCTACCTTGATCTCTTATGATCAATATATGTGAAAGGAGCCTCCCAAAACAACCAAGAACGATGTAGATCTGAGATAAACTATTACCCATTTAAACCTAAATAACTTCCCTTAGGGAAATAATTGGAAGGAAAGATTCAAGAAGAGGGAAGACCTTACTCACGCGGTTCAAACGAGATTGACAATGGAAGAATCGGAGTCCCGGTGCATGATCAATAGCTCCTCCAAGTCTCGGACTCCTATTCCAATGCTCCTGGTGAGCCCTTTTCCTCCTCTGCTGAATGAGGAGGATACTGCCTGTTTTTAATGAAAAAACATAACTACATGATGTGTAATTTCAAGTACACGACCTGTACTATTTTTTAACTATTCCTCTGGCAGCTACTTTCCACCGCATCACTGTTCATCTACTAATTGATTACATGGCGTGTATTACTATGTACACAATGTGTAGTTAGTTTTTACAGCCTTAATCACCGACAAGCCTACACGCCCTGTGTTCTCCTCCCACACTTCCAAAGTACACGGCATGTGTACAAAAGTACACAACGTATAGTTTGTTTTTTACACCCAAGCCTACACGCCATGTATTCTCATCCTACACATCCAAAGTACAAGGCATGTGTTTAAAAGTACACTGTGTGTACCCATAAATTTGGGATTTTCCCCACATTTTCCTTGCTTTCTCAAAAAAACTTAAGTAAATGGAAAATAAGAAACTCGTACCTTGAGAATAAGAACCAGGTTCTCACAAACTTCCCCCCTTAAATCAATTCGTACCTGAATTTCCCTTCCAAGGGTGGTGAAGATAAAGTTGGGAACAATTCTATCCACTGAGCACGTATGTCGGTCTCCCGCTCCCAGGTTTCGTCCTGCACTCATCCATGCTTCCATAACACCCATACGAGAGGAACAGACCGGCCTTAGAGAACCTTTGTGCTCCTATAAACAATAAGAATCATATGTTTCTCAAAGGATACATCAACCTGAAGTTCAACCTCCTCGGGCTGAAAAATGTGAGACAGATCTGAGTGATAATGGCAGAGCTGAGACACGTAGAAGACATCGTGCATGTCCCGGTACCTCTGTGGTAACTGGAACTGATAGGAAACTGGTCTGACTCTATCCAGAATCTCAAAAGGACCTAAATGACTTGGTGAAAGTTTACCCTATCTCCTGATCCGCTGGTGTCCCAACCTCAGTGAAATACGCAAGAAAACCTGATCCCTGACTACAAACTCCAAGGGTCGTCTATGGAGATCAGCATAAGATTTCTGATGAGAATGTGCAGTATCCATCCACTTCTCAATCAATTGGACCTGCTCTGTAGTCTCTTGTATGAAAAGTGGTTCTAATAAAGCTACCTCACCCGCCTCTAACTAGCACAAGGGTGATCGGCATGACCTACCATATAAAGCCACATAAGGTTTCATCTTAATAGTTGCCTAAAATCTATTATTGTAGGCAAAATCGACCAGAGGTATGCTCTTCTCCCAAGAGCCCCCAAAGTCTAGGATACATGCACACAACATGTACTCTATCACCTGTATTGTATGCTTTGACTGACCATCGGTCTGAGGGTGGTAAGATGTGCTCAGAAGCACCTGTGTACCTAGTGCCCTCTAAAAACTCTGCCAGAAATGAGACATAAAATGGGCATCCCTATCTAAAATGATAGAACGAGGGACTCCATGAATACATACTACCTCTCAAATATACAATTTCCCAAGATCGTCAACACCAAACATCTCCATGATTATCAAAAAGGGATCTACCTTCGTAATTCTATCTACAACAACCCATACGAAATCATTGCCTTGAGGTGACCTCGACAACCCGGTCACGAAGTCCATTACGACATCATCCCATTTCCACTCCGGAATGGGTAAATTTTGTAATAGTCTAGCTGGCCTCTGATGCTCTGACTTCACCTGCTGACAGGTGGAACATCTCATAACAAAACCAACTACCTCTCTTTTCATACCCAACCACCAATACTGACGTCTTAAGTCACGGTACATTTTGGTAACTCCAGGATGCACTGCCCAATATGAAGCATGAAATTTCCACATTAACTCCTCACATATATCCCCTGGAACCCACACTAGTCCATGGATACGCAGTACCACGTCATCGCCTATCATCCAACCCGGAGGAGGGTCCTCACTTTCCACCGACTCCCATAGAACTAGGCCTTCTGAATCTGATAGTTGTCTCATCCTCACACTATCCAAGAGGGTAGAAGTCATAGCTAAAGATGAAAGATAGGTTCTCCCTTGACTATCATACACCTCCAAATGCATCTCAGAGAAAAAAATCCATAATCTTCAACTCACCACCGGCCTTCTGCACTACATGTATCTGAGTCCTCCTACTTAGTATATCAACTACTACGTTACCCTTACTAGGTGTATAGGCAAGCTCAAAGTCGAAGGACTGAAGATATTAAACCCACCTTCACTGTCTCAAATTCAAGTCACACTGGGTAAAGATGTATTTAAGACTTTTTTGGTCTATAAACACCACAAAATGTTCTCCCAAGAGATAATATCTCCAACAACGTAACACATGAACAACTGCATCCAACTCGAGATCATGCATCAGGTAATTCCTCTCATGTGGCCTCAACTGCTGAGACCCATACACAACTACTCAATTTCCCTACATTAACACTGCACACAGCCCAATACCTGATGCATCACAGTAAACTGTATAGCTCTTCCCTTGATCTGGATGTATCAGGACTGGTGCTGATGTCAACATTCACTTTAGCTCCTGAAAGGCTGTCTCGTATGCTTTTGACCAAAAAAACTTCATACCCTTCTTATTCAAACCTATCAAAGGCGATTCTAATTGGGAGAAGTCTTGTATAAAGCACATTTAGTAACCATCCAGCCCCAAGAAACTCGGTATTTCAAACACATTCTTATACCACTCATAGGAAACTATTGATCTCACTTTCTCTAGGTCTAACACAACTCCTGCCTCTGAGATATTATGACCCAGGAAGTGAATCTGGTCCAACCAAAAGTGGCATTTTGAGAGATTAGCATATAACTGATTCTATCTCAATGTACTCAGTACAATCTCAAGATGGGTGGAATGGTCGTGTCGAGTATGAGAGTACACCAAGATATCATCCATGAAGACTACCATAAAATAATATAGATATGGGTGGAACACACGATTCATCAGATCCATGAAAACTACTGGTGTGTTTGTGAGTCCGAACAGCATGACCATGTACTTCTATAGACCATATCTGCTCCGAAAGGCTGTAAGTGGTATGTCCGATGGTCTAATGTGCAACTGATGATATCCAGATCTCAAGTCAATCTTCGAGAACACCCGTGCTTATTGAAGTTGACCAAAAATATCATCCAACCTTGGTAAGGGATATCAGTTTTTAACTATAAACTGGTTCAGCTTTTGATAATCCACGTAGATTTTGAGGTTACCATTTGCCTTCTTAGTGAAAAGGACAGGCGAACCCCAAGGAAAAATACTGGGTCGAAGGAAACCCTAGTCTTGTAACTCCTCCAACTACCTCTTGAGCTCCTGCAATTCTGGTGTATCCATCCTATAAAGAGGAATGGACACCAATGCTACTCCTGAAACAAGAACAATAGAGAAATCCACCTCTCGCTATGAAGGTAGACCTAAAAATCCATATGGGAAGACATACTTGGAACGATTAACCACTAGAGGGAAATACTTTTGAAAAGTTCCCCGATCATCGGGATATAAACTCGAAATCTGGGCTGTCACTCCACCTCGCCCACAATTCTTGGGTCCAGATCGGCTTTCCTGGACATACCATTTTCCCTTGTATAGAAACTCTCTGCCCTCTAGTGATGTGAAACTCACCCTGCGACGATAGAAATCTACAAAGGCTCGAAACGGTACCAACCATTCTATCCCGAGAATGATATCATAGGCTATAATCTCTAAGACATAGAGGTCCAATAAAATGTGACACCCACCAACCTCTAGGGGGCACTCCTTGCACTGACGCACACCTACCATTCTAATTCCCAATATAGTGTCTAGTGTCATGATATCAGAAGAAGAAGAAACACAGAGCCCAAGGATATCCACAACGAGCACCGATATAAAGCAATGTGTATAACTAGTATCGAAAAGTATAGAAGAAAAAAATAAGCAACTAGAATAGTACCTATGACAGTGGAAGGTCCAAGATCCTACTCTTATTGGTTCTGTTGCACTACATATGTCTTCCCAGTGCTGCAACCCTGCAACATAGCCTAGATACCCTGAGCTGACCCGCCTTGCTGTCTCTGAGATCCTAATGTCTGGATACGATGACCACGACCACCTCCTCGGCCTGAACTTCCTGACGTATTCCAATTCCCTGATTGGTAAGAAGCTGATGGACCTTCTCCTGCATGCAGAGTTTGCACAGAACCCATATCAGTAGTCACTAGTGGAAACGCCCTGCAAAAATGCTAAAGATGACCCATATTTTCGCAAGCTCGACACTCCACTGGGTCTCGTGGACACCGAGGTCTCTTGTGACCCTCTTTACCACATTGGTAGCATATTACCTGTCAACCTGAAGAATTATTCTGGTCAATACTACCACCATGAGAGAAATCCATCTGCCTCTTCCTCTTTCTGGTATAAATAGTACTAAAGACCGGTGCCAAACCTCCCTAGTCGGCACCACTAGCTTCCCGTAGGTTTTGCTCAGTAATCAACACCTGGTTAATAATAGAATACACTATAGGAAACATGAAAACATTCACCATTACTTGGATGTCATATCGAAGACCATCCTCAAAGTGTTTAGCCTTCAATGTCTCATCACCCACCAGAACAGGTGAAAAATGATGTAGCTCAGTGAAGCGGGCATAATATTCCATCACTGACATGGTACCCTACTGCAGATTCATGAACTCTCGAGATTGATCTTCCCTTAGTGTCTCCAGAAATAAAAATTCATAGAATACTACCTGAAAATATTCCCACACCATGTCTCGGTGATGCTCAGTCTGGGTGGTAACATCCCACCATCTCTTGGCGGAATCACGCAACATATAAGTAATGAGCTTGAACCTCCTCCCATGAGGCTTATCTAGATGCTCAAATATCGTCTGTAGAGAATCCATCCATGACTCCACAACATGTGGTCACCTATCCTCTGAAAATGTAGGCAAATGCTAATGCTGGAATATACATGTCAGCTCTGCCATAGATGTGGCAACTGGCGGTGCCCCCTGGAAGGTCTGCATGAACCGCATGAAGCCTTTATAGAACTACACATCCACGTTTGCATTTGGTATAACGGCTGGTGCTGCATCTGGCACTACTGGAGGATCCATCAGTATCCCCTGAACTACCATATCAGGTGTATAATCATCGCCACTCTCTTGGAGAATAACTCGTGGTCATCTTGAAAGCATGAATTTATAAGGTCAAACACACACCTTACTTTAATTTAATGTTGAGGTTGCTTTTTTTTTTCCGGTTAAGAGTGCCAACGAAAAATGGAAAATATCCACAAGAACTGAAAAAAGAGACTACACAGCGTGTATAAGGTATACACGGTGTGTACCCTTAAGCCCTCACATGGTCATGTTTTGATGCCGGTCTGGGCGTGTCTCAACCCTAGGTACACGGCGTGTTATACATGCACATGGTGTGTACACCACCCTATTTCCCCAGCCACACCGCCAAGTCTACACGGTCTCTCACCAGTCAAGACTACACAGCGTGACCCACAGGTACACGACATGTACAAAAAAGGTAACACTGACCTATGTTTTAGTTAAATGGCCGGATTCCAAGATTACACTACATGACATGTTTATAACTGACACGATGTGTATCACCTAAGGTTTCTCTGTTTGTGTGGTTAGTCACATGGCGGACACAGGGTCAACACTACATGGCGTGTACAACTGTTACATGGCATGTTCCCTAAAAAACTTCCCTATCTCGTGTCTCTGCGCACATGACCTATGACACGGTTAGATACTACACAACATTTACATAAGGTACATGACATGTACTTACAAAAAACAGTTTCTTCCTGAAAAAAAGAACACATGGTGTGTAGTCAAAACTACACGGTGTGTATTCTGGGTTTTTCCGTACAGTAATCCTTAGAAACTACTCCAGAGTCCATAAAAAAACTGAAATGAACACTAAAGTGCCAAATTCCAAACTGTGAGGGCCCATACTCCCTGAGAATCAAATATTGGCATTCTATACATGTTATAACAAGGTAAACAAGTCAGTGATCCACCAAATTTTGGTCAAAGAGGGCCCATAACACCTCAAGAACCAAAGTTTTGAATTCATTAAAACAAAACATCATATAAACAATACCCTATCAATAGTAGGCGTATCTATCAAGGTACCGATCACAACAACATGAATTTTCTAGTACAACATCTATCACAACAACATTAAATTCTAATGCACCTACATGGCATGGAAATTATGCATGACATGTGATTCAAACATGTGCCTAAATGATGCATGAGATGGCATACCCTCATCTCATCAGGTTGCAACACTACTGGAAATATGAGCTATACCAATGGTTTTGGGAAAACCATTGGTATAGATCACTTATTTGGACCTATACCAATGGTTTGGACAAAATTGTTGGTATAGGTCACTTATGTGGACCTATACCAATGGTTTTGGAAAAACTGTTGTTATGGGGGGGGGGGGGGCTATACCAACGGTTTGGACAAAACCGTTGGTATAGGTTCATTATAGAAACCCTATACCAACAGTTTGGCCAAACCGTTGGTATAGGTCCCCCCTATACCAACGGTTTGTCCAAAACCGTTGGTATAGGTCCAAAAATCAAAGAACCTATACCAACAGTTCTCAAAACCATTGGTATAGGTCTATACCAACAGTTTTGAGAACCGTTGGTATAGGTTCATGTATTTTTAATGGAATATTCTTACACAAGACAATAAATAAATCAAAATTTAAGATACCTATTATAATACATACATACATATATATATATATATATATATATATGAAATTATGTTCACAAAAGTAAGTTAGGTTAGTGGTTAGGTCGTTCAATTACAAACGGGAGGTGCTGGGATCAAAACCAAACAGATGCTTATTTTTTGAATTACATATACCAACAATTTTATGGAACCGTTGGTAGATATTTTCATATTACTTATACCAACGGTTTTCAAAACCATTTGTATAGACCTATCCTCACGGCTTTCTTGGAAACGGTGCTCTAAACCATTGGTATAGGCTATACCAACGGTTTGGAGGCCTATACCAACGGTTCCAAAACCATTAGTATAGGGTATTTTTTCAATAGTGCAACTAAATAGAACCCAAGTATATTAATATATAAACAACACACCATAAGTGCATCACCCAATGGTGAAAATCAAATCAACTGTAATAATCATAACATAAAATCACAATTTAATTCGAGGCAATCTGACCTTTACCTATACATGGGGTAGCTACTCCTAGGAACAGTTTATTAATGAATCCCTTAAAAATCTATCTCTTTCCATTGTTTCTAAATAATAAAATAACCTAGAGAAAAGAAACTCCTCTGAAACCACTTTGTAACATCCCGGATCCAGGTGCCTCACACGGGTGCCCCTAACCCGGTTGGTCACATAAACTTAAGCGCATTTCCCCAAATGCTAGAGGTTTCCAACTAGTAGTGAGGGCCCATAACTGATAGTGGGGAAACTATTCCCTCATTTTTCAAAGTGTAGCACAACAAGGGAAAAATATAAACATACAAAAGCAGAAGCAGTAAACAATATGGACATGAAATGGACAACGGAATTGAAGTAAAAGATAACCAATAGTCATATATATGATGATAAAACATGTCTCTAATTCTAAGAAAGCAACCAAAATAGGATACACTGCAATCTAATACAATACTGCATATGGTACAAGTATATCAAAACAAAACCAAAGCAGTGAAACAGGAACGCAACGACATCACAAGCTTAAGCTCGGTCCCATGCTCTCCTACTCCTCTACAACAATCATGTACCTGTGTAAGCACCCTTTCCCTTATCAACACCTGCAGTAATATAATATGTTTGACCCCAAGACATGGCCCAAACAAGGTGTGAGAAATAAATCCCCTTAGGCAACCACCAAAGGCTAGTGCCCAACTATTAGTGAAAAAGTGCAATAACAATGTGCAATAATGAAATGAAGTAAACTAGGAAGTACTCAAAAGAACCATCCTTACTAGTTACATTGCAATTTTAATAATTATTTAACAATTCAATATAATTGAATTTTGATTTTTCTGAGACTCAGTCTCGACCGACAATCTCCTATACCAGTACCACAATAGAAACCACAACAGGCTATCCAACAAGTAAGAGATAATAATACCAAGCCTATGATTTAGCTTGGCAGGTACAATATAAGAAATCACCATAGTGAATATTCAAAGTAAAAATTGTCCTCAGACATGCAAGTCCTTACCCATAGGAAATAAAAAATGAAACCCTCAGGTGACTGCCCTCAAGATTAATGAATATTTCCCTTAGGCATATGAGATATTGCCCTCAAGCACGAAAGATACTACCCACAAGCATAAGAAACGTTTCCCTCAGGATAAAAAAACATTTCCCTCAGGCATAACAAAACACTACTCTCAGGCATTCTATAGGAAATGCAAGTAACCGGGCCAAGCCCAATGCATAAGTAAGCAATTTAATACGTGTTTCCTCTTAAGAAAAATCAAAACATGCTATAATCACAGCATAACCACGGGTATCTTGGCCAAACGTCTAAACAAGGGAAATGCACCCTCAGGGTGGCCCTAGATCAAATCAACGATCTCAAACAACAATTTATACTTATTAATTAAATTATCTATGCAATTATAGGTATCTCAATAGTCAAAGCCTCAACCATACGACACCCCGAACATGGGTGCGTGATACAACTATACACAAAATCAACTCGACAGTTGGAATTAAACACTAGACCACCTACCTCGATCTCCTCTGATCGATATACATGAAAGGTGCCTCCTGAAACAACCAAGAAAAATTTAGATCTGAGATAAACGTTTACTTGTTAAAACCTAAATAAATTCCCTTAGGTAAATAATAGGAAGTAAATATTCAAGAAAAGGGAAGACCTTACCTGCACAGTTCAAACGAGATCGACGGCGGAAGAATCAGAGTCCCAGTGCGTGATTGGGAGCTCCTCCAATTCTCGACCTCCTCTTCCGATGCTACTGGTGAGCCCTCTACCTACTCTACCGAATGAGGAGGCTACTGCCTATTTTTAACGGAAAAAATTACTACATGGTGTGTAATTTCAAGTACCCGACATGTACTATTTATTAACTGTTCCTATGGCGGCTACTTTTCACCACCTCACTGTTCATCTTCCGACTGATTACATGGCGTGTATTACTAAGTACACAACATGTAGTTAGTTTTTATACCCTTAATCACTGACAAGCCTACACGCCATGTGTTCTCCTCCCACATAGCCAAAGTACATGGCGTGTGTAAAAAATTACATGAAATGTAGTTTTTTTACACCCAAGGCTACACGTCTTGTATTCTTATCCCACACATCCAAAGTACACGGTGTGTGTACAAACGTACACAGCGTGTACCCATAAATTTGGGATTTTTCCACATTTCCCTTGATTTATCAAAAACACTTAAGGAAAAGGAAAAGAAGAAACCCGTACCTTAAGAATAAGAACCAGGTTCTTACAATTTGAGCAGGAAAATTAATCACACTACTAGAAAATATCCCAGTGTACAAACTTCACCAATTTTTGTTGTATGACAGGAATAGAAAATCTGTGTTATCATAAATAATGTATTAAAAAAATAAATTCTGATATTGGATGTGTAAAATCATTGGGTGGAACCTCTTTTTTTATAAAAAACTAAAAACCATCATAAATTTTTCTCAGAATAATATTAATTAAATTTTTAAATTTCAGAAACCATGTATGTACCCATTATGAATTTGTGTTAAAAATATTTTTATCAAAATGAAGATAATTTAAGAGATAATTTTTTTTCAAAATAAAACATTTTCATATGTTTTAATATAGTCATTATTAGAATAATATTGATGCTTATGTCAACCCTAAAAATGTTTTTGAGATCATAGGTTTTGAACCCAATCTTTTGAAGTTATAACTTTTCAAATTCATAAATTTTCAATAAACACTCTTTAATGGATTTATTGATTCTAAAAAATGAGGGATCAAAGCAGATTGAACTTCGACCAAAATAATCTCATAACTTTTTTTTATTTTTCTATCAAATAGATTAAATTAATATTCACATGGAAAAATATTTTTGATGGTCTTGAAGGGATTGTATAATTTATAATTGGGTTTAATAATGACAAAGAACTTCATAAACATATTTTTTGATAAATTATTCTTCCCTTGGAAGGTATGTGTTACATTGAACTGAATAAAAATCAAGAAATATTGAAAATATTAAATAGAGAAATAGTTTAAATTTACCTATTTTAAAATTGTAAAAATATAATTCTCTATCAAGACATGTTTCATTAGAAATTTTTGATTTATAACTAAAATTTATATCATCTAAATCATTGAAATCATCATCAGATGAGGAATTAGATTACAAATTTATAAATAATGATTTTTTCGATGTTTTACAATAATTTAAGGATTAAATTTGTTATATCATTTGACAATTTCTATTATAATTATTGGATTTATACATTTAAAACAAACAATTTGTTTGTTTTTTATTTTAATTCATCCTTTTATATTTTTTCATTTTATATTTTTCAATGTTTAATGTTTTTTAGTTATAGGGGTTTGTTATGATTTATAGTGTTGTTGTTTGTTTATTTGTTGTTGCGTTTTTGAATATAATGAATAAATAAAAATAGTTTTTATTTTTTAAATAGATAATTATAATTTCTCACAACAATGCACACTTAATGCATTTATATATATATATATATCATGTTTTTATTATCACTATCACTTGAAAAGTTGTATTCCTCACAATCACTTAATCAATTTGGTCACTTAAATTGTTCTATTATTGATTATTATCACTATAGCATTTCAGTATCAGTATCATAGTATTTATACTTTCTTCACAACACTTTTCACTTATGGCCAACAATTTATTCTTATGATCATTCACTTTTTTCATGCGGTCGATACCTAATGGTTAGTGGTTTGTTCATGCATTTAGGACCAAAAGGTTATTTGAATATCTTAAAAAATACAACTCTCATGTTTGATCCAATACATTATCTTTTTTACCAAAATATGTAAATTTCTAAATTACTAAGTTTTTTCTTGTATTTTTATAGTTTCATTTACTATATGTTTTTTTTGAAGTTGTTTAAATTGTTTTATTGATTTAAAAAATTCTTATTAATCATATGGAAACTATTATAAGTATTTTTGGAATTCTTTTATCAAAATTAGTGTATATTTAAAGTGATTTATTATTCACACATAAACCTATAACATAAAGATTCAAAATATTGATTTTATTTATTATGAGTGATTTATTTGTTTTTAATGTTTATAAATTATAGTTTAATTCTAATGGACATATTTAATGTTTATTTATAGTATATAATGTAGTTTTATGTTATTTAAATTTCTATCACATATCTACATGTTATGGAATGTTTTTAAAAATAAAATTTGAATTTTATAGAAGGAAACAATGTTACATTTATATTAATCCTTTGAACAATCATTATAGTAATATTTTGAACTATTTAATGATGAATTAAAATAGATTTTAATTATTATTTAGTTTTTGATTATCGAATAATTTTTATGGAACCATAATCTCTCTATCACTGTGATAATTTTTAATTATCTAACTAATTGTGTCACTATTTTTTAGTTATTGTCTATTATTATATAAAAGTATCAAGAATCATTCATGGGAAGATATACTATGATACCACTGTGATGATTCTCTTTTATCGTGAACATTCAAACTCTCATGTGATATGAAATTATGTAAACTTTCTAACATCCAAGTGATCACGTGTGAGTAAAGTTTCATATTTTGGATGAACTCTCAAAGAGAAATTAATGTTCTATGACTACTAATTCCTTGGTGAGATGTACTGATTGATTACTCAAGAAGCACTTTTTTAACTCTTGGATTATAATGTCATGTCCTTCAGGTTACGACTCCTAGATTCTAAAGTGAGAGTAGTCAATATCTTCTTTAAAAAGTATACTTTATAATGGGTTGTTTCTTCTCATTAAAATTTAGGTACCTATATTATTTATAACTCCATTAGAAAATGTAGGCTATCTCGTGTTATAATTCATATTTTAAAATTAGGTAGTGCATAATTAACCTCTCAAAGAGTAAAGAGGTGTAATAGTAGGTATAGATTCACATTAAGGTAAACTATAATAAATATTTCTTGCATTTTATCTTTATTTTTCCACTACTATTTATTATTACATGTGCATAATAATTCACTTTTATAATTAATTATGAAATTTATTTCAACTCTTTAAAATTTTCAATAGGTATATTCACCCCTTATAGATATTGTTCCTTATTAATTAGAGTTAAAACTTGATTTCAAAGCTTAATACTCTTAGATATAGATTTTATACATATTATTTTATTGTTATAACCTTATCTCATACCTAAAATTATGAGGGAAAAGATATTAGTAATATTATAGGAATGAATATAAATGCTAAATGGATTCCTTAGAAGCCACCATATTTTGAAGAAAATTAATATAGTTACTAGAAATCAAGAATCGAGGCATACCTCAAGAAACTCAGTATTGATCACTATAATACAATGGAAGAACTGTATAAATTAACTGATTATGACTCCAACGCTCTTATAGAAAAGTATTTTTTATGTATGTTTTAAATTTTAAAATTATGAATATTTTATACTATGATATTAATAAAATTATGTTTATTGATGTATATGTATGTAATAAAACTCATGAAATTTTTAAAATTCTATTATTTACTTAGCTAGGCTTAGATAACTTGATCAGAAATAAGCTTATAATGTTTCAAGTTGAGTATCAAGATTCTGAGAGGGGTGATGGTGAAAGTGTCAACCAATTGTTCCATAGGTTCACTAAAATTTTTAATGGAATGAATTATCTTATAGAATAATTGGAGAATAATGTGCTTGTTAAAAGATTCATGAGATCTCTATCTAAGATGTGTCTTTCAAAGAATGTCACAATAAGTGAGGGAAAACAATTCACAGAATATACGCCGAATGAAATCATTGGTTCATTACTTTAATAAAAAATAGAGCTGTAGAATATAAAAAAAGAAGGGACTTTAAAGAAGAAAGGTTTTTTCATTTAAATAAAATATAACTATTTAACAAACCTATTTTAATTTTTAATCACATGAATGTGAGAAAAAAATAACCAATTTTATAAAAGTTTTTTACAAAATGATGAAAAGAACTGAAGGATTCAAGAAATGATTTAAAAAGTATAACTATTAGGATGATCAAAAGAATAAATGTGATTATTTTAATTATATTTTTCTGAGTTAAATTGTTTTGAGTGTGGAAATAAGGTACACATAAATACAAACAGTCCAAATATAATGAATGTAAATAATGAAAAGAAATATAAGAAAAATGAGAAAAGAGATTTGGTAGATGGATAATGTTTTACAAAATAATATGATTAATGTAATGAATCTAGAAGTGAAAAATAAATGGTTTAACTATTGTTGATATATGAAAGTAAAAATGATGCTGTTAGTTATTTTGATTGTAGTTCATATTATTCTAAATCCAATAAAAAAATAATATGGAAGAATTAATTGAAAAATATGAAAAATTAGAAAAATATGTTTTAGGAATTGATAATTTTCATATAAAACAAATATGATAAAATAAGGAAATTTTTATATAAAATAATAAATTTACTCATGAAAATGAGGTGTTTAAAAATACTACCTTTTGTTTAAATGAATTTTTCTAGTGAATTAGAGATTTTATAAAAAGAAAATTAAAATTAGAAGAATAAAATTTCATGTTTGAAATAAAATTTACCTAATTTTGTTCAAAGTAAAGAAAAGTATGATAAATTTATGTCAATGATATAATAAAACAAATAAAAAGTGTATTTGGCTATAATTAACAAATACCTAAGTTAATAATACTTTATTTGTGAAAATTTATAAGCGAAGTGTATCTAATATCACATGATTTAGATGTGGAATAAAAGGGAACCATGATAATGAATTTTTATTTAGATTAATTTATCCTTTATTTCAAAATTAAAATTTTATTTCCAAGATTTTATGTTCTATAATACCCATTAATAATTTTTTAAAATCTTTTTTAGTACCTAATAATATATATACAAACATTATTGGACCCAATATAGCATGGGTATAATTTTTTTCAAATTAATTAATATTTTCAAGAAACATGCCTTATGAGTGTGAAAGATACATGGAACATGGACAACACTACTCCAGATACCTAACTAAATATCTATCAAAGTTTTTATCTTATAATTAATTCAATGGAAACTCTATGACATTCATGTTAAGCACTTTGACAAGATAATGGGGAAGATGTTGGGGCACATCATCAATTGGAAAAATAGATTACTATCCTTTGTAGGGCTTATCAATTTGGTTAATAGTGCTATTTTTTCTATTCCTATGCACCTCATGTCCATCTTGAAGGTTTCTAAAAGTGTGATTTCCAACAAGGAGAGGTTAATGGTGTCTTTTATTTGGGATATTCAGCTGGACAGCATTAACCATTGGTCCTCGGGGAAGCATCTAGCAAGATTTCTTATTGAAGGAAGTACCAATTTAATGAGTGTAGCGGTGACCATGTAAGGAATTCACGCCAAGCTGGTGTGGTAAACGTTGAAGGGGAGAAATATGTGGGGACAACTCATACATGATAAGTTCGTGATTGATTTGGTGGTGTAGAGGTTTCGACCGTCGAAAATGTGGAAATTAATTCACCCATTCATAGAGGGATTTCTTTCTCATGTGCATTGGCTGGTTGGTAGAGGTGATGTAAATTTCTAGTGTCAATATTAGGGAGAAGGGAAACTATGGTTTTTGGGCTACCCAGTACCAGAGATTTCCTTCAAAGGAGCAAGTCAGTACCCTTGTTTTATCCAAGATATTCTGTAACATCCCAAGTAAGTAAAGAATTATGGATTTTCATATCTATGTCTATTTATGAATTAGATAGTGTTTAAAGACTTAAAATGAGAATAAATCCAATCTTAAGCATAGAATTCTCTAATATTTTTAAAAGATTGTTTTACCGCCTTTTGATGGAGAACCATTTTTAAATCTATATTTTGACAATTTTATAAGCTTTATCTGTCAAAATAAACTTATTCTTTATGATTGGGGCATTGAAATTTACTTTGGATAAATTTTTGGTATTTTTTTGACAATGTTCATTTTTTAATGAATAGTGAAAAATACTGCATTTTACATCAAAAATGCTTTTTCATCTAATTTAATTATATGGATATATTATCTTTTTAATTGGTCTTAAAGTGTAATTAGAATATATTTTTACCATTTAATCCAATGGTGGTCATTATAATTAATTTCACTTTGGAATTGGGCATAAACAAGTGCCAGACTTTTCATATATATTGTTTAAAAAAACCCCGCTATTTGTTTTGACAATGAGAATTATTTTTAAATTAATTATTTCAATTTATATGTTTGGAATTTGGTAAAATGTATTAAATATTTTGAATCATAAGGTCCAAATTATGTAATTAAGACTCTTTTGTTTTTGGACATTATGAATAGTAATGATGGTAATTATCTTTAATTATCTTGATTAATTAGTAATCGGGTAGTTAAGGATAATAAAATAATATCATAATAATAAAAAATTACCCCAAAATGTTTCCTAATTCTACTGGTTGTGTCATGGCCGACCATGGGATGCCTTGTGCCAAACTTTGGGACCCCATGGAGTAACTTTTGGGTAAAAGTGACACTTTATCATTTTATTTTTAAAGAAAGGAGAATATCACTAAAGAATATATCACCTTAGTAAAAAAAAGTTAGTTTTGTCTGTGTAAATGATATCTTAGACTATAAATATTCACTGGAAATATAAAAATATTTCATACATCATAGTATTTTTTTTATAATTTTTAAACATTAAATAAATTAAATTATGTATGACACCATGATGATGCAGCGATTATCTCATTAATGAACGATTTAAATAAAATGAAAAGATAATGTAAAATATAAAACTTAAACTTGTAAAAAACCAAATAGATGAGTATATTTCTAACCCTTATCACCTTATCCTTGAAATATATCAATTAGGGACCTTAACAATCCGAAACCCATTTTAAAATAAAGTAACATTTCTTGACTTTCCAAGAGTGCCCCTCCTCCCTCTTATAAAAGGCCCCCACCCCTACCTGTTTACACACACCTCTCAATACACTGGATTTGCCAAAATCTGCTCATTTCATCTCTCTACATCCCTCTCTTTATCCTAGAATCTTTACCTTAGGCAGAAAGCTCTTCAAGAAACCCTTTTGGGTCAATATAAGAGGAGTTACCCGATTTAAAGGTAAAGACTTCTCTAATGTTATTTTGTTTTATTTTGATTCTCAAACCCCCTAAACTCTTTTTATTCATTTATTTTGTAACAAAAACAGTATATTAAATATACTAGTATGTTGTTATAAGAATTATTAGAGATACACTTACACACACCTACATCTAATGGTTAAAGAGCATATTGTTTCCGTGGATGACGAATTTCTCCCTCACGAAACGATGATTGATCAATATTCTTCTAACGCCTTCAAAGGTGGCCATTAAGATGTCAATATATTTATATATGATATATAATATGTTTATGTTTTTTTAAGCTTCTGTATTTTTCATTTATGGCATACCTTTATGGTTTCCATTATGGGTAAACGAGATATCTTCATTTTAGGAAGTGCGGACTACCGCCCCCTCAAAGTGATTTGATTCGTTAATGCCATATGTGGGATGTATAAAGGATGTATTTAATGATATTATATATGATATTATACTGGAATTATAATATAACTTTATATCATTATTATTTCATTCCATAAAATACGAATAGAAATGAAAGTAGTGTTCATGCGTACGTACGGCTTACCGTCTCCATGAACGGTGCATTTCATTTCTTACCTCTAAATGTTATGTAATATTATAAATGCATGAATATACTGGATATATAAGATATATATGATATCTAAATCATGAATATAATTCTGGATATAATGGATATTTTACCACATGAACAACTTGTAATTATAAGAAGTTTATTTTTTGGCTCAAGTACCAAAGATCGAAAAAACGACCGTTATTAACTTAAAGAATTACATAGTGTTCATGACATGGTAATAAGTGATATAAAAGGAATAATGAACTTGGAAAAGTTTCTTAATCACGTAGAAATTAACTCAAGCTTATTATTCAGGAGGTTAAAGAACGATCGAGTCAAGTCGGACCTGAGGTATGGGACTTCGTCTCAATCTCCTTTCATTGAGGCATATTTTGTTTTATACACAACTTTATTTTATACCGTGTATAAACCGATTTTACTTTTACGTTATTCAAAAGGAATATTTTTTATACGAAGAGTTTTACTAAATGACAAAATGGAATGTTTTTTTGTCGTACGTATGCGGCGACAACGACTTCTCCGCCGCCGTGACCATTATTTGAGTTTCGGCTTCCTCTACAAGCCATAACTTTTTTAAATGAAAAATAAATACCTTGTTTGAATTTTCTTTTATTTTGGTATTGAAAATGGTTTTCATAATGTTTTTATTATATCAATATTTTGTATTGATATCTTATGATTGAAATGTAAAAATGTTATGTTTCCTTTATTCTTGTTTTATGTGATACGATTATGTTATGGTTCTTGGGAATTGTTTATGAAGACGGGTGGTTCTATGATAAAATAAGGGAGGGTGAGCCCGATATAGTTCTCCAATAAATTGGGTAATGTGAAGGAGTTAAACGTTAAGGTTTCTTCGAAGAGATTTAGGGAATATAATGTGATGGGTATTCCAAACGTAACCATGAGGGTTACTCCCTATGTAAGAATGTTATGAATGCCTCAAGTTACCTTTATGTCTTATGTTTTCTATGAGTTATTCATAAATATTAGGATTTCATGAGGTATGATAAAGTGATTATGTTTTATGAGTAAATTATGATTTCATCAATTCTTATGTATACATGGACTAATGTTTTCATTACATACTTTTATATCCCTTACTGAGCTTTTTATGCTCATCCCAAGTTTTTGAAATGTTTTTCACAGGTCAAGGGAAAAGTACATGATGTGATGGTAGTGTCGAGGAAGTGTTAAGAAATAATCCATTGTTTTATTTTAAATATTCCTCATTTGATGGGAAAAATGAATATTGTCTTTTATGTAACCGCCATGATTAAATGTGGAATATAATGCAAGATTTATGATCTAATTCTCTAAAACTCTAAACCTGAAAAGATCCTCAATGTGTATTCTTGAAATAACTCAAGATTAAGTAAGGTTTAAGGCTGGGGCCTTATAGTTGGTATCAGAGGTCGGTTTAGATAACTTTAGGAGTTAGAATTCTATTAAATGATTATCCAAAAATATTTTTTTTATGGTCAAATTGAAATGATATATCATTTGAAGATTACCATGTTGCTTCATCTAAGACATGTTTGTTCGGAATGGTTTTCTGTAGAGGAAACATGGAAGCATTGATAGGAAGGCATATAGAAGGAAATGACCTTCCGAATCAGCATCCTGAGATGGTCAGAATTGGAACTAAATAGTTTGTTGAAGTAATGACACAATTGACTCAAGTGATAAATGGTGGTGGTATCCATGCATGAGATCATCCAGATAAACCGCAGAGGAACATGTCAGTGGTGGAACATTTCATGAGGCAACATCCCCCATCATTCAGAGGATCATATGACCCTGTGCTAGCTAAAGGGTGGATTAAATCACTGGAGAAGATTTTTTATGTCATGGGGTGTTCAGACAATCAAAAGGTTAGTCTTTCTATTTACCGTTCGGAGGGTGAATCAGATTAGTGGTGGTCGATGGTTAAAAATATCTGGGACGCTGATGAGATTGATGCTCTCAACTGGGATGAATTAAAAGGTATGTTTCTTGAGAAATATTTTCCTAAGGCTGTTCAACTTAGAATGGAAAAACAATTATTAGAATTGAGTCAAGAGGACGACTCAGTGGCTGCTTATGAAGAAAGGTTCACTTGATTGGCAATGTATGCTCTAAAGTTTATCCGAGACCTTGACAGTAAAATCAATCGTTTTTACTCAGTATTAAAGGAAAAATATCGAATGGAATTGGATTCTCGTGACTTTAAAAGTTATGAAAATCTTGTTCGATGTGTTGAGAAGGTGGAAATGGAGTTTGCCTATGAACAAGTGTTTTATAACAACCAACAGAAGAAGAGGCTGAGGTGGCAGGAGAAAGGGAAGAATTCTTCAAAAAGGTCTAATGGTAAGAAAACTAAGTTTCTAGTTTGTGATAAATGTGGTAAAAGTCATGCTAGGGAATTTCTTCTGAATTCGGTAAAGTGCTACTGATGTGGTAAGATGAGACATAAGGCTCGTGATTGCACTAAAAAAGATCAGGTTGATGGTAAGAACAAATTTGATTTACAGTTAGTGAAATGTTTCAAGTGCAATGAGATGGGTCATTATGCAAACGAGTGTTAGTCAAAGAGCTCAAATGATGGGAAGCAGTCAGACTACAAGAAGAAAGGTGTGGTGAAATCCTTTTCAACTACTTCAGTAGATGTTGGGACATCAAATGAAGTGGTATCAGGTACTTTGTTTGTTTTCTCAGATTATGCTAATGTGTTGTTTGATTCGGGGTCTAAACATTCTTTCATCTCTGAAAAATTTTCTAGTAAATTGGGAATAGCATCTCAATAAATGACTCCTGAACTTATGGTAAAAACACCTGGGGGAAATTTTTTGGCAAAAAGAATTTATAAGAATATTTCTATCCTTATTCTTGGAAAGAACCTATTTGAAAACCTTGTTGTTTTACCTCTAGTAGAGTTTGCTGTTATCCTAGGTATGGATTGGCTCTCTATTTACCATTCTAATATTGATTGTAGAGATAAAGAAGTTTCTTTTCAGAAAGAATTTTAGTTTGTGTACAAGAATGAACCCTTACTATTGATAAAATATCAAGAGGATGAGAAACTTGTAAAAGATGGAAATGAATGTTACCGTGCACATATTGTTGAAAACAAATGAACTATTCAGATTAATGATGTGTCAGTGGTAAATGAGTATCCTGATGTTTTTCCTGATGAGTTTCCTGGAATAATACCAGATCGGGAAGTTGAATTTACTGTTGACTTAGTTCCATATGCTAAGCCAATTTCAAAACCACCTTATCGAATGGCTCAAATTGAACTTTTAGAGTTGAAGGAGAAATTGCAAGATTTATTAGAGAAAGGTTTCATTCGACCTAGCACATCACCATGGGGTGCTTTTATTTTATTTGTTAAAAATAAAGATGGTTCAATGAGACTTTGCATTGATTATAGAGACTTGAATAACATCACTGTTAAGAACAAATATCCTTTGCCTCATATCGATGATTTTTTTGATCAGCTCCCGGGAGCTCAACATTTTTCAAAGATTGACCTGAGATCTGGGTACCATCAGTTGAAGGTAAAGGAAGCAGATATTCCGAAGAACACATTTCTTATAAGATATGGCCATTATGAATTTTTAGTTATGACTTTTGGGATAACCAATGCACCTGATGTATTCATGGACCTTATGAGTAGAAATTTCCATGAGTTTTTGGATAAGTTTGTGGTTGTTTTCATTGATGATATTTTGGTGTTTTCTAAAAGTAAATAGGAGTATGAAAGAAATTTAAGGGTTATTTTTCAAACCTTACAAGAAAAGAAATTGTATGGGGAATTCAGCAAGTGTGAATTTTGGTTGCAAAAATTTCTTTCCTTGGTCACATTGTTTCTAAATATGGAATAACTGTTGATCCTGAAAAAACAAAGGTTTTTGAAGAATGGACAGGACCCAAAAATGTAACTGAGATTCTTAGTTTTCTTGGTTTGGTAGGCTATTACCAAATGTTTTTTAGAAATTTTTCATGGTTATCTAGTCCAATGACTAAGCTAACTCGGAAGGGTGTTAAGTTTATCTGGACAAAATAATGTGATGATTGTTTTCAGGAATTGAAAAGAAGATTGGTGAATCCTCCAGTTTTGGCACTACCTTCCAGGAATGGTGAGTTTTTTATCTACAGTGATGATTCATTAAAAGGACTTGGTTGAGTCCTAATGTAGAATGATCAGGTAATTGCTTATGCTTCACGTCAGTTGAAAACTCATGAGGTAAATTACCCTACACATGATTTGGAATTAGCTGCTGTTGTTTTCGATTTAAAAATTTGGAGGCGTCATTTGTATGGAGTAAAGTGTGAAATATATACCGATAACAAAAGTTTAAAGTATATATTCACTCAGAAAGAATTGAACATGAGACATATGAGATAGCTAGAATTAATCAAGGATTATTATTGTACTATTCATTACCATATGGGAAAAGAAAATAAAGTGGATGATTCTTTGAGTTGAAAAATTAATGCTTCATTAACAATGTTGCATTTGGAATGTGATCCTTTGGTTAAGGATTTTATGAACTTTGGCATACAAGTTGTTGGTGCAGTATGTCCTTCTATTTTGTTTCATGTATCAGTGAAATCCTCTCTATCAGACAGAATTAAGAAAGCACAGAAGCAAGACAATGAGTTGTAGAAAAAGGTAGAGATGGTTCAGAAAGGTAAGTTTCCTGAATCAAAATTGATAATGATTGTGTTTTGAGATTTGGGAAGAGATTGTGTGCGCATTTTGAATCACAGTTGAAGAGAGAGTTGTTATGTGAAGCTCATAGATCTCCGTTTTCAGTTCATCCAGGCAGTACTAAGATGTATAGAGATCTTCGTGAGTACTACTAGTGGGATGGAATTAAATGAGATATTGATGATTTTACTATGAAGTGTTTGACTTGTAAACAAGTTAAAGCAGAGCGGCAGTTACCAAAGGGGATGCTTCAACCATTACCAATACTAGAGTGGAAATGGGAGAATATATCCATGGACTTCGTTGTGGGATTGCCGAAGACACCTCGAAGTAATAATGAAATCTGGGTTATTGTTGATCTCTTGAATAAATATGCTCATTTCCTTGCTATACGAGATACTTTTTCCCTAGATCAACTTTCCTGTTTGTATCTTAAAGAGTTAGTCAGGTTACATGGAGTTCCCCTCTCCATTGTATCTAATCGTGATCCTAGGTTTACTTATAAATTTTGGAAAGACCGTCATAAGTCGTTGTGTACTAAATTAAATTTTAGTATAACTATTCATCCTCAATCAGATGGGAAGTCAGAATGAACAATTCATAATTTAGAGGATATGCTACGTTCTTGTTCGATGGATTATCAGGGAAGTTGGGACCAACATATTTCTTTGGTTGAGTTTTATTATAATAAGAGTTTTCATTCCAGTATACAGATGGAACCATTTGAGGCATTATATGGGAAACGGTGTTGAAATCCATCATTTTGGGATGAAGTAGGTGAAAGGAAGTTGATAGGACCAGAATTGGTAGAAGAGTTGGCAGAAAAAGTTCACCTGATACAGAGACACATGAGAACAGCTCAGAGCAGGCATAAGAGTTATGCGGACAATAGGAGGAAGGATCTCTCTTTTGAGGTAGGTGATCATGTTTTTCTCAAAGTATCTCCATGGAAAAGTGTGATGCGATTTGGTAAGAAAGGAAAGCTGAGTCCAAGATTCATTGGACCATATGAAATTTTGGAGAGAGTTGGATCAGTTGCATACCAAGTGGCTTTACCTCCGATTTTATCTTAGGTACACAATGTTTTTCATGTTTTAATGTTAAGGATGTACATACCAGATCCATCTCATGTTTTGAGTCCAGAGGTAGTTCAGCTAGAAGAGAATCTGTAACACCCCAAGCTTCCATGATACGCTTCTCCTTCAATAATACAATAGCTTGCGTTGTACACAACTTCGAGTTCTAACACACCGCGACTAATCAAAGTAGCCATTATGAATATTAATAACCACTTTTTAAAATTATATAAATTTTATATTTCAAAATGGACTTCATTTTTGTATTTGGAATATCCAAATTATCCTAAGTTGAATTTTTTGTAATTTTCTGAGAACTTCCAATTTTTGATGAATAGTAAAAAATACTTAAAAACAACTGTTTTAATCAAAATAATTTATAGTGATAAATTATACTATTGAGTGGTTTAAAAGTATAATTAGAATATATTTTTATCATTTTATCCAATGGTGGTCATTATAATTAATTTCACTTTGAAATTGGACATAAACAATTGTCAATCTTTTGATATATATTGATTCTTAAAAACACGCTATTTGTTGTGACGGTGGGAATTAATTATAAAATTAATTAATGAAACTTACATGTTTGGAATTTTGTAAAATATACATCATTTTTGAATTCGGAATATCAATTATAGCTTAGGGTGAAATTTTGGCATTGTTTTGAAAAACTTCAATTTTTGATGAATAGTGAAACCACTAAGTGATAGTTAAAAACTGATTTTTCGTTTAAATGAAACATTAATACTTTTGTGATTTGATTTTCAAAAATCCGACATACATGGTTGTCATTAGGAAGTAAAATGTGGTTCAATGGGATTAAAATAATTTTTTGGTGAATAGTAACTTTTATGTTTAATTAATCACGATTAAAGGTAATTAGTGAAATTTAAGGTAAAAATGATATTATAAAAATATGAAAATACCTTTACACTTGTCCTACCCTTATTGGACGAGTCATTACCGACCAAAAAAATCCATGGGTCAACTTGGGGACCCCATGGAGCCACTTGGGTAAGAAAATGACATTAATAACTTTTTATTTAAAGTAAAAATAAAATTGTCACAAACATGTGTTGTTTTACTAAAACAATTATTACATGGGGTTATATAACTTAAATTCTTGACTATAAATATTCATTAGAAATATAAAAAAATTTCATACATCATTATATATTTTTTATAATTTTTAGAAATTAAATAAATTAAATATTTTATGACACCATGATGATGAAACGATTACCTCATTAATTAACGATTTAAATAAAATGAAAAGATAATGTAAAATCTAAGGCTTAAACTTGTCAAAAACCTATTGGATGAGAATATTTCGAACCCTTATCACCTTATACTAGAAATATATCATTGTGGGACATTTAGAATCCGAAAATCATTTCATAATAAAGTAACATTTCAATATTTCCAAGAGTGCCCCTCCTCTCCTCTTATAAAAGGCCCCCACCTCTACCACCTTATTCACACCTTCAAGCCATTGTTCTCGGCTAAAATCTGCCCAAATACTCTATAAACTTCTTTATATTACTCCTAGAAGCCTCACTTTGGGCAGAATTCTTCCTAAGGAAGCCTTTGGCTCAAATCAAAAAGAGTTACCTGATTTTAAGGTAATGTCTTCTGTCATGTTATTTTGTTTTATTTTGCTTCTCCAACCCCTTAAACTCTTTTTATTCCTTTATTTTGTAATAACACAAGTATATTAAATATACTAGGATGTTTTTATGAGAAGTATTTGATTTACACTTACACACACCTTCGTTTAATGGTTAAAGAACATACTGTTTCTGTGGTTGGCGAATTTCTGCCTCACGAAACGATGATTGTTCAATCTTCTTTTAACACCTCTAATGGTGGTAATTATGATGAAACTATTTTTATATATGATATATATTATTTTTTTGTTTTACTTATGATTCTTTATTTTTCATTTATGGCATACCTTTATGATTTCCATTATGGGTAAACGTGATAATTTCATTTTAGGAAGTGCGGACTACCGCCCCCTCAAAGTGATTTGAATCGTTAATGCCATATGTGGGATGTATAAAGAATGGAGTAAATGGTATTATACATTATATTATACTGGAATTATAGTATACCTTTACATAATTATAATTTCATTCCATTAAATACGAAATAAAAATGAAAGTAGCGTTCATGCGTACGTACGACTTACCGTCTCCATGAACGGTGCATTTCATTTCTTACCTCTAAATGTTATGTAATATTATAAATGCATGTATATAATGGATATATATTATATATATGATATCTAAATCATGAATATAATTCTGGATATAATGGATATTTCACCACATGAACAACTTGTAATTATAAGAATTTTATTTTTGACTCAAGTACCAAAGATCGACAAAACGACCATTATTAACTTAAATAATTACATAATGTTCATAACATGGTAATAAGTGATATAAAAGGAATAATAAACTTGAAAAAGGTTCTTAATAAATTATAAATTAACACTAGTTTATTATTCAGGAGGTTAAAGAACGGTTGAGTCAAGACGGACACAAGGTAAGGGAACTTCTTAACCCAATTTTCGTTCTTTGGGTTAATCTCCTACTTTAAAATTATGTCATGATATTATTATGTACTATCTTGTATTTGTAATTTATTTATTTGTAATTATAGTGAATACACATAATAGATCTATTTTATTTAAAAATGATCTTTGTAAGGGACTTTGTCTCAATCTCCATTCATTGATGCATATTTTGTTTTATACACAAATTTTTTTATACTGTGTATAAACCCCTTAGACTTTTAAGTTTATTCAAAAGGAATATTTTTATTTGAATAGTTTTACTAAACGACAAAAATTAATGTTTTTCTTGTCATACGTATGCAGCGACAATGAATTCTCCATCGCCATGACCATTATTTCAGTTTCGGCTTCCTCTACAAGCCATAATTTTTTTAAATGAAAAATAAATACCAAGTTTTAATTTTCTTTTATTTTGGTATTGAAAATGGTTTTGATAATGTTTTTATTATATCAACGTTTTGTATTGATATCTTGTGATTAAAATGTGGAAATGTTATGTTTCCTTTATGCATGTTTTATGTGATACGATTATGTTATGGTTTATGATATGTTTAAACCTATTCATATGAGGAATGCATTAGACTTAATAAGTGACGGGTGGAGCCCACTATAGCTCCTCGATGCATCGGTAGGCCTCATGAGACAAACTAGTGTCTTGGCACAAGGCCTTGACAAAATCTTATTTGTAGTCTTGGCACGAGGCCTTGGCTACGTGGTTATGATAGTCTGGCATTATGCATTCCATCAATATGAAAGTGGTTATTGATATTGCATGTGATTATTCGACTAGTAGAATATACATGTGAATAAGTAAATGGAATTATTTCATTTTATTTATTCCATATTATGCTAAAGTTCAAGTTTAAAAGGCTTTTGTTTTAGTTATAGATTGCCTTAAATGTTAATGTTTATTTATGAAAGCTTCTGCTATATTGTTATCCTTACTGAGCATCTGAGCTCACCCCTTCCAATGTTTTACTTTTCTAGGATGTGAAGAAGTATATTATAAATGACCTGTAGGGATAGTATGAGGGGATATTAAGACAAGATTTTGTTGTAGTTTTGTTTTACTTTATGATGTAATTTAAGACTTATGAATGTATCTAGTGTTTCCAAGGCTACTCAACTAATCAATCTTTCGAGACATGATCTTTTTTGATAATGCCAATTTTACGCAATAATGCACCGACTCTGGGTAACTGGGGTCAGGGAGTTACAGTTAGTATCAGAGGCAGTTTAGTACTATCCTTGGAAGCTAGATTTATAAAAAATCTGATTAGAGAACATAGCCATAACATAGACTTTGAGGATTAGTCTAGAAGAACTTCCTAGAATTTTTTTGTTGTAGAGATTTTGTGACTTTTCCGAGCAATACATCCCTGTCCGGATATGAGAAAGTAGAGGTGGCTCTGGAAAAGATGTACCTAGGGGTAAAACCCAAAAACACCACTTTGAGCTAGACTCGAACGAGAACTGGTGCACGACATCGGGCCTTGCTGCACTCTTGGTTACGACACTCCCGGGGGATATGATTAGGATAATTATCATTTTCTTTACAAACCATTATGAAGGGTTTATGAGTATATACTTCCTCAAATAATTTTTTTTTATGATTATGTATTATATCCATAAATTGTTCAATTTATGTTAAGTGTTTTACAAGTATGGAATTATGTATTTTGATTCATAAACTGATCTAGTTTATTCCATTATTTAGAAATGGCGCCTAGTGGAAGGAATGAAAACCATATCAATGCACACACTCCATGTAGGGATTGCCCTCTTGCTCAAGATAATTATAGTGGAGCTGGAGATACAACTGGTACTGATCAAATTATCACCATATTGGGACAACTCACTCAGGTTATGAATAATAACCTTACTCGTATGGAGCACCCTAATCCATAACGTGGAGGATCAATGTTAGACCGCTTTATGAGGAAACAACCGCCAACATTTAATGGGGGTGAAAATCCATTAGTAGCTGAGAAATGGATAAACTCCTTAGAGAAAATATTATATGCCTTGGGGAGTAATGAAATGTAAAAGGTTATCATGGAAGTTTACCACCTCACTGGAGATGCTGATCAATGGTGGTCATTGATTCAAAATAAAAAGGAAGATGAAGAAGTATCAAGTATGGAATGGATAGAGTTCAAAGATCTTTTCTTAGAAAAATACTTTCCTCATGACCATCGAGCAGATATGGAAAGGCAATTTCTGAGTTTGAGACAAAAGGAGGATGAGAATGTCGCAAAGTATGAGGCCAACTTTACAAGGTTAGCGAGGTATGCTGCAGATTATATACGTAACCCAAGAAGTAAGATTGATCATTTATTTTATGGGTTAAAACCATTTCTACGTTGAGCATTAGTATCACAATCTTTCTCAATATATGAAGATATAGTCTCATGTTCTATCAAGACAGAAAAGGAATTCTCTAAGTCTTATGACAACAAAGTAAAGCAAGAGAAGAATAGAATGGTGGAACAAGAGACAGATAAAGGGAAAAAGGGAAAGAAAGATTTTCCATTATGTGATAATTGTGGGAAGAATCACCCTATTACTTGCCTTAAAGGAATGGGAGTTTGCTATAAATGTGGAGAAAAAGGTCACCAGGCTTGTGATTGCAAGGGAAAGAAAGAGGCTGTCAATGCTGAATGCTACAATTGTAGGGAAATGGGGCATTATGAAAATTAATGTCCTAAGCGTCAGGGAAACTTACCTCAGAAAAGGCCAAGGGATCAAGGCCAATCTTATGCCGTTACTATAGTTGAAGTGAAATAATTAATGTTTTGGTGCTTTTGGACTCAAGGATTATATTATGGTTATAAGAATAATGTGATATATATAAGGATTATACTGCAGTACATTTTGTTTTCATTAAGGTTTTAATATGATTAAGGTAATCATATTTTTAGTATGTGACAATAAGATAAACTTTACTTTGTTTGGGGAATCTGATGTTACAATTGATTTTAGAATTTGGAGACCTTTTAGAGAAAGTCTGGAGAGAGGTATTTTGGATAACTATAAAGGTTAGAATGGATTAAGTTGAACCTTGAATAGTATTATTTAAGGTTAAAACATTTCTGAATATTATTTTTGGAATATTATAATACTATAGTTTTAGGAAAAGGAAAACCTGCAGGTTGGGGGATAACCCGTTGTGCCGGACAAAGCTGCAGGAATCGAACCCACAACCATAGTGCGACATGCCTTTATTACCTACCACTAGCCTACAAGAAGTCCCTAGTTATTAGAAATATTTTTCCTAATCTAAATGGTATGTGTTAATATTTGGAACCTTATACAATTAGGATAAATAGAATATTTTTGAGTTCTTTTACCATTTGGAGTGAAAGATGGGTTTGTGGTAAAAATTTATTAAAGAATGAAAGTCTACATGACAAGTAAGTATATTTCCTTATGTTCTTAGTAAATCTACTAAATAAATTCATCAACTTTATGAAATGTAACTTAAAACAAAAATGTTGTCGGTTAACTTTTCCAACTGGGGAATAAATGATCGTTTAACTGATCACAAGTTTGTGATTTTCTTGTAGTTAACTTTCTCCTAACCTTGTTTTCTACAACTCTCCATCAGACCTTGATGGTTTTTTTCCTCTGTATCCATATTTTCATAGAATCCTAGTATGGGCTATCTCAGGTGACCTTTCTACTTCTCTTTATTTCTTTTAAAGTTATATTTTTATTAACCATATTTCCGATGTGGGTTTTCCACAAAGGTATTTGCTACTTTCAACCTTTTATTTTCGAAGAACAATTTCAAATTGCGAGGATGCAATTTATTAAAGGAGGGGAGAATGTAACACCCCAAGATTCCATGATACTCTTATCCTTCAATAATACAATAGCTTGCATTGTATGCAACTTTGAGTTCTAACACACCGCGACTAATCAAAGTAGCCGTTATGAATAGTAATACCCACTTTTTAAAATTATAGAAATTTTATATTTTAAAATGTACTTCATTTTTTTATTCGGAATATCAAAATTATCCTAAGTTGAATTTTTTGTAATTTTCTGAGAACTTCCAATTTTTGATGAATAGTAAAAAATATTTAAAAAAACTTTTTTAATCAAAATAAATTATAGTGATAAATTATACTATTTAGTGGTTTTAAATTATAATTAGAATATATTATTACCATTTTATCCAGTGTTGGTCATTAGAATTAATTTCACTTTGAAATTGGACATAAACAATTGTCAATGTTTTGATGTATATTATTTCTTAAAAACACGCTATTTGTTATGACAACGAGAATTAATTATAAAATTAATTAATGCAACTTAAATGTTTGTAATTTTGTAAAAAATACATCATTTTTTAATTCGGAATATCAATTACAGCATAGGGTGAAATTTTGGCATTGTTATGAAAAACTTCATTTTTTGATGAATAGTGAAACCACTAAGTGATAGTTAAAAACTGATTTTTCGTTTAAATGAAACATTACCACTTCTGTGATTTTATTTTCAAAAATCCGACATACATGGATTTCATTAGGAAGTAAAATGTGGTTCAATGGGATTAAAATAATTTTTTGGTAAATAGTAACTTTTATGTTTAATTAATCACGATTAAAGGTAATTAGTGAAATTTAAGGTAAAAATGATATTATAAAAATATGAAAATACCTTTACACTTGTCCTACCCTTATTGGATGAGTCATGGGCGACCAAGATAATCTATGGGTCAACTTGGGGACCCCATAGAGCCACTTGGGTAATAAAATGACATTAATAACTTTTTTATTTAAAGTAAAAATAAAATTGTCACAAACATGTGTTGTTTTACTAAAACAATTATTACATGGGGTTATATAAGTTATATTTTCGACTATAAATATTCATTAGAAAGATAAAACGATATAATACATCATGATAGTTTTTTTATAATTTTTAGACATTAAATAAATTAATTTTTTTATGACACCATGATGATGCAGCGATTACCTCATTAATTAACGATTTAAATAAAATGAAAAGATAATGTAAAATCTAAAGCTTACACTTGTAAAAAACCCATTTTATGAGAATATTTATAACCCTTATCACCTTACCCTCGAAATATATCATTTTGGGACCTTTAGAATCCGAAAATCATTTCATAATAAAGTAACATTTCAATTTTTCCAAGAGTTCCCCTCCTCTCCTCTTATAAAAGGCCCCCACCTCTACCACCTTATTCACACCATCAAGCCATTTTTCTCGGCCAAAATATGCTCAAATACTCTATAAACATCCCTCTATTACTCCTAGAAGCCTTAATTTGGGCATAATGCTTCCCAAGGATGCCTTTGGCTCAAATCAAAAAGAGTTACCCGATTTTAAGGTAATGTCTTCTCTTATATTATTTTGTTTTATTTTGCTTCTCCAACCCCTTAAACTCTTTTTATTCATTTATTTTCTACCAAAAACAGTATATTCAATATACTAGGATGTTTTTATGAGAATTATTTGATTTACGTTTACACACACCTTTGTCTAATGGTTAAAGAACATTATGTTTCTGTGGTTGGCGAATTTCTGCCTCACGAAACGATGATTGTTCAATATTCTTTTAAAACCTCTCATGGTGGCCATTATGATGACAATATTTTTATATATGATATATATTATGTTTTTGTTTTCCTTATGATTCTGTATTTTTCATTTATGTCATAAATTTATGTTTTCCATTATGGGTAAACACGATAATTTCATTTTAGGAAGTGTGGACAACTGCCCCCTCAAAGAGATTTGAATCGTTAATGCCATATGTGGGATGTATAATGGATGAAGTAAATGGTATTATACATTATATTATACTGGAATTATATTATACCTTTACATAATTATAATTTCATTCCATTAACTACGAAATAGAAATGAAAGTAGCATTTATGCGTACGTACGACTTACCGTCTCCATGAACGGTGCATTTCATTTCTTAACTCTAAATGTTATGTAATATTATAAATGAATGTATATACTTGATATATATGATATATATTATATCTATATCATGAATATAATTATGGATATAATGGATATTTCACCACATGAACAACTTGTAATTATAAGATGTTTACTTTTGACTCAAGTACCGAAGATCAAAAAAACGACTGTTATTAACTTAAATAATTACATAATGTTCATAACATGGTAATAAGTGATATAAAAGGAATAATAAACTTGAAAAAGGTTCTTAAGAAATTATAAATTAACTCTAGTTTATTATTAAGGAGGTTAAAGAACGGTCGAGTCAAGACGGACACAAGGTAAGGGAACTTCTTAACCCAATTTTCGTTCTTTGGGTTAATCTTCTACTTTCAAATTATGTCATGATATTATTATGTCATATCTTGTATTTGTACTTTATTTATGTGTACCTATAGTGAATACACATAATAGATCCATTTTATTTAAAAATTATCTTTGTAAGGGACTTCGTCTCAACCTCCATTCATTGGGGCATATTTTGTTTTATACACAAATTTCTTTTCTACGGTGTATAAACCCCTTTGACTTTTATGTTTATTCAAAAGGAATATTTTTATATGAATCATTTTACTAAACGACAAAAATTAATGTTTTTCTTGTCGTACGTATGTGGCGACAATGACTTCTCCTCCACCGTGACCATTATTTGAGTTTCGGCTTCCTCTACAAGCCATAATTTTTTTAAATGAAAAATAAATACCAAGTTTTAATTTTCTTTTATTTTGGTATTTAAAATGGTTTTGATAATGTTTTTATTATATCAAATTTTTGTATCAATATCTTGTGACTGAAATGTGGAAATGTTATGTTTCCTTTTTGCATGTTTTATGTGATACGATTATGTTATGGTTTATGATATGTTTAAACCTATTCATATGAGGAATGTATTGGACTTAATAAGTGACGGGTGGAGCCCGCTATAGCACCTCGATTCATCGGTAGGTCTCATGAGACAAACTAGTGTCTTGGAATGAGGCCTTGACAAAATCTTATTTGTAGTCTTGGAATGAGGCCCTGGATACATGGTTATGATAGTCTGGAATTATGCATTCCATCAATATGAAATTGGTTATTGATATTGCATGTGATTATTCAAGTAGTAGAATATCCATGTGAATAAGTAAATGGAATTATTTCATTTTATTTTTTCCATATTATGCTGAAGTTAAAGTTTAAAAGGCTTTTTTTTAGTTATAGATTTCCTTAAATGTTAATGTTTATTTATGAAAGCTTCAGCTATATTGTTATCCTTACTGAGCATCTGAGCTCACCCCTTCCAATGTTTTAATTTTCAAGGATGTGAAGAAGTATATTATGAATGACCTGCAAGGATAGTATGAGGGGATATGAAGAAAAGCTGTTGTTAAAGTTTTGTTTTACTTTATGATGTAATGTAAGACTTATGAATGTATCTAGTGTTTCCAAGGATACTAAAATAATTGGTCTTTTGAGACTTGATCTTTTGTGATCATGCCAATGTTATGCAATAATGCACCAACTCTGGGTAACTGGGGCCGAGGCGTTACAAAATCTATCTTATGAGGAACAACCGGTCCAGATTCTTGACCACAGGGAGAAAGTTTTACGGAATAAGGTGATTCATCAAGTAAAGGTTTTGTGGAAAACCGCATGATTGAAGAGGCAACATGAGAATCTGAAAATGCAATAAGGGATAAATACACCCACTTATTCGATAAGTAAATAAATTGCGGGGACACAATTCTCTAAAGGGGAAAGGATGTAACATCCCATGTAAGTAAAGAATTATGTATTTTTCATATCTATGTCGGTTTATGTATTAGATAGTGTTTTAAAGACTTAAAATGAGAATAAATCCAATCTTAAGCATACAATTCTCTAATATTTTTTAAAGATTGTTTTACCACATTTGGACGGCGAACCATTTTTAAATCTATCTTTTGAAAATTTTATAAGCTTTATTTTTTAAAATAAACTTATTCTTTGTGATTGGGACATTTAAATTTACTTTGGATATATTTTTGGTATTTTTCTGACAATGTTCATTTTTTAATGAATAGTGAAAAATACTACTTTTTACATCAAAACTGCTTTTTCATCTAATTTAATTATATGGTTAGATAATCTTTTTAATTGGTCTTAAAGTGTAATTAGAATATATTTTTACCATTTAATCCAATGGTGGTCATTATAATTAATTTCACTTTGGAATTGGGCATAAAAAAGTGCCAAACTTTGATTATATATTGTTTCAAAAAAACCCGCTATTTTTTTGACAACGGGAATTATTTTTAAATTAATTATTGAAATTTATATGTTTGGAATTTGGTAAAATGGATTCCATATTTGGAATCAGAAGGTCCAAATTATGTAATTAAGACTCTTTTGTTTTTGGACATTATGAATAGTAACGACGGTAATTATCTTTAATTATCTTGATTAATTAGTAATCGGGTAGTTAAGGATAATAAAATAATATTATAATAATAAAAAATGACCCCAAAATGTGTCCTAATGCTACTGTTTGTGTCATGTACTACCATGGGATGCCTTGTTCCAAACTTTGGGACCCCATGAGATCACTTTTGGGTGAAAGTGACACTTTATCATTTTATTTTTAAAGAAAGGAGAATATCACTAAAGAATGTATCACCCGAGTAAAAAATTTTAAGTTTTTTCTGTGTAAATTATATCTTAAACTATAAATATTAATTAGAAAGATAAAACGACTTCCTACTTTATAGTATTTTTTTTTATAATTTTTAGACATTAAATAATTTAATTTATGTATGACACCATGATGATGCAGCGATTATCTAATTAATGAACGATTTAAATAAAATGAAAAGATAATGTAAAATATAAGAATTACATTTGTAAAAAACCTATTGGATGAGTATATTTAGAACCCTTTTCACCTTATCCTAGAAATATATCAATGTGGGACCTTAAAAATCCGAAACCCATTTTAAAATAAAGTAACATTTCTTGACTTTCCAAGAGTGCCCCTCCTCCCTCTTATAAAAGGACCCCACCTCTACGTCTTTACACACAAATATCAAGACATTTGATCAGCCAAACTCTACTCATTTCACCTCTCCACATCCCACTCTTCATCCTAGAATCCTTACGTTAGGCAGAAATCTCTTCAAGAAACCCTTTTGGTTCAAAACAAGAGGAGTTACCCGATTTAAAGGTAAAGACTTCTCTAATGTTATTTTGTTTTATTTTGCTTCTCCAACCCCTAAACTCTTTTTATTCATTTATTTTTTTTAAAAAACCAGTATCTTCAATATACTAAGATTTTTTTATAATAAGTATTTGATCTACACTTACACACACCTATATCTAATGGTTAAAGAGCATACTGTTTCCGTGGATGGTGAATTTCTGCCTCACGAAATGATGATTGTTCAATATTCTTCTAACACCTTCAAATTTGGACATTAAGATGTCAATATATTTATATATGATATATAATATTTTTATTTTTTCCTTAAGATTCTGTATTTTTCATTTATGTCATACCTTTATGGTTTCCATTATGGGTAAACACGATATCTTCATTTTAGGAAGTGCAGACTACCGCCCCCTCAAAGTGATTTGATTCATTAATTCCATATGTGGGATGTATAAAGGATGGAGTTAATGATATTATATATGATATTATACTGGAATTATAATATACCTTTATATCATTATTATTTCATTCCATTAAATATGAATAGAAATGAAAGTAGCGTTCATGCGTACGTACGAATTACCGTCTCCATGAATGGTGCATTTCATTTCTTACCTCTAAATGTTATGTAATATTATAAATGCATATATATACTGGATATATATGATATATATGATATATAAATCATGAATATAATTATGTATATAATGGATATTTTACCACATGAACAACTTGTAATTATAAGATGTTTATTTTTGGCTCAAGTACCAAAGATCGACAAAACGACCGTTATTAACTTAAATAATTACATAGTGTTCATGACATGGTAATAAGTGATATAAAATGAATAATGAACTTGGAAAAGGTTCTTAAGAAAGTATAAATTAACTCAAGTTTATTATTAAGGAGGTTAATGAATGATCGAGTCAAGTCGGACCTGAGGTATGGGACTTCGTCTCAATCTCCTTTCATTGAGGCATATTTTATTTTATACACAACATTCTTTTATATGGTCTATAAACCCCTTTGAATTTTACGTTATTCAAAAGGAATCTTTTTTATATGAAGCGTTTTACTAAACGAAAAAAGGGAATTTTTTTTTCATACGTATGCAATGACAACGACTTCTCCACCGCCATGACCATTATTTGAGTTTCGGCTTCCTCTACAAGCCATAATGTTTTTTTAAATGAAAAATAAATACCATGTTTTAATTTTCTCATATTCTTTTTTATAGAAAATGGTTTTCATAATGTTTTTATTATATCAATATGTCGTATTGATATCTTGTGATTGAAATGTGGAAATGTTATGTTTTTTTATGCATGTTTTATGTGATATGATTATGTTATGGTTCTTGGGAATTGTTTATGAAGATGGGTGGTTACATGATAAACTATGGGTGGGTGAGCCCGATATAGCTCTCCAATGCATTTGGTAATGTGAAGGAGTTAAACTTTAATATTTTTCCGAAGAGATTTAACGAATATACTGTGATGGGTATTCCAAACGTAACCATGAGGGTTACTCCCTACGTAAGAATGTTATGAATGCCTCAAGTTACCTTTATGTCTTATGTTTTCTATGAGTTATTCATAAATATTATGATTTCATGAGGTATGATAAAGTGCTTATGTTTTATGAGTAAAGTATGATTTCATCAATTCTTATGTATACATGGACTAATGTTTTCATTTCGTACTTTTATATCCCTTATTGAGATTTTTATGCTCATCCCAAGTTTTTGAAATGTTTTTCACAGGTCAAGGGAAAAGTACATGATGTGATGATAGTGTCGAGTAAGTGTCAAGAAATAATCCATTATTTTATTTTAAATATGTCTCCTTTGATGGGAAAAATGAATATTGTCTTTTATGTAATCACCTTGTTTAAATGAGGAATGTAATGCATGATTTATGATCTAATTCTCTAAAACTCTAAACCTGAAAAGATCCTCATTGTGTATTCTTGAAATAACTCAAGATTAAGTAAGGTTTAAGGCTAGGACCTTATATATTCTCAATGATGATCAATGCAATGTGTTCAATGAGATCGTTGAAAATGAGGACCCTGACCATATCACCTTCACGGTTTCTTTGTCGGGTGGTTTTTCTCTCAAGGCCTGTGGTAGTCTGACGAGTGATCCCAACTCGGATGACCCATGGGGGATATGTTTTGGTGTAAGGGAATTCCTCCCAAATTCAATTTTCTGCTATGGAGAGTTCGGAATAATTCCATGCCCACTGAAAATAATATTCAACATTTGGGTGTAAACTTGGCGTCGAGATGTTTGTGTTGCTTAATTCCTCAATAAAAAATAGTGGAGCATATCTTCTTCAATAGATATTGGGATCGGTGGAGCTAGCAGGTGTTAAGTCATGTCTCAGGGGGGTGGGGGGAGTACAGGTGGGAGGATGAAAGAGGCCTTGAGCTGGTGGTTTTCTGGTGCGGGTGAGCATGGTCTAGAGAGGAAAGATAGGTCCATAAATCTAGTGGAAGTGTGATGGATTATCTGGGAAGCGTGGAATAATGCGCATCATAAGAACTCCTCAAGAACTCGTGTGAGAATCAGCGTCAAAATGAATAATATGATGCTGGACTTAGCCAGCTTATGTACAGATTGTTATGGCTCCCCTTTTCTTAGATTGCTTATCCCAAGCGTAGCCTCTCAGGAGGGGAGGTTGGGTCATGGTCATTGGGTACGTTGGTACCCCCTATGTGACGGGCTAAAAATCAACACAGACATATATTTTTAGGGTGGGGAAATGAGAGGAGGTGGTGTTATTAGAGAAAAGAGGGGTCCGTTGTGATGGCTTTTTCATCCTTTTATGGATGAGGTGATACCCTGAAGGCCAAGGCTAAGGTGATGGTCACAGGTCTGGAGGTATGCGCACAAAGTAATATAGCTTTGAAGATGGTGGAGACTAAATCTTTGATTATCTATAAAGCTTTATCTGGAAGAGGAAGTATCCCTTGGAGCATAGATTAACTTATCTGTAAGTGCAAGAAGATCTTGGACACCCATATGGGGATCTCCCACACTTGGCAAGAGGGGAATAAATTTGCGGACTTCTTGGATTCCCAGGCTTCCCCAAGCCATAATATTTCCCTCTTCCTTAGTTTAGGATCCTTCCTTCTTGATGGCATCAACATTGTTATTAACGATGCTTTGGGACCTCACTTATTCCATCCTCCTTGAGGTATCTTTCTTTTTTGTATGTCTCTTTAAGAAATAAAAATGAAAATTTTTAGGACAAGATGATGGAATGCGTGTTAAATTTAAAGATCATAAATGTTTATTTTTCAAAAATGATTTTATTTTCTCTTACACTAATAGGAAATAGAATATCTAATCTATTATTTTTATGAGTTAAATAATCAGAATGTTAAGGGTATTAATAGAATAGAAACACATGATATCTTATGGAATCATAGGCTTGGACGTGTGAACTTTTTGATATTATAGAATCTGTATAATAAAGGACATGCACAAAAGATACCTGATTTAAAGGTAAGGATCCAACCTTAAACATTAAATAATAAAGTTAATTCAACTAGAATTATATTTCATACATTACCAAAGATATTTTAGGTTTATATTTTTATAGAATTAGGTCATAACTTCATACATAGAAACTCCTATATTACAAACTTTTCATTTCTACTCAATATTCATTTTTTTCACAATAATAAACTTTTAGAACAAAACATGATTTCTTTGCATAACAAAACATCACAACTTTAAAATTGAATTAATCTCTTACTTTACCCATCCAAAAAAACTATGATTTTATTAAAACATAGGATGATCACAAAAATTTCAATAATGGAAACCACAAGGAATAAAGAAACAATTATTCATGAATTAAGACATTTTCACAAAGTTATAACTTTTACCCATAAAACATAAGCTCTTTATATTACCACATGAAATCACAAGTTTCCTATAAAACCATAAAAAACTTACATAAATCATAAAGGAAACTTTTGGTATCATTTTTATATCACTATTAAAAAGAAATTACCTCTCCTAGCTATATACGGAGTAACCATATCGGTTATGCTTGGAATAATCACCACAATATATTCCTATAATCTCTTTAGAGAAACCGAACTGGTTAACTTTGTCTCTTAACCTAATGAATTAGAGAGATGTGGAAGGAAAGACAAACTTAGTTTATTAAAGAACCACCCATAATAATAACAATTTCAAGAACTATAACATAATCATAACACATAAATCTTGAATTGAAGAAACATTAATGAAAAAATAACTTTTCCAATTTGAAATCACTTTTCATTTTTTTAAAAACCATGCACTCACAAATAGAAAATATTTTATTAGAAGATAAAATTATAAACTTGTAAATTAATCTTAAAATAATTAAAGAAACATGAAATTTGTAAATTAAATTCATTTTGTGTATGTAAAAAACATTGTTTTTTATTTTTTTTAAAGTGACATTAAAGAGGATTTCAAAGGAAAACCCCTTTTAACTATTATATCATTGAGGTGATAATTAATAAAATTAATGGAATTTGTATATTACCTATAAATACACATAATAAAACATAACATAATTAAAATTAATTTCACAAATAATCTTAGTATGACATAATCAATGAAGTAGGAGGTTAAACCAAAGAGTGGAAATTGGGTTAAGAGTTCCCTTAACTTATGTCCTAAAGAATTCTACACTTGTACTTAATACCGAATATAATAAAATTATATTAATTAATTACTTAATTAAGAACCTTTTACACATATATTTTATTTATTAACATTTTATTGAGTTTATTTATGTACATTTATATGAGTTTTAAATATCACAATCATCGTTCTAGGAGTATTCAATTCATGAATTTATGGTCGGTTCCCTTGAGCATTATTATGGGTGTTCTTGTCAAATGGAATAAAAACTCTAGAAGTAGAAACAAATGGTATTAATATGTTTCAAAAAAATTTAAATGATACCATATATCAATTTTTATTTTATATGAGGATGATTCATTAGATAAAACATTAATGATAAATATTTGGTTTTTTTGGTGGTTTTTACGACCATCACAAACTAGTTACGTTTTATTTATTATGTATATAAATTAGTTACAGAATATTAAAAAAGTTATAATATACATATTAATTTTTTTAAACCATAATAATGGTTTTATAAATATCCTTGAAAGTGGTATTAGAAAATGAAAACTCATCATCCATGAAGGTGGTGAATCGACATGTCATGGATGATGTTTTCATTTTTTTAGAATAAGAGCAGAAGAGAAGAGGTTTAATGATGGATATTTCATTAACCCAATAATATTATATTATAAGTATGATACTAGAGTTATCATGTTACTTTGGATAGGGGATCTGAGGATAAGGTAGAAATAAAGTATGAAAGAAATAATTTAAAATAGAAAAATGAGTATTTTACCTCTTGAATATCATCTCCTTGAGAACCATCTTAAGGCACATGGTTTTAGTATTTTGGTGAGAACATTTGGTATTAGATGCGGGGAAGAGTATTGGAAAGGTAATTGAGTATAATTTAGATAAGATACAAGGTTTTTTCGGTGTGAGGATAATGGGTGGTATTTATAGAGAGACGAGAGAGGTGTTTTTGATTAATTTATCCATTTGTTTATTATTTTGGCCCAAGACTATCAATTTTATTGATTCTTGTGACTAAGTATAGTAAATAGTACATATGAGTTAGAAATAATGAGTTATTACCTCATGCCTACATCACCCATGACTCAATAATTCATTTATTTACTTATAATTCTAAATACCGTAAATTACAGTACTTCACTATTCACAAAAATTAACTATTTTAGAAAAAATCCCAAAAAATCACCCAAATCATTTTTCAATGTGTAGATTTAAAAAATGGGCTCTATTTTTTTAAAATAATTTTATAAATATAATTTTTTTTAACTTTTTTAATTAAAATCACTATTTATTCCAAAATACTGATTTTAATATTATAACCAATTTTATAACACTTTGAAAAAAATAATAAAGGTATCAAAAAATTATCTTATAATTATAATGTAATAAAATATTAATTTCTAAATCTATTTTATGAAAATAAATTTTCTTTCAAATAATTATATTACTTTTAAAATTTTAAATAGACATTAATGTTTCAAAAAATACTGACACTTAATTTATAATTATCAAACCATTTATTTACTTATTCCATGATATAAATATATCATATTTTCACTTATGAGAAAGAAAAATTTTATTTATACTTTTACAGGTGAGGTTACCATTCTATTATCTATATTACTATTTCTAAGGGCACATTACTATTACAACAGTCATGTTATTATTCCATTAGTATAGATTCCTTAATTTATATAAATAACACTTGTTTTATTATACATTTAAATTGAATTTAGATATTTAATTCCATAATGAAAAAAAATTATTCTATAAGTATCTAGGTTGTTACATTCTCCCCCTTTTGGAAATTACTTCCTCAAAATTTTAGTCACATACTAAACAAGTAGGAGTACCTTTCCTTCATTGAATTTTTAGATTCCCATGTTTCTTCTTCAATCATGTGGTTTCTCCAAAAAACCATAACTTGATGAATTACATTGTTCCGTCATACTTTATCTCTATAGTCAAGAATCTGAATAAATTTCTCTTTATAAGAAAGGTTCTCTTCTAGATGAAATACTTTAAGGGTCAAAACCTGATATGGATATGGTGTATACTTTATTATCATAAAAACATGAAAAAAATTGTGTAACTTAGAAAAAAACAAAGCCAAAGACACTCGGTAGGCAACTGATCAAACTTTCTTCAGGATTCCATAGGCGGTAATGAACCCCAAACTCATCTTACCATTATTACAAAAACACATCACACTTTTACATGGGAAAAATTTGAGAAATATAGGATCATAAACCTTGAAACAAAGTCCCTTACTCTCGTTATTCAAATAAATCTTATTCCTACTCTAAGCTATCCTCAAGTGTCACTAAAGAAAATGAACTTTGTCTACCGTTTCATCTACCAATTTTGGTCATATCAACTTTTTTTTACCTACTTCACTCCAAAATTCTAGAGTTTAACACTGATTTCTATTTAATTATTTAAAAGGTACCATATGTATATAATAATGAAAACTATTATTATAAGAAAACTCAACCAATGTAAGATAATAATATCATATTCCCCAGTAATCAATTAAAAAATCTCGAAGCATATCCTCCAATGACTGAATTGTTCACTCTGACTATCCATTAGATTGAGTATGAAGAGAAGTGATGAATTTAATTCAGTTCCCACTGTCTTCTAAAGGACTTTCTAAAATTTATAAGTGAACTTTGGATCATTATCACATACAATAGAGAGAGTAACTCCATCTAACCAGACTATTTCTGTAAGATACAACTGAGAAAGTTGATATATAGATAGAGTGTATTGAATAGGAATAAAATGTGTATATTTAGTCATTCGATCAACAATAACCTAAATCACATTGTTACCTTGAAAATTTCTTCATAATCCCATAATTATATCCATGGATATATTTTCTAATTTATTTTATGGCACATGAAAAGGTTGAAGAATCCCCTTCAACAACTATCATTCTGCTTTTACATATTTACAAGTCAAATTCCTCATGGTAAATTCTATAATATCTCTTTTCATTATATCCCACCAGTAATACTCTCAATGGTCTTTTTACATCTTAGCGAATCAAAGATAAAATGAAAAAAAAACTATGATATCCACTTAATAACTCTTTCATCAACTATAAATCAGAAGGCACAAAAAATATCTTCCAAAATTTCAAAACAAAATCTTTATCAATGTTAAATTTTATAAAGTTACTCTTATTAACCAATTATACTTTTTTCTATAAATTATAGTATTCCTTTTGTGATTGTTTAATTATTTTTTATAGAAATTATTTAACTGACACCTAAAAAAATAGAGGAATTTGCAAAACTAATAACTTTGAAGAAAAAATTCATCATAACATTAACCAAGGGGTCATGTTCCAAATTTGACATGGTTAATGTAGCATTATTTTTAAAATTCAAAGCATCAATAACTTAATTTTCTTTTCCAGTATAGTAATTGATCATGAAATCATAATTTTTATCAGTTCTAGCCATATTTTTTGCCTCATGTTCAATTCCTTTTGAGTAAATATATACTATAAACTTTTTTGATCAATATATATTTTACATTTGGTTTCATATAGATGTTGTATCTAAATTTCTAAATTGAAAATCATAGCTGATAATTCTAAATCATGTATAGGATAATTTAAATCATGAGGTTTCTGTTTCTATGAGTTGTAAGAAACTACCAGATCATTCTGCATCATAATGAACTAAGTCCCTTTAAAGAAGAAACACTATAGATGGAAAACTCTCCATTTCTAGAATTTAGGTCCAAAACTAGAGCATTAACCAGTATCATTTTTAGTTTCTGAAAAAAATCACATTCTTCTATCCAAATAAATTTAAAACTTTTTTTTGGTAACTTAGTTACAAAGTTTTCAAAAAACAATTGATAATAGCCTACTAATACAATAAAACTATGAATCTCAGTAACATATGTTTGTCTTGTCCATTTATTGACAACTTTTTTGGTGGGATGAACTATTATGACATACTTATTTAAAATGATCCCAAGAAAACAAATATTTTGTAACCAAAACTCACATTTTCTAAATTTCTCGTATAACTTATTTTCTTTAAGGGTTTAAATAAAAATCCATAGATGTTTTTCATGATCCTCATAAATTTTTAAATAAACCAAAATATCATCAATAAAAAAACAAAAACCTTATCCAAATATTCATAGAATATTTTGTTCATAAGATCCATTAATATAGCAGGATCATTTTTCAAACCAAAGGGAAACACTACAAACTTATAATTCATATATCGAGTCCATAATATTATTTTTGAAATTTAAACCTCCTTCACCTTCAACTGATGGTAACCCAACCTCAAGACAATCTTTCAAAAATACCGAGATCCCTAGAGATGATAAAAAAAGTCATTGCTACGAGACAAATGATACTTATTCTTAATAGTGATATTATTAAATTCTTATAGTCAATATAAATCCTCATAAAAGCATAATTATTTTTAACAAAAAATAGGATAATCCAAAGGTGAAGTAGTTAGATGAATGAATCCTTTATCTAGAAACTCCTATAATTTCATTTTCAATTATTGAAGTTTTACTTGAGCCATTAGATAAGGGGTTTTTGAAATGGGTTTAGCATCAGAGACTAAATCAACAGTAAACTCAACCTCCCAATCAGATATAATACATGGAAAATTATTAGGAAAAACATCCAGATACTCATTTACCACTGAAAAATCATTAATATGAAGAGTTCCCTTGTTTTTAACAATACGTGCAAGATCAAATACATTTCCATATTTTAAATGTTTCTTAGTTTCCTGATAAGTTATAAATGGTATGGGTTCATTCTTTTATAAAAACTGAGACTCTTTCAAAAAAACTTCTTTAGCTCTATAATCAATCATATTATAGTAATCAGAAACCCAATCCATACCCAGAATACCATAAAATTATACTAGGGTCAGGACATAAAGGTTTTTAGGTAATTTGTTTTCCATAGACATCGACATGAAGTTTTTAATAATTTTTTTTCCTTAATATTTGTAAAGTCTCATGTTTTTGAACCAGGTTAAAATATGAGGGTTTTTTATTTTTTTGTTTAATCGAAGGGTAGATTTTTAAACCACGATCTAGAATTTTATTCTGAGTGTTGGAACACAAAAAGGTGTCTTTTTTGGACTTACATATTTACCCTATAATTTTTTGGGTGTCCCGATGAGTGTTAGGAGAATTGGATCTGAAAAAGTCCACTTTAATTGATCTGCACGAGCAGTACACGTTTGCAGACCAACTTGTGCAGTTTACCCTATTTAATAATTTATTTATTTTAAATAAATAGGTTCATATGAGAGATTTTGATTAATTAAAATAAAGTAATAATAATAATGAAGTTATTATTATTATTATTTTGGTTGTTTAATTAAATGAATGTTAAATAATTAATTAAATGACAGTTGAAGAAATTAAAGAGAGATTTTGGGGTTCACCAAAAATGTTTAATTATTTTAGGAGTTTCAAAGTTAATGATGAAACATTATTATTATTTAATGGAGGTTATAGGTTGGATTTTTTATCATTAATATCATATTAATGATATTGTAATAAAGTGGGAGTTTTGTGTTTAAATAAAAGAAAGTGTTAATAATAAAAATAATGTTAATATTATTATTTTGGAGTTTTTTATATTATTTAGATGTTAAAATATTTTAATTTTCTGATAAATGAGGTGTAATAGTTGTCTGAAATTAACGAGGCTTTTGGGTATCTCAATGAAATTTTTAATTAAATGAGTAGTTTCAGATTTAATAAAGAAACGTTTTATTAATATGAGATTTTGGATTTAATAAATAAACATTTAAATGGAAATAATAATAATATTATTATTTTTATTATCATTACAATGATTTAATTTTTTCACTTTTTTTAATACAATTTAATTATGGTCATTTATTATTATTATTAAAAATAATAATAATGGATTTGGGGGTTTTAGTTTGAAAGAAGTAAATGAAAGGGTGTAATGATAATAATGTCATGAATATTATTATTACTTATAACTATGAATTATTATCATAAATTATTTTGAATAAAAATTAAATTTTAATAAATTAAGAGGTTTTAATCAGTTTGTAGGTTTGATTTTATTAATAAGAAAATAGAAAAATCCCCTCTTCCTCCTCCCTGGTGAGGCGCGATGCACTAGGGCAATGAACCAGCTCCCATGACCTCCTCTTCCACGCAGCTCCTCCAACATGGAAGGCCTCCTTCATGCTTCTCCCTTGGCCGAACGACCACCCTATGGTGCGACCCGGAATCACATGATCCCCGGACGGCCTGTGGTAGCAGCGTGCGACCCCCGTGGTGTGACCCCCCTTCCCGAGTCCTTCGTTTGTGGTTTTTTTCTTCCGATTTCTTCATGGGTTGGTACAATCCTTCTAGGTGTGATCTTCTCTGATGATCTACTTCATCGCTTTGGTGATTCATATTAGTTTTGGTGTCCAATTTGGTTTGGCCGAATTTAGGATTTTGAGGATATTACCCGTTGTTGTATTTTTTATTCAATAGGTTATGCGATTGGTGTTTAGGGACCCGTGGGTCTATAATCTAGCATCCACTGCTAAGGGTGAGGCAGATGGTCTCAAATTTTTTTTACACCTTTGGTTTATGTAAGCTTCTAAACCAGTTATTTGGTTTTTGACCGGTTAAAATAAGGTCTGTTAATTATTTATGAGTCCCTGGTACCAAGTTAGAGGTGCGTTGATCATAACTACTTTAATTTTGGGTACCGGTTTAACATATTGAATTTTATTGATCAACGTAGACAATGCACACACACACACACATATACAAACAAACATACATACATACATACATACATATATATATATATATATATATATATGTGTGTGTGTGTGTGTCTTTGTGAAGGTGTGCGCGCATGGGGCTGCGGTCCAGTTCTAGATTGCTTGCCGATGTGTGATGAAGTGCGACATGTTTTGGTTCCACCCCAATTTAGGGTCCCAAATCTCTTTCACCTTATTTAAGAATTGGTTGTTTCTTTAAATAATTTGAGAATTCGAGTTTCCTTGATTATGGAACTGCTATATTTTCTTTAAACATTGATTAAAGATTAATTGCTGGATGATGGTAATGGAATTTACTAAATATTGTGAATATTGAATATTTTGACATGTTCAGAATATAAATCAGAAACTGGTTATAATTAATGGATAGATTAATTGTCACATGATAAATGGTAAATGGTTAATTAATTTATGAACTGGTTAAATTGATATGATTTAATTAATTAATTATTGAATTAATTAATTTCATGCATTAATTTAAGATTGTGAATTGATTGATTGTTATGACTATTGGAAAATAATACCTTTGGGTGCGTGTTTATTTTCTATGCCTTATGTTTTATAGGATGTAGTTGTTTAAAAATATGATATGCTATATAAGATGGTTTCTAAATATGTGGTCCTTGTTCAGTATGTTTTGAGATGACTATGAAGCACATGTAAATTGTTTAAGTCCTGGATGAATCACTATTTGAGTGGACAGGTTCATACATGTTAATGAATAATGATAATTAAACGTTGAGTTAATTATTCAGTTGGATTTCTAATAATAATTAATTGTTAATTAATTATTAATTATTGAGATGTTGAGTGGTTAATTAATTGTTGGCTTATTTGATGGGTGATTTATGTTGTTAATTAGTTGTTGAATTAATTAACAGATTGGATTAATTAATTTATGAATTAATTAACGGATTGTTTTGGGGTTTTAGACATGGAATTATACACCAATGATAAATATATATGTATAATTTGTAAATGGGTTGTGAGACTAGGACTGATCTTCCAAATACTCACGGGGTTCTAGACATGGCATTTGATACCCATTCTGAATGAAAATATTCTTTTATGGGACAGAGATGGATGCTCCAAATACCTATGGGTTGTGCGACAAGGACTAATGCTCAGAATACTCACAAGGGTGCTATACATGATGTTCTACATCCATTAATTGACATTGGATTGTGAGTCCAAATGGTCTTACATGAAATGAATTAATGGTTAATGAAAAATGTTGTGACATAATGATTCGTGAATTGAATATGAAAAAGGGTTCATACTTATTAATGAATTGAGTGAATCACTGTTAGTGGACATACCTAGGATTGAATCACTATTTTAGTGGATGGACTTGGAAATAGTATATGAAAGACTAAATTGAATATTTTCTCACATGTTATCGAAGCCAAAGCATAAGATTGGATTCAGTCTTTACTTTGATTACTTAAGTGGTCTTTATAGACATCAGTGGTGAGTGATATATATGGTGGATGTTGGACTCAGGCCGAATCTCGAGACTTTCATAATTTAATGTGGCTTGAATAATTGATTAATGAAAATTATTGGGTAATGATTGTTGAATATGAATGAAAAATGTATAATGCAGGTTTATACACCAGCTGAGGGATGAAGAAGGTACTTGGATATATAACTATATTATATTGAATTATTTATGAATGTTGTCACACAGTTTAAATTATTTATTAAATGTCTGGATTTATGGTAGACACCGGTGGTCCTAAACTACTGAGATTTATATCTCACACCCTACTTGGGCCGCCATCACACTATGTACCTCAGTAGATTATATACGGTTGCATGATTGTGCTGTTTTCATTTACTTGGGTGATAAGAGAAGAGAACCGATTGGAAGCTTTGGATGCTCGATGAGACCACCCTCGGGGCTTTGAGTCATTGTTTATTTATTTCTGTATTGGAATGTGAAGCATGTTATTTTGTTCACTGCTTTCCATTTTTCTTTCATTAGCTTTTCATGCATGCATATGCTGTATAATTGGAATTGGCGACTTTTATAAGATGAGTACTATTTGTCTTCTGCTTTTTTATCATTTATTAGATTGATCATTCCATTTACTGACATTTTATATTATTGAATAATGATATGAGGTTATAGTCTCCCCACTGACTATCCATAGAACCTCGCTGCTAGTCGAAAGACTTTGACTTATGGGGAGATGCGCTTGAGGTCATGTGGTGATTGGTCCAGCCATCGGTTCAGGGGTGAGCTGGGTCGGGATGTTAAAAAGTGGTATCAGATGGTTCTTTTCCTTTTTCCTTTCTGTTTAGGGTTGGTAGATAGTATACTAGGAAAGTGTCAGCCCTTATGTTAATAGCTGTGCTTGGGTCTGATCACCCCATGTATGAAAAATGACCAAGTGGCTAGAGATGATAATTGATATTTGTAGCATCTGAGGTTATAGTTGATAATATTTCACCATTAGTGACTGGTGTATTTTCCACTGCTTATTGATTTTGATAATTGTGATGTAAAAAAATTGTCTTGGCCTAATAGGGCAAGGAAGTTTCATTACATGCATCATATTAGACACTTAGATATTAACATTCCATGCATATATTCCATGTCATGTAGTTTCATTAGTAGGATTCCAGCTAATATGGATTGTGTTCCATGAATTTGTGTCATGCTCGGTAATTATTTAAAATTCCTTTTAGATTTCATGTTTCAGTGACAAATTTAACCTTCTAGGGTGTTTATATGCTATGTTGCCACTGTGATTATCATGTTTTATAATTGTTCCCTTCCTCTTTGTTAAAACATGTTGCTGTGTTAGTACTTATGATAACATTCTAGAGAAGTTTTGATATGTAAAAAAGGGATGCTAAACATAAAATGTTAAATGAATATTGATTGTAATAAAAAGAATCCAAACTCCTGTGATAAGGTGTATGGGGGCCTTATTGATCGGTAGATGGCCACCCACATGACTGAACCTCATATAATCTTAGTACATGTGAGAATGGTTATAAATGTAAAAATGATGAGTATTGATTGAAATGAACTATTGTTGGGTTTCTTTTTGAAGAACCCAGGTTGAATAAATGGGACCCTTAGAGGCCTCCTTTTTGGTAAAAGGAATTTAGATGCTAATTGCCTATTTATATTTTCATAACACTATATGTTAAATATTTAAAGAGTATGTTTGTTATAGCATGTATGTTTTGCCTATGGGGCATTGATTCAAAACCAAGTGGCTTTTTGTGAAAAATTAATTGTGTGTTTGTTGGAATTCATTGAAATATTTAAAGGTTGAAATGAATTGATTAAAATGGATAAAGTGAAAAAGGTCCTTTTGAACCACGTGGTTTCAGTTTTTTGGGACCAAGAGAGGGGGTTGAATTTTATGTTTCGTAAGGGGAAATCCTTTGGTAGGTAGTACCCTTAGAATGTTATAGACCATTAAAGTAAGTTCTTCCCACTGCTCAGGAGGACTTCTTGGGACTCAGGTGTTATGGAATGCTGATAGGTTTAAGTTATGGATTTTATGATCAATGTTTGAAATGGTGATCATGGTTCAAGGAACATCACATGAATGCGTTAAGGTGTTCTAAAATAGCATGCTGGTGAGTGTATGATCTTTTCTTGTGACAACATGGACAATCCTAAGGTGGGTAGTGTCACATCGATTTCGGTAAACATGTCGGCAGGTGATGTCGAGATTTTTTAACAGATTCTTTAGGTAGTAGTTCGACTGATATTTTTAGTGAACTTGGTTTTCTCTTGGTGTTATCTTTTGAATGCGACGAGCATGTAAACTATCTTGACCTCGTCATGGAGACACTAAGATAATGTCGGTCTTACGCCACACTAACATTTTAAATGTTGTTGGGCTTGAGGAGTGGTTGTTATCTGGGTTATACGTAGTATGTATGGTTTCTTTGGGACATTCCTTCATTCATGTTGGGTTACGTTAGTTTTATTAAATACCCTTGTGATGGATTGACTTCACAATGTCACTAGAGGTTGGGTAAGGACTTCGGTGTACATGTGGTGGATGATGTAAAAATTTAAAAAAATGTCTCAAGTTTAAAGGTGAGTGTGGGTTTTAGGAATGTAATGTCTTTACAAGAAATCATGCGCAACCAGTTTCTATTGGTCGATTGAGATTTTTCCATTTTCTTAATGAATTCCCTCTAATGTCCTCATATGTGAGATCTATTTTGTGAGCATTGGCTCGGATTTTTAAGAATTATGTGGTTGCACTTTTGTTTTGGTTAGAAGCACATTTTGTGTTTGAAAACATAATGTTTCTTTCAAACGAAACATTTAAAACTTGGTAGGTTAGATTTTGTTGTTATAGTTCCCGATGAATTCACGGGGACGATAAGTTTTTAAGGTGGGTAGATTGTAATTTCCCATGTTTTGAATCAGGTTAAAATACGTGGGTTTTTTATTTTTTTGTTTATCGATGGGTGAGATTTTGAACCGAGATCCGGAATTTTATTCCAATCATTGGAACACCTACATGATTCATTTTGGGACTTGCGTATTTACCTGATAATTTTAGCGAGTATCCCGATGAGTCTTAGGATCACCGAATCTAGAAAAGTCTACTTTAATGGATCTGCACGGGCAGCGCATGGTTGCAGACCAACCCGTGCAGTTTACCCTGTTTAATAATTTATTTATTTTAATTAAATAGGTTTATATGAGAGATTTTGATTAATTAAAATAAATTAATAATAATAATAAGGAAGTTATTATTATTATTATTATTGTGGTTGTTTAATTAAATGAATGTTAAAGAATTAATTAAATGACAATTGAAGAAATTAAAGAGAGTTAATGGGGTTCACCAGAAATGTTTAATTATGTGAGGAGTTTCAAAGTTAATGACGAATCATTATTATTATTAAATGGAGGTTATGGGTTTGAGTTTTTATCATTAGTATCATATTAATGATATTTTAATAAAGTGGGGGTTTTGTGTTAAAATAAAAGAAAGTGTTAATAATAATAATAATAATGTTATTATTATTATTTTGGAAAATTTTAAATCATTTAGATGATTTTAATTTTCTGATTAATAAGGTATAATACTTGTGTAAAATTAACAAGGATTTTGGGTATCTCAAAGAAACATTTAATTAAATAAGTAGATTCAGATTTAATGAAGAAACATTTTATTAATTGGAGATTTTGGATTTAATAAATAAAAATTTAAATGTAAATAATAATAATATGATTATTATTATTTTACTTAAAATGATATATATTTTTTCAATTTTTTTAATAAAATTTAATTATGGTCGTTTATTATTATTATTATTAAAAATAATAATAATGGATTAGGAGATTTTATTTTGAAAGGAGTAAATGAAAGGGTGTAAGGATAATAATGTCATGAATATTCTTATTCCATATAACTATGAATTATTATCATAAATTCTTATGAAGAAAAATTTAATTGAAAAAAATTAAGAGGTTTTAATTAGTTTTTAGTTCAGATTTTTTAATATGAAAAGGGGAAAATCCCCTCTTCTTCTTCCCTGGTGAGGCGCAACGTACCAGGGAAGCACACCAGCTCCCATGACCTCCTCTTCCACACAACTCCTCCTCTCTATCAGGCCTCCTCCACACTTCTCCCTTGTAAGAATGACCACCCTGTAGTGCAACACGGAAGCACGTGACCCCTGGACGGCCTGTGACAGCAGCACGTGACCCCCATGGCGCGACCCCCCTTCCCGAGTCCTCTGTCTGTGGTCTTTTTATTCTGATTTCTTCATTTTTTGGTATGAACCTTCTAGGTATTATATTCTCTCATGATATCCTTCATCGCTTTGGATATTCATCTTAGTTTGAGTGACCAATTTGATTTGGCCGAATTTAGGGTTTTGAGGATAGTACCCGTTGTTGTGTTTTTCTTTCAATAGGTTACAAGATTGGTGTTTAGGGACCCGTGGGTCCATAATTCGGCATCCGCCACCTAGGGAGAGGTGGATGGTCTCGAATTGTTTCGCCACCTTTGGTTCATGTAAGTATTAAACCCTATGTTTGGTTTTGTACCGATTAAAATAAGGTATTTTAATTTTTTTATGAGTCCCTGGTATTATGTTAGAGGTGCGTTGATCATTACTACTTTATTCTAGGTACTAGTTTAATATATTGAATTTTGTTGATCAACGTAGACAACACACACACACACACACTCACACTCACTCACACACACACACACACACACACACACACACATATACGTATATATATATAAATGAAAGGGTGTACTGATAATAATTTCATGAGTATTCTTATTACTTATAACTATGAATTATTATCATAAATTTTTTTGAAGAAAAATTAAATTGAAATAAATTAAGAGGTTTAAATAAGTTTTTAGGTTAGATTTTTTAATAAGAAAAGTGGGAAATCCCTTCTTCTTCCTCCCTGGTGAGGCACGATGCACTAGGGAAGCACACCAGCTCCCATGAACTCCTCTTCCACATAGCTCCTCCTCCACAGAAGGCCTTATCCGCGCTACTCCCTTGCCTGAACAACCACCCTACGATGCGACTCAGAAGCACACGACCCCCAGAAAGCCTGCGACAACAGCGCGCGACCCCCTGTGGCCTGACCCCCCTTCCCGAGTCCTCCGTCTATGGTCTTTTTCTTCTTATTTATTCATGGGTTGGTACTATCCTTCTATATATGATCTTATCTTATGATCTCCTTCATCTCTTTGGCTATTCATCTTAGTTTCGGTGGCCAATTTGGTTTGTCCAAATTTAGGGTTTTCAAGATATTACTCATTGTTGTGTTTTTATTTCAATAGGTTATATGATTGGTGTTTAGGGACCTGTGGGTCCATAATTCGGCATCCGCCACCAAGAGAGAGGTGGATGACCTCAAATTGTTTTTCCACCTTTGGTTCGTGTAAGCTTATAAACCTCTTTTCTGGTTTTGTACCGGTTTAAATAAGGTCTTTTAATTTTTTTGAGTCCCTGGTACTAAGTTAGAGGTGAGTTGATCATTACTACTTTAATTATGGCTACCAGTTTTATATATTGAATTTTTTTATCAACATAGACAACATACATGCACACACACACACACACACACACACACACACACACACATATATATATATATCAAGGTGTGTGCATGTGCAACTGCGGACCTATTCTGGATTGGTTGCCGACATACGAAGAAGTGCGGCATGTTTTGGTTCCTCCACGAGGTAGGGTCCCAAATCTATTTCATCATATTTAAGAATTAGTTTCTTCTTTAAATAATTTCAGAATATAATTTTTCTTGATTATGGAACTTCTTATATTGTCTTTAAATGATGATTAAAGATAAAGTGTTGGATAATGGTAATGGTGTTTACTAAATATTGTGAATATTGAATATTTTGAAATGTTGGAAATATAAATTGGAAACTGGTTATAATTAATGGATGGAATAAATATTACATGATAAATGGTAAATTGTTAATTAATTGATGAAATTGTTAAAGTGATATGATTTAATTAATTAATTTTTGAATTAATTAATTTTCATGAATTAATTGAAGATTTTTAATTGATTAATTTTTATGAATGTTGGACAAAAATACCTTTGGGTGAGTGTTTATTTTTCATACCTTAAGTTATTTAGGATGGAGTTATTTAAAAATATGATATGCTATGTAAGATGGTTGCTAAATATTTGGGCCTTGTTTAGCATGTTTTGAGATGATTATGATGTGCATGTAAATTTTTTAAGTCTAGGATGAATCACTGTTTGAGTAGACGGGTTCAGAATTGTTAAAGAATAATGATAATTAAAGGTTGAGTTAATTATTTAGTTTTCTTGATAAGAATAATTAATTTTTAATTAATTATTAACTATTGAGATGTTGAGTGGTTAATTAATTGTTGACTTATTTGATGGGTGATTTATGTTGTTAATTAGTTGTTGAATTAATTAACTGATTGGATTAATTAATTTATGAATTAATTAATAGATGGTTTTGGGGTGTTAGACATGGCGTTTGACACCAATGATAAATATATATGTATAATTGATAAATGGGATGTGAGATAGGGATTGATTTTGAAAATACTCATGAGGTTCTAGACATGACATTTTATACCCAACATGCATGAAAATATTCTTTTATGGGACAAGGATTGATGATCCAAATACTGATGGGTTGTGAGGTAAGGAATTATGATCCAAATACTCATGAGGGTGCTAGACATGATGTTCTACACCCATTAATTGACATTGGATTGTGAGTCCAAAGGGTCGTTCCTGAAATAAATTAATGGTTAATGAAAACTGTTGGGACATAATGATCTGTAAATGGAATAAGAGAATGGGTTATGACTTATTAATGAATTGGGTGAATCATTTTTAGTGGACTGACCTAGGAGCAAATCACTATTTCAGTGGACGGGCTCAGAAATAGTATATGAAATACTAAATTGAATATCTTATGACGTGTTATCCAAGCCAAAGCATAATCTTGAATTCAGTCTTTACTTTGATTACTAAGGTAGTCTTTGGAGACATTAGTGGTGAGTGAGTTATACCGGGGATGTCAGGCTTAGGAAAAATCTCTAGACTTTCAAAATTGAATGAGGTTTAAATAATTGATTAATGAAAATGATTTCTTAATGATTATTGAGTATACATGAAAAATGCATAATGCAGGTTCAGACACCAATTGAGGGTTGAAGTAGGTATTTGGATATATAGCTACATTGCACTACTTACTTTATTTATACATGTTTTCACATGGTTTAAATTATTTATTAAATATCTAGATTTGAGGTAGACACCGGTGGTCTCAACCTACTGAGATTTATATCTCACACTCTACTCGGGTCACCATCGCACTGGGTACCCGAGTAGATTATATTTGGTTACAGGATTAAGCTATTTGCATTTACTTCGGAGATAGGAGCAGAGGATCGAGTAGAGGCTTAGGTTTCTCGAGGAGACCATCCTCGGGGCTTTGAGTCAATGTTTATTTATTTCTATATTGGAATGTGAAGCATGTTTTTTTGTTCACTAATTTCCATTTTTGTATCATTAACATATCATGCATGCATTTGATGTATAATTATCATTTGTCACTTTTATAAAATGAATACTATTTGTCTTCTTCTACTTTATCTTTTATTAGACTACTTCTTCTATTTACTGCTATTGTATATTATTGAACTCTGATATGAGGGTATAGTCTCCCCACTGACTATCTATAGACCCTCACTACTAGTCGGTAGCCTCTGGCGTACAGGGAGATGCGCTTGAGGTCATGTGGTGATTAGTCCAGCCACTGGTTTAGGGGTGAGCCGGGTCGGGATGTTACAAAGTGGTATCAGAGGGTTCTTTTCCTTTTGTATTTCTGTTTTGGTTTGCTAGATAGAAGAATAGAAAAGTGTCAGTGCTTAGGATAATAGTCGTTCTTGGGACTGATCACCCCATGTATGAGAAATGACCAAGTGGCCAGGGATAGAAATTAATGTTTGTAGTATTTGAGGTTAAAGTTGATATGATTTCACCATAAGTGACTGGTGTATTTTCCGCTGCTTATGATTTTGAGAATTTTTATGAAAAAAATTGTCTTGGCCTGATAGGGCAAGGAATTTTCATTACATGCTTCATATTAGGCACTTAGAGATTAAGATTCCATGCATATATTCCATGTCATGTAGTTTCATTAGTAGTATGCCTGATAATATAGATTGGGTGCCTTGAATATGTGTCATGCCTGATACTTATTTAACATGCCTTTTAGATAGCATGTTTCAGTGAAAAATTTAACCTTCTTGGGTGTTTATATTTTATGCTGCCACTATGATTAGCATGTTTTATAATTGTTCCATTTATCTATGTTAAAACATTTTGTTTTGTTGCTGATTATGATAACATGCTAGATATGTTTTGATATATAAAAGGATACTAAAGTTAAAATGTTAAATTAATATTGATTGTAATAAATGGAAGCCAAATGTCAGTGATAAGGTGTATGGGATCCTTATTGATTGGTAGACAACCACCAATGTGACTAAACCTTGTATAACATTAGTGCATGTGAGAATGGTTATAAATGTAAAACTGCTGAGTTTTGAGTGAAATGAACTATTATTGGATTTCTTTTTAAAGAACACGGGTTTAATAAATGGGACCCTCATAGGTCGGATTTTTGGTGTAAGTAATTTAGATGGTAAATTGCCTATTTACATTTGGATAACACTATATGAAATATGTTTAAATAGGATGTTTTTTATAAAAGGTATATTTTTCCTGTGGGGCACTGATTGAAAACCAAGTGACTTGTTGTAAAAAATTACTTGTGGGTTTTTTGGAATTCATTCAAATATTTAAAGGTTGAAATGGATTAATTAAAATGGATAAAATGAAAAAGGGAATTTTGAACCTCGTGGTTTCGATTTTTTGTGAACAAGAGAGAGAGTTGACATTTATGTTTCGTAAGGGGATAACGCATGGTAGGTAGTACCCTTAGAATGTTCTAGGACATTAATGTAAGTTTTTCCCACTGCTCTGGAGGACTTAATGGGAATCAGGTGTTATGGAACGCCGATAGGTTTAAGTTATAGATTTTATGATAAATGTTTGACATGGTTATTTTGGTTCTATGAACATCACATGAATGAGTTAAGGTATTATAAAATAGAATTTTGGTGATTCGATGATATATTATTGTGAATACATGGACAATCCTAAGGTGGGTAGTGTCGCAATGATTTCGGTAAACGTATCAGCAGGTGACACCGAGATTTTTAAATAGATTCATTCGGTAGTAGTTTGAATAATTTTTTTAGTGACCTTGGTTTTCTCTTAGTGAACTCTTTTGAATGCGATGAAAATGACCCCTATCTTGACCTCCTCATGGAGACACTAAGATAACATTAGTCTTACGCCACACTAAAGTTTTAAATGTTGTTGGGATTGATGATTGGTTGTTATCTAGGTTGTACAAAGGATGTGTGGTTTCTTTGTGATACTCCTTCATTCATGTTGGGGTAAATTAGTTTTTTTAAATAGCCTTGTGATGGATTGACTTGGAAATGTCACCAGAGGTCGGGTAAGCACTTCGGTGTGCATGCGGTTGGTGATGTAATAATTTTAAAAGGAATGTCGCCAGTTTAAAGGTGAGTGTGGGTTTTAGGACTGTAATGTATTTCCAAGAAATCATGCGCTACCAGTTTCTATTGGTCGATTGAGATTCGAACTTTTTATTAATGAATTCCCTCTAATGGACTCAAATGTAAGATCTATTTGGTGATATTTGTCTTGGGTTTGGAATAACTACGCAATTGCACTTTTTTGTTAAAAGCATGTTTTGTGCTTGAAAACATAACGTGTCTTTCAAACGAAACATTTAGACATTGGTAATTCATATGCTATTGTTATAGTTCCTGATGACTTATCAGGGATGAGAAGTTTTTAAGGTGGGTAGATTTTAAAGTCCTATCTTTTGAACCAGGTTAAAATACGAGGGTTTTCCAATTTTTTTTCAGTTTATCAACGAGTCATTTTTTAAATTGAGTTCCACAATTTTATTCCTAGTGTTGGAACACATAAAGGTGTCATTTTGGACTTGTGTATTTTACCGATAATTTTAGCGGGTGTACCGATGAGTCTCGACATCACTAGATCCGAAAAAGTCCACTTTAATGGATCTGCACGGGCAGTGCACTGTTGCGGACCAACCCGTGTAGTTTACCCTATTTAATAATTTATTTATTTTAATTACATAGTTTTATATGAGATATTTTGATTAATTAAAATAAAGTAATAATAATAATAATAATGAAGTTATTATTATTATTGTGGTTGTTTAATTAAATGAATGTTAAAGAATTAATTAAATGGCGGTTGAAGAAATTAAAGAGAGTTTTTGGGGTTCACCAGAAAAGTTTAATTATTTAAGGAGTTTCAAAGTTAATTGTGAAAAATTATTATTATTAAATGGAGGTTATGGGTTGGACTTTTTATCATTAATATCATATTAAAGATATTGTAATAAAGTGGGGGGGGGGGGGTTGTTTAAATAAAGAAAAGTGTTAATAATAATAATAATGTTATTATTATTATTTTGGTGATTTTTATATTATTTGGATGTTAAAAGATTTTCGTTTCATGATTAATGAGGTGTAATAGTTGTGTGAAATTATCAAGTATTTTGGGCATCTCAAAGAAACATTTAATTAAATGAGTAGTTTCAGATTTAAAGAAGAAGCATTTTATTAATCACAGATTTTCGATTTAAAAAATAAATTCTTAAATGGAAATAATAATTATATTATTATTATTATTATCGTTAAAATAAATTATTTTATTTGAATTTTTTAGTGCAATTTAATTATGGTCATTTATTATTATTATTATTAAAAATAATATTAATGGATTTGGGGGTTTTAGTTTGAAAGGAGTAAATGAAAGGGTGTAATTATAATAATGTCATGAATATTCTTATTCCTTATAAATATGAATTATTATCATAAATGATTTTGAATAAAAATTAAATTGAAATAAATTAAGAGGTTTTAATTAGTTTTTAGGTTATATCTTTTTAATAAGAAAAGGGGGAAATCCCCTATTCTTCTTCCTTGGTGAGGCGCGACACACCAAGGAAGTGCACCAAATCCCACAACCTCCTCTTCTACACAGATCCTCCTCCATGGAAGGCCTCCTTCGCGCTTCTCCCTTGGCCGAATGACCACCCTGCGGTGCGACTGACAGACTGCCTCCGGCAGTAGCGTGCGACCATCACGACATGACCCCCTTCTTGAGTCCTCTATTTGTGGTCTTTTTTCTTTCGATTTATTCATTGGTTGGTATGATCCTTCTAGGAATGGTCTTCTCCCATTATCTCCTTCATCAATTTGGTTATTCATCTTAGTTTCAGTGAACAATTTAGATTGGATGAATTTAGGGTTTTGAGGATATTACTCGTTGTTGTGTTTTTCTTTCAACAGGTTATGTGATTGGTGTTTAGGGACTCGTGGGTCCATAATCCAGCATCCTCCACCAAGGGAAAGGCACATGGACTTGAATTATTTCGTCTCCTTTGGTTCGTGTAAGCTTCTAAACCCGTTGTTTGGTTTTCTACTGGTTAAAATAAGGTCTGTTAATTTTTTATGAGTCCCTAGTACTAAGATAGAGGTGCGTTGATCATTACTGCTTTAATTCTAGGTAGAGGTTTAATATATTAAATTTCTTTGATCAAAGTATACAACACACACACACACAGATATATATATATATATATATACATACATACAAAGGTGTACATACATTCAACTACAGACCAGTTCTAGATAGGTTGCTGATGTGTGACAAAGTGCGGCATGTTTTGGTTCCACCCTGAGGTAGGTTCCCAAATATCTTTCACCTTATTTAAGAATTATCTTCTTCTTTAAATAATTTTGCAATACAAGATTCCTTGATTATGGAACTACTATATTTTCTTTAAATGATGATTAAAGATAAAATTTTGTATGATGGTAATGGCATTTATGGAATATTGTGAATATTGAATATTTTGACATGTTCGGAATATAAATCAGAAATTTTTTATAATTAATGGAAGGATTAATTATTACATGATAAATGGTAAATGGTTAATTAATGGATTAATTGGTTAAAGTGATATGATTAAATTAATTAATTGTTGAATTAATTAATTTTCATGCATTAATTTAAGACTGTGAATTGATTGATTGTTATGACTGTTGGCCAATAATACCTTTAGATACATGTATATTTTCCATTCCTTAATTTGTTTAGGATGGAGTTTCTTAAAAATATTATATGCTATGTAACATGGTTTCTAAATATCTGGGCCTTTTCCAGCATGTTTTGTGATGATTATGACGTGCATGTAAATTTTTTAAGTCCTAGACGAATCACTGTTTGAGTGGACAGGTTTAGACTTGTTAAAGATTAATGATAATTAAATGTCGAGTTAATTATATTGTTGGATTGCTAAGAATAATTAATTGTTTATTATTTATTATCTAGTGAGATATTGAGTAGTTAATTTATTATTGACTTCTTTGACGGGTGATTATGTTGTTAATTAGTTGTTGAATTAATTAACAGATTGTATTAATTAATTTATGAATTAATTAATGGATGGTTTTGGGGTATTAGACATGGTGTTCTAAACCAATGAAAAATATATATGTACAATTTATAAACGGGTTATGAGACAGGGAATGATGCTCCAAATACTCATGCGGTTCTAGACATGGCATTCTACACCCATCTTGCATGAAAATATTCTTTTATGGGACATGGACTGATGCTCCCAATACCCATGGGTTTTGAGATAAGGACTGACACTCCAAATACTCATGAGTGTTCTAGACATGATGTTCTACACCCATTAATTGACATTAGACTATGAGTCCAAATGGTCATACATTAAATGAATTAATGGTTAATGAAAACTATTATGACATAAAAATTATTGAATTGAATATGAGAAAGGGTTTAGACTTATTAATGAATTGGCTGAATCACTGTGAGTGGACAGACCTAGGAGTGACTCACTATTTTAGTGGACGATCTCAGAAATATTATATGAAAGACTAAATTGAATATCTTATGATGCATTATCCAAGCTAAAGAACAAGATTGGATTCAGTATTTACTTTGATTACTTAGATGGTATTTAGAGACATCAGTGGTGAGTGACTTATATGGGGGATGTTAGGCTCAAGATGAATCTTGAGACATTCATAATTTAATGAGTTTTGAATAATTGATTAATGAAAAAGATTGTGTAATTAATGTTGAGTATGCATGAAAATTTTATAATGCAGGTTCAGACACCAGCTATGGGCTAAAGCAGGTACTTTGATATATAGATACATTGTACTGCTTACTTTATTTATGCATGTTTTCACACGGTTTAAATTATTTATTAAATGTATGGATTTGGGGTAGACACTGGTTGTCCCAGTATACTAATATTTATATCTCACACCCTACTCGAGCCTCCATCACACTGAGTACCTGAGTAGATTATTTTTGGTTGTAGTATTGTGTTGTTTGCATTTACTAGGGAGATAGGAGAAGAGGAACGTGAAAAAGCTTGGGATGCTCGAGGAGACAGCCCTCGAGGCTTTGAGTCATTGTTTTTTATTTATGTATTTGAATGTGAAGAATGTTGTTTTGGTCATTTATTTCCATTTTTGTATCATTAGCATGTCATGCATGCATCTGTGGTATAATTGGAATTAGCCACTTTTATAAAATGTGTACAATTTTTATTCAACTACTTTATCATTAATTAGACCAATTCTTCTATTTATTACCATTTTATATTATTAAACTCTGATATGAGGGTATAGTCTCCCCATAGACTATCCATAGACCCTACCTACTAGTCAGAAGCCTCTAGCATACGGGGAGATGCACTTGAGGTCATTTGGAGGCCGGTCCATCCACTAGTTCAGGGGTGAGCTGGGTCAGGATATTAAAATATTTCCCCTAGGTTTTTTTACCATAAGTTCCGGTATAATTTATTGAGGTAGAATTTCCAATTTTCCAGAACATTTATTAGAAATGAAATAATTTGTAAACCCTGTATAAAAAAACATTATCATAATCTAAATAAACAAAAAATGTACCTAATACCACTTCATTGGATGGAACAACATATGTTGAAGTAGTTTTAAAGGATTCCACCACAACTTTCTACTTATAGTCGGGCTACTTCCCATCATTCTGGTTCCTCTTCAGACACTCATATTCATAATAACCCATATCATTATATTTAAAATAATTTATTATTTGTATATCAGAATTATTCTTACCAATGCCGTGATCATTTTATTTATAATTATAGTCCATATGCTAAAACTTACCATACCCAAAACACTTACCGAACATCAAAAGTAATTCTATAGTGTGATTGTTATCATAATTCTCAGAAATTAAAAACTTAATTTTCTTAACATAAAATTTTTTCGATGCATTCTTTCCTATTCCTATCACCTCGACCTATTTTTTACTAGTTTTAAAAGAACACAAGATCATCAAAAAACTCCATCTCCACATTCTCTTAAAATATAAAAAGTTTTTCATAAATTTTTTATTCACAAGAATCCAATTCCCTTTTGATATTTTGGATTCAATCCAGTGTAAAAAAATTGATTTTTTATCAAGATCCTAGATAAAATTTGGAGGATACCTTACTAATCCAGTGAATATTTAATCATATATAGCCACTAGATCCTCCCCCAGTCTCAATTCCAATTATTTTTCCAACCTAAGTAGAGTTATATTAGGTGAATATTCCTCAAGGAAAATATTTTTGAATTCATCCCATTCGAAAGCATAAATATCCTCCCTATCCCTAATATTCTTAACCATCGACTACCACTGGTTCGCTTCACCTTTAAAATGTTATTTATAAAGACTAACCTTTTGATGTTATGAACACCCCATAACATCAAAAATATTTTCTAGCTATTTAGTATACCCTTTAGCTATGACTAGGTTATAAGATCAACTAAATGCAGAGGGTGTTGCCTCATAAAATGTTCCACCACTAACATATTCCCCTAAGGTTAACCTAGATGATCTCGTGCATGAATCCCATCACCATTTATAGCCTGAATCAACTGATCCATTACTATTAAAAACAACTCAATTCTAATTCCCACTATTCCAGGTCACATATTTAGAAGGATATTATCCTCTCAGTGCCTTCCTACTACAAATTCCCTATTTCTTCTATGAAAACCCATCCTGAAAAGATACATATTTGATGAAGAAACAAAATAATCTTTAAATTATATATAATTTAAACTTAAAAATAAATTAGAAATCATTTATAGGCATTCTATTAACATTATCCAAACCCCTAAAGTTATCTAAACCATGTTCTTATACCAACTACAAGGACCTGACCTTAAACATTACATAATCTAGTCAATTCAACTAGAATTCACTTTTTTTACATTCCCAAAGATATTTTAGGTTTATAGTTTAATAGAATTAGGTTATAAAACCATAAATAGAAACTCATATATTACAAATTATTCAAATATACTAAATATACATTTTTTCATAATATGAATCTTTTAGAATAAAACATGATTTCCTTCTATAACAAAATTTCACAGCTTTAAACATGATTTATAATATTCCATTACCCATCCAAAAACCCTATGAAAAACATTTTAAAACTTTTTATGAGAATAAAAATATTAGTAAGATACATAAAAAGGAATAAATAAAACATTAGTCATGAATGAAATATTTTCACCAAGTTATAGCTTTTACACATCAAACATAATCTCTTTAGCTTACATTATGAAATCATATGTTTCCTATAAAACCATAGAAATCGTACATAAATCATAAAGGTAACTTGTGGAATCATTTTCATATCACTTTAATAAATAAAGTAGCTGTCCCAGATATAGTGGGAGTAACCATCATAGTTACGCTTAAAACAACCATCGTAGTATATTCTCATAATCTCTTAGGATAAACCTAACCAGTTAACTCTATGACTTTACCCAATTATTTGGAGAGATATAAAGAGCTCAATCACCCTATATTTATCAAAAAAAACAACCATTATCATAACAATTTCAAATAAACATAATGTAGGCATAGCACATAAAGCTTGAATAAAAGAAACATTCATGAGGAAAATAAATTTTTCATTTTAAAATCACTTTTAATTTTTTTTACAAATCTCTTACTCATAAATAAAAATATTTTGTTTTTAAAAAGTTAAAATATAAAATTATAATGGAAGTTTCAAATAATTAAATCATCATGAAAGCAGGAAATTTTGTTCATGCTTATATTTAAAAAAAATCTTTTTGAATTTTTTAAATAGTGACATTAAAGAGGATTTTATAGGAAATTCCTTTTTAAATATCATATCAAACAAGTGAGAGTTAATAAAATTAATGTAATATCTATATTCACTATAAATAAACATAATAAAAATAATATAATCAAAATTAATTTGACAAATAATCTTTGCATGACATAATTAGTGAAGTAGATGGTTAATCCAAATAATAGAAATTGGGTTAAGAATTCCCTTACCTTATGTACAAAAGCATTATTAAATTGTACTGAATGTCCTCAATAATCAAATTAGATACATTAATTACCTAATTAAAAACCATTTACACATTAATTTTATTTATTAACATTTTATTAGGTTTACCTATGGCCATTTTGTTGAGTTTTAAATATTATAATCATCGTTCCATGAGCGTTAATTTCAGGGATTTATGGTCGGTTCCCTTGAGAATAATTATGATAGTTCTTGTAAAATGAATGAAAAACGATATAAGTGGAAAGAAATTCTATTTATATGTTTCAATAATTTTAAATTATCCCATATATCATTTTATTTTCTGATTTTAGGATGATTCTTTTGGTAACTCATTAATGATAAATGTTTGGTTTGTTTTTAGAAGTTCTTACGACATTCAAAAAATAGTTTCATTTTATTTATTTATTTTATAGATTAGTTCCAAAACATTAAAAATTTATAATATACATTTTAAAATATGTTTCAACCATAAAAATGGTTTTATGAATAACCTTGAAGGTGATAATAGAAAATGAAAACTCATCTTCCACAAAGGCGGTGAATTGGCACGTCGTGGATGATGTTTTCATTTTTTAGAATAAGAGGATAAGTGATAAGGTTTGATGAGGATATTCCATTAACATGAAAAAATTATAGTATATATGTGATACTGAATTTATCATGTAACTTTGGATATGGGAGGTGAGGATAAGGTAGAAATAAAAAAAGTATGAAATAAAGAATTTAAAGGAGAAAGAATGGAGTATTTTACCTATTGAATATCGTCTCCTTGAGAACCTCATTAAGGGAATTGATTTTGGTCTTTTGGTGAGACCCTATGGTATTAGATGTGGGTAATAGGATTAAAAAATTAATTAGTAATAATTTATACAATATACAAGGTTTTAGAGGTGTTAGGAGAAGGGGTTGCTATGGGTGGTATTTATAGGGAGAGGAGAGGGATGTTTTTTTATTATTTTATTCATTTGTTTATTATTTTATCTCAAGATTATCAGTTTTGTTGATTATTATAAATAAGTATAGTAACCAGTGGATGTGATTTTGAACTAATGACTTATTTCCTCATACATATATCATCCATTAGTCAAGAATTCATTTATTTACTTATAATGTTACATACAATAAATTATCATATTTCACTATTCACAAAAAATTCAACTCTTTTAGAAAAATACAAAAAATTCATCTGAACTATTTTTTGATGTGTAAATTTTAAAAATAGACTCCATTTTTGAAAAAATAATTTTCTAAATATGATAATTTTAATTTTTTTAATTTAAATAATCATTTATTTGAAAAGTAATGATTTTAATATTATAACTGATTTTATGACATGTCTGAAAAATAATTATGGTCTTATAATTATAAAAAAATATTAATTTACGATTCTGTTTTGTGAATTTTTTTTAAATCATTATATTAATTATAAAATTTAATATAAACATTTACATTACAAAAAATACCAATACTTAATTTATCATTATTTAAAAATTTATTTACTTATTACATGATATAAATATATCATATTTTCACTTATGAGAAACCTAAATTTTATTTATAATTTCATAGGCAAGGTTACTATTCTATTGTCTAGATTACTATTCCTAATAGTAATATTACTATTCCAACAGTCTGGTTACTGTTCCATTAGTATAGATTCCTTAATTTCTATAAATACCGCTTATCTCATTATACATTTACAATGATTTTAAATATTTAATTATAGAATAAAAACAAATTATTCTATAATTTCTTGGGGTTTTACATAAAAAAGAAATAAAAATTTTGTTTTTTGATTCTTTTTTAAAAGGTAAACAACATAAAAACAGTTTTTAGTCTCTAAATAGAGTTAAAAATGTTAGACCATTAGAAATTATTCCTCTAAATTTATTTGTTTCTATGTATATTTCAAGTTTAAGAGGAAAAATTATGTTTTATTAATCATTGATTATTTTTGAAGATTTATGTGGACTTGTTTTATATCTAATAAAAGTTAATTTTTTCCAAATTTGTTTCTTTTTATAAATTGGTTGAAAATAAAAAAATTTATTTAATTAATTTTTTAGAAGTAATAACGAATTTTTATTTTTCAATCTCTTTTTTTAATTTTTTTTGAAAAAAATGGTACTTTTCATATTTTTCCCCTAGAACACCAGAAAAAATGGTGTTATAGAATTGAAAAATTGAAAAATTATAGAAATGGACAAAAATATATTAAATTAATATAATTTACCTAATTTTTTATAATGAATATATTAATACGTATTTTTATATTTTTAAAATAGTTTTATTTAGAATTTTTAGATAAAAAACCTTATGAATTTTTTAATGGAAATAGACCTAATGTTGGTTATTTTAATGTTTTTATGTGTAAAGTTTTTCTTTCAAATACTTTGGATAATTTAGGTAAATTTGATTCTAAAAGTGATGATGGATTTTTATGGGGTATTCATTTGAAAATAAATCTTATTGAGTATATAATAAAAGAAATATGGTTTTATAATAATACATTAATGTTAAATTTGAAAAAGATGGTTTGATAAGTAATTTGAATTTAGATATTTTTCAAAAATAATTTAATGGAATTAATTTTGGTGAAGAAAAACCTCAAGATAATAATTTAATTAATTATAGGGAGAATACTCTTTCCCATTGTGAACCTAAATCTTTTAAAATTCATAAAGAATACCTTTTGATATATTTTTTTGAAATTTTGATCAAGAATTAAAACTATAAATTTTATTTTAAATTATTATTAAAATTATTCTTTTGTTTCTAAATATTTGAAGAATGATGTTTTTAATTCTTTGAATGATGCTATTTTTATTTCTTTAAGAAAGGTACGATTAGTTAATTTTATAGATATAATGTTTAGTTTTTAGTTTAATCCCTATAGATAATCATGTCATTGGAAATAAATTGATTTTTAGGAATAAATTTTTTGATTAATGTCTGCTGCATGGCTGATGTAATGCAAGGTCTTATCGCTAAGCTTGCTTAGGAATAGATTAAAGGGAGGTCATTGTGGGGAAAGTTCATGTAAGATATGTAGGATACCTGGTTGGATCTTCCAAAGGGTAATCCTTATGCGATCCAGACTCTAGTACAATCTATCATTACTGTTATGATCAACAATTCCTGATAGATTATTGGAAAGGGGGACATCAACCTTTGGCATCACAATTGGGTGACCTTCCCTGGATACCTAGTGCCAAACATCAGCTTTAGGCAGGCCGATGATCATCAAATATTCATGCATACCATTCCAGATATGGATCAACATACCATTTTTGATAGCATTGTATTGAACTATGAACCTAATAGATGTATTTTAATGGGCTCAAACTCATGATTTTTTTCAATTGAGTACTTTTGGAGTCTCTAAGTAGAAACTCAAGGTGGTGATGAATGGGATGAAATTATCCAGAGGAAACAGATCCCCTAGAAAATTAACTTTTTGTTTTGTAGGGCTTGGTATAATTCTCTTCCCACTAAGGATAATAGTAATCAGTTGAGTATTTACCTTTCCTTATGGTGTTGTTGTGGTAGGGAGACGTAGGATGAAATCACCAAAAACCTCTTTTTTAAAGTGACTAGGTGAGGGATATCTAGATTGATTTTGGTCTCTTACATGGATAGTCTCCTCATAAGGCGGACAACTCCACTTTATTCAACATTGGTTCCAAGGGGTAGGTTGCAGCAGACCTAATAAATCTGATAGATCTATCCTCCATATAGAAGGATGCAGGTATATTTTGAAATTGAGAAATTATGTTCAGCACAAGGGATTCATTGGAGCAGCAGATCACATTCTTCTCAAAGATAAAGTTTTCCCTCTTGATCTAGTTCGACTATGCAATGAATGTATTGCTTCCCCTTGTATTAAGGCCCTTATTCCCAACTCTAGCACTCTGGGTGAGGCCGATATTATACCTGGAAGGTGGATCTGATTGTTTCCCCACAATTGGGGACTAAAATTGAACACTGATGGATCATGAAATTATGGTTTGATGTGGGTAGGTAGGGTAATTAGGGACCCACAAGGATCTATGATTATGGCTTTCAATTCATATCTTGGAAGAGGTGAATCCCTCATTGCGGAGGCTATGGATGTTCTCACTGGTCTTTTGGTATTCTCTCAGAGAAATATTCACCTAACAACTATTGAAACTGCATCTTTAATGGTACACAATGATATCTATGGCCTAAGGACTATTCTATGGTATGTTGAGTATACTATACAAAGGTGAAAACTACTTCTTCGCAATAATATTGAGATGATCCATGTGTGGTATTAAGGGAATAATATTAAATAATTTTTGGAATCTAAGGTGAGGCATGGTGATCAGATCTCTTGTTTTTTTGATATTGGATCATTTCCTATAGGGGGAGTCAATATGTTTCATGAGGATGCTTTGGGACTTTACTACTTCATCCCCCTTAATCCCTCTAGTGTCTCTGATAGAGAAAATATTTTAAATTAATTTATATTGAATATAATTGTTTTAAACCCACAAAATTGTGTCTCTAAGATGAATTGTTTCATTTTTATGATAATGGTGTTATTTTGAGCTGAATAGTAAAAATTGGCCATTTTGGATTTTTAACAGTTTTAAATTATTTCGGTAGTTTGGCCATAACATTATCTAAACTGATCCAAATTGAAAAATTATTCTTTTTCCAGATTCTAAACATCCAGGGCTTCATTTAATATATTTGGACCAAAATCTGAATCGGCCATATTGATGCTCAAAAGAAGATCACAAGTTTGCTTAAGAAAACTGTTTTCAGTTCTGCCTAGTTTTGATGTGGGATCCATAAATCATCCACTGTGGGCCCAAAGCTAGTGAAATTCGGTGGGTGGACGCGCAAGGGGTTTTGGAGAATCTTTTATGAAGGAAGAACCGAGTTAATTGGCCGTTTATTGGATCATTAAAGCACCCTAATCCGGATGATTTCGTTTTGGAGAGTCTGACTGGACAGAATAAATAATCAAGGTAAAACGGACATAACTCTCGGAATACTTGTCAAAATCCGCTGAAATTTTTAGGGGACACGGAAAAGGGAATTATGAACAACATTCATGAAGGGCGAAACGCGTGAAGATGTCATTTAATGGGGATAAAACGCGTCGACATTCGGGATAAACATTCTGGCTATAAAAGGAGGAGAGCTCCACCCTCTCAAAGCATCCATTCTTCACCCAATTCCTTCCGGGACACCAAGAAGGAGAACTTTTCAGCGTTCTCTTTTATTTATTTTCTTTTTCATTATTTTTTAATGCCTTATTCTTCCCCATTCAACTCGATTACCCTTACCATGGTGGGGTAAACTTTTGGAGTCATTGGGGAAGGGTTGGTTTTCTACATTGTAATGCTTGAGTTCTTGGACGCAATTGAATAAATTTCTTTCTTCTTCAAAGTTGTTTTCAATTTATTATAGCGGATTTTATTATCAAGTTCGATCGTTCTTGAATATTAATTCCGTTATTTATTTTTTCCTTGGTAAAATAATCAATATCTCCCTCCACTAATTTCTGGTTTATATACGATGGAATAAACCAGGAATTAGTGTTGAAGTACTCGACGATCGTCAGTACGTGTAAAAGGTGTAGTAAATGTTCTTGATTGTTTGGGATAAACAAAACCCGATCGGGTATTGCCCATTTCAATTATGTATATTCAATACAACTATTTTACACATGGAAGGAGATTTGACCAAACCAAGATCTTGGTAAGGTTTTCTCTCACAATAACAATTTCACCAAGGAAGTGAGAGGAAACGATTGTGGAAACTCACTTTAATCAACTAAGAAGAAGAGTTTTGAATTAAATTGAACAGGGATAGAATTATAATTAGGAAACCGACCCCGACCTAATCACCCTTTTAATTTCATTGTTTTTCAATCATTTGAATTTCAAATTTCCGTTAACATCATTTTTACCCCCGTTTTAAAGTAAAAACCCATTTTGTGTGCACTCCTCTTCGGGAGACATCCAAGGTCAACCACATTACTACATTTTAACTTAGGAAATAACTGTTTTGCCACGCCCTACGACAGGCGTGCGTCAAACTTGGCGCCGTTCCCGGGGAGGTAGTGCCACAAACTAATTGTAAATATTTGACCTTTTCAATTTAAAAAAAAGTTCTTTTGCCATGTTGTTTTCAAATGATTATTTATTTAATTCATGGAACAATTACCCACCAGTGAGAGAGACAATTATTGAATCACCTTGGTCTATAGAGTATAAAGTTTCTTTCTTGGCTAAACAAATTCGGGGAGCTCGAATCCAAATCATCATAGAGGATGAATTCAAGGATCTCATTGAAAACCTTAAAGAGAACCTCAAATACCCAGTGTTGGAGGGTTTGGCAAGAGAATTAATTGAACTTCAGGAGTATTTTCCAGAATTTTATCAAGAAATGATCAATGTACAACACCAAGAAGAAGAAGTTCACAAGGATATTGAATCCCAATTTGAAAGAATTAGTCAAACAGTTCAAAACCTCGAGACCTCAATACATTGGATAGCGGAACAAGTACATGCATCCCAGGATCCACAACTTGAGCCAGAACAAGAACCAGAACCAGAAAAATTGATTGAAGAAGTATCCTCACAAATCCTTCAAGTTGAAGAACCCATGGAGGCCTGGATGAAATTAAAAGAAGATCCATTGAGCCCATCTCAATCAATGTTGGAGAAGATTGATGAAGAAGATTTAGCTATTGAAATGCATATGGGAGATCAAAAAGATCTGGATAACTTTTGGAATGAGTGTGAGGAACTTCTTGATCCAACTATTCCTGATAATGTAGATGATTCAGAAACATTGAAGGAAGAAACCAACCAAGTAGTGGAATTTGAAGAGAAGATATAGGAGTTTGACTACCTACCTCTATCTACGGAAATTCAACTCCAAGAGCCACCTCCTTTTGAAGAAGAAATTGAATCCAAACAAGCTCAGGGAGTTAATCTTTTTATAAACTCATTATCTTTTGATTCTGTTGAAACTAAATTGAGTATTACCTCCCCTTGTTTTAATTTTTCAGATTCATCCAACACTTGTATTTCCTTGGAGGGAGAATATGGATCTGAAGAGGAACATCTAGAGCTCCCCAAACCTGTTGAACATTTAATGGAGGGAGTACAAGAGAATATCAAAGTGGATTTTCTAGTGGAAAATGAGACACAAGATACTTACTTTGAAAGGGAAGAATTTGATATTGATTCTTCATGCTTTAATTTTTTTCAAATAGAATTAAACTCTGACATTCCCTTTGATTTTTCCGCAGATGTATCATACCTTTATCAACCACTAGAGAATAAAGATGATGTTGTTCATGCGGAACCCAAGAAGGAGGAGGCTCTGTACTTCATCCTACCCCCACCATGCACAGTGTACCACATTGATAAGGGGGTGGATCTGGTGTACTCTATCTATGGAGTCCTCCTCAACAAGAACAATGAAATGAAAGTTGGGAAGAGCCACATGTGGTGGTTCAAATCAAAGAAACCTCATCGACCATCAGATTGGGGATAACCGATTAGAACTGCCCCACTGGAGGCAGTCAAAACCCAGGGCCCACTTGGGGGATTAAACCAAGATCTTTCCTTCTTTTCTCATCCTATTTCTATTTTCATTTCTTTTGATATATTTCTTATGTTATGTTTTTACTTTTTATTAGGTTTTCAAAAAGAAACACTTAGGATCCCAACTCAACGTTGCATTGCCAATAAGTCAGGTTGTACCTCTCCTTTATACTTACTTAGCTGTTGTGATTCAATCAGAAATCTACATATATGTTAAATCCACTTTAATGCATCGAGGACACTGCATCAGTTAATTGTGGGGGAGGGAACCTTTGTAGTATAGGATTTTTATTTGATGTTTGTTTTCAAAAATAAAAAAATAAAAAAAAATGCGTGTTTTCAAATTTTTGTGTGTTTATTTTTCAATTTTTGGTGTGTTTCTGAAACTTTTGAGCCAAAATGGTTATCAATACCATTTTTGAAACCAATTTCAATGAGTGAACCAGTCTATTTCATGAAACTGATCTTAAATGAATGCTGATATAACTTTGTTTCAAGTTCAAATCTTTTGGAAATTCATGAAAAGTACACTGATTTTTGAATCTCATGCCATATTTCACTGTCTATATCTTTGAAATAACTTTCCTATGAGGCTTATGAACCATTTTTGTCATATTCTTTTCATTCACCTCATTTCTTGAGAGAACCAGACCATGATTGCTTTAACCAGAATTTGATTTATTCCTTTCAAAACTTGAGGGTTGGGGTACGTGAGTTTTAAATGATTGAGGCATTTATTTTGTTTGAAGCCCCATTTTCAAAATAACCCTTTTCATTATGGCCCACCTTTACATTTATCCTTCATTGTATCCCCTAGTATCCATGAATTTCCTGTTAGGTTAGCCACATTACAAGCCAATTTTCCCTATCATACCTGCTCTTGAAGTAAAATTGCATGATATAGTTGAACTTAAGTGTGGGGGAAGATGTATTGTGGTGTACTACCTCATTTAGTTATACTTTGGGTGGAAAATAAATTGTGGAAGAGATGTGTGTGATGCTGAAAAATTATTCTGTTGAAAGCTGTGCCTTTTCTGGAGCTTTTATGACAAGAGAAGCTGTGCCTTTCTGGAGCTTCCAAAAGAGAAGCTGTGCCTTTCTGGAGCTTCCAAAAGAAAGCTGTGCCTATCTGGAGCTTTAAAAAAATTATGTTTGAAAAGATTGAAATGTTTGCTGCTGAGCTGATTTAATGATGATGAATCCTATTTTCAACAAAGGGGAAGTGAAGGAGACCATGTTTGAGTGAAAACTAGAATCTTGCAATTCTGCTTCAATAAGAGCCAAGCCTTCCTTTTTCGGCCTCAGAACTTTTAACATCTAAATCCTACCAACCGGAAGCCACAGAACAACCCTGAAAAGTCCTCATGAGAAACACATGTCCTTGACTCACATCGGGTGGAGAAGTAGAAATTTATCAAACCTATGGTGACTCTTGTGTGAGTTTGGATGAGAAAAGCCTTGTTCAGCCTTTATATTTGTGAGATGAGAGAATATTCATGTGAGGTAGGTGTTTTGTGTGAATGGGATAAGAAATGAAGTGGAAATATATTAAAATCTTAAATGGAGAACTTGAAATAACAGTTTTTGATGAGGCATGATATCTTTTTGTTTCTTGAAATTGATTTGATTGATCTCATTGATATGTGTTTGGATTTTGATTTGATTTGATTTTTACTTTTCCAGGAGTCCAAGTGCTAAGTGTGGGGGAATTGATAGAGAAAATATTTTAAATTAATTTATATTGAATATCATTGTTTTAAACCAACAAAATTGTTCCTCTAAGATGAATTGTTTCATTTTTATGATAATGGTGTTATTTTGAGCTGAATAGTAAAAATTGGCCATTTTGGATTTTTAACAGTTTTAAATTATTTCGGTAGTTTGGCCATAGAATTATCTACACTGATCCAAATTGAAAAAATCTTCCTTTTCCAGATTCTAAACATCCAGGGCTTCATTTAATATATTTGGACCAAATTCTGAATCGGCCATATTGATGCTCAAAAGAAGATCACAAATTTGCTCAAGAAAACTGTTTTCAGTTCTGCCTAGTTTTGATGTGGGATCCATAAATCATCCACTGTGGGCCCAAAGCTAGTGCAATTCGGTGGGTGGACACGCAAGGGGTTTTGGAGAATCTTTTATGAAGGAAGAACCGAGTGAATTGGCCGTTTATTGGATCATTAAAGCACCCTAATCCGGAGGATTTCGTTTTGGAGAGTCTGACTGGACTGAATAAATGCTCAAGGTAAAACGGCCATAACTCTCGGAATACATGTCCAAATCCGCTGGACGTTTGGGGGGACACAGACAAGGGAATTATGAACAACATTCATGAAGGGCTCAACGTGTGAAGATGTCATTTAATGGGGATAAAACGCGTCGACATTCGGGGGAAACATTCTGGCTATAAAAGGAGGAGAGCTCCACCCTCTCAAAGCATCCATTCTTCACCCAATTCCTTCCGGGACACCAAGAAGGAGAACTTTTCAGCGTTCTCTTTTATTTATTTTCTTTTTCATTGTTTTTTAATGCCTTCTTCTTCCCAATTCAACTGGATTACCCTTACCATGGTGGGGTAAACTTTTGGAGTGATTGGGGAAGGGTTGGTTTTCTACATTGTAATGCTTGAGTTCTTGGACGCAATTGAATAAATTTCTTTCTTCTTCAATGTTTCTTTCAATTTATTATAGCGGATTTTATTATCAAGTTCGATCGTTCTTGAATATTAATTCAGTTATTTATTTTTTCCTTGGTAAAATAATCAATATCTCCCTCCACTAATTTCTGGTTTATATACGATGGAATAAACCAGGAATTAGTGTTGAAGTACTCAATGATCGTCAGTACGTGTAAAAGGTGTAGTGAATGTTCTTGATTGTTTGGGATAAACAAAACCCGATCGGGTATTTCCCATTTCAATTATGGATATTCAATACAACTATTTTACACATGGAAGGAGAGTTGACCAAACCAAGATCTTGGTAAGGTTTTCTCTCACAATAACAATTTCACCAAGGAAGTGAGAGGAAACGATTGTGGAAACTCACTTTAATCCACTAAGAAGAAGAGTTTTGAATTAAATTGAACAAGGATAGCATTATAATTAGGAAATCGACCCTGACCTAATCACCCTTTTAATTTCATTGTTTTTCAATCATTTGAATTTCAAATTTCTGTTAACATCATTTTACCCCCGTTTTAAAGTGAAAACCCATTTTGTGTGCACTCCTCTTCAGGAGACATCCTAGGTCAACCACATTACTACATTTTAACTTAGGAAATAACTGTTTTTCCACGCCCTACGACAGGCGTGCGTCAGTCTCCCCATTTCCTTTTTCCCTTGTTGATGGTTTACTTTATTTATCTTTTTAAAATCTAATAAAAATGTTATTTTTCCAAATGATTTTATTTATAAATAATTTTATGTTAATCTACCACCTGGTTTTGAAAAATGGAAAGTTATATAACCATGTTTTTATGCTATTAAAATATTTATATGGTCATAAGTAAGTATCTCATGCTTTTTATGATAGAATGATGTTTTTAAATGATTTTATTAGAGCTAAATCTAGTCATACTTTGTTTATTAAAAAAATTTCAAATGATATTTCATTTCAAATTTATGTTTTTGATGTTGTTTTTTTTATTAAATTGAATTTATTTATAAATAATTTTATAACTTGATAAAACGTGGGTTTTATATGATTTTAATGGGAGAAATTAAATTCTTATTAGGCCTTCAAAATTTTTAAATAAAATATGGAATATTTTTAAATCAGATTATATATAATAAACATTTAATTAAGAGGTTTTGTTTAGTTTTTTATAAAATGTTACGAACACATATGAGTACTAATTATAAGATGGATTTAGATAAATCCAAAAAATCTATAGATTCTAAAATTTTTAGAGGTATGATAAGTAGTTCATTATATTTGACCACTTTTAGACCTAAGATAATGTTTTTTGTTTGTTTATTTTAATATTTCAATATGATCCTAATGAATATCAAATAAAATATTTTAAATATATTATAAGTTATGTTAAAGGAACTTTAAATTATGAATTATTTTATTTGAGACATAACTATTTTGATTTTTTAGTTATTCTGATTCTAATTTTGGAGGATACAAACTTGTTAGAAAAAGCACACTTGTTATGTTTCATTTTATTCGTAAAAGTTTTATGTCATGTATTATAAAGAATTTTTTTTTGTTTCTTTATCTCCTACTGAAAGTGAATATATTTTTGATGAATTCTATTTTTCTCAATCATTATAGATTAGAAAAATATTTTCTGACTATGGTTTTAATTATGAAAAGATCCATACATATTTTGATAATTCTTCTATTATTTTAATTTTTAAAAAATATTTTATGGAATTATAGAATAATAAACATGGACATGTTATTTAATTTTATCAATGATTAAGTTAATAAGGGAGATATTATTTAATAATATTTTTTATTTGATAATAATATTGCTAATATTTTTAAAAAACCTTTATATTTTTAATATAATGAGAAAATAAAATTTAATCTTGGTATGATAGAGATTTAGTTTTAATTTTTATTCTTGTTTCTCATTTTTACTTAAATAAGAATTTATTAAGGGTTATTTTTTTTACAGATGTTGAAACCCGATTTGTGTTAAAATCTAATTTAAATATTTTTGTATTTTAATTAATTAATTTTTGATAAATTTAAAAAGGGGGATAAGTTTGTAAAATCATTTTTTCATTTTATAATTTTCAAAAAGTGATAGCTTTTTAGTGATAGGAGTTTATAAGTTCATAGTGTTTGTTAATATTTATAGTATTTTTTATGTTTATTTTTTTGTGATTTTGAATATTACAAATACCTCAAATGATATTTTATTTTTCAATTTTATAATTATAATATCTCAGAATCATATAATTAACATGTTTATATATTTATCATTTTCTTAATCCCATGGTCACTTTACTTGCCCAACACCTCTCGATCACTTAAGCCTTACACTCACTTGAATTTCCATTTTCTTGAATGTTTTAACAGTATCATTTACACCTTAGTCTCATAGTAGAAAAACATTCTACACAATACTTTGTTCTTTTGGATAGTCATTTATTTTTATTATCAATCACATTATTCTTGTGGTTGATTATTCATAGTAATTTTTTTGTTTATATAGTATGTACCACATGTCCAATCGAACCTCATGGTAAATCGAATCCCATGACTAATCTTATAGTTTAACCTTTTTACTAAATTTAATAAATTTTTAGATTACTCTATTTTTCATATATTTTGATATTTTTATTTACTATGTGTTTGTAGTAGTTTTTAATAGCATTATTGATTTAAAAATTCATATAAATAATATGAAAACTATATGAAGTATTTTTGACAAGTTTTTATTTGATCTAGAGTGGATTTAAATTTTTTTATTATTCAAGCATAAACCTATAACAAGAAGTTTTGAAATGTTAAATTTATTTATTATGTATAATTGGCTTGTTTTTATTTTTTATAAATTAATTTTTTATTAATAAGGAATATATTTATAGTTTATTAATAATATTTAATTTAGTGTTATTACATATAAATTTATCTCTCATATCGTAATGTTACGGAATGTTTTTCAAAATTCAAAATTTAATTTTCCAAAAGGAAACAATGAACCATTAATGGTATTCGTTTGATTGATTATTATTGAGATATTTTGAATCATTTTATGATGAATTAAAATTAATTTGAATTAATATTTAGTTTCTGAATATTGAATGATTATTATGGAATAAAACCACTCTCCCTCTATCTGATAATTCTGAATTATTTTGAATTATCTATCTAATTACTTGGATGCTGTTTAATATTTTTAGTCTTATTTTAAGGAGATAAAGACTATTTCTGGTGATGGTATAGTACTATAATTATATGATGAGTTTTTATTAACGTGAATAATCAAACACTCACATGTCCTGCGATTATGTGAACTTCCTAAATTCCAAGGGATACTATGCAAACAAAGTTTAATATTATGAATGAACTATTATGTATAACAGAATATTATATGACTACTACCACATTAGAGAGACATACTGATCCATTAATTAAGAAATAATGGTTGTGTTTCATCTAAATTCAAAACGAATCTCTTTTGGGAGTTGTTTGAGCCTGTATAAATTTTTTCCATCTTTCTCATATATGCTTAAACTTAGGTTTATTCTTTTCCAAAAAATAATTTTATGTTCAGGTTTTAAATCCTAGATTTTATTATATGAGAAGCATATATATTACTAAAATTATTACGTTTTGTAATGAGTTGTGACCCACCACTAAAATTCAGGTTTCTTTATTGGTTATACCTCTACTAGAAATGGTAGGTTTTATCGAGTTATGGTTCCCCTTTAAAAACCATGTAGTTCATAATGCATCTCTCAAAGAGTATAGATGTGTAAGTGTAGATACGAGTTTACATTGAACTTAACTACTATAAAATTTGTCTGCTCTCTCTATGTATTTTTCTTCACACATTTATTATTGTAGGTTAAATATATTTAACTTTAATAATAAACTATGAAATTTATTTTTAACTCTTTATAATCTTTTACTAGTCTATTCACCCCATATAAAACTTCTACCATCTTAATCTTAAATAAAAATATTTACCATTTCTATAATATTCATTTTTATATGGTTAAAATTTTTAATTCTTATTTAATTTTTAAATATTTTTAAGTTTTTTCATAGGATCTTTTATTTTTTAAATTGCAATATTGATTATAAAAATAACATAACACTAGTTTTTTAAATTTAAATTATATTTTAATTGAAATTTTAACCTAAAATCAATACATAAAGCTAAACCTTCCTAATTGATTTTAGTAATTATTTTAACAATAATTTGTATTATTATAATTTCAGCATAAACACTTTTTAATCCTTTCTTGTAACTTATTATAAATTTATTTTGTAATATAGATATAAATTCTCTTTCTAATTTTTTCTCATGAATTTCATTATATAAAGTTTTTTAAAAAAAATACCTATTTATAATATGTTAAATCATGTAATTTTAGGAATTTTATATTGACTAATATTGAATTATATTTTATTATGATATTTTCAGGTTCCCCAATGAATGATTTAGTAACAACCCAAATCAACGATGAAACTATATCAGAAACCTGAACAATGTCACCATTTCCTTTATTCAAGATCTCGACAACTGAAAGTATTTCATTATTTTTAGTATTTGTGAGATAATTATCCCACCAAAATTTTAATTTACCAAAAAATAATTATGTAATTAATCTATAAGTAACATCATTATCATTGTTTCTAGTCAAATAATAAAATACTTCAATTCTATTTTCTTAAAATAATACTAAATTTTATATTCACCATGACCTTCAACATTCCATTTATAAATTGAACATCCATAAAAAATCTATATTACAAGAAATTTTTCTTCTAATAAATTATCTAGTATCTATGATTTAGAATAATAAGGTTTTGTTGTTTTTTCCCAATTATTAGAAAATATTGTCACTTTATTTTTAAACTTTTTCTTTATTACTATTAAATTGATTCTCTAGTTTACATATATCTTCTATTTTGTTAAATAATTAATATGATAATTTAATATTTTAATTTCACAAATATGTCATCTATATCATTCATTATTTTCCCAAATTTAACAGTTTTTTAATTCAAAATTATACTTCAAATCACTATGTACCTCAAAAGTCTTATGAATAGGATTTTGAATTATTGATAAACTTTCTTTTTTACTAGATATTTGATCATTATAGATAGTATTATCTATTTTATTACATATTATTATGATTTTTAATATTATTAAATTTAATACAAGGTTTGTATAATTGTTTAGTTATTTTTTGTCCCATAGTTGATAGTTTTTTATATGTAATTGTTTTAAATAAATCTTTAACTAATTTTTTATTTTTATAATTTATTTATATTTAATATAAAGGTGGATGTGTTGAGATCAATTTATATTCAATGTCATGAAATTTTCTAGGTATTATTATTATCTTATATTGTTTAATGTGATTATTATGACTCAATTCAATTTTATGATCTCTTGGATTAATTAAATAATATTTATATTGAGAGTCAATAATATTTTTACACCAACTAGTTCAATTATATTTACGAAATATAATTTTTTAAAGATTATTGATGTGTACCGAGGTCCATATATCAGAGTAAAATATTATTAATAAAAATAATTTTAGTCAAATATAATTTTCTCGTATGGCATGTCTGGATCAATCTATTCACATTGATGATGAGATATAAAATAAATGTATTTATCTATCCTCGAAGTGATTTTGATACACAAATTTTAAAATATAATTAGTCATCCATCAGTTCTTGGAAAAGGAGTGGTCTATTTTTATTTAGTGTTTCATCAGAGGTAATGTGGGGGTTTTCAACCCAGTTGTTTCCTTAAACAATTTAATATATTCTTGGTTTAACACCAATGATTGTTCATTCATGGATGGAAAGTCTCATAGTGTGGTAATCATTTTAGGTTAATGGGTTATCTAAATGGAATGAAATGAGGCTAGACACAATGTTTTTTAGTACACTTCTACTCATCTAAAATCTAAGTATCTATCTATGATCAATGATATGGATTCACTAATCAAAGGGAAAGAGTTTCCCCATACCTTCTAGAACATATTACTTCAAAACTCATAGGCCTGAGATGTAGAAGAAATTATGTGTAGGCCCACAAGGTATTCTTGAATGAATCAACAAAGGGTCTTAATATCAATACAAACAATGCCTATGAATAAGGAATTATACATTATGGAAGTAATTTGTGATAGTCATGGGTATGTAGTGATATCCTTCATTTCAAATTATATTAGGGGTAACTATCTCATAGTAGAATCTTGGGGTAAGATCAGTAGGTCTTCACTGTGATAAATCAGAATTATCTCCCAATATGTGGTAAAATCAACTATACATTAGGGGTAAATTTATTATCAGGATACTCCCCTATTCAGTGGTACACTTTTTATCTATCAGGGTCTATATAATCTTGATAAAAAATGATGTGGTTATCCAACACACTTATATTTTTGGAAACATAACAGCTAAACTCCTCACATCTAAAGGATACAAAGAACCAACTCTCAAAATTAATTCTCTCATCGATTCCTTACCCCATGTTCTATAAACATTTCATATATAGCACACTTAGGCTCCATCGATTCAAACCACATAGAATCTTTGATGTGGAATTTTTTCCATATTTAATAAAAATTATAATTATGTGACTATCAAGGTTATTAATATATATCCAAATTTAATATTTTAATTTTATTTATTTTTAAATAATATTTATAATATGTTTATGATTCATATATTTATTATAATAATTAGAAAATAAATTTTTTTATTCATTTATTTTAACAATATTTTCTTAATTGTTTTCTCTCTTCTTCATTATGATTTGTCCAAAAAATTAATTTCATTTTAATTTTTAAATTTTTTTATTCTTCTCTTAAAATTTGAAGATCAACTTAAAATTATTTACTAATTATTAAAATTTCATTATTATTTTTTTGATTATACTCTAAATTTTTTGAAGTTATTCTATTAAATTAATAATTTTATTTTTCTTTATAATATCCTTGGGAAATATCTTATTAAAAACTGACTCATTTTAGTTTATAAATATTAATAAAATATTTATAATCATTTGAGATATTTTTTATTTACCAAATGTTTAATTATTCAATAAATTTAATTAATTCATTTATATATTTTTATTACATAAATGGTTTTTGAAAATATATATGAACATTTCCATTAACTTCCTAATTATAACTAGTTAAAGTGTTCTTTTGAATTCTAATATTTTTGTGTTGTTTGTATAATTATAAAATTATTTAAACCATATGAGAATTATTTTACTTGGGTGATTATGGATTGGATGAATAATCTATTCCATTTTATACCCATTCATGAGGCCTTTACTCTAAAATATTTTGGTAAACTATATATGAAAGAAGTAGTGAGACTGCACGAAGTTCCTATATTTTTTGTGGACTAAGACCTAAATTTCACATCAAAATTTTAGGATGGAATTTAATGTGTCTTGGGTATGAATTTGAATATGAACACAAATTATAATCCTCAAATGAATTAATAATGATAGTGAACAATACATGTTTTGGAATATATGATTCTGACTTGTGTTTTGAATTTTTAAAGATCATGAGAAGATCATATTCCTTTAGTAGAATTTTATTTTAATAAAATAGATCAATATTCAATTTGTATGGAACCATTTGATTAATATTATAGTAGAACATGCTGATAAATTTTATGTTAGACTAATAAGGGATAGAAGGATACTTTAGGGGCTAGTTTGGTATAAGATATGGATGATAAAATCTATTAAATCAAAAAGATAATGATGATAGATTAATGTTTTAAAAAATAATATTAGGACACCCATTGATTATATTTGGAATTTTTGGGAGATTAAGACTTAATTTTATTATTTCATTGGTTATGACATCATTAACATGGGAATCATGGGTGATTAGTGCCTTATCAAACTAGTTGATGATGTAGATTAACATTTGGGTTTTCTACCATGATTTACTATGATTCATAATGATTTACATATTTCTTGATTTAGGAAGTGTTAATAGGATCATCCACATGAAATTTATTAATATAAAGTTAATCAAGAGTAAAATGAAGCCATTGTAAAAGGATCAATTCTTATTATTGATTATAAAGTGAAATTTCTAGGAGGAAAGAGTATTCCATTTGTTTTACTATTAAAATATTTCCAAGTTAAAGAAGAAACATGAGAGATGGAATTTTATTAGCGACATCATGTTTATAAAATTTTGTAGAAAAATAATTATAATGATATATATAGATGAGAGAATTATGGAACCATTATTTTTATATATAATTTATTATTTAAATTATATTTTATTTGTGGATAAAAAATGGGATTAATTTAAATAATTTAATGAATTTAAATCATAAAAAACAATAAAAACCACAATAATATGAGGTCTCTTAGATTATGATGCTTGATTTTTATAGTTATGATTCCATTTTATTTTTGATATTTGTTGGGTTTAAATTTTTATTTTTTAGAGGACCATAAAAAAATCATGTTTAGGTAAATTTTTATCTTAATGATACATATCAATCATGCTTGATAGAAAATTTTTCTTGAAACATTACATTGTTCAATGCATAGTTACTCTAAATGAGAAAATTTTCTATGAATAATGATTTTTAGAATAATAAAGGGAGAATTTTTAGATGTATAGTTTTCTTAACAGTGGATAATAACTATGTGTGTCAAGTATTATTACTTGTATTTGTGTTTTAATATCAATTTTGACACCCATAACCTTAATTTTCATCATTCCTTAGACTTAGCCAATTAGGGGGATCCTTGGTGGTGAATTTGGGGATTCTCCATCGACAATTAAGAATTTTATTTCAAATAAGAATCAAATAAATGTGCAATCAATGGTTAGGTTTTAATGGTTCTCTTTAGTTCTTAAATCACACACACTCACTCAATCACTCTCGTTGTCTCTATCTATCCCTCTTTCTCACACTTGAAGTATTTGATTCTATTTAAATTCAATATTTCTTGATTTATATTTATGAATCCTTTTATTTGGACTAAAGGAATATATTCATCATGATTTAGGATCCATGATTCATCTGGGTTGGAGAGATTTAAGGTTTTTTGAATTTTAGAAATTTTTGAAACAACATGTCTGGGTTGTTGGCTCCAATATATTTTATAAATTGGTTAATTTCATATAAATTTTTTATTGGTTATGATTTATTAAGGATCAAATTACATGAATTGTGTACAATTTTGGAGTTATGGAAAAAAAATAATTTTAATATATTTAAATTTTTTGGAAAGATTAGGGGTTTTTATAACCAATTTTATTTGAAATAGGAATGGGGATGAAAATGAATATTTTTAAATTAAGTGATTTGAATTCATTTTAGATATGAAAAAGAGTCTCTTAAAAGTAAATTAATGTTTTTTTTTAATTTTAACATGGTTTTACATGGTGAATTTATCTATTTTAAAGTGAATGGTTTAATAAAATTTTAGGAATTTGTGAAAAACTAATTTGTATGAATCCAAATTAAGAATGGGATGGGTTTTGTTATATAAATTTATTTTTATTTTTTTGAATTTTTTACAGAAGGTGTATATCTATGTGTGATAAAAATAATTTAGTGGGACATTATTTTCAAACTTCAAATTTTCAACCATAGGGACGGGTGACTTAGAGATCATGAATTAAGAGAAAACGATTAGGATAACTAATGTTGAAAGGTGACAATCACTTCAGTATGAGTTTATAATTATGAATAAACTTTATACCTTATCAGATCTTTCCATGGATGAAAATATAGATAAATATTATTTTCTATTGGATTATGTTCAAGAAATCTTATAATGAAGAATTTAATACAGGGGATGTGATGTATTTATCAAAATTTGGTGAAAGAGTATTTTCTAATGATTTTTTTTGTAAAAAAAGAGTTTTCATAGAACCTATTTAAAGTTTTTATAGGATATGTGGTTCAAAGGAGAAAATTTAGTTTTTTTAATTATTTTTATTTTTATTATAATAAAGTAATTTTATCTTAATTTCTAGAATCATTTTCTACTGTATTTTTTTTTGGAAATTTTTTTTCATATTAAATGTTTTAGATTTTATAAATTTATTTATTTATCTATTTTTGTTTATATTTTATTTGGAATTTCAATTTAATGTTTGTGTATTAGATTCTTAGGGAAATCATATTGTGATTACGATCACCCATAATATAACCAATTTAATCGATACGTAGACATGATTGGACATGATGTAAGTAAATGGAAGATACTATTATTTATCAGTGATGAGAAATAATCCGATTTTAGAATTATTGAATAGTAGATGGTGGATCATAGTTCAATAAATTTATTAGTGATAACAACATATGAAAATTTTTATCTGTTCTAATGTTGTATTTTAGAGGGTCTTTATCTATATTTTTGTTTCAACCCATTAAATTTTTTTTCTATATTTTTAATTCAATGATAATTAAATTATTATACATTATTTTTGGTGTAATAATCAATGGAAAATTATTCCCTATATTTCCTTTTATCCATCACCACTTATCGATAGTATCTAGAGATAGAGGGATGTGATTGAGGCCATGTGTAATCCCAACTTGTGTGTCAGGATTTGGTCACCTTGGTTGAGGTGTTACAAAATTTTATTTGAGAATGGTTTTTTATTCATGTATTTGGAAATATTATAGGCATAGAGGATATTTTGGTTTGGTATCATAATGTACCTATAAAATGACATAACTAACTTTTTTTTGGTGAACTCTAAGCTACAAGGAAGTCTACGTAAAAGAGTGGTTGACCATGTCATTGTAGGAATTCTATTTGTGGTATGTTAACCCATGGTAAGTTAAAAAAAGTAATAATATATAAATCATGGTAGGATTGGAATAAAACACATCACATGACATGTTTTTAAGAAAATGGATTTTATCACATGAAAATGTGTTTTTAATGGTGATGTGGTTCTGATATTTCAGAAGGGTTTTGTAAATAATGTTGTTTTTGAAACTAGATTGAATTGTTGTGATAAAATAGTTAGAAATGAAAATATAAAAGGGAATAGGAAGAAACCATTTCATAGTTTTAAATGTAATTTTTTATGATGAATGATAGAGAAAATATATGGTTTTGATGAGGCACTTATGTGTATTATATAATATACTACCCAAGAGTTTCTGAGTTGGACATGGATGAGATTATAGAATGATATAATATTCACCTACATATCCTCTATTGGTGGGGAGAACATTTAGAATATCCATTATATTTCTTAGAGTTCAGATTAGGATGGTATGAGGGAGGTGTATATGGTCTATGAATTTATGAAGTAAACCCACCATCATTTATAAAGAGTATGGGAACATAGTAGAAAAAATGGTTTTTTAAAATTAGTTGTATCTTAATTTTTTTATAAAAATATGAGAACTAAAAGGTCATGTATAGATATTTTTCGATGGACGAGGTTGATCAAAAAGTGGTAATATGTGATGAGGAATATTATATGAATAAATATCTATACAAAAAGAAATTTCAATAGATCCTTAATGAAAAAATATTCTATGAGGAGTTGACGTTGTCTAGGGTTTATGAGTTTCTAAATTTTGAGTAGGTAAGTCGATCTATTGTGTAATATGAATTTAATTTAACTTAGTTGGTTAAGTATGACCTAAATATGGTAATGAATAAAAGGCTCAAAACATAATGATTTGAGATAAATATATGACTTGAGATTTAATTAAGGATTATTCTATGAGAGATATATAATGTTATAGAGGTGGTTAGCATGATAAATTCATAGGTGGTAGATATAACATAAATGATAAATGATATTTATTTTCTTCCTCAGTTATGTGTTGGAAAAAATTATCCAGTGATCAAAATTTTAAGTGAAGAACTTCAAGGGGATGTTTACTAAAACATCTTCTTAGGTTTCTCAAGGGAAATAACCCATATGGGTTTTTCTAGTTAAGTAAAATTGTAAAACAAAGTTCTAATTTTCAAAATACTCCTTGTATATGTTTCAAGTGTGGGAATGTGTCTCATTTGAATAAGTATTTCAAGAAGTTCTTATAGATGGGTAAAAGTGGATAATCCCACCAATTTTAAAGATTAGGGATACATATAGATGTTTTGATATAAGATAATTATAGGACTCATGTTAGAGTGTGATGGACTTATTATGAATATAAGTTAACACATTAGAAGAGTTAGGGGAAGCTTTTTATTCAATAGTAGTCACTAGAGTTAGTTGAGGTAGATGCAGGTTTATCTATGTTATGAGGTTTCATTCAGGTAGCCTTAACCCGTATTTTTATATTATTTGATACTAGAGTGTCACATTCCTCTATATATGAATTAATTCATACTAGATTATACCATTAATTTATCTTTACATGATTGGTATATTTAATGGTATTTAATTCCATATTCAATGAAAATTGATATGCCACTTGGTGAAAGAACTAAACAAGGATTCTTATATCTATCTTCTTCGATTATTATTAGAAGCATAGAAATATCATGGATTTTTTCTCTTGAGATAAAAAAATAAAATTTTATCTTATTTATAGATTGGATGATTAAATTTATATATAAAATCAACTGTTATAGTTGATGAGTTCTCATTGTGAAATTAGATAGAACTATCTAAAATTCTAGGGGAGAGTGGGATATTCTTAAAAGAAGGGTGGGGATAATGGTAGAGAATGTTGGATCCTTTTTATTCCAGTAAGTAGGTTTGGTTATTAGTTTCATGGATGGGAATAATCCACCTCTACTTCCTAGGGAGGAGGATCAATATCTAAAAATTTTCATTTTCGATTGATTCCTATGAGATATGTGAAGTTTTCTATTGACTTGGTTCCTAGAATTAATATTATATTAATGAAATAATATCACATGACACCAATAGTGTTGCAGGATTTGAAGGTATATCTAGATGATCTTGAGCATAAGGGAATCATTTGGGGAAAAAATTTGGGCCTACGGGCCATGTAATGGGATAAATTCCCACTAGGCCTTCGGGCTATGTAACGGATCTCCCTCTAACCAGTTAAAAGAGGTCTTTTCTTTGATTTAATAATAAATGAGGCTTCAACCCCAACCTTTAAAAAATCATTAGTTAAGGGTAAAATAAGATAAATATAAATTAGTTTATATTTTCTATATAGAAATTATATGTTTTTGGTCATGAATTTACTAATGTACCATTGTACATTGTTTCTTTGATGAATAAGGTTTTCCATAGGTACTTTGTTCCATTTGTGGCGGTATTTATTGATGGTAACCATATTTATTTGTGGTAAGTGTAAAATCATGGGTGGAATGTGGATATTGTTTTATGGATTTTATTATATATAGTTTTTATGATATATTCTCTAAATTACATTTTTTGATCCAATAATTGATATTCCTTTATCATGTTGCATCTAAAAAATAAATTTATATTGATCCTGAGAAGGTTAAGGCAGTGATATATTAATAAAGACTAAATAATAAGTTTGAAACTTGGAATTTTCAAGGTTTTAATAGAAATTATTAAATATTTTTTCAATACTTCAAAAATTTATATTCTCATATAACATAATTAACTCAGAAAGGAGAATTATTTAAATGGGGATAAACATGTCAAGAGGAATTCTAGGAATTAAAGAGGATACTAGCTTTAGTAGAAATTCTAATTTTTCCTAAATAAGGACTTTGGTAAGAAGTGTATTATGAAACATTAGGATTGAGATGAGATTTGTTTTAATATATATGAGTACAATTATTGCATATGGGTCAATATGAACAAGGAATAATTAGAAGAATTACCATACATTTGATCTGGAGATATCTTTTGTTGTTTATGTCTTGAAGAGTAGGATACATTACCTTTTTGGTGAGTAATTGTTGGAATATATGGATCATAATAATTTTAACTATATTTTATCATAGTATGTTATCAAACTAAGGTAGTGTATAATGGTTTAATACCTTAAAAAATTTTATTTTGGGATCAAATGTACACCAAGAAAGGGGAATGTGGTTGAAGATTCTTTAATATGTAAGAATCCAACTCAGGAAGTAAAGGTAGTTGAGGAGTAATGAAAATTTATGGGGTATAGAATTTCACATGGAGATGATAGAAACAACCAAATGTGTTGCCTTTTTATCCTTAATGTGCTTTCAATATTGTTAGAGTATGTGAAGTAAGGGTAGTTGTCTAACGTGAACTGTAAGAGGGTTATTTATACCCTAAATAGTAGGCAGACCATTAAGAGGTGTCCAGTTGTGGAAAATTGAGTCTTTTACTTTAAAAGTATGAATAGTGTTTCCTATGGATCCTAGAATTTATTTTTTTAATATTTTTTCCATTTTAGTTGGGTAGTGAATCCTATATATATTAAGATGTATCATTACATAAAATGTATGTTTTGGTGGTTTGGAATAAAGAAGGATGTTTCCGTATTTTTTTCACATTGTTTTTTTCATTAGGAGAAGGAACATAACTAATTATTGACGAGGTTATTATGAACTCTATTTTTATAACATATAAATAAAAAAATATTTACATAGAATTAATGAATCGGTTGTATAGGTCACCTTGAAATCATGATGGGGTTTAGGTTATCATGGATAGACTCACAAAGTCAAGGAATTTCTCACATATATAAGAAAAACTTTTATTTATGATCATAGAAAGATAAATGTGAGTGATATTATTATAATTCATTGAGTTTTTAAGTTTATTATATCATATATATATATATTCATGGATAATGTTAAGATTATGGAGGTAACTCTAGAATTCCTTTAAAATTTAGCTGTAGATGAGGAAATTATACAATCTTTAGATGGGTAGGTAGATATAAAATATTATCAAGGTTTTAGAGGGTGTAGTTTGAGTTTGTGTGCATGTTTTTGTGAAGTATTGGGAGGATCATAATTCATTGGTTGCGTATTTCATAATAATAACTATTAATTTTCAACTCATATGATACTGTTTTAGGTGATGAATGGTTTCCCATGTTATTTTCCACTATATTGTGTAGATATGGGTGCAAAAAACTGTCCAAGACCCACTTTGGAATAAGATATGATAGATCATGTAAATTTTGTGCATAAAAGTATATTTTTATAAGGACCTCGGCCTTAAACCTTACTTAATATTGAATTAAATGAATAATTCACATTGAGGATCTTTTCAGGTTTAGAGTTTTAGAGAATTAGAACATAACTATTACATCTCAAAAGATTACAAAGTAGACACTTCTACTAAGTTTCCATAATAAAAAAAACTCTTAAAAAGAAACATGTCTAGTTCCATGTTTTATATAGCATGACATTCCCTTGATCCCATCCTTGACCTTATTCCACATTAAGTCCTGTGAAAAACATTTCTAAAAAACTTGGGGTGAGCATAAAAAGCTCAGTAAGGGATACACAAAGAATGAAAACTATTAGTTTTTCAAACATCAAGTAAACCATGTATACTCTATCAAAGTAATACCTTCACCTTCATGAAGTAGTAAAAACTCTTCACTGAATAAAGTATCATTACTTACATTTTTGTAACCAAAGGATTACCATAAAACCCATATAAAGAAAACATAACATATATACAGGTAACTTGGGACATAAACATACTTAAGTGGAATAACCATACGGTCGACTTCCACACATATCACTTAATGTAATAGCCATACGGCCAATTTCCATACATACTTAATGGAATAACTATACAGCCGACTTCCGTACCCAATGCATTGGAGGTTATAACATAACCACCCGTCCTGGTATTCACGGCACCACCCGTCATATGGTTTATCACGTAACCACCCGTTAAAATGTCCAAGAACCAATATAAAATCATAAAACATAAAACCAATATAAAGGAATGATAACATTTCCACATTTCAATCACAATATATCATAAATATATTGACATAATAGAATCCTTTATCAAAACCATTTTCAATACCAAAATACATAAAAGAGTATATGGTATTTATTTTATTTTCAAAACATTACAGCTTGTTGAGGAAGCCAAAGACCAAATAATACTCGCGGCGGCGGAAAAGGTCGTTGTCACCGCGTACGTTAAAAAAACATTCCTTTTTGTCATTTAGTAAAACGATTCGTAGAAAAATATTCCTTTTATATAAAAGTAAAAGTAAAAGGTGTTTATACAACATATAAAAGAAAGTTTTGTATAAAACAAAATATGCCTCAATGAAAGGAGACTGAGACGAAGTCCCTTACCTCGGGTCCGACTTGACTCGATCGTTCTTTAACGTCCTTAAAATTGGGTAACTCCCCTTGGTTTGAGCTCAAAGGATTACTTGGGAAGACTTCTGCCCAAAGTGAGGATTCAAGGAGTAAGAGAGGGAAGTGGAGAGACAAAATGGGCAGGGGTTGGCCGAGCCAAACGCTTTGGGAGTGTGGGCGAGGAGGTAGAGGTGGGGGCCTTTTATAAGAGGAGAGGAGGGGCACTCTTGGAAAGTAAAGAAAAGTCACTTTATTTTAAAATGGTATTTGGATTTAAGAGGCACCAAATTAATTTATTTCGAGGATAAGGTGATAAGAGTTCGAAATACACTCATCCAATAGGTTTTGGACATGTTTAGGTCTTAGATATTACATTATCTTTCCATTTTATTTAAATCGTTAAATAATGAGGTCATCGCTGCATCATCATGATGTCATAAATAATTTAATTTATTTAATGTCTAAAAATTATAAAAAAATACTATGATGTAGGAAATCTTTTTATATTTCCAATGACTATTTATAGTCAAACATCTGACTTGTATAACCCCATGTAACAATTGTTTTAGTAAAACATCTCATGTGTGTGTCATTTTTACTTTAACATTAAATAAAAAGTTATTTATGTCATTTCCCAACCAAAGTGGCTCTATGGGGTCCCCAAGTTGAACCATGGCTTTTATTGGTAGTCCATGACACATCCAATAAGGGTAGGACATGTTTCAAGCTCATCTCATATTATTAAAACATTATTTTTACCTTAAACTACACTAATTACCTCTAATCGCGATTAAGAACTTTAAAGTTACTATTCACCAAAAATGTTTTAATCTCATTGAACCACATTTTACTTCTTAATGACAACCATGTATGTCGGATTTTTGAAATTCAAAACACAGAAGTGGTAAAATTTCATTTAAACGAAAAATCAGTTTTTATAAGTACCACTTAGTGGTTTCACTATTCATCAAAAACTGAAGTTTTTCAGAAAAATACAAAAAATTCACCCTAAGATATATTTGATATTCCGAATTCAAAAATGAAATCCATTTTAAAAAATTCACAACATATAAGTTGCATTAATTAATTTAATAATTAATTCCCACTGTCAGAGCAAATAGCGTGTTTTTATGAAACAATAAGTATCAAAAGATTGACACTAGTTTAAGACCGATTTCAAAGTGAAATTAATTCCAACGACCAATATTGGATTTAATGGTAAAAATATTTTCTAATTTCCCTTTAAAAACAATTCAAATGATAATCTAATCATATAAATAAATTATATTAAAAAGAGGTTTTGAATTAAAATACAACATTTTACACTATTCATTAAAAAAATGAACTTTATCGGAAAGATACCAAAAATTTACACAAAGTAAATTTTGATGTCCCGATTCTAAAGAAGAGTTATATTTGGTCCAATAGAATCTATAAGATTGATCAAAACTATATTTAATGACGGTTCACCGTCAAAAGGTGATAAGTGAACCCTTAGTGAAAATTAGGGTATAAATGCCTAAAATTGAATTCTTTCCGCATTTTAAGCCTTTATCTTTTATTGGATAAATGTAAAAACATTTAAAAACATATATAATCATATTTTAGTTATTTCTATCCATTCCCTCCAGTACAACGACTATGTGTTAACTAACATTTAAAATAATATTATTTTATTACTAGTGTGCAACGTAAGTTTTCAAAGAAACTCATCGTTGCGTATCGAGTACGCTATCGAACGTAGAAACCCCTTTTAATTAAAATTAATATTTAACTCATAAATATTAATAAATATGAAAATTATTTATTCTTTATTTACCTGGGATGTTACATCCTTCCCCCCTTTTGGGAATTGCGTCCTCACAATTTTATTCACTTATCAAAATAAGTGGGGGTATTTATCCCTCATAGCATTTTCAGATTCCAACGTTGCCTCTTAAATCACATGGTTTTTCCACAAAACCTTTACCTGATTAATTACCTTATTCCGTAACACCTGATCCCTGTTGTCAAGAATTTGGACTGGTTGTTCTTCATAAGATAGGTTCTCCTCCAGCTGAACTACCTCTGGACTCAAAACATGAGATGGATCTGGCATATACTTCCTCAACATAGAACCATGAAAAACATTGTGTACCTAAGATAAACTCAGAGGTAAAGCCACTCGGTAAGAAACTGATCCAACTTTCTCCAGAATTTCATATGGTCCAATAAACCTTGGACACAACTCTCCTTTCTTACCAAATCTCATCACACTTTTCCAAGGAGAAACCTTGAGAAAAAAATGATCACCTACCTCGAAAGATAGATCCTTCCTCCGGTTATCCGCATAACTCTTCTACCTGCTCTGAGCTGTTCTCATGTGCTTCTGAATCAACTGAACTTTTTCTGCCATCTCTTCTACCAATTCTGGTCCCATCAGCTTCCTTTCACCCACTTCATCCCAAAATGCTGGAGTTCAACACCGCTTCCCATATAATGCCTCAAATGGTGCCATCTGTATACTGGAATGAAAACTGTTATTATAAGAAAACTCCACCAAAGAAAGATGTTGGTCCCAACTTCCCTGATAATCCATCGAACAAGCTCGTAGAATATCCTCCAAGGTCTGAATTATTCGCTCTGACTGCCCATCTGATTGAGGATGAAAAGATGTACTAAAATTTAATTCAGTACCCAACGACTTCTGAAGGACATTCCAAAAGTAAGAAGTAAACCTGGGATCACGACCAGATACAATGGAGAGAGGAACTCCATGTAACCTGACTATCTCTTTAAGATACAAACGGGAAAATTGATCTAGGGAAAAAGTATCTCGTATAGCAAGGAAATGAGCAGATTTAGTCAAGCGATCAACAATAACCCAGATTGCATTATTACCTCGATATGTCCTCGGTAATCCCACAAAAAAGTCCATGGATATGTTTTCCCATTTCCACTCTGGCACTGGTAAAGGCTGAAGCAACCCTTTAGGTAACTGCCGCTCTGCTTTAACCTGTTGACATGTCAAACACTTCACAGTAAAATTGGCAATATCTCTTTTCATTCCATCCCACCAGTAATACTCTCGCAGATATCTGTACATCTTATTACTACCAGGATGAACTGAAAACGGAGAACTATGAGCTTCACATAACAACTCTCTCTTCAACTGTGAATCACAAGTCACACACAAACTCTTCACAAATCTCAAAAAACAATCATTATCAATGTTGAATTCAGGCAACTTACCTTTCTGAACCAGCTCTACCTTTTTCTGCAACTCACTGTCTTGCTTCTGTGCTTGCTTGATTCTATCTGATAGAGATGATCTCACTGATACCTGAAACAGAACAGAAGAAATTCCTGCACTAACAACTTCTATGCCAAAGTTCATCAAATCCTTAAACAAAGGATCACGTTCCAAATGCAACATTGCTAATGAAGCATTACTTTTTTGACTCAAAGCATCAGCCACTTTATTTGCTTTTCCCAGATGGTAATGAATTGTACAATCATAATCCTTGATTAATTCCAGCCATCTCCTCTGTCTCATGTTCAATTCTTTCTGAGTGAATATATACTTTAACCTTTTGTGATCAGTATATATTTCACACTTTACTCCATACAAATGATGCCTCCAAATTTTTAAAGCAAAAACAACAGTAGCTAATTCCAAATCATGTGTAGGGTAATTTACCTCATGAGTTTTCAACTTATGTGAAGCATAAGCAATTACCTGATCATTCTGCATAAGGACACATCCAAGTCTCTTCAACGAAGCATCACTGTATATAACAAACTCACCATTCCTGGAAGGAAGTGCCAAAACTGGAGCATTCACCAATCTTCTTTTCAACTCCTGAAAACAATCACCACATTCTTTTGTCCAGATGAACTTAACAACCTTACGAGTTAGCTTAGTCATTGGACTAGATAACCGTGAAAATTTTTCAACAAACCTTCGGTAGTAACCTGCCAAACCAAGAAAACTACGAATCTCGGTTACATTTGTGGGTATTGTCCATTCTTCAACAACTTTTGTTTTAGTAGGATCAACAGTTATGACATCTTTTGAAACAATGTGACCCAGGAAAGAAATTTGTTGTAATCAAAACTCACACTTGCTGAATTTTTCATATAGTTTCTTTTCTTTTAAGGTTTGAAAGACAACCCTTAAATGAATTTCATGCTCCTCTTTACTTTTAGAAAACACCAAAATATCATTGATGAAAACAACAACAAACTTATCCAAGAACTCATGGAAAATTCTATTCATAAGGTCCATGAATATAACAGGTGAATTGGTTAACCCAAAAGGCATAACTACAAATTCATAATGGCCATATCTAGTACGGAACATAGTCTTCGGAATGTCTGCTTCTTTTACTTTCAACTGATGGTACCCCGACCTCAAGTCAATCTTCGAAAAATACTGAGCTCCCTGGAGCTGATCAAACAAATCATCGATATGAGGCAAAAGATACTTATTCTTAACAGTAATATTATTCAAGGCTCTATAATCAATGCAAAGTCTCATTGATCCATCTTTCTTTTTAACAAACAAGATAGGAGCACCCCATGATGATGTGCTAGGTCCAATGAAACCTTTATCTAATAACTCCTGTAATTGTTTCTTTAACTCTAAAAGTTCAACTTGAGCCATTCGATAAGGGGGTTTTGAAATTGGATTAGAATCAGGAACTAAGTAAACAGTAAATTCAACTTCCCGATCATGAATAATACCAGGCAACTCATCAGGAAAAACATCAAGATACTCATTTACCACTGGCACATCATTAATCTGAACAGTTCTTTTATTTTCAACAATATGTGCAAGGTAACATTCATTTCCATCTTTTAATAGTTTCTCAACTTCCTGACATGTTATCAAAATCAAGGGTTCATTCTTGTACACAAACTGAAAATCTTTCTGAAAAGAAACAATTTTAGCTCTACAGTCAATCTTAACATGATAAACAGAAAGCCAATCCATGCCCAAAATAACATCAAACTCTACTAGAGGCAAAACAATAAGGTTTTCTGGTAGATTCTTTCCACACACAAGGATATGAAGCTTCTTATAATTCCTTTTTGTCTCAACGTTCCCTCAGGGTGTTTTTACCATAAGTTCAGGGTTCATATCTTGAGATGGAATTTCCAATTTATTAGAAAACTTCTCAGAAATGAAAAAGTGTGTAGACCCTCAATCAAACAACACATTGGCATAATCCGAACAAACAAACAGTGTACCTGATACCACTTCATTCGATGGCCCAACATCTGCTGAAGTTGTTGCAAATGATTTCACCACCCCTTTCTGCTTGTAGTCTGGCTACATTCCCCCAGTTGAGTTCTTCGTTGGACACTCGTTTGCATAATGACCCATTTCATTACACTTAAAACCTCTTATTTTTGGCTTTTCATTGCCTGCTTGATCATTTTCCTTACAGTTACGAGCAATATGACCAGACTTACCACACCGAAAGCACTTACCAGACTTGGATAAACATTCTCCAGGATGCATTTTACCACACTTCTCACAGGATGGATATTTGGTTTTCTTACCTCCTTGCTTCTTTGATGAATTCTTCCCCTTTGCCTGCCAACTAGACCTCTTATTCTGTTGTTTGTCATAGAACACCTGATCATCGGCAAACTCCATTTCCACCATCTCCGCACATCGAACAAGTTTTTCATAACTTTTGAACTCACGAGAAGATAAAGCCCTTCGATACTTTGGATTTAACCCTGAGTAAAAACGGTTTATTTTACTATCAAGATATCGTATGAAGTTTGGAGCATACCTTGCCAATCGAGTGAACTTTTCTTCATAAGCAGCCACTGAATCATCGTCCTGCCTCAATTCTAGGAACTATTTATCCATCCTAAGACGAACCACCTTTGGAAAATATTTCTCAAGAAACATACCTTTGAATTCATCCCAGTGAAGATCCTCAATCTCATCACTATCCCTGATATTTTTCACCATCGGCCACCACTGATCAGCTTCACCTTCAAAACAGTAAACAACAAGACTAACCTTTTGATGTTCTGAACACCCCATGACATCAAAAATCTTCTCCATTTCTTTAATCCACCCTTCAGCTTGCACAGGGTCAGTTGATCCTCTGAATTATGGGGGATGTTGCCTCATGAAATGTTCCACCACTGACATGTTCCTCTGCGGTTGATATGGCTGATCTCGTGCATGGATACCACCACCATTTATAGCCTGAGTCAACTGTGCCATCACTGCAACAAACTGTTCAGTTCCGATTCCGACCATCTCAGGTTGCTGATTTGGAATTTTGTCTTCCTCCTGATGTCGTCCCAACATAGCTTCTTTGTTTCCTCTACAGAAAACCATTCTGAACACAGAAATATCTTAGGCGAAGCAACATGGTGATCTATAAATGCTATATCATTTCAATCATATTATAATTTAACACTTTTCTAACTCCTAAAGTTGTCTAAACCGACCTCTGATACCAACTATAAGGCCCCCGACCTTAAACCTTACTTAATATTGAATTAAATGAATAATTCACATTGAGGATCTTTTCAGGTTTAGAGTTTTAGAGAATTAGAACATAACTATTACATCTCAAAAGATTACAAAGTAGACACTTCTACTAAGTTTCCATAATAAAAAAAACTCCTAAAAAGAAACATGTCTAGTTCCATGTTTTATATAGCATGACATTCCCTTGATCCCATCCTTGACCTTATTCCACATTAATTCCTGTGAAAAACATTTCAAAAAAACTTGGGGTGAGCATAAAAAGCTCAGTAATGGATACACAAAGAATGAAAACTGTTAGTTTTTCAAACATCAAGTAAACCATGTATACTCTATCAAATTAATACCTTCACCTTCATGAAGTAGTAAAAACTGTTCACTGAATAAAGTATCATTACTTACCTTTTTGTAACCAAAGGATTACCATAAAACCCATATAAAGAACACATAACATATATAAAGGTTACTTGGGACATAAATATACTTAAGTGGAATAACCATATGGTCGACTTCTACACATATCACTTAATGGAATAGCCATACGGCCAATTTCCATACATACTTAATGGAATAGCCATACGGCCGACTTCCATACCCAATGCATTGGAGGTTATAACGTAACAACCCGTCCTGGTATTCACGACACCACCCGTCATATGGTTTATCACGTAACCACTCGTTAAAATTTCCAAGTACCAATATAAAATCATAAAACATAAAACCAATATAAAGGAATGATAACATTTCCACATTTCAATCACAATATATCATAAATATATTGACATAATAGAATCCTTTATCAAAACCATTTTCAATAACAAAATACATAAAAGTGTATATGGTATTTATTTTATTTTAAAAACATTACAGCTTGTTAAAGAAGCCAAAGACCAAATAATACTCGCGGCGGCGGAAAAGGTTTTTGTCACTGTGTACGTTAAAAAAAACATTCCTTTTTGTCGTTTAGTAAAACGCTTCGTAGAAAAAGATTCCTTTTGTATAAAAGTAAAAGTCAAAGGGGTTTATACACCGTATAAAAGAAAGTTGTGTATAAAACGAAATATGCCTCAATGAAAGGAGATTGAGATGAAGTCCCTTACCTCGGGTCCGACTTGACTCGATCGTTCTTTAACATCCTTAAAATCGGGTAACTCCCCTTGGTTTGAGCTCAAAGGCTTCCTTGGGAAGACTTCTGCCCAAAGTGAGGATTCAAGGAGTAAGAGAGGGAAGTGGAGAGATAAAATGCGCAGGGGTTGGCCGAGCCAAAGGCTTTGAGAGTGTGGGTAAGGAGGTAGAGGTGGGGGCCTTTTATAAGAGGAGAGGAGGGGCACTCTTGGAAAGTAAAGAAAAGTCACTTTATTTTAAAATGGTATTTGGATTTAAGAGGTCCCAAATTAATTTATTTCGAGGATAAGGTGATAAGAGTTCGAAATACACTCATCCAATAGGTTTTGGACAAGTGTAGGTCTTAGATATTACATTATCTTTCCATTTTATTTAAATCGTTAAATAATGAGGTCATCGCTGCATCATCATGATGTCATAAATAATTTAATTTATTTAATGTCTAAAAATTATAAAAAAAATACTATGATGTAGGAAATATTTTTATATTTCCAATTACTATTTATAGTAAAATATATGACTTGTATAACCCCATGTAAAAATTGTTTTAGTAAAACATCTCATGTGTGTGTCATTTTTACTTTAACATTAAATAAAAAGTTATTTATGTCATTTCCCAACCAAAGTGGCTCCATGGGGTCCCCAAGTTGACCCATGGCTTGTTTTGGTCTGCCATGACACATCCAATAAGGGTAGAACATGTGTAAATCTCATCTCATATTATTAAAACATTATTTTTACCTTAAACTACACTAATTACCTCTAATCGCGATTAAGAACTTAAAAGTTACTATTCACCAAAAAAATGTTTTAATCTCATTGAACCACATTTTAATTCTTAATGACAACCATGTATGTCTGATTTTTGAAATTCAAAACACAGAAGTGGTAAAATTGCATTTAAACGAAAAATCAGTTTTTATAAGTACCACTTAGTGGTTTCACTATTCATCAAAAATTGAAGTTTTTCAGAAAAATACAAAAAATTCACCCTAAGAAATATTTGATATTCCAAATTCAAAAATGAAGTCCATTTTACAAAATTCACAACATATAAGTTGCATTAATTAATTTAATAATTAATTCCCGCTGTCAGAGCAAATAGCCTGTTTTTATGAAATAATAAGTATCAAAAGATTGACACTAGTTTAAGTCCGATTTCAAAGTGAAATTAATTCCAACAACCACTATTGGATTTAATGGTAAAAATATTTTCTAATTTCCCTTTAAAAAAAATTCAAATTATAATCTAATCATATAAATAAATTAGATTAAAAAGAGGTTTTGAATTAAAATACAACATTTTACACTATTCATTGAAAAATGAACTTTATTGGAAAGATACCAAAAATTTACACAAAGTAAATTTTGATGTCCTGATTCTAAAGAAGAGTTATATTTTGTCCAATAGAATTTATAAGATTGATCAAAACTATATTTAATGATGGTTCGCCGTCAAAAGGTGATAAGTGAACCCTTAGTGAAAATTAGGGTATAAATGCCTAAAATTGAATTCTTTCCGTATTTTAAGCCTTTATATTTTATTGGATAAATGTAAAAACATTTAAAAACATATATAATCATATTTTAGTTATTTCTATCCATTCCCGCCAGTACAACGACTACGTTTTAACTAACATTTAAAATAATATTATTTTATTACTGTTGTGCAACGTAAGTTTTCAAAGAAACTCATCGTTGCGTATCGAGTACGCTATCGAACGTAGAAACCCATTTTAATTAAAATTAATATTTAATTAATAAATATTAATAAATATGAAAATTCTTTATTCTTTATTTACTTGGGATGTTACAATTTTCATCTCATATTTTGTATTAGTATTATGCTAATAATTGACGATGACCCTTAATATTTGATTTTGTAGATTCAGTGTCCTTCAAAGTGACTCCTATATTATGGAACATATGTATTTTTAAACAAGGGAAATTAATTACATGGTATGTGGGTCCATTTGAGATATTTTATAGGTTTATTTAAATGGATTATATATTTTCATTGAAACCAAATAATTCATTGGTCATAACATTTTTCATGTTTCCCACTTGATAAAGAATCAACTAGAACTAATTAATGTTTTAAAGATGAGAAGGAGTTGAGTTGGAACACAATGCTTATTATATAGATAAATCAATCTAGGTTATGTATTATGGAGAGAAGATACTTTAGGTAAGGTAGATTCATTTGTTTTGGTTAATATGGTAGCATCATATGATCCATGAAGTTACATGGATGACAGAGATCAAAATTCTGAAGAAATGGTTGGATTTGTTCACGATGAGAAGAGTACAGTAAATTTTTGAGGATGAAAGGTCCCATGATGGGGAAAATTGTACTGCTTGTTTTTTCTAGTAATGTTTCTATTTGATATTTGGGTTTTTAGGGGTTAAAATATAGAGTTTTTAAAGGATAAATAAGAGAAGTAATATTAAGTGCATGATTGACATAACCATGCATGTCAATAATGATTGAGAGAAACCTTTTCTAGTATCCCTACATATTTATGTGAATAGTAAGCATAATAATGTAAAATGACCATGCAAAATATTTTTTTACCCATAAATGGGGAATGATAAGATTTTCGGTTTTCCTAATAATGAGTGCTAACATTTCATGTTATAGATTATTACATGGTTTGGTTGTTTAATACCATTTTTTACAACAATAACATCTATTATAATCCACATCAATAATTTTGTGATATTAGTGTTCTATGGGGTTAAATTTAGCACGTTTCTATCAATGAAACATGATTTACTTTCAATGATCAATCAAATCTATATAGGATTCAAGTCTAGGATTCAATTATTTTCCTTATTTCTTAAATCTTTATCTCTTTCTATATCTCTTGAAGTATTTGATTATTCTTTAATACAAAGTTAATAGATAAAAATTTATGAATCCTTGTATGTGGATTAAATGATTAAATTCATCATGATTATGGATTGAGGATTTATCCTGTCTAGTTTGATATGAGGATTTTTGAATTTGAGAAATTCTAGAAACAATATGATGATGTAGGTGGATTCAATCTATTCTAACTTTTTCTAATTTATTATGTATTATTAATATATTTTGTTTTATCAAGGTACAATTTACATAAATTTTATAGAATTTTGGATTTATAAAAAATAGTTAATTTTTAATATAATTGTATTTCTATTGAAAATCTTGGGGTTTTATACCCTATGTTATTTGAAATGGAATTGGATAAAATTGAAAATGATTATTTTTAACAAAGTGAGTTGAGTTTATTTTCAATTTGAAAACATTATTTTTTGAAGCCAATTTGCATATATTTTTTTGAATATAAATAGAGTTTCAATGGGGAAATTATTAGTTTTCAAGTGATTGGTATACTGTAAATTATGGGATTTTATATGATTGTTTTTGAAATTTCTTTCAGAATGGGTTGGTTTGTATTATGTGAATTGATCACGACTTCTAGGATCTTTCATACCAGGCATGTGTATGTATTAAAAATTATTTAGTGAGACATTTTTTTAAACTTATAGGTTTTATTTATGGGGTTGGGTAGATTAGAGAGTTGCATTAAGGTGAGAAACATTGTGATATCCAGTTTTAAAAGGGGACACTTACTATTGTCTAAGTATGTATATTGAAATATAGTTCATACCTTTGTAAATATAGATATTAATATAAATATAGAAAGTATGAATTTTCAATTAGATTTTTCTCAAGAAGTATTAACATGGGGAATAGATTTTGAGAAAACATGGACTTCCCATTGTAATTTAAAGAACATTTATTTTTTAATGGGTTTTAAAAATGGAGAGTTTTATTAGAACTCATGTAATGCTTTTTATTCTAGGTTATGAATTTTTAGTGATAAAACTTATTTTTAGGAGATAAATTTGAATTTATTCTGATGAAATAATTTTAAGTAATTTCTTGGAATTTATTTCTAATGAATATTTTATTTAGGATTTTTTAGTTAAATAATATTTTATAGTTTTAAATATTTCTTTACCTATCTTGAAAAATTTTCATTTAATTTAAAATTTCTATTGCATGGTTGTGAATTGGAGTCTTAGGGAAATACTACTAAGTTTATAATCACCCCTTACCTGTGAATTTTTGTGGTAATGTAGACATGATTTACATGATTCTAGTAAAGGGGGCACATAATTTTTTTAGTAGTGAGCCATAAATCATGTTATAGTTATGAGAGAGGAGATTGTGGCTCTAGGTTCAATAATTTAATTAGTGGTGTTAGCTTGTGACACCTTTTAATTATTATGATTTTGATTTTTTGATGATCATTACAAAATCAAATTTTCCACTATTTAAATTGTTTTCTTGGTTTTTGATTGAAAAATGTTTTATATTATAATTCATTATTTCTGGTTTTATACTTGAGAAATGATTACACCCCATAGTTTCTTTCATCATTTTCTACTTATTGGTTACCTTTGGTTAATGGGAGATAGGATTGAGGGAATGTGGAATCCCGGATCTAGTATCAGGATCCAAGATCCTAGGATATATTGTTACATTGATCTTATGAAATTATTTCATTTTATATTTTTTCTAAAAATTATCCCTTTGATACAAGTGAGGATTGACCTAGGATGTGGGAAATGCAGTTTGGGAGTGAAGGAGGATGGGTATAGTCCGGGAAATTGAAGAATTGAATTTTTTTCGAGAAAATTATTAAAAAAGTTAAATTATTTCAGAAATGAAAATTTAAAAATAAATTCTTGAAAAATGGTGTAATATCCCAAGTTTTAAGAAAGAAACACTATGTTTAATAGCGTATATGATACACTACATCAAGCTTAAATGAACAACTAAATATTATTATTAAAATGTTACCATTATAACCTAGGTATTGGAATGCAAGGAATAACCAATATTAACTAAATTATGATTTTTTTACACCTGTATATAATTAATTATTTTTGTGAAAAATTATTTATAAATGAATATAAATCCCTTTTTAATTAAAAGGAAATGTTTTTTCTGAAAAAACAAGTTAAATGAAAATATGTGAGTTTATAAAATAATTAAATTATACTTAATGGATTTTATTAATTAAATATATTTGTAATATATTCTATTTAATATTTAATATTCATATTATATGTTTTCTACATAAGATATAGAAATAAAAAAATTTAGCATAAAAGAAGTATTTAAAAAAAAGCATTTTTACCACCTTTTGATGGAGAACCAATTTAAATACAGTTTTTTACAATTTTATATGTTATATTTGAAAAAATAAACATCTTATTCCGAATTGTGAAATCAAAACTTTGGTTGAATTTTGGTATATTTATGATAAAATTCATTTTTTAATGAATAATAAAAAATAATGCATTTTAATTCAAAACTGCATTTTCATCTAATTTTATTATATAATTAGATTGTCCTTTTAATTTTTTTAAAAGTTTAATTGGATTAAGTTTTTATCATTTAATCAAATTTTGGTAATTGGAGGTAATTTCACATTGACATTTGATATAAAAAAATTTCAATCTTTTAATGGTTTTTAGTTAAAAAAACTCATTTTTATCGTTTTGAAAATGTGAATTAATTTTAAATTAATTACTAAAACATATGTGTTTGGAACTTGAAAAAATGGATTCCATATTTGGAATCAGATGGTTTAAATTATTTAAATAGATCCCTTTTATTTTTGAACATTATGAATAGTAACTTTAGTAATTATTTTATTTACCACAGTTAAAAGATAAATCAGGAAAATAAGGTTAAAAATAATATTATAATAATATAAAACTACCCTAACACATGTCATAATCCTATTTTATGAAATATTACTGATTAAGACAACCATTTGGATGAAAATTTTCCTTTTGGAATCCACTTTCTTGTGATTATGACACTTATAACTTTTAATTTAAAGTAAAGGCAAATATGTTATAAACATGAATCTTATTACTAAAAAAAATTTAATATGGGTTTTTATAAATTATATATTCTACTATAAATATTAATTAGAAAAATAAAATTATTTTCAACATCATGGTATTTTATTTATAATTTTTATACATTACATAAATAAATTTAATTATGACATAATGGTGATGCAGTGATTACTTTATTAATAAAATATTCAAATAATTGATATTATAAATGTTAAAATAAATATTATGTGAAACATTTTATTAAATAAAATAACATCATGGATTACTATTACATGTTATTATTGAGTTAATTTATATTTTTTAAGGAATCAAGTTTTTATGATTTTTTGAAAAATCCATGTATGAATAGTGTCAAAATTGACATAATTAATAACCTAAAAATTAAAATAGTTTATTAAATGTTATAAAATTCCTAAAAACATAATAGTTAACCAAATGGTTACTATATGTCCTAATATGTCATAAATGAAACTTTTTCCCCATTTGACATGTTATGGTAATTATATTAACACATTAAGTGTAAATAACAAGTTACCATTATAAGATTAAAAGATGTAAAATAAGGGTTAAACAAAAACAATAAGGATTAAAAAATATTAAAATTTTGTATAATTTTAATTATATAATAGGGATACGACCCCAAATAATCTTATATTTGAAATATATTACTTTGGGACAATTATAAATTATAAATCCATTTATAATAAATTAATATTTCAAGACTTTCCTAAAGTGACCCTTATCACTCCTATAAAAGGGAACTTCTTCTTATCTTTTATTAAAACTTCCAATGTAGAGACCCAAAGCTTTACATACATGGAAATTACATTACTTTTGCGGAATACTTAATACATAACAAAAATAGACACACAAGGATCGTAATAGTTTAGTGTCTTTGGAAACTCGGAATATAAACTTCTAATCATGTTGAAATATCTTCAACAACTCCCATAACGATCTTCCCCTTCTTGTTTCCTTACCTAAAACCTTTATTTATTTCTTGGGGAAAATAAAACATAAAAAGGGTGAGCTCAAATTCTCAGTAAGGGCAAACATAGATAACATAAAACAATCCATAAACATTTGGAAGTAAAAAACCTGAACATGAAATTTAAACATCAAAATATTGAGCAAAGACATAAATTGTGGAAGTACGTAAGGCATATATCATAATGGAACATCAACCATCATAAAATATAATAGAAATAAAACATGTAATTGTGGAAACCATTCATCACATGTTATGATTTCTATAGTAACCAAGGTATTGCTGCCAAGACCATCTTAGTGGACAAAGTCCCTTTCTGAATCGAGTTCACTCCTCGTTTCAGTCCTGTAACACTAAACCAGATTAACTTACCATTCCAGCCATGTCTATCTCATGAGATATAAATCTTTAACCAATTCCTTGGAGTGATATATAGGTCCCACCCATCTCATAATGAAATCATTCTTACTTGTGCCACAAAATAAACATACATCATTCATAATAACCCAATAAATAAAATAGGTTTCATAAACATCATCCCATAATCACATAATCCATATAAATAAAATTGATATCATTTCATAATAATAAAAATGAAACCATGTAAATCATAGAGACATGATACTTGAAACATACACATATGAAATAATTTCATCTTAGATGAAAAATGGTTTTGATAAAACACTTGAAATGAATTCTTGAGGAAAATATCCTTTCTTCTTCAAAATAAATATCTTTCCACAAAATATCATGCAATTTCAAAAGAAAAGGATTTTTTTAAAAATAGTTATGAAATATTTTGGAGGAATCTTCATGAAAATAAGGCTTTATAAAAACCGTAAAAATCCTTTCATGCCGTATAAGTTAAAAAAACATTATTCTCGTACTTTTGGTAGAAAAGTCAAAAAAGTACCTCGTAACTTAAAAAAAGAAATATTCATTACATACCATGTAGTAAAAGTCAAAATGGGTAAAAATTACTTTAAACATACATAAAAAAACTTTTATAAAACATGGACATGGATGATAACAATAACCCCAGTAAATACTTACGTATAAGCAATTTTGGATAAAAATGAGATTTGAAAAATTATCCCTTACCTTAGGTCCGATATGCTTCGTATGGATCTGAACCTACTGTATAATGATTTAAATAATGTCATTGAATTATTACATAATCATATTCATTGTTATGATATCATATATGTTTCACTTATGACTTTATATTACCCGTTCTTTTGTAAATTCCATGTTAAAGCAGCGTTTTGGGTAAAATCATTTCATTTATCGTATGTGCTTCGACTTTTCATTCTTGATATTATTACTTATATCCTGATTTAAATAATTCCAGAATGTAAAAAATGATATATATATATATATATAATATATTTATCATATACATATATATTATAGATTGATAAAAGGAATGAAATACACCATTCATGGAGACGGTAGGCCGTACGTACGCATGAACAATGTTTTCGTTTCCTTATTTTATTGAATGGAATTAAGTAGATGACATACATATATATATAAATAAATCCGGTATCATTATTATGTCATATATTTCATGATTACTTATTATATATACTTTATAATCATTAATGAATGGTTAACATGGAGAATTAATCTCATCGCGTCGTGGAGACAGTAGTCCGTACGTACGCACGAGTGATGATATCGTTCCCATAATTATTGAATAGAATTGGAGTGGATGGTATAATATATCATAATCAGTATGATGTTATAATAACTATGTATAGTTATTCGTTACACCATTATACCGATCCAAGTAAGGTTGTTTTGGAAAAACAGATTACACCACGGCGTAGAGACTGTATTCCGTACGTACGCACGTGCAGTGATTTCATTTTATGTAGGATGGATAGAAGGTGAAATGGGGTTGTTTAATATTTATAATAACATATTAGTATATTAGTGATACTGATGTTATTACTTTATAATGAAACAACTAAATAAGAAGAGGTTGAAGAAGAAAGAAGCTTGAAAGAATCGGTAGAAGAGATTACCTCTTCTTTGACGCACCTCCTTTAAACTTCTTCTTAGGGAACTAGGGTTGGTCTTTTGAGAAGAACAGTACATCTATAAGGTTTCTAGGTAAGTGGGGAAGTGAAATGGTCAGATTTTTTCCGAGCTTAAAGGCTCAAAATAGAGTGGGGAAGAGAGGGAGGAGGTTCCCTTTTATAAGGGAGGAGAGGGGCACCTTTGGAATCCTCAAAAATATTACTTTAATATAAATTAAAACCCCACATAAAAACCTCAAAAAATGACTCAATTCTAAGATTAGATGATATAGGTTTGTAATCTCATCAAACAATAAAATTTATACATGTTTTGAGCTTATTTTAAACCTTATCATTTTGATTTATCCTTATTTAATCTATTTAAGTTTATTTGTGGTAATAAAATTATAAATTTTAAATGGTTATAAATAATTACTTATGTGTTGTTAATTTTACATAATTGGATACTTTATGACATTGGAGACTATATAAATTTCAATTTATAATTTTTAAATATTTTTGTGATTTTTAAACAATTTAATAATATGTTATTTTTATAACATAACAATAGTGTCAATTTTGACACTATTCATTTATTTAAATTTAAATAAAATATATACAGAAGATATGTTCGAAATAAAAGCTTTAATAGATTCATAAAATGTAATATGTATCTAGAAAATTAGTGGAGCACATTAAATAGTTCATATAATATTTATTTTAATATTTTTAAAACCATTTATTTGGTATATCTCTTAATAAAATAATTAGTAAAACAATTTTGTATAACTATTTAATATACTTATTTGTGGCATAAAAATTAAAAATAAAATCCTTTTATGCAGATAAATCTATTAAATTTCATAATAATACTTTTAATCGAATTTATCATCTTAAAATAACAATATTTAAATTGTTATATTTATTAAATTATGAAGGTGACAACTTTGGAATCATTTAAAATAAAATAATATAAGTGTCATAATCGCTTTTATAAGGCTCCAAATGGTCATATATTAGACCATTGGGTGATTATGGTTTACATTTACATTACCAATAAGTTTTGTTCAGGGTTTTGTGCCTTTTATGGTCACTATTAGTTTAATAAAAACTATATTCTTGATTTTTCACTAAATAAACAATTTCTGCACCACTAATTATAATTATTTGATCCCTAAAAATTATAAATAAATTCATATTATGTAGATAATTTTATTATATTTTTGGAGACTATTCATTTTTGAAGTTTCATGAAGTTTATCACTAAATTAAAATTAATATACTTATAAGATTTAAGAATGTGACATGTTGTCACTTTATTTGGTTTTAATAATAAATATATTATTTCATGGTCAAAATTCCATGAAATAAATCTATTCCAACCCTTAGGTGATATGGGTCGACTTTTATTCATCCAATAGGATTTTTCCAAGTGTTAGGGTAATTTTATTATCTTATTTTTACCCTTAATTACCTGATTTACCTTTAAGTGTAGTAAATAAAAAATTACCGTAGTTACTATTCACAATATCAAAAAAATAAAAGTAACCTATTAACAAAATTTGGAGCCACTAAATCCAAATATGGAATCCATTTTTTTAAATTCAATATACAGAAGTTGCAGAAATTAAATTAAAATTAATCCCGTTATCGAATGAAAACAGGTTTTTGTTTAAAACATTGCAAAAGATTGAATTGATTTAACCTACAGATTCAATGTAAAATCAATGATAATTACATACATTATATTAAATGGTAAAAATATATTCTATTTATACTTTAAAACCATTCAATATTATAATTTAACCATATAAATTATTACGATGAAAAAAGTTGTTTTTAATTTAAATATAGCGTGTTTTTACTATTCATTAAAATATGAAAGTTATCAGAATAATATGAAAAATTTATCCTAAGTAAATTTTTATATCCTGATTCCAAAGAAGAATTTCATTTTGTAAAATAGAACTTATAAACATGTCAAAAACTAGATTTAAAGTGGGTGCGCCATCAAAAGGCGGCAAAACTGCATGTTTTGAAAAATACTTATCTTACCCGAAAAATTTATTTTGTTCTCATACCATGTTCTAGAAAATATGTAAGATGAATAATAATGTTATAAAATTCAAATTTTAGTTAATACTATTCATAACGGCTAGTTCATAATAATATTATAACCATATATCATTGTTTAGTGAAACCCGATATTGCGTACAACACACGCTATCGAAGAAGGTCGTGATTGCATGTAATGAAAGCCAAGTTAGGGTTGCGTGTAGTGAAAGAATTAATTGTTGTTTCTTATAACAAAATCCAACAATATTTTATTTATACATTTAATATATATATATATACACTCAATGTTGCGTAGAATAACTTCTATCAAACGAACTTGAAATTGTGTGTAACATGAGCCAAGAATAATGTTGCGTATTCTGAAAGCTAAAACGGTGTTGTGTATAGTACAAGATAAACTTGGTGTGGTTTATAATAGAAGACATAAATGAAATTAAAAGAATATTTTTTATAAAATCTCGGGGTGTTACATTCTACCCCCCTTAAAATGAATTTTTCCCTCGAAACTCTTCGGGGTTATACATGGTTTTCTACTTGAAAGTTTCTATAATTGAAACCCACATCATAAAATGAAATACCAAAACATAACTTTAAAAACTAAACTATGAAACGTAATAGTTACCCAAATAAACTAATCATTGGGTTTCCACATAGGAGAACATAGGTGAAAATATGGATATGGAAGAGAAATCTAACCATCATGTTCTAATAGAGAGTGGTAGAGAACATGCCTATGAAAAAGCCAACAATCACAAAGCCATAGATTTGCGATGATCTAAGGTACCATCTGATTCATCGGATATAAGGGCACTAGGAATTTTTTTTTGGTTTTCAAGATCATTTCCCTAAAGTTGATGAATTAAAACAAATACTTACATGATTTTGGTACAATATCACAGTTGTTCGTGAATTGAACAATTTCCACTTCATCTCTTAAAGAAATTATGTTGAATTTGTTATTCGTGAAGCGTTAACAGATCATGTGATAGAATGATGAGTCATTCCATCTGGTTCAAAAAGGTTAGAAAAAGTTATAAGTCCATCTTTTGGTGAGATTAATCGTATATAGTTCCAAAAATGTACTTAGACATTATTTATCATACCGCTTAATAAAATAAAACTACTTTCCACTAACCAGGGACTTCCTGTAGGCCAGTGGTAGGCGATAAAGGCCTATCACACTTCAGTTGTGGGTTCGATTTTCACAGCCTTGTCCGAGGCGACGGGTTGTCGCCCGTCTTGGATGTTGTCCCTTTTTCTAAAACTACATTATAATAACATTCCTGAAATAATATTGAAAAAAATTCCTAGCCTTAAACAATACTATCTGATGTCTTACATAACCCTTTCCAATCTTTAGACTTATCCAGAATACATCTGTCCAATATCATAGTGTACAGAAAATGATTACTGGAAAGGTCACATAACAAGAATGTGAATAACATCATTTTATCATATGATATATCTTGTTGGTCACATTCCAAACATGTAAATTCCTTAATCATGTGTTCTATTGAAACAGAAATTACCATAGAACCTTAGTGAAAACATGAATGCTGTCAAAAGGTAACTCTTTCCACATACCAAAATCCCAAAATTTATATATACTCAAACCATGATATCAATTTTTCCTTATATTAGTCATGATATCATGAATACAATCAAACATCTTCTTTATGCGCATATCATCTACTTTCCAAAAATATTTCAATCACTTTTCATGGTTATCAATGTAATATTCGTATGGAAAACCAAAATGGACCAATACATAGATATTCCAATATACCATAAAAGTACCTCAACAAAATTATTCTTGAATACCAATACAAAACACTTCAATCCATCCTCTTAAATGATTTTCATGGAATAATTCCTTCCATGATTTAGAAGTAACTTCTTAGGTCAGGGCATTGAGTTGGGTAATGCCCATATTCTCCGCAGATAAGACATTGGACTCCATAACAGTCTGTCACTCTATGACCCTTTTCTCCACATAGATAACATCTTCCCCTCCATTTGAGGTATTCCTCAAGGTTCTTTATCCCTTCTTTATAAATCTCAATATTCGTTTGTCTATGCTCCTCACCATGCGAACATGCATAAAATTCCATCTTCCTCTTATTTGATGACTTAGAAATACAACTAAAGTTCACCTTGTTAATCATATATCGAGATGACTGATTCGGCATAATCACGATATCTGTATCTCCAGGCGTTACATAATTTTGTTGATCATAGTCACCAATTTTTCCATTATAATCAATGTTAATCGAATTCCTTCTCGTTCCCTCCATTGACTAAAACCAGAAACTCTAGTGTAAGAAAAGTTAAAATAACGAGGAACCACATAATCATAAAAAGTCACTTATGGGATGTATACATTATCAAACAATTATTTAATCCATGACACCTTAGGTTCACCCTAGGTTATTCATGATTGGAAACATAATTTCTAGGACTCTAACCTATACGTATACTTAACCATAGGGACCTCCCTAGACATACCTTAGAAATATCTCTAGGGATTTCACTAAAGTTTTTCTCATCCTAGTTTCCAAAGGTTGACTAAACCTTTCCTCGGATACCAACCGTAGAGACCCAAATCTTGACGTACATGGACATTACATTACTTTTGCGAAATACTTAATACATAAAAAAATAGATACACAAGGATCGTAATAGTTTAGTGTCTTTGGAAACTCGGAATATAAACTTCTAATCATGTTGAAATATCTTCAACAACTCGCATAACGATCTTCCCCTTTTTGTTTCCTTACCTAAAACTTTTCTTTATTTATTGGGGAAAATAAATCATAAAAGGGGTGAGCTCAAATGCTCAGTAAGGGTAAACATAGATAACATAAAACAATCCATAGACATTTGGAAGCAAAAACTTGAACATGAAATTTAAATATCAAAATATTGAGCAAAGACATAAATCGTGGAAGTACGTAAGGCATATATCATAATGGAACATCAACCATGATAAACTATAATGGGAATAAAACATGTAATTGTGGAAACCATTCAGCACATGTTATGATTTCCATAGTAGCCAAGGTATTGTTTCCAAGACCATCTTAGTGGACAAAGTCCCTTTCTGAATCGAGTTCACTCCTCGTTTCAGTCCTATAACACTGAACCAGATTAGCTTACCATTCCAGCCATGTCTATCTCATGAGATATAAATCTTTACCCAATTAATTATAGGGAGATATAGGTCCCACCCATCTCATAATGAAATCATTATTACTTGTGCCACAAAATAAACATACATCATTCATAATAACCCACTAAATAAAATGGGTTTCATAAACATCTTCCCATCATCACATAATCCATATAAAAGAAATGGATATCATTTCATAATACGAAAACTGAAACCATATAAATCATAGAGACATGATACTTGAAACATACACATATAAAATAATGTCATCTTAGATGAATAATGGTTTTGATAAAACACTTGAAATGAATTCTTGAGGAAAATATCCTTTCTTCTTCAAAATCAATATCTTTCCACAAAATGTCATGAAATTTCAAAAGAAACGGATTTTTTTGAAAATAGTCATGAAATATTTTGGAGGAATATTCATGAAAATAAGGCTTTATAAAAACCGTAAAAATCCTTTCATGCTGTATAAGTTTTAAAAAAACATTATTCTCATACTTTTGCAGGAAAAGTCAAAAAAGTACCTCGTAACGTAAACAAAAGAAAGATTCCTTACATACCATGTAGTAAAAGTAAAAATGGGTAAAAAGGACTTTAAACATACATAAAAACACTTCTTGAAAACATGTACATGGATGATAACAATAACCCCAGTAAATACTTACGTATAAGCAATCTCGGATAAAAATGAGATTTGAAAAATTATCCCTTACCTTAGGTCCGATATGCTTCGTATGGATCTGAAACTCATATATAATGATTTAAATAATGTCATTGACTTATTAAATAATCATATTCATTTTTATGATATCATATATGTTTCAATTATGACTTTATATTACCCGTTCTTTTGTAAATTCCATGTTAAAGCAGCGTTTTGGGTAAAATCATTCCATTTATCGTATGTGTTTTGACTTGTTGTTCCTGATATTATTAATTATATCCTGATTTACATAATTCCAGAATGTAAAAAATGATCTATATATAATATATATTCATCATATACATATATATTATATATCGATAAAAGGAATGAAATACACCGTTCATGGAGACGGTAGGCCGTACGTACGCATGAACGCTGTTTTTGTATCCTTATTGAATTGAAAGGAATTAAGTAGATGACATAAATATATATACATAAATCCAGTATCATTATTATGTCATATATTTCATGATTAATTATTATATATACTTTATAATCATTAATGAATGGTTAACATGGAGAATGAATCTCATCGCGTCGTGGAGACGGTATTCTGTACGTACGCATGAGCGATGATATCGTTCCCATAATTATTGAATAGAATTAGAGTGGATGGTATAATATATCAGAATCATTATGATGTTATAATAACTATTTATAATTATTCTTTACACCATTATACCCATCCAAGTAAGGTGGTGTTGGAAAAAAAAGATTACACCACGACGTGGAGACGGTATTCCGTACGTACGCACGCGCAGTGATTTCATTTTCCGTAGGATGGGTAGAAGGTGAAATGGGGTTGTTTAATAGTTATAATAAAATATAATTATATTAGTGATAATTATGTTATTACTTTATAATGAAACAACTAAAGAAGAAGAGGATGAAGAAGAAATAAGCTTGAAAGAATTGGTAAAAGAGATTACCTCTTCTTCGACGCACCTCCTTAAAACTTCTTCTTAGGGCACTAGGGTTGGTCTTTTGAGAAGACCAGTACCTCTATAAGGTTTCTATGGAAGTGGGGAAGTGAAATGTGCAGAGTTTGGCCGAGCTTCAAGGCTCAAAATGGTGTGAGGAAGAGAGGGAGGAGGTGCCCTTTTATAAGGGAGGAGAGGGGCACCTTTGGAATCCTCAAAAATATTAGTTTAATATAAATTCAAACCCCACATAAAAACCTCCAAAAATGACTCAATTCGAAGATTAGATGAGATATGGTTGTAATATCATCAACCAATAAAATTTAGACATGTTTTGATCTTATTTTTAACCTTATCATTTTGATTTATCCTTATTAAATCTATTAAAGTTTATTTGTGGTACTAAAATTCTAAATTTTAAATGGTTATAAATAATCACTTATGTGTTGTTAATATTCCATAATTGGATAATTTATAACATTGGATACTATATAAATTTTAATTTATAATTTTGAAATATTTTTGTGATTTTTAAACAATTTAATAATATATTATTATTATAAAATAACAATAGTGTCAATTTTGACACTATTCATTTATTTGAATTTAAATAAAATATATACAGAAGATATGTTCGAACTAAAAGCTTTAATAGATTCATAAAATTTCATATGTATCTATAAAATTATTGGAGCACATTAAATAGTTCATATAATATTTATTTTAATATTTTTAAAACCATTTATTTGGTATATCTCTTAATAAAATAATTAGTACATAAATTTTGTATAATTATTTAATATACTTATTTGTTGCATAAAAATTAAAAATAAAATTCTTTGATGTAGATAAATCTATTAAATTTCACAATAATACTTTTACTCGAATTTATCATCTTAAAATCACAATATTTAAATTGTTATATTTATTAAACTATGAAGGTGACAACTTTGGCATCATTTAAAATAAAATAATATAAGTGTCATAATCGCTTTTATAAGGCTCCAAATGGTCAAATATTCGACCATTGGATTATTATGGTTTACATTTACATGACCAATAATTTTTTTTCAGGGTTTTGTGCCTTTTATGGTCACTATTAGTTTAATAAAAACTATATTCTTGATTTTTCACTAGATAAACAATTTCTGCATCACTAATGATAATTATTTAATCCCTAAAAATTATAAATAAATTCATATGACGTAGATAATTTTATTATATTTATTGAGAATATTTATGTTTTACGTTTCATGAAGTTTATCAATAAATTAAAATTAATATACTTATAAGATTTAAGAAAGTGACATGTTGTCACTTTCTTTGGTTTTAATAATAATTATATTATTTCATGGTCAAAATTCCATGAACTGAATCTAGTCCGACCCTTAGGTGATACGGGCCGACTTTTATTCATCCAATAAAATTTTTCCAAGTGTTAGGGTAATTTTATTATCTTATTTTTACCCTTAATTACCCAATTTACCTTTAACTGTAGTAAATAAAAAATTACCGTAGTTATTATTCACAATATCAAAAAAATAAAAGTAACCTATTAACATAATTTGGAACCACTGAATCCAAATATGGAATCTATATTTCCAAATTCAATACACAGAAGTTGCAGAAATTAAATTAAAATTAATCCCGTTGTCGAATGAAAATGGGTTTTTGTTTAAAACATTGCATAAGATTGAATTGATTTAACCTACGAATTCAATGTAAAATCAATTCTAATGACATACATTATATTAAATGGTAAAAATATATTATATTTATACTTTAAAACCATTAAATATTATAATTTAACCATATAAATTATTACGATGAAAAAAGTTGTTTTTAATTAAAATATAGCGTGTTTTTACTATTCATTAAAATATGAAAGTTATCAGAATAATATGAAAATTTTATCCAAAGTAAATTTTTATATCCTAATTCAAAAAAATAATTTTATTTTGTAAAATTTAACTTATAAACATGTAAAAAACTAGATTTAAAGTGGGGGCGCCATCAAAAGGCGGCAAAACCGCATTTTTTTAAAAATACTTATTTTACCCGAAAAGTTTATTTTGTTCTCATACCATGTTATAGAATATATGTAAGATGAATAATAATGTTATAAAATTCAAAATTTAGTTAATACTATTCATAACGGCTAGTTAATAATAATATTATAACCATATATCATTGTTTAGTGAAACCCGATATTGCGTACAACACACGCTATCGGAGAAGGTCACGATTGCATGTAATGCAAGCCAAGTTAGGGTTGCGTGTAGTGAAAGACTCCATTGTTGTTGCGTATAACATAATCCAACCATATTTTATTTATACATTGAATATATATATATATATATATACACTCAATGTTGCGTAGAATAACTTCTATCAAACGAACTTGAAATTGTGTGTAACTCGAGTCAAAAATATTGTTGCGTATACTGCAAGATAATACAGTGTTGCGTATAGTACAAGATAAACTTGGTGTGGTGTATAATAGAAGGCATCAATGAAAATAAAAGAATATTTTTCATAAAATCTCGGGGTGTTACATCCAAAGACTTTTGGTTCATCAAATATCTATCCAAAAATATTCCTATAATACCTCCCCATATTCTTAAATACTTACTTTAGCCATAACACCCTTCTTATAAATGTTAAAGTGTTCATTAAAGGTGATCAACTGAAAAGAGGTATCATTTTATTTAAGTGTTTCTATTTTATTTCTTCATCTAAATCCTTAAAATATACCCCAACCATGATGAGATAATACCTTGAGTATAATTAATATAATTGGATGTTATTATGTCAATATAATCACCTAAATCCATCTCCACTTCCGTTAAATGTGAATTAAATTAATCATTCATGCGTACATGTGAACTATCACCTCTACAAGCTGATCTAATTCGTTTTTCATAACCTTCTCTCATGAATGGTTATAATAATGTAATTAATGTTCATATGTGATATTCATGACATATTAATCATTATAAAATAATAATATATCAATTACATTCTCACTTCCAAATGCATAAAAATGATAACGTCGTTTGTACGTACATGTGAACTATCACCTCCATGAAGCAGTGGGACTCATTTTGATTAATTTTATAACTAGTATGATATATATAAGTATATGTAAATTATTATTAGTATTTTAATAATATAAAAGTAATTCTGTAAATATAAAATTATAATTAGTTTATTTCCATAATGATCAATGAAAAATCGAAATGTTACTCACGCGTACGTACGACCTACCGTCTCCATGATTATGACATTGTTCTTTTTTCATGACCATAATTAATGGTTTTATTTAAAAAGTATTATTAATGTATAAAATTTATTAATATTTCATTAATACTATTTTGGATATGATGTACTTATGACCACATGGAAAAATTACATCATACAATGTTCATTTTTGACTAATGTACCGAATATTGACAAAATATCCTACATGAACTGAAAGAAATAACTAATTTATATAACATTTTAATAAGTTATATAAAGGGACTAAAAAACAAGAAAAAGGTTTTGAATAAATTATAAATTAACCAAAGTTTATTATTCAGGAATATAAATAAATAACGTGATAAGTTAGACTAAAGGTAAGGGAAATCTTACCTCAATTTCCACTCATTGAGTTAAATATCCATGTCATTCGTTTTGTTTTTCTAAGAAAATGTGTTAATGAACTCTAATTGTTTTACAATAAATATCCACTTATGTTGGGTGTATTTATATTTATAACACACAATTATTTAATTTATTTATCCTTAATCTAATGATACAATCTTTGTAAGGGACTTCGTCTCAATCTCTTTTCATTGAGGCATATCTTGATGTTGTGCACCATTATTATCCATTAAGGTGTATATATGACCCTTTTGACATGTTATATCATGAATTAATATATTTAAATGATATTTAATATTTTATTTAATTATATTATTTTATTATTTAAATCCAAGTGTTCTCATGTGGTAAGGGACTCTTAAACTAAAACATCGTTTTAAATATTTTAAAGATTCAGTCTTCTAAATATTTATCATTAATATCCATGTTTTTTAAATGATTTTATGGATTTATTTATATAAAAATAAATGTTTTAAAATTTTAATTCTATAATTTAATTTAAATGTTTCAAAGTGTTATGAGACACTTTGATTCAGAAATCACTTTTAAAAATGCTTTAAATTGGTTTTTGAAAATGGTTTTTTTAACGTATGCGGTGACAAAGACTTTTCCGCTGCTATGGACATTATTTTATATTTGGATTACTATATAATCAATAATTTTTTTTAAAATAAATATAAATACCACATACCCTTTACATGTATTTTGGTATTGAAAATGGTTTTGATAAAGTATTGATTATATATATATCTTGAAATGATCTCTTGTGATTTTAATGTGGAAATGTTATTTCTCCATTATGATTATTTTATGTTTTATGATTATATAATGGTACTTAGATATTTTTGGGGTGGTTACATGATAAAACAAATATTGTTGGTTACATGATAAAAAAATATGGGTGGTTCTGTGATAAACTAAGGATATATGGTTACATTATAACCACCAACACATTGGGTATGGAAGTCGGACATATGGGCATTATATTTAGTGATATGTGTGGAAGTTGACAATATGGTTATTCTATTTAAGTATGTTTATGTCGCAATATACCTTTATATGTTATATGTTTCCTTCTATGGGTTTATGGTAATCTTTTGGTTACAAAAAATTTTAAGAAATGAACTTATATTTATTGAAGTATAGTTACTACATTATAAAGGTGAAAAGTATTACTTTATGATAAAGTATTCATGGTTTAAATTATTCCCAAGACTAACAATTTTCATTCTTTATATACCCCTTAAAACTATTTTTATGATCATCCCATGTTTTGAAATGTTATTCATATTATTTAAAGGATAATAGAGTCAAGTATGTGATTAAGAAACAGTTATGATGAAATAAAACCATGATTCTTTTTTTTAAAGTTTTTGTTTTTTGAAAAAATGGATAGAGAGTAGAAATTTATAATTTTAATACTTAAGTTGATATGTAGGAGTTATGGAATAATTCTCTAAATCTAGAAACCTGAAAAGTTCCTTGATGTGAATTAAATTCAAATTATTGACTTATCTCAAGATTAAGTAATGTTTAAGGTCGAGGACTTATAGTTGGTATCATAGGATGGTTTTGACAACTTTGGAGATTAGGATGTTTTCTTAAGAGTTTGGGATATCATCATGGTTTTATAATTTTAAGGTTGATCATATGTTCAATGTTGTATAAACCCCTTTTTAGGCTTTATTAACTGAAATATTAAGGTTACTAATAATATTTTTGGAGACAATCACCTTTGAGGAAATTATGGGTAATTAGTTTTGGGATGCAAAATGGAAGGTATGAAAAAACCTTTAAGGTTAAAATATGTTATGGTTATTTTTTATTATTTTATATTATTTTTGGAAATTTTATAATAATTATATAGTTTTATAAAAAGGACAATCCATAGGATTAGTGACAACCCATCACCTCTGTCAAGGCCGCAGGAATCGACCCCACAATTGAAGGGAAACAAGGGTTCATCACCCACCATTGGCCAACGTGAAGTACATGGTTAGTATGACTTACTATTTTTAGTTAAATTATTTTATGGATTAAGAAAATGTTTATTTGGGAGACATTTATTATATAAAATGTATTTTTTTGGTATTGGATAATTATTTGGGGATTACATGATAAATGTTATTTTGGAAGACATTTGCTAATTTTGGAACCCTATATGCATAAGGAAAATAGAATACTATGGGATTTTATTTGATGAGTAATGGTTTAATTTTATTTTGGAAGAATATATGATTTTATATAGGTCTTATAGAAATTCAAGTTATTTATGGAAGTGATTAACCTATCTTGGACAAAATGTGATTAGGTTAATCACTTTTTGGTATGAGACATTAAGAGTGTCTCATGTTATTTGTAGATAAATGTTAAAATTTATCTTGGAATACTATGTTATCAAATACTTATAATTTTCAGGATTCAATATTAGATTGGATTATTTTGAGGAATCTTAAGGAGAATTATTTATTAAATGGTATTTTTTTGAAATTTGGATATTATAGTTAAATTTTAGAGAATAAAATTACTTTTTCTTTACACAATGGTTTATTAATTTAGGTGGAATTATCTAATTTTATCCTATTTTTTGTTTTGGTTAATATTTAGAGATAGGATTAATATACAGTTAATCTTTCATGGATTATGTGATTATCTAGAAGTTGATTCTAGTGCTTCAGGTGTGACCAAGGTGTCTTGAATACTCATTGTTTGGAGAAAATAAGAGTTTGTGGTAGAAATTTATTAAAGTATGACACTCTAATTGAAAATTAAGTATATTTCCTTATGTTTTTACTCATTCTCATAATTAAATTCCTAAACTTTATTAAGAGGATATTAAAACAAAAACCTTTTCCGTTTACCTTTCTTACTATGAAATAAAATACTGTTTAACCCATTACAAGTTTGTGGTTTTCTGATTGTTAACATTTTCCTAATCATGTTTTATATCACTCTCCATCAGAAAAATATGGTTAGTTTTTCTTCCATGTCCATGTTTTCTTACATATAATTCTAGTATGTGTTATCTCAGGTGACCTTTGTACTTGTATTTCTTTCTTTTAAAGTTATAGTTTTATTAACCCTTTTTCATAAGTGGGTTTTCAATAAAGGTATTTTAAAAATTCATACCCTAGTTATAAAAACCAAATTCAAATTATTTGGACAAAATTTATTAAATTGGAGGAGTATGTAACATCCTTTGTTTTAACAAATAAACACTAAGTTCAATAGCATACATGATATGCTACATTGAGCTCAAACCAACAGTTAATATTATTATTTAAATGTTATTGTTATAACTTAGCCATTAGAATAGTAGGAATAAAAAATGTTAAATTAATTATTAAAATATTATTTAAACATGTACATAATTAATTATTTTATGAATAATTATTTAGAAATGAAAATAAACCCTTTTTAATTAAAAGGAAACATTTTTCTGGAAAACTATTTAAATGAAAATAAGCGAGTTTGTAAAATAATTAATTTAGTCTTTATGGATTTTATTAATGAAATATATATTTAATATATTCAATTTAATATTTAACATTCTTATTTTATGTTTTTTATACAAGATATATGAACAAAAATCATTTTTAATCATAAAAGAAGTATTTTTCAAAAAAGGTATTTTTACCACATTTTGATAGAGAACCAATTTTAAATATAGTTTTTGATAATTTTTTATGTTGTATTTGAAAAGGTAAACTTATTATTTAGAACCAGGACATAAAAATTTAATTTGGATGAATTTTTGTATATTTTTGATAAAATTCATTTTTCAATAAATAGTGAAAAATACTGTATTTTAATTTAAAACTGTATTTTCATCTATTTTTTTGTACAGTTATATTTTCCTTTTAATTTGTTTAAAAGTTTAATTAGATTAATATTTTATCATTTAATCTAATTTTTTTCATTGGAGGTAATTTCACATTTAAATTTTATATAAACACATGTCAATATTTTGATTTTTTTAGTTTGAAAAAACTCATTTTCTCGTTTCAACAACAAGAATTGATTTTTAAATAATTACTGCAACTTCTATTTTTTAAATTTATAAAAATGGATTCCATAGTTGTAATAATAGGGTCTAAATTATGTAAATATTTCCCTTTTATTATTGGACATTATAAATAGTAACTTTAATAATTATTTTTATTTACCACGGTTAAAGGGTAAATCAGGTAAATAAGGGTAAAAATAATATTATAATAATATAAAACTACCATAAAATGTATCATAATCCTATTGTATGACATATGGAAGTCCCATAAAACCCTTTTTATGAAAACTTGGCTTTTTTAAATCCACTTGGGTGTGATTATGACACTTATAACTTTTAATTTAAAGTTAAAGAGAATATGTAATAAACATAAATCTTTTTACTAAAACAATTTTAATTTGGGTTTATATAAATTATCTCTTAAAATATAAATATTCCATATAAATATTAAAATATTTAACAAATCATGGTGTTTTATATATATTTTTTATACATTAAATAAATAAATTTAATTATGACATAATGGGGATGCAGTGATTAGTTCATTAATAAAAGATTGAAATAAATGACATTATAAATGTTAAAATAAATAATATTTGAAATATTTGTTTTTATCCACGAATTTTATGGATTAATATGTAATGTTAGGATTTAGTTATTATATTTTTTTCTAAGGAATAAAATTTTCAAAAAGTCAAGTATGAATAGTGTCAAAATTGACATAATTCATAACTTAAAATATAAAATAGTTTATTAAATGTTATAAAATTCCCAAAAATTTAATATTCGACCAAATGGTTATGATAATTCATAATATGTCATAAATTAATATTTTTTTGGCCATCTGGCATGTTATAGAAATTAAATTTATACACAATTTCTAAAGAACAAGTTATCATGGTAATATTTAAAAAAGGTAAAATAATTGTTAAACCAAAAATATAAGGGTTAACCCAAAATTATAAGGCTTAAAAAATATTAAAAACTTGTCTAATTTTAATTAAATAATAGGGATATGACCCAAAACCATCATAACTTTGAAATAAATGATTTTTTATTATTTTAAACGAAAAATAAATTTATAATAAATTATTATTTCAAGACTTTCTGAAAGTACCCCTATTCTCTCCTATAAAAGGGAACTTCTCCTTCTCTTTTATTCACAATTACAAAGTATTTTTGTTTTTCCAAGATCTATCCAAAACTATTCCTATAATCCCTAACCACATTCTTAAAGATTTATTTTTGGTATAACACCCTTCTTAGAGGTGTTAAGGTGTTCTTAAAAGGTGATTAACTGAAGAGGATGTATCATTTTATTTAAGTGTTTATATTTTATTTATTCTTCCACTTCCTCAAAATCTACTCCAAACATGATGAGATAATAAATCCAGTATCCTTAGTATACTATTATGTTATTAGGTTAATATCATCACCTAAATCCATCCCCACTTCCATTAAATTGGAATGGAATTAATCGTTCGTGCGTACGTGTGAACTATCACCTCCACGAACCGATCTAATTAATTTTCCATAATCGTATCCATGAATGGTTATAATAATGTAATTAATTTTTATATGTGATATTGATAAAATATTAATTATTATAAAATAATAATATATCAATTATGTTCTTACTTCCATATGTATAAAAATGAAAACATTATTCACGGGTACGTGTGAACTATCACCACCACGAAGCGGCGTTACTAATTTTGATTCACTATATAACTTATATGTTATATATAAGTATATTTAAATAATTATTTTTATTTTAATAATAGCATGATAATTTTTTAAAGATAAAATGATAATTACCTTATTTCCATAATGATTAATGAAAAATGGAAACATTACTCATGCGTACGTACAACCTACCACCTACATGATTATAGTGTTGTCCATTTTTCATAACCATAATAAATATTTTGAATTAAAAAGTATGATTAATGTATAAATGATATTAATATGTCATGAATACTGTTTTTGAGACGGTGGAATTATGACCACATGGACAAATTACATCATACTATGTTCATTTTTGACTTAATTATTGAATATCAATAAAACATTGGACATGAACTCAAAGAATTAACTAATTTATATAACATGGTAATAAGTTATATAAAGGGACTAAAAACCATGAAAAATGTTCTAATAAAGTATAAATAAACCTAACATTATTATTTAGGAAGATAAATAAGGAACAAGACAAGTTAGACTCAAGGTAAGGGAAATATTACCTCAATTTCCATTCTTTGAGTTAAATATCCATGTCATTGGTTTTGTTTTTCTAAGAATATATGTGAATGACCTATGATTGTTTTACAATAAATATCCAATTATATTGGGTGAATTTATATTTATCACACTTAATTATTTCATTGATTTATCCTTAATCTAAGGATATGATCTTTGTAAGGGACTTAATCTCAATTGTCTTTAATTGAGGCATATCTTGATATTGTGCACCTTTATTATCCATTAAGGTGTATATATGACCCTTTTGACATGATATATCATGAATTACTATATTATCATGATTTTTTAAATTTTATTCTTTAATTATTTTAATTCAAGTGTTTTTCAAGGTGTAAGGGACTCTGAAACTAAAACATCGTCTTAAATGTTTTAAAGATTTATTCTTCTAAATATTTCTCATTAATTTCCATGTTTTAAAAATGGTTTTATGGATTTATTTATAGGGAAATAAATTTTTTAAAATTTAAATTCTGGAATTTATTTTAAATGTTTCACAGTGGTATGAGACACTTTGATTCAAAAATCACTTTTATAAATGATTTAAATTTGTTTTTGAAAATGGATTGTTTTCTTAATGTATGCGGAAACAACATATTTTCTACCACTACGACCATTATTTGATATTTGAATTCCTCTATAAGTCTTAATTTTTTTTAAAATAAAAATAAATACCATATAACCTTTTCATGTATTTTGGTATTGCAAATGGTTTTGATAAAGGATTTATTATGTAAATATCTTGAAATGATCTCTAGTGATTGCAATGTGGAAATGTTGTTTTTAAATTCTTATTGTTTTATGTGTTATGATTATATAATGGTACTTGGAAATTTGACGAGTGGTTATGTGATAAACCAAAGATGATTGGTTACATGATAAACCAAAGATGGGTGGTTTCGTGATAAATCAAGGACGAGTGGTTACGTTATAACTTACAATGTAAGAACCTGAATATTATTCTTAGGTACAGTTTCATTTTATGGAAATTTTTGAGAAAAAGAGGAATTTTTGGAGATTTTTTAAGTACACGCCATGTACTTTATGAGTACATGACATGCACTCAGTTGCCACATGAAGCCGTGTGTTGGCCGTGTAATGGCCGCACACCCTACCGTGTGGGGGTGACCTGGAGACCGCCTAAAGAAGAGTACAGAAACGGAAAGTACACACTGTGTACTTCCAAAGTACACGCCATGTATTTTTTTCATTAAACGAACCGGGGTCACGTATAATCGCCAAAAGGCCTTCTTCTCGACCTAGTTCGCCCGAGAGAACCTGTATAACCGTGATCTTCCTCCAAGCCCCCGACCAAGCATACAAACTCCAATTCATATGTTTTCAATTGCATTGGGATTCCCTATGTAGGCTATTCCTTCTTCTAGGGCTTCATTTCATGATTCCTCCTCCATCTAAAGTTATCCTCAGTTGATTTTTTGAGAGTTTTTGTAGATCTACTGTGTTCTAGGTTGATTCAAGGCTCGAGGTTCATGTATATAAATCTTGCAACACCGAGTTAGGTGGTTTATGCCTTTATATTGAAAGTCTTTGAGTTATATGTGAAGATTTGTTCAATACCCTTGAATGGGGTATTTCATGTTTACTGTTTTATCCCTCTTAATTGATTCCCATGCTTGTGTGCTTGAGTAGAGGCTATTTGAATATGAATAGGGTTGATTGTTATGCTTTGGAAGTGGTTTCCCATGCATGTTCTGTTTATGACCGTTTGGTCCTGTTTATCCTGTTAGGATTCCTTGATGTTTTCCCATGCCTATTACTATATGATGGAGTGATTATTTTATCTAAAATGCTTGATATGTTGTAGACTGTTTATCCAATTAGTTCTTGAGGTTTACTTTGGCCATATTTTATTTCTATACTCGTTTGATTCACACAGGGCCATAATAACCTGATGTAGTAGACTATAAGGGGAATTGACCATATGAGCTTCCTCAGAGAGTATTTAACCACTTTTGACTATAAGGGGAATTGACCATGTGATATTCCTTAGAGAGTCTCTAACCACTTTTTACTATAAAGGGAATTGACCATGTGAGCTTCCTCAGAGAGTCTTAAACCACTTTTGACTATAAGTGGAATTGATCGTGTGAGCTTCCTTAGAGATTCTTTAACCACTTTTTACTATAAGGGGAATTGACCATATGAGCTTCCTTAAATATTCTTTAACCACTTTTTACTATAAGGGGAATTGACCATGTGAGCTTCCTCAGAGAGTCTTTAAACACTTTTTACTATAAGGGGAATAGACCATGTGAGCTTCCTTAGAGAGTCTTTATCACTTCTGACTATAAGAGGAATTGACTGAGAGTGCTTCCTTAGAGAGTCTTTGTAGTATCCTTATAACTAAACTAGAGGGGATAGGCCGTGTGTACTTCCCTGAGGGTTACCTGCTTTGATTAGATGCTTACATGATATGTGGAATTGAATGCTTTGAAACTATTGAATTTTTTACTACTTAATACTTCCTTGTTTACTTACCTTTTACTTATTGTTTGCCACATATATTCGATGACTTTGAGGCATAGATATTTTTGTGGATGCCTTCTGGGATTAGTCTCATACCCTATTTGGGTCATGATTTTAGCCCAAAATATATTATATTGATGCAGGTATAGATAAGGGAAAACACCCTTCTACTTCAGGATTTTGACTGCTTTGGAGTTGGTGAGCATGGGACCAAGTAGAGGTTTGCGATGCTGAGGAGTTGTTATCTGTTTCCCTTATACTTGGATTAGTACTATTTTTATTCCAACATTGTGGTCTTTTGGTTTCTTTCTTAGAAATATGTATCATGCATCATTTATATATGTGCTCCAGTTACTTCTTACTTTCAGTCTTCCGCTGTTTACTGTTGTATGGTGTGTTTACTGCTTCCTCTATTGTATATCTATTTATTATTTCCGTTGTGTACACTAAAAATTAGGGCATAGTTTCCCCACTATCACATCCAAGGTCCTCACTACTAGTAGGCAACCTCTGGAATTTGGGGAAATATGCATGAGGTCATGTGACCATCCAGGTATGGGGCGTCTCTAGGCGGATTCCAGAACCAGGATGTTACAAAGTGGTATCAGATTAATTATTCTCTCTTGAATTACTCTTTTGAGCCTATAGTTAGGTATAGGATAGAATAGGTACTTGGTAATAAGTTGTTCCTGAGAGTAGCTAACTTGTGTACAGGGAAAATCCAATCTACTTCGTTACTACAATTTTTCTGGATTTGAAAATTTACAGTTTATTTTATTTCACCGTTGGGTGATTCACATGTTTTTTTCTTTTATTGTTGATGATATTAAGGTTATATTTTTGTTATAACCCAATGAGATGATGGTATTCCATCTCATGCATCATAAATTAACTTACTATAAATCATATGTCATGCACTCTTTCCATGCCATTTAGGGTGAATGAGCAATTGCATGTTGTTGTGATAGATATACTGCTAGATATTCATGTTGTTGTGATAAATTCCTTGATAGAATACCTTCTTTTGATGGGGTATTGATTTGTGGATGGTTTTATTTGAATGAATGTAACTCTTTGGTTCTTGAGGTGTTATGGGAACTCATGGATTGGAATTTCATGGATCATTAACCTATTATGCTTGTATAAGACATGTATAAGATGCCATGCTTTGATTTGTGGGGAGTATAGGACCCCATAGATCATAATTTGGAACTTTAATGTTCATTTCAGTATTTTTTTGTGTTCCAGAGTAGTTTTTGAGCCTTACTATCTGGAAAAACCCATAATACACGCCATGTAATGATGAATACATGCTATGTGTTCTTCTGTTTGGGAAGAAACTATTTTTATTATGTACACGATGTGTACTATATGTACACTTCGTGTAGTATCTAACTATGTCACTGGCTGTGTGGGCAGAGACACGGGGTTGGTAAATCCTTTGGTATGCACCGTGTCCGCCTGGAACACGCTGTGTAGTGTGAGTCGTGTATCCAGCCATGTCACGAACAACATGGGTTGGTGATGTTCGTCTAGTACACACCTTGTCTTGTATGAACACACCGTGTAGTCTCGTTCTAGGAGAACCGTGTGTCTTAGCCATATAAGTGAACTCTGGCCGGGGAAGAGGATTCAAGTACATGTTGTGTGTTAGGACAACACACCATGTATGGGGTGTTACAAGACTAGTTTTGGAAGAAGTACACACCCATGTGAAAGTATTAAGGGAACAAATCATGTATGCATTATACATGCCATGTATGCATTATACACGTCGTGTATCCATGTTTTAAAAAACATGAATGCTTTCTTTCTCCTGTTCCCTTCTTACACTTCTAGGTTTCAGTCCCTATTAATCTTGATCTAAGGTGTGCACTTGACCATGCAGAGTCATGCCACCGAGATGTCTTTTGGTTGTCTGCCAGTTATAGGGAAATGATTAGAACCCAGACATGACTGATCAGGGACTACCTTAAGATCCTATAGTTATGCTAGTCTTGGCACCAACCGTCATTCTGGACACAGGGTCTTCCCATGGACTTATATTTTTTTACTATTGTGGGGAGCCTTAGTCTCTACATATTTTATTATACTGATATCTTGACGCTAGACACTCCATTGGGGACTAGAACGACTAGTGTGTGTTAGTGTAAGGAGTGACCTCTAGAGGTTGGTGGGTGTCACTTCTTATGGGACCTCTATGTTCTAGAGATGATGGGATTTGATGTCATTCATGGAATGGACTGGTTAGTTCCCTTCCATTCAGTCATCGACTGTTATTGCCATAGGGTGAGTTTCATATCACTATAGGGAAGATCGTTCCATCATAAGGGTGAATGGGATGTCAAGGCGAGAAGAGTGGGACCCGAGCATCATGTGTTGGGAGGAGTTACCCACCAGATTTCTAGTCTATATCTGAATGACCAGGGGACTTCATAGACGGACTTTCCTCCAGTGGTGGATAGTTTCAGGGATGTATTTCCAGAGGACTTTTCAGGTTTAACTCAAGAGCTTGAGGTAGACTTTTATTTTGAGATCATGCTATGAGAGGCACTGGTATCCATTCCTCCATATAGGATGGATACACCAGAGTTACAGGAGCTCAAGAAGCAGTTGGGGGAGTTGCAGGAAAAAGATTTCATCCGACCCAGTACTTCTCTGTGGTGTTCACCTATTATGTTTGTGAAGAAGGTAGATGGTACCCTCATGCTTTGTGTGGATATCAGAAGCTGAACTAGTTGATATTTAAGAACAAATATCTCTTGCCGAGGATTGATGATCTATTTGATCAGCTTTGAGGAACCCGAGTATTATCGAAGATTGACTTGAGATCTGATTATCATCAGTTGCACATTAGACCATCTAATATACCTCTCACAACCTTCTAGAGAAGGTATGGTCTATACGAGTATGTGGTTATGTCGTTCGGTCTCATGAACGCACTTGCAGTTTTCATGGCACTGATGAACTGAGTGTTCCATCTATACTTGGATTCTTTCGTGGTTGTTTTCATGGAAAATATATTGGTGTACTCTCACAGTCAACACAACCATGCTACCCATATTGATATCGTTTCGAGTACACTGAGAGAGCATCATTTATATTCTAAGATCTTAAAATTCCACTTTTGGATGGATCAGATTCACTTCTTGGGTCATGTTATCTTAGAGATATGAGTTTTAGTAGACCTAGAGAAAGTGAGAGCAGTAGTTTCCAGGGAGCAGCTGAAGAACGTATTTGAGGTGAAAAGTTTTCTAGGGAAATCTAGATACTACAGGTGTTTCATACAGTACTTTTCACGCTTAGCAGCGCCACTAACGGGCCTGAATAAGAAGGGTGCAAAGTTATTGTGGTCATATTCCTGTGATTCAGCCTTTCAGGAGCTGAAAAGGAGGCTGACTTAAACACCGAGACTAGTCTTTCCAGATCTAGGAAAGAGCTATACTATTTACTATGATTCTTCAGGTATCAGTCTGGGAGCTGTGCTTGTGCAGGAGGAAGGAGTCGTTGCGTAAGGGTCTCTGAAGTAGAGGCCACATGAGAGGGACTACCCGACGCATGATATCGAGTTAGATGTTGTTGTTCATGATTTACGTTGTTGGATACATTACCTTCTAGGAGAGAATTTTGTGGCTTTCACCGACCACAAAAGTCTCAAGTACATCTTCACTTTTCATTATCTGAATTTGAGACAATAAAGGTGGGTTGAGTATCTTTAGTCCTTTGACTTTTAGCTTTCCTACATGCCGGGGAAAGGCAAAGCAGTGGCTGATGCATTGATTAGGAGGACTCAGATATATTCAGTTCAGGAGGACAATAGTGAGTTGCAGCTTATGGATCTATTCTATGAGATGTATTTGGAGGTGCACGATAGACAGGGGTAGGATTTTCTTTCTTATGCAGCGGTTACCTCTACTCTGCTTAATCGAGTGAGAATGAGGCAGCTATCAGATTCAGAAGGCCTAGCCCTATGGGAAAGCGTGTCAGGAGAGGACCCTATTTCTGGATGGACCATAGGTGAGGATGTGATCTTGTGTTTCCAAGGGAACATATGGGTTCCAGCAGACATACGTGAGAAGATGATGCAGGAATTTCATTCCCCAGTTTGGGCAGTTTATCCTAGGGTCACCAAGATGTATCTTGATTTACACTGTCAGTATTGGTGGCCTGGTATGAAAAGAGAGGCTGCTAGTTTCGTCATGAAGTGTTCCAACTGTCAACAGGTGAAGGCAGAGCATCAATGACCCGCATTGATTTTGCAGCAGTTACCCATTCCCAAGTGTAAGTGGAATGATGTCACGATGGATTTCATAACAGGGTTACCGAGGCCACCTCGAGGGAATGATGCAGTATGGGTTGTCATTGATAGACTCACGAAGGTTTCTCACTTTGGGCCGATCTAGGAGACCTTCAGTGTTGATGAGATGGGACGGTTGTACATCCGAATGATTGTGCGCTTACATGGAGTTCCACACTCCATTGTTTCAGAAAAATATGCACGTTTTACTTCTCGCGTTTGGAAAAGGATTCAGAAGGATTTGGGTACACATGTACTTTTGAGTAGAGCTTACCATCCCCAATCTAATGGCATGTCCGAACATACGATTCAGGTTCTAGAAGACATGCTACGAACATGCATTCTAGATTTTAGAGGTTTTTAGGAGAAGCACATACCACTTGTGGAGTTTTCCTAGAATAATAGTTTTCATGAAACTATTCAAATGACACATTATGAGGCTTTGTACGGTAGGTCATTCCGATCACCCTTATGTTGGATGGAGGTAAGAGAGGTAGCAATGCTGGGACCTCGTCTTGTTAAGGAGACCATAGATCAAATTGAGTTGATTCAGAAGAGGATGGATACCGCACAGTCTCAACAGAAATCTTATGTTGATCAGTGGAGATGACCTCTGGAGTTTGAGGTCAAGGATCAGGTTTTCCTACGTTTCACTACGAAGTTGGGGCACATAAGGATTAGGAGACATGGTAAGCTTTCACCAAGTTACGTCGGTCCATTTGAGGTGTTAGAGAGAGTTGGGCCGGTTTCCTATCAGTTACAGTTACCTCAGAGGTACCGGGATATTAACGACATCTTCTACGTTTCCCAACTTCAACGTTACTTCTTAGACCCGTCTCATGTCTTCTAACCCAAGGAGGATGAGTTGGAAGTGGATGCATCTTTTTAGAAGCATCCTATCCAGTTTTTTGATCAAATTGCAAAGGTTCTCAGTGGTCGGTCTGTTCCTCTGGTATGAGTGCTATTACAGAATGGGCGAGTACCGGACGAGACCTATGAGAGGGAGGCCGATGTACGATCACAATAGCGGGATCTATTTGGGGTTTCTTATTCTACAATGCTTTTCTATGGAAATTTAGGGACAAATTTCTTTATGGGGGGAAGTTTTTAAGAACCAAGATATTCTTCTCAAGTATATTTTTCTTTTCTGGTCTATTTTGAGAAAAAGAGGAATTTATAGAAATTTTTGAAGTACACGCCGTGTACTTTATGAGTACACGGCGTGTACTTAGTTGCCACATGAAGTCGTGTTCTAGCCGTGTAATGGCCACACACCCGGCCATGTGGGGGTGACCTGAAGACTGCCTAAAGCGGAGTATGGAAACAGAAAGTACCCGTCGTGTACTTCCAAAGTACACACCATGTATTTCTTTTTTTTCATTAAACGTACTGGGGTCACGTCTAATCACTAGAAATGCATTCTTCACGACCTAGTTTGCCCGAGAGAACCTGTATGGACATGATCTTATTCTGAGCCCCTGACCGAGAATCTGTTCTCTGATTCAACCACTGCCGATTGTGTTAGGATCACCTTAGTAAGCTCTTCCTTCTTCTAGGGCTTCATTTTATGATTACTCCTCCTTCTCAAGTTATCCTCAGTAAAATTTTTGAGAGTTTTTGTAGATCTACTGTGTTCTTGGGTGATTCAAGGATTGAGGTTCACGTATAGGGATCTCGCAACACCGAGGTAGGTGGTTTGTGCCTTTCTATTGAAAATATTAGAGTTATATGTGCAAATTAATTCAATACCCTTGGGCGGGGTATTGCATATTTACTGTTTTATCCCTCTTAATTACCTACCATGCTTGTGTGCTTGTGTAGAGGATATTTTAATGTGAATAGGGTTAATTTGTATTCTTTGTAATTGGTTTCCCATGCATGTTCTATTTATGACCGTTTGGTCCTATTTAGCATGTTAGGCTTCCTTGATTTTTTCCCATGCCTAGTACTGTAGGATGGAGTTCTTATTTTATCTGACATACTTGATATGTTGTAGATTGTTTATCCAAGTATTCCTTGAGGTTTACTTTTTTTGTATTTCATTTCTATGCTCGTTTGACGTACACAGGGCCATGAGAACCTGGTGTAGTAGATTATAAAGGGAATTGACTGTGTGAGCTTCCTCAGAGAGTCTTTAACCACTTTTTTACTATAAGAGGAATTGACTGTGTGAGATTCCTCAGAGGGTATTTAACCACTTTTTACTATAAGGGGAATTGACCATATGATATTCCTTAGAGAGTCTTTAACCAATTTTGACTATAAGGGGAATTGACTGTGTGAGATTCCTCATAGAGTCTTTAACCACTTTTGACTATAAGGGGAATTGACCATGTGAGCATCCTAAGAGTGCCTTTAACCACTTTTGACTATAAGGAAAATTGACCATGTGAGCTTCCTCAGAGAGTCTTTAACCACTTTTTACTATAAAGGGAATAGACCGTGTGAGCTTCCTCAGAGAGTCTTTATTACTTTTGACTATAAGGGGAATTTACTGAGATTTCTTCCTTAGAGAGTCTTCACAGTATCCTTATAAATGAACCAGAGGGGATATGCTATGTGTACTTCCCAGAGGGATACCTGCTTTGATTATATGCTTACATGATATATGGAATTGAATTCTTTGAAACTGTGGAATTATTTACTACTGAGTACTTCCTTATTTACTGCCCTTTTACATATTGTTTTCCATATATATTCACAGACTATAAGGAACCGATCTTTTGTTGGATGCCTACTAGGATTATTCTCACACCCTATTTGGGTCATGCTTTTGGGCCCAAACAGATTATATTGATGCTGGAATAGATAAGGTCAAGTGCCCTTCTACTTCAGGATTTTGACTGCTTTGGAGTTAGTGAGCATGGGACCAAGAAGAGGCTTGCGATGTTGAGGAGTTGTTATCTATTTCTCTTGTACTTGGTTTAGTAAGGTTTGTATTCCATCATTATGGTTGTTTGGATACTTTTTTATACATATGTATCATGAATCATTTATATATGTGCTCTAGTTACTTCTTACATTCAATCTTTCGTTGTTTAATGTTGTATGGTATGTTTACTGCTTTTGATATTGTATATCTGTTTATTATTTCCACTGTGTTCTCTACCAATGAGGGCATAGTTTCCCCACTATCACACCCAAGGCACTCACTGCTAGTCGGTAGCCTCTGGCATTCTGGGAAATGTGCTTGAGGTCATGTGACCAACCAGATACTTGGAATCTCTCAGTGGCTTCCGGAACCGGCATGTTACATACAATGCATTGGGTATAGAATTCAGACATATGGCTTTTTTATATAGTGATATGTTTGGAAGTAAAGAGTATATTTATTCCACTAAAGTATTTTTATGTCCCAAGAAACCTTTACATGTTATATGTTAATTTTTATGGGTTTATGGTAATATTCTGGTTATAAACGGGTAAGAAATGAACTTATATTCATTGAAGTGTAATTACTACATCTTAAAGGTGAAAAGTATTAATTTATGATAAAGTATTAATGCTTTATATGTTTTCCCAAGACTAATATATTTCCTTTTTTATGTATCCTTTACAGTTATTTTTATACTTATCCCAAGTTTTGAAATGTTTTTCATAGGATTTAGAGGAGAATAGAGTCAAGGATGGGATCAAGGAAAAGTTATGATGAAATGAAGTCATATTTATTTTTTAAAAGTTTTTGTTTTTTTTAAATGGATAGTGAGTAGAAGTGTCTAATTTATAATAATTAGGATGATGTGTATTAGTTATGGCTTAATTATCTAATGATCTAAACTTGAAAAGATCCTCAAAGAAAATTAAAGTCAAATTATTGACTTATCTCAAGATTAAGTAATATTTAAGGTTGGGTCCTTATAAATGGTTTATATTATTGAATGATAAAATAATTTTGAGAATGTATTATTGGATTAAAGCATAGAAGTTCTAATTTTTTATAGAAAGAAAACACTCTTGTTTTTTTTGATTGAACTCTTAAAATTCTCTGTAAGATATTTTTTTTCAAATTAAATATATCTTACATTTTAAACCTTATCTTATAATTTTAAAAGGCTCATATTGAGTAATTTTTTAAAAAAGATAGTGAATTTTTTCTTTTTATAAATATTCCACACTTCATAGATATTGTATTTTAAAAAATTAGCTCTCTTATCATTATATTTATCTAATCCATGAACTAATATGTTATTGAAGTGTATTTCCTCTTATATTCATATAAAAATGGTATTACTAATGATAAAAATATAACCCCATGTGATAGTATTCCTATCTTTTGGAAATTTTGTTTTGGATTCTTGAAAAGAGTTGCTTCAAGACAACATCTATTTCCATTATATTATCCTCTTGGTTTTAATAAGACACTATTTAATATCCTTTTTATTATTTTCATTATCCTTTGAATATTTATTTTCACCCCATGTATAATAAATATCACTAAGAACCTCTATTACACCATTGATAATAATTACATCATGTTATATTGGATTTGTTCTAGATAGTGGAACAATATTTAAAAATAATTTTAAATTAGTTTACTTCTTTTCTCCAAATATGATTATAATATTATTAGTTTTATATTAAAATGGGTTTACTGGGGTATTAACCTAGGAGATAAAGTTTAAAATATCAAAAAAATAATAATTTAATTATTTAATGCAATTTATACAATATACTTATTATATATGAATCTTTTGAATTTTGGATCCACATGGCTTGAGTAATACATTAATATATTTTAATATTTTAAAAATTATATGTGTTTATTATCCCTCCCTAATTAAAGGATATTGATTATCATCTCTTCCCCACACATCATGGTCCTTATATATTATACAATACCTTTACTAATATCTTTCTACCATATCTCCCAACATCATAGCGGTTCTGGTTCGATCATAATACCACCCTTTTCAAGGATTAACATGTAATCCAAAGGAGTTTTCTCCACAAAGAGGTATAACTCTTAACCGAGTACTCTTAATTTTATTTCTTATTATAGCTACTATATTTATATTGTATCAATTATAAAAAAATTAATTTAGTATGTTGAATATACTTAATTTTTATTATGATGATGTATCAACCATTTTCCACATCTTTTCCATCAAATGGGAAATAAAAGGATCGCTCGTGTGTAGCGATATGATTCATCTTCCATCACCATATTTCATGGTTGGTTATTATAATGGATTTAATATTTATATATGATATTTATGAAATAATTATTATTCTATAATTATAATATTTTATCTATATTTTTACATTTTTATCCATTATAAAATGATAACGTCACTCATGCGTACATGAGCACTACCACCACCATGAAGCTATGTGATTTATTTTTCATTTATTATTTACAAGGATGATAATAAGGATGAATTTAGAAAATAAATATGATATTTATGATATAATAATTTTTATTTAAAATTTTAACTATTATTTTCCTTTATTTCATTCCATCTATAAAAAATTTGGAACATTACTAGTGCATATGTACGGATAACCACATCCTTAAAGTTATGTAATTTATTTTTCATCACCACTTTATATGAATGATAAAGTTTATATGATAAAAAAATGTGAAAGTTATGCAATTATTAAAATTATTATTATAATTAAACCATGACCAAGGTTCACGTACCAAGACCATCGAATCAAAACATGCATAGAAAATGACCCGATTTTCACCAGAATGATCATTTTAATGAAGAAATTGTTAATAAAAAGATAATTGAAAATTATAAAGAAATGATACATAGTAATTAATGTATGAAAATATATCAAAAATATATGTATAATTAATATATATTTATCATATAAGATATTTTAATGTATATGAATAAATATTGGACTTGTGGTAATAGTTCTTCATCACAATATTATTTCATTGAGTCATGTTTGACGTTACATAACTATTTATGATTGTGATGTGTATATATTACCAATTTTATATGTTATATACTAGTTCATTCCTAATTATTTTTATTTAAAGTTTCAATTAAAATTATTTTATCCAATTGGTTTTTATTCTAGATTTATCAAAGTGGTATTGGTTTGTTATCTCAAATTATCTTCTTTGGGAGATATATTATGTTATAAAACTATATTATTTTATATGGTGAATCTACTAACATGTTGATATATTACATCATGAATATCCATATTTTCATGATATCTACTATTTAATTTGATATTGTTTCTTTCATGGGGGTTATGATTCAAAACTTACCAAAGCAGTATGAGGTTTATGTTACAATCTCATTTCTTTTCTTGGGATTGTTTATGATTAATGTATATTGAGGGAAATTATATGAATATTATAATTTAAACCCTATATATTTTATTATTATTTTAATATTTATATAATTTTTATGTATTATTTCCCTTTTACTCTCTTTGTCACTTAAAATGGCCGAGACGATATTTTTAAAGAAAATCCAACCTTATTTCCTCTTTGGACAATGATTTTTTTCTTCCATTTATATACTCTTCAATATTAATTTTTAAAATATCATACCTATACATGAAATGTTTCAAAATTCTCATTTCCATAACCTTTTTCTTTATTTAATTTTTTTAAAATGATTCATTCTCAATGTTTTTCTAAATAAGACATTTTTACTTTTTATAAAGTTATGAAAGGAATGCGTTATTTTAATGTAAACAAAATGAACACATTTTCTTGTTTTCATGAACATTATTTTCTTTGAATAATAATTTATAATTTTCTTTGGTCATTTTCAAGGAAATGTGTTTTTTCAATATTCTATGAATTTTTAGTTAAAATGTTATCAAAAGAAAATGATATTTTCTCATGTTTTTAATGAAAGGTTCAAATATTCTTGTAAAAGTATTTTTCTTCTATATCAATATAATTTAATGATTGTTATTATTTATTAGGAATATGATATTATTATATGATCCACTTTATTTATATGGATGGTTTATGATGGTTATAATTTAGGGATGATTCTATGAAACCTGTTTTTACCATAGGTTAATTAAGTTACAATGAAACATTTTTAAAACTTGTTTCTCTTCTATGGGTTATGCTATAATGAAATGATAATTTTTTTAAACCCATTTCCTTTCCATGGGTTATGATGTATTTATATTATTAAATATTTATTATATTATTTAACAAATATGGATGGTTTTAATTATGTATCGTGTGGGCCTGAAATTATATAGCCCTCCAATAAATTTGGAAAAGACGGATAACTCATGAGATAACTATGTTATGTGTGAACCTAATTACTTGTTCACAATATTAAATATGGAATCTATTTCACATAAATATGATAATTCATGGAGATATTTTCATGATCATGAGTTAATGGGTGTACATTTGTTTCATTTCCATAAGTTTATGCAAGGACCTGATTTCCTATCTTTAATGACTGAACATATTAATATTTATATATGTTTAAAATTTAATAAGTTAATATTTTTTATATATTCCTATATTTATGATATTCTCTAATAGATCATGATTTAATATTTATGGACCTACACTATGATAATTTTTGTATTTTTTTTGTGATAATGTCTTATTCCAGGACTCACGATTAAAGATATTTAATTGATCAGGTATGTCACAAACTACCTTGGATTACCTAAACCATCCATGTCCTGAATTAGTCTTGACATGATCTAAAGGGAATTCCCTATCCCTATGGGTTTGATTCAAGTGCTTATGAATTAAGAACTGGATTACCCAAACCATCCATGTCCTGAATTAGTCTTGACATGATCTGAAGGGAATTCCATATCCCTATGGGTTTGATTCGAGTGATTATGAATTAAGAACTTCCTTTGGGAATGTTTTACCATAAAAAACCTAAAAAAGGTAATAAGAATATAAAATATGTTAGGGTCCTACAAATAATACAACAATTGATAGGTATGATGCATAGGAAAAACAAGTGATGAGGTATATGAAGACAATCAAAGTACTCAAAAAAATAGTATAATACCAACTCTATGTGCATGATGTCACCTCTATACTCTCACACCATTCTAATAAAAAAACTCACCACCTCTCTATAGCACATTTAACTTACATACATTAGATAAAATAAGATCTGTATACACCCAAAGGTGTATATAGGGTGTGAAAAAAAAGAGCCCAATAGGAACCCACCAATTATTTTATAAGAATGGTTTATAAAATTAACCAATTATACTCATGTAATTAAAATCAAGGAATGATATAAAATTGTACAAAAATTGATACAAAACATGGAAAAATAACCCCAGTTTTCACAACTTTAAAGACAACAATAAAAATGGTTTCAAAGAATTTACATAAATATTCCAAATAAACAACATAAATATAAACCATAGAAAATAAATCCCATGAGTATAAATAATTTTAGGTCAATAAGAATCCAAATAAAATTATTCTGATTACCAGGACATCTGATGTGCACATTACTTTAAGGAAATAGGTTTATAAGGTAAGACTATACTCCCAAGAGTGGCTCCTTAGCACAACTTAGGAAACCTAGAGCACCCATTACCCTAGAATAATAGGTTGATTGGTAAATATTTCATCCATAAATATGTATCCCTAAACCATCATTGATCACATTCAGGTTTATCATATTAGAGTTATACAAGGACATTTAATATTTCAAACCACACAAAACATGATTTGAAACAATTTCCATTTTCAACACTAATGTAGAAATCTATTTTCAATTTTTTTTTAAAAAATAAAATACATTTTATCGAAAAAAATCTCTTTCAATTTTTAAAACCACTTTAATAAGAATCCATAAAACATGCCTTCCATCTATTTTATAAACCAATACAAGAATTAAGAAAAACAATCTAGATAATAAATGCTTTTCATTAAAGAACCAACCTTTGAACACTTGGAATAATAATTCCCACATGAAAACAATAAGAAAATATGAGGCCAAGGCCTTAATAATTAAGAAGGGATTCTAGATCAAGAATACCAAATAATAAATATCTAAATTGTCATATTCTATAATGAATAAAACCAAAATGAGTAATTAAAACCACAATTCTCGATCAATATACCATGTGGATTTAATATCAAATTAACACTCCACAATTTTATAATTAATATAAAATAAATTTTATAAGAATCCTAGATCAAATTTTTTTACCATTGATGAATCCAATCCATTGAGATAAAGTAGATAAATTGGAAGATGAAGGAGATCTAATACCAAAATAGAGATCAACTTAACAATGGTGGAAAAAATATTCGAATAAAACTTTAATCTTCTAAGGAATTTAGTTAGAAGAGCAAAATAAGTCCCAAGATAACTTCCAAATCAAATTAGTCAAAGGGGGTATATTAAGAATTAAAATGGGAATTTTGGGTGGTGGAAATATGATATTGTCCTTGAATTTCCTGTCCCAAAATGGTGCCACCGACTAGTCAGTGGCTTCTGTATATTTGAGTAACCAATAGGCTAGCCCACCAGCTAGTTATTGGTGATAATAAAAATGATTTAACTATTAGGAACCCCACCAGCTGGCTAGTGGTCTTCCACCTGATGACTAATGGGATTATTGTATGAAATCCCTACTACCCAACTTCCACCAGCTAGCTAATGGCTCTCACCAGTGAGTTTGTGGACTACTTGTAGCTCTTATAACTATAATTTAATGTCCACACCTATAATAACCACCCAAGTCTCCCCTAAAACTCTCAAATAAGAATCAATAACTCACCCCACCATTCAGTCCAACTAAAACCTATTGAAACATTAGTTTTAATCTTGAAATAAAAAAAAGGGAAAAATAAAAAATAGAACATAAGTAATATAATAACTAAAAATAAAATGAGGATGTTACAATGGTCCCCAATATATTTCTTTCTGCCCCTAGAAAAATAAGTTGAATAAGTTTGGTCTCCAAAGGGTTCAAGCAACTACTCTATCATCAATTACTCCCACTCCCAGGCCTCATGAGAGTAAAAACCATGATCCAAAAACATCTAAATCAATGGTATAAAATTTCAACATAAAACCTTTACTTCATAATAAAACACTAGAATAAGTTGTTTGGTTATAGACATATCATGTTATTTGTCATGGGTTTCCCATTTTAGAACATGTGATTGGTCTGATAGACAATTATTAAGTTAATAAATATGGAACATGTTATGGATTTAAGATCACTACAGTGGTAAATCCAAGTGATATACCACCTTTTAAATCCATTTAATGATCTCAAATGGACCCATAAACCTAAGAGTTATATTACCTTAATTTTTGAACCTTTAGTGACCCAACTAGGGAGAGAATTTCAAAAACACCTAACCACTAACTAAAAACACCAAAGGAAATGAATTCATTTCACATAATAATTTTATCTCTGTAGAGATATCACCAAATTCTAATGAACCAATTGGATATTTTCCATTTACTCTAAAACAAAACTTAGTCCAACTATTAAAGATTCACTAACCTTGGACCAACATAGAGTAGAGCTGAAAATATGACCATACAAGGCCTAAAAAGTTTCCATTTTGATGGATTACTCAAAACTATTATTAATAAAAAAATTAACTAGTCCCAAATGACTATCCCATGAACCTGAAAATTCCAAATCATATGAAAAAATAATACCTTCTAGAATCAAGTTATCCCTTTATTTTCTCCTATCTGTCCAAGGATGATATACAATGCTCAACCAAAAGCAAGTTCCCATTACTTGTTGAAGGACCTTCCAATACCATGAGTAAAAATGAGGATCCCTATCTAAGACAATATACTAAGGGATCTCATATAGTTAACCAATTTATTGTTCATATAACTTTCCCAAGTCTCCCACTTTAGTGGTGTCACATATCGATATGAAATGAAATGATTTGGTTAACTGATTTTTCACCACACAAAGGGAATTATTACCTTAGGGAGTTTGAGGTAAACCAATAATGAAATTTATAAAAAAATATTATTCCACATCCAAGTTTTCATGGGAAGAGGCTAAAGAAAACCATAAAGTTTATGGTGCTCAACCTTCTTCTATTGGAAAGTATAACATAAAGATACAAATTTAGATATTTTTCATTTCATAATTGGACTCCCAAAATGAGGTTTCATTCCATCGAACATATTTTTGGTTCAAAGGTGTTCAAACCATAAAGAATGGTTACAATCCCCCGATATGTGATTTCATGTAGATGAATGGACAACATAATGGAACTTGATGTAAGGAATTCCCTCTTAGTAGAGAAACCTCTCACTAATGGTCTCCCCAATATATAAGGAATCCTTGATACTCCAAATCTCCTTATCTTAATACTTATCGAAAATAATAATTTCAAGGGGATAGGATGTCAATGAACACTTACTATAACATTACCAGGATCATCCTTCTTGAAACCAAGTGAATCTAATAAAAATGTCTCATAAATTTCCACTCATCCTTTTCCTCATTTACAGACTACAAAGGTAACTTACTTCTAAGAGTTCTGATAAAAAAAATTAACTTTTCTAGGATTATACGAAATATAAAAATTGAGCCACTAAAAATACTCCACCCATTGTCTATTCTATAGGTTCTAATATTTTTGAGGAAATATATAACCAAAATTTTATTGTTAGAGTATATATTAAACCTTTCCATAAAAATATAGTGATTCTCACTTTTGAGGGAATGAACAGTTGATGAATGTTACAAATCATGAGTGGGATAATTCATCTCATGATTTCAAAGCTCACATGAGCCATAACCTACTACACGATCTCCCCTGTATAAGGACTCAACCCAAACAAGAACCTTAAGCATCACAATAAACTACATATCCTTAACTAGTCACTAGTAAATTAATAATTGGTGCTGAGTTCATACATTTATTTAGTTCATCAATGGATTCCTAAGACTTAAAATCACAAAAGTACTTCACCCCTTATAGGTGATAGCAGTCACTGGTGACACATGATTTGTGAAATCCTTTATGGAATTCCAATGATATCCTACCGAAACTAGAAAAATATATATCTCAAAGAAATTCCATGTTCCTTATCCTGACATGATAGATGTGAACTTCTCAAAATAAACTTAGATACCATGTTCAGAGATCATGTGTCATAAGAACTTAAATTCTTGGATCCTGAATTGGAACATTGATAATTTATTAAAAATGCAGTGGTCTCTCAGGATTTCCAAGACATAGCTAAAGTGACACACTTAATATTATTTAGTATTAGAATATACCAAGATCTAATCCATGAATACCATTAAAATAGTGTTGATATATTAATGTAAAATCCAGATCATTAATTCTATAAGGACAATGAGAGTGTTAGTTAGGAAAAATGACATCATAATTTACTCAAAGTGTCTAAATATTCTCCTAACGGTGGTATTTGTAAAATCAGATTACTTGATTATTAGTTGGTGATATCTAGAACAAAGATCAATTTTTGAAAATGGATTTACCCATTTTAACTATTTGAAAAAAATCAATGTTTGGTAGGGGATATTTGTTCTTGACCATTACTCAATAGAGCTTTATATCATAAATTTATAAGTGGAGAGTTCCATCATCCTTCTTATAATGTAGTATGGGGGCTTCCTAAGGTGACACACTTGGATATATAAATATCCTGGCCCTCAAATAATCTAACTAAATTTTCATCTTTTTTAATTCATCTGGATTCATATGGTAAAATGAAATCAATATCGGCTAAGTTCTAGGCACTAAGTCAATCAATAATTCCACCTCTCGCTCCAAAGGTATACCTGAGAAGTCATTGAGAAACACTTTAGAATAATCATCAACTACTATATGAAGGCTGCCACTACTAGATTCTTATTCAAAGTCAACTATAGATAAAAAAACATACTAAGATCTGGAAGAGATGGCCTCACATGACTAGATCTTGGATCCCATTCTCCATAAAACACACAGGAGGTCCCAATAGAAATAGTTAATTACCCCCAAAAATGATAAAAATAGATCTAATCCTTATGAGTGACTAAAAAATACATCATTATAATTACATTGTAGAGGTCCTATTAAATAACTATGAAATATAAAACTTAATCTATGTCACACATAAAGAAAGAGAATGAGGGACAATGAAAATCATGCTCTATTTTTTTTATCCCTATAGGCATAAAAAATCCTTAATGAATGGTATGAGTTTTATTTGAACTATTATAATATCCCTCATATAAGTAAATATAATGGAGTGATATGAACCTATATCAAATAAATCAATATATGAAGTAGAATAAATTGAAATGGTACCTCTCAGTCACATGACCTACATCAAATTCCACTAGATAATCCTTAGCTATGTGTAACTGCTTCATTCCATAGGCTTATGGATATAACCCTATAGTATATGATGAATTTGGAGGAACCATAGATCCTCTAGATATTTACAGGTAAGTTCTAGATCATGGGTAAGATTGGGAACCAAAAACTTCTCCAAGTGACCATGATTCCCACACAAATTACAAACCTTTTGAGATATAGGGAAAAAGTAATTTGTTGTCCATATGTAGCCACATTGATAACATTTCAAGCCAACAACCACTGATGAAGGTGGAGGAAAATAACTATGAGAATTACCACCATTGTTTCCTCTATAAAAGTCACTCTGATTCCTCTTTCCCTTAAAATAAACACCGTTTCCGCCAGTAGTGTAAGGATAAACACCAGTCAAACTTTAATTACCTTTCAGGTCAAGATATTCCATCAATGATCATTATTGTTGACCCATTTGAAATATTTAAGCCTTAATCATTCCATTAGATTCTACCAAAAAAAAATTAATAAGTGATATATTATTAAATGGATTAGAATACTTCATTGCCAACTGATTTCCTTGATAAATTTTGAGTAACTCTATAGATTTCACCATGGTCATAAATTTTAGGAAGAACTACCTAGTAAATATGAGATTTAAGTCTTTACACTCTAATACCTCATTATTTTTAGCCAATAAAATTGAGTACCACCAATTTATACGCCAACCTTAAATATTGAAAATAGTGTACTTAATTTTAAATATGTCAGGGGTCTCAAGGAATTAAAAATATCTCACAACATTTACCCAAAAATCCTCTACCTTCTAAGGGACATTTACCCATTATAAATTTGGTAGTTTATGGTGAATTAATTTTTCAACTAGATTATAGCCCTTATAACTTTGAGTTTCTACCTCTTTATCTTGATTGGGGTAGGTTCCACACTTTGGTCCATATCTCAAACTATGCGCATGATTTTTTTATCAAATTTTTATCAACATGAGGGTTTCCCTATCTCAGTTCATTGGTAATACCCTCATGAAGAATCTCTAAAAGTATTTTGGTGCGAATGTTACTACACATCAATAGAAAAATATACATGAAAACATGAGATCCGTGAATAAATTCTAGTTTTTAATTAAAAAATCAACTAAAATTATCAAGAGTTAAACAAAATACAGATTGAGATTAAAACTCTCTAAATCTTAAAGACATTTCCAAACAACCCATGGTAACATATGGCTCATCACGATGAGAGTTATCCAAATAATGGATCATAACATGAACCTTAAGTCAAAAACTTAATATCTCCTATCTATAAATACCACCCAAAAGTATAAAAAAATGGAAGCATGAACGCCTCGCTTTGATACCAATTTTTCAAAAACCAATACAGATTACCCAAACTATCCTTATCCTGAATTGATCCAAACATGGCCTGAAGGACATTCCTGATCCCCACAGTCTGATGATTATCTTATATTCATCAATATATTCCTTTGAAAAAAAATTCCACAAAGAACTTGAAAAAAGTAAATAAGAATGCATAATATGATAGCATGCCAAAAATACAACAATAACAGATAAGTACAATCAATAAAAAAACATGTTTTGAGGTACATATCAACGAAAAAAGTACTCAGAAAAACTGCTAAGTCCCAACTCCATGTGACATGATGTCCCATAAAATTGAAACACCCTTCCAATGAATAAACCCACCACCTCATAGTGGCACCTTTCCCTTACCTATATCATATAAAACAATATCAACATACACCCAAATGTGTATGAAGGGTGTGAGAAAAAGAAACTAGTTTGATCTCACCCATTATTTCATAAGAAGACATTATAAAATAAACAAATTATACTCAAGTAATTTAAATAAAGGAGATATAATTCTACCCAATTTGACATAAATAATGCATAAATCATTAATTTTTCAGAACATTCAAAATATACCAATAAATTGACTTACAAATCATTTCTATACATAATCCAACTAAACATTTCAATATCAAAACTTTATAATAAATCCCATGAGTATCAATAATTTCATGTCAATGAGGATCGTTGTAAAATTATCATCAATTAATGTTAAATAAGGAGGATTTTATTAGATCTTTTTCTATATATTTAAAAGGTACTAGGGATTAACACCTTACTTTGGTAGAATCACTAGTGCAGAAAACGTTATTTACGTCACCATTTTTTACATCGGTTATATATAACCAACGTGATAATCTGTGAAACGTGGTTTTTTACATCGGTTATTTCATAACCGACGTAACAAATGCGGTGAGAAGATTTTTAATGTCAGTTATTTTAATAACCGAAATTACAAATCGTGCGTGTTTGGTTTTTACGTTGGTTATAAATTAACCGACATTAAAACTCAAAGCGCAGGGTTTTTTTACGTCGGTTAATTTATAACCGACGTAAAAAACCAAAGCACTGGGGGGTTTTTACGTCGGTTATAAAATAAGTGACGTAAAAAACACATAGATATCTCGTTTTTTACGTCGGTTATCAAATAGACGACGTAAAAAAACCCCCGCGCTTTGGTTTTTTACGTCGGTTATAAAATAACCGACGTAAAAAACTCCTAGATATCTCGTTTTTTACATCGGTTATAAAATAAACGATGTAAAAAACCAAAGCGCTGGGGGGGTTTTTTTACGTCGGTTATCAAATAACTGACGTAAAAAACGAGATATCTACGCGTTTTTTACGTCGGTTATAAAATAACCGACGTAAAATACTCCCAGCACTTTGGTTTTTTACGTTGGTTATAAAATAACCGACATAAAAAACCCCCAGCGCTTTGGTTTTTTACGTCGGTTTTAAAATAACCGATGTAAAAAACCCCCAGCGCTTTGGTTTATTACGTCAGTTTTAAAATAACCGACATTATAAATTTAAAAAATAGTTTATAACGTCGGTTATATAATAACCGACGTTATAAAACATTTAAAAAATTAAAGCCCTGTGGACTATCATTTACGATTTTTCGATTGAAAGTCCGCCTGCTCGTCTCTCTCACACGGTAAACCCTAATCGGCTCGTCGATCGACCTGCGTTAAACTCATTTTGGCTTCATCATTTATCTTGTTTACTCCTCTTGGATCTATCATCTCAACTCGCAACACTCAAGTAAGCCTTCCACGAATTTATTTCGTTCGATTTTTTTCACGGATAGTCTATAATTATGTTTTGCGATTTTTTTTGTTTAAACTAGGTTAGATTCATCCATTTCGAACCCTATTACATCTTTTTGAATATCGTTGGATTTTTATTTCCTAACCATCCACTATGAATACCATGTTTTCTATTCCTTTGATTGAAGGGTGTTCAATAAGATATCATAGATAAAATGATTGAGAAAATTATTGACTAAACTATATACTCATTATTTATATAGTTTCAATACCATATAATCATTTAATGGTATCTACCAAGAAATTTATTTAGTATCATTTGGAACCCATTTATATTACATGGGATTATCATGTTTATTGATTGAATTATAAATTTTTTATTTATATGATTCCATTTTAAATGGATATTTAACCCATTTTTTCCATGTATTCTTTGTGATATAATGATTATTGATTTTATATCTCACACATACATATGAATGTCGATGGGTGGGGTCATATATCATCATCCACTTCATTGATTTTGTTTTATATCTCATAAGATAGTAAGGTGTGGATATAATGAGTTTGTTCAAAATGGCATGGGAATAATATTTTTTCACACATGTTAATGTGTGGACATAATGTGTGTACATAATGAGTTTATTTGATGTAGGTTTCTCTTTTTCATGGATTACTTCATAAAGTGGTCTTGGTTCATTTGATTTTGTGTTTCCTTTGACACCATCCCCCCTTAATGACTATGATCTCTCATTGCCATGTTTTTCTCTAATTGTTCTCTCATACACCTTTTGGATTTGATGGTTGATTACAAACATATTTATTCAAATATTTAAGCTGGATTATATGCATTTTTTAGGATTATATTTCTATTTTATGCCACTTTACTTACTATTCTATCCAATACTAAGACCCTTTCTAGTAAGAAAAATTTCATAAAAAATACGATTGGACACTTCATCATATTTCATGAAACGTTTAAAAAAAATGTTATATCAAAGATGTGGAAACGGGTGGTGTCCGGGGGGGGGGGTGTCCAAGGGGGTGGGTGGGTGTGAGTGGCTTTCCACGTGTGTGGGGGCCTGTCCATAGGGTTTTGGGGGTTGTCCGGTGGGGTGGGGGGCTGTCCAGAGGGTTGGGGGTGTCCAGGGGGTGTTCAAGGGGTAGGGGTGGGGGTGGTGTCCAGGAGGGGTGGGGGGTGCTGTCTAGAGGGGTGGGGGGATTTCCGGAGGGTTAGGGGGTGTCCAGGGGTGGTCCAAGGGGGTGGGTGGGTGTGGGGGGCTGTCCAAGGGGGTGGGGGCCTGTCCAGAGGGTTTTGGGGGTTTTCCGGGGGGTGGGGTTGATTCTCAGGTTTACTCCATTTTCTCCAATTTTCTGTCAACTATGTAGGCATCATGGTTTTATTTGATTCAATGAAATTTAAAACTGTTATATCTAACTATATTTTGTTTTAAAAATAATATTCAAGCATATTGTTTTAAATACCCATAGATTTTTTTTTATATTTTAAATTGTTTTACATTCAAATAATTATTTTTTCATATAAACATATATTTGTCTTATCTTAAAAATATATATTTTTTGTTGATATTTGTTATAGGTAATAATGAGTCGAAGTTGGATTACGGCACATCGAATGAGAAATGAATTTGAGGAAGGTGTTGATGCCTTTTTGGAATTTGCAAAACGAAATGTTCCAAGTAGTGACATTTTTTTCTATCCATGCCTGAAATGTTTGAATATGAAGAAGTTGAAAAGTAGAGAGATAAAAGATCATCTGATTTGTCATGGTTTTAATCCGAGTTATAGCCCTTGGATTTGGCATGGTGAAACTGGACGGAATGTCACTGATGATGATGATTCGCAAGATGGTAACTTCGATGGAATTAAAGAAATGATTCGCGATATTGTAGCAGAATAAATTGAGATAGAACCGATAGTTGCACGTCTATATGGTGATGCTGAAAACCATTATATCCTGGTTTTACAGATTTTAGGGTTTTTTCGGCGGTTTTAAGATTGATTAACCTGAAGGCGAAACATGGATGGAGTGACAGAAGTTTTATAGAGCTGCTACAATTGATGAAAGACATTCTTCCAGAAGATAATGATCTTCCAGATTCACATTACAAAGCCAAGAAAATATTATGCCTGATGGGATTGGGATACAAGAAAATAAATTCCTGTCTGAATGACTGCATTATATATAGGAAGGAAGATGAATTTCTGTCAGAGTGTCCTAAATGTGGGACATCACAGTATAAGGTGAAAGAAAAATCACAGGCTGGTGTAGAGATTACAAAGCTCCCTTCAAAGGTATTTTGGTATCTTCCTATAATTAATCATTTCAAACGTTTATTTTCTAATTCACATGATGCAAAAAGTTTAAGATGGCATGCTGAAGAGCGGGTATGTGATGGAAAAATACGTCATCCAGCTGATTTTCCACAATGGAAGAAAATTGACGCGCAATATTCTACATTTGGAAATGAAATTAGAAATATCAGACTAGGGTTGTGCACAGATGGAATGAATCCATACCGAACACTCAGTAGCACACATAGTTCATGGCTTATTTTATTGGTAATTTACAACCTCTCTCCTGAAGTTTGTATGAAGCACAAATATGTCATGTTGTGTACAATGATCTCTGGTCCAAAGCAACCCGGTAATGATATTGATGTTTACTTGTCACCGTTGATTGATGATTTGAAACTGTTATGGGATGATGGTATTAGGGTGTATGATTCTTATAAAATGGAATATTTTCAACTGCATTCAGTGCTTCTGTTCACTATAAATGACTTCCCAGCGTATGGAAATTTGTCTGGATACAGTGTTAAAGGGAATAAAGCATGTCCAATTTGCAAACAACAGACGTCATATTGTCAATTGCATCATGGGAGGAAAACAGTGTACATGGGTCATCAAAAGTTTTTACCTATGGAACACCCTTATAGAAGACTAAAAAAGGAATTCAATGGCTCACAAGAATTTGATACTGCTCCAAAAACTTTATCCCCTGATCTGTATTTTGAGAGGGTGAAAAACCTTGACGTGACATTGGGAAAGACACATAAATCTGGTAATGATAGACATATTTGGAAGAAAAGGTCAATTTTTTTTGAGTTACCATATTGGAGGTATCATGAAGTTAAACATAATATTGATGTCATGCACGTGGAGAAGAATATCTGTGATTCTTTGATTGGAACATTGTTAGATATTAAAGGAAAGACTAAAGATGGGTTGAATGCAAGATTAGACTTACTATCAATGGGAATACGTTTGGAGTTAGCTCCCACTCCTAAAATAAGACGATAATTTCTTCCCCCGGCATGTCATACATTATCGAAGAGGGATAAAATTAGCTTCTGTCAGTGTTTTCATGATACCAAAGTGCCTCAAGGTTATTATTCTAATGTAAAATTTTTTGTCTCATTGAAGGACTTGAAGTTGATAGGTATGAAATCACATGATTGTCACGTCATGATGCAACAAATTCTACCAGTTGCATTGCGTGGAATATTGCCCATTCGTGTCAGAAAGACTATAATGAAGTTGTGTTATTTTTTCAATTCAATTTGTAACAAGGAGATTGATGTGAATGCTTTGAAAATTTTGGAAAAGGATGCAATTTTTATACTCTGTCAATTGGAAATGTATTTTCCTCCAACGTTTTTTGATATAATGGTGCATTTAATGATTCATCTGGTTCGAGAAATAAAGCTTTGTGGACCTGTATATCTTTGTTGGATGTATCCTTTTGAAAGGTATATGAAAATATTAAATGGGTATGTTAAAAATATATATCGACCTGAAGCCTCCATTATTGAAAAGTATATTTCTGAGGAGGTAGCAGAGTTTTGTACGAGCTACTTGGCTGCGGCGCAACACATAGGTTTGCCTCCATCTCGCCATGAACGAGTTAATAATGAGGGAAAGGGGATTCGCGGATTAAAAGTAAAATCATTTTCAGCTGAACAGATGAAGAAGTTAGAATCATACATCTTGAATAACATATATGATGCTCAACCGTATATCACATTGCATATTAATGAGTTGAAACAATGTCATCCAAAGAAGAAAGAAATGTTGATTCTGAATGAGCACAACAAAACTTTTTGTCATGGATTAAAAAGACTTTGCTTGGTAGATCAGATGTGTTAGAGACATTAAAATGGATAGTGCGTGGTCCATGTTTAAATGTGATAACATGGTCCGGTTATGACATTAATGGTTATACATTTCATACGAAAGCTGAGGACAACAGAAGTGCAGTTCAGAATAGTGGTGTATCGGTGTTTGCAGAAGCAATACATTTTTCGAGTGCTAAGGACAAAAACCCAATTTCTGCATCAAGTGCATATTATGGAGTGATTGAAGACATATGGGACGTTGATTACTTTAAAATTAAGGTTCACGTTTTTAACTATAAATGGTTTAACGGTAACAATAGTGTGAGACATGATGAATTTGGAATGACACTTGTTAATCTGAATAGATTGGAAGACACAACTGATTCTTTTATAATGGAAACACATGAAAAACAAATTTTCTATGTAGTAGATCAATCAGATATGCAGTGGGCTGTTGTTTTACAAGGGAAAAAACAATATGTTGGTGAGGATGAACTTGATGAATATGCTGATTTATATGAGATCTCTACTTCCATGGAAAGATTAATAGAACATAATGATGATCATGTTGAAGACATAGTTTGTGCCATAAGGAACGATCACGAAGAAGGAATTTGGGAAAACAATCCATTTTTACATTCCTAAAATTACAGGTAACATATGTTTATTTCTTGTTTACATTTATTTTTTCCATAAATGTTAGATATTGTAAGTTTTTTATTTATTAAAACATGTTTTAAAACAAAATAAGTATATTTTTTTGTTTGTTTTAAGTTTTTTTAGTTTAATTTATCATGTTTATAACCATTGCATGAATTATATATCTATTTTTTTTGTTCACTGACAATTACTTTACCATGTTTACCATGATTACTAGGTTTACCATTTTTACCATCTTGACCATCTTGACCATCTTGACCATATTTACCATCTTTACCATTGTTTAACATGCTTACCATATTACCAATGTTTACTGTTATGTAACTTAGTACACTTTTCTATTTTCTGATTACAGTAGTATTAGAATATTTGAATTTGTATATTTGTGAACTGACGTTTGTTTTTTTGATTTGAAGGATAATGACAGATCATTCAGATGATCAACCACATGATTCTGGAGAGGAGCATATTTCTGGTCATACCTCTGGGGATGAACATTAAAATGCTCCTATTATGAAAAAGAGTTCAAAGGTTGGTAAACGTGGGTGCACACGTTTACCAAAATTATCACTTGCCTGTACGTAGGATCAGAGGATAGTCGTTGAGTTTGATGATGATGATATTCCTAGAGGTCCAAATGTAAAAGATTTTAAGAGTTTTGTAGCAACTCAGGATAAGAGCAAAGTAAGCATTCTGTATGATGATTGGAGAAGTGTGGATAAAGCGATTATCTCTCAGTTGTGGGAGACGATTTTGGTAAGATCTTTTGTCATTGTTTGACGATTCTTTTAATGTTTCTAGTATATATAATATGTTTAACCTCTTCTTTATCAGATGACATTTGATATTCCTGACACTGGAGGAGTCGGGAAGAAATGATTATCGTTGGATGCCAGGAGATGGAGGGATTTCAAATCAACCCTCTCATCTGATTTCATTTTTTGTCATAGGAGTCATGAAAATCCATGTCGTATATATCCTTCTATAGATGAAGACACATGGAGACAGTTTTTTGAAAGTATAAGAAAATAGTCATTTCTGGTAAGAGCAATGTAAAATTTTATAAACTTTCATATATAAATGATTTTATTAATGTTTTGTTAATGATTTCTTATTCTTAAATTACAGCAAACAAGGAAATCTCATCAGGAGATCCAATCTAAAAATGTATACCCTCATTGTTTATCTTGGGGAGGGTATGAATTATTGGAAGAACAAATAATGGCGGAAAAATTTCAACAACTAAGAGCTGAGTCTTCAAGATCTGGGGAGGTGGCCCCTCCATCCCCTCAATCTAGACATGAAAAATGGAAGAGAGCTCGGAAGGGAAAAAAAGGGCAATATCTTTCAGGAGAATCGAGAATCGTAGATTAGAGGATTGTAAGATATCTATTTGATTTATTTAAGTTAACTATTTTCTTCATATAATTTCAATCATTACAGAAATGTTCAATTAATTAATACAGGACTCTCTTGAGGAGCAGAGTTCAGAGGGGACATTTACAGCTACTGGGAGGGAAGATATTTTATTTGCAGCATTGGGAAGGCCCAAACATCCTGGTCGTGTAAGAGGATATCCGGCAGGTGTATTGGTAAGAAAAGTGTTTCCACGTTCTTCAACTTCTAACATTGAGGGGGTTTATAAAAAAAATAGAATCCTTGGAGGCTGAAGTTCATAATATTAATGCAACGATGGAGGACAAGATTAGAGAGTCGGTGCAGTCTATGTTTGTAGAAATGCAAAGACAATTTCAGACTGCAGCTCCCACTCCTCCACCCCCCTTCATGCCCCATTATTTATCCTCCACCTCCGCCAGTAGCTCCCACTCCCCCACCTCAGCCTGCGGACCCCATTTTTTATCCTACGCCTCCGCCGCAACTGCCTACTTATTGCGAGTTGTATGTTGATGATTATCAACATCATATAGTAGAATATGGGTTGGTATATTGTATAGGAGATATAGTTCATCATCAACAATTAGAGGTAGAGAATCAGAGGGTCACTGTACATGATATTATAGATAGATCAGCTAGGGTACCAATACCTACAGATGAGGTGGCGATAGTTGGATAGAGTATCAGCCATTTTTTAATTTGGCCATCCAGACTTCTTCGACTCATTACCATAGAGGTATGAATGTTATATATTTTATTTTATTTTTTTATTAAAGTTGTTTTATCATTTGAAAACTAATATATTTATCAATTTTTTACAAGAATACATCAAAGGTAAAGAAATACTGTATAGACAACAACAAAGAAAAATGGATATGACATCAGATACAGATTCTAGTAGTCTTGACAGATTGTCAAGATATTCAAATTTTTTGGCGGGTCATTATGAGTTTCCAATAGAATCTCATGTTTGTGGATGTGAAATAAATTTTGGGATTATGAAAACTGATATCATGGAGCTTGTTACTAGAGATAAGTTGGGCATCAACGTGGTGCAAATTTTTATTATGTAAGTCTTAACACCTTTTCACTGCGTTATATTTATTAAAAATATATACTTATGTATGTTTTGTATTAGGTATCTTTATAAAATTTGTGAGAGTAATGAGATGACAGAAGTATATGGATTCATGGACCCTCAATTGATTTCCCCTGAAGCATGTGAATTGAATGACGAACAAAGAATGGTTTATATTGCTGAAAGATTTGAAAAGAATATAATCACACAATGTTGGATGATGCCTTTTTTGTGAGAGGTATGAAACAAATTTCTCTAAAAGAGTTAATTATCTTTTAACATAAAAAACCACTAACGTCAAATTTCCTTTTATCAGTGATCATTGGATGTTAGGTGTTTTTTTTTCCCAAGGGAGAAAGCCCTTTATTGGATATGCTCTGTCCATGGTGACGTGTAGGATAGTTTTAAGAATATATTGGAAAAGTAAGTTTCAATTTCTCAATAGTTTTATATATTATAATGAATTTTAAATTTACCTCATTCGTATTATTTTCTAATAGTGCATGAGCCTACTTTCAAAAAAACACAAAGAAAATAGGTGCAAAGATCAAATATGTAAATGTGAAGGTAAATATCCATTTATAATTTGTAATTTTTAATTTATTACATAAAAATAATATATTGAATTTACACTCATTCAAATAGAATTATCATGAACAACAAGGCCTCATCGAATGCGGATATTATATGTTAAGGTTTATGTATGAAATAATAACAACTGGGATAGTTCTGAATTTTGACTTGGTACGATTTCCTCTTAAACTTTGCCATAATATTTCAATTTGATCTATTCATTATACACGTTAACTACTTTCTTTTTCATTTGTAGCTTTTTGATGACCCTAAACCCTATACTACTAAAGACATCAAACACTTACAAGTGGAGTGGTCAAATTATTTTACAGGTTTGATTGACTTTTAGTTGTTTGTAATGTAAAATGTAATTTTGAATATTGTCGTTGTAATTGTGTATTTGGTAGTTGTTTAGGTTGGATTTAGTTTTTTTTTGAATTTGACAGTGTAAGTTTTGAATGTTATATAAGTGAATGTTTAATTTTGCTCTGCTTCTTGTTTTGGTTTACTTATGATGGTTTTTCTGCTATGGATTTGGGTCTGTGGGGGAGGGGTTCCAAGTGTGTGGGGGTGTGTTCAGTGGGGTTGGGGGTGTCCAGCGGTCTGGGAGGGCTATCCAGTGGGGTAGGGGGACAGTCCAGGGGGGTGGAAGGGCTGTCCAGGGGTGTGGGAATGCAGTCCAGGGGTGTGGGAGTGCTGTCCAGGGGTGGGGGGTATACATGAGGGTGGGGGGGTTGGCCAGGGGTGTCGTGGGGGCTGTCAAGTGGGGTGAGGGGGTGCTGTTCAGGCGGGTGGGGGGTTGTCGAGGGGTGTTTGGGGCTGTCCGGGGGTCGGGGTCAGTCCAGGAGTGTGGTGGGGGCTCCAATGGGGTGGGGGAGGGCTGTCCAAGGGGTATACATAAGGGTGGGAGCTCCAATGGGGTGGGGGAGGGCTGTCCAGGGGTATACATGAGGGTGAGGGCTGCAACGGGGTGGGGGAGGGCTGTCCATGGGGTACACATGAGGGTGGGGGCTGTCTAGGGGGTAAGTTTTATATGTTATCAATGTACATGCTTAATTTTGATCTACTTCTGTTTTTGTGGTATGATTACTTGATTTGTTTTCTGGTTGATTCTGGTGGAGAGCACATGACTGCATTCTATTTAAAAAAAAAATTGGGTTTAGCACGTCAGTTATGAAATAACCGACGTGTTAAAAGGCATGGAAAATGGTTTATCATGTCGGTTATTTAATAACTGACATGATAAAAGGCCTGGAAAATGGTTTATCACGTCGGTTATTTAATAACTGACATTGTAAAACGCCTGGGAAATAGTTTAGCACGTCAGTTATTTAATAACCGACATGGTAAAAGGCCTGCAAAATGGTTTATCACGTCGGTTATTTAATAACCGACATGATAAACCCCCTCCCCCCAAGTTATCACATCGGTTATTAAATAACCGACGTGATAAACCCCCCTCACCCCGGTTTATCATGGCGGTTATAGAATAACCAACATGATAAACCCCCCTCCCCCGGTTTATCACGTCGGTTATTAAAAAACTGACGTGATAAACTCCCCGCCCCCCGGTTTATCACGTCGGTTGTTTAATAACCGATGTGATAAACCCCCCGCCCCCTGGTTTATCATATCAGTTCTTTCATAACCGATGTGATAGACCATTTCCCCGTACTTTTATCACGTCGGTTTTTAAATAACCGACGTGATAGACCATTTTCCAGGCCTTTTATCACGTCGGTTTTTGAAGAACCGATGTGATAGACCATTTTCCAGGCCTTTTATCACGTCGGTTGTTAAAGAATCGACGTGATAAACCCTTCCCATTTTATTTATCACGTCGATTCTAAAATAACCGATGTCATAAACACCGCAATTTTATGATTTTGACGTCAGTTTTTAAATAACCGACGTCAAAAACGTTATTTATAACGTCGCCCGTATTAACGTCGGCTAGAAACTGACGTAAAAAATAAAAAATAACCGACGTAAAAAACGTTTTCTGCACTAGTGAATTTTATTACAAAAATATTTTTCACTCAAGCATTCATATAGATCCTTATGAATCCCTCTATCGTAGGAATTTTAGAACTACAATGTAATAAGATGAAGTTGGAGAAAAAATTTTATTGGGATGTGAAATAGTATAGGAAATTTATAAAAGGTAAAATATATTCAATTATATATCAGGGATGCTCAGATTTGATAGAAAAGTTAGGATGAAAATCATCAGTGAGATCTGGAGTTTGACATTGAAGAAAAGATATTACTATTGATATATCCTTGGAATATAGTTGTGAGATTTCAAATTAAGTTAATCTAATACCTAGATATATAAATCCCATTTAAATTTGTGATCATATTGGGATTTTTTCTTATCACTTGGTGTTTTTAACAAATATATCTCAAGATCAGGATGTGTTCTATGTATCTCTCTTGGGGAAATATATACCCAATCCTTTATATGTACTGAAATAAGAGGTCATATCACTAGATCATGATATATTATATGACGAAAAACCAATGTATATTTTGGATAAAATAGAGAAAGTTTTTTTAAACAATACAACTCATATTATCAAAGTTTTGTAGTGAAACCAAAAATTTATAGTAGAAATATGAGAACCCAAGGATGCGAAGAGGGAAAAGTATCCTCAGTTTTCTATAATAGAGTGATATATTTTCAAGTGAAAAATTATTGTAAGGGGGTCTGAATATAACACACAATATTTCATGATATATTTATCTTTAAATAAATTATATTTCTTTGATAACTTTATTTACATGCAACATTGAGTTCAAATGTATATCAATATAATAATAAATTATTACTATTTAAGATGAGGGATATAACCTATACGTTGGATTAGAGGGTATTAATAGGACTAAATAAATTATTAAAATGTACTTTTTACATAGGTATAAAATGAATTCATTAGTATTCAATTGTTTAGAAAAGAATATAGAAGTATCTGAAATTTAAAAGGGTTGGTTTTCTAAAAAACTGTTTTCATGTGCGCAATGTGTTTTTATTTTAATTAATTAAATTAAAAAATATTGATGAATTATTTTAATGGAATTTATATATTATATATTAAATACTTATTTTAACATTCATATAATAGTTTTTTTACATGGAAAGGAATGAATTTAAACTCAATTTTATGCTTAAAAATTCTTTTTTCTAAATATGGTTTTGTTGCATTTTGAGTACTTATTTTAATATGAAATTATACCATTTATAGAAATTGAATTTTATAAAATTAATTACATATTTTTAATTATAATGATTAACATCATGTAATATGATCGACTTAATTTTTTATCATAATGAATAATAAAAATTGTAAAAAATTGTTACCATGATTTGGGTGAAAACAAGGTTACCCGATGTTAACCTAAGAGATAAGATTTGAAATTTCACAAAAAAAACATCATTTAATTTTTATTTTTATGGTATTTATACCATATAATTCTTATCTTCAAATCTTTGTCATTTTAGATCCACTTTACAAGAGTAATACATTAATATAATTTAATATTTTTAAAAATTCCAAGTGTGTCATCTATCTCCCTTATAAACGGATATCGATTATTGCCTATTATTCACACTTAATGAGACTTCTAGAACAAAAAAAATCACCACTCAAATCCCTTATTAAAATATATTATCATGTATTAGAGGTTCTTGTTGGATTAGAATACCATCTTTTTAAGGATTAAGGTGTAAGCCAAATGAGGTTTCTTAACGAATAGGTGTAACTCTTAACCGAGTACTTTCAATTTTATTTATTATTATAAATATTATAAATATATAGTATCCATTATAATGTAATAGATTCAGTATATTAAATATAATTAATTTTTATTATGATGATGGATCAACCATTTTTCACCTCCATTCTATCATATCTGAAATGAAAGTATTACTTATGCATAGCGATTTGATTCATTTTACATCACCATAATTCATGATTGGTTATTATGATGAATTTTACTTTTAAATATAATGATTATTACATAATTTTTAGTATATAATTATAATATATTATCTAAATATTTCCCATCCTTCTGTTGGAAAGTGATAACTTCACTCGTGCATAGGTGTGGACTTCCACTACCACGAAGTGATGCGATTCAATATTCATTTATTATTTACAAGGATGGGTATAAAGATAGATTTTTTGAATATATATTATATGTATAATATAATAATTATTATTTAAATGTGAATTATAATTTAACTTTATTTTTATACATCTATATAAAAGTGGAAATATCACTCGTGAGTACATACAAATTACTGTATCCATGAAGTGATGTAATTAATTTTTCATCACCATGTTATATGAATGAAAATAAAAATGTTTTAAATGAATAAATATTATACCTATTTAGTGAATTATATTTTATATACTATGAAATCATTACCAAGGTGTATGTTCTATAACCATTAAACTGAAGCATACATGGAAGAAAAACCTATTTTCACTTGAATGTTTATTTAAATGAAGAAACAATTAATAAAATTATAATTGGCTGTTATAATGAAATGATAAATAGTAATTTATGTATAAATATGTTTTTTGGAATAAATTTATAATAAATTTATAATTATTATTCAGTATATTTGAATATGTATAAAGTAAGACAATACTTGATGTAAGGGTTATTCATCTCAATATTATTTTGTTGATACATGATTGATGTTTTACGCCTATTCATGATTATGAGGTGTATAAAATACCCTTTTGACTTGTTTCATCATGTATCATTCCTAATTAATGTTATTTTATCTTAAAATTAAATTTTTTTCATCCAATGGGTTTTTATTAAAAAGTTACCAAAGTGGTATGGGTTTATCATCTCAAATTATCTTCTTTGAGACACATGTTATGTTATACACCCATCTTCTTTTATAAGGTGAATATACTACCCCTTTTATATGTTTCTTTATGAATATACTTATGTTAATAGAATCTAATTATTTATATGATTTTATTTATTTCATGGGGTTTATAATTCTAAATTTATCAAAGTGGTAAGGGTTTTATGTTACAATATAATTTGTTTTTGGGGTTGTTTGTGATAAATTCCCATTGAGGGAAATTATATAAATATTATCCTTTAAAACACATCAATTCTATTCTTATTTCGATATTCCTAAAATTTTTATTTATTATTACCATTTTACTCTCTTTGTTACTTATAATTATTATGAAAAAAATTTAAATAAAGGATGACTGTATTTCCTCTTTGGTCTACAAAATCTTTATTCCAAGACCATATTCTTCAAAATTGTTTTATAAGAGTTATTACCTATGAATAATTTTTTTAGAATAGGTCTTTTTTAATTCCATTGACTTTATTTAAATATTTTTTAAAAGAAATATTTCTAAACATTTTTCTAAACAAGCATTTTTTACTTTTTTACAAATGTGTGAAAGGTATTTTTTAACATATATATCATGAAGAGATTTTCCCACCCTCATAAAAATTATTTTCTTTGAACCATCCTTTAATATTTTCCTTGTTTATTTTGAAATAAAAACATTATATCAATATGTGGGTAATTTTTAGAAAAAATTTTATCAAAAGAAAAGAATATTTTCTAATGTTGTCAAATAAAAGTTCAAATGATCTTTTTAAGGGGGGTTTCATATATGTCAACATCCTTTTTAGGATTATAAAACTTCACTAGGTATATGATATCTTGATCAAAATAAATTTCTTTATTATTATGAAAAATGATGATAATTAGGAGTGATTCTATAAAAATCCTTTCTTTCCCATGAGTTAATTATGTTATGATAAAACCTGTTAGAAACCCATTTATTTTCCATCGATTATTATATGATGAAATTAGTAAATATTTTCAAAATCCATTTACTATCCATGGGTTATGATATGATTACATGATTAATTTTTAGGAATTTTTTTCATACATATAAATAGTTTTCATAATGTGATTTGTGGTCCTAAAATTATATATCCCTATAATAAATTGGGTAAATATGAATAACTCATGAGATAACTATGTTATGCTTGGACTTTATTTTACTTTAAAAATATTATGTATGGACCTGGTTTCATATCCATAAGTTTGTGTGTGGACTTGGTTTCATGTCTATAAGTTAATGTGTGGACCTAGTTTCATGTCATTAAGTTTATGCAGGGACTTGATTTCATATCTCTAACTTAATGAGTGAATCTATTAATATTTATAAATATGGAAAATGTTATAAAATTATTTTTTTCACATTATTATTTATATGATATTATCTCATGACTCAAGGATTATTATTTATGATTCCTCACTAGTATGACTTTTTTCTTTTGTTATGACAAAGTATTATTCCATGACTCATGATTAAATATATTTAATTTATTTGAAATAGAATTATTATATTATAATCATGTTATTATACCATTATAATCACATTTGATAATTGATTAATATATCATATGTATTCATATGAATAATATTTTGGTAGATGTTAAAGATCCTTTATAAAATAATATCATTGTGTATCTATTCTCCAAATGAACTAAAAATTTATGGTTAGAGATAGTATATTAATGTGTTTTGAATAGATATTAATTTAAAATTAGGAAATATCTATGTATGTTATTATTGGTTCACCTCATATCGTGACATAGTTAGGTTGATAAGGTGTCATGAAATTCAAATTATTTATGAATAATTTTGGGTACTACAGCCTGATTTGAGGACATTTGTAAATAAATTTTGATTATATTCAAATATCAGAATGAAATATAATTATCACACTATAACATATGAAGATATTTATTATTAATAGAAGATAAGATAGAATAAAAATGAATAAAATAGAGAAGGAATTATGGTTATAAATATATTATCGCGAAATAGATAAAATTTCCAATTATTTATTAGTTAGTATTAGATTTTAATGTTTTGAATTCATATGAATAATTTTTTGTAATTTTTTAACTTTATAAAGAGAGTTAAGAAATAAGGAAAATTACTATGAAAGAATCATATCAACGTTTTAAAAAGAGTTAATTTGTTCAATTATCTTTAGTATTTTATTTGGTTTATTATTATTATTTGGTGTTTTATATATATTTTTAAATGTACTATTCCTTATCATTCTATTTTTATTTAAATAAACCCAATAATCAGGTTGTGTAAACCCATTACAGTATTTATACAATCAGATAAAAAGTCAATAAGCTAAAAAATATTTTATGGTAATTACATTGATGCCCTAAGCCAGATAGAATTAAATACCCTCTCTCAATTTTTGAGTGATTGATTGCATATGAACATGTCCACGAGTGATCCCATTCACATTATTCTTTAGGACTTTATAAATATCTTCTTATTTAGATTCAACTCAATGACATCAGTTCTCCTCTTTATATTTATCTTCTGCTTCATTCTAATTAGTTGATCCCTTAATAAATAAATTTTCTTGGGTGTAGGAGAAGATGACTGGTTATCATCCCCTTACACCTTGATATGTCTGGAGGTCCCTTCCATGGAAAAGGACTATTTATCCTTGTAGTATAACACCTTGGGATCCATACTTGTAACCTCCTCAATAGAACAATGCTCCTATAAATCATCCAACACTTGATCAACCTTAAATCCACATATCATAAGTTCAATAATCTCAGAAAAATCATCTCTTAGAATTTAATGCATGCTTCATTTTATAGAAAAACCTATCGATCACATCAATTTTATCCACTATCCTCTCAGTTGAATTAATCAAGTATTGGGGATGATTTGAAAAAATGAAAATGGTCTAATGGGAGACCTTACCATTTTCAAAATTTTAAAAAATAAGAATTAAAATCATAGGAAATGGGTTGTTTGAAACTATATTATCCTATAATCAAAATCTTGATAAACTAATGGGTTGGTTTTACTAAGTCTAAATTTCACTGGTAGAGAAAAAAAATGAATAGATTTGAAAAACCCAGATGATCGATAAATATAGATTTATAAAATTTGAAAACAATCTTGGGAAATGAAAACACCTAAGGTTGGGTCTTATTTTTTGAATAATTTCTAAATAAAATCAATATTTTATAGAACTATAAAATATATACATTGGTTGATTAATCAATTAAAGTATTTTATTTAATTTTTAATCTTTTTTATATACACAAGTTGTATTAGTTTTTTCTCTCTCAAGTAATTGGTGAATGAATTAAAATATAATCACTTAGTTGAGGAGTACTTTTTATATGTAGCCATTAAATTTGAATATTGACATTGAGATGTACTTGTGAAGCCACTGATGAACAAAAATGGATCACCAAAATTTCCTCAAAATAAATTATAATGAAATGGATAACTCACTCATGAAGATTCTAGAATATAATGTGAGATAATATTTATGGATTGTGGAATTCTGTTCATTTAAGAAGATTACACAATCATAATAAGACCACACATACCATGTAATAATTTTGATATGAAAGTGAGTGTATTATGAATGATGTAAAATTTTAGGAAATTTAGTGTCTTAAAAAGTGATGATATACATTGAAAGCTATCAAATTTTTATAAATTTGAGACCCTTTTAAGAATAACCATATCATGGATGATTCTATAAGTCCAATATACATTAAATTATTTATAAAGCATAACACCAAGTACTAGATAAAATGAATACCATATAGCTTAATAAACACATGGGATGAAATCACAAGGAATTTTATATATAATTACCTCCCATTCTCAAAAAATGGGGAAACATCACAATGATAATCAAAATTTCATTAACTAGGGATGTGAGTGCACATGTTAAATATATAAATTAATTGATTTTTTTTAAAAACTATCCCACATAATGGGGTAAGCATTTTGATGAAATTTCAACTTTTATTGGTTTCCTTTCAACCTAATTAATGATAAATCATTGTTACCACAACCAAAGGAGGATAACTAAAAAAGAAACTCAATATTTCACATGAGATCATAGATGCATTATTAAGAATTTTTTTAAATGTAAAGGAGAATGAGGCCCAACAAGATAATAAATTCACTAATTAGAGGATAATATTAAGTTGACAGCTCAAGTAGAAACATTTTATAAATAATTATAGGTTATTCTATACCTACAAAGTATCATTTCATTTTTTGAGAAACAACAATAAATTTCACAAGAGATGTGTGAAAAACCAAATCTTTTCAATATTTACAATCTAGAAGTGAGGAGAAATAGAAAGGGAAAATGATATTTTTTTGGTATAAATGACTTAAAATTTTCATTCAATACTAATATGGAAATTAAGTTTGTCTTGAAACATAAAACTAACTATGGAAACAATAATAGATTGTGAAACATATCACTTATGCCTTAGGTCCCTGAGGTTCTCTATATGGGAACAAATCTACCCACCCATTTTTTAACAATTAAAACCATATAACCCCATTTGAATAAAAAATATATAGTGGGATTTATTTCCCTATCCCAAATTGATTTTTTTAATTTTTTGTTTCCCCATAATTCATATAATTTGATATATGTTCCATTCATACATACCATGGTAGTAACAAAACTTATATATTTACTATATATGATAATTTAACTTAATTAAATGTTATATAAAATGGTTATATAAGTTATGAATGATAATTATAACCTTATTATATTATAATAATATCATTAAAGATTTATCATGTAATCTAGATATATAAATATTATATAACACAAATGATATTTGACTATCAGGTTATCAAGACTTCTTCTCATGAAGTTTTCACTAGGTGATATAAGGTATATGTGATTATGAGGAATATCCCATTAATAGGAATACAAAGTGTTTTGAGTATCATTGTATATTCCTATCAGTGAGTATATATATTTATTTCTTGATTATAAATTAGTATCAATGTGTGTCATTCAATCATGTAATTTAAATCATGATTAAAACCATGGAAATTTTTATTTAAGATGAGGTAGATTTCGTTTGGTGTATAGATAAATATATAACATTTATTGATGACCAATAAAGGATTTTACTATTTTTAGTAGTTGAAAATACGTCTCTGGTCATGTAACACCCTCATATTTGGATTAAGAACATTTAATAGTGCATACGACACACAATATCAAACTTAAATGAACTATGAAGTATAATTATTTGAATACGATCGTTATAACCTAGATGTTAAATTAGAGGGTATGGATATGATTATATATATTATTAGATATATAAAATTATAATAATCAATAAAAATATATTTAATACTACTTATAAAATAAGTATATATTTTTTAGTAAAGTTATATTGTGATTAAAAATCATATTTCCTTTACAAATGATTTTCATTTATTTTTATTATAAAATATTATATTTCATTTTTGAAACTTTTAAAAATATTATTTCCTAAAATAAACTAAATTTTTGAAATCATCATATTAAAATACTCTTAGGATGAATTTTTGATAATTTTCTAAAAAGATTGACTTTCCAGTGACTAGTGAAAAATATTGATTTTTGTTGAAAAATATATTTTTTTTCAAAGAATGTAAAAAGTTAAAGTATGTTTTCAAATGGTTTAAAATTAAAATTAGTCCTATTATATTTTAAATAATACAATTACTTAAATTATAATCAATTTTATGGTTTAATTTAGTATAAATACATTTTTATACACAAAAGGCATTTTCTTGAAAAATTGTTTTTATGCGCGTAATGTGTTTTCATCTTAATAAATTAAATTAATATCTATTAGTGAATTATTTTAATGAATTATATATATATATATATTATATTCAATAATTTGTTTTAACATTCACATATTATTTTTCTAAGAATGAGATAATAATAAACCATGTTTTATGATTGAAAATTTATTTTTCCAAAAAGCAGGTTTCGTTGCATTTTGTGCGCTTATTTTAAAATTAATTTCTGGAATATATAGGTGTTTATTTTGATAAAATTGATTAAATATTATGAATAATAAGTTACAAATATGGTAAATATGTCGGTACTATTTTTGGTCAATATGAATAGTTATCGTGGTAAAATGTATCACCCTAATAAAAGGAAAATTAGGCTAAATTGGGTTAAAAATAAGTGAAAGGCTATAATTTTTCATCGTAATTATTATTATATGAGTATAATTATATAATTATAAACTTATTATATAAATTTAATTTTTAATGGATATTTTTCATAAAAATGACCTATATAATATTTAATGAAAAGAAAGTTACAAAATGTCACTCCAATAGATGTAAATATGTCTTATATGTCCACAGAGGGAAAAAATAAAGTTATGAATGAATATAAATGTCTATTTTTATATTAATAAAATTATTTACATGATATAAATTTATTTATATTTTTATAAATTATATGATTACATTAAATGATTATAAAATTCCAATGTAATATTTTTTAATTAATATAAAAATAAAATAAATGATTTTTAAAATACTAAAATTAATTTAATTTAAGTGATTTATAGTTATATATAAATTATTTAGATAAATAAAACAATATTTTGATGTTTAAAATGATTATAATATATTTCAAACTTCTTATTTATGTCCTTTAAGTCAAATTAAATGAATTGTGTCAAAATTGACATTAATGTTTTTTATCAAAATAATATTAAATTAAATTTTTTAAAAAATAAAAAAAATCATGAAATAGGAAAATGTGGATATAATATTATATAAAATTTTATCCCTTGATACATTATAGTTCATTTTCCCATTATATGTAAAATCATATCCTTTTAAGTGTGGAAATAATATTATTGTGGTTAATGTAAAAATAGGTTAATTAAGGGGTTAAAAGAGAAGATAGGTTTTGAAACACATATTAAATCTATAATTTTTTTACTGATGGTATTTGAACTCAAAAAAACCTTATCTTAGAATATTTTGAAATTTTTATACATTTGGTCTAGATAACGACCTTATTATACTTTAATCATTGAAGAAATTGAAAACGGGCCCCTCAACTCATTTATAAAAGGGAACCCATCCTTTATCTTATCCACACCAATTTGAGCCATATATATTTGAAAAATACTACCAAAACCAGTTATAAACATTATTATACAAATTATATAGGTTATGGAATTCCTAAAATTCTAACCCTTGGGCCCTCAAGAGGAGATCAAAAGAAGTTGTTTCAAAGAAGAGGTTGTCACCTTAACCGATCACTTTCTTTTTAATTCTTATTTTACCTCATATAAATATATTTTATTTTTCATAAAATAATAAATTAATTATTTTAAATATACTTAAATGTTATTATTACTATGAAAACACCCTTATTTACTCTCTTTCCATCAAATGGGAAGTGAAATTACCACTTATATGTATGTACGACTTACCATATCCAGATAGCGATAAAATTCATTTATTATCCCCATATTTTATTGATGAATATTTTGATGGGGTTAATGTATATATATGATAATTATTAAATAATAATATTTCATTAATAATAATATCATATCTAATTTCTTACCATCCAAACTGTTGGAAACTGATAACGTCACGTGTGCGTATGTGTGAACTACCACAGACACGAAGTGAAGTGATTCATTTTTAATTTTAATTTTAATTGGATATAAATAAGAATATATTTAATGAATATATATTATATATATTGGTTAATAATTATTATTTAAATATGTTTTATTATTTATAGTTATATCATTCCATCCATCGAAAAATGAAAATCGTGTTAATGCCTATGTATGACCAACTGTCTCCATGAATGGTGTAATTAATTTTTATTTATGTAGTTTTATGGATGAATATAAACATGTATATAATGAATATATATGATAATTAGATCATGATTGAAATTCTGTATATTATATAACCATGATCAAAGTATAATGACCAAAACTACCAAATTAAAACATACATGAAAAATAAAAGAAGATACCACAAGAAACAATGATTTGAATAAATAATTATTAATAAATGAGTGATAAAAGGTTATAAATAAATAATATAAGGTATGATATATATGATTATGGTCCTAATATATATATATATATATATATTAAATTTAAATTTATTATACATGAGGGTGGATAAATTTCAAAGCTATTCGACCTCGAGGTAATGGATTTTCATCTCAGTTTTAATTTTGTGAGACACATGCCGTATTCACCACTTGTTTCTTTTATGTGGTTTATATAAAATAACCATGAATGTATTTTATAATAATTCTCAAAAATTATGGGGATTTATATATCCATATCAGGTTCTTTCTTTCACAGGGTTTATGATTCAAATTTTACCAAATAGGTAAGAGTTTTATGTTATAATATCATTATTTTTCAGATTGTTTTTGTTAAGTTATGAAGATGAAATATTATAATATATCTCCTAAGATACTAATTAATTTTATTATTCTCTTTTTATTTCATTAAAATAACTCTTTTACATTCATTTTACTCACCTTAAGTACCCAAGAGATCAGAATAGCCCAAGTCCATCATTTTTTATTATTTTTGATAATCCACCCTTTAAGGGGTGAGATGGAACCCTTACTAGGCTTGAAGGCTTGGAGACAATTACATGAACTGTAAGTCTTAGAGGAAATACCCATACAAGACAACTTGAAAGGATTTTTTTAAATTATAAAACATGAATATAATTTCCTAACATCATTACCACTCAATTCATTTTAGATTTTATTATAAATTTTCATGTTTATTATCAAAGAAAATATTTTCCATTATATTTTTAAAATAATTATATTTTAAATAATTGATTATAAAATGTTAAGGATACTTTCCTCAAGAATTTTTTAATGATCTATTAATTGTATTTAAATTCTCTAAATACAACAACACCTGATATCACATATGATTCACTAGGGATATTATCCAAGGATATCATCCTCATTATTTATTTTTATGGTTTATGTTTAAGATGATAAGATATTTAGGAAACCCATTCCTTTAACATGAATTATACTATAAAGATGAAATAAAACATGTTTCTTTTTCACAAGTTATGTCATGATGAAATGCTTATGAAACCCATTTTTTGATGGGTTACGATATGATAAATGTTTTATAATCTTTTGATATACCTATATATGATTTGCATTATGTCAAGTGTGGGAACAACACCTCCCTACAATGAATTGGGTTAATATGGTAAATATAATATGTTTGAACCTGATTTCATATTCACAATTTCATGTGTGTACCTGGTTTTTATGTACATATTATTAAGTATGGACTTTGATTTAATATACACAAGGCATTGACCTAGCTTTATTGCCTATAAGATTATACATAGACTTGTTTTCCATGTCCATAAGTTTATGCATGGACCACGATTTCATGTACAAAATATTATGTGTTGACATAGTTTTATATTCACAAGTTTTTATAAGGGACTAATTTTATGTCCTTAACTTTATGAGTGAACATTTTTATATTTATGAATGTTGAAAAAGTTTTAAGCTTTTGTGTATGCCATAAACTTATTTCATATTGTAGTGTTAAAACCTCATGGATCATGTTCTTTTATTTCTTTATGAATCATGTCCTATGAACTTACAATCTTTGTGACATGACATAATATTATGATGAATTATATACAGGTTAGAAATTTAAAATTTTATGATTATTTTCTCATATCCATATGATCAGGTTATACTCAATTGATCATTAATGCACCCCTTATTTAACCTTACAATGAATTTGATCTCACCCTTTATTATGTTTTATTTTCCCCAGGATATGAATAAAAGTTTTAGGTATGATGTGTCTAATAATGGTACTAGTTATAAATAACTATGTTGGAGTTGATGTAAATATTTTATTGACCAGTTTCTTATGTATCTAAGTTTCCAAAGAAACTAAAATTTTATGGCTATGGAATAGATCATGATGTTTTGTAATTAATTTTCATAAAATAAGATAAAATATCAATGTATTAAATGTATGGTTTGTTATAGTTGGTATCAAATAAAGGTTTATTTAACCTTTGAAAACTATGATGAGAAAACAATAGTAAGAACCATAGAGATAAGTATAAGTATAGTATAAAATCTTAAAGTTTTGGTAATTATCATGGATGGCCTAGGTTAAACCTAATTTTTCATGGATTGAAAGGGTATCTTTATTTAGACTTACAATGAGTGATTTGTCAAGATCATGTGGTTTTCCACTGTGATTATCATTGCTTACACTACGATTTTTTGATTTTAGTAAATGGTAGAAACCCAAAGTAATCCCCCAAATAAAATGTGATAGCCAATGAAATGAACATCCTCATGAACAACTGAATGGATTAAGATATTGGATGTAATATCTTGTGGCTCTTATATCTCAACTTTCTCAATCTATTGGTGGTAAGATAGATCGTGTTTAACATTCTAATAAACCATGGAGGGTGCAAAATGGTATTGAATATTTAATGTGACAGCATAAACCCTCCTACTATGGTTATTCTGATACACTAGTATCTAAGAAAAGGATCAATGGGATAGAAGAGTTATTTTCTATTATTCGATGCTCAGACCATGAAATTGTTTTCCCAACCCTTTGTCTTTTAGAAGGAAAATCATATAAATAGTGGAGTATTTTTCATAATATAAGGAAATAGGAGGAAGTTGACTCCAAGGAACATGATGGGTTTAATGGAATATTTTTTAATAATTACTTACTTTATATTATACATACATAAATGGTGAAGGAATTCCTTGGGATTAGGTAGAAGGATGATGAATCCATTATTACATATGGGGAAAATTGTATAAGTATTTCACAATTTACTTTAGGTTTAATCATAATAATAGAATGAAAAAATTATTGATTCTTTAGTGGTTGGAAACCAAGTCTTAAAAAATAATTTTCCATAAGGGACTTTGGAAGCTATAAGTAAATTATTTAATTTTTCTATAAATTGGAAATAGAAATTGGAAAACCTTAAGGTTTTGGTGAGAAGAAAAGAAATATGGAGCTTCATGAAAGATCTAGTGGATTTTCACATAGAGTGAAGAAATATTTTCAACCTATTACTTTCAAAAATGTGGAAAAGAGAACATAATCGAATTCTTGAGAGGAAAAAGAATATGATTCAAGTGTGAGAAGCCTAACCATAAATCAAAAGAATGTTGAAGTGGTGTGAATAGGAAAATGAATGAAATGAATAGTGAGAGATAAAAAGATAAAATTACACTCACACTTCAGTGATATAAATGTAAATATTTTGGGCATTATGTGAATCAATTCTAAAATCCAAGGGTTAATAAAAATAATAAGACACAAAAACCTCTGAAGTCAATGTAAAAAGGGAAAGTTAGACATATAAAATAGATGATGTGAGTCATGATAGTTAGGGAACACCTATCCCCTAATCTATATTTGGGGATTCCACATTGATGTTTTTTGGAATAATAACTTTGTAAATATTTCTCTTTAGTGAAACATTATTTGATTCTGAGCCTTCATTATATCTCCTTACATATATTCAACATAAATGTATAGAATAAGTAAATCATATTTGATATTATGAATCAATCAAGGATTTTCTATCTATGTAAGGATGAACCTCTACCTCTAATGGAAATATTGTTTGTCTAATATAATAGATTATTTAAGGAATAGACTGAATTATATTTTGAAATAATAAATTATTTTATTGTGACTTTAATTTGGGAAATGATTTGTATATATGATCAAGGTATATAAATTTTGTATTGAGATTTTATGAGTGATTAAAATTATTATTAATTAGATCATGGGAGGATATGGTATCAAACCATCATTGGATTTCAATCTTGATGAGACAAATATTGGAGGAGTATTAAGGTTAACTATATATGGAATGGATTATGTTGTAATTTGGGTGTTATTATTTAAGGTTAAAGTATGGTTTATCATATTTGATAAACTTTACTAATCACTTTTTTGGTAAATATTGATACAGAAGGAATGAAATTTCATTATTTTATAGATCTTATGATCTGTTAAAAGTTAATTTTAGTGCTTCACTAATAAAAAATATTCATCTTGAATATTTATTTCTTAGAGTAAGAGATAAAGTGGAAATTGATCAATGCACAATGAAAGGTTGAAATTGTTCTTATAATGTGGAAATAAATCAAGAAAGTATATTTTCTCATGCTCTCTATCTTGAAATTAAAATGATACCTCAACTTTATGAAAATTATCTTTAAATAAAATGAAATAATACTTAATTTATAATGAATCCATAGTATTTTTCATCCGTCATAAATTAATGGTTTTGTGGTTTTTAACTTTATCCTCAACATATTCTCTATTACTCTGTATTATTCCTTGGGTTTCATTTTTCTATGTCATGTTTATATTCTCAATTTTCACTAATTTTATCCTATATTAAAACCTAGATAATCTTTGTATCACCCTTTATATTTTTAAGGGGAAGTTTTATTAACCCTTTTTATAACACGTGTTTCCATAAATGAATTTTAAAAATCAAACTGTTGATAAGTAAGAAAAAGTTAAAATTTGGATGAATAAATTTATTAGGGGGAAGATAATGTAACACCCTGATATTTTAAAATAATAAAATTATGTTTGATTGAATATACAACACTCAACACCAAACATAAAAAAACCATGAAGTATTATAATCTAAATATGATCGTTATAGACTAAAAATAAAATTAGAATGTATAAATATGATAAAATAATTTAACATTTATATAAAAATATAATACTCAAGATGAAAATATTGATGAATGGTTAGGATATAATATTTAATTTTTATAAAATTTATATTATGATTAAAAATTAGATTTCCTTCAAAAATGATGATGATTATTTTTTGTGAGAAAATATTATATTATTTTTTTTAAATTTAAAAAAATTTATTACATAAAATTAACTATATTTTTAGACCATCATATCAAAATTATCTTAGGATTAATTTTTGATAATTTTTTTGAAAAGATTCATTTTCCCGTGAATAGTGAAAATACTAATTTTAATTGAAAACTATATTTTTATTCTAGTATTGTAGAAATATCCATTTTATTTAAAAATGTTTTAAATGTAAAATTAGTTATATTATATTTTAAATAATTAAATTTAGTTAATTGAAATCAATTTTATGCTTGAATTTAGTATACAAACATTTTTATACATGAAAAGACATTTTCCTGAAAAACTATTTTCATACGCACAAAGTTTTTAATATTAATAAATTAAATAAATCACTATTATATAATTATTTCTTTATAAAATTTATATATTATATATATTCAATAAAATGTTATAACATTAATTTATTATTTTTCTAATCATGATACAAGAATAAAGTATTATCCTGGGAAATTCATTTTTCTTAAAAGCAATTGTAATTGTGTTTTTCATACTTATTTTAAAATTAATTCCTTACACTTATAGTTATGTAATTTGATAAGATGTATTAATTATTTAGAATCAGTATTTTCATTTTTTTAAATATACCCCTTTTATTTTTATTATTTTGAATAGTAACAGTGGTAAAATTTATCACCACAATAAAGAGAAAATCAGGTTAATATAGGTAAAAAATAAGTGAGAAGGTCATAAATTTTCACCATAATTATTATTTTAAGAATTAAATTTGGTACTTATTACCTTATACTCGAAATTTATTTATTTAATGGTCATTTTTTAATTTAAATTACCTTAATAACATTTAAAGTAGAGAAAGTTACAAAATACCACTCTCATAGTTTTAAATATCTCTAATATGTTCACATAGGCCAATAATAAAGTTCTGAAAGAATATTTTTTTTGAGATTAATAAAATTATTTTTATTTTATAAATTTATTTATATTTTTTTAAAATTATCTAATTAAATTAAATGCCTATACAACACATATGCAATAATTATGTAATTAAAAGAAAAATAAAATAAATGATTTTAAAAATACTAAAATTAAGAAATTTTGTTTGAGTTATAGTGTTCCATAATTTTTTTAGATAAATAAAACATTATAGAGATATTTAAAAGGACTATAATATAATTACAACTTTGTATGTATGTTCTTTTAGTCAAATTAAATTAATAGTGTAAAAAATGACATTAATGATTTTTTATAAATATAAAATTTTATTAAATTATTTTAAAATAAAAGAAATATTAAAATAAGAAAAGGATAGTAATATATAGTATAAAATGTTATCCCTTGGCCATTTATGATTAATTTCTTACCATATATGTAAATTTATAACCTTTTAAGAGTGAAAAAGATGTTACTGCGGTTAATGATAAAATAGGTTAACTAAGGGTGAAACTAGAAGACAATGATTAAAAAAAAATTAAAAATATCCAAATTTTATTTGTTGATGGAATTTGAATACCTTAAAACATCATCTTCTAATTACTATACATTTAGAATATTTTTTTTATAGATAATGACCTGATTGTATTTTAATATTTTATGAAATTCCAAAAGAGCTCATCACCTCAATTATAAAAGGGAACCCTAATTTCTATTCTTCACAGCAATTTGATAATTATAACTCAAAAAACCCTATAAAATACCTTAAAAATTTCCATAGAAAAATAATATAGGTTATATTATTCCTAAAAGGCCAACCCTAGGGTCTTCAAGATGATATCTAAAGAAGTTTTTTCAAAGAAGAGGCAATCATCTTAACCGATCAATTTATTTTTAATTATTATTTTACAACCTCTAAATATGTTATATTTTTTCATAAAATAATAAATTAAATATCTTAAAAATATGTTTTTTTATTATGATTATGAAAAAAACATTATTCACAGTCTTTATATGAAATAGGAAGTGAAACTATTGCTTGTGCATACGTATGAATTACCGTCTCCATATAATAATACAATTATTTTATCATAACCAGATTTTATGGAAGGGTATTTTGATGGGTTTAATGTATATATATGATAATTACACTACTAGAATTTTGGTGTTTTTTGATGGGTTATTTACGAAGGTAACCCTTCACAAAAACACTTTTGCGACGGGGTCCCGTCGCAAATCGCCTGTTGCGGAAAGTGGAGTCGCAACTGGTATTTTTTTGCGACAGACTCATCGCAAAAAATAATACTTGTGAAAGGAAACGAACCCATCAAAAATATATGTCCGATTAAATAAATTATATATACAAGAACCTTTAGCGACAGGTCTGTCGTAAAAAGTTTTTACGACGAGACATCACCCCGGTGCAAATAGCTAATATGTTATAAACCTGTTGCGATGGACCAATGGTAACAAAGTTATTACGACGGTAAATCAACCCATTGCAAAAAAATTTAAAAATATCTATATAATCTATTTTCGAATGGCCCCCCATCGCAAAAGGCCTCGTCGCAAATACTTAATAAAATAAAAAAATATTAATATTAATATTATTAAAATAATAAAAAAATATAAAAACTCTCAATATTTTCAAATACTTAATAAAATAAAAAATAATAAAAAAATTATGATTAATGAAAAAAATAGTATTAATAATATTAAAATAATAAAAAAATAATAAACATTAAAATTCTCAATATTCAGAAAAAAATATAAAAAATCGTAAAATATTATTATTATTATTACTATAAGTAAAATAAAAAAACTTTAAAAAATACAATACTAATAATAAATAATAAAATAATAAAATATTAAAAATAAAAAAAAATATGCAATATTCGCACCAACATAAAAGAAAAAAACTCTAAATAGTTTATATGACAACAAATGTTCAATTCAAATGTTTTTAACAGAACAAAAAAATACCTAGGGGGGATAGTCTTCTGGAGGAGCTGGAGGAGCTGGAGGAGAGGGTGTAAGAAACTCCATCCCTAAACTATGAGTCAGATAATGCATGTACTTCATCTGATCGTACTGCTGCTACTGCCATCAATGCATGTCCTCCTCTTGCTACTACTACCATCGACACATGTCCTCCTCATTCTGCTGCTGCTGCTGTTATCGATGCATGTCCTCCTCGTGCTACTGCTGCTGATGCATCTCTTCCTGCTACTTCTACAAACTCTCTATAAGCTCAGTTGGAGCTCACAACTACTCCTGATACTATGAGCCACAAGATGATGCCTCTCCATGAGCTCCTCTCAATATAGACGCCGACATCGCATCAATACCATAATATGTTCTATGAGTCAAATGAGATATGATACCAATTACACGACCCCTCCTGAAGGCATACTAGGTCGCCTGCATCCTTTCCACCTCATCAAAATGGTGGGTACTAGTCTGATCAGCCGTCTCAGCCTGACTCTCAGCCTGTGTTTGAGAGGCCGCGGCCTCATATGACTCCTTTAGTTTCAATTTGAGCTTAAAATTGTGAAAATATTATATGTAGTTAATTTTCAAACTGAAAAAGAAATAATACTGACCGTAATATGACGCTGGTGATCACCTCTAATCTCTTTAGTGGCTGGATCATTGTACATCCTCCGATAAACCTCATACTCCGTAATATCGGGATGATTGACTTCCTATATGAATATAAAATAAAAAATTTATATGTAATGTGTTATAAAATATTTAAAAAAGATACTTACTATAAGTTCTCTATGGGTACTGAATATACAACTAATAGCTCGATCTGTCACCTCCTATTTCCCTGGTTCTGCCGGCCCAATGAAGATCTCCTCTGAAATCTACCACTCAACAAGTGTAAACATAATTCTTCCCAAACGTGAGATGAAATGTACACTGGTCGGTGGGCTCTACATGACTTGTCAAATACTATCGTTCCAGCTTTCTTAATGGATTTTATTCTCAAATTGTGAAAAAAATGATGAAAATGCTCACGTATAGACACCTCACATTCCTCGTGGATAACTCCACACATGCTATCATCGATGGGATAACATAAACCCTAAAAATAATTTATAATATCAAGTTATTAATTAAATAAATTTCTAAATAAATATTATTTATTTACATATCATCCAATGATTAAACATTCCAAGCCACACATCAACGATAATTTGTTCCCATGAGATCAATGGATGAGAAAAATAATTTCCCAAGATAGTGCTCCCATGTACGACAACTACATGAGAAAAACTTTGAAATAAGAACAAATAATCAAACAATTAGTATATAAATAAATTAATGAAAGATAACTAAAATACACAGGTTATCATACCGCCACATGCGTGGATCGAAACCAAGATGTAGACACCACTTGGGGATAGGGTCAGGAATCATAAGTCGCGCAAGACCACGCCCCCTCATCATCCCCCCTAAACCTCCAGTAGCCTAAGGGTTAGATGATCCCAAATCCTCCTCATCCAAAGGTAGCTCAGCCTCCTCCAACTCATGAAATAGATTAGGGTCCATCTGAATCACAAAATGATTATTTTTAGAAGATAGTAGAAAATAAATATTACATATAGATATATATTAGTTATGATTATAACCAACATTTAACTGTGTCAAGGTTCACCTTCATCATCATCTTCATATCTGACGATGTCACTATCTTTATATTCATCATTTTCATCGTCAATATCTATATGAGTTTTAGTTTCATCATCTCCTTCCATTTCAAATTAATTTGTAACATCATTAACATCATCATCACCATTGAACCTTAATTATGTGGTGTCATCATCGATATTCATGTCTCTTTGTGAAAAGGATGGATTTTGGGTGGTCTGTTGAAAAATTTCAATTCCTTGTACTTCATCGGTACCACATTCAGTTTGAGTAAACTGATTTTCCTATGATTTCATTTTTATTATGTTCCACCAATCACTCAGGTCTCTTGATGTATCACACTACTTTTCATAATATATTTGATGTGTCTATTGAGCCATTAAAAATGGTTCATTTACTACTAGAAAACTTTTATATTTAATATCTACGATTCCATGAATCTTATGAACACGCAATACTCTATCAGTATCCAACCACCAACATTTAAACATTGTTATTTAATTTTTACCTATATAACACAGTTCAATAATTTCATCCAACATGCCGTAAAAGTCAACTTCAGTTTCTCTATGATGTGATCCTCTCAAGAAAACTCCACTGTTAATTGTTTTTGTATTCCCCATATGCCCGTGTATGAAGTCAAAACCATTCACCAAATATGCATTGTAAGATTTAACCATTTTAGATTGTGGTTTACTCAATATACACAGTCTCTTATCAATTTTATCATCATGTTGAGACACCAGAAAATTTTCAATGAAATCATCAATATAATAAATAATAAAATAAATTGATATGTAAAACCATCAATAATTTATGTTACTAGTTTTTGAAACCATTGATAAATTTTTCTCTATCGGCGTTCTACAATAGCAGCTGCTGTAATTTGTGGAAGTTGTTTCATGATATGACTATGATATAACCTAAAAAAATAAGTTTACGTAATTTAATATAAATTATAGAATAAGTGATAGAAGCACTCACAATACAAATGATGTTATTTCTTCACAGTTGAGCAGAACATATGTATGAGCTCTGTGATGTTCATCATCTGAAAGCCAGTGTTCATGAACTCCACCGAAGTCAAGCTCTGGCTGATTAAAAACTGATAATTGATTTTCCATTTTATCATAAACATTCCCCTTATTACATCTCATGCAGTTGTGTTTTGAGGGATATTCAGATTCAAAATAATGTGAGAAAAAAACAATTTTCTCTTAAAAATAAGCTTCAGTAATTGAGCCATCAACTAATGCTTTGTTACGTACTTTTTTCTTTAAATTCTTCATGCATCTCTCGAATGGGTACATCCATCAAAACTATACCGGACCTCCAAATTTAGCTTCATGTGGAAAATGTAATATCAGATGTTCCATTAAGTCAAAGAACATCAGTGGGAAGATTTTTTGTAGTTTACATATAATGACAATAACATCTTCTTCCAGTTTACTTAGTGCATCATAGTCTGTTGTCTCTGCACAAATGTCTTGAAAAAATATATGATATGTCTATTATTGACTCCCAAATTATATAATTCAACAACCCTCTAAGTCTAATTGGCATAATTCTTTCCATTATAATAGGAAAATTATGACTTTTTAATATGGTAATATGACCATTCTTAACACATCTGACCAAATTGGAAGCATATCCATCTAAAAGTCTCAAATATGAAATCCACTAACAAAATAATAAGAAACTCTCTTTGGACAGTGTATAAGTTGCATTTGGCTTCATTAGCCTATGTTATCTAACATTTTGAAACAATTGAAGTTCTGGTCGTCTGCAAATTTGGGAAAGATCTAATCGTGCCTTTACATTATCTTAAGTCTTACCTAGTGTATCCAAAACTATATGAAATAAATTATCAAAACAATTCTTATCAATATTCATGACATACAACATATGGTGGACCAACAAATCAGACCAATATGGAAGATCCTAAAAAATGCTCTATTTTATCCAATTATGCTCTTTCCCAAAGCCATGAATTTTCTATTGGTTTACTGTTGGAAAAAATGTGATGGGAGGTAATGGAAATACAATTGATTTTAAATCTGTACCAGAGATAATATTTGGAGGTTCATCCCTTTCAATTGTTCTTTTTCTGAAATAAGATTTGTACCTCCGAAAAGGATGATCGGCTACAAGAAATATGCAATGATAGTCAAAATAGCATGGTTTTTTTTCCATTGACGAGCATAAAAGATTTTTGTCTTTCATATAGTAAGGAAATAATTTTGTCCCATGTTTACTCTAGCAGGATAACATTCCATATGTCGGGAAGTCACTAATCATCCACATCAATACAGCTTTTAATATAAAATTTTGTTTCACATAAACATCATATGTATTAACACCATTACTCCATAATGAATTTAACTCATCAATTAATGGTTTCAAATAAACATAAATATTCTTATATGGATGTCTTGGGATTAATAAGGTCAAAACGATATAGGGCTCCTTCATCAACATCCATTGGTGGTAAATTGTATAGAGTTATAAAGACATGCCCACATGAATACTGACTACCATAAGAACAAAATGGACAGAAACCGTTATTAGAAAGACCCAATAACATATTTTAGGATTCTAAAGAAATAGACAGATGCAGCCGATAAAAATGTTTCCATGAATCACCATCATATGGATGATTCAAGATTGTATCAGTTGAAATCTTGGTTTTGTGCCATGACATCATTGACAATGTGTTTTACGCTGAATCCTGGGTGTAAGGGGAAAATATATCAATTGTTTCATAGGAATAGATCCAGACTACCCTGGTTGAGCATCTTTATACCTCGATTTTCCACATGTGGGAAAAATATCCAATGGCTCATTTTCACCAGAATATAAGATGAAATCATTTTCACATGAATGAATATTCTGATAACTAAAGCAAAGAATACGAACTAGAATTTTTCTCTTATAGTAATTTACAGGAAACACATTTCCTTTAGGTAACCGTGTTTTAACTAAAGAAAATATCTGATCAAAATAGTTTTTTTGACATTGCATTATCTGATTTAATACCCATAAATTTTTCAACCATTTCTAATTTTTTTATCTTAAAAACCAGATATAATGCATCCTTAGCAGACATAAACAACTTATAAAAATCAGATGGTGGAAACTCAGGAGTTAAATCAATAGCATCCTGAGTTTCAGTTTGTTGAACAGATGGACCTACAATATCATGTACTAAATTTTGAAACCATGATAGATCTGAAATCAGGTTATTAGTATCTTATTTGGAACTCTGTTCACTATGTTGATACCAAAAAACATAATCTGGTTGAAAACCAAACCAAAAGAGATGTCCCCCAACCTTGTCAAATGTGTCAAAAGTTCTCAGAGTACATTTTTTACAAGGAAACATAATTGTGCATTTTGAAACAAATTATGGTTTTGATGATGAAAATGATAATAAATCTTCAACACCCTCAATATATACAGGATTTAAACCTAAATCATTTGGATTTCTACGCTGATTTATCCAAACAAGATCATCTAATAATGACTATTGTCGACTTCCTTGTTCCATATTTTTCTACAAAATATAAAATCATTACTATTTTTGAATAATTTGAAATTCAAAAAACACTATCCAAAATAATAAGATAAATAATTACAACTAATTCTTAATAATTACCATTAAATATAGGCGACACAATTTCCAATGGATTTACGGCTACTGTTTTGTCTGAAAAATCATTTAATTGAAATGTTCTCACACTGAAATCACAATGATGAATCTACTCAGAGGTAAAATTAGTCATTCTCGTGCATACGAGAATGCATAAGCGTACCTCCGAGCATATTCCTCTTTGTGATTTTAGTGTGAAAAATATGCAAGTAAATGAGTCGTTAGACAAAAGAGCCACCTTTTCGTCAATGAATCTTCTTCGTGCAAATGTCACCACCTAAAAACATTATGAATAAATGTGATCCTGCAAATAATTATTCAAAATCGTGTATATGAGATTAGATATGCATACGTAGAAGCATACTTCTCATAATATTTTGAGTCGGTGAGAGTTGAAAGCAGAAGATTCATCGAGAAAAAGGAGTGTCATCAATCCATTAAAAATTGTGCCAAGTTATTACATTTTTATTACAATTTATTACAATTTATTTTATTTCTAATTATTTCTATTTATTACTATTTATTGTTAATTATTACTAATTATTGTTATTTATTTCTATTTATTGCTATTTATTGCAAATTATTTCTAATTATTTCTATGTGTTTCTAATTATTGATAATTATTTCTAATTATTGAAAATTATTTCTATTTATTACTAATTATTGCTAATTATTTCTAATTATTGCTATTTATTTCTATTTATTTCTATTTATTGCAATTTATTGATATTTATTCATATTTATTCATATTTATTGCTATTTATTCCTATTTATTGCTATTTATTTGTATTTATTACTATTTATTCATATTTACTACTATTTATTACAATTTATTTATATTTATTTCTATTTATTACAATTTATTACAATTACTAATTATTACTATTTATTACTATTTATTACAATTACTAATTATTACTATTTATTACTATTTATTAATATTTATAACCATTTATTATTATTTATTACTATTATTACAATTTATTACAATTTATTACAATTTATTACTATTTATTACTATTTATTACTATTTATTACTATTTATTACTAATTATTACTAATTATTACTAATTATTCCTTATTATTCCTTATTATTCCTAATTATTCCTAATTATTACTAATCATTCCTAATTATTACTAATTATTACTTATTATTACTAATAATTACAAATAATTACTAATAATTTCTAATTATTACTAATTATTACTAATTATTACTAATTATTACTAATTATTACTAATTATTACTATTTATTAATATTTATTAGTATTTATTAGTATTTATTACTATTTATTACTATTTATTACTATTTATTACTATTTATTACTATTTACTCGTATTTATTACTATTTATTAGTATTTATAACTATTTATTAGTATTTATTAGTATTTATTTCTATTTATTAGTATTTATTTCTATTCATTAATATTTATTACTATTTATTTCTATTTATTACTATTTATTACTATTTATTAGTATTTATTAGTATTTATTACTTTTTATTAGTAATTATTACAAATTATTGGTATTTATTATTATTTATTACTATTTATTAGTATTTATTAGTATTTATTAGTATTTATTACTATTTATTAGTATTTATTACTATTTATTAGTATTTATTCCCATTTATTAGTATTTATTAGTAATTTTTTGTATTTATTACTAATTATTAGTATTTATTACTATCTTTTTTCTATTTTTTACTATTTTTTACTATTTTTTATTATTTTTAGTATTTATTACTATTTATTAGTATTTATTACTATTTATTACTAATTAATACTATTTATTACTAATTGTTAATATTTATCATTATTTTTTATATTTATTACTATTTATTTCTAATTATTACTAATTAGTGTTAATTACTATTAATTACTGCAAAATGTAGCTACTAATTACTAATTACCGCTAATTATTTATATACATTACTAATTATCTTTAACAATTATTAATTATTACTAAATACAAATAATTAGTTCTAATAATTTAATTTTATTATTATAAATAAATACTGATGACAAAACAATTTAAATCTAACTTAATTACAACTAATCAACAACAATTAAAATTAATATAACGAAATGAAATAAATACTAAATTAAATAAAACATAAATACCTTTAAACTTGATCTCTTATAATTGTAGGTGGCTTCACAACTTTTTCGCAAAAAAACCAACTCTCGAAATCTTTACCCTCAAATTAGGGTTTACAGAAGGAGAGGAAGAAGGAATTCAGGCAGATAAAAAAACAGAGGGGGGGGGGGTACATATAAGTTAGATTAGTTGCGATGGGACTATTAGCAACGGGACCCATCAGAAATACCCTTGGCTGCCTTAATTACAGTCGATGGTTAAAAGGTTATTTGTGATGGGGCCCATCGTAAAAAGTGACCTGCCGACACACTTTTTGCGACGGGACAACATTCCGTCGCAAATAGGTGTTTACCGCCGTTAGAATTTGCGACGAGACCCGTCACAAATACCCTCCGGGTGTCGATCTAGTTGCGACGGGGGATCCCCCATCGCAGCTAGGTCTTACCACCTCCCAGCATTTGTGACGGGCGATGCCAACCCATTGCAAATTCCCTTTCATGCGGTTTGGTGCAGAAACCGCACAAATCCATGCGTAAGTTTTTGTGACGAGGCACCTATTCCCATCGCAAATAATTTGTTATTTGCGACGGGATGGTCAACCCGTCGCAAATAACGTTTTGTTCCATAGTGTTATGAAATAATTATACTTGTAAAATGGTAATATTAAATCTACATTATTTTCAACCATACTTTTGGAAAACGATAACATCGCTCATTTGTACATGTGGAATACCACCTCCAAAAAATGATGTGATTCAATTTTCATTTATGTTTTTCTTGGATAGTGATAAAGACAAATTTAATGAATATATATGATATTTATGATTAAAATAATGATTCTATAAATTTTATTGACTATTTCTTTTTCTTTCTTTCTATCCGTTAAAAAATGAGAACCACGTTCATACGTGCGTATGACCCACCATCTCCATGAATGGTGAAATTAATTTTTTATATATCTACTTTTATGTGTGAATCTAAAAATATATATAATGAATATATATGAAAATCATTTCATGATAAAAATTATAGAGATGATGGAACTACAACGCCCCAACCCCAAAAGCCTAGAGCCAATGCCTTAATTTATTACATTAGTATGATTACAAGGAATCAAATCTTGAAGGACATATCAGTTTAGGCGTTTTGGAAAACTAGATTACAAACATGGAAACCATTTATATTAGAGGAAAAAACATAATACATAAAAATAGAAAATATTTATCATCCTTGAAACTAATTCCAAGAATTCATCTTCATACCCCGGGGAAAGGAAAAAAATAAGGGTGAGATCAAATAATCAGTAAGGGTAAAGTATAATAGAGTATATCATGAATTAATAATGAATAATCAATATATAAATAATAAAATATGATTGAATAATTCCATATAAATAATCACACACAATTAAAACTTGAACATTTATATTCTTACTAATCAAATATTAACATGGAATATTAATAATGAGGAAATGAATAATGATGGATGTCTACATTATCAAGATCTATCCTTAAGATAGCTACTTTCATGATCTATCCTCAAGAAATTTTATGTCATTGGATTGAAACACATCTGATTTGTGTCAAGATCTATCCTCCTGGCAATTTTATGTTTCTTGGAAACAAATGTAAAGGGTTTATTGTCAACAAATTTCATCCCTTGAGACTACCAATGCATTGAGGGGATTGCATTAAGCGGTCCCCTAACCATACAATTTATGTCCAAAACATTCCTCGTATATTGAAAAATCAATTTAAATCATAAACAATGTTACTTATCAAACAACTGTATCTATTAAATGATATAGATTTATCAACATTTTCCTAATATGTCATATAAATTTCAAAGTGAGCACCATATGTTAAAATGGAATAAAGTTTAGAAAATAATCATATCGATCATAAAATAATATGGATATTAAATGAAATATAATTTCTAATGAAAAATGATTGAAATAAAGTGATTATTTCAAGATAAAGTTAACAATCACAAAAGAAAGTGAGATTTCAAATATAACTTTTACCACTTGGAAATTTTCAAATCAAACCCCTTGGATGAGATAATTAAAATTGAAACTTAAAAGAATCATGATATTAAATTACAAAGGGGTATAATATATAGCACACAAAAGAAGTAAGTGGTGAAAATGATGTATACCCCACGAAAGAAAAAGTGAGATAAGAATCCATTACTTTGAGTCTGATTTTTTGTGTGTATCTTTAACTTCATGAATAATAAACCTATGTTAATTATTTACGTTATAGAGAACCTTTTTCAATATTATTATTACTTTTACTTCACTTATTAAAATTTTTTATACAACTAACTAAACAATTAAGTTTACGTCAGGTGTTCTGAACAAATTTGGCTCATGTGTTAAAAACGAATTTGGTATGTCAAATATAGTCAAATGAGTCATTATATAAACATATAAAGAATAATAATCACGAAATAATAATCATATTTATACATAAATTACACTTTTAAAATGAATCATGAAATTTGGTTAATGAAAATCAACCAATGTTACAATCATGGGGACGGTAGGTCGTACGTACGTATGGGTAACGTTCCCATTTTTCAATGATCTTTATGGAAATAAGGTAAGTAACATTTTATATTTAATTAATGATCATTATATCATAAATAACATTTTATTTAATCATATATATTTATATATATAATTATTGTGATATAAAAGGAATCACATCACACCGAGGATGCGGTAGTGTACACTTCGACGAATGACGTCATCGCTTTTTTTAGTGTGTTAAAAGGGTATTAAATAAAATGAAATATAATATTTACAGAAACTTCATTATGTAGTTAATATCATATATATTTCATTTATTTCACATATATTTAATTAAACCCATCTTTAATACATTCTATGTAATTTGTGAATGTATCACATCGCTTTGTGGAGGCGGTAGTCCACACGTCCACAAATAATGTTATCGTATTTACAAAAAATGGATAGAATGGTGGTATGTGTTATATAAAATTTCTAGATGTATGAAGACAAAAAATATCACATATATCATATTTAATATTTTTTTATCATAATCCATAACCAAGGGATGTGGTAGATGAAAAAACTGACGACATAGTTTTGTGAGGCAATAGTTCGTCGAACACACGAACGATAGATTCATTACCCATTTGATGGAATTGTGTGTATTTTTAGGTAAAATCCTTAACATAAAAGCATATTAGTATATTTAGGAAAGTTATTTTATTATATAATTTTTTAATAAGATTAATTTTATTTTTTTAGAATGAAATAAAACCAAAGTGATTGTTGAAGAATGTTACCTCATTTTCAGGTAACTCCTTCTAGTATTCATCAAAGGAATTCATTGGATTGATTTATGCCCAAAGTAAGTCTTATAGGTTGAGGTTATATATTTGGGTATCTTAATTTTTCAGTAGTTGGATGATCTAAGAGGCTTTATAGGTGTGTTTAAGTTGGAGTGGTGAGTGCCATTTTATAGTGGTGGGGTAGTGGCATTCTTGTAAATATAAAAAGGAAAGCACCATTGGGAGGTCTCCCTTAAATAATGTTCCTCCAAAATTGAAATATAATTGAGTAATGTTAAATTATGGTAATAAAAATCCACCACACAAGAACAAGTTAATTTTTATAATTTTTTTTCTTAACTTCTATGTTTCCCAACTTTTACCATTTTGATTTTTTACTAAAGTAACTAGTTTTCTATCCTATAGAATTTAAAAATTAAGAATAAATTAAAGTTATATTTATTATAAAAATATGAATAAATGAATTATAAATATTATATATAATTTTTTTAAAAAATATCCCATCTTTGTTGGAATTTAATTTTAAAACAATCTCATGTAATGTGAAAAAACACAATTTTAACCCAAATCATGCGAATAATGTTTTTACTATTTTGGGGTGATTTTTTTCATTATAAAAGATCAATTGGTCCATTAATAGAACATAATTTATATTTAATAACATTTAAAAATAAATTGGAAGAATATTTTTTTAGTAAATTTTAAATCTTCAAATAAAATATGATTTATTACAAAATAACATTATGTTCATTTTTGACTTTGATTTAAAAAATATAAAAAATGATGTAATTAAAATATATTAAGTTCCCAAATATGTAAAATGAAAAATTAATCTAAAAAAATGGAAAAAAATAATTAATTCTACTTTCTTCACTTCTAACATTTTTAATATCATTTAATTTATTTTATTATTAACTAAATAATCATAGTGTTGGCATTTTTTAGGATATTTTATTAACTAATTAATCTCTAAAAATTAATGATAAATAATTATTATAAACATAAATACTTTATATTTAAAAAGGATATATATAACCTAAAATATTATTTTTTTTCTTATATATTAAGGCTTTATAAATGTTAAATGTAAGGAAGATTCCTTTTTTACCTTTTATTTACATAACTTATTTTATGCATCAATTTCATTAAATAGTATCTCAATAACTCATAAAATTCCAAAAATAGGGTATATGGTCAAAATATGGGCAGCCAATGGATTTTGGACATGTTTTTAGGTCATGTTTCCTCTTAATATTAAAGTTTAACCACTAAGTAAACCAAATTTTCACCTTAATCAATATAATTAATTTTAATTATATTCAATAATATTTTTTGTGAAAATTAAGTTTATATTATTAAAATATAAATATTATAATTATTCGAACTATTTTTATCTTTTTTTTCTAAATTCAATTCACAGAAGTGGAAAAATTAAATTTAAAGCTAATCTAGTGAATATGGCGGTAAAATTGGTTTTTAACTGAAAATATTCAAACTTTCATTAAGATTTTATATCTAAATTAAATATATAAATAATTACAATGACCTATATTGGATTATTATATTTATAATTGATCTATTTGAAATTTAAAACAAATTTAAAATATAATTTAACATTAATAATTATTTAAATGTGTTTCTGACACTTTCACCGAGGCGCATGCATCGGTCTATTTGAGGAAAATGAGTACACGCTGGCTATTTCCCTACATTCCTGCTTTCCAAAGGTGGGAGACATCCGTTCCTTATTCAGGAACATTTGATCCTTGATCGAAACGGGATGATGGGATGTCAGTTCTTCCTTCTGCGGATTCCTCCTCAGAACTTGTTACATAGTCCGGGTCTCCCTTATAGACTAAGATTTTGTTCATGAAACTCTTCCCAGTGCCATATCTTCATGGACACCTGTTAATTACACAGCTTCTATCGGGACATTCAAAGGGTTCCATCTAGGGTAGCAACCTTTGGTCGGGAGAGTAGTCACGTTGGAAATCACTGGCGTGTCTGGATGATGGAACACTAGCACTTCTAGGTTTATTCCCCTTATAATGGGGCTTATCAAGGGAATGGAATCTCAAGGAATGCCATGATGAATGCAGGGAATTATATTCCATAGGAATGTCTCTGAGGTTTTCCTTAGCTTCCCATGTTTAACACATGGCATGTCGTGAGTTTAACATCTACAAGAGACGGATCAGAATGATAGGAACACTGACTAGAGTGTATCAGAAGGGTGAAACCCCGAGAGGAAACACTGATGCTAGGAGGTGAATTGGCATGATATCCCCGGGATGAGGTAGTCTGGGTAGAAATTAAGATGTATAATGGATGGTTAAGTGAAGTGGATGGAGAATGATATGGAGTCGACGCGAGGGCGATAATGATGTTGGGCTTGAGCCTCGAAGAGACCTCATATGTATCCTTGTGGTATGGAATCAATGTCCATGTAGTTTAGGATGGGGTTTAGGATCGGGATGTGATAAGAGGACAGTGACCTGATGATATACTAGGGTTTACGCGTGATTAGCAACCCGAGTTGGTTGGACACCATTGGGGAGGACAAGAGAAGCGGGTCCCAATGAAGGGGACTAAAACAGCTTACCATCGATTGGGGAATGGAAAATTACCTTCGATTGGGGTTGATAATGGCTTATTGTTGACTGCAGTTGACAAAAACTTACCACTGAATGAGGATCACAATGGTTTACCACTGCGTGAGGTTCAAAATGGATTACCGTTGGGTAGGGGATCAAAACGCCTTACCGCTGGATGGGAGGACATTTATGTGTCATGTTGGAAAAAAATAATTATACAGTTTAATATCATGCATGATGGGGTAGACCAACGTGAAGTGGTCGGGACCAATGGGTGTTGGGCTTCAACCTCGGGGAGGCTTCCTACGTACCTTTCCTTGGAAAAGATCAACGTCAACGTAATTTGGGATGGTGGGAATCAACGTGAAGTGGGTCAGAACCACTGGATGGTGGGATTGAACCTTAGGGAGGCTTCCTACATACCTTACCTTGGCAAGGATCAAAGTCCCCTTAGTTTGAGAAGGGTTTTGGTGAACTGGCGTGAAGATGGTCGGGACCAATGGGTGTTGGGATGGAAAATCGGGGTGGCTTCCTACGTACCTTTCCTTGGCAAGGATCAAAGTCCACATAGTTAGGGATGGTGGAAACTGACATGAAGGCGGTCAGAACCACTAGATGGTGGGCTTGAACCTCAGGTAGGATTCCTATGTACCTTACCTTGGCAAGGATCAAATTCCCCGTAGTTCGGGAAGGGTTGGGGTTTACGCGTTAAGGCGGCCCGGAGAGGATGTCATGGTCAGTGCTCTCTCAAAGACCACGTGATTCATGCTTGATGTGAGAAACAAGAGGAATCAAAGACCCGACAATCACGTCATGAAAGGTGCATCTGTTGGAAGTGGAATGGGTCTTAAATGTGGCTAGTGTCCCCAAAGATGAAACAAGGGCTTACGCGTGGTCCGTAGCCAAGAGAGATGGAGACTGGGACTTACTCCAGGGTGGAGGCTCGGGTGGCGACAAAGTCCAAAGGGAGAGGGATTTGGCACCGATGAAGGGAGGGCTCCGGTTCCCATCCCCACTCTCTTGTCATTGGCACCGAGGAATAGAGGAGGAGAACTTCCTCCTGCAAGAAAATCTAGGGGCTTACACCAATATCGTTGCCATATCCTCACGGACAGACGATGCTCCGATTAAGAGGATATCATTCCATGTGATGAATGATCACACTATCGTGGAGACCAGTGGGCATAAGGAATGTCTGAGATGGGGCACCCCCCGTATGATGCATGAGGTGAGACCACAGTTTAACATCCATTGCTAGGGATGATAGTGCTTGACAGTTTAACATCTTGTAGCTTGGACAAGGTTGGTTCAATCCTCACCCCTATGACTTACATAACTGATACCCACATTCCCTTGGGGAAGGGAAGGCATCAGCAATGCCATGGTGAGGGGGTGTTATGGAGTAATCCATTGAGGGGTCCATGTTAGTGTGGCTATGTGAAGAAGCAATATCCATTAACGATCCTATGAGAAGAAGCATGAGGCAAAGTAACTCAATAGGAAGTACCACCCAAGGGATCTTGAAATTACTCTGTGCAAACCTAGAGGGTTGCATGGGAAAAGGAGTTTCAAAGAAAAGAGGTTCATAGTTAGAAGCCTCGTGAAACTCTGGTGCTCCATGAAGTTAAGGGGATTCGTGAAGGGCTGTTTTTTTCGAACTGAAGTGGCCTATCCTAGGGGTAGGGAATAGGTTCATAAGGAAGGTGCTTAATGAAGTGGAAAGGAATTTGCAGAGCAGTGCCTCACGAAGTACGGGTTCCCTACAAAGTGTATCATTTCTAAGAAATGTGCTTACCAAATCATAGTGACCCTGCCTTAGAATGTGGGTCACATGTTCATGGAGGGTATTTCTCGAAGCATAAGTGCTCTGCGAAGACCCGAGTCCCCTTGGGGATCCCCTTCCTTCAAGGAGGCCCATGGGATCTGTAAAGGTAATCCCTCTTTGAAGAGGGGATGAATTTAAACTAGGGGAGAGGAACTTCATGATGCTAAAGTACCTTGAGAAGCTCATGGTTCGCAGAGCCGAATTTGATTTGCAATTTGAGAGCTAATAAGGTGAAAGATCGAAGGATTTGTCCTTCGGGCTCTGTGGGAGCCTAATATTTATAGGCAAGAGGTGCCGTGAAGAAGAGATGGTTGGGTGGGAAGACATAGCTTACTCCACGGCGGGTTTGAGAACATCTAATGGGTTCACGGAGCCTCCTGCCTCCTTTGTCCACAGTGGGTTCGCGAATGTCAAATGGGATCACGGAGCCTCCTACCCCCTTGCTCAGTGGTAGGTTCTAGAATGTCTAATGGGTTCACGAAGGCTCTCGCCTCCTTGCTCCGCGGTGGGTTCGAGAACATCAAATGGGTTTACGGAGCCTCTGACTTCCTTGCTCCACATTAGGTTCACGAACATCAAATGGGTTCGCGGAGCCTCCCACCTCCTTGCTTCGCGACAGCTTCACAGAGGGGAATCCTTGCGCTGGTCACGGTGCTACGGGGGATCAACAAACAATCTCCATGAGGTAGCCCCTAAGGCTTTCCATTTGTTCTTGTTCTTCCAAAATTTTGGCACCAAAAAATGACCCCCTTATACTGGGAGACGAGGAGAAAGAAAGGGTCAAAGTCTGAGGGTCAATTTCCAAAATCCCTTGGTAAATCATGAAGAAGACTCATGAAGGAGGTTTGTGAGTTGGAGAGGTGATGCACGAGCTAGGCACACCATGAAGATTTCCACGTCTGGACATGTCGTGAAGCACTAGGGGTCCTCACCTATAAATAGAGGAGGCTAACCTCTCTTTTTTACTTTATCATCTTCACGATTTGGATTTTAGTGCTCTAGATTCACAAAGCCCCACATACTCTGTGATTTCTCTCTACGAATCAAGCCTTCTACTTTGTGGTGCATAGTGAGTCTTTGACATCACGATGGCGCACTCTACGGCTTGTGTCTGAAGTCTAGGTAAGGGTTCCATGAACAGTCTTCGCAAAAGACCTCCGCAAACGAGCTCCGTGAAATAGCTTCGTGAATTAAAACCAAAGAATGCCCAAAATCAGAAACTGAATGTATCACCGAGAGGATGCTATGGGGTCCTTGAAGATGCTTCCTGAAGGGAGGAGATAGTGGATAGCTCGTGTATAGGGGAGTTCGTACAGAGCCACTCTGACCATAATTCACTGGTGGCACTGCAGTCAGAAATCCAAAATAACTATCCAATGTGTAAGAGGCTGCCCATGTACGGATTTGGACTGAGGGATGGAGTCTTAATCCCTGAAGAAAGCAGGGAAGAGCCAGCTTACTAGTTCAAGAGCATGCCATGCCAGCACCGGTGGTTCAAGGCACCTTATGGCCATTCCTTAGAGGAATTCACACATATCAATGTTGACTTCTGGTAAAATCACCCAAAAAATGTTGACAGGATGAAATTGCAATCAGAGACATCTCACCCTTTGTATCATACTATCTTGAAGGCGGTCCTGAGGAACCAAGGAAAGGGGTTGTCCGATGAGTGGAATATGATCCAGGGGATCAACTTCATAGATGACTGGGTCTAGGCCTACTGGGTATGTGCCTCATGCGAGGAATTCAAGGTAGTGATGAGAAGAGTGGACCTATATGAGGAGGATTGGGCCTCCCAATTACACATATATCAACCAAAGAATCTGATGAAAAAGTTACTAAGAATATGGTCATCGAAGACCAATACCTTCCACTTACACCATGGAGAGGTCGACATCAGTTTATGGGACCTACATCAGATCTCAGGGGTCCCAGTACTGGGGGTGATGTATGATGAGTTCCTCCTAGTTATGGTTGTATGGGAGGATCCGAAGAAAATGCCACTGCTGGCGATGGCGTTGATGAACCTAGTTCTGGGAGAGGATAAGCAGTCATTGAGGGACGTCCACTTCAGATAGTGGTTCCAGCAGTTCCTGAACTTTCCAGAAGATAGGCTGTTTCTGTTGAGTCCTTGAACATGACCAAATGGGGCCCAATAGGGAAAGGAGTGATCATACTAGTGGATCTTGGAGGACAGCCAGTGGAGAACCTAGGGATTCAGCGTCAGCACCGAGCAACAACTGATAGTCAGGTTGGCTTCATTCATTATGGCACTCATCTGTGGTTGGATCCTACCGGTGAGAGATACAAACATGGGAATGTGACCAAGTACGTTTATCATGGTATCCATGCTGGAGATAGGAGGTCGGGTCAACCTCAAGATCCCGATGCTCACCAATTTGTACAAGATGTTGTGGCACATCAGCAAAGGGAATAAGTCACAGAGAATATGTGGGCCATTCCAACTTTTATATGGGTGGATAGAAGTGCATTTCATGGGGGGTATATGAATATCTGAACCCATCTCCTATTTGGGATAGAACTTTCATCCATCCATTCTAAATGTTGCAGGGAGCTTTCTGTCCAAGATGACTATGCATTCGGTACTGAGCCGCGTCTGGAAGGTAGAGGAGTTAAACTTTCACCCATTCCCATTGCCATCAAGTGTATTCAATGACGATGGATAGGGGATGGAAGAATATCAATCCTACCTCTTGGCCTTTCAAGGAAAAGTCCTGGTGGCACGGGTGGACCATGGGCCCTTCTATGATCCGTACACCACGCACCGATTTGCAAGGAAATTTCGGTGCATGTAGCGACTTACCCCATAGGTCTACTTAGGGGTGCACTATGAGGAGAAATCATGCGTGATGAGGCAGATGTGGCTCATGTTTATACTAGAAGATGGGGATATTTGGAATGATTTGCCTCTGCCCACAGCCGTCTTCGAGTTGGTGAAGGAGTACGCCAAAAGCTAGGAGGTAGCCTACCTGGGGGAGATTAGAAAGTATAAAACTGTTCAGGATGGTGATGGTGTGCCTCCATAACCTCAAGGATGGGGCTGGATGGTTAAAAGGACATCCCACGGTGGCGGGGCTGCCGTGGGGGTGAGACCTGCACCAGTTGAGGAAGAGGCAGTTGTAGCAGCATCAGATCTAGAGGCGGCTGCAGAACTGGCGATCCTAGAAGAGAATATTTATCTGGAGGGGAGGACACCAAGAGGATTCTGTAGAATATCTACCCAGGATCTGAGGAAGCTGTCGTGTCACATAGACATTATAGAGAATGTTGTCTTCTCGGAGGTCTGGGACATATGGGAAGTCAACAGGAAAATTCCTCAGCCAGTCTGAGATGTGGCATCACCTGAACTATCTCAGGATGGATTTTCTGAGGATAGTCCCTATCAGGGCCGGCTTTGTGATGTCCCTTGTGGAGGCATAGTAATACCTGGCTGAGTTGGAGGACTCCGTGCACTCCCGGGGTGCCCCATGTCCAATGACAGACTGGGTGAAGGGGTTGTTGGATCGAACGACCCCTATGTATTTTTCGGATGCATAATTTATGGAGCGATTCCCTTTTCTAGTAGAATCAGACGAGTCCTCTTGGGGGGAGGAGGTCGGTAGAGGGAACCCATTGGAGGAGGGTGTAGTTGGTGATTTGGTCCCCGAGCTCGAAGAGTTTCCAAAGGCTCTTGAGGTAAAACCCTGAGTCCCTTCCCCGAGATCTACTTCCAGGCTACTTTGAACCCCCCCAATAATATTTAAACTGTATTGGAGGGCCTCATACGTAGAACCCACTCTCTCCCCTCAATAGATGCAGATGTAGGGTCATCAGGATCTATACCCACGACTATGGAAATTACAGCGTCCAATAGGTCCTGGACACCCGAGGTGGTCCCCCCCCAGAGTTTTTAGACTTCCCAACAATATAATAAGGTCCACTCCTCCCAATGGAAACAACCTAGGAATGAGGCATAGAGTTTGATTTCTGTAAGTATCCTTTACAAAATTCATGAATTCCACCCACTGACTAGAATAAATAACATTAGTGCCCTTTTTGGTATACACAGTTATTCAAATAGCATGGGCTTCCTTGGTGAGGTTGTTTGGTACTTCTAGCAGTGCCCTTCCTAGGGGAATTCTAGTCATTGTGGAGGTGGATATTCAGACCGATCAAGCTATGACGCTCCTAATCATTGGTGGGACCGTTAGTAGGGATATGCCTAAGATTATTGAGGTGGGATCTGATGATGAAGATCGATCAGAAAACTTGGGTCCTACCATACCCAATCAGACACTGGATGCAGACTCTGCTGAAGAGTTCTTGGGGGTGTTCCCCATCTATGAGCCTGCCAACCCCACAGACTGGGATGAGATGACCTTTGATGAAGAGGACAACAAGATAGTCTGCTACCGATCATGGAAGTTGATCAAGTGCTATATTGATAAAACCCCTCAAGCAAAATGGATATACCAGATTGAGAGACTTCATTCGCGACTGCGCGGACTGTGCACTAGGGGAGTGGATGCCTAGAATCCCCACATGCTCATCCAAGATCTCATGGCGAAGAAGATCTGGGAGTATGACCGTGGCCTTGGTGTGGGTTGGCAGTGGAGAAAAGTGGTGAACATCAAGAGGCTCCAGGAGGCTGAAAACGAGATTCAGCAACTGCACATCTAGGAAAATGAACATTCTTCTTTCTTCAATGCATAGTCAGAGATTATATCGCAGCTGAAGGCTCAGATGGTGGAGCCTGAAGAGAACATGAGGCAAGCCTCTAAGGAGATGACCGTTATCCAAACCAACGAGGAGCGGACCTGGATCGTAGCTGATGAACTTCACCCCATTGCTGACAAAGCAGAGCAGGAACTGAACATGCCACAATGAATCCTGGATGCCATGATCCAGAGGGTGGCAGAGCTGGAACGCTCTTTTGACGGGGTCAACCCGTCCATGGGAGGGGTTGATCCTCGAGTACTATGATTCATGTAACTTTTTACCACACCTTCATATTTTGATTATTCGTGTTGGATGCCTGCATGGGTTCTTTTATCAATTTTTTGGTCTATTGCATTTCTGTTACATTCATGGAACATCCAGCGGTTAGTCCCTAATAGCATGTGGGTTGGGCTCAATGCGAGAAACAAAGGATGAATACCTTTCCATTCAATTATAATATAAGAGTGCAAACCAAGATCCAGACATCTGATGTTTGAATAACCAATCTTGATTTCCAAGAATAAAGGAAGAGGCCCGATTGGAGGAAGAAGCTCTTAGAAAAGTGAAATTACCATTTTCCGAGCGTGCTCTAGTGCACGAGTAGGGTAATTCCAGGGTCATTGGGATTAATCTAAACATAAGGGAGTGGAAAGTGTGAATCTTGATACCAAAAATTCAGAACACTGTGGGGGTGGCATGACAATGAGGGATAACCACTGACTGTGTTTTAAACATAGTATCCTTATTGCGTTAGCCTAAAATGGAGATAAAAGATGAGGGATAACCATTGACCATATTCGAAACATGGGACCTAACTCGAAATGCTAACCATTATTCTCCCAGAATGTTGACCCAAGATAGTAGGTGAGCCATAGGCCTAGAATCCATACTGTTAGGGATTTTTTTAGATGTGGAAGAGGATGAGGGTCCAAATAAAGGGCACACAAATCATGGATTGTGGAGTGATGGGTTGTTTGAATGGAGTCCAACACTCTTAAAATCACGTCACCATGATGGAAACACATTATGTGGGTGTATCTACCTGATCAGGGATCAAACATACTTCCGAACAGGACCTCTTTGATAAGGACCTGGAATGATATATAATTTTATTTCATACGAATAAGGATGATAGACATGTAGTTTAACATCATATGGTGAGGATGATGCACATAGTTTAAAGGTCATACCACATGGACCAGGATCGAGCCTGAGGGTCCAGGAGGGTTAATGACCATGGGGCTGGGCCCAAGGAGAAATTCTTAGGCATATCTACATATCTCATGAGGGTGAGAATCAATCCAAACTTAGTTATTGAGCATGGAGTGGCCATAATCGCACACTAATAGGGGAAATCCTCTCTGGAAAGTGATTTGGTGCATCCCATAACTAAGATGGGGATCCAGAACTTGTTCAGGGTAGAACCGTAATTTAGTGTCATGAATCAAGAAAATGTGGGCTTATGCAGTTTAACATCATATGATAGGATAAAGAGTGGAAGGGAAGATCCCAGGAAAGGATTATGTGGTGCGGTAGCTATAAACCTGATGTGAATGAGGACATAAGGAGTCCGAACCACACAACATATCCCCAGAGGAAGTTCTTTAGGTCAAGGGACCAAAAGTAAAATTTAGGCTAGGCCCGAAGCAAAGCGTTCAGATGTTTCTATGTACCCCATTAGGATGGGAATCAAGCTGCACATAGTTCTAAGAGTGCATTTTAACATCATGCAGTATGATGAAAGGCATGTGTGGCATGGATGCGTGACTACATGTCCTAACAAAACTACTAATCCCACACAAGTATTGCTTGATGTGGGAAAGAAGGAGTAGTGATGGGACTTTACTGACACATAAAGGAACATGTTAGGGGTGATGGGATGCGAGGTGAATGAAGTCCCAATAATGCTGACCCACCTATATAAGGCACCTAAAAGCGAAAAGGAGTAAATTTGATTTTGTTGGAATTCCACTTGAACATAAAGAAGTGGAAATATGTGAATCATGATGCTCGACATTTGGACCACAATGATGTTGGTGCGATGATAGGGGATAGTTGTTGAATGTGTTCGAAACATAGTATCCATATCACGTTAGCCTGGTATGTGGACAGAGAGATGAGGGTCAACCACTAACCATGTTCGAAACACATGACTTGTTGTAAATGTCGTCTGGGGTCTTCAGGGATGTTGGCCCAAGATGATAGGTAAGCCAATGTGGCATGATGTCCGGCTGTGAAGGGGGTCCCTTCAGACGTGGAAGAGGATGAGGATCCAAATAACGGGCTCACAAAGTATGGACATGGAATGTGGGGAATGTCCCCGTGAAAATTCCACACTTCAGGATATTTATCAAAACACATCTGAGTAAGACTATAAGACATATCAGATAGAGGGAGTCGAGTACCCCACCAACGAAAAGGGTCCTGAGGTTGCAAACATCCAACTTAATGGTCATAGGATGGGCCATTAAGGGGGGACTGATTTAATGGACCATGCACATGGTGGTGAAGTAGACAAATGTGATGTGTAGCTCCCACATGGAGATCTTAGTTTAGGGTCATAGAAATCGAACCAATTTGGAGAAAGAAATGGGAGGCACATGCTGCAGCTATCGCATAACCAAACATGAATGAGAACCCATGAGGTACTCGCCACACCACATGTTCCTAGAAGGTTTCAAGCCTAGGGGCTAAAAGAGAGGGGACACAATTTTAGATTCCTGGGTCTAGACCTAGAGACAAAATTTCTGGGCGTTCCTATATATCCCATGAGGATGGGAATCAAGCCATACGTGGTTTTGGAAGATGTCGTACAGTTTGACATCTTACGGAAAGGACGGAAAGTGATCTTAGTTTATGGTCATAGAGCTCGGACTAGAGATGATAGAGAATGAGGGAGACACATGGTGAGGTAATTATAAAACCCAACGCGAATGAGGACTTGGATTCTGGATCACCATGTGTTTCTTGGGGAGGTTTTAGGTTGAGGGACCGAAAATGAAAATTAGGCTGGGCCTGAAGTAGAGTGTGCGGGAGTTCCTATGTATCCCATGAGAATTGTAATCAAACCATACATAGTTCTTGGGTTGGAACAGTAATTTACCAGTTCCAGGGATGATAAGTTCATGCAGGTCTTTCCCTCACACCAAAAGAAGCAATATTTGATAGATCTAGTTTTTCCTTTAGGATGAATGTGTTTTTCTGTGATACGATGCACCTAGGATGGAAATTATAGGCATCACCACATGAATTAAGCCATATGAAGGCGTTGAAAAATAGTATGGTGTGTGACCGATACCAGACATGATGTCCCCTTGAGTGAGGACACCACGATGCGGTTCCATTTTTTTCGTGAGGCCAGGACAATAATGTCACAGTTTAGGGTCATATGATGGGACCAACCATGCACTCTAACATCGTGTAATATAGACGTAACAATTTAAAGTCATGAAAGACTATGAAAGATTGTTTGAAGTCATATGACTCAAACATATACATGAGATATGAGGTTCAAAAGGTAATGTGTAGGGAATGATAAATCATACCCAAGGTGAATGAGGATGGGGTCCCCATCACACCACGCATGATTCCAAGAAAGAACCCTTGGGTCGAGGGGTTAGAAAAGGTTAGAGAATATGGGGCAGGATAGACTAGCTCTCAGATGAGATGGACCCACAAACAAGATGTCTGGGAATTCCTAAGTATCCCATGAGCATGTGAATCAAGCTATAAATAGTTATAGAAAATAAAGTATAAGGAGATCTTAGTTTAAGGTCTTATATCTCAGACCATGACGAGGTGAAACTCTTCCATGTGAGCACATACCTTGATCTGGTCCCTAATCCCACGTGATTCAAAATTGGTGTGGGAAACAGGGGAGGAATAGGTCTTTGCTACACATGGGATTCACGTGAAGGGGAAGTCAATGTGGGCCCCTGAATGATGCCTTAAAATGAATTTGTCCTCCTAACGCACAAATGTGCATTGAGGGATAGTACCAAGAGTATTGAAATTAAACTTGGATGCGATGGAGTGGAAAATGATGTGAATCATGTAAATGACATTTATTTCTTGATTGTGTTTGTGTGATAATGGAGGATAACTGTTGACTACTTTCAAAACACAACATCCATATCATGCAACCTGAAATGGGAACAAGAAATGAGCATCGATTGCTGGCCATATTTGCAATGCAGGACTTGTATCAATTTTTTGTTCGAAACCCTTAAGGATGTTGGCCCATAATGGTTGGAGATCCTTTGGGCCAAACATCCATGCAATTCTGGGGTCCCTTCAGATGTGAAAGATAATGAAATCCCAAATGAAGGGGAACATGAAGCCTGAAAAAAGGGAGTAAGCATGTCCCTGTAAAATCTGATGCTCCTGGCTCTGAACCAGAGTACTCCTGAGTACATTGGAGAATCACCAAAGAGGGTCGAGGGACCCAACCTAAGAGAAACCAACTTGAAAAGATGAGTGAATGGAAAGGGAGTGAAGGGTGCTCAAGATAGATAGATAGAGAGGTATATGGTCTGGTTGTTATAAACCCTGACGTGAATGGGAACATAAGACCATACTACATCATATACCCCTCTCCAGGAAGAATGCAGACCAAGGGTCAAAAATGATAGGGAGGTTTCTAAGAGATGGGGATGGACCTAAATACAAGAATTTCGGGAAGTCCTTTGTATCCCAAAAGGATGGTAATCAAGCCACATATAGTTTTGGAGAAGGATACTGTGCAGTTTTATCGTCATGCAGTGAGGACGGTGGTGCTCTTAGTTTAAGGTCGTAGGTATCAGACCGTAGATTCCTATTTTAATGTCATATGCATGGGAAAACTAAGTAAAGAGGTAGAATCATTGTACTTGTGGAAAACCAAAAAATGGAAACAACGATAGAGGATAATATTTGATCATGTTCGCAACACAGTATCCATATTTGTGTGACTGGAGGTTGGGGGAAAACAATTGAGCATCGACTGTTGACAGTATTAGAAATATGAGACTTGTATCAATTTGTCTTTAAAAATCCTTGGGGATTTTGGTCCAAAATGGTAGGAGGGCCCTTGGGCTGAGCACCTAAGCTATCCAGGGGTCCTTTTGGATATATAGGATGATGGAAACCCAAATGATGGGGCTTGCGCAGCATGGCATGGCCGGTGCTTGCAGAAAGGACGATAAATAAAGGAGGGATGTCCCAAGGGGATATGTGTGGCATGGAAAAGTATCCCATCATGAATGAGGATGCGAGTCCATACCACACCACACAATCTTAAATGAGAACTTGGGCCAAGGGGCCGAAAGGGTCGAGGGACCTGAGGCTGGGCATCCCGACCAACTGTAGCCATATGACCTCTCATGTGGGCATTGACTAATCATAGCTCCTAATACCACGTAAGCAATGTTCAGTGTGGGAAACAAGGAGTATTACTAGGTTCTCCTCATCATATAAGGGTCCGACAGCTGGAATCACACTCCTGCCTGAGGAAGATAGAGGCTTGAGGAGACAGTGGGGCAGAATGAACCACTACACTCCATGTTTGGGACATATGGGGGTGGTGATAATGAAAAAGGATAGTCATTGACCCAGTTCGCAACACATCATCCATATTGTGAGACCTGAAATGGGAACAACAAATGTGTGTTGACCACTGACCACACTCGTAACGCGGGACTTGTATCAATTTGTTGTTCGAAATCCTTGAGGGCGTTGGCCCGAACTGATAGGACAGACTTTAGGCTAAGTATTCATACCACTCAGGGGCCCTTTTGAATGTTAAAGGTGATGGAAACCCAAATAATGGAGTGCGTGGAGCATAAATGTGCTCGTGCAACTTAAAGTCAAGCTGGATAGTAGAATAGGTGGGGATCTTTTTGGAGGAGGGATACACGGTATGGTCATGTTGAACTCGCCGTGAATGAGGGAAAAAGCCTACACCACAACAGGTGTTTCGTCCCACTGGGAGATCCTAAAGTTTGGGGGTTGGTCCTATGGATGAAATGTCCAGGCATTCCTACGTATCCCATAAGGATGGGAATCCGGCCATACATAGTTCTGAAGGACATGCAGTTTAGCGTCGTGCGATGAGGAAGTGGGAGGAGAGAAGAACAAGAGAGGGAACATGGTGCACTCATCGTAATCCTGAAATGAGTGAGGCCAAGGAAGCCTACATGAAACCATGTGGGATCCTTTAAAAGAACTATACCAAGAGGTAATAGTCAAAGAGGACCCTTGGGGCTGGAATCAAGACACAGAGTCCTAGCTTTCCTACATATCCCATGAGAATGGGATTCAAGACATACATAGTTCTAAGGGTTTACCATCATTTAGGACGACACACAATTTAATGTCATTCGGGATGATATATAGTTTAATGTCATGAGGGATGACATACAGTTTAACATCATGAGGGATGAAATTTCACTTTTTAAGGTCATATAGGACCAGAAAGTTTATGGTCATGTAGGACTGTAATGCAGTTTAGGGCCGTGCGGGACCGTATAGTTTAAGATCCTACGGGACCATACCATTTAAGGTCATGCAATACCCTAAAGTTTAAGGTAATGCATGACCAGAAAGTTTAAGGTCATGTGGGACCCAACAATTTAAGGTCATGTAGGACCCCAAAATTTAAGGTCATGTAGGACTCGACAGTTTAAGGTTATGTAGGACCCACCTGTTTAAGGTTACGTAGGACCTGACAGTTTAAGGTCATGTAGGTCCCAATAGTTTAAGGTCATGTAGGACCCGATAGTTTAAGGTCATGTAGGACCCGAAAATTTATGGTCATGTAAGACCCGACATTTTAAGGTCATATTGGACCTGACCATTTAAGGTCATGTAGGAACAAATAGTTTTAGGTCATGCAGGACCCGCTCGATCAGGAAAAGTATTTCTTGGGGAACTTCGCATTGGTGGGAGGATTTATACACTCACCATCCATGGTAACCAGAGAGTATGCACCATTAGAGTAAACCTTGTGAATGATGTAGGGTCCTTCCCATTTGGGCTCCAACTTGGGTGGTTTCCTGACATGTATCATTGGTGTCCTAAGGGACAGTACTAAGTCGCCTTTCAAGAAGGAGCAGAGGCAAATGTTCTTGTCGAAAGCTCTAGATATCATGTTCTGATGCCTTTCTAGATTGTGCAGGGCAAGAAGCATGTTCTCATCGAGTGCTTCTAGCTCAGCTAGATAGATTTCAGCTACTTTATCTAGAACATGCTGATCATAGATAGCTGTGTGCAATGAGAGAAACTGAATCTCGATGGGCCATATGGCCTTCATTCCATAAAACAAGGAATATGGTGTCACCTAGGTGGAATTATGAGTCGTCGTTCAGTATGCCCATAGAGCGTTGGGGAGATTTTCTGGCCAAATCTTCTTGTTCTGACCAACCATCTTCTTTAAAATATTAGAGATAGATTTATTGAACTCCTCAATCTATCCATTTTCTTGCACATGATTGTGTGAGGTATGGTTAGAATGGATTTTTTACTTAGCATAAAATTTCTTTATCTCACCTACATGGAGGTTTGTGCCATTATCGGTGAGGACGATGTGAGGGAATTCAAATTGGTAGATGATGTTGGAGCTCACATAGTCAATGATGGAACATGCCTTGAACTCCTTGAGTGGAACTACCTCTGCCACTTAGAGAATAAATCCATAAAATTCAAGATGAACCTGCACTGTCAAGCTGTTGCCGGTGGATATGGTCCCATGACATCGAGTCCCTATACTGCAAATGGACAAGAGTACTTGGTAGTGTGGAGAGACTTCGGTAGCCGATGCATCAAGTCGGTGTGAATTTGGCATGCATGGAACCTTTTGGAGAACTCGATGTAGTCATGGGTCATGGAGGGCCAAAAATACCCTAGACTCTAGATCTGGTGAGATAGTTTCATCCCAGTCTGATGATCCCCACAGGAACTAGTGTGAACCACTTGCATGAATTAGTAAATCTCAACTCTTTGAAGGCAATAAAGGATAAAACCATCAAACCCCTTTTTGTAGAGGATCTTCTCATTACCAGGACAGTCTTAGAGGGTGAAATATAATGCACAACATCGAATTATCTCACACTTAGCCTGATCTTCCGGGAGATTACCATTTTGGAGGTACTCGACAAAGGAGGTTCTCTAGTAAAGAGTCACTTCAATCACTGCATCTGGGGGACCTGTGGGTCCTGACGTGGAGGTTCCAGTGGTAAAGAGGATTACCTGTGGATTTTCACCATAATATGGTGTGATGGGATAAATGACTCTTCAGTGTGACATGTGGATAATCAGATCATCCTGTTCGGGCTCTAAAAGTGATGAAACAAGGATTTGTAGGGCATCAACTTGACCATTCTGAGATCGAGGGACATGAGTAACTTCTGGTCCAGATGAGAACTAATCCATTAGCTGGAGAGTTCATTCCAAAAATGGTACAAGCTCTGGATTTCTGAGGACAGAGTCACCATTGATCTGCTTGATGACTAGTTCAGAGTCCCCTTTCACCTGAAAATGGGGAACGTCTATCTCGAGGGCCAACTCGAGGCCAGTAATGAGAGCCTGATACTCTGCCTCATTTTCGGTGAAGCCTTTTGACAACATGAATGAATATAGAAGAATTTATTATGTTGGGGTAATGAAGAAAATACCCATACCTATTCCATTGAGCCTGGGGTCATTGATCCTCATGCCAATGGGTCTCCGGGAAGCACCAAAGAAGTGTATTTTCTAGCAAGGAATGACTTGGTCTACGGAGAGGATTGCTTCATTAGGGAAATAGAGATCTAGGGACTGATTCTCAAAAGCATTATGGGAAGAAAGGAAGTCTTCCAATGGTTTCCCCTTAATTTCCTTCAAAGGGACAAAACTGATGTCGAACTGCTAGAGAATCACTACCCACTGGGCTAGAGGACCGGTCAACATGGGGTGGTTTAGGATGTACTTTAGCAGATCTACTCGGGACACCAGCTATACCTTGTGGCGCTGTAAGTAATTTCACAATTTCTGTACTGCAAATACCTACGCAAGACAAATTTTCTCGATAGGGGAGTATCTAGTCTCCATATCTATAAGCATGCGGCTGAGGTAGTAGAGGATGTTCTACATTCCCTCATTGTTCTTCTGGGAGAGAAGGGCACTGAGAGACTATTCCAGGGCGATCATGTAAAGGACCAACAACTTTCTAGAGATGATTGGCACTAAAACCAAAGTCTGGATTAGGTTGTGCATGATTTAATCAAAATTAGTCTCGTATTCTTCGTCCCACTCATAGATAGTGCCTTTCTTCATGAACCAAGAAAAGGGATTACATTTTCTATCCAGATTCATGATGAATCGGAGTATGTAGGCCAAGTGGACTTCAAAACCTCGAATATCCCAGAGGTTTCTTGGAGGAGACATCTAGATAATGGCCTTGATCTTCTCTGGGTCGATATCCATGCCCCTGTATATGACAATGAAGCCAAGAAACTTTCCAGAGGGGACCCTGAAGGCGCACTTATGTGGATTCCTATTTAGATGGTGGGGACGAAGGAAGGAAAACACTTTTTTAAGGTCTTTGAGAGGGCCCTGACACTGTAGAGATTTGACCACTAGATCATCCACATAATATTCTATTAACGTTACGAGGATTCACTTAAATATGCGATGCATAACCTATTGATAGGTGGCACCTGTATTCTTTAAACTGAAGGGCATGACTTGGTAACAGAAGGTACCTTGTGGGGCCCTAAAGGCTGTAGAATCATCATCATCAGGGCCATTCAGATCAGGTTATACCCGAAGTACCCATCCATGAAGAAGAGGGCTTGGAACCCAGCTGTAGTGTCGACCAATAATTCCATCATAGGACGGAAAAAATAATCCTTTAGACACTGAAGATTGAGGTCTCGAAAGTCGATGTAGAATCTGATTTGCTCGTTCTTCTTCCTGACTGGTACAATTTGGGCTAGCCATTCAGGGTACTGGACCTCCTTAAAAAAATTGGCTCTGATGATCTTATCAACTTCTGCCTCTTCTATGACACCATGATAAGGGTGCATCTTTCTGGGAGGCTTCTTAAACCCGCAATGACTTTCCGGGAGACCGATGCGGTGGACGACTACCCAAGGATCTAGTCCTGGAATCTCATCATAACTCTAGTAGAATACATCATGGTGTTGTTTAAGGAATTATATGTACTGTTGTTTCTTCTAAAGGGGCATGGAGGCACTAATCAATGTGGGTTTCGGGTCCACCTCACTACCGAGGATCACCTGCACCAATTTGTCGACCATGGTGGAGACACCCTCCACAAAGGTAGGGTAGAGTCTTCTAAATTGTAACACCCTAAGCTTCCATGGTATGCTTCTCATTGAATAATACAGTAGCATGTGTTGTACGCAACTTTGAGTTCTAACACACCACAACCAATCAAACTAACAGCAATGAATAGTAATGCCCACTTTTTAAAATTTTATAAATTTTAACTTTCAAAATGGACTTCATTTTTGGATTTAGAATATCAAATTAGCTTAGGGTAAATTTTTGGTATTTTTCTGAAAACTTTCAATTTTTGATGAATAGTGAAAAACACTGAGTTATAGTTTAAAACCAAAATTTTATTTAAATAATTATTTATTTTATTTAAATTTATTTTAGGTAAAAATAGATACATAATACCTATATAAGCTCAATGTAATTCATTGGGGTCATTTTATAATAATTTTAGATATATAAAAATTTTATTGAACTTTTCACAGTCTTTTACCCACCTCCTAGGAGAATTTTCAAATTCACATAAAACATAATTTTACCGCTTCTATGAGTGGAATTTCAAAAATCCTAGAGACACGGTTGATATCAGTAAGAAAAATGTGGTTCAATAAGATGAAAATAATATTTGATGAATAGTAACTTTTTACTTTTATTTACCATGTTTAAAAGTAAATAGGGTAATTAAGGGTAAAAATGATATTATTATTACCCTAACACATGTACTAATTCTATTGGATAAGTATAATTCGACCGAAAAAAACCTTAGGAATAAAATATGAACCTCTTTGGTCCACTTGGATTAGATTAGGACATTTATTATTATTTAATTCAAAGAAGAGTTAAAAGAGTTAAAATCAAAGTTTAATAACTAAAACATGTTTAATATTGGGTTATACATAAGATATATTCAAATATAAATATTAATTAGAAATCTAAAAATATTTCCTACATAATGGTAATTTATTTATATTTTTTAGACATTAAATAATTTATTTATTTATGACACAATGGTGATGCAATAATTACCTTATTAATGAAATATTAAAATAATTGATATTTTAAATACCCAAATAAATGTAATTTGAGACTTTTAACAAATTAAACTAATTTTATAGGTTAATATGACATGTTAGGGTTGATTAAATAATTTTTTTCAAAGTAATAATGCTGTTATGAATTTAACAAAAACAAAATACCAAATAGTGTCAAAATTGACATAAAAGAGTTTTAAAGAATCATATTATATTATTAATTTATATTCTATTCTTAAAAATCTAAGGTTCATCCAAATGACTGAGATAAGGATATATGAATTAATAATGAACCACTTGGGGTTATCTTGGCTTGTTATAGTAAGTTTATTAACCATATAATATAAAAATACAAAGAGACACGATAAATGTCAAAATATTTAACTAAGAGTTAAATATAAATAATAAGGTTAATATGGTGACCTAGACCTGACTAAAATATATTTGCTGAAATTATTTTGACCCTTACCCACCCTATAATCGAAATAAGTCACTTTGGAGCCACTATAAACCGAATATGAATTTATTATAAAATAATATTTCATGTTTTTCTTAAGGTTCCCCTCACCCCTCTTATAAAAGGTAACTTACCCTTGTCTCATATTCACACCTTCAAAGCCTTTTTCCTAGGCCAAACCATGCCAAAATATCCTCTAAGATTCCCTAACTTCATGATAGAGGCCTTCATTTAGTCAGAAAGCCAACCTAAGGAGCCCTTTTGATCAAATCAAAAGGAATAACTCGAAAAAGATGTAAATATTTCATCACCTCTTTCAAGTTCTTTTCTTCTTCAACTTCTTCTTTCTTTGTTATTTCCATTCTAAAATAATAACTCCAATATATTCTATATACTATGATAATATTATGAATATGGTATAACCAAATTCACTATTCTATCCATCCTTTGAATGACATGTCACCATACGTGCGTACATACGGATTACCGTCACCACGTCGTGGTGTAATTGTTATTCAATACATTATTATTTGGATGGGTATAATAATTATGTGTAATTAATTTAAATAATAAGTATAACATGATAATTATTCTGGATATATGATATAACATACAATTATATATTATTTTAACATCAAAATAATGATATTGTCGCTCGTGTGTACGTACGGATTACCGTCTCCACGAACACGATGAGATTCATTCCCCATCGTATCCATTCAAGACTAATTTTCATTAGATGATTAAAAATAATGTTTAAAGACTTAATATAATTTTTAATATGAATAATATACATCCCATCCATAACAAATATGACTCACATAACAAATAATATAAAGGAAAACAAATCCGTTAACACCCGAAATGATGATAATACTAAGATATTATTAACACAACAATATTAAAAGATCATATATGATATCATATTAATGTATATGATTCTTGTATAACTTAATAACAATTACTTCACCATTATATGGGAGGCTAACCTACCCTCAACTAAGGAAAAGTACAAGGTAAGGGTTTATTTCACAATCTCTACATTATCCGAGGTTTTTTATATGTAATTATCTACTGGGACCTCTTTATCATCCATATCCATGTTTCTTAAAAATGTATTTCAAAACATTTTTACTATTTTATAGACTATGGGTTAAAGTCATTTATACACTTTTTTTACTTTTATAAGATTTTTATAAATGAATCTTTCCATCATTTTCTAAACAAAGTCCTTTATATTCATTTCAACAAAATTATGGTAAGAATGTCTTTTTTAAACTTATATGGTGGGTGAGACTATTTTACACCGTTATAACATCATTGAATCTTCCCTTACATGCTTATAAGAATATTTTCAAATATAAATGTTTTCTTTTATAATTAAGTCACATTTAAATGATTTCAAAATAGAAAGAGATATTTCTCTAAAAAGGTTTTGATTTCATCTATGTCAACATCCTTTGATGGATTTTAAGTTCGTTTGAAGTTGATTAATTATGATACAAAAAAGTCATATTGTATTGAAGGTTTTGTGATATGTTTAGTTGTGGATGTATTATTTCATAACATTCATGGTTTATGGATAAATTATTAACATTTCGTATGACAGTTTTAATACGAATGTTTATGTTATGTTTAAACCTTATCATATGAGGAATGCATTGGACTTAGTATGTGACGGGTGGAGACCTCTATAGATCCTCAATGAATCGGTAGGTCTCATGAGACAAACTTGTGTCCTAGAACAAGGCCTTGACAAAATCTTATTTGCAGTCTTGGCACAAATACTTGACTATGTGGTTATGAAAGTTTGGCATTATGCATTCCATTATTATGAAAGTGGTTATTGATATTTAATGTGATTATTCGACTAGTAGAATATCCATGTGGATAAGTAAATGGAATTATTTCATTGTATTTTTTCTATATTATGTTGAAGTTCAATTTTAAAAGGTTTTTTAGTTACAAATTGCCTTAAATTTTTAAACTTATTTATGAATGTTTCTTCTATATTGTTATCCTTACTAAGCATCTAAGCTCACCCCTTTCTATGTTTTATTTTTCCTAGGATGTGAAGAATTATTTTATGACTCACCTATAGGGATAGTCTTAGGGGATATGAGTGTGGACTATGGAGACTATGTTTTTGTAGTTTTTCACTTTATTATTTAATGTACGACTTATGAATGTATCTAGTGTTTCCAAGGATACTAAACTAATCGGTATTTCGAGACTTGATCTTTTGTGATCATGCCAATGATATGTAACAATGCATCGACTGTGGGTAACTAGGGTTGGGGTGTTACAGTTGGTATCAGAGGAAGTTTAGTACAAACCTTGGATTCTAAATTTGGATAAACTCTGATTAGAGCACATAGACCTAAGATGGAATTTGAGGATTAGTATAGAAGAACTTCCTATAATTTTAGTATTGTAGAGATTTAGTGAGTTTTCCAAGTAATACATCCCTGTCTAGATATGAGCAGATAGAGGTAGCTCTGGAAAAGATGTATCTAGGGGAAAAACCCGAAAACACTGCTTTGAGCTAGACTCGAACAGAAACTGGTGCACGACAACGAGCCTTGCTGCACTCTTGGTTATGACACTCTCGTGGGATATACTTCAGATAATTCTCATTTTCTTTACAATCCATTATGAAGGGTTTATGAGTATATAATTCCTTAAAGACAACATTTTTTTTATGATTATGGATTATATACATAAACTATTTTATTTATGTTAAGTGTTTTACGAGTTTGGAATTATGTATTGTGATTGATAAACTAATCTAGTGTATGCCATTATTTAGAAATGGAGCATAGTGGAAGGAATAGAAACCATATCAATGAACGCACTCTATGTAGGGATTTCCCTCCTAATTAAGATAATTATAGTGGATCTAGTGATTTAACTGGTGCTGATCAACTAATCACCATACTGGGACAACTCACTCAGGTTATGAATAATAACCTTACCCGTATGGAGCACCATGATCCACAGCGTGAAGGATCAATGTTAGATCGCTTCATGAGGAAAAAACCTCCAACATTCAATGGGGGTAGAAATCCACTAGTAGTTGAGCAATGGATAAATTCCTTAGAGAAAATATTCGACACCTTGGGGAGTAGAAAAAGGGAAAAGGTTGTCATGGCAGTTTACCACCTCACTGGAGATACTGATAAATGGTGGTCATTGATTCAGAACACGAAGGAAGATTATGAAGAATAAAATATGGAATTGAGGGAGTTTAAAGATATTTTCTTAGAGAAATACTTTCCTCATGACCATCGAGAAGATATGGAAAAACAATTTCTATGTTTGAGGAAAAAGGAGGATGAGAATGTTGCAAAGTATGAGTCTAACTTTACAAGGTTAACAAGGCATGATGCAGATTATATACATAACCCAAGAAGTAATATTGATCGTTTATTTTATGGGTTAATACCATTTCTCTGTCATGTATTAGTCTCACAATCCTTCTCATCATATGAAGATATTGTCTCATGTGCTGTCAAGACAGAAAATAAATTCTCTAAGTCTTACGACTTTAAATAAAAACAAGAGAATAAGAGATCTGCTGATCACTCTAGAAATGGAAATAAGGGGAAGAAGGGAAAATTTAAATATCCATACTACAGTAAATGTGGGAAGAAACACCCTGGTACTTTCTTGAAGGGAATGAGAGTCTGTTAAAAGTGTGGTGAAAAAGGCCAAAATGCTCGTGATTGCAAGGGGAAGAATGAAGCTACCGATATTAAATGCTACAATTGCTGGGAGATAGGGACATTATACAAATGAATTTCCTAAGCATTAGGGAATCTTGCCTTATAAAATTCCAAGGGATCAAGGTCAAGCTTATACAATCAGTACTACTAAGGTTGAAGCTCCGAAATACGTGGTGGTAGGTAATCGAATGGTTTCCTCAAGTTTAGCCAATGATTTATTTGATTCTGGATCATCTCACTGTTTCATATATTCCCAATTTTCTAATAAAATTATATATTTACAATTTTATTTAACAAATGAGTTGTCAGTTAAAACTCTTAAGGGAATAATCATTACAAAAAAGTTTTGTGAACCAGTTCCCATTAAGGCATATAAATGTTATTTATATGCTGATCTCATCGTCATACCCATTATATAATTTGATGTAATCCTCAATATGTATTGGCTTTTAGACCATGATGCAAAAATTTCTTGTAAGAAGAAGGAGGTTACAATTTCTGATGATGATAAAGAGTACCTTATCATTAGAATAGAAAAATCACCCCCTAATTCTTATTTAGATCCACCCCCAGTAGCTCAACTAAATTAAATTATTGGGGAGGAATATAATGAAATAACTATGGTTTAGGAAAGTAATGTTCAAGTAGAGGATGTATCTGTTGTGAACATGTTGATGTGTTTCTAGAAGATTTACCTGGACATCCCCCTGAACAAGAAATTGAGTTTTCCATTAATCTAATTCCTAGATCAATGCCTATATCGAAGACCCCTTATAGAATGGCCACTGTGGAATTAGTGGAACTAAAGAAACAACTAGAGGAAATGAGTAATAAAGGATTTATTCACCCTAGTGTTTCTCTATGGAGAGCCCCTGTAATTTTTGTTGAGAAAAAAGATGGATCTATGAGGTTGTGCATTGACTATAGGGAGATCAATGATATAACAATAAAGAAAAAGTACCCCTACATAGCAATGATGATTTATTCGAGCAAATTCATGGAGCTCAATACTTTTCGAAGATTGAAATTAGATCTAGATATCATTAGTTGTGTGTAAAGATGGAAGACATTCCAAAAATAGCATTTCGAACCAGGTATGAGAATTACGAGTTTATAGTAATGCCATTTTGGATTGACTAATGCACCCTCTGTCTTCATGGATCTAATGAATAGAGTTTTCAAGGAATATCTCAATGATTTTTTAGTGGTATTTATTGATGATATCCAAGTATACTCCAAAATCTACGAAGATCATGAAAATAACTTGTGCATTATCCTAAAGTCTCTTAAAAGACATGAATTATATGGGAAGTTTTTCAAGTGTGAATTATGGATTCAGGAGATTTCTTGTCTTGGCCATATTGTCTCTAAGGATGGAATCTCTGTTGATCCTTCTAAGACCAAGGAAATCCAAGAATGGCCAGCACCAAGGAGTATAACTGAGGTACGCAATTTTATTGGTTTAACATGTTATTATTGACGTTTCGTCCAGAATTTTTACCGGTTGGCTAACCCATTAACAAAGCTCACATGAAAAGGGGTTAAATTTGTTTAAAAAAAGAGTATGAAGAATGTTTTGAATAATTGAAGATAAGATTAGTCAATTCTTCTATATTGACTCTACCATCGGGGAATGATGGGTTTGTTATTTATAGTGATGCTTCAAAGAAAGGACTTGGTTGTGTCCTTATGTAGAATGATTGTGTTATTGCCTATGCATCAAAACAGCTAAAAATTCATGAGAAAAACTATCCTACTCATGATCTTGAGTTAGAAGCTGTAATATTTTCTTTGAAGATTTGGAGACACTATCTCTATGGAGAAAAATGTGAGATTTATATTGATTACAAGAGTTTGAAGTATATTTTCTCACTGAAAGAACTCAACATGAGGCAAATGAGATGGCTTGAACTACTCATGGATTATGATTACACTATACACTACCACGCAGGGAAGGCAAATAAGGTGGAAAATGTTTTGATTAGAAAGGATCATGCATTTTTGAACAATATGGGAATTGAAAGGGATCCTATTTTCATGGATCTAGTGAAGATGAACATGGGAATAACCATGGAAGGTGAATCATCAATTCTTTTTCAAATGGTTTCCAAACCATCTTTAATAGAAAGGATAAAGAGTTATCAGACCGGTGAGGAAGAGTTTCAAAAGAAGATAAAAGCTATGAATGATGGGAGATTGATTGACTTCGTACATAAAGATAGTAATTTGAAATTTGAGAAGAGAAATTGTGTTCCTAATATACCTGATCCAAAAAGACAATTTTTTGATGATGCTCATAGTTCAAATTTCTCTATAAACCCTAGTAGTACCAAAAATGTATAGATATTTGAAGCAACATTTTTGGTGGGATAACAGGAAGAGGGAGATTGCTGATTTTGTGTCAAGATGTATGGTTTGTAAACAAGTGAAATTTTGAAGGCAATAGCCTGGAAGAGTCCTGCAACCTCTTCCCATACCTTAGTGGAAATGGGATAATATCATGATGGACTTTTTCATGGGACTACTTAAGACTCCTAGAATGAACGATGCAATATGGGTCATTGTTGATCGTCTTACCATGTCAGAACATTTTCTTGCTATAAGAGAAGATTTACCACTCGAACATCTAGCAAGACTATATATTAATAAAGTTTCGATACTTCATGGAGCACCACTATCGATTTTTTCTGATCATGATTCAGGTTTTACATCAAGATTCTGGAAAACTCTTCATAAATCCCTGGATATTGAACTTCATTTAAGTACTGCCTACCACCCTAAACAGATGGACAATCAAAATGAACTATTCAAACCTTAGAAGACATGTTGAGATCCTGCTCACTTGACATTCAGGGTATGTGGGATCAATATTTACCTTTGGTAGAATTTTCCTATAACAATAGCTTCCATTCAAGTATTCAGATGGCACCATATGAAGCGTTATATGGAAAGAGATGTCACACACAAACTTGTTGGGATAATGTTGGTGAAAGAAACCTTAAAGGCCTAGAACATGTTAAAGAAACGATGGAAAAGGTGAAGGTAATCCAAAAACACATCAAGGAAGCTCAAAGTAGGCCGAAGAGCTATGCCGATAACCAAAGGAAAGATTTGGAATTTCAGGTAGGAGATTGTGTTTTCTTGAAGGTATCTCCATGGAAGGGAGTTATAAGTTTCGGTAAGAAAGGTAAATTGAGTCCCAGGTACATAGGACCTTTCGAAATTCTAGAACTAATTGGGGCTGTAGATTATCATTTGGAAATACAGCCAAATATCTCCAAAGTTCACGATGTATATCTTGTATCATTGTTGAGAAAATACATGCCTGACCCAACGCATGTACTCACCAATGAGGAAGTAGAACTGGAACCTAATTTGTCTTATTGTGAAGAGCATTTCAGGATTCTTGATACCAGAGAACAAGTGTTGAGAAACTGGATGACTCATCTGGTAAATGTTCTATGGAGAAACCATAAGATGGAAGTTGCAATGTGGGAACCCGAAGAACATATGATGAAGAACCACCCGAGTATTTTTATGCAGTAATATTCTAGAAATTTCAAGGATGAAATTATTTGAAGGAGGGCAGAATGTAACACCCAAAGCTTCCATAGTACGCTTCTCATTGAATAATACAGTAGCATGTGTTATACGCAACTTCGAGTTCTAACTCACCACGATCAATCAAACTAGCCGTTATGAATAGTAATACCCACATTTTGAAATTTTATAAATTCTATATTTCAAAATTGACTTCGTTTTCGGATTCAGAATATCCAAATTAGCTTAGGGTGATTTTTTTTATTTTTCTGAAAACTTTCAATTTTTTATGAATAGTGAAAAACACTGAGTTATAGTTTAAAACTGAAATTTTATTTAAAAAATTATTTATTTTATTTAAATTTATTTTAGTTAAAAATAGATACATAATACCTTTATAAGTTCAATTTAATTCATTGGAGTCAGTTTATAATAATTTTAGATATATAAAAATTTTATTGAACTTTTCACCTCTTTTACCCACCTCCTAGGAGAATTTGCGAATTCTCGTAAAACATAATTTTACCGCCTCTGTGAGTGTAATTTCAAAAATCTAAGAGACATGTTTGATATCAGTAAGAAAAATATGTTTCAATAAGATGATTTTTTGGTGAATAGTAACTTTTAACTTTTAATTACCACGTTTAAAAGTAAATAGTGTAATTAATGGTAAAAATGATATTATTATTACCCTAAAACATGTCCCTATTCTATTGAATAAGTATAATTCGACCAAAAAAATCTTAGGAATAAAATATGAACCTCTTTGGTCCACTTGGATTAGATTAGGACATTTATTATTATTTAATTCAAAGAAGAGTTAAAAGAGTTAAAATCAAATTTTAATAAATAAAACATTTTTAATATAGAGTTATACATAAGATAAATTCAACTATAAATACTCATTAGAAAGAAAAAATATTTCCTACATAATGGAATTTTATTTATATTTTTTAGACATTAAATAATTTAATTTATTTATGACACAATGGTGATGCAGTAATTACTTTATTAATGAAATATTAAAATAATTGATATTTTAAATACCCAAATAAATATAATTTGACACTTTTAATGAATTAAACTAATTTTATAGGTTAATATGACATGTTAGGGTTGATTAAATTATTTTTTCTTGAATTAATAATGCTGTTATGAATTAAACCAAAACAAATTACCAAATAGTGTCAAAATTGACATAAAATAGTTTCTAAAAAATATATTATATTATTAATTGATATTCTATTCCTAAAAATCTAAGATTCAGAAAAATTACATAGATAAATTTATATATATTAATAAGTAACCACTTGGGGTTTTCTTGGCTTGTTATAGTATGTTTATTAATGATATAATATAAAAATACAAAGAGACATGGTAAATGTCAAAATATTTAAATAAGAGTTAAATATAAATGAAAAGGTTAATATGGTGACCTAAACCTATATAAAATATATTGGTTGAACGTATTTCCACACATACTCACCCTAACCTCTAAATAAGTCACTTTTTAGCCATTATGAAACTAATAGGAATTTATTATAGAATAATATTTTAAGTTTTTTCTAAGGTGCCCCTCACCCCTCTTATAAAAGCTCACTTACCCTTCTCTCATATTCACACCTTAAAACCCTTTTGGCTTGGACAAACCCTACCCAAATATCCTGTCAACTTTACACACTTAATCCCATAGGCCTTCATTTTGTCAAAAATTCAACCTAAGGATCCCTTTTTATCAAATCAAAAGGAAGATCCCGAAGAAGAGGTAAATATTTCATCACCTCTTTCAAGTTCGTTTCTTCTTCCACTTCTTCTTTATTTGTTATTTCCATTCTAAAATAATAACTCTAGTATATTCTATATAATATGATGTTATTATGAATATGGTACAACCAAATTAATTATTCTATCCATCCTTTGAATGACATGTCACCATATGTGCGTACGTATGGATTATCGTCTCCACGTCGTGGTGTAAATGTTATTCAATGCATTATTATTTGGATGGGTATAATAAGGATGTTTAATTAATGTAAATAATAAATATAACATGATAATTATTCTTTATATATGATATAACATCCAATTATATATATTTTTAATATCAGAAGAATGAGATTGTCGCTCTTGCGTATGTATGGAGTATCGTCTCCACGAACGCGATGAGATTCATTCCCCATCTTATCCATTCAAGACTAATTTTCATTATATGATTATAAATAATGTTTAAAGACTTAATATCATTATTAATATGAATAATATACATCCCATACATAAAAAATATGACTCACATAACAATGAATATAAAGGAAAACGAATCCGTTAACACCCAAAATGACGATAATACTAAGATATTATTAACAAAGAAATGTTAAAAGATCATATATGATATCATATTAATGTATATGATTCTTGTATAATTTAATAACAATTATTTCACCATTATACCGGATGTTAACCTACCATTGACCAAGGAAAAGTACAAGGTAAGGGTTTATTTAACATTCTCTACATTATCTGAGGTTGTTTATTTGTAATTATCTACTAGTACCTCTTTATCATCCTCGTCCATGTTTCTTAAAAATGTAATTCAAAAAATTCTTAATATTTTATAGACTATGGGTTAATGTAATTTATACCCTTGTTGGAATTTTATAAGATGTTTATAAAGGAATCTTTCTATCATTTTCCAAACAAGGTCCTTTATAACCTTTTCAAAAAATTAAGCTAAGAATGTATTTTTTTAACTTATACAGTGAGTGCAGCTATTTTATACCGTTATAACATTGTCGAAGGTTCCCTTACAATATTATAAAAATATTTTCAAATATAAATGTTTTCTTTTATAATTAAGTTACTTTTAAATTATTTCAAAATAGGAAGAGATATTTCTCTAAAAAGGTTTTTATTTCATCTATGTCAATATCCTTTGATGGATTTGAAGTTTGTTTGAAGTTGATTTATTATGATACAAAACTTGCACATTGTATTGAAGGTTTTGTGATATGTTTTACTATGGATGTTTTATCTCATACCATTCATGGTTTGTGGATAAATTATTGACATTTCGTATGCCCGTTTTAATATGAATTTTTAAACCTTTTCATATGAGTAATGCATTGGACTTAGTATGTGATGGGTGGAGCCCGCTATAGCTCCTCGAAGAATCAGTAGGTCTCATGAGACAAACTAGTGTCTTGGAATAAAGCCTTGAAAAAATCTTATTGGTATTCTTGGCACAAGGCCTTGACTATGTGGTTATGAAAATCTGGCATTATGCATTCTACCATTATGAAAGTGGTTATTGATATTGCATGTGATTATTCGACTAGTAGAATATCCATGTGAATAAGTAAATGACATTATTTAATTTTATTTTTTCCATATTATGCTGAAGTTCAAGTTTAAAAGGCTTTTGTTTTAGTTATACATTGTATTAAATGTTTATACTTATTTATGAAATTTTCCACTTTATTGATATCCTTACTAAGCATCTGAGCTCACCCCTTTCTATGTTTTATTTTTCCAAGGATGTGAAGAAGTATTTTATGACTGACCTATAGAGATAGTCTGAGGGGATATGAGTGTGGAATATGGAGACTATGTTGTTGTAGTTTTTCAGTTTATGATGTAATGTAAGAATTATGAATGTATCTAGTGTTTCTAAGGCTACTAAACTAATCGGTCTTTCAAGGATTGATATTTTGTGATCATGCCAATGATATGTAATAATTCACTAACTTTGGGTAACTGGGGTTGGAGCATTATAGTTAGTATCAGAGGAAGTTTAGTAAAATCCTTGGAAGCTAGATTTAGATAAACCCTGATTAGAGCATATAGACCAAATATGGACTTTGAAGATTAGTATAGAAATACTTCCTAGAATTTTTGTATTGTAGATATTTTTTGAGTTTTCCAAGAAATACATCCCTGTCTGGATATGATCAGGTAGAGGTGGATTTGGAACAGATGTACGTAGGGGTAAAACCCAAAAACACCTCTTTGAGCTAGATTTGAACGGGAACTGGTGCACGACAATAGGCCTTGCTGCACTCTTGGTTACGACACTCCTGAGGGATATTCTTAGGATAATTCTCATTTTCTTTACAAACCATTATGAAGGGTTTATGAGTATATACTTCCTCAAAGAAAACATTTTTTTATGATTATGGATTATATCCGTAAATTGTTCAATTTATGTTAAGTGTTTTACAAGTTTGGAATTATGTATTGCGATTGATAAGAAAATATAGCGTATGCCATTGTTTAGAAATGGCTCCTATTGGAAGGAATGGAAACCGTATCAATGCACGCAATCCATGTAGGGATTTACCTCCTACTCAAGATAATTATAGTGGATCTGGTGATGCAACTGGTGCTGATCATCTAATCACCACACTGGGACAACTCACTCAGGTTATGAATAATAACCTTACCTATATAAATCACCCAGATCCACAACGTGGTGGATCAATGTTAGATCTCTTCATGAGGAAAAAACCACAAAAATTCAATGGGGGGTACAAACCCACTAGTAGCTAAGCAATGGATAAATTCCTTAGAGAAAATATTCCACACTTTGGGGAGAAGCAAAAGGGAAAAAGTTGTCATGGCAGTTTACCATCTCACTGGAGATGCTGATCAATGGTGGTCATTGATTAAAAACACAAAGGAAGATGATGAAGTACCAAATAATGAATGGAGGGAGTTTAAAGATATTTTCATAGAGAAATACTTTCCTCTTGACCATCAAGCAGATATGGAAAGACAATTTCTGAGTCTAAGGCAAAAGGAGTACGGGAATGTTGCAAAGTATGAGTCTAGCTTTACAAGGATATCAAGGCATGTAGTTGATTATATACATAACCCAAGAAGTAATATTGATCATTTCTTTGATGGGTTAAAACCATTTCTCCATCGAGTATTAGTCTTACAATCCTTCTCGTTGTACGAAGATATTGTCTAATGTGCTATAACGATAGAAAAGGAATTTTCTAAGTCTTACAAATTTAAAGCAACGAAACAGTAGAAGAGATCTACTGATCACTGTGGAAATGGAAAGAAGGGGAAGAAGGGAAAAGTTGAATATCCATAATATAGTAAATGTGGGAAGAAACACCTCGGTACTTTCTTGAAGGGAATGAGAGTCTATTACAAGTGTAGTGAAAAATGCCCCCAAGCTCCTGATTGCTAGGGAAGAAAGAAGCTACTGATGTTCAATGATACAATTTTAGGAAGATGGGACATTATGAAAATTAATGTCTTAAGCATCAGGGAAACTTACCTTAGAAAAGGCAAAGGGATCATGGCCAAGCTTATACGATCAGTACTGCTGAGGTTGAAGCTCTGAAAGATGTAGTGGTAGGTAATCTAATGGTTTCCTCAAGTTTAGCCAATGCTTTATTTGATTCTGGATCATTACATTGTTTCATATATTCCTAGTTTACTAATAAAATTAGATATTTACAATTTAATTTAACAAAGGAGTTGTCAGTAAAAACTCATAAGGGAAGTATCATTGCAACAATGTTTTGTGAATCAGTTCCCATTAAGGCATATAAAAATTATTTATCTGGTGATCTCATCATCATAACCATGATGTAATTTGATATAATCCTCGGTATTAATTGGCTTTTGGACCATGATGTGAATTATTTTTGTAAGAATAAGGAGGTTACAATTTTTGATGATGATATGGAGTACCTTATCTTTTGAGCAAAAATGTCACCCCCTAATTCTTATCAAGATCCACCCCCAATAGCTCAACTAAATTCAATTATTGGGGAGGAAGAGAATGAAATAACCGTGGTTGAGGAAATGAATGTTCAAATAGAGGATGTACCTATTGTGAAAGAATATGTTGATGTGTTTCCATAAGATTTACCTGGAAATCCTCTAGAATGAGAAATTGAGTTTTCCATTGATTTAATTCTTGGATCAAGGACCATATCAAAGACCCCTTATATAATGGCCATTGTGGAATTAGTGGAACTAATGAAAAAACTATAGTAATTGAGTAATAAGGGGTTTATTCACCCTAGTGTATCTCCATAGGGATCCCCTGTTCTTTTTGTTAATAAGAAAGATGGATCTATGAGGTTGTGCATTGACTAAAAAATGATCAATCCTATAAAAATAAAGAACAAGTACCCCTACCTCACATTGATGTTTTATTCGACCAACTTCATGGAGCTTAATAATTTTCAATATCATCAGTTGTGTCTAAATAAAGAAGAAATTCCGAAAACAGCATTTCTAACTAGGTATGGGCACTATGAGTTTAAAGTAATGCCTTTTGGATTGACTAATTCACCCTATATCTTTATGGATCTAATGAATAGAGTTTTCAAGGAATATCTCGATGATTTTTAGTGGTATTTATTGATGATATCTTGTTATACTCTAAAAGATTCGAATATTATGAAAATCACTAGTGCATTATCCTGAAGACTCTTAAAAGACATGGATTATATGGGAAGTTTAGAATGTGTGAATTCTAGCTTCAGGAGATTTCTTTTCTTGGCCTTATTATCTCTAAGGATGGAATCTCAGTTTATCCTTCTAAGACCAAGGCAATCCGAGAATGGCCAACACCGACAAGTATAACTGAGGTACACAGTTTTTTTGGTTTAGTAGGTTATTATTGACGTTTCGTCCAAAATTTTTCCCAGTTGGAAAACCCGTTAACAAAACTCACACGAAAAGGGGTTAAATTTGTTTGGACAAAAGAGTGTGAAGAATGTTTTGATGAACTGAAGAGAAGATTAGTCAATGATCCTATATTGACTCTACTATCAGGGAATGATGGGTTTGTTATTTATAGTGATGATTTAAAGAAAGGACTTGGTTGTGTCCTCATGCAGAATGATAGGGTTATTGCCTATGCATAATGACAGCTAAAAATTCATGAGCAAAACTATACTACTCATGATCTTGAGTTAGCAGTTGTAAAATATTCTTTGATGATTTGGAGAAACTATCTCTATGGAAAAAATGTGATATTTATACTAATCATAAGAGTTTGAAGTATATTTTATCACAGAAAGAAATCAACATGAGGCAAAAGAGATGGCTTGAATTACTCAAGGATTATTATTACACCATACACTACCACCCGGTGAAGGAAAATAAGGTGGCAGATGCTTTGAGTAGAAATGATCATGGAGTTTTAAACAAGATGAGAATTGATAGGGATCCTATTTTCATGGATCTAGTGAAGATGGACATGGGAATAACCATGGAAGGTGAACCATCAATGCTTTTTCAAATGGTTTCCAAACAATCATTACTAGAAAGGATAAAGAGTTATCAGATCGGTGATGAAGAATTTCAAAAGAAGATTAAATTTGTGAATGATGGGAGATTGATTGACTTCGTATATCAAGATGAGATTTTGAAATTTGGGAAGAGACTTTGTGTTCCTAATATATCTGATCTAAAAAGAGAATCATTGGATGGCGCTCATACTTCCAATTTCTCTATACACCCTAGTTGTACCAAAATGTATAGAGATTTGAAGGAACATTTCTGGTGGGATAACATGAAGAGGGAGATTGATGATTTTGTGTCAAGATGTATGGTTTGTCAACAAGTGAAAGTTAAAAGGCAACATACTGGAAAAGTCTTGCAACCTCTTCCCATACCTGGGCAGAAATGGGATAATATCATGATGTACTTTTTCATGGGACTACCAAAGACTCCTAGAAGGAACGATTCAATATGGGTCATTATTGATCGTCTTACCAAGTCAGCACATTTTCTTGTTATAAGAGAATATTTACCACTTGAAATTCTAGCAAGACTATATATTAATGAAGTATTGAGACTTCATGGAGTACCACTATCGATTGTTTCTGATAGTGATCCACGTTTTACATCAAGATTCTGGAAAAGTCTTCAGAAATCCCTGGATATTGAACTTCGTTTGAGCACTGTCTACCACCCTCAGACAGATGGAAAATTAGAAAGAACTATTCAAACCTTAGAAGACATGTTGAGATCCTGATCACTTGATTTTCAGGGTATGTGGGATCAATATTTACCTTTGGTAAAATTTTCCTATAACAATAGCTTGCATTCAAGTATTCAGATGACACCATATGAAGCGTTATATGGAAAGAGATGTCGCACACCAACCTGTTGGGATGATGTTGGTAAAAGAAAATTTGTAATCATATAACATGTTGAGGAAACAATGGAAAAGGTGAAGGTAATCCAAAACCACATCAAGGCAACTCAAACTAGGCCGAAGAGCTATGCCGATAACCGAAGTAAGGATTTGGAATTTATGGTATGAGATCATGTTTTCTTGATTGTATCTCCATGGAAGGGAGTTATACGTTTCGTTAAGAAAGGTAAATTGAGTACAATTTTTATAGGATCTTTCAAAATTCTAGAACGAATTGGAGTTATAGCTTATCCTTTGGAAATTCCACGAAATATCTCCAAAGTTCACGATGTATTTCACATATCACCGTTGAGAAAATACATGCTTGACCCAAAACAGGTACTCACCTATGAGAATGTAGAACTAAAACTTGATCTTTCTGATTGCAAAGAGCCCATCAGGATTCTTGATACAAGATAACAAGTGTTGAGAAACCAGACGACTCGTCTGGTAAAAGTTCTATGGAGAAACCATAAGATGGAAGAAGCAATGTGGGAACACGAGGAACTTATGATGAAGAACCACCAAAGTCTTTTTATGTAGTAATATTCAAAAAATTCAGAGGACGAAATTATTTTAAGGATGGTAGAATTTAACACCGCAAGCTTCCATGGTACGCTTCTCATTGAATAGTGTTGTACGCAACTTCGAGTTTTAACACACCACAACCAATCAAACTAGCCATTATGAATAGTAATAGCCACTTTTTTAAATTTTATAAATTTTAAATTTTAAAATGGACTTAGTTTTTGGATTCAGAATATCTAAATTAGCTTAGGGTTAATTTTTGGTATTTTTCTAAAAACTTTCAATTTTTGATGAATTGTGAAAACACTGAGTTATAGTTTAAAACCGAAATTTTATTTAAATAATTATTTATTTTATTTAAATTTATTTTAGGTCAAAATAGATACATAATACCTATATATGACCTATGTAATTCATTGGAGTCAATTTATAATAATTTTAGATATATAAAAATTTTATTGAACTTTTCACCGTCTTTTACCCACCTCCTAGGAGAACTTGCGAATTCACATAAAAATTAATTTTACCGCTTCTGTGAGTGGAATTTAAAAAAAGTCTTGGAGACACGGTTGATATCAGTAAGAAAAATTTGGTTCAATAAGATGAAAATAATATTTTGTGAGTAGTAACTTTTTACTTTTATTTACCACGGTTAAAAGTAAATAGGGTAATTAAGGGTAAAAATGATATTATTATTACCCTAATGCATGTCCTAATTCTATTGGATAAGTATAATGTGACCCGAAGCAACCTTAGGAATAAAATATGAACCTCTTTGGTCCACTTGGATTAGATTAGGACATTTATTATTATTTAATTCAAAGAAGAGTTAAAAGAGTTAAAATCAAAGTTTAATAACTAAAACATTAATAATATAGGGTTATACATAAGATATATTCAAATATAAATATTAATTAGAAATATAAAACGATTTCCTACATAATGGTATTTTAATTATATTTTTTAGACATTAAATAATTGTTGACGCTCCTTTCGTCACAGAATCTAAAGATCGGAAAAGGGAATATCCGAGCTCAAAGTGATTCATCCTTTGAAGAAAACATCAATAATCAACAAAGGAATGAACAAAGGATCAACAGCAACTGCACCGCGCAAGTTATCTCACTGTCGCGCAAGTGTACTTGCGTGGAGACCTTGGTCGCGCAAGTGACTTGCGCGACCTAAGTGGTAAAACCGCCCAGTAACTTCCCGGGGTCTTCTTATGCCTATAAATAGACCCTGTGGGCCCCCCATTCGAGAGGATCTTTTTCCAGAAACTCGGATTGAAGCTCCCGACGCCCAAGTCTCTTCTCAAAGCTTCCGGAACACTTCTAAGGTAATTTCGTACCTAGAACGGAAGATCTAAAGAGAGGGAGGAAGGCCTAAGTGTTGAAACTCATCAACACTTGCGCACCTGAATGGCCAGCCCTTAAGGGAACTGGTCACACTTGCGCGCCGCCTTATTCCTTCAATAGAATTTGCGTGTCCCTTATCTGGAAGAACCCCAAGAGGATTCTAAAGGGTTTAAAAAATACTCGCTCAAGTATTTCAATGCTGGTTGAAAATCGCACAAGTACACCATGTATCGTGCAGGTATACTTGCGCGACCAATACTTGCGCGCCCACACAAGACTTGCGCTCCATTCAAGACTTGCACGCCCCTACCTTTTTGGGTGCCCATCTTGCCCATTTTACCCCTCTTAATCCATTTCACCTTTCCTATTCAAGATACTCTTCAAAGCCATTTATGGCATGATTTCTTGATTTGACTTCCTTATCTGAAAGGAATTCGGTGGAATATCTCTCAAAACCTAGTGATTTATACATCTTTATGTCACCAAAGATTGAGAGTTCATTCATTCAACCTCATCCTTTAAGATGAGAGAATCCTTAACCTGGGTCTCCTTTTCAAGAATAATCCCCAGTTATAAATCCTTTAATCTGGGCATCTTCCTCAGGAGTAAGCCCCAAATTCTTAAAGTTCCCAAACTTGGGCATCCTCTTCAGGAGTAAGCCCCAATCTCAAATACTGAGCATCCTCTTCAGGAGTAAGCCCCAATCTCAAATTTGGGAATCCTCTTCAGGAGTAATCCCCAATCTCAAATGTGGGCATCCTTCTCAGGAGTAAGCCCCAAACCTTAATCCCTAACCTGGGTCTCTTTTTCAGGAATAAGACTCAGTCATAATCTTGGGCTTCCTTTTCAGGAGTATGCCCCAAGTCCCCTAACCTGGGCCTCCTTTTCAGGAATAAGTCCCAGTCATAAATTTTGGGCATCCTTATTAGGAGTAAAACCCAATCATAAGTCCCCTCCTAATTTGGGAATCCTCCTTAGGAGTAAGCCCTAAAATTAGAGTATTCAAATCTCCATGAAGCACATATACCTTTATGGACTCTGTTCCTGGATTTTCTCTCTAAAAGTAAATCCTAAACCTTCATCTATTTGGGCAGTCATACATACATAAGTCCCAAAGAATTTCTTATGATTGCATCTTTCATGGCACAATTGTCTAATTTTTACCAATACCTCTTGTTTCTCACACCGAGCATGACTCACATGAGCTTAGAGTGTAAAAGTAATTATGACATTTTTCTTTGAGCCATCAATCATAAACATCATACTCCATTACTCGAACTACGTGGGTTCTGATTCCTTTTCCAAAACAAAGGATACGTAGGTAGCCCATTTATGGGTTCGATCCCAACTTTAAAAAAATCCCTGTCCTTCTGAATGACGATAAACTTCAAGTGCCCCCACTGAGTGGATTTAAAAGAAGCTTGGTCATCATAATGACTAAGAGACTTTTATATAAATGTTTTTAAGGATACCATTGACCAAGAATCTCTAAACAGATATAGATGATTCTCTATTGATGAAGAACCTCGAATACATATAAAATATTCTCTATATTTCTTGCATATTTAATCATTGATTGTTAAAACTAAAGGAAAGAACATTTTATACTTGGTAATGTAATAAGGATTCACGAACATAACTTAAATCTATAAAGAGATTCCTGGAGTAGACAATAATTCCCCTCAAAAAGGTGTGATGAGTCCGACCTCCCATCCTCTCGACCAATGCAAATTCCTAAGACTCATTAGTCCACAAGCTAATGAGTGCCTGCCTTTGGAAAGTAGGTCCAAACAGATGTGGAATCATTGGATATTTCCGGTTCTACAAACAAACCTGCTAGAAACCGATCGGAACGTTTGAATCTCCCGTCCAGGAGGTCATCCCCGAAATCCATGCGAAACAAAAAATGGTGAACCCGACGTGAATCCTTAACCAAGTTAAAGTGATGTTCTTCTTATTTGTTAGGCCCCTTGGGCCAACAAATCAATCATTGAAATGTGCTCATCCAAAAGATGCAGTGGCCAGATTCATCTTGATTATGTCTGTTATATAGAACAGGCACTCTTTTCTCAAGATCTTCTGCAAAATGGCTTTTCTTAAATTCACCCCTGTGAATACTGCTGCTGTGAACACCTCTACTGTGAGGTCTGCTGCTGTGAAAACCAATGCTGCTACTCCTGCTGGAACGTCGTCCGCTCTGAGGATGACATCACCAACTCAGCGTCTTCAACGCTGGGTTTCTAATGCACTGGTTAAGGAGTACCGTCGCAACGGTACTATCCCAACTCTAGAGGCCTCTCGTCAAGCCCTCCAAGTTAACAACTCTACCTGGTCATCCGGAAAACGGCGGCCATCGATCAAGAAGCAGGCGGTGCTGACTACCGTCTCTAACCGTTTCGAGTCGTTATCCCCGGAATGCAATTTCCATTCACTCCCTTACTCTGAGGAAGTGAATGAGCAGGTCCCGCAGGACCTTAATTCAAAAAGACAGGAGTCCTTCTCGAGGGATCTCATCAACAATCGCCGCCAGACTCGTGCGGTAGTGCGCCCTCAACATGATGAGGGTACCGACTCCAGGCATTCATCTCAGGTTCCTCGAACCCGAGCAGGCAAGATGAACCGTCAGAGACGGAATCCAGTTAACAATAGGCAGGTTGTCATCCCTTCCATCTCCGGAGAAGTCCACCAACCTAACTTGGTGGAAAACAACGAGCAGGCACACACACCTGTCCGTTTTCATTCCGCTGTCCAGCAGACTCGTCTGGAAGCATCAAGCCAATCCCGCCAGGCAATTCTGGCGGAGTACCATAGGCAGGAACATGCACCTACTTATACATCACCAGTTAGTCAGTAGGCTCGTCTGACTACATATGATGGATCTCGTCAACCACGTTTGGAGAAGTGTAATCAGCAGGCACATACACCTGCTAATACTAATCAAGCCTACCAACAGTCTCGCTTGGTAGCACACGGAGAAGTCAGTCGAAAAGCCCCGACGACAAATAGTAGGCAGACTCAACTCTCGGCCTCCACACTTGAGTACTGTCAGGATTCACTGACAGGAAAAGGAGGACAGGAGCAGGCACATACACCTACTCCAAGCCTGGAATGGACGTATATCCCCGTTCCGGCGGCTGAAGTCACCAAACATATTTTTTCAATGGTGAAAGAGCATAAGCAAATTCCTGCTCATATTCTGGATGCTTGCCAGGATATCATAACAGCTTCAGCATCATCTCAGGGACAGACACATAAATCTATCCCTAGCAGTGGAGTGACACATCAACAATTCACTCCGGAACAGACACACACATCTATTCCAGTCCAAGAGGGTTATGGGGCATACTCCCCCATATCATACGGACAACCAAGTCAGGCACATACACCTGATTTGAGTGGAGATCGTCAGCCTAACCTGACCATCTTTCCTGATCAGGCACATACACCTGCTCAGAGTAACCACTTTCATCAACAAGTGGCTTCTTAAGTGAGTAAGAAGGCATCTAAGAAAAAGATCCGCCCAGCACAGTCAGGAGATCAAAGTCCAATCTGCAACAAGGCCTTGCTCGATGCTGGAGTTCTTGAAGCCCTCAGACATTTATCTGTCGGAATTCAAGATTCTAATCCCTCAGTTCCCAATAACGGGAACATTAATTTTGAAGGTATTCAATAGACACTTCCTCATGAAGGCTTGCTTCATGAAAGTTCGGTCAATCTTGAAGTTTCATCTTCAGATGAGAGCCACAGGAACCCTTTGTGTGGTCAGATGACCAAGGAGCAAGAGATTTCATCTTTTGTTGTAACCCATCATGACGGTCCTCCTCATGGTGATGAAGTTCGCTGCGAAAGTCCTCTTCGCAGTAGTGATTCACGTTGTCTCGAAAATTCTTCAAAAGGAAATGTACTGCCGAGAAAGCCCTCTTATCTTGAGGCACTTGCAAACGTGAATCCAGTCATGTCTGATGCTTTACTATCGGCAGGTGAAACTCTTTCTCCATCAGAGGATAGCCTGGGGTTCAGGTTATTCTCCGAACCATCCCCAGGTCATTCATCTTCCAGCATGAATAGCAGACTCTCTACCAACCTTGTCGAACCTAATGAAGCAACAAGGAAGCACCAGCTCTGGTCCAAACAGGTAGAAGAATCTTCATTTAATGGTAAAGAGGAAATGCTGAACATGAGGAAAAAACTAGCAAAAGGTGAAGTACCAGTCATTTTTTGGCCTTTGGCTGACTCCCAGTACGACATTCCAAAGATGTTGACGGATGATGGAATCCATGATATTCGTCTCAACATATGGAAGAATCTTTGTCAATTGAGGAAGAAAGTATTATCTTATGGTGATTATGAAAATCATATTAAGATAATAGAAGGGTTACAACGCCAGATTGATTTGGCATCTCTATCAGTCTCTCGGTATCCGAAGGCTGAAAAGCAACAGATAACCCTTCAACGTTCATGCCTTGGCGCACTAAGAAAATTGCGTCAGTTAATTTCAAATGCTCTATATGATGTTCATATCAGAGGATGGGGTGTTCACGGAGCACTACATTTCACAGTGCTTTCCAGTCAGCAAATCCCACCGAAAATGGTTTCATGCAATGTTATTTCCCATGGCCGGCCACCGTCAATGGGCTTTGTTCATAATTAAAAGCTTGCTCAAGAACATGCTTCAACTAGTTCCTCTCAAAATCAAGTATATAGAGAACAAGTTGTTGAATTTCTCCTACATCAAGCAGGCGAGAATATTTCACAAGCCTCTCGTCTAGAGCAAACACATCATCAAATGACAGAAGTTTCAGAAATCATCCAACGGTCTGTTGAACCAGGTGATAAAAGTGGATACAGGTTAATGCATCCAGCTAATTTCCGAACTAAGATTCGCAAGATCAAGAGAGATTTTAAGAAGATCTCAGACATAGCATGTCAAGAGACACCCCAGCTTGTCAGACTGGGGACTTCTCTAACCCAACCCTCAGAGTCAACAAATGGGATTCGAGGAGTTGAGCGGAAGCAGCAGGAACATCCCCAGTCCATCGGACTGGGGACTTTTTCAAATCCTCAATCCCTCCCTCAGAGAAAGTCAGTATTCTCTCGATTAGGGAATAAGCCTCAAGAGGAACGAAGAGCCAAGCTATCAGGAGATTCTCTCCAAGTGACGGTTCTCCAAGAAGTTCCTGAGGGATCAAGTCAACGGAATTCCATGTCTCATCATGGACATGGAAGAAGACAATATCACAGAAATGCTGATATAAAAGATTCCATGCAATATGCATCCATTAATGTCATCAATGCCATTGCTGCTGATTCACCAGATGAGGCTCAATCAGAGGGATCAGAAGAAGAGGTTCCTGCTCAAGAAGTTGCGCACACAGACCTAAATGAAGAAGGTGTGCGCACACGTAATCAAAGGCTTACCCAAAATCTGGGTATTCTTTCAATTAACCCACTTCCCCCTCTCCGAAAAGGATCCAATAAGGGGAAAGGAAAGAATCAAGTTACTTCTCATCCTTCCTCTAAAGGAGGTCAATCACTCTCATTAGAGCAAAGGTTTGCACAACAGGAGGACAAAATGAAAGAATTAAGAAGGTTGAATGTAGAACTACTTCAGAGTAGTCTTATTCATAAGAATGCTGAAGTCTGACAGCCGAAGTAATTTGTTGTAACTACTGAGATGGATCAGGAATATCCTCTTTATCAGTACACCCTCAGAGGTGTAATCCTACGGGTCAAACGCAACAATGGTTGGCAGCACTACCATTAGTTGCAGCACCAACCACCACGTCTGTCCAAGCTCCATTCATTGCACCTACCCAAAACCAAGTTCAACCTGATGTTTCTAAAAAGTTAATAACTACTATTGAGTCATTAACAGCTCGGTTAGAAACTATGGAAGGGAAACGGGCGTAAGTTCAACCTGAAAAGAAAGTTTACCCTGAATGGGTAGATTCAATTTCTCCTCCATCCAGTTTTGGAAACCCTGTTTTCCCTACTTTCAATGGATTAGGCGACCCTAAACAACATTTGACGCATTAAGTGTCTTGTTGTGATCCTATGATGGGAACTCCAGAGCAGCAAGAAGCAGTGAAACTCAGATGCTTCGTGCGAACCTTGCAAGGACCAGCTTTTGTCTGGTATACAAGCTCGCAATCTCGGTTAGTCATCGGATGGGAGGATCTTCGTCAAAAATTCCTTCTTCAGTTTAGCTCAACTTTGCCAAAAACGACAGTTTTCGATCTTACAAACTGCAAGCAAAGGGAGAATGAAAGAGTCTCTGATTTCATTGCTCGTTTGAAGGGATTAACGTATTCCCTGAGTTTAGAACTCCCTTAGGAGGAATTGTTGCCAATCTGTGTGGAAAATTTGCGTGACGAATTACGCACGCCATTGATCCCTATGAAATACACAGGAGGGTTTCGAGACCTTACTTCAATCGCTCAACAGATTGAAGATTCCCTTATATAGGCTAAGGTTAAATCTCGTATAATTCCATCAGCTCCAGGAAGGAGAATGGGTAAAGCGGAAACTGCTAAAGTTATGCTTAAACAAGCACCTGTACCTATTTCTACTTAAAAACCTTCATCTTCTCGAAGGGCACCACCTCCTGAACGCCAACAAAAAAGGCTGTTTCGTCCAAATGATCAAAGAGATCAACGATGAAAACAATTTGAGGATTTGAAGAGTAAAACATACTCTTTCCGAAGTGAGCAAATTCCTGGTTACTTCATTTCAGCTCTGGAAAATAATTTGGTTCAATTACCAATGCCCAAGAGGCCAAACAAGGAAGGAGATGAAGACCGTCCCAATTATTGTCCCTTTCATCAAATGTTTGGGCATCCCATCCAGGAGTGTTTTGTCTTTAAAGACCTCCTGCAAAAGATGGTCGACTTGGGACAAGTCAAATTGAAGGGTTCTTCAGCACATGTAGCGTGTATTACCGCTACAGATCCAGAGGAAGGAGGCGAGTGGCAGGAAGTCAAAAGAAAAACTGCGAAAAAATATGATGATTGGATGGTCATAAAGATAATCAATCGGACCCATTCCATTTTGTGAACACAATTGAAGAAGCCAATTGTATCTCCTACAAAAGCTACAGTAAAGCCTCCATCAAAAGACAAATCCTCAAAAGGGCAGTGCAATTCAAAGAAGAAAGAGGAATCAAGAAGAAGATGTGTATGTATCAAAGTCTAAATTTTCTTTGACTCTGGCAGATTTCATGCCATCTACTTCAAAGTGACGGGCACCGCCCCATTAAACGGCACAGCCTAAACAGGCTAACCAGGCAGAGTCTTTATCAGACGAAGAGTTAATCTTTGGTTCTGTTAATATGATTCAATTAACAGATCCATATTCCAGTCTTGATGAGCCTGAATTCCCTGTATCAAATAAGGGAATCGAAAGAGGTTATAGAGGTTCAGGATACAGGGGAAGACGTGGATCTTTCCGAAGCCACTACTCTAATTTTACCCCTGCTATCACTGTATATGCAGCAGAAACTTGTGGTAGAGCCCTTCAGCGAGCTCAAAAAAAAAACAAGCAAGTTCTTCTGCCAATGGCCAACTCAGTTTTGGAACAGTTATTTTGGAAGACCGATTAAAGGTTCCATCTTCTTTATCTCAGCAAGTAAATGGATCTAATCAGTCTAATCTTCCAAAACCAAGGATGTTTCCAACTTCAATACAAGATGCATCAGCTTCCAAAGCATCTGCTTCCAAGGTACCTGCTAAACCGCATATTCCTATTGGGAAATGCAGACCTCTAGATCAAAAGTATGATATATTGAAACACTTGGCCCATGTACCAGCCAAGTTATCAATTTTGGATGCTTTGAATCTGTCAAAAGATCTTCGAGAAGCACTCATCGAAGCTTTGTCAAGTCCTCAGGAGTTTGAAGCTGAAATTGCTGCAGCTGAAATCTATCACATAGAGAATAATCCTGCAGAATTCCATGCAGTGATATCTTTTACTGATAAAGATGAAGATGATGTTGTGCATGGGCACATAAAACCTTTGTACTTATCTGGAAAAGTCAATGGTGTAGATTTTCGAAGAGCTTTCATTAACAATGGTTCAGGAGTCAACCTCATGCCCATTCGTACACTTCGTCGATTGGGCCTCACGGAATCTGATTTATCTCCTTCTACCATGATGTTACAAGGATATGATAAAAATGAACAAGAACCACTGGGAGAAGTTACACTCAGAACTCAGTTTGGAGATCTTGTATCCAATTCGGATTTCATGATTGTTGATCAAGACTCAGCTTTCAATATCTTGCTTGGAAGACCCTGGCTACATCAACATGCAGTTATTCCTTCATCATACCATCAATGTCTCAAATACTGTTTCGATGGTCAAGTTGGAACATTGTATGGTGATAAGGCCACGTTCAAGACATGTGAGTCTCAATACATTGAGGCGGAATTTTATCACATGAAGGGAATAGAAAAATCTACAATGAAGGAAATTACCAAAGTTAATGCTCCATATGGTTTGGAGAAAATTCCAATAAATCCATTTTCACATGTGAGTACAGATTATGTGTTACCTATCAGTAAAATTGAAAAAATAGGCCCAAATCAAAATACTCTTATGGAAAGATCCATAATGTCAATTACGGCGATCGAGCCAGACAACATGGGAGAAATTGGTAACCTACCAAGAAGTGATGAAAGCATAAGTGGTGACGTTTTCATTTCATCTGCTGAAGTCCAACAAGTCTATACTTCGCTAATCAGGCCAGAAGAAGTTATAGCAACACCAGAGGTGAATAATGATGTCGATTCTGAATCCATCATCTCCTCTTTATTTCCCAAAGAAGACCCTTTATCATCAATAGGGTCGGAAATGGAAGCTTCTCCTTCAAAATGTGAAAATTTTGACATCTCTTATGATCATGAGAATTTTGTTTTTTCATCTACTTTGCAAGTAGAAACGGAAGAAATAACACATGATGAAGAGGAAGAGGAAGATCTTAGAGATGCTCCTACAGCATTTGAAGAAGGTATCTCTACCATTGTGGATGAACTCAGAGAAGTAAATCTGGGTACAGAGAAAGATCCACGCCCCACTTTAATTAGTGCGGCCATGACCCTTGAAGAGAAAGAGATGTATATTTATTTTCTAAAGCAAAATAAAGATATTTTTTCTTGGAATTATACAGAAATTCCTGGGCTTGATCCTGATGTTTCTACTCATCATTTGGGTTTACCAAAAGAACATCGAGGTTTTAAGCAAGCTGCAAGAAGAACACACCCAACCTATGCTTCCAAAATTGAAGCTGAAGTGGATAAGCTGATCAAAGCCAACTTCGTTAGAGAAGTTCAATATCCCAAGTGGTTGGCTAATATTGTCCCTATAAAGAAGAAGAATGGACAAATTAGGGTTTGCATCGATTTCAGAGATCTTAATCGGTATTGTCCTAAAGATGATTTCCCAGTTCCGATTACAAAACTCTTAATTGATGGGACGGCTGGCTATGAAGTACTTTCTTTCATGGATGGATATTCTGGATATAATCAGATCCGAATGGCCCTAGATGATGAGGAATATACAGCCTTCAGAGCTCCTCAAGGTGTGTTTTGTTACCGGGTGATGCCCTTTGGTTTAAAGAATGCAGGTGCAACATATCAACGCGCCATGCATCGTATCTTCAAACCTCTTTTAGGGAAGTTTGTTGAATGCTATGTAGATGATTTGGTGGTTAAATCCAAACAACGTTCTAATCACTTGGCTGATTTGGAAGTCATATTCCACAAGCTTCGACAACATAATTTAAAGATGAACCCCTTAAAATGTGCTTTTGGGGTAACCTCAGGAAAATTCCTCGGCTTTGTTGTACGCCATCGTGGTATTGAAGTCGATCCTGAGAAGACCAAATCAATCCTTGGTATGTCACCTCCTCAGAATTTGAAAGAATTATGAGGACTTCAAAGACACTTAGCCTATATTCGGCGTTTCATCGCCAATTTGGCAGGCAAAATTTTACCCTTTACCAAATTATTGAAGAAAGGAGTCACTTACCAGTGGACTGAAGAATGTTAAGAAGAATTTTATGTTCTAAAGAAATACCTCTTGAGTCCACCAGTACTCATGCCACCTGTTGAGGGTAGACCACTTATCCTCTATGTGACAGCTTTAGAGCGATCATTGGGTTCCTTTCTCGCTCAAAAGAATGATGCTGGGAATGAAAATAGTCTCTACTATCTCAGTAGAACTATGATTGAAGCAGAAACCCGGTATTCAAGTATTGAAAAGTGCTGCCTATCATTAATAATTGCAGTTCAGAAACCGAGACACTACCTGCAACATCACGAGGTCCAATTGGTATCTCGTAATAATCCTCTCAAATTCATCCTTAGTCGTCCAATGCTTACAGGACGTCTGGAAAGGTGGGCGGTTATTCTACAGCAGTTCGACATTCAGTATGTGTCTCAAAAGGCAATTAAGGGCCAAGCTCTGGCTGATTTCCTGGCTGAACATCCTTCAGTGGAAGACACGTATTCAGATATCGAACTCCCTGATGAGGAAGTTTTCTCTATTCAAGAGAGTCCTCAAACATGGGAAATGTATTTTGATGGTGCTTCTAGAAGTCCAATAGGGAAGAAAATGGAAAATCCTAAATTCAACAAAGTTGGTTTAGGAATTGTGCTCATTTCTCCAGATAAGGCAGTGTTACCTTATTCCTTTTTGTTGTGGGAAGGTGGTACCAATAATGAAGCTGAATACCAAGCTCTCATTATAGGCTTGGAGTTAGCGCTTCAAGAACAATTGAATCACTTAAAGGTGAAAGGTGATTCAGACCTGGTAATCAAACAATTCAATGGGGATTATGCCATCAGAAAAGAAGAATTAATCCCTTTGTATGATTACGTCAGAGAGTTAATGTCGGAATTCCCTTCAGAACCGACATTTTCTTATGTCCCAAGATCACAAAATGCTCAAGCTGATGCACTGGCTAATATAGCCACAGCTTTAGCAGATCCAAATCGGGACGAGACAACCATCTGTATTGCCCACCGTCGTGCAATTTCACCTTATGTTCAAGTCAGAACAGAGGAAATTAATGAAATTAGTCCCATTCCTGAACCGTATGTTCATACTACAGGATGGATGTCACCTATCAGGGAATACCTTCAAAATGGAACACTTCCACCTAATAGAGCTGAGAAAGAACAAATCCGGCGATGTGTGGTCAATTTTACTCTTTATGATAGCCCAAACCACCTCGAGAAAATTCTCTACAAACGTGGTTTTGATGGAGTTCTATTCAGATGTATTGATGGTGAAGAGACAATGGCCGTCATAAAAGAAGTGCATGCAGGAGTCTGTGGTGCCCACCAGTCTGGACATAGACTGTCTGATCAAATTCGAAGGCTTGGATACTTTTGGCCTTCAATGATACAAGATTGTGTTAATTTCAAAAAGAAGTGTCATTCATTCCAAGTATATGCCAACTTCATTCATAAACCTCCAGAGTTGCTTCATACAGCTAAATACTCATGGCCATTTTCCACCTGGGGAATGGATGTGGTGGGACCTTACCCTTCAGCTACGGCCAAGCAGTTTAAGTACATTCTTACTGCTACTGATTTATTTTCCAAATGGGCAGAGGCAGTACCTCTCAAAGAAGTCAGTTCTAAATGCATTGTTAGCTTCATCAAGTCTAACATCATTACTAGATTTGGTGTCCCTCATACCATATTGACGGACAACGACACCAAATTCTGTTCTTCTGAGGTAAAGAAATTGTATCAAGAATACAACATTAAGTCCAACCATTCATCTCGATATCATGCGGCGGCTAATGGCCAGATAGAAGCCTTCAACAAGACTCTTTCAAATATACTGCAAAAGATGGTGGATAAAGATAAGAGGTCATGGCCTGATAAACTCTTTCATGCTTTATGGGCTTATAGGACTACCACTCGCAATGCAACGCGGTCAACTCCATATTCATTGGTATATGGAACAGAAGCAGTCTTGCCAATCGAAGTTCAATTGCCTTCACTCAGAATAGCCATTTGTGATCAGTTATCTACAGATGAGCAATCCCAAAAGCGGTTGAATGAATTGGAACAGTTATATGAGAAAAGATTGTGCACTTTTCACCACTTAGAAATCTATCAAAATCGAATAGCACAAGATTTTAACAAAAAAGTTCGTCTTCGTTCATTCATTCAGGGAGAATTGGTATTGGTTCTCAGAGCACCAATGATACCAGGAAAGAAGCCTCCCAAGCATGAACCAAAATGGGAAGGACCTTATTCAATACATAAGGTCTACTCCAATGGAGTGTATTCTCTAATCTCAATGGATGGAGAACCCATCACGACTCAAACTAATGCAGATTTCTGAAGAAGTATTTTCTATAAACACAAAATATTGTTCCCAGATCCAAAACAATCACATTGGTTCATGATATGTCCTACATGACACTAAACTGTATTATGTCCTACATGACACTAAACTGTATTATGTCCTACATGACACTAAACTGTATTATGTCCTACATGACACTAAACTTTATTATGTCCTACATGACACTAAACTGTATTATGTCCTACATGACACTAAACTGTATTATGACCTACATGACACTAAACTGTATTCTGTCCTACATGACACTAAACTATATTATGTCCTACATGACACTAAACTGTATTATGTCCTACATGACACTAAACTATATTATGTCCTACATGACACTAAACTGTATTATGTCTTACATGACACTAAACTGTATTATGTCCTATCTACATGGCGTTAAACTGTACAGAAGTTCCTATATTTTGTCCGAGATGAAATTAAACTATATTGTGTCCTAGCAACATGACATTAAACTGTGTGGCACTTTCATCGTCCAGCATGACGATAAACTGTAAAAAGTCCCCAGAACTGATATCCTCATATTGGTTCACCTTAGTCCTAGCTACATGAATTTAAACTGTATAGCAATGTTCTATCGTCCAACATGACGTTAAACTGTAACAGTTACTTGATTTGTCCTACATGACATTAAACTGTTAAAAAGTTTCCTTTTTTTCGTCCAACATGACATTAAACTGTAGAAAATAAGATGTCCCTGCAACATGACACTAAACTGTGCAACACCAGTTCGTCCTTGCTATATGACGTTAAACTATACAGCAATGGTCCAGTATGACTTTAAACTGCAACTTCGTCCCACACGACATTAAACTGTGAAAAAGTTCCCTAAACCGTCCAACATTACCTTAAACTGCATCATCCCTGGTCCATGTATATGACCATAAACTATTTTCAAATCCCTTACGTCCAGAAAGACGTTAAACTGTGACGTCCTAACTACATGACGCTAAACTGTATAAAAGTCCCTTACGTCCGGAAAGACGTTAAACTATATAATCTCAAAGGTCTAGTATGAAATTAAACTTCACCATTCACGGTCCATGCATATGACCTTAAACTATTCGCACTTTCGTCTGACATGACATTAAAATGGTACACTCTTTTGTCCTTACTGCATGACAATAAACTGCACAATCCCCCTTTCGTCCAATATGACGTTAAACTGTATTGTCCCCATCGTCCTAACTACATGATGCTAAACTGTACAGAAAGTCCTTGATATGTCCTACATGACATTAAACTGTTATTTTGTCCCTGCTACATGACACTAAACTGTGCAGCACCAATAGTCCTAACTGGAAGACTTTAAACTGCATAGTCCCTGAATATGTCCTACATGACATTAAACTGTGCATCGTTAAGGTTGTTATTACCTCTTGTTTCTCACACCGAGTATGACTCACGTGAGCTTAGAGCGAACATCAACCATAACACTCCCTTTGGGCCGCTAACCATGTGTAAGTCCCAACAACATTTTAATTAGATCGTTGTCCCCAAGAACAACTTTATCATTAATTCATTATTTAATTGAACTACACAGACTTTGATCCTTGCCCTCCAGGCTGGGTATGTAGGCAGCCTCCCAAGGTTCAAGCCCAAAAATAATCTCTTCACATCGGTTCATCACCATCTCATATGATGTTGATTCGTGAAACCGCCCCTGGAATCAATATCTTTACATTGATTCACTTTCATCCTTGTTATATGACGTTAAACTATACAAAACTTTTGTCTGGTACGAAAATAAACTACAATATTCTTTGATTTCCTCATTTGAGAAGGAACCATTATTGACATTGATTTTTTAAATCATGTTTCATTTTCAAAAGACTACGTGCATACATGGTAATGCCTGAACTTTTTATCTTAGGTTAAACCATCATTGCACTAAAGTCCCCTTTCACCCTTCACATGTACGAACCAAATTTGTACAAAGGGTAATTCTAGAACTACGTGGACTTGATTCCCATCCTTATGGGATACGTAGGAACATTCGATTATCCCTTGAATCCAGTCCCAAGTCTTTTTGGCCTAACCCCAAATTTCACATTCAGTCCCTTGGCTGAAAAGTCCTCATGAAAACCCACACTGTGTATTCATTATTATGGTCTGAATTCTATGACCCTAAACTAAGATCACTCATACTTTCGTCCTGCACGACGTTAAACTGCATTTCAAGAACTACGTATGGCTTGATTCTCATTCTTATGAGATACGTAGTGAAGTACAAAATTTCAATTCAGGACCCAGCCACAACATGATTATGGTTTTCATTGACCTATGTATCTCTATATACATTGGACAATACCCATATTTATGTGTTATAATCCTAACCTTAAATATTTTCAGATCTTCATAACCCTTTTCATGAATTCTAGTAACAAAAATGTCAATCTTCTGAGAATTCTTTTTCTTGACTATGCAGCACGTGCCCATAGGTGTCCTTGCATAAACAGTCCACATAACAGACTTGTCAGCCGAAGGATGCTATTTATTTGACCATGCAGCCAATTCCCTTAGGTGGCCCTGCATATTTCAACCCCCTAACGGGTTTTGTTAAATAATAGTAACTTCATTCTTGGGAAGAATGCCACTTTTGTCCTTATTTGTCTTAAACGACAGTATGTAGGGATCCGCAAAAAATAGCCATCCTTAACATATTTGTCCCATATCCTTTTTCATGATATGAAAGTATTCAAGTCTATGGTTTATTCTTCTTCCCTACGTTTAGGTCAGACCTTCTTAGGAGTGATATTCATCAAGTTCTTCGATATTCTTGTTCGGAAATATCTTCTCCATATTCAAGTACCTCTTTCCATACAAAAAACTCTATACTTTAGAAAATTTGAATCTCCATAAACTTTCACTGGCTTTTAGCACTAGGAAAGTAAATTTCTAAGAGTTCTTTCGCCTGACTATGCAGCACGTGCCCATAGGTGGCCTTGCATAAACAATCCACATAACAGACTCGTCAGCCGAAAGATGCTATTTATTTGACCATGCAGCCAATGCCCATAGGTGGCCCTGCATATTTCAACCCCCTAACGGGTTTTGTTAAATAATAGTAACTTCATTCTTGGAAACTACTTCTTCTAATGCCTTTTAGTTCTTTTTCATATCATTCCTCAGATTCAAATATTCTTAAGCCATAGTTTACATTTTTTCCCTCATACTCAAGTATGGTAATATGTTTTCAAATAAATTTTCAAGGAATTGAATCAATTCTAATCCATTTCGGTCAAAGCTATTTCGACCTTAAACATTAGCCCCTTTATGTCCGGCGTGCATGACTTTAAACTGCCCACAAAAGACAAAGGAACTCTGAATAAAAGTCACGTTCCAGCTCACTAAACATACATTCTGTATGATTTAGGTAATATTGAGCAATTAAAAGATTCAAAGTTTGTAGGGTTATTTGTAATAATCCTAGTAAAAATCAAACTATACTTACTGGGCCCATTGGCTTAAGTAAATTTGAAGCAGGTAGTGAAAGAATGCAGGTACAAATTATTGAAGACAAAAGTGTTTTTCATTGATACACAAGAGATAGAAAGACAACCACAGACTGGAGTCTCTTCTCTTTTTCAAGAATTACAGAAGATTGTGAACATAAGTCTTCATTTGATTTATAGCATCCTGATCCTTATCAGCAGTTACTTGAAGCTCGTGAACTTGACCAGCTTCACTCTTTTCAGCTTGCTGAAGTGCCTTCTTAGCATCTGCGATGGCTTTCATGCCATTCATATGAGTTTCATCCAATGATTTGTTAATATGATCAAGTTCCCCAGTAACAGCATCTAACTGTTGTTGGATTTACACTTTCTGGACGACCTTTTCTTTGATTTTTTTCTTCAGATCCTTCATCTTGGCAGCATAATCAGCTTCATCTTGGGATATCGAAGCCTCAAATTCTCCTATGTTGACCGACAATTTCACTCTGGTCAAATCTTTGCGACTTATCTGCGCTTTCTCCCTCCTGAAAATGATCTGTTTCACCGCGTCATGGATCTTTTCATACCCAAAACCACCAAGTCCCAGTATAACAAATTGGGATGACAATCGAGGAATTTTCAATGGTAGCTCTTCTAAAGGCGCCCTAGATATAATGTTCCATATGTTGTTCCATGCCTTACGTCGTGAAAAGCTAAACGCTTTGAGCATCTCTGGATCTGATTCAACATCATCATCAGAGGGGGGTATGTAATCTGGAATTAACTCACTTAAGGAAGTGCCTTGTCCTACTCTTTCCCCCCTGACTTGTGCTTCTTCACTTTCAATTCCAGTTGGGGCAGAGGCTGAGGCCTCATCTCCGGATCTATCCATTACAGTTGATGGCCCTGCATGATTAATTGAAATATTTAGTTTGACTTAAAGGATAACAAAAGAATGGATTGTCTTGCAAATAAAGTACAATCACAAATATTGTTATCCCTTACCCAAGGGTGGTTCAGCAACCTGAGAAGACTTCTCCCCATCTTTCCCGGTTTCAACAGGATTTTCAAGATGGGTCTCAGGAGGGTTTATTGGGTTTAGCTCTACTTGAGCTAATGTTTCTGCAATGGTAGGATTGACATCAATGTCCACACCCTCTTCAGGAATTGGCAGTTCAGCGGCATCTACGGAAGAAACTGCATATTGTTTTCCGTCATGGTTAGAAGTAAAATTTTTAAAAAAAAATTTGGGCGAAGGGTATCACTCACGCCCAAGGTCTTCTAAATCATATGACAACTTAGCATGATCATAAAATTCTTCAAAAGTCATTCCTTGATTCATCATTTCATCCAATGATACTTCAGAATCTTGATTAGTCTCACCAGTGGGAGCATTTGCTACATCTTCTTGCCGACTTATGTCCTGTAACCCCTGACCCTGGACAACATCTTCAGTAGTAGGAGGGATACTGGGAATGGATGGTAGATCTTCTCCAGGAGAAACCAAGTCATCTTGGGTCTGTGATTGTTCTACAGCACCCTCCACGACCTTTGAAGGAGGGTCAGTCCCTTCCCTCAAGGGGGAAATTGAAGAAGCCCCTGCAATCCTCAGAAATATGAGTAACCATATGATTATGGGTATAAACTCATGATTGTTCGAAGGACTTACCACTGCTAATGAGACGTTTAGCTATGGATTTCTTCCTTCGTTGCCTTGGCTTCTTTTGTTTTTTCGGAGTATCAGTAGTCTCCCTTATTGGCACTTGGATTGGCGAATGGAAGGCTATGTCCAGCGCCTCATTCATGGCCTGCTGGCCTGGAGATATCTCGCCTGGTTCGCGAGGAGAATCAGCAGCAGCCCCGATAGCAGTACCACCAGGGCTATACTGTGGCGAAGGAACCCCAGTTCCTTTCTTTGCAAGCTTCAAGATGAAGAAAATAACTTCCTTAAGTAAAAAAGCTTCAACTGAAATAAAGTTGCAAAGAAAATAAGGAAAGAAAACTTACATCTTCAGGAGCCACGTATTCTTTCCATTCCTCATCTCCAGAACCACTAGCCCCCTCAGTGGCGCCACGATCAATCATTTCCTTCACCCTCCTGGTGATAGGAACCGAGTCATCAGTGGCATATATGAGCATTTCCAGCTCTCTGATGTAAGCTCGCACTTCATTGGGGTTATCTCCATATTGAAGATTTTTAGAAGCTACAAGATTTCCTATTCCAGGAAGTTGTAGGCCCTCACCAAATCCAGCCAGGTGGTCTCAGTACCACTGTATAAGCTCTGCCATAGCTGAACATCCTCTGGTCTTAGATATAAAGGCTGTGAGGAAGGTCCAACAATTTTTGATTTTAATTTCTTCCCAGCTCCTGCAACTACATATAGAGAATAATAAAGTAAGACTTATTACTTTATAAAGTAGCAGTGATTGAAATTACGACAATGAAATAACTCACCAGGAGTTGATGGAGTGGGTCTTTTAATTCTGGCCGGAGGATTATATCGGGCACGAAACCGCTTTGCTGTCGGTTGTGCCTCATCACCCCCATCGTGATAATCCGATGAATCAGTTCTGGAAGAGGAGTCTGTTGAACCTATTTTAGGTGGAGAAGCATCACCTTCATGAGGAAGGGTTTCTTTCTCTACAATCCTCTTCCTCTTTCCCACTTGATATACTGGGTGATTCAATATCCCTTTGGGGTATGATGCTATCCAGTGTTCGGCATAAAATGTAGTCAGATTATGTGCCGCTTTTTCAACTGGTAGATCAAATACTTCCCCAGTCTTCTCTCTTGATGTCAGCAACCATAGTTGTCGAGAAACCATCAGATGTTTCTCTAACCTGGCATGTACCGGAGGGGATACAACAATCTGTTGCAAACATTTGAATTGGCGTGAAAATATCTATGGAGCATAGGCCTCACATATGATTTCTCCATCAATCCTGGCTACTAACACGCCATCCCTGCAAGCTAGCATGTATGCCCTCAAATCCAAATGGGCTGTCCCATAATCAACAAACCTCCCGGATGGCAGACTTCCATAGGGAAAGAAGTTGAATTCCTTAAACATGCTCAGCCTTACTTTCATGTCATAACCATTAACATCTAAGGGAGAAATTCCAGAGAATGCTTGCACTGACGGTCTGAAAGAGCTTCCAGGAATTTGTAATCCATTCTGTACATTGTAAGTCCTGAAGTGAGTGGCGATCCATCCCCACAAAACCTGGAATGGTCCCACTATTCTTAAAGGAGATTTACCCTGGAAGACGTGAAGTAAACTCCTGTGAATCTTTACTAAAATGGGGGTAGCTAACCCAACCATTTTTCCCTCAGCCAACATTGCTGCAATGACGAAGGTCCCTGGCCTAACGCCTCCCTTCGAATCCCTGACCGGCAAGAGATAAACACTGAGCCACATTGCCAAGAAACCCGCCAGACGAGTTTTCTTTGGAATTCTTTGATTCACTTCATATCCCCACTTTTCAAAATCTCCTGCTTCTAGAGTTGGCCAGAATGTGCCAGGAGCTCCTCTCTTCTCAGGTTTTGGACAAGTGGTAGGACGTCTGGGCCTGGTATCCTTTGATTTCTTTTTCTTAGATCCTTTTTCTTTTGGCTCCATCCCTTTCTTTTCAGTAAGAAACACATTCATCCATTCTTCCAGATGAATATATTTTCTAAAATGAGTTAATGAGGTCTCTGAACTCTTGAGCCTGTGGAAGATTTTAAATAATTCTCGAGCTAAGGCAGGAGTCTTCTCTGAATCATTCCATGTCACCTTGGGAGTAATGAATTCATCATACATATCACCCAAGATTGGAGCTCCTGAAATCTTGTGGAAATCCCACAAACTGATACCTACTTCTCCATGAGTCAAATGGAAAGAATTAGTTGCTGGGCTCTAGTGGATGAGTATCTCTGGCACGAAGTTATCATGTCTGTAAACATATGTTTTCCCAACCCAAACAGCCTCATATATTGCAGCTCTCTTCAGGTCCTCGATAAACTCTGCGCAAGTCTGTCGCACCCAGTATGCCCACATCCAAGTTGGCTTCACACCTCCCCCAGGACGGAAATCCCAACTTTTCTTCCAGCCTTTGGATTAATCCATCTGAGCATTTCGGAAGATTGAAGGATGAAAATGTGGTTGAAGCTCAGGTGTATGTTTTTTCAGATCTGGTGTGCAAGGGCTATGATGCATCACATAAGCCTTCTCCACTGTTCCAGCAGTTAGAAATACTCCTCCACCTGAGATATTTGTTGAAGCAAAATTGGTATAATTCTGAAACCACGAAAATGGAAGATAATTCTTTACTTCAGGAATAATGACTTCTTGTAGATGACCATAGCCATACAAAGGTAGATAAGTGCAGTGAGGAAAGTTACGATGATATTTCTTCAGATACTTATCCAAATATGGAAGAGTACTATCTTTGACAGTATAGTAATCAGGGCCAATGATATTCATCATATCATCTATCCGCTTGCTATCCAATTCATCAATTAATCCGGGTCTAAGAGCCATTAATTCTGCACAAAGAGTTGCATAAATTAATTTATAAATGAATTAATTTTTTTACAAATTTTGTGAAAGAAATCAAAAAATGGCTAAGGCATTAAGACGCGCAAGTATGGAGATGTCGTGCAAGTGTTACATGTGCCGCACAAGTTTATGTCGCGCATGTATCACCGCGCAATCCCTATTACCTTTACAGTAGCGCGATAGCGAGGGAACAGTGGAAAAAGAGCCTTGCGCGGCGAGAGCTCGAGAAATTCGGGATCAGATGCTATACACGGCCAAAAGCCATGTATTTATAGGCCAGGAATCCTATCTGCGCGCCGTACCCAGAGCATTTAAAGGCCTGCGTGACTCAAACTTGTGCGCCGCCCTCTGTGCAATAAAGACTTGCGCGCCCCCTTTTCCTTTGGATGGATTCGATTTCCTCATAGTCAAATCCTCATTTCTCTCCAGATCCAACTATGATGGGGGACTTTTTTTGACGCTCCTTTCGTCACAGAATCTAAAGATCGGAAAAGGGAATATCCAAGCTCAAAGTGATTCATCCTTTGAAGAAAACATCAAAAATCGACAAAGGAATGAACAAAGGATCAACAGCAACTGCACCGCGCAAGTTATCTCACTGTCGCGCAAGTGTACTTGCGCGGCGACCTTGGTCGCACAAGTGACTTGCGCGACCTAAGTGGTGAAACCGCCCAGTAACCGCCCGGGGTCTTCTTATGCCTATAAATAGACCCTGTGGGCCCCCATTCGAGAGGATCTTTTTCCCGAAACTCGGATTGAAGCTCCCGACGCCCAAGTCTCTTCTCAAAGCTTCCGGAACACTTCTAAGGCAATTTCTTACCTAGAAAGGAAGATCTAAAGAGAGGGAGGAAGGCCTAAGTGTTGAAACTCATCAACACTTGCGCGCCTGAATGGCCAGCCCTTAAGGGAACTGGTCACACTTGCGCGCCGCCTTATTCCTTCAATAGAATTTGCGCGTCCCTTATCTGGAAGAACCTCAAGAGGATTCTAAAGGGTTTAAAAAAGAGTCTCTCAAGTATTTCAATACTGGTTGAAAATCGCGCAAGTACACCATGTCTCGCGCAGGTATACCTGCGCGACCAATACTTGCGCACCCACGCAAGACTTGCGCGCCTTTCAAGACTTGCGCGCCCCTACCTTTTTGGGTGCCCATCTTGCCCATTTTACCCCTCTTAAGCCATTTCACCTTTCCTATTCAAGATTCAGTCTTCAAGATACTCTTCAAAGCCATTTATGGCATGATTTCTTGATTTGACTTCCTTATCTGAAAGGAATTCGGTGGAATATCTCTCAAAACCTAGTGATTTATACATCTTTATGTCACCAAATATTGAGAGTTCATTCATTCAACCTCATCCTTTAAGATGAGATAATCCTTAACCTGGGTCTCCTTTTCAGGAATAATCCCCAGTTATAAATCCTTTAATCTGGGCATCTTCCTCAGGAGTAAGCCCCAAATTCTTAAAGTTCCCAAACTTGGGCATCCTCTTCAGGAGTAAGCCCCAATCTCAAATACTGGGCATCCTCTTCAGGAGTAAGCCCCAATCTCAAATTTGGGCATCCTCTTCAGGAGTAAGCCCCAATCTCAAATGTGGGCATCCTTCTCCGGAGTAAGCCCCAAACCTTAATCCCTATCCTGGGTCTCTTTTTCAGGAATAAGACTCAGTCATAATCTTGGGCTTCCTTTTCAGGAGTAAGCCCCAAGTCCCCTAACCTGGGCCTCCTTTTCAGGAATAAGTCCCAGTCATAAATTTTGGGCATCCTTCTTAGGAGTAAAACCCAATCATAAGTTCCCTCCTAATTTGTGCATCCTCCTTAGGAGTAAGACCAAAAATTAGTGTATTCAAATCTCCATAAAGCACATATACCTTTATGGACCCTGTTTCTGGATTTTCTCTCTAAAAGTAAATCCTAAACCTTCATCTATTTGGGCAGTCATACATACATAAGTCCCAAACAATTTCTTATGATTGCATCTTTCATGGCACAATTGTCTAATTTTTACCAATACCTCTTGTTTCTCACTCCGAGCATGACTCACGTGAGCTTAGAGTGTAAAAGTAATTATGACATTCTTCTTTGAGCCATCAATCATAAACATCATACTCCATTACTCGAACTACGTGGGTTCTGATTCCTTTTCCAAAACAAAGGATACGTAGGTAGCCCATTTATGGGTTCGATCCCAACTTTGAAATAATCCCTGTCCTTCTGAATGATGATAAACTTCAAGTGCCCCACTGAGTGGCTTTAAAACCAGCCTGGTCATCATAATGACTAAGAGACTTTTATATAAATGTTTTGAAGGATACCATTGACCAAGAATCTCTAAACAGATATAGATGATTCTCTATTGATGAAGAACCTCGAATACATATAAAAGATTCTCTAGATTTCTTGCATATTTAATCATTGATTTTTAAAACTAAAGGAAAACACATTTTATACTTGGTAATGTAATAAGGATTCACGAACATAACTTAAATATATAAATAGAGTCCCAGAGTAGACAATAATTCCCCTAAAAAAGGTGTGATGAGTCCGACCTCCCATCCTCTCGACCAATGCAAATTCTTAAGCCTCATTAGTCCACAAGCTAATGAGCGCCTGCCTTTGGAAAGTAGGTCCAAACGGATGTGGAATCATTGGATGTTTCCGGTTCTACAAACAAACCCGCTAGAAACCGATCGGAACGTTTGAATCTCCCGTCCAGGAGGTCATCCCCGAAATCCGTGCGAAACAATAATTTATTTATTTATGACACAATGGTGATGCAGTAATTACCTTATTAATGAAATATTAAAATAATTTATATTTTAAATACCCAAATAAATGTAATTTGAGACTTTTAATGAATTACACTAAATTTATAGGTTAATATGACATTTTAGGGTTGATTCAATGATTTTTTTCGAAGTAATAATGTTGTTATGAATTTAACAAAAACAAAATACTAAATAGTGTCAAAACTGACATAAAAGATTTTTTTAAAAAAATATTATATTATTAATTTATATTCTATTTCTAAAAATCTAAGGTTCATCCAGATGACTTACATAAGGTTATATATATTAATAATTAATCACTTGGGTTTCTCTTGGCTTATTATAGTAAGTTTATTAACCACATAATATAAAAATACAAAGAGACATGGTAAATGTCAAAATATTTAACTAAGAGTTAAATATAAATTATATGGTTAATATTGTGACCTAAATGAGTCTAAAATATATTGGTTGAACGTATTTATACCCATACCCACCTTATCCTTTAACTAAGTCACTTTGGAGCCATTATAAACCTAATATGAATTTATTATAAAATAATATTTTATGTTTTTTCTAAGGTGCCCCTCACCCCTCTTATAAAAGGAAACTTCCCCTTCTCTTATATTCACAACATCAAAGCCTTTTGGATCGGCCAAACCCTACCCAAATATCCTCTAAAATTCCCACAATTCATCCTAGAGGCCTTCCTTTAGTTTTAAATCCAACCTAAGGATCCCTTTTGATCAAATCAAAAGGAAGAACCTGAAGAAGAGGTAAATATTTCATCACTGCTTTCAAGTTCTTTTCTTCTTCCACTTCTTCTTTCTTTGTTATTTACATTCTAAAATAATAAATCCAGTATCTTATATATACTATGATTTTATTATGAATATGGTACAACCAAATTAATTATTCTATCCATCCTTTGAAGGACATGTCACCATACATGAGTACATACGGATTTTCGTCTCCACGTCGTGGTGTAATTGTTATTCAATATATTATTATTTGTATGGGTATAATAATGATGTGTAATTCATGTAAATAATAAATATAACATGATAATGAATCTTTATATATGATATACCATCCAATTTTATATTATTTTAATATCAAAAGAATAATATTTTCGCTTGTGCGTACGTACGAATTACCATCTCCACGAACGCGATGAGATTCATTCCCCATCCTATCCATTCAAGACTAATTTTCATTATATGATTAAAAATAATGTTTAAAGATTTAATACCATTCTGAAAATGAATAAGATACATCCCATCCATAAAAAATATGACTCACATAACAAATAATATAAAGGAAAATGAATCCGTTAACACCTGAAACAATGATAATACTAAGATATTATTAACAAAGCAATGTTAAAAGATCATATATGATATCATATTAATGTATATGATTGTTGTATAATTTAATAACAATTATTTAACCATTATACAATAGTTTAACCTACCCTCAACCAAGAAAAAGTACAAGGTAAGGGTTTATTTTACAATCTCTACATTATCCGAGGTTGTTTATATATAATTATCTTGTGGGACCTCTTTATCATCCACATCCATGTTTCTTAAAAATGCATTTCAAAACATTATTACTATTTTATAAACTATAGTTTAAAGTCATTTATAGACTTGTTTTAATTTTATAAAATTTTTATAAAGGAATCTTTCCGTTGTTTTCCAAACAAGGTCCTTTATAACCGTTTCAACAAAATTATGGTAAGAATGTATTTTTTTAACTTATACGGTGGGTGTGGCTATTTTCCACCGTTATAACATCATCGAAGCTTCCATTACAAGATTATAAGAAAATTTTCAAATATAAATGTTTTCTTTTATAATTAAGTGACTTTTAAATGATTTCAAAATAAAAAGAGATATTTCTCCAAAAAGGTTTTGATTTCATCTATGTCAACATACTTTGATGGATTTTAATTTTTTTTGAAGTTAATTTATTATGATACATAACATTCATATTGTATTGAAGGTTTTGTGATATGTTTGACTATGGATGAGTTATTTCATACCATTCATGGTTTATGGATAAATTATTGACATTTTGTATGCCAGTTTTAATATGAATGTTTATGTTATGTTTAAACCTTTTCATATAAGGAATGCATTGGACTTAGTATGTGACGGGTGGAGCCCTCTATAGATCATCGATGCATCGGTAGGTCTCATGAGAAAAACTAGTGTCTTGGCACAAGGCCTTGACAAAATCTAATTTTTAGTCTTGGGACAAGGCCTTGACTATGTGGTTATGAAATTCTGGCATTATGCATTCCATCATTATGAAAGTGGTTATTGATATTGCATGTGATTATTCGAATAGTAGAATTTCCATATGAATAAGTAAATGAAATTATTTAATTTTATTTTTTCTATATTTTTCTGAAGTTCAAGTTTAAAAGGATTTTGTTTTAGTTATACATTTAATTAAATGTTTATGATCATTTATGAAAGTTTTCACTATATTGTTATCCTTAATGAGCATCTAAGCTCACCCATTTCTATGTTTTATTTTTACCAGGATGTGAAGAAGAATTTTATGACTGACCTGTAGGGGTAGTATGAGGGGATATGAGTGTAAAATATGAAGACTATGTTGTTGTAGTTTTTCACTTTATGATGTAAGAAACACTTATGAATGTATCTAGTATTTCCAAGGCTACTAAACTAATCGGTATTTTGGGACTTGATCTTTTATGATCATGACAATTATATGTAATAATGCACCGAATCTGTGTAATTGGGATCAGGGCATTACATAAATCCTCTTATTTAGCTATGGAGTAGGGATCCTCAGTGGGAGAAGTTTCCTCTAAGTCAACAGATCACGATGGGAGGCTGGTACCAACCTGAGTGTCCATTGACACTACATCGGGGAACTCTCATTCTACCAAAACCATAGCGAGGAAGGATGTTGATCTGATCCCATATGGTCTTTGTCCCAGGGGGCCACTCTTGATGATATAGAACCAATATTGGCACATCTTCTTGAGACGGTTAATTCCAGCCCAGCGAAACAAGAAATTATAACATATTTTCATTGCTATGCGGCGGACATCCTGATACCTTATGGGAGTAGAAGGATCCAGGATCACATGATCCTGATTTTTGCAGAAGTATGAGGTGATCTTCTAGTATCGCTTAGACTTGGGAATGTGTTCCCCCCTCATTCTAGAAACAACTAAGAATTGTCCCATGTCTAGAGTTGTAGCCTCCAATCAATGGATTGGAAAGATGTAGGTGTCATCTAGATCTGTCCACGGGCCGACCATGACCCTGGCCTGATCAACCCCATTAGCCTTAATCTGCTTGTATTTTCTATTGTAGTAGTCAGTATCCTGATAGTGGGCTTCACAAGAGGCAAAGGGAGACACGCCACCTTGGAGTACGCACACTCAACCATTATGGGAGTACTTGAGGCACTGGTGATATGATGAGGGACCACCACATGCAGGTGGAGGCATGACTTTACCATCAATGCATTGTAGGCAGTGTCTTGGGAGACAACCATAAATTTGGTGCTGGAAAATAGGACACAAAACTGGGTCTTCATGTGGATCCTGCTGACTAGTGTCTATTCCTTCCTATCATAACCTTAGATTATTAGTTCAGAGGGACTCAAATCAACCTCGGACAACCCTAGTTTTCACAGCATCCAAGTTGGGATTAGGTTGATTCCAGAGCCCGTGTCAAAAAGACAACGACAAACCTCTAAGCCATTGAACTGGCCAGTGATGTACAGTGGGAGAATGTGCCCTTGTATGGTAGAGCCTTCATCTTCTCCTGATAATGAGATGATGGCTTGAGATTTATCATTCTCAACCACCCCAGCATGAAAGGCTTCTGCAGCTATTACCTCTATCTCAAACTAGAGTGGGATTTTTAAAGTCTCAGCGAGGGCCTCAAGCATATATGATGAAAGGAGAAGGGCCTCAATGATAGAGAAATTTTCTATAATTATATAAAGATGTTTGAGAACATCATACCAAAATGACAGGAGTTTCTTGCAGGAGGTCTCTCTATGAAAAGAGTTATGGTGGGACCTACCGGCTAGACCGACGGTAGACTGGTGCTAGGAATATACCTCTATTCACTAGTCGAAACCTACAGAGTGACTACCATATGAGAGATTGATGATTGATACCTGTCCAAAGCAAAGCGTGGATGATCACAACATAGTCGAGGTGGCTCTACCTGATCCAAAAATACGAATGTCGGTGAATATGGACCTAATGACACCAGATGAGAAGGCTGCGCATGCTGAGATCTGCGTTGGGCCAGCTGCCTAGTTTCGATATCATGAATAGCATGGATAGAAGTACTGACTGAGGCACTCCGAAAACCCATATTGTCATGGTTTCATCGATGCTGACAACAGCTGGGGACGTTGGGAGGATCCACCCGGCACTCCTCATCGCCAGGAATCATATAGGGGTTTACCAGCTCTACGTTATTAATCAAGGTGTACCCTTGACCTTCACTCAAAGAGTCATCCACTACTAGATAGATTCTGGGAGGAATCTCCATCTCTGGGGGCATGAAGTCATTGAGAGTATCAGATGACGATGAAATTGGCAGGGGACTTTGTTCTCCCATGCACTGCTAGTGTTTTCTCTTTTCGGAAGAGGATGGCTGAGGCGACAACGAATAAGTAGTATCTATGACTTAGGAATTCTCTAGTCGATCTAGGAATTCATGGATAACACCATGGGAATGATATAATTTTTTATAATCCATCCATTCGTCATAATTCTGGGATCCATGGTTAGAGACCTCATGCCACTTTCCTTTGTGTAACTTTTTCTCTCTCGCCTTACAAAGATACATGCCACTTGTGTCAGAGCTGGAACTAACTGGACTATGTTATTACCCAACTGATCTTGAAGATAGTATTTAAAAACATAGCACTATTTGAGGGTGTTCCCCAGGATCTGGTGATAGGGGAAGTAATTAGGATGATCAATGAGGTTCACCTCTTCTGGCCTCTTGCACTAAAAAATGTACAATCCCCTGCTCTAAGGAACTGTGGAAGTAACCAGGGACCTAAGCCTCATTGAACAAGTATGTACGGTTCCTCTAGTCCAAGAAGGGGTCCCTTGAAGCCTAACCCTAACAAGGGGTTGGAGGAACCTTTAGATGAGGTGGAGCATGGTTATCTTGCCTAGGCTGTGGCGACACATTGCATAGGGGCACCTGCCGATTCTAAGGTGGGTGCTGATGGGCCAAAGGCCGTGCTTGAGGTGGAGGGACTCTATGAGGCTGTGGAGGCAGCTCCACTAGTAACAACTCTAGTTGCCTGGGGGACTCTATTTGAGCCACTACAGTAGGCTCATCCCTGGAGGCCTTCTCGTGGGGATTGTAGGAGGTAATGGACATGCCTACTTAGCCTATTATAAGGATTACTCTAAGCTTTGGGCCTTATCAGGGAAGTCTCGGAATCCACTAGGGTAGTTCTAGGTGATAAAAGAGGGGACTAGTTCCATCTTGAAATTTCCTATTCACATCGTCAACTATTTCTCTTGAGTCAGTGGTATGCCGGGGTAGTACGTGAGCCCTTTCCACCGGGTGACAAAGTCTGCAACGCACTCGTCGAGCATCTGCTTGCACTTGAAGCGGTCTGCGATACTCGTCTTCCAAGTGGTGGAACTAAACTGGTAGAGAAGTTTCTGCGGAGGTCTTCCCAGTTGGCTACTTATCCGATGGGGAGTTGGCTATACCAGATGAATGCCATCCCCTCCAATGTCCGCACAAAACACCAGAGTTTGCCGGCTTCCTACTGCGCTGGAGTTCCTAAAATGGGTCCACACATTGAGATATAGTGGGCCAGGTGCTGCGGAAGGTCCTCCATACCATTTATGGGGGAAAAAGTGGGATTTCCAAAACCCAAGGGCACTGAAATATCATCCTTCCATTCTGGATATGGCTTTCCATCAGGTTGTATTTCCACCTGTTGAGTCTGTAAAGCTTCTAGGTGGGCGATCAACACCACCGTTCGATCATTTGGATGGGGGTTCATGTCTTGATAGGGATCCCTGACCACTAGTGCATTGGAAGGTTCTTCAACACGATAAGTAGGCCTAAAGACTCGTGGAGCGGCTGGCGGAATGACCTGGAGAGTAAGTGGGGGAACCTGAGCTGGGTCTTGGAGATTTTCTCGCTACTCAGGAGGATTCAGATACACAAACCTCTCCCTCTTACTATGAGTTCCGGCCTCAACCCTATCTCCGTGGGAAAGATGATCAAGGTCACCTAGAGGCAATTCTCCAAGGGGAAGTTGTGCCTGCCCCTGATGTCCCAAACAAGGATCATCGTATTCTGGTTGTCACTCCACAGTGCGTTTAGCAAAGAGGTCATTGAACATCTTATTGTGTTCGGCTAGTTGCTGGCGTAATGCAGATTTTTTGGGATCTTCTTCTACCTTCTGCATTGATCCAGATGGGTGAGAGGGTTTGACAGCTCTGAGGTGTTCCTTATCTTTGTTAGGATTTCGGCAGAGGACCAATTCCTCAGTGGGCACAGGAAGACCTAGTAGATTCCTCTATTGAAGAGTAATCATTCCCAACAGATCCAAGAGGTGTGAAACTCCTGCGGGGGGTAGGTCCTCTCTAAGAAGCTCTTTCTCCTTCTCTCCTCTAGAAAGGTCATCCATGTTAACCGCGACCCTACCTAGAGTCATATCCTCTATGTCTCCTGGAAAATTGGGATGGCGCTATATGGAACTGAAATGGAAGGCTGCGTACTACCCCCAACCACAGATTTTCACGTGGGGAGGAGCCTCCTTGATTATCTTTTGGAGCACTTTAAAGCTCGGAATGCATCTTTGTTGGAGGGTATTACGGCAGGCTGGTGACTCAGGGCACTGGGCCACAGGGAGTGAGTCCAAATAAACTAAACGACATTTTTGGCCAATGTCTTCGAAGTGTGCCTGACTCTTGGGGTATACCACCTGTCGATGAAGAAGATGGAAATGAGTCACCCAGAGGGTCTGACAGAAACAATCGACCTCTTCCTGGGTGTGTGCTTCTAGAACCCTGAAATTTTGTGCTGCAGATGGCCAAAATATCTCTGGGAAATGGTCTGCTGCAAGAATATCCCACAAGCTTATTGGTCTCAATTTAGGTTCTGGACCTTCATTGACCCACTCGTCAGCTGGAGGTGGCTAGGGAACCGTTAGCGGTACTGAAGAAGACCGCTGAGATGATAGGATATCCAGGGGATAATACAACAAGTGAGTTGAAAAACTACTGCATCTCGGGATATCCTATGAAGAGTGTAGTGACTTAGCCCCCAAATTATAGTAACATGGGCTAACAACCGTAGTTTCCATTTTAGGGACTATAGCTACTGGCGATGGACCACACTATTTCTCTTCCACCATTGGTCCCCAGATAGCTCTCTGTGATCTCTAGTCGAGGTAGAGAGTGCTTATGGTGATAATGGTGGCGATCGCACAGTCGTAACCTATGGAGTTTCCAAATTTTCGTCTTCCTAGATATACCTACGGAGGGAGGTGGGAATCCGATGAACCTCAAATTCTGAAAGTATGAGGCTGATGTGCCTTGTTCCTACCTTGACCCTTGACACAGAGGATATAGGCGAGGGTTCCATCATAGAATTGTATTCCACCTCAAAATCTGAGAAGCATACTGGTTTGATATCGGTCTAAATCATCTCACCATTATTTTTATGGAATTGACGAACTGCCCTCCTTCTCCAGGATAGTTCTTTGAGACATGGTATATTTTCAGCACGAGGAGGTCCTTCAACCATACTGGTGCTGGGGTGGAGAGGATTTCTGCGTGAGTGAACTAGGGTGTGAGGAGCACCTGGATAGATATCAAAGGGAACATGGGGAGGACCACTGTTCCCACTGACTGATGTGCAGAGGGAATCTCCATGGGAAATGCTTGAGTGGGTAGGACCTCTACTGGAGCTGATAAGAGCACGTGTAGGACCTCCATGCTTGTTTCCCCTGACAGTGTCATTGTGAGGAGGGTCCTCGTACTGGTAAAGCCAATCATGGGTAGGACCTCTGTGCTGGGTGCTGGTGAAGCAAATAAGGCCTTAACTCTTCTGATTTATGAGTTGAGGAGGACCTTTTTTAGTTGCTGTAAGGACATGGGGAGGCCCCCCTTGTTGGAGATTGACCATATGTGCAATTTTCCAACACCGGTGGTCTGTGGTAGGTGGAATGACTCCATACCTGATGTAATGAGAATAAGAGAGGCTTCTGTACTGAGTGTCACCATCGTGGGGAGGTCCCTCATATAGATTGAAGGTAGCATGGGGCGGACCTCGATGATGAGCTTGGAAGCAGGGAGGACCCGCATTCTCCATTGTGGTGGTACGGGGAGGACCTCTGTATTGAGTTTCATTGTCGCGAAATGGTCCGTGACGACCACTACCTATGTCGGCAACAAAGAGAGTCAACCCAGCCTGTCCGTGGGGTAGTTGGGGCATCGATTTGGGCCAGGTATATAAGTTCCCATGCTTAATGTACACAATTGGCTAATGATACACGTCAGAGGTGGTGCGAGCCACAATAGTCGCCGACGTTGACACCCCTTGGAGGGCATCCTTCTTGGCCTACGCCCGACACTAGCATGGGTTGAACAGACTGGGGACAGCTATGCAGGTGCATGGATTACCTACTCCTCGACTTGTGGGACTGGGTGGAGGTGCTGGCATGACCTAGTGGGAGCCCTCCTTGAGAACCCTTAAAATGGGATCACAGTTGGGATGGCCTAGAAATCCCTTACCTCATCGGTGTAGTGGAGGGAATCATCGAAACATTCTAGGGAGAGGCTCCTGAAACGATTGTATGTTGGAGTGGGGAGTAGTGGCTCCCTAAACAACACTTGGGGGCGGTGGTAGTGATGAGACACAGATGCCTCTAAATCCTGGCAGGCCATGTCCCACGTCGGGATAATCACCTCCTCCTCGTATCAGTGTACGAGGTCGTTTATCACCCTTTGTTGAATGAATTCAGAAGGGGAAATGGGGCGTGGGCGCCCAACAACTGTGGTTGTAGAGGTTATCATAAGAAGCGGTGGAGCCATGCGGGGTTTCCGCATTGCTGTTGCCCCTGCCCCTGAGTCGTTGGGTAGGTGGAAAACAGATTATTGATGTTGCAGATTGGTTCCTAAAAATTAGAGAGACTAATCCATTAGTGATGAAACAAATAAATCAACGTCTAGTGCCCCAGCACTATTCAATCTTCCATGGATGGTAAGAGGGATCCACACTGACAACATCATAGACTGAGATGCCCAATGTTTTGACTGCCCTGACTTCTGGTGAGTTTCACGCTAGGCCCACTATTTTCTTGGTGAGACCTGACACTGGATTACTAGATTCGGTGACACGCTAATCTGCTGATGTCTCGAGTGATAATAATATCCACATTAAGGAGAAGAAATTCACGTTGGGTTCACCATTTTTGTTTCCGACACTTTCGTCAGGGTGCCCGAATCTCTCTTTTTTGAGGATGATGAGGAAGTGTTGGTTGTTTCCCCACATTCCTGCTTTCCAACGGCGGGCAGAATGCATTCCATATTTAGGGACATTTTCTCCTTGATAGAAATTGGATGATGGGATTTTGGTTCTTCCTTCCATGGATTCCTCCTCATGACTCGTTACCTAGTCTAAGTATCCCTTATAGACTAAGACATTATTCGTGAAACTATTCCCAGTTCCATATCTTCATCGATTCTTGTTAATTACACTGCTTCTATTGGTACATTCAAAGGGGTCCGATTAGGACAGCAACCTTCGTTCGGAGGATTAGTCACGTTGGACATCACTGGCGTATCAGGACACTGGAACACTAGCGCGTCTGGGTTTCTTCCTCTTATCATGGGGCTTCTCAAGGGAGCGGTAGCTCTAGGAATCCCACATTGAATGCGGGGAATTATATTCCACATTCATGTCTCTGAGGTTTTCCTTAGCATACCATGTTTAACACAGGGTATGCTGTGGGTTTAAAATCTAGTGGAGATGGATCATAATGATCGGAACACAGACTATAGTGGATCAGATGGGTGAAACCCCTGGAGAGAACACTGATTCTAGAAGGTGAATTGGCATGATCTCACCGGGATGTGGAAGCTTAGGTAAGAATCAATATGGATAATGGATGGTTAAGTGAGGTGGATGGAGAATGAGATGGAGTCGACTCGAGGGAGATGGTGATGTTGGGATTGAGGCTCGAAGAGACCTCCTTTGTATCCCCATGGCAGGGAATCAAAGTCCACATAGTTCAGGATGGGCTATAGGATTTGGTTGTGCACATAGGGAAGCGACCCAGTGATATAGTAGGGCTTATGAGTGACTAGAAACCTGAGTTGGTTAGACGTCATTGGGGCGGACCAGAGTTTCAGGACCCAACGAAGGGGACTACAAGGGATTACCATCTATTGGAGAACACGATGACTTACCATCAATTGGGATTGAAAAAATCATACCATTGACTGGAGTTAAAAATGGATTACCATTTAATCAGGATCACAACGTCTTACCGCTGCATGAGGTTCACAACGGCTTACCGTTGGGTAGGGGATCACAACTGCTTACCGCTGGATGGGAAGACAGTTTAGTGTTATGCAGGACAAAAAGAGACAGACAGTTTAATGTCGTGCATGATGGGGTGGTCCAAAGTGAAGTGTTCAGGACCAATGAGTGTTGGGATTGAATCTCGGGGAGGATTCCTACGTACCTTTCCTTGGAAAGGATCAAAGTAAACATAGTTAAGGATGGTGGGAATCGACATGAAGGGGGTCAGAACCACTGGATGGTGGTCTTGAACCTCAGGGAGGCTTCATACGTACCTTACCTTGACATGGATCAAAGTCCCCATATTTCTAGAAGGGTTGTGGTGAACCAACATGAAGATGGTCAGGACCAATGGGTGTTGGGATTTAACCTAAGGGAGGCTTTCTACATACCTTTCCTTGGAAGGGGTCAAAGTCCACATAGTTCGGGATGGTGAGAACCAACGTTAAGGGGTTCGGAACCACTGGATGGTGGGCTTGTACCTCAAGTAGGCTTCCTACATACCTTACCTTGGAAAGGATCAAAGTCCCCATTTTTTGGGAATGTTTGGGGCTTACACGTTAAGGTGGCCTAGAGAGGATGTCATGGTCGGTGATCGTTCTAAGCCAACATGAGTCATGATTAGTGTGAGAAACAACAGGAAATAATGACCGGATTATCATGCTGTGAAAGGTTCATCTATGGGAAGTGGAATAGGGATTACACGAGGTTAGAATCCCCAAAGCAGAAACAGGGGCTTATGCATGGTCATCAGTCCAGGGAGATGGAGATTGGGACTTACTTATGGGTAAAGGCCCGAGTGGTGAAAAAGTCCAAAGGGATAGGGATTTGGCACTGATGAAAGGAGGGCTATGGTGCCCATCCCCCCTCTAAGCTCTTTGGCATCGAGGAAGAGAGGAGGAGGAGGGATGCTAACTCCTGCAAGAAAATCTAGGGTCTTACACCAAGATGGTTGTCCGGTCCCTACGGATAGACGCTACTCTAATAAAGAGGATCTCATTCTATGTGAGGATTAATCACACTCCCATGGAGACCAATGGGTGTAGAGAATGTCTGATATGGGGCACTCCATGTATGATGCATGTGGTTAGACCACAATTTAACGTCATGTGCTGGGGATGATAGTGCTTGGCAATTTAACGTCACACAACTCAGACGAGGTGGGTTCACTCTACACTCATAGGACTTAAAGAACTGATACCCACCCGCCTTTGGGGAATGGAAGGCATTAGCAATGCCATGGTGATTTGGTGTTATGGAGTGATCCATTGAGGGGTCTACGTTAGCGTGGATATGCAAAGAAGCAATATTCATTAGCGTTCCTATACAAAGAAGTATGAGGCGAAGCAACGCAACAAGAAGTACCACCCAATGGATCTTGAAATTACTCCATGAAAACCAGGAGGGTTTCATGGGAAAAGAGCTGCAAAGCAACAGGGATCATAGGTAGAATCATCATGAAGCTCTGGTGCTTCGTGAAGTGGAGGGGATTCACCAAGGGGTGTTCTATGCAAAGTGAAGTGTCCTAGACAAGGATTAGGGAATAGGTGCATATGGGAGGTGCTTCGCGAAGTAGAAAGGAATTCACGAAGAACTGCTTCATGAAGAAAGGGTTACCTGCGAAGCGTAGAATTGAAAATTAATGTGCTTTGCAAAGTAGAGTGACCCTACCTTAGCATGTGGGTCACATGTGAATGGAAAGTATTTAGCGAAGAATAAGTGATACGCGAAGAACCGAGTCCCCTTGGGGACCCCATTCCTTTACGGAGGCCCGTGGGCTCTGTGAAGGGCATCCCTATTTGAAGAGGGGCTGAATTCAAACCAGGTGAGAGGCACTTCATAATGCTAAAGTACCTTGAGGATATCATGATTCACAGAGTGTAATTTGCTTCACGATTTGAGATATAAGAAGGTGAAAAGGTCAAAGGATCCGTCCTTTGGGCTTGGGGGAGCCCAGTATTTATACGCAAGAGGTTCCACAAAGTAGATCTGGCTAGGAAGGAAGACAGATCTTGCTCCACGGTGGGTTTACGAACGTCAAATGGGTTCGTGGAGCCTCTCGCCTACTTTCTTTGTGGTGGGTTAATGAACGTCAAATGGGTTCACGGATACTCTTGCCTCCTTGATCCGTAGTGGGTTTGCGAATGTCAAATGGGTTCGTGGAGCCTCCCGCCTCCTTGCTCCACGACAGGTTTGCGAATGTCAAATGGTTTCGTGGAGCCTCCTGCCTCATTGCTCCATGATGGCTTCGTAGAGGGGAAGCTTTAAGCCAGCTGCAGTGCTACGGGGGCTCCGCGAACAAGCTCTGCATGGCATCCCCTAAGGATTTCCATTTTTTCTTTTTCTTCCCAAATTTTGGCACTAAAAAAATTAAAATCTAGTTTCCAACTAAAATCTTGTATTTCTCACTATTTATCAAAAATGAATCTTCTTAGAAAAATAAAAAAAATTCACCCTAAGATAATTTTGAAATTAAGAATTCAAAAACAAAGTTTATATTGAAAAATAAAATTAATAGAAGTTTCAAAATTTATTTTTAAAATAGGTGCACCAAAAAAGGATGTAAAACTCGGTCTTACGTGTTATTCTAGCTAACTTAGTTCTGTGTCTAGCATTATATATACATGGTGTTGTGTATAAATCAAGTAATAAAAAATTAATTTTATTCTAAAATGAAAATATTGTAATGTATTGGGGTGTTATATTCTCCCCACCTTAATTAAATTTCGTCCTCTCAATTTAAACTTGAACTCGGCAATAAAGGGTATAATTTTTGAAAATACTATTATTGAAAAACCAAAATCGTAAATAGGGTTATTATCACATATTATTAATAAGAGGGAAAGAAAAATGTGAATGTCACTACAAAACTAGGTTTTTTAATAGGAGAATGTTACTGAAAACATGGGAATGGAAGTGAAATCTAGCTTTCAAGTTATAATGTAAAGTGATAGAGAAAATAATCATGATAAAATTATTAACCACAAATCCGTAAACTAGAGGTTTGAAAAAGTTCATTGATATCATAACAAATGATGATAATATGATAAATTTTTTGCAAGCCATTTTCCCTATAGTTGATAATTTATTTCACTCTCTAAGAATATAAGTAATTATACTTACTTTCTATATTTCTCTTTTATAAATACAATATTATCCTTTGGTTGTTCCTTAAACTATTTATAATTCAACTCTTAGAAAAAGTTTCATCATAGGGTGAAGTAATACATAAATATCTAAAACCTTGTCAGAATTACAACATAAACCATTTTATAAATGGTTATACTTATGATGCTTCCAAGTATTATTATCCAAAAAATTATAATTAGTTCCAATGTAGTTAGTAGTATCCATATTACTTTATCCATATCAATAATATATTTATCCAAGAATCATTGTGTCAACATCATGATCATATTAAGTTATATCTTTCCCTCAACCATGTGTTTTACAAAAAGTTAAACTTGTCACTGAATCATTTTTCTTAGTCATCAGTACCATGTAATATATGATTTCAAATCCTTAATGAAAATCTATACAGTGTACAATCCTAATATATTTTATAATTCCCATGACCTGTACCTTAATCAAATGAAATTATTCTTGAATACAAAAATAGGAAAATTAATCATTCCTATTTGTCTAAGGTAGTAGAAAAATATTGACCACAATCCATTAGCCTATTTTGGGGTATAATCCGTTGAAACTTGAGAAATTTATTTTCATAGTTCCCCATATGATTATAGTTGAAGCATTATACATTTGAAACCTTTTTCTTATCCTTGAAATCACAATAATGGTGGCATTTATATCCACACCTATAGAAAACTACCATTACTTTTAAGAATGCACCAGGGTGACTATTTACACAGTTATTACTTGTGGGAAAATACTTTTTACCTTCCTCAATTTATTCATATTTTTTCCAGTTCTACTATTGTTCTCGTGCTTCCCTATGAATCCATAATACATAGAGAATTCCTTATCTAACTCGGTATCACATGATATTATGCCCTCATATGATGATAATGGTTTGGATACTAGTTACCTTATAAATATTTTCTTTAGACCACAAAAAATATTATCATTCAAACTCTTTGGATCATGCACATAGGTGAGGTTCATATTCCTTTTTATAGGATCCATTTCTAAATGATGACTTATACTAGATTAGATATCATAATTTATAATACCAAAACTAGTAAAATAATTATCATAACTTGAAAAATTATGTATGTATAATCTCATAATAATAATTATGACATATTTGGGATGTTCTCACATAGTCTATCATAGGGTTACGTTTGTAAATCTATATTTTAATAAATCTAGTTCCTAGGTTTTCTACAAAACTTTCTATGATACAAACTGTAATGACCTAAACCTAGAAAAATAGATTTGGTTCCTTAATTTATTACAATTTAATGATTATAAGGAATAAAATCTTGAATAAATGGAAATTTTAGTAGTTTTCGGAAACTATATCACATACATGGAAACCATTTTACATTAAAAAAAGTTATTGCATAACCAAATAAAATGACCAATATCCATGAAACACATTCCACGAATTCATCTTCAAACCCTAGAGAAAGGAAAAATTATAAGGGTGAACTAAAATACTCAGTAAGGGTATAGTATAGTGGAATATATCATGAATTAATAATTAATAGTCAATATGATTAGAATAAAAGATGATCAAATAATTCCATGTAAATAATCTCATGAGCTTAAAACTTGACCATAAATATTATAATTAATAAAATAATCACGTGTAATAATAATAATGAAGGAATCAATAATTTTGGACATCCGTAATATCAATATCTATCCTCAAGATATTTACTATCATGATCTATACTCAAGAAATTTTATGTTCGTGGGTAGAAAATTGTCTAATTTGTGTCAAGTCTATCCTCCCGAAAATTTTAAACTACTTAGAAACAAATGAAAAGGGTTGATCACCAATTGAATTCATCCCATGATAATACCAATGTATAGAGGGGATTTAATTAACCAGTACCCAACCCGTAAACTTTATTTCTAATACTTTCCTCGTATATTGAAAAATCAATTTTAATCATAATCAACGTGCCTTATCAAATATCTGCATTGAGTAAAGGATACAAATTGATCAAAATTTACCAAATAAATCATATAAAATTAAAATTAAACACCATATTTAGAATTTTATGTGGTTTAGAAAATAATAAAATCCATCATATAAGAATATGGATATTAAATAAAATATAATTTCCAATGAAAATGGACTATAAGAAAGTGATTGTTTCAAGAGAAAATTAACAATCACAAAAGAAAGTGAGATTTCAAAGATAAATTTTAACACTTGGAAATTTTAAAATCCAAACTGTTGGATAAGATAATAAAAATTGAAACTTAATTGAATAATTATATTAAATAAAAATGGGTAGAATATACATGAAAAAAAATTTAGAAGTGGGGAAAACGGTGTATGCCTCATGGAAGAAAAAGTGAGACAAGAATCCCTTAACTTGAGTCCAACTTATCACATATGTATTTATATTCATGATTAATAAAATTATATTAATGAATAACTTTAATGAAAACCTTTTCCATTTTTATTATTACTTTTACTTCACTTACTACAATTTTTCATACAACTACTTAAATAATTAAGTTTACGTGAGGTGTTTTGACCAGATTCAGTTCATGTGTTAAAAATGATTTTGGTAGGTCGACTATGGTCAAAGGTGTCGTTATATAAACATATAAAGAATAATAATCATGAAATAATTATCATATTTATACAAAAATTTTATATTTAAAACCAATCATAAAATATTATTATGAAAAATGAACCAATATTACAATCATGGAGACGGTAGGTCGTACGTACAGATTAGTAACACTACTATTTCTCAAAAATCATTATTAAAAGAAGGTAAATTACATATTATCTTTATATATGTATCATTAAATCATTAATACCATGTTATTAAATCATATATACTTATATATAGAGTTATTGAGATGTAATTGGCCATGTTGAGGAGGTGGTTGTCCACACGTCCATAAACAACATTATCAGTTTTTTTAAGTGTGTGGAAAGGTTTATAAGGAAAATGTTATGTTAGATTTATAGAAATGTAATTATTTCATTAATATAATATATATTTATTCTATTTCACAAATCTTTAATTAAACCCATCCCTAATACATTTTATGTAATGTGTGAATGTATCACATCTCTTTGAGGAGGCGGTAGTCAACACGTCTATAAACGAAGTTGTCATATTTACAAAAAAAGGAAATAATGAAGGTATGTGTTATATAGAAATTAAATAAGTATGAAGAAAAAATAAATATCACATATATCATAAAAACATTGGTTTTCCCTCATAATTCCCAACCATGATTGGTTGTAAAGAAAAAACGAAAGATATCATTTTGTGAGGCTGCAGTCTGTCGTACACATGAACGGTAGATTCGTTACACATTTGATGGAAGTGTATGTAGGTGTAGGTAAAAAATTTAACAAAAAACATATCAGTATATTTATTATTCTTATGTTAGTATATATTAACATAATAATAAGAGTTTAATGGTTTTATAAATAAATAAAACAAAAGTGATCGTTGAAGAATGTTATCTCTTTTTCGGGTAACACCTTTTAGTTATCAGCAAAGGAATTCCTTGGATTTATTTCTAAAAAAAGTGAGGCTTATAGTTTTAGGATAAGGAAGTTGAGAGATTATTTGGGTAGGGTTATGATGTGCAAAATTGATTGATATGTATGTTGATGTGGGAGGGTTGAGTGATGTTTTATAGTGGATGGATAGTGGCATTCTTGTAAATATATAAGGTACATACTATTTGGAGGTCTCCCTTACCTCATGTTCCTAAAAAAATAAAAAATAATGGATTAAAGTGAATTTATATTCAATAAAAAGATAAACTGCACAAAAATATGTTAATTTTTATAATTTTTTCTTTAACTTCTATGTTTCCCGACTTTTACCATTTTGGTTTTTATTAAAATCAGTATTTTTTTATCCTAAGTAATTTAAACATTAGAACTAAATTGAAGTGGTATTTATTATAAAATATTTACATGATAAATTCTGAGTATTATATCAAATTTAGAAAATAAATATCCCATGGTTGTTGGAAATTAATTTTAAAACAACCACATGCAACACGCAAAAAATATTTCTGTAACCTAAATCGTGCTAACAATGTTTTTACTATTTATGGGTCAATATGTTGACTATAAAATAAAATTTTTTCCGTGAATAGACCATATTTTATATTAATTAAAATTTAAAAATAAATCGGATGAATATAGGATTTTTAATAAATTTTAATTCTTTAAATAAAATATCATTTATTATAAAATAACATTAATATAGATTTTGACATTATTTAAAAAATATCAAAATAATGATGGAATTAAAATATATTAATTTTATAGATATCTAACTTTTAATATTAATATAAAATAATAATGGAACATAATAATTCATTCTATTTTCTCAACTTTCAATATTTTTAGTATTTTTTTTTTATTTAATTATTTACTAAATAATCACAACATTGACATTTCTTTAGAATGTTAAGTAACCAATTCATCCCTAAAAATTAATGTTAAATAATTATGATAAATATAAATCATTTATATTTAAAAATGATATGTATAACCGATAATATGATTTTTTTTGTCCATATCTCAAGGCTTTATAAATAATAAAGGCAAGGAATGTTATTTTCTGTCTTTTTTCCTTACTTGACTTATTATATGGGTCAAATTAATGGAATAGTATCCCAATAACACATAACATTTGAACCAATATGGGATAAAATCTAAATATGGGCATATAATGTATTTTGGACAAGTTTATATTTTAATTTTCTCCTTAAAATTAAAGTTTAACCACTAAGTAAAATAATTTTTACCTTAATCACTATGATTAATTTTACTTACATTCACTACTATTTTTAGCTAAAATTAATTTTATATTATTATACTATAAATATTTTAATTATTTCAACTATCTATATCCATTTTTTTCAAATTCAATCCGTAGAATTGGGAAAATTAAATTTATAGTTAATCCCTCGAACGTGGTGGTAAAGTGTGGTTTTAAAGTGAAAATGTTCAAAAGTTCTTTAAGATTTTATATCAAAATTCAATATAAAAATAAATTTAATAACCTAAATTTGATTAAGAGATTTATAATTGATCTATTGTGGAATTAAAACCAATTTAAAATATAATTCAACATTAATAATTATTTAAATGAAAAAGAAGTTTTCTACTAAAATGAAATATTTTTTTACTCTTACTCAAAAAATGAAACATCTCAAAAAATAAATAAAAAGTATTATCCCTACGAAATTTTTTAAATCTAAAAATTCAAATAAAAGTTTATTTTTACAAATAAAATTTATAAATGTGTCAAAATTATTTTTAAAAATGAGTTCCATTAAAAGGTGGTAAAACTTGGTCTTGCGTGTAACATAAACTTAGTCCGTGTTGTATGTAGTGTAAGATTAACATGGTGTTGGGTATAAAGAAAGCTAGAAAAAAAATTAATTGTATTATAGAATGAAAATATTTTAAAGTATTGGGGTGTTAGAGGAACCATGATCAAATTATAAGTACCAACACTACCAAACACAAATATACTTGAAAAACAAAGCAGATACCACCCAAAGCAATGATTTTAATAAATGATTGTTAACAAATAGGTGACAAGAGTTTATAGATACATAATATATGGTATTATAAATATGATTATATTTCTTTAATATATATATATATATAATAAAGTTAAATTTATCATATAAGAGGTTTAAAAACTTACAAAGAAAGTCGAACTCAAAGTAATGGTTTTTCATCTCACATATATTTATATGATCAACATGCCATATTCACCAATTCTTTCATTTATGTGGTGTATATAATTCCCTTGAATTTTATTTATTATGAATCTCATAAATCTATAGGGATTTACATTTCTATATAAGGATTTTTCCTTAACATGTCTTATGATTAAAATGTTACCAAAGTGATAAGGGTTTTTTTGTTACAATCTCATTACTCATGAGGACTGTTTATGGTTAAGTTTTAATGATGAAATATTATGATTTTTATCTCAATAAAATCTTAAATTTTACAATCATATTTTTATTTATTTAAAATAAATATTTTCTTTTTTCTTTTCCCCACATTAAATTCTCAAGATGCTAAAAACTAGTTTTAAAGAAAAATCAAACTTATTTCTATATTCAGTATGAAAACCTTTTTCTTATATATCCATATTTTTAAAAAAGGTTTTTACTATTATCCTATGTTTTTTTAAAGTAATTTTTACCCATTTTATATTTTTTTTAAATGGTTTAAAAAATAAATATTCTTTTTGTATTCTGAATGAGGAACTTTTTGAATTTTAAAAAAAATATGAAAGGAATGTTTTTTAAAATATATGACATGAACAGAATTTCCCACATTCTTGAATTATAATTGATTTGAATCTTAATTTAAAATTTTTTCATGGTTATTTTCTAAAAATAAATTCAATAATATTTTTGTATTTTTTAGATTTTAATGGAGTGATTTCAAAATGGAAAGGGTATTTTTCTTCAATGATGTTTTAATGATATTTTAATGGAATTTTATTTTTCAAAAAATACAAAACACTTGATATAAATTATGATTTATAGGGGATATGATCCAAGTATATCAACCTTATTATTTTTCTAGTTTGTTTAAGTATATGATGAAAATATATTTATGAAACTCTTTCATTTTCTAGGAGTTATACTATGATGAAATGAAACCTATGTCTTTTTACCAGGTTATGCTATAATTATATTTTTATAAAAACTATTTATTTTCATTGGTTATGATAGATGTATTTTTTATGATATTTTTTCAAAAATATTTATGATTTTCAATATGTGATAGATGGTCCCTATATCTCCATCTAATGCATTGGGTAATGATAGTAAATATGATTTGCATGAACCATATTTCATGTTCACAATTTCATGTGTGGACCTAGTTTCCATGTCCTTAATATTAAGTGAATACCTATATTTAATTTATATAAGATTAATCATGTAACTTAATTTCATGTACATTTGTTTATGCATGGTATTGACTTTTATTCCTATAATATTATGTATAGACCTCATTACATGTCCATAAGTTTATAAGAGGGTGTGATTTCTTTTCATTAACTTTATGAGTGAAACTATTTCTATTTATACATGATCACAAATTTATAAGTTATGTGTATGCCAAAAAATCATGTCTTATGCTAATTTTATACTCTCACATCTCATTCTCTTTAATTCTTTTATGATTCATGTCTTATGAATTACCCTGATTTATATCATGACTCAGGATTATGATCTAAGATATACATGGTTTAAATTTCAAATGCTATGGTCATTGTCTCATACCTTATGATCAGGTTGTACTCAAGTGATGATTAGTGTATCCTTTTTACCCATACTGATCATATGATATCATCCTTTGTTATGTTTTCTTTCCCTAAGATATCAATAATAATTTTAACTATGTTGTTTCTAAGAACATTTCATGTTATGAAGAACTAAGTGGGATATGATGTATATATTTTCTGAAGAAGTTTTTTATTTGTTAAATTTTCCAAAGACACCGAGCCTTTTTAGTTTTTTCACTGATCATAATTTTATTTAATGAATATTCATCTAATAAGAATAAATATATATGTATGAAAATCATGGGTCATTATAATTGGTTTCAGAGAACGATTTAGTTAACCTTTGGAAACTAAGATGAGAAAAAATTAGTGAGAACCTTAAGGATAGGTTAAAGTATAGGATAATATCTTAAGGTTTAGGTAATGATCATGGATGACCTAGGTTAAACATAAGATTTTATATATTTAAAATAAGGTGACTTCATTTAGAAATCCAATGGAATATTTTTCATGATCATATAGTTTTACACTATTTTTATCATTACACAAACTATGTTTTTTGGTTTTATTAAATGTATAGAATGCAAAGAAATCTTGTGAACAATGAATGTGGAATATAATAGAATTAATTTCCTCATGAGAAACCGAATGGATTAATACATGTGATTAAATATATTTTGACTATGTTCACTAAACTCTCTCAAGATATTAATGGCAACACATATCATGTTGGAATTCTAAATACACCAAGGAGGGAGAAACATGTCGTTGAATATTATATGAAAAAATAACCACTCTCCTTATATGGGTATTATGACTCACTAGTTACTAAGCACTAGATCCATGTGATGGAAAAGAAATTTATAGTTATTTAATGCTCTAACCATTAAAAAATTTTCCAAGATGTTCATCATTTATAAATAGAAGTAGATTGATGGTTTAATATTATTAATAATATAAGTAATGAGTATGAAATTGAACCCTTGCAATGCGATAAGAGGAAGTATTTTATAGTAAGTACTTCCCTTATATTCTATATTAAAATTTTTAGAATGAATTCCTTAATATTAAGCATAAGGATGATGAATCCATTGGTACCTATAAGGAAAATTTTACACTACTTCCTAGGTATACTTAATGTTTAATAATCATTCATAAAATAAAAATTTATTGATTATTTAGTAGTTTGAAAACAAGTAAAATAAAGGAATTATAATCTTTTGGGTTCTTAAAATTATGAATATAATAAGAAGATAACCCCATTAGTTTGGAAAAGGATAAGAAAAAATACGAAGAAGAATTTTAAGAAAATGTTCAAAGAGAGTGAAGTCAAGAAGGAAGGGTTGATCACATGTAGTGAAAATCGATTCACAGATGGCTGCTTCTCATGGTGCTCCGCCTCTTCACAAATAACCCCATGAATAAAATCATTAACTGGACAAGACAACACCATCAATGACCATGAATGAAAAAATAGTCATTTATCAGTCTAGACGATAATTTATGCCCCCATAAATGATCATCCCCTTGAAAAAAATTGTTTAGCATATGGAGCGACACCACTGAAACTCACAAATGGAACCAATTTGTTTACAAGACTAGATTAATATTTCCACCCTTGTGAATGATGTTCTTTGTGAATTAAATCATTCATGGGTTGCGGTTTTCACCTTAGGATCCCACAAAAGAATCCCCATGGCCCACCGTGGATGAATTTCCATGCCAGTATTTGGTCCTTCCACTCTTATAAAAAAATACACTATAGGGGATTGAAAATTAGGAGACCCAAAAAGAATTTAATAGTTGAGATCCAAGAGAAATGATGAGAAGGAGACATAAAAAATTGGATCCTTAGAGATTAATTTAGAGAGATCCATCTATTCCCAATAGGTAAACCTACTATATATTATTCAAAAGGAAATAAAAATCTTCCAGTCAACCATAAATGAGAAACCCCTTTCGAAGACACCATTTAGTGGGGATTGAATAGATGACCCCTTTGTAGACAAGAATACCACATAGAAAAATTCTATACATGTAGAACACTTCCCTGCATAACAAAATTCTAAATAGCAGGAACTCAGCATTGCGTAGAAACACTCTACGCCGATGGAACCTAGCCCCGGATAGCAAAAAATTACGCAGGAAGAACTCAGGTCTGTGTAGCACAACTCTACACAGATAGTACCCTTACATGCATAGAAACATGATATGTGGATGGAACCCCTCATGAATACAATCCTGCTATGTGGAATGGAGAATCCTAGGGTGTTTTGTACTCCAGTTCTAATAACTCCCTTCCAATGTATCATCCGACCCCATATAAGACCCTCTGTGAACTAGTGTAATAACATCAGGCCAACGCCTCTTCCAAATCCAAATAACATGTATGATCAGATCATCAGGCACATTAACATGTTCTCTTGAGTCTAAAATCACAAGCTAAACTGAGTCATGTGTTTAACCTCCTCAACAATGGGAAACCTCAGAATATTTTCAAGTATAAATTCTCAGAGTAATCATGGTTCTGACCACGGAGGTTCTCATGTGAACCTCCATGTTATAGGGATTAATGGGAACCATTTGAATTTTCCTTTGATAAGGTCTAGTTATAGACATTCCTCTCTTAACCTAGGATCTATAAGGGAATCCCTCCTGATGTAAGCCCCTAACCTTTATTATGGGAGGTGGAGCACTTTCTCCTATTTACCAAATTGGGATGTAGTTGGATGTGTCACCAGATGTGACTATCATGGATTCAAAAATAAAAGAATATACATATACATTAAAAGCCTTATATCTCTCTCCCTTTGGTATCTAACATCCATACACTAGTAGAAAAAAGTGGATTGCGTGATCTTCAAATATACTGCTTCATCTTGTTTCTCACACTGAGCATGAATCACGTTGGATTTGAGGTTAACAGAGATCATGACATCCACATGATTCCAAAATACATGGTCTTTCTATATAGTGTAATACCAAATCATATCCACTTAATCGGGCCTCTTATATGGTATAATCCCCAAACCAATGACTCAACCTTCCAAGGGAGATATTTCTAATGAAGCGGAACCTTATGGGCATCCTCATAGGTGTAAGCCCCAATAATGTTCCCTCAAATTGTCCTCATCCATAGGTGTAATCTCCAAACATTCTAAACTATGTGGGATTTGATTCCCATCTAATTGGGATACGTAGGAAGCCTTCTGGAGGTCCAAACCCAACACCCAAATTCACCCTAACATTCTACCATCCACATTCCAAATATGGTTATATCCACCTAGGAGACCACATATTTTCCAAGTACCTTAGGATACCTCGACATAAGTGCCATGCCAAACATTGAACAAGAACCTTTCACCTGGATGTATTCGCTGCATGAAATTAAAATTCATGGTTCAGTTCTCATCTCTTGAACTTAAAAGGGGATGTGTCCTGTTAAGTGGCACTGAACTACATGGGTTTTGATTCCTCTCATGAGGACACATAGGAATCCCATAATTTGGGTTCAATCCTGAAATCAAAATGAATTTTGTCTACCTGGATGACAGAAAACTCTAAAATGCATCACCACTAGGCTTAAACCAGCATCACCCTAATTTATGACCAAGGATTATCTAATCCATCCATAAAAGGGTACCATTGATGGAAAACCTCAAATACATAAAAATATCCCCATAAATAGAGAGACTCAGATACATACAGATGATTCAAAACCTTTTAATGTTTATAAATAATTGTTACCTCAGGGTGATCTGTATTATACTTACCTGGTAATGAACAAAGGATTCATGAACATATCTTAAATCTATAAGAGAATCCCAAAATAAGAAGTAGTTCCCCCCAAACGGGTGTGACGTGCCTAAATTTTCATTCTCTACACCAATGTGGGTTATTAAGTGTCATTGGACATATTCCCCAATGAATTCTTGCCTTTGTAAAGTAGGCCAATTAGTCTTTATGGATATGAGATCCATTGGGCATTTCCAGCTCCACAAACAAAACTCATTGGATACCATTCGAAGATGATGTTACCGACACGAGTGATTGCACATAATTCAACCCCTTTCAATCAACCATTGTCCATCCATGAATCTTTTTTCAAAAAGATAATGGTGAACATGATGTGAATCCTTATCCAAGGTAGTAGTGTAACCCCATGTTAGGATCCTTTCACATCCAAAAAATAATATGGCCAAATGAGACCATCAAATATGTCCTCGGTCATGAGATTCTACTTTGATGAGGTTTTTTATATTTTTTACATATATTACAAGCACTATTCACCATAAATATCTTCAATACAATGGTATCTCACCAGTTATTGCAAAAACATGCAACATTCACTACACAGGATGAGTCCTATAACAAATATAGGATGCCATCACCCACCCAGCTTATTCAACACTGGGGTTCAAATGCACTGGTCCAATAGTACCACTAGAATAGTAATCTCCCAAACCTGAAGGTGGTTTGATAGTCCCTCTATTCTATAAAGCCCTACCATCCATCTGCCCAGTGATGGTCAGTGATCTAGAACCAAACAACCCCAATAGCCATCTCAAACTATCATGGGAGCCGGTACCTAGAACGTAATAATGAGTTCTTCCCTTACCTTGGGCAGTATGATTAAGTTGTCACCAAAAACATCATCCAAGCATCATATGGGTCATTCCTAATGGAACCTACCATAAATCATTGTTGTCAACATTGTACAAATCTTTATCCTCACTATGCTAAGGATATTTCCCGGAAATCCCCAACTAAATTCAAACTGACCTAGGTCCCCATGTTGGATCATGGAGGGAGACATTCAAACAAGTATAAAAATAAAATCATCCTTATTACTATTGAATAATAACACAAAGTAAATATGGTGAAAACCTATGGGAAAGTGTATATTACTGCACAATCTCATAAATCCTGTCATTAAAATACAATATAAAATGAGTAGATGAAAATATCTTCTTGAAAATATGAATCATATCACCCAAATACGTAGGTAAACTATGAGCATATGCAAATTTCTTCTTGTTAAAATCAATCCCACCATAAAAATAAAATGAAAAATTAATGGCAGATGGATATTACTGTGGATTCATATCAAGTCCATCTGTCAATAATGATGGAAAGCTATAAGAAAATAAAAATTCTTGATTTTTCACATCAAGACCACTAAGTAAATATGACAACAACCAAATATAAGAAGTTTGAAACTTATATAGATGCATATAAATCCAATCACTCAAATAAAATTGTAACCAATGAGTAGATGAAAATCTATGCTCGTTTATATCATGATAACCATGAAAATATGAGGACAATTGGAGAAATCAGCCAGCATATCTCGTTGGTAAGTTGGGGGAAGACCCATATCTCTTCCCCTACACAAGATGATTGTCAGTACTTATTATAAGGAAATGGGGGATCAAAGTAAGTGAATATTCCTACTCTAACACAAGAATGGTCATGTATTCCTATTCCCACTATAGAAATTCCTCAACAAATACTAGAAATGATGGTGGATAAGATATCCATCCTTGACCATATCAAATAAACTTACCAAGATATAATCACATATGTGGCAATATCTAGGATTCAGACCCACAACCCCACCTCCTCATGTCAGTTGACTCATCCACACAACATGGTGATCAATAAATAGTGGAAATGCATCCTTGATAATATCCATGAGGGTTGTTGGAAATATTACATGATAAATGGAGAATAGGATTGGGCATAAATACCCGTTCCAACTAGGGGATGATGGTTCACTTCGGTGGAAACTCTAAGAAATATATATATCCCTTCTATAATTTTAGAATCATTATTGCATATCTTGTCAGCACAAATAAATCCACTCCAATATGTACTCATATATGAAGGATCTCAATTATAGTAAGCATCCTAAATCACCCATAAGAGAGAACATAAAGATTAATCATGCCAACGACAAATGGAAAATGAAGAACAGACTCATAACCCTACTATGTTGGACTATGGAGTTCTTAAGGCCATAAAACATTTATCAATGGTGTCCCATGATCCTACCAACCCATTATCAAATTATGGGAGTGGAATTTCAAGTTGAGAAGGTCGTCCCCACAATATTATTACTATTATCTATAGACATCCTTCCCAGAGAAAATACAACAAATTTTTCTTTCATGGGAACAAGCCGATTGATCATGAGATCCTATCTCCTGATGATCATCACTATAGCCCTATTCACTGTCAAAAGGTCAAATAGTAAAAAGGTTATCCCCTTTCTTTAATCTACCATAAAGTTACTCTCTAGGTTATATTCTATAGAAATTATCTATGCACTTGGGAATCGATCTATGATGGTATTCCTTTCCATGATTGTATTCACTACATTGGTCCTCCCCATAGTGACATCTCAAATCACCAAGAATTTCCTTCCCTAGATAAGTCAAATTTGAGAAATCACTAAAATTATAAGGTTCTTAGAAAGATGAAGATAGAAATTTTAGATAATCTATCAATGAAAAGGGGAATCCTTTCCCTACTAGAAGATGACCTGGGAAAAAACTCATCCTTCAAGCCACCCTGAGACCATTCCCATTCCAGCAAGTCCCCTACCATCACAAATACTTGAAAAAAATAGTCAATAAGTGCTCATGTTGGGAAAATAAAGTAGATAAGTCTTTCACATAATAATAAGATAACATGTTTCTCATGATAAGGAAATTGAACAATAATGAAATACACCTCATGTTCTGGACCTCAACCACTTCTCATTTCAAAATTCTAGAGGAATTTTCAGAAGAATGAACACACATCATCTATCTAAATATCTGGAAAACTATATTCCACATGAAAGAAATTTTTTTCCTTATGATATTTTTGCAGAATATGTAAAAATATTGGGAGAGAATCATCATCAAATTGACTTAGAATCCCTTTTATCTTTACAAATACCACAACCAGAGAAGTGATGAAATGAACTTCAATTGACATGCCTTAGTGTGTCGCATGAGTTACATCATATAATTGTTGACACCATAATAGGTGTTCACATCTTGGGATGGGGGGAACATGGATAATTTCATTTCACCTCACAACCTGTTCAATATAATCCACTAGAAATGACATCCTATAGTGTCATTATTCTAAGGCGGCTATTAAGAAAAACCCCGGACCAATAAAGAAAACACACTCAATAAGAACATGCCTTGAAAAAGAGTTGAAACTATCAAGACCAATGATAGAAAGACATCAAAAAACTCATTAACTAGGAAACCAATAATATGTATAAGGATTCTCACATAAGGGAAGAAAATCATCAAGAACTATTAATGACTTCAGAAGCAAGAAGTTTACGTCCAGGCCTGAAATTTCACCTAACTCATGATCAAAAAAGTATGTGTGAGATAAAGAAATCATAAATAATGGAAACAACAGCCACAATATGGGATCAACCCTATCCCGCAGGGTTGGGGGAATTTTTAGCACAAAATCCCCCCTTAATACCAAAAAATATGTACTAATGCACAATAAAAAGTGAATGGTATAAATCCTAGCCCATAGGGCTAAGGGAATTTTTATCTTAACCACCCCCTAAATAGAAATCAGTATTTCCCCACTTACGGAGGGAAAAATCATTAAGGTCTCTCATTTTTTCTCTTCTCATGACCCATTTCTTCTAGAATGGAGGTATATGACTAGGATGCATAGTGGTTCACTTCTAGTCACTCTTCACCAAGAAGCTAATAGAGGATCCCAAAAGGAAGGAAGGGGTCCACTAAAGGAATCAAACAACCCTAATACCATTTAGAATCCAGTATATAACAAATTATGTTTTATTCATTGGTGAATTTTATGGTCATTAATCCTATTGATGGTATAGAAATTGATGAAAATATGAAGGATCAGGGAGAATATGGTTCCATCCAGAACATAGTCCTCACTAAAATAAATGATAAAGGTGTGTATACCAAGAACCAGAGAATCACCCTAAATTTGGGTGCTCCCTTGATCAATCCCACATTACCTCCTCTAACAAGAATAAAGGCAAGGCTACATCCAATCCACTTTCTCTTCTCAATTAGGATGAAATACCAACACTCAAAGAATGATTACCTCATTAATAGGAAGAAATGAAAGAGTTGAGGTGAATCCACAATGTTTTTATCTGAGGAAGACTTCCTATTGAATATTATCCCTATATAGAGCCTCAACATATACTTATAGCAGTTGTACCTAAGCAATAAAGATTCGTCACAAAAAAATTAAAGTAATTGAAGTACATCAGCCCAACTTAAAACATAGACCATTGGTATAACTGGACCCGATCATGTACGAATATCAGGATTTCCCTCCATTATGAAGGGAATTGGAATGGGTTCAAGAAAACCTTAAAAAGATGTCCTTGGCCAGATATATTCCTCAAATGATGGAAAAACCACCACACTAGATCCTATTAATTTCTATACCTATCTAACCTCCTATCCAAATGAAAACTGATCAAATTATTATTGACACTATCGAGTCATTGGTATCTTTATTGGAAGTCATGGAGGAGGGGCGTGCACCAGTACAGTCAGAACAGAAGCCTCAATTTGACTGGGTGAGTGATATACCAACTCCTACAAAAATTGGGAGCCATATGTTTCAGATATTTAATGGCTCAGGTTACCTGGAACAACATTTGATGCAATATGAATCCCATTATGATACTATTATGGGAACTCCTAAGAAAAAAGAAGAAGTGAAACTTAGATGCTTCATGCGAATGATGAAAGTGGTAGAATTTGTATGGTACACCGGTTTTCTAGCTTGATCGATCAAAGGATGGGAGGATCTCTGCAGGAAATTACTTTTTCAGTTCATCAAAACAATGAAAAATAAAAAAAATCACTTTCCTATAGAATTTAAGATAGGAAAAAATGATTGAGTATCATTTTTCATTTCCAAATAGAAAGGTATAACCTAATCCCTAAACTAACTTCATCCCTAGGAGGATATGCTCACTCTCTATATTGATAACCTTTGAAAATACATTTGAACACCCCTAATCCTGGTGAAATATACATGTGGGTTTTTGGTTTTCTATTAAATTTCCCAAAGAATGGAAGAATCCATAAAAAATACTAATCAAAAGTCCCAAATCACTCGACCAATCCTGGGGAAAAGAGAGGGAATGGAATATGTGGCATATGTCAAACTTAATCCAGACCTAGTGCTTACTCTCAATCCAAAACCTACACCTTATCATGCAACACCCTCTGGGCACCCAAAAAACCCCCCACCACAATAGGATGAGTAGAGGGGACCCAGGTAGAATCAATTAAATGAGTGATGTAATGAAGTTTAATCATTCTAAGATGACCATGTCTGTGGCTATTTGATATCTTCTATAGTCAATGATTTAATTCACCCGTTAGAGCCAAAAAGGACTAATGAGGTAGGTATCGATGAAAGGATATATTATTTCTACTTTCACTAGATACTAGGATATACCATTAAATAATTCTTTATCTTCAATGATATTCTATATAAAATGGTATATTTCAGGTAAGTAAAGTTTGGAAGGCCACTGGCACAAGTGGCATATGTTTCCACCACTACCCCTAAGAAAATAGTTGAGTGGAAATATGTTTATAGAATAAGGGAATAGAAGTTTTATAGTTGTATTAATTGAAATAGAATTATAAAAATCATTGTATTCTATAAGAGAAGTTGAAACAACCAACTATTCCCCCAGTATCTCCAACTGAAACATAAACGATATCATCGACCCCACAAACCTACAAAATACAATCTATAAAAAGTGGGTTGGTCGAAATGTAAGAGGAAGTGAAAGAGGATGAACCTATATCAAGGTAAAAGTTGGATTTAACACTCTCATATTTTATTTCCCCAGATATGAAACAATGGGTACTGACCCTCCAAATGACACTATTAGTGACAGTCAGTTAGGAAAATTCATCATCATATGAGGAGTTAATCTTCAATTACATTAATGCCATTAAATTAATGGGTCCCTTATTTAAATATGAGTATGAATATGAACTATAGGTCCTTTTATACAATTGGGGAATTAGAAGAAGAGGCCACCGGATCTAATGATACTGGGGAAGGCACAACTATGGAAGAAACCAAAATTCTAACCACATCGATACTCATATATTAAATGTTGTAGGAAATCACTAAAATTTCCTTTAGTGAGTTTTATAGGAACATGAAAATCCTATTTCATTGATCAAAATCCACATTTACCCTGTCTCTATGGAATATCAATCTGAATAAGAACAAGTTTCAGATCACCCTCAACGGGTAGGCAGGCCTGGCCAACCCAACCCACCAAGTACATGAGTACCTCCAACTCCTGTCTCAATGTCCAATCTGTCTACATAAAATACTCAAGACCCTAAAGTGACAACGAAAGATCATCCCCACCCAGGTAAGTTCATTCCTTTAGATAAGAAATATGACATCCTGAAATAGTTATCCTTTGAACTAACAAAGATATCAATCCTGGATACCTTTAGTTTGTCAAAAGATATTTGGGAAGCACCCATAGAGGCTCTACTCAATCCTTAAGAGTGTGAAGATATGCTCACCCGTAATAAGGTGTATGAGATATAGACTAATCCTTTGGTATTCCATGTAGTTATCTCCTTCATAGATTAATATGAACTTCCATTATATAGGGGAACATCAGACCCTTTTATGTGTACATCAGAATAAATGGGATCAATGTCCAAAAAATGTTCAATGACAGTTCCTCTAAATTTAATCTCATTCTAGTATGTACACTTTGTTGATTGGGTTATGATTTGGTTAAACTATAATTTTCCTCCATAACATTACAATAATATGAAAAATTGAGAATAATCCATTTGGAAAAATCAAGATCAAGGCCTAGTTTAGTGACCTCATATCCATCTCATAATTTTTGGTTGTTTAGTAGAACACAACCTTCAACATCCTAATATGAAGAACATGGTTTCATAAACAAGCAGAAAAACCCTCATTATACTATCAATGCATCAAATATCATCTTAATGGATAAATTGGTATGTTTCATGCTGATAAGCCCCTGTTTAAATCCTATGAGTCACACTATACCGACATATAATTCTATCCAAGTAAAGGAAAACAACCCCTAGTTTATGGTGTGGATTGTTTCAGTGTTCCGAATAGTATGAAAATGATAACTTACAACCCCTTTGTCTAGTTCAGTGAAGAATACATATTACCCAACAAATACGTCAATTATACGTGTCCACATTCATATACATATTCAGCTATCACCATTGTTTTATTCCTGACCACTGAGTCTAGTACTATTGAAAAGTTTGATGACACCCCAAAAAATGGTGAAATCTCGGATGAAAATGTCTTCATTCCATCCCAGAGCTCAAAGAAATACCTTGATCACCACTTGAGGTAGAAGAGGTTGTCTCATCATCCAAAGAGGATTAAGACACTCCTTCTCCATCTCTCATCTCATCCTCACCATATTTTCATGGTAATACTACATTATCAGTTGGTTCAGAGAAAGTTACTTCATATTTAGGATGCCAAGATATCAGATCCTCCACAAACTATGGAGAACATACCCCACTACTTTATCCCCATATAAAAAAAGAGGGAGAATATGAATAGCGGGAAGAATAATATAAGTTGGACCTTAGGGGTTCCCCTCCATCATTTTAGGAGGGTGTCTATACCACCATTGATGAGCTCAAAGAATTAAATATGGGTATAGAAGAATACCTGTGAACTAGCTTGATTAGTGATGTCATGTATTCTGTGGAACAAGAGTTATATACCTCCTTCCTAAAGAAGCATCAGGATATGTTTTCCTAGAACTACACAAAAATTCCTGGACTTGATTCAGAGTTGGACACTCACTACCCAACTCTACTAGAGGACCAACGAGGTTATAAACAGGTAGATAGAAGGATTACCTGACACATGATACCAAAATTGAGGATAAAGTTAACAATATCATCAAATATATGTTAATTTAGGAGGTCCAATATCCCAAATGGTTGTACAATATCATCCCCATCAAGAAGTAGTACATGCATATCAGAGTATTCATTGATTTTAGGGATATCATCCGACAATTTTCAAAGGAAATTTTCATTGTCCCAACCATAGAAACACTATTTGATGAAACAACTAGATATTAGGACCTATCAATCATGGATATATATTCAAGATACAATAAATTCCAAATGGCCTAATAAAATTAAGAATAAACCACCTTCAGGCCTCCAAGGAGTATTTTTCTATCAAGTAATTGTTGAAATAGTGGGTGCCCTAGACACAACTATGCAGTACTTTTTAATTACCATACCATGTGTACAGTTAGCTATGCATGATTTTATCTTACCATTATAGTGAATAATTTTCTACGTCCACTATAATAATGGTAATTTCCAAAGGTTAATTGTTGTGTCGAGAGGTTATAGCAGATCCCAGGCTATAATTAGAACCTCGAGATACAATGAAATTGATCTTAAATATATATTCTATAGTCTAGATACATCTTACTGACTGGACATAGTAGATGTTTGACTATCAGGTGCTAGGGGCTCATAAGTATTGAGACTTCTTCTCATGAAGTTTGCACTTAGTGATCTCTAGTAGTGAGATCATGAGGAAATACCCGTCAATCGGAACACCACATGTTTTGGGTGTCATTGGTTGTTCCTATTTATGTACATGTGTATTGGTCTCCTAACTTGAGACCATTACCTAGGTATATAATTTGATTATGTACTTTTATGCAAGACGAAAACCATGACATTGATGTCATGGAGAGGTAGTTTATGTTGGGTACGTCGTTGGTGGTATGGAATTGGATGAATGGTCAGGAAAGGATTTTCCACTTCCAAGTTTATGAAGTTTTATATCTCAAGAATGGTTGATCAGGTTGGTAATGCTTTCATAAATCTTTTTCCAAATCAGTAGAAAGGAAAATCCATCCAGATTGATCAACAAATAATAAAGAAAGATAAGGACGATGACACAAGAGTGCATCCTGCTTTATGAGTTATTTAATGACTATGAGATTATAGTACATATTCAGTGTTCGTAGGATGTTAGTCGTTTCTAAGAATATCCATATCTCTTAAGGGGCCATGATGGGTTTCTAGACTCCACTCTTGGTCTGTGGATTTTACTCACTACTATCGAGGTAAGGGCCTAGAGGGTCACACACAATAGCGTATTCAAGAATCAGCCCTATTCAGTTGAATAGGTATATGGACATAGTGGGCCCCGCCATGAGGTCCAGGCGTTGTCCAATTTATCGATCACCGATGAATTAAATAAAATCATTAATATTCAAGTTATGAATATTTAAGATTTAATTTATTTAATGTATTTACAAGTTTTGTAAATACGAAAAAAATATTAATCAAACGAATATTATTTTAATATTCAAGGTTTGTTTAATATTAAGCGGGATAGCGAGTCGAGTTAAATGACTCGGTTTTATCATGTAATATTATATATATATATATATATTACATGTATGTGATAAAATAATAAATAATATTGGCGTAGTTAAGTTCGTAAAAATTATTTATTTAGTGAACGTTGAAATAAACAGGGGTCGGGAAACCCTACCGGGTATTTATCAACGTTAATATAATTAAGAGAGAAGGCTCTATCTATTTGGTGTGCAATTCACTATTAACTCATTTCATGGAGTGAAATATAGAGCCTCTCTCTCCTCCTACTCTCTAGAGAGAGAATCTCTCGATCCAAGATGCTCAGATCATGATCTCTCTTTGGCGTCATAGGAATCTCGACGTGGTGATCGTCGGGACGTCGAAAGCATCGTCGGATCGCTGCACTAGCACCCATAATTCTATAATCTACGTTCTAGTGGATTTTTGGAGCACATGTGGATGATCTAGAGGGATCCTGCAATGGATCCTTCAAACGACGATCACCATTAACTTGTTGCAGTCGACCGCACCTTCGGATTTGAAATGAGTACATTTTCATTTTAATTTTGTGCTCTTTACAATTTATGAAAGATCCTCAGACCTCTACGGGGCTTGGATCGTCGGCGACGAAAAGTTCTGTCATCCCGTTGATGACAAATTTTATAATCCATGGCCCATCATCTTCCGCTACGGGCCCTAGAACACAACAGTGGTATCAGAGCGATCGCATAGATATTCTAAGCCTAGAAAATTAAAATAGCATTAACATTAAGTAGAGGGTTGAAAACTGGTCTCATCAGTTCAAACCACACGTCTATCCAATCTATAATGGTCAAGTTATGGCCATTTTAAAATTTTGAATTGGAACAAATTTGCATTTTTAACCATGGGTATTAAGTTTCATTTATTCCGAAGAACCAGTCAAGTTTAGATCGATTCATTAGATATAATTAAAATTGTAAAAATTATAATTTGCACAATTTTAATTAATTTCCATAATATTTTATTATTATTATAATATAATAATAATAAATTATCATTTTAATATAATAATTTTATTGTAATAATTTTAAAATCCTAAGTAGGATTTTAAATATTTGAGAAGACTTGACTCAAATTTAAAAAAATGAGGAGACCTTGACTCATTTAATATTAAAGGGGGTGTGTTTTTTTTAAAAAGGGTATGTTTTTATTAAAACATGAGGCTAGATGTGTGGGTCAAGGAAAGAGAAAAAAAGGGTATGGGAAGCTGGTGTGTGGAAACGTAAAAAAAAATATCAAAGCAAGGGGTCCGAGCAGACCTATCTTCCCCGAGAGATGCACAGTAGCAGGGCCTCCGCGACCACACCCCGCTGCCTACCCCTCTCCCCGTGGACCCCATGGTCTCCTCTGCATGCCGCAAAGGTAGATCATGCTGTTGCCAACCCCTCTCCCAGCGAACCCGCATAGCGCGACCCAAACGTCGCCGCCAGCCCCTCTCCCACGCCAGGCACCCCCCGCACCGCTGGTGTCCGCTAGTGCTGCCAGGCTCCCCAAACCGCAGGCCACCCTGCACCGAGATCCCTCATGGATGCCGAACTCCAACAACCCACCGCTCACCTCTGGTAGCGCCCTTCTATACACCGAGACCCCGACCTCCTTCCCGCATGCAGTCTGTTGGCCTCCTTCCGTGGTACCTCCTGACCTGAACCGACATACCACCTGGTGCTGCACCTAGTAAGCACCGCCTCCTGCGCCCACACCTGTCAGCCCGCGACCCTTCCCTAGTCCTCCGCCGACCCCATTACTCATGCAATCTTCCTCCTCCTCTTGGGGGTGCTCCCAGGTCCTAATCGCTGCGAGAAGCACTACATCAGCTGCCTCCCTACAGGCCTGCCAGCATGTTGCCGACTATAACTTGGCTGGATCCCATCCAACCAGCGGGTTTCAGGTGCGAAAAGCGCGCCTTTCTGGCCTCCACCCCATCTTTTCATCCTCACCACCACCGAACAATGGTTGCCACCCCGCTCGGCCTTTTGGGTGCACCACACATCGCCACGACATTGGCCAAATCTGGGAGGTACTTTTATTTTTCCTGCAATTATTTCACAGTGTAAATATAACCTCGAAGCGGTTCGGGTGGACCTGCCAAACCCAGAACGGGTTTGGGTAGATCGTCCCGGCCTATTTCATCCATGGCATGGCCCTACGCGGGTTAGGCCCGACCCTTACATGCCATGCAATGGTTCTTTTGGGGTTCGACCACTTTAAATTAAGCAAGATTAATTAAATTAAATAATTTTATTTTAATTTATAAATTAAATTATTTAAAATTAATTTGGGTTAATAATTTTAATACTCAGATAAAATTATTCATATTAGTTATTAAATTGAATTTAGTTCAATTAATTTAATTTTCACATTAAAAATTAAATTAATTTGAGGAGCGATGATTAATTAAATTATTTGAATTTATTAATTCATTTAATTTAATTAAATAAACCCTCATACTTAATTATTGGATTTTAATTTTATCGCGCTTTATTTTACCAGCATTTCGGTCTTGAGCATTGACCCATGTATGTTGGTTTTTATTTAATTAATTATTTTAATTGTGTGTGATGATCGTAATTAATTAAATAGATGGTCTGAACATCATCTTTATTTTTCGGTTAAAATGTATAAGGACCTACATGTCCAACCCACTTGATGTACATTTATACCCAAGTCCCCCTCTCCTGCGCGTGAGTATTATTGTACTTCAAACGAAGACAACAAACAACGTGGACCCTACAAAGATGAGGCGGTACACATTGATCAAGACGATTCAAGAGGACACGTGGACCCCACCAAGACAAGGCGATACTCCAAGACGTGACATGGACCCCGCCAAGATAGGGAGATGTTCCAGATGCGATGTAAACATATAGGATAGAGGGAAAGAGGCATCAAGAGTCAATCTCCTACTCAGGTATGATGCGCTTAGGTCGTTTAGATGCTCAAGACCAGTCGATTAGTAGTTTAACTTTGTACATTTATTTCTTATTTTTTCCATTTTAGAATAGTGGGAAAAATGAATAAAATAATAGATAATAAAATGCATAAATAAGTGGTGTATGTTTTTCCATTAAAGTTCAGTTATGAGCACAACAACATAGATGAACAAGTTTAATAGAAATGGATTACATTCATCAAGAGAGAAAAACCAATAAAACCCTCAAAGAAAATATTATGTCACAAATAGCCTTCCATAATTCAAGTTTGAACAAAACTAGGTGTTGGAGGTGCCGATCATGCCTTAGCTGAGGGTTCCTCTTACTACCGGGGAGTTATTATTCATGTGGTGGGTTGACTTAACTAAAATTGCTTTAAATAAATATCCTTAGATAGCTTGTTGTAATTTTAGAGGCAAGAATTGAGTAAATCAGTAAATGATTTTGAAGTTTGGACTTCACTCAACAGATCAAGGAACTGCAAGTTAATGCAGTTGGCCAGCCAAAAGCCTACCTTGGAACCTCCGAGTAGTGGCGTAGCCATAGATTGTAGACTATGAGGGAGGTTTAGTGATCCTTGACACTATAATACTCAAGAGTATTCCTATTCTAGTATAGAGGGTTCCTAAAATTCAAAAAATTAGTGGGAGACATTTAATGATTAAATAATCAGTAATGTCACATTAGGTAATCACAAAAAAGTACAATCTACTAAAGTATATTTGTAGATAATGGCAAGAAATACAACAATAAAAATTCAATAATTATTAGACAAATTTGATGTCCAAACAAGCACGAAATTCCAAGTGTATTATAGGCGCTTTCACACATTACTAATATATCAGAAATTCAAGGTTCTTGTGTCCCAACCTGTTAAGCCACCTCAAGAAGCGAGGGTGTAAAACAGCTCACATGAGACTCATGAATCAAGCATATGATGGTTCTATCATAATGATATCATCAATGTCTGATGTTAGTCGCAGACGCTACATCATGACATAAATGATGTTTCATGTAGTCTCATCTCCAAGAAGTTTACGAGGAGAAAGTGAAGAAAGATTTGAATGTTATGGTTGCACTCGGTTTGTGTAAAGTGAAAGAAAATTCACAATCTTTCATGTCATCCCATTATTATACCTTTTACTCCCAATTACTATATATTTATTTAAGGATACAAACGAATGTTATAGAGTATGCACTTCATTATCGTTAAGGTAACATTCACCAAGTAAAAAGAATTTTAGATATAAAACCATCTTTTATTCTCATGGTGAATAAATTGAATGACATGGTGAAAAGGCCTATGGAAAGTTACGCCAAAGGAACCTTCTTCATGCCCTTCAATGAAAATTTTATGGTTACTTAACTGGAGTTTATTTGCATCACATATTGAAATAAATTCATGGAAGTTTAAAAACAGAAATACAAGAAGCAAGTACCCACTTATCATTCAGTTAATATTCATCAAATGAAAGTTTTGTTATCTCACATACTTCTTGGGTATTAAGATACAATATTCTTTTCACATATATGTATTTAAATACAATAACCAATTAAGTATAGAAACATTACTATAAGTAAAGTGTATTCTCCAAGCAGCTGAGAAAGGGTGATTCCTAAGTCAGCGGTGAGAAACACATAACTTCTAATTGACAAGTGATTGACTCAAACTGAACAAGTTGTTGAGTATAACCAAAACATTTATCTCATGTGCCCATTTTAACATGATGAGACATTATTCCATGTTTTAGAATGAATTTTGTTTCTGGTAACATACTTAACAAATAGTTTACTGCTACTTGAATCAATGGCAATACATGATGAATATAAAATGTAAGACCTACCCAGTTGTGGAAATATGATTCTTTTTCAAGTAAACCTATAAGTGGACATAAACTATATACCCATTATGGTATTTAGGCTTGGCACAACTAAACATCTTTGGTATTATTGACATCCTTAGTTTGGGCAAAGAAACCTTTAAAAATAAAGCTGTGCCACAAATCTTTCTGAGGTTAGTTCAAGAAGACAGTGTAAACTATTACAAAGAAAGAAAGAGGTAAAGATACTTAATAAGTTTCCTTCATGTCATTAAGGAATGTACCAATGAAGTATAAGTTTGGTAAGAAGATATGAGTTTCTTCGGATCAGCATGCTGAATAATATCTTGACCAAACAATCATCAATCATGATAATGTAGCATGGAGTAATTCCTAAAGGCATGTTACCTTATATACATCACCATATTGATGTTCATAAGGAGGATCGATGATGAGTCTAACATGTTAACGTTGATCAAAAAAATGTAGCATGGAATAATTCCTAAACACACATTTTATACATCAAAGTTATTATGTAAGTTGTATCGATGTTATAACCTACAGTAACATCCATTATAATTCATAATGTGCTTTGAAAATAACGGCTTAAACCCATATCTGATATGAAAAATAAAATGAAAAATGGATATCATACGATCCATAGTATGATGGAAAATCCATTATGTCATAGGGCGTGTTTAGATGCAAAGATTTTGTTAGGATTTAAACAAACATGCATCAAGTTAAAAACGTTGTGCATCTAAGTTAATTATCCTAACAGTTACTTAAGATATTACATAAATCCCTAAGATAGAAAATATGTAGTCAACCATTAGACTACATTTCTATACAAGGGTGTACATATCTATTAGAGATAGTGGGAGTTGAATTGACTTGGACTTAGTCAATACTTGAGATGCACAAATGGTTGGCATAAGGAACAAGTTCCACAAGTACATGTGGAATAGGCATGTTCCACTGACACATACTATGTAGGAAGAATGAAACCATGGTGATGGTTTCATATTCACCATGGTCGGAGATATATTATTCATTGAGAATAATAAATCATACAAGTAAGTAATATAAGGCCATGAGCTAATATTGACATGATCAACTAAAATTTAATAATGGATTCCATGTATCAAATTGAAAAGGGGCTTATAAATTGAATACTGCGATGGGTATTCAAATGAAATGATACATGTATGGTAAAAGTATGGTACCAATAAGGCTCGATTGGTTACACCATGTTGGAAAGCCTAAATCTATTAGAATTTTACTTGTCTTCTAAGATCATTCTATTGGTCATTGGATGTCAAGATCATCTTTTGTTAAAGGTGTCTATACAATGCAACCAGAAAGAGATGATAACATCATATGATGCCAATAAGGTTTGCAAGTTACTGAAATCCAATTTTGGATTAAAGTAAACAACAAGATCATAGAATATTCATTATAAATGAATCTTTACCTTGTGTCTACCAAAGGTTAGTGAGAGCACCAATGTTTTCAAAATGAAATATGTTTGGAAACATATGGAATTTTTTTATCTTACAGTTAGATAAGACCAGGTTAAAAGAAATTCTCTAATGATTGAATTAATGTAGCAATCTAAATACTAGGGAAAAGGATATAATGAGGTAGATCCATAGGTTTATTGGTCTTTTTCAATCTCATACATATAGTGACATTGTATTGAAAAATACAAGTTGGAATAATTCAAGTTCAGAATTGTTTCCAATGTCACATGGCTTAATCTCTCCAAGTTTACATGTTCAGAGCCTAGGTAGAGATTAATGTTGTGAATTGATACCATATGCTTTAGCGATGGATCAATCACATATGCCATAATATGTACAATAATTGATACTTCCATGATATAATTTACTATAGGAAGATATCAATTATTTCCATGAGCACTACAAGTGATGCAGTCAGAACTACCATCTTGTACTTCGGAAAGTACAAATGATATGTAACTGGAATATAGAGAGGAAGGTATAATAGTTTTTTGGGATAAAAACTAGTGATCCTTAGATCAATTTTATCTAGTATCACAGTTAGGAAAAGGAGATGAGCGAGTCAAGATCATAAAAGATTGTGGTAGCCATACTTAGAAATACAGAGTACATTACATCTTCTAAGGTATCTAAGAAGCAGTTTTAAATTGCAATGATTTGTTCTAGTTCTTGGATTCACACATAGTGAGAAAATTATTATCATAATGTAAATTATGATATTATTTCTAGCCAAGTTGTCAAGTTATGACAAAGAACAAAAGTAATATACTCCGGGACACCATATCTTGAGAAGTTTTACTCAAGCCGATGAGGTCGCATATAGCAGATATGCCATGCAGTGAAAACTTTTCAGGCCCGCAGTTAAAGCCATTACTCAGCAGAAATATGATATTTATCATGTGAGGATCTAAAAATTTTAGTTATCAAGTTGGATCTAGTGCAAGTGGGAGTGTTGAAATAGTGGGTTCCCTAGACCCAACTATGCAGTACTTTTTAATTACCATATCATGTGTACAATTACCTATGCATGATGTTATCTTACCATTATAGTGTAGACTTTTCTGCATCCACTATAATAATGGTAATGTCCAAAGGTTAATTGTTGTGTCGAGAGGTTAGAGAAGATCCTATGATATAATGAGAACCTATAGATCTAATGACATTGATCTTAAATATATGTTCTATAGTATAGATACATCTTACTGACTAGACACAATAGATGTCTGACTATCAGGTGCTGGGGGCTCATAATCATTGAGACTTCTTCTCATGAAGTTAGCACTTGGTGATCTCTAGTAGTGAGATCATGAGTATAGACCCATCAATGGGAACACCACATGTTTTGGGTGTTGTTTTTTGTTCCTATCTACAGACATGTGTATTGGTGAACTGACTTGAGACCATTACCAATGTATATCATTTGACTATGTACTTTGATGCAAGATGAAAACCATGGCAGTGATGTCGTGGAGAGGTAGTTAGTGTTGGGTGCTTCGTTGGTGGTATGACATTGGATGATTGGTTAAGAATGATTTGTATCTTCAATGTTCTTGAAGTTGTATATCTCAGGCCTGATTGATCAGGATAGTGCCGCCTTCATAAGCCTTTTACCAAAGTAGTAGAAAAGAAAATCCATCCGAATAGATCAAAAAATAAAAAAGCAAGATAAGGGGGATGACACAAGAGTGTGTCCTACATTATGAGATATTTAATGACAAAGAGATTATAGTACAAAGTCAATGTTTGTAGGATGGTAGTTGTTGCTATGACAATCCTTATCTTTTTAGGGGCCATGATGGGTTGCTAATATTCACTCTTAGTATGTGTATTTCATTCACTACTATCGAGGTAAGGGCCTAGAGGGTCACAAAAAATAGTGTATTCAAGAATCCGCCCTATTCAGTTGAATAGGTATATGGACATAGTGGGCCTCGCCACGAGGTCCATGCATTTTCCAAGTTATCGATCACCTATGACTTAAATAAATTCATTAATATTCATGTTATGAATATTTGGGATTGAATTTATTTAATGTATTTATATGTTTAGTAAATACGAAAAAAATATTAATCGAACAAATATTATTTTAATATTCAAGTTTCGTTTAATATTAATAGGGATAGAGAGTCGAGTTAAATTACTGGGTTTTATCATGTAATATATTATATATATATTACAAGTATGTGGTAAAAATAATAAATAATAATAGTGCAGTTATGTTCATCAAAATTATTTATTTTGTGAATGTTGAAATAAACGGGGGTCAAGGAACCCTACTGGGTATTTATCAACGTCACTATAAATAAGAGAGGAGGCTCTCTCTCTCTTTAGTGTGAAATTCACTATTCACTCATTTCATGGAGTGAAATCCAGAGCCTCTCTCTCCTCCCGCTCTCTAGAGAGAAAATCTCTCGATCCAAGACACTCAGATCATGATCTCTCTTCAGAATCGTAGGCATCTCGATGCCGTGATCGTCGGGAAATTGAAAGCATCATCAAATCTCCACGCTAGCACCAAGAATTTAACGATCGACGTTCCGACGGATTTTTGCAGTGTGTGTGGACGATCCAGAGGGATCCTTCTGTGGATCCTTCAAGAGAAAATCTCCATCAAATAGATACAGTCAACCACACTTTCTGATTTGAAACAGGTACATTTTCATTTTAATTTTATGATCTTTACAATTTGCACGTGATCCTTGGACCTCTCCAGGGATCGAATCATCGACGATGACAATTTCTGTCATCCCGCCGATGAAAAATTTTAAAATCCTCGGCCCACCGGCTTCCTATGCAGGCCCTGGAACCCAATAGTAATGCCTGCTGGCGTAAAGAATTTCATTACAACACACCAATGGGCCATGCATCACATCTTCAAACCCTTTATGGGAAAGTTTTTCAAATTATACATTGATGATGTTGTGGTTAAATATCAATAGAAATCTAATTACATGGAAGATATTAAAACTGTCTTCAACAAATTGTTGCAGCACAACCTAAAAATAAACCATTTGAATGAAATTTTAGTGTTATCTTAGGGAAATTCCTTGGATTCTTCATATTACATCATGTAATCAAAGTCGGCACTGAGAAAAAAAAGGCTATCCTTGTCATTTGACATCCTCATAACCATATAGATTTATGAGGACATCAAGGAAACTTAACTTACATCTGATGATTCATAGTCAACATTGTGGGAAAATATATCCCATTCACTAGGTTGATGAAAAATGGGGTTACATATCAATAGACCAATAATTGTTAAGAATAATTTGACATTCTCAAGAAATTTATCTCAAATGATCCAGTGCTAATGACACATATCAATTAAAGGATGCTTATTTTATATATTACATCCTTAGAGCTATCATTGGGTGCCTATATCATGAAAAAAATGATGTCAACATTGTAATTGACCTTTTTTATCTCACTCGAACCATGATTGATGCTGAGACTCATTATTTAGATATCAAGAAGAGCTGTATGGAACAAATTTTTTTAGTCTAGAAGATGAGGAAGTAATTAAAGGATCACAAGGCCCATTTGGTCTCTTGTAGAAACCCACTCAAGTACATTCTTATCCATCCTATGTTGATTGGGCCTCTATCATGGTGGGTGGTCATCCTGCAGCATTTTGACATCTAGTTCATGCCTTAGAAATTGTTTAAAGGCCATGAATTAGTATATTTATTGGAATATCCCCAATTGATATAAATGAATTCATTGGATTCTAAATTACTAGATGAAGAGGTTTTCTCTATTCACGAGGTCCACCAGATATGGGAGATGAAATTTTTATGGTGCATCCAGAAGCTTGATAGGGAGGAGAATGAAAGATACCTTCCTCAAGAAAATGGGGTTGGGGTCATGCTTATATCTCCCACAAAGTTATTCTTGCATTAATCCTTCCCACTATTATAAGGGTTCACAAAAAATGAAGTAGAATATCAGGATATCAATACAAGGCTAGAGCTGGAACTTCAAGTACAAGTCCATTACTTAAAGATAAAAGGTGATTCGAAACTGGTAATTAAATAGGTTAACGATGATTATGATATCAAAAAGAAAGATCTAATTACCTTTTTAAACCATGTATAGGGACTAATGGAAGAATTAAATTTGGAACCAACATTGAATGAGGTCCCGCAGTCACAAAATGTTCAAGATGATGCATTGGAAAATGAATCCACATCTCTAGGAAATCCATGCCATGAGGAAACAATCATTAGTATTGCGCATCTCCGGATGGTGTTACCATTCATTCAAGACAATATAGAATAAATAGATGAGGTAAGTCCCATCCTAGAACCATACGTTCCTTCCATTAGATGGATGACACTAGTTGAAGAATATATTCAAAAGGGAGAGATAACACTAGAAAAATATAGGAAAGAGAAAATATAAAGATGAACAATTTACTTTTCTATATATGATGACACGAATCACCAAAAGGTCCATTATAAGTGTATAATTGATGAGGTTCCTTTCAGGTAAATTTATGGAGAATAGAATTCTATTTTCATGAAGTAATTGCATTTGGATCCTATGACACTCACCAACCAAGACTCAATCATTCCCACCAAATTTAAAGGATTGGGTACTACTGGCCCACTCAAATGTGGGAATACACTAAATTCACCAAAAATTACCATTCCCCCCATGTTCACACCAACATCATTCACCAAACCCTGGAGTGGAATCACATAGAAAAGCACTCCCAACCATTTTCTATACGGGGAATGGATGTCATTGGACCATATCCTCCCACTACATCCAAGCAGTTCAAGTACATTCTTACTATAACTGACTTCTTCTGCAAGTGGTCTGAAGTTATACCCATAAAATAATTTGGGGAAATAAACATTATCATCTTCATGAAAGACTACATAATCATCATACTTTGTGTCCTTCATACAATACTAATAGAAAAAGACACCATTTTTTTTATTGAATTTGAGAAGCTATATCAGAAGTATAAAATCAAGTGTAATCATTCATCCCAATACCTTGTAGTGGATAATTGAAAGATAATGGACTTGAACAATATCATATCAAATATACTTTATAAGATAGTAGATAGTGATAAAATAATTTTAGCCTAACAAGCTCCTACAGGCCATAAGGGCTTATCGTACACTGACCCGCACTACCACACATGTGACTCCATACAAATTAGTATATTAGAGAGAGGTCATCTTTCCCATAAAAGTTAAATTTCCCTTTATTTTTGTTACTATATATGATTAGTTATCTATATATGACCAATCCTAGAAATATGTAGATGAATTGGATTGATTGGGTAAGAAGTGATTTCACACATTGCATCATTTGGATGTCCACCAAAACCGGATTTCATGAGCCTTTAGGAAAAGTTTACTCTTACAATCATTCCATTAAAGAGATATGGTTTTGTTCCTTAGGAATCTGATGATACCTATAAAGAAACCTCCAATGTTGGAACCAAAATGGGAGGGACTCAATTCCATACATAAGGTCTACTCTAATGGATCTTATTCAATAATTTCATTGCACATATAGCTCACCACAGATCACACCAATTCAAGGTTATTAAAGAATTATTTTATATAATCACAAGACACTATCATCCTAATCAATTGATGTTAAAATTAATGGTAGAACATCTTGATAGTATGATGCTAAACTACATGGTAAATAATCCCAACAACCCAACGTTAAACTGCATAGTTGATCTTTATTGCATGACTATAAAAAAGAAAAAAATCTTCATCCATGTCACAAGAAAATAAACTGAATGACATCAACATCCTCACCTCATGACGTCAAAATTCACAAGAATCATCATTTAAATTAATGATTCACTAAACATGAGTTAGATCGATGTAGGAAAAAGATAAAATTCTGCTATCCCTGCATGAGAGTCTGATCCATATAGGGAGTCTCTTTTCACTAAAAACTATACGTGGCTTGATTCATGTCATCACAGGATATGTAGTGATTCCTAGACCTCCAATACTAGGCCCAACCATGAAAAAAAATGAAAATTGTACACTTATGCATATGGGCCAAAACTGCATAGAGATTTCCCCTCAAGAACTACGTGTGGCTTGATTACTATCATCACAAGATATGTAGTGATTTATATAAATCTTATGCTAGGATCAGAAAAAAAAATTCACTATATCCATAAGATGACTTTTTTTACCAACCTTTATCCTCAAGGCCTCTTTTCACATAGAGATTATGTTTCTCACTGGTCCAGAAAAGTTTCCTTCCCACAACTACAATACAAAATCATCCAGATCACATTGAGTTAAATTTCAAAACACGTCATCCATTTCACAAGACAATATACTTTATGACCCCAATGTCCTAGCTGTATGATGTAAAACTACACAATACCGTAATGTTATCACTGAGAGTAAATTTCCCTCACATTAGTCATCTACTATGACATATTCAAGAAATATGTATGGATTGATTCCTATACACACATGATACATAGCGATTCCTGGATTTTATATCCTCATATATCCTCTCCTAAAGTAAATAATTCCCCCTATCTATGTATAGGACATACCTACGCATGGATATTTCCACCAATTACTATGTGTGTCTTAATTACTTCCTCTGTAGGATAGGTAGTATGTCCAAATCTATATTCATGGTGCTGACCAAGATGAAACTTCTTTCAAATCAAGTGACCCCCATACATACCACAAGATGTTAAAAAACTTGGCTCATAAAGAACTACATGTGGCTTGGTTTTCATTCTATGAGAAATGTAGTGATGCCTAGACCAAATATCTTGGGCCTAGCCATTAAATATAGGAAATTTATCCTACCATGCATAATAACTAAATTAATGTAGGAGAATTTAATGTACGTCCAATTTTTAGGTCTATTTCATGAAACATTCCGTCAACCTGTACATGATTTAGATCTGTATAGGGAAGCACATTTAGAAATATGTGTGGCCTGATTCCTGCACACATAGGATATATAGTGACATCTAGATCTATAATCATGAATCCATATACAAAAATGAAACAATCAATGAGAAAAATGGATCCATTTGTATATGAATCATATATACATAGTGAGTTCCCATTCAGAACTACCCATGGCTTGATTCATATCACCACATGATACATAGTGATTCTTAGATTTCTAATTCTAGGTATAGAAGCAACATTCTCCCTCTTTCATGTCAAGTCACCTTTATCCCTACCACATGATTTTAAAATTTCTGGGGTCCCTAAACTACATGTTTCTTGATTCTCACTATAATGAGAAATGTAGTGACACCTAGATTTTAGACACTGGTCTGGCCACCACTAATTCAAAATGACTATATCCTTCATTTTATTGTCTTTGTGTGAAAAAAACATTTTCATCCAATTTTTTTTCACATTGAGCATAGTTAAAATGGTCTTAGGAGTTTTGGTATGATATTATCTACATGATCAAGGCATATCAATCCCCATTAGGGTTTCCATGGTCCTGGTAGAAATACCTTAAAAGGAACACAAGATGCCCTTATCACATGATTTTAAACTACGATGTCAAATCCAGTTAGAGAATTATGTATGTATTAATTATTGTAATCATAGGATATGTATTGAAACTCAGTTCTATAATTATATGTCCATATGTAATATCTCTTCACCACATCGGGGAACCTACATCCTTACTGCATGACATTAAACAGAATGGATAATTTCCTTTCCACATGATGTTAAATTGTATGGTACCTCAAGAACTACTTGTGTCTTGATTATACTTTCAACAAGATACATAGTGAAACCTAAATCTTATCTCCTAGTCTTATCCATGGGTAAAATAAGAAAATTTCTCCATCTCTAGTATACATACAAATATCTATGTAGAGTGCATCATGTTTGGTTTTCTCATTCAAGGATTTATCAAGGAAATATAAATGACCCCTACATATGAGTTATATCTATATAGAGAATTTATAACACCATGGAAAATCATGGTATAAATGTTTCTTATGTCCCTGAAAACAGTCCTTTTATTCAACATAATCTATGCCTCACATAATTTAGGGTATTTAAAATCATCTATCGACCATCAGAGATGGCGTAGGGGCAGTATCTCAAGGACACTTTGGTTTAACTATGCACAATATGCCTTAATTGGAACTGTATAATTTTCCCCCAAAATGCTTTTCAACCAAAGGAAAATTTAACCATACAATATGCCTCTTTTATCTTCATAATCCCTAGTGAAATAGTTTCTCCATATCATTTCTTCTAATCTAAGAATCTAAAGAATCATGATTTAAACATTCTTTCCAGTCACTTCCAAGGAATGTAAGAACATCTCGACCCAATAATCCTGCTATTTCTCATCATTTCAATGACATATGGTCCTATCCATATGACCTATAACCAAAATAACCCATACCGTTCTCACTAAATAACAATAAACTGCATGACTGAAGTCCTAGTCACATGACACTAAACTGCATGATATCCAACACTACTTATAGCTTTATTACTTCCATTGAAGGATATATAATGACACCCAAATATCTAATACTAGTTCTATAAATAATAAAATTTGATAAATTACATTCCTTGTGCATGGGTCATACTTTTAAGGGGAAACAGATAATAACTACATATGTCCCGATTCTTGCTTCAGTAAGATACATAATGAAAGACAAGTTTTATATCCCAGTCCGACCATAATAAAAAATCCCCTAACTCTATTATAAATAGGTTAGGTCTACCTAGAAGGGTCCAATTCATGTCTCACCCCATTCATGAGTTTATATTGATAGTAAAATTCCCCTTTCCCACACAAGAGTTTGATCAATATGTGGGGAAGGCTTCCCAAAACTACATAAGGCATGATTATCATTTTGAAAAGATACATAGTGATGTATGGACCTTATAAATTATTCCTATACATATATAAGAAAAGGAAAAAATATTTTATCTCTACATATGTGTTAGACCTGCATAAGGTAAACATTCCTTCCAATCTTTGAGAAATTTGGACATGAAATGATCCTTTCATACTCATGTACTTTTCTTTCATAAAACAAACCCTATGACTAGGGAATTATGAATCTCCATAAACCTCCATGGCTATCATAAGTGAAGGTTCAGTGTCTGAGGGACACCTTTGTTTGAATTTTCACAATATGCCCCAGTTGGATTTTCATAAGTCACTAAAAAAAGGATTGTCAACCAAAGGAAAATTCATTCATAGGATAATATTTTCTTCTATCCATACTCCCCAATAAAGTTTTCATCCCATATCAAACCTCAGGTTCAAAAAACCCCATATTATATCTTTCAAAATCCACTTTCATGCCTAATGATGATGAAACATTCATAGATATATTACTGTAGAAAGTGAAAATAGTTTATCCCTCTGTCAAATCTAAGGGACCTTAAATAAAGCATCATGTAGGGGTGGTTTCTAATTCATGGACAACATCAATACGAATTCTTTCATCATTTTCAAACATCATTCTCTTGACAAGTCACCCATTGTGATCTTGAGAAATTATAATTTTTAAAAATTACTTGATGATCATAAATGGAGGGTTAGTGTCTTGGGGAAACCATTTCTTGAATATGAACTATATACCTCAGGTGGCTCTAGGTATTCCACATACAAAACAGGTCTGTCAACCAACATAAATTATTTCCCTAGGAGAGGCTTTTCCTATATCCAAATTCCCAAATAACATCATGTTGGAAATTTTTCTTAGATTAATCTTCATGTAATTTATCCATATCATATCTCAAATTCAGAAATCAAAAAACCAAGGTATAAAAATCCATCATTCATGTCTAAAGAATATTGGGAAATTCTTATCCAGTATTCTCTATTGGATTTATCACCCCATAATTCATTGTCAAAGCTATTAAACCTAAAAAATTAGTTTCATTATTATATTTTTAAAGACTCTAAACATCCCATGAAAATAAAAACAAAACTCTCTAGATAGAAATATTATAAAGGGAACCATAGGTAAAAGTTGAGTACCATCTTGTTAGACATATGATTTTCATGGTTTATGCCACAATCGAGCAATCAAAAAAAGAGACACAAAACTTGTAAGAAAAAACCCACAAAGGGTATCCTAATAAAAATTCAAGCTATTCTAATTAATACTACAGAACATTAGAATTAGGAAAAAATTAGTGTGGTGACAGAAAAGACATGAATTTTGTAATGTTCTCCTTATAACCCAAGTAATAGTCAAAAATACACTTTATAAGTCCATCGACTTAGAAAAAAATTATATCATTACATGATCATGTAAATTTTTTATTCAATATTGTGATCAGAATCTATGTACGATGGAGATTATCCTTCAAAATGTGACTAGTTGTGATTTATTGACATTGAAGGAAAAAGAAAAAGTATATGAATGGGAGGGAAAATAAGTTTTCAGTTTATTAAAATCGAATAGAGGAGCATCAAAATACAATAGTATCTCCGTAAATCTTCTAAAAATGTGATAGAAATCTTAAAAATCCCAGAACATAAAAAATGGATATAGAGAAATCTTGATCTCTTTAGTTAGTAGATCAACTACCACCTGGTGTGAGCCATCTAGGGCCCACTCCAAACTGGTTCTTTTACTATCTTTGATTTCATTTATTGGTAGAATATATTTAATTATGTCCCTGAGATATAAACCCTTATACTTGATGGATTCAAAATGTCCATTTTTTGATGAGGGATTCACCTTTAACCTAGCTACGTGATCCTCACATTCTCACATCTCTGTAGTCTATGTGAGCACTGGATCATAATATCATGCTTCTTTAGAAACCAAGTGGTGTAGCTCAGTGGTAATATACTTTATGGATTATTCATAATGATTGGTTGAATTAAACTGAATAAAGACACATTTAAAAGCATCTAATACTTCTAAAGAAATGAGGATCTGGTGGATAATGACTCTAATGTGGAAAAACATCCATCTCCACCTCCTTCCTAGATTCAATAACCAGGATGATAAGCCCAACATCAATTGGTGGGGTTCCCAAGGATGGTTTATTAGGACCATAATAAAAACGTTTATAAAAAAAATCTAGCTAAAAACATCATATCTACACCACCTTTAGTAAGGGGGAGCTGGAGGATGAGGATCCCCTAAGAAACTTAGAGTGTCAGGACACAAGGCATTCACCCATTGAAATTGATGAGTAATGTGTGTTATGAACTGATTTGGGAGAGGAAAATGGTCTATGAACCTTTCATATTTCATTCCCTAATATCCCATAGGGATAATATTCAGTATACATTATAGTGTAATTTTGTGATATATTAATGGGAGTTTCCACACAAGTAAAGTAAATTTTAATTCCATAATATTCACACATCATCCTCATCCATAGATTGCGAAGGACAACTAGGTGTGAATCATGAATTCGGGGAAGTGGAGAAGAGGAAACCCATTTCATATATCAATTTTTTTTTGTAAAAATATTATGGGTGTATAAAATCTATATATTTTTACCCCATACACCCATGTATCCAACATTCTATATCGAAGAAAGATGAATTAAGAGTCTTCCTCATAAGTCCATTCCCCATTATTAACCACCATTATCAAAGGTGTGGGGTAAGGGATGAAATTAAAGTGGGAAAAAGTTTTCAAAATTCCAATAGTGCCATTGATTTCTAAGGGTTTTGGGAGAACAAAAACAATATTAAGCAGTGTAAGGAGAAATGAGGAATGGGGAATCATTGCAGTCGGCTGATTTTTTAGCATTGATAGTGTTATTCCACCCAGTCATATAAGAATTGTAACATCCTATTGAGATGATATGGAGGAGTACCTTTTTGAATATGGAATAATAAATCATAAATATGAGCAAGTGTGGGTACAAATAAGTTGATGGATTATCCATACTCTAGTTTTAATTCCATCATCAAGGTACAAAATCTTGCACTTGTATTGGCATAACATGATGGGAAAATCCATCCACTATGGAACATAAAGAAAACCCCACTAGTCCAATATAGAGATATGACTGACTAGACTCTTTAACACCATGTGGCATGTTGTAACTCTTCAAAAAGATCCTAGTATGGACCTTGAATGACTTGTGACTGTTGTGTTGGATGAGTCCTACAACACTAAACATTTGGCCCTAGACCAATAACATGTAGAAATAGCTTTATCTAATCATTGAATGGAATGAGTGAGAATTTATTAAGAGGACAATCCAAGTATTTATCTAATGTATTAAAAAAATCAATGACTAATATAGGGAATTATCCTACATCATCCTACATACTAGATATATGGAGAAATTTATCATACATATTACTGAGGATTTAGATTTCCCATAGCTGGTAAAAATCCCATATGTTGACCACTACTTCACCATGATATAAATGGAAAGTGTTAGTGCTCAAAAACCAATGGATAATTAATTCAGGGAACATATTGGTCAGTGAATAAATCACAAACTGAGAGACCCATACTCCATAGTATATGCTGACGACCTCCAATTTTTCATGGAATTGAATGAAATTCTAGAGCACCCAAAATTACCAAGCACACTCATTTGAAAAACTCCCTCTAGAGAACAAGTCCCACTTATAGCTACACCATCCATTGGGTTTTCCTTGTAAGAGTTTGAAAATATATGGATATTATTGAATGGTATATTGTGAGGATATGTCATGATTGTGTTGATTTATTTGAGTCTACATGTAACCTTTCCAAATAATGAATCTCAATTGATCTAACTCAAAAATGATTTACCCTAAATCATTGATGTTTTCTTGGGAATTATCTTGAGACATCTCCAACCAAGTAGATGGTAGATTTTGATCGACTGGTGGAAGGGGAGAATCATCTTGAATTATAAAGTTATAAAGTGCTAGTTAGGTGGAAAATAAGTACGTTAGAAATTTTGGTGAAAGGAGGTTCTTCAGAATACCCTTTAGAGGGATGATATGGTTTTGAAGATTGTCTTTGATATTCTCAGCCATGATAGTTCTTCTCCTAATTATAGCTGTCAAGGTTGAAGCCAAATTCGTTTCATTCCTACAAATTATTATAAAAAATATGTGATATTCATTAGAAAATGATGAAATATAATGTGTAATGAACATGGAAAATAGTATTCCACTTCTCACACCCATTGTAGGCCCGAGAATCACCACATTGTGATGGAGCATGCCTACAAGGTGTTGTAAAACAAGGCATTCAGTCCCTAGGATTCTGCATCCACAAAGCATCTAACCACTATTAAGAAGATTAGGAATTAACATTCATGGATGATGAAATATAGTTCATAGAAAGTGAATCCTCAATGGAGAGATTTTATGTTGAAGCAATTGGAACTCAAAGAGTTCACAATGGGATCATGGTCTCAGAGAGAATCAATAAATGAAATATGAGCTGGGGCCCTTATTTATAGTTATGGTCCCCTCTTATGATTCCAATTATGTACAATAAAGTGGTTCAAAAAAAGTCCACTTTCTAATTTGTAATAACTCCCTCTTCATCCTGACCGGAACACATTCTGACATGGGGAATTCATTGGGTCCTAAAAATTATGTTTTTAATAATCAAATAATTCCATTATTTTGGAAAAGGAGAAGAAATAATTTGAATAATAATTTGAAGAAAATTTTCAAAGGTAGAGAAGTAGAGAAGTAGTGAAGGACGGGTTTATCTCATGAAGTGAAAATCGATTCACAGACTACCACTCCACATGGCATTCTTCCACTTCACAAAGCACTCAAAAAATGAAATCATTAACAGGATGAGGCAACAATGTCGGTTCTAATAAATGAAACCACAATTATGTGTAGGTCTGGATAATTATTTCCTCCACCCTGAATGACCAGCCCCGTGAAAAAAATCATTCATGAGATGGGGAAGAACCACCTTTCCCTGAAAATAAAACAGAGTCATTTGAGGGGTCAGATGATGATCTCCAACCCCTGAATGATGGCCCTAGAAAATGAAATCTTTAATGGGTTAGGGAATCCTCTTTGGGCTCTTACAAAATAATCCTAACGAACACTATGGACAACTGACCATGACGGTATCAGGTCCCTATTCTATTCAATAAAAATACCCAAAGGGGGAATGAAAATAGGGAGAACAAAAAAGAACCAAATATTTGAGAGCCATGAGGAGTGATGAGAAAGAGATTCCAAAAAAGTAGAGCCTTAGAGATGAACTGGGAGAGAGCCACCAATTCCAAGTAGGTAATTCCACCACAAAGAATTAAAGAGGAAATTTAAATCATTCAGCCATCCATGAACTTAAAACCCCTTAGTAAAGCACATTACATGAGGATTTAATGGATGACCCCTTTTTGGACAAGCATCCCACATAGAAAAATGCTATGCGGGTGGAACCTTACCCTTCTTAACAAAACACTAAGAGGGAGGAACTTATCCCCGTGTAACAACATTCTACACAGATGGAACCTAATCCCACATAGCAACATGCTACAAGGGTAAAACCTTGGTCTATGTACCACAATTCTATGTAGATGGTACCCTATCCCACGTAGAATCATGCTATGTAGAGGGAACCCCATCCCTCATTAGAACCTACTATGTGAAATGGGGATCCTAGGGTTTTATGCACTCTATTTATAATAACTCCCTTCCTTCATATCATGAGGCCCCATATTTCCCCTCTACAAACTAGTCTAACAGAATCAGGAAAAGGACTTTTCCAAAACCACTTGACATTAATGATCATATCATCAGGCACATCATTATGTCCTCTCGAGTCTACAATCCCATGGTAAGTGGAGCCATGTTGGTAACCTCTTAAAAAAGGGGGACCCTCAGAATGTATTCAAGTCCACATTCCCTTGGTAATGATGATTTTGACCTTAGAGGTGGTCATGTGAACCTCCCAATTCTAGGGATTGAGGGGAACTGCTAGCCTTTACCTTTGATAAGGGCTAGTTCATAACATTACTCTCTTCACTAGGGAGCCCGAAGGGCATCCCTCATGGAGTAAGCCCCTAGCCTTTCATGCAGGATGTAATTCTCTTACTTCACTTCCCAAACCTGAGATATATATAGATGGTTAAACACATGTGAGTATCCCCACTACAAAAAATAAAAGAGGAGACATACATATTTAAATAACTCTCTCTCTCTCTCTCTCTCTCCCTTTGGGCACTGAAATCCATCCACCAGATGACAAAAGTGGATCGTGTGATCTTCATATCTACTGCTACCTCTTTTTTCTCACATCAAGCATGAGTCGTGTAGGCTAAGAGGTTAGAAGTGATCATGGAATTTATATGATCCCAAACCATATCGTCATCCTATATGGTGTAATCCTCAATCATATCCACTCAATCGGGAATCCTATATGATATAATCCCCAAAACCATGGATCATCCTTCAGAGGGATATATTCCCAATGAAGAATAACCTTATGGGCATCCTCAAAAGTGTAATCCCTAATAATATTTTCTCATATGGGACTCCTCTATAGGTGTAAGCCCAAAACTTACCATCCTATGTGGTAATTGATTTGCAACTAACTGGGATATGTAGGAAGCTTCCCTAAGGTCCAAACCCAACACCCAAATTCACCATAATATTCCCTATGAAAAATTCTTGGTAGGGTCATATCCACCAGGGAGACCACAACTCTTCAAAGAAACATGGGTCACCTCAACATAAGTCCCATACAAAACTTTGACCATGAACCTTTCTGGTGGATTTCCTTTCTACATTAGATTAAACTATATGGTTTGATCCTTATCACATGACCTTAATTGGTGATGTTTCCTATTAAGTGGCACTGAACTATGTGGGTTCTGATTCCTCTCATTAGGATATATAGGTATCACATCTTATGGTTTCGATTGTGATATAAAAATAACTTCCATATACCCATATGATGGAAAACTCTAAAGAGCCTCACCACCATGTTTAAACAAGAATAGTCTTAATAAATGACTAAGGAATCTATAATATATCCATAATAGAGTAACATTGATGGGAAATATTATATGCATCAAAAAAATCCCTATGAATGGTGAACCTCAGAGACATATAGATGATTACGAACCCAAGCATGTTCGTAATTTATCGTCACCTCAGAGTGATCTATATTATACATACTTGGGAATGAACAAAGGATTCAGGAACATATCTTAAATATAAAATAGAGTAACATAAGAGGAAATAGTTCCCCCCAAAAGGGTGTGGTGGTCTTGAATTCCCATCCTCTCAACCAATGTGAGTTATTAAGTGTCATTGGATAGGTTCCCCAATGAACTCTAACATTTTGAAAGTAGGTCAATGAGTCATCATGGATATGAGAGTCGTTGGATGTTTCCGGATCCATGAACAAAACTTGTTGGAGACCATTCAATGATGATGTACCTGATGTGATTGAGTCCACATAATTCAAACCAATTCTATCACCCAATAGCCATCCATGAATCGTTTTTGGAAAAAATCCATAGGGGACTTTAGAATCTATTATGATATCATTTAATGTTCACTAAAAGTGGAAATGGAGACTAGAAGAAAAAACGTTTCTTATGATAAGAAAATAATGATGGATATTCATTAAAGAACCTATTTTTTCACATGGAGTGAATTAAAAGTTTGAACATACAACTTTCCAAAATATGGGAAATAGCACTCAGGTGAATGATTGAAAGGAACATGAAGATGTTTCAAGAGTGGGAATCATATACATTGAGAAAAAGAATATTGAAGTGATGTGAAGAGGCCAGCTAATGAAATGAATGTAAATAGAGGTTAACATAAAACACCACTCACACATCAGTTCTATAAATGAAAATAGTTTGGGAATGATGTGAATCAATGACCTAATCCAGGGGATAATGAATATAATAAACCACAAAAAACTTTTAAGTCAAAGTAAAAAAGGGAATGCGTATACAATTACAATAGTAAAATTAAATTTTTATAGTTAGGGCACAATTATCCTCCACACTAGAATTGGGTATTCCATGTTTGTCTTCCAATGGCTTGAAGGACTTATTTTTTTATTGATTTTTGATAATCTACCTTTCAAGGGGTGAGGTGGAACCCCTACAAGGACAGTAGGTGTAAGTATTACATGGCCCGTAGGCCTTAGAGGAATTCATTTCCTATAGGCTTCAAAAATTACATATAACCCAGACTAACATCTTGGAATTGCTCCTCCCCAGCATCTTCATCATGAAATCAGATCTCCACCTTCACATGACTATTAGGCTAGGATTTCATGTACATGTATAGGCATGTCCTAATGGCAGGTGCCATACCCTCTCATTCTTGCAATCCGTTTAACTTCTGATGTGGTGAAAGATCTTTGCTCATCCTCCTTCTGGAGCTTGTTCCCTATAGGTTTTATGCTTTTTATATGCACTTAAGGTGGCCCAAAGGCCTTGAGGTGTCCCGAAGGCCTTATTGACCCAAAGGCCTAGGTGTCCTGGAGGCCTTAAAGAACATGGGGAATAAATCAGTGGCACGAAGGCCCAAACAGGGGAATAGTACTTTCAGACTCAGGTCGCCAGGATGCACTTAAAGAGTCCTCACCAACCAGGATGAGGCTCATGTGATTCCATGTTTACGTTTTAATGAATAATTATTAAGAATATTTTATCCTTTATTGAAATTTGATGTGATTCTGAGCATAAATCTACTCTCCCAACATAGATTCCTTATAAATTTACATTAAAAGGAAATGATATTTGATATTTTGAATTACACTTCTGATTTTATATCAGCATAAGGATGAACCCTAACCTCTAATAGATATATTTATTAGCTTAGATACATTATTATTTAAGGAATATGGGGTGAATTATCCTTTTGAAATATATATGTTTTTATTGTGACTCTATTTTGGGAAATTATTGGTATATATGATCAAGGTATATAAATATTGGTATGAGACATTATTAGTGATTAAAATAATTATTAAATAGATCATGGGAGGGCATGTGATCAAATCATCTTAGGGTTTCCATCTTTGTCAAACAAATTTTACAGGATTCTTAAGGTTAACTATTTACAAAATAGATTATGTTGAAATTTGGGAATCATTGTTTAAGGTTAAAGTATAATTTATCATATTAGAAAAACTATATTAATCATTTTGGTTTTCTAAAATATAGTTACATATCAAATGAATTTTCATTATTTGGTGGATATTATGATCCACTAAAAAGTTAATTTTAGTGTTTCAGGAATAAAAAAAATTATATTGAATATTCATTTCTTGGAGTAAGAGATGAATTGAAAATTGATCACATCATAATAAAAGGATAAAATTGGGATTATGATATGGAAATATATCAAGTGAGTATATTTTATCATGTTTTCTATATTAATATTAAAAGGGCTCATAAAATTTAGTAAAATGATCTTCAAATAAAATTTCATACTTTTACCTTCATTTCTAATGAATTTATGATCTTTACACCCATTAAAGATTTGTGATTTTGTGGTTGTTATATTCAACCTAAACATATTATATGTTACTATATATTAGTTATTAGGTGTTAGTTTTTTATTCCATGTAGATATTTTCACTTTACACTAATGTTATCTTATTCATACACCTATATAGACTTTGTATTTCCCTTTCTTTATTAAGGTGTGTTTAATTAACCCATTTTATAATATCTGGTTCCAAAAAGGAATTTAAAATATAAAAAATTGGATTACCAAGAATAATTAAAAAATTTGAGTATATAATTTACTATGTCGTGGGGGGGGGGGGGGGGGGGTGGAATGCAACACCTTGATATTTTAGAAGAAGAACATTATTTTTGATAGTATATATGACACACAACATCAAACTTAATCAAATATTGAAGTATTATTATTTAAATATGATCATTATAACCTAGAAATAAAATTGAAGAGTATGAAAAGGATTAAATAATATTGAGATATATAAATAATTAATACTCAATATAAATATATTTATTAATTATTTGTAAAAATTAATTCAATTTTTAGTAAAGTTATATTATGATTAAAATCTTGATTTCCTTCCAAAATAAATTTTATTCCTTTTTGTGAGAAATTATTATATTTAATTTCTTAGACAATCAAAAAATTTATTTTTTAAAATTAAATACTTTTTTGAAATCAACATATGAAAATTAGTGGAGGAAGAATTTTATATAATTTTCTAAAAAGATTGATTTTCTTATGAATAGTGAAAAATATTGATTTTTATTGAAAACTATATTTTTCCCCATGAATGTAAAAAGTTACATTTTGTTTGAAAATGATTGAAAAGTAATATAAATTCTATTATATTTTAAATAATCAAATTAAGTTCATTGGAATAAATTTTATATTTGAATTTAGTATAAAAACACGTTTATACATAAAAATGCATTTTTCTAAAATCTATTTTTATGCACCTAATAGGTTTTAAAATTAATAAATTATATTGATAAATATTGATGAATAATTGTAATTATATATATATATATTATATTCAATAAAAAATTTTAACGTTCATTTAATATTTTTCTAAGCATGTGATAATAATGAAGCAAGTCTTATGCTAAAAAATGTATTTTTCAAAAAATCCATTTTCATCGAGTTTTTCACACTTATTTTAAATTAATTTCTAGAAATTTAAGATATTGAATTTAATTGAATGAATTAAATATTTTTAATTATGAGTTTTATATTTTTTAAATAGGCCCCTTTTATTTTTGTCCAATAAGAATAGTAACCGTGGTGAAATTTATCACCGTAGTAATGGGTAAATCGAGTTAATCTACATTAAAAAAAAGTGATAAGAGAATAATTTTTAATGATAATTATAATTTTATAAATTAAATTTGAAACTTAATATATTATTATAAAAATTTATTTTTTAATGGACAATGGTCCCTGAAAATTGCCTATCTAACATTTAAAGCAATGAAAGTTACAAATTCTCACTCTCATAGTTTTAAATATATATTATATGTCCTCATAGGGAAAAAAGAAAGTTATTAATGAATATAACTGTATATTTTGATACTAATGAAATTATTTTAATTATATAAATTTATTTATAATTTTTATAAATTATATAATTACATTAAATTCTTATACATTTTGCGATGTAATATTTATTTAATTAATAAAAAAAATAAATGATTTCAAAATTACTAAAATTAATATAATTTGAGTGAGCTATATATTTACATGAATTTATTAGATAAATAAAACATTATAAATATTTTTAAAATTATTATAATCGAATTCCAACTTTTCCTTTATGTCATTTACGTAAAAGTAAATGAATAGTGTCAAAATTGACATTAATGTTTTTTTATCAAAATAACATTTTATTAAATTGTTTAAAAAACAAAAAATATATAAATTGGAAAAGGTATAAAAAATATTTTCTATAATTTTAACACTTTTCAATTTATGAGCTATTTTCTCAGCTTATATTTAAAAATACGTTCTTTTAAGATTGAGAAATACGTTTCTATGGTTAATGTTAAAATATGTTAACTAAGGGGTTAAACCTAAAGATAAGGTTTAAAAAACCAATTAATACTATTAAAATTTTATTTATTTATGTAATTTAAACCTAATAAAACCTAATAATAAAATAAATATCCATTTAGAAGCATTTGGGATTGATATTGAACATTTTATACTTTAATATTGTACAAAATTAAAAAAGTTTCCCTCACCTCAATTATACAAGGGAACCCCTAATTTCTATTAATCACATAATTTTGATAATTATATCTCAACCAAATCATGATTAAATATATTATACACTTACATATAAATATTATACATATCATAGTTATCTCAAAAGTCTAACCCTAGGGTCCTCAAGAGGAGATCCAAATAAGTTGTTTGAAAGAAGAGGTAACCACATTAACAGATCACATTATTTTTAATTCATACCTTAACTCCTATAAAAATGTTATATTTTTTATAAAATATTCACTTTAGTATCATAAATGTACTTAAATATTATTATAATTATGAAACAATATTTATTCACTCTCTTTAAACCTAATGGGAAGTGAAAGTATTGCTTGTGCGTACTTATGACTTACTATCTCCACCTAGTGATTCAAATCATTTCTCATCACAAATTTTGTGGATAATTATTCTTATGGGTTTAATATTTATATGGTAATAATTGAATATTTATAATTTTTAATGATAATATCATATCTACCGTATTATATTCAAAACTGTTAGAAAATGATAATGTCGCTCGTGTACGTGTGGACTACGACCTCCACGAAGTGACACGATTCGATTTTCATTTACATTTTAATTGGATGGTAATAATGATGTATTTAATAAATATATATGATATATATTATTTAATAATGATTATGTAAAGGTGATTTATTATTTACCTTTATTTTTTTCCATTTGTTAAAAAATGAAAACTTTATCTATGCATACATATGACTTCTTATCTCCACGAATAGTGTAATTCATTTTTCTATATCAACTTTTCTATAAGTCTCTAAAAATTTATATAATGAATATATATGATAATTATATCATTATTAAAAGTATTTATATGATGGAATATTATCAGGGTATACAGTAAAAATTAACCAGACCAAAACATACATGAAAAACAAAGTAGATACCACACGATTTGGAGATTTCAATAAATAATTGTTAATAAAAGAGTTATAAAAGGATATAAGTAAATTATAAATGGTATGGTATATATGATTAGTTTTATTTAATATATATATATATATATTGTATTTTAATATTTATTATATAGTATTTTAAATAAACTTTTAGGCCAGTCGATCTTGATGTAAGGGATTTTCATCTCAAATTTATTTCTATGAGAAATATTCTATATTCAACAATTGTTTATTCTTCATGGTGTATATAATAACCATAAATTTATTTTATATTGTTTCTCATAAAATTATGTGTATTTAAATTTCTATATAATGTTATTTCTTTCATGGATATTTTGATTCAAATGTTACATAAGTTTTAAGGGTTTTATGTTACAATCTCGTTATTTGCTAGGATTGTTTATAGTTAAGTTATAATGATAAAATATTACAATATATCTCTTAATAAGCTCATGAATCTTATTCTTCAATGAATATTTCTTGAAAATACATATTTCATTTAATTTTTCTTACCTTAAGTACTCAAGTTACCAATTTTTTTAAAAGTAAAATCAACCTTATTTCACTCTTCAATCGAAAAAACATTTTCTTCTATATCAATGTTATCAAAGACTTTTTTAAATAATATTTTTACTATCCACCCATGATTATTTTAAGCCACTTTTACCCATGTTTTAATTTTTAAAAAATTGTCTTAAAAAGTAATATTTTTTTAATGATGTAATTTTTTACTTTTTATAAAAGTATGAAAGGGATTTTTTTAACTCATATGGAAAGAACAAAATTTCCCCCCATCATTAACACTCAATAAATTTAAGATTACTTTAAAAAATTCGATGGTTATTTACAATAAAATATTTTCCATAATATTATCAAACTTTTTAGATTTTAAAAATGTTATTTCAAAATGGAAAGTATATTTTCGTCATGAATGTTTTAATGATCATTTAATGGTATTTCTATTTAAAAAATACAACAACCCTTGATATCAATTATTCTTTATTTGGGTTATGATCTAAGGATACCATCCTTATTATTTATCTGTATTTCTTATTTTTATGATGATAATAAGTTTATAAAACCGATTTATTTTCCATGGGTTATACTACAATAAAATGATGAAATGAAACCTATTTATTTTTCATAGTTTATGGTGTAATGGATTTTTTATGAAACCAATTTGTTTTCATGGGTTATAAAATTGAGAAAAAGAATGTTAAAGTGATTTAATGAGGCAAGTAAATGAAATAAATAGATAGATATCTCAACAGAATACACCACTCACACATTAATACTATAAATGAAAAGAGTTGTTTAATTAAGTGAATAAATTACCTAATATAAGGGCTAATGAAGATAATAAGCCACAAAAACAGTTGATGTCAAAGGAAAAGGGATAGCTTATGAAATTACAATAGTTGAAGTGAATCGTGATAGTTAGAGAATACTTTTTCTTACACTCTAGAATTGGGGATTCCAATATGATGTTATTATGAGTAAATATTATGAAAATATTATCCTTTATTATAATTTAATGTGATTATATGCATTTATTAGCTCTCCCTACATAGATTTTATATAAATTTATAGAATAAGGAAATCATATTTTATTTTTTAAATCAAACTATGATTTCATATCAATTCAAATATGAATACGAAACTCTAATATATATATATATTTGGATAATATAAGATAATATTAAAGGAATAAGGGGAGAATAATCTATGGTAAGAATATAGGATTTTATTATAGATTGTTTTTGTGAAATTATTAGTATATATGTTCATGGTATATATATTATGGTCTAAGACATTATGACTGATTAAAATTATTATTAAGTAGATCACATGAGGATATAAGTTAAAATCATATTTGAGTTTCAATCCTAGTTATAGACATTTCATAGGAGTCTTATGGTTAACAATTCATGGAATGGATTATTTTAAAACTTTGGTGTTATTGTTTAATTTTAATGTATGATTTATTGTATTAGGAAACTTATAATAGAATTTTTTTGGGGTTAATATAGAGACCAAAGGAATGACTTGTCATTATTTTATGTATATTATAATCTGTTAAACATTGAATTTATTTTATTAGGCGTAAAGAAATTCATCTTTAATATTCACTTATGGGTGTAATATTTGAAGTGGAAATTTATGTAAGCATAATGAAATGATGATATTATATTTATGATATGGAAGGAAATAAAATAAGTATATTTTATCATGGTCTCTATCTTGATAGTAAAAGGATACATCCATTTTTGGCAATGGATATTTATATAAATTTTATGCTTTTAACTTCATTTTGAATGAATCGATCGTCTTTTCACCCATTATAGATTTATGGTTTTTTTTGTTCTGAAATTTCTCTTGAACATATTACATATCATACTATATTAGTTCTTGGATGCTTATTTCACCTTCCTTGTTAATATTTTATCTTTACACTAATGTTATTCTATTTTTAAAAGTAGATAACCTTTGTATTTCCCTTTCCTTTTTCAGAGGATGTTTTGTTAACACTTTTTATGATGGGGGTCTCCACAAATGACTTTAAAATACCAAATATTTGATTACTAAGCATAATATCAAATTAAAAGGACATAATCTATTAAGGTTAGTGGGGATAATGTAACACCTATAGATTTTATAAGAATAAAATTATGTTTGATAGCATATATGACACACAATATCGAACTTAAAGGAATAATGAAGTATTATCATTTAAATATGACCATTACAACCTAGTCATTAAATTGGTTGTTATGAATTGGATTATATACCTTGTAAGAGATATAAGAATATAATTTCCATTAAAAATATATTTATTAATTATTATAAAAACTTATTTAAATTTTTTTCATAATTTTACTGTGGTTAAAAATTAGATTTCCATCAAAAATGATTTTTAATGATTTTTTTTGTGAGAAAAAATTTATTTTTAATTTTTCAAAACATTAAAAAATTTATTTCATGAAATTATCTATAATTTTTAAATCATAATATCAAAATCAGTTTAAGATAAACTTTTAATATTTTTCTGAAAAGATTTATTTTCCAGTGAATTGTGAAAAATACTGATTTTTATTGAAATATGTATTTTTTATTCCAGGCATGTACAATTTTCTATTTTGTTCTAAAATTGATTAAAAGTAAAATTGATTATATTATATTTTAAATAATTAAACTATGTTATTTATATTTATTTTGAGTTTTAATTTTGTATAAGATCATTTATATATATAAAAGACATTTTTGTGAGAAAAAAATATGCGCGCAATGTGTTTTTAGCATAATAAATATAATTGACCACTATTATTGAATTATTTTAATGTAATTTATATATTATATATTCAATAATATTTTTAACATTCATTTAATATTTTTCTAATAATGATATTTGAATATACCAAGTTTTATGCTTGAAAATGTATTTGTCTAAAAAATTATTTTTTGTGATGTTTGGTGAACTTATTTTAAATATAATTTATCAAAATTATAGGTATTGAAATTGATAAATTGGACCCCAAATTTTGAATCATTATTTTAAAATTTTATAAATATTTCCTTTTTATTTTTGGCCAATAATAATAGTATTTATGGTAAAATTTATTACCTGGGTGATGGGTAAATCGAGTTAATCTCAGTTAATAATAAGTGATAAGACTATATTTTTTTCATAATACTTATTATTGTATCAAATAAATTCCACCATTATAACCATAGGTTCCAAATTTATTTATTTACTGATCATTTTTCTATTAAAATGACCTATATAGTATTTAATGTAAAGAAAGTTACAAAACGCCACTCTGTTAGTTATCAATATCTATTATATGTCTAAATTGGGGGAAAAAGTTATGAATAAATATAAATGTATATTTTGAGATTAATGAAATTATATTATGTATATAATATTTTTATAATTTTTATAAATCATATAATTACATTAAATACTTGTACAATGTTGATGCAATAGTTATTTAACTAAATGAAAAATAAAATAAGTGAATATAAAATAATAAAATAATAATAATTTTAGTGATTTATAGATTTAAATGATTATTTTATGTTAATAAAACATTATATTTAGGTTTAAAATTATTATAAATTAATTTAAACTCTTTATTTCTTTCCTTTATGGTAAATTAAATAAATAGTGTCAAAATTAACATTAATGTTTTTTATCAAATGAATATTTTATTAAATTGTTTAGAAATCAAAAAAATATTTAATTAGGAAAATTTGGATAATATATGGTCTAATATGTCATTAATTAACCATTTATTATCTAATTTTCAACGTATATATAAAATTATAACCTTATATGAGTGAAAAAGGTGTTATCGTGGTTAATGTTAAAATAGGTTTACTAGGGGGTTAAACTAGAATATAAAGTTTAAAAAGACACTAAAACCTATCTAAATAGTATTTTTTGACGGTATTTGATTCCAAAAAAATATCATCTTTGAATACCTATACATTTAGTAGTATTTGGTCTAGAAAATGACCTTATTATATTTTAATGTTTTAAGAAATTCCAAAAGGTCCCCTCACCTAAATTATAAAAGGGAACCCCATCATTATCTTATTCACACCACTTTGAGACTTATATAAAAAAAATTCCAAAATCCATTATAAAATTCCTTAGTTACATTATAGAGGTTCTGGTATTCCTAGAATACCAACTCCAGGGTCATCAATAGGAAAGCTAAAGAATTTTTTTTAAAGAGGGGGTAATCGCCTTAACTGATCCCTTTCTTTTTAATTCTTATTTTACTTCCTCTAAATCTATTATATCTTTTATAAAAAAATTAATTAATTACCCTAAATATATTTAAATGTTATTATGATTATTAAACTACCTTTATCAATCATATTTCCATCAAATGGGAAGTGAAATTATCACTTGTGTGTACGAACGACTTACCATCTCCACATAGTGATACAATTATTTTCTAATAACCATATTTTATGGATTGATATTTTGATGAGTTTAATTTATATATATCATACTTGAAATAATTATACTATTTATTACAAAAATATCATATCTACCTTCTTACCTTCCAAACCGTTGGAAAATGAAAATGTTGCATGCGCGTACGTGTGGACTATCGTCTCCACGATGTGACGCGATTCACTTTTCATTTATTTTTTAATTGGATGTTAATAAGGATGGATTAAATGAATATATATGATATATATGATATAATAATTATTCTATAAATTTTATTTATTATTTATCTTTATTTTGTTCTATTGTTTGAAAAATTGAAACAATATTCATACATACATATGGCCTACCATCTCCATGAACACTATAATTCATTTTTCCACATATGATTTTATTGATGACTCTAAAAAAGTATATAATGTATATATATTATATTTTTATCATTATTAACATTATTTATATAATGTAACGATGATTTATGTACAAGTAACAAACCTACTAAACAAAAAAATACCAGAAAAACGAAGATGATAACACCAGGAACATTGATTTTAATAAAGAATTGTTAATAATGAGTTGATAAAAGGAAATAAATAAATAATATATGGTATGAAATATATTATTAGGGCTCTAAATTATACATTTAATAAATTTATATTTATTATAAATGAGGTTAAATAAATTTTGAACCAAGTCTATTTTGAGGTAAGATTTTTTATCTCACTTTTATTATTGTGAGACACATGCCATGTTCACCAATTGTTTCATTTATGTATTGTATAAAATACCCATGATTTTTTTTATTCCCATAAAAGTAGGTAGATTTATTTATCCATTTAATATTATTTCTTTCGGGAGGATTATTATTCAAATTTTAGCAAAGTAGTAAGGGTTTTATGCTACAATCTCATTATTTAACGGGATTTCTTTTGGTTAAGTTTGGATGATGAAATATTATGATCTATCTCTCAAGAAACTAATGAATTTTAATATACTATAGTTATTACATGAAAATAAATGTTTTAATTTCATTTTATTCAACTTAATTATTCAATATACTAAAAATGTGTTTTAAATAAAATCATCATTATTTCTCTCTTCGGTTGAAAAACATTTTTATTCCAAAAAACATATATTCAAAAAATGTTTAAAAGAAGGATTTTACTATTGTCCTATTATTTTGTAAATTTATTTTAACTCATGATTAAATTTTTACAAAGTGGTTTTAAAAATTAATCTTCTTTTCTTTTTATAAATGAGGTACTTTTTAACTTTTTACAAATATTTGAATTGAATGTTTTTAACTTTTATGACATGAAAAATATTTCCTTCCCTTATGTTGAATAAATGATTTAAAGATTCATTTAAAACTTACATGGTTGTTTCCAAAAATAATTCCCATAATATTTTATAAATTATTTTATTTTAAAAAGTGATTTCTAAATGGAAAGTATATTTTCCTCAAGAATGTCTTAATTATCTTTTAATGGTAGTAATATTCATAATGGAAAAAAATCCATGATATTAATTAAGATTTAATATGGTATTGATCAATGGATACTATCCTTATTATTTCTCTGAATATTTTATGTTTATTATGACAATATTGTTTTGAAACATATTTCTTTTCTATTGGTTATACTATGATGAAATGATGAAATTTAACTTGTTTCTTTTTCATGGGTTATGATATGATGAAATGATTATGAAACCCATTTATTTTCATGCGGTATGATATGGTGAATGTTTTATGATATTATGGAACAAATATTTATAATTTTCATTATGTGAGGGTGGTACCTATATCTTCCTCCAATTCATTTGGTAAATATAGTCAATATGACATGTGTAAACCTGATTTCATGTTCATAATTTCATGCATGGACCTGGTATTCATGTCCATATGATTAATAATTGACCTGGATTTCATGTCCATAATATTAAAAATTGAAATTTATTTCATGTTCATAATATTATGCATGGACCATGTTTTCATGTCATAAGTTTATGCATGGTCCGATATTTCACATTTATAAGATTGTGCGTGGACCTAGATACATGTCCATAAGTTTAAGAGAATTTATAATTTCATGTACATAACTTGATGAGTGAAACTATTTATACTTATACCTTTTCATAATATTAAAATATTATGTGTATGCCAAAAACTTATTTTTTATGCCAATATTAAGCTATCATGGCTCATGTTCTTTGATTCCTTTATTATTCAGGTATTATGAAATATAAATCATTATGTCATGACCCAAGGTTATGATATATGATATGTGGGGTATGAATTCAACTATTATGATCTTATTATCATACCCTTATGGTAATGTTATACTGAAGTGATCATTAATGCTTTCCTTTTCTACCCTTACTAATAATCTGAGCTAACCATTTTTAATGTTTTATTTTTCCCAGGATATAATGAAAAGATTTAAGTATGACATGTCTAAGAATGATTTTATTCATAAATAACTAAGTGAAAGATGATGTAGATATTTTATGAACCAGTTTTTTATATATTCAAGTTTCTAATGACACTAAAACATTACATTTATAGTGTGGATAATATTTTTATGTAATTTATACTCATCAATAAAATGTAATATCTTTATTTGAAAATAATAGGTTTCTATAAGTCATTTAGTATGGTGGTAATGCCTTAACTAATTCCATGGCCTTGTAAAATAAAGTAAATTCCATCTAATATATTAAAATAACGATAAATAAATCATGAAAGGTTAATGAAAAAAATTATTCATCTTTCTTTATGTTATATCACAAGAAAATGATATTATATTTTCAGTATTTGTGTCCTAAAGACATTTAATTATAGTTGGCTTACAGAAAGTCTATATCATCTAATATATATTAATGAAAGTACTTTATAATTCATTTATATTCATTTCACAGAATGTGGGAGATGATTTGAAAACAACACCTAGAATATATATATATATATTACCAAGTTATACCTAATTAATGATCATCATGTTGGGTTGTGATGATATATTTAGATCAGTATGAGTAGGATCACCTACATACACAAAAAAATGATCACCCACACAATATAATTTAGGTAATTTATATTCAAAATAATTCGTTCTTAGTACACTACATGGGATTTAATATATGCGTAATTGGTATTTTTTAATTAAACATTGAATATAGATCCCTAAACTTGAGGTTTTAAAATGTTTTACCTACTTATGAGGTTTCATACTTCGATAATTTTCTAAATTATTTTTAGTATTTTGATTATTAGAATGTAATTTAGTATAACTCTAATCAAGCTATGGTATTTTATTAACCAGGATAAGATTTTTCAGGACATATGATGAGATATGATTTAATTGACCTCAATTGAGTTTTGATTATATTAGTTTATGGACATTCCAAGATAGTCATATGTAATGTAATAATATAAGATTTATTCATATTAGGAATTAAGAAATAGAGAAAAGTTATACGAGGTTGACATTATCCTTTTTTATGCTCAATATCAATGTCAAGGATAAATAAACATTGATAATGTACATATGGTGGATTATATCACACCAAACCCCTTTGTAATATATGTTTTTATGATTTTTAATTCCTATAAATCATGTTTTTTGAATTTTATGATAACCCACTTTAAGGTTATGTTGTAACATCATAAAATAACGATCCAAGTAAAAATAAAATACTAGTGAAAAAAGAAAGTAAAAATCCTAAATTCAAAATTCAAAAACTGAAAAGTAAATACAATATGTTGGTATAGAAATCCATGACCAAGCCAAATGAAAATCCAAATTAAATAAACAATATTCAAATTTTAAATCGGAAATGTAAAATAAAAACTAGGCAAAGAGCTAGAAAAAGTGGATCTGAGTGTGGGGAATTTCAATGATGAGGATATTAATTCTATCGATCCTTGTATAAATATTCATACAAGGATTCATTAAACTTGAATAATTATCCATATTGACTATTGATTTTTATCTTAGTCACCATCACTACTAAATAAAATTCGCTAATGAAATGAGCCACCCAAGTCACCATTAATATTGAAGATACCAACCCTATAGGAGCAATATGACGAGTTTTTACGTTATTGATTTTAGTTTATAATCATGAATGCGATTCACATTCATATTTACCTTTACAAAGTGTAACATCCTAGGTAATTAAAGAATAAATAATTTTCATATTTATTAATATTTACAAATTAAATATTAATTTTAATTAAAAGGGGTTTCTACGTTCGATAGCGTACTCGATACGCAACGATGAGTTTCTTTGAAAACTTACGTTGCACACAAGTATTAAAATAATATTGTTTTAAATGTTAGTTAACAAGTAGCCATTGTACTGGCGGGAATGGATAGAAATAACTAAAATATGATTATATATGTTTTTAAATGTTTTTACATTTACCCAATAAAAGATAAAGGCTTAAAATACGGAAAGAGTTTAATTTTAGGCTTTTATTACCTAATTTTCACTAAGGGTTCACTTATCACCTTTTGATGGAGAACCGTCATTAAATATAGTTTTGATCAATCTTATTAATTCTATTGGACGAAAAATAACTCTTCTTTAGAATCGGGACATCAAAATTTACTTTGTGTAAATTTTTGGTACCTTTCCGATAAAGTTCATTTTTTTAATGAATAGTGTAAAATGTTGTATTTTAATTCAAAACCTCTTTTTAATATAATTTATTTATATTATTAGATTATCATTTGAATTGGTTTTAAAGTGAAATTAGAAAATATTTTTACCATTAAATCCAATAGTGGTCATTGGAGTTAATTTCACTTTGAAATCGGACTTAAACTAGTGTCAATCTTTTGATACTTATTGTTTCATAAAAACATGCTATTTGCTCTGACAGCAGAAATTAATTATTAAATTAATTAATATGTCTTATATATTTTGAATTTTGTAAAATAGACTTCATTTTTGAATTCTTAATATCAAATACAGCTTAGGGTGAATTTTTGGTAATTTTCTGAAAAACTTCAATTTTTGATGAATAGTGAAACCACTAAGTGGTACTTATAAAAACTGATTTTTCCGTTTAAATGAAATTTTTCCATCATTGTGTTTTGATTTTCAAAAATCCGACATACATGGTTGTCATTAAGAAGTAAAATGTGGTTCAATGAGATAAAATTAATTTTTTTGGTGAATAGTAACTTATTAAGTTTTTAATCACGATTAGTGGTAATTAGTGTAGTTTAAGGTAAAAATAATGTTTTAATAATATGAGATGAGCTTGACACATGTCCTACCCTCATTGGATGTGTCATGGCCGACCAAGAAAAGCCATGGGTCAACTTGGGGGCCCCATGGAGCTACTTTGGTTGGGAAATGACATAAATAACTTTTTATTTAATGTAAAATTAAAAATGACACAAACATAATATGTTTTACGAAAACAATTTTTACATGGGGTTATAAAGATCCGATTTTTGATTATAAATATTAATTGGAAATATAAAAAGATTTCCTACATCATAGTTTTTTTTTATAATTTTTAGACTTTAAATAAATTAAATTATTTATGACATCAGGATGATGCAGCGATGACCTCATTATTTAACAATTTAAATAAAATGGAACGATAATGTAATATCTAAAACATACACATGTCCAAAACCTATTGGATGGGTATATTTCAAACCCTTATCACCTTATCAACGAATTATATCAATGTGGGACCTTTTAAAACCGAAACACATTTTCAAATAAAGTAATATTTCTTTACTTTCCAAAAGTGCCCCTCCTCTCCTCTTATAAAAGGCCCCCACCTCTACCACCTTACACACACTCCTCAAGCCTTTGGATCCGCCATCCCCTGCCCATTTACTCTCTCCAAATACCTATCCTCATCCTAGAGGATTCCCTTTGGGCAGAATCCTTTCAAAGGAAGCCTTTAGGCTCAAATCAAAAGGAGTTACACTTTTAAAGGTAATTCATTCTCTCTTGTTCATTTGTTTTATTTTTCTTCTCCAACCCCCTAAAATCTCTTTATTTACTTTTTTTGTGACAACAACATTATCTTCAATATACTAGGATGTTTTTATAAGATTTATTAGAGCTACACTCTCACACAACTACATCAAGTGGTTAAAGAACATACGGTTTCCGTGGATGGCGAAATTCTGTCTCCCGAAATGATGATTGTTCAATACTCATTTAACACCTTCAAAGGTGGCCATTATGATGTCACTGTTTTTATATATGATATATAATATGTTTATGCTTTCCTTAAGATTCTGTATTTTTCATTTATGTCATACCATTATTGTTTCCATTATGGGTTAACACGACATCTTCATTTTAGGAAGTGCGGACTAACGCCCCCTGATAGTGATTTGATTCATTAATACCATATGTGGGATGTGTAAAGGATAAAGTTAATGATATTATATATGTTATTATACTAGAATTATAATATACTCTTATATCATTATGATTCCATTCTATAAAATACGAAATAGAAATGAAAGTAGCATTCATGCGTACGTACGGCTTACCGTCTCCATGAACGGTGCATTTCATTTCTTACCTCTAAATGATTATGTAATATTATAAATACATGTATATTATGGATATATATGATATATATGATATCCAAATAAGGAATGTCATTCTGGATATAATGAACCTTTGACCACACGAACAACATGTAATTGTAAGAAGTCCACTTTCGACTTAAGAACCAAATAATGACAAAACAAACATTATTAACTTAAATGGTTACATAATGTTTATAACATGGAAATAAGTGATATAAAAGGAATAATTAACTTTAAAAAGGTTCTTAATCAAGTATAAATTAACTCAAGTTTATTATTCAGGACGTTAAAGAACGATCGAGTCAAGTCGGACCTGAGGTAAGGGACTTCGTCTCAATCTCCTTTCATTGAGGCATATTTCGTTTTATAAACAACTTTCTTTTATACGGTGTATAAACCCCTTTGACTTTTACTTTTATACAAAAGGAGTCTTTTTCTATGAAGCGTTTTACTAAATGACAAAAAGGAATGTTTTTTTAAACGTACGCGGTGACAACGACCTTTTCCGCCGCCGCGATTATTATTTGGTCTTTGGATTCCTCAACAAGCCGTAATGTTTTTAAAATAAAATAAATACCATATACTCTTTTATGTATTTTGGTATTGAAAATGGTTTTGATAAAGGATTCTATTATGTCAATATATTTATGATATATTGTGATTGAAATGTGGAAATGTTATTGTAGACCCCGGAACACTCGTCCCCAAAACTTCCCAAATGATTCCATACATGATCCAAGATCGTAGTCCATTTCGCAAGCTTTGATTTGGTAGGTCGTAGGGCCCGAACGGAGCTACGGATTAGGAGTTATGGACGTTTGATGTTTGGCTGGAAATCTGGTTCGCGAAGCCCATTCGCGAAGCGCCCCTCCGTGATCGCGGAGCGCCGCCGCGAAGTAATGAGGCGAGAGGCTCCGCGAACCCGTTTGACGTTTGAGATGCGCCGCGAAGACCCCTCGCGAAGCACAAATGCGAAGCACCGATGCGAAGCACCCGTGCAGCGCGGTCCCGCGAAGCCCCGCCGCGAAGCGCCCCGACCATCGCGGCCTCGCGAAGCTTCAGAGGCGGTGATGCTCCACGAACGCATTTGACGTTCGCGAGCCGCCGCGAAGCTCCAGAGGCGGTGATCCTCCTCGAACCCATTTGACGTTCGCGAGCCGCCGCGAAGCTCCGGAGGTGGTACCTCTCCGCGAACGAATTTGACGTTCGCGAGCGCGCCGCGAAGCTCCTTAGGCGGCGCGGAAGATCTTCTTCGCGGCGCCCCTGCCTATAAATACCAAGCTCACCCCCCTTCTCCAGGTGGACGGCCACGGCCACTTCGCCCCTTGGGCGGCCGAGCGGAGCTCCGCATTGCGGCTCCGCGAAGCCATGCTCCGCGAGCAGCTTCCTTCGCGTTGCTGCTCCGCGAGCCGAGACTCCAGGAGTCCATGCTCCGCAAGCCTATGCTCCACGATGCTGCTCCGCAAGACCAAGCTCCGCAAGAGCCCTTTGCTCCGCGAGCCCTTGCTCCGCGATGCTGCTCCGCGACTTTGCTCCGCGAGACCATGCTCCGCGATGCTGCTCCGCGAGACCAAGCTCCATGAGACCCCATTACTCCGCGAGAGACCATTGCTCCACGAGGCCGTGCTCCGCGAAGCTACTTTTCAAGACCAAGCTCCGCGAGACCCCTTTACTCCGCGAGAGACTATTGCTCCGCGAGGCCATGCTCCGCGAAGCTCCTTCGCGAAGACCTATTCTTCGCGAGGATCCCACCTTCGCGCCCACCGGTCCATACCGCGGGGGCTGCGCCCCCCGCACCCCCGCTCGGGGTCAGTGCCGGGCTGCGGTCCCGGCCCTCCGGGCCGGTCCCTTCGCTACCACCATAGACCCCCATCAAAAATGGAGAGTCGCGCCACAAACTTTTCGGGCCGGGATGCCGGGATTTTCCATTGCGCCCTTATGCACTCCCACCTTCCACCTATGGAATACCATGATTTGATACACTCCTCTGCACACCGTGGAACACCTAGAGTCGACATATTCCTCTGGGTTTCATTACATGTCGTGAGTCGAGATTCTCATCATTAATTCCCCGAGTACCTCGAGTCGAACCATCCCTCAGGCAACTCCTCCAAACCCGATCACTTGGCTCCTATGCCAGGTTGAACCAGAAAGGGCCGCCCTTGTGTAAGTCCCGACACCAACCATTTCTAGGCACGTTCTGCCTAACAGTCCTTTCTACATGACTCTAAATTGTAGTACACCCTATGTGCCAATCATAGGATGCCTCTTTCTCCGAATAAGAGATGCCTTATGCTCCAAGCATGAGATTCTAACAGTCCTTTCTACATGACTCTAAACTGTAGTACACCCTATGTGGAAATCATAGGATGCCTCTTGCCCTACACGAGAGATGCCTTATGCCCCTAGCATGAGATGACAATAGTCCTACCTACACGACTCTAAACTGTAGTATTATCCCTATCTAACAAATGATAGGATGCCCCTTGCTCCAAGCAAGAGATGACTTATGCCCCTAGCATGATATGCTAACAGTCCTTTCTACATGACTATAAACTGTAGTAATCCCTATGGTCCACACATAGGATGCCTCTTGCCCTATACGAGAGATGCCTTATGCCCCTAGCATGAGATGCCAATAGTCCTACCTACACGACTCTAAACTGTAGTATTATCCCTATCTAAAAAATGATAGGATTCCCCTTGCTCCAACCAAGAGATGCCTTATGCCCCTAGCATGAGATGCTAACAGTCCTTTCTACATGACTATAAACTGTAGTAATCCCTATGGTCCACACATAGGATGACTCTTGCCCTATACGAGAGATGCCTTATGCCCATAGCATGAGATGCCAATAGTCCTACCTACACGACTCTAAACTGTAGTATTATCCCTATCTAACAAATGATAGGATGCCCCTTGCTCCAAGAAAGAGATGCCTTATTCCCCTAGCATGAGATGCTAACAGTCCTTTCTACATGACTATAAACTGTAGTAATCCCTATGGTCCACACATAGGATGCCTCTTGCCCTATACGAGAGATGTCTTATGCCCCTAGCATGAGATGCCAATAGTCCTACCTACACGACTCTAAACTGTAGTATTATCCCTATCTAACAAATGATAGGATGCCCCTTGCTCCAAACAAGAGATGCCTTGTGCGCCAAGCATAAGATTCCTAACGCCATGATCACAGTGGCGTAACATCAAGAGCGTTGGAATCCATTCAAACATTCCATCACTCCACCTCACGCTTTGCGTGTCCTTCGTTTGGATCGTCATTCACTTCCAAGTCTGGAGGGACCCCCTAACAGTATGGATGCTCGACCTATGGTCCACCTGCTATCCTGGGCCAACGCCCCGGAAGACTGATCACGTCTGGAGGGACCCCCTAATAGTATGGATGCTCGACCCATGGTCCGCCTACTGTCCAGGGCCAACGTCCCGAAGGATCGATCGACAACACATGTGACATGGTCCCGTTTTTCGAACATGGTCAACGGTCGACCCTCATTTGTTGTCCTCATTTCTGGCTAACGTGATATGGATGCTGCGTTGCGAACATGGTCAGCAGTAATCCTCCATCACCACGCCAATCTCATGACGTTCTGAATATTGGGCATGTGATTTACACTTTTCAACTCCCTTTGTTGGGATAGATTCCAACTCCCTTGGCGTTATCCCGCCTGTGCACTTGCGCATAGGCACATACCTCAACCCACCAGGGAGTTGGGATGCCCTCATGGGCATACATGAAAAAGACATTACGGGCAGCTTCCTAGCGTATGCCCCATTCACCAGTGCCGCTCCATAGCGGCACCCTGGGCAGCTTCCTAGCGTAAGCCCCATTCACCAGTGCCCCTCCTTAGTGGCACCCGGGAAGCTTCCTAGCGTAAGCCCCATTTACCGTTGCCACTCCTTAGTGGCACCCAGGCAGCTTCCTAGCGTAAGGCCCACTCACCAGTGCCGCTCCATAGAGGCACCCGGGCAGCTTCCTAGCGTAAGCCCCATTCACCATTGCCGCTCCATAGCGGCACACGGGCAGCTTCTTGCATAAGCCCCATTCACCAGTGCCGCTCCATAGCGGCACCCAGGCAGCTTCCTAGCGTAAGCCCCATTCACCAGTGCCGCTCCATAGCGGCACCCCGGGCAGCTTCCTAGCATAAGCCCCATTCACCATTGCCTCTCCATAGCGGCACACGGGCAGCTTCCTAGCGTAAGCCCCATTCACCACTGCCGCTCCATAGCGGCACCCGGGAAGCTTCCTAGCGTAAGCCCCATTCACCATTGTCGCTCCTTAGTGGCACCCGGGTAGCTTCCTAGCGTAAGCCCCATTCACCATTGCCGCTCCATAGCGGCACCCGGGCACCTTCCTAGCGTAAGCCCCATTCACCATTGCCGCTCCATAGCGGCACCCGGGCAGCTTCCTAGCGTAAGCCCCATTCACCGTTGCCCCTCCTTAGTGGCACCCGGGCAGCTTCCTAGCATAATCCCCATTCACCATTGCCGCTCCATAGCGGCACACGGGCAGCTTCCTAGCGTAAGCCCCATTCACCATTGCCGCTCCATAGCGGCACCCGAGCAGCTTCCTAGCGTAAGCCCCATTCACCATTGTCGCTCCTTAGTGGCACCCGGGCAGCTTCCTAGCGTAAGCCCCATTCACCATTGCCGCTCCATAGCGGCACCCGGGCAGCTTCCTAGCGTAAGCCCCATTCACCATTGCCGCTCCATAGCGGCACCCGAGTAGCTTCCTAGCGTAAGCCCCATTCACCGTTGCCACTCCTTAGTGGCACCCGGGCAGCTTCCTAGCGTAAGCCCCATTCACCATTGCCTCTCCATAGCGGCACACGAGCAGCTTCCTAGCGTAAGCCCCATTCACTATTGCCGCTCCATAGCGGCACCCGGGCAGCTTCCTAGCGTAAGCCCCATTCACCATTTTCTCTCCTTAGTGGCACCCGGGCAGCTTCCTAGAGTAAGCCCCATTCACCATTTCCGCTCCATAGCGGCACCCGGGCAGCTTCCTAGCGTAAGCCCCATTCACCATTGCCGCTTCATAGCGGCACCCGGGCAGCTTCCTAGCGTAATCCCCATTCACCATTGCCACTCCTTTTCAGCGGTAAGCCATTGACATCCCGGTCCGACGGCAAGCCGTTGTGACTCATCCGAACTACGAGGTCTTTGATCCATGTCAAGGCATGGTACGTAGGAAGCCTCCATGAGGTTCAAGCCCACCCGTTGTTTATTCACGTTAGGGTTCACTATCTTCCCGCATGACGTTAAACTGTATTCTTCGAACTACGAGGTCTTTGATACATGTCAAGGCATGGTACGTAGGAAGCCTCTTTGAGGTTCAAGCCCACCCGTCGTTTCTTCACGTCGGGTCCCATTCCCCTCCAGCATGACGTTAAACTGCACTCCGGTCCAGTGGTAAGCCATTGCGACCCATCCCACTTGAACTACGAGGTCTTTGATCCATGTCAAGGCATGGTACGTAGGACGCCTTTACGAGGTTCAAATCCACCATCCGGTCATCCCGACCTCATTCACGTCGGCTCACCCTCATCCCGCACGACACTAAACTGTATTTCCTAATCTGAACTACGAGGACTTTGATCCATGTCAAGGCATGGTACGTAGGAAGCCTTCACAAGGTTCAAGCCCACCATTAGTGGACCCACGGGTCTACTCTCACGTCGGTACGCTGACGATCCCCATCGGGCCAAGGTCCAGCTTCACGTCGGTTTACGGGCACCATCCCGAACTACGCGGACTTTGATTCCCTGCCACGGGGATACGTAGGAAGCCTCTTCAAGGCTCAAGCCCAACTTCACCGTCGCCCCTGCGATGGTCCCATTTCACTCCCCCTCCACTTCATTCATCCATCCACCAACCATCCTGATTCTCACCCGGGCCACCACATCCTGGTGGGATCATGCCATCCACTTCCTTGCTGCTCCTAGCAGCACATGGGCCACTTTCCACGTGTAAGCCCCATCATATCTCCGGGTCGTTGTCCTCTGTGTACACCCTGATTCATCACCCCTTCGAACTACGTGGGTTTTGATCCCTGTCCTCTACACGGGGTACGTAGGAAACCTCCAAGAGGTTCAATCCCAACCAATGGTAATCCATGGTGTATCCCATCCTGGGGTGCACTTCCCCTGATCCGCCCTTAGTGGTGTTCAGATCAACCATTACGGCGTGACATCTCCCCTCCATGGGGCGCACCACCTCAGATCTGTCCTCATTGGGCGTTTTGATCCATACCCTTGGTAAAACATCTAGGTGTTCCCACCTAGGGATGTACCAATCTGATCCGTCTCTATGGGACGTCCTGATCAGCATCATTTCGTCTCTGCAAGACGTTAAACTCGTGGCCTACCTCGTGATAAACATGAGATGCCTGAGGAAAACCTCGGATGACACGCCTTTAGTGTAACCGTCTCTGCTAGACGTTAATCTTGCAACATACCCTGTATTAAACATGGGAAGCTGAGGAAAACCTCAGATACATGCCTCGGGTTATGCACCATTGAGATGCCCTCTTATGAGGAAGAATACAGGTTCCCCTATGTCCACGCACCCAGAGATGCCCAGACATTCCTGATGTTACCGTCTACTCCGACCGAAGGTCGCTACCATGTCAAGACCCTATGGAAAGTCTTGACGGAAGTAGTGTAATTAACCGGCGTCCATGATGATATGGCACCAGGAATGAGATTCACGAACAATGTATTAAATCTATGAGGGAGACCCGGACTAGGTGACGAGTTCCGAGGAGGAATCCATGGAAGGAAGAACCGACATCCCATCACCCCGTTTCGATCAAGGAGCAGACGTCCCTGAATAAGGAACGAATGCCGCCCGCCTTTGGAAAGCGGGAATGCGGGGTAACAAGCGGCGCGTCCCTCACAGACGGATGTGCGCGCCCCGGCGAAAGCGTCGGAAACAGTTATCTTTCCTTTATATTGGTTTTATGTTTTATGATTTTATATTGGTACTTGGAAATTTTAATGGGTGGTTACGTTATAAACCATATGACGGGTGGTGCCGTGAATACCAGGACGGGTGGTTACGTTATAACCTCCAATGCATTGGGTATGGAAGTCGGCCGTATGGCTATTCCATTAAGTATGTATGGAAATTGGCCGTATGGCTATTCCATTAAGTGATATGTGTGGAAGTCGACCGTATGGTTATTCTACTTAAGTATGTTTATGTCCCAAGTTACCTTTATATATGTTATGTGTTCTTTATATGGGTTTTATGGTAATCCTTTGGTTACAGAAAGGTAAGTAATGATACTTTATTCAGTGAAGAGTTTTTACCACTTCATGAAGGTGAAGGTATTACTTTGATAGAGTATACATGGTTTACTTGATGTTTGAAAAACTAACAGTTTTCATTCTTTGTGTATCCCTTACTGATCTTTTTATGCTCAGCCCAAGTTTTTTTGAAATTTTTTTTCACAGGACTTAATGTGGAATAAGGTTAAGGATGGGATCAAGGGAATGTCATGCTATATAAAACATGGAACTAGACATGTTTCTTTTAAGAGTTTTTTTATTTATTAAGGAAACTTAGTAGAAGTGACTACTTTTTAATATTTTGAGATGTAATAGTTATGTTCTAATTCTCTAAAACTCTAAACCTGAAAAGATCCTCAATGTGAATTATTCATTTAATTCAATATTAAGTAAGGTTTAAGGCCGGGGCCTTATAGTTGGTATCAAAGGTCGGTTTAGACAACTTTAGGAGTTAGAAAAGTGTTAAATTATAATATGATTGAAATGATATAGCATTTACAGATTACCATGTTGCTTCGCCGAAGATATTTCGGTGTTTAGAATGGTTTTCCGTAGAGGAAACAAAGCAACTATTTTGGGACGACATCAGGAGGAAGACAACCTTCCAAATCAGCAACCTGAGATGGTCGGAATCGGAACTGAACAGTTTGTTGAAGTGATGGCACAGTTGAATCAGGCTATAAATGGTGGTGGTATCCATGCACGAGATCCGCCAGATCAACCGTAGAGGAACATGTCAGTGGTGGAACATTTCATGAGGCAACATCCCCCATCATTCAGAGGATCATCTGACCCTGTGCAAGCTGAAGGGTGGATTAAAGCACTGGAGAAGATTTTTGATGTCATGGGGTGTTCAGAACATCAAAAGGTTAGTCTTTCTGTTTACCGTTTTGAAGGTGAAGCTGATCAGTGGTGGTCGATGGTGAAAAATATCAGGGATAGTGATGAGATTGAGGATCTTCACTGGGACGAATTCAAAGGTATGTTTCTTGAGAAATATTTTCCTAAGGTGGTTCGTCTTAGGATGGAAAAACCGTTCCTAGAATTGAGGCAAGAGGATGATTCAGTGGCTGCTTATGAAGCAAAGTTCACTCGATTGGCAAGGTATGCTCCAAACTTCATACGAGATATTGATAGTAAAATAAACCATTTTTTACTCAGGGTTAAAGCCAAAGTATCGAATGGCTTTAGCTTCTCGTGAGTTCAAAAGTTATGAAAAACTTGTTCGATGTGCGGAGAAGGTGGAAATGGAGTTTGCCGATGATCAGGTGTTCTATAAAAAACAACAGAATAAGAGGTCTAGTTGGCAGGCAAAGGGGAAGAATTCATCAAATAAGCAAGGAGGTAAGAAAACCAAATATCCATCCTGTGAGAAGTGTGGTAAAATGCATCCTGGAGAATGTTTATCCAAGACTGGTAAGTGCTTTCGGTGTGGTAAGTCTGGTCATATTGCTTGTAACTGTAAGGAAGATGATCAAGCATGCAATGAAAAGCCAATGGTAAGATGTTTTAAGTGTAATGAAATGGGTCATTATGCAAATGAGTGTCCAACTAAGAACTCAACTGGGGGAATGCATCCAGACTACAAGCAGAAAGGGGTGGTGAAATCCTCTGCAACAACTTCAGCAGATGTTGGGCCATCAAATGAAGTGGTATCAGGTACACTGTTTGTTTGTTCAGATTATGCCAATGTGTTGTTTGATTCAGGGTCTACACACTCTTTCATTTCTGAGATGTATTCTAGTAAATTGGAAATTCCATATCAAGATATGAATCCTGAACTTATGGTAAAAACACCCGGAGGGAACGTTGAGACAAAAAGGAATTATAAGAACCTTCCTATCCTTGTGTGTGGAAAGAATCTACCAGCAAACCTTATTGTTTTGCCTCTAGTAGAGTGATGTTATTTTGGGCATGGATTGGCTTTCTGTTTATCATGCTAAGATTGACTGCAGAGCTAAAATGGTTTCTTTTCAGAAAGATTTTCAGTTTGTGTACAAGAATGAACCCTTGATTTTGATAACATATCAGGAAGTTGAGAAACTAGTAAAATATGGAAATTAATGTTACCTTGCACATATTGTTGAAAATAAAAAAACTGTTTAGATTAATGATGTGCCAGTGGTAAATGAGTATCTTGATGTTTTTCCTGATGAGTTACCTGGTATTATTCATGATCGGGAAGTTGAATTTACTGTTGACTTAGTTCCTGATTCTAAGCCAATTTCAAAACCCCCTTATCGAATGGCTCAAGTTGAACTTTTAGAGTTAAAGAAACAATTGCAGGAGTTATTAGATAAAGGTTTCATTCGACCTAGCACATCACCATGGGGTACTCCTGACTTGTTTGTTAAAAAGAAAGATGGATCAATGAGACTTTGCGTTGATTATAGAGCCTTGAATAATATTACTGTTAAGAACAAGTATCCTTTGCCTCATATCGATGATTTGTTTGATCAGCTCTAGGGAGCTCAGTATTTTTCGAAGATTGACTTGAGGTCGGGGTACCATCAGTTGAAAGTAAAATAAGCAGATGTTCCGAAGACTGCATTCCGTACTAGATATGGCCATTGTGAATTTGTAGTTATGCCTTTTGGGTTAACCAATGCACCTGCTGTATTCATGAACCTTATGAATAGAATTTTTCATGAGTTCTTGGATAAGTTTTTGGTTGTATTCATCGATGATGTTTTGGTTTTTTCTAAAAGTAAAGAGGAGCATGAAAGTCATTTAAGGGTTATCTTGCAAACCTTAAAAGAAAAGAAACTATATGGAAAATTCAGAAAGTGTGAGTTTTTGTTACAAAAAATTTCTTTCCTAGGTCACATTGTTTCAAAAGATGGCATAACTGTTGATCCTACTAAAACCAAAGTTGTTGAAGAATGGCCAAGACCCACAAATGTAACCGAGATCCGTAGTTTTCTTGGTTTGGCAGGTTACTACCGAAGGTTTGTTGAAAATTTTTCACGGTTATCTAGTCCAATGACTAAGCTAACTCGTAAGGGTGTTAAGTTCATATGGACAAAAGAATGTGATGATTGTTTTCAGGAGTTGAAGAGAAGATTGGTGAATGCTCCAGTTTTGGCACTTCCTTCTAGGAATGGTGAGTTTGTTATATACAGTGATGCTTCGTTGAAGGGACTTGGTTGTGTCCTTATGCAGAATGATCAGGTAATTGCTTATGCTTCATGACAGTTGAAAACTCATGAGGTAAATTACCCTACACATTATTTGGAATTAGCTGCTATTGTCTTTGCTTTAAAAATTTGGAGGCATAATTTGTATGGAGTAAAGTGTGAAATATATAATGATCACAAAAGTTTAAAGTATATATTCACTCAGAAATAATTGAACATGAGACAGAGGAGATGGCTGGAATTAATCAAGGATTATGATTGTACAATTCATTACCATCTGGGAAAAGAAAATAAAGTGGCTGATGCTTTGAGTCGAAAAACTAATGCTTCATTAGAAATGTTGCGTTTGGAACGTGATCCTTTGGTTAATAATTTGATGAACTTTGGCATAGAAGTTGTTGGTACAAGATGTTCTTCTTTTTTGTTTCAGGTATCAGTGAAATCTTCTCTATCAGACAGAATCAAGCAAGCACAGAAGCGAGACAGTGAGTTGAAGAAAAAGGTAGAGATGGTTCAGAAAGGTAAGTTGCCTGAATTCAACATTGATAATGATCGTGTTTTGAGGTTTGGGAAGAGATTATGTGTGCCTTGTGATTCACAGTTGAAGAATGAGTTGTTATGTGAGGCTCATAGTTCCCCGTTTTCAGTTCATCCTGGCAGTACTAAGATGTACACAGATCTGCGGGAGTATTACTGGTGGGATGGAATGAAAAGAGATATTGCTGATTTTACTGTGAAGTGTTTGACTTGTCAGCAGGTTAAATCAGAGCGGCAGTTACCGAAAGGGATGATTTAGCCTTTACCAGTGCCAGAGTGGAAATGGGAAAACATATCCATGGACTTTGTTGTGGGATTACTGAGGACATCTCGAGGTAATAATGCAATCTGGGTTATTGTTGATCGCTTGACTAAATCTTCTCATTTCCTTGCTATAAGAGATACTTTTTACCTAGATCAACTTTCCCATTTGTATCTTAAAGAGATAGTCAGGTTACATGGAGTTCCCCTCTCCATTGTATCTGATCGTGATCCCAGGTTCACATCTAACTTTTGGAAAGGCCTTTAGAAGTCGTTGGGTACTGAATTAAATTTTAGTACATCTTTTCATCCTCAATCAAATGGGCAGTCAAAACGAACAATTCAGACCTTGGAGGATATGCTATGAGCTTGTTCAATGGATTATCAGGGAATTTGGGACCAACATCTTTCTTTGGTTGAGTTTTCTTATAATAACAGCTTTAATTCCAGTATACAGATGGAACCATTTGAGGCATTATATGGGAAGCAGTGTCGAACTATAGAATTTTGGGATGAAGTGGGTGAAAGGAAGCTGATGGGACCAGAATTGGTAGAAGATATGGCAGAAAAAGTTCAGTTGATTCAGAAGGACATGAGAATAGATCAGAGCAGGCAGAAGAGTTATGCGGATAACCGGAGGAAGGATCTATCTTTCGAGGTAGGTGATCATGTTTTTCTCAAGGTTTATCCTTGGAAAAGTGTGATGAGATTTGGTAAGAAAGGAAAGCTGAGTCCAAGGTTTATTGGACCATATGAAATTTCGGAGAGAGTTGGATCAGTTGCATACCGAATGGATTTACCTCCGAGTTTATCTCAGGTACACAATGTTTTTCACGTTTCGATGTTGAGAAAGTATATGCCAGATCCATCTCATGTTTTCAGTCCAGAGGTAGTTTAGCTGGAAGAGAACCTATCTTATGAAGAACAACCAGTCCAGATTCTTGACCACAGAGAGCATGTGTTACGGAATAAGGTGATTCATCAGGTAAAGGTTTTGTGAAAAAACCATGTGATTGAAGAGGCAACATGGGAATCTGAAAATGCTATGAGGGATAAATACCCCCACTTATTTTGATAAGTGAATAAAATTGCGAGGACGCAATTCCCAAAAGGGGGGAAGGATGTAACATCCCAGGTAATTAAAGAATAAATAATTTTCATATTTATTAATATTTACAAATTATATATTAATTTTATTTAAAAGGGGTTTCTACGTTCGATAGCGTACTCGATACGCAACAATGAGTTTCTTTGAAAACTTACGTTGCACACAAGTATTAAAATAATATTGTTTTAAATGTTAGTTAACAAGTAGCCATTGTACTGGCGGGAATGGATAGAAATAACTAAAATATTATTATATATGTTTTTAAATGTTTTTACATTTACCCAATAAAAGATAAAGGCTTAAAATACGGAAAGAGTTCAATTTTAGGCTTTTATACCCTAATTTTCACTAAGGGTTCACTTATCACCTTTTGACGGCGAACCGTCATTAAATATAGTTTTGATAAATCTTATAAATTCTATTGGACCAAAAATAACTCTTCTTTAGAATCGGGACATCAAAATTTACTTTGTGTAAATTTTTGGTACCTTTCCGATAAAGTTCATTTTTTTAATGAATAGTGTAAAATGTTGTATTTTAATTCAAAGCCTTTTTTTAATCTAATTTATTTATATGATTAGATTATCTTTTGAATTGGTTTTAAAGTGAAATTATAAAATATTTTTACCATTAAATCCAATAGTGGTCGTTGGAGTTAATTTCACTTTGAAATCGGACTTAAACTAATGTCAATCTTTTGATACTTATTGTTTCATAAAAACACGCTATTTGCTCTGACAGCAGGAATTAATTATTAAATTAATTAATGTGAATTATATATTTTGAATTTTGTAAAATAGACTTCATTTTTGAATTCGTAATATCAAATATAGCTTAGGGTGAATTTTTGGTAATTTTTTGAAAAACTTCAATTTTTGATGAATAGTGAAACCACTAACTGATACTTATAAAAACTGATTTTTCTGTTTAAATGAAATTTTTCCATCATTGTGTTTTTATTTTAAAAAATCCGACATACATGGTTGTCATTAAGAAGTAAAATGTGGTTCAATGAGATAAAATTAATTTTTTGGTGAATAGTAACTTATTAAGTTTTTAATCACGATTAGTGGTAATTAGTGTAGTTTAAGGTAAAAATAATGTTTTAATAATATGAGATGAGCTTGACAACTGTTCTAACCTCATTGGATGTGTCATGGCCGACCAAGACAAGCCATGGGTAAACTTGGGGACCCCATGGAGCCACTTTGGTTGGGAAATGACATAAATAACTTTTTATTTAATGTAAAATTAAAAATGACACAAACATAATATGTTTTAAGAAAACAATTTTTACATGGGGTTATAAAGATCAGATTTTTTATTATAAATAGTCATTGGAAAGATAAAAATATTTCCTACATCATAGTATTTTTTTATAATTTTTAGACTTTAAATAAATTAAATTATTTATGCCATCATGATGATGCAGCAATGACCTCATTATTTAACGATTTAAATAAAATGGAAAGATAATGTAATATCTAAACTCTACACATGTACAAAACCTATTGTATGGGTATATTTAGAACCCTTATCACCTTATCCACGAATTATATCAATGTAGGACCTTTTAAAACCGAAACACATTTTTAAATAAAGTAATATTTCTTTACTTTCCAAAAGTGCCCCTCCTCTCCTCTTATAAAAGGCCCCCACCTCTACCACCTTACACACACTCCTCAAGCCTTTGGCTCGGCCATAACCTGACCATTTACTCTCTCCACATCCCTATAATAATCCTAGAGGATTCCCTTTTGGAATAATCCTTTCAAAGGAAGCCTTTAGGCTCAAATCAAAAGGAGTTACACTTTTAAAGGTAATTCATTCTCTTTTGTTCATTTGTTTTATTTTGCTTCTCCAACCCCCTAAACTCTTTTTATTTACTTCTTTTGTAACAAAAACAGTATCTTCAATATACTAGGATTTTTTATAGGATTTATTCGAGCTACACTCTCACAAAACTACATCAAATGGTTAAAGAACATACGGTTTCCGTGGATGGCGAAATTCTGCCTCCCGAAACGATGATTGTTCAATATTCATTTAACACCTTCAATGGTGGCCATTATGATGTCACTATTTTTATATATGATATATAATATGTTTATGCTTTCCTTAAGCTTCTGTATTCATCATTTATGGCATACCATTATTGTTTCCATTATGGGTTAACACGATATCTTCATTTTAGGAAGTGCGGACTACCGCCCCCTGAAAGTGATTTGATTCGTTAATACCATATGTGGGATGTGTAAAGGATAAAGTTAATGATATTATATATGTTATTATACTAGAATTATAATATACTCTTATATCATTATGATTACATTCTATAAAATACGAAATAGAAATGAAAGTAGCGTTCTTGCGTACGTACGTCTTACCGTCTCCATGAACGGTGCATTTCATTTCTTACCTCTAAATGATTATGTAATATTATAAATACATGTATATGCTGGATATATATGAAATATATGATATCCAAATCAGGAATGTCATTCTGGATATAAAGAACCTTTGACCACATGAATAACATGTAATTGTAAGAAGTCCACTTTCGACTTAAGAACCAAATAATGACAAAACAAACATTATTAACTTAAATGGTTACATAATGTTTATAACATGGAAATAAGTGATATAAAAGGAATAATTAACTTTAAAAAGGTTCTTAATCAAGTATAAATTAACTCAAGTTTATTATTCAGGACATTAAAGAACGATCGAGTCAAGTCGGACCCGAGGTAAGGGACTTCGTCTCAATATGCTTTCATTGAGGCATATTTCGTTTTATACACAAATTTCTTTTATACGGTGTATAAACCCCTTTGACTTTGAATTTTATACAAAAGGAATCTTTTTCTACGAAGCATTTTACTAAACGAAAAAAAGGAATGTTTTTTTAAAGTACGCGGTGACAACGACCTTTTCCGCCGCCGCGAGTATTATTTGGTCTTTGACTTCCTCAACAAGCCGTAATGTTTTTAAAATAAAATAAATACCATATACTCTTTTATGTATTTTGGAATTGAAAATGGGTTTGATAAAGGATTATATTATGTCAATATATTTATGATATATTGTGATTGAAATGTGGAAATGTTATCTTTCCTTTATATTGGTTTTATGTTTTATGATTTTATATTGGTACTTGGACATTTTAACGGGTGGTTACGTTATAAACCATATGACGGGTGGTGCCGTGAATACCAGGACGGGTGGTTACATTATAACCTCCAATTCATTGGGTATGTAAGTCGTCCGTATGTCTATTCCATTAAGTATGTATGGAAATTGGCCGTATGGCTATTACATTAAGTGATATTTGTGGAAGTCGACCGTATGGTTATTCCACTTAAGTATGTTTATGTCCCAAGTTACCTTTATATATGTTATGTGTTCTTTATATGGGTTTTATGGTAATCCTTTGTTTACAAAAAGGTAAGTAATTATACTTTATTCAGTGAAGAGTTTTTACCACTTCATGAAGGTGAAGGTATTACTTTGATAGAGTATACATGGTTTACTTGATGTTTGAAAAACTAACAGTTTTCATTCTTTGTGTATCCCTTACTGAGCTATTTATGCTCACCCCAAGTTTTTTTGCAATTTTTTTTCATAGGACTTAATGTGGAATAAGGTCAAGGATGGGATCAAGGGAATGTCATGCTATATAATACATGGAACTAGACATGTTTCTTTTAAGAGTTTTTTTATTTATTAAGGAAACTTAGTAGTAGTGACTACTTTGTAATCTTTTGAGATGTAATAGTTATGTTCTAATTCTCTATAACTCTAAACCTTAAAAGATCCTCAACATGAATTATTCATTTAATTCAATATTAAGTAAGGTTTAAGGTCGGGGCCTTATACAAAAGGCCATTGGAGTCACACCTATGGTCATTCTAATTTGGATTTTTGGACTAATGTGATTAGTCCTTGTATAAAAATATTTATGTTTATTATAAATATAAAAATTATTTATGTTTTTTTTGTATTTAAATTATTTAATTAATTTTTTATTTAATTAAATAATTTAAGTGAAATTATAATATAAATATTTTTTTTTAATTATTATTAAATAAACATGTTGAAATTGAAAACCCCAAATGGGATTTTGTCATATACTTGGATTAATGGGATTCCAAGGCCAAATATATGAGGAAAGTTAGTAATCCTACATAAATAGGTAATTTAGGTACTGTTACTTCAAGATTTAATCAATTTTTAGGATCATTTATGCACTTACCAAGATAGTTTTATACTTAATCTACTTTTGGAGGCTATTTAATTCTCTAAATAAACCCAATATGCAATTTATTTCACATGATTCAGTTTTATATGAATTTTTATTTCGTATAGGTTATTTAATGAACTAATTTCTATCATAGAGTGGTTATAATAATCATTCCATTATTAGATAGAAAACATGGTTCTGAGAGTTCTCTAAATTTTCTAATTTGTGATAATTCCACAGTTTTCCACTTCTAATTTGATCTATAGAGTTTTTATATTACGTAATCTTATCCTTTTATATTTAGATTCATTAATATCACCTAGATAAAACATTAAACCACTAAGGAAACATTTATTAGCCTTATTAGTGGATACTGAAGGAGTCTTAGATATGATAATTCAAGATTGATCTAAAAATTATAAACCGTTTTAATAGGCACTATAATTTTATAATTTTATATTTTTTTTCATTTAATTTTTATGATCCTATAAGAATTTTTGAGTTTTGATATCAATATTAAAACCTTATAGTCGTATCATAGCCACATGTAGTAAGTTTCAAGAGAGATACTATAATTCTAACTTTTTACCAAGATATTCCCTTTAACTAAGGGGATTATCATGATAATTAACAAGGGTCATGATAAATGATATATATTCCACTTATCACTAACTAATTAGTCACCTATTAAAGGTTAGTAAATAATTTAAATTGACTATTTCATCCACTGACCATTTTATAGTGTATATATAGCGAGGATTCCATAATAATTAATAGATTGTGATTAACAATTAACCACTTATAAGGGAATTTTTTTTAAGGATAGTACTTGTGAAAGATATTTTAAAAGGACCAATAATACTGATTCACCCCAATATCAGTAGTCATAACACCACCAACGAGCCAAAAATTGTTATCAAATCCCATTTTCCTTGTTATTCACTCACCATAAAATTTCCACCAGATATGAATTTTAGAAGATTATTCATTATAATTGGTATTATTTAGTAAATTTTGGTTTATTACAATTATTATTTATTATTATTCCATGAATATTTTTATTCATATGATATATTTGATTTCATCTTCTAATAATGACTAAAATAATCCTTTGCTGATATTTTTCTATATGTTTTTATATAATGCTTGTTTATTTTTTGAATATTAAGTGAATATTTTACAAACATTCTATGAGATATACTGATACATTAACTATAGACCCTCTAAAAGTTACCTCAATAGGGGCACTGGTAAATTAAAATAAAAAATCCATCAAAATTATGAAATTCAATTTCATGGAAGAAGAGATGAACTTAGTGTACATGAGATGTTATGATTCAATTTTACCAAGAAATAACCATAAGAGAAACAAAGCATTAAGATCCAATAGAAAATATACCATTATGAAATAGGTAAAAAAGTTAATAATCATATTTATACTAAAAATAGGATTAAAAAATTTAAATGTTTAAAACACTTCCTAAATTAATGTATAATAAAAAATATTTATTTTTTAAAGAGAATACTAATGTTATTCAAACTACATATCCAATTCATTTCAATTACATATTACTCAAAAACATCTACACTAATGATAAATGAAAAACCAATTCATCTTTAAAATAAATAATCCCCTTAAAAATGTATATTTATTATACCACTTTACAATTTCAATAGAAAACAAAGCATTAAGATCCAATATATCAAATATTATCCTTAAAATAGATTAAAAAATTCTAGACATTAAATGTTTTTCATATTAAAGTGGTAATAATAAATTTATTTTTTAGAAAATTAAAATTATATCTCTATATAATAGGAGTTAATTTTATGTTCTCAAACTCCTTATTTTCAAAAGGTCTAGTGAATATATCAATAATTTTGATTTGAGTTGAAATAAATTATAAAATAATATCTCCTTTGATAACATGACCTCTTATAAAATAAAATATAACATCTATATAGTTTTTATAGTATCTTGTAAAGGATGTTTTGTTTAAATTTAAAATAAACTATAATTATCATATAAAATAGTATTTTTATACAAATTTTTTTGAATATATATAGAGTTTTTTAGTACATATAGTTTGAGTTGAACAACTAGAAATATTAGTGTAATAATTCTTATCTATGGATAATGAAATTGAGAATTTATTTTTAAATATATATGAAATTAATATTTTACCAAGTGACACATACTTGATGTGGTTTTTCTATCAAACCTACAGACTAAAAAATTAGAATCAAAATAATATATCAATTCTAAATAATTTTTATTGGAGTAAAATAAAATGTATTAAAATTTAATTTAATGTATATTTGGATCATTTTAATATCATTAATGAGACTTTACTTAGGACTAGAATAAAGGATAGAACACAAAGACACTGAAGACATTTTATCAGGTCTTGATACAATCAAATAAAGGAAACAACCTATTTTTCCATTATAAAATTTAATATTAACATATTTGACATATATATCTAAATATAACTTATAATTAGTAATGATAGGTATTTTTTAACCATTACCTAAATCATAAACCATACTTTTTAATAGTTTTTAGTATATTAAAATTGGTTTCAAAATATACTATCTTTTTTTTGAGAAATTTAATGACTTAAAAAAATTCAACCAACAAATTAAGATCATATCATATTTTTTAGTCATTAAATTAGAAAATTTTCTACTAATTTTTTTATAACAAAAAAAATATCATCAACTTATATTTTTACAATAAAAAAATATTTTTATAACGAACAGAAAATTTTAAATTTTCTTAATGAACAAGGTCAGATCCACATATCCTTTATTAAAATAATTTTACAATATAAAATTGTGCATATCATACCAATTTCTAGAAGTTTACTTTAGACCATACAAAACTTAAGAAAATTTAAAAATATAATTTGAAAAACTTTCATGCTCAAAAGTAGTGGTATATTTTAATATAACTGTTCATATATAATGCTAAATAGAAATGTAGTTTTGAAATCATTGAGAACGGTTTAATTTAAAAAAAAGTAAAATACAATAAAATCCTAATAGTCTTTATTATATAAATAAGAGAAAAATAATCTTTAAGATAAGTTATTTATTCTTTAGAATAACCTTGTGAAACTATTAAATCTTTATTTTTAACTATTTTACCAGACTCATCCAATGTATTATTAAAAAACCATTGAGTTTCTGTAATATTAATTTCGTTAAAAATAATCACTAGATTAAAATATTTATTTATTGTGAATTGATTATGTTCATCTAGCATAAAAAATACATTTTTAATCATTTAAATCCTATTTAATATTAATAGGCACAAATGTAGAAAAATTTAAATAATTATAATAATAATATAAAAAAAAATTATAGTTTTAATTCCAGATTAAAAATTTCTAATCACTTTCTCAAGAGGATGTGCTTTAAGAGTTTTAGAGACATTAGGATCAAATAAAGAAGTTATTATATTAACCATAACTGAATCATTATCTTTATTATCTTAGAAATTATCTTCATTAATTATAAATTCTATAAACAATTCTTTGTGATTAATTAAAACTGAGTTACATTTTTTAGTATTATTTTCGTCAAATTTAACATGTACCAATTCTTCAACAACAAATATTTTAATATTGAAAACTCATTATATATAAATAGAATTAGAATATTCTAAAAATATACATTAATTACATTTACAACCATACTTATCATGATTATATTTTGTATTTAATAAAAAAAATTAAAAATAAACGCCCTAATATTTCTAACTTTAGGTTTAATTCTTGTAAAAAATTAATAAAAGGATTTATTTATAATTTTTATGATTAAAAGGATAACTAAAAGATGAAATTATTTATTATATAATTAAAACCAAAAATATTTAGGCACATTAAATTTGATAATCAAATTTATATCCATTTATTGATTAAATATATTCTTTATTTCCACCCCATGATTTCTATACGGTGTTCTTGGAGTAGAAAAACTACATAAATATATATTTTATTCAAAAAAATTAATAAAAATTAGATTAAAAAACTCACCACCACTTTCACTTCTAATATAGTTTTTTTAATTTCTTTTTTTCAAACCTTTTTCAAAAAAATAAATAAATATAATTAATGTATCACGTATATTAAATAATAAATAAGTCTAGGTGAATCTACTATATCATGAATAAATACAAATACATACTTATTTCATCCTAAAATAGAATTTTTATAGGGTAAAATAAATCAAGATGTAATAATTGATGAGGTTTAGTATTTTTAACATCATTAATAGATTTAAAACACACCTTTTACTTATTAAATTTTGAACATAAATCACATAAAAAATCTTTAAATAAACTCAAATTAAGTAAATAAAAAACCAGTTTATATATTTAAAATTTATGAAATATCCAAATGTTTTCATTTCCAAGACTCTTATTCCATAAAATATATTATATTTCTAAATAATTTAATCACTTAACTTTATTTTTTTTAGTTTAGAAAAATTAATAATATATATATTTTCATTTCTATTTGATGAAAATAAGCCAATTTGATACTTTTATTTTTTTTAACTTTTTTAAATTTTAAATACATTATATCATTGAACGATCATTATTCTTTTATATTTTTTTAAACCATGAACAAACAAAAAATTAGAAATAAATGTTTTTTTTTTGAAAAACTAACTTTAGTAAATCCTTTAATATGACTGTTAGAGTTGTCTTTAAAAGTTACAGAACCCCTATCACATGATTTAAATGTTATAATGTTATAAATATCACCATTTATTGGTTTTTAATAACCAATATCTATACACCATGAATATTTGAGACACTATTGATATATTACCTAAAATCATTGAAGTGAATGATTTTTTAGTACCCATTCTTTCTTGGGTCCAACTAGATTAGTAATCAAAATATTATCTACCCAAATAGACTTCAAACATCCAATAATATTTTAGAAAATATTTTTTTTATAAATAAATATTTTATTGTGACTAAAAGATTTATTAAATCATAAAGAACATTCATTGGTATAATTCCCCAAAATTATATACTTAAAACATGTTGTTCTTGAGGTACTTCCCTTTAAAAGTTTTATAATAAAAGTTATGTTCCTAGGGGAATTTGACTATTATAACCAAAACAATTTATGTTTTTATCAGGCTTAATCATAAAAATCATTTTGTCATATTTTTCACTTACATGAAAAAAATTAGACAAGTATTTTTTCAAACTATAAAATTTAGTTTTTTAGTTTTAAATTTTTCTTTTGAATAACTTCTAGATCATAACATACATTCAAATTCAAGAAATAATCTATATTTCAAAGTATTTTGTTTCTAGCTCAAGCTTCTTACATGCATTCAAAAATTTACTCAAGTCATCCAATAATAAGTTAAATCTATTTTATTCTCTTTTATTATTCTTAGAAATAAAATATTTAATACTATCATTATAATATTATTTTTTTGTAATATCTGTATTATCAAACTTTTTCTATTCTTCGTCTTAGAGATAAACACATTTATATTTTCCCTTTCAACTATATGTTTCTTTTTTTACTTAAAAAATTTATTATTTTTACCTTTTAATTATATATATAATTTTGTAAGTCTAAAAACATTTTTATTTAATATTTTATTCTCTTCTTACAGTTGTTTAATATGATAATTTTCAGAATCCAAATTATAATAATATATCAAAACATGATTAAAATTAATTTTAATTTCTATAATATCATTATAGAAAACATTAACAGGTTTTAATAACTACATAAAAGGTGAAAAATGTACCTCATAAGATTTATCCATCAACCAATGGATTCCATTTTCCACTTAATTTCCTAATTCACTACTTTAGTCTAAATCCTTAGTGTAAGTCCATCTAAAAAAAGTTCTCACTTATCCACATTATTGTTACTATTTTCTTTCTTTGAATGCTTCAATTTTTGAAAATCTATTCTAACATATACCTTCTTTATAGACTAGTAACAAGTTAATTATAAAATATAATTATTATTACATGAAATACCATTATGATTTATTTTATATTATTCTACACGAACCAATTCTTTAATCCTTTACCATTATTCAAAAAGTTGTGAAAATAGTTTTTCATGTGACCTAACTCCTTATCACTTACCCATGAATTAGTCTTATAAGAGATGAAAGACTTATTTATATTAGATGTAAAAGAAATTACTTTATTTTTATAATATTTTTAATCTATAATGTTTTTTTAACTTTAGTTCATACCTTAGTGGTGATAAAATTAGTTCATCTATGGTATATTCCTTAAAGTTTTCACTCTCATCAATTCCAACTTTTTTGCATGCCACCTTTTTGGTAGTGACAATAAAACCCTTTAAACTAAAAAAATGTTATCCAAATCCTCTAAAAGTTAATTCATACCATTATTAAAAATTATATATTATTTAATAATCTTGTTTAGGTATTCTTATTCACCCATTTTGAAATCATTGTATTCTACACATAACATTGCTAGTTTTGTTCTTTGATGCTTGTTAGCAATAGTGTCTGACTTGAAGTATTCTCTATATGTCCTGTATTATAGGATGAATCAATAATTAAAAAAATTTAATTATAATATAGTATAATATATTCATTACTTTATAATTCAAATAAAATCTTACCACATTATTTCTAGAAATAAGAATCTTGATCAGTATCTATATGCTTTTATGATTTAACTATGGTCATCCAGTGATCAATAATTAATTAGTTAATATATGACTATATTCACAATTTATAGTAACCATAATCATTTAAATCAGAATATAGTGAAATATATGGAACCTAACCATAATTTTGATTCATTACTTTCATATTTTGATGGTATTTTACCTTAAATTATGAGGTATAGTATATACTAGTTAACATAATAAAATATAATACAAAAAAACCTATATCCAAGAGGAATAAAATCATACACTAATTATTGGACAAGTTAAGATGGAAAATGTGGTTTGAAGAGTGGGGGGTGAATAGATCTTTTAAAAACTATTAGTTAAAATCCATTAAAAGGATTAGTTAGACTGTGATATTATAAGGAAACAAATGAAATGTAATTTAGTTCTCAAGATCAAATAATAAAAACACATAAAATTTTCATTATTAGTTTAGAAAAACATATATAATATATAATAAATATATGATGTAGATAAAAAAATAACACAATATTTTTATAGTAGTTATGATCAAATGATCTGACATTTACTCTTTACTCATCCATACACCGCGTGACGAATAAAACTCTCTGAGAAAACTCACTTTTGAATGTTTTCTATATGTATTATTAAAATTTAATTTTTATCACCTAGAGTTAAAAAATATCCATAATAAATTTCATTTACATGGAATAAAGAACAACAAAAAAAATACAGAAATTTGTTTAGAAGTCACAACCCAAGGATGTGTGCTTTGGTTATGAGTCATAACCAACAACAGAATTTCTTTTAGTTGGGAAAATAAAAAAAATAATGAATAAATTACAACTAGATAATAAAATGATACAATGATTAAAACCACAAAAAGTATAGAATATAATATCAAATATGATAATGATGTAGCTTTTATCACTTTAGTAATAAAATCAGTGTTCAAGTTCATTTATAATCACAACAATTTAACAGTAGTCATATTGGGGATTTAAATTTTTTTTAAATTTTTTATAAATGTTGTTTATTTTTTATTTATGATATATATATATCCTCTTAATAAATCTCCTATTATATCATTCCAATGAATAATCCATTATTATTAACACTGATATATTTTTGACATGGATTTTTCTTGATCACCAATACCAAGAATCCATGAGTTAGAAAGAATAATAATAAATAATATTATCATTTAACTATGAATGAATAAATACTATGTGAATCATTCACTATAAAATTCAAAAAAAACTTTGAATATATTTTTTATAATATATATTTATTTAAAACATTAATAAAATAAAAGAGAACAGATCATATAAACATTCCGTAAATTGAAATATAAAATGTATTGAAGAACAAAACATCAAAATTCATTTTAAATGACAAAGTAAATTTCAAATGACTTTAAGTCTGTATCATATGAATTTTTGAAGTATTTTCAAAATAATTACACATCATTAAACATTTAATCTTACTTAAATGAAAACTATATGACATTAAAAGAGATTTCAAAATAATTTAGTATTTTTGTAATAATTTAAAAATACTCTTGTATGATGTTCATATTTTCATATGGATTTAAAAAAACTATTTTATGAAATTATATTAGGTTGGTTATGGGAATTACATATGTTCTAGAGGGGGTGAATAGAATAAACTAAAAATTTTAATCAAATGATTTAATTATTTATATTAATTATTATAGTTAATTGTTAGAGATAGTTAGCAGCAGAATGAAAGAATGAACCCAAGGATTTTTATACTAGTTCAATATAAAGTGGACCTTGTATACTATTATAACTCTCTATTTGATGAGATATACATTGTAAACTATTTTATTTTTAAATGGAAATCATAACCTAATTTCAAACTAGTTTTTTATATTAGAATAATAACCATGAACTAGACTATTGTATTGGGGGTCACAACCTAATTACAACCCATACATTAGACCATGATAGTCACAACTCAATCACCTATAACATTATAATCATGGAGTCCCAAAATTATAGAGTGTTTGTGAAATATAAGAAGAAGTGTTATAAACTCAATAAACTAGATGAATTAGATAGAAGAAGAACAACACACATGTACTAGTTCTCAAGTATTTGATTGGATTGTATCCCTAAGGAAGTAGAAGTTGAAGAAGATGTAATCTATTACTTGATAGATCTTCTAGATGATAAAACACATTATTACATAGGACTTTATAGATTGTATATCAATTTAGAAGATCACATCATTATTATCAAGAAAAAATAAAGTATTGAAGATGTTATCTTGTTTCGTATCCTTTAAGCACATCCTAGAACCTCTAAACATGATATGTTTAAAGGATCTAACAAAACCAATATCTAGGCAAAGAAATTCAAATTAAAACTAAAAAATTATCCTAGAGAGAGAAAAATTATCATCTAGAATATTTGTAACAAATACCATTTGAATTTAAAACAAAAATACCAATTTAAAAAATTTTATTTATCCATTAATTTTTTTATAGAGACTCTATAATAATAAGTCAAGGAAATCATATGAATATCATATTATAAATTTACTATTAAAAACTTATATTAAACACATTCTAATTTAATGAAGTGCATAATTTAAAAATTAAATATACTACTTTAAATAAAATAAAGTGTGTTTGAAAAAAATTCCACATCATTATCTATTAATTTAGAAATGAATAATTCATAGAAATTAACTCAAAATATTAATAAATAATTATTATAGAAATATTTTTTACCTGTATGCATGAATAAAGAGTAAATTAATATTTTTTTTAAAGGTTTTAAAAAATATTTAAAACACTCATAATGGATTAAATAATATATATATTAATTTTTTAAATCAATAAATCACATTAAAAATCAAAATTAAAATTCCATTAATCAAAATTTTAAAATTGAAAAAAATAGAGCATGATTTTTTTGAAATAAAAGTTAGAAAAAATAAAGAAATAAAATTATTTCACTATTAACTGATGATCTCATAAAAATTGACTAGAGTTATTAAAAAATTTCTACAATCTCATTTCAAAGTGGTACTACCATCGTAGAGTGTTTAGTGGTGATACTGTCATACTTTTCAGTAATCTACCATTACCATCAGAGCTAAGATACTATTGCTACACGGTGCTACTGTGGTAATATATGATACCGATGGATTAAGATGGATGGTTTATAAACTTAGGTTGGAGAATACCAAGCTTCTACTATTGAGTAACACTTACAGTACTACCATAATAAAGATTATACCATCAAAGAAACCCAAAACTGCTACTACTAATGAAGCTGGATATGATACCATTGGAAGGTGATACTATTGCTAATAGGAACTGCTATCATGAGAAGAAGATGGTGCAACCATGAAGACTTAAACTATAATTACACTAAAATGACCAAGTATGAGATACTATCATGTGTATTGTGGTGATAATATTCATTATGAAGAGATATAACTACTATTAAACAACCTGATGGAGGCATGCACTACCGTCCCACCACCGGGTGCTTCTACCATTCGAATAAGATACTGTTACACATTGGTATAATGAGATGGTGGTAGGTGATACATTGATAGGTGGAGAATGTGGGAATAATACAACCTAAAACTCGAGGAGGGTTATGTTTCTTGAATAAACAATTTGAACATTGGTGTTTCTCTATGTCGTGTTTGTGCATAGTGTAGTGATGTGCTACCACATAGAGATCAAGAAGAGAGGGAGAATCCATGAGGGATAAAAGAAATGAATGATATACTAGATTTTATGCATGAGTGTTTCTAATATAAAAGAAGGAATATGATGGTTTTGGTTGAGTGTTTTTTCAATCGAAAATTTTTTAGGACGAAGAAGATGTTGAATAGTGCATTATCATATGCCCAATCTTGTCTCAAAAACATTAGTGATTTTTTATCCCATATAAATGAAAAAATCAGATTTTTTTAGAACAATTAAATGAATGGAATTTTGAGATATTTCAAATGTATAAAAAATAGATTAAATAGGATATATATATCAAGATATATGATTGAAAAATAATGAAACACATAAAATAAAACTAAACAAAAGTAATTTCAATTTTTTAGATGTTTGGCCATTTTTAAGGAACTTAAATGAAAATATTATTTTTCATTACAATTAATGAATTTTTTTTTAAAAAAAATATTATATTTCTAACATGAAAAATAGTGTGTTATTATGATGCATAAAAAATGAGATGTCATTCAAATAAAAAATATTTTGAAATATTAAAATTACAAATTCTAGAATTTTTTCATACACATTGTTCATTTTTTTAACCGCTTAAATAAAAATTCAAGATTCCATTTTTCAATGAAATATAGATAAATAAATTGGACATACAATGGATAAATTTTAGTGAGAATCTTATCTATATAACTCAATTTGTAATTAAATAGTTAGTGAATATTATGAATCAGTTTAAACAAAAAACTATTCTTGAAACCAAAATCCTGCAGCATGTTCAAGACAAAATGTGAACATGATAGATACTGATTTATAATTTTATTTAGTTTAATAAAAGTTAGATAAAATTATAATATTACATATGAAATAGGTATTATAAAATTCAGGCAACAATATATCAAGATACAATAAAAATAAATAAATATAGTTAGAACTAATTTTCATATAAAATAATGAAATAGTTTGTAATATTAAAAAACATCAACTAACTCATTATAAAAAATACATTCATGAACATGCACAAATACATTAAAAATTTTGTAATCCTTTAAAATGGATTTCCTATGTCTACATTAAATTTTATAAGGCTTCAAAAACATTTTCATATGACATTAATATTTTCAAAAGACATTAAAAAAAGTTTCACTTGACTTTAATATTTTATAAGACTTGAAAAAAATTCACATGAATTTTAAACATAGAAGAAAAATTGAAGTGAAAAAAAATAAATAAATCACATTGACTATATGATCTATTATAAATTAAAAAAATTTTATTAATGAATAAATAAAATGTTATTCAATAAAACTATGAGAAATTATATTTTCCCAAGTTATACAGGTGCAATATTTATAAACATTGTGATATATAAGGTATTTGTAATAGTAAAAATAGTAAACATCAATAAAAATAAAAAATCTCCCAAAAAACAAATAAAATTCATAACAATCTAATATAAAAATAAAAATATGGACGTCTAGATCATAAATTATGACTCATTAAATGTTTTTTCTAGTTACAGTACAATAATATATTGAATATTTCATTTACTTAATTAACTAAATTTGTAGACAATGATGGGGGTGATTTTGGCTTAGGGATAAAAACAATGAAAGTTGGATAATTATATATATATATATATCAATTATAATTAACTTATTCCCATTTATAGATAAAGAGTTATGTCTAAGTTATAATAGAAATCTATAAAAAGAGTTTTGTTGAAAACACATATCAAGTAAAAAGGAAGGTAATGTCACAGAATTATTAACGAAAGGTGTATCTTTTTTTGATGGAATACTCCCTCTTAGGTTTTAACTAATTTACAGTATCATAAATAAATTTTAAATATCCAATAAAATATAAATATACTGATAGTAAAAATAATATGATGGTGTGTGGGATCCTTTAAAGATCAATATACACACAAGAGGAATAAATATATTTTGGTTTGTCGAGTAATTATTTTACTCAATGGTTTAAGTTGAAATATTCTTTATTTTGATTATTAAATCTTCCAAAACTACTATTTATTGTTGAATAATTTACCATTTTCTAAAGACAAAGTCTTAAGAAAGCGATTCATTCACTAAATATCACTATAAAATTGAAAATAAGAAAAGGGAACTACTTATACAATGATGTTAAGAACCATCCCATTCATTGATGTATAATCCTTGAGTACTTCACATGTGTTCTTATTAAATATCACTATATACAAAAAAATATAATAAGGATATGATTAAGATATGTGTGTTCTATGAATCATCATTCTAACATTGTTTTATAATGAATGATTTTTTACATTCACTGATTATTTTGAGAAACATGAGACTCTAGAAAATTAGGATATATTAGAAGATAGTTCACATCTATAAATATCTCATAAGAATAGGATTATCATTGTGGAAGACACTATAGTGATATTTTTTGGTATCAAATGTCTTATACATCTTATAATATTTTTATAATTCATTTGAAAAAAAATTGTAAGTATCAAGAGATATAGTATAATCATAACAGTGTCTAGATTTATCTTTCTACACCAAGGGTCATAAATTTAGGATCAATAAATACTATTATTAGTGGGATATCACCCACTCTTCATCAAGGGAATAGCCATCCCTTAAGTGTGGAGAACTATATAAATCAATGTGTTATTTTCATCACATTATCACAACACATATATGAGTTATTATTCCATAATAATGAAAGGGGAGTGATTAAGACTTAACTATCTTATAGAAAAACTATTTTTAGAGGATAATTCTTTTGTAAAAAGTTTTTAAAGGAATAATACCACCAATTCACCACCTAATCAGTAGTTGAAACCCCTCCAATAGGATTAACGATATGGTACAAAAATAATTTGTTGTAATGAAGAAAATTCATGTTAGACTTTGAGAATGTTTTGTGTTTGTTATAAATTATTTTATATGATTATCTTGGTGTGGAAATTAAATGGGATATGGGTCATAGTTCTTATAATTTGTAATTTTGATAAAGGTAGTTTTATATTGTCTTCGATCTGAAGGGATTATGATCATGCTATTAGAGATCATTTCATGGTAGTTAAGGAAAACTTTAATATTCTATATCCATTATATTTAGTCACATGTTGGTCTTGTAGTTTAATGTTAATTAGGGTGAGACCAGTTCTTAGGATGGCCATTTATTCAAGAAAAATTTTCCATCAGAATAGCTCACAGAAGGAGTGGTTTTCATATTAAAAAAGGGAAGGTTTTGTGATAATTAATGATTTCTATGTTATGAGAAGGCCATGTTTCACTTAAAAATAACTTTAATGAACTAGTCTTCACTTCCATCCTAACCAATTGCTAACCCAAATATCCACTGAACTAAGGGGAATTCCCGATTACCATAGGTTGGTAAAAAGAACTAGGTAATAATATACAAGTAATATGAATTATTTCTCTATGAAATCAGAGCTAAAGAATAATAGTATCTCTCTAAAAAACATTTCATGACCCTTACATAAGTCAGATATCCATTCTATATATCATATTCTCAAAAAGTGATAAATAATATAGTAGATATAACAATTTTAAAAAATTAAAGTAAATGAAATACCTATTTCCTCCTCCAAACCCTGTTTTCTATAGAAAAAACCACCAATATTATCCCCATTATCCCATAAACATTGTATAATATACCAATAATTAGAACTAAAAATAGTAAAGTCCTAATTTTCCAATATAATAAATAAATAAAATGAGAAACTAACCACAAAATCCCTAAATTTATCAAATCTCCAAGAGTAGTTAGAATCTATAAAAATAACCAAAAACTAAAATGTAATAGTAATGAGCACAAAAATACTAAATAATATTCCACACACCTTGAAACACAAGAAAATTTTCATTATAACTTTTAAATCTATATTTAAGTATAATAAAAAAAATTGTTCTAAGAACATAATTTATAAAAAACCAATATCTAGTCCCTTACAATTTTACTAAAAATTCTTTTTTGTTTTCCTTAATTGAAAGGATAACTTTTAGTATCTTACCTTTAATTGAATCTAGTTTTGAAAACAAAAAACTTATTTATAAATTATATTAAAAATCTATTTTGAAATCATTTAATTTAAAATAGTTTTCAAATGCCTCTTTTGAAATAATATTTAAAGAAAACATGCCTAGAATAATGATATATCTTGATACATAGTAGGCACAATAAGTCAAGGATAGATAATAAAAGTTTATAATATATGGTTCTATAATCAATTAAACAAAAGGGGGAAATAAAGATCAAGATTTTAATCCCCTACATAAACTACTAATCAAGAAAATAATGCCACTGGACACCAAACTAAGCACTCAAATAAGGAAATATTGAATCAACAACAAGAACTTTAGTTCAACCTAAGAAAACATATCTATCCTGGTAGACCTATCAAACTTTCCAATCCAAATTCCATAAACCCAAGATAGAAAATATATAATACATAACCATATGAGTGAACTATATAACCTAGTAAATCTCTATCTAGACACAAAAGATAACTTTATTTTTCACTCATCCTGGAATCTAATTAATTAACTAGAATTCACATGAATAACACCCAAGAAAGAAAGAAGATAATGATAGAACAAGAAAAATTCATAAAAAAGTAGAATAAATGTCAAACATCTCCAAATAAACTAAACACCACTCATATAAGGGAAAATGAACAATGGGATATAAATAAGGTCCCATATGCTTATGCCTTTTTAAAACCATTATAAGTTCCAATTAGGCCTTAGAAATTTACCCAACAGGATGGGTCACTTTATCAAAATTTGAAATCATTTATAAAATGACACTTAAAATATTTCACTAAAATTCACCCTTGAAGTCCATTAATTAAATCAAACCATTTTTATAAAACCTAATAAAAAGATTTAAATTTTTTCTTTAATTTATCACACTACCCAAATGAGGTCAAAATACATTTAAACCATGAAATTTATTTAAAACAAGACTTGATAAAATTTATTAATTCATGGAATTTCATATACCACTTGAAATTTGAAGTAAATCTCTTGGTAACCCGATTTAACAATAAAAAACACCTTTTAAATCTCAATTATGATTTTAAATATCCCTTAGGTCCACCCAACAAAAAATAAATTAGAATAATTGAATAAAATCATATTTTAAACACGTTTTGAAATATATAAACCCATTGTATTGAAGTTAAAATAAATTGGAACTTTATTTTCCGTTCAAATAATACATAAATATACTAAATAATACCATTGAGAAACTGAATTATAAAATAAATTCCTAGCTAATCAATAGTTATATAATAAAAAATTAATACATGGGTAAATCCTTCCTCGAATAAATAGAAGATAGTATGAAATTTATTTCCTCGATAGAAGATTATCTAGTAAGTAATAATGGACCCACATGATCTGTAGAGTCAGGAACCAGACTCAAAATTTGACTAAAACCCTGCATAGTGTTCGAATGAACTAAAAAACATCTATGGGGAAATATAATCCATGAGTAATTTAAAGAACATGGGGAAAGGTTTACTTTCCTAGATATTTGGCCTAAAATCATAGTGAAATCTAAATAAATAACAAAGAGAGGAGGGATATCTAGGGGAGGGAGGCATGTCCGAGAGGGGGTCATAACATATGGGTGAGATGTAGGTAGGCGAGAGGAGGAGAGGAATAAGGGTTTAAGAAAATAGAATAAATAAATGAAAAAAAAAATTATTTTAGAAAACCCACATGATTTACCCACACTGATTAATAAACCATGAAATACACCTATGAATCACACCAAATTCCCAAAAACACTATGCATTATTACGCCTGGAACACTTCACAACTTACTTGGATATGTTTTGACCATGTAAATGGCACTGAACCCTTAATATAACCTCCAAAATAGTCACCACATTGTTCACTAATATTGTAGTATAACTGTGATACCCTTTAAAACTTGTTAAATTCTAAAAATATTCAAGAAAAAATAATATTAGATAAATATATACAAAAAATGTGATACATAGTATAAAAACAGACCCCGGTATAATTATTTCTACCCCTATAAATACACTTATAAATGATGGAAAACAAAAAGGAAATAAAAACTCCAACACCCCAATAAAGAGGTTTGAGGCAGACAAAAACTATGATGAATCCTAAACGAGAGAGACGGCCAACCAAAAAATTTTCCAAATGAACAGAACAAATTCATAATCAACACCAAAAGTATATAAGTGGAATTCACCCCACCATATAGGGACCAAAGTCCTAAAAAACTATGAGATATATTATAGTCTCTCTAATATTAGGACTTTGTCCAAAATAGTGGGTCAATAATAAAAACACACTCTCTTGAGGAAATAACCTCAAACCAAAAAATTCTTAGAATATGGGAGATCTATAATGGTCTCCACACCATTTTTTATTTCCATAAAAGATTATATAGAGAAACATCACCAGCAAAAATCACTCTCTTCACAAAAGAATCATGAATGGATTTCCACAATACAATTATCAATCTCCAAGCTAGAAAAAACCTAAAGGAAAACCTATGCACCCAAAATTAAATGTTACAATGACCATCAAGATCATATCATAACCCAAAGACTAAAATGGAACTTAATGTTGGATCACTATACTCAATAGGTAAAAAACAACTTAAATCCTATATAACATCTCATAAAGAACCAATGAAAAGAAAAATGGTACCCTCAAGCACCTATAATCTTGAAAGAAACTCCCTTATTAGTTACCCAATCATCAACCATAAGGCTTCGCATGTTCTTATCATAAAAAATCCTAATATACTATCTTTGAAAAATAAACCACCAGAAGCACCAAAAAACAATCTATAACTTTTATAAAAGGGATGGAAGAACAATTTAAACAACATAGGACATGAAATAAACTATTCCATGTCTCACACATCAAATATAGTACACTATTTACACATCAAAAAACCCATTATATCAAAATTCACCAACCCCATTAATTTTTTAAACCCATTCCATAAAAAATCAAAATTCCCCCAAATAATGTTCCCCCAAATATCTAGACACTCATTTTAAAATAAAATTCCAAATTAAATTTTCAAAAAACTTTTCCCAATCCTAACATTCAAAAATAATTATAATTTCTAAGCCCCTATTAAAAATCATTGGAAAAATAATTTAAAAACCAATTTTTTTATGAAATTCCCTTTTCTAACAAAAAAAGTTTAAAATTTTCACATAAAATAAGACACACCAAAATCCAAACTAGATCATAAATATATCATATATCCCACTTGATTAAATGACAATAATTGGTAATTACACAATATTAGAATAAAAAACAATAAAATGGGATCTTTAACCATGATTAAATTTTCTCTATGGTTTGAGGGACTACATTGCAACCATGAAACAATTCATAAGATGCTCAATATTGAATTTTTAGTCACTACCCAATTTATTAGGCTATGAAATCCAACCTCACGCTAAGACCCATATTTCATTTTCTGCAAAAATATAATAGAAAACCACAATTGAACTCAACCATGATACTGAGGAATAGTAAATCATAAAAAATAATAAAAATGAAATTAAAAACTCAAAATTAAAATACCATTTTTCCTAGAAACTCGTGGATTAGGGTTATAAAGGGATATCTAGAATATGCTTGTACCTACTGCCTATGTTCCAATGATAAATTCTAAATAAATATTACCATGAAGTCCAAAATAAAATATATATACTCATAAACCTAGGCTTGAACCATAGAATATTGGCTCTGATACAATATCTAAAGAACCTTCCTTAGAGGACATCTAAACCAACACCTCATGCAAACCTCCATTGATACGAGGGCTGTTTCCAATCCCCATAGGTCGAATACAAGTTCTATAGTATCAGATAAAATTAATGCGAAGTATTTTCACCTTAAATTAGAGTTAATGAATAATTGAATTTCTCACAAAATTTGATCATAAACTATCCATAAATCAGACATCCATTCCAAAATCATGTGTGAAAAAATATATAAATAAGCATAAATAGGTAGAAATTTAAAAAAATTAATGTAAATTAAATCCATTTGATTAACCTCTACACTCCATCACATACATAAAGAACAAAATCAAGTGTTCTTTATCTCCCATATTGATAATATAATAGAAAAATATATAGAATTGAAATGAGTAGATGTGTAATTAAATGGTGTAATAAATAAATAAAAATAAATAACTAATATCAAAGTAATAAATAAATAAAAACTATAAGATTAGTCTGAAGTTTAACTATGAACATGAAACTAAAATTTAATAGGTGTGAGTATAAAAATACTCAGTAGTACACAACCCACTTTACCAACTTCCAAAATTATAATTACAAAAACATTCTGAAGATACGTTTAAATGTAATTAAAAAATATTTTCTCAAAATATAATTTATGAAAAACCAATGTCAATTCCATTAACAATTTACAAACTTTCATTTTTACTTACCTTATAAGAAGCTAATAACTTTTAATATTTTCTAATCAAATTAATCCATTTTTATAACTAAAACACTTATTTTTAAATCATCATCAGAATACAATTTAAATTCCTCTAACTTAAATCAATTTAAAAAGTAAACTTTTAAAATTATTTTTAAGGAAAATCAACCAAGAACAAGGATAGATTATGAAAAAAATTATGAACCACAAGTCAAGGGAAAATAATAAAATTAGAAAAAATTAGTTCCCATAAAAAATTAATGAAAAGGGGTAAATTAAGAACAAGATATGAATCCCCTACATAAATCCCAAATCAAGGAAATGGTTTCATGGGATTTAAAATTAGGCACTCAATTAAGGAAATATTGAACCGACAAAAAATCATTATGTCAACATAAGAGAACCTATCTATACTGGTAGTCTCATAAAACTCTCCAAACCCATTATCATTAACCCAAGAGCATGAATACATCATGGGAAGCAATTTAGTCATACTTAGTAACCTAATCACTCTATAGCTAGACATATAAGAAAACTAGAGTTTTCACCCATCTAAGAACACACTTAGTCACCTAGAATTAAATTGACCAACACCCAAGAAATAATGGAGGTAGTTAGTTGAAAAAAGATTAAAAAGGAACAATAAATCTATTACATCTACATATACACCAAACACCTACCACAAAATGGGAAACAAGCAATGAGGCTTAAATAAGTTCACATATACTCACTGTTTTTAAAATCATTAACATTTCCAACCATGCCATATCATAAATATAACGAAGAGGACAATTCTATTTATCAAAATTTTAAATCATTTATGAAACACAAATAAAAAAATCACACTCAAAATCACCCTTGAAATCCATTAAATAAATCAACCCATTTTTATAAAACATATTTAATAGATTTTTACATTTTTCTCTGATTTCTCGCATGACCCACACAAGGTCAAAATATGTTTGAACAATATAATTTATTTAAAACAAGACTTTAAATACATTAAAAATACCATAAATTTTATATGATACATCAAATTCCAAGTGAAACTATTGTAACATGAATTTAAATATATGAAATTCCATTATAATTTTTAATAATTTTTTTGAAAAACCATTCGGTCCATTAAATAAACAATTAGTGAGATCAATTAAATAAAATAATATTTCTGACATGTTTTGAAATCTAGAAACCCTTGATAAATATGTGAAAATATATAATGTTATTTACCCTTAAAATAATGCATAAAAATACTAAATATTATCTTTTGGAAATTAAGAAATAAATTAAAATCCCATGTACTTAATAATTCTTTTATTAAAAATTAAGACATGGGGAAAACCTACAACAAATTTATAGTTAATTGTTTTAAATACATCAACTCTATTTTAGGAATCCCAATAAAGAAAAAAAATACCCAAGTTATCCCTAGAATCAAGAACCATAAATATAATGTAACCAAAACACTATCTAGTGTTTTATTAAACCAAAATGTAACATAGGGGGAAGAGAAACCATTAGGAAAAGGAGGAACCAAGGGAGAGGAGTCCTTTACAAGATATTCATATAAGAATCATGAATAAATCTAGATAAATCACAACGAGAATATGGAGATTATGGATAGGAAATAATATCTAAGAGGGTGTTGTGGTAGGGGATATTACACAACCAGGGGAGAGGGGGAGAGGAAATGGGGTTTAAAAATAAAATAATCAAAGTAAAATTAAAATTCTGGGAAAGCATAATTATTTAATATCCCTTGTGGTACCCCTGAGACCAACATTGGTTTCCTAGAAAACTACAAACAATTAATCCTAATACCCTAAATGATGTTATAGGCCACACGCTAACCGTGAAAAATACACTATCCACTTAATATACCATCATGTATGTTTGCCACATAATTTACTGTCCATGAGGTATAACCATATGACCCTTAAAAAATTTAAAATTTAAAAAAAATAACGTTAAAAAATAATATTAAATAAATAAATAAAACACTATTGACATGGGGTATCATAATTCCACCTTACTCCTATATCATCAATTAAAAAATAATTAGAATAGGTTTAAGGGATAGCTCTTCATGTAAGTTTCATGTGAACAAACTCTATATTAGAAAATTATTTGGGAGAAGGAGGTTACGTAGAAGGGTGTTGCACAAAGATAAGAAACATAGATATACCTAAGAAAATAAAGTAATGAAAACATGTTTTCATGAACAAAAAAATTTAAGGTAGCAAGGGAATAAAACCACAGAAAAGGGAGTTATGTGGAAATGAATTAAGTGAGTGGAATTAAGAAAACCAGACCTAAACAAATAGGATTTTTGAAGGAAGTAGTATGAAGGTAGTTTTGTGAGAAATCTTGCATGAAATAGAGGAATTTATAAAAATGTACATGATTCACTATTCCCAAATAATAAAAGGGACTTGGGAAAACTTACGTACCTGAAGCTGCTTGAGTAAATCCAAATATAGGTGAAGTCTTACTTGGGTAAAGGAAGACCAAAGTGAATACTTGGAATTATGTTAGATAACCATTATCTAATAATAATGATTCAAAAAACTCTATTCAAGATTGATGTTGTGGTGAAATTTAGGTTATTAAACTAAGGGAGAATTTATCAAAAAGTAGTGAGCAAAGAGGTGTTGGGGGAAGTGATCCAAAGGAGGGAGTGCAATTTCCATGAATCAATTTTAATGGCAATGAACCTAGTGAGTAGTGACTATATCCAATGAATTGTATCCACCATTATTATAAAGATTAATGGACCCATGCTCCCTAAAACAACACTATGTTCATGATCCTTGGGCTATAACTTAGTGTTTAACTATTTAAAATAATTTTTTCTTGCATTAATTTTTATATTTTTTTGGTGTGGGTGTGTAACTAATTATGATAGGTTCAACATGTTATTATGAACATGGGGATAATATCTATAATGCCCTGACCCCAGAAGCCCGTAGCTGGTGCATTATTCTAATACATTGGAATGATTACAAGGAATCAAATCCCGAAGGACCGATCATTTTAGTAGTCTTGAAGAAACTAGATACAAAAATGGAACCCATTTTACATTTGGAAAGGAAATAAAATATGATACATAGTAAAAGCTAATAAACTGCATCATTGAAAACTCGAAAAAATGAACTCTTCTTCAGAACCTGGGGAAGGAAAAAAATGAAATGGGTGAGTTCAAATTATCAGTAAGGTTTAGGCAATACAACGTAAAATTACATAAACATAAACATTAAGAATGGTGAATAACTAAAACACATGCCTTTAAAAGTAAACTTGAACGCATTATGGCTGGAATAAGAGATGAATAAATAATTCCATAATAAAACAAAATCAAGGGTATTATGCTAGTCGAATAAACACATGAACAATATATAATATTTTCATAATGTGGTAAATGAAGATGTCAAACATCATAACCATACTGCTGATGCCTCATTCCAAGACAAAAAATAACCATTTTGTCAAGGCCTCGTGCCATGACCTAGTTTGTCTCATGAGAGCTACCGATGCAATGAGGGGATATAGTTGGCCCCAACCGACACTTAATAATTCTAATTAATTCCTCATATGAATGGGTATACACATAAAAATCATACACATTCATATTGAAACCAACATTTAAAATGTAAATAACTTTCCTCAAACATTAAGCATAAATAGTAACCATTTGGAGTAAATTGGTGAATGGTTTTAAGATAGATTATCCATAGTAAAACTAATTATAAAACATTCAATTAAATATGGTATATGATACAATAGGATATAAACCTCAATTAAGTATAATATTCGACAAAGGAATTTGGCATAAATGAAGATACTTTTAAATGAGATCTTTGAAAAATACTTGAGGAAACAATCATTAAACATTCCAAAGTGTCTGATAATACCTTGAATCATTCAAATAATAATCCCTTAGAATATCATGAGAATAAGTATACTCTTTATAAGATATACCAAAAACATTTTAGTGCGGTTCATGGAAAATATTAAAGGATTTTAAAGCACAAAAGAGTATTTTATTTAATAAAAAAAATGAACCAAAATATATTTTTCATGATAAATTTTTTGATTTTATAAATATAAATATGTATTAAAATATATTATAGTATGAACTTCAAAATAGGTAATAATTCAAGAAGTTCCTTGAATCGGGCATGCATTTCCCTAACACTTTTTTTGAAAGATTCTTGCAAAACTTGTAACTACCAATAAAAAGTAAGGATTATGATTGGTACACATATATATGACATTAAAACATAATTTACGATGAGTAAAAATTAATAAATAAAAATTTCATTGAGGTGAGCAGAGAAGAAGCGCAACCCAAATGAATAGGGAGGTTCGGGTAGAAAATACCTAAAACTTTGTAATCAGTTAAATTGTATGCCCAAAAATTAATAATCATAAAATGATACATTTATTATACTAAAAATAAATAAATTAATGATATGAATATTCAATAGGCTATATACATACACCATACACAAGTAATATTAGTGATAATAGAATATCTCACAAAAAATGGGAGTGAGATGAAGAAAACCCCTTACCTTAAGTCCAATGGTGCCTTTAAATTGGTCTTAGTGTCGAGGATAACCAAATTAAATGAATTAATTAATATTTAAATAACCTATTATACATGTAATTGATATATTATAACCTTATTAAGTTCATTCATGGCTTTTTTGATGGGTTAATAGGTTCAATTTCATTGTTCGAGTCTTTTTGTTTCATGATTAATATACTTATATACATGGATGGAGAATCATGTAAAATGAGGGTGGTTGTCCAGAATTGAAGTTATATATTATTAGTGAACATACATAAGGTTAAATGTCTGTAAATTTCATTTGGTTACTTGTATTGAAGATGAATCATTATATAAATTATTTAATGATAACAGTTTGGGTTAATTGGTGGTTTTTGAACACCATGAACTCATTTTCTTTATAAATAAAAACCATGTATACAAAAAAATTCAAAAATCATATGTGATACATAGTACATATATTATAGTCTATTTCAACCATAATAATGGTTTAATTACAAGAATTGAATATGGTAGTAGAAATTGAAAACCCATCGTCCTTGAATGTGTTAAATTAGCACATCTCATATCGTGTATTCATTTTTAGTATAAAAGAATGTGAATGGATATATGATGAAGAAATATTCAATTATCATAATAAAATTCCAGTTAATTTAATGTACTATAATTATCATATCATTTGGATAAGGGGTGACGAGTAAAGAAAAAGAAAATAAAGGAACTCAAAATAAAAGAAAAGACGAGAAATCTCTCGCGAAAACTCAACAGCCTAACAACGTTTCTTAAAATTTAATAAAATATTTTGATGAGTTAAAATGGGTATCTAATAATTAATAAATTATATGGAAAGTAAGGGGGATATAAAATTACATATACCATCATAAAAAAATTTAAATTAAAAGATAATAACATTATAAGAGTGCTTGGAAAAGAGAGATATTTTGAGACGAAAATTCTGCAACATAATGACTATGAAACATGGTTTTAGAAAATATTAAAAAGAGAGGAGACAAGGGTCACCCAATCATAAAATAATCATAAAATTGTATAGAGACAGAATAATATGTAAATAAGAACATGTTACGAAAACTTGAAATACATACCACATAAAAGAGAACTTGGATGGAAAAGAGAAGCCGAGAATTCTCTTACCTTGTAGAGTAACTCCTAAGACATAAAGGTTGGGACCTTGTGGCTTGAGGAAAAATTGGGAGGACTTCTAGAGAGGTAAAACTACCAGATATTAGAGCAATATGAGTTTGGAATGAATGAAAATGAAGTAATGAGTAAGTATTTTTAGTAAATGTGGGGAGTTTTTTATTAATTTAAAGGGACACCTCATTAGTGGTTTTTGCAAACACCATGGGATTTACCATGGTATTTGACCATGGTATTATCCACATGGGACACCTCATATCATATTTTACTGTACAAAAGTCGACCAGAATTTTTTATAAAGTATTACACCATTATGATGTCATTATACATACTAAAAACTCAAAATTGTAGTTTTACTATTCACAAAAATTCAAGTATTTTAGAAAAATCCAAACAAGTAACCCTAACCATTTTTCGACATATAGAATTAAAAAATAGACTATATTTTTGTAAAATAATTTTCTAAATATTTTTAATTTAATTATTTTATAAAATCATAATTTATTCGAAGAAAACAACATTAAAACTATAACTCATTTTATAACAAATTGAAAAATTAATAAAGGTCCCATAAAATTATCTTATAACCATAAGACATTAAAAAAATTTATGATTAAATTTTATAAAAATAAATTTCCATATAAAAAAATTAAATTAATCTTAAAATTATAATAAAAAAAATTATGACATATAAAAATACCGATACATATACTACGATCGTTTACCACTTATAAGATGTATACATTCTATTTATACATTAATGGGTGAAGTTTATATTTTTTAGGCCAATATTTTTATTTAGTAGTATTCATTAATATTCATAAGGGTGTGTTACTATTTATCAAAAGTTAAGTTTGTCTTATCAGACTCTAAATATCTTACTGAACACAACTGTGTATGTCAGGTTTTTGAAATTCAAATTATAGAAGTGGGAAAAATTATGATTATTGGTTAGGTTATAATAATATGTTGTTTTGTATAGAATCAATGTTTCGGGAATTCTGTGTAAAATATATTTTTAATTTTTTTTGGGTGTTACATTATTCCTTACTCAATAGAATTGCGTCGCCACAATTCAAAACTTCCCTTCAAAAGTTAAATACTGATGCTTGAAAATTCCCTTATGAGAACCCCACATCAGAAATAGAGTTAATAAAATATCCTCTAAAAAATAGGGTAAGGGAAATGAGGTGGTCACTAAAAAATTATGTTTTTGAATGGGGTGACATTATATGGATGTAAAAACCCGAACATGGAAGAAAAATATAATAACTATGTTCTAATGGAACGTAATATAGAACATGTTTATATGAAAGTTCATTACTACAAAACTATAAACTACAATAAAAAATCATCGATATTATCATAAATTATTATAAGAGAAAAACATTTTCTTTAAGGCTTTTTCTTTGAGTTTAGGAATTATTCCACTCTATAAAAGTATAAATATATGTTTCTATTTACAAACTCATCTGTTGATTGCACCTTGAACTATCTATACTTCATCACTTAGAACAAGTTATGGTTTATGGTGAAGAAATACATTAACCTCTAAAATCACATACAATGATCAAATTAAACCATTTCATAAATGGATAAACATTAAAAAATATAATTATTCAACACTTTAGAATGAAGTAATTTGAATTTCCAAGAAGAACTTATCATTAAAACTCAATCAATAGGAAGAAGCTCTAAATTTTCACATTCCAAACATGTGAATAACTACACCATGTATCCTCTGGAAATATGGTAATAACATTAATTACCATAAAAACTTATTGGAAACATGCATTCATCCTTACACATGCTATTGGATATATTAATTATATCCAAAAATGTTAAAAACTCCATCAAAGATAGCATAGAACACTTCTCAACAAGTCAATAGTATGTTCCAAGGTAGTTAACAATTATCATAAACAATCATTTCTTCATCATTATCTCAACATCAAATATATATTAAGGGTTTTATTTCCCTCAATCATGCATTTTATAAAATGTTTAACTTACACTGAATATCTTTTCATGGTACCATTAAACTTATGATTTCAAATCCTTAATGAAAAAGTATTGCAGTAAAATCCTCATGTTTTTCATAATTCTTATAACCAATATGTTGTTGATAGAATATTCAAATGGAATGATTCTCTACTAGGCATATTAACACTTCCACTTCATCTATAGTAGTATCATAACTTGATAATTATCCAATAACATCATTTGTGAAATATTCCTTTGATGCTTGGGAAATTGATTTTAATATTGTCTCATCTCCTTGCAGTTGAAACATTGTATATATGAAACCTTTTTCTTACCCTTTCTATCATGAAATTGGTGTCCTTTTTCTCCACACATATAACAAACACCCATTCCATTCATGCATTTACCAGGGTGATTTTTTTTACAATTATCACATATGAAAAAACCCTTATTTCCCTTCTTCTAATTATCTATATTTTTCTCTACTCTTATCCTTTTCTTTTTCTTCCCTTAAAAGAAATAAGACTCATAGAATTCTTTACATACATGATTAACACATGATACTATTTTCTCATATGATGAGGACACATAGGAGACTCTCTTCTATTGAAATAATGGCGTAATACCATAAGATATATGATCCTTATTACTCTTTTCATCACGTGTATTGGTGATGTTCTCATTCCCTCTACCAGGAACCAGTTCTAAACAATGGCATACAATAGATTAGATTATGAATCATGATGTATAATTTCAACTTAGAAAAATACATTGTATAAATTTAAATCATATCCATAACTAATCTCATAATCATAAACATGGTTTATTTGAGGAAAAAAATTACATTTAATCATTCATAATGGTTTATAATGAAAATGTTAATTATCCTAAGCATATCACCTAGGAGTGTCAAACCAGGTATGCTGTAAGGCCTATTTTCGTGTACTAGGATACCTCAGCTCATGCCCAAAACTCTTTGTCGGAGTTGTTACTCCTAGGTACATCTGTTCCAGGACAACATCCACTTTTAGTATCCCGACATGGATTTATTTGATTGAAATAACCACATAATCTATTCCTTACTGAAATTCTTAAACATTCTTATATATTTATCCTCAAATTATATCATAAGTTTTTGTTCCCGAGCAACATTTTCTAAATCTAGTTTCCATGTTTTCTACTAAAATTACTTTGATACCAACAATAACACCCCAACCCCAGAAGCCCGGAGCCAATGCATTATTTTAATACATTGGCATGACTACAAGGAATCAAATCCCGAAGGACCTATTAGTTTAGTAGTCTTGATGAATCGAGATACATACACAGAACCCATTTTACATTTGGAAAGGAAACAAAATATGATACATAACAAAAGCTAATAAACTCTATCCTTGAAAACTAAATTAATGATATATTTTTTCATAACATGGGGAAGGAAAAAATTTAAATGGGTGAGATAAAATTCCCATTAAGGATTAGGAAATAAATTATAAAATTATATAAACATAAATATTAGTCATGGTGAATAACTAAAACAAATGCCTTTAAAAATAAACTTGAACACATTATGGAAGGAATAAGAGCTTAATAAATAATTACATAACAAAACATAATCATGGGTATTATACTAGTCAAATAACCACATGAACTATTAATAATATTTTCATAATGGGGGAAATACAGATTCTGAACATCATAACCATACTATCAAGGACTCCTGCCAAGACCATAAACAACCATTTTGTCAACCCCTCGTTTCATGAAAATATTTTTCTCATAAGACCTACTGATGCATTGAGGGGTTACAGAAGGCCCCAACAGAAACTTACTAAGTCCAATATATTCATTATATTAATGGTGATAAACATAAAAAACATAAACATTCCTATTGAAACCAACATATTTAATGTAAATAACATTCTCTGAACATTAAGTATACACACTCACCATTTGGAGTAAATTGGTGAATGGTTTTAAGATAGTATATCCACAGTAAAACTAATCATAAAACATTCGATTAAATATGGTAGATGATATCATAGGAGATACACCCCAATAAAGTATAATATTAACCAAATTATGTTTACATAGATAAAGATACTTTTAAATGGGACTATTAAAATATCCTTGAGGAAATAATCCTTAAACATTCCGAAGAGTCCCATACCACCTTGAAACATTCAAATAATAATCCCTTATAATATCAATAGAATAAAGATACTCTTGATATGATATACCAAAGATTTTTATTTATACCACAAGAAAGAAATAAGTGGTGAACAAGTCATATATCTCAATAAAGTTAATGTGAGATCATAAAAATCATTTTTACTTTGGAAAGAAGAGTTCTTTTAGAAAATCATTTTTATTTGTCATGAAATAATATTGTAAACATGTAAATCCAAAAAAAATAAAATTTAATATCATTGAAATTATATTTTAGGATTAAATAAAGTCTTATTAAGGTGAAATCATTTAAAAAGTGTTTTTAACGAATCTTTAGAAATAAAACATTTTAGTGTCGTTTAAGGAAAATATTAAAGGATTTTAAAGAAAAAAGGCATATTTTCTTTAATAAAACAAAAAATGAACCAAAATAGTTATTTCATGTAAAAATGGGTGATTTTAGAATGATAAATATGTCTTAAAATAAAATATTGTGTGAACTTCAAAATAGGTAAGAATTAAATAAGTTCTTTGAATCGGGCTTGCATTTCTATAACACATTTTTTGAAAGACTATTTTAAAAAATATAACTAACCATAAAATAAAGAAGGATTATGATTTTTATGCATATATATTACATTAAAACATAATTTATGAGGAGTAAATAAGAATAAATAATAATTTCATTGAGGTGAGTAGAGAATAAGAGCAACCCGAATAAAAATGGAGGTTCGGGTAGAAAATACTTAAAACTTTGTAATCAATTGTATTGTATGAACCAAAATTAATGATCATAAAATGATAAATTTATTATCATTAAAATAAATAGATTAATAATATTATACTTCAATAGGAATTATACATACACCATACACAAGTAGTAGTAGTGAAAATGGAATATCTCACAAAAATGTGTGTGAGATGACAAAACCCTTTAAGTTAAGTCTGATAGTGTAATTTACTTTGTATTACTATCCGGGATAACAAAAAAAAATCATTAATTATTATTTTAAGAACCTATTTTACATTTAGTTGAATTATTATAACCTTATTAAGTTTATTCATGACATTTTTTATGGTATAAGAGGTTCAATTTCATTGTTCAGGTCCGTTTGTTTCATGATCAATATACTTATATACATGAATGTAGAGTCATATAAAATGAGGGTGGTTTTCCATAATTGAATTTTTATATTATTAGGGAACATCCATAAGGTTACATGGTTGTAAATTTCATTTGGTTACTTGGAGTGAAGATGAATCTTTATATAAATTATTTAATGATAACCATTTGGGTGAATTGGTGGTTTTTGAACACCAAAAACTCAATTGATTTATAAATCAAATACATGTGTAAAAAAAGATTCCAAAACCCTATATGAGACATTATAAATATATTATAGTTTTTTTCAGCCATAAGAATGGTTTCATGACAAGAATTTAAGACGTTAGTAGAAATTGAAAACCCATCATCCTTGAATGTGGTAAATTATCACATATTAGATGGTGTTTTCATTTTTAGTTTAAAATAATAGGAAAGGAGAGATGATAAAGAAATATTAAATTAAAATAATAAGATTATAGTTAATGTAATGTACTGGAATTATCATATCATTTTGATAAGTGGTGATGAGGAAAGAAAAAGAAAATAAAGAAACTTAAAATAAAAAAAAGTTGAGAAATCCCTCACGAAAACTCAGCAGCCTAACAACGTCACTAAAAAATTAATAAAATATTTTGATGATAGAAAAAGGGTATCTAATAATTCATACGTAATATGGAAATTAAGGGGGATATGGAATGACATATCCCAATATAAAACAATTTAAATTAAAATATAATAACATAATAAGAGTGCTTTAAAAAGAGAGAGTTTTTGAGATGAAAATTATGCAACATAATGATATGCAACATGGGTTTTGAAAATATTAAAAAGGGATGGGAAAGGGTTATAAAATTCACAAAAGAAACATAAAATAGAATAGGGATAGAATAATATGGAAATAATAACCTGGTATAAAAACTTGAAATACATACCACATAAAAGAGAACATGGATGGAAAAGAGAAGTCGAGAATTCTATTACCTTTTAGAGTAACTCCTAGGACTTGAGGGTTGGGAACTTGGGGGCTTGAATACAACATGGGAGGACTACTAGGGAGGTAAAACTACCAGATTTTAGAAGAATATGAGTTTGGAATGAAATAAAACTAATTAATGAGAGGGTATTTATAGTAAATGAGGGACCGTTTTTTTTAATTTAAATGGACACCACATTAGTGGTTTTTGCAAAATCATCAGCTTTCCCATGGTATTTGCCCATGGTATTAGCCACTTGGGACACCTCACATAATATTTTACTATAAAAATTTAGACCAGAATTTTATATTAATTATTACATCATTAAGATGTCATTATACATATGGAAAAATCAAAAACTATACTTTTACTATTCATGAAAAATTCAAGTACTTTAGAAAAATCCAAAAAATTCACCATAACCATTTTTTGTCGTTTAGAATTCAAAAATGAACTCAATTTTTTAAAATAATTTTATAAATATTATTAATTTAATTTATATATAAAATCATAATTTATTCGAAAAAAATAACATTAAAACTATAACTCGTCTTATAACACATTGAAAAATTAATCAAGGTCCCCCAAAATTGTCTTATAACCATAAGAAAATAAAATAACAATTTATGAAAATAAATTTCCATTTTAAAATATTAAATTAATCATATAATTTTAATTAAAATATTTATGACATTCAAAAATACAAATACTTATACTATGATCGTTTTTCACTTATAAGATTTCTAAATTATATTTATACATTCATGAGTGATGTTGCTATTTTTTAGGGAAATTCACTATTCATTACTATTAATTACTATTCATAACATTATGTTACTATTTATCAAAAATTAAGTTTTTCTTATCAGAATCTAAATATCTTACTGAATGCAATTGTGTATGTTTATTTTTTGAAATTCAAATTACAGAAATGGAAAAAATCAGGTTTAATAGTTAGGTTATAATAAAATGTTCTTTTGTAGAGAATTAGTATTTTAGGAATTCTATGTTAAATCTATTTGTAAATATTTGGGGTGTTACATTATTCCCTACTAAACGGAATTGCATCCTAGAAATTCAAAACTACACTTCGAAAGTTGATGGTTGATGCTTGAAAATTTCCTTGTAGGAAATCCAAATAAGAAATAGGGTTAATAAAATATAATCCTAAAAAGTGGTTAATGTAGCGCCCCGACCCCAGTTACCCAGAGTCGGTGAATTATTACATAACATTGGCATGATCATAAGAAAGATCAAATCTCGAAAGACCGATTGGTTTAGTAGCCTTGGAAACACTAGATATATTCATAAGTTTTACATTACATCATAAAATGAAAAACTACTACAATAACATAATGTCTCCATAATCCACACTCATATCCCCACATAATATCCCTGCAGGTCATTCATAATTTACTTCTTCACTTCCTGGGAAAAATAAGACATAGAAAAGGGGTGAGCTCAAATGCCCAGTAAGGATAACAATATAGCGGAAACTTTCATAAATAAGAATAAACACTTAAGGCAATGTATAACTAAAACAAAAGCCTTTTAAATATGAACTTTCAACATGGTATGGCATAAATAAAATGAAATAATTCCATTTACTTATTCACATGGATATTCTACTAATCGAATAATCACATGCAAAAATCAATAACCACTTTCATAATGTTGGAATGCATAATGCCAGACTATCATAACCACATAGCCAAGGCCTCGTGCCAAGACTACAAATAAGATTTTGTCAAGGCCTTGTGCCAAGACACTAGTTTGTCTCATGAGACCTACCGATGCATCGAGGAGCTATAGCGGGCTCCACCCGTCACTTATTAAGTCCAATGCATTCCCATATGAAAAGGTTTAAACATAACATAAACATTCGTATTAAAACTAGCATACGAAATGTCAATAATTTCACCATAAACTATGAATGGTATAAAAATAGCACATCCATAGTCAAACATATCACAAAACCTTCAATACAATATAGAAGTTTTGTATCATAATAAATGAACTTCAAATAATCTTAAAATCCATCAAAGGATGTTGACATAGATGAAATCAAAATTCTTTTTAAAGAAATATCTCCTTTTATTTTGAAATCATTTAAGATCCATATAAAATAAAACATTTTCTTTGAAAATATTATTATAATCTTGTAAGGGAAGCTTTGAAGATTTTATAACGGCGGAAAATAGCCGCACCTGCCGTATAAGTTAAAAAAAACATTCTTACCTTAATTCTGTCGAAAAGGTTAAAAAGGACCTTGTTTTGAAAACGACCGAAAGATTCCTTTATAAACCACTTATAAAAGTCAAAAAGGGTATAAATGACTTTAACTCATATTCTAGTAAATAGTAAAAATGTTTTGAAATGCATTTTTAAGAAACATGGATTTGGATGATAAAGAGATCCCAGTAGATTATTACGTATAAACAACCTTGGATAATGAAGAGGTTGTAAAGTAAACCCTTACCAATTTGGTAAATTATGAAACATACAACCCATAAAAGAGGTATCATACAATTAATATGTAAATACACATAAATTAGAGTGTATTACACAAAGAATATAATTATGGGCAGTACATACACCACACAAAAGGTGATGGTGGCAATATGGCATGAATCTCACAGAAATAAGGAGTGAGATGAAAACCCCTTACCTTGTACTTTTCCTTGGTTGGGGTAGGTTAACCTCCTGTATAATGGTGAAATAGTTGTTATTAAATTATACAAGAATCATATATATTAATATGATATCATATATGATCTTTTAACATTGGTTTATAATAATATCTTAGTATTATCGTTGTTTCGGGTGTTAACTTACTTGTTTTCTTTTATATGTTTTGTTACGTAAGACATTTTTGTAAAGGATAGGATTTATATTATTCATATACAGAATGATATCGAGTCCTTAAACATAATTTTTAAATCATCAAATGATAATTATACTTGAATGGATACGATGGAGAATGAATCTCATCGCGTTCGTGGAGACGGTAGTCCGTACGTACGCTCGAGCGACAATATCATTCTTTTGATATTAAAATAATATATAAATGGATGGTATATAATATATACAGAATCATTAACATGTTATATTTATTATTTACATGAGTTACACATCATTATTATACCCATCCAAATAATATTATATTGAATAACAATTACACCACGACGTGGAGACGGTAAGCCGTACGTACGCACGTATGGTGACATGTTATTCAAAGGGTGGATAGAATACTGAATATGGTTGTACCATATTTATAATAACATCACAGTATATATATGATACTGGAGTTATTATTTTAGAATGGTAACAACAAAGGAAGAAGAAGTGGAAGAAGAAATGAACTTGGAAAATGGTGGTGAAATCATTACCTCTTCTTCGGGTTCTTCCTTTTGATTTGATCAAAAGGGCTCCTTAGGTTGGCTTTCCGATCGAACTAAGTCCTCTAGGTTGTAGTGAGGGATGTTGGGAGAGTATTTGGGCAGAGTTTGGCCGAACCAAAAGGCTTTTAAGGTGTGAAGAAATGAGAAGGAGGAGTGCCCTTTTATAAGAGGGGTGAGGGGCACCCTTGGAAAAGCTAGAAATATTAATTTATAATAAATTCATATTCGGTTTCTAATGGCTCCAAAGTTTATTATTCAAAGGTTAAGGTGGGGATAGGTCGAAAACCACTCAACCAATAGAATTTAGACAGGTTTGGGTACTTATATTAACCTTATCTTTAAGTATTAACTCTAAGTTAATTAGTTTCACTTTTACAATGTCTCTTTGTATTTTTATATAATATGGTTAATAAACTTACTATATACATCCAAGAGACCCCCAAGTGGTACATTAATGATGAACCTATCATGATATAAGTCTCTTGGCCGAACATTAGATTTTTAAGAATTTAATATCAATTAATAATATAATATTTGTTTTAAGAACTCTTTTATGTCAATTTTGACACTATTCAATAGTTGATTTTTGTGAAACTCATAACAGATTGATTACTTCGAAAAAAGTCAATTAAATCAATCCTAATATATCATATTATCCTAGAAAATTAGTTTAATTCATTAAAAGTTTCATATTATATTTATTTGGGGATTTATAATATCAATTATTTTAATTTTTCACTATTATAGTAATTACTGCATCATCATTGTGTCATAAAAAAAATAAATTATTTAATGTCTAAAAATTATAAATAAAATATCATTATGTAGGAAATCTTTTTAGATTTATAATGAATATTTATAATCTAAAATCCAACATATATAACCCTATGTAACAATTGTGTTTCTAAAAGATATATGCTTGTGTCATTTTTGTATTCATTTTAACTTAATTAAAATAAAGTGTCATTATCACTTACAAGTGGATCCATGGGGTCCCAAAATCGACCCAAAGATTCCCATGGTCGACCATTTATCAACCAATAAGGGTAAGACACGTTTTAGGGTAATTTAGTATTATTATAATATTATTTGTTAACCCTTATTTACCGGATTTACCCTTAACCATGGTAAATAAAATATTTACCGCAGTAATTATTCAAAATGTCTAAAAATAAAAGTTACCCATTTACACAATTTGAACATCATGATTACAAATATGGAATCCATTTTCCTAAATTCAAAACACATAAGTGGCAGAAATTAATTTAAAATTAATTCCCGCTGTCAAAACAAAAAGCGTGTTTTTAAGAGATAATAACTATCAAAAGATTGACACTCGTTTATGTTCGGTTTAATTGTAAAATTATGTCCAATGACCAAAATTATATTAAATGGTAAAAATATATTCTAAATATACTTTAAAACCAATCAAATTCATAATTTATCACTATTAATTATTTTGATTAAAAAAGTTGTTTTTAATTAAAACTTAGTAATTTTCACTATTCATCAAAATATGAAAGTTATCCGAAATGTACCAAAATTTCACCTTAGGCTAAATTCGATATTCCGAATCCAAAAATGAAGTCCATTTTCAAATATAAAATATATATAATTTCAAAAAGTAGGTATTACTATTCATAATGGCTAGTTTGATTAGTTATGGTGTGTTAGAACTCGGTGTTGCGTACAACACATGCTATCACATTATTCAAAGAGAAGCATACCGTAGAAGCTTGGGGTGTTATAGTTAAGGGAAATGAGGTGGTTACCACAAAAATTATGCTTTCGAATGGGGTGAAATTAGTCGCAAGTAAAAATAAAGACATGGTAGAAAAATAAAACTATTATGTTCTGATGGAATTTGATATAAAACATGTTTAGATGAAAGTTGATTACTATAAAACTATAAAATACCATAAAAAAATTCATCGATATTATCAAATATTATGGTAATAGAAAGAAAATTATTTTAGGCTCTTTTCCATGAGTTGTGAAATTATTCCACTCTATAAAAATATAAATATATTTTTCTGTTTACAAACTCATCATTTGATTTTACCTTGAACTGTCTATATTTCATCACTTAGCACAAGTTATTCCTTATGGTGAAGTAATACATTAACCTCTGAAAGCTCATACAATGATCAACTTAAACCATTTCATAAATGATTAAACATTACAAAATATAATTATTCAATACTTAAGAATGAAGTACTTTGAATTTCCAAGAAGAACTTATCATTAACACTTAATCAACATGAAACAGCTCTAAATTTTCACATTCCAAACATGTGAATAACTTCATCATGTATCCTTTTGAAATATGCTAATAACATTAATTATGGTAAAACCTTATTGGAAACATGAATTCATCCTTACACATGGTATTGGAAATATTACATATATCCAAAAAAATTTCAAACTCCATCAATCATAGCATATACTACCTCTCGACAAGTCAATAATTCATTCCGAGGTAGTCAGTACTTATCCGAAACAATCATTTCATCATCATTATCTCAACATTATATATATATTTAGTTTTGTGTTTCCCTTTATCATAAATTTTTCCCAAAAGTTTAACTTCCACTGAATATCATCTCTTGGTACCATTAAACTTATGGTTTCAAATACTTAATGAAAACTATTGCAGTACAATCCTCATATATTTCATAATTCTTATAACAAATACATTACTGAAATAATATTCAAATGGAATGATTCTTGACAAGGAAAATTAACCCTTACACTTCAGCTATGGTAGTATAATAACTCTATAATTATACATTAACATCATTTTGGGAATATTTGTTTAACACTTGGGACATTTATTTTCAAAGTGTCCTATCTTCTTCCAGTTGGAACATTGTATATCAGAAACCTTTTTCTTACCCTTCTAACCACGAAATTGGCGTCCTTTTTCTCTATACATATACAAAACATTCATTCCCTTCTAGCATTTACTAGGGTGATTCTTTCCACAGTTGTCACATGTGATAAAACCCTTCTTTCCCTTCATCTCATTATCTATATTTTTCTCTACCATTTTCTTTTTCTATCGCTTTCCTTTTAAGCCATAAGAATCAGATAATTATTTACATGCCTTTTTAACAAATAATACTATTTCCTCACATAATGCGGAAACATTGGAGACTATCTTCCTTTGAAATTATGTCTTAATACCATAAGAGATATGACCCTTCTTTCTCTTTTCATCGTGTGCATTGGTGAAGTTATCATTCCTTCTTCCAGGCACCATTTATAAACAATGGAATAAAATAGATTATATTATGAATCATGCTGTATAATATCAACTTAAAAAAAGACATAGAATTAATTTAAATCCTATTCATAACTAATACCATAATCATAAACATGGTTTCTTTGAGGAAAAAAATTAAATTTAATTCCTTTATAATATTTTTTTAATGAAAATGTGAATTATCATAAGAATATCCCATAGGAGTTTCAAACTAGGTATGAATTAAGGATTTTTTTGGTGTACCAGGGTACCCCGAGTCAAGACTGATACTCTTTGCAAGAGATGTTACTCCTAGGTACATCTATTCCAAAACCACGCCCACTTTTAATATCCAGACATGGATGTATTTTCTTTAAATAACCACACAATATATTCCATACTAAAATTCTAGAACATTCTTGTATGTTTATCCTCAAAATATATCATAGGGTTTTGTTCCCTAGCTACATTTTCTAAATCTAGTTTCCACGTTTTCCACTAAACTTCCTTTGATACCAACTATAACACCATGAACCTAGAAGCCCAGAGCTAGTGAATTATTTTAATACATTTACATGATTACCAAGAATCATATCCTGAAGGGCCGACCAGTTTAGTAGTCTGTAAGAGACTAGATACATACATGGAACCCATTTTACATTTGGAAAGAAAAAATTATGATACATAATAAAAGCTAATAAACTGCATCCTTGAAAACTCAATAAATGATCTATTCTTCATAACCTAGGGAAGGAAAAAAATAAAAGGGTTGAGAAAAAATTATTAGTAAGGGTTATGAAATATAATATAAAATAACATAAACATAAACATTAGGCATGGTGAATTACTAAAACACATTCCTTTAGAAATAAACTTGAACACATTATGGAAGGAAGAAGAGATGAATAAATAATTCCATAATAAAACATAATCATGGGTATTAAACTATTCGAATAACCAGATGCACTATCAATAATATTTTCATCATGAGGTAAATTCATATGCTGAATATCATAACCATACTATCAAAGCCTCATGCGAAGACCATAAATAACCATTTTGTCAAGGCCTTGTGCCATGACCTAGTTTGTCTCATGTGACCTACCAATACACTGAGGTTCTGTAGCATCCCCTGAAACTTAATAAGACCAACGAATTACTCATATGAATGGGGATAAAAATAAAAAACATAAGCATTCATATTGAAACCAACATATGGAATGTAAATAACTTTCCCTGAACATTAAGCTTAAGCACAAACCATTTGGAGTAAATTGGTGAATGGTTTTAAGATAGTGCATTCATAGTCAAACTAATCATATTACATTAAATTAAATATGATAGATGATATAATAGGATATAAACTTCCATGAAGTACAATATTCAACAATGTATGTTGACATAGATGAAGATACTTTTAAATGAGACCATTCAAAAAATTCTTAAGGAAATAATCCTTAAACATTCCAAAGTGTCTGATATGACCTTGATACATTCAAATCATAATCCCTTAGAATATTATGAGAATAAGGAGACTCTTGATATGATATACCAAAGAGCATTATATATATGAAAAGAAATAAATATGTGTTGAACAAGGCATATATCTCAATAAAGTTAAAGGGAGATGAGAAAAATAATTTTTTACTTTGGAAAGAAGAGTTCTTTTGGAAAATATTTTTTATTTGTAATGAAATTAGACTGTAAACATGTGAATAACATAAAATAAATCTAATTTCATTCAAATTATATTTTATGATTAAATAAATTCTTATTGAGGTGAAATCATTTAAAAATATTTTCAAAGATGTTTTAGTAATAAAACATTTTAGTGCGGTTTATGGAAAATGTTAAAGGATTTTAAAGCAGAAAGGCACATTTTCATTAATAAAACAAAACATGAACCAAAATTTATTTTTCAAGTTAAAAATTTTAATTTTAGAATTATAAATATGGCTAAAAATATATTGTAGTGTGAATTTAAAAGATGGTAAGAATTCAAGATGTACCTTGAATTGGGCTTGCATTTTTGTAACACTTTTTTTGAAATATTCATTTAAAACATGTAACTAGACATAAAATAAAGAATGATTATGATTGGTACACACATATATAACATTAAAACATAATTTATGTGGAGTAAAAAGTAATACATAAGAATATAATTTAGGTGAGTAGAGAAGAAGAGAAACCCGAATGAAAATGGAGCTTCGGGTAGAAAATACTTAAACATTTGTAATCAATTGAATTGTATTACGAAAAATTAATAATAATAAAATGATAAATTTATTATAATTAAAATAAAATGATTCATGATAAGAAGCTTAAATAGGAAGTATACATACACCATGCACAATTAGTATTAGTGAAAATGGAATATCTCACAAAAAATGGGAGTGAGATGAAGAAACCCCTTACCTGAAGTCTGATGGTGTACTTAACTGGGTCTTAGTGTCATGGATAACCAAATTAAATTCAATAATTAATATAAAAATAATCTCTTCTACATGTAATTGATTTATTATAACCTTATTAGGTTCATTCATGGCCTTTTTGATGGGTTAAGAGGTTCAATTTCATTGTTCGGGTCCATTTGTTTCATGATCAATATACTTATATACATGAATGAAGAATCATATAAAATAAGGGAGGTTTTAAATAATTGAAGTTATATGTTATTAGTGAAAATACATGAATTTATATTTTTGTAAATAATATTTTTGTTACTTGGAGTGAATATGAATCATTATATAAATTATTTAATGATAACAGTTTGGGTTAATTGGTAGTTTTTGAACACCACAAACTCATTTGCTTTATAAATAAAAACAATGTGTACAAAAGTATTCAATAACCATATATAAGACATAGTACATTTATTATAGTTTTTTTCTACCATTATAATGGTTTCATGACCATAATTTAAGATGGTAGTAGAAATTGAAAACCCATAGTCCTTGAATGTGGTAAATTAGCACATCTCGGATGATGTTTTTATTTTTAGTATAAAATAATGGGAAAAAATAGATGATGAAGAAATATTCCATTAGAATAATAAAATTATAGTTCATGTAAGGTATAATATATTTTCTTATAAGGTTTTATGAGAAAGAAAAATAAAATAAAGGAACCTAAAATAAAAGAATACTTGAGAAATCCCTCACTAAAACTAAACAGCCTAACGACGTCGCTTAAAATTTCATAAAATATTTTTATGAGAGAAATGGGTATATAATCATTAATAAATAATGTGGAATGTAATGGGGATATGGAATGACATATCCCAACATAATAAAATTTATATTAAAATATAATAACATAATAAGAGTTCTTGAAAAAGGAAGATTTCGACACGAAAATTCTGCAACATTAGGACTATACAACATGGTTTTTGAAAAAATTAAAAAGAGAGGGTACAAGGGTCACCCATTCATAAAATAATAATAAAATAGTATAGAGAAAAATAATATGTAAATAATAACATGGTGTAAAAACTTGAAATACATAACACATAGAAGAGAACATGGATGGAAAAGAGAAGTCGAGAATTCTCTTTCCTTATAGAGTAACTCCTAATACATGATGTTTGGGACCTTGGAGACTTGAGGACACCTTGGGAGGACTACTAGGGAGGTAAAACTACCATATATTAGAGTAATATGAGTTTTTAATGAATTAAAATGAAGGAATGAGTGAGTATTTATAATAAATGAGGGAGAGTTTTTTATTAATTTAAAGGGACACATTATTAATGTTTTTTTTTGCAAAACCATGGGTTTTCCCATGGTATTTGTCCATGATATTAGCCACTTGGGACACCTCACATCATATTTTACTGTAAAAAAGTTGATTAGAATTTTATATTAAGTATTAAATCCTTATGATGTCATTATACATACTGAAAACTCAAAACTGTATTTTTATTATTCAAGAAAAATTCAAGTATTTTAGAAAAATCCCAAAAAATCACCCTAACCATTTTTTTGATGTGTATAATTCAAAATTGAACTCCATTTTTTAAAAATAAATTTCTAAAAAATTTTAATTTAATTTTTATATAAAATCATAATTTATTCGAAAAAACAAAATTATAACTATAACTCATTTTAAAACACATTGAAAGATTAATAAAGGACCTTAAAATTATTTTATAACCATAAGAGAATGAAATAAAAAATTTATGATTACATTTTTTGATAATAAATTTCCATTTTAAAAAATTAAATTAATTTTAAAATTTTAATTAAAATATTTATGACATAAAAAAATACCAATACTTATACTATGATGATTTTTTCACTTAAAAGATGTTTAAATTATATTTATACATTCATTAGTGAAGTTTTTATTTTTAAAGGCCAATTCACTATTCATTACTATTCATAAGGGTGTGTTACTATTTATCAAAAATTAATTTTGTCTTATCATACTCTAAATATCTGACTGAACGCAACCGTGTATGTGAGTTTTTTGAAATTTAATTTACAAAAGTGGAAAAATTTATGTTCATTGGTTAGGTTATAAAAATTCGTTGTTTTGTAGAGAATCAGTGTTTTAACCATTTTATGTTAAATCTATTTTTAAATTCTTGGTGAGTTAAAACTTCCTTTGAATCGTAATTAAAAATTCATACACTATTTCAAACCTCCCATATCAAGGTCTCTTGGGTCATAAAAAGTGGTATTTGAGCTAAGGTTATAGGCATTTAATCTCTCTAGTAAGGCTTACTATAGAGAAAAAAATGAACTCCAAATGGGTTCCCATTTTTAATTGAAGAAATTATTAGATTTAAAATAATATATGGAATCCATTTTTTTAATTTCCTAGGTTAGATACTTTCTCTACAATAACACATGACATATAGGTTAGCGATGCATCAAAATTGTCCATGACTAAAGAATACCTGATGCTGCTCGATGCAGATTCCAAAGATCTAAATGATATATCTGGATCACTTTCAAATTGGATTTAAATTTAGTTCATGATAGGAACCAATTCTAATTCTATGTGGGATAAATTATTCAATATATATAACAGTTATAATAAGATGGAGGCAAAGCATTAAGTTCTTTATAATAAATTTGATGACTAGAAGATGTTCCCTGAAGAACATTTTGATTCCACCTTCAAACAAGTCACTAAATTTGATGGATATATTTAGGGAATTTTTTAAGAAATAAATTATATATATATTTTCAATAATATATTAAAATGTTTTTCACCATTTTACAATACAAAAGTATCAACTCTTGAGGAAATAGACTTATCTAAGTTATTATTGGATGAAATTTTTTGATTTTTTGTGGATTACAAGATGTGGGTCAAGATAAATGGAACATAAATACATTCTAATAAATACATTTTCATAATATTAATAAAAAAACATTACCTTATTAAGGTTGGGATGATGAAGAGGGCATGTATGAACAAAATCCTATCCATTGTGGGAAAAAAATTCAAGAGAGGGAAATGTAGATTTGAAAGAAAGCCACCTCTAATGTGATTTTGATGTGGTGAAATGGGGTATACTCTATAAAGGTTCCCTGGAAGGTTTTATGTTGACTAAATTAAGACACAAGTCATATAAAAACACTGAATGAAGTTAACTCTTATAAGAGTCTAAAAAAATAATTTCAACTGGATGAAAATTTCAAAACAATACCTTGGTGATCAAGGAAGATAATGCTCATGAAGACTATCTCGAAGAATAAAAATAATTGTTTAATTATGATATAGTAGATTAAATTTTCTATACCATTAAAAATTATGAACCTAAAGTGGGAAACATCTATGAACCTTAAGTAGAAGTAAATATCAATGAGGAACTTAAAGGATCTCTCTAAGAACTTTATTATCAAATAAAGAAAAATCGATGGATGACTGTTTCTAGGTTATTAAATAAAGTGTAAGGGCTATAAATGATTTAATAAGAGGCATAATAAAAAAAATTAAATTAAATTTTTTAAATTTAATAGATAAAAAATATGGAATAATTTGAGGAGTTAAAATTTTAATGACATGTATGATTTAGAGGATTAAATTAAAATAAATCCTATCATTTCAAAAATCTCCCCAAATTATTACGATTTAATGGATGAATTCTAATAAGATATGGTTTTGGAATAAATTGTATCTATTCCTAAGAAAATAAATAAAAGAAAAACATTTATCCATTAAATATTATCAAAGAAAAAAATGATCCTATACAAACACAAATAATGAGTAATATAGGGTTTGTTGGACAAATATCGATGGAGGAACCAACATCATTTGAAGAAGTAGTGAAGGATTAATCATGGGTAAGATCCATGAATGCATAATTTTCCCAAATTGATAAAATTCCAACTTTTATCCTGAAAATAATACAAAACATCACAATAAGATTGGAATGAAGTGTTTCATTAAGAAAAAAATGCATTGAACATGGAAATGTGATCCAAAATAATTCCCATCTCGTGTATAAAGGATATACATATTTTAAAGGTGTTAAGGTTAAATAATTTTTTTATTAAGTTAAATTGAGTTAATTTATCTCTTCGTAGTGATAGGGATTCTATGTGGTTTCAGGATTTATTAGATGGGTGTTTAAATCACATTCTTCAATGATTTTTTCTTAGAGGAGGTATACATTGATTTACATATGTGATTGTAATTTAGAAATGAATAAAATAAAGTATGTATATAGAAAAAGGCCTTGTGATTTATGAATTAATAATTTTCACTATTGTATGATCCAATGTAGTCATATTTAAAAAATATGGAATTTAAATGATGTGGTTTTGATCACAATTTTCATGTGAAAAATTCCAAGGAAGAATAATTCATGGTGTCGGTTTATGGAAACATCATTATATTTAGTGAAAGTAGATAGAAAAAAGAAGATGTATTTTCTAGTATGATGAGTTTATAATTTGAAATATCCATGTTTGGTCAACTCACATACTTTTTGGGGTTTCATGTGATTAAAGAGTGATAAGATTTTGTCCTCTACATATTGAAGTAATTTTACATGTATTATTCTAAATCATTTATTGGGGTGGGAACTATACTAAAGAATCATACATATGTAAAATATATTTATCCCACATTATATAGGTTTATTTTCATAATTTTGATATATTTAACACCAACATCGATGAATATTATCTTGATAACATGTTTAATACATATTCAGATAAATCAAAATTAATAGAATCAAATAGTAGTTAAATAGATCATGAGTTATATCAAGATTACCCATTATTTTGGATTTCTATTTGATGTTTGAAAATATCATGAGTTATCCTTATTTTTTTATTTTAACTAGGATGATGGTGTTATGGGTTAACCGTCCAAAAATAACAGTGATTTATTCATTGATAATAAATTTTGGGCTAGTTGAGAATGAAGTAGGAAAGTACTTCAATAATCATCATAGTGGATGAATACATTGATGTAATCAAACCATGCACTCCAATTATATAGATGAATAAATAATTAGATGATATAAGTGAAGAAGTTATATAGGTTATGGTGATCTTATATGATAACAAGTGTAATATTGATCTCATAAAAAATCCAGTACAACACTCAAATAAAAATAATATTGAGATCATGTATCACTTTATTAAGGAAAAGGTGGAGTAAGAAAGCCTAATAGTAAAGTGTACTAAAACTAAGGAACAAGTTGATAAAATCTTGAGTAAGCAGTTATCAACACAAAAATTTGTGATATATAATCTAAACCATGTTGTTCAACTACTTCACTCAACTTGAGGAGGTTCAGATATATCCCCTCTTCGAATTTCTAACTAGTTATTTATATTGTAAAACCTTTAAATTTCAAGGAATTTTTTTTATTAAATAATTTGGAATTTTAGGAGTCTCTGGATTCTAACGGCACTTGATTTCGAGGCCTGGTGTGCCCAGAATCAATTTCTGAAGTTTAGCTCGGGTACGTTTAGTAAATGAACGAGCGTGTTTTTCTATCCTTTGAACCGGTGGGTGGAATTGAAATCTGAGGGCACCGTGAACTCACAACGCCGATAATTGCTTAAGGGGGCCTTTACCGCAGATGCGTTTGCACGAGAGGAGAAGTTAAAATTTTTGGATTAAATAAGAAGTGAATAAAATTGTGGAACAATTTTATTTTATATCTAATGTGGTTATATCCTACACGGGGGAGTTGGGGTGGGATCAATAAGCACCTAACTACCCATGTGAGGATATTTGTGAGGTGGGTCTCACATGATCCCCAAACTTTCAAATTCCCTAAACTCCTTTTTAAACCCCCTTCTTATTTGTTAAATCCCCTTTAATTGAGTAACATTTCCTCTCCCCTCTCTCCCTCTTTAATTATTGCCAACACACACCTTAATTAATTGATTGAACCTCTTCAATTAAATTAATTAAGTGTTTGAATTTTAAATTTTTGAATACATGGAAAGATTAAATAAAATAAGGAGAAGCCTTATTTTATTTGGGTTGGTAATTATTGTGTGAGGAGGGATTGGGAGAACTCTAGAGTTTATGAAGAACTTCATCCTCAACGTAGGACGGTTCTTCACCGACGAAGAACATCGACCCTTCAACGTAGAATGAATCAGAAACCACAGTTCTCCATCCTCTTATTTCTTCGCGACAAGGAAGGGGACACTGATGAGGGGAATTCACCAACGACGGCGCACCTTATATTCTCTTCTCTACGACAAGAGAGGGAATGCCATTTATTCTTCGAGTACACTCTGACGATGATGGAATCAACACCATCATCCACGATGCTCAGTTACCACAAATCTTTTTCGAGGTAGGGGAATATTGTATATTTCTCTTTTAAGTGGTTTATACTCTCGAGCGTGAGAGTTTACTTATAGGATGTTTGTATAATTTATTCTTGAATAAATTCAACCCCTATCATAGTTGAAAGTAAGTGTTTGATTATTTCCATTTGATAATGCCTAACACAGAAGGCCCAGGCTGAACAAACACGGCCCGACGACCCTCCGCTGGTTGTTTGTTTGTACGCGGGATAACGTGCAATGACGAAACGAGGATGCAACGGCGATTTGGAGCCTTCAAAGTAAAGTTCGGGACTCGAGAAGGCTATAGGCGTAATTGGTGGGTGAAACAGACCACCAAAGCATGCCCAGTGGTCCGCGGAAAGCGGCGGCGGCACGTCACGCCGGCACGGCGGCGTGCCGCCGGAGCAGACCGCCGCGGTTGAGCCATGGTGGCGGACCAAAACCGTAACGGCTAAGCCGTTCCAGATGTGGAGGGGCGCGACTTAATGCCATGCCAGCTGGCCAAGCCAGCCTCCCCCCGGCCGGGCCAGGGCGGGCCATGCGGACCGGGCCAGGCCGCGCCGGCCGGGCCGGGCCATGCCAAACCAGGCTGGACCCAGACTCGGATTGGGTCAACCATGTTCAGGCCGACCCAGGGGGTGTTGGGCCGGGTCAGACCGGGCCCAGACCCCTTATTTTCGGACCATTTTCAGTTAAACATCCATAACTTGAGATACAGACCTCCGATCGACACATCGTAAGTTGAGTAGGATTCCTTGAATCGATAGGGTCATTTTAGTATATCACACTCAAGGTTTTGGTGAAGTTTGGGTATGGAGGGGTTGGTTCGAACTTGAAACCAAGCGGGCCCTCAAAGCGGAAACGCTTATAACTTGAGGACCGGACGTCCGATTGACATGCCGCCGACTATGTTAGATTAATCTTGATGAGACGGTTCTTTTGGAATACTAAAATTGAGGGTTTTATATAGTTGAGTTATGGTTGGGTTGGTTTTATCTTAAAAACCAACCGGGCCCCTGGAACGAAAATGCTAATAACTCACAGACTGGGTGTCTGATTGACGTGTCGTCTGTTGCGTTGAGACCCCTATGACGAGGCAGTCCTTTGAGATACTTCCACGTGAGATTACGTGACACTTGGAAGTATCGACCTGTAGCTTGTGGAGTGGACCCTCCCGGAGACGAGCGTACGGAGTGCAGAGACCTAATAGCTGTAGACCCGACGACTGCTTGACCGATTCGACTCGGAGTGATTTGATTAGCCCTGTGGACGGAGCGCCTGGTATTTGGCGGCATACCCATGGCGGACGGAGCGCCTGGTTGTTGTCAGCAGACCCACGGTACTCGACAGGAGGAGTACCTCTGTATACTATTAGGGAGAGCGCCCGGTATTTGGCGGCAGACCCTTAGAGGATGGAGCGCCCGGTATTTGGAAGCAAACACGCGGTACTCGACAGGAGGAGTATCTCAGCAGTCTAAGGTTAGTGAGCAGTGCCTCAGAGTTGTGACATGATCACTGTACTCGACAGAGGATGAGCTCTTCATCAGTTGTGGTTTCGATGTCATTAATGAATATCCAGGTTTGAGCTGAGTCAATGAGCTTTGTGTTTTCCTCATGATTGAGATGGGTTACTTGATAACTTAGGTATATGTATGGCCATATACCTAAGTTAAGGTTATCTGTTGAGATCTTTATTTGTGGTTTATCCTTGTTTGATTTAGTGAGACCTTGAGGGTCTCAGGGTCCCTACTGAGTATCGTTATACTCACCCCTGCATAGGTTATGCCTGCACCTTATTGTGTTGGATACAGACAACGGACAACGCTGATGGAGGCTGAGTGTACGAGGACTGGTCGGTACCCAGAGGCGGACCTCACGACGAGTCGGTACCCAGAGTAGGTTGATGTGTGAGGGCACTGAGGAGGATATCTATACCTACCCTTCAGGTAGGATCCATGGTGGACGATCTAGGAGATGCACTATCTATACCTAACCTTCAGGTAGTATCCGTGGTGGACGATCCAGGAGCTTCTTATCACCTTCTGGCTATTTTTCCTTTTAACATGTACTTTATAGTTGGGATTGTATTTCTAGCTCCTTACTTTCAGAACTTTTGTTATACTTCTTTACTTAGTGTTTTCTTCCTCTTATACTTTGGTTGTGTGTGTTTACGTTTCATAAAGGCAATGCCTTCCCTTTTTATCGGGATTTACGCCTTTCGTGCTAGTCGCCAGCCCCTTGCCTATGGAAGGCGGGCTTGGGGTAGTCACAGCATGGGCCCCGAGGATGGGTCGTGAAAAATTAGTATCAGAGGAAGTCGGTTCTACTGTAGAACTTAGAAATCTGATATTTCTTTTCTATGAAGTAATAGTTTTATGGGTACCTAGTGTGGTCTTCAGTTCAGGGAGTCCTGTGTTGGTGTGGCGGCCGATGTATTCATACACCAGGACCCTGACTTCTGATTTCTGACTCAGTGCATGAAAACAATGATTTCATTTGTGTTTCCAAAAGTTTTCATTAAGTCAGCTCAACCCGGTCATCTCACCAGGTTTAAATCGTTTGACCATGTCACATCTGTTTTGGATTCCATCACGCAGACAGTTAGTGGGAGTTCCAAGAGAGTACCCGATGACAGCCCATCGAGCAATAAGGTCCAGTGCAGATCCCTCTTTCTATGTTGGCACCTTCGGGTGGTGTACCAGTAGCACCACCACCCGTTGGGTAGTAGATTCCACTAGCTGTATAAGTGGACGGTGCATGCTGACAGAGCGCGTTGCACAAGTTCCAGCAGAAGAGGCCTCCGAGGTTACAAAGCAAGATAGATTTTCAGGCAGCAGTGGACTGGCTGGAGGCGATTTATAGAGTTCTACACCTAGTTCATACACTATTAGAGCAGATGGTGATCTTAGATACTGGTGTTTCACAGTGAGTGACCATGAGGATGGTTGGCAAAGGGATGGTACTTTAGTATATAGACCGATGCCTGAGATAGTACCTTCGGGTAGAGTGCCAGCTATATCACTACCGGTTGGTCAGCAGTTTCATCTGCCGGTACCGATAGATGCCACATATAGGTTTAGTGCCTTACACATGTTTCAGCATCAGATACCCTCAGGTTCTGAGGAGATCCCGACTCACAGGTGGCTGAGGACTGGCTTGAGGAGGTGGCTGTGAGTTTTCTAGAGCTTATACAGCTTCAGCAGGACAACATGTCACTAGCTGGGTATTCATCGAGCCATATCGATCATTCATGGTACTTGATGACTATGATTCAATCAGTTCTTTAGAGCTCGGACCTCTAAACAACGTGTGTTTAAAGAAAATCTGAACCAGTAATTTTCCTCTAAGAATTCCTACTTATGTTAGGGTGCTTGAGAGAACCTTTGTGGTTGAGAATTCTTTGGCTGAGTGGATACAGCCAGTGAAGGTCAGCAGTGGGAAAGTAGGAAACTGGCGCCAGTCTCGGAGACTTGGACGTGTAAAATGTTCTAAGAAGAGAAAGTGTTAAGGACATATGAATCTGCAGAGCAGCAGATGTGGAAGAAGAGTTAGGAGAGTAGCATGAGGTGGTGTACTTTTCGACATGTTACAACCACTGGCCTTTGTAGTCCCCGCCAGGCTCTGGGAGCAAGAGGGTAGGGGAAGAGAGTAGCTGCAGGCGGTCAAGGAGTGTGACCCAAGGGCTCTGGGAATGATTCAAGGTACAGTCAGTGTATACTACTAGCTTCCGTATCAACAGACATTGATAGGAATCATTCCTTCCATGAATCTTGTCCTAGACCTAAAGTTCCTGGTTAAGCCATTGACTTTACCGTCACATCTGGAGATACATTTGGGAGGAGACTTGATAATCACGCTTATGATGATGGTGTTATTTGACTCTTGAGGCGAGAGTTTCAGTTGGAACCTCTTGGTGGCAGCTTCGAGGCCTTATGACTTTAGTTTGGGTGTGGACTGGGCAACTACAGTTCATACACAAATTGACTGTATTAGGCAAAAAGGTTGTGGTTTACCTACAATATTGGGATGGGTTTTTCTTGGTCGGTGAAAAGGAAACCCTAGGAAACACAGGATGGAATCATGCATAAGTGGTTTTATTCGATCACTCATGAGTCAGTCAGAATTAGATTTGTGCCAGACTTCTCCTGAGTTGTTGCACCACTTTTAGCTTTGACGAAGAAGGGGAAACCCTACGTGTGGTCAGAGAGATGCCAACAGATCTTTTCAAGAGCTGAGGCAGAGGTTGACTAGTACGCCCATTTTGAGGCTACCAGAGAAGGTGCAGATTATCCAGTAGCGGATGAATACTACACCGAGAAGACAAAAGACCTATGCTGATAGGAGACAAAGACCACTAGAGTTCTAGGATGGCAATCACGTTTTCTTACGGGTCTCACCTCGACGAGGTATACGGAGTTTTGGCTAGGGTGGAAAGTTATCTCTGTATTTATTCGGACCTTTCCATGTCCTCAGTAGAGTAGGCGAGGTGGCTTACCGTATGGCCCTTCCACTTCAGTTGCACCGGGTGCACGACATCTTCCACATATCTCAGCTGAGGAGATACGTGCATGACCGACCCACATCATTGATCATGGGGAGCTGGAAATTGATGACGAGGCTACATTCACGGAGGTTCTGGTGGAGATTGAGGATCTACAGGAGCGGGTCCGACGTGGATGATTAATTCCTCTAGTGCGCATTTGCTGGAAGCACTAGAACCTCTAAGGAAGCACATGGGAGCAAGAGGCTCAGATGCATGCTTAGTACCTCCTTTAGTTTCCCTAGTTTGTGTTGTATCTTTATAGGGACGTAAATCCCTGAGGTGGGAGTAATGTAAAGACCCAGAAATTTTAAGTATATTTTTTTCTTAAATACCTTGTAATTTTACGAGTATGTGGCTTCTGACAACACATGATTCTGAGGCCCAGTGTGCCCGGAATCAATTTTTGAAGTTTAGCTCGGGTATATTCAGTAAACGAACGAGCGAGTTTTTCTATCTTTTGAACTGGTTCTTGGAATTGATGTCTGAGGGCACCGATGAACTCGCAATGCCGGTAATTGCTTAAGGGGACCTTTACCGTAGATGCGTTTGCACGGGAGGAGAAGTTAAAATTTCTGGATTAAATAAGAAGTGAATAAAATTGTGGAACAATTTTATTTTATATCTAATGTGGTTATATCCTACATGGGGGAGTTGGAGAGGGACCCATAAGCACCTAACTACCCACGTGAGGATATTTGTGAGGTGGGGCCCACACGAGCCCCAACCTTTCACATTACCTAAACTCTTTTTAAACCCCCTTCTTATTTGTTAACTCCCCTTTAATTGAGTAACTCTTCCTCTCCCCTCTCTCCCTCTTTAATTCTTGCCAACACACACCTTAATTAATTTATTGAACCTCTTCAATTAAATTAATTAAGTGTTTTAATTTTAAATTTTTGAATGCATAACAAGATTAAATAAAATAAGGAGTAGCCATATTTTATTTGGGTTGGAAATTGTTGTGTGAGGAGGGATTGGGAGAACTCTAGAGTTTTTGAAGAACTTCATCCTCAATAAAGGATGGTTCTTCACCGACGAAAAAAATCGACCCTTCAACGTAGAATGACTCGGCAACCACGGTTCTCCATCATCTTCTTTCTTCACGATAAGGAAGGGGACATCGACGTGGGGAATTTTCCAATGACGACGCGCCTTATATTCTATTCTCCATGACAAGAGAGGGAACACCGTTTCTTATTTGGGTATACTCTGACGACGATGGAATCGATACCATCATCCATGATACTCGGCTACCGCGAATCTTTTTCGAGGTAAGGTAATATTGTATATTTATATCTTAAGTATTTTATACTATCGAGCATGAGCATTTATTTATAGGATGTTTGTATAATTTATTCTTGAATAAATTATACCATTGTCGTAGTTGAAAGCAAGTGTTTGATTATTTCAATTTGATAACGCCTAACGCAGAGGGCGCAGGCCGAACAAACACGGCCTGACTACCCTCCGCTGGTTGTTCGTTTGTGCACGGGATGATGGGAGATGATGAAACGGGGACGCAACGGCTATTTGGAGCCTTCTCAGTAATGTTTGGGACTTGAGAAGGTCGTAGGCACAATCGGTCGGTGAAACTGACCTCCGGAGCGCGTTCGGTGGTCCGCGGAAAGAAGCAGCAGCGCGCCGCCAGATCAGACCGCCGCGGTTGAGCCGCGGCGGCAACCCAAAACCGGAATGGCTAAGACTTTCCGAATGCAGAGGGGTGCGACTTAATGCCACGCCGGCTGGGGGGGAGGCCATGCCTCCCTACACTCGGCCAGTTGGCTGAGACAGCCTCCCCCGGCCGGGCCGGGGTGGGCCCTGCGGACCGGGCCGCGCCGGCCGGGCTGTACCGCACCAGCCAGGCCGCGCAAGCTGGGCCAGGCCACGCCCAACCGGCCTAGACATGGACACGGTTCGGGCTGACCCAGGGGGTGTTGGGCCGGGACGGACGAGGCCCAAACCCCCTATTTTCGTACCGTTTTTCGTCAAATGGCCATAACATGAGATACGAACCTCCGATTGACGCACCGTTAGTTGCGTATTATTCCTTGGATCGATATGGTCATTTCAGTCTATTAAAATCAAGGTTTTGGTGAAGTTTGTGTATGACCTAGTTGGTTCGAACGCAAAACCAACCGGGCCCTCGGAGCGAAACCACTTATAACATGAGGACCAGACGTCTGATTGACGTGTTGTCAACTATGTTAGATTTATCTTGATGAGAAATTTCATTTGGAATATTCCACTTGAGGTTTGGAAACAGTTGAGTTATGGTCAGGTTGGTTTTAGCTTAAAAACTAACTGGGCCCTGAAACAGAAATGCTAATAACTCACAGACCGGGCGTCTGATTGACGCATCGTCTATTGAGTTGAGACCCCTATGATGAGATAGTCCTTTGAGATACTTCCACATGAGATTACGTGACACTTGGACTTATCGACCTATAGCTCATGGAGCGGACCCTCCCAGAGATGAGCGTACGGAGTGCGGAGACCTAGTAACTGTAGACCTGACGACTGCTTGACCGATTCGACTCAGAGTGATTCGATTAGCCTAGTGGATGGAACTCCCAGTATTTGGCGGCAGACCCACGATAGATGGAGCACCTGGTAGTTGGTAGAAGACTCGTGGTACTCGATCGGAGGAGTACCTCTGTAGGCTATTAGGGAGAGCTCCCGATATTTGACAGCAGACCCTCAGCGAACGGAGCGCCCGATATTTGGTAGCAGACCCGCGGTACTCAACAGGAGGAGTACCTCAGTAGTCTAAGGATAGTGAGCAGCGCCACAGAGTTGTGACAAGATCACTGTACTCGATAGGGGAGGATCTATTCAGCAATTGTGGTTTCGATATCATTAATGAAATTCCGGGTTTGAGCTGAGTCAACGACCTTTGTGTTTTCCTCATGATTGAGATGATTTACTTGATAACTAAGGTATATGTATGAGAATATACCTAAGTTAAGGTTATCTATTGAGATTTTTCTTTGTGGTTTATCCTTTTTTGATTTAGTGAGACCTTGAGGGTCTCGGGGGTCCCTACTAAGTATCATTATACTCACCTCTGCACGGCTATGCCCGCAGCTCGTTGTGTTGGATGCAGACGATGAACATTGCTGACAGAGACCGAGTGTATGAGGACTAGTCAGTACCCAGAGGTGGACCTCACGACGATTCGGTACCCGGAGGAGGTTGAATGATGAGGGCACTGAGGAAGCTATCTGTACCTACCCTTCAGGTAGGATCTATGGTGGACGATCTAGGAGCTGCACTATCTATACCTACCCTTCAGGTTGGATCCATGGAGGACGATCTAGGAGCTTCTTGTCACCTTCCAGCTATTTTGTCTTTTACCTTGTACTTTATAGTTGGGCTTGTATTTCCGGCCCCTTACTTTTAGCACTTTTGTTATACTACTTTACTTAGTGTTTTCTTCCGTTTATACTCTGGTTGTGTGTGTTTACATTTAATAAAGGCAATGACTTCCCTTTTTATCAGGATTTACACCTTCGGTGCTTGTTTCCAGCCCCTAGCCTATAGAAGGCGGACTTGGGGTAGTCACGGCACGAGCCCCGAGGACGGGTCGTGACCTATATGGTGTTCTCATGGTTACTAGGTTATTTATCCTTGGGTTTATTTTCATAGGGATATAAATTAATTTCTATAAAATTTAAGTGATCAAAAAGTTGTTTTAGATATAAACTCACACATTCAGAGAGATTATATAGTATAAAAGTCAAGGGAGGATTTTATCCTCATAGGATTGGAGTTGTGGAAGACAAGGGGAGTTATGGGATATTAAATGGAATGATGTTTGGAATTATCACTCAAAATATTTTTTATACATTTATTAATGATTAAATAGAATTATATTATTGTATGATTTTTTGTATTGACTTACAGAATCATTTAAGTGTGTACAGATAATAATTTCACTTTGGATTCACAAAAAACTGAAAGGGGGATATTTTTAGAAACAATATAATCTATGTTTGAGTTTAAGGATGTGTTTTGTTTATTTTAAATCATCTTATATGGTATTATTGGTTTTAAAAGTTAATTAGATATGTTTTATAGATTTTTTAATCAATATTTTTGATGAAATAAGTTCATTATTGTTTTTGGTGAATAGAGAGTAGGTTTGTGCTAGTGGAAACAATTTTACACTATTTAAGGTGCACTGCATGATTTTGGAATGATACTAGTTTATCACACATGTTTTTGGAGGATTTTTTTAATAATCACGGACCTATGTGGCTTATTGAAATTAATATAAAGACATATAATTTTTTTATTTAATGTAATTGACGACTTATACATTTAATATGATACAAAAGTAAATGAATTATGTAATTAATATGAAAAAGATTCATTGATTATTCATAATATAAAAACTATATAAAAACTATGAATATTATCATGTAGGTTATATAGGTGATATATAAAATGATAATTTTGAGTATTAATATAAATTTATTAATTAAATATCAAAATTTTAGAACCCTTATAAAAAAAATTTCATTTTCAAGACCTTAATTTATCAAATAGGTGATAAATGATTAGTTTGGAATCATCAATACTACACCTTATGTTAGGGTAAAAGAGTATGGGTAATAATAATGTGAATGTTATGTGAAATATGACTAGGTAATCCAATAAAATTGTATCCTAGAGGAATGGTGTAGAGTATATTTATGATATGAATTGTTAAAGGTCTTCTTCACTCAATAATTGAAGAGTTTTATTCAATACAATTAACAATAATTTTTTAGATAAATATACATAGTTTAAGAGTCATGATTAACAGAGATAATACATAAAAAATATTTATCTTGAAACACTAAATTAATAATAGTGGATGTTATTATTTTAGTGGTATTATATTTAATAAAATACCATGTTGAATAATAGCATACATGATATAGATACTAAAAATCATTTTGTTTTATATATGTTGGCGCCAAAATATTTCACGAAAGGAAGGAACGAAAAAGAAGGCTGGCACGCTGCATCGCGAAGCACCCTCGCGAAGCACCGCCGCGAAGGACCGACGCGAAAGGCCTTGATCATCGGGCCATCGCGAAGCTCCAGAGGCGGTAATCCTCCACGAACGCATTTGACATTCGCAAGCCCACCGTGAAGCTCCAGAGGCGGTAATCATTCGCGAATGCATTTGACGTTCGCGAGCCGCCACGAATCTCCAGAGGCGCTAAACCTCCGCGAACACATTTGACGTTCGCGAGCTGCCGCGAAGTTCCAGAGGCGGTATTCTCCGCGGACGCCATTGACGTTCGCGAGCGCGCCGCGATGCACCGGAGGCGGCGCATGAGTTATGCTTCGTGGTGCCCCTTGCCTATAAATACTGGACTCCCCCTGAGTCCCGAAGACGGACAATCTGACCTTTCGGCTTCTCCTCTCCCGAATCGTGAAGCACTCTTTGCCCCGGGAATCATGAGCACCGTGAGGTACTTATACTTCGCGAGATGCCTCTACATTGTCTCGTTTTGAGCCCCTCTTCTGAGAGGGATGCCCTTCGCGAAGCTCAAGGGCATTCACGAAGGAAGGGGATTCCCAAGGGAACCCGGGCAGCCGCGGAGCGTTTATGCTTCGCGAAACACCAACCCATGCTAGTGATCCCTATGCTAAGGCAGGATCGCTACACATCGCGAAGCACACTGCCTCGCGGGACCCTGCTTCGCGAGGTACCCCTTCTTCGTGAGGCAGTGCTCTGCGAACACTGTTCCACTTCGCGAAGCACCTTCCACTCACACCTATGCCCCATGCTAAGGCCAAGGCACTCCACTTCGCGAAGCACACTCCTTTTCTTAGCGATTCCTCTTCCCGTGCGACCCTCCAGGTTTGCACGATGTGATTTCAAAGTCCCATGGACAATACCACCCGTAGCGTTGCTTCGCCTAATACTTCTTCGCATAGGCACGGTAACGGCTATTGCTTCTTCGCATAGCCACACTAACGTGGACCCCTTGATGGTTCGTTCCACAACCCCCCTTAACCATGGACTTAATGGTACCTTCCCTTCCCCAAGGACCAGAGGGTACCGGTTATGTATGTACTAGGGGTGTGGAGTGAACCCACCTCGTCCGAGCTGCAGGACATTAGACTGCCAAGCACCATGTCCTCAACACATGACGTTAAACTGTGACCCGACCTCGTGCCCCTCACGAAGGGTCCCCCCAGATCGAACATTTTTTACACCCCTCATCTCCACGGGAATGGAATCACCCATCCATAAGGGATGATATCCTCTTTATTGGAGTGGCGTATGTTCATGGGAGAAGGGCGACCCTAGTTCCCCAATGGATGATTGCACCTCTACATCTCTGTACTTCCCCACTACCAAGGTTAGTGGAGGGCATGATAGGGAACGAGGTACCTCCAATCATTGGACCAAGGTCCATCTTTCCCGCGCTTTGTTGCACCATGGGCCTCCATCCTGGAGTAAGTCCCAGCACCATGGGCCGCCTAACGCGTAAGCCCCTCTTCACTTCTCATGGACGCATCCTTCGCGACGTGATCGTCAGGTCCTTGCAACCTCTTGTTTCTCACACCGAGCATGACTCACGTGGGCATAGAGTGAGCACCGACCCTGACCCCCACCCATTAGCAAACTACAAGGACTTTGATCCATGACAAGGCATGGTACGTAGGAAGCCTCCATGAGGTTCAAGCCACATTTCTTGGTCATTCATTCACGTCAAGTTTCTCCCTCATCCAGCATGATGTTAAACTATATGTCTCCGTCCTGCATGACGTTAAACTGGACGCCCTGTCCCGCATGACGTTAAACTGCATGCCCGCATCCAGCATGACATTAAAATGTATTCCCCTCCCTTTGTCCTTCATGACATTAAACTGCACACCCATTCCCACCTGAACTACGAGGTCTTTGATCCATGTCAAGGCATGGTACGTAGGAAGACTTCCAAAGGTTCAAGCCCACCACCCATTGGACCAAGGTCCACTTTCATGTCGGTTCGCCGACAAAACCCAACCCGAACTATGAGGTCTTTGATCCATGTCAAGGCATGGTATGTAGGAAGCCTTCCAGAGGTTCAAGCCCACCACTCATTGGACCAAGGTCCACTTTCACGTCGGTTCGCCGACAAAGCCCCATTTGAACTACGAGGTCTTTGATCCATGTCAAGGCGTGGTACGTAGGAAGCCTCCATGAGGTTTAAGCCCACCCATCATCCAATTCACGTCGTGTTCCACCTACGTCCAACACGACGTTAAACTGCAATTCCAGTCCGACGGCAAGCCGTTGTGACTAACCCGAACTACGAGGTCTTTGATTCATGTCAAGGCACGATACGTAGGAAGCCTCTACGAGGTTCAAACCCACCATCTGGTCGTTCCGACCTCATTCACGTTGGTTCACCCCGTCCCGCATGACGTTAAACTGTATTCCCCAATCCGAACTATGAGGACTTTGACCCGTGTCAAGGCATGGTACGTAGGAAGCCTCCCTGAGGTTCAAGCCCAACAAACCTTGGCCCAGACTGTCTTCTTGTCGGTGTGCCAACCCCCCATCTCCCATCGGACCAAGGTCCCTCATTTACGTCGGTTCACCGACATCCACTGCCCATCGTTTATTCACGTTAGGGTTCACTATCGTCCCGCATGACGTTAAACTGTATTCCATCAATCCTTTGAACTACGAGGACTTTGATCCATGTCAAGTCAAGGTACGTAGGAAACCTTCCCAAGGTTCAAGCCCACCACTAGTGGACCCCAGAGTCTACTTTCACGTCGGTTCACCGATGAAACCATTTGAACTACGAGGTCTTTGATCCATGTCAAGGCATGGTACGTAGGAAGCCTCCCCGAGGTTCAAGCCCATCCCTCATTGGACCAAGGTCCACCTTCACGTCGGTTCGCTGACGATTCCCATCGGACCAAGGTCCACCTCCATGTCGGTTCACTGACGATGCCTATCAGACCATGGTCCACCTTCACGTCGGTTCGCTGACGATGCCCATCGGACCAAGGTCCACCTTTAAGTTGGTTCGCTGACGACATCCATCGGGCCAAGGTCCACCTTCACGTCAGTTCACCGGCACCATCCCAAACTACGTGGACTTTGATTCCCCACCACGAGGATACGTAGGAAGCCTCTTCATGGCTCAAGCCCAACTTCATTGTCGCCCCTGCGATGGTCCCATTTCATTCCCCATCTACTTCATTTATCCACCTACAGCACATCCTGATTCTCGCTCGGGCCGTCATATCCCGGTGAGACCATGTCGTTACACTCTTCTTCACAGCCGCCCATGGGCTGGCCCCGGTATCGACATCCCTTCAAGGAGAATCCCTCAATCCGATCTATCCTAGCTAATGCTCTGGTTGGGTTGATCCGTCTCCGCTAGACGTTAAACTCGCGGCATACCCTGTGTTAAACACGGGAAGCTGAGGAAAGCCTTAGATATGTGTCTATGACATTTAATTCCCCGCGCTCAATGTGGGATGCCTCGGGCTTCCATGCCCTCAAGAAGCCCTGTGGCCAGGGATACATACAGACATGCCAGGTTCCCCAACATCCAGACACGCTACTGATGCCTCAACGTGACTACTCCGCCGACTGAAGGTTGCTGCCCTGACCGGACCCTTTGGAATGTCCCGACAGAAGTAGTGTAATTAACCGGCGTCCATGGAAACATGGCACTGGGAAGAGTTTCACGAACTACGTATTAAATCTATGAGGGAGACCCGGACTAGGTGACGAGTTCTGAGGAGGAATCCACAGGAGGAAGAACCGACATCCCATCATCCCGTTTCGATCAAGGAGCAGACGTCCCTGAATAAGGAGTGAATGTTGTCCGCCATTGGAAAGCGGGAATGCGGGGCAACAGAGCGCCGCGCATCCTCCTCCGCGGACGGAACGGACACACGCGCGCGCACCCCGGAGAAAGCGTCGGAAACAGAAATGGTGAACCCGACGTGAAATTATTCTCCTCAATATGGAGATTAGTAGTGTTCAAGACACCAGTAGATTGACATGTCACCGGATCCAGATATCGGGCGCCTGGTCCCGCCAAGCAAATAGCGGGCCTGTCGTGAAACTCACTGGAATTCGGGGCAGTAGAACGTGGGGAACTCCGTTCTGCAGCGTGTTGGCATGGATCCTTCTTACAGACCTGGAGAATGGAAGGACGCTGGGGCACTGGCTGTCAATCCTTTTCCTCTTAGTACTGATGAGTTGATCCCTTCGTTTCTCAGGAACCAGGTTACTGTTACAGAGACGCGATCACCATCCTCTCCTCACCCATGCTGGGGCAGGGGAAACACCGCCACGACCACCCCACGTAGCACCGCTACCGCCAAGACGACCACCACATCGCGGAATACGAGGCGCCCACGTCCCCTTTCCCCATAAGAGGTCATCCAGCGAAGGGTGATCCACAACCTCGTGCGCAGGTACAAGGAAGAAGGGGTCATCCCATCTCGGGATATGGCCCGCATGGACCTGGAGGCCTCCAGGCCCCGCCGTCAACGCCGCCCTAACAGGCCGCGCAGGGAGCCCCTGCTCCCCACCCCAACATTCAACCGTTTCGGGAGCCTGTCCCTGGAACTCCTTGACGACTCCTCGCCTTACGCTGAAGAGGCGGGCGCCGTCCGGCTCAGCCCGCTTAGGGTCCCGACCCAAGGGCTCCAGGCGAGAGCTTCCGCCCGGCCGCGTCAGCACCGCCATCCGGCCCCGCAGGAGGAGCAGGCATGCTACGTCCCTACACCACCTGCACCAGCTCTCCTGACCTGACGTCAGCGCCGGGCCCGAGCTGAGGACGCTCGCCCAGGCGCGTCGACGTCGATAGATATAGTGGACCAAGCCACCACCGACGTGCATCGTGAAGCCCCTGCATACACTGAGAAGGGGCACTCCTTAACCCAACCAGGATCGAGACCCCAACCACCCCACGGGCAGGCTAGGTTGACTCTCCGGGTGGCAGGCCCATGTGGTGATCGCCGCGAACTAACCCGCAGTAATGTCACCCTGTACGGAGGTCCTCCCCGTACCACTACCCCACATGGTGTGGGCCTTCCCCGCTCCGAAGATCTTCATGGAGGTATGCCTCGCGCTACCCCCATCCCGAAGGAAGACCTGCCCGGCGGTAGTGATGTTCAGCGCAAAAACCTTTCCCGCGCCCACTATACAGGGTATGGAGTCCATCCTCTTGCCCCCGACCACCGATCTGAAGGGACCATACATCCGGTCCTTCTTCAACGTAGGGGCCCTCCCTACCTCCTCTCAGTGACCGACAAAGGTCCTCATCACCCTAGAAACTCGAGGAGTGAAGGTCAGCCTCGCTCCGCCCGCATCGGCCATGGAGGTCCTCCCCATGCTCCTGCCGATTCCAACAGAGGCTCCGCCCATATGGGTGCTGTCCATGGAGGTCCTCCCCATGCACCCTTTGACATTTTCCCCATTGCCCCTCGCACCCGGCTATCTCGAGTGGGGGTCCTCTCCGCTATGGTGCCAGCACCACCCCGAGGCTGCCTGATAGGGGTCAACTCTGTCCCGAAGAACCACCCCGGGGCAGGAGAGCGGGTCGTCGCCGCCACAAAAAGAAACCTGGGAAGGCCCGGGTGGAGATCAAACCTGCCCGCTTCTCCGACTCTGAAGAGGAATGCGACTCCGCGATGGAACCTTCTCCCCTCTCCTCCGTATCAAGGACTGGGGTAGGAACCAGATGCGTTAGCCTCATTCCCCCAGAATTTGAGGTCCACCAGATTCCCATCTCCCTCTGCAGGTACATCCAAGAGGAATAAATCTTGGGAATACCGCAAGTATCGACCGCGCAATCACCGCCTTTGTCACCAGAAGCGCCCTCTACCTCTACCAGAGATCACGGAGAGTTATTTTGGGGGCCAACGACGGTAGAGCGACGACACGACCTGTCGCCGGTAGCCGTGGCTCCCATTCAGGAAGCTGTGGTTATCGGCCCTTCGTATCGTGACATCGTGGCCAGGTCACCTCACTCTTTTGAGGGTGGCCCGGAATTCGGCGGCCAGTCAGCTCGTTCACCGTATTCTCCACCGCCGATCTTACTATCCCAGAGGTCTGCCTCGGTACCGCTACCGGTCCCTCAGCTGCCCCCGGTTGACGAGTGGGGCAACACAGGGCCAGAGCCTGAGTCTGAGCCCAGGAGCTTCTGGAGTATTCTCGCAGCAGATTACTTCCCGGAAAAGTTTTGGCCGACGGAGGCGGTGAATTTTTGCGTACCGGAGTCTCTTACCCCTGAAGAAGTGGGGTGCTTTTGTCGAACCCTATGGGAGACACACTTCGGCCTTCGTTACGAACGGGTGGTGTACCCCAGAAGTAGAGAGCACTTCGAATAAATCGGCGAGCAGTGCCGCCTGGTCGATGTGGCCGCACTCCCTATGGCCCAGCACCCTGAGTCTCCAGGCCAGCAGAGCACCCTTCAACGAAAATGCGTTCAGAGTTTTAAAGCACTCCGCAGAATCGTTAGGGAAGCCACCCCCCACGTGCAAGTCTGTGGTTGGGGACATTATGCCGCTCTCCTCTTCGACCCTATCCGACGGTAGCCCGATTCATTATGTGACATCGAGGACATGCCCTCGAGAGGGGTCGCGGTCCACATGGATGACGTCGTGGACAAGGAAGATGAGCTTGAATTCCTTGATGGAGACTTACCCCCCGAGGGCGTACCGCCACTGCTGGACCCATCAGGGAGAGTTACCCGTCAGCAGAGGAACCTGCTAGGCCTCCCCGTACCCACCGAGTCACTGGTACTCGGTCGAAACACTGGAAAGGGTAAGGAACACGTTGGAACAGTCAAGCACTCCGACCCGTCCGCCTCTGTGTAGAAAACGGACGAAGATCCCGGGAAGGCCACGTTATGCCAACTGCTTGCTGAGCAGAAGAGGCTGGTTGACGAACTCTTGGCTGAGCACACCGCAGAGCGGTGACCCGACTATGGTAATCCCAGGCCGGGGCAGCAGTGGTAGGAACAATTTCCCCCTGGTGAGATGCCGCCGGGCAACCCTGATCATGCAACTGCCACAGACAGGGCAGAAGCCGGAACGTATGGCAAGAGGGCGCGATACGTCTCACCAAATCCCCCCGAGCGACGAGGCAATCTGAAGAATCCAGTCTGGGTTCCCCCAGTCGCCCCGTAGGTCATCCAGCCAGTTGACCCACGAGCGGCTGAAGCCGTCTACCGTGTTGAAGAACCTGGCAATGCACTTGTGGTTAGGGATCCTCGTCAAGATAGGGACCCCCACCCAGATGATCTTATCGCGGCGCTTACAGCCCGCCTCGAAGCGTTGGAAACGCGGCAAGTGGCGGTCCCACCAGATGGCAAGCCTTATCCCGTGTGGGTAGATGATATGCCCGCACCTCCGGGTTTTGGGAACCCCACTTTATCGCCTTTTAACGGGACAGGGGACCCGCCGCAGCACTTGGCTCATTTTTCTTCCAGGTGTGGCCCCATGCTGGGGACCCCGGCTCAGTAAGAAGCCGCCAAGCTCCGATGTTTCGTACAGACATTGGAAGGTCCGACATTCGTCTGGTACAGCCAGCTCCCTATCGGATCGGTGACCGGTTGGGAGGATCTTCGCCGGCAGTTCTTAGACCAGTTCAGCTCCACCACGCGGAAGACCAGCATTGCAGACCTCTTCAAGTGCAAGCAAAGGTCTGATGAGCGGGTTGCAGATTTCATCGCCCAATGGAAGGGACTTACGTATTCCCTCGATATGCCACTGACTCAGGAGAAACTACTGATGATGTGTGTGGGGAACGTCAAGAGAGAGATGGTACCCTCTATGATTACCCAAAACTACCCTGGAGGGTTCAGAGATTTCTCAGATAAGGCTCAACGCCTTGAGGAAGCCCTGCAATAGGCCAGTCAGGCACGTTTGTTGCCCCCTATGATCCCAGCCAGGAGGACCTCCAGGGCTAAACCCGCCGCGGTGGCCCAAAAAGAAGCCCCAAGGCAGCTGGAGTTACTGCCGGCGGCACCACCCCCGCAACCCCGCAGAGGTCCTCCACCTCAAGCATAGGCTCCTGCCTAGCAGTGACCGCCTCAGAACCGACAGGTTCCCCCGCGCAATGCTCCACCGCCACCTAGGCGAGACAATCAGGCGCCGCCTCCTCAGCAGGCCCCTCCGGCCCCTCGTCAGGGCCAGGCCCCCAGGGCCCCCTATCCGGAAAGAAGGTACCAGACTTATTCGTTCAACGAAAATCAGGTCTCTGGCTACTTCCAAAGTGCTCTAGAGCAAGGGATTGTGCGTCTGCCTGAATGCAGAAGGCCGGCAGAGGCGAATCTCACCGATCACCCCAACTACTACCCTTATCATCAGATCCTGGGGCACACCCTCAACCAATTCTATGTGTTTAAAGACTGGCTTCAAGACCAGGTCAAAAACAACATAGTCAAGTTGGGCCCAACACCAGCGCAAGTGGCAGGTGTCTTTGCAGGGTCAGAGATCGGCAGCGACAGTGAAGGCAAGTGGTAGCAGGTCCCCAGCCGCAGATCCCAAAAATACGACGACTGGATGGCTCGAAAAACCGTCGTCTGTTCCCATGGTATCATCCGGGCACGCCTGAAGCAGTCGGAACCTTCAGAAGAAGTAGCTGGTGCCTCCGCATCATCTTTACAGTCGGCCTCTTCCCAAAAGGGCAAGAAACGGCGACGTAAGAAGAAGCAACGCGCACCGCCGGTTCTGTCGTCATCCCATACTCTCGGCGACTTTATGCCTCCTGAAATGGGAATTCCTCCCAGAATCCGCCCAGCGGTGGATGACTCCTCGAGAGATAGCTAGGGGTACGCTTCGGTTAACACTGTGGAGCTGGTAAAGCCCTATATGACCCCCGACGAGGGGGAACGCCAGGCAGACCTCCCCAATGTTTCCAGCCAACGTCAACGTCAGCGGAATCGCAACCACGCCGGTCATCGAGGTACGTCAGTAGGCACTTTTGGCCATGCCGTGCACACTACTGAGACCAGGTAGCAGGCTCAGCGCATATCTCAGCACGCGCAACCCCATCTAACGCCCTCGGCTCTACCTCCACCACCGTTCGTGCTACTGGATCGGGGGGAGCTACCTCGTTCGTATCACAGTCAGTCTTTCCCGGCTACAGGCCAGCCTCCGCTATCCGATCCTAGTCCGGAGACTACTCTCCAGGATTCTACTAGTAGGCAACAAGATGTACCCAATACTAGTCGATCGCCGGTTCATCCAGCAGGACTCGCTATGCCTCCAAATGCCGAACGACCTCCTGTAAGCAGAGGTTCGCATTTGGCACGAATGTATGATGTCCTGAAGCACATGGCCGGCATTCCGGCGAGGCTTTCTATCCTTGAGGCCCTTCGCCTGTCATCCGAAATGCGCGAGGCACTTGCCGAGGCCCTAAGGAGCCCCCTCCAGTTTGAGACGGAGGTAAGAGCTGTAGAAGCCTCCCATACCGAGGTGATTGAAAACGCCGAATGTCAGGAGGTTATCTCGTTCTCCGGTGAAGATGAGGACCCTCCTATACAGGGGAACATTCGCCCGTTGTACATCACTGGACACTTCAACGGTTTGGAAGTCCGCCGCTGCCTCGTTGACACGGGTTCCAGAATCAATCTAATTCCGACCCGGACATTGCGAAAGCTAGGTCTGTCTGAAGGTGTTTTAACTCCCTCTGACCTCAGGAACCAGGGGTACGACAGGACAGAGCAAACCCCAGTCAGCAAGATCCGCCTGAAGACTCAGTTCGGTGGCTTAATTGCCAGCACCGAGTTCATGGTTGTCTCTCAGGACACCTCCTACAAAGCATTGATGGGTAGGCCAGGGCTCCATCTACATGAAGCGGTCCCTTCGTCGTATCACCAGTGCCTCAAGTACTCGCTCAACGGTCGAGTAGGCATGCTCCAAGGAGACGTGTCCCCTTTCGCTTCTTGTGAGGCCCACTATCTGGATGCGGGTTATTACAAAAGTAAGGATAAGAAAATCCTAGTAAGCGAGGATGAACCTGCCCCGGTCACAAGTGATCCCTGGGCAAGCATGGATGATGCCTATATCCTCCTGATCCACCAGTTGGAGGCCACGACCCCCGACATGGGACAATGTTTTGTTGTTTCGGGTACACAAGGAAGGCATGTTCCCGTGTCCAAGTGACGATGGAAAATCACCTCGTACTCCTACATCAACCAGGCTCAAGTCATCCTGGAACCTCCTACCCCTGTACGGTACCGAGACATCAAGCTTATGACATCGGCTGTGCGCCATACGTGTCTCTTCTGCCGGGCTGGGATTAACCAACTCAAGCTGACACGTCACCACTGCTTTTATATTATCAAACGTGGCCCCTTAGGCCGAAGGCCAGATGGGATAGGGTCGACTGCCTTCATTGCTATGGTCTCGATGGCAAGCGAGTCTCCCGATATGATGACCGCTACTGCCCAAGCCGACACCAGCTGCCCCTCAGATTTTGATATCCCAGGAGTATCTCTCGTCGCGGGAAGTCCGTCCATGGGTGGGGAGGAAGACCTGGAGGATGCTCCCCCCGCCTTTGAAGAAGGTGTCTCTACCATGGTTGATGAACTGGTACAGGTGAACCTTGGTAGCGAGGCAGATCCGAAACCCACATTGATCAGTGCAGCCATGTCCCCCGAGGAGCGGCAGCAGTACGTAGACTTCCTCAAACAGCACCGTGATGTGTTTTCTTGGAGTTACAACGAGATGCCAGGGCTAGATCCCTAGGTAGCCGTTCACCGTTTGGGCCTCCCGACAAAACATCGTGGGTTTAAGAAGCCTCCCAGGAAGATGCAGCCTTATCATGGTGCTATGGTTGAGGCCGAAGTTGACAAGCTAATCAAAGACAACTTTGTCAAGGAGGTCCAATACCCCAAGTGTCTTGCCAACATTATGCTAGTCAGGAAGAAGAATGGGCAGATTAGAGTCTGCATCGATTTCCGCGATCTTAATCGCCACTGCCCAAAGGATGACTTCCCACTCCAAGTGACGGAGTTGTTGATTGACGCCACAGCCGGGTTCCAAGCCCTCTCTTTCATGGATGGGCATTCCAGGTATAACCAGATCCTGATGGCCCCCGAAGACATGGAGTCCACTGCCTTCAGAGCTCCCCAAGGTACCTTTTGCTACCAGGTTATGCCATTCGGTTTGAAAAATGTAGGTGCCACTTATCAGAGGCCCATGCATCGCATATTCAAGCCGATTCTCAGAACATTGGTGGAATGCTACGTGGATGACCTCGTAGTCAAATCATGTCAGCGCTAGGACCATCTCAAAGACCTTGAGAAATTGTTCGGTTTCCTCTGTTCCCGTCACTTGAAGATGAACCCGCTAAAGTGTGCCTTCGGGGTCACCTCCGAAAAGTTCCTGGGCTTTGTTGTCAGGTACCGAGGTATCAAGATCGACCCGGAGAAGATCAAGGCCATCAGCCAAATGGCTCCCCCGGGCAACATTCGGGAGCTTCGAGGCCTTCAAGTCCACTTAGCCTATATACGCCGATTCATCGCGAATCTGGCCGGAAAGTGTAAGCCCTTTTCCCGGCTCATGAAGAAGGGTGCCGCCTACGAATGGGATGAGGAGTGTCAAACCACCTTCGAGGAAATCAAGCAGTATCTGCTTCAACCTCCGGTCTTGATGCCACCCGTCTCCGGAAAGCCACTGGTCCTTTATGTGACCACCTTGGAGAGATCCCTCGGTGCACTGCTCGCCCAAAAGAATAACGAGGGTACTGAGAACAGTCTCTACTATCTCAGCCGCATGCTTCTCGATACGGAGGTCAGATACTCCCCTAACGAAAAGAGATGCCTTGCGCTCGTCTTCGCCGTGCAGAAGTTGTGACATTACCTATAACACCATGAGGTGCAATTGGTCTCCCGGGTAGACCCACTGAAGTACATCCTGAACCGCCCTATGATGACTGTCCGACTAGCACGATGGGCAGTGATCCTCCAGCAGTTTGATATCAGGTTTGTACCTTAGAAGGCCATTAAGGGACAGGCGTTGGTAGACTTTTTAGCTGCCCATCCAACCTCCGCGGATAAATCCCTGGACCTGGATTTCCCTGATGAGACAATCCTCTCAGTCGATCATGTTGTCCCGTGCTGGAAAATGCATTTCGACGGCGCCTCCCGGAGCCCCACCGGTAGGAGGCTCAACGATCCCATGTTCAACAGAGTGGGCCTGGGTATTGTCTTCATTACCCCGGCGCAAGCCGTCCTGCCATACTCATTCTTGTTGTCAGAAGGCTGTACGAACAACGAGGCAGAGTACCAAGCTCTCATCACTGGCCTCGAGTTGGCCCTTGAGATCCATGTGCCCCATCTACATGTGAAGGGAGATTCTGAGCTGGTAATCAAATAGGTTAATGGCGACTACGTCGTCAGGATGCCGGAGCTTGCACCGTTGCTGGAGTACACCCTCCACCTAATAGCCTAGTTCTCTTCTCGAACAGAGGTTACCCATGTCCAACGGTCGCAGAACGGCCAAGCGGACGCCCTGGCTGGCTTAGCCGCGTCGCTCACAGAACCCGAGCAAGATGATTTGATCATACATGTGGCCCACCGGAGAGTCATTGCCCCTGTCACCTATGAGGACCATGATGGCCTGCGGGTAAGTCAACTCACCGCCGGACCCTCCACGTCAGGGGTCCTGGGTTCGTCAGACGTAGTTGTTGAAGCCACTCCCGACTAGGGAGCACCTTTTGTCGAGTATTTCCAAAATGGCCAGCTCCCGGACGACCGGGCCGAGTGCGAGCGAATCCGACACCGCACGCTGCAATTTACCCTCCAGAGCGGCCCCAATCTTGAACAAATCCTTTATAAGCGTAGTTTCGATGGTGTCCTCCTCTGTTGCATCCAAGGAGGGGAGATACCTCGAGTTATTCAAGAGGTTCACGCCAGTTCCTGTGGCTCCCATCAAGCTGGGCCGAAGCTGTCCCATCAAATCCAGAGATTGGGGTACTTTTGGCCCTCTATGATCCATGATTGTATTGGATATGCTAAGAGATGCCACGCGTGCCAAGTACACGCCAACTTCTTGCATCGGCCACCGGAGCCCCTCCACCCCACCAAGTACTCTTGGCCATTTGAGATATAGGGGATTGATGTAGTGGGACCGTATCCACCGGCAACAGCTCGCCAGTGTAGGTTCATCTTGACTGCTACAGATTTCTTTTCCAAGTGGGCAGAGGCAGTTCCGCTCAAAGAGGTCAAGGCCCGTTCCATCATTGACTTTGTGAGCTCCAACATTATCCACCAGTTTGGGGTCCCTCACGCCGTTCTCACTGATAATGGCACCAACTTCCGAGCAGTTGAATTGAAGAAATTGTACGCCAAGTATGACATCTGGTCGAACCAGACCTCCCGCTACCATGCGCAGACGAATGGACAGATCGAGGCCTTCAACAAGACCCTCTCTAACATTCTACAGAAGTTGGTTGGTCAGAACAAGAAAAGTTGGGCGGAAAATCTCCCCAATTCCCTCTGGGCTTACCGGACGACGACTCGCAACTCTACCCAGGTGACCCTATATTCCCTGGTGTATGGAGTTGAGGTAGTCCTACCTATTGAGATCCAGCTGCCGTCGTTACGCACTGTAGTTTATGATCACCATACATCATATGAGGTAGCCGAGATCTGTCTAGCCGAATTAGAAGGACTGGACGAGAACCAGCTTCATGCCCTGCACAATCTGGAAAGGCATCAGGATAAGATAGCGAGGGCCTTCGACAAGAAGGTTCGTCTCCGCTCTTTTCTACAGGGCGACCTGGTACTGGCCCTTCGAGCGCCAATGATTCCCGGTAGGAAACCGCCCAAATTAGAACCCAAATGGGAAGGGCCTTATATCATCCATAAGGTTTACCCCAATGGAGCATACTCCTTGTTGACCACAGATAGAGAGCGTATAACCCCTCCCACCAATGCCAAATTCTTCAAACGATACTTTGCCTAGGGAAAAAAGGGTCATGCACGACCCTAAACTGCAAGATGGTCCCGCACGACCTTAAACTGCATCTTCGTCCTGCAAGACGATAAACTGTGAAACGGTCCCGCATGACCTTAAACTGCACATTATGGTCCAACATGACTCTAAAATGAAAAGTCCTGCATGACTCTAAACTGTAAGATGGTCCCACACGACCTTAAACTGCATCTCCATCCTTACTGCAAGACGTTAAACTGCAAGCCAGTCAGGCCTTCCTGACTGAGGCTCAGCCTCAGGCCCCTTGGCCTCCTCGGGCCCCGGCCCCCGTCCTTACTGCAAGACGTTAAACTGCAAGCCAGTCAGGCCTTCCTGACTGAGGCTCAACCTCATGCCCCTTGGCCTCCTCGAGCCGCTGGCCCCCCCATATTCACCGCGAGACGTTAAACCGCAAGTTGGTTTTCCCCCGACTTACCCTCTCGCGGGATTGTATGGTATAGTGTAGGACTAGGTCCTCATTCACGTCGGATTACTCGTTGTACCATACATATCACCAAATAAGATGCTTCTCATCGTCCTTCATGACGTTAAACTGCATTTCTAGAACTACGTGTGGCTTGATTCTCATCTTCATGGGATACTTAGGAATGCTCCGACGCCTCGTCTTGAGCCCAGCCCCAAGCTTTTCTCTTCCACTATTCCCCCTGGGAATAGTTTCCTTGGAGGATCTTTGTGTAGCAGGGAGTAGGATTTCTTGGCCCCGCTAATGCAACCCCGCTCGCACAAGGATTGTAAGGGTCGCACCTTGTGCCCACTCCCATTCTTCTATCCTCCCACGTCCTTACCGCATGACGCTAAACTGCATGGCCTTCAAGAACTACGTATGGCTTGATTCTCATCCTCATGAGATACGTAGGAACGCCCGGACATTTCGTCCATTGGCCCAGCCCAAAAGCCAAAATCTGCCCCTCGGGTCAAGACATGGCAGGGTGCACACTTTTTCCCCGACTCACATCGAGCGAGCCTCGACCCGGCTGCACATCCCCCCTGCAGATGTTTGCCTCTTTCGTGGATGGATACAACTATGCTTCACCCACTCCTTGACTGGGATTCCATCATTTTTTCACAACCAGAGGGACCCCAAGAACGGCCTGGATACTACTCCCAAGGTCTCTCCTACCGATACGGGCCAATTCCCCCGAGGGTTTTCAAGCAACAAGCCGATACAAGTCCCGCGTTGCGAATTTGGTCAGCGGTAGATGGTCATTTGTTTCTCCCATAATGGGTCACCATAGGAACACTGTGTTTCGAACATGGTCAATAGTGTCCTGGATCTTCGAGTCCACCCCGAGATGTCCCAGACATCGAGTGCAGTGATTCATTCTGCCCCATCCCGAGGTGACAAACTTCCCCCTGGGTGGTGCTAGCGATCGGTCCCACGACCCCGATATCTCATAGGGGTGTACGGTGTGTTGTGAGAATATGTCCTCATTCATGTTGGCTTCTTCGCCATACCGTACGCCTTCCCTTACGAGGCCCAACATCAGGCACCTTGGCCTCCTCGGGGCCCCGACCCCCGTCCTCATGTAAGACGTTAAACTGCAGACCCGTCAGGCCTTCCGGACCGATGCCTGACCTTAGGCCCCCTGGCCTTCTCGGGCCCCTTCGCCCAACTTCTTACCTGGAGTGTACGGTGTGGTGTGGGACTCCGTCCTCATTCACATCGGGATCATGTACCATGCCGTACGCCTCCCCTTACGAGGCCCAGCCTCAGGCCCCTTGGCCTCCTCGGGTCCCCGACCCTCATCCTCATTGCAAGACGTTAAACTACAAGCAGGTCAGGCCTTCCTGACCAATGCCTAACCATCATTCCCCTTGGCCTTTCCGGGCCACGACCCAGGTCCTCTCTTATAGGAGTGTACGGTGCGGTGTAGGACTACGTCCTCATTCACGTCGGCTTCTTCTCCATACCGTATACATCCCTTGTTTAGGGGTATATTACTCCCCTTCTCGTCCCGTATGACGTTAAACTACATTTGGAGAACTATGGGTGGCTTGATTCCCATCCACATGGGATACATAGGACCACCTGAATGTCCAGGATTCGGGTCCAGCCCCATCTCTCGGGAATCTTCATCCCATCTTGGCCCCTTGGCCTATCCTTCCTCCATGAGAGGATTATATGGTGTGGTGTGGGATTATGTCCTCATTCACGAAGGTCTCATGATGACCACACCATGTTCCTCCCCCTACTGAGTTGTTTCTTCGATCCCTTTTCGGCGGTTCACCAATGTGCTTAAGAGTACTCTGGTTTATTACCTGGAACGCCAAGATTTACTCGGACACGTCCGCACCCACTTTCCAGGCTTTGTGTATCCATGCATCAGGGCTTTCAGCATCTTTCACTCCCGGAGGGACCCCCAAGAATGGCCTGGATACAACGCCCAAGGGCTCTCCTACCGTTACGGGCCAACGCCCCCGAGGGTTTCGGACAACAAATCGATAAAATCCCGCGTTGCGAATAGGGTCAGTGGTCGATGCTCATTTGTTGTTCCCACCTCAGGCTAACATGATATGGACGCTGTGTTTCCACCATGGTTAATAGTTTTCCTCTATCGCCACGCCAACCCATTAAGCCCAAAATGTCGGGTACATGATTCACACCCTTCATCACTCCATCATGTCCAAGTAGAGTTTCAGGACTCTTGGTACTTTTCCCTCGTGCATGTCCGTGCGTTGGGGGAACAAGCTGCGTCAAAGGTTTCCTTCGGGGCTCTCTGCCGACTCCCCTTTGATGGACGCCCCATGTATTACAATAAGGATCTTCCCCCCTTGTTTCCCACACCGAGTTTATCTCACGTGGGCTTAGGGATCGGGTTGACATCTGTGCTTACTCGGGAAGTTGTCACCATTCACGGTCCAAACTCTAAGACCATAAACTAAGATTCTCATCTGGAACTACGTTCAGCTTGATTCCTATCTTGATAGGATACGTAGGGATGCCCAGACCCCTTGTCTTTGGGTCCAGCTTGAGTTCAGCAAGTTCACGTCTCTAGTCCTACCTTCAGGACCCCGACCACGGGACCGCGTGGCGTAGTGTAGGACCACGTCCTCATTCACATCGGGTTTGCAATAGCTACACCACGCGCACCCCGTTCTGAGAGTTAGCCCTCCTATTCCTTGTACCGCATGACATTAAAAGGCACCCTTCAGAACTACGTGTGGTTTGATTCCCATCCTCATGGGATACGTAGGACCACCTGAATGTCTAGGATTCGGGTCCAGCCCCACCTCTTAGTGATCTCATGATCTCCCGGTCACCTAGGCCACTCTGTCTATCCCTATCTAGGAGGGGGACATGTAGGTATGATACAAGGTTTTGGGCACCGTGCCCCCTTTCCCCGGGAACCCGCCATCTCTTGGTTACCCTCAAGTTGAGTCTCTTGACCCCTTGCAGTGGTTCACCCATGTGTTAAGAGTACTCTGGTCTAGGACCAAGAGTGTCAGATTCAACTTGATCAAGTCCCTTCCACTTGTCAAGCTTCGTGTTCCCCTCCATTCGGGCTTCCATCACCTTTCACACCCGGAGGGACCCCCAAGAACGACCTGGATACAATGCCCAAGGGCTCTCCTACCGTTACGGGCCAACGCCCCCAAGGTTTTTGGACAAAAAATCGATTAAATCCCGCGTTGCGAATACGGTCAGTGGTCGATGCTCATTTGTTTGTCCCCATTTCAGGCTAACGCGACAGGATGCTGTGTTGCGAACATGGTCAGCAGTAATCCTCTGTCGTCATGCCATCCCCTTCAGTCCTCGAATGTTGGTTGCACGATTCACATCATTTTCCACCCCATCATGTCCAGGTGGAATCTCGACACTTTTGGCGCTATCCCTCAGTGCACCTTTGCATGTTAGGAGGAAAAAGCCGCAATGTGGCGTCCTTCGGGGCTCCCATGGTCTGAGCTCTAAGACTATAAACTAAGATCCATTCAGAACTACGTGTGGCTTGATTCCCATCCTCATGGGATACATAGGACCGCCCGGACGCCTTGTCTTCGGGTACAACCAATTTAGGGGGCCAGTCTCTCCCCCAGTTTCACCTCTTACCTCTATATAGGCCCCTCGACCTAAGGTTTCCCTCTCCGAATGGCGTACAATTTGATGTGGGATCATGTCTCCGTCAATTGTGTTTTATAACACTGCGCACTTTTCCCTCCTAGCATCATCTCTGCTACGTCTGCACTGCATGACGATAAAATGCATGCTTGGTCCTATCATACGACCCTAAACTGTGACATTATCGTCCTGGCCGCATGATGAAAAATGACACTGCATTGTGGTGACCTCGTTGTAGAGGACATCACGTTGGGTATTGGCCACGTGCCATGCCATTTGTCAACGCCCATCACAGCTTGATCCTTGTGGCGACATCACGACCTACTATTCTAGGCCTCTCGCTTCACAAAAAAAAAATGATTCACCTTAAAGAACAAACAAGATTTATCAAATTCTGCTTCTTTTAGTGCAAGGGCCACACCCGCACTCCCCTTTTCCCCTGACACTGGTATCCTACCATGTCACCTTTCAGAACTACGTATGGCTTGATTCTCATTCTTATGAGATACGTAGGAGCGCCCGGGTACTTCCCCATGGGCCCAGCCTAACCTTTGTGTTCGGTCCCTCGACTCGAGAATTTCCCCAGAGAATGCATGGTAAGTAGGGCTTAGGTCCTCCTTTGCGTCGGGTTTTGATGTCGTGCGTCCCCTGCTCCCTTTACCCATTTATGGTCTAAGGTCCATCAAGAACTATGTAAGGCTTGATTCTCATCCCTATTAGATACGTAGGAGCGCTCGTACACTTCCCCGCAGGCCCATCCTAACTTTCGCTTTCGGTCCCTTGACCAAAAACCTCTCCTAAGGGGGTCGGGCGGCGTGATATGGGAATACGTCCTCATTCGCGTCAGGTTGTTCAGCGCACCATACACACCCCCTATTCCCATTCGCGCCAGGTGTTTGAGTTACTCCACCATGTGCCTCTTATGTCTCTTCCCATCCATGGTCCGAATTCTATGACCCTAAACTAAGATCTCCCTATGGGAATGGAATCTTCTCCCTCTCTCTAATACATTTCGTTGTCGTATTCAGATGTGTTTCGACAAAGAACCCGAAGTGTGGGACTTTCATACGGACATTCCCTTTGTCCCACGACCAAGCTTCGTGAGCTTGCTATTTGGATCCTCATCCTCTTCCACATCCAAAAGGACCCCTGGATGACATAGATACTAGGATTAAGGGATCTCCATGAATGCTGGACCTAAGGGCCCTCCAATCGTTTCGAGCCAACATCCCTACGGATATTTGACAACATCTGTGACATGGTCCTGTGTTTCAAACATGGTCAACGGTCGACCCTCATTTGTCTGTCCCCATTCTAGGCTAACGCGATATGGATGCTGGGTTTCCTCCACGTTCAACAGTTATCCTCCATCGTTACGCCGCCGTCATCGTGATCTGAATATCAAGCTCCATGATTCACACATTTCCACTTCCTCATGTTCAAGTGGAATTCCATCATACTCGGCTCTTTCTCTTCGCGCATCTAGGTGCGCTAAATGATCATGTTAGTGTCACTGGGTCGGTATTCACCGAGCATCCCTTTGCCCTAACCTGCCCCTTTCTGTGTCGGGAAATTCCTATCACTACTTCTTGTTTCCCTCACCGAGAACGACTCATGTGGGCTTAGTAGTTTTGGCGGGATGTGTACCAACACGGTTAGGCTGCTCCTCGTCCTGCATGACGTTAAAATGCGCTTCCAGAACTACATATGGCTTGATTCCCATCCTCATGCGGTACGTAGGAACGCCCGACCACTCTGCTTCGGGCCCATCCTAATCCTCACTCTCGGTCCCTCGACCTAAAGAGTTTCCTATGGGGGTCTGTGGTATGATTTGGACTCCAAGTCCTCATTCACGTCGGTTTCATATCTACCGCGCCACACGCTTCCTTCCATTTTATTCCACGTCCTATCGTATGACGTTAAACTACAGGAGTCTATGTGTCCTCAATGCATGACATTAAACTGTGGTTCTAGCCTGAACAAGTTCAAGATGCCCCAAGATCCCACTGGGAAGTGACATATCCCCTCGCCAGAGAGGCCCTGTGTGAAAGAAGGAATGATCCATGATCAAACCGATGCGCCCATCTGGCGTACTCCCACCATGGTGGTGTAACTACCTAAGTGTTGGATTCTGTTCGGACAGACCACCACTCCATATTCCACGCTTTGTGTGCCCCTTATTCGGACCCTTGTCCCCTTTCATGTCTGAAGGAAACCCCCTAACGGCCTGGTCTCATGCCACATCGGCTCACCTACCATCCTGGGTCAATGTTCCAAAAGACGGGTCATGTCTGGAAGGACCCCCTAAAAGTATGGATTTTTGACCTATGGTCCGCCAACTGTCCTGGGCCAACGTCCCGAAGGATTGATCAACAAAATTTGTGACATGGTCCTGTGTTTTGAACATGGTCAACGGTCGACCCTCATTTGTTTTCCCCATTACAGGATAACGCAGTAAGGGTACTACTTCTCCTCCAAGGTTAACGGTTGTCCCTTATTGTCACGCCATCCCCACAGTGTTCCGAATCTTGGGTATCGTGATTAACACTTCCCATTTTCATATGTTTGGACTGATTTCAGCGCCCCTGGCGTTGCCCCATTCGTGCATAAGAGCACGCTGAGGGAAAAGTAATTCGGCCATCCTGAAAGTTCCTTCTCCGATCAAGCCTCTCCCGTCTCTTAGAAATCCGGACTGGTAATCCGAATCCCGAACATCGGTCTCGACCCATGTGGGCTTGGGGGATTGTCGTCGAACGTCCCGCAAACATTCTAGGGATGTAACAAGGCAATTCAACAGTGGAAATCGTGCGCGCTACAACATTCAAAACAAAGAGAACATTTTGAAGCACGAAAGTACCAATAAAAGGTTTTTGGGTTTGTTACAATACTCGGGGGTCGACTCCCCCCATGGATGGGTTGACCCCGTCAAAAGAGCGTTGCAGCTCCGCCACCCGTTGGCTTGTGGCATCCAAGGCTTACTGCCGCTGACCTAGCTCCCGCTCCTCCTCAGCAGCGGCGGGGCGCAGTTTGTCAGTCATGGCTTTGACCCTCTCTACTCCAGCTTGAACGACATCCATCTCTCCAGAGGTCTGCCTCATATGCTCTTCTGCCTCTGCCAGCAGGGCATTCAACCGTGAGACCAGCTCAGATTGTACATCAAGAGAGGCTGAAATCTCGTCTGCTCGGGTCTGCATCTATTGAACCCCACCTTCATCCTCCTAGAGCTTCTTGATACTGGCCGCCTTCCTCCGCTGCCAGCCCACGCTGAGCCCACGATCATGCTCTCGGATCTTCTCAGCCATAAGATCTCGGATGAGTGCATGAGGACATTGGGCATCCACTCCCCCAGAACACAGTTCACGCAACCGTGAGCGAAGTCTATCCATTTCGGCCAGCCATTGCACTTGGGGAGTGTCATTGATAAAGCGCGTGATCAGCTTCCACGACCGGCGGCGGACTATGCTGCTGTCTTCCTTGTCGGAGGCCGTTTCGTCCCAATCTGCGCGGTTGGTAGGCTCGTACGCGGGATACGCCCCCAGGAAATCCTCGGCAGGATCAACATTCAGTGTTGAATCCAGTACGACACCTGGCGCCGAAGCAGGCGCGACAAGACTGGGACCGACCGATTGATCCTCTTCCTCGGAGTCCACCTCAATGACTTCGGGTACGGCCCTGCTGGTGGTCCCGCCAGTGATGATGTGCGTCACAGCTTGAGGAGATGGGGGGACTATCGCCACCATCACCGGCATGCCCCTAGGAGGGACGCCACCAGACATCCCAACCAGTCTTGCCGCAGCGGCCCACGCTAGTCGAAGAACTGTACGACAGAGAGGGACAAACGTTAGTTGGCATGGTCTACATGTGACAATGAGGAGATCGGTAGAGGAGACTTACGGAGATCGACCTCCTGGTGCTGCTCTTGAGCCGGTACTGATGGGACCCCGAGGCGAGGCCCTCCGTATACTGTTGGAAGGTCTGAAGATTCCGGAGGAGCCACCTCGGGCGCTCTGGTCCCACCAGATGCGGAACTGGACACCACCATAGGCGCAGGTTCTGACGGTCCCACATCATCACCCGCCAAGGAGTGAGAACGAGTCCTGCGAACAAGTTCCTCTTACATGGCTCAAACATTGGTGAGAAGTCCATAGTGACCCAAGAACAGGTCGTAAGGAAAGGAGTTCGGAATGCTACCTCGAGAGCCTTTGCGGAATCGTCGGATTCTGAGCCTCGGTCTCTGACCTCGCCCTCCTCCAACAGGCTCCCTCCTCCAGCCTCATCCTACCGAGAGGAGTCCTCTGATTCCTCCGGCAAGGGGAAGCGATCCCTTAGATCGGAAGCCGAAAACTGTGGGGGGACCGTCTGATTCAACAGTACCCTCAACCGGTCTGTCATTGGGTGAGGGACACCACTGGAGTGGACGTAATCCTCCAGCTCGTCCAGGTATTGTTCTGACTCCGCCGGAGACGCCCTGAATCCATCCCGGACTGGGCCTATGCCCGGTAATTCCATCTCGAGGCGATTCAGGTGGGCCCATATCTCGGGTGGGCTGAGGAATTGCCGGTTGACATCCCAAATGTCCCAAGATTCCGGGAAGAAGGCATCCTCTGCCATGTCAATATGATGTAGGCGCTTCCCCGGAGACCAAGTGGATATCCTATGAAATCCCCTCGGTGGCTGCCCCTACGGATGACCCTGCACTTCCGGAATCACCGGATCCACCGATGCCGCCATACCCTCAGCCGGTGTGGGTCTCGCCGCCATGGAAGCCCCGCTACCGCGAGCGGCCATAGCTTCCCTCCGACCCTGACCTCGAGATATAGGAGGCCCACCGTCACCGACCCAGATAGTTGGTTGCTTTAGCATCTCCCCTGGGTAAGCATCCTCCCAACTGATGGCGTACTCCTTCACCAATCCGAAGGCGGCGGTGGATGGAGGCAATGCAATCCACATCTTTCCATCTTCCCGTGTGAACATGAGCCACAACTTCCTCATCACACACGGGTGCTCCTCATGATGCACCTCCCAGTAGACATGCGGGGTCAGCCGCTGGAGGCACCGAAACTGCCTCGCAAACCGATGTGGGGTGTACGGTTCACAGAGCGGCTCACGGTCTATTCGTGCCACCAAAACTCCACCTCGGAAGGCCAGGAGGTAAGCCCAATGTTCTTCAGTTCCCCGTCCATCATCAGTAAGCATCCCCGTCGGCAATGGGAAGGGGTGGAAGTTGAACTCATCCGCCCTCCTTACCCGATTCAGCACCATCGGAACGGCCAGCTTGAACGGGAAGCTCCCGACCGCGTTTAGGACGGAGGGGCGGAAGTTCGATCCCGACGGTGAAATGGGGCTTGGATACTCATAAATCCCCTTGATATGTTCTGCGATCCACACATACAGGAGGTGTAAGGGCCTACATATCCTTGGAGGCTTCTTGCCCTCGCTAATATGCCGCAACATTCTGTACAGTTTGGTGAGCATCGGAATCCCCAGATTGATCCGCTGCCCCATGGCCAACATCGACACCATGATAAACGAGCTGGGTCGTACCCCCATGCTTGTATCTCTCACCGATAGGATCCAACCACAGATGAGAGCCACGATGAACGCCGCCATCCTGACTATCGGCTGTTGTTCAGTGCTGACACTGAAACCCCAAGTCTTCCATTGGCTGTCCTCCAAGACCCGCCAATACGAGTGCCCCTTTCCCCGTTGGGCCACCCTTGGACAAGTTCGAGGCCTCGGAGGGAACTCTCCATTCTCTGGGAAATTCAAGAAGAATTTGAACCACCTCCTAAAATGGACATCCCTCACTGCCTCCTTGTCCTCTCCAGGGACAAGTGCCATCAGCGCCGACGCCAGTCGCGGCATTTGCTCCGTATCCCCCCACGCGCTGACGACGGGGAGGAATTCGTCATACATGGCCCCCAAGATCGGGACCCCAGAAATCTGGTGGACATCCCACAGGCTGATGCCCACCTCCCCGTGATGCAGGTGAAAAGTGTTGGTCCTAGATGACCATCTGCTCAGCAGCTCCGGCATCAGTTGCTTTGGTTGGTAAATGTGGAATTGGGAGGCCCATGCCGCCTCATACAACCCCACTCTCCTCAGCACGGCCACAAACTCCTCGCATGAGGTGCCTACCCAGTAGGCCCAGGCCCAGTCATCAGTAAAGTTGCCGCCCTGGCACAGGTCCCACTCATTGGACCATCCCTTCTTCGAATCCTGCAAAGACGCCTTCAGCATGGTACGGTAGAGGGGAGGGGAAGTCTCCGGCTGCAGTGGATTCCCGTCAATGTCGTTCACATGGTTGTAGAGACAGTCAGCGGTAATGGGTGTGAAGTTCTCTTGTGCATGACCATCGACAGCCCTGAACCATTGGTGCTGGCATGGTATGCTCCTGAACCAGCAAGCTGGTTCGTCCCTACTCGCCTCAGGGATAAAGACGTCATCCCTCAGCCTGAAGCCGTACAATGGCAGTTTCTTGCACTGCGGATAATCCTTCTGACCCTCCGATAGCAGATCTGTCAAAGAAGTGTGGTCCGAGTGGCTTCAGATCATCTCCCCCAGGCCTAGACAGTTGGCCATCTCATCCCGACGAGCAGCATCTGCAAGCACCCCCCAATACAGCCTCTGGATGGGCCATTTTAACTCTGGCTCTCAGAAAAGAATTTTTCCAGCTGGATCGCGAAGCTCGACCGCGAAGCTGAATCGCTAAGCCTGATCGCGAAGATCGGTCGCGAGACCAAGCCGCGAAGTCTGGCCAAGGCCGACAGGCAGAGGTTCGCTTGGCGCGGACGCGGAGTCGGAGACCCGCGGTTCGCCGCGAAGCTCGATTCGCGGAGGGCTGTCGCGGAGTACGCGGAGCTTCGCGAAGTTGAGAGCACAAAAAGACAAGGAAGGCACGTGAAGACAAAATAGGTCGACCCCCCTATTTATAGGTGGTGACCCCGGAGCATCGCGGCGTGCCTCACCCGCGCGGAGCATCGCGGCGCGTCCAGATCTGTGGCCCCAGTCAGCACCGCGAGCACCCTTCGCGTAGCCGCATCGCGAACCACTGACAATTTTGGCGATTTTCCCTCAGACTTCGACCCTTCGCCCTGTGCGGCTCCAAGTATGAGGGGGGGCATTTGTTGGCGCCAAAATATTGCACGAATGGAATGAACGAAAAAGAAGGCTGGCACGCTGCCTCACGAAGCACCCTCGCGAAGCACCGCCACGAAGGACTGACGCGAAGGGCCTTGATCATCGCGGCCTCGCGAAGCTCTAGAGGTGGTAATCCTCCGCAAACGCATTTGACGTTCGCAAGCCCGCCGCGAAGCTCCAGATGCGGTAATCCTCCGCAAACGCATTTGACGTTCACGAGCCGCCGTGAAGCTCCAGAGGCGATAAACCTCCGTGAACGCATTTGATGTTCGCGAGCCACCACGATGTTCCAGAGGTGGTATTCTCCGCGGACGCCATTGACGTTCGCGAGCATGCCACGATGCACAGGAGGCGGTGCGCGATTTCTGCTTCGCGGCGCCCCTTGCCTATAAATACTGGACTCCCCCTGAGTCCCGATGATGGACAATCCGACCTTTCGGCTTCTCCTCTCCCGAATCGCGAATCACTCTTTGCCCCAGGAATCATGAGCTCCGAGAGGTACTTCTACTTCGCGAGATGCCTCTGTATTGTCTCGTTTTGAGCCCCTCTTCTAAGAGGGATTCCCTTCGTGAAGCTCAAAGGCATTCGCAAAGGAAGGGGATTCCCAAGGGAACCCAGGCAGCCGCAGAGCGTTTATGCTTCGCGAAATACCCAACCCATGCTAGTGATCCCTATGATAAGGCAGGATCACTACACATCGCGAAGCACACTGCTTCGTAGGACCCTGCTTCGCGAGGTACCCCTTCTTCGCGAGGCAGTCCTCCGCGAACACTGTTCCACTTCGCGAAGAACCTTCCACTCACACCTATGCCCCATGCTGAGGCCAAGGCACTCCACTTCGCGAAGCACACTCCTTTGCTTAGAGATTCCTCTTCCCGTGCGACCCTCCAGGTTTGCACGATGTGATTTCAAAGTCCCATGGACAATACCACCCGTAGCGTTGCTTCGCCTAATGCTTCTTCGCATAGGCACGCTAACGGCTATTGCTTCTTCGCATAGCCACGCTAACATGGACCCCTTGATGGTTCGTTCTAAAACCCCCCTTAACCATGGCCTTACTGGTACCTTCCCTTCCCCAAGGACCAGAGGGTACCGGTTATGTAAGTCCTAGGGGTGTGGAGTGAACCCACCTCGTCTGAGCTGCAGGACGTTAACTGCCAAGCACCACATCCTCAACACATGACGTTAAACTGTAACACGACCTCATGCCCCTCATGAAGGGTCCCCCTAGCTCGAACATTTTTTACACCACTCGTCTCCACGGGAATGGAATCACCCATCCACAAGGGATGATATCCTCCTTATTGGAGTGGCGTATGTTCATGGGAGAAGGGCGACCCTAGTTCCCCAACGGATGGCTGCACCTCTGTATCTCCATACTTCCCCACTACCAAGGTCAGTGGAGGGCATGATAGGGAACGAGGTACCTCCCATCATTGGACCAAGGTCCATCTTTCCCGCGCTTTGTCGCACCATGGGCCTCCATCATGGAGTAAGTCCCCGCACCATGGGACGCCTAACGTGTAAGCCCCTCTTCGCTTCTCACGGATGCATCCTTCACGGCGTGATCATCAGGTCCTTGCAACCTCTTGTTTCTCACACCGAGAATGACTCACGTGGGCTTAGGGTGAGCACCGACCCTGACCCCCACCCATTAGAGAACTACGAGGACTTTGATCCATGTAAACGCATGGTACGTAGGAAGCCTCCATGAGGTTCAAGCCACATCACTCGGTCGTTCATTCACGTTGAGTTTCGCCCTCGTCCAGCATGACATTAAACTGTATGTCTCCGTCCCGCATGACGTTAAACTGCACGCCCCTTCCCGCATGATGTTAAATTGCATGCCCGCGTCCAGCATGACATTAAACTGTATGCCCCTCCCTTTGTCCTGCATGACATTAAACTGCACACCCATTCCCACCTGAACTACGAGGTCTTTAATCTATGTCATGGCATGGTACGTAGGAATCCTTCCAAAGGTTCAAGCCCACCACCCATTGGACCAAGGTCCACTTTCACGTCGGTTCGCCAACAAAACCCAACCCGAACTACGAGGTCTTTGATCCATGTCAAGGCATGGTACGTAGGAATCCTTCCAGAGGTTCAAGCCCACCACTCATTAGACCAAGGTCCACTTTCATGTCGGTTCGCCGACAAAGCCCCATTTGAACTACGAGGTCATTGATCCATGTCAAGGCATGGTACGTAGGAAGCCTCCACGAGGTTCAAGCCCACCCATCATCCAATTCACATCGTGTTCCACCTACGTCCAACACGACGTTAAACTGCAATTCCAGTCCGACGGCAAGCCGTTGTGACTAACCCGAACTATGAGGTCTTTGATTCATGTCAAGGCATGGTACGTAGGAAGCCTCTACGAGGTTCAAACCCACCATCCTGTCGTTCCGACCTCATTCACGCAGGTTCACCCCGTCCCACATGACGTTAAACTGTATTCCCCAATCCGAACTACGAGGACTTTGACCCGTGTCAAGGCATGGTACGTAGGAAGCCTCCCTGAGGTTCAAGCCCAACAAACATTGGCCCAGACCGTCTTCTTGTCGGTGTGCCAGCCCCCCTTCTCCCATCGGACCAAGGTCCCTCATCTACGTTGGTTCACCGACACCCACTTCCCATCGTTTATTCACGTCAGGGTTCACTATCGTCCCGCATGACGTTAAACTGTATTCCATCAATCCTTTGAACTACGAGGACTTTGATCCATGTCAAGGCATGGTACGTAGGAAACCTTCCCAAGGTTCAAGCCCGCCACTAGTGGTCCCCAGAGTCTACTTTCACGTCGGTTCACCGATGAAACCATTTGAACTACGAGGTCTTTGATCCATGTCAAGGAATGGTACGTAGGAAGCCTCCCCGAGGTTCAAGCCCATCCCTCATTGGACCAAGGTCCACCTTCACGTCGGTTCGCTGACGATGCCCATCGGACCAAGGTCCACCTCCACGTCGGTTCACTGATGATGCCTATCGGACCAAGGTCCACCTTCATGTTGGTTCGCTGACGATTCCCATCGGACCAAGGTCCACCTTTAAGTTGGTTCGCTGACGACATCCATCGGGCCAAGGTCCACCTTCACGTCAGTTCACCGGCACCATCCCGAACTACGCGGACTTTGATTCCCCGCCACGAGGATACGTAGGAAGCCTCTTCAAGGCTCAAGCCCAACTTCACCGTTGCCCCTGCGATGGTCCCATTTCATTCCCCCTCTACATCATTCATCCACCTACAACCCATCCTGATTCTCGCCCGGGCCATCATATCCCGGTGAGACCATGTCGTTACGCTCTTCTTCACAGCCGCCCATGGGCTGGCCCCGGTATCGACATCCCTTCAAGGAGAATCCCTCAATCCGATCTATCCTAGCTAATGCTCTGGTTGGGTTGATCCATCTCCGCTAGACGTTAAACTCGCGGCATACCCTGTGTTAAACACGGGAAGCTGGGGAAAACCTCAGATATGTGTCTATGACATGTAATTCCCCGCGCTTGATGTGGGATGCCTCGGGCTTCACACCCTCGAGAAGCCCTATGACCAGGGATAACAGACAGACATGCCAGGTTCCCCAGCATCCAGACACGCTACTGATGCCTCAACGTGACTACTCCCCCGACTGAAGGTTTCTGCCCTGACCGGACCCTTTGGAATGTCCCGAAAGAAGAAGTGTAATTAACCGACATCCACGGAAACATGGCACTGGGAAGAGTTTCACGAACTACGTATTAAATCTATGAGGGAGACCCGGACTAGGTGACGAGTTCTGAGGAGGAATCCACAGGAGGAAGAACCGACATCCCATCATCCCGTTTCGATCAAGGAGCAGACGTCCCTGAATAAGGAGCGAATGTCGCCCGCCTTTGGAAAGCGGGAATGTGGGGAAACAGAGCGCCATGCGTCCTCCTCCGCAGACGAAACAGACACGTGCGCGCGCTCCCCGACAAAAGCGTCAGAAACAATATATTCATGGAATTAAACACAAACTCAAATTTATCAATGAGATTTTTCCTTAAGAAAGAAAAATATTAATGGAAATTATTCAATCAATTGACATTGAAATTTAATAATTATTCTCATACAGGTGAATAAATTATACAATATATAGTAACCCACACATATGATAAATTTACTTTGACCTCATCAGAGAATAATGGTACTTATGAAAAGTATCATAAAGATACATATGACATGAGATGTCTTATGCTATCAACCATGGTTTATGAGATTTATAAGATTTATTAAAATGTGGAATCATTTAATGTGATTGAGTAAAGAATGAGTAAATAAAAAATCATAGTTTGGAAGAATTAAAATTTATAGAGATCAACTTCACTTACCCCAAATCATGGGTATTAGATATAGAAAAAGTTATCATATATTTTTGGTAATTCACACCAACTAAAGGGACGATGTATATTTATTAAAGTATAAGTTGACCAATGATTAGGAAATTGAGCAAGATATATTGAATTATCTACAAGTACAGTGATTTTATTTATTCCTAGGGGATTCTCATTATTTCTTGAAAACCGTTATCATGTACCATCAATAAATAGAAATTTTATTTATGTATCTTACCTAGATAATATTGGATTATTTATTCTAATAGAGTATTAATGTTGTTATATTTATATGAATGAAATTTATTAGGGCTTTAATAACATGTTTAATGGATTATATATATTGAATCTTATAAACCAATCTATACTTTAAATAATAAGAAGGTTAAAAATAATTTTTCGAATTATACATTTATTTTAAATTTCCAATAAGGATATATAAATAATAACCATATATAATGAATTTATAAATGATATATTACTATATTAAAATTTTTATGAATCATTTGAAGTATGTGAATCTTTTTATTAAGTTAAATGACTGAATTATCTTTTAAGGATATAGGGAAATGAATTAATGGTTTATTAGAAATCATACATTATAATGTATGAGTACGTAAAGTAAATTAACATAAGGTGTATTTAAGTAATTCTTTAAGTTTACTGATGAGTTTAGTACGTATAAATATGAATATATTTTAAAACACAATTATGAATCTTTTGAAATATCTAGAGTTTTCAAAAAATTAAATAAAATATCAACGTTGAAAAACAAAGAAAATAATTTTAACTGATTTAGTTGGAGAATACTTAATCCAATAATTTCATAACTATCTATGAGATTATGGTATAGTATTATAAATCACTCAACCTGGTACACCAATGATAAATAGTAGATCTAAAAGAAAACATTAAGATCTATTGGAAATGGCTTGATCCATGATGTGTTAAGTAGATCTTCCTGTTTCATTTTTGTGTTACAGAGTAAAAGATACATCATTTACACTATACTATGCTCCATAAAAGGATATTAAAATGATACTAATTATTGTTGGGAAGTAAAATAATTCTAAATTTTCTTACATTGATATTTCTTTTTATAAGACATTTGTATGATATATTAACACATGTAAACCATAACACCATTAGATAAATGTATATTTTTTAATAATTCATATGAGAGAGTGAGTTATTATTGATATAATACATCAGAGGAATAAGTATTTGTTTCTCTCAATATACTACCTTTCTAAAAAAAGATATCTATATTTAAAATGATTTAGTGGGAGTATGTTTTAACTTAATGAATTTGATAATAAACAATATGATGTTATTACTAAGAGAGACGAGTTAAAAACAAAAAGGGTTATAGAAAATGAATGAAATTAGTATACTGAAGTATCATGAAGGTTTAGTAGTTTTATACATGAATAGAGAGATATATATTTCACATTTTCGAGGAAGGTGATGTAATAATCATAGAAGATGATCCAAAGTCTTACCAAGAGTCCAGAAGGAGTTATAAATATGAATAATGTTTGAATTAATTATAATTTAAAATGGAATACATGCACACAAAAAGATTTGGAACCTTGTAGATCCATCTTAAGGTGTAAATCCCATTGGGTGTATGTGAGTATTCTGAAAGAATAGTGACATTTTTTATAAATATTTAATCTACAAAAATCACATTGTAGCTAATGGTTTTGAAAAATTATGGAATTTACTATGAATAAAAACAATTATCCAATAGCTATGACCAAATACATTCATATTTTCTTAGATATAGTTTCATATTTTGGTTTGGGATATGTTAAATGGATTTTAAAACAGTATTATTTTAGGTGAATTTATTTAAGGATGTATATATGATAGAACAAAAATGTTTCAAAGATCAATGAAATTATGCTAACATTTATAGGCTCTAATAATCTATTTATGGGTTGAAACAAGATTCTCAGTGTTAAAATATTCATTTTTATGAATCTATAAAATATTTTTTCTTTATATAAAATGTGTATAAACCATGTGTTTAATGAGTTAGTGGGTGTGTATTTATATTTTTGGTGTTATATGTGGATGGAATAATTTTCATAATAAATGAAATATCAATATTACAATTTGTGAAAAAATGGTTGGTAAATTTCTTCCCAATAAAGTATCTTAGTTATGAAACACACATACTAAGTATAAATATCTTTATATACATATTTAAACTAATTTTTTTCCATGGTAAAAACACATACATCAGAAATATGTTAAACTTTTTTACTATTGAAAACTTTATAAAGTGTTCTTTACCAATGTTACATGGAAATAGTCTTTCAAAGACCTAATTTCCATCAAATATTGAAGAATAATAACATATCATTAAGATTCAAAATGATTCTATAGTTGGATCAATATTGTATTCTATTTTATGTACTCATACTTATGTATATTTTTTAGAATGTATGATGAGTGGATACCAATCAAATCATTGGGAAAGTCATTAGGTAACTGTATATAATATCTATAAATATATAATAATAAATAAAGATATATTATTAATATTTGGTGGTGAATAATATTTTTTAAGGTGTTACACTATTGAAATTTTCTAAAGCAGATAAAAATTAATTTAGATCTCAGCCATGTTTTTTTCTGAATAAGTGAGTTATAAGTTAGAAAAGTTCAAATAAAATGAAATTTTATAATTCAATAATTGTTGATAAATATGTCACATCATTTAATATGGGAAAATAATCAATATGGATAAATACTTTTATTACCAAACATTGTTTTTCTTAGGAATAATGTGTCAAATAAAAATCTAATGTGATAATAGTGGTTCATTTTAATAAGATACGAAGCCAGTGTCTCACTTGATATTACAATATATTATTTATTGATATCATCTCACTCAAGAGATTATTTACTGAGATGATATAAAAATATGATGAGTTATTAAATATAATAATATTTTGGATTCCTTGATAAGTCCCCTAAGGAAAAATTAAGAAATCCACCATAGTTCTTTAGGAATTGGATACATGGGAAATTAGATTTAGTGTAAGTGAGACATTATTAGTCATTGTTCCATGAATTTAGTAAATTTTTATTATCTTAAGAACACTTTTATCTTCTAAGGTAACTCAATGATAATAATTTACCATTAATTTATGTTGATTCATAAAATATTAGAGATGTAAAGATTACAACTCCTTGGAATACATGTATTACTCGGTTTTCCTTGATTAATTATCATCATATTGGGTTTTGAAGACATATTAAGACCAATGTGAGTATTTTAACTTTTATAGAGATACATTTTATCCCTCCTAAGTTATAGTTGGGGAATTTATCTTTTTATTGACATGTTTAAAACACAATACATGAATTTTCATAAATGTTTTATTGGTGTTACTTAAGTGAACATTGTATATGAACCTTTGGATATGATATTATCAAGAAAAATTATTAGTTGTGAGGTTTCATAATTTAAAACTTATCTAATTTCATTTTATAATTTGTCTTAATAGAAGGAAAACATGTATGAAATTAATCCAAAAAATGGATTTCATTAATTAGGATATGATTTGTCTACTCATATAATTGTCTATGAAAACATGGTCATGAATTTAGTTTTACTGTGTATGTGTGTTCCAATTATAGGATAGTTACGTATATAATATTTATTTAATATTTATTCAAATCTAGAGTTGAGAAAAATATAAAAGAAATACAATATTGAATTTATCTATGTTTGGTTCTTAATATAAATGTTAAGGATAATTGAACATTGATAATGTATATGTGGTTTATTTGATCACAATAAATTCTATTGAAATCTGGGAAGATATTATTGTTTCTATATTTGTTTCTTATTATATGATTGTTGATCATATTATTTATAATTTCCATCTTCACAAAGGGAAATTAGGTAAACACATAAGAGAATGAAAAATGGGATTTTTAGACTAATGAGATTAGTATATGTGTAAAAATGCTTATTTTTATTATAATCATAAATAGGATTTGTGTTTTCACATTTAAAATATTAAATTAAATAATAGTTATTTAATTAAATAATAGTTATTTAATTAAATAATAAATTCGACATTTTAAAATAAATAATGAGTTATTTATATCATTATTACATAAACATGAAAAAATGGTAATTATCAAATTAGATTTGGGACTCAGATTAGAGTAACGGGCTTATAAGGCTTATTACATGAGGGAAATTTGTAAATACACCTAAGTGTGAATTTAATCCCCTCATTTTCTTATTATAACAAATTTAAGCATCATTAATGAACCTTACAAGGTGATTTTGGTCATAATACACTTTTAGATATATTTAATGGTACAAATGATCATTAGAGGACATTCATTGCAGCTTCTTTTGTTTGAAAAAAATTTAGTTTCCTTAGAGAATATTTATTTCCCATTTTTTTATAACTAACAAGGATGAATAATTTTAATATTCATTACATTATAAGAAAATAAATGTGGTGATTATATATTTTTAAATTTATATATCCGAGAGGATTCCCTAGTTGACATCATTTGAGTAGGTTTCTAGTGTTTTTCTATTAAAATTTTATATCATTTGACCTTTAGAGTGAATATAATCACATAGATAGGAAGCATATCACTACAAGACATTAATTATTTGTATTATAAATTGATAATAATGGAAACATAGATTAAAAAATTCATTCTTTATCTTAATATTCCAATCCATTTTATAAAGGCATTGTTAATTTTATTGTTTTACTATAATGCTTTTGTTCAATTTTTATTATCTTATGTGAGTTTAATTATTGTTTATACAGTGTTATGAGTGGTAGTCTCCATATTAAAACTATGAATATATTATATAGTAAGTTCTCGTAATATGTTTTCATAAATTTGAATTATATTTATCTCTTTAGGGGCCATGATGTGTTTCTAGATACCACCATTGTACTGTGATCAAGATTCACTATTATCAAGAGAATGGAATAGATATTCACACTCAAACTGTATATATAAATTCCACTAATTTATATGAATTTTAATTCTGGATGAAGTGTGACCCAATTTCATTGGGCCGATGAACACTCCAGTGTGAAAAATCAAAGGTAAACGAATTAATAAATGAAATTATATGCTATTAATGATTATAATAATGAGGATTGAATTTATTTAAAAATATATTGATAATTTAATTTGGTCTAAATAATTTGACATTAAATTTTTGGTTTTAAAGTGAATATTATTTAATAAATGTTTTCTAAACATATTTAGGATGAATTACATGAGTTAAAGGATCATATTTTAACAAATTATATTTTATAATTTTATATTAATGAAGTATAAATGTATCATATGATATGATTATTTATTTATTTATAAAAAAATCGAATTTGGATGTTAAAATTATTTATAGACTAAAGTGAAATTAAAATAATTTTAATCTATGTATAAATTCTCATTAAAGACTAAAACATAATTATGGAATCCATGTAAGATACTAAAATCAGATGGGTTGAATGTTTCTTAAAGATTTTGAATTTTCATTTACTAGATAGATTAAATTTTAAATTATGACTTAGAATAATATTTTGAGAATTGGATTGCATAAAAAATATTTTTTTTAGATGAGTAATGAGGATCAGGAGGTATCTCAGGTGTTTAGATGATCTTTAGAGACTTTGGATTACTTTTTGGCAGTATTAGAGTTTCCTGGCTAGGGTGCATGGTTTTGTGTTAACATTTTAGGAGAAACTGTGTGACACCTTGATGATTAGATGGGGATTAGTTCATTTTTCATTGATAATGGTTGTGTTGAATGGTTAACACATGGTAAAGTAAAAAATGTGTGGGGTTCAAGTGAATACCATACAAGGATGAGTAGGGTTTGAGACATAGTGCATGAAGTGTGAAAAGTTTCAGAAAAACTATATTCCTGGTCGTATAAGGGATCAATTGGGGAGTAAACAATTTTCACAATGTTTTTTGGTGCATTGGCTTGGATAGTTCCAACTTCATGGTTGGATCATGGTTTTGAAAACTATACGGATAAACTGTGTGGCTTCACAAATCTTCATTAAAAGGTGTATTTTATTAAAAACAACCCTTGCGTTTTAAGGTTGTTTCCCCATATTCCTCCCCCATTTAGTGTTCATGAACTAGGGGGATCCCAACCCCTATCCCTTCTCCCCCTTCAATTTGGGGTGTGGTTATAGAAGTTCTTTATTGTTTTGAGGTTATATTAATCTTATGGTGGCTTCCTTTCCTCTTCTCACTCGTTATATCTAATTTTGAGGTTTTCCATATGAGGTTTTGTTCACTATTCCACTATATCATGGTGAAATTGGTAATCTATCATGGAGATTATGTTTGGATTGTATAGAGGAGAACCAAATATGACTTACATACAAATTTGTGTAACGTTTCAGTAAGGTATGTGTTCATAGTGAATTTTATTAGGTTTTCACTGTTAAATAAATTTAATTAATTACTATAATAATACCACCTCTTATTTATTTTCCTATTATTTGTGTTGGGAGTCTGTTGTTGACCTTACATGGAGATTTATTAGAATTTCTATAAGATATGAGTTCTCAACGAATTCTTCAATAATATTCCAAGTTGGGTTTAATGAATTAATTAATTATAATATTTATAATTAATTAATTGTTGTTTCTTGTCATGAGGTTAGAGTTTGGATGATCATGACAAGATTGGTTGGATTCTAAAGAGGTTATAAGAGACTTGTATGGGACTTAATAATTCTTCTAGACCTTGGAAATTTTATGTAATTATTCATTAATGAGGTAGGTGGTATACGATATTTTCCCATAGTCTTGTTAATTTATTCACATGTGTATGTGGTATTTTTCATAATTTCCTTGTTTGGTGTGTTTGGTTTTTTGGTTTAAGTGAATAGTTGTGGGATTTAAATTGGTTCCTTGGATCTTCCATCAATACCATTTTATTTGATGATGTTTACTAGAACCAACCTATAACCACCCTTAGGGTGTACCATTTCAGGATGATAGTGAGGTGGGGTTGAAAAAGGTTAAAATAGGTGGGGGTTATGACCTTAACCCAATATATCTCATTGGTTGTATTGAATTAATGGTTAAGGGATACTTGGTAGGATTTGGGGATAAATGTTTTAAAATATTTGAAAGGATGATTGGAATGATTTTATGTGTTAGTATTTTATGAAAATGTATCTAAGGATTTTAAAATATTTTTTAACATGTGCATTGGTATTTGACCTTGTTTTGAGTGTCAAAGGGGAAATCCTTTTTCTGAGGTATATATTATTTAAAAATGAGGTATTTAAATCCATATGGTTTATAAAAATTATTTTATAAATGGATTTAAAATATTCATTTGAAATGGGTGTATGGGTGCCCCTTTGGTGAAAGGCCTTGATGGCTATTTTAATGGTTTTTATAAAAAGGATAACATTTACCTTATTTTAGTGTGAAAGGACCATGGTGGTCATGGTAAATTATAATGGCATAAAAAGGGGGGTTCTGTTTTTAAAATGGTCTGTAAGGTCCAAATGTTGAAACATGAAAATTGATTGTTGGTCAAATGGTTAAAGGTGATGGACATGGAATTCTACACCTATGTAAAGTGATGTTGGTAATAACATTCCACATAATTATTGGGTTGTTGGTATTGGATATCCACACCAATGTTTTGGTATGTTGGTTATGGTGGTCAAAATCATTTTTGGGTTATTTGTCATGGAGGCCCACATCATTGATTGGGATTTTTCAAACATGGAATTCTATCTACCTGGTTTGATTCCTAGAATTTTTTTCTTAAAACTATTGTTTTATTGTAAATTTTTCAGGTGTTGTACTAAGGTTCTGGGAACAATTGATAATGATGTATGTTTCCTCCAAGATTTAATGAGAAATTAAAAGTTATGTTTTTAATCACAATATACCTCACCCTATGTTATGATTTTAGATGGCCAGTTTAGGGCAATGCATTTTTTTGGGTCAAGGTGTCACCATAAAACCTGAAAGACACTAGGTTACTAGATAAAATATGTTTCTTTTGAGATGCATTTTCTTTTATGATAATGTTTATTTATTTCAAAATTGACCAACATACACTGTTTCTATTACTGGTATTTTCATTAAACACTGTTGGTGGTATCCTATTATGTTTTACTCATACCTTACATGGTTCTCTACTACACATGGGTCTTTGATAATATCTCACATGATTATTAGAGGAAAAAGTTTAGGCTTAGGGAGTATTGAGTTATTCATGATTGGGCTAGATTGCTTGGATGATATTAAGATACTGGATGAGGTTCAAATAAATTATACATTATATTTCGTTTTCATGGTTTTTATTTTGTTCTAAATATTTGGTTAACAAGGCCAATGGGTGGTCAATATATGGATTCTATGGAAATTTATGCCCTTACTTTATTTCACTAATTATTCACCCATTTTTATACTTACTAGTTTTTGTTCAAATATATTTTTGTATATTGATATCTCCTGATTATTCATTGAACTCTTACGTGCTTGAGTCTTGTTTATTTAATCTATTAATACACACTTATATATAGGGATATAGTCTCCTCACAGTACTATTTTAAGACCCCACTAATAGTCAAAAACCTCTATAATATGAGGATGAAAACTTGAGGTCATGAGGAGAATGAGTTTGGGGAACCAATTATGTGGCATCAATGCCGAGATGGTTCAAAGAAAAATGTGTTAGAGCCTACGATGGACATCAGACTGGTGTATCATGAACATTTATTCTGATAGGAATTCCATGTTACCAGGGATAGAATTGATGTTTTTAGTTTTAGATGTTATGTTTATAAGTGTTTTTTTCTTTTTCTGATGCACATATTGTTTGTTTTTTTGGTTCATGGCAGTTTTCTATCTCCTGGACCATTGGAAAGAGTCCTATTATTTGGTTTTGACACTTGGCCTATAGAGAAAAGAGGAATCTCATGTATCATGGTTGGCATGTATTATCCACATTTAATTAGCATACTAGTGTGTGATTTTTTGGATTTCCTTATAATGGAAGTTTTTATGGATCTATGGTGAGATGCTTGATGTTGAGGCTGATGGTTTTTTCCCCACGAACAATTGGTGTAGTGAATTTATTAGGACATCATGATATGGGTATATGAAATTTGGACCCTTCTTTTTGGGTTTTTATGAGGTTATTCATGTGACCTAGTCCCCCGGGGAGATGTTTGAATTGAAAATACTTGGAGAGGACAAGTGCCTTGGTTGGGGGTTTTTGGTTAGTTTTATGATCTCCATTATATATGAGACCCTAGATATTGGTGTTTTGACATGTTAATATTATGTGGGATTTGGAGGATAGAGTGTTTGATACCCCATGATTTTTGGTCTTCTATGCATTGCAATAGACCTAGGTTGTTGTACCTAGTGAATTTTTATGATGATTTACCAGTGAGGATAGGTGGGAGATCCCAATAACCTTCTTGATGCGACTCATGTTCATGGATTTAGTGTTGTATGGATTTCGAGGGTAACATGTGAGATGGTTTAGATGTTTTTTATGTTCCTTTGGGTGCGTGAGGCATGAGTGGATGTTTTGTTACTTTTGATATTTATGCATGAAGGGTGAAACCTAGTATGAGGTTTAGGCACATTGAATGCCCATCATTTTGGATAAAGAACACTTGTGTTATTGATATTCATCATGGTGGATGGTTTATAGAGGGGAAGAAATGTTTGTGTTCCTACACAAGTAATGGCTATACAAGTGAGATGTTATTTATGGTTCTAAGTTAGACTAGGAGCATAATATTTTCTCTATAGAATGTTATTTTAGTTGCGTAGGTTTGATTAAGGTAGAGATTATGTGAACGGGGTTGGTTTTTTTATGAGACACATAACGATTTCTAGTTTTCTTGAGATGGAATGAACTTGGAGTATTGATGCTTTAGTGGAACATGTGGTTTCTAAGGGAAGGACTAGTTAGGTTCCTGACACAGTTAGCTATGGATGCATCTTGAGGAATTCTATGAGAGTATAGGCAATATTAGTGTAACTTTTTATTAGTGATTATGTTTTAGGGGGATAACAACTAGGTTTTGATGAATGAGTTTTCTTTGGTTTTAGAAATAACCAAGGGTTATCAGTGCTATGTGAAAAGGTATGTTGTTGAGGAATGGCTAGTGGATATGGATTATGAGCCGAGTTTTCATGAGATGTGACTCGTTAGACTCAGAGAAAAGTTTTTCAGTTGGGTTACACTAGAGTATGTAATAGTTGAGAATTAATGGGATGATGGTGGCATGCATGCGTGGTGACATGCAATGTCATTTGGATTTTGGATCAGTCATTAGAGGAGTATATGTTGAGGTGATTGAGTTGATATGGCTTCCATGAGTAGGTTGAGAATTAGTGTTGGTGTGATGAGACACATATGGGTAGGGGAACAAAAAACATTTTAATGGTTTTGAGATGTCCCTATAGTTATAGGTGGCATTGTATATGGACAGTTCATGTTGGTATTAATCAATGATATTTATTCATTATTTTAGTTAATGATGATCATACCTAATATCATGACATTGTGTTAGGTTTGCAGAGAGATAATTAAATATTTTCATAGCTACCTAAATGTGTTTTCTTATTTAATTGCTCTAGTGAGAGTGAAATGACCACATATAATTCTTGTGTTAGTATCTATTAGAGTTTGGGATGTAGTTGTTGGATTTTTTAAAATGAGGTGATAAAAAAGACACTCTTATGGTGGGGAGTGTCATGTTTGTCGTAGAGGTGTGAACCTCATGATGGAAGGGTTGAAGGTGTATATAATTGACTGTGGATTGGTCATGGTGGAATTATGATTCTTGAAATCAACTAATTAGTTGTGTTCTTATGTTATAGAGGTAATTATAATAGAAACAATTTAGTGGGGGATGATCAAGCTGATAATTTTATTTGAGATTGAGGTAGTTATGAAAATTAATTCTAGGTTTTGGTGTTAGGATGCATTGGTGGTGTGTTATAGAATGAAGAAAGTGTTGGGTTAGTGGATGATATGACTTTAGTGACTCATCAAGATTAAATTATGCAATCACATGGGTTCTTTCAAATGATCGTTGGATGCCGCCAGTCATGAAGGAATTGTAATCAAATGAGTAGTGATATGCTGACAGTTGGAGATGAGAAATTTTGGGATGATTTCGTCGAGGATTGTTCAACTTAGGTTAGTTCACACCATGGTTGTGGAAAGTTATAAATTATATGTAGTGTTTCATTTTGTAAATGATGAGTTCATTTTGGAAAATGAGTTGTCCTTTTGAGGAAAAGTCAGTATGTTCTTAGTTCATGTATGGGTGGTGTGTGTGCTTCTATGTTTTTCAATGGATACAGTGTAAGCCAATAATTATTAGAATTATCATTGATGTTGAGTGTGGTAAGTTAGGGATCATTTTGGGCACATTTTCAAAGAATGAGTTTTTTGTTATTTTGGTATCTTTTAATGGTGGAGGTTCCAAACATCAGAAGTTGGTGGTTGTAAGATGAGGATTATATTGGGAGAACCATATCTCCAATGGGTGATCAGTTAGTGACATAAGTTTTTTTGGTTGGATTGGATCATGTATATTCCATATTGGTGTTTTGGTTTTGGAAAAGTGTGTTAGATAGAGTTTTTCTCTAGTTGATTGCCTTGGAATGGAGGTGGTTTCTTAGCTATTTTACCCATTCAATGGAATTGAATGAGGTGTTTGGATATAACTGGTGTATGAAATAAGTCATATAATAGAGATGGAATACCACTGAGACTTCTCAGGCATGATAAGTATTGTAGTGGGGTAGGTTTTAAGATCCTGCATCTATATGGGTTGTAATTTTCATAAGGATTTAGAATTTTTATTTACTAGATGGGTTAAATTTTTAATTAAGACTCAAAAAGAGATTTTGAGAGCTAGAATTCCTCAAAATAATGTTTTTAGATGATAAATGTATAAGGCCCCAGCCTTAAACCTTACTTAATATTGAATTAAATGAATAATTCACATTGAGGATCTTTTCATGGTTTAGAGTTTTAGAGAATTAGGACACAACTATTACATCTCAAAAGATTACAAAGTAGAAACTTCTACTAAGTTTCCATAAAATAAAAACTCTTAAAAAGAAACATGTTTAGTTCCATTTTTTAGATAGCATGACTTTCCCTTGATCCCATCCTTTACCCTATTCCACATTAAGTCCTGTGAAAAACATTTGAAAAAACTTGGGGTGAGCATAAAAATCTCAGTAAGGGATACACAAGGAATGAAAACTGTTAGTTTTTCAAAACAACAAGTAAACCATGTATACTTTATCAAAGTAATAATTTCCACCTTTATGAAGTAGTAAAAACTCTTCAATGAATAAAAGATCATTACTTACCCTTTTGTAACCAAAAGATTACCATAAAACCCATATAAAGAACACATAACATAAAAAGGTAACTTGGGACATAAACATATATAAATGGAATAACCATATGGTCGACTTCCACACATACTTAATGGAATAGCCATACGGCCGACTTCCATACCCAATGCATTAGAGGTTATAAAATAACCACCCGTCCTGGTATTCACGGCACCACCCATAATATGGTTTATCATGTAACCACCCGTAAAATGTCCAAGTACCATCATTACACATAAAATATTGAAAATATAAACATTTCAATAAAAACATTTCATTTGCAATCACAATAAGTAATTCCAAGATATTGAATTAATCAATACATTTTCAAAAACCATTTAAAAGAGATTTTTGAATCAAAGTTTCCCATACCACTTTGAAGCTTTTAATGGAATTATAATTTTAAAACATTAATGTCCATATATATAAATACTGAAAACCATTTTGGAAACATGGACATTAAAGATAATGATTTAGAATAATTAATCTTTACAACATTTAAAATGATATTTGTGTTAAAGAGTTTTTAACAAAATGAGAGACTCTTGAATACAAATAATTTCAGAATAACATTTAATCCGAACATTATAATATCATGAGAATAAAGAGATTCATTATATAATATGTAAAAGGACATTATATACACCATATAAGAGTGAATTGGTTCATAACAACACTGAAGTCTCAATGGAAATGTAAATTGAGTTGAAATCCATTATAAAGATGGTATCGTTAAATTAAGGATAAACATATCACATAATTATGTGTGAGAAATATAAATACACCCAATATAAGTGGATATTAACTTTGGAACAATCAGAGTTCATTCAAACATATTCATAGGATGACATGTTCAAGAATTACAAGTTGAACCCAAAGAAATCGAAATTGCGTTAAGACGTTCCCTTATAAAAATTTGACAGCCTAACGGCGTCACTTTAAAATTCAGAAAATGATTTGATGAGACAACAAGGGTATCTCATCACTTGGAAATAAATTTAACATCAATAAGGATATAGAATAACATATCCCAACATAATAATATGTAAATTAAAAGACATAACAAAAATAAGTCTTTTAAAAAGAGGAGGGTGAAAGGTCCCCTTACCGAGTTGGGTACCTTTAGAAACGTACACCCAATGAAAGAAGGGTCATACAATGAAGATTTAAATACCCATAAATGAAATTATATTTCACAAAGAGTATAATAATGGGAAGTACATACACCACTCAATGTAGAAAGTGGAAAACGTAGCATAAATGTCACGGGAATAAAAGTGAGATGAAAAATCCCGTACGAAAACTCGGCAGCCTAACAGCGCCACTTAAAACTTCCAAAAATGGATTTATGAGATCAAATAGGGTCTCTAATAATATGAGGAAAAAAATTACAGTATGAGGAATATAAAATAACATCCCCAAACATAATAAATATGAACTTAAAAGAAACGACATAAAAGAGAGTACTTAAAAAGAAAGAAAGGGGTTGGATCCCTTACGAAAATTCGGCAGCCTAACGGCGCCACTCAAAACATCCAAAATGGAATAGTGAGAGAAAATAGGGTCTCTCATCATATGAAAATAAAAATTACAGTATGATTAATATAAAATTACATCCCAATAATAAGAAAGATGGCATTAAAAGGAATGACATAAAAGAGTGTACTTAAAAAGAAAGGGAGGGGCAGGTTCCCTTACCTCAAGTCCAACTTGTCTTGTTCGTTTCTTTATATTATTGAATAATAAACTTTTTTCAATTTATAATTACTTAAGGAACTATTTTAAAGATTATTATTCAGTTCATATCACATGTTATAATGTTATAATAATTGGTTAATAATGTGAGTTCATATTAGACATTTTTGTCGATGTTTGGTACATGAGTAAAAAATGAACTTGTTTGAAAATGATTGTCCCTGTAGTTATCAGTAAATAATCACCAGAATAGTATTAATGATTTAAATATCATATATATCTAGTTCATATTCATTTTATACTACTCCATAACATTTGGAGATAAAAATAAATGAAATGCAATGTTCATGGGGACGGTAGACCGTACGTACGCATGAACATTACTTTCATTTCTTTTTCATATTAATGTAATTAAAAATAATTGATATATATATATATATATATATATATTATAATTCCAGTATAATATATATGTTATATAGGTCACATATGTTCATTAATTTCATTCTTTATACATTCCATGTATTGCATGAACGAGTCACATCACTTGAGGGGGTCGTAGTCCACACTTCCTCGTATGAAATTATCGCATTTGAAAAACATGAAAAGCATAAAGGAATGTTTTAAATATAAAATTAAGAAGCATATAGAAAACATAAATACCATATATATCATATAGAAAATATAGTGACATCATAATGGCCACCATGAAAGGTGTTAAGAGAAGATTGAACAATCATCGTTTCGTGAGGCAGAAATTCTCCATCCACAGAAACAATATGTTCTTTAACCATTAGACGATGGTGTGTGTAAGTGTATCTAGAATACTTAACATAACAACATCCTAGTATATTTAATATACTGTTGTTGTTACAAAAGAAAGGAATAAAAAGATTTTATAGGGTTGGAGAAGCAAAATAAAACATAAGAACGCAAGAGAGGACACTACCTTTAAGTCGTGTAACTCTCTTTGATTAGAGCTCAAAGGCTTCCTTGGAAAGGATTATGCCCAAAGTGAGGCTTCAATGATGAATAGAGGGATTTGGAGAGATGAAATGGGCAGGGTTTGGCCGAGCCAAAGGATTGAGAGGTGTGTGTAAGGTGGTAGAGGTGGGGGCCTTTTATAAGAGGAGGGGAGGGGCACTCCTGGAAAGTAAAGAAATGTTACTTTATTTTAAAATGAGTTTCGGATTTAAAAGGTCCCACATTGATATAATTAGAGGATAAGGTGATAAGGGTTTGAAATATACCCATAAAATAGGTTTTTTACAAGTGTAATTCTTATATTTTACATTATATTATAATTTTATTTAAATCGTTAAATAATGAGGTAATCGCTGCATCATCATGGTGTCATAAATAATTTAATTTATTTAATGTCTAAAAATTATAAAAAAACTATCATGATGTAGGAAATATTTTTATATTTATAATGAATATTTATAGTCAAATATCTGACTTGTATAACCCCATTTAAAAATTGTTTTAGTAAAATAACTCATGTTTGTGATATTTTTATTTTAACTTTAAATAAAAAGATATTAATGTCATTTTCCTACCAAAGTGGCTCCATGGGGTCCCCAAGTTGACCCATGGATTTTCCTAGTCGTCCATGACTCATCCAGTGAGGGTAGAACATGTGTCTAGGTAATTTAATATTATTAAAACATTATTTTTACCTTAAATTAAACTAATTACCTCTAATCGTGATTAAAAACTTAAAAGTTACTATTCACAAAAAAATTATTTTAATTCCATTGAACCAAATTTTACCTCTTAATGACAACCATGTATGTCAGATTTTGGAAATTCAAAACACAGAGGTGGTGAAATTTCATTTACACGGAAAATCAGTTTTTATAAGTACCACTTAGTGGTTTCACTATTCATCAAAAATTGAAGTTTTTCAGAAAAATACCAAAACTTCACCCTTACATATATTTGATATTACGAATTCAAAAATGAAGTCTATTTTAGAAAATTCAAAACATATAAGTTGCATTAGTTAATTTAATAATTAATTCCCGCTGTCTGAGAAAATAGCGTGTTTTTATGAAATAATAAGTATCAAAAGATTGACACTAGTTTATGTCCGATTTCAATGTGAAATTAATTCCAATGACCACAATTAGATTAAAGGGTAAAACTATATTCTAATTGAACATTAAAACCAATTCAAAATATAATCTAATCATATAAATAAATTAGATTAAAAAAAGGTTTTGAATTAAAATAAAACATTTTTCACTATTCATTAAAAAATGAACTTTATCGGAAAAATACCAAAAATTTACACAAAGTAAATTTTGATGTCCCGATTCAAAATAAGAATTTTATTTTGTCAAATATAACACATAAAATTGAAAAAAGTGGATTTAAAAGGGCTTCGCCATCAAAAGGCGGTTAATCGACCTTTTAAAGAATATTAGAATGTTTACGCTTAAAATTGGATTCATTCGCATTTTTAATCCTGAAACATTTATTGTAAAAAGTAAAAAAAATTGACAAACATAAATAATCATTTCTTAGTTAGTTCCATTCTTTCCCGCCATTACAATGGCTAGGCATTAACTACCGTTTAAAATAATATTATTTTATTATTAGAGTGCAATGTAAGATTTCAAAGGAACTCGTTGTCGCGTATTGGGTATGCCATCAAGCATAGCGTTCCCTTTAAAGTAATATTAATATTTTATTCAAAAATATGGATAAATATAAAAATGTCATATTCTTTATTTACTTGGGGTGTTACATCCTTACCCCCTTTTGAGAATTGCGTCCTCGCAATTTTAAAATTGGGATCGGAAACATCCTTGAAAGTCCCACATCGGAACAAGAGTCAGTAAAACAATCCCTTTAAAACAAAGAAAGAGAAGTACAGAGGTCACCCGAGTTAACCCATACTAGGATTCCATGTAGGAAAACATGGACACGGATGAGAAAACATATGGTCATGTTCTGATGGAGAGTGATAGTAAACATGTCTAGGAGAAAGTTAACCATAAGGAAATCACAAATTTGTGATGGGTTAAACGGTATTGGATCCCCCAGTAGGAAAAGTTAATGGACAATATTTTTTTTGTTACTTTTCATTGAGGAATTTATTTTTGAGCTTAACTAAAACATAAGGAAACATACTTACTTGTCATGTTGACTTTCAACTTTTACTAGATTTCTTACAGGAACTCATATTTTCTCCAAAAGATGTGTATTTAGGATGACTTGTTTACATTAAGGGATCTATAATCAGCTTCTAGAGAATCACCTAATCCACAAAAGAGAACTATATACTTCCCATGTCTTTAGAGTTTAACAAAAACCAAAACCAAAAAGGTTAGTACAAGATCAGATAATACAGAATAGGATAACCCTTTATAAAAAGAAAATCTATTCTGAATCTCCAAAATTTGTCCAACAAAACCCAAAGTTCAACGAATACCATTCCATAAACAATTTTTTCATAAAATTATTCAAAGTAAACCAAACTAAGATTGAAACCAAAATATTTTAAGGATTTAATCACATAGTCCTCCAAGGTACAAATTAACACTTATCTCTAAATAACATCAGTTGATCTTAAATTCTCATATTGAAAAGTAATTAAACTAATCACATATCCTCCATGATAGGTTAATAATTTCCATAGATAACCCAAAATCATCTTACTCTTAATTCATAAAATCATTTAACTAAAAAGAATTAATCAAACTAACCAGGGACTTCACGGAGTATAGTGGTAGGCGATAAATACCAGTCGCACTTTGGTTGTGGGTTCGATTCCCACAGCTTTGTCCGACGCGACGGGTTGTCACACGGTCTGCGTGTTGTCCTTTTTATAAAACTCAAAAAATAACCCTAACATGTTTTAACCTCAACATTTTCCTTATACCTCTCATTTTCGTCCAAATTCAATATGATCTCAACATCTTAATTCTTGAAGTCTTATTTTACCACCATAAGATAAAATAAAATGATTCCCAAAATGAATAATATCATACCTTGATCAAGGAGTCCACTCGGTTTCATCTTCATCTTGTTCACGTAGGTAGACGTCCCATGCATTACAACAATGATTTATAGATCCTTCAAAATCATTTTCTTCCTCCATCCAAATACACCGTGTACAACATGGGTCATATGGGTGTTCACAGAAAAATAGTTCTGGAAAATAATCATGTATGACATATAATTCCAAAACATCTGATAAAACATGATTTCTATAAAATTGTTGGACAGAATTTGAGTTGAAACGTTCTATTATTGGTCCTTTTAAAATACTATTAGTATGTGATGAGAGACTATAATTTAAAATCAAATATAAGTAGGTTTCGCAAGGGTCTCCTTCCTCAGCACCATTTTTTAAATCATATTATGCTTCAAATTCTTGTGATAAGGTAAAATATTTGAAAATACCTTGATAATATTTTCCTTTCTTGAAAATATGTGAATATTGTGAAAATAGTATTTTTCTAAATAAAACCCATGATCCACGATGATAAAGAGGTATAGTGTAGGTGTTTTATATCTCAAACAACTGCTTGCAAGTGAGTTGTATGCTAGAAAAAGTTTCAAAATCATCCAAACATGACTTTGAAATAATTATTGCAAGCATGTCATCAGAAAGAGATAGGAATGTCATTTGAGATCCTTCTCCTTCCATTTGTAACTGACTTTTCATGACCTGAAAAAAAGTTATAAAATAAATATTTAACTGAAATAATAGATATAGGGACTAACCATGTGTCTAACAAAAACTCCCAATCCCTAAATTTGTCCAAACCGACGTTTGATACCAACTATAAGGCCCCAAACTTAAACCTTACTTAATATTGAATTAAATGAATAATTCACATTGAGGATCTTTTCATGGTTTAGAGTTTTAGAGAATTAGGACATAACTATTACATCTCAAAAGATTACAAAGTAGACACTTCTACTAAGTTTCCATAAAATAAAAACTCTTAAAAAGAAACATGTTTAGTTCCATGTTTTATATAGAATGACTTTCCCTTGATCCCATCCTTGACCATATTCCACATTAAGTCATGTGAAAAACATTTCAAAAAACATGGGGTGTGCATAAAAAGCTCAGTAAGGGATACACAAAGAATGAAAACTGTTATTTTTTCAAAACAACAAGTAAACCATGTATACTTTATCAAAGTAATAATTTCCACCTTTATGAAGTAGTAAAAACTCTTCAATGAATAAAAGATCATTACTTACCCTTTTGTAACAAAAAGATTACCATAAAACCCATATAAAGAACACATAACATAAAAAGGTAACTTGGGACATAAACATACTTAAATGGAATAACCATACGGTCGACCTCCACACATACTTAATGGAATAGCCATATGACCGACTTCCATACCCAATGCATTGGAGGTTATAACGTAACCACCCATCCTAGTATTCACGGCACAACCTGTCATATGGTTTATCACGTAACCACCCCTAAAATGTCCAAGTACCATCATTACACATAAAATATTGAAAATATAAACATTTCAATAACAAAATTTCATTTTCAATCATAATAAGTAATTCCAAGATATTGAATTAATCAATACATTTTCAAAAACCATTTAAAAGATATTTTTGAATCAAAGTGTCCCATACCACTTTGAAGATTTTAATGGAATTATAATTTTAAAACATTAATGTCCATATAAATAAATATTGAAAACCATTTTGAAAACATGGACATTAAAGATAAATATTTAGAATAATGAATCTTTAAAACATTTAAAATGATATTTTTGTTAAATAGATTTTAACAAAATGAGAGACTCTTGAATACAAATAATTTCGGAATAAACATTAATCCGAACTTTATAATATCATGAGAATAAAGGGATTCATGATATAATATGTCAAAGGACAGTATATACATCATATAACAGTGAATTGGTGCATAACAACAATGAAGTCTCAATGGAAATGTAAATTTAGATGAAATCCATTATAAAGATGGTATCCTTAAATTAAGGATAAATATATCACATAATTATGTGTGAGAAATATAAATACACACAATATATGTGGATATTAAGTGTTGAACAATAATAGGTCATTCACACATATTCATAGGATGACATGTTCAAGAATTACAAGTTGAACCCAAAGAAATTGAAATTGGGTTTAGACGTTCCCTTGTAAAAATTCGACAGCCTAACGGCGTCACTTTAAAATTCAGAAACTGAGTTGATGATAAAAAAGGGTATATCATCTCTTGGAAATAAATTTTACATCAATAAGGATATATAAGAACATATCTCAACATAATAAGATGTAAATTAAAATACATAACAAAAATAAGTCTTTTAAAAAGAGGAGGGTGAAAGGTCCCCTTACCGAGTTGGGTAACTTTCGAAACGTACACCCCATGAAAGAAGGGTCATAAAATGAAGATGTAAATACCCATAAATGAAATTATATTTCACAAAGAGTATAATAATGGGCAGTACATACACCACTCAAAGTAAATAGTGTCAAATGTTGCATAAATGTCACGTGAATAAAAGTGAGATGAAAAATCCCTTACAAAAACTCGGCAGCCTAACGACGCCACTTAAAACATCCAAAAATGGATTTATGAGATCAAATAGGGTCTCTAATAATATGAACATAAAAATTATAGTATGAGTAATATAAAATAACATCCCCAAACATAATAAATATGATCTTAAAAGAAACGACATAAAAGAGAGTACTTAAAAAGAAAGAGAGGGGTTGGATCCCTTACGAAAATTCGGCAGCCTAACAACGCCACTCAAAACATCCAAAATGGATTGGTGAGAGAAAATAGGGTCTCTCATCATATGAACAAAAAAATTACATTAGGTTTAATATAAAATAACATCCCAATCATAAGAAAGATGAGCTTAAAAGGAATGACATAAAAGAGTGTACTTAGAAAGAAAGAGAGGGGTAGGTTCCCTTACCTCAAGTCCGACTTGTCTTGTTCGTTTCTTTATATTCCTGAATAATAAACATTGGACAATTTATAATTTCTTAAGGAAATATTTTCAATATTATTATTCAGTTCATATGACATGTTATAATGTTATAATAATTGGTTAATAATGTGAGTTCATATAAGACGTTTTTGTCGATGTTTGGTACATGAGTAAAAAATGAACTTGTTCGAAAATGATTGTCCATGTAGTTATAAGTAAATAAACTCAAGAATAGTATTAATGATTTAAATATCATATATATACATTTAATATTAATTTTATACTACTCCATAACATTTGGAGATAAAAAGAAATGAAATGCACCTTTCATGGAGACGGTAGGCCGTACGTACGCATGAACGCTACTTTCATTTCTTTGTCATATTAATGTAATTAAAAATAATTGAGAGATATATATATTATAATTCCAGTATAATATGTAACGACCCAATCTTTTTGAGTAGTATATTAACTTACTATTATTTATTTAATAAGATGTTAATGGTTAATGCAGAAAGAGGAGTCGATGGCTTCATCCAGTAGACTCAACCCTTACGAAGCCCACTTATCAGAGCTTGGGAAGGAGGTAGCATCTGTGGGCTTCGCTTTGGACCAAGCCCAATCCGAGCTCCAGCGTGTCAAGCTTGAACGAAAACGCTTGCAGGAGAAGTTCAAGTTAGTGGAGATTGCTACTAGGGCTATGTTATCTGAGACTCCCTCAGATTCTATCACCATAGCACACCTTACAATTAGGTCTTATGCCAGTGTTATAAGGGGCTATGTGATGAGACCCTAGTTTCCTTGTGTAATCCTTTCAGATGAATAAATTGAGATTTCTTCCTTTAGTGATGTTTGTGAAATTTCAAATGTCTAGATAATTTTAGAATGTATTTTATTGATGAATTTTGAAAAAGGGATATTTTGAAATATTTATGTAAACCCTAAATAACTAATGATGTGTAATGATTTTCAAAAAATGGTCTTCTACAAAAGTGTTCATTAAGGAATTTGGAGTCTAATAAGATCAACTTAATTTTTTGATGAATAGTAAATTATGAATAGTGATTTTACGCTTAGGATTAGTAATGTGACCAAATGGATTAGTAATCTCACTTAAAGAAAGTTTTAAAATAATCTAGGCACCTTGATTAAGTAATGTGATTCAATAAAATGGGTAAATAACAGTTTCATAAATTATTATTCAAGTATTAGTTTTTTCTAATGAATAGTGTTTTTTAATTAAAAATTTAATTAAAAATAATTAGAAAATTATTTTTATAAAAATGACTTTATTTTTGAACTCAGAGCATCGATATTATGTTATGGTAATTTTTGGGGATTTTTCTGAAAAAATGAATTTTCGATGAATAGTGTATTTATTTAAAAATAAAATTAAAAATATTTAGAAAATTATTTTTGTAAAATGGAGTTCATTTTTGAAATCATAGCATTGATATTTGGTTAAGGTGAAATTTTGGGATTATTCTGAGAAAGTTGAATTTTTGGTGAATAGTGAAAGTATAGTTTTTAAGTTACGGGTGTTTAATGACATCATTAAATGATGTATTAAGTATATATTCAATATGGTCGAATTATGAATAGTAAGATAAGGTGTGAGGTGTCCCAAGTGGCCAATACCATGGGAAAATACCATGGGCAAGCCCATGGTTTTGCCAAAACCACTAGTGAGGTGTCCCTTGACCATTAATGCTTTGTCCCCTCACTTTCCCTATAAATACCCACCCTTTCCTCCCTTAGTTTTCACTCCCAACTCTCCCCCAACGAAGTTCTGGTCTTCTTACCTTCCAAGGTGCCCCAAGCCCTCAAGGTCCCATCCTTTGAGTTTCAAGAGTCACATTTTAAGGTAAGGGATCCGACCCCTCTCTTTCTTTTCATGAAATCTCTTTTATGTCATTCCTATTATGCTCCATGTTTTTATGTGATAGGATGTTCTTTTATATTCCTCTTACTACCCTTTCATGGTTATATGATGAGAGATCCCCTATTACTCTCATCATTTCGTTTTATGAAAGTTTAAGTGACGCCGTTAGGCTGCCGAATTTTTAAGGGATTCTTTCACCCTTCTCATTTTTCAAGTTCAATTTTCATGTCAAGTCTTTCAAGTTCCTTTTTATTATGTTGGGGTATGATCTCTATATCAATCATACTGATCTCTTATGATCATATGATGAGGGACCCTTTTTGATCTTGTCAAATCATTTTCTTTTGAAGTTAAGTGACGCCGTAAGGCTGCCGAATTTTCATAAGAGAAATCTAATCTTTTTCCTTCCATATTTTTCATTTCAAATGGTATGTCCCTAAAATTTCGTTACCATGTTCATATGTCCTTCTTATTCTTTCACCATACTGTTTTATGGATCATTTATGAGTGGGTGACCCATGTCCCCTCTCATTTCAACGTTTTCTAAAACCCCGAAACATAGCCGTTATGCTGCAGAATTTTCCCCTCAAAATGCCTCTCTCTTTTCTCAAAAATTATTTTATGTTATAAAGTGAATACTCAAAGCTCTTATTTCTACAAGGGTATTCACATATATATCAAAATGTTCCATTTTAAATTCTGGGATTTACATACATGAGACCCGCTTTCCCTTTCCGTGGGTTTAAAGTGACGTAAAGATCATGTCTTTAAAGCAGTTTTTAAAACGTTATGATTATGAAATGAAACCCATTTATTTTATGATATGTGGGTTATTTATGAAATGTTTGATGATGATATATGTGGCTCACATGATAATAAAGGCAAATTTAAGGGTGCGCCCTGATAGCGCTCTAATGCATTGGGTAATGATGTAACCACTAGAGATTACAATTTTCACGATACCTTGGTGAATAACCTTGGTAATTTTCAAATGACACCTTGGGGATGGACCTTGGTGATATGTTCATGATTGTCTATGTTAAATGATGTAGCCACATCTTCAAGTTATGAAAAATGTTATTTTTATTATGAAATGCCTCATGATTTCTTTCTTATACCTTAAAGTTCTTTTCATGTCCTTATTGAAGTATCTCAAGTTCACATGTAAAATGTTCCTCTTATTTCCCTTACTGGGCCTTCTGATCACCCTTTCTTTTGATGTATGTCCCCAGGTTATGAGATGCATAATGAACATAGGATGAACTAAAGGAGAAGCCTTTCAAGTGTTTAAGAAGAATGTTTTTATGTTTTTTTTTATGTTTTATGATCCTTGTTTCCAAGACACTAAACCTTAACGATCCTCAGTTTTGTGTAATGTAATGAAAGTTTATGTTATAAAATGGTGGGATGCTATAGTTGGTATCAAAGGATGGTTTAGTTATTTGTGGAAATTAGGATATAAAAACTTTAGGAAGAACCCTATAGAAAAGTTTAAATATAGGAAAACTTCCTGGTATTTTGTTAAGTATTAAGTAAGTGGTCTATCAAACAAATACATCCCTGTCTGGATACGAGCAGGTAGAGGCGGCTCTGGCACAGATGTACATAGGGGTAAAACCCGAAAACACCGCTTTGAGCTAGACTCGAACGGGAACTGGTGCACGATAACGGGCCTTGCTGCACTCTTGGTTACGACACTCCCGGGGGATATGTTTGGTTAATCACATGCTTTTTATGAATCATTATGAAGGAATTATAGAGAACTATAATTGTCTAAGCACGAAGTCTTAGTTAAAAGATTCATAAATGAAATAAGTTTCTCACTAAGGTTTTATTCTTTTAGAAAATGGCGGGAAATAGGAGAAACCGTGCCGATGGTGACCGCAATGCACCATGTGCTGACGGCCCTCCGATGGAAGCCGGAATGGAAACATTCATGCGGATGATGAACCAACTGACTCAAGTTATGAGTAATAACTTGAATCAAGCTGAGAGGCCGACCTCACCACGAAGGGAACAACTTTCTGTTGAGTCCTTCATGCGTCAACGACCGCCAACATTCAGTGGATCTACTGGCCCATTGGTTGCGGAACAATGGATAAGCTCCATTGAAAAGATCTTTTCTGTACTTCATTGTTCGGAACAAGAAAAAGTCACCCTTGCTGTTTACCGCCTAGAGGGAGAAGCTGATCAGTGGTGGTCACTGATCAAAAACACGAAGCCACGAGGAGAGATGGAAGCTATGGAGTGGGAAGAATTTCGGGGAATTTTCTTTAACAAGTATTTCCCTCGTTCCATGAGAACGAAAATGGAGAAAGAGTTTCTCGAGCTGAAGCAGAAGGAGAACGAATATATCGGAAGCTATGAGATGAACTTCACAAGGCTTTCCCGTTATACCTCAAGCTTTTTCATGGACCCTAATGGGAAGGTTGATAGATTCTTTGGCGGACTACGACCACATCTTCGGAAGAATCTAGCCAACAGGGACTACGATAGCTATGAAGAAATAGTTCAAAGTGCTATGAAAGTTGAACTAGAGTTTGGAGAGACACAGTGGTCTCACAAATCTAATGAGAAGAAGAGAACTCTAGAACCAAGCCTGGGAAGAAGTTTTGATCAGGAAAGAGGTGGAAAGCATATGCAACATGCCACATGCAATAAATGTGGGAAGAAGCATCTGGGGAACTGCTTGATCGGAAGTGGCAAGTGCTATAGGTGTGGAAAAGAAGGCCATATTTCTCGGAATTGTCGTGGTGATGTGAAGCCTCAACTTCCCAACACTAACGACAGAGGAAAGATGGTTCTGGCCCTACCCGAAGTCACATGCTTCAAGTGTGGACAGCTTGGGCACTTTTCTAATCAATGTCCAAATCCGAGGGCGGTGGAGGGGAATCACCATCAACCTCAGCAGAGGCCAAGGGAGCAAGGTCGTGCTTTCTCTATCACAACAACTGAAGTTGAAGTTCCGAACGATGTGGTAGCAGGTACTCTTGTTGTCCTCTCAAAACTAGCAAGTGCTTTATTTGATTCTGGTTCTACACATTCCTTTATTTCTTCCATGTTTTCAAAGAATATAGAATCAATCCCCGAATTGCTTGAGGTAGAGTTGTCAGTCAAGACTCCAAGTGGGATTATCCATGCATCAACAGTGTTTAGAGACTCTAGTGTTTACTTTGGTGAGCACAATCTTATCGCAAATCTAGTAGTCATTCCCATGATGGAATTTGACATTATACTAGGGATGGACTGGCTCTCAAAGTATAATGCTAAGATCAAATGCAGAAGTAAGGAAATCTCAATAGTCTTGAATGAACGACCTACAGTTATCTTCCGAGGAGAGATATCCCGAACTGATCCCTATCTAGAAGCACCTCCTATAGCTTTCTTTATGGAGTTAATCGGTGATGAGGAAGAAGGGAAAGGGAGCATACAAATTGAAGATGTTCCGATTGTTCAAGAATACATGGATGTATTTCCTGAGGAGTTACCTGGACCTCCCCCAGAAAGAGAGGTAGAGTTATCCATTGAACTCGTACCTGGGTCTCAACCGATATCAAAGACTCCGTATAGAATGGCAAATGTGGAGCTAGAGGAGCTAAAGAAACAACTCCAAGACTTGTTGGAGAAGGGGTTTATCCGACCGAGTGTGTCTCCTTGGGGAGCACCAGTTCTCTTTGTGAAGAAGAAGGATGGATCAATGCGGCTATGCATTGATTATAGAGAACTGAACGGGATCACAGTGAAGAACAGATACCCTCTTCCAAGAATTGATGATTTATTTGACCAACTTTGTGGGGCTCAATTCTTCTCTAAGATTGACCTTCGATCTGGTTATCATCAACTGAGGGTGAAGAAGGAAGATATTCCAAAGACTGCCTTCCGATCAAGATATGGGCATTATGAGTTTACTGTTATGCCCTTCGGCTTGACTAATGCTCCTGCTATTTTCATGGATTTGATGAATAGAGTCTTTAAGGACTACCTTGATAACTTTGTGGTAGTTTTTATTGATGATATTTTGATATATTCAAAAAGTCGGGAGGAGCATGAAGATCATCTGAGGGTTATTTTGAAAACTCTACGGAAGGAGAGGCTCTTTGGGAAGTTCAGCAAGTGTGAGTTTTGGTTACAACAAGTGGCTTTCTTGGGGCACATCGTAACCAATGAAGGAATCTCGGTTGACCCTGCAAAGACAATGGTTGTGGAGGAGTGGCCTCAACCCACAACAGTAACTGAGATTCGTAGTTTTCTTGGTTTAGCGGGATATTATAGGAGGTTTGTGAAAAACTTTTCACGGCTTTCTAATCCACTAACCAAGTTGACTCGAAAAGGGGTTAAGTTCATCTGGACAAAGGAATGCGAGGAAAGTTTCCAAGAGCTGAAGAAGAGATTGGTTACTGCACCTGTGTTAACACTACCCTCTATCGGAGAAGGATTCGTTATTTTTAGCGATGCATCTCTGAAAGGGATTGGGTGCGTCCTCATGCAAAATGACAAAGTAATTGCTTATGCATCTCGACAGTTGAAGATTCATGAGCAGAATTATCCTACGCATGATCTAGAGCTGGCGGCAGTTGTTTTTGCTCTAAAGATATGGAGGCACTATCTTTATGGGGAGAAATGTGATATATACACTGACCACCAAAGTCTAAAGTATATTTTCACTCAGAAAGAATTGAACATGAGAAAAAGGAGATGGTTGGAGCTTATTAAAGACTATTATTGTTCAATTCATTATCACCCTGGAAGAAAAAACAAAGTCGCGGATGCGTTAAGCAGGAAAGATCCTGTTGTTCTGGCAACAATGAGGATCCTGGGAGATCCCTTGATTAAAGATCTAGTAAAACTGGACATGGGAATTATAAGGAAAGGGACATCATCAACCCTATCCCAAATGATTTCTCAACCTTCATTACTAGAGAAGATCAAGAAGGCTCAAAAAGAAGATCCTTTGCTGCAGGAGAAGTTCGAGGCTGTAAAGGATGGGAAGTTCCCTGATTTCAATATTGATCAAGAAGGCGTGTTGAAATTTCGTACCAGACTATGTGTTCCATCCATTCCGGAGATAAAGAAAGAACTGATGGATGAAGCTCATAGCTCTACTTTCTCTATACATCCGGGAAGCACTAAGATGTATAGAGACCTTCGTGATCATTATTGGTGGGATAACATGAAGAGGGAGATTGCCGATTACACTACAAGGTGCCTGGTGTGTCAGCAAGTAAAGGAAGAAAGACAACTTCCTAAGGGGGTATTACAAACGCTACCCATACCAGTATGGAAGTGGGATAATATCACCATGGACTTTGTAACTGGTCTCCCGAAAACATCCAAAGGAAACAATGCGATATGGGTTATTGTGGACCGTCTGACCAAGACAGCCCATTTTATCTCTATTCGGGAAGATTTCTCTCTGGATCAGCTTGCCAAGATATACGTGAAGGAAGTGGTAAGGCTTCATGGGGTACCACTATCCATCGTATCTGATCGTGACCCAAGATTCACATCAAAATTCTGGAGAAGTCTTCAGCATGCTCTGAATACTGAATTGAATTTTAGTACGGCCTATCATCCTCAAACTGATGGCCAATCTGAAAGGACTATTCAGACACTCGAAGACATGTTGAGATTATGCTCAATGGAATTTAAAGGTGGATGGGATCAACACCTCCCATTAGTGGAGTTCTCTTATAACAACAGCTTCCATGCGAGTATTCAGATGGCACCCTATGAAGCTCTGTATGGAAAGCGGTGTAGAACTCCTACTTGTTGGGATGAAACTGGTGAGAGGAAGCTTCTTGGGCCTGATCTCGTGCAAGAGATGACAGAACAGGTTCATGCCATCCAACAACACATAAAGGCTGCTCAGAGTCGGCAGAAGAGCTATGCTGACAATCGTCGAAGGGACTTGGAGTTTGGTGTTGGTGACAAAGTCTTCCTTCGAATTTCTCCATGGAAGAGAGTCATGCGGTTTGGGAAGAAAGGGAAGCTCAGCCCTAGGTACATTGGCCCCTATGAAATCCTTGATTGCATAGGAGCAGTGGCCTATCGTCTAGAACTTCCACCGAACCTAGCTCAAGTTCATGACGTCTTCCATGTATCTCTCTTGAGGAAGTACATACCCGACCCTTCGCATGTACTGAACCCAGAGGTGGTACAACTTGAACATGACCTCTCTTATGAGGAGCAGCCAGTGGAGATCTTGGACCGTAGAGACAAGGTCCTACGAAACAAGACTACCCACCTTGTGAAAGTGTTGTGGAGGAATCATAAATATGAAGAAGCGACTTGGGAGCCTGAGGAAACGATGAAGCAAAAGTACCCTCACCTTTTCAACTAGGCCTCAAGTATGAATTTCAGGGACGAAATTTCTTAAGGGGGGAAGAATGTTACGACCCAATCTTTTTGAGTAGTATATTAACTTACTCTTATTTATTTAATAAGATGTTAATGGTTAATGCAGAAAAAGGAGTCGATGGCTTCATCCAGTAGACTCAACCCTTACGAAGCCCACTTATCAGAGCTTGGGAAGGAGGTAGCATCTGTGGGCTTCGCTTTGGACCAAGCCCAATCCGAGCTCCAGCGTGTCAAGCTTGAACGAAAACGCTTGCAGGAGAAGTTCAAGTTAGTGGAGATTGCTACTAGGGCTATGTTATCTGAGACTCCCTCAGATTCTATCACCATAGCACACCTTACACTTAGGTCTTATGCCAGTGTTATAAGGGGCTATGTGATGAGACCCTAGTTTCCTTGTGTAATCCTTTCGGATGAATAAATTGAGATTTCTTCCTTTAGTGATGTTTGTGAAATTTCAAATGTCTAGATAATTTTAGAATGTATTTTATTGATGAATTTTGAAAAAGGGATATTTTGAAATATTTATGTAAACCCTAAATAACTAATGATGTGTAATGATTTTCAAAAAATGGTCTTCTACAAAAGTGTTCATTAAGGAATTTGGAGTCTAATAAGATCAACTTAATTTTTTGATGAATAGTAAATTATGAATAGTGATTTTACGCTTAGGATTAGTAATGTGACCAAATGGATTAGTAATCTCACTTAAAGAAAGTTTTAAAATAATCTAGGCACCTTGATTAAGTAATGTGATTCAATAAAATGGGTAAATAACAGTTTCATAAATTATTATTCAAGTATTAGTTTTTTCGAATGAATAGTGTTTTTTAATTAAAAATTTAATTAAAAATAATTAGAAAATTATTTTTATAAAAATGACTTTATTTTTGAACTCAGAGCATCGATATTATGTTATGGTAATTTTTGGGGATTTTTCTGAAAAAATGAATTTTCGATGAATAGTGTATTTATTTAAAAATAAAATTAAAAATATTTAGAAAATTATTTTTGTAAAATGGAGTTCATTTTTGAAATCATAGCATTGATATTTGGTTAAGGTGAAATTTTGGGATTATTCTGAGAAAGTTGAATTTTTGGTGAATAGTGAAAGTATAGTTTTTAAGTTACGGGTGTTTAATGACATCATTAAATGATGTATTAAGTATATATTCAATATGGTCGAATTATGAATAGTAAGATAAGGTGTGAGGTGTCCCAAGTGGCCAATACCATGGGCAAATACCATGGGCAAGCCCATGGTTTTGCCAAAACCACTAGTGAGGTGTCCCTTGACCATTAATGCTTTGTCCCCTCACTTTCCCTATAAATACCCACCCTTTCCTCCCTTAGTTTTCACTCCCAACTCTCCCCCAACGAAGTTCTGGTCTTCTTACCTTCCAAGGTGCCCCCAAGCCCTCAAGGTCCCATCCTTTGAGTTTCAAGAGTCACATTTTAAGGTAAGGGATCCGACCCCTCTCTTTCTTTTCATGAAATCTCTTTTATGTCATTCCTATTATGCTCCATGTTTTTATGTGATAGGATGTTCTTTTATATTCCTCTTACTGCCCTTTCATGGTTATATGATGAGATATCCCCTATTACTCTCATCATTTCGTTTTATGAAAGTTTAAGTGACGCCGTTAGGCTGCCGAATTTTTAAGGGATTCTTTCACCCTTCTCATTTTTCAAGTTCAATTTTCATGTCATGTCTTTCAAGTTCCTTTTTATTATGTTGGGGTATGATCTCTATATCAATCATACTGATCTCTTATTATCATATGATGAGGGACCCTTTTTGATCTTTTCAAATCATTTTCTTTTGAAGTTAAGTGACGCCGTAAGGCTGCCGAATTTTCATAAGAGAAATCTAATCTTTTTCCTTCCATGTTTTTCATTTCAAATGGTATGTCCCTAAAATTTCGTTACCATGTCCATATGTCCTTCTTATTCTTTCACCATACTGTTTTATGGATCATTTATGAGTGGGTGACCCATGTCCCCTCTCATTTCAACGTTTTCTAAAATCCCGAAACTTAGCCGTTATGCTGCAGAATTTTCCCCTCAAAATGCCTCTCTCTTTTCTCAAAAATTATTTTATGTTATAAAGTGAATACTCAAAGCTCTTATTTCTACAAGGGTATTCACATATATATCAAAATGTTCCATTTTAAATTCTGGGATTTACATACATGAGACCCGCTTTCCCTTTCCGTGGGTTTAAAGTGACGTAAAGATCATGTCTTTAAAGCAGTTTTTAAAACGTTATGATTATGAAATGAAACCCATTTATTTTATGCTATGTGGGTTATTTATGAAATGTTTGATGATGATATATGTGGCTCACATGATAATAAAGGCAAATTTAAGGGTGCGCCCTGATAGCGCTCCAATGCATTGGGTAATGATGTAACCACTAGAGATTACAATTTTCACGATACCTTGGTGAATAACCTTGGTAATTTTCAAATGACGCCTTGGGGATGGACCTTGGTGATATGTTCATGATTGTCTATGTTAAATGATGTAGCCACATCTTCAAGTTATGAAAAATGTTATTTTTATTATGAAATGCCTCATGATTTCTTTCTTATACCTTAAAGTTCTTTTCATGTCCTTATTGAAGTATCTCAAGTTCACATGTAAAATGTTCCTCTTATTTCCCTTACTGGGCCTTCTGCTCACCCTTTCTTTTGATGTATGTCCCCAGGTTATGAGATGCATAATGAACATAGGATGAACTAAAGGAGAAGCCTTTCAAGTGTTTAAGAAGAATGTTTTTATGTTTTTTTTTTATGTTTTATGATCCTTGTTTCCAAGACACTAAACCTTAACGATCCTCAGTTTTGTGTAATGTAATGAAAGTTTATGTTATAAAATGGTGGGATGCTATATAATATATATTTTATATAGGTCACATATGTTCATTAATTTCATTCTTTATTCATTCCATGTGTTGCATGAACGAGTCACATCACATGAGGGGGCGGTAGTCGACACTTCCTCATATGAAATTATCGCATTTTCACAACATGAAAAGCATAAAGGAATGTTTTAAATATAAAATTCAAAAGAATATAGAAAACATAAATACCATATATATCATATATGAAATATATGAAATATAGTTACATCATAATGGCCACCATGAAAGGTGTTAAGAGAAGATTGAACAATCATCGTTTCGTGAGGCAGAAATTCGCCATCCACAGAAATAGTATGTTATTTAACCATTAGACGAAGGTGTGTGTAAGTGTAGCTCTAATACTTCATATAAAAACATCCTAGTATATTTAATATAATTGTGTTGTTACAAAATAAAGGAATAAAAAGTGTTTAGAGGGTTGGAGAAGCAAAATAAAACATAAGAACACAAGAGAGGACACTACCTTTAAATCGGGTAACTCTCTTTGATTTGAGCTCAAAGGCTTCCTTGGAAAGGATTGTGCCCAAATTGAGGCTTCAATGATTAAAATAGGTATGTGGAGAGATGAAATGGGCAGGGGTTGGCCGAGCCAAATGCCTGAGAGGTGTGTGTAAGGTGGTAGAGGTGGGGGGCCTTTTATAAGAGAAGAGGGGGGGGGGGCACTCTTGGAAAGTAAAGAAATGTTACTTTATTTTAAAATGAGTTTCAGATTTAAAAGGTCCCACATTGATATAATTCAAGGATAAGGTTATAAGTTTTCTAAATATACCCATACAATAGGTTTTGGACAAGTGTAGTTCTTAGATTTTACATTATATTATCATTTTATTTAAATCTTTAAATATTGGGGTAATCGCTGCATCATCATGGTGTCATAAATAATTTAATTTATCTAATTTCTAAAAATTATAAAAAAATATCATGATGTAGGAAATCTTTTTATCTTTCTAATTAATATTTATATTCAAATATCTGACTTGTATAACCCCATTTAAAAATTGCTTTAGTAAAACAACTCATGTTTGTGACATTTTTATTTTAACTTTAAATAAAAAGATATTAATGTCATTTTCCTACCAAAGTGGCTCCATGGGGTCCCCAAGTTGACCCATGGACTGTATTTGTCGTCCATGACTCATCCAATGAGGGTAGAACATGTGTCTATGTCATTTAATATTATTAAAACATTATTTTTACCTTTAATTACACTAATTACCTCTAATCGCGATTAAAAACTTAAAAGTTACTGTTCACAAAAAAAATTATTTTAATTCCATTGAACCACATTTTACTTCTTAATGACAACCATGTATGTTGGATTTTTGAAATTTAAAACATAGAGGTGGTAATATTTCATTTAAACAGAAAATCTGTTATTATAAGTACCACTTAGTGGTTTCACTATTCATCAAAAATTGATGTTTTTCAGAAAAATACCAAAACTTCACCCTAAGTTATATTTGATATTACGAATTCAAAAATGAAGTATGTTTTAAGAAATTCAAAACATATAAGTTGCATTAATTAATTTAATAATGAATTCCCACTGTCAGAGCAAATAGCGTGTTTTTATGAAACAATAAGTATCAAAAGATTGACACTAGTTTAAGTCCGATTTCAAAGTGAAATTAATTCCAATGACCACAATTGGATTAAAGGGTAAAAATATATTCTAATTGAACTTTAAAACCAATTAAAAATATAATCTAATAATATAAATAAATTAGATTAAAAAGAGGTTTTGAATTAAAATACAACATTTTTCACTATTCATTAAAAAAATGAACTTTATCGGAAAAATACCAAAAATTTACACAAATTAAATTTTGATGTCCTGATTCTAAATAAGAATTTTATTTTGTCAAATATGACACATAAAATTGAAAAAAGTGGATTTAAAAGGGGTTCTCCATCAAAAGGCGGTTAATCGACCTTTTAAAGAATATTAGAATGTTTACGCTTAAAATTGGTTTCATTCGCATTTTTAATCCTCTAACATTTATTGTAAAAAGTAAAAATATTTGACAAAAATAAATAATAATTTTTTAGTTAGTTCCGTTCTTTCCCGCCATTATAATGGCTAGGCGTTAACTACCATTTAAAATAATATTATTTTATTATTAGAGTGCAACGTAAGATTTCAAAGAAACTCGTTGTCACGTATTGGATACGCCATCAAGCATAGTGTTCCCTTTAAAGTAATATTAATATTTTATTCACAAATATGGATAAATATAAAAATGACATATTCTTTATTTACCTGGGGTGTTACATCCTTCCCCCCTTTTGGGAATTGCATCCTCGCAATTTTAAAATTGGGCTCGGAAACATCCTTGAAAGTCCCATATCAGAACAAGAGTCAGTAAAACAATCACTTTAAAACAAAGAAAGAGAAGTACAGAGGTCACCGGAGTTAACCCAAACTAGGATTCAATATAGGAAAACATGGACATGGAGGAGAAAACATAGGGTCATGTTATGATGGAAAGTGATAGTAAACATGTCTAGAAGAAAGTTAACCATAAGAAAATCACAATGTTGTGATGGGTTAAACTGTATTGGATTCCCCAGTAGTAAAAGTTAATGGACAACATTTTTTTGTTACTTTTCATTGAGGAATTTATTTTTGAGCTTAACTAAAACATAAGGAAACATACTTACTTGTCATGTTGACTTTCAACTTTTACTATATTTCTTACAGGAACTCATATTTTCTTCAAAATATGTGTATTTAGGATGACGTTTTTACATTAATAGAGGTATAATCAACTTCTAGAGAATCACCTAATCCACAAAAGAGAACTATATACTTCCCATGTATTTAGAATTTATCCAAAACCAAAACCAAAAAGGTTAGTACAAGATCAGATAATCCAGAAAAGGATTACCCTTTATAAAAAGAAAATCTATTCTTAATCTCCAAAATTTGTCCAAAAAAACCCAAAGTTCAACAAAGACCATTCGATAAACAATTTTTTCATAAAATTCTTTAAAGTAAACCAAACTAAGTTTAAAACCCAAATATTTGAAGGATTTAATCACATAGTCCTCCAAGGTACAAAATAACACTTATCTCCAAATAACATCAGTTTCTCTTAAAGTCTCATATTGAAAAGTAATTAAACTAATCACATATCCTCCATGATAGGTTAATAATTTCCATAGATAACCCAAAATGAGCTTACTCTTAATTCATAAAATAATTTAACTAAAAAGAATTAGTCAAACTAACCAGGGAATTCACGCAGTAAAGTGGTAGGCGATAAATACCAGTCGCACGTTGGTTGGGGGTTAGATTCCTGCAGCTTTGTCCAACGTGACGAGTTGTCACACGATCTGCGTGTTGTCCTTTTTATAAAACTCCAAAAATAACCCTAACATTTTTTTAACCTCAATAGTTTCCTTATACCTCTCATTTTCATCCAAATTCATTATGATCTCAACATCTTAATTCTTGAAGTCTTATTTTACCACCATAAGATAAAATAAAATGATTCCCAAAATGAATAATAGCATACCTTGATCATGGAGTCCACTCGGTTTCATCGTCATCTTGTTCACGTAGGTAGACGTCCCATGAATTACAACAATGATTTAGAGATCCTTAAAAATCATTTGCTTCCTCGATCCAAATAAACCTTGTACAACATGGGTCATATGGGTGTCCACAGAAATACAGTTTTGGAAATAATCATGTATGACATATAATTCCAAAACATCTGATAAAACAAGATTTCTATAAAATAGTCGGACAGAATTTGAGTTGAAACTTTATATTATTGGTCCTTTTAAAATACCATAACTATGTGCTGAGAGACTATATTTTAAAAGTAAATATAAGTAGGTTTCGCAAGGGTATCCTTCCACAGCACCATTTTTTAAATCATAATATGCTTCAAATTCTTTTGATAAGGTAAAATATTTGAAAATACCTTGATAATATTTTCTTTTCTTGAAAATATGCGAATATTGTGAAAATAGTATTTGTCTAAATACAACCGATGATCCACGATGATAACGAGGTGTAGTGGAGGTGTTTGATATCTCAAACAATAGCTTGCAAGTGAGTTGTATGCGAGAAAACGTTTCACAATCATCTGAACATGACTTTGCAATAATTATTGCACGCATGTCATCAGGAAGGGATACAAATGTCATTTGAGATCCTTCTCCTTCCATTCGTAACTGACTTTACTTGAACTGAAAAAAAGTAATAAAATAAGTATTTAACTGAAATAATAGATATAGGGACTAACCATGTGTCTAAAAAAAACTCCCAATCCCTAAAGTTGTCTAAATCGACCTTTGATACCAACTATAAGGCCCCAGCCTTAAACCTTACTTAATATTGAATTAAATGAATAATTCACATTGAGGATCTTTTCATGGTTTAGAGTTTTAGAGAATTAGGACATAACTATTAAATCTCAAAAGATTAAAAAGTAGACACTTCTACTAAGTTTCCATAAAATAAAAAGTCTTAAATAGAAACATGTTTAGTTCCATCTTTTAGATAGCATGACTTTCCCTTGATCCCGTCCTTGACCCTATTCCACATTAAGTCCTGTGAAAAACATTTCAAAAAACTTGGGGTGAGCATAAAAATCTCAGTAAGGGATACACAAGGAATGAAAACTGATAGTTTCTCAAAACAACAATTAAACCATGAATACATTATCAAAGTAATAATTTCCACCTTTATGAAGTAGTAAAAACTCTTCAATGAATAAAAGATCATTACTTACCCTATTGTAACCAAAATATTACCATAAAACCCTTATAAAGAACACATAACATAAAAAGGTAACTTGGGACATAAACATACTTAAATGGAATAACCATAAGGTCGACTTCAACACATACTTAAGGGAATAGCCATACAATCGACTTCCATACCCAATGAATTGGAGGTTATAATGTAACCACCCATCCTAGTATTCACGGCACCACCCGTCATATTGTTTATCACGTAACCACCCGTAAAATGTCCAAGTACCATCATTACACATAAAATATTGAAAATATAAACATTTCAATAACAACATTTCATTTTCAATCATAATAAGTAATTCCAAGATATTGAATTAATCAATACATTTTCAAAAACCATTTAAAAGAGATTTTTGAATCAAAGTGTCCCATACCACTTTGAAGCTTTTAATGGAATTATAATTTTAAAACATTAATGTCCATATAAATAAATACTGAAAACCATTTTGAAAACATGGACATTAAAGATAAAGATTTAGAATAATGAATCTTTAAAACATTTAAAATGATATTTTTGTTAAAGAGTTTTTAACAAAATGAGAGACTCTTGAATACAAATAATTTCGGAATAAACTTTAATCCAAACTTTATAATATCATGAGAATAAAGGGATTCATGATGTAATATGTCAAAGGACAGTATATACACCATATAAGAGTGAATTGGTGCATAACAACAATAAAGTCTCAATGGAAATGTAAATTTAGATGAAATGCATTATAAAGATGGTATCCTTAAATTAAAGATAAATATATCACATAATTATGTGTGGGAAATATAAATACACACAATATATGTGTATATTATGTGTGGAACAATCAGAGGTCATTCACACATATTCATAGGATGACATGTTCAAGAATTACAAGTTGAACCCAAAGAAATTGAAATTTGGTTAAGACGTTCCCTTGTAAAAATTCGACAGCATAACGACATCACTTTAAAATTCAGAAAATGAGTTGATGAGAAAAAAGGGTATCTCATCTCTTGTAAATAAATTTTACATCAATAAGGATATATAAGAACATATCCTAACATAATAAGATGTAAATTAAAAGACATAACAAAAATAAGTCTTTTAAAAAGAGGAGGGTGAAAGGTCCCCTTACCGAGTTGGGTAACTTTCGAAACGTACACCCCATGAAAGAAGGGTCATAAAATGAAGATGTAAATACCCATAAATGAAATTATATTTCACAAAGAGTATAATAATGGGAAGTACATACACCACTCAAAGTAAATAGTTTCAAACGTAGCATAAATGTCACGTGAATAAAAGTGAGATGAAAAATCCCTTACGAAAACTCGGCAGCCTAACGTCGCCACTTAAAACATCCAAAAATGGATTTATGAGATCAAATAGGGTATCTAATAATATGAACATAAAAATTATAGTATGAGGAATATAAAATAACATCCCCAAACATAATAAATATGAGCTTAAAAGAAACGACATAAAAGAGAGTACTTAAAAAGAAAGAGAGGGGTTGGATCCCTTACGAAAATTCGGCAGCCTAACGACGCCACTCAAAACATCCAAAATGGATTGGTGAGAGAAAATAGGGTCTCTCATCATATGAACATAAAAATTACATTAGGATTAATATAAAATAACATTCCAATCATAAGAAAGATGAGCTTAAAAGGAATGACATAAAAGAGTGTACTTAGAAAGAAAGAGAGGGGTAGGTTCCCTTACCTCAAGTCCGACTTGTCTTGTTCGTTTCTTTATATTCCTGAATAATAAACTTTGGCCAATTTATAATTTCTTAAGGACATCTTTTAAATATTATTATTCAGTTCATATCACATGTTATAATGTTATAATAATTGGTTAATAATGTGAGTTCATATAAGACGTTTTTGTCGATGTTTGGTACATGAGTAAAAAATGAACTTGTTTGAAAATGATTGTCCATGTAGTTATAAGTAAATAATATCCAGAATAGTATTAATGATTTAAATATCATATATATCCATTTAATATTCATTTTATACTACTCCATAACATTTGGAGATAAAAAGAAATGAAATGCACTGTTCATGGAGACGGTAGGCCGTACGTACGCATGAACGCTACTTTCATTTCTTTGTCATATTAATGAAATTAAAAATAATTGAGAGATATATATATATTATAATTCCAGTATAATATATATTCTATATAGGTCACATATGTTCATTAATTTCATTCTTTATTCATTCCATGTATTGCATGAACGAGTCACATCACATGAGGGGGCGGTAGTCCACACTTCCTCGTATGAAATTATCGCATTTGCACAACATGAAAAGCATAAAGGAATGTTTTAAATATAAAATTCAGAAGCATATAGAAAACATAAATACCATATATATCATATATAAAATATATTTACATCATAATGGCCACCATGAAAGGTGGTAAGAGAGGATTGAACAATCATCGTTTCGTGAGGCAGAAATTCGCCATCCACAGAAATAGTATGTTATTTAACCATTAGACGAAGGTGTGTGTAAGTGTAGCTCTAATAATTCATATAAAAACATCCTAGTATATTGAATATACTTGTTTTGTTACAAAATAAAGTAATAAAAAGAGTTTAGAGGGTTGGAGAAGAAAAATAAAACATAAGAACACAAGAGAGGACACTGCCTTTAAATCGGGTAACTCTCTTTGATATGAGCTCAAAGGCTTCCTTGGAAAGGATTATGCCCAAAGTGAGGCCTCAATGATTAAAATAGGTATGTGGAGAGATGAAATGGGCAGGGGTTGGCCGAGCCAAATGCCTGAGAGGTGTGTGTAAGGTGGTAGAGGTGGGGGGCCTTTTATAAGAGGAGAGGAGGGGCAGTCTTGGAACGTAAAGAAATGTTACTTTATTTTAAAATGAGTTTCGTATTTAAAAGGTCCCACATTGATATAATTCGAGGATAAGGTGATAAGGGTTCGAAATATACCCATAAAATAGGTTTTGGACAAGTGTAGTTCTTATATTATACATTATATTGTCATTTTATTTAAATCTTTAAATAATGAGGTAATCGCTGCATCATCATGCTGTCATAAATAATTTAATTTATTTAATGTCTAAAAATTATAAAAAAAATATCATGATGTAGGAAATATCTTTATCTTTCTAATGAATATTTATAGTCAAATATCTTACTTGTATAACCCCATTTAAAAATTGTTTTAGTAAAACAATTCATGTTTGTGACATTTTTATTTTAACTTTAAATAAATAGATATTAATGTAATTTTCCTACCAAAGTGGCTCCATGGGATCCCCAAGTTGACCCATGGATTTTCTTGGTCGGACATGACTCATCCAATGAGGGTAGAACATGTGTCTAGGTCATTTAATATTATTAAAACATTATTTTTTCCTTAAATTACACTAATTACCTCTAATCACGATTAAAAACTTAAAAGTAACTATTCACAAAAAAATTATTTTAATTCCATTGAACCACATTTTACTTCTTAATGACAACCTCGTATGTCGGATTTTTGAAATTCAAAACACAGAGGTGGTAAAATTTCATTTAAATGAAAAATCAGTTTTTATAAGTACAACTTAGTGGTTTCACTATTCATCAAAAATTGATGTTTTTTCAGAAAAATACCAAAACTTCACCCTAACCTATATTTGATATTACGAATTTAAAAATGAAGTCTGTTTTATAAAATTCAAAACATATAAGTTTCAATAATTAATTTAATAATTAATTTCCGCTGTCATAGAAAATAACGTGTTTTTATGAAACAATAAGTATCAAAAGATTGACACTAGTTTAATTTCGATTTCAAAGTGAAATTAATTCCAATGAACACAATTGTATTAAAGGGTAAAAATATATTCTAATATAACTTTAAAACCAATTCAAATTATAATATAATCATATAAATAAATTAGATTAAAAAGAGGTTTTGAATTAAAATACAACATTTTTCACTATTCATTAAAAAAATGAACTTTATCAAAAAAATACCAAAACTTTACATAAAGTAAATTTTGATGTCCCGATTCTAAATAAGAATTTTATTTTGTAAAATATAACACATAAAATTGACAAAAAGTGGATTTAAAAGGGGTTCGCCATCAAAAGGCGGTTAATCGACCTTTTAAAAAATATTAGAATGTTTACGCTTAAAATTGAATTCATTCACATTTTTAATCCTCTAACATAAATTGTAAAAAGTTAAAATATTTTACAAACATTCATAATCATTTTTTAGTTAGTTCCATTCTTTCCCACCATTACAATGGCTAGATGTTAACTACCATTTAAAATAATATTATTTTATTATTAGAGTGCAACGTAAGATTTCAAAGGAACTCGTTGTCGCGTATTGGGTACACCATCAAGCATAGTGTTCCCTTTAAAGTAATATTAATATTTTATTCACAAATATGGATAAATATAAAAATGTCCTATTCTTTATTTACCTGGGGTGTTACATCCTTCCCCCCTTTTGGGAATTGCGTCCTCACAATTTTAAAATTGGGCTCGGAAACATCCTTGAAAGTCCCACATCGGAACAAGAGTCGGTAACACAATCACTTTAAAACAAAGAAAGAGAAGTACGTAGGTCACCCGAGTTAACCCATACTAGGATTCCATGTAGGAAAACATGGGCATGGAGGAGAAAACATAGGGTCATGTTCTGATGGAGAGTGATAGTAAACATGTCTAGGAGAAAGTTAACCACAAGGAAATCACAAACTTGTGATGGGTTAAACGGTATTGGATTCCCCAGTAGGAAAAGTTAATGGAAAACATTTTTTTTGTTACTTTTAATTAAGGAATTTATTTTTGAGCTTAACTAAGACATAAGGAAACATACTTACTTGTCATGTTGACTTTCAACTTTTACTAGATTTCTTACAGGAACTCATATTTTCTCCAAAAGTAGTGTATTTAGGATGACTTGTTTACATTAAGAGAGTTATAATCAACTTCTAGAGAATCACATAATCCACAAAAGAGAACTATATACTTCCCATGTCTTTAGAGTTTAACCAAAACCAAAACCAAAAAGGTTAGTACAAGATCAGATAATCCAGAAAAGGATAACCCTTTATAAAAAAAATCTATTCTTAACCTCCAAAATTTGTCCAACAAAACCCAAAGTTCAACGAAGACCATTCGATAAACAATTTTTTCATAAAATTATTCAAAGTAAACCAAACTAAGATTGAAACCCAAATATTTTAAGGATTTAATCACGTAGTCCTCCAAGGTACAAAATAACACTTATCTCCAAATAACATCAGCTTCTCTTAAAGTCTCATATTGAAAAGTAATTAAACTAATCATATATACTCCATGATAGGTTAATAATTTCCATAGATAACCCAAAATAAGTTTACTATTAATTCATAAAATCATTTAACTAAAAAGAAAAAGTCAAACTAACCAGGGACTTCACGTAGTAAAGTGGTAGGCGATAAATACCAGTCGCACTTTGGTTGTGGGTTCGATTCCCGCAGCTTTGTCCGACGCGATGGGTTGTCACACGGTCTACATGTTGTCCTTTTTATTAAACTCCAAAAATATACCTAACATGTTTTAACCTCAATAGTTTCCTTATACCTCTCATTTTCATCCAAATTCATTATGATATCAACATCTTAATTCTTGAAGTCTTATTTTACCACCATAAGATAAAATAAAACGATTCCCAAAATGAATAATAGCATACCTTGATCATGGAGTCCACTCGTTTTCATCGTCACTTGTTCACGTAGGTAGACGTCCCTTGAATTAAAACAATGATTTAAAGATCCTTCAAAATCATTTGCTTCCTCTATCCAAATACACCTCGTACAACAAGAGTCATATGGGTGTTCACAGAAAAACAGTTCTGAAAATTAATCATGTATGACATATAATTCCAAAACATTTGATAAAACATGATTTCTATAAAATAGTCGGACAAAATTTGAGTTGAATCTTTCTATTATTGGTCCTTTTAAAATACCATAAGTATGTGCTGAGAGACTATATTTTAAAAGAAAATATAAGTAGGTTTCACAAGGGTCTCCTTCCTCAGCACCATTTTTTAAATCATAATATGCTTCAAATTCTTGTGATAAGGTAAAATATTTGAAAATACATTGATAATATTTTCCTTTCTTGAAAATATGCGAATATTGTGAAAATAGTATTTGTATAAATACAACCCATGATCCACGATGATAACGAGGTATAGTGGAGGTGTTTGATATCTCAAACAACTGCTTGCAAGTGAGTTGTATGCTAGAAAAATTTTCACAATCATCCGAACATGACTTTGCAATAATTATTGCAAGCATGTCATCAGGAAGAGATAGGAATTCCATTTTAGATCCTTCTCCTTCCATTCGTAACTAACTTTACTTGACCTGAAAAAAAAGTTATAAAATAAGTATTTAACTAAAATAATATATATAGGGACTAACCATGTGTGTCTAACAAAAACTCCCAATCCCTAAAGTTGTCTAAACCGACCTTTGATACCAACTATAAGGCCACAACCATAAACCTTACTTAATATTGAATTAAATGAATAATTCAAATTTAGGAACTTTTCATGGTTTAGAGTTTTAGAGAATTAGTACATAACTATTACATCTCAAAAGATTACAAAGTAGACACTTTTACTATGTTTCCATAAAATAAAAACTCTTAAAAAGAAACATGTTTAGTTCCATGATTTAGATAGCATGACTTTCCCTTGATCCCATCCTTTACCCTATTCCACATTAAGTCCTGTGAAAAACATTTCAAAAAACTTGGGGTGAGCATAAAAAGCTCAGTAAGAGATACACAAGGAATGAAAACTGTTAGTTTTTCAAAACAACAAGTAAACCATGTATAGTTTATCAAAGTAATAATTTCCACCTTTATGAAGTAGTAAAAACTCTTCAACGAATAAAAGATCATTACTTACCCTTTTCTAACCAAAGGATTACCATAAAATCCATATAAAGAACACATAACATAAAAAGGTAACTTGGGACATAAACATACTTAAATGGAATAACCATACGGTCGACTTCCACACATACTTAATGGAATATCTATATGGCTGACTTCCATACCCAATGCATTGGAGGTTATAACGTAACCACCCACCCTAGTATTCACGACACCACCCGTTATATGGTTTATCACATAACCAAACATAAAATGTCCAAGTACTATAATTACACATAAAATATTGAAAATATAAACATTTCAATAACAACATTTCATTTTCAATCATAATAAGTAATTCCAAGATATTGAATTAATCAATAAATTTTCAAAAACCATTTAAAGGAGATTTTTGAATCAAAGTTTCCCATACAACTTTGAAGATTTATTAGAATTATAATTTTAAAACATTAATTACCATATAAATAAATACTGAAAACCATTTTGAAAACATGGACATCAAAGATAATGATTTAGAATAATGAATCTTTAATACATTTAAAACGATATTTTTGTTGAAGAGTTTTTAACAAAATGAGAGACTCTTGAATAAAAATAATTTCGGAATAACATTTAATCCGAACTTTATAATATCATTAGAATAAAGGGATCAATGATATAATATTTCAAAGGACAGTATATACACCATATAAGAGTTAATTGGTTCATAACAACAATGAAGTCTCAATGGAAATGTAAATTGAGATGAAATCCATTATAAAGATGGTATCCTTAAATTAAGGATATATATATCACATAATTATGTGTGAGAAATATAAATATAACAAATATAAGTGGATATTAAGTGTGGAACAATAATAGGTCATTAGCACATATTCATAGGATGGCATGTTCAATAATTACATGTTTAACCCAAAGAAATTGAAATTGGGTTAAGACGTTCCCTTGTAAAAATTCGACAGCCTAACGACATCAGTTTAAAATTCAGAAAATGAGTTGATGAGAAAAAAGGGTATCTCATCTCTTGGAAATAAATTTTACATCAATAAGGATATAGAAGAACACATCCCAACATAATAAGATGTAAATTAAAAGACATAACAAAAATAAGTCTTTTAAAAAGAGGAGGGTGAAAGGTCCCTTTACAGAGTTGGGTAACTTTCGAAATGTACACCCCATGAAAGAAGGGTCATACAATGAAAATGTAAATACCCATAAATGAAATTATATTTCAAAAAGAGTATAATAATGGGCAGTAAATACACCACTCAAAGTAAATAGTGGCAAACATAGCATAAATGTCACGGGAATGAAAGTGAGATGAAAAATCCCTTACGAAAACTCGGCAGCCTAACGACGCCACTTAAAACTTCCAAAAATGGATTTATGAGATCAAATATGGTCTCTAATAATATGAACATAAGAATTACAGTATGAGGAATATAAAATAACTTCCCCAAACATAAGAAATATGAGCTTAAAAGAAACTACATAAAAGAGAGTACTTAAACAGAAAGAGAGGGGTTGGATCCCTTACGAAAATTCGGCAGCCTAACGGCGCCACTCAAAACATAAAAAATGGATTGGTGAAATAAAATAGAGTCTCTAATCATATGAAAATAAAAATGACAGTAGGATTAATATAAAATAACATCCTAATCATAAGAAAGATGAGCTTAAACGGAATGACATAAAAGAGTGTACTTAAAAAGAAAGAGTGGGGTAGGTTCCCTTACCTCAAGTCCGACTTGTCTTGTTCGTTTCATTATATTCCTGAATAATAAACTTTGGTCAATTTATAATTGCTTAAGGAAATCTTTTAAAGATTATTATTCAGTTAATATCACATGTTATAATGTTATAATAATTGGTTAATAATGTGAGTTCATATCAGACGTTTTTGTCGATGTTTGGTACATGAGTCAAAAATGAACTTGTTTGAAAATGATTGTCCATGTAGTTATAAGTAAATAATCTCCAGAATAGTATTAATGATTTAAATATCATATATATCCAGTTCATATTCATTTTATACTACTCCATAACATTTAGAGATAAAAAGAAATGAAATGCACCGTTCATGGAGGTGGTAGGCCGTACGTACGCATGAACGCTACTTTCATTTCTTTGTCGTATTAATGTAATCAAAAATAATTTAGAGATATATATATATATATATTATAATTCCAGTATGATAAATATTTTATATAGGTCACATATTTTCATTAATTTAATTTTTTATACATTCCATGTATTGCATGAACGAGTCACATCACTTGAGGGGGCAGTAGTCCACACTTCCTCGTATGAAATTATCGCATTTGCACAACATGAAAAGCATAAAGGAATGTTTTTAATATAAAATTAAGAAGGATATAGAAAACATAAATACCATATATATCATATATAAAATATAGTGACATCATAATGTCAACCATGAAAGGTGTTAAGAGAAGATTGAACAATCATCGTTTCGTGAAGCAAAAATTCTCAATCCACAGAAACAGTATGTTCTTTAAACATTAGAAGAAGGTGTGTGTAAGTGTAGCTAGAATCCTTCACATAAAAACATCCTAGTATATTTTATATACTATAGTTTTTACAAAATAAAGGAATAAAAAGAGTTTAGAGGGTTGGAGAAGCAAAAGAAAACATAAGAACACAAGAGAGGACACTACCTTTAAATCGGGTAACTCTCTTTGATTTGAGCTCAAAGGCTTCCTTGGAAAGGATTATGCCCAAAGTGAGGCTTCAATGATGAAGATAGGGATTTGGAGAGATGAAATGGGATGGGGTTGGCCGAGACAAAGGCTTGAGAGGTGTGTGTAAGGTGGTAGAGGTGGGGGGCCTTTTATAGGAGGAGAGGAGGGGCACTCTTGGAAAGTAAAGAAATGTTACTTTATTTTAAAATAAGTTTCATATTTAAAAGGTCCCACATTTATATAATTAAATGATAAGGTGATAAGGGTTCGAAATATACCCATCCAATAGGTTTTTGACAAGTTTAGTTCTTATATTTTACATTATATTATCATTTTATTTAAATCATTAAATAATGTGGTAATCGCTGCATCATCATGGTGTCATAAATAATTTAATTTATTTAATGTATAAAAATTATAAAAAAAATATCATGATGTAGGAAATCTTTTTATATTTCTAATTAATATTTATAGTCAAATATATGACTTGTATAACCCCATTTAAAATTTTTTTTATAAAAAAACTCATGTTTGTGACATTTTTATTTTAACTTTAAATAAAAAGATATTAATGTCATTTTAATACCAAAGTGGCTCCATGGGGTCCCCAAGTTGACCCATTGATTGTCTTGGTCGGACATGACACATCAAATGAGGGTAGAACATGTGTCTAGGTCATTTAATATTATTAAAACATTATTTTTACCTTAAATTACACTAATTACCTCTAATCGCGATTAAAAACATTAAAGTTACTATTCACAAAAAAAATTATTTTAATTCCATTGAACCACATTTTACTTCTTAATTACATCCATGTATGTCGGATTTTTGAAATTCAAAACACAGAGGTGGTAAAATTTCATTTAAACGGAAAATCAGTTTTTATAAGTACCACTTAGTGGTTTCACTATTAATCAAAAATTGATGTTTTCCATAAAAATACCAAAACTTCACCCTAAGCTATATTTGATATTAAGAATTAAAAAATGAATTCTATTTTAAAAAATTCAAAACATATAAGTTGCATTAATTAATTTAATAATTAATTCCCGCTGTCAGAGCAACTAACGTGTTTTTATGAAACAATAAGTATCAAAAGATTGACAGTAGTTTACGTCCGATTTCAAAGTGAAATTAATTCCAATGACCACAATTGGATTAAATGGTGAAAATATATTCTAATTTAACTTTAAAACAAATTCAAAATATAATCTAATCATATAAATAAATTAGATTAAAAATTGTTTTTGAATTAAAATACAACATTTGTCACTATTCATTTAAAAATGAACTTTATCGGAAAAATACCAAAAATTTACACAAAGTAAATTTTGATGTCCCGATTCTAAATAAGAATTTTTTTTGTCAAATATAACACATAAAATTGAAAAAAAGTGGATTTAAAAGGGGTTCGCTATCAAAAGGCGGTTAATCGACCTTTTAAAGAATATTAGAATGTTTACGCTTAAAATTGGATTCATCCGCATTTTTAATCCTCAAACATTTATTGTAAAAAGTAAAAATATTTTACAAACATACATAATAATTTTTTAGTTAGTTCCGTTCTTTACCGCCATTACAATGGCTAGGCGTTAACTACCATTTAAAATAATACTTTTTTATTATTAAAGTGCAACGTATGATTTCAAAGGAACTCGTTGTCACGTATTGGGTAAGCCATCAAGCATAGCGTTCCCTTTAAAGTAATATTAATATTTTATTCACAAATATAGATAAATATAAAAATTTCATATTCTTTATTTACCTGGGGTGTTACAAAATGTGTCTCAAAAGGTAGTTTCTAGGGTTTTATGATCTTCAAAGGCTTTGGGTTAGGTTTTTGGAGTTCTATGGTTAGGGTTCCTAGATTAGTGTGTATGATTTTGGATAAACCACACTGTATCATGATTATTAGAGGGGTTTTATCTCAATTTTTAACTATTATTGGTTGTGTTTCATGAATATCACATGGTTATAGAAAAACCATTCAAGGTTGATGAGGACCTGATACACGATGCACAACCTGTACAAAGTTTTAGAAAAACCATACACCATGTTATAGATGGTGTCCAGTGTGGTGTGTATGATTGGTTCGTAGTTTGGAAAACAATGTGGTTGTGTTGTATTAGATAGTTCCAACCACAAATTTGATGAATGGTTTGGAAAACTATTATCCTATGCTATGAAACTTCCTAGAAAATCATTAAAAGATATTTTTTTACCAAAATACCACATTAGGTTTATAGGTTTCTTCCCCCTTATCCTCCCCTAATTGTGGTGAATAGACAAGGGGCTCCCAACCCATTTCCTCCTTCCTCTCTAATATTTGGGGCATGTTCATGGTGGTCATTCAGATTTTTGAGGTGACATTCAACCTTTAGTGTATTCCCTCATCTTCTCATTATTTTTATCTAATTTTGATGTTCTATGGTTTATGTTTTGTTGGTCATTCCATAATAGCATGGTCAATTCATTCATATCAAATGAGGATTTTAGTCGGATTGTATAGATGAGAACCTGATATGACATCTACACCTCATTTCATAAGGATTCATTAAAGTATGTGTTGATAGTGAATATTCATAGGTTTTTTAGTTAAATAATTTTAATTAATTAATTTTTTACTCAAGATTTATGGTTTTCCCAGGAATAGTGTCTGGAGATTTTTCGTGGGCCTTCCATTTTGATTAATTGATGTTTCAATAAAAGGTGATCACCAGGTAAGTTTTCTGATAGTATCTTGATTTGATGTTTGATGAATTAATTAATAATAATTTTCATAAATAATTAATTATTGTTACTTGGTATGATTTTGGAGCTTGATTTATCATGTTGAGATCATTTGGATGCTGAAGAGATTAGAAGACACATGGATGGGTCTTGGAAAGGCCACTAGACCTTGAAAATGTTATGTAAAGAATCATTATTGAGTTAGGTGATTTAACATATTTTCCAATAATCTTGTTATTTTATTTACATGTGTATGTAAAATTTATGTTAAATATCTTTTTTGGTGTGTTTTCTTCCTTTGTTTATGTGAATCGATATAGAGTTTAAATTGATAACTTAGATCTTCCATGGGTCCTATGGGATTTATTAATGTTTATAATACAAAACTATGACCTCCCTTGGGGTGTTCCATTTCAAGTATTTGGTGAGGTGGGGTTGAAAAATGGTAAAATGGTTGGGTTATGATTATAACCCATGTTATCTCATTTGTTTTATTTAGTGAACAGTTAAGTTCTACTAGGTTGGATTAGGGGAATTTTCTTTTTAAATGAGTTAAAGGATGATTGGAAATATTGTATGTGTTAAGATTTTACAAAAAATTTTATAAGTATTTTTAAATGGTTTTAAATGCTTGCTTTGGATTTTGACCTTGTTTTTGGATTCCAAGGGGGGCCCTGTTTAAACGTGGTTCTTGTTTTAAAATTTGTTGTTGAACAAAACATGGTTTATAAAAAGGAATTTTTTGGTGGATTTAAAATTTTTATTTGATATAGCAGTGTGGATGCCCCTTTGTAGAAAGCCATTAATGGCTCTTTTAATGATTTTTATGAAAATGAGAAATTTCAACTTGTTTAAAAAGGGGACTGTTATGGATTTCAAATGTTTCGTAAGTTCAAAATGTTGATACTTGAAATGTGATTATTGGTGAAATTGTTAAAGGGGATAGTAATAGTATTCCAAAATTATAAAAATTGATATTGTTCATAGTAGTGAACATCATTATTGGGTTGTGGATCATGGACATCCACACCCAAGGATTAGGATGTTGGTCTTCACAATCCACATCATATTTGTGTTTTTGGTCATGGCGGTTCATACCTGTGGTTTAAGATATTATTCATGGAGGTCCACATAATTGATTTTGATTATTGGAAATGATGATCCAAATCCCTAGTTAGATTATAGGTCTGTTGTTCAAGTTACTATTGTTTTATTATTCATAGATTACATGTTGTACTGAGGTTATATTCTTGGTTGATATATATATATATATGTTTTCCTCTAAGAGTTAATGAGAAATGAAAATCCCTATTTTTAATCACAATATGTATCAACCAATGATATGTTTTTAGATGATTGGTTTGGGTCAATACATGTTGGTTGGTCTGAGTGTCGCTTTAGAATCTGAGTTCCCTTGGGTAACTAGATAAACTATATTTCTTTTGAGATTTATTCTTCTTTATTGTATTGGTTATTTAGTTTATAATTTCCCTCCATGCAGTATTTCATGGACTTGTATTTTCTCTAGACACTGTTTCTGGTAGCCTATTGAGTTATACCCACACATTTATTAGATTTACATTTGACATGGGCACCTGAGGAGATCCCACATGATTATTATAGGCATAATTTTATAATGAGTCTGTATTGAGTTATTCATGATTGAGAAGTAAAAATAAAATATTATTTGAATACTGGATGAGGTTCATCTCAGTGATGTAGTAGAGACCTTCTTCATGTTTTTTATTTTGTTATGTATCTTTGGGTAACTGAACTAATGGAAATAAGTGTATGGATTATATAGATTTTATGACCCTTATTAAATTTAAATATTCATTCAACCATGTTTATAGTTATTAGTTTTCATTCTAGTCTATTCTGGGATGTTAATGTATCTTTATCATTCTGCATACTCTGATGTGCTTGATTCTTGGATATTTATTATCTTACGGGGAACTATGATATGATGGTATAGTATCGCCATAGTACCTCCTTATATCCCCACTACTAGTATATAGCCTATAAATTATGAGGAGGAATTGTTGAGGTCATGTGGTGAAACGACTATGGGCACTGATTTTTTTGCATTCGGTTCAGGATGTTACAAACCAATTGTAGGAATTTAATTATAACCATGTATTCTATGAATTTTAAAGGAGAGAAATGTGAGATATGGATGATATCATATTGATTCATCATTATCAAATAAAGTCTATATTCTTCTTGGGGTCATATGATCATTATAATGTATTTAGTTCTCTCATTCTAGAATGCAAATTTATAGTTTAATAATACATAAGCTTCAATACACATGTGAGTTACTTAGAGGGGTTATTCTATAGATACTTCAATAAATGAAGATCCCATGATTATTGAAGTATTCTGGTATAAAATATTTCCACTGACATAACATTCTTATTATTTTTTTATTATCCTCATACTGAATTTTTTTATATGAGTTCCCTAGGAGAATATGAGGGATAATATAGTATAACATTTGTTATAACACAGATCTAGTGGAAAATTACTAAATATAATTATATCAAATCCTTATTTCATGACTAAATTCACTTAAACAGTGATATATTAGTCGTATGACATCCCAATATTTTAAAATAACACTATATTTGATAGTATATACAATATGAAATATTGAGTTTAAATGAACCATGATTATTATTATTTTAATATGACCATTATAACCCAGTTATTGAATTGGGGGATATGAATAATATTAACCATATTAAGATATATATATATATATATGTATAGTAAAAACTGAATACAAATGTACTTATTAATCCATTGTAAATAAGAACTCAATTTTTAGTAAATACATTTTATTCTTCAAAATAATTTCTCTTTAAAATTGTTGTTTTTATTTTGGTGAGAAAATAATATAATTATTATTTTCAAATTTGGGAAAATGTATTTTAAAAAATAAAATTCATTTTTTAAATAATAATATCAAAAAACATTGTGTGAAATTTTTGGATTATTTTGAAATGACTAATTTTTCAATGAATAGTGAAAACATTGATTCTTTAAATGATTTATTTACTTCATGTAATTTAAAAATTCCATTATATTTTAGATTTCATATTTATGAAAAATATGATCCATTTCGATTAGAATAATATATTAAATTCTTTTTTATAGATAAATATTAATGTTTTTTATACAAGTTGATTTTTATGCTTAAAAAAATTGTTCTAAAATCTGCATTTTCATTGTGTTTTATGAGTTAATATTAAAATTGAAATATTCCACTTATATATATTTAATCATGATAAATGGATACCATATTTATAATCAGTAGGTTCAAAATTTTAAAATAGGTTTATTTTTTTACTATAAATAGTAACTATGGAAAATATTTGTCACCTTAGTATGGGTAAAATTGGTAAAATATGGTAAAAATCATGAGATAAGGTCTTAAAATCAACCCAAAATTTCTATTTATCATATTTTATGACTTTATTTAATCCATTTAAATCTATTTATTGAATATACATCCACTTGGTTCTAATTTTACTTTTATTATTAACTTTATATTAATTTAAAAAGATAAGAAATACAAAATGCTGCTCTCTTGAATTTAATATATATAAAATATTTATATAAGGATAAAAAGAGGATACTTTTGAACCTAATATTTTAATTGAAATATAATGTAATTTTTATATTATTAATTCGTTTATAATTTTTCTTAATTAACTAATAACCTCAAATTCTTACGCAATGCTGATATAACAACTATTTAATTAATAAAAAAATAAAATGAATTATTTTAAAAATATCAAAAGTAATACATTTTGGGTGAATTATTGTGTTCGATGGTTTTTAGATAAAAATAACATACTATATATTCATGAAAATTTTATATTAAAATTACATTTCTTTCACGTTGTTTTCAAATTAAAATTATATGAATAGATTTTAAATTATATTAATATTATTTTATGATAAAAATATTGTACTAATTATTTATAAATATTAGAACAATTAAATATGAAAAATGAGGATGGGAAATGGTCTAAAATTTCATCCATTTTTCATTTATGATCCAATTATTAACATATAAGTAAAATTATAACACTTTAAGATTGAAGAAGTCATTACTAGGGTTCAGATTAAAATTTGTTAACCAAGGGGATAAAGAAAAAGATAAGGTTAAAAATGACACCAAAACCTTTCTAAATTTTATATTATGAGAATATTTAGATCATAACCTCTTTTTATTCCTATATGTTTCCATTTTGAATCATTTTTCCTGAGAAAGACTTAATTATATTTTAATATTTTTAGAAATTCCAAGTGTGTCCACTTTCCCCATTGTAAAAGGACACCCCTTATCTCAATTATCCACACTACTTAGAGCCATTTATCATGACCAAAACATGTATATTTATCTTATAAACTTTACTAGTAACTAATATATGTGATGGTATTATTAAAAGACCATTCCAAGGGTCCTTAATAAAAAATCTAATATAAGTCTATAGAAGAAGAGGTAATTGCATTTATTGACTCTTTTAAATTTATTTATTCTTGTAATTCATCTGTTTTTTTGTATAAATTATAAAATAATAAGTAAAATATCATAAATATTCATATATTTTGTTATTATTATTATAAAACAATTTTTATATCCCTTTTCTATCCTATGAAAATGGAATGTATCACAAGTGCATACGTATGGCTTACCATCTCCACGTAGCAATGTAATTATTCATTTATCACCACATCACTTGGATGGTTATAAAGATGGAAATAATGAATAAATAGGATATTTATGAAATAATTATTCTTATATAATTATAATATCATATATAAATTCTTACATTCCAATCCATTGGAAAATGATAATGTCACTCGCACGTACGTGTGGACTACCACCTCCATGATGAAATGTGATTCATTTTTTGTTTTCTATTTTAATGTATATTAATAGATATATATTTAATAAGTATATATGATATATATGATATAATAATGAACATGTAATGGTGAATTATTACTTACCTTTATTTCATTCCATCTATCAAAAAGTGAAAACATTGTTCAAGTGTACGTACAAACTACCATATATAGAAATGATGTAATTCATTTTCAATATCTACCTTTTATAGATAATTAAAACTATGTATATAATAAATATATATGATATTTATTTAATTATTAAAATTATAGATATGATGTATCCATGATCAACGTACAAGGGTCAGAACTACAAAAATAAAATCATACACTCAAAAGTAGACAGTTAACACATGAAAATAATGATTTTAATAAGGAATTATTAATGAATGGGTTTTGAAATATTATAAGTTAATAATATATGATATTTAAATTATTTACATGATTATGTTATATAAGTATATTAAATTTAAAATTATTATACAGGAGGTTAAAAACACTTGTGAAGCAAATTAGACATGAGGTAAGGTTTCTTCTTGTTAATATTGGTTTGTCAAGGCATGTTTGATGTTATATACCAATTTATGTTTATGAGGGGTATATAATTTACCTTTTTAATTTTATATCAAATATAATTCTTAGTATAATATTTAAATTTAAAATTTAAATTATTTCATCCATGTGGTTTTTATTGGGATGTTACCAAATTGGTAAGGGCTTATTTCACAATATCATTATTATTTAGGATTATTTATGTTTTAGTATTCATTAGGGAAATTATATGATATCTATATCATAAAAAAAATTTATATTAATATACTTTTGTTAGTTCTATAAATTAAAAAATTTTATCTCATTTTTCTATCTTTAAGTACTCAATATACCAATTTTTTTATAGAAGATATAATTTGTTTTTACACTCAGTCAAGAATCACTTTCTTCTATGTCCATATTTTTCCTAAAAATATTTTAAAGAATGATTTTAATATTATATATTGATTAAGTAAATATATTATTACTCATGTTTAAATTTTTTTAATGTTTTTTAAAAATTATTATTATTTATTTTTCCAAACAAGGTACTTTTTGACTTTTTACTGAAAATATGAATGTAATCTTAATTTTAACGCACTCGGTATGAATGGAATTTCAGAATACAATGACCACCCAATTATTTTGTTTCTTTTTTATAATTTTACATGTCTATTTTATAAGAAAATATAATTCCAAATATTCTAGAAAATTTTATTTTTTAAAAGTAATTTTAAAAATAAGGAGGTTATTTTCCTCCAAAACGTTTTAAGGATATTTTGCCAGTATTTTTATTCATAAATATCAATAATAATATATTTTACTTATATTACATTGAGGATATGTTGAAATTATAAATTACTTATTATTTATTTATATGGATTACGATTAGTTTTAATAGGTAATGTATTGATACTCCATATTCTAGTTCTTCCTATATAAATAATTTTTGATTATTAGGTCATGTGGAATATGTTGTATTGATATTTTATATGACTAATGAATTTTACTTATTATTTTATGGGTGGAGACCAAAAATTACATAACCCCTTGATGTATTATTAGGTCTCATGACAAAAACTACGTTTGGGTTTTAGTTGATACATTACAAATTTATGTAATAGGTGTGGGCATTAGGCCTTCATGATATTTTTGTGATGTCTTATCACGAGGACTTGATGGAAAATTTAAGATGTAAAGTATTATAAATTACATAATTATAAGATTATTTATTTATGGTTTTGTGATTATTTTAATAATTATAAAATCCATGGATAAATTTTAAGCTCATGAATATATATTTTTAGAGTTATTTTATCATTTTTTATTCATATGATATTATTCTTCCTGATCAAGTTATTAATTAAATGGAATGTGTTTTTAGTTACTCACTTTTCTATATTAATTATTATTAAATTATTCTTTGATATATTCCGCTATTCACATTCCCATACTGAGCATATAACTTACCCTTTATCTATTTCTTTTCCCCATGATATGATGAAGGAATTTTTGAATGAGTTCAAGGTTTAAGAGTATTTACATTCACTATGTTGTATTTATTGTTTTCAAATGTAATATGATATTAAAGTATTTATCAGGATTACCAAGTCTAATAAACCATTATTTCTTTTTGGATCATATTTATTTAATATTTTTCCAATGAAATAAATTAAGCATTGATTCTGGGATACCAGAGGTAGGGTGTTTATATTTGTTATCAGAGGAAGTTTAGTAAAATCATTGGGAACTTGATTTTCTAAAACATAGATTATAAAACACAACTGTATGACTGACATTGAGGATAACTATAAGTTCAGGATAACATCATAATGTTTTGATAAGGTATAGATTATGGGTTTTTACACTATGATTATTGTTACTCATACTATATTTTTTGGTTTTATTCAAAGGCTATAACCAAGAGGAATCATGTTAGCTTTGAAAGTGATATATATTGTAGTAATTATGAGAAACAAAATTATATAATGACTACATTGAAAATTAATTTGATTATTCCTAATCGGTTATCACAATATATGATTAACTACTTAAATCTTAACCAACTCTTAGACTCACTAAATAAGAGAAGAATAGAGTTTCATGGATGCTCTAGTATTGGAGAGCATAGACGAAGGATGTACCAATTTTATTTATTCTAGAAATGTAGAAAGTGACACACCAAATAATTTATCAAAGGAATGAGAGAATTTTTTATGTTTTGAAAATAAGTTTCTCAATTAATGATTTTAAAGGAAAAATAAATAGTTAAGTGGTGTGATATGAAGTTTATCCCAAGGTACCATTTATAGTTCAATGTATTGTATGTGGGGAATATGATCATTATACAAGATAATTCCCTAATATAGGTTTAAATACAAGACCAATGAAGGACCAATGATATACCATTCATTAAAGTGTAAGGATGGAAGTTTTCATATATTAGGATTCAAGAATTATATTTTTCATGTTTCATATCAATGATATTTTGGATATAAGAATCATGAAACACTAAGGATTCTTCCATTGTATATTTTATTTAAGGATTTTAAAACATATGTTGAATGGTAGTGATAGTCAATAAAATTTATTTATTGGTAAGTTAATAATGTTTAGTTGTGATAAAAATTTGATTGAAATTGATGATGTAAATGGGATAATGTTAGTGACCATGAAAATTTGATATTTTTTTGATGAAAAAGTGGTTAAGGACATCTTTGAAGAAATTTATTACATTTATTGATTTATGAAAATTTTATATGATTTAATTTTCAGAACTAGAATTGTTTTAATGTTTGAAATAATATATTTTTTCATGTGGGGATAACTCAAGATTTATGGATATCATTATGTGTTTATATGATCAAGGTTTTTATATGTTCAGAGGCATAAATACGCATTATGATGTTTTAAGTGATGTGATTTTGAGGTGTTTTGAAACATTCACTAAGTTATTCGAGGAATAAATTAATGAATTTAAAATAACCCTTTGGTTCAATATATTATTTATTAAAGTTAATTATATTATATTGGATAGTTGGATATAGATAATAATAATTTTTGAATAGTGTTTCATTGGCAAGGAGATATTTTTAATGTTATTTATAGTCAATCTAAGGATTACCTTTCAGGTTAGTATCTAAATTTTATTCGTGTAATTTTGGTGAATTTAAAAACAATATAACATAATATATTGATTTATCATGGTGATTAGTGATATTTGTTGGAGATTCTTCATTTGGATGAGGTATATATAACCATTAATCTTAACATGAGGTTTAAGATAAAATATTATTTGGGAAGAATGAAATTAAATTTTAGGGATATAAGTTAAATGGTATGTGATAACATTTTAGGTTTAAATATTATTTAATGTTATAGTTATTGAGAGAATTAGAATATGGGATTATTTATATATGGAATAATATAATTTTAAACTTTGGGGTTATTGTGAAAAGTTTGAAGTAAAATGTATTATTTATTCATGATCATTTAATTTATTAATTTTAATGTTCCCCATCAATCCACATCGTTATTTGGATATTTATTATTCATTTATTTCCATATTTTATATTCAAAATGTTTTTAACCTGTTTGGAACCCTATTTATACGTTACTCTAGATTTCATTATTCATTCCCTTTCCATTGTTTAAGAAGAGGTTTTAATAACCCATTTTGTGATGTTAGTTGTCAAAAAAAGTATTTTAAAATCATAATCCCTTGATCACCAATGTGAAGATAAAATTTTGAGGGTTCAATTTTTTAGGGGGGATTTGATAATTTGAAACCCTAATATTTTGAAATAATACTATATTTGATAGCGTATACAACACACAACACCAAGTTTAAACAAACCACAAAACATTACTATTTATATATGAATGTTATAACCAAGATATTGAATTGGTGGATATGAATATTATTAGATTAATTGTGATATATATATATATATTTCATACACACAATAAAAATTTATTTATTAATACTTAGGAAATAATCACTCATTTTTTAGTAAATATATTTTATTTTTCAAAATAAATTTTCTTCGAAAATGATTTTTATTAATTTTTATGAGAAAATATTATGATTAAAATTTCATAATTTTATAAAATATATTTGGAAAAATAAAAAATAATTTTTAAATCATCACATTAAATTTAACTTAGTGTCAAATTTTGGGGTTTTTGTGAAATGATTATTTTTTCATTGAATATTGAAAAAATCAGATGTTTCAAATAAAACCATTACATCAAGTAATTTAAAGACACGTTATATTTTTTATTTCAATTTTTGGTTAAATAATATCCATTAAATTTATAAAAATTAAATTAATTCCATTTTATTAGAAAGTGTTTATGATTTTGATATAAGTAAATTTTAATGCTTAAAGAACACATTTTTCTAAAAATTGTTTGTTCATTGCCTTTTACGAATTTATATAAAATTTGATTACACACACTTTTAGATATTGAATCTCGAGAAATGAAAACTATATTTTTAATTTCTTGGTTCATATTTGGAAAATAGATTCTTTTACTTCTGGTTATTATAAATAGTAACCATGGTAAATATTTGTTACCTCGGTATCAGTACAATGTGTAAAATTGAGGTTAAACCATGAGATATGGCATCAAAATGAACACAACACATCACCTTATCAAATTTGTTTGGTTAAGTTCATCCATTTAAAAACATTTATCTAATATATGGACACTTAGTTTCATTTTTAATTGATTATGACACTTATTTTAATTTAAGGAATGAATAAATACAAAATTTCACTCTTTTGAATTGAATATATATTAAATAATTTCGTAAGGATAAAAAGAGGATAAGTTGGTTTCTGAATTTTTATTTGAAGGATAAATTAATTATATTATCATGTTAATTTATATATAATAGTTAGTAATTAAATAATTTCCAAAACATTCTTACGCAACACTGATATAATATTTATTCAATTAAAAGAAAAATTAAATCAAAGATATTAAAAAAATTAAAGTAATAAAATTTTGGTGAATTATTATGTTAAATTATTTTTATATAATAATAATATATTAGATATATGTGAAATATTTATATTTTAATTCCATTATTTTCATGTTTTTTTCAAAGCTAAATTAATTGAATAGTTATTAAAATAAAATTAATATTAAATTATAATAAAAATATATTATTAAATTAATTAAAAATCATGAAAATATTTAAATAGGGTACTTATAGTGGGAAATGTTCTAAAATTTCATACCTTGGATATTTATGATACAATTTATACTGTATATGTAAAATTCTAACCCTTTAAGTTTGAAAAATTCATTACCATAATTAAGATTAAAATTGGTTAATCAAGGGGTTAAACCCAAATATAAGGTTTAAAATTAATCCAAACCCTATTTAAATGTTATTATATAAGGATATTTTGACTTTATATGACATTTCCTTGAATATATGTCCATTTGGATATATTTTTCTTGAGAATTACTTAATTATATTGTAATCTTTTTAGAAAATACAAGTGTGTCCTTTCCCTCCCTTATAAAAGGAAACCCCTTTTTATCAATTATTTACACCAAATTGGGCCATATATATAAAAAAATATACTAAATTCTCTTATATAATTCAATATAGACTAATTAGTTGTTCTGGTTTTCCAAAAAGACCATTCCAAGGGTCCTCAAAAAAGAATCTAATGGAAGCCTACTGAAGAAGAGGTAACCATTTCTTCCAACAATTTTGAATTTATTTCTTCTTTTAATTACTAAAAATTTATTGCTACCATCATAAAATAAAAACTCTAGAATATTAAATATATCGATATGTTATTATGATTATGGTAAAACAATTTTAGATAACTTCTCCATTATATTGAAAGTGAAAACATCACACATGCTACATACGATTTACCTTATCCATGTAGTAGTGTAACTTTTATTTCATAACCACTTTACATGGATGGTTATAAATAGAGAAATAATGAATATATATGTCATTTTTGAAATAATTATGAGTTTTTGAATTATAGTATCATAACTACATTATTACCTTCTAATTTATTATAAAATGATAACATTGCTTGTGCGTATGTGTGGACTACCACCTCCATGAAGTGAAGTGATTCATTTTTTATTTCCAATTTATATGGATGGTAATAATATTATATTTAATAAATATATACTATATATATTATTTCACAATTATTTTATAAATATTAATTATTTTTTACATTACTTTCATTCCATGTATTGAAAATTCAAAATAGTGTTCATGCATACATATAACCAACTTTCTTAATGAATGGTGTGATTATTTTTTAAATATTTACCTTTTATAGATGATTATAAATATGTAAATAATAAATATATAATATAGCCATATCCAAATTAAAATTATAGAGATTATGAAACCATTATAAACTTTCAATTACCATAACTTTCGAACTAAAGCATACATGAAAAACGAGATAGTTAACTCTAAGAAATTGCGTTTTTAATAGGGAATTATTAATAAAAATTCCCTAAAATATTATAAGTGAATAATATATGATATTATATGTATGAAAATGATACTTTTATATAATTATAATAAACTTACATTTATTATACATGAGGTTAAAAGCACTCATGAATCAAGTCTGACATGAGGTAAGGGTCCTTCCTAAAATTGTTTTATTGAGGTATGTTTGATTTTATGTATATAATTATGTTTATGAAATGTATATAATACCCCCTTTACATGTTATATAGTTTATAATTCTTAATTCATGGTATTTAAAGTTAAAGATAAAATTATTTTATCAATTTTTTTATTGTAAAGTTACCAAAGGGGTAAGGTATTATTTCTCAATTTCATCATTATCCTGGGTTATTTATGTTTAAGTCTATATTAGAGAAATTATATTATATTTATATATTTAATAATATATATTTTATTCTTCTATGGTTATTTATATAAATTATAAGTTTATCTTTAATTTACCTCTCTTTAATTACTGAAGATACCAAAATAATGTTTTTAAGGAAGACCGAATTTGTTTTTCTACTCAGTATGGAATATTTTTCTTCCATGTCCAAATTTTTATTAATTTTTTAAAAATAATTTGTTTAATATTATCCAATTAATTATTAAATAGGTTTTTACACATGTTTTAATTTTTTTAGAATTTTTTTAACTTTTTTTGTCAATTTTTGAATAAGGTAGTTTTGGGAATTTTACCAAAAAGATGAAAGGATGTTTTCTTCAAATGTACCCTGTATAAATAGAGTTTCCCACTATCATGTCCACCAAATTTTCATGACCCTTCCTCTGAGGCCCATGTCGTTACTAACCCAATCCCTCCTTCTATAGGCCAAGGGTTGGAAACTAGCACCAGAATGGCGTATCCCTAAAACGGGAAGGCTTTTCCTTTGAACTTGAAAACACACAGACCAAGAACACAACACGATTCAAACCACTTAGTAAAATGAAGTAGTAAAAGTGTGTGATTAATGTAAAGGGGGAAGAATACAATGCCAACTAAAAGATAAAACTACAATAGAAAACATCTCCTAAGATCATCCACCATGGATCATACCTAAGTGGTAGGTACAACTCGTCTCCACAGCTCTCCACGTCAACCAGTCACTTATGTGTACCACCTAGTCATGGATCCTATAGTCTCATCCAAGATTCTCATCCTCTACACAAGACACAACAATGTGCGGGAAAATCCCATGTAGGTGTGAGTATAACAACACCAAATAGAGACCCCGAGACCCCCGAAGGTCTCTTAGAATTCCAAAAATAAAAACCACAAAGCATGATCTCAATCACCAAGCAAAAGACTCAGTTCAAACCAGGTATACACCTTAGAGATCAGGAATAAAGATGATTTGTCTTAAGCTATATCATTTTATTCTATTAGGAAGTTTTCATGAATAAATCACAAAGGATTTGTTCCGTTGATGATCCTCAAAGGGTTGTATATTTCTGATCCACAACGAGCCGCTCTAAGGATGGTCCTCATTGGGCCTCGCACTACTGACCCACACAGGGCCACTAGAATCCTAATCCACACAGGGTATCTATGATTTTGATGCACACATGGTCGCTATGATCTTGATCTATATAGGGTAACTATGATGATGATCCACATAGGTCTGCTATGATGTTGATTCACATAGGGTTTCTCTTCAATCGACAGCGAGCCACATGATTCCCCACACCGGGTGCACTTGATTTCCATAGAATATGATCTTCATGATATCGGTTGTGCCTAAACTATCACAAAGTTCCACAATAGAGTAACCCAAAGGACCTCCATATTGTAAGTGTCCCAACATGATAGACAATAGGTCAATCAGACGCACAGTCTTTGAGTTATATTCATTTTAGTGCCGAGGACATGGTTGGATTCAGGTTCGTTCTAACCCGTCTGTACAAAAAATTTCTACAAAACTTGGGTGGAGTATCTAAAAAGTACCGTCTCTTTCCAAGGATTCTAGCTCCACAGAGGGTTCTTCAAACAGACATCTGGTTTGTAAGATACGACCTTTTAAGTGTATCTGGGCCGAAAAGGGTCCGAGTTTGGGCCGACCCAGTCAGACCGACCCGACCCACCCAAGTTTGGTTTGACCCCACCTAGTCAGGGTTTGACCCAGCTTGGCCCAAACCGGATGGGCTAACGTGAGTGGGTTGGGCCGTGTGCTCAGCCTACTGGGCCGCAGACTGGCCTAGCCCTCCTTGGTTGGGCGTGAGCCCAGTAGGGTGGCTCATGCAGAGGGTGTATCTCCCCCTTACCTAATGGCTAAAAGCCATTTGTAATTGCAATGACAATGCCACATGGCACTGCCTCCCTATTAGCAGGACCCATGGGGCGTGGGTCTCCTCCGCCGTGGCTCTTCTCTGCAACATGCGATGATGCACCACCTTTCGCCAACACAGCCGACCAAGGGCCTACTACCCCTACTGACCGTCGTGACTCAATGTCTTAGCTTCCCTCCACTGCAAGCGATAGCATGCCGCCAACTACCACCATGGCTGACCAATGTCGACTATCGCCCGCCGACAGAACTTTCGCGGGCCACTAGGTGAGCTCTGACGGTCTATTTCCCTTCGGAATGTGCCTACGGGCCTCTTGAGATTCTTCTGTCACTACATGGCTCCCGAATTCAAGTTTTTATTGATTTCATATTTCACCCATGAAGAACGCGACAAAAACCTAAGTGGTGGAGGGTTTGGGCCTTGTTCTTTTGGCCCATGCCCTTCGTGTTAGCATCATATCAAGAAGGTAATAATTAGATAATCAAATATAAACTAAAACCTATTCATCACTTCGACAATTCGTCATAATTTCCAAGAATGCGAAAAAAGAAAAAAATTCTCATGAATTTAAACATAAAAAACCCTACCTTGGAATTAGAGGAGACATCACCTTTTTGGAAGAACAATCCATTCTTGATGAAGCCTCCAATGTTCGTCGATCGTGGATCGATTCTTCCAATAATTTTGTTCGAGCCTCCATTCATCATTTGAGGGAAGTTCATTGGCGCTTCGTCAGAGTCCTCCCACAATATCACAAATCCCATCTTCTTTTTCCAATATTGGAATCTAATTAAAAGGAAGAGTTTAAGAGTTTAACTCTACTTTTCAATTAATGGTTTCATTATTTGGTGAAATTAATGAACCCCATAAATTATATGAGGGGTGGTTACACAAGATAAGAGTCAATCCATTAAATGGATTGACAACTCAGCGGTCCCGCCACCACTGTCCATATTGGTAGAAAAATAAAATAACAAATTTTATATAATTTTATTATTCTTTAAAAAGTCTGTAAAACTAAATTTTTATCCTGACCTACTACAGTCGATGTTGATCCTCCCTTAAGAGAATCTTGGGACTGTGAATTCAATAATGCCCTCATATTTTTAATTCGATCACCGGTTCAAAATATACAGATTTCCACTCGCACATTTTCTGAATGTATCTTAAAAATTTTCAATATCTTGATCTTGGTAGACCGGGCATCATAATTGAGCACCATCAATTTTCATAGACTCATATTAATCAAAAATAATGTTTTTTTAAAAATAATATCTAATTTTTGAGTCTTTACATTCCCCCCACCTTAGGGATTTTCAACCCCAAAAGCCACAATAAGAACTATGGAAACAAATGGGGGTACTGATCATGTATCTGAGCCTCCCGCACCCATGTGATCTCCTAGAGATTCCCATTCTACCAATGAACTCGCACTAGAGAAATCAACCACCCACAAAGGAACCACTCCTGTTGATCCTCTATCCCCACTAGGAACTCTGCAAATGTTTCCCCATCAATGATGTCCATCTCTCCCCAGTCGATAACATGCGATGAATTATGCACCTACCACCTCAACTGCAACACATGGAAAATATTATGCAACTGGTGCATCTATGGGGGAATATCTAGATGGCACGCTAACTTGCCTACTCTATTAAGGATCTGAAAAGGTCTGATGAACCTCAGATATAGCTTTCCACCCTGGCCAAACCTCTATAATCATCGTCAAGATGAGACTTGTAGGGAGACATGGTCTCCTTCCTCAAACTATAAGGGTCTCTATATATTATCGGCATACGAATTATGCCATATTTGTGTAGTATTCATCCACTCCTAGATGATTTACACATTCTGTGTGGTAGCCTGTACCAACTCTGGACCCATAAGTACTGGCTACCCTAGGTTTTTACAGCATAGTGGTGATTTACAAGGTCACCTGTACTAGGCCTCAAATGGAGCCATGGCGATGGTGGAGTGATAACTATTGATGTAAGTGAACTCCACCAATGGAAGGTGGTCCTCCAAACTGTGTAAAAAATCAAGGACACAAGAGAAAAGAATTTACTTGAGTGTTTAAATGGTTTTCTCTACTTGACTATCTATTTAAGGATGAAAGGCGATGCTCAAGCATAGTTGAGTCCCAAACGCTTCCTGTAATCCATTCCACAAGCGGGATGTAAAGTGAGTGACACGATCTGAGATGATTGTATTTGGAACCCCATGAAGTTATACAATCTCATGTACATAGATTCGTCCCAATCTCTCTAATGATCCCGGATCTTGGATGGGTAGGAAGTGGGCTGATTTAGTGAGTTGGTCAACGATCCACCAGATGGAATCGTGGCCCTCTGGACATACTTGGTAGCTCTATCACTAAGTCCATGGATATACTATACCACTTCCACTTTGATACCTCAAGTGGCTGAGCTAAGCCTACTGGTGCATGATGCTCAGCCTTCACTTGCTGACAAGTGAGGAATCACGATATGAAATATGCCACCACTTTCTTCATCCCTAGCCACCAGTACTGATGAAGATGATACTGGCACATCTTTGCCACTCCAAGATGTACCTCCAAAGGGGATGTGTGGAATTACCTCAACTCCTTCTCTCGTAGTGTCACTAGTACCATGGTATGTCCTCTAAAGAGGATGAAATATTCCCCACCTTCAGAAAATCCATCAGTAGCCTATCCTAAGGATATCTGAGCACATCGGTCCTCATAGTCTTCGTCCACAATATGTGCCTCCATGATTCGCTGAAGGACTGGGGGAGTAACTATCATAGACTAGAGGTAAGTTTATCCATCAATATCAATGAAGGATAACAACAATGCGGCTAGCTTCTCTATCTCCTCACTCAGCAACTGTAGACCAAAACTCATGCTGAGTGCATCTGCTACAACATTCCCCTTAATAGGAGTATAAACTATCTCAAAGTTATAGTCATGGAGGATGACCATCCATCATTGTTGTCTCAGGTTCAGGTGCTTCTATGAGATGATATAACTGAGAATCTTGTGATCATAGAATACTATAAAACGTTCTACCATAAATTAGTGCCACTGAATCTTCAGTGCAAATACCACTGCTGCTAACTCCAGGTGCTGGGTAGTGTCGTTTTTCTCATGCTGTCTCAACTGTCTTGAGTAATAGGCGATAACTAATCGCTCCTACATGAGGAAAAAACTTAGTTTGGTCCCTGATGTGTTCTATTAGACTACATACCCAATTCCCTCTTTTGGTAGCCTCAAGATTGGGGCACTCGTCAATCTTTTCCTCAGCTCTGGAAAATACTACTTGCATCTCTCCATGAAAAAAAGGCTTGTCCCTTCTTTATCAAAGCTGAAAAGGGTGTCACAACTCTGGAAAATTCAGGTACGAATCTCTGGTAGTACCTAGCCAATCCTAAGAAACGTCATACCTTGGTCACACTCTTGGGTGGCCCCCATTCTAGCACCGACTCTATATTCTCTAGATCCACTACAACTCTAGATGCTGAAAAAACGTGCCCTAGGAAGTGGACTTCCCATATCCAGAACTACCACTTTGAGAGATTTCCATAAAGCCGGTGCTCTAAAAGTTTATACAGAACAATCTATATGTGTGTGGCGTGCTCCTCCTCCAACGCAAAGTATATAAATATGTAATCAGTGAATACTACCACAAAGCGATCAGGATAAGATTGGAAGATTTTGTTCATGAGCCCCATGAACACTGCCGAAGCATTGGTCATGCCGAAGGGCATCACCAAGAACTCTTAGAGTCCATACCGACATCTAAAGGATGTCTTTATTACATCCTCATCTCATCCCCTGAGTTGATGATATCCTGATATGAGGTCTGTCTTAGAAAACCACCGTGCTCCTTTTAGTCGGTCGAAGAGATCATCGATCCTCGACAGAGGATACTTTTTCTTCACGGTCACCTAGTTCAGGCATCGATAGTCCACACAAAGCCTCACAATCCCATATTCCTTCTTGGGGAACAAAATCGGGGATTCCCAAAGAGAAACATTAGGCCTTATGATCACATTCCTCTACAAGTCCTCCAGCTATACCTACAACTCATGAAGCTCCATGGGAGACATCCAATATACCGGTGTATATATCAGTGATGTCCCGGGGTATAGGTTGATGTAGAAGTCTACCTATGTATGAGGAGGTAGTCCTGGAACATCATCAAGAAATAAATCAGCATATTGGTCCCCCACTAAAGGATAACTTGGAATCCTCACATCAACTGCTCTAAGGAAAATGATATCGAATTGATGAGTGATCAGCTACACCCTCCTCTGAGAAAGTCCTTCCAAATTTACAATGGTTCCCTTCTCACGGGTGAAGGAAAAACTGATCCCATCCTTGTGGACACACCATACTTCGTGTGCCTAAAATAGTCAATCTGAGCATGGATTGTGGATAACCACTCTATACCAAAGATGAAATCGTAAGGCCTCGACGCTGCTACTAGGAGATCGCATCTAAAGATCTCGCCTCCTAGGGTAAGTTTACACTACTAAAACCTATGTGTAATCAACAAATCCTCACCCATAGGAGTCTGTAATCATAAGGATCAAGCTAATGACTCTACAGGAATATATGATCTCGAAACAAGAGCTTTGGTAATGAAAGAGTGACTAGAACCTGTGTCTATAAGTACTGCTTCTAGGGTGGAGTAGACATAGATCATACCTCGAATCATATATGGAGCACCATGGTCATTGGCCTCAGTTTCCTGAAGTTGTTATCATCCCTGTCTTCCTGCTACCTAAGGTTAGGGTGGACCACCTGGAGGTGGTGGTAGTAGAATCATAAATCACCGCCCATCACCTACTGCACGACCTTCTCCTCTGCCACATCCACCACCCTGTGGACCTCCTCACTTGAATCTCTACATATTCTTCTGTGGTCCTTCGATGCTATGCTGATCTTCAGTACGGTGGGTCAGGCAGTCACGAGCTATGTGGCCCTACATGCCACATGTGAAGCAGAGTCTACTCCCCTACTGGCCTGCTCCACCTCATGAGCTTTGCACCTCCAACCCTATGTCCTGGGGTTGTCCTTCAGAAGGTCTGACCCTCTTGGACCTCTGCGTCATCTACTTACTGCATGCTGCAGATGACTCAGCTACCTATCATCCAGTGGTGGATCTCACCGTCAGTGCCTACTCAGCTAAGAATATCTCCACTAATAATCCTCACTTAAGAACTCCAACCTACTTCGGGATATTAAGTGACATCATAAGCTCTCTTATCTCCCTCTATAGACCCTGGTCAAAGGTTTGAGACCTGAATAAATGGTCTCGTACCACGTCAGTGGAGTAGCGCAAGAGGTCAGTGAATTACTCCGAGTACTGGACTACTCTCAGGATGACCTACTGTAAGTGCATGAGATCCTGAATACGCACGAGCGTAGTGTCACTGGATTGAACTCCACCCTAATGAGGCTCTCTAAGTCTATCCAGGTGAGGGTCATATCATCGTTTAACTAGAGCACCAGGCTCCACCATCTCCTATTTATTCCCTAGATGAGACTAGTGGCTATGATCTCCATCTGATCTCCTGGTGTCCCAACTAGGTGAAGAACTCATGCCATAGCCTCTAGCCCATCCTCAGCTACTTGGGGATCTATCTCCCTTCGAATCCTCGAAGGCCTCTACCAATGGAACTCGTTCAAGAAACTCAGTTGGCGTGCACTGTCCTCTAGTGGGGATGGTGGAAACTACTTCCCAACGAGTTGTGGTGATACTGGTACACCACCCGAAGGTGCTATCTCTATAATAGGTCCTTACACCGATGCCTCTACACTTGGTGGTCCATCATCATGAACTCTCTCTGGGTTCCAAGATAATTGACTATGTGGAGTCATCCTTACATGAAACAGGTGCACCACAGTCAATAAGTTATACCTGTTTAGCTGACTCAAAATAGATCAAAAGTTAAAACTTTTCCTTAACACACACAATTAGTGTTCTCATGCACCAAGTCAGAAATTTGAATTCAGGGTCCTGGTGTATGGATACATCAGCCTCCGCACCAACTTTGGACTCGCTGAACTGAAAACCACACTCAAAACATTTAACACTATTGCCCCATTGGAAATATCAAAGTCCTAGTTATTCAGTAGAACCGAATCCTCTGATACAATTTTGTCACAACCTGTCCTATGAGGCTCTAATCGTGACTACCCCAAGCCTACCTTTCATAGTCCTGGGGTTGGCGAATAGAACAGGAAAGGTGTGTCCCTAAAACAGGAAGGACTTTTCTTTGAACCTTCAAACACACAACCCAAGAAGAGGAAAAGATGCAAACCACATAGTAAACTACAGAAGTAAAAGTGTGTACAGAATGTAAAGGGGTCGGAATACAGGCCAAACTGAAAGATACAACTACAATAGAAACCATCTCCTGAGATCGTCCACCAAGGATCCTACCTGAGGGGTAGGTACAACTCATCTCCACAGCTCTCCGCGTAAACCATTAACCTATATGTACCACCTATTCCTAGATTCTATAGTCTCATCCATTCTACTTGTCATCTGCAAAAGACACAACATGGTACGGGAAAAGCCTGTGCAGGGGTGAGTATAAAAATATCCACTAGGGACCCTGAGACCCCTGAAGGTCTATCATAATTCCCCAAAGGAAAACAAAAAAAATCATGATCTCAATCACAAATAAAAATAATTACCTCAAACTAGATATACAAATCATATATGAGGAATAAAGATAAAAAGTATTAAGTTATGTCATTTTATTTTGTTAAGAAGTTTCCACAACTGAATCACGAAGGAGGTGTTCCATTGTCGATCAACATAGGGTCGTATGTCACTGATCTACGATGGGTTGATCTAAGGTTGGTACTCGCTGGGTCGCGCACTGCTGATCCACCCAAGGTCGCTAAGAATGTTGATCCACAAAGGGTTGCTATGATGCTGATCCACATAGGGTATCTATAATGCCGATCCACATTGGGTCTCTCATTAATTGACAGCCAGCCACATGATTCCCCACACCTGGTACACTTGATCTCCGTAGAATATTCTCCTCAAGATATCAGTTGTGCCTCAACTTCAAAAAAGTTCCACAAAAGAGTAACCCAAAGGACTGCCATTTCGTAAGGGTTCCAATACGATAGACTACGCGTCAAGCAGACACCCAGTCTGCGAGTTTTGGGCATTTTAGTGATGAGGGATCAGTTGGAATCATGTTCGATCCAACCCAAACATACTATAACTTTATTTTAAACTCAGGTGGAGTATCCCAAAATTAACTTCCTTTTCCAATGATTCCAGCACCACAGATGGTTCATCAAACAGATTTATGGTTTGTATGATACATCAATTTAAGCGTATCTGGGCCGAAAAGGGTCTCAGTCCAGTATGACATGGTCGGACCGACCTGACACGCCCAAACATGGGACGACCCAACCCATTTCTGTGTGACCCTTCCCAGTTTGGTTGACCCGACCCAGTCTGGGTCAGACCTAGCCCTCTAGCTAGTGCGGACCCCAGCTAGGTGGCCCCCGTGGAGGTGGTTGCTCTCCCTTCCCGAATGGCTGAAATCTTTTCAGCATTGAAACGACGACGCCACATGGAACCACCTTCCTGTAAGTGGGGCCCATGTGGTGTAGGTCTTCTCCGCCCTGGATTTGAAGTCGTGACTCTTCTCTGTGGAGAGAGACAACGCACCACCTGCTACCAACATGGTCGGCTGAGGGCCAGCCACCCCTGCTGATCATCGCGGCTCGATGTTGCAGCTTTCTTCTGTGGCGCGCGACGGGGGTCCACCTAATACCACCACGACCAGCTGATGTCGGCTTCCGTTATCACCCGCAAGTTCCATTCACTGTTGTCACACTGATAGAACTTCCATGGGCCACTGAGTGAGCTATGGTGTTCCATTTTTTCTTCCAAATGCACCTACGGGCCTCTCGGGTTGCTGTCGTCACTTTGTGGTTCATAGATTCATGTTGCCATCGATTTCAAAAATCTCCCATGAAGAATGCATCCAATACCGAAGTAGAGGAGGGTCCTGGACTTCTTCCTTTGGCCCACTCCCTCTGCGTTAACATCATATCAAATTGGTAATAATTAAATCATAAAAGATAAACTAAAACTTATTCATCACTTCCATGATTCGTCATGATTTTCAAGAATGCAGATATAGAAACCAATTCTCATGAATTTAAACATAAACACCCCCTACCTTGGAATTGGAGGAGACATCGCAGTTGTAGAAGAAGAATCCACACTTGATGAAGCCATCGACATTTGTCGATCTCATATTGATTCCTCCAATGATATCGTTCTAGCCTTCGTTCTTTGTTAGAGGGAAGTTCGTTGGCTCTTCATCGGAGTCCTCCCATAATATCACCAATCCCCCTTTTTTTTGCCAACGTTGGAAACTAATTAAAAGTAGGAGTTTAAGAGTTAAACTCTCATATTGAATTAATGGTATCAGTACTCAGTGAAATTAATAAACCAAAAAAAAAATAAACGAGGAGTGGTTACACAAAAGAAGAGTCAATCCATTAAATGTATTGACTACTCAGTGGTTCCACCACCACCGCTCAACTTGGTAGAAAAATAAAATAACAATTTTATGTTATTTTATTATTCTTTAAAAAGTCTATAAAACTATCTTTTTCTCTCGAACTACTACAGTTAATGTTAAGCTTTCCTTCAGAAAATCCCAACGTAGAAAATTCAACGGTACCCTCATATTTTTAATCTGAGCACCAGTTCAAAAGATAGAGATTACTGCTCTCACATTTACTGAATGTACCTAAAAAAATTCAAAATTTTATTCAGGGCACACCGTGCCACGGAATCAAGAACCATCAATTTTCACAGACTCATATTAATCCCAAATAATTTAAAAATATATATATATATAATTTTTGAGTATTTACACAAATGATTTGAATATACCTCTAAAATTTCACATGATTATTTTTAAATTTAATATATTCATAATATTCTAGAAATACATAGTTTTCAATAGTGAATTTTAATCTGAAAAGTGTATTTTTATCAATAATGTATTTAATGATTTTTTTATGGTACTTAAATTCATCCAATAAAACATCCATTTATTTACTTATACTCCACTAGGGATATGTTGTAATGATTCGATTATTATTATTTTTCTAGATAGTTTACAACCAGTTTTTCTTGGGGAACATGTTAATATTCTTTTTGATAGTTCTCCCAATATATTTTTTATTATTAATAAATGTTGATTAAGTTTTATTGTTTATTCATATGATTAATTAATTGGAATTATTAAGTTATGGGTGGGGTAATTAATTAAAAATATCCGCAATGCATTATTATGTCATATGAGACAAGCATGGTTGGGTAATTAGCATATGACTTTCCCATTTTTGCAAGATTTCTGGGCATGAATCTTTAACGGTATGCATATGATGTCTAGGAATGAGGCCTTGTAGGTAATTTTAAGATTCCTAGAAGTATGAATTATATCACTATGAAATCATATATTGATTTCCATGTAATTATTTGAATAGTTATGATATCCATGGTTTTGTTTTAATATCAAGTGATTTTTATATGACATTATTTGATAAACATTTATTCTTTCCATTTTATTCTTCATGATCATGTTTTTAATTAAATGGAATAGTATTTTAGTTTTTCAGTTGTCTATATTGATTATGAATTATTTATTATATGATAGATTCTATTTTTCACATTCATTTATGGATTATATGATCTCACCCTTTATTTTCTATTACCAAGATATGAAGACAGAATCTTTGAATGAGTTAAAGAGGTAGATTATTTAATTTCACTATATTATATTTTATGTTTTAAAATATATTGTGATATTCAAGTATGAAACTAGTTTAACATGACTAAACATATTTTTTTCCTTTGTAATATGATAACTCGTATTATATTCTAGTGTAATAAATTAACCACCATTTCCAGGATTGTAGAGTTAGGGAATTTACTATTGGTATCAAAGTATTCTTATAAGAAACATTGGAAACTAGATTTAGGAAAAATAGATATTAAGAAACATAACCCTAGGAATTAATTTAATGATATATATATATGTATAGGATAACATCCTGAAGTTCTGGTAAGTTGGATATTATATGGTTTTAAATTATGAATATTGTTTCTCATGATATAATTTTTGGTTTTAGTCAATAGATGGAACCATGTGGAATCATGTTAACATTAAATTTGATGGAAAATAAAATGATTATGAGAATAAACTTTGTATGTTGATTGGAGTGATAAACACTAGGATTATTCCTAATCAATTATCTTGATATATGATTAATAACATACTCCTTAACCAACTCTCAGACTTTCCAAAGAAGAAAAAAATAGAGTTTTTTGTTAGAATAGGTGGTGGAGAACATGGAGAAAAAAGTCTCAATTTTCTTCATGTCATAAATGTGGAAAGGGAAACACCATAGAATGTCTCAAAGGAATGGGAAAATATTATATGTGCAGAAAATAACGATATAGATCAATGAATTTTTGAGAAAAACTGAATAATTTTATAGAGGGATAATAATTTAATTCTAATGTACATTTATAGTTCAATGTATTATGTTTTGGGAATATGGGATGTATCCAAGACAATGGCCATATTGAAGGGTTAAATCATATAATAATGAATGACCTATGCTATGACAATAATTGAATTTGAATGATTGAAGTGTTTATGTATTGGTATTCTAGAGTTATATTGTATAGGTGTTATTTTAAAGATATTTTTGGTATAATAATCAGGAACCATATAAGTATTGTTCTATATTAGTTTTCATTCAAGGATTTTAATACATATAGTTAATTCTATCAATATTTAAGAAAATTTATCTAGTGATAAGGTAAAAATATTTAGTTTGATAAATAGAGGATTGAAATTGATGGAATAAATAGGATAGCATTTGTGACCTTAAATATTGGCTATTGATTTCATGATAAATAGATTTATGGAATCATTGATGTATTTTAATGTATTTTTGGACTTATGGAAATAGTTTGTGATTTTATTTTATGAATAAAAATTATATCAATTTTTTGAAGAAACTGTGTTTTCATGTGGGGTTAACTTTAGAGTCATGGATACCATAAAAGGTTTATTTTTTTAAGTATATCACAAGTTCATATGCATAGATACACATTTGATATTTAATGTGACGTGATTTTGATTTGCTTTGAAACTTTTACTAGGTTTTAATTATGAATAATCTACATTGGATTAAATAACACTCTGGGTTAGTATATGATCTTTTTTTGAGTTAATTATGGTCCATTGGATTTTTGGATATAGATAATTTTAATGTTTAAAAAGTGATTATTTTCCAAGGTTAAATTTTTGGAGATATTTTTAATTAATCTAAGGATTACATTTTAGGTTAGTATCTAAATTTTATTCATGATATTTTGGTAAAGTTAGCTACATTAGAATATTATATAGTGATTTATAAAGGTTATTAAAAATATTTATTGGGGAGATGCTTCATTAGGTTGAGGTATATGTAACCATCAGGATTTACATGTTTTTTTAACATGAATGGTTATTTGGGATAAATTAAATTCAATTTTTGTCGATGTATGTTTAATGGTATGAGATGTGATTTCAGGATAAAAAATTATTTAATATTGAGGTTATTGAGGCAATTGAAATATATACATATTTTTTGAATAATATATATTGATGTTTTTGTTTTATTGTGTAAATTTTTAATTAAAATGTATAATTTTTTTATATGAAGGTTTGTTTTTTTGGATATTATATTAAGTTGTAGAAATATTTTAGTTTTTCTTAATTTTTAAAGATACGAGTAACATATTTTTATCATTTTTTGGAATTTTTGATACATTTGAAATTACCTTTTTTGCTTCAAGTATGAAGAATTCATCTTGAATACTCATTATTTGGATAAAGTATGTGACCGCAGTGTATCTTTTTCAAAGGATGATATTCTATATGTGAGGTAAGATTATTTACTTATGTTATTTTTTTAGTTGGTAAAGGAATTCTTTAACTCTAGGAAAAATATTATGATACAAAACTTTTATCCTATTATAATTATTTCTAATGAATTAATGGTCTTTTTTACACCTCTTTGATTTATGGATTTGTGGTTGTTAACTTTTTCATTATCATTCACGTTTTTAGGATCAAGTTTCTATGTCGTTGTCCATCTTATATTAGATATTTATTTTTTCTATATTTCTAATTTTCACATCCCACTAATTTTATCCTATTTGGAAACCTAGTTTTTTTTTATTTTAGAGGACCATTGTATTTTCAATCCCTATTTTAATAGTAATTTTACATAACCCATTTTATGATTTGGGTCTCAGAAAAAGCAGTTTGAAATATTAAACCCTTTATTACTAAGCACACATACAAATTTTGAGGGACTAACTTATTAATTTGTGTGTGAGTGTGTGTGGGGGGGGGGGTAGAATGTGAAACCCATATATTTTAAAATAACACTTTGATATCGTATACAACAAGCAACACATGGCTTAAACGTACCATGAAATATTATTATTTAATAATGACCAATGTAAAGTGGACAGTTAATTGATGAAAATGAATAATATTAACGAAAAAATAGATATATATTAAATACTCAGTAAATATGTATTTATTAATTATTTTGGAAGGAAGGGATAAATGTTAAGTAAAGACATCTTATTCTTCAAAATAAGTTTTCTTCAAGAATGAATTTTATTTATTTTTGTTAGAAAATATTATAATTAATTTTTCCACTTTAATGAAATGTATTTTTAACATTTTTTTTGAAATCATTATAACAGAATTAACTTAGCGTGAAATTTATGTATTTTTTTTGAAATGATTGATTTTTCACTAAATAGAAACAAATATTTTTTTAATACTATAATTACTTCAATTAATTTAAAAGTAACATTATATTTTGGATATGATATTGAAGTTAATTATGTAATATATTATTTATAATAATTTAATTAGTTACATTTCAATTATAAATTTTAATTATTTTGATGTAAGTTAATTTTTATACTATATAAACACATTTTTCTAAAAATTACTTTTTTTAATTGAATTTTACACATTTCTATTGAAACACTTTCTTAAAAATTATAGATATTAAATCATGAGAAATAGATAACATATTTTTATTCTGGAGTTATTTTTTTTAAATAGGTCCATTTTATTTTTTTCATTATAATTATTAACAATTTTAAATATTTTTCACCTATGTATGAGTAAAATGGGTAAAATAGTTTTACAACCCTGAAATATGGTGTCAAAATCAAACAAAAACGTGCCTTTATCCTATTTTATGGGTTTATGCCTTCCATTTCCATGAAAATATTGAATATACAACTAGTTGGTTCAATTTGTTCTTCATTATGACCATTATGTTATTTTAAGTAAAGAGAAAATACACAATTCCACTATCTTGAATTGCATATATCTAAATTATTTACCTTAAATGCTTATGAAACACTGATATAGTATTTATTCAATTAATAGAAAAATAAAATCAAATATTTTAAAAATATTTAATGTAATTTTTTTGTAAATTATTATATTATATTATTTTTTTAGATAAAAATAACCTAATATATATTTTAAAGGTTTTTATTCTAATTACATTGTTGTTATGTTGTTTTCAAATTCAAATTTTGTGAATGGTTCTTAAAATTATATTAATAAGTATTTTATGATAAACATATTTTATTAAATTATTTAAAAATCATTAAAATATTTAAATAGGAAAATTTCTGTGATAAATGGACAAAATTGTTACCCCTCAATCATTTATGAGAGAATTATTTACTTATCAGTAACATTATAACCCTTAAATATTGAAAATGGCATTACCTCTATTAAGATAAAAATTGGTTAACAAAGGAGTTGAACCAGAAGATAAGGTTTAAAATGACACCAAAACCCATATATATTTATTTTTATGAGGTTATTTAGACCTTATTTACTTTTTTATGAAATATGTATATATATAATAATTTTTCTTGAGAATGACTTAATTATATTTGAATATTTTATAAAATTCTTAGTTTTTCCTTTCCCTCTTTTATAAAAGGAAATTACTTCTCCAAATTATTATAAAAAATTAGAGGAATATAGCTCACAAAACACCTTAAAAGTTATCTTTTCAACTCCCCTATTCAATAATTAGTGGTTCCAGTCTTCTTAAAAGAGCATTCATGTGGTACTCAATAAGGAATCTATAGGCAGTCTTATGAAAATGTAGAAATCATCTTTACCGACTATTTAAATTTTCCCTCCTCTTATACTTCATCAAAAATAATTTAACACATAATAAAATAATAAATATAGTATCAAAAATCTATAATATTTTTTTATTATTATGTTATAACCATTTTTCATCTATTTTCCACCCTATGAAAATCAAGCACACCACACATGCGTCCATACAACATATCATCTTCACGTTGCGGTGTAATTCTTATTTCATGACATTTGTATTTGGATGGTTATAAATATATAAATATTAAATATATATGATATTTATGAAATAAATATTCTTCTATAATTACTTTATCATATCTTCCTGCTTACCTTGCAATCGGTTGGAAGCTTATCGCGCCGCTAGTGCGTACGCGTGGAATGCCACCTCAACGAAGCGATGTGATATGTTTTTTTATTTCCTATTTATATGGATGGTAAAATAAATATACTTGAAAAATATATAAGATATATATGATATAATAATTATTCTATAAAGGTTAATTATTATTTATTTTTCTTTTATTCAATCTTTTGAAAAGTGGAAACAACCTTCATTTGTACCTATAACCAACCGTCACCATGAAAGGTGCAATTCATTTTTCCATATATAAATTTTATGGTAGAATATAAATATGTATATAATAAATATATATTATAATTATATAAATATTGAAATTATATATATGATAGAACCATGATCAAAGTATAGGGTTCAAAACTTTTTAACTAAAACCTACATGAAAAATGAGACAGTTAACACCTAGAAATGATGATTTTAATAAGAAATTGTTAACAAATGGGTGTTGAAATATTATAATTGGATCATATATGATATTATATATATGATATGTCTTATTCTATTAAATTTTAATAAATTAAAATTTTTTATACAGAAGTTTAAAATTACTTAAGAAGCAAGTCATACCTCCGGTAAGGGATCTTCATCTTAATATTGTTTCGTTGAGACATATTTGATTTTATAAATATATTTATATTGATTAAATGTATATACTGACCCATATAAATTTTAAATCATATATCCTACTTAATTAATATTATTTAATGTTAAAATTTAAATTATTTAATCCACGGTGGTTTGATCTAAAAGTTACAAAAGTGGAAATAGTTTATTTCAAAATATCATCATTATTAAGGATTTTTTATGCTTAAGTCACAAATAAGGATAATTATATGATATTTATATATTAAAACCAATATATTTCATTATCCTATAGTTATTTATATAAATTAAGCGTTTTCATTTCATTTTCCTCAATTTTAGTACTCGAGATACTGAAATAATGTATTTTATCGAAGGACATATTTTTTTCTACTCAGTCAGAAATATTTGTCTTCCATGTCCATATTATCCTTAAAATGTTTTAAAGAATGTTTTTAATATTATAAAATGATTTTATTAAATTATTTTTTACCCATGTTTTAATTTATACAATATGGTTTAAAAGGATTCTTTTTGTCAATTTCTAACTAAGTTATTTTTTAACACTTATTGAAAATATGAAAGGAAATCGGGTTTTAATGTCCTTTGAATGGAAAATATTTATCACCCTCATCACCACATAATTATTGAAATATTTCATTAAAATTTTCAATGATTATTATCACATAATATATTCCTCCTAATATTCTATAAATATTTAGTTTTAAAAAATTATTTTCAAAGTGAAAAGGGTATTTTCCTCAAGATTTTTTTCAGTGGTATTTTTTCCATATTTATATTAATCAATGATAAAAACCCTTTATTTTGTATATGGTCAACTAGGGAAATGTTGTAATGATAAAATACTTATTTTTTTTATGGATGGTTTATGATTAGTTTAACTTGGGAAATAATTTACATTTTATATCCTATTTATTATTTTAAAGATGACTTTTGATTATCAAGGCATGTTGATTAAGTTATATTTTTTATTCATATAATGAATTAAATGGACTTATTAAGTTATGTATGGGGTTATAAATTACATATAACCTAAATTCATTGGATTTGGTCATGAGACAAACTAGGTTGGGTATTTACCTGATGACTTACCCATTCATGTAAGAGGTGTAGAACAAGGACTTGTTGGTATGATTATGATATCTTGGAATGAGGCCTCAATGGTAAGTTTAAGACGTTTGGAATTATGAATTCCATCATTATAAAATTAGTTTTTTCTTTCCATGTGATTATTTTAATAGTTGTGAAATTCATTAAAAATTTTCTAGCACATTTTATTATTTATATTATATTTTCTGATCATCATTTATTCATGCCATAGTATTCTTCGTGCTCAGATTATTGATTAAATGGCATTTTTTAGTTATTAAATTTTCCATATTGATTATGAATTATTTATTCAATGATATTTTATGTTTTTTTCTATCCCTTACTAAATATATGAGTATGCCATTTATTTTTTTCCAACCTTTAGGATATAAAGAAAGAATCTTTTAATGAGTTCAAGGATACAATACATTTAATTTAACTATGTTGTATCTTATGTTTTCAAATGTAATGTGATATTAAAGTATGTATTTATTTTACCAATACTAAAAAACTATTTGGTCATTTGTGATTTAATCACCTATATGTTCTACCAATGTAATATTTTAGCCACCGATTCTGGGCTACTAGAGTCAGGTTCATTAAGATTCATACTCAATTTATGTCAAGAATTTTAATTAAATTTTCTAAGATTCAAGTAGAGGGATTTGATATGGTCACAATTTTGTATAGGGTTCATTAACCATTATTTTTATGGAATTGTTTTGGAGATATGAACATTGAGTGAAAAATCATAAGAGGGGTAGGAGGTTGATGTGTGATATATACACACTATGGGTTTGGTTGGTGGTGGGGGGGGGGGGGTAACAAGTGGTCTAATGTTTTAAAAAATAGTTTTTTGAGTGACACCACCACCCACTTTTCTGATGTTTATACTCTCACACCACTTAATTGAATGGGTTCCATTGATAATTTAAAATGTGGGCCCATATGACTTGTATTTACCACATTCCACATGTTCTTTTCAGGACCCAAGACCATCACCCACAATATACATGTGTCAATATTAGTTTTTTTAAAAAGGATGTTTTCATGATGTGTTTCTTATCTACCGTTATTATAGTCAAACCAGGTCATCCTGACCTGGGTCTAGTCTTTCCTGACCCGACCTACATCCAGGCCCACCATACTTGTTTTTTTTATCTGAACAATATTTTAATCCCCTATGATACCTTATAATTAATAAAAAGTTTATTAAATTTTGTCGTAGTTTTTGGGAATTTATTAGATTGTTTCTGGGGGCATGCACCTCATCAATAACGAATTTGAAATATTTTAATGAAAATTTAGGGAATTTAAATGAATTTAATCAATGTTTTCAATTATTTAATTATTTATATATAATGTTAGTGAATTTTTAGAGATCATGGGATATGATTTACCAATGAATATTTTCATTTTTTTTATTTAATTTTAAATATTATAATATGTTATATTTGTTTAATAATTAATAAATATTTTTTTAATTATATGTGAATCCTTCGATCAACATTTAATTATATAAGGACACAATTTCCACATATAAGTTTTAAAATGTATTCCCACATCTTGAGTTAGGCCCACCCATGTATGAGCATCATTACAAAGAATGGTGGCATTCTTGTTGAAGTGGCTTGAGACAAGAGATAGTGTGAAACCAAAAATGTAAAAATACAATGGTGGAAGATATTCGCAACAATTCAAGCTAGTATTCAACTCAAGGAGTTACACTAAGGTATATTTTTAACTATCATCCACTAAATGGATCGATAAGTAGTATACAACTCCTGATAATGTTATTATTTTTTATCATGCATAGTTAATACTTTTTTTAATGCATGGATGATATAAAATCTTGTAGGATATATAAAAAGTATGAAAAAAATAAACTACTAATAGAATATTTCAATTAATGGTTAAAATAAAATTATTAAGAAAACTAAATGAAATGTTAGGTCACTAATTCTCTTCATCACTTGAATTTGAAAAAAAACTATAATTTGAGGTTCTCTTAATCAATAGTTGAGGGTTACTCCTTCTATTAGAAGAGTTTAAATAATATTAGCGGGTTGATATAATTAAATTAGTATAAAATAGGTGTCCAAAAAAAGAGTTGTACAATTTTATCGGTTTAGTATTGAGTGAATACAAGATTATGATTTCTATGATATAAGAATCCACTCAAAAAATCAAGGAGGTATATTTTATTTCAATTAGTCAGCCAAAATCCTACACTACAACTCAATATATAGTAGTGTACCTATATAGTTGACTATGAATAGAGGTTTTAAGGATTATTTCCCACAAAAATACTCAAGACACTAAATATTAAAAATCTAATGGTGGAGGGTTGTTAGTATTTACATAAAATAATGGGACACATTAAGATTCATAAATCAGTAATGACTCAATAACTTTTAATCAATGTAATACTACTATTTGGATATGTTTTATTTTGTAAAAAGAAAGAAAGTAATAAAACATATTCACTTTAACCATTCCATGAAAAATATTTATCTTCTTAGAGTTGATCAATCATTTCATAAATGTGGGGAATGAGATACTTGTATGTTATGGTAATGGAATTAAATCCCTATAATCCATAAACAACCTCATATACTTATATTTCATTGAACAAAAAGATATGGGACTCCCCAGGGTGAGACACATGGGCGTGTAAATCCCTTATCACACACCTCCCATTGTAATTTATTCAGTTACACTAAATCCACTATGTTCTTCCTATAGGTATTCTTAGATATAGGTTTTTCATCAAGGATGTGGTCAATAGAAAACTAAACTTCTTGCTCAGATGGATGTACATGTAAATATTTAGGAATCACATAACTATAGTATTGATCAATAGTTACCTACTATTTTTAAGGATACCATTCCCATTCATAGATTTTTTAGCTATTTTTCTCTATTAATATCATTAAAGAGTGCTACCGGAGGTGAATCCAGACATGATTTATATAATTTACTCTCCCCTATAAATATAAGGTATTACACATCTCTAACAAAAATCACAATATACTTCTCTTGATAATAAAGTTTTTCATTATAATTTCAATGAAAATACACACCAAGCATTATATAAATTTAAACCATATGAATAGTAATCAATTTTCAAAATAAGGTATTTCTATGTGTCATAATAGGAACTAGCTGACACATCCCTATTTTAATAAGATTTATATTAGTAGTCTTGATTAACAACTCTCTTATTAATGTTCTAGGAAAATATCTATTTTACTTGGAAACATTGAAGATATAATAGAGTGTAAAGATCTAGAATAAAATAAATCAGTAACTGAAATTGTGGTTATGATCAAAGTACCTTCCACAATTTCTTTAGAAGATTCAACCTTAACAATAGTAATCACATAAGATTGGCCTTCTCCCCTTGTCCTCTAATGTTATAGGTTCCCTTAATTTTATATCTATTTACACCTAAATCATTGGATACTAGTGGTTTATTTATTTTCCTTATATTTCATTGACTTATGACCCATTTTTATGTAATTGAAACAATATCAATTTTCTCATTAAAAGAGTACCAAGGTGTTTATTTCAATAACTATAACTTATTTTAAATATCAATCTCCATTTTGTATTCATTGAAACATTTATTTTTTTGGATGCTTAATTGACCTAATAATTTATTTATTTCCCATGATGATATAATACCTTGATAATTATTTCTCTATCTTTATGGTTCTTGATATTATACCATCATATAATGAAAAATTTTGAGAAACCATTTCCCTTTAGATAATCTTCTTAAACATTCTAGAGAAATGACCAATATTGGTTTTATAATTATGTATATAGTTAGTAGCATGCGTGATTAATATTTTAAAGTTATACACATACTCTACAAAAAATTCTTTTTTTTCCTTTCAGTTTAATGTGAGGAAATTTATCTCTACTTTAGATAAATGTTCATGAGGAAAGTATTTCATAAAGAATATCAATTTAAATGTTTTCTATTCTAAACAGCATATTTTATAACTAATTTTTTATTCGGATTCAACAAAAACTATTGATAAACATATCCATTTAGACAATATATTTATAGAATAGCCATTTCCATTTCATTATTTACCAATTATATGAATATATATTCAATATACTTAATCCATTATTTAAATAGAAATAGGCTAGTTGTTTCGTTAAAATATGGAGTATAATGTCCCATGAATCAATTCAACATAGGTGGATCACATATTGTAACAACATGTTCATCCATATAGGAAAGTTTATTCATCATAACCTAAGTCAGCATCAATAATACATCCATTATATACTTAGTTATAACACTAGTAGAATTGGATTTATCACTAGGTAAATCCTTAAATTGAGTATGAGTATTGATTCTCATCCTTCTACTACATTCCATATCTAAATAGTGGAAGACAATGAGTAAGATCATAATCATAAAGATTATTGATCTATAAAGTGTAAATCTATGTAATGGTAAATGTTCTCAAATAAAAAAAGAAGTATTATCATTATCATATTTTCTATGTTCATTTAAAATCTAGTTCTCAAGGTTCCTACCTTCCCCACAAAAAAATAACATATCAACTCTAGAAACTAATAACCGATGTTTACTTTATTAACATGATAAAATATATTAGGTATCTCGCAATTCATGATTTGTCTGTTTAGTAGTCTAGAAAAACTAGATACATACATGATTACCATATTATATTGAAAGTATAAAAAATAGCATAAGATAAATTATTATATTCTTACTTCATTGAAACAATTAATAATATTAGTATACATAACCTAGGGAAATATAATCAAATATATGGTGAGATTAGATAACAAATATGGGTTATGTAAAATGGAATCCATTATTAGAAAATAAGGCACAATTAATATGATAGAGTGGATAATCAAAATACATCCCATTCAATCAAAAAAATAACTTCAATGAACTATATTAGATAATGTACACTAAATTCTTAAAAAAATAAATTCATAATTATAAAAATTCATAATTAGGGCCTCTCAAACAAATATCATGAATCTTATCATCAATCCATCTTATCCAAAAAATCATACTTAATAAATGAGTAGTAAACCGAATACCATTCTAATATGATATGAATTATATTTTTCCTCCTTAGACCAATCGATGCATCAAAGGGTTATCTAAAACTAGAACCCACCCATAACTTTTAAATCCTATTCATTCAGCATATTTTTAATGATCATTACAATTAATTCTCCAAATGACATGGCTGAATGGCCCGAAGGGCTAAATTTTTATTTAGTTTTTGGATAAACCCCCTTTTAAGGGAAAAGAGGGAAACCTCGAATAACTTCACGACTTAGAGACATTTGCAAAATATGAAGATGAAAAGGGTTGAAAACATCCCAAAACAAGACTACACAGAAAACCTCCTCCCAATATCAACATCATTATGGCATACCTCCACCTTTTATGGCTACTCAGCAAATTGTCCCATGCAGAAATGCACGGGCCTAGTACTGATGGATTTTCCATAACCTCGCAATCATCTGAATCTTATTAGCCACGCACGATGAAGGCAACCTGATCTAAATCCTCATCTAAAGAAATCCTTACAAAATGTTTGGGACAAGAAACACCATACAAAAACAAACCAACAGATACAAAACTACATTCATAATTCAATGTGGACCTACCTTGTCCGAAATCACCACAATCACCCCTCGCGCCTTCACCAAATCAGCCGCACAACACCTCCACCAATTCCAAGCCTACCTCATTAACCATGATAAATTTCACGAAAACTAGCACCAAAACCCAATCAGAAAGAACAAAAAACCAACAAAAGAACAAGCATAGTAGAACACAAACACCAGAAATGAACATCACACAAACATAAACCAAAATCGAAAAACCAAGGGAGAAATAGAGATCCAGAATCCATCACCAATAAGTAGGCAACCCTAACTGTACGTCGGAGGAAACTTCACTGTAATGAATTGAACCAAAACCATCGTCACCATAGCTTGAAGTGAATACAGATCCAACCGAAGCACACAAACGATATGCATCTCCACCCTTGGACCACATCAGACCAGATCTCGACCACATCGAGCCGCCATAGAGAAGCCGAGACAATCGAAGGTTGCGAGCATTCGATGCTGCAGAAGCTCGATGGTAGATACCACCCACGACACCGCCAGAGCACCCAAGAACCCTCAGAAAAGGACCTCGCACCTCGACGACATAGACAAATCGAGAGCCCGGATGTCGACACAGCAAGAGGGGAAAACCTGAAGTCACCGAGAGCTGAGGACGAAGACGCAGGCGACCGAGTTGAGAAGGAGGTAATGAGAAACCCTAGCGATGCGAAGGATCCCCTTATGGGAGCATCAGTTCTTTTCCAAATGACATATATTTTAATAATTATTCATGTCGAATCACGAATAAAATACATTAATATTTCTCTATTAAATTAAATAAATTTCTTAATAAGCTTCATTCAAATAATACCATATATAGAAATAAAATATACTTGAAAAATCTTCAAAGTGATATTTATGACTCTGAAATCATATATGATATTAAAAATTTGTATATGAAGGATAAAAATATTGTCTTATGAATAATGGAGAGTGGTATAGAACATGATCAAAAGAAAGTGATTGATATGAAAATAAGGTATAATTTAATACAAGTGAAGGATGGTAGAAGATAATTGATTCATAAAAAATTCTGTTTTTAGTAAAACTAAGCATTTATAAGAGAAAATATAATTGATATATAAAAATAACATCCCTTATACTTTCTATAAGAACATATTTATAAATCACTATTCAAAATTCTTTTCATTGCTTTATGAAAATAGAACCATTTAATTATAATATCATTTTATGTAAAAATTACCATAATATTGAGAAAAATATTTACTTTAAAGATAAATATAGAAATATAAAAAGTAATCATTAATGAAAATATTATTTGTAAAAATAATAAAATTCATTATCATAGTGTACATTAAAACAAATATTCTTTTCACACTTGTTGTAAAAAGTTCCTAGTTTGGAAATTTTAAAGAAGTTTCCATTGAAAAATTGTCATAGAAATTAAAAAAATGGGTAAAAATAAAATCAATATATATTTTTATAATAGTAAAAATATTATTGAATTTTTTTAATGAAAATATGGACTTGGAAGAGAACGATTTAGTTAGAAAACATTAAAATAAACATTTTTAAAAGAATATACTTTACATGTAACTTAGTTCTTGATTCTTTATAAAACTAGAGAATAAATGAAAAAAAGGAAACACAAAAAATAACCATATGAAAAGAATTTATTTTGGGTTTAATAGTTTTAGATCATATTATTCTCAAAAATTAATTTGAATATAAATAATCCCAAAATAAAATGAGATTGTAACAGAAATCCCTTATCTCAAGTATGAATTTACTTATAAGTGATTTTAATCTCATGTATAACAAATTAAAATTTATTATAATTAGATAAGATAACCATATACATATTTATAATATCTTAAATAATACACTTGTAATATTTTAACAACTCTTCATTAAAATTATTTTATTATCATTATCATTTCATGTGTTAACTGGTTCATTTTTCATGTTTGTTTCGATTCAGCAGTTATGGTATTTTCATATTGATCGTGATTAAATAACATAAATAATGTTCATATTAATATAAATATAATATATATTTATTATATACATATTTACAACCATCCATAAAATATTGAAATTATAAATAAATCACTTCTCTTCATGGAGGTGTTTTTCCACACATACACACGAGCGACATGATCATTTCTAACGAGTTGAAGGGTAATAATTTAAATGATATATTATATTTATAAAATTATAATTATGTTATCAATATCACATAAATTCATTAGTTACATATTTATAATTATCTAATTAAAATTTTGATGAAAAATGAATTACACCGCTATGTAGAGACGGTTGGTTGTAGGTATACAGAAGCAATGTTTTTATTTTCCATAGGATGGGAAGGATGTGGAAAATTGTTGTCCCATAATCATAATAAAATATCATCAAATTTATGATACCATAATAATTTTATTATAATGGGTCAAAAATATTTAAATTAAGAGTTAGGAGAATGAAAATTTGAAGTAGTCAATAAAGAAGATTACCTATTCTTTGGCCAACCTCTTTAGAATTATTAATAAAACATTTTTAGGATAATATTATGATCAAACTAATAAATTAAAAATTTGGATAGGGATGCTATAAATTTATTTTTTAGGGATCTTATGAGTTTAGAGGCTCTTGAAGTGTTGATAATATAGGAAAGTTGGTGTCCATTTATAAGTGAGGTATCAAATAAACTTAGAATCTTCCAAAAATCCTAATTATATTAACATATTAATTATGGAAAATTGATCCAAAATGAATGATATTAAAATATGAGACGATATAGGGTCTAGAAATATCAATTAAATATAATTTAGAAAAGTTTTTAGGTCATTTTAACCCTCATCATTTTAATTTTATGCATTTTAATATGTTTTTACTCTCACTATGGTGACTAACTTTTTTTTACCAAAGTTACTATTAATAATGAAAAATAATAAAAGTGGAATCAGTAAAAAAGGTAAAATTTATTATTAAAAATATGACTGAAACTTTATTACTTTTAATTATTATATCTAGCAAAAATCAATTTAAAAGAAGACCTGTAAAACGTAGTGAAATGACATCTTCCAACAAATGCCATTCTAAGTATAAAAATGATTTCATTGAAAAGTAATTTATAATATTCATTAAAATGGAATTAATTGGATTATATTAGATTATATGATACTTTTTTTCTTTTAAATAAAAAAAACATAAAGAAACCTTATAAATAATTGATTAAAATAATTAAAAATAGTTTTTACTAAATGAAAACATTTCCTAGATTTCAAAAATGTAAATAATATATTAAAATTTTTAAAATTGTATTTTTATGTAAATTATATTACTTATTAAATATATTTTTTTCTTTAAAAATGTTTTTTTAATCTTTTAAGTTAATATTATATCATTATAATGTCTTATAAGTGATATTTTTTTTGAAAAATCGATATTTTTCACTATTCACCTAAAAATCAACTATTTATAAAAAATCCAAAAATACACCCTAAGTAAACTATGACATGATGAATTCAAAAATAAAATTCAATTTATAAAACTTTGGAATTTAGTTTTTAATAAAATTATTGAATAAATATTTGTGAATCATGATATAGTTTCTTTTGGAAGAAACGATTACTTATTTTAATAGAATACTGGGTGTTACATACTCCCCTAATTAAAAAAATTATTCCTCAAAATTTTAAAAATGTAACCTCATTAAAATATATGGGAAGGTATTCATCATAACTTCTTTGGGTTCCCACATTACCTCTTATATTTTATTATTTCTTCAATATACCTTCATTAATCGATTCATCCAATTTCACAACACATGCTCTCTATTTCCAAGAATATATATATGATATTTATATTAAGATAAATCATGTTCCAATTCCATTTCCTCAAATGTGATAATGTGTGTTGGGTCTCGAATTTACTTCCCTAATAATGAGATATGGAACATATCATGAACTTTAGATAGGTAGGGTGATATTTCCAAATTAGAAGCAATAACTAAAATTATTTCATTAATTTTAAAAGGACTAATGTACTTAGGACTTAGTTTCCATTTATTACTAAATCTTATAACACCCTTCAATAGAGATACCATCAAGATCTCCCATATGAAATTCTAAATTCATACATTGGTTATCTATATGGATCTTATGCATGCTTTGAGATTCATTGACATGGATTTTAATATATATTACTTTAGGTATTTTATCCTTAATAACTTCTATACATAAAAGCTTCCATTCACTAATTTTATCCCATAAAGTTGGTTTAAAATTTCTTTTCCCCTACAATTTTTCATATGGTTTAATTTAAATGCTCAAATGATGGATATTATTATATGAAAATCCCATCAATGGTAAATACTAATCCCACATACCCTAAAAGTCAAATAAACATGACCTCAACATGTCTAATAATGTTTGAATAGTCTATTAAGAATATACATTTTTTTGAGGATGATATACAATACTCAAATATTTCTTAGTGTCCATATCATTCAAAATAATCTTCTAGAATATTGTTGTAAACAATAGGTCATGATTAGATACAATCAAAATAGGTTAACTGTGAAGTCCCACAACTTCATTATTATAGAGTTGTGTGTAGAACTAAAGAGTTAGATCATCCCTTATAGAGAATAAATTTGAAAACATGGTAATATGATCATTAATAACACATAAAAAATATTTATTTCTCATTATATTTGTCAATAGAGTGATAAATTACATTGTGATATTATATAATTTCCACACAAGAATAGGTAAAGTAAGCATAAATACTTTAGAAAATTGTCTCTTAGTCTTCATCTTTTGAAATACTAATCATATTACCACATATTTTTTAATTTACCATTTCATATTATCACACAAAAAATGTTCTTTCAAATCTTAATTGATTTTTGTGCTACCACGGTGTATAGATAAATATTAGTTTTGGGATTCATCAAGTAATTCTCTCTTAAAATTATGTACGTATAGAACAACTTTCCTATTTAAAATTTTCAATATTCCATCTTCATAGATGGAATCATACAACTCAAAATCAATCAATTATTTGATTTTATTTTTATATTTTCATTACTAAGCTAAGAAATTTTATATTCTCTAACAAGGATGGTTTGGAAACCATTTAGAATAGATGTGTTATATTCATTCTTTAATTATTCCCATATCCATATTTAAAAAATCAGTGAATATAATATCTTTTTCAATTATCATTTTAGTCAAAACCCCATGATATTTACTACTGAATGCATATCCACCATATTTACCTTCATAGAGTGGTAGTTTATTAAGAAATAATAATCCATGAGTAATTCTAGAAATCACATTTGCCTCATGTTTAGGAATTTCTATGAGAATATGTCTTTGAAACCTCTGTGATGTATATATTTTTCACTTTTTTTCCATAAAGTTAATGCCTCAATATTTTAAATAAAATATTATGGCTACCAACTCATGACCTTGGGTTGGATAATTCTATTCTTGAATATTTAACTACTTTTATTTATGTGAAATAACTCTATCATCTTCATAATAACACATCCAAGTCCCTTCTTAGATGCATTTTTATATATCACAAATCTATTTCTTCCTGATTTTCATGTCAACACCAATGGATTGAACAATATATTATTCTTATTTAAATGTTTCTTAACATTTTTTTGACAATATGATCTTAACCCCTTTATGTGTATAATTGGTAAATGTGTTATCTAATCAAGAATTTTTTTGAAAAAATATTTGGTAATAACCTACTAATATAAGGAAACTACATACCTCAATAATATTCATTAGTGTTGGGCATTCCATAACTTGATTTATCCTTGAAGGAAAAATTGATATTCCATCCATAGAGATAATATATCCACGAAAATAAACATCTTGAAAATAAAGCTTACATTTTATAAATATTCTATATATCTTATTTTCTCAAAGAGTATTAATAATGATTCATAATTGAATTTTATGATCATAATAGGTTTTAGATTATATTAATATATCACTAATAAATACCGCACTGAATGTATCAAGAAAATCCCTGAATACTCTGTTCATCATATCCTTAAAAACAATGAGTATATTAGTCAATCCAAAGTGATCAAACTGGACTAAAATAATTTGATATTTATTTATATATTTTTGTATAATCCCACATTATTATTTTAGGGGGAACCCTTATATGACCCATCGGTCTATAGGTATAAGTCTAAATACATGAATTGAAGGCCTAGAGGAAAAATGCGCAATACATGACTCGAAGACCCAAGACATGACTATAGAAGAACTGAACCTCCATAATATCTACATTATTGAAGGTTCTTTAATTCCCACCTCACAAGGTTTATTGGATAGAATTTCCCCATGAAGATTTGAATAGTGCTTAGTACTAATGACAATTTTCATACATTCTATTCCTTTTATAGGATCCCATGTATTTATAAAATAAAACATTTTTTATGTCTATTAATATTTATGAATAAGATATAAATTTTACGTTAAAGGGAACACTTTCTATAATAGCGTACTTAATATGGGATAATGGTTTTCTCAGAAATCTTATATTTCACACAACATTGAGTTATACCGAAAAATAATATAATAATATTATTATTTTAAATGCTCTTTAATGCCTAGACATTGTATTGGAGGGAATTAATAAAAATAACTAAAATATGATTATACATGTTTTTTTAAATATTTTTACATTTATCCAATAAATTTTAGTTGCTTAAAATGAGAATGAGTCCAATTTTAAGCATAAAGTACTATAATATTGTTAAAAGGACGTTTATCGCCTTTTGAAGGAGAAATCATTTTAAATATTTTTTTTGTCACATTTATATGTTCTATTTTAAATAATAAAATTCTTTTATAGAATCGGGATATCAAAATTTACTTTGGTTAAATTTTTGATAATTTTATGATAAAGTTCATTTTTTTAATGAATACTAAAAAATACCACATTTTAATTCAAAACAATATTTTCATCTAACATATTTATAAAGTAAGATTGTAATTTTAATTTGTTTTAATGTGTAATTAGATTAAGTTTTTATAATTTAATCCAATTTTTCTGATTGGAAGTAATTTCACATTGAAATTGGATATAAACAAATGTCATTCTTTTGATAGTTTTTACTTCATAAAAACACATTTTTTGGTTTTGGCAATAGGAATTAATTTTAAATTAATTTATGAAAATTATCTCATTTTAATTTTTAAAATTTGGAATAAATATGTCCATGTTTTTTAAATATGTACCTTTTATTTTTTGACATTATGGATAGTAACATCAGTAATTATTTTTATTTACTATGGTAAAGTGTAAATATGGTAAATTAGGGTAAAAAATAATATTATAATAATATTAAACTACCCTAACACATATCCTAATCCTATTTAATGAGATATTCCCAACCATGTGAATCCTTTTATTGATTTTAGGACTTCATGGATCCACTTGGGTGTGATAATGACATGTTTTAATAATTATTTTAAAGTAAAGAGAAATATATCATAAACATGTACCTTAAAAAAATTTAATATAGGATTATATAATTGATATATTTGAATATAAATTTTCATTATTAATATAAAAATATTTCCTACATCATTGTATTTTATTTTTAATTTTTAGACATTAAATATATTAATTTATTTATGACACAATAATGATGAAGTGATTACCTTATTAATAAAAGATTCAAATAAATGATATTATAAATAATAAAATAAATTTAATTTGAATAGTTTTATGCAATCCACTAATTTTATGGATTATAATTACCTATTATCTTTTATTTAATTCCTTTTTTTGAAGGAATAAATTTGTTATGACTTTGAAAAAAATAAATTACTAAATAGTGTCAAAATTTACATAAATTAATTTTTAAAACAAATACTGTTTTAATAAATGATATAATAGTATTAAAAATATAATACTTTAAAAAATTGATTATATAATGTAAAAAAATTCATTAATGATCCAGTTTTAGTTTTCTTGTCATTTTATAGTAACTATTGTAACCATATATTATAAAAGTACAAGAAGACATGGTAAGAGTTTGTGTTTTTAACTAAGGGTTAAAGATGAATGATAAGGGTTATTTTGTGACCTAAACTTTTCTAAATAATATTTATTGAGATTATTTATACCATTATAATAATACCCTTTAAATATATAACCTTGTAACTTTTATAATTCGAAAATAATTTTACAATAAAATAATATTTCAAGACTTTCCTAAAGTGCCCCTCCCTCTTATAAAAGGCCACCACATCTACCCACTTACCCACACTATAACATCCCAGGTAAATAAAGAATAATAAATTTTCATATTTATTAATATTTGTGAATTAAATATTAATTTTACTTTAAAGGGGTTTCTATGTTCGATAGCGTACCCGATACGCAACAACGAGTTTCTTTGAAATCGTACGTTGCACACTAGTAATAAAATAATATTATTTTAAATGTTAGTTAACACATAGCCGTTGTACTGGCGGGAATGGATAGAAATAACATAAATATGATTATATTTGTTTGTTAAATTTTTTTACATTTATCTAATAAAGGATAAAGGCTTAAAATACGAAAAGAATTCAATTCTAGGCTTATATACTCTAATTTTCACGAAAGATCCACTTATCAACATTTGATGGAGAACCGTCATTAAATATAGTTTTGGTCACTATTATATTTTCTATTGGACCAAATAAAACTCTTCTTTATAATCTGGACATCAAATATTACTTTGTGAAATTTTTTTGGTATTTTTCCGATAAAGTTCATTTTTTAATGAATAGTGTAAAATGTTGTATTATAATTCAAAACCTATTTTTAATCTAATTTATTAATATGATTAGATAATCTTTTGAATTGGTTTTAAGTGCAATTAGAATATATTTTTACCATTTAATCCAATAGTGGTCGTTGGAATTAATTTTACTTTGAAATTGGACTTAAACTGGTGTCAATCTTTTGATACTTATTGTTTCATAAAAACACGCTATTTGTTTTCACAGTGGGAATTAATTATTAAATTAATTAATGAAACTTATATGTTTTTAATTTTTTAAAATGGACTTCATTTTTGGATTCGGAACATCAAATATAGCTTAGGGTGATGTTTTGGTTTTTTTCTGAAAAACTTAAATTTTTGATGAATAGTGAAACCGCAAAGTGGTGGTTACAAAATTTGATTTTTCGTCTAAATGGGACTTTAACACTTCTGTGTTTTGAATCTCAAAAATCCAATTTAAATTATTTTCATTATTAAGTAAAATGTGGTTCAATGGGATTAAAATAAATTTTGGTGAATAGTAACTTTTATGTTTTATTAATCACGATTAAAGGTAATTAGTGTAATTTAAGGTAAAAATGATATTATAATAAAATGAAAATATCTTGACACTTGTCCTGAACCTATTTTTTGGGTTATGGCCGACCAATACAACCCATGGGTAGATTTTTTGGTTCCCCATGGAGCCACTTGGGTATGATAATGACTTTTATGCCTTTTATTTGAAGTTAAAGTAAAAATGACACAAACATGAAATGTTTTACAAAAAAAATTTTCAAATGGGGTTATACAAGTCATATTTTTTACTATAAATATTAATTGGAAAGTTAAAAAGATTTCCTACATCATAGTATTTTTTTTATAATTTTTAGACATTAAATAAATTAAATTATTTATGACACCATGTTGATGCAACGATTACCTCATTATTTAACGATTTAAATAAAATGGAAATATAATGTAAAATCTAAGACCTAAACATCTCCAAAACCTATTGTATGGGTGGATTTCAAACCCTTATCACCTTATCCTCGAAACAAATCAATTTGGAACCATTAATAACCGAAATTCATTCTAAAATAAAATAACTTTTCCTTACTTTCCAAGAGTGCCCCTCCTCTCCTCTTATAAAAGGCCCCCACCTCTACCACCTTACCCACACCTCTCAAGCCTTTGGTTCGGCCAAGCTCTGATAATTTTGTCTCTACACATCGCTCTACTCATCCTAGAATCCTTAACTTAGGCAGGAAGTTCTTCAAGGAACCATTTTGGTTCAAACCAATGGGAGTTACCCGATTTTAAGGTAACATCTTCACTTATTCTCTTTTGTTTTATTTTGCTTCTCCAACACCCTAAACACATTTTATTAATTTATTTTGTAACAGATCCAGTATCTTCAATATACTAGGATGTTTTTATAATAAGTATTCGAGCTACACTTACACACACCTTCACTTAATGGTTAAATAACATACTGTTTTCCTTATGCTTCTTTATTTTTCATTTGTGGTATACCTTTATGGTTTCCATTATGGGTATACACGATATCTTCATTTTAGGAAGTGCGGACTACCGCCCCCTCAAAGTGATTTGATTCGTTAATGTCATATGTGGGATGTATAAAGGATGGATTTAAAGTTATTATATATGATGTTATACTGGAATTATAATATACCTTTATATCATTATTATTTCTTTCCATTAAATTATGATATAGAAATGAAATTAGCGTTCATGCGTACGTACAGCTTACCGTCTCCATGAACGGTGCATTTCATTTCTTATCCCCAAATGTAATGTACTATTATAAGTACATATTTATAATGGATATATATAATGTATGTTACATATAAATGGTGAATATAATTCTGTAATTAAAATATACATACCTCTCATTTAGTTTTAATTCCATTAATATGACAAAGAAATGAAAGTAGCGTTCATGCGTACGTACGGCTTACCGTCTCCATGAACGATGCATTTCATTTCTTACCTCTAAATAATTTTTTAATATTATAAATACATGTATATACTGGATATATATGATATATATGATATCCAAATCAGGAATGTCATTATGGATATAAAGAACCTTTGACCACACGAACAACATGTAATTGTAAGAAGTCCACTTTCGGCTTAAGAACCAAATATCGACAAAACAAACATTATTAACATAAATGGTTACATAATGTTTATAACATGGAAATAAGTGATATAAAAGGAATAATAATCTTGAAAAAGTTTCTTAAGCAAGTAGAAATTAACTCAAGTTTATTATTCAGGACGTTAAAGAACGACCGAGTCAAGTCGGACCCGAGGTAAGGGACATCATCTCAATATCCTTTCATTGAGGCATATTTCGTTTTATACACAACAATCTTTTATACAGTGTATAAAACCCTTTGAATTATACTTTTATAAATAAGGAATATTTTTCTACGAAGCGTTTTACTAAACGACAAAAAGGAATGTTTCTTTTAACGTACGCGATGGCATAAACCTTTTCCACCGCCGCGAGTATTATTTGGTCTTTGGCTTCCTCAACAAGCCGTAATGTTTTTAAAATGAAATAAATACCATATACTCTTTTATGTATTTTGGTATTGAAAATGGTTTTTATGATGGATTTTTTATGTCAATATATTTATGTGATATATTGTGATCAAAGTGTGGAAATGTTTTCTTTCCATTATATTTGTTTTATGTCTTATGATTTTATAACGGTACTTGGACATTTGACGGGTGGTTACGTTATGAACCATATGTCGGGTGGTGCTGTGAATACCAGGACGGGTGGTTACGTTATAACCTCCAATGCATTGGGTATGAAAGTCGGTCATATGGCTATTCCATTAAGTATGTATGGAAGTTGGCCGTATGGCTATTCCGTTAAGTGATATGTGTGGAAGTCGACCGTATGGTTATTCCACTTAAGTATGTTTATGTCCCAAGTTACCTTTATATGTTATGTGTTCTTTATATGGGTTTTATGGTAATCCTTTGGTTACAAAAGGGTAAGTAATGATATTTTATTCAGTGAAGAGTTTTTACTACTTCATGAAGGTGAAGTTATTACTTTGAGAAAGTATACATGGTTTACGTGATGTTTGAAAAAATAATAGTTTTCATTCTTTGTGTATCCCTTACTGAGCTTTTTATGCTCACCCCATGTTTTTTTGAAATGTTTTTCACATGACTTAATGTGGAATAGGGTCAAGGACGAGATCAAGGGAAATTCATGCTATATAAAACATAGAACTAGACATGACTCTTTTTAAGAGTTTTTATTTTATTTTATGGAAACATAGTAGAAGTGTCTACTTTTTAATCTTTTGAGATGTAATAGTTATGTCCTAATTCTCTAAAACTCTAAACCTGAAAAGATCCTCAATGTGAATTATTAATTTAATTCAATATTAAGTAAGGTTTAAGGCTAGGGCCTTATACACACCTCTCAAGCCACTTGTATCATCCAAATTATACTCAAATAATATCCCCAAATCCCTATATTCTATATATAATCCCTAACTTAGGCGTAAGTAAAATCCATAATGTCTTTTGGCTCAAATCAAATAAAGTCACTCGATTTAGAGGTAACGTCTTCTCTCAAGTTCCTTTATTTTATTTTCTTTCTTCACTCACTATGATATTCTTATTCTATTATTACATAATAAAATATTATCTTAAATATAATAGGATTTACTATGTGAATTATTTAAAATACACTCACACACACCTCCATCTAATGGATATGAACATATTGTTTCTGGGTACGACAAACTACTACCTCACGAAACTATGGTTGTTAAATTTTCTCCTACCACATATGATGGACTAAATTATGATGCAGCTATATTTATATATTATATTTATTATATTTATTTTGTCTCTATGCTTCTATATTTTTTATTTACCACATACCTTTATGCTTTCCATAATGTGTAAATACAGTAATTTCATTTGAGGAAGTGTGGACTACCGCCCCGTCATTGTGATATGACTCATTCATGACATACATGGAACATATAAAATTATGTAATTAATGAAATTATGTAACATATATAACATAGATATTATACTGGAATTATAATAGACCTATGTAATATTTAGTTTTTATTCCTTTAACATGACAATTAAATAAAAGTAACGTTCATGTGTATGTACGACCTAACTTCTCCATGAATGATGTATTTCATTTATTATCTCCAAATTTTATGGACTATTATAAATACATATTTACTATATATATAATATTTAAATAATTAATATCATTCTATATATGATGGAATTTTTACTAATAGGAAATTTACATTAAAACAAGTTCATTTTTGACTGAAGTAGCAAATATCGACAAAACGACAAATATGAAAATGAATAATTATGTGATTGTCATAATAAGGTAATAAGTGATATAAAAGGAATGAATAACATGGGAAAGGTTATTAAATGAGTATAAATTATCTTGAGTATATTATTCAGGAAGAACACCGAATATATTTGACAATTTGTACTCAAGGTAAGGGACTTTGTCTCAATATCCTTTCATTGAGGCATATTTTGGGTTTTTACGTGACCTTGTTTTATACGGTATATAATCAAACTATATAAATTTTAATTTCATTAAATTATTTTCAAAAGTAATCCATTCTTTACGGATTTTTTACTAAATTACAAAAGGAATGTTTCTTTTTGACATACGTGGTGATAAAGACCTTTCTTCCACTGTGAGTATTATTTGATATATGATATCCTCTACAAGATGTAATGTTTTTAAAAAGAAAACTAAATACCATATTACTTTATAGGGGTTTTTAAAAAAAATGAGAATGGATTTATTATTTCAATTTCTTGAACTGATATATTGTGATTGCAATGTGGAAATTTTATCTTTCTTTTAAGCTTGTTTTATGTGTTATGATTATATTATGGTTAATGGGAATTGTTTAGGTATATGGGTGGTTCCATGATAGAATGAGTGCTGGTGAACCCATGATATCTCTCCAACTCATTGGGTAATGTGATGAAGGTAAACATTAAGGTTTATCCTAAGAGATTTAGGGAATATATTGTGATGGGTATTCCAAACGAAACCGTGAAGGCTACTCCCAATGTAGCTATGAAAGCTTCAAAGTAAGTATGTTATGGATCCCACAAGTTACCTTTATTATTTATTATTTCTATGATTTATTCATAAATATTATGATTTCACAAGGTATATTAAAGAGATTATGTTTTTTGAGTGAAAAGTATGATTACATTGATCTATTTCTATTCGTGGACGAATGTTTTATTTCCTTGTTTTATAACCCGTACTAACCTTTGTATTCCCATCCGATGTTTTTAAATTGTTTTTCATTGGGTATAAGGAAGGGTAAGAGAATGGAATAATTCAAAAATATTTTTATCAAGAAAATAATTCTTGTTTTATAATGTGTTTTATTGTTTTGAAAAAATTTGATAGAGTAGAAGTGTATATTTTGTAATATTTGAAATGTAATGTAATAGTTATGGAATAATTATCTAAAACTCTAAAAAAGAAAAGATCCTAAATGTGAAATAATGTAGATTCTTGATAAAAAATCAAGATTATGTAATGTTTAAGGATATGGCCTTATAGTTGGTATCAGAGGTCAGTTTAGATAACTTTAGATGTTAGGATATTGTTAAATGAATAACAATAAATTATTTGTAATTTATGGAAATATTGAAATGATATAGAATTTGAAGATTATCATGTTGATTTTTCTATGATATGTCTATATTCAGAATGGTTTTTCATTGAGGAAACAAGGAAGCTATGATGGGATGACATCAAGAGGAAAACAACCTACCAAATCAGCAACCAGAAATGGTCAGAATCAGAACTGAATAGTTTGTTGTAGTGATGGAATAGTTGACTTAGGCTATAAATGGTGGTGATATCCACGCACATGATAACACAGATCAAACACAGTGGATCATGTTGTTAGGGGATCATTTAATGAGGCAAAATCCCCCATCATTCAGTGGATCATCTGAACCTGTTCTAACTGAAGGGTGGATTGAAGTACTAGAAAAGATTTTTGATGTCATTTGGTGTTCAGAACATCAAATGGTTAGTCTTTATATTTACCATTTTGAAGGTGAGGCTGATCAGTGGTGGTTTGTGGTTAAAAATATCAGGGATAGTGAGGAGATTTATGCTCTTGATTGGGATTCAATCAAAGGTATGTTCCTTGAGAAATATTTTCCTAAGGTGGTTTGACTTAGGATAGAAAATAAATTCTTGGAATTGAGTCAGGAGGATGGCTCAGTGACTGGTCATCAAGAAAAATCCACTCGACTAACGAGGTATACTCCAAATTTCATACGGTATTTTGATAGTAAAATCAATAGTATTTACTCATGATTAAATCCGAATTATTGAAGTGAATTAGATTATCATGGGTTAAAATGTTATGAAAAACTTGTTTGATATGAGAAGAAGGTGGAAATAGAGTTTTCTTATGATCAAGTGTTCTTTGAAAAATAAAAAAAATAATAGGTTGAGATAGAAGATAAAAGAGAAGAACTCTTTCAAAAAATCTGATGGTAAGAAACATTAGTTTACAGTTTGTGGAAATTGGGGTAAAAATCACACTAGGGAATGCCTTTTGAATTCTAGTAAGTTCTTTCAATGTGGTAAAATAGGACATAAGGATCATAATTGCAATAAAAAAGATTAGGGTAGTGGTAAGATAAAATCTGATTTATAGTCAATAAAATGTTTTAAGTGAAATAAAATGGTTCATTATGAAAATGAGTGTATGATGAAGAAATAAAATAATGGAAACCAGTCGGACTAAAAGCTGAAAGGGGTGGTGAAATCCTTTAAAAATACTTCAAGAGATGTTGGTCTATCAAATGAAGTTGTATCAGGTACATTGATGTTTATTCATATTATTCCAATGTGTTGATTGATTCTGAGTCTAATATTCTTTAATTTTTGATAAATTTTATATTAAATTAGGAATTACATCTCAAGATATGAATCTTGAACTTATGGTAAAAACCCCTAGAGTAAATGTTGAGAAAAAAATTTATTATAATAACCTTCCTATCCTTGTGTGCAGAAATAATCTTCCTGCAAACCTTATTGTTTTTTCCTTTAGTAGAGTTTTATGTTATTTTAGAAATGGATTGGATTTCTATTTATCTTATTAAGATTGACTGTAGAGCTAAAGAGGTTTCTTTTTAGAAATAATTTCAGTTTTTGTAAAATAATTAACCCTTACTTTTGATACCATATCATGAAGTTGAAAAAATAGTAAAATATGGAAATGAATGTTACCTTACACATATTGTTGAAAATAAAGGAACTATTCAGATTCAGGATGTTCCAGTGGTTAGAGAGAATCTCAATTTTTCCTGATAATTTTCCTGTATAATACCTAATTGAGAAGTTAAATCTACTATTTACTTGGTTCCTGATACAAATATAATATCAAAAACCCCATATCAAATTGCTCAAATTGAACTTTTAGAGTTAAATAAGCAATTGATGGAGTTATTAGATAATGGTTTCATTTGACCTAGCACATCATCATGGGGTTCACATATCTTGTTTGTTAAAAATAAGGATGATTCAACAAGACTTTGAATTGATTACAGAGCCTTGAATAACATCACTATTATGAATAGGAATCCTTTGCCTCATATCAATGATTTTTTTGATCAAATCCAAAGAGCTCAGTATTTTTTTAAGATTGAATTTTGTTTAGGGTACCAACAGTTGAAAGTAAAGGAATCAAACATTCTGAAGACAACTTTTCTTACTAGATATGGCCATTATGAGTTTGTAGTTATACCTTTTGGGTTAACCAATTCACCTGGTATATTCATGGATCTTATGAATAAAATTTTCTGTGAGTTGTTAGATACGTATATGGTTGAGGTTATTGATGATATTTTAGTATAATATAAAAGTAAATAGGATCTTGAAAGTCATTTAAGGGTTTTCTTACAAACCATAAATGAAAAGAAACTATATGGTAAAGTCAAAAAGTGTGAGTTTTGGTTATAACAAATTTTATTCCTTGGTAACATTGTTTATAAAGATGGAATAACTATTGATCATACTAAAACAAAAGTTGTTAAGGAATGGACAAGACCCACAAACATAAATTATATTCATAGTTTTCTTGGTTTTACATGTTATTATTGGAGGTTTGTTGAAAAGTTTTCATGGTTATCTAGCCCACTGATTAAGTTAACTAAAAAAATGTGTTAATTTAATCTAGAAAAAATAATGCGATGAATGTTTTCAGTAATTGAAAAGAATATTGGTGAAGGCTATAGTTTTGGAACAGACTTCTAGAAATGGTGAATTTGTTATCTATAGTGACACTTCATTTAAAGGACTCAGATTTGTCTTAATGCAGACTGATCAGGTAATTTCTTATGCATCATGTCATTTGAAAAATCACGAGTTAAATTACCCTACACATGATTTGGAATTAGCTGGTGTTGTTTTTGCTTTAAAATTTTTGAGGCATCATCTGTATGGAATGAAGTGTGAAAAATATACTGATCACAAAAGTTTTAAGTATATATTGTTTCATAAAGAATTAAACATGATATAGAGGACATGTATGGAATTAATTAGGGATTATGATTTCATGATTCATTTCCAAATAGGAAAGAAAAATAATTTGGCTAGCGCTTTGAGTCAAAATAGTAATTATATATTAACTATGCTATGTTTGGAATGTGATCCTATGGTTTTTTATTTGATAAATTTTGGATTTGATGTTTTTGGTGCATGGAATTTCTCTATTTTTTTCAGGTGGTAGTGAAATCATCTCTATCAAATAGAATTAAGAAACCATAGAAAGAAGACAATGAGTTGAAAAAAAGTATAATTGATTCAGAAGGGTAATTCACCTGAATTTAACATTGATAAAGACCATGTTTTAAGGTTTGGAAATAGATTATGCGTGCCTTTTTTTTAAAGTTGAAGGAAGTTTTATTATGTGAAGCTTATAGTTCTCTATTTTCAGTTCATCCTTGTAGTACTAATATGTACAGAGATCTCCGAGAGTATTATTGGTGGGATGGAATGAAAAGGTATATTGATGATTTTACCCTAATATGTTTTATTTTTCAACAGGTTAAAGCAGAGTGGAAGATACTAAAAGGGATGCTTCATCCTTTTCCTGTGCCAATGTGGAAATAGGAAAATGTGTCCATGGATTTTTTAGTGGGATTACCAAAGACTTCTTGAGGTAACAATTCAATATGAATTATTGTTGATCTATTGACTAAATCTACTCATTTTATTTCTATTCAAGATACTTTGTCTCTAGATAAACTTTATTAATTGTATATTAAATAGATAGTTAGGTTACATGGATTTCCCCTCTCCATTATATCTGATCATGATCCCAGGTATACCAATAACTTTTGGAAGGGCCTTTAGAAATCGTTGGGTGCAGAATCAAATTTTAGTACAAATTTTAATCCCCAATTAGATGGGCATTCAGAATGAACAATTCAAACATTGGAAGATATGATAAGTTCTAGTTCAATGGATTACCATGGAAGTTGATACCAAAATCATTATTCGGTTGAGTTTTATTATAATAATAGTTTTCATTCCAATATAAATATGATACCATTTGAAGCATTATATAGAATGTGGTGTCGAACTCCAGTTTTTTGGGATAAAGCAGGTGAAAAGAAGTTAACAGGACTAGAATTGGTAGAAGATATTAAAGAAACAGTTTAATTGATTCAGTAGCACATGAGAATAGTTATGAGATGGAAAAAAATTATGCAGATAATCGGAGGAAGGATCTTTCTTTTGTGGTATGCGATCATGTCTTTCTGAAAGTTTCTCTATAGAAATGTTTGATTTTTTTGGTTAGAAGGGAAAACAGAGTCTGAGGTTCATTGGACCCTATAAAATCCTGAAGAAAGTTGGATCAGTTGCCTATAGAGTGGATTTACCTCCAATTCTATCCTAGGTACACAATGTTTTTCATGTTTTATTGTTGAGAAAGTATATGTCTGATCCATCACATGTCTTGAGTACATAGGTAGTTCAGTTGGAAGAAAATCATTCTTATGAGGAATAACCAGTCCAGATTCTTAACCCTAGAGAGAAAGTGTTACAGAATAAAGTAATTAATTTGGTAAAGGTTTTTTGAAAAAACCATATGATTGAAGAGGCAATGTGGGAATCTGAGAATCCTATATGGGATAAGTACACCCACTTACATGATAAGTAAATAAAATTAAGAGGACACAATTTCCAAAAGGGGGGAATGATGTAGGATCCCAGGTATTTATAGAATAATATTTTTTATATCTATTAATATTTATGAATACGATATTAATTTTAGGTTAAAGGGGACACTTTTTCTGATAGCATACTCGATACACAACAACAGGTTTCTCTAAAATTTTACGTTGCACACAACATTGAGTTATACAGAAAAATAATATAATAATATTATTATATTAAATGGTAGTTAATGCTTAGACGTTGAATTGGAAGGAGTTGATAGAATTAACTAAAATATGATTATACATGTCTGTTAAATGTTTTTACATTTATCCAATAAATTTTAGATGCTTAAAATGAGAATGAATCTAATTTTAGGCCTAAAATACTCAAATATGTTTAAAAGGTCGTTTTACCTCCTTTTGAAGGAGAAACCGTTTTGAATATATATTTTTTTCACTTTTATATGATCTATTTGACAAAATAAAATTCTTGTATAGAAGTGGGAAATAATAGTTTACATTTTTATTTTTTTTTTGAAATTTTCTGATAAAGTTCATTTTTAATGAATAGTGAAAAATACTGCATTTAAATTCAAAACTATCATTTCATATAATTTATTTATACAATTATATTTTCTTTTTATTTAGTTTCAAAGTGTAATGGGATTATTTTATTATCATTTAATATAATTTTTGTCATTGGAAATAATTTCACATTGAAATTGGACATAAACACATGTCAATCTTTTGATAGTTTTTACTTCTTAAAAACATACTTTTGGATTTGACAATGATAATTAATTTTAAATTAATTTCTAAAAATGGTGTGTTTTGAATTTAGAAAAATGGATTTCCTATTTGGAATCATAGGATATAAATTATGTAAATAATTACCATTTTTTACATTATGAATAATAACTTTAGTAATTTTTTTTATTTACCATGGCTAAAGGGTAAATTTAAAAAATAAGGGTAAAAATAATATTATATTAACATTAAAATTTCCTAACACATTTAATAATACTATTTTATGAGATATTTCTAACCATGGTCATCCTTGGGTTTATTTTAGGACCTCATAGAGCCACTTGGGGGTGATAATGACATGTTGTAAGAATTAATTAAAAGTAAAGAGAAATATAACATAAAGTTGTATCCTAAAAAATATATTTTATTATAGGGTTATATTATGAATCTATTTGACTATAAGTAGTAATTAGAAATATAAAAATATTTATTACAATATTTTATTTTATTTATAATTGTTAGACATTAAATAAATATATTTATATATGACATAATGATGATACAATGATTACCTTATTAATGAATGATTCAAACGAATGATATTATAAATATTAAAATAAATTTAGTTTGAATATTTTGATGCCATCAAAAAATTTTATGGAATATGATGACATATTATATTTTAGTTAATTTGTTTTTTTCAAATAAATCAATTTGTTATGACTTTATGAAAAATAAATTAATAAATAGTGTCAAAATTGCAAAAATGAGTTTTTAAAACAAATACTATTTTATTAAATGATATAATAGTCCTAAAAATATACTATTCGGCCAAATGAATTATATAATGTTGAAAATTTCAATAATGAAACACTTTTGGTTCTCTTGTTATTTTATAGTAACTATAATAACCATATATTATAAATGTACAAGAATACATGGTAAGAGTTAATGTTTTTAACTGAGGGTTAATGAAAAACGATAAGGTTAATTTAGTGACCTAAACATGTCTAAATCCTATTTTTTGAACATATTTCTAAAAATTATCATTTTATCCTAGAAATATATCACTTCGGAACAATTAGAATTCGAAAATCATTTTATAATAATTTAATATTTTAAGACTTTCGTAAAGTACCCCTCTTACCTCTTATAAAATGACACCACCTCTACCCACTTACCTACACCTCTCAATCCCCTTAGATCATCCGAATTATATTCAAATAATCTCCCAAAATTCCTCCCTTCTACATATAATCCTTAAATGGTGCATAAGGAAATTCAAGAAATCCTTTTAGATCAAATAAAAATAAGTAACCCGATTTAGAGGTAACGTCTTCTCTCAAGTTCATTTCATCTATTTTCCTTCTTCACTACCTATGATCTTCTTATTATATTATTAAATAACAACACAAGTATACTCAACATACCAAGATGTGTTTATGATAAGTATTTAAACTAAACTCACACACAGTTTTATCTAATGGATACAAATATATTGTTTCTCTGTACGACAGACTACTGCCTCACGAAATGATGATTGTTCAATTTTCTACTACCACTGCTCATAGTGGCCATTATTATAACACCCTAGTTCTGAAATCCACCCAAAGGACTCCCACACTTAGTTGGTCACATGGACTGAAGTGCATTTCCTCGAATACCAGAGGCTACCGACTTGCAGCGAGGGCCTTGGGTGTGATAGTGGGGAAACAATTCCATCATTGTCAGAGCAACACAATGGAATTAAAACATATAGTAATAATCGAAGCTATAAAACATGAAATAATTAAACAGAGGAAGTAATAAAAAATGGATCCCACATATATAAATGACGCATGATATATATGTCAAGGAAAATAGACAAACAAGTCAAAATGCTGGAATACATACTAAACCATGTACAAAATAAAAAAAGGTAAATAACTCCTCAGCATCGCAAGACTCAACTTTGTTCCTTTCTCTCCAACTCCACAACAATCAAGTACCTAAAGTAGAAGGGAACTTTCCCTTATATATACCTAAAACAATATAATCATTTTGGGGCCAAAAGCATGACCCAAATAGAGTGTGAGACTAATCCCATCAGGAAACCACCAAAAGACTTGTGCCTAAAGGTCAATGAATATATGGCAGGATAATAGAAATAAGATGCAGTAAACAAGGAAGTACTCAACATCAAGCATTTGTAATGTTCAATTTCATTCAAATCCATGTATCAAGTAAGCAGATAATCAAAGCAGATAACTGTCTGGGAAGTACTCTCAACCTACCCCCTCAGGTTCAACCACAACAACACAAGCAACCCTCTGAGAAGTATACACAATCTAACCCCTCTGGTTTAGCTTAACCATAGACTCTCCGAGGAAGAACTCACTGTCAATTCCCACTCTAGTATCATATCGGTAACTAAAAGGCGCTATGGGGAAGCCCTCAACATCTCATTCCCCCTATGGTTCGCGTCGAGGAACTACATACACTCTGAGGAAGAAGTTACATCAATTCCTCCTATGGTCTCACAACATAACAGAAAATTGACACTCTGGAGAATCCCTCAATGTCCATTCCCCCTATGGTATACTACACTAGGTTCGCACAGCCCTATGTAAGTCAATCGAGCACAACAATTCATAGTGGCCAAAGTAAACCTCAAGAACTACTTGGCTAAACAGTCTTCAGCATAACAACATGTCAGGTGAAAAAACTCCATCCTATAATACTATACAGTGAAAAACAAACAGCAGCCTATCAGGCAAAGCTAGACTAAATGATCAAGATCCTGATAACATTGGAAAAAAATCCATTGCATGGTAAAAACCCTATTTATGATCAACAAATGTCTACTCAAGCACACACGGAATAATAGGAAAATAACACCAGTAAAACCGTAAACACCCAATACCCTTTTCATGGGTATTGGGAAATTTTTCACATGTAACTCAAAGACTTTCTACGGAAAGGCACAAACCACCTAAATCGGTATTTTAGGATCAATATACATGAACCTCAAGCCTTGAATCACCCAAGAACACTATATATCTACAAAAAAGTATAAAAAGTTCAACTGACGATAACACTTGAAAGAGGAGGAATCAAGAAATGAAGCTCTGGAAGAAGAGGGAAATCACCAATGCGATTCCAACTTAATCGACAACAGCCAAATCATAGAGAAGATACTCGATCGGGAGATCAGGGAAAGATCTTCACCGTACAGATTCTCTCAGTCAAAGATGGTGAAGAAGAAGTGTGTTCTGTCTATCAGACATGACCCTGGTCTATTTAATGAAAAAAATATATTACACGACACGTAATTTTAAAGTACACGATGTGTAATTTTAAAGTAAACTACATGTACATGCCTTACCAGCCCCTGCATTTGGCAGTCTCCAGGTCCCCACACACGGCCGTGTGCACGGCCTTCACATGGCCAACACACGGCTACCCACTGTAATCGAGTACATGATGTGTACTTACAAAGTACATGGAATGTACCTAAGAATTTTCCAGAAACTCCTCTTCCCCTCAAAAAAACCAGAAAAAGGAAAACATACCTGAAAATAAAATTCAGGTTCTTACAAAGTTACAGCCTTAAAGAAATTCATCCCCAAATTTCCCTAGAAAGGGGGACTAAAAGAAGAAACCTCGAATGGATCTGGCCACTATGATCATTCATCAGCCTCCCACTCCCAAGTCTCATCATGTACTTGCTCATGCAGCCATATCACTTATACTAGAGGAATAGACCAGACACAGAGAGCCTTCATACTTCAATCAATAATCCGGATAGGATGCTCCTTGAAGGAGGCATCCACTCTAACTCAAACTCCTCAGGTTTAAAAACATGAGACATGTCTGATAAGTAACGTCGAAGATGAGAAACATGGAAGATGTCATGCATATCCCAATACCTCTGAGGTAACTGCAACTGATAAGAAACCATCCCAACTCTCTCCAACACCTCAAATGGTCTGACGTACCATAGTGAAAGATTAACCTATCTCCTAATCCTCCTGTGTCCCAGCCTCAGTATGACACATAAAAAACATGATCTCTAACCTTGAACTCCATAGGTCATCTCTATCAATCAGCATAAGACTTCTATTGAGACTCTGCAGTAGCCATCCTCTTCTGAATCAACTCTATCTGCTCCGTGATCTCTTGGAAAAGACAAGGTCCCAGCATAGCTACCTATCCTTCATCCAGCCAACATATGGGTGATCATAATGGCCTACCATACAATGCCTTATAAGGTTCCATATGAATAGTTTCATGAAAACCGTTATTGTAGGAAAACTCTACAAGAGGTATGTGCTTCTCCCAAGAACCTCCAAAATCCAAGATGCATGCTCGAAGCAAGACCTCAACCACCTGAATCTTCTAATTGAACTAGCCATTTGTCTTGGGATGGTAAGATATACTCAAATGTACATGTGTACCCAAGGCCTTCTAAAGCCCCTACCAGACCTAAGATGTAAAACGTACATCCCTGTTTGAAACAATGGAGTGTGGAACTCCATGCAAACGTATAATCTCTTGGATGTAAAACCTTCCCAGATCATCAACACCGAAGGTCTCCTTGATTAGAAAGAAGTGAGAAACCTTAATGAGTCTGTCAATAAAAACCCATACATCATCATTCCCTCGAGCCGAACTCGAAAAACCTGTCACGAAATCCTTAGTGACATCATTCCACTTCTACTCAGGAATGTGTAACTACTGAAAAAGCCCTACTGGTCATTTATTCTCCACATTCACATACTGACATGTGGAACATCTCATGACGAAACCAAAAACATATCTTTTCATACATTTCCAGCAATACTGATGGTGTAGATCATGATACATCTTGGTGATGCTAGGATGAACTACCCAAATCGAGGAGTGAAAGTCCCGTATCGACTCCTTATGTATGTCTGATGACACCCATACACTCCCATGAAAATGAAAGATCTCATCCTTGTCTACGATCCATCCAAGAATAGGGTCCTCTCCTGACACACTCTCCCATAGGACTAGGCCTTCAGAATCAGATAACTACCTCATTCACACTCGATCAAGAAGAGTAGAGGTGACAACTACAGAAGAAAGAAAAGACTACCCCTCTCTATCATGCACCTCCAAATGCATCTTAGAGAACTAAGCCATATAATGACAATCACTACTAGCCTCCTAAAATTCTTGTATCGGAGTCCTCCTGCTCAGCGCATCAGCCACTGCATTCCCTTTCCTTGGCATATAGGCAAGCTCAAAGTCAAAAGGCTGAAGGTAATCAACCCACATTCACTATCTCAAATTCAGATCACACTGAGTGAAGATATACTTCATTCTCTTGTGGTTGGTGAAAACTAAAAAATGTTCTCCCAAAAGATAATGTCTCCAATAGTGTAAAGCATGAACAACTACAGCCAACTCAAGATTGTGCGTCATGTAGTTCCTCTCATGTGGCTATAACTGCCAAGACCCATATGCAATGACTCCTTTCACCTGCATATGCATAGCTCCTAGCCCGATACCTAATGCATCACAGTACACAGTATAGATCTTTCCCATCTCCACCAATACTAGTATCGGTGATAAAGTCAACCTCCCTCTCATCTCTAGAAAGGATGACTCACAAGAATCTAACCACAATAACCTTTCAACCTTCTTAGTCAAACTCATTAGTGGTGATGCTAAGCGTGAAAATTCCTGTATGAAATTTCTATAGTATCCAGCCAGCCCTAGAAAACACCGTACCTCAGAGAAGTTCTTCAGATTCTCCTAGAAATCTACTGCTCTCACTTTCTCTGTGTCTACTGATACTCCTATCTATGAGATAACATGACCCAAGAAGTGAATCTGATCCATCCAAAAGTGGCATTTTGATATAATAACATATAACTGATGCTCTCTTAGTGTACTCAAAATGATCTCAAAATGTTTATAATGGTCATGTCGAGTGTGAGAGTACACCTAGATATTGTCCCTGAAGACTACCACAAAAGAGTCCATGTATGGATAGAACACTCGGTTCATCAGTGCTATGAAGACTGCAAGCGCGTTTGTGAGGCCGAACGTCATAACTACATACTTGTATAGATTGTACCTACTCCGTAAGGCTGTAAGAGATATATCAGAGGGTATAACGTACAACTGATGGTAACCAGATCTCAAGTCAATATTCGAGAACACTCGGGCTCTCCGAAGCTGATCGAAGAGATCATTAATCCTAAACAAGGGATATCGGTTGTTGATCATCAACTAGTTCAACTTCTGATAATCCACACGAAGTCTAAGAGTACAGTCACCCTTCTTCACAAATAGGACAGTAGAACCCCAAGGAGAATTATTGGGTATGATGAAACCCTTAGCCTGCAACTACTCCAACTGCTTCTTGAGATCCTACAACTCTAGTGTAGCCATCTTATAAGGAGGAATGGACACCGGGGCCGTTCCTAGAACAAGCTCAATAGAAAATTATACCTCACACTCCAGAGGAAAAAATGAAAAGTAACCTGGAGAGACATTCTTAAAATGATCTGCCACTAGAAGAAAGTCCAATTGTGAAGTCCATTGGTCATCTAGATATATACTAGAAATCTAGGCTATAACTCCTCCTAACCCATGATGCTCGGGTCCCACTCTACTCGCTTGGACATCCCATTCGCCCTTATGAAGAAAATATTCACCCTTTGGTGATGTGAAACTCACCCAATGATGATAGTAATCAACAACCTCTATAAAGGGAACTAACCATTCCATTATGAGAATGACATCATAGCCTGTCATCTCCAATAAAAAGAGGTCCCATGAAAAGTGACACCCACCAATCTCAAGAGGGCACTCCTTGCACTGATGTACACAAGTCGTTCTAGTCCCCAACAGAGTGTATAATATCAATATTTCAATAGAATAAAAGATACAGAGCCCAAGGATATCAAAAATAGAAAAAAATATAAATCTATGGGAATCCCCTGTATCGAAACGATCATAAGTTAAAACTGAGGCAACTAGAATGGTCCCTCAAACTGTAGAGGGTCCGAGATTCTGCTCCTGCTGAGTCTTCTCCACTGAAAAAGTATGGCCTATAACACGACCCTACAACCCTTCCTAACCACTCTCATATGATCCACCTTGTTGTCACTAAAATCCTGGTGACTGAATACCACGACCTCGACCTCCACCTTGGCCTGAACGGCTGGAAGAACTCCAGTTCCCAGGATGGTGAGGAACTGATGGTTCTTCTCCAGAATGAGGAGTCATAGAATAACCCGTGTCACTAGTTGTTGGGGATAATATTTGATAGAAGAACTAAATATGGCCCATCATGCTGCAAGATCAGCACTCCACTGGGTCCCTCGGGCAGTGCGGCCTCGTATGTCGGCTTTTCCCGCATTGGTAGCACACCACCTGGCTACCAGAAGAAGTCTCTATCCTCTTCGGATCTCTATGCATAGACTCCCTACAGTGCTTTCTACTGTTAGTAAGAGGTATACTAACTCCATATGTCGAATTTCCTTGGCTGAAAACTCCAAAATCCCTCAGATTGCGCTCCGTGATCAGCGCCTGGTTGACAATAGAAGTGATGGAAGTTAACTTTAAGATGTTCACCTACGATTATATGTCTTTCCCAATACCATCCTCAAACTTCCTTTCTAGGAATAACTCATCACCTTATGGAGTACGTGTGAAGCACTGCAGCTCTGTGAAGTAAGAAGAATACTCCATAACAGAATGATTACTGTGCTCCATACTCATGAACTCTCAGGGCTCGATCGGCGCTCAAAGTCTCTGGATAAAAGTAGTTGTAGAAGGCATGCTCTAACTCATCCCAATCAATGTCCTGTGGGTGCCCCACCTATGAGATCACATCCCACCATATATTAGAAGAATTCCGAATCATATATGTAGTGAGCTTCACCCACCTCCCCGTAGGTATCTCCAGATGATCAAAGATAGAAATCATGGCTTCTAACAAAGACTCTACAGCCCGTGGTCCTCCTTCCCCTGTAAGGGTAGAAGGATGTTGCTGCTGGAAAACCTGCATCAACACTTCTATAGAGGGGGAAGGATGTGGTACTCCTCATAAGGTCTACATGAACCTCCTGAAGCCCTCCCGAAACCGTGCATCATCACTGATGTCTAGAATGACGGCTGGTTCCAAGACTGGCACAATTAGAGGATTTTCTTGTAGTCCATGATCAGCCATGTCCAGTGTCTGATCACTGCCTTCCAACTGGCATACAACCTGATGACGTCTTGGTGGAATAACTCTGCAAGTTCAAGCATACACCTTATATCAAGATTATCAAGTACTGAAACTTAGAATTGTAAGAATAGAACAAAAGAAAGAGAGAATCCAATTCTTCCAAAACATGGATACATGGTGTGTATAATTCCTACACAACATGTTCCCTGAAGCCTTTCACATGGCGTGTACCTCTTCCAACCCAAGTCATGTAACACCCCAAACACATGGTGTGTTTTCCTAACACACGGAGTGTACTTGAATTCTATTCCCCCACTTGAGTTCTTCTATATGGCTAAACCCCACGATTCTCCTAGAATAAGACTAATGGCATGTTAGTGCTGGACACATAGTGTACTAGATGAGATTCACTGAACTGTGTTGTTAGTGACACAGCCAGATACACGGCTCACACTACACGGTATGTTCCAGATGGACACGACATGTACTTCTTAGGTTTCAACTACCCATGTTGTTAGTTAAATGGGTAGACACATAGCTTAAACAACACAACGTTTTTGTGCTAGACACGGTGTGCACTTGGAAGATTTAACTGACCTGTGTTATTAGTTAAATGACCAGTTACAAAATTCTACAACATGGTGTGTACATCCAGTACATGGCATGTCCTACCAAAGATTTCCAAAACCCCGTGTCTCTGCACACGTAGCCTGAGACACGGTTATAGACTACATGATGTTTACATACCGTATACGACATGTACTTAAGAAAAAAAGCTCCTTCCCAAACATATGGAAACATGGCATGTATTCATCATTACACGTCGTGTATTCTGGTTTTTTCTGGATAGTAACCTCAGAAACTACATCAGAACCCATAAAAACACTAAAACAAATATTAATGTTCCAAATTCCTATCTGTGATGGCCCATACTCCCCACAAATCAAATATTGGAATCTTATATATGTCATATATGAGGAAAACAAGTCAATGATCCACTAAATTCCAATTCACAAGGGCCCATAACACCTCGAGAACCAAAGTTTGGCGTTCATTCAAACAAGAACTTACAGAATACAATACCCTATAAAATAGTAGGTATTTTATCAAGGAATCTATCACAACAACATGCATATCTAGCATAATATCTATCAAAACAACATTCAGTCACAAACACAACCTGAATGGCATAATAAGAATACATGACATGTGATTTCTAGTAAGTTCCTATATGATGCATGAGATGGAATACCCTCATATCATTGGGTTGAAATAGAAATGAAACCTCAATAATATCAACAATAAGAGTACAAATCATGTGAATCACCCAATAGTGAAATCAAATCAAGTGTAAAATTAAAAAACCAGAAAAATTTGAAATAAACGAGGTAGATTGGATTTTCCCAGTACACGGGTTTTCTACTCCTGGGCAGAGCTTATTACCAAGTACCCATTCCTTCCTATCCCTGACTATAAGCTCCAAACAGTAATTCAATAAGAAAAGAATTCCTTTTATACCACTTAGTATTGTCCATGTTCTAGAAACCACCCAGAGGCACCCCATACCCAGTTGGTCACATGGCCTCAAGTACATTTCCCCAAAAGCCAGAGGCTGCTAACTAGCAGTGAGGGCCTTGGGTGTGATAGTGGGGAAACTATGCCCTCATTGGCAGATTAACTCAGTGGAAGTAAAACATATAGCAATATAGGAAGCATTAAAACATGCATTAATAAAATATAAGAAGTAATAGACAATTGGAGCCCACATATATAAATGATGCATGATACATATGTCAAAGAAAAATAGACAAACAAGTCACAATACTAGAATACATACTAAACTAAGTACAAAAAAAGGTAAACAACTCCTCGGCATCACAATCCTCAACTTGGTCCAATTCTCTCCATATCCACAACAATCAAGTACCTGAAGTCGAATGGTTCTTTTCCTTATCTATACCTGCAATAATATAATCAGTTTGGGCCAAAAATCATGACCCAAACAGGGTGTGAGACTAATCCCAGTAGGCAAGCACCAAAAGATCCGTGCCTAACAGTTAGTGAATATATGTCAGGAAAATAGGAATAAGAAGTAGTAAACAAGGAATTACTAAGCATTAAACATTCCTACATTTAAATTTCATTCAAATCCATGTATTAAGTAAGAAGATAATAAAAGCAGGTAACCCTCTGGGAAGTACTCTCATCCTAACCCCTCTGGTTCAACCACAAAAACACAAGCAACCCTCTGGGAAGTACACATAGTCTAACCCCTCTGGTTTTTCTTAAGCATAGACTCGCTGAGGAATAACTCATCGTAAATTCCCCCTCTAGTCTTGTATTGGTAACTAAAAGGTACTTTGGGGAAGAAATCAATGTCTCATTTTCCCTTGTGGCCCACCTCGAGGAACTACAGACACTTTGAGGAAGAACTTACGTCAATCCCCCCTATGGTTTAGCAAAGTAACAGTAAACAAACACTCTAGAGAATCCCTCAACGTCCATTCTCTATATGTTCTACTACAACAGGTTCTTATGGACCTATGTAATTCAATCGAGCAAAATAATGCACAACATCCAAAGTAAATCTCAAGAACAAATTGGCTAAACAGTCTTCATCATATCATCATGTCAGGTGAAAACACTCCATCCTAGAACACTAGGCATGGGAAAACAAAGAGCAACATATCAGGAAAAGCTAGACTAAACGGCCAAAACCATGAAAATATGGGTAAACACATCCATTGAAAGGTAAAAACCCTATTTACAATCAAAAAACCTCTAATCAAGAACACAAGTCATAGCAGGAAAATAACAGGGGTAAAACCGTAAACACGCAATACCCCATTCATGGGTATTGGGAACTTTTGCACATATAACTCAATGAATTTCTACGTAAAGGCACAAATCACCTACCTTGGTGTTGTAGGATCAATACACGTGAAACTCAAGCCTTGAATTTCCCAAGAACACTGAAGATCTACAAAAACGCCTAAAATGTTCAACCGAGGATAATAGTTGAAAGGCGAGGAATCAGGAAACGAAGATTTGGAAGAAGAGAGAACTCACTGATACGATTCCAATTCAATCGATGATAGTTGAATTAGAGAATGGATTCTCGATCAGAGGATCAAGGAAAGATCATTGTCGTATGAATTCTCTCAGTCGAAGAAGGCGAAAAAGAAGTGTGTTCTTTCCTTCAGATGCAACCCAGTCTATTTAATGAAAAAAGAAAGTATATGGCGTGTGCTTTTAAATTACACGGCATGTACTTTCCCTTACCGGCCCCCAAAATATCTGGTCTCCAGGTCACCACACACAGCCGTCACATGGCCAGCACATGGCTACCTGTGGTAACCGAGTACACGACATTTACTTATAAATTACATGACGTGTACTTAATAAATTTCTTAAAACTCCTCTTTTCCTAAAAAACACCAGAAAAAGGAAAAAATACCTAAAAAAGAATATATGGGTTCTTAAAATTATGATGGAACTATTTATATATATGATATATATTATATTTATATTTTCTATATGATTATTAAATTTTTACTGACCACATACCTTTATGCTTTACATAATGTGTAAATACAATAATTTCGTTTGGGGAAGTGTAGACTACCACCCCCTCAAAGTGATATGACTCATTCATGCCACACATGGAATATATAAAGGATAGAATTAATGAACTTATTTAACATATATAAAAATATATTATACTGGAATTATAACATACATATGTATAATTTAGTTTTCATTCCTTTAATATGAAAAAGAAATGAGAGTAGTGTTCATGCGTACGTATGACCTACCATCTCCATGAACGACGCATTTCATTTATTATCTTCAAATGTTATGGAATATTATAAATACATATATATACTATAAAAATATTATATTTAAGTCATGAATATCATTTTGAAGATGTGGAAATTTTGACTACATGGACAATTTACATCAAAATAAGTTCATCTGCGACTCAATTACCAAGTAACGACCAAACAACCAATATAAAGTTGAATAATTATGTGATTGTTATAACAAGGTAATAAGTGATATAAAAGGAATAATAAACTTGAAAAATGATCTGAAGCATGTTTAAATTACCTTTAGTTTATTATTCAGAAAGAATACGTGATGATTTGGACTCAAGGTAAGGAATTTTGTCCTAATCTCCTTTCATTGAGGCATATTTTGGTTTATACCTGACTTTATTTTATAAATTATATAATAAACCCATTTGAAATTTAATTTCAATCAATTATTTTCAAAAGGAATCTTTTCTTTATGAATCATTTTACTAAATGACAAAATGAATGTTTCTTTTTAACGTACGTGATGACAACGACCTTTCTACCGCCTCTAGCATTATTTGATATATAACATCCACTAGAATCTGTAATATTTTTAAAAAGAAAACAAAATACCATGTTCCTTTTTATAGTATTTTGTTATTGAAAATGGTTTTGAGAATTGATTTATTATGTCAATATCTTGAACTGATATCTTATAATATCAATGTGGAAATGTTATCTTTCCTTTATGCTTATTTTATGAGTTATGATTATGTTATGGTTGTTGGGAAATTTTTATGTATATGGGTGGCTCCATGATAAATTGAGGGTAGGTGATCCCATTATAGCTCTCTAATTATTTGGGTAATGTGATAGATGTAAACGTTAAAGTTTCTCCTAAGATATTTAGGTAATATACTGGGATGGGTATTCCAAACTTTACCATGAGGGTTACAACCTATGTAGCTGTGGAAGCTAAAAAGTAAGTATGTTATAGATGCCACAAGTTACCTTCATAATTTATGATTTCTATGAGTTATTCATAAATATTATGATTTCACGAGTTATATTAAATAGATTATGTTTTATGAGTAAATATTATGATTTAATTGATTTGTATGTATTCGTGGACTAATGTTTTCTTTCATTATTTTATTACCCTTACTCAGATTTTAATGCTCATCCCATGTTTTTGAAAATTTTTTCACTGGGTATAAGGAAGGGTAAGAGAAAGGAAGAATTAAAGAATATTTTTATCATGAAAGGAATTATTTTTAAGGTGTTTTATTGTAGTGAAAAAAATTTGATTGAGTAGAAGGGTCTAATTTGTAATATTTGATAAGTAATTTAATAGCTATGGTAAATTCAGCCTCAGGTGTATAAATAGAATAATCTTGGAATTATAACCTTTGACTCTTTTGTGGAAGGTTACCTTGATTCTATGTACATTGGTTTGAATAATTGAACATCTCTTTACAATTCAAGAATTTGATAATAGTGGTTTCTTTATTTCCTCACATTAAAAATCATTATAGAACCTTTCTCTACAATTGAACCAAAATATTATTCCCGTTAAGAATGTACCTTGGTGTTTCTTTACACAATTATCACATAATAGATATCCCAATTTCTCATTCTTATTATTTGACACATTTATTTTTTCTTGATACTTATCTGAACTATTCTCTTCATGATTTCTCTTGAAGTTATGAGACCTATGAAATTATTTCCATATATTTATGGAAATTGATACTATATCATCCTATAATGAAATTTTTTAGAATCCCATACCCTTTAGAGACACAACATAATCCCATCAAATAAATGGTCAATATTTAATTTCATATTATGTATGTTGTTTGTAGTATGAACGGATTTTTATGTAATATTACCCTCATATTCTATAATAACATCTTCTTTATTCTAATTTAAATTGACGAACATCCGCTTTATTTAATATTGTTTTTTAGGAAAATATTTCTATAAGAATATCAATTTAATAGTAATATATTATGTACTTTATATTTCATCACCTCTCCAGTGTTCTAGATAAGTGACAACCATTAAAAAAATCAATGTTCAGAAAATAAAATTCCATAATTATCTTTTCTTATTCACAACAGCCCAAAGTTAGGAATATATTTTTAAGAGACCCAATCCATTGTTTAACTATAAATGGAGTAGTAGTCCCATTAAAATATAATGTCTAAAATCACATAAAGTGATCCAACACATTTGAATCATGATATAGAACAAAATTTTACACTATATGTGCAAGGTCATTCATCATAACCTAAGTCTGCATCCAAAATATGGCCATGATCTACTCAGTTACAACACCAGTAAAAATTATTTCTCAACAGGGTGATTCATACATTAACGACTAGTGTTATTACATTCCTTCTATTAAGTGACATATCTAAAGAATAAAACACACCAATTTATCTCATAATCATCATGAATATTGATCCATGAATATATATATATAATGGTAAAAGTTCAAAAATTACCTTAGGTATTATCATAATTATCAGGTTCTCTACGTTAATTTAAAATCTAGTTCATAATATTCTTAGTAAATATTCTCTTGTGAAAACTATAACACCTAGATTATATAAACCTATAGAAAAAATTTAATTTATTACATTTTTATAAGATACAAGTGATCTCACTATATATGATTGAAAAATTTAGTAGTCATGAAAAACTATATACATACATGATTCTCATATTACATTAGAAGTATAAAATCATAACAAAAAAAAAATAACTGTACTCTTGAAATAATTTATAATATAATTTTACATATCCTAAAGGGAGGGAAAAAATAATGGGTGGAATCATATGCTCATTATTGGTTACATACAGTGGAATCTATCATGAGTAAATTAGGCATAATCAATATGAAGAAATCGACAGTAAAAACACATTCCACTCAATCAATAACTTGAGTTCAATAAAAATCCATGGATAATATCAATATAAAAATCACATGTAAAATAGAAAATTAATTATTAATAAAATAAATGAACAATTATAGACATTTATGATCCATGACTCTAAACCATGGTATCATTAATATTACCATCAAGGTCTCTCAATTAAGACATAATGATTAAATAAGGATATAGTGTAAACCATATATTTATAAAATACGAAATGCATGTTGTTTTGTCTCATTAGACTGTTGATGCATTGAAGGGAGATCTATAACAAATCCCCACTAGTTACATGAAAGTCTTATTCATTACATTTAGTTTTAATTATAAATAAAAGTCATTTTAGAAATTCAAAATTATCAAAAAATTATACATATTGATTCAATAATACCAAACATTAATATTTACCCAAGAAATTAAATTTCTTACTTAATAATATTCCTTCGTATGATACCATATATAGAAATGGTATACGGTTCAGGCATCGCCAAAGTAATAAAAATGATTCCTAATTAATTCATGATATTAAAAATACAGACTTGAAGGAGAAAAATATTGTCTAAATTATAATAGAGGGTGAGAGTGTACATATTTTCAAGAAAGTGAATGATCTCAAAATAAAGCATATTCTATTACCAGTAAAAGATGATAAAAGACCATATATTCATCTGAAATTAAAATTTTATTGTAAAAAAAAATTTATAAAATTAAATTAAATAAATAAATTTAAGAAATCTTCTTTTTAACTACATGTAAGAACATAATTATAAATCACTATTAACAATTCTATTTACATTATTATGAAAACAATACCCTTTACTAATGTCATAATTTTAAATAAAAAATATTAATTTTTTGAGAAAAATATTTTCTTTGAAATAACCATGGAAACTTATAAGGTAATCCAAAAATAAAATATAATTCTTGGTGGAAGGAAAATCCATTCTTGCAGTGCATGTTAAATCAAATATCTTATTCACACCTTTAGTAAAAATTTGTTATCTCAAAAAACAACATCACGATTTATATTAAAAAATTTTATATAATTAAAAAATGGATAAAAATTTAATAAAATATCTTATAAAAGTAAAAACATTTTTAAAAACACTATTAAAAATATAGACATGAAATAAAAAGTTTTTGTAATGAAAACTTCAAAACATGTTTTTTTAAAAGAAAGAAAATTACATGTAACATACTTATTGATTATTGATCTAAACCAAGAATAAAGAGAAAAAAACATAAAAAATCCAACAATATAGAGAAAATAAAATACATTGGGTTTAATAGGTTAAGATAATATAATTTTTACAAATTTAATATGAACTTATATAATCCCAAAATAAAATGAGTGTGAAAAAAAACCCTTACCACATGTTTAACTTGAATCATAACTGGTTTAACCCACATGAATAATAAATTTAAATTTATTATAATTATATAATATAACCATAAACATACTTATAATATCATACATGATCCAATTATATCATTTCAACACCCATTAATTAATAATCATTCATTATCATGGTCATTTGTGGTGTTAACTACTTCATTTTTCATGTATGTTTCAACTTAGTAGTAATGGACCATGAATATTAATAACGGTTACATGAACTATAAAAATTTTATCAGGATACTAATATAATTTATATTAATTAAATAAATATAAATACAAATATATTTATTTAATCATCCATGAATGGAAGACATAAAAAATGAATCACATTGCTTCATGGAGGTGGTAGTCGGTACATATGTATAAGAAACACTATCATTTTTAATTATTATTATGGTAAGAAGATAAATTATAAATTATATTTATAAAATAATAATTACGTTATAAATATTATATATATTCTTTAGTTACATATTTATAACCATCCAATTAAACAGTAGACGAAAAAAAATTACACCACTATGTAGAGATGATAGACTACACGTACACTTGAGTGATGTTATAATTTTCTATATGATAGAAGGGGGATGTGATTTAAAGTTTTTTACAAATAAAAAAAATAATATAAAATTATAGTGATGATAAAAGATTAATTATTTTATATTTTGTATAATTTTTATATAGGATGTATAAACGTAAAGAAACATTAAAAGAGTCAGTAAATATGATTACCTCTTCTTCAGAAAACCATAATAAGTTTATAACTAAAGCCTTTTTAGGAAGGTAATATAATAACAAAGGACCACTAGGGTATAGTTTGATATTTTAATAAAGTAGTTTAGTAGTTTTTTTCTTAGATAAGAGGCTTTGGAAGTGTGAAGAAGAGGGGAAATGTGGTTTCCTTTTATAAGTGACGGAGATGACACAATTGGAATTTTCCAAAAGATGAAAACACATTATGGTTTTAATGAAGAAATATATATCTTAAAGGAATCATATTAGAATAATAATATATATATGTTCAAAAGAGGAACATAAAATAGTTTTTAGACATATTATGAGGTCATTTTAACACCTATATTTTTATTTTTAACCCTTTGAACCCATCTTAACGCTTACCATGGTAACCATTTTTTTTACCAAAATTACTATTCAAAATGATAAAAAATTAATGTATATTAATTAAAAAATTTGGAAATATGTATTTAATTTTATCAAATTAAATTTCTATAAGTGGTATACTTTAATATAAAAAGAAACCCACAAAACATAACTACAACAGGTTTCCCAAAAAAATATTTTTTAGTATAAAAGATAGTTTTTTAGCAAAATGAAGTAAAACATTAATTAAAATTGAATTAATTTATTATTTTAAATAAAAACATACATTTTTTCTATAAAACTAAACCAATACCAACATTAACACTAAAAATTCTTGATCAATAGAACAAATAAATTTTTAGGAAAATAAAAATATTACGCAGATTTCGAAAAAGTCATGCTAGAAGTTATAATTTAGAAATAATATTTTAATATAAATTATATTAATTATTAAATATATAATTGTTATTAAAAATGTTTTTATAGTATTTCATGTTATTCTTATATCATTATTATTTATTAAAAGTGATTGTTTTTATAAAATCAGTATTTTTCAGTATTTACACAAAAAAATCAATTATTTATACAAATTCTAAGAAATTCACCCAAAGATAATTTTTACATGATTAATTAAAAAATTGAATTAAGTTTTTCAAATTATTTATAAAAATTTAATAATTTATGATTTAATAAAATTATTATATAAATCAATGTGCAATATGCTACATTATCTTTAATAATAAAAGATTACCATAATTGAACATTTGGTGTACATTGTTCCATACTTAAAAAATTTCATCATAGAAATTTATAAAATGTCACATTATGAATACATGTGGTAGTTATTCATCATAACTTATTAAAGTTCCCAATATACATCTTCTATTTTATGATTTCTCTTAAAGTCCCTCCACTAATCGAGTCATTTGATTCCACAACACTTATTCTCTTGTGTCAATAATATATATTAGATCTTCATAGTAAGATTAATCAGGTTGAAATTATGTTTAATTAGTTTTAAACACATGGGTTGGTCTAAAGATGTACTTCATTAATAAAGATATATGGAACACATAATGAATATACTAAAGGATAGGTGTCATTTCCAAATGGTAAGACAAAACTCCAATATTTTCTAGAATTTAAAAGGGATTTATGTACATAAGACATAGTTTTGATTTATTTGCAATCATTATTACATCATTCAATAGAGATAACTTCAAGAAAATGTAATCTCCAAATTGAAATTATAAACCATTCTTTCAATTACCAACACATATCTTTTTTCCTTCTTTGATATGTCTTAATATGACTATGAATAGTTCATACATTTTCCAATATCTCCTCAAAATGTTTTGGGCCTAAAATATTACGTTCACTAACTTCATCCCCAAATATCTGTGTATGAAATATTTTCTAATATTATGATTCATATGGTGTCATTTTAATGTTTGAATGGAAGGTATTATTATATTCCAATTATACGAAATTAAATATTAATCCCATGTACATTGAAAGTCATTGGAGAATGACCTCAAAATATATTATAATGTTTGAATAGTCCTTTCAGAATATCCATCCATTAGAGGATGATAATATGTTCTCAAACATATCATGGTTTCAAGAGACTTTTGAAGACACTTTATGAATTTTGATGAAAATTATGGGTTATAATCAGATACAATCAAAAGAGGATAACCATGAAGTCTCACAAATTTTTTAATATAGTGAATAATAAGTATCTCAAGAGGTAGATCTTCCATTATAGTGAGTAAATTTATGGAAATGGTAATCAATCAGTAATAACCCATATAAAATAATTCTGTCTCAATGTATTTGAAAATCTAATGACAAATTCTTTATTAATATCATCCAATTTTATCAAAATAATAGGTAGAAGTTTTATATAGTATTTTTAATATTAACTCTAATCTTTTATTTTATGATAAACCAATCATCTTGATACATAGTTTATAATTTAACATTCAATATTATCCAATAAAAAAAGTTTCTTCATATCCCAATACATGTTGGTGCTACTATGGTGTATAGAGAAATTTGAGCTATGAGATTAACCTAATAATTATCTCTTCAGTTTAGTTTTGGATAGAACATATAAAATATTTTAAAATTTCATAATACCATCTTCATATATGAATTCAATCAACTTCCCATCCTTTATATATTTTATTTTATTTTTAATGTTATCATCATCAAACTAAGAACATTTTATTTTCTCTAATAATGGAGGTTTGAAAACCATTTAAAATAGATATATTGATTCCATTCCATAATAATTCGCATATCTAATATAAAAAATTCATTAATATAGGTTCTAGATAAATTATGATTTTATTAAAAAATCTATAATCTTTCTTACTCAACAGATCAAGTTCCTTAATTTCATTCATAGGGTTGTAGTATATTGAGGAATCATAATCCTTGAATAATTCTATCCACTGCCTTTTCCTCATTTTCGGATATTTCTATGATAATATGTATATAAACCTTTTTGATCCATATATATTTAAAATATTTAACAATAAAGGTAATTAATCTATATTTTTACTACAATGATTATCGGTGCCCACTCTAGATCATGGATTGCATAATTTTGATCATTAATATTTTACTTCTATGATGCATGGGAAATAAATCTATAATTATACATAAGGAAAAATCCAAGTCCCTTATTTGATGAATTATTATATACAAAAAATCTATCCCTTATCAATGGTAAATTTAATAATGATGCATTGAAAAATATCTTCTGTAATTATTCAAAACATCACATTATTTTTACCATATAATATTAACCCATTTATGTGAAATCTTGGTTAATGGTTTAGCCAAAAAAAATTATTTTTGTATAAATCATCAAGGTAAACCAACTAATCCAAGGAAAATATATACCTTGATTATATTTATTGGTGCTAGGAATTCCATCACTTCCTCTATCTTTCAAGGATCATCTGATATTACATCCTTATAGTCAATATGGACATAAAAAGAAACCTCTAGAAGACAAAATTTTAATTTTATAATTTTATATATAAATCCTTATCTAAGTGAATTAACAATGTTCAAAAAATTAATCTTATGATCATCATATATTTTTGAGTATATTAAGATATCATTAATAAATACCTAATTTTTTTTAAGATATTCATTGAATAATCTATTCATCAAATCTATAAAAATAGAGGGTGAATTAGTTAATCCAAAGGGAATTTATATAAACTCATAATGTCCATACCTCACATGTATTATCATCTTTGATATATCTTCCTTCTATATTCACTTTTTATGATACCCAAAACGAAGATATTTCTTTAAAAATATTTAATAACAATTCAACAATGTGGTGTAGAGGATAATTTTTTTATGGTAATGAAATTTATTTCCCTATAATACATAAATAAAATCAAAGAACCATCTTATTCATATAAAAAATTTTAATGGAGACCCTCGGTGAAACAATAGGGAGTATAAATCCCATTTCACTCACCTCCAATAGATTTTTCATCAGTTCAACTAATTCCACTATGACCTTCTTAAATAAAGTGTTTGATATATGGTTTTTGTATTGGATGAGATCAATTGAAAAGTCAAATTCATGCTTAGGTGGATGTCATATTAGTTCACTGGGAAACATATCAATGTATTCTTGAACAATAATTACATCCTCTTTTCTAAGGATACATTTCCCATTCATAGGTTGTGACAACTCTTCTTCACAAATAATTTCATTAAATGGATCTATTGGATGTGTATCTATATATGATTTAAATGAAGTATTATCCACTCTTAAGATAAGGGATTCAAAATCTATATGGGTAATCATAATCTCTTTCTCTTGAAAATATATTTTTTCCATTTCCAATCCATACTAAGGATTATATCACATTCAACCCTCAAAATAATAATCAAGTTTTAAAATAGGGTATGTCTATGTGTTGTAATGGTAACTTACTAAATCATCCTTGTTGTAATAAGATTTCCATAGGAGTCTTGATTAAAAACTCTCTTATTAGGGCAGAAGTGAAATATCTAGTTTTATTAGAAAACATGAAACATATAAAAGAGTGTAAAGATCTATAATCAAAAAAACAATTATCTAAATTTGAAGTTATGATCAATGTACCCGCCACCACATTTTTGGGAACAACAACCTCAATAGTAAAAATCATAAAATCTTATCCTTATCCCCTTTTCCTCTTCATGGGAGGTTTCTTTGATGCATGATACATTTATTTGGATAATTAACCATGTCATTACAACCAAATCATTGTATAATAGTAGGTTATTTATTAATATTTTATTCTTGTTCCATAAAATCCCACTCAATATAATTGAAAGAAAATATCACTCCTATTGAGAAAGTACTTGGGTATTTATATCCACAATTATCAGATAATGGAAATCACATATTACATCCTCAATCCTATTTTTATTTTCATAATACCACTTTTGGGTGAGTGGGAACCTCACAAAGATAATATATCAAATTTAAACATCACCCACTTAGAAAATCATACATAATAGACATGTTTCAAATCAAAACCCACATTCAAATTTTAAAATTCAAATTTTAAAAGTGAAAACCACAAAATACAGGAAAAGAGAGCCACTAGAGAAACCCTAAATCAAGGTAATCTATGTCATTGGGCCTCCATCATCACATCAAAAACCTTATCATTTGATCACCATCACCAATATCATCAAAATCATCATCTTGTCACCATCAGCCAATCAGAATCCATCATCGTCGTTGAGGAAATTCATCACCATCACTGTTGTTACACATAACCTCATTATAATTTTTGTTGTCGTGGTCTCCACGCCATCAGATATGGCCTGAGAGAAGAAACTTCCTCACCCAAAATAATCAAAGTGTCCTCACCATCAACCTTTCGGAGCTAACCACCCGAACTCACTTCCTAATGAACTGTGGAAACCACCGCGCAGATCCTCCTCACATAGAGTGGGGGAGTTCTTGAGAAAGAGTAAAGAAACAAGCAGACAACATTAGGTCAGATTGGCAGTAAGACCCACCTGAAATCATCGATTCCATAGATAATAATAAACCATCACCTTAACACATTGATCAACATCTCTATTTAGAAAATATACTATAATAATAAAATTTTCATATTTATTACATCCCAAATCCAGGAATATACATTCAAGAGTGTTAATATAACAACCATGCTCTTTATTACACACTTTGAAATGATTTATAAAATAAAACCATCACTTGATACAACATGGAAGATCAATAGGTCTAGTGTCTTTGGGGCATAGGAACATTACATGGAAACTTAAAACATCAAACACAAATCTTTATTGAAAACTTCCTTGACATGACAACTACATTCCATCGTACATAACATTGCATTGGATAACCTGGGGACATGCATAAGAAAAGGGTGATATATAATGATTTTTAAGTGAGTATCCAAGGAATAAAACAATTAATTAAAGACATATTAGGTAGTATTAATATCAATGGTGCATAAAACAAACATTAACATAAAGTCAAGATATATAATTATTATCATAACATGTAAATATGGAGAAAACACTTAACATGGTGTTAGCATGATCCAAGTCTCATTTCACATGGATCATGAGTAAACCCTAATTATACATGAATTATCATGAGTAAATATTCATTTCCATTGATCTGTCATGATGCAAATCTTTACCCAATGCATTGGAGCACTATCAGGTAACACCATTCTTAAACATTTTATTTCATGCATAAGTGTGCCACATGGATAATACAACATGGAATCATTAAATATCATTATTTATTACATGATAAATTAATGTGGAATTAATATATTAAAATATAAAATCAATAATTAAATGTTAATAAATGTGAATACCCTTTATAGAGAAGTTATCATGGTATTCACGATACAATGAGTTTTTCTTGGAAAATCGCGGTGCAATTTCGACAGCATAACGATGTGACATAATAATTCATAAAAATAGTTAATGAGAGAGAAAGGGGTGTATCATAATATTTAAATGAAATGGAAAGTATGGGGTCATATAGATACATGTCTAAACAAATGTAATGGAATTTTATATTCATAATAAAAAAGAATTGCTTGAATGTAAATAAAGAGAGAGAAATTCCTTACAGAATTTTGGTATGGTAACATGTGTACATGGGAGGAATTAAAGAGATAGAATGGAGTATCTCACAATTTAAACATAAATAGGGATGTATTTTGGAGGTTTTAAATCATACCCCAACATTTTTAATTGAAAATAAAATTATATAACAACATAATCAAATTTGGATAAAAAATGAGAAAGGAAGAAGTCCCTTACTTCGAAGTGTGATCCCAAAGGATTGGAAGAGGCTTGAGAGAGGCTTCTTGGGAGCTTGGGACACCTTGGGAGGATTGAAGATAGAGGAGGTCAGAGGTGGGATGAACTCCTAAAACATTTAGTGAAGAGTAAGTGGGAGATTGGGTGGGTTTATATAAGAAATGAGAGGGAATTCTTTATTATTTAGTTTTGGGACACCACACATTAAACTAATCAAAACCACAAACCAAACAGTGGTTTTTACCATGTGGTTTCCCAAAGTGGAATGGAAAAAAATATTTTATAAGTACAATGGCCTAAATTTTTAAAATAATAGGGTTGCTTATTTGGAGCTGAGTTACACTCTTAAAGAAATCAATTTAAAAAGCTAAATGTTTTATAAGTATTGAAGGGTCTACTAAGGCTCTTTAAAACAAATCAAACAAACATAAAATCAAATTATTGTAATGGTAAATCATATATTGTCCGAAAATAATGTTTATAGTATTTTATTACATCACTATTCAGTCATTATGATGTTATAAAACACATTATATATTTAAATGGTATTTAGTTTTTACCCAAAAATTCGACTGTCTGAGAAAATAATGAAAAATTCACCGTTGTATAATTTAGACATCCTGATTCTAAAAATAATATTCATTTTATCTAAAAAAATTTGTAATTATGTGAATTTTTACTTTTAAAATAAAAAGCTACATTTACCAAAAATTTAAGGGTTTTGACAAAAAGAGCTTCCAAACCTTAATAAAAATTACAATTGTATTCATTAAAATTATATGATCATTTATATTGAATAAAAAGTAATTTTATAATAATAATATTTTATAAAAATATTATTTAATTCAAAAATACATTAATTTATCAAAATAGATTTCTTATTTGAATATTAAGTAAAAATACTATTTGTGCTTTAAAAACTATTTACAACGTAACAATAATAAAATGAATGTATATTCATTATTATATAAAAAATAATTCACATAATAATAGTGTTGAGGTCTTGTTACATAAACCCTTATAACACCCTCATAAGACTGAAGGGTATGGTGTGTGATGGTGGCAGACTGTTGCGGTGGCTCAGATAACATCGCTCAGGTGGTAATCTCTATCAACTTCTACTTCTCCCATAGGTCGTTCTGCTTGAGATTAACGTGTTAAAGCTCGAATTGGGATTCATCAAGAGTGAATCCCAATGATACCACCCCCTTTACGAGCTCCGAAAAATGGGATTTGTATGGGTAAGTCTACTGGATGAGGCCATCACTTCCTTTGTCTGAGTAAATTGGATTTGTTAAAGCCCTATATTTATACTAATCGTTTGATCACTATTCAACGACTATATTAGCAATAGTAAAAATTCATAATGATATTTTGAAATCTAAAATCATTAATACAAATAAGTTCATACATTATATAACCATTTTACATAATAATACATTTAATTATATCAAGAGGAATATCTATTATTAAATGTTAGGGTCGTTAAAATCTTCCCCCCTTAAGAAATTTCACCCTAGAAATTTCCTTTTCCCACACTAAAATAGATAGGGGTAACTTTTCTTTATCACTTTTGCTGATTTCCACACCACTTCTTCAAACTTTTGGTTTCTCCACAACACCTTGACTAGGGGCATTTTTTTATTTCATACAACATTTTCTATATGATCTAAGAACTTCACTGGTTTATCCTCGTAAGAAGGATGATTATATAAATGTACTACCTATGAATAGAGTACATGTGAAGGGTATGATATATACTTAATTAATAAGGATACATGAAAGAAATCATGTACATTGGCCATGGAGGGTGGAAGTGCGAGTCGATAGGCCACAACCCCGACATAATAAAGAATCTCAAAAGGGTCGATGTACCTAGGACTTAACTTCCCTTTATTTCCAAACCTCATGACTATATTCCACGAAGATATGTATAGACATACCATGTCTCTAACTTTGAACTCAAGGTCTTGTCAATGGTTATCTACATAAATCTTCTGTTCAAATTAGGCTACCTTGATATGATGTTGAATAGTTTTCACCTTCTCCAACAATTTTTTTGACCATTTTAGGTCTTAGTAGCTTACTCTCTCCAACTTCATCCCAACATGCTGGTGTTCTACACCATTTACCATAAAGGGATTCATATGGTGTCATTCAAATGCTCAAGTGGAAAATGTTATTGTAGGAGAATTCTACCAGTGGAAGTTGTTGGTCCCATCATCCTTTGAGGTCCATTGAACATGATCTTAACATATATTCCAGTTTCTGAATAGTTCACTCAGATTGGCCATCAGTTTGGGGATGATAGGTTGTACTGAAGTTCAGTTCAGTGCTTAGAGCATGTTGGGGACTTTTCCAAAACTTCTAGGTGAATCTCATATCATGATCAGATACAATAGATAGTGGTAATCCATGCATCCTTACCACTTCTTTGATGTAAATCCATGCAAGTTGATCTAATGAGAAGTCCTCTCGAATCGCGATTAGGTGTGCTGTCTTCATAAGATGATCCACAACGACCCATATAACATTGTTTCCTCTATATTTCCTTGATGTCCAGTGGAAATGTCCATCATAATGTTGTCCCACTTCCATATTGGTATGGGTAGTGGTTGCATCATCCCATTAGACTATTTCCTATCATCCTTCAATAGATGACATACCCGGAACATTGATGTATAATATGTAATCTCCCTTTTCATATTGTCCCACCAAATTTTTTTCAGAGATCTCGATACATCTTTGTGCTCCTCGGGTGAATAGAGAAGGTTAAACTATGTGCATCATTTTGAAGACCCTTCCTTATCTCTATATCGGAAGGTACACATAATCATGACCCCAATCTCACAATTCCATCCTTTTCAACCATGAACTCGAAGGATTTCCCTTTTCTGATAGCTTCCACCCTTTTCATAATTTCCACATCCTTTCTTTGAGCATCCTTTATTTTCTCCAAGAGGGATAGTTGAGAAATCATTTGAAAAATGATTGACAATGTTCCTCCCTTAATTACTCCCAAGTCCATCTTCTACACGTCTAAGAAGATTGGATCCTTTTCAATTCTCATCATTGATTAAGATGAAGGATCCTTTTTTGCTTAGAGCATCTCCCACCTTGTTTTCCTTACTGGGATAGTAGTGGATTAAACAGTCATAATTCTTGATGAGTTCTATCCATCTTAGTTAGTGAATATTATTCTATTTTTGTGTGAATATATATTTGAGGATCTTGGGATCATTATATATCTCAAAATTCTACCCATAGATATAATTTTGCTATATTTTCAACGCAAAGATCACATATGACAACTACATATCATGTGTGGGATAGTTTTGCTCATGGATATCCAGCTTCATTGAGGCATAGGCTATCACTTTATCATTCTGAATCAACACACAATCCATGACTTTCTTCGAAGCATCAATAAATATCACAAAAAGTTCTCCACTTATGGGTTGTGTGAGCACAGGAGTAGTGATAAGCCTCCATTTCAACTTGTTGAAGATCTCTTTGCATTCATCACTCAAAGGATACTTTACTCCAGTTCTAGTTACCTTTGTAAGAGGGTAGGAAAATTGTGTGAAATTCCTCACAAATCGGCAATAATATCCAGCTAACCCCAAGAAGCTACATATATCTGTTACCGATGTTGGCCTCGACCATCCCATAATTACAATTGTATTGGAGGGATATGAAGATATCCCATTTCTTGTGATGATATGACCCAATAATGAGACCTCCCTCAACCATAACTCACACTTTTTATACTTTTCATAGAGATTCTCCTTCTTCAAGGTTTCTAGTATAGTTCTTACATGCTCCTCAAGATCCTCCTTGGTTTTAGAGTATATTAGAATATCATCTATAAATACTACCAAAAATTTGTCGAGGTAATCTCTAATGACTTAATTCATCAAGACCATGAAGATTTCTAGAGAATTAGTGAGTAAAAAAGGAATTACTATGAATTCATAGTGCTCGTATTTTTTACAAAAAGCAGTCTTGGGGATATCTTCCCTCTTCACCCTTACTTAATAATATCCCAACCACAAATCCACCTTGGAGAAGTATTCTGCTCCACACAGCTGATCAAACAATTCATCAATTTGTATATGAGGATACTTGTTCTTTATCATGATTTTGTTGAGCTCAAGATAATCAATGCAATGCAATATTGAACCATATTTATTCTTGATGAAGAGGACTGGTAAACCCCATGGTGAAGCACTTGGGCATATAAATCCTTTATCCAGATTCTCCTGTAATTTTTTCTCTATATCATCAATCTCCACAAAATCCATTCCATGAATAGTCTTGGATATTGGATATGACCTAGGTATAGGGTTAATTGAGAATTTAACATCTCTTCTAAGAGGAAGACCAAGAAATTCCTCAGGAAACACATCAGCGAATTCCCTCACAATAGGCATGTCTTCAAGGATGGTTTCCTCCTTAGACTGAATCATTTAATCCAAATATGTGTTCTTATAGAGAAGTAATATCTACTCTTGAGATGATGGTTCTAAAGAAGATTCATCTTCCTCCTTGAAATTTTATAGAATCGGGGGTCGATTCTCTATATGAAGAGTGATTTCCCTCTCATGAAAATTTATGTTGGCTCTATATAGGGAAAGATAATCCATGCCAATAATTGCATCAAATTCTACATGAGGGAGTATGATGAGTTTCAATGGGAAGTTTAATCCACAAATTATGACATGGTAGGAGTTATATTCTTGGGATGTAATGATTTACCTATTTTTTGTACTCACTAAAATCTCACATCCCTGATTTGTGGTGGTGTTGGGATTGTTCTACTATACTTTAAGGATATAAAATAATGCGTAGAACCGGAATAAAAAAGTAAATTCTCTATTCTTGAATAAATAACTAGCATACCTGTCACCACTTATTTTTCAGGGTTCACTTTGGTGGTAGTGATGGAAAATGATATCCCTTGATTCCTTGGAGGTTTTTGGTTGCCTCCAAAAACCCTTGGCTTAGGGAACTGATTTGCAAAGTGCCTTGGTTCATTATTGTTGAAGTAATAGACAATGCGTTGAGAGTCGAATAGATCTTTCCTCTGCACTATCCCAGCCGCAGATTTTTCTTGTTGGTAGTTAATGTCTAGGTTCCCTTTTTTTTCCAGACCTAAAGAATTTCCTCGCTCCTTCAAGAAATTTATCGTGTTCTTCTTTCCTCACCTTTGCAAAGTGGGGTGATATATTTTCTTAGCACCATTGGATTTATCCATTAGACTACTAGAATTGAAGTCTACTTTATGCTTCTTATCCCCATGATACCCTTGAGATTCACCAATCTCCATTTTGAATTTGAGGGCACATTAGACAATTTCATCATAGCTATCGAAGACAATGATTTACATAGAATTCCGTAGGCTAGGTTTTATCCCACCAAAGAAGTAGTCAACCTTTCATTCGGTGGTAATGAAAAAGAGTGAGGCATATAGTGAAAGCCTTGTGAATTTTTCCTCATATTCTCCAATGTATTCATCATCTTTTTTCTTCAGGGCAAGGAAGTCCCTTTCCATCTTATGCTGGAGTGTGCGAGGAAAATATTTATCAAAAAATATTTTCTAGAAATCCATTCATTCCAATTCCACGATCTCCTCCTTAGGCTTTGTATTTTTGATAAATTTCAACCTTTGATCGACATCACCCTCCATACAATAAGTATCCAGAATAACCTTCTCTTTTTCGTAACATTGATTTATGGAGAAGATATTTTAAATGGAGTGGACCCATTTTTTGCCTATTGAGGTATCAAATTATCCATTAAAAGTAGGAGGACTTTGTCTCATGAAGATATTAATAGGGACTTTTTCATTCTTAGGGGGGTTTAACATTCCTATTGACCCATGTTTCTATTCAAATATTGAGTTAACTGAGAGAGTATCGTGACAAAGTTCCTGATTCCTACTCCCATTAGATTGGGCATCTAATTAGAACAATCATCATAGTGGTATTCACATCGGTTGTTAGCCCGAGTCCTCCTATTACCGGCCATTGGATGGAATAAAAATAATGTTAGGGGTAACATATCGTGGGTAATCCAAAGAAAAAACGGGTGACTTATAAATAACATTTATTTCCTTAACATATGAATCTTATGTTATATAAGATCTACTTTCTAAAAAATATCCGTAGGGGATTTTTTAAATTCCCTTAATAATGGTTCATACTAATCTTGTGAATTAACCAAAGCATATCCCATGGTAGTGTCATAACCCAGAGTGTAGAAAGGCCCATTGACGTGTACTAGGATACCCCGGGTCAAGCCTGAAACTCCTTATCAGAGTTTTTACTCCTAGGTACATCTGTTCCAGAGCCGCCTCTACCTGATTTTATCCCGATAGGGATGTATTTCCGTGACAAACCACTTAATCAATAATCTACCCCTAAGGCTTCCACTATGGTTTTCTAATCCTAATCCTAAAAATAAGTAAACCTCTCCTTTGATACCAACTATAACAACCCTTCCCTTTATTACACACTCATAAATGATTTATTATATAAAATCTTCACCTGATACAAGATGGAAGATCATGCGATCTAGTGTATTTGGGGATTAGGAACATTACATGATAACTTATAACATAAAAAACAAATCTTTATTGAAATCTTCCTTTACATGACCACTAATTCCCTCATACTTAGCATTGCATGGGATAACCTGAGGACATGAATAAGTAAAGGGTGAGCTATAAATCTCAGTAATGGATTAAAAAAGTCATAACATGAATAATTCAATACATTTTAGGTAGTAGGAATATCAATGGAGCTTAAAAGAAACATGAACATAATGAAGACATATAACATGATTATCATAACATGGAAATGTGGTGACAACACTTAACATGGTATTAGCATGATCCAAGGATCATTACACATGGAGCATGAGTAAACCCTAATTTCAATTGAATTATAATGAGTAAAACCTCATTTTAATTGATGTATCATGATAATAATATTTACCCAATGCATTGGAGTTATATCAGGGAACACCCTTCTTAAAAATTCCACTTCATGCCTGAGTGTGCCATGTGGATCATACAATATGGAATAATTAAAGATCATAATTTATTCCAAGATGAAGTAATTATTAATTACTATATGAAACTATTTAATAATTAAGGAAATGTGCATAAAGTTGAATAATCGTGATAGAGAAATGGACATGGTATTCACAACACACTAACTTTGGCTGGGAAAATTGCAGTGCAATTTCGGTAGCATAACGACGTGACATAAGAGTTCATAAAAATGGTTGATGAAATAGAAATGGGTGTCTCATCATATTTACATGAAATTGAAAGTAATGGGGTTATATAGATACACATCCCAACATAATTAATGTAATTTTACATTCACAATACAATAGAATTTCTTGAATGTAAATGAAGAGAGAGAAATTCCTTACGGAAATTTGGTATGGTAACAGGTGTGCATCAGAGGAATTAATGAAAGAGAAATGGGAATACCACCATTATAAAATAAATAGGGAAGTTTGGGGGAGGTTAAAAATCATACCCCAACATTTTTAATTCAAAATAAAAGGGTATAACAACATTATGAAATTTGGACAAAAATGAGAAAGGAAGAAGTCCCTTACATGGAAATGTGATCTCAATGGATTGGGAGAGGCTTGAGAGATGCTTATTGGGAACTTATGGCTTTATGTGGGGATTCTAGATAGAGGAGGGAAGAGTATGGTAGAACTCAAAATTATTTTAGTGAATAAGAATTGGGATTGTGGGTGGGTTTATATAGGGAATAAGAGGGAATTTTTTATTATTTATGTTTGGGACACCACACATTACACTAATAAAAACCAAAAACCAGACTATGGTTTGTGCCCAGGGTTTTTTACAAAGGGGAGTGGAAAAATATATTATACGTCCAATATCCAAACATCTTAAAATAATACGGTTTCTTATTGGAGGTGAGTCACACTCTCAAAAAATCAATTTAAAAAGTTAAAATGTTTTATAAGTCTTAGAGGGTCCACTGAGGCTTTGTAAAATAAATCAAAACAAACCTAAAATCAGATTATTTTATTGATAAAACATATATTGGATGAATAGAATGTTTATAGTATTTTATTACATCACTATTGGGTTATTATGATGTCATAAAACACATTATATATTTAAACTCTATTTTAATTTTACCCAAAAATTTATCTCTCTCAGAAAATTATGAAAAATTCACCACTGGATTGTTTGAACATCCTGATTCCAAAAATAATATTCATTTTTTCAAAATAATATTTTGAATATGTGAATTTTTACTTTAAAATAAAAACTTACATTTATAAAAAATTCATAGGTCTTGACAAAAACAACTTTCAAAACTTAATAAAAATTACAATTGTATTCATAAAAATTAAATGATCAATTATATTTAATAAAATGTAATTTAATAATAACAATATTTTATTAAAATATTAATTAATTAAAAAATCCATTGATTTATCAAAATATATTTATTAGTATAATATGAAAAAATACTATTTTTTCTTTAAAAACAATTTGCAATGTAACAATAATTAAATGAATGTATTTTTTTTATTATATACAAAAATAATGCTCAAAATCATAGTACTAAGGTATTGTTATATAACCCCTTATAAAACCTGCATAAGACCAAAGGGTAAGGTTTGCGATGGTGATAGATTCTTGGGGTGGATCAGATAACATCGCTCGGGTGGTAATCTATATCAACTTCCACTTCTCCTGTAGGCGGTTCCGCTCGAGCTTAATGTGTTAAAGCTCACCTTTGGCTTATTCAAGAGTGAAGCCCAATGATTCCACATCCATTCCATGCTCCGAAAAATGGGATCCGAATGGCGAATGTCTACTGGATGAGACCATCACATCCTTTTTCGGAGTAAATTGGATTTTTTAATGCACTATATTTATACTAATCATGTGATCACTGTTCAATGGCTATATCAGCAATGGTAACAATTCTTAATAGTATTTTGAAATCTAAAATCATTAAAACAAAGATGTGAATATGTTATTAAACCAAATTTCATAATAATACAATCAATTAGATCAAGAGGAATCTCCATTATTAAATGTCTGGGTTGTTACTATTAACTAATTTTTTTACTATGAATGTATTAATAGCTTCATTAAAATATTTCGTATTTTATTTGCATGAAGTGATTCAACAAAGGTGAATCATGATATGGAATAATAAGATACTCTATACAGGAAAACATATGCATAATAACCTGAGTTAGAATCTATAATATATCCATGGTTTTCTCTATTCCAACATCAGATGTATTAGCTTTCTCCGAAGGGAAACACATATATTAACTATGGGTGTTGATTCTCTTACATTATCCATGAACTATCTCTTAATAATTTAACAAACTTAGTTAGCTCATAATCATTAGGAATATTGATCTTATGAATGAAAATATCTATAAGGTTAAATGTTCTCAAATACCCTAAGGGATTATCATAATTTTAATGTCAACTATGTTCATTTAAAAGTTATTCCCCAAGGTTCCAAAAAAACATTCTATGGTACCAATGTCAATATTATAAGTCCAGAAACCTAGAGTCCGTGTTTACATTATTAAATTATTATAATATACATTTATCTCACTATAGAATATTGATTAATTTAATTGTCATGAAACACTAGATACATACATGATTCACATATTAAATTCGAAGTATAAAAACATTGTTTAAGAAACATTATTTATAAGGACCTGGCCTTAAACATTACTTATTGTTGAATTAAATGAATAATTCACATTGAGGATCTTTTCAGGTTTAGAGTTTTAGAGAATTAGGATATAACTATTACATCTCATAGATTTCAAAGTAGACACATCTACTCAGCTTCCATTTTTTTCACAAAATAAAAACTCTTGAACACAAGAGTCGTGTCTAGTTCCTTGTTTTAGATAGAATGACATTTCCTTGATCCCATCCTTGACCCTATTTATCTTTATGTCCTGTGGAAAACATTTCAAAAACTTGGGATGAGCATAAAAATCCCAGTAAAGCATACACAAGGACGGAAAACTGTTTGTTTTTCAAAACAACAAGTAAACCATGAGTACTTTACCAAAGTAATAATTTTCACCTTTTGAAGTAGTAAAAACTCTTCACTGGATAAAAGACCATTACTTACCCTTTTGTAACCAAAATATTACCATAAAACCCATATAAAGAACACATAACATATAAAGGTAACTTGGGACATAAACATACTTAAACGGAATAACCATATGGTGGAATTCCACACATACATAATAGAATAGCCATACGACTGACTTCCATACCCAATGCATTGGAGGTCATAACGTAACCACCCATCCTGGTATTCACAGCACCGCCCGCCATATGGTTTATCACGTAACCACCCGTCAAATGTCCAAGTACCATTATAAAATCATAAGACATAAAACAAATATAATGGAAAGAAAACATTTCCACACTTTGATCACAATATACCACGTAAATATATTGAAATAACAAATACATTATAAAAACCATTTTCAATACCAAAATACATAAAAGTGTATATGGTATTTATTTCATTTTAAAATCATTACGGCTTGTTGAGGAAGCCAAAGACCAAATAATAATCGCGGTGGCAGAAAAGGTCGTTTTCACCATGTACATTAAAAGAAACATTCATTTTTGTCATTTGTAAAATGCTTCAGAGAAAAAGATTCATTTTGTATAAAAGTAAACGTAAAAGGGGTTTATACACTGTATAAAATAAATTCTTGTATTATAATAATATTTTCTTCAATGAAAGGAGATTGAGATGAAGTCCCTTACAGAGACGATATCCTTGGATTAAGGATAAATCAATTACATAATTAAGTATGAAAAATGAATACACCAAATATAAGTGGATATTAAGTGTAAAACAATCATAGGTCATTCACACATATTCATATAACGACATATTCAAGGAGTAATTGTTTATCCCAAAGAATCAATATTGGGTTAAGAAGTTCCCTTGAAAAAATTCGACAGCCTAATAGCGTCACTTCAAAATTCAGAAAAAGAGTTGATGAGAGAGAAAATGGTATCTCATCACATGGACATAAATTTACATCGATAAGGATATATAAGAACATATCCCAACATAACAATATGTAAATTAAAAGACCCAACAAAAAGAAGTCTTTTAAAAAGATGAGGGTGAAAGGTTCCCTTACCGACTTGGGTATCTTTCGAAACATACACCCCATGAAAGAACGACAATAAAAAATTGATGTAAATACTCATAAACAAAATTATATTAAACAAAGAGTATAATAATGGGCAGTACATATACCACTCAAAGAAAATTGTGGCAAATTTAGCATAAATCTCACGGGAATAAAAGTGAGATGAAAAAATCCCTTACGAAAACTCAGCTGCTAACGACGCCACTTAAAACTTCCAGAAATGGATTGATGATATAAAATAGGGTCTCTCATCATATTAACATAAAATGTACAGAAATAGGAATATAAAATAACATCCCCCAACATAACAAAGAGGAGCTTAAAATAATTGACATAAAGTAGAGTACTTAAAAAGAGAGAGATTGGATCTCTTATGAAAATTCGGCAGCCTAACGGCACCACTCAAAACTTCCAAAAATGGATTGATGAGAGAAAATAGGGTCTCTCATAATATAAACATAAAAATTACAGTAATTTTAATATAAAATAACATCCCAATCATAAGAAATATGATCTTAAAATTAATGACATAAAAAAGTGTGCTTAAAAAAAAATAGAGGGGTAGGATCCCTTACCTAAAGTCTGACTTGTCTTGTTCGTTTCTTTATATTCATGAATAATAAATTTTGGTCAATTTATAATTTATTAATTACCTATTTTAAAGATTATTATTCAGTTCATATAACATATTATAATGTTATAATAATTGGTGAATAAAGTGAGTTCATATCATACGTTTTTGTCGATGTTTGGTACATGAGTCAAAAATGAACTTGTTTGAAAATGATTGTCCATGTAGTTATAATTAAATCATCTCCAGAATAGTATTAATGATTTAAATATCCTATATATCCAGTATATATTCATTTTATACTACTCCATAACATTTGGAGATAAAAAGAAATGAAATGCACTGTTAATGGAGACGGTAGGTCGTACGTACGCATGAATGCTACTTTCATTTCTTTGTCATATTAATTGAATTAAAAATAACTGAGAGATATATATATTATAATTCCATTATAATATATATGTTATATAGGTCACATATGTTCATTAATTTCATTCTTTATACATTCCATGTATTGCATGAACGAGTCACATCACTTGAGGGGGCGGTAGTCCACACTTCCTCGTATGAAATTATCGCATTTGCACAACATGAAAAACATAAAGGCATATTTTAAAAATAAAATTCAGAAGTATATAGAAAACATAAATACCATATATATAATATATAAAATATAGTTACATCATAATGGTCACCATGAAAGGGGTTAAGAGAAGATTGAACAATCATCATTTCGTGAGGCAGCAATTCGCCATCCACAGAAACAGTATGTTCTTTAACCCTTAGATGAAGGTGTGTGTAAGTCTAGCTCGAATAATTATCAAAAAAACATCCTAGTATATTGAAGATTCTGGTTTTGTTACAAAATATAGGAATAAAAAGAGTTTAGAGGGTTGGAGAAGCAAAATAAAACAAAAGAACACAAGGAAAGACATTACCTTTAAATCGGGTAACTCTTTTTGATTTGAGCTCAAAGGCTTCCTTGGAAAGGATTTTACCCAAAGGTGAGGCTTCAATTATAAAGATAGGTATGTGTAGAGATGAAATGGTCAGGGTTTTGCCGAGCAAAATTCTTTAGTGGAGTGGGTAAGGTGGTAGAGGTGGGGGCCTTTGATAAGAGAAGAGGAGGGGCACTCTTGGAAAGTTATAAAATATTACTTTATTATAAAATGATTTTCGGATTTTAAAGGTCCCAAAAGGATATATTTCGAGGATAAGGTGATACGGTTTCTAAATACACCCATACAATAGGTTTTTGACAAGTTTAGGTCTTAGATTTTACATTATCTTTTCATTTTATATAAATTGTTAAATAATGAGGTAATCACTGCATCATCATGGTGTCATAAATAATTTAATTTATTTAATGTCTAAAAATTATAAAAAAACTATCCTAATGTAGTATATAGTTATATCTTTATAATTAATATTTATAGTCAAAATTATGACTTGTATAACCCCATGTAAAAATTGTTTTAGTAAAATAACACATGTTTGTGACATTTTAATTTTAACTTTAAATAAAAAGTTATTAATGTCATTTTCCAACCAAAGTGGCTCCATGGGGTCCCCAAGTTGAGCCATGGATTGTATTGGTCGGCCATGAATCATAAAATAAGGTTAGTACATGTGTAAAGGTCATTTCATATTATTAAAACATTATTTTTACCATAAATTACACTAATTACCTTTAATCGCGATTAATAAAAGTTAAAATTTTCCTATTCACCAAAAATTATTTTAATCTCATTGAACCACATTATACTTCCTAATGAAAACCATGTTTGTCATATTTCTGAAAATAAAATCACAGAAGTGGTAAAGTTTCATTTAAACGAAAAATCAGCTTCTTTAACTACCACCTAATGGTTTCACTATTCATCAAAAATTGAAGTTTTTCAGAAAATACCAAAAATTCAACCTAAGCTATATTTGATATTCTGAATTCAAAAATTATGTCTATTTTACAAAATTCAAAACATATAAGTTTCATTAATTAATTTAATAATTAATTCCCGCTGTCAAAACAAATAGCGTGTTTTTAAGAAACAATATCTATTAAAAGATTAACACTAGTTTAAGTCCAATTTCAAAGTGAAATTAATTCCAATGACCACCATTGGATTAAATGGTAAAAATGTATTCTAAATACACTTTAATATCAATTAAAAATATAATTTATCCATATAAATAAATTAGATTAAAAGGTGGTTTTGAATTACAATGAAGCATTTTCACTAAAAATGATCTTTATCGGAAAAATAACAAAAATTTACACAAAGTAAATTTTGATGTCCAGATTATAAAGAAGGATTTTATTTTGTCAAATAAAACATATAAAATTGTCAAAAGTATATTTAAAAAGGGTTATCCATCAAAAGGCGATTAATCGACCTTTTAAAGAATATTAAAAGATTTATGCTTAAAATTGGATTCATTTGCATTTTATGCCTCTAACATTTATTGGATAAAAGTAAAAGTATTTGAAAAACATATATAATAATTTTGTAGTTAGTTCCGTACTTTCCCGCCATTGCAATGGCTAGACATTAATTACCATTTAAAATAATATTATTTTATTATTAGAGTGCAACGTATGATTTTAAAGGAACTCGTTGTCACGTATTGGGTACGGCATCGAGCATAGCGCTCCCTTTAAAGTAATATAAATATTTTATTCACAAATATGGATAAATATAATAATGTCATATTCTTTATTTACCTGGGGTGTTACATCCTTCCCCCCTTTTGGAAATTGTGTCCTCGCAATTTTTAAATTGGGATCGGAAACTTCATTGAAAGCCCCACATTAGAAAAGGAAAAAATTAAACTATGACTTTAAAAGAAAGAAATGGAAGTAAAAAGGTCACTAGAGTTAACCCATAATAGGATTCCATGTATGAAAACATGGATATGGAAGAAAAAACAAAGGGTAATGTTCTGAGGGAGTGTGATAGAAAACATGTTTAAGAAAAAGTTAACCGCCAGAAAATCACAAACTTGTGATGGGTTAAACAGTATTGGATTACCCAGTAGGAAAAGTTAACAGACAACATTTTTTAGTTACATTTCATTAAGGAATTTATTTTTGATCTTAACTAAAACATAAGGAAACATACTTACTTGTCATGTTGGATTTCAACTTTTACAAGATTTCTTACACGAACTCATATTTTCTCCAAAAGACGAGTATTTAGGATGACTTGTTTACATTAAGAGAGATATAATCAACTTCTAGAGAATCACCTAATCCACAAAAGAGAACTATATACATCCCATGTCTTTAGACCTTAACCAAAACTTAAACCAACAAAGTTAGTATGAGATCAGATAATACCCCAAAATGGTAATCCTTTATGAAAAGGAAATCTATTCTTAATCTGTAAAATTTGTCCAACAAGACCCAAAGTTCAATGAAGAGCAAAAGTAAACCAAACTAAGATTGAAACCCAAATATTTGAAGGATTTAATCACATAGTCTTCCAAGTTAAATTGTAACAGTTATCTCCAAACAACATCAGTTGCTCTTAATGTCTTATATTGAAAAGTAATGAACCTAATCAAATATCCTCCATGACAGGCTAATCATTTCCATTGATAACCCAAAATCAACTAACTCTTAATTCATAAAATCATCTAACTAAAAATAATCATTCAAACTAACCAGGGACTTCATGTAGTCCAGTGGTAGGCGATAAATACCAGTGGAACTTTGGTTGTGGGTTCGATTCCTGCAGCTTTGTCCGACGTGACGAGTTGTCACATGGCTTGTGTGTTGTCCTTTTTACAAAACTATATAATTCTTAAAACATTCCCCAACAACGAGATAAAATCTTCAAAAATAACCATAAAATAATTTAACCTCAATTTTATCTCATGCCTTTCACTTTCCATCATAACATATAGTATCCCATAATTACCACAAAAGTAAGGATCATATAAACCCAAATGGTTCTTTATAACTATGTCCACAAAAGAACAGATAACTATTCCTTGAGTAAAATTTTCATATATCAAACATCAGGGTTACACATACTATAAAAAGTCTTCTAATGTAACCCCATCATCAAAAGAGACTTAATACTCTTAATAATTTCACCATAACTCTTGAAGCCCTTATATGTTGACTTCTTACTCATTCAACATTCTTCATGATCCATTAACCATTTCTTTCCAACTTATTCTGAAATAATTCTTTCCTACAAACAAAATCATGAATCATATCCTAAGATTCCAAAATAGGAAAACAAATGTTAAGAAATAATCCATACCTTTGATTGGTCATTGTCAGTTTCTTCATCCTCAATTATAAGGGCATTAGGTATTGGTAAACGAATATTTGTACGATCTTGGTGATCCCATTCCCGAAACTTCTTCACAGGACATGTGTTTGAATAATGACCATGCACACCACATTTAAAACATCCAATTGATCCCTCGGAAAGAAATTTGTTCCCTTTCCTCGAGTCAACTGGATGATTCCTTTTTCCATGGAAGGTTCTTGCTTTATGACCTTCATTTCTACATATATAGAATATTTTTGTCCCTTTGAAATATTTTCCTTGGTGTGTCTTTCCACATCTTTGACACATAGGTTTTTGAACACACTAACCTTTAGGATTATTACCTGCAGTTCCATAGGGATTTGTTTCTCTCATATATGATGCCTTATAGAAATCACCATGGTTTAGGTGGTCAATCATGACTCCAGATAGTTGGTTAAGGATAAACACAAGAGTTCTCATTGTATCTCCCATATCATTCAGTTGCTCGCTCATAATACTGTCACAGTTTCCTTCACATCCACTGTTACTTTGGTGCCTGCTAGATCCAGCCATTTACTAAAACCAAAAAGGTCAGTGTGAGTATATCAACAAAACCATCATGTACTAATGAGGAAGATAAAAACTAAGATATACTTACTCATTCACTTTATCGAAAACTATGAATCTTTCTGAAATCATAACCATTATGGAAATGTCACTTGTGCTTCGAGAATACCTAACCTCTAAAGTTATCTAAACTGACCTCTGATAACAACTATAAGAACATGGACTTAAACATTACTTATGGTTGAATTAAATGAATAATTCACATTGAAGATATTTTCAAGTTTAGAGTTTTAGAGAATTAGGACATAAATATTACATCTCAAAGATTACAAAGTAGACACATCTACTCAGCTTCCATTTTTTTCACAAAATATAAACTCGTGAACACAAGAGTCATGTCTACTTCCTTGTTTTAGATAGAATGACATTTCCTTGATCCCATCCTTGACCCTATTCATATTTATGTCCTGTGGAAAACATTTCAAAAACTTGGGATGAGCATAAAAAGCCCAGTAAAGGATACACAAGGAAGGAAAACTGTTAGTTTTTCAAAACAACAAGTAAACCATGAGTACTTTACCAAAGTAATACTATTCACCTTTATGTAGTAGTAAAAACTCTTCACTGAATAAAATACCATTACTTACCCTTTTATAACCAAAAGACTACCATAAAACCCATATAAAGAACACATAACATATAAAGGTAACTTGGGACATAAACATACTTAAATGGAATAACTATACGGTCGACTTCTACACATACTTAATGGAATAGCCATACAACCAACTTCCATACCCAATGCATTGGAGGTTATAACGTAACCACCCGTCCTGGTATTCACAGCACCACCCATCATATGGTTTATCACGTAACCACCCATCAAATGTCCAAGTACCATTATAAAATCATAAGACATAAAACAAATATAATGGAAAGAAAACATTTCCACACTTTGATCACAATATACCACTTAAATATATTGACATAACAAATCCATTATAAAAACCATTTTCAATACCAAAATAAATAAAAGAGTATATGGTATTTATTTAATTTTAAAAACATTATGGCTTGTTGAGGAATCCAAAGACCAAATAATAGTCGCGGCGGCAGAAAAGGTCGTTGTCACCGCGTACGTTAAAAGAAACATTCCTTTTTGTCGTTTGTAAAATTCTTCATAGAAAAAGATTCCTTTGTTATAAAATTAAAAGTCAAAGGGTTTTATACATCATATAAAAGAAAGTATAATATTATAATAATATATGCCTCAATGAAAGGAGATTGAGACTAAGTCCCTTACAAAGATGATATCCTTGGATTAAGGTTAAATCAATTACATAATTATGTGTGACAAACGAATAAAAAAAATATGAGTGGATGATAAGTGTAAAACAATCAGAGTTCATTCACACATATTCATATAACGACATATTCAAGGAGTACATGTTTATCCCAAAGATTCAAAATTGGGTTAAGCAGTTCCCTTGCAAAAATTCGACAGCCTAACGGCGTCACTTTAAAATTCAGAAAAAGAGTTGATGAGAGAGAAAATGGTATCTCATCACTTGGACATAAAATTTCATCAATAATGATATAGAAGAACATATCCTAACATAAAAATATTTAAATTAAAAGACCCAACAAAAATAAGTCTATTAAAAAGAGGAGGGTGAGAGGTTCCCTTACCGACTTGGGTATCATTCGAAACATACACCCCATGAAAGAAAGACAATACAGCATTGATTTAAATACTCATAAACAAAATTATATTCCACAAAGAGTATAATAATGGGAATCACATATACCAATCAAATAAAATTGTGCCAAATTTAGCATAAATCTCACGGGAATAAAAGTGAGATGAAAAAATCCCTTACGAAAACTCGGCAGCCTAACGACGCCACTTAAAACTTCCAAAAATGGATTGATGAGATCAGATAGGGTATCTCATCATATTAACATAAAATTTACAGAAAGAGGAATATAAAAGAACATCCCCCAACATAAAAAATAGGAGATTAAAAGAAGTGACATAAAGGAGAGTACTTAAAAAGAGAGAGATTGGATCTCTTATGAAAATTCGGCAGCATAACAGCGCCACTCAAAACGTCCAAAAATGGAATGTTAAGATAAAATAGGGAGTCTAATCATATGAACATAAAAATTACAGTAATATTAATATAAAATAACATCACAATCATAAGAAATATGAGCTTAAAAGGAAGGACATAAAAGAGTGTACTTAAAAAGAAAGAGAGGGGTAGGATCCCTTACCTCAAGTCTGACTTGTCTTGTTCATTTCTTTATATTCCTGAATAATAAACTTTGTACAACTTATTATTTATTAATGAAATATTTTAAATATTAATATTCCATTCATATCACATATTATAATGTTATAATAATTGGTTCATAATGTGAGTTCATATCCGACGTTTTTGTCGATGTCTGGTACATGAGTCAAAAATGAACATGTTTGAAAATGATTGTCCATATAGTTATAAGTAAATAATATATAGAATAGTATTAATGATTTAAATATCATATATATCCAGTAAATATTCATTTTATACTACTCCATAACATTTGGAGATAAAAAGAAATGAAATGCACCGTTCATGGAGACGGTAGGCCGTACGTACGCATGAACACTACTTTCATTTCTTTTTCATATTAATGGAATTAAAAATAATTGAGAGATATATATATTATAATTCTAGTATAATATATATGTTATATAGTTCACATATGTTCCTTAATTTCACTCTTTATACATTCCATGTATTGCATGAATGAGTCACATCACTTGAGGGGGCGGTAGTCCACACTTCCTCGTATGAAATTATCACATTTGCACAACATGAAAAGAATAAGGGCATGTTTTAAATATAAAATTCAGAAGCATATAGATAAAATAAATACCATATATATCATATATAAAATATAGTGACATCATAATGGCCACCAAGAAAGGTGTTAAGAGAATATTGAATAGTAATCGTTTCGTGAGGCAGCAATTCGCTATCCACAGAAACAATATGTTCTTTAACCATTAGACGAAGGTGTGTATAATTGTAGCTCGAATTCTTCTCATACCAACATACTAGTATAATTAATATTCTGGTGTTGTTAAAAAATAGAGGAATAAAAAGAGTTTATAGGGTTGGAGAAGCAAAATAAAAAAAAAGAACACAAGGGAAGACATTACCTTTAAATCAGGTAACTCTTTTTGATTTGAGCTAAAAGGCTTCCTTGGAAAGGATTATGCCCACATTTGAGTCTTAAATGATGAATATAGGGATGTGGAGAGATGAAATGGTCGGGGTTTGGCCGAGCCAAAGGCTTGAGAGGTGTGTTTAAGGTGGTAGAGGTGGGGGCCTTTTATAAGAGAAGAGGAGGGGCACTCTTGGAATGTTATAAAATACTACTTTATTATAAAATGATTTTCGGATTTTAAAGGTCCTAAAAGGATATATTTAGAGTCTAAGGTGATACGATTTTGAAATACACCCATCCAATAGGATTTTAACAAGTTTAGGTATTATATATTTCATTATCGTTTCATTTTATTTAAATCGTTAAATAATGAGGTAATCGCTGCATCATCATGGTGTCATAAATAATTTAATATATTTGATGTCTAAAAATTATAAAAAAACTATCATGATGTAGGAAATCTTTTTATATTTCTAATGAATATTTATAGTCAAAAATATGACTTGTATAACCCCATGTAAAAATTATTTTAGTAAAACGACACATGTTTGTGACATTTTAATTTTAACTTTAAATAAAAAGTTATTAATGTCATTTTCCAACCAAAGTGGCTCCATGGGGTCCCTATGTTGACCAATGGATTGTCTTGGTCGGACATGACTCATACAATATGGGTAGGACATGTGTCAAGGTCATTTCATAATATTAAAAGATTATTTTTACCTTAAATTACACTAATTACCTTTAATCGCGATTAATAAAAGTTAACAAGTTACTATTCACAAAAATTATTTTAATCTCATTGAACCAAATTTTACTTCCTAATGACAACCATGTATGTCGGATTTTTGAAAATAAAATCATAGAAGTGGTAAAGTTTCATTTAAACGAAAAATCAGTTTCTTTAAATACCACATAATGGTTTCACTATTCATCAAAAATTGAAGTTTTTCAGAAAAATAAAAAAGATTCACCCTAAGCTATATTTGATATTACAAATTAAAAAATGATTTCTATTTTACAAAATTCAAAACATATAAGTTGCATTAATTAATTTAATAATTAATTCACACTGTCAGAACAAATAGCGTGTTTTTAAGAAACAATGTCTATTAAAAGATTAACACTAGTTTATGTCCAATTTCAAAGTGAAATTAATTCCAATGACCACTATTGGATTAAATAGTAAAAAGATATTATAAATACACTTTAATATAAATTGAAAATATAATATATCCATATAAATAAATTAGATTAGAATGATGTTTTGAATTAAAATGCCACATTTTCACTAAAAATGATCTTTATCGGAAAAATAACAAAAATTTACACAATTAAAATTTTGATGTACAGATTCTAAAGAAGGATTTTATTTTGTCAAATACAACATATAAAATTGTAAAAAGTATATTTAAAAATGGTTCTCCATCAACAGGTGGTTAATCGACCTTTTAAAGAATATTAGAAGATTTATGCTTAAAATTGGATTCATTTGCATTTTACGCCTCTAACATTTATTGGATAAAAGTAAAAATATTTGACAAACATATATAATCATTTTGTTGTTAGTTCCATTATTTCCCACCATTACAATGGCTAGGTGTTAACTACCATTTAAAATAATATTATTTTATTATTAGAGTGCAACGTAAGATTTCAAAGGAATTCGTTGTCGCGTATTGGGTACGCCATCGAGCATAACATTCCCTTTAAAGTAATATTAATATTTTTTTCAAAAATATGGAAAAATATAAAAATGTAATATTATTTATTTACCTGGGGTGTTACATCCTTTCCCCCTTTTGGGAATTGTGTCCACGCAATTTTTAAATTGGGATCAGAAACATCATTGAAAGCCCCACATCAGAAAATGAGTAAATTAAACTATCACTTTGAAAGAAAGAAAGGGAAGTACAAAGGTCACCCAAGTTAACCCATAATAGGATTCCATTTATGAAAACATCGATATGGAAGAAAAAAAGGGTAATGTTCTTAGGGAGTGTGATAGAAAACATGTTTAGGAGAAAGTTAACCACCAGAAAATCACAAACTTGTGATGGGTTAAACAGTATTGGATTCCCCAGTAGGAAAAGTTAACGGACAACATTTTTTAGTTACTTTTCATTAAGGAATTTATTTTTGAGCTTAACTAAAACATAAGGAAACATACTTACTTTTCATGTTGTCTTTCAACTTTTACTAGATTTCTTACACGAACTCATATTTTCTCCAAAAGATGAGTATTTAGGATGAATTGTTTACATTAAGAGAGCTATAATGAACTTCTAGAGAATCACCTAATCCACAAAAGAGAAGTTTATACTTCCCATGTAACACCCCGATATTTTATGAAAAATATTCTTTTAATTTCATTAATGTCTTGTGTTGTATGCTACACCAAGTTTACCTTGCGCTATAGGCAACACTGTATTAGCTTGCAGTATACGCAACACTATTCTTGGATCGTGTTACACACAATTTTGATAATAGTTATTCTACGCAACATTGAGTGTATATATATATATATATATATATATATTAAATGTATAAATGAAATATGTTTGGATTATGTTATATGAAAAAACGAAGGATTCTTGCACAACACGCAACCCTGACTTGGCTTGCATTACACGCAATCGCGACCTTCCCCGATAGCGTGTGTTGTACGCAATACCGGGTTTTACTAAACAATGATATATTATTATAATATTATTATAAACTAGATGTTATGAATAGTATTAACTAAATTTTGAATTTTATAACATTATTATTCATCTTACACATTTTCTAGAACATGGTATAAGAACAAAATAAATATTTCGGGTAAAATAAGTATTTTTCAAAAAATGCAGTTTTGCCGCCTTTTGATGGCGCACCCACTTTAAATATAGTTTTGAAATTCTTATGAGTTCAATTTTACAAAATAAAATTCTTCTTTGGAATCATGAAATAAAAATTTACTTTTGATAAAATTTTCATATTATTCTGGTAACTTTCATATTTTGATGAATAGTAAAAACACGCTATATTTTAATTAAAAACAACTTTTTTCATCGCAATAATTTATATGGTTAAATTATAATATTGATTGGTTTTAAAGTATAAATAGAATATATTTTTACCATTTAATATAATTTATGTCATTATCATTTATTTTACATTAAATTCATAGGTTAAATCAATTCAATCTTTTGCAATGTTTTAAAGAAAAACCTGTTTTCTTTCGACAATGGGGTTAATTTTGATTTAATTTCCTCAACTTTTGGGTATTCAATTTGGAAAAATGGATTCCATATTTGGAATCAGTGGGTCCAAATTATGTTAATAAGCTACTTTTTATTTTTGGGAATTATGAATAGTAACTACAGAAAATTTTATTTACCATAGTTAAAGGTAAATCGGGTAATTAAGGGTAAATATAATATTATAAAATTACCCTAACACATGCCAAAATTCTATTGGATGGATAAAAGTAGACCCATATAACCTAAGGGTGAGATTAGATTCATTTTTTGGACTTTTGACCATGAAAATAATTTAATTATTATTAAAACCAAAGAAAGCGACAACATGTCACTCTCTTAAATATTATAAGTATAATAATTTTAATTTATTGATAAACATCATAAAACTTAGAACATTAATAGTCTCCAGAAATATAATAAAATTATATACATCATGATAATTTATTTAGAATTTTTAGGGATTAAATAATTGTCATTAATAGCGATACATTAATGATACAAAAATTATTTATTAAGTGGGAAATAAATAATATAGATTTTATTGAAATAATAATACCCATTAAAAGGCCCACAAACCTGACCAAAACTTATTTTTAGTGTATATCTACACCTTAATAATCCAATGACGTAATATATAACCGTTTGGGGCTTTATAAAAGTGATTATGACACTTATATTATTTTATTTTAAATGATGCCAAAGTTGTCACCTTCATAGTTTAATAAATATAACAATTTAAATATTGTGATTTTAAGATGATAAATTCGAGTAAAAGTATTATTGTGAACGTTAATAGATTTATCATCATCATAGGATTTTATTTTTAATTTTTATGCAACAAATCAGTATATTAAATAATTATACAAAAATGTTGTAGTAATTATTTTATTAAGAGATAAACCAAATAAATGGTTTTACAAATAATAAAATAAATATTATATGAACTACTTAATGTGATAAAATAATTTTATAGAAACATATGACCTTTTATTAATCTATTAAATCTTTTATTTCGAACATATCTTCTGTATATATTTTATTTAAATTCAAATAAATGAATAGTGTCAAAATTGACACTATTGTTATTTTATAAAAATAACATATTATAAAATTGTTAAAAATCACAAAAATATTTAAAAATTATAAATATAAATTTATATGGTCTATAATGTTATAAATTAAACAATTATGGAAAATTAACAACAAATAAGTAATTATTTGTTATAATTTAAAATTTAGAACTTTATTACCACAAATAAACTTAAATAGATTAAATAAAGATAAATCAAACTTATAAGGTTTAAAATAAGTTCCAAACATGTCTAAATTTGATTGGTTGATGGTATCACAATCCTATCTCATCTAATATTCAAATATGGGTAATTTTTGGAGGTTTTTAAGTGGGGTTAGATTTATTATAAATTAATATTTTTAAGAATTCCAAAGGTGCCCCTCTCCTCCCTTATAAAAGGGAACCTCCTCCCTCTCTTAAAAACACAACTTTGATCCTTCAATCTCGGCCAAAACCTGACCAATTCTCTTCTCCACTTCCCTAGAAACATATTAGAGGTCCTGGCCTTCTTCAAAGACAACGTTTAGTGCCCTAAGAGGAGGTCTCAAAGAGGCGCTTCAAAGAAGAGGTAATTTCTGTTACCGATTCTTTCACCTTTATTTCTTCTTCCACTTATTATTCTTAGGTTGTTTCATTATGAAGTAATAACATAAGTATCACTCATATACTGATATGTCATTATAAGTATGAAACAACCATATTTCACCATCTATCCATCCTACGGAAAATGAAATCATCGCGCGTGCGTACGTACGGAATACCGTCTCCACGCCGTGGTGTAATCTATTTTCCACCACCACCTTACTTGGATGGGTATAATTGTGTAAATAATAACTATATATGATTATTGTAAAGTGATATTGATTCTGTAATAGTATACATACACTCCAATAAAATTCCACGATCATGGGAACAATATCATCGCTCGTGCGTACGTACGGAATACCGTCTCCACGACGCGATGAGATTCATTATCAATGATTAACCATTCATAAATGATTATAAAGTATATATAATATGTACTAATGAAATATATTACATAATAATGATACTGGATTTATGTATATATATATATATGTATGTCATCCAATTAATTCCATTCAATTCAATGAGGAAACGAAAACAACGTTCTTGCGTATGTACGGCCTATCGTCTCCATGAACGGTGTATTTATTTACATTTATCGATCTGTTATATATATGTATATTCTGAATATATATTATATATAAATAATGTTTTACATTCTGGATTTAAGTAATCATGATCTAAGTAATCATATGAATAATTACAAGTCAAAACACGGACGACAAATGAAACGATTTTACCCAAAACGCTCTTTAACATGGAATTTACAAAAGAACGGGTAATATAAAGTCATAAGTGAACCATATATGATATCATAACAATTAATATGATTCTTTAATAAGTCAATAACATTATTTAAATCATTATACAGGAGGTTTGGACACTTACGAAGCAAATCGGACCTAAGGTAAGGGATAATTTTGCAAATCTCATTTTTATTTGAGATTGCTTCTTCGTAAGTATTTACAGGGGTTATTGCTATCATCCATGTCCATGTTTTATAAAAGTGTATTCATGTATGTTTAAAGTCCTTTTTACACATTTTGACTTTTACTACATGGTATGAAATGAATCTTTCTTTTGTTTACGTTACGAGGTACTTTTTGACTTTTCCGGCAAAAGTACGAGAAGAATGTTTTTTAACTTATACGGCACGAATGGATTTTTACGGTTTTATAAAGCCTTATTTTCATGAATCTTCCTCCAGAATATTTCATTAATATTTTCAACAAAAACCTTTTCTTCTAAAATTTCAAGACATTTTTTGAAAAGAAAATGATTTTGACGAAAAAAGGATATTTTCCTCAAGAATTCATTTCATGTGTATTATCAAAACCATTTTCATCTAAGATGACATTATTATACATGTGTATGTTTCAAGTATCATGTCTCTATGATTTACATGGTTTGACTTTTCTTATGTTGATATATCCATTTGTTTTATATGGATTATATGATGATGGGATGATGCTTATGAAACCCATTTTAGTATTTGGGTTATGATGAATGTTTCAAGTTTATTTTGTGGCACAAGTAAGAATGATTTCATTATGAGATGGGTGGGACCTGCATCTCCCTCCAATGCATTGGGTAAAGATTTATATCTCATGTGATAGACATGGATGGAATGGTAAGTTAATCTGTTTTAGTATTATAGGACTGGAACGAGGAGTGAACTCAATTCAGAAAGAGACTTTGTCCACTAAGATGGTCTTCGAAGCAATGCCTTGGCTACTATGGAAATCATTACATGTGCTTAATGGATGCCACAATTACATGTTTTATTACCATGCTATTTTATCAGGATCTATGCCTTATGTACTTCCATGTTTTATATCGTTGCTCAAGATTTTTAATGTTCATGTTTTTTTTAAGTTGAAATGTATATGGTATGTTTTATTTTATCCATGCTTACCCTTAATGAGCAATTGAGCTCACCCTTTTTATTTTTTCTTTTCCCCCAGGATTAAAAGAAAGATTTTAGGTAAGGAAACAAAAAGGGGAAGATCTTTATGGGAGGTGTTTAAGATCTTTCACCACGATTAAAAGATAACATTCCATGTTTCCAAAGACACTAAACTATTACAGTCCTTTTCTGTCTGTTTTTGTTATGTACTAAGTATTCCTCCAAAGTAATGTAATGTCCATGTACGTCAAGCTTAGGGTCCTTACAGTTGGTATCAGGGGAAAGGTTTAGTCAAACATTGGAAACTAGGATGCGAAAACATTAGTGAGATCCCTAGAGATATTTCTAAGGTATGTCTAGGGATGTCCCTAAGGATAAGTATACGTATAGGATATAGTCCTAGAACTATGGTAACGATCTTAGAATTTTTCCTAAGATGTTAGATATTAAGGGTACTCCCCCTTTATTATGTTGTTTTCCCTAGCATGATTTTTTCCTCTCACACTATTCTTTTTGGGTTTTAGAAAATGGCTGGAAACAGGAAGATTCAAGATAATGGAGGATATGACAGACAATGGAATGATATTCTTCATGAGAAACCAAAAGAAATGGGATTTGGAAGTCCAAACATCATTATTATGCCTAATCAGGAATCTCATAATATGATCAATAATCTCAACTTTTTTAAGTTTCCCGACTCAGATAATAAGAGAAAGATGGAGTTTCATGATGATCATAGAGGAAATAAAGTTCAATTTCCCTCATGTAAATCATGTGGGAAGAGGCATCAGGGAGATTGTTTCAAAGGAACTGGAAGATTCTTTGGGTGTGGAAAAGAAGGACACAATTCTAGTAAGTTCAAAGGAAAAGGTTCAGTTAACAGCATGGATGAGGGTAATGGTATTGCTATGACATCAACAATGGTTAAATGTTTTAAATGTGGAATGTATGGGCATTATGCAAACCAATGCCCTAAGGGAAAGTCTCATGAAGAGAATCAGTACGGTCGTATGGGATGTATTTATGTTGATGATGATGAAGAGACTACAAATGATATGTGAGATGAAATAATTGTTGAAGCTCGGTCAATGGTTTAATAAGGCAGTGGAATGATTACATGTTTATCAAGTGTAATGTTGTATAAGTAATCTCATGGTACTATGGAAGAAAGAGACATCTAAGGATTGTTACACTATTGTCTTTCCTAAGTTTTGAAAGTGTATGATTAATGGTACTAGTAACCATGAAATGTTATTCATATATTTTTAGAAATTAGATGATATGCACATAATGAAGGGATAAGAAGAAAATTAAATGTTTGATAGTATTCATGAGCTCATGACTGATATAAGGAGACGGTTATATCATGGTTTGAGTAGAGAGAATTTTTGGATTTTGGTATGTGGAAAGAGTTAACTTTTGACAACATTCATGTTTTCACTAAGATTCAATGGGTATTCATTTTTCAAGAGAATACATGATTAAGGCCTTCGAGTGTTTAGAATGTGACCAACAAGACATATCTTATGATATATGGGGATCAACGATGGAATTAACATGCTTGTTATGTGAAATCTCTGGTAATCGTTTTCACTATAATATGAGAGTGGACTGCAGTATTATGGATAAGCCTAAAGATTGGAATGGATTATGTTGGACATAAGTTAGTATTGATTAAGGATAGAAGTTTTTTTCGATATTATTTATGGGATGTTATAGTAATATAGTTTTAGAAAAAGGACAACCTGCAGGACGAGCGACAGCCCATCACATCAGACAATGCTATGTGAATCGAACCCACAACCGAAGTGCAACTGGCCTTTATTGCCTACCACTTGCATACAGGAAGTCCCTGGTTAGTAGAAACTAGTTTTATTTTATTAAGTGGTATGATATATGAAGTATAAGTTCATTTTTGGAACCATATACGATTAATCTAACCATAAGATGGACATATAACTTTTTCTAACCTTTTGTTTGAAAGAGATGGAATGACCCATCATTCTATCACAAGATCTTCTAACACATCATGAATAACAAATTCAACTTCATTTCTTTAATGGATGAAGTGGAAATTGTTCAATTCACAAACAACAGTGAGATTGTACCAAAATCATGCAAGTATTTCTTTTAATTCATCTACTTAAGGGAAATGATCTTGAAAACCAAAAATTTTGTCCTAGTTCCCTTATATCTGATGAATCATATGGTACCTTAGATCATTACAAATCAATAGCTTTGTGATTGTTGGCTATTTCATAGACATGTTCTCTACCACTCTCCATCAGAACTTGATGGTTAGATTTTTATTCCATATCCATATTTTCACCTATGTTCTTCTACGTGGAAACCCATTGATGAGTTAATTTGGGTAACCGTTACATTTCATACTTTAGTTTTTAAAGCCATGTTTTAGTATTACTTTTTACGATGTGGGTTTCTATTAAACAAATTTTCGAGTAGTAAACCATTTATAATCCCGACGAATTTCGAGGGTGAAATTTATTTTATGGGGGGTAGAATGTAACACCCCAAGATTTTATGAAAAATATTCTTTTAATTTCATTAATGTCTTGTGTTTTATGCTACACCAAGATTACCTTGCGCTATATGCAACACCGTATTAGCTTGCAGTATACGCAACACTATTCTTAGATCATGTTACACACAATTTTGATAATAGTTATTCTACGCAACATTGAGTATATATATATATATATATTAAATGTATAAATGAAATATGGTTGGATTCTGTTATATGAAACAACGAAGGATTCTTGCACAACACGCAATCCTGACTTGGCTTTCATTACACGCAATCGTGACCTTCCTCGATAGCGTGTGTTGTACGCAATATCGGGTTTTACTAAACAACGATATATTATTATAATATTATTATGAACTAGCCGTTATGAATAGTATTAACTAAATTTTTAATTTTATAACATTATTATTCATCTTACACATTTTTTAGAACATGGTATAAGAACGAAATAAATTTTTCGGGTAAAATAAGTATTTTTCAAAAACTGCAGTTTTGCCGCCTTTTGATGCCACACCCACATTAAATCTAGTTTTTGACATGATTATAAGTTCAATTTTAAAAAATAAAATTCTTCTTTGGAATAAAGAAATAAAAATTTACTTTTGATAAAATTTTCATATTATTCTGGTAACTTTCATATTTTGATGAATAGTAAAAACACGCTATATTTTAATTAAAAACAACTTTTTTCATCGCAATAATTTATATGGTTAAATTATAATATTTAATAGTTTTAAAGTATAAATAGAATATATTTTTACCATTTAATATAATTTATGTCATTAGCATTGATTTTACATTAAATTCATAGGTTAAATCAATTTAATCTTTTGCAATGTTTTAAAGAAAAACCCATTTTCTTTCGACAACGAGGTTAATTTTGATTTAATTTTTGCAAATTTTGTGTACTGAATTTGGGAAAATGGATTCCATATTTGAAATAAGTGGGTCCAAATTATGTTAATAGGCTAATTTTTATTTTTGGGAATTATGAATAGTAACTACGGAAAATTTTATTTACCATAGTTAAAGGTAAATCGGGTAATTAAGTGTAAATATAATATAATAAAATTACCCTAACACATGCCAAAATTCTATTGGATGACTAAAAGTAGACCCATATAACCTAAGGGTCGGATTAGATTCATTTTTTGGACTTTTGACCATGAAAATAATTTAATTATTATTACAACCAAAGAAAGTGACAACATGTCACTCTCTTAAATATTATAAGTATAATAATTTTAATTTAGTGATAAACATCATAAAACTTCGAACATGAATAGTCTCCAGAAATATAATAAAATTATCTATATCATGATAATTTATTTATAATTTTTAGGGATTAAATAATTGTCATTAATAGTGATACATTAATGATACAGAAATTATTTATTAAGTGGGAAATAAGTAATATAGTTTTTATTGAAATAATAATAACCATTAAAAGGCCCACAAACCTGACCAAAACTTATTGTTAGTGTATATATACACCTTAAGCATCCAATTACCTAATATATAACCGTTTGGAGCCTTATAAAAGTGATTATGACACTTATATTATTTTATTTTAAATGATGCCAAAGTTGTCACCTTCATAATTTAATAAATATAAAAATTTAAATATTGTGATTTTAAGATGATAAAATCGAGTAAAAGTATTATTGTGAAAGTTAATAGAATTATATTTATCATAGGATTTTATTTTTAATTTTTATGCAAAAATCAGTATATTAAATAATTATACAAAAATGTTGTAGTAATTATTTTATTAAGAGTTAAACCAAATAAATGGTTTTAAAAATAATAAAATAAATATTATATGAACTATTTTATGTGATCCACTAATTTTATAGATACATATGACCTTTTATGAATCTATTAAACCTTTTATTTCAAACATATCATCTGTATATATTTTATTTAAATTCAAATAAATGAATAGTGTCAAAATTGACACTATTGTTATTTTATAAAAATAACATATTATAAAATTGTTTAAAAATCACAAAAATATTTAAAAATTATAAATTTATATTTATATGGTCTATAATGTTATAAATTAAACAAGTATGGAAAATTCACAACAAATAAGTAATTATTTGTTATAATTTAAAATTTATAATTTTATTACCACAAATAAACTTAAATAGATTAAATAGAGATAAATCAAAATGATAAGGTTTAAAATAAGATCCAAACATGTCTAAATTTGATTTTTTGATGGGATTACAACCCTATATCATCTAATCTTAGAAGATGGGTAATTTTTGGAGGTTTTTAAGTGGGGTTATATTTATTATAAATTAATATTTTTAAGAATTCCAAAGGTGCCCCTCTCCTCCCTTATAAAAGGGCACCTCCTCCCTCTCTTCCACACACCACATTGAGCCTTCATGCTCGGAAAACCCCTGACCAATTCTCTTCTCCACTTCCCTAGAAACATACTAGAGGTCCTGGTCTTCTTCAAAGACCAATTTTAGTGCCCTAAGAGGAGGTCACAAAGAGGTGCTTCAAAGAAGAGGTAATTTCTGTTACCGATTCTTTCACCTTTATTTCTTCTTCCACTTCTTCTTCTTAGGTTGTTTCATTATGAAGTAATAACATAAGCATCACTAATATACTGATATGTTATTATAAGTTTTAAACAACCCTATTTCACCATCTATCCATCGTACAGAAAACAAAATCACCGCGCGTGCGTACGTACGGAATACCGTCTCCACGCCGTGGTGTAATCTATTTTCCACCACCACCTTACTTGGATGGGTATAATGGTTTAAATAATAACTATATATTATTATTGTAAATTGATATTGATTCTGTAATAGTATACATACACTCCAATAAAATTCCACGATCAGGGGAACGATATCATCACTCGTGCGTATGTACAGAATACTGTCTCCACGACGCGATGAGATTCATTCTCAATGATTAACCATTCATAAATGATGATAAAGTATATATAATAAGTAATAATGAAATATATGACATAAGAATGATACTGTATTTATGTATATATATATATGTATGTCATCCAATTAATTCCATTCATTTCAATGAGAAAACGAAAACAACGTTCATGTGTATGTACGACCTACCGTCTCCATGAACGGTGTATTTATTTCCATTTATCGATCTATTATATATATGTATATTCTGAATATATAATATATATATATATATATCATGTTTTACATTCTGTATGTATGTAATCATGATCTAAGTAATCATATGAATAATTACAAGTCCAAACACGGATGACAAATGAAACAATTTTACCCAAAACGCTCTTTAACATGGAATTTACAAAAGAATGGGTAATATAAAGTCATAAGTAAACCATATATGATATCATAACAATTAATATGATTCTTTAATAAGTCAATAACATTATTTAAATCATTATACAATAGGTTCGGACACTTACGAAGCAAATCGGACTTAAGGTAAGGGATAATTTTGCAAATCTCATTTTTATCCGAGATTGCTTATTCGTAAGTATTTACAGGGGTTATTGCTATCATCCCTTTCCATGTTTTATAAAAGTGTATTCATGTATGTTTAAAGTTTTTTTTACCCATTTTTAATTTTACTACATGGTATGAAATGAATCTTTCTTTTGTTTATGTTATGAGGTACTTTTTGACTTTTCCGGCAAAAGTACGAGAAGAATGTTTTTTAACTTATACGACACGAACAGATTTTTAAGGTTTTATAAATCCTTATTTTCATGAATCTTAAATATTTCATGACTATTTTCAATAAAAACCATTTCTTCTAAAATTTCATGATATTTTGTGAAATGAAAATGATTTTGACGAAAAAAGGATATTTTCATCAAGAATTCATTTCAAGTGTATTATCAAAACCATTTTCATCTAAGATGACATTATTATACATGTGTATGTTTCAAATATCATGTCTCTATGATTTACATGGTTTCACTTTTCTTATGTTGATATATCCATTTGTTTTATACGGATTATGTGATGATGGGATGATGTTTATGAAACCCATTTTATTATTTGGGTTATGATGAATGTTTCAAGTTTATTTTGTGGCACAAGTAAGAATGATTTCATTATGAGATGGGTGGGACCTACATCTCCCTCCAATGCATTGGGTAAAGATTTATATCTCATGAGATAGACATGGCTTGAATGGTAAGTTAATATGTTTCAGTATTACAGGACTGGAATGAGGAGTGAACTTGATTCAGAAAGGGACTTTGTCCACTAAGATGGTCTTGGCAGAAATGCCTTGGCTACTATGGAAATCATTACATGTGCTTAATGGATGCCACAATTACATGTTTTATTACCATGATATTTTATCATGATCTATGCCTTATGTACTTCCATGTTTTATGTCGTCGCTCAAGATTTTTTATGTTCATGTTTCTTTTAAGTTCAAATGTATATGGTATGTTTTATTTTATCCATGATTACCCTTACTGAGCATTTGAGATCACCCTTTTTATGTTTTCTTTTACCCCAGGATTAAAAGAAAGATTTTAGGTAAGGAACAAAAATGGGAAGATCTTTATGGGAGAGGTTGAAGATCTTTCACCACGATTAAAATATTACGTTACAAGTTTCCAAAGACACTAAACTATTACGGTCCTTGTGTGTCTGTTTTTGTTATGTACTAAGTATTCTGCAAAAGTAATGTAATGCCTTTGTACGCCAAGCTTCGGGTCTCTACATCCCATGTCTTTAGACCATAACCAAAACTAAAACCAACAAGGTTAGTATGAGATCATATAATACCCCAAAAGGGTAATTTTTTATGAAAAGGAAATCTATTCTTAATCTCAAAAATTTGTCCAACAAGACCCAAAGTTCAACGAAGACCAAAAGTAAACCAAACTAAGATTGAAACCCAAATATTTGAAGTATTTAATCACATAGTCTTCAAAGTTAAATCGTAACATTTATCTCCAAACAACATCAGTTTCTCTTAAAGTCTTGTATTGAAAAGTAATTAACCTAATCACATATCCTCCATGATAGGCTAATAATTTCCATTGATAACCCAAAATCAACTTACTCTTAATTCATAAAATCATCTAACTAAAAAGAATAATTCAAACTAACCAGGGACTTCACATAGTCCAGTGGTAGGCGATAAATACCAGTGGCACTTTGGTTGTGGGTTCAATTCCTGGAGATTTGTCCGATGCGACGGGTTGTCACATGGTTTGCGTGTTGTCCTTTTTCAAAAACTATATAATTCTTAAAACATTCCCCAACAACGAGATAAAATCTTCAAAAATAACCATAACAATATTTAACCTCAATTTTATCTCATTCCTTTAACTGTCCATCATAACATATAGTAACCCATAATTACCACAAAAGTAAGGATCATATAAACCCAAATGGTTCTTTATAACTATGTCCACAAAAGAACAGATAACTATTCCTTGAAGAAAATTTTCGTATATCAAACAACATGGTTAAACATACTATAAAAAGTCTTATAATGTAACCCCATCATCAAAAGAGACTTAATACTCTTAAGAATTTCACTATAACTCTTAAAGCCCTTATATGTTGACTTCTTACTCATTCAACATACTTCATGATCCATTAACCATTCCTTTCCAACTTATTCTGAAATACTACTTTCATACAAAAAAAATCATGCATCATATCCTAATATTCCAAAATAGGAAAACAAATGTTAAGAAATAATCCATACCTTTGATTGGTCATTGTTTGTTTCTTCATCCTCAATCGGAAGGGCATTAGGTATTGGTAAACGAATATTTGTACGATCTTGGTGATCCCATTCCCGAAACTTCTTCATAGGACATGTGTTTGAATAATGACCATGCACACCACATTTAAAACATTCAATTGATAACTCAAAAAGAACTTCTTTCCCTTTCCTCGATTCAACTGGATGCTTCCTTTTTCCATGGAAGGTTTTTTCTTTATGACCTTCATCTCCACATCTATAGCATATTTCTATCCCTTTGAAACATTTTCCTAGGTGTGTCTTTTCACATCTTTGACACATATGTTTTTGAGCACACTTACCTTTAGGATTATTACCTGTAGTTCCATAGGGATTTTTTTCTCGCATATATGATGCCTTATAGAAATCACCATGGTTTAGATGGTCAATCATGACTCAAAATAGTTGGTTAAGGATAAACACAATAGTTATCATTGCAGCTCCCATATCATTCAGTTTCTCTCTTAGAAAACTATCTCAGTTTCCTTCACATCCACTGTTACTTTGGTGCTTGCTAGATCCAGCCATTTACTAAAACCAAAAAGGTTAGTGTGAGTATATAAACAAAACCATCATGTACTAATGAGGAAGATAAACACTAAGATATACTTACTCGTTCAATTTATCTAAAACAAGGACTCTTTCTGAAATCTTAACCATTATGGTAATGTCACTTATGCTTAGAGAATACCCTAACCTCTAATGTTATCTAAACCGACCTCTGATACCAACTATAAGGACATGGCCTTAAAAATTAATTATTTTTGAATTAAATGAATAATTCACATTGAGTATCTTTTCAGGTTTAGAGTTTTAGAGAATTAGGACATAACTATTACATCTCAAAGATTACAAAGTAGACACATCTACTCAGCTTCCATTTTATTCACAAAATAAAAACTCTTGAACACAAGAGTCATGTCTAGTTCCTTGTTTTAGATAGACTGACATTTCCTTGATCCCATCCTTGACCCTATTCATCTTTATGTCCCGTGGAAAACATTTTAAAAACTTGGTATGAGCATAAAAATCCCAGTAAAGGATACACAAGGAAGGAAAACTGTTAGTTTTTCAAAACAACAAGTAAACCATGAGTACTTTACCAAAGTAATACTTTTCACCTTTATGAAGTAGTAAAAACTCTTCACTGAATAAATACCATTACTTAACCTTTTGTAACCAAAAGATTACCATAAAACCCATATAAAGAATACATAACATATAAAGGTAACATCGGACATAAACATACTTAAATGGAATAACCATATGGTCGACTTCCAAACATACTTAATGGAATAGCCATACAGCCAACTTCCATACCCAATGCATTGGAGGTTATAACGTAACCAGCCATCCTGGTATTCACAGAACCAACCGTCATATGGTTTATCACATAACCACCCGTCAAATGTCCAAGTACCATTATAAAATCATAATACATAAAACAAATATAATGGAAAGAAAACATTTCCACACTTTGATCACAATATACCACTTAAATATATTGACATATCAAATCCATTATAAAAACCATTTTCAATACCAAAATAAATAAAATATTATATGGTATTTATTTCATTTTAAAAACACTACGACTTGTTGAGGAAGCCAAAGACCAAATAATACTCGCGGCGGCGGAAAAGGTCGTTGTCACGTTGTACGTTAAAAGAAACATTCCTTTTTGTCGTTTTTAAAATACTTCATAGAAAAATATTCATTTTGTATAAAATTAAAAGTCAAAGGGGTTTATACACCGTATAAAAGAAAGTCTTGTATTAGAATAATATATTCCTCAATGAAAGTAGATTGAGACGAAGTCCTTTACAAAGACGATATCCTTGGATTACGGATAAATAAATTACATAATTATGTGTGACAAATGAATACACCAAATATAAGTGGATGTTAAGTGTAAAACAATCAGAGTTCATTCACACATATTCATAGAATGGCATATTTAAGGAGTACAAGTTTATCCCAAAGAATCAAAATTGGGTTAAGAAGTTCCCTTGCAAAAATTCGACAGCCTAACGACATCACTTCAAAATTCAGAAAAAGAGTTGATGAGAGAGAAAATGGTATCTCATCACTTGGACATAAAATTTCATCACTAAGGATATAGAAGAACATATCCGAACATAACAATATGTAAATTAAAAGACCCAACAAAAAAAGTCTTTTAAAAAGAGGAGGGTGAGAGGTTCCCTTACCGGCTTGGGTATCTTTCGAAACATACACCCCATGAAAGAAACAAAATACAACATTGATGTAAATACTCATAAACAAAATTATATTGCAGAAAGAGTATAATAATGGGAAGTAAATATACCAATGAAAGAAAATTGTGGTAAATGTAGCATAAATCTCACGGGAATAAAAGTGAGATGAAAAAATCCCTTACGAAAACTCAGTAGCCTAACGACGCCACTTAAAACATCCAAAAATGGATTGATGAGATCAAATAGGATCTCTCATCATATTAAAATAAAATGTACAGCAAGAGGAATATAAAAGAACATCCCCCAACATAACAAAGAGGAGATTAAAAGAAGGGACATAAATAAGATTACTTAAAAAGAGAGAGATTGGATCTCTTACGAAAATTTGGCAGCCTAACGATGCCACTCAAAACTTCCAAAAATGGATTGATGAGAGAAAATAGGGTCTCTCATCATATGAACATAAAAATTACAGTAAGAGTAATATAAAATAACATCACAATTATAAGAAATATGAGCTTAAAAGGAATGACATAAAAGAGTGTACTTAAAAAGAAAGAGAGGGGTAGGATCCCTTACCTCAAGTCTGACTTGTCTTGTTCGTTTCCTTATATTACTGAATAATAAAATTTGGTCAATTTATAATTTCTTAAGGAAATCTTTTAAATATTATTATTCCATTCATATCCCATATTATAATGCTATAATAATTGGTTCATAATGTGAGTTCATATCCGACGTTTTTGTCGATGTTTGGTACATGAGTCCAAAATGAACTTGTTTGAAAATGATTGTCCATGTAGTTATAATTAAATCATTTACAGAATAGTATTAATGATTTAAATATCATATATATCCAGTACATATTCATTTTATACTACTCCATAACATTTGGAGATAAAAATAAATGAAATGCACCGTTCATGGAGATAGTAGGTCGTACGTACGCATGAACGCTACTTTCATTTCTTTGTCATATTAATGGAATTAAAAATAATTGAGAGATATATATATTATAATTATAGTATAATATATATTTTATATAGGTCACATATGTTCATTAATTTCATTCTTCATACATTCCATGTATTGCATGAATGAGTCACATCACTTGAGGGGGCGATAGTCCACACTTCCTCGTATGAAATTATCGCATTTGCACAACATGAAAAGAATAAAGGAATGTTTTAAATATAAAATTCAGAAGCATATAAAAAATAAATACCATATATATAATATATAAAATATAGTGACATCATAATGGCCACCAATAATGGTGTTAAGAGAATATTGAACAATCATAGTTTCGTGAGGCAGCAATTCGCCATCCACAGAAACAATATGTTCTTTAACCATTAGACGAAGGTGTGTGTAAGTGTATCTCGAATCCTTCTCATAAAAAAATCCTAGTATAATTAAGATTCTGGTTTTGTTAAAAAATAGACTAATAAAAAGAGTTTAGAGGGTTGGAGAAGAAAAATAAAAAAAAGAACACAAGGGAAGACATTACCTTTAAATCAGGTAACTCTTTTTGATTTGAGATAAAAGGCTTCCTTGGAAAGGATTCTGCCCAAAGTTGAGGCTTAAATGATGAATATAGGGATGTGGAAAGATGAAATGGGAATGGTTTTTCTGATAGAAAGGCTTGAGAGGTGTGGTTAAGGTGGTAGAGGTGGGGGCCTTTTATAAGAGAAGAGGAGGGGAACTCTTGGAAAGTTATAAAATACTACTTTATTATAAAATGATTTTCAGATTTTAAATGTCCCAAAAGAATATATTTAGAGGATAAGGTGATAAGGTTTCTAAATCCACCCATCCAATAGGTTTTTGACAAGTTTAGGTCTTATATTTTACATTATCGTTTCATTTTTTTAAATCGTTAAATAATGAGGTAATCACTCCATCATCATGGTGTTATAAATAATTTAATTTATTTAATGTCTAAAAATTATAAAAAAACTATCATGATGTAGGAAATATGTTTAGATTTATAATTAATATTTATAGTAAAAAATATGACTTTTATAACCCCATGTAAAAATTGTTTTAGTAAAACAACACATGTTTGTGACATTTTAATTTTAACTTTAAATAAAAAGTTATTAATGTCATTTTCCAACCAAAGTGGCTCCATGGGGTCACCAAGTTGACCCATGGATTGTCTTGGTCGGACATTAATCATCCAATAAAGGTAGGACATGTGTGAAGGTCATTTCATATAATTAAAACATTATTTTTACCTTAAATTACACTAATTACCTTTAATTGCGATTAATAAAACTTAAAAGTTACTATTCACAAAAAATTATTTTAATCTCATTGAACCAAATTTTACTTCCGAATGACAACCATGTATGTCATATTTTTGAAAATCAAATCACAGAAGTGGTAAAGTTTCATTTAAATGAAAAATCAGTTTCATTAACTACCACTTAGTGGTTTCACTATTCATCAAAAATTGAAGTTTTTCAGAAAAATACAAAAAATTCACCCTAAGCTATATTTGATATTCCGAATTCAAAAATGATGTCTATTTTACAAAATTCAAAACATATAAGTTTCATTAATTAATTTAATAATTAATTCCCGCTGTCAAAACAAATAGCATGTTTTTAAGAAACAATATCTATTAAAATATTAACACTAGTTTAAGTCCAATTTCAAAGTGAAATTAATTCCAATGACCACCATTGGATTAAATGGTGAAAATATATTCTAAATAAACTTTAATCTAAATTAGATATATAATCTATCCATATAAATAAATCAGATTAAAAGGTGGTTTTGAATTAAAATGCCACATTTTCACTAAAAATGATCTTTATCGGAAAAATAACAAAAAATTACTCAAAGTAAATTTTGATGTCCAGATTCTAAAGAAGGATTTTATTTTGTCAAATAAAACATATAAAATTGTCAAAATTATATTTAAAAAGGGTTCTCCATCAAAAGGCAGTTAATTGACCTTTTAAAGAATATTAGAAGATTTATGCTTAAAATTGGATTCATTTTCATTTTACGCCTCTAACATTTATTGGATAAAAGTAAAAATATTTGACAAAAATATATAATCATTTTTTAGTTAGTTTCGTTCTTTCCCGCCATTACAATGGCTAGGCGTTAACTACCATTTAAAATAATATTATTTTATTATTAGAGTGCAGCATAAGATTTCAAAGGAACTCGTTGTCGCGTATTGGGTATGCCATCGAGCATAGAGTTTCCTTTCAAGCAATATTAATATTTTATTCACAAATATGGATAAATATAAAAATGTTATATTCTTTATTTTCTTGGGGTGTTACATTATTTCCTCGTTGAAATCATTCACAATATTCCTCATTATATCCCAAGGTAAGGGTATTAAATGAAGGATGTGATAAGATTCCCATTAAAAATTTCATGCAATGAAATGTATCATGTTTAAATAAGGTATAATCAATATGGGAGAGTGGATATTCAAAATACATGACATTCAATTAATAACTTGAGTTTAGTGAACATCTATATATAATATCAATATATAAATCACATGAAAAAAGGAATATAAATTCCTAATCGAAGAAATGAATAAATCTAAACATTAATGATCCAAACATCTCAACCAAGATATTATGAACCTTACCATCAATTACTTTCAACCAATACATTAGTCTAAATAAATTGTTTGGTTTAAATTAGAAATCCATCCACTATGGAATGAATATTATTATGTATCATTAAAGTAATCGATTCTTTGAGGGGCTGTTTATAACTGATCCCTACCCTTCACTTGAAATCACTATGCATTACACAAATTTTTAAGAGAAAATAAAAATCATTTTCATAATTATTTCTCAGTCAAAAATTATTTGTATTGAATCAGGACTATGGAACGTCAATATTTCCCTATAAAATGAATTAACTTACTTAATAATATTTTTATAAATGATACCATATATAAAAATTATATATGGTTGAAAATCATCAAATTAATTAAAATTACTCTAAATAAATCCATGATATTAAAAATATATACGTGATTGAGAAAAAAAATATAAAATGAATAATAGAGATTGATAGGGATCATGATCATAAGAAAGTGAATGATCTAAAATAAGATATAATATAGTTTCAATAGAAGATGATAGAAAACCATTTATTCATCTGAAATGAAAGATTAATTGAAAAATAAATCCTTTATAAATTAATATTTAATAAATAGATAAAAAATTAGTTCCTTTTAACCTCATGGAATAATAGAGTTATAAATCACTTATCAAAATTCTTTTCATTTCCTAAATAAGATAATAACATTTACTTATGATATCTTTTTATTAAAAATTCCCAAAATATTAATAGAAATATATTCATTAAAAATAAAAATGGAAAAATTTAAATAAATAATTGGAAAAAATATTATTCAATATGGTATGAAAATCCATTTATGCACTGCATGTTAAAAATTATATTTCTTTCACACCTTTGTTAAAATACCTTGTTTGAAAAATGAAAAGAATATCCCTTTTACAAATTTAGATAGAATGTAAAAAGTTTGTAAAAATATATTTAATAAATTTTGGTAGAATATTAAAATAATTATTGAGAATATTTTAATAAAAATGTAGTCATGTAATAAAAAGAGTTGAATGAAAAACATCAAATTAAGTTTTGTTAAAAAAGAATGCCCCTTAGGCGTAACTTATTTATTGATTATTGATCAAAAAAGAGAAAAATAGAATATAAACACAAAAAACCAAAACCTAACCATTTTAAAAGAATATATATATTTTTTACGATGTTATGATCATATAACTTTCTCAATGGAAATATGAACAAAAAAAATCCTGAAATAAAATGCTATTTTAACGATAATCTCTTACCTCATATTTGAATAACATTGTAAGTGATTTTATGCTCGAGTATAATAATTTTAAATTTAGTAAAATTATTTTCCAAAACCATATGTATACTAATAATATATTATATGATCCAATTATAATATTTCAACACTAATTCATTAATAATAATAATAATCATCATCATCATCATTTCAGGTGTTAACTACTTTTTTTTATGTTTGTTTTGATTTGGTAATTATTATTTTTAAATTTGGATCATGGATATAATATATATATATATATTTACAATTATGATATAAATATCATATATTTTCATTTTATTCATATTTATAATCATCCATAAAATACAGACATTAAAAATGAATAACATCACTTAGTTGAGGCGGTAGTCTACACACACACATGAGAGCCATTATCATTTTTAATAGGTGGATGGGTAAGAAGATAAATGAAATATTATAATTAAATAATATTAATTAGGTTATAAATATCACATATCTTCATTATTTCCATCTTTATAACCATCCAAGTAAAATTTTGATGAAAATAAAATTACACCAATATGTAGAGACACTAGGTTGTATGTACACATGAATAATGTTTTCATTTTTAATAGGACTGAAAATAGGTGGAAATTGTGGTCTAATAATCATAATAAAATATTTTTATATTTATTAAACTATATTAATTAAATTTTCATGGGTAAAATATATTTATCATATTTATAATTAGAATGAAACATTAAAAGATTTGGTAAAGACGCTTACCTTTTATTTGGACAACCTCCTTAGGTTTATCCATAAATCCACTTTTGGATGGTATTCTGATTAAAAACGACCTATAGGGTATGTATAAAGAATTTATACAAGTATTTTTATAGGTATTTTATGAGAAAATAGTTTATTAAAGTAAGGATAAGGGAGGAAATGTAGTGTCCTTTTATAAGTGAGGGAGAGGACACACATTGAATTTTTTAAAATATTAAAATATACTAATGTATAACTCAATACTAATAGATTTAAAATGACTCATATATGAATATTATTTGATATAGGATCTAAATATGATCCTAAAATATGATTTAGACAAGTTATTTAGTTTTATAACACTTATCATATTAGTTTTTACCCTTTTCGCATTCTTTAACTCTAAGTGTGTTAACTGACTTTTTTACCAATGTTACAATTGATAATGAAAAAATATGAAAGTTACCTCCTTAATTTTTTTAAAAATTATACTTAAAAATATAGAGACCATTTTGTAAAATTAAATTTCAACATGTGATGGAAATCAATTAAAAAACCTTGAAAACATGAAAATATATGGTTTCTTAGAATATCCATTTTTTATGTATAAAAATGATTTTAATGAAAAATAATGAAATATATTGATTCAAATGGAATTAATTGGAATATTTTAAACAAAAGGATACATATTTTTTTCTATTAAACCAAACCAAAAATTAATGGAACCTTATAAATACATTATTAATAGAACTAAAAATAGTTTTTATTGGAACAAAAACATTACTTAGATTTAAAAAATGTTAAAAAAAATATTTATAAGTTCAAAATTATGTTTTTATATAGAATAAATTAAATAAAAAATATAAATTTGGTCTCAAATGTTTTTATTTTTTTAAGTTATTCTTATAACAATAGAATGTATTAGTATGAATATTATTTGTAAAATCAGTATTTTTCACTATTCACTCAAAAATCTTCTATTTCTAAAAAATAAAAAAATTAACTCTAAGATAAATTTGACATGATAAAGTTAAAAATTAAATGAAATTATTCAAATTAAATTCATATCATTTTTTAATTTATTTTTTAATAACATTCTTAAATTATGTTATGTGCATTATGTTATAGTTTCTTTAGAAAGAGAAGCTTAATTTCTATAATTGAATCTTAGATGTTACACTCATCGTAACATTAGTTACTATCAATGTATGTATAGAGACTCATATTTATAGCATATCGAACATTACCCCAATGTCCTAGATCTGTTGTCATCTTTATTACATTTCCATAAGATACAAGGAATCACATCCCAAAGGATTGAATAGTTATGCAGTATTGGTAAACTAGAAATATACATGACTCTCATATTACATTTAGATAAAAAAAATTACAAACTTTTTTTTCAAGAATAACATTATTCCCCTCGAATGTCCTTGAATATCAATCATATTCCACTTCATTGATTTCTAAGAAATGAAAAAAGTTTGGGTCATCTCAAATTCTCATTAAGGCTTTAGTATAGTGGAAATTATGCTGAATTAATGAAGAATCATAAATAATGAAGGAAAAAATATGGAAATTTAAATATATGAACACATATTACTTTTAAATAACTGACTATAATAAAAAATTGAAAGGTAAATAACTAAAAACAAATTCAATTTAAACAATAAATTGTTCATAATACGGGTAAATAAATAAAGATCAAGTAATAAAAAAAAATCACATGAGCTTGAAAACATAACCATTGATATTATAACTAAAACAATAATCACATGGAATATCACTAACTGAATTCATAATAATGTAATGAATAATGAAAAACAACTAAACTATTAGGATCTTTCTTTAAGATAATTAATATCAAGATTTATCCTTAAGAAAGTTTAAATATGTGGGTAGAAACCTGTTTTATTTGGACAACTAATTGGTTTCTTGAGACTTATAGATGCATGTTGGTGATATAGAGGGCCTTCCTATAACATAATAATTTCATTTTATTCCAAATTTTAATGGTTTTAAACATATATAATATAAAAATTCATATTGAAAAACTAGCATACGAAATGTGAATACTTTCCCTAATCAATAAAGATAAGCATAAACCATCCAAAGTAATATGATGAATGGTATAGAAATAGCACATCCATAGTCAATCTAATCATAAACCATAAAAATAAATAATAAGGATGATATAAATACAACATATCTCCAGTGGAACAAAAGTAAAATAAAGGTTTTATGACATTTATGAATAGAAATACCATAAAAATATATGAAAAATATTATTGAGGAAAATATCATCTTCATTTTAAAAATAATTTTTTATACATAATTTTTTTTGAAAATAATTTTATCCCAAAATAAATTTTATAAAATAATAATTCTTATAATATCAATAATTTTTTTAAATTAACCCAAAAAACTTACAAAGGAAACTTCAATGAAATTTTGGTCATGGTAGTGGCTAATTTTGTAAATGACACATGAGGACATTCATTTAGAAATTTAAAATGGTTAGAAAAGTTCCTTGTTTAGAAAATGAGGAGTATACCATAAATAATTTAAAAAAATTAATAATGGGTAAAAATATCTTCAGTAAATAGTTTTTAAAAGGTTAAAAATATTTTTCAAATTTGTTTTTTGAAAATATGGGTTTTGATGAAAAATAATTTTTGACCGAAGTGAAATAATGTTGTATTTTCTCAAAAACATTTTTTTAATAATTGTAAGTACCAAAGAGTGGGAATATGGTTGTATTACATGAAACTATAATGAATAAATATATAATTACCAAATGAAATCGTTTTGTTGGAAAATTATCAAATAATTTCTTTTAATGGAAATGAAATTTTGTATAATCTTGATTAGAATGTTATTGTAAAATATTCATTTAAGATGACATAACATTGATGAGAAAATAAATCCATGAATTACTTATCTGTATCATGTATATATCAACATGAAAAAATGTTAATAAAACATTAGATAATCAGAATTCTTTATACACACAATCATAGAGTATTAACAACCAAAAAAAAGTAATATAACCCAAAGAAAAGGAATTGAGTTTTGAAAATATGTACCACTATGTAAATTTTAATTAAAATACACATAAATGAAATAATTCAAATTAAGAATCAAAATAACATGAAATATTAATGAATCATGATATCACATGTCAAATATTTGGTATATACACCATATAAAAGTGAAGTGGTTTATAATAAAAAATAAGTCTTAATGGAATGTAAATTGAGAAGAAATCACTCACCTTATGCTTCCTTTTGGTTGACATTATTTATCCTCACTTATAGTTTTTTGAAACATGTAATTAACTTATAATAGAACCATATTAAAATTCATAATATTATATATAATCCCTTTATAACATATTATCAGTAGTTTCTAAATAGTCATTATTTATTTTCATTTATTCGAGTGTTATTTACCTTGTTTTCTCATTCATTATTTGTTATGAAAGTTCTATTTGTTTTGAATATTATATACTTTTATTATCTAATGAATCATAATGTTGTAATAATTATTATATTTTTATATAAATTGTACTTTTTAAACCAATCATGAAATATTATTATGAAAAATGATGTGTGTTATGATCATGGAGATAGTAGGTCGTACGTACGCATGAGTAACATTTCCATTTTTCAAAAATCATTATCGAAGGAAGGTAAGTGATATATTATAATTAAATAAAAATAATAATATCATATATAACATATTATTTCATTAAATATACTTATATATATATATATCATCCAAGTGTTGCGGTGAAGAAAAGAGTCACATGGTTTCATAAAGTCTATAGTCCTCACATACACGTGCGATGTCATCATATTTAAGTGAGTGAAAATATAAGAAAGAATATTATTTTTTATAATTATACATATTTAATTAATATAAAAATTATTTCATGAATATTACATATACATTTATTAATTTTAACATTACTAAATCCCATGTAAACGTTATTGAAAGATGAATCACATCGTTTCACAAAGCGGTAGTCCACCGTACACAGAAGTGACATTATCATATTCACTATGGAATAGAAATTTAATGATATATATACAATATAAATTCAAAAATAAGGTATAATTATGTTATAAATATCATATATATAATTTATATCCATCATTATACCCATCCATTAAAGGTGGTTTTGGAAGAACGAATGACATCGCTTCACGGGGTGGTAGTCCACCGTACACATGCACGATGATTTAGTAACCTATTAAATGGAAGTGGAGATGTTTTTAGGTCATTAAATTATTATAGAAAAATTTAATTATCTTGAATATAATGAATTTAATATATCATCATTATTTAATAATAATTTATGAAGGTGGAGAAATTATTGAAATAAAGATGCTCATTGAAGAACATCACCTCTTCTTTGGGTATCCTTATTTGGTTTTCACCAAATCATTCATAGATTGGATTTATTCCTAAAATAAGGATTATATAATGATATTAGGGAAGTATGGAAGTGATTTGGAGTGGTATTTTTTAAACCAAACATGTTTTAAGAAGTGAAAAAGAGAGGAGAGGGTGTGACCCTTTATAAGTGAGGTGAGTGGAACACTTGTAATTTTTTTGAAAAGATTCAATAATACCACCATTTTGTCTTCCAAATGCTTCTGAAATTGGAACTTTTTGAATACATAATAGATAAGGTTGAAATATTTCCATATAATTTGTGTTTTAAATAATGTTATGTATTTTATAACCCTTATCTTTTTAGTTTAACTCTCAGTAAATCTATTTTTCCCTTAACTACTGTAATTAATTATTATTAATTTCACTATTAATTTTGTACAAAAAATAATTTTTTAGATATTATAAATTATTTTGATTAAAATCTTGAAATCCATTTTTCTAAATTAAATTCATACAACTGATCAAATTTAAATGAAAATTAATCCCTTATATGTGATGAGAGAGTATATTTTTAAAGATAAAATGGTCAAAATATTTCAATGTTTTTATATAAAAATTCAATATTAAAATGCGTAAAATTACCCAAATTGGATTAATTTATATGTTATTGAACTGATTTTACTTTATAATAAAATAATAATATAATTCATTATTATAAATAATTTAAACGAAAAAGAAGTTTTAAAATAAAATTCAATATTTTTCATTATTCGCCAAAAAATAATGTTTTTTAGAAAAATAAGAAAAATAAATATATGATAATTTTGATATTATGATTTAAAAATTAATTTTATTTAATAAAATAAATGTTGAAAATGTGGTAAAAATTAATTTTAAATTATATTCACAAAGCACTAATAATCTTTCTTTTAGAAAAATATAATTCTCCAGGAAATATTTATTTTTCTTTTAAATGATTCTTATTTTATTTATAATAAATAAATAAGAATTAATGAGTGTAAAATATATATTATAATAATTTAGGTAATATTATTAAATTTTTCATTCTAATGGATAGGTTATAATTATCATAGTAAATGATAATATTTTAATAAAATGTCACATTTCTTTTAAACTTGGAATTTTGTGTAATGTAAGCTAAACTCAATGTTGCGTGTAATTAATGATATTTAATTGATTTAATTTATTTAAAAATAAATATATCTTAAATTTTCAGGGTATTATAGTATCTTCTAATCTTGGTGTTGCGTGTCACATATGTTATCAAATACAATATTCGTTTTTTAGAATTTCAGGGGGTTACATTCTCCCCACCTTAAATAACTGCATCCTCCAAATTTAAACATGATCTCAATAATAAAGGGTTCTATAGTTTGAAATTATGTTGTTCAAAACCCATATCATAAAAATAATTAATAAAATATCCACTTAATAAGAGAGTAATGGGAGTACAAAGGTGATATGTAATAAAATATAACTTCGTTTCTACGTAGGAGAACTTTAGTGGAATGAATAGATGTGGACATAAATAAATATAATAAATAATTATAGATAATGATAATGGTAATTAATCACAAAAAATGAATGATAAATGGATAGTTAAGGACCTCAGAATCATAAATCAAATATGTGAAAAAAGGTCATTGATATCATCATAAATTAGGGTAATATGATAACATTTTATTTCAATATCCCTTTTTTGAATGTTGAGGAATTATTTTACTCTCTAGGAGTGTAAGATAATATACTTAATTGATATGTTTCTATTTTATAATTACAATTTAATCCCCTTTTTGTTATTTTATCAATTTAAATTTCATTACTTACACCAAGAAATAAATATCCAAAAATGAATTCTTATTCCTCATGCATTAAAATTCACTTTTAACAAATTATAAGATCTATAAAAGAGAGACACGTCTTTCTGTTTGTCTCTAACTATTTTATAGAACGAATATGGTTCACCAATGTTATAAAAGAAAATAAATTTATCTCTAAAACCTCATCCAATGTTAAAATTAAACCATTTAATAAATACATAACCTTATTGTCATTATATTATACTATAATCTATAAATTTTTAAAGGATGTCACTGAATTTCCAAAATAAACCTATAATTACTCATTTCCAAGGTAGTAAGTACTATCTAATTTATATTATCTATATCAATCATCTTTTTATTCCAAAATTATTATCTCAAAATTTAGAACATTTTAATGATTATCATTCCCTCAATCATGTTGTTTCCAAGAAGTTCAACTTTCCACTGAATCATTTTATTGGTCATTGGTACCATTTAACATACACAATAAAATACTTAATGTAAATTTAATATTGAAAAATCCTTATATATTTCATAATTTTTATAACTTGGATATCATTGATAAAATATTCAAAATAAATAATTCCATAATTAAAACACAAACACATTAATCATTACACTTCTTCGGTGGTTGTGGTGTAATCTTGAACATGATCCATTATCTTATTTTAAGATATATTACTTTTACCCTTGAGATATTGATTTTCATAGTGCCCCATATCCTTACTTTAGAAGAATTTTACATTGGAAAGTTTTTTATAACCTTTTAAATGAAAATATTGGTTTCTATTATCTCCACACTTATATAAAGCTCCAATTCCTTTTAATGAAGTACCAAAATGTTTTATTTCACTATTATCACATAGGGGAAAATCCTTATTTACATTCTTCACTTTGTCTAACATTCCCCCAAAATACTCTTATTTTCATTATTACCTTCTAATCCATAATAATTTTATAATTATTTCAGTATATTTTTAGCACATGAATCTATGTCCTTGTATGATAAAAATTCTTTGGAGACTAGTTCCAAATATTATCTTAATCCCCTCAATGGAATGATCATTATTACTACTTGGATTATTTCAATTGATTTTGTTACCATTCCTTCTTCTAGTAACCATTTATTAAGGATTTCATACACTAGATTATATCATACCATTTTGAAACATGATGTATAATACAAAATCAAATGAAATATTTAACATGAATAAAATAATTTATGCATTGCATATCCCATAATCATAAACATGGATTCTTTGAGGATATCTATTTTTTAAATCCATTATAATGTTTTGTAAAGACAATGTGAATTATCATAATTATATCCCATGGGAGAATAAAATTGGGTGTTCAATAATGTTTGTTGTCATGTATAGGGGGAAGATCAAGTTAATCCCAATGCGCCGCTTATGGAGTAATTAACCCTAGGTAAAATTGTTCCAAAACTACATCCTCTGATATTATCCTGAAATGGATGTGTTAGAAATAAAACCAAATAATACATAACATACCAAAACATTAGGATGATCATATATAATTATCCTCATAGTCGATAATAGGGTTATGTTCCTTAATCTATTTTTTCCTAAATCTAGTTCCTATGGTTTCTACTAAACTTCCTCTGATACCAACTTTAGTGACCCTGAACCTAGTAGCTAAGTGTCGATGTCTTCTTTATTATATTAGAATAATATAAAAGTAATTACATACCAATGTACTGAATATATTAGATGAATTGGTAGAGTAGAAATATACATGATTCCCATATTACATTCCAATAGAAAAATTACAACATTTTTTTGAGAATAAATTTATTCTCTCTAGAATACCCTTACATATTAATGATGGTACAATTCATGGACACATGATGATGGAAACAATACAAAGGGGAGGTCTAATTAAAAATAAGGTTCAAGTATAGTGTAATCTATAATCAATAAATGAAGCAACATTAGTAAGGAATGAACAATATGGAAAAGAAAATATCGGAACACACATGCTATTTAGTTAATTAACTAGCATAATCAATGGTAAGCTAAATAAATGAAAACCCATTATATTTAATCAATATATTGAGTATAATATGAACTAATTAAATTATGATCAAGTAATTACAAATAAATAATCTCACGATCTTGAAAACATAACCATGTATATTATAACAAATCAAATAATCAAATGGAATATCAATAACTGGATTTGTATTGATGGAATTCAGAATTCCAGACATTTGAACTGTCAAAATTTATCCTCAAGATAGTTACTTGTGGGATATATCCTCAAGGAAGTTTAAATATATGGTTAAAAACCCATTTTATTTTGCCAACTAATTTGTCTAATGAGACCTATCAAATCATCGAGGGGATATAGTGATCCCCACTAGTCACATACTAATCTCATTTGTTTCCTCATATGAATGGGGTGAAACATAATCAATGTAAAAATTAATATCGAAAAAATAGTATGAAAAATTTGAATACTTTCCCAAATAAAAAAATATTACCATAATCTATACAGACTAATATGGTGAATAACATAAAAATAAAACATCCACAATCAAACTGATAATAAACCATCCAAAGTGAAGCGAATGGGCCTCTGAGAAGCGTCTTCCCAAGCTCCCGCGGCGGCTAGGGTTCCACCTCCTCTCCTTTTCCCCTTCCCCCTCCGGCATGGATCGGTTCAGCTCCCTAGCCCCTTGGCTCGGCATGGCGTCTTCATGCGTGATGCGTTTGGGTTCGCTTCTCCATATTTCACTCTCGGCAGCATCAGATCGGTGGTGTTCCGGCGTGCGGCTTGGCGTGCTCGTGCTTTCTGGTGATGACATCTGTTCGACGAGGGCTCCAGTGTTCTCCATCGGCCATGTCTCTTCGGATCTATCGTCCTCCGGCGCCGATTTCATTACGTCTCAATTATTCCACTGCATCCTGGTCACCCCAAGTTGTTCTGACGGGATTCCATAGGGCGCTGAGTTGTTCTTCAGTTCCAGAGGGGGGAGGTTTTTTAATCATGTTGATGGGTGTTTTCTGTAGGGTTTATGCCTGATTTCTTCTAGTTGTGATGTTGGTTATTTGGTTTGGATTTGGATCTTGATTTTTGGTTTGCGTTTCGATTGTTTCGGGGTTGTGATGGCGGCGTTTTCCAATAATGGTGTAGCGTGATGGATGGTTGTATGGGTTTGAAGGAATATTCTTGAAGAGACAAGAGGATAAATGGTGGCGTTTAAGAAGTGTCTGTACTGGATTTTTTTGATCTAGTGGTTGATGATGAATTTTTATTTTGAGTTGAGTTGCTGAAGGCACAATTGAAGAGGCAAATTTGAAGAAGGGACTGGTTGGTCTCTGCCTGATGTTGGTGTGATTCCTATGATATGTAATTGTCTGATTTTGGTTGCGACTACTTTTTGGGTTTGGGAAAGATGTTCTCCCTCATCCATTTCGTTGTTTACTACACTTTTTATTTCACTTTAATAAATGGTCCTAGGTTTTTCCTCTGACTGACTTTCTTGGTAAACCGTTCAAATAAAGAGTTATGCTGTTATCAATACAACATATCCCAAGTGAATCATAATTATAATAAACGGGGTTGTGTTATTAAATAATATTAATATAATAAAAATATCTTTAAAAACATTCTGTAGGAAAACATCCTTTTCATTTTAGAAATCACTTTTTTTACATAATTTTTTTTGAAAAATACGTTTCTTTGAATGATAATTTTAAAAACATATAATTCAGATAATATCAAGAAATTTTTTAAAGGAAAATTTTAAAATTTAATGTAAGATACAAATAAATATCTGTCATGATAGTGGAAAATTCTATACATGATGCATGTGAGTATTCATTTTCATTGTAAAACGGTAAGAAGTGTTAGTTTTCCATAAAATGAAAAGGAGATTCCATTATTTTTTATATAAAACTAAAACATTGGTAATTTTATCTTTAAAAATAATTTTTTATAATGTTTTTAGAAAACATGGGTTTTGATGAAAAATGATTTCTGAACAAAGAGAAATAATGTCAAATTTTTATAAAGAAATTATTAATAATTTTAAGTATCAAATAGGGGGAAAATGGAACTATTAATTAAAAATATATTTAATAAATAGAGGAGTATAATATTAAATGGGTTTATTATACAATGTTCAAATAATTTACTTCAATGGATATTCAAATATAAAAATTCTTGATTGGAATGTGATTTTGAAATAAAACCTTACAATTATCATAATGTGGTTGTGATAATTAATAAATGAATTGACTATGTCTATCAACTATTAATCCATATAAAACAAGTGTATATTCAACTTAATAAAATAAAATTAATTATACAAACAATCCTAGTGTATCAACTATCATGAATGTGTAATATTACCCAATGAACATGAATTGAGTTTTGAATTTCTTTACCACATGGTATCTTCTAATTAAAATACACTAAGATGAAATATTTAGCATTAATACATAAAATACAATAAATTATGAATGAATCATGATATTACATGTCAAATGAGGTGTATATATGCCACATAAAATGGAATTGGTGCATAATAATAAATAAGTCTCAATGGAATGTAAATTAAGACGAAACCCCTTACCACATTATTCCTTTTGGTTTAACGTTATTTAACATCTTATATAGTGGTTTAGAACATTACATTAACTTATTATAGAACCATATTAATATTTATAATATCATATATTATTCTGTTATATCATCTAATCACTTGTTCATTAATAATATTTCATTATTTCCCTTGATTTGGGTGTTAATTGGCTTGTTTTCTAATTCATGTTCTGTTATGAAAGTTTGATTTATTATTAATATAATATAGTTTCATCATATAAATAAAAATAATCATGTTATAATTATAATATTTTTTAGAATAATTTTACTTTTAAAACCAATCATGAAATATGGTTATGAAAAATAAACTATCTTACGATCATACAGACGACTAGTCATTTTTATGCATGAGTAACATTTCGATTTTTAAAAGAAATAATGGAAGAAATGTAAGTGATATATTAAAATTAAATAATAATTATAATATTTTAATATATACCATGTTATTTCATTTAAAATATTTATATATATCATCCCTTTGGTGTGGTGATCAAGAGAGAGTCACATTACTTCGTGAATAAGATAGTCCACACCTACACAAAATATATTATCAACATTAAGTGAGTGAAAAGGTATGAAATAATATTATCACTTCAAAATGATAAATATATCATTGATAAAGAAATTATTTCATTTATATAATATTTTTTATTTACTTTAACATTATTATATTCTATGTAGAATGTTTGTGAAAGACGAATCCCATAGCTTTGGGTGGTTGTAGTACACTGTTCACATGAGTTATGTTATCATATCCCCTATGGAATGGAATGTAATATATATATATATGTGTATGATATAATGACTAAATAGGTATATATATTTTAAAATATCATATATATACTTTATATACATCATCATACTCATCATTTAAAGGTGGTAATGGAAGAACGAATGACATCCGTTCATGTGGTGGTAGTCCGTTGTACACACAAATGATGATTTCAAAGCACATTAGATGGAAGTAGATATGGTTTTAGATACTTTAAATATTATAAAAAACATATATGTATATGTAATATCATGTGTTAGTTATATCATAATTCTTTACTAATACTTTATGGAGGTGGATAAATAAATAAAATAAAGATAGACATTAATGAACATTACAACCTTTTCAGGTATCCATCCCAGGTTTGCACCAAATCCTTCCTAGGTTAAATTTTTGATCCAAATAATGATGTTAATATGATTTTAGGGAAGTTTAAAATTTATTTGGTTAGGTTTTGGCTGAACCAAACAGGTTTTATGTTGTGAATAATAAAGGAGAGGGAATGACATTTTATAAGTGAGGTGAGTGGCACAATATTATTTTTCTGAAAAGATTCAATAATAACCAATTTTTATCATTAAAAAATCTTAATGAAATGGGAAATTATAGATCATAGAATATATAGGGTGGAAATATTCACAGAAAATTGGGCTTTTCAGGTTGGTAGATCATTTTAAAGTTTATATTCTAAGTATAATCCCTAATAAATCCATTTTCACCTTAACCGTAGTAATTAGTTTTTATTGTTTTCACTATTAATTTTGGTAAAAAATTAAGTCAAACTTATTATAAATTATAATTTATTAATATTTAAAATATGAAATTCATTTTTTCAAATTAAATCCGTGTAATTAGAAAGTTTTAATTTAGAATTACTCCTGCGGACGTGACGAGAAATCAGATTTTTAAAGTGAAAATGTTCAAACATTTATAATGTTTTTATACAAAAATTCTGTATAAAAATGATTAGAATGGGAAAAAAAATATTATGGAAGTGATTTTAATTTAAAATAAATTAAAACATATCTTAACATTATAAATAATATAAATGAAAAGACAATTATCAATTAAAATCAAGTATTTTTCACTATTCATCAAAAATGAATCTTTTTAGAAATATCCCAAAAAATTAAGACTAACTTATTTTTAATATTATTATTTAACAAATGAATTTCATTTTATCAAATACAATTTACCATAGTGGTAAAAATTAATTTTAATTTTTGCGTACGAAGCGCGACTAATCCATTTTTTCAAAAAATATAGCTTTTTTAAACATTTATTTTTATTTTAAATGATTGTTATTATATTTATAATAAATTAATAAATAATGAACATGTACAAAATATATTTTTTTCCAAATTTATTTATTCCTATTCATTACCTTCATTTTAATGACTAGTTGATAACTATCATATTAATTAAAAATATTTTAATAATATGTCACATTTTTTTCTAAACTCATTATTGTGGGAAACACATTCTAAAATAAGTGTTTTTTGTAATTAATGTTATTGAAGAGATTAAAATTATTTATAAATAAATATATCACAATGCTTTAGGGTATTTTATTTTCTTCTAATATTAGTGTTTCCTATTTTGTACATTATCAAATACAATGTTCTTATTTTAGAAATTTGAGGTGTTGTAGAAAGAATATTAAGGGACCTTAAAATACTCCTCAATTTATATATTAATCGTAGAATAATATGAAATTTTAATAACATGAAAATAATTTCATATTTTATATCATTTCATCTTTTCTTTTATGATGTGTACTTATTTTCATTTTATATTGTGATATTACGAGGGTTACCCATGTTAGTTGAAATGACATGTGACTTGGAATTATGTTTAATTAATTTGATAAGTAGTATATCTTATGGATATATGATAACATTTTTTCTATATTGAACCTTGGAATCATTATTTATTAATTCTTAAATAATCTTATTTTTTTCCTTTGATATTATCAACATGATTAATACCTTATTATTCAAAGCATACTGGTTTGTGTAACAAGTATTGTTCCTTGAGTATTCTTAATGCTTTGATAATTGATAAATATAGTTTTTAGTTATAATGGTCTATATCATGTTCCTATATTAAAAGACACAAGGTACACCTTCTATTTTTATCACTATTATATAAACTATATTAAGGTATACATATGGTGGTTTCTAATTTGGACTTATGGGAATAGAAATATGATCTCTCTGACTCTATTATACACGCTCACCCATTTCTAAAGGGATGTGATATAAGATCTCCTTGACTTGAGTATTCACTATTCCATAACCACTGTGGAATGGTTATTTCAACCAAATTTCTTTATGATTATTTAGTATAAATGGATATAATATTTACATATCTTACTCATCCCATATCTAGATCCATGTCTCACAGTAGGTAGTTTAAGTTTGGACCCTTTAAATATATGGGTTATTCTATTATAGCATTTTAATAATTTTTAATTGTGGATGTGTCATCCATTCTATGATTTGATTATCGTTAATTAAATAATATTTTATTTATATTTATTAAGAGAATTCTATAGCCTCTAATCACACACCTAATAGTATTTAATTTTTTTTATCTTGGTGGTTACCTATTGGGTATATTGTTCTAACACACTACATGTGTGCTCTAGTGGACATGCATCTTACTAGTTTATTTTGTAGTTACCCATAGGTTATAATAGATTTATGGATATGTGTTTTTCATTTTCCCAATTTTTTTATGTGGGTTGAGCTCCACTTGTTATTGGAGATGGATGTTAGAGATGGTGTGGAACATTTACTAGGAAATCAAGGACCTACTTTTAGGTCTTTGTCGGGTTGTTTGGTTGAAATTTGTATTTATTGTATGAAATTCATTATCTTTTGATAGTTAATTTTTATTTACTATTATTTAGACTACATAAATGGTAACTAGAAACCCATACTATATTTTATTTGAGCCGTGGTTCTTTTCTCCAACCTTTGGGGGCCGGAAGGTGCATCTAAGGTCACATAGAATATTGATTCAGGTGCCAATATGGGGATTCCTGTCATTATCTTCACTATGTTATATCATATATAGTGTAATGATTTCATTTCACACATATATTGGTCATGATAGTTGATAATTAGAGTATTATGAAGCTAGGATACTCATTAATTGATAAGTAACCCATAAAAGGAGTTGTGAACCTCTTTATGGTAGAATTTCAAGTTAGTAGAAATTTCTTGGTAGTTTGGTAGGAACCACCAATGTTTAATGAAATATTAGATCAAGTATTATATCCATGGATAAGTGGGATATTTAAAGTATCAATGTGCTTAGATGAGAGCCAGTTTTAGTATTGAACCATTCATTTCAAATAGATATCATTAGGTCTTTATAGTAGGGAAGCCCAACATTCTGTGTGATTTCATTTGATTATTTATACTATAGATAGAATCAATTGAAGGTTTTTAACTAAAACAATATATATATATATTTATATAATATAAATATATTGATGATTAATTGGTTAATATGAATTTCCAATTGGTTCTTCAATTTCTATTTTTCTACTTTTTTGTTGGTAAGTAGTTTTATGTAAAGTGTTTCAGTACTATGTATACTTATGTAATTCCTTTCATTGGTAAAATTATTAAATAATACCTTTCTATTATTTATTATTTATGGAAATTTAAATTATTTATCACAATTCCAATAAATATTCATGATATAAAACATCCCTATAAGTATTTATGATTAATTATAACATGCTCATTTTTATGCACTATTGGTTATTTCTATCACCTTTTTTTTCTCCTTCACATTATTTATAATTTAGTAATGTGATTCATTTGATGTAATAAATTTTTTTATGCGTTGTTGTTTTTATATATTTTTTTTTGAGTAGGAAATAGAATTTATAAACCAAAGGTGGAGTTTTAATTGAATGCACAGATTTTAGTTAATCAATTATTTTGTAAATGAATTTACCATGGGGGTTTAAAGAAATTAATTCATGGTTTTTTTCAAGAGTGATAGAGAAAATTGTTACATAAAATGAATTTGAAATGGGATTTCAAAATGGAACACAAATGTTGGTTTTGATAAATAATAAATTTTAATGAACTATACTATATGGTAGATTAATAGTATAATGTCTTAGATGAGTCTCACAGTTATAAGCATCATGAGGACAAAGAGGTACTTTGAGTTTTTGCATCTTGGGATTCCTTTAATGGAAATAATTTTATTATGTTATAGACTAAATTTATTAAAAATATAGTACAAAGTTATAGGTTTTAAATAATTATAAGGGATTATAAGTTATATTTTGGCGGTAGATCACCACAAATTTCCATAATGGATATTATAGTTATTTAAGATATATTTTTGTACGATTTTTTATTATATTTTGTTGACTCTTGTAGTTAATTTAATTCTTGGAGTAAATTCCTTGATGTTTTGGTGATCCATTTAGGTTCTATAGTAGAGAGATTCCAAAAGATATGATGTATTATAGGCTTAGGATTTTATCTATTAGGGTCAATTTTTGTTTTTAGGGATAAAAAATGCTATGGTGGGATATTTGTAATGATACTGACCTTGGTCATTACATTTTTAAAAGGACTTAGTTATAATAATTTGAGAAAAAATTTAGTTTTCAATTATATTTGAGTGTTTTTTTTACATTTTCTGATTTTAATTTGATTTAGGATAATAGGAATTTAATCCTTAAGTTATTCGGGATGAGGTTCCGGATTTTGTTAAGGGTCTATGTATCCCTAAGACTGAAGGTGGAACCAGTTACTATGTGTGGGTTATGTCTAAGTTGGTTTCATAGAACCAACTTGTTTAGTAATTGATTACATTTTTTTTCTTAATTAAATATTATTTTCTTATCACATATTGATTATTCTTCTTGATGATATTATTTTTCTAAAATATCCTTATAATATATGTCACAATAAATAGTCATAAGAGTTTCCCACTATAATGAGAACCAAGTGGTGTCATTCCATTATTCTTTAATCTTATTCTATGGATGGATGTTATTGTCTAATGTGATAAAGAATATGTAGGCTAATTTGGGGTAGGAAATTCAAAATACATTGGAACACCTTCTGATGGTGTTCACACATGGTAATATTCAAGATACAAAGTAATGAGAAAATCACCATCAATATAAAATCCATATTTTCATGTGTTATTGGATATTCCTATATGTATACATGTTTATTGGTCCTTATACTTTAATATTACCATTAATGGATATCATGACTCATTTACTTTTATGTATTTTTGAAAACCATGATGAAATATATTCATGGTGAAGTAGGATATGTTGCATGCATCATGAGTCAAATAACATTTTTTGATAATATGAGAAAGGATTTATCCCTTTTATCTTATAAGGAAGTTAATATCTTATGCCATTTGAAGGAATAAAACTGTACTCATAAATCCATGTCCATGGTTATTGATGGGAATGTTAATTTCATGAAAGTCAATAAAATAGAAATAAATCACATAGGTTGATGGAACTGGTATACAACCTTCTTGATTATATATATCATGATAAAATGATCAAATTACACAATTAACATTCATAATAGGTTGGGATTTATTTCAGATATAAATTCATTCAATATGAATTCCTTAGAATGTTGTATGGTGATAAACTTGGTCATTAGGATGTTGTGACTAATGCTGCTAATAAATAGGCCTACAGGATCACACACTAAGTGTTTCTACAATAATAGTTAAATTCAAGTAATTAATTTAATAATTTAGAATAAATTATATTTATTAAGGGTTGGATGATAGATATAAATTAATCACAAGTTATTCTAAATAATAAAGCTAGTTAAATAATAAATAATAAATATTATATTTCATGTTTAGAGAATATAATATTTTTAATATTTATCATAAAAATAATACAGTGACATTTATTTAATTAAGTAGGAATTTTTCAAGGATTTATAATTATTAATGATAGAATGTGGATTAAGTTTAATTGTCTAATGAAAAATATTTTATATTTATTAATATTATTAATCTGTCTCAATTTTGAGAGACTAATAATAAAAATATTATTATTAATGGACACAGGGTCAATTGAGAATATTAGAAATGGTAAAGTTATTTTGTTAAATTTTCTTACCCTAAACCATCCATAATAAATATTTAATTATATATAACTATATAGAAATATATCAATTTATTAATGTGTTTTTTGAGTGTGAACAATGGTTAATAGATATATCTAGAGAGATATCTAGAGATATATATCGAGAAATATATCTAGAGATATATCTAGAGAGATATATCTAGAAATATATCAATAGATATATCTATATACACATCTAAATATATATATATATAGACAGATATATCTAGAGATATATTTTTAGTGCCATAAATAGTTCTATCTTGCTTCTCTTTCATGTCTTCAAGAGAGCACCAAGAGTTCTCTATCTTTGAGAATACAATTTTTGAGGTTAACTATAATCAATGAAAGTGATTAGGATTAACCAAAATAGCATTTGAAAATTTCATGACATTGATCGGAGATTGTGGCAGATGTATGGATCACCTCTAGAGGTATTTTTCACTTGAATGATATACTATAACAGTTGTTTAATGAAATATATTCCCTCATATCTTTAATGAAAGTGCAATTATAAGTTTAGGCAATTCAATATATTTTTTAAAATTAATTTTAAATTTCATGTTAATATCCCCTCACTATAGTCATGATTTATTAATATAGTCTGTTAATATACTATTTTTATTGGACATTATCTTTTGATCATGTAAATAAATTACTACCCATGATTTCATACTAATATCCAAGTTGGTCATAACATCAAAGGATGCATCCACTGTACTCAGAACCTAAAAGTAATATCAAATCAATCACATGTTTCATTTATATTTATTTATTATTCATTAATTGATTGCATGTATTTATATTTTTATTTACTTAGAACAATTTGTTTTAATAATCCAACTTTTTTATAAATTCCATTCTTCATTTTCGATAACATGATTAATAATCAATTATTGATTAAAAATGAAGAATCATATGGATAGTACATGGGATTTCCAAATAATTCAATGTATCAGTTACATGAAATGGGGAATAACATATTGTGGACATGGGTAGAAGACAAGTAAACTCCTTGTAAAATGCCACACGTCGTATAGTCTGCTATGAGTAGTGTTCTCAAATTTTAGTAGAAAGAAGAATTAAATGTTTAATTAAACCTATTTATTTTTTTATATGTTTCTTTAATTAAATTGTACAATACCATTTCATAGGATTAAAAATTATATATTAAATTAATTTAAATATTAAAATTTTTAACGAACACCCGAGTGTCCTCCAATTACACTCATGTACTACATTAACATTAAATGATGTTTTTTTTTGAAACTATAGATATTGGTGGGTTGAATATGTTTCGGTGTGAATAAGATAAATTCAATTAATTTGAATAATTCAGAACACATTATCTTAATTCAAAAAACGAATTGAAGTTATTGATAACCAAATTGAAAATGAAAACACATTTCATGTTGATGTGTAGACGATCATGAGATTAGATTAGATTTTGGTATGTGATTGGTTTATTTTAATTTATTTTGATTAAATTAAAATAATTTCCTATTATTTATAACCTTCCCTTATTCTGTAAGGTCCTATTTTCATAGGGTTTCTTTTAACACCCTTTACCTAATCCATTAGATCACCCAACCTATGTGTGAGTAAAATATTATGTAAGGAGAGAGATCCCAGGGGTTTGGATTCAATCTGAGTGAAGGATCTGAGGAGAAACAAATCAAGGTGATATATATTAAAAAATAAGGAATTATTCAACAAGAACTATGTTATGGTTCTAGATATATTTTTCCCTAGGATTGAGTGTTATGTTGTTATCTACTAGAAAAACTAACCATTAGAATATCTCATAATAATTCCAATTATATTTTATTTTTATCAGTTAAATGGATAATCATTTATGTTTGTTAATTTAATTTGATCACAAAATAAATTAATTTTTTATAATGAAGGATAGAATAAAATATATTTGGATTATGCATAAAAAATTAATCAGAACTAGTTAATCACATAATTTAAATCCACTTAATATTAAGGAAGAATGATAATATAAATTGGACTTTATGTATAATGGAAAAATAAACATAATAAAATATTATGTTGGTATTTCCTTCTACTATTTATGTCAAAATTACATCATAGTTAAATGTTCTTGACTAACCGAAGTTGTGGTTCTTTTAATTATCATGGAAACATTAAGATTTTAGTTTTAGGTTGACTTAACTATTTCTATATCAATGGTTGACTTCCCAAGTAGGAATTGGTGTAACAAGGAGAAAAGTGTTAAGGAAATCATTAAAATATGATTGCAGGATTGATAATTCTACTCAATAGATGAAAGAATTGTGAGTTAATGTATTTACAAATTTAAGTCAACCTAAAACACTTTAAATAACTTGAGAAGCCTAATTACTGGTTATGAGAAGTTAAATATAGATCCATTACACAAGAATTTCTAAGAGAAAATATATTCCAAAAGTAATGGTGAGGGATATTGCGTATTGAAAAATAGTGTAAAATTATTCAAATTTAAATTAAATTTGTTAATATAATCAAAAGAAGTAGCAATTATCTTCTCTTAATTTGTAGAAATTGAAAATCAAAAGATATAAAAATATCATTTTGATCTATATTGAGAAGGATAACCATTTCACTAGTGATAATTTCTATATATTTTAATAGGATCATTCATGTAATAAAATTTCAAAAAAAGAAATTATATGTATTGGAAACCGCACTTTTTGAGTTACATGAGAAAGAGGCTTGTTATGATGAAGGATTTGTCTATTTAAAGCACGTGTACAATGATATGGATGTCCAATTTTTACATATATCTTCCAAGTCCAATTAGATTCTAATTAAATATTTTGATTTTAATGCATACAAAATTATTTTAATATATTGTATCTCTATCAAGATTAGGATATATTGAAGAAATATATGATCTCTAATGCAGTATTTATGTACAGTATTATAGAGTGAGTGTTATATGGGGAACATTTAGTCATGATGACTAGCTACATTGAGAGCCTGAACATCTTAGGCTTTAAGATCCTAGATAATGGGGAAAAATCACATTCTATACTCACTACCCAAAACATATCTAGTTTTGTTGTGAATTATAATATGAAAAATAGAAAGAAGACACTATCAAAACTTATTACTCTTATCAACCATGGTGATAAAGATATAATGAATAAAAAAACTATTGTCCTTATGGTGAATAAGAATAAGAGGAACAAAGTATAAGGTTATAGATCACCATCCATCCAATAAGAAGAAGATATTGAGGTAATTAAAGGAATATTGTGTGGTATGCTTTTCATATGGAAAGCAGGTCCCCTAGAAAAGGAATTTATCACAACCATAAAGGTAAGGGGAATCATTAAGTGTTATATTTATTGAGTGTTGTCTTTCCATATATACATGTTAGGTATGAGTAACTATCTATGGTGCTCACATTTGTTTCAAATTATATGAACCAAGTATATTTTGGAATATTACCATAGATGAGGTGGATCTAAAGGCTACCAATAGAGAAGGTCCGGCTGCTCTATCCATTGGATAATGCTATATCACTTTTCTGATGTAATTGATTTTAGTTTTAAATAATTTTTATTATGTTCCTATTGTTACTAGGAATATTTTTTTCCTTGTTTAAATATTGATGGATTTATTTGTATTTCTCGAAATAAAGGTTTCTACTTTTACAAAGATATAATATTTTAAAGTATGGTTCAATTTACATAAGTTATTTATGTATTGAATTATAAAACCAAATATTGGAAATTTAAATTGTGTTACCCATATGAAACATAGTTGTGGTATCATCTACTTAGTCATGTAAATATGAAACATTTGAAAAATATTTTTCAAGCTGGGTTTTCATAATCTTTTGAGATATAATCACTTGAATGATGTCATGCTTGTTTATAATAAAATATGACCAAACCACAATTTGGTGGTTAGGGTGAAAGGGCTATAGGTATTCTAGAATTGGTACAAACTGATGTGTGTGGACCTTTTCAAGTAGAATACAGAGGTGGATTATCATAATTTATTAATTTCATAATAACTTTAGTAGGTGTAAATATATCTATATAATGAGGTACAAGTATGTATGTTTTGATAAGTTGAAATAGTTCAAGAATGAGTTTGAGAGTCATTTTGTTAAGAAGATAAAGAAAAAATGATAAGATCTTAGTGGATAATATCTTAACTAAGAATTTATCAACATTTTATTGGATAATGTGATTTTATATCAACTCACTCCACCTTATACTCCACAGTGAATTGATGTTAGTGAAAGTTGGAACCATACCTTGGTAGAAATGGTATGGTTTATAATGTGTCACATAATTTTTCTATCATCCTTTTGGGAATATTCATTATAAAAAACATTATACCAACTAAATCAAGTACTAATAAAAGTTGAAATTGGAATTAACTTAGGGTGTGGACCAAAACCTATTTTATCATATGTAATTGGATGGGGTTGTGAGGAAATTGTTAAGTGTAGATCAAGAAATAAACTCACACCCAAAGGGATGAATTTTATATTTACTAGATTTTTTATGGAAACCAATGGATATTACATGTACAACCATTTAGATGAGAAAGTGATTGTTGCAAGACATTCCATATTTCTTGAGAATGAGAACATCCTCAAGGGGGATAGTGGGAGAAATATTGAATTCAATGATGTTGATTATCAAGACTTATAAGGGTGGGTATAAGAACAAATTCCAGTGGTCCCTAAAAAAGAAGGTGTTCCTAAAACATGAGTACAACATAAGATCATTAGATAAGCTAATCGAACCATAAAGATATATTTTTATAGTCACAGATGATGGTGACTTATTAATGGTTAACAATAATGATGCTCTCCCCTATAAGGAGGTAGTAGGGAGATTAGAAGATATGAGATGGAAATAAGAAATGAATTATGAGATAGATTCCATGTATCAAAACCCTGTAAGGTTTCTTTGCCAATTCAACATTTGATGTAAATCATTTTGGGTGTAAATGGGTATTCAAGAGAAATTTTTACATGGAAGGTAAAGTGAATACATATAATGAAATGCTAGTGGATAAAGGGTTTATAATACATCATGTCATTCAATATGATAAATATTTTTTCTCCAGTTTCAATGTTTACATCCATTAGAATTTTGTTTTCTATGTAATCTTACCCTAAGTATGATATTTAGGAAATGGATATCGAAACAAAATTCCTCAAAAGGAACCATCAGGGGATGTGTATATGACACAAACTGAATGGATTGTGACTCCAGGAAATGAAAAAATGTTATACAAGTTCCTTAGAACTATTTATGGATTAATGAAAGCATCTAGGTCATGGAATATTCGATTTAGTGAATCCATAAATAAATTTTATTTCATTAATAAAAAAAATGATACAAGTGTATTAAAGTAGTATAGTGGGATTAAAATTTGTTTCTTAATATAATATATTGATTAAAAAGTAATAACTAAAAGTGATATACAATTCATATAAGAGGTTAAATAATGGATCATAAAGTTATTCTCCATGAAAGAATTAGGTGAAGTATCCTATATTCCAAGAATCAAGATAATATGTGATAGATCTGATGGGATTATCAGACTAAGTCAAGGTATATAAATAAACTACATATTGAAGAGGTTTAGTATGGAAAAAACAAAGAGAGGATTTGTTCTAGTGTCACATGGCATACATATTTACAAGAAGATGTGTCCTCAAACATAAGAGGAAAGATAGAAAATGAGTAATTTCCTATATTCTCATGAGATAGAATATATCTTGTATTTAATTTCATGAAGGAGAAATGGAATTTCTTATGCTTTTAGAATGGGAGGAAGATATCATAAAGATCCATGTGAACTGTGTTAGACTACTTTCAAGACAATCCTCAAGTATCCAAGGAAAACTAATGATATGTTCCTGGTGTATGAAGGAGATGTAGAGCTAGTCATCAGCGGTTATATAGATTCTATATTTCATATAGATCATAACTATCCAAAGACATAGTTTGGATATATCTTTTATCTCAATGGAGGAGCTGGGACCTAGAAGAGTTCAATGAATATAGTTGTCTTCAATTGTAAAGTGGAGTTCAGGTATATTATGACTTTTAATTCATTAAAATAATAAATATGGATTAAAAACATTGTATAATTTATTTATCTATTTCCTAGTAGTATAGACCATATTATAATTTACTATGATAAAAGTAAAATGATGGATATATCCAAGGATATAAGGTGACACAAAAGGAAAAAATTACATACTTCAGAAGTTTCATCTCTTTTTGAATTTTTCTTAATGAGGTGAAGGTTTAGTCAACTGCGATCAATGAAATTAAATGCATTATACCACTTAAGGAAGCATTTATATTAGAAGTAGCATGAGTATCATGTGAGATATTGTGGACTGAAAGTTATTTTCATATGGCTATAGTGTAATTGGGAGTCAGTTGGAGTGGGTGGCCTAGAACAAACTTCTTTAGTAATTGATTACATGTTTTATTAATTAAATAAGATTTTTTATCACATAATGATTATTCTTCTACATGATATTTTAATGTGTTATTGTACATAGAATATATGATGCACTGGAAGATTATAAGATTTCTTTGCTATGATGAGAACCTAGAAGTGTAAAAATAATATTATTGAATATTGTTTTATGGATGGATGATATTATGTGATGGGATATAGATGATATAATATATTAGGGGTAGGAGGCTCATAAGACATTGATACACCTTATCATAGTTTTTAACCTTCCAAATATCCATGATAGGAGGACATTGGAACATTCTAGTCAATACGAAATCCACATTTCCATGTGTCATTAGATGTTCCTAATTGAGAACACATGTAATTATCCTTAAACATTAATATTATAAATAATGGATATAACAAATCACATACTCTAATGTACTGAGGAAAATCATGATGACTATGTTTGTAGTGATTTAGGATACATTGGATGCGTTATGAGTGATATAACATTAATGGATAATGCGATAATGGATTTTTCCTTTCTATCCTATAATGAACATTGAAATATCATGTACTTTGATAGTATAAAAATACCTACACAAATAGATGGACATGGTTGTAAAGACCCAAAATTTCCATGTAAATTATTTTTTAAATTATATGGAATTATTACGAGTCTACAAAAATTGTCGACCCATGATTTTGAGGCCTGGTGTGCCCAGAATGAGTTTCTGAACTTTTTTAAAGGTATGTTCATTAAATTCACGAACAATGTTTTCTTTTCCATGACTCATCCCCTGGGGCCTGTGTCATGACTACCTCATGCCCACCTTCCATAGTACAGGGGTTGGTGATTAGAACCAGAAATGAGTATCCCTATAATGGGAAGGAATTGCCTTTAAACAAGTAAAAACACACAATCCAAGAACACTACAAGAAGTAACCACAGAGTAAACTAATGTAGTAAAAAGGTGTGCTAAAAGTAAAGGGTCTAGAAAATAAGACCAACTGGAAAGTAAAAGTACATCTGAAAAGAGAAAAATAGCTACCGGATTATCTACCGATGATCCTACCTGAAGGGTAGTTACAGCTCTCGATCAGTAGTCCCTGCGTCACGTCACACCAAATGGTCCACCTCTAGTCACCATCTAGTCCTAGATCCCTCAACCTCAATCAATGTTTTCCGTCTTCTACACATGACACAACAAGGTGTGGGAGAATATCATGTAGGGGTGAGTATAACAATACTAAGTAGGGACCCCGAGACACCCAAAGGTCTCCCAGAGTTCCACAAAGGAAAGACTACAAAGAAAGACCTCAATCACAAAGCACGAAACATTCAACAACTCTACTTAGGTATATTACCTTAAATATACATAAGTTATCAATATATACACATCTCATACATGAGGAAAGAATATCACAAAGGTAACATAATGAAGGAAACACTATGAAGGTAAAATTACAACATAGGTAACACCACAAAGATAACACCACGAAGGTAAAAGTACCACACATGTAACACCAAGAAGATATCACTACAAAGGTAAACGTACCACATATGCATCACCATGAATATATCCCCATGAAGGTAAAATTACCACACAATTATCACCATGAATATATACCCCCAAAGGGAAATAAATCAGCTCACAGATGGTATTAGTTAAGTATATAAGTACAAATGATCAGTCATGAAGCTAGATCATCTTATTCTGTCAAGAGGCACTGAAGCTAACCATACAGAGTCTGAAGCAGTCTAGATCAATAGGTACTAACCCCCACAATGATCCACATAGGAACTGACCCACCCAGAGTTGATTTGTACTAACCAAGACAATGACCTACAGAGGATCTGACCCACACAAGATCGCTGAGCACTTACCTACACAAGATCTGACCCACACAAGATCGTTATGCACTGACCCACACAAGATCACTGAGTGTTGACCCACACAAGATCTGACCCACATAGGTTGGTGCTGAACCACATATGATCACCCGGTACTAACATCTATATGATATGTCTCCAACCTCCGCCACACTGCCAACCACTGGATTCCCACTCCTAGCATGCTTGATTCTAGGAGAACTGATTCACATGAAATCAGTCCTATTTCAACTAGAATGAAGTCCTATGAAGAAGTATCCTAATGATCTGTCGCATAATAAGGTTCCAACACAATAGACAACGCGTCAATCAGACACATGGTCGGTAAGTTATAGGCATTTTAGTGCCGAGGGGCCAGTTGGTTTTGGGTGCGATCCAACCTGACAAAACCCTAACCTTCTCCAAATCTCTAGTGGAGTATCTCAAAAGGACCGCCTTGTCACTAGGGTCTTTACTCCAAAGACAGTGCGTCGATCGTACACCTACTCTGTTAGTTACAACCCTTTCCGTGAAACGGGGGTGATTGCACGTCGGTCAGGCCCGACTCGGTCGGTCCCACTCGAATATGTAAAAGGGACTATTTCCCAAAAGGGATCCCAATGCCACTGACAGCGTGTCGAACAGACACCTGGTTTTTCAGTTATGGGTGTTTGTTTATTCGGGGATTGGTTGGGTCTAGGCCTGATCCGACTCGGTCAGGCAGGCCTGACACAATGGGTTCTAGGGTCTACCTGACCCCACTCGGGTCCAACCCGCTAGGGGTTTGACCATTTTATTAGGTCTGGCCCATCGGGGTTGTCTCGGTTCTATTCACGGGCTTGGGTCACGGTTGGCCTGGCACCCTCGGTGGGGCTCATCCCACCTACGTTGGCCCATGGGGTCGCAGGTTCGGTCCGGTTCGACAGAAAATCTAGCCTGTGGATTCATTCTTCAAGGAGGGTCCGGTCTGCTGGGAAGGTCATGTTATCTAGGTGGGTCTGGCCTGCTCGGTCATCTCGTGTCCATCACGGTCCACCAAAAGGCTTCCCGATCTTCCCATCTTTCCCTGCGTGTGCGGGGCCATTTTGGCCAGCTAGTGGGGAGTTTCCCCACTGTGTAATGGCCAACTTTTTTGGCCGACCGAGGGTCGGATGACACGGTGTAGGACGTGGGCCACACTGCTCTCCACCTTCCGCGGCCTTGAGTCACGACCTCCTCCAACAGTGCACGACAGCGCCCTGCTCCGTCTCCACCTCCCACGGCCGGCTCGGGCCGGCCTCCTTCTTTACCTTCCATAGCCCCTGCCCACCGGTGGCACGCTACGACGTTCCACACCACCTCTGCGGCCAGACGGTTCTAACCACTCTTCTAACTGCCGCAGTGTATTGTCACACCCTCCTCCTGCGGCACACGATGGCACACCGCCTCCATCACAGTCGGCCAGTGCCTCCACACCGACGATCTTTCACAGAGGGAGAGAGAAAGGGTAAAGAAGGTAGCGAGGGGTCCAATCCATGTTCCTATGGCCTTATCCCTTCGCGTTAGCTTGAAAACATGAGGGAGGGAAAATAGATTCAACAATCACATGAAATTGTAACAAAATAAATCCCTACATCAACCCGCAACATTTATTCCCAATCCGAAAAAATAAAACATCCGTCGATCAACTAGTTAGTGAGTTGATCCGCATTCTTAGTTTAGAATAGTATAACATGGGAAACAATAACAAACAATATTTAAACCCCTACCTCAATATCATTGGATAAAACCCACGATTGAAGAAGAGTCGTCATTCATCATCCCAAAAACAAGCGGCCAACGTTGTCGCTCGAACTCCATCCATTGGTTCATGATTCGGTGTCGTTCGTCACCACCCACTGGAACATGCTCTATCCTCCAAGTGTTGGGCATTGATTCACTTTACTAGATCTTTTTATCTTGGTGAATTTGTGCCAATACAACCCCCAAAGCTCCATATAAATAAGAGAGGGGAGGGTAAGTAACGATCATGGAATTTATGGGGGTTCATTTAATAGGAACCTTCCTAAATTCCAATGGTGATGTTACTTAGGATTTGAAGGTTTAAGTCATTTAATGGATTGACCCATCACTTGTCCCACACTACCTCTTGTCTATTGGAGGAAAATAAATGAAACAAAAAAAATAACAATGTTATTTTATTATTCTTTTAAAAATTCTAAAATCTAAATTTTTATCCAGACATACTGCAGTCGAAGTGAAGCCTCCCTTAAACGAATTACAGTACTGCAGATTCAACGTTACCCTCAAATTTTTAATTTGAGCACTAGTTCAAAATTTAGTAAATACTACCCATGTGTTTTCTGAATGCACCTTAAAAAGGTTCAATAAATTATTAACATTCAACCTCGACCCGCACCAGTCAAGGTTAGGCTCTACTTAAAGGAAACATGCCCCAAAAAACCCAATGGAACTCTCAGATTTTTAAGCCGAGTTACCATTTATAAGTTATTGGTTTTAAAAATAAAGTAATTGTAACATAATTATTTTATATACGGTAAAAATCTAACTTTCACTGATGGCCCACACCGGCCAATATTAATATCATCCTAAGGAAAGAATACCCTCACGAGTTAAACAGTGGTATCATATTTTCAATCTGATTTACCACTCATGATTTATAAGCCTTTGAAAAATAAAATAATTTTATTTGATTATTTTAATTATGGTTATATCTTTTTCAGGTTTTCCCACTAGAGGCCTGCGATGACTAAACTTATGTTGCACCTAGGTTAAACCCGCCATCCAAAACGCAACAGTGACCTTGTATTTCTGATCCGGGAAACTATTTAAGAGTTATTCTACTTTTTTAGGAAAAATTATTACGTGCACTAAATAAAGCTTAATAAAACATCAATGGATCATTCCAGGAACTCCGGGATTCAGAATCACGTGTCGTAATATTTCGCGGTCTCGAAATAATTCCATATAATTTTAAAAAAGTTATATAAATATTACGAGACATTACATTATCCTCACCTTAAGTATTTTTGTCCCAGAAAGACAAAACATAGACTAAGGAAACAGATGGGGGTATTGGGCACGAATCTGAGCCTCCCGCTCCCATGTGCTCTCCTGGAGGTTCCTATGCTTCCAACGAACATGAACCCGAGGTATCGATTATCCATGAAGGACCCGCCCCTATCAACCCTCAATCTCCACTAGAACATCCATAAATGTCACTCTATCATCAATGTCTATCTCGCCCCATTCTATGACGTGTGTTGGAAAATTCATGTACCTCCTCAACTGTGACACATAGAAAAGGTCATGCACTTAATGCATCTATGGGGGAAGACCCAGGCTATACACCACCCCGCTAACTCTGCTGAGAACACGAAAAGGTGTGATAAACCTTAAAGAGAATCTTACCACCTCGACCAAATCTCCACAAACCTCATCAAGGTGAGTCCTGTAGGAAGACATGGTCTCCATCCTCGAACTCCAAATGTCTCCATCTCCTGTCAGTATAAGACTCCCTCCACTTCTTTCTTTATCTCTGGCCACCAGTGTTGACATCGGAGGTCGTGGTACTTCTTCACCACACCAGGATGTACTACCAGAGGGGATGTATGGAACTAAATCAACACCTCCGTCCTTAGACACATTGGTACCATGGTGCATCCTCTAAATAGGCTGATGTGCTTCCCACCTTCACAAAATCAGTTAGGTTCATGTCCTGAAGATATCTAAGCACGTCGAGCCACACAGTCAATGTCCCTAAGTTGTTCCTTCTGAACTTGCTGATGAAGTAGGGGAGTGACAGTAATAGACTAGAGGTAAGATTCTCTATCTCTATCCATAAATTATATTTGCAACGTTGATAGATACTATGTTGCCTCAATCAGAAACTATAGACCAGACCTCCTACTGAGTGAATCTGCCACTACGTTATCTTTCCCAGAAGTATAGGCTATCACAAAGTCATAGTCCTGGTGGAACTCCAACCATCGACGATATCTCAGATTCAGTTCCTTCTAGGAAAAGATTTACCTGAGACTCTTGTGATTAGATTAAATAGTAAATTGTTCACCCATCAAGTAGTGTTTCCACATCATCAGTGCAAATACCACTTCTTCTAACTACACTTCATGGGTAGAATAGTTCTTCTCATGCTGTCACAACTTTTGTGAGTCGTAGGAGATTACTGCCCACTCCAACATCAGGAAACAACCTAGTCTGGTCCCTGATGCACTACATTAGACTACATTCCCAAATCCCTCTTCTGGTAGCCTTAAGATGGGTGAACTTTTCAGTCTCTATCTCAGATTCTGAAAGCTCTGCTGACCCTTCTCCATCCACAGGAAAGGCTCCCCCTTCTTCTTCAATTCTAACAAGGGTGCCACTACCTTGGAGAAGTCAGGGAAAAATCTACGGTAGTACCAATCCATAGAATAAGTCCCTCTTCCTTCAGGGAGGTAATCCTGAATACTTATTTTGAAAATATGTCCCCACACTCTGCCTTTCCTATTGGGAAATAAAAACTAAAAACTCCTGCTACCATGAGGGTAAGGTTGACCGACTCAAGGGTGATCAGCTGCACCCTCCTATTCATGAGTTTATCCTGTGCGGCCTGGGTTTCCTTTTTTTTACCGACCAAGGAAAAACCCATTACAACATTGATGATAAACGACAACCATTTTTCCTAATACATTCAATGTGAGTATGAACTATGGATGTCCAATCCATACCCAAACTAACATAGTAAGGCCCTGATGTTGCCACCAAGAGGTTCCTACCGAAACTCTCACCTCAAGTGTTAGATCAAACTATTGGCATAAGTGTGATTATCGAGTCTCCTCCCAAAGGTATCTTCTGACATAAGTGTCAAGTCCTCAGTTTAACTAGAAACATGATTTCTTGAACAAGATTCATGGTAAGAAGTAATGCTTGGTACTTATGTATATTAATATAGTATCTAGTAGTAGACACACACCATACCTGTAATCATTCTTGGAGCCCTTAGGTCACACTCCTTGACTGCATGCAGCTACTCCCTTCCTTTATCCTCCAACTCCCTAAGCATGGTGGGGACCACATTGGGGTGGTGGTTGTAACATGTCGAAATGTATACCACCTCATTCTTCTTTCCTAGCTCCACTTCCATGTCTTCTTCCCTATAAATTCATATGTACATATCACTTCCTCATATTGAAACTTTTTACACACCTAAGTATCTAAGACTGGTGTCTGTGTCTTTCTTTCCCACTACTAACATTCACTGGTTGTATCCGCTCAGCCAAAGAACATTCAAGCACTATGGTTCACTCTAGCACCCTAACATAAGTAGGAATGCAGAGAATAATAGTTCTATCTTGGATGTTCATAAAAACACATTATTGGGAGGTCTGCGCACTAAAGAACTGATCGTACTGTATTCATCGATTTCCTGGGATAGTCAGTATGCCTCGATGAATACTCAGCTGATATGTCGTCCTGCTGAAGCTGTAAAAGCTCAAGGGAACTCTAATCCCTTAGCTCTTTATGGAAATATACCCCCTTATTTGAGGAAGGTTATCAAGATTTTCCACAGAAAAGTCACCTATTTGCAAGATCAGGGTAATCAAAACCCTGTCATCGTCCTGTTGAGCCATATAAAAGTCTCTCAACCGGGAATTCCATCAGATCGAATGGTACCCTGGCTAGATGGAAACTCGACCACCTCTGCAAGACAGTCTGTGGCCAACTATGTGTCATCCTCACCTCAGAACCTGAGGGGTATCTGATACTGAAACACATGTATGGAACTAAGCCTACATCTAACCTCTATTGGTATAGTTGGCTGTAACTGCTGACTAACGGGCAGTGATATTGCTAGATCACCAACCGAAGGTGCCATCTAAGGAAATGTTCCATGTAATGAAGCCTCATTACCATGAAGACCATCCTCAAGGTCATAAAATGATAAATACTAGTATCTAGGACCACTATCTATTCTGATGGTGTCCTAACTAGGTAGAAAACTCTAGCCACATGCTCCAACCAGTCCTCAGATGCCTGGGAATCTGTCCCACCTCAAAACCTTGGAGGCCTCTCCAGCTGGAACTCATGCAACGTGTTAAGTCAGCGTGCACCATCCGCTGGTGGGGTTGCTGGAAACGACTTTCCAATAGGTAGTGGTATTACTGGTAAAAAACCCGAAGGTGCTAATGCTGTAAGAGGGCCCTGCACCGAGGCCTCATTGCTTGATGGGTTATTATCGTTTACTATCTTAGGAATCCTATCTGGTTTTCTATATGGAAACATCTTGATAAAGAATAGGTATTCCACGATCATTATGTTTTACGTGGTGAGATAACTCCAAAGAAGCCAAGGAAAAAATTTCCAAAATACCCGCAATCATTTTTTTCATGCACCGAGTCAGAAATCAAAATTAAGGGTCCTAGTGTATGGATACATCAGCTGCTGCAACAACACTAGACTCCCTGAACTGAAAACCACTGTAAAAAAACTTAACAATATTACCCCATTAAAAAGATCAAATCCTAGATCTTCGGTAGAACCGAATCCTCTGATTCCACTTTGTCATGACCTATCCCCTGAGGCCCATGTCGTGACTACACCAAGACCACCTTCCATAGGCTAGGGGATTGTGACTAGCACTGGAAAGATGTATCCCTATAACGGGAAGTCATTTCCCTTAATCCCGTACAAACACAAAATTCAAGAACATGAAAAGAAGAAACCATGAAGAAAAATGATGTAGTAAAAAGGTGTACTGAATGTAAAGGGGATAAAAAACAATCCCAATTGAAAAGTACAAGTACAACTAAAAAGAGAAAAAAAGCTCATGGATCATCCACAAAGGATCCTACCTGAAGGGTAGGTACATCTCTCAATCTGTAGTCCCTAATTCACGTCACATCAAATGTTCCACCTCAAAGCACCATCCAATCCTTTCTCCCTCAACTTCAATCAACGTTTTCCGTCATCTGCACAAGACACAACAAGGTGCAGGTGAAGCACATATAGGGGTGAGTATAACAATACTTATTACAGACTCCGAGACCCCCAAAGGTCTCCCAGAGTTCCACAAAAGAAAGACCAAAATGCAAGACCTCAATCACAAAGCATGAAGTAGTCAACAACTCTACTTAGGTATATGCCCATACATATACCTAAGCTAACAAGATATACTCATCTCATACACGAGGGAAGAATATCAAAAGGTAACACCACGAAGGTAAAAGTAACACACAGGTAACACCGTGAAGATAACACCATGAAGGTAAAATTACCACACAGGTTACACCACAAAGATATCACTGTAAAGGTAAAAGTACCACATAGGTATCACCATGAAGATATCACCACAAAGGTAAAAGTACCATACATGTATCACCCCAAAGATATTACCAAAAAGAGAAAGGACATAGATCACACTAGCTATTAGTAAAGTATAGAAGTACATATGATCAGTCGTGAAGTGAGATCATCTTATTCTATCAAGAGGCACTACTGATGACCACACAGAGTCTGACCCTCAAAGGATAAATAGGTACTAACCCCCATAATAACCCACATAGGATCTGACCCACACAAGATCGATATGTGCTGACCCACATAGGATCATTGAGCACTGACCCACACAAGATCTGATGCACACATGATCAGTATGCACTGACCCACATAGGATCGCTGAGTGCTAACCCACATAAGATTTGACCCACACAGGATTGGTGTCGACCCACACATGATCGCTCAGTACTAGCTTCGTATGATCTATCTCCAACCTCTGCCTCATTTCCAGCCACTAGATTCCCACTCATATCATGCTTTATTTTGGGAGAACTCTTCCTCAAGCCTTTGGTCTTATTTTGACCTGCACAAAGTCCCATGAAGATGTAACCTAATGATATGTCATGTCATAAGGGTTCCAATGCAATAGATGATGCGTCATTTAGATTTCTGGTCTGTAAGTTAAAGTCATTTTAGTGTCAAGGGCCAGGTTAGATTAGGGTATGATCCAACTCGGCTAAACACTATATTTCTAGAAATCTCTCATGGAGTATCCTAAAAGGAATTCCTTTTCACTAGGGTCCTTACACCGCAGACGGTGCATCGATCAGAAACCCAGTCTGTAAGTTACACCCATTTCCATGAAACAGGGGTGATCACACCTCGGTCAGGCCCACTAGAATACATCAAAGGGACCACTTCCCAAAAGGGATCCCAATGCCACTGATGACATGTCAAACAAACTCCTGGTTTTTCATTTACGGGATTTTCTTTATTTGGTGATTGGTTGGGTCTGGGCTCGGTCCAACTCGGTCAGGCCGGCCCGATGAAATGGGTCCTGGGGTCTACCTGACCCCGCTCAGGTCTAGACTGATAAAGGTCAGACCGGTTTACTAGGTTCGGCCCATCAGGTTCATCCTGGTTCAGTTCACGGGCCAAGGCTGAGGTTGCCCAGCCCACCGGGTGGGGCTCGACCCACCCGTATTGTCCCACTGGGCCGCGGGTTTGGCCCATTTTGCTAGAAATTCCAGACCGCTGGGCTGTGGATCCGGCCTACTCAGTCAGCCCAGGTCTGACTCGGTCTTCCAGAAGGAAGACCGGTCTTCCTAGCTAGCCCCGCGGGTGTGGGGCCATTTTGGCCAGGCGATGGGGTGCTGCCCCACTCCGTAACTTTCATATATTTTGGCCGACCGGGGGTACACTTCCTAGTGCGGCGCAAGGGCCGCACTGCTCTCCACCTACCGCATCCTTGAGCCATGGCCTCCTCTAGTGGACCACGATGGCATTCCGCTCCACCTCCACCTCTCGCGGCCGTCTCGGGCCGACCACCTTCTTCCCCTACTGCGGCTTTGGCAATGAACCTTCCCATCGGCGGTGCACGATGACGTGCCGCACCGCCTCCATAGTCGGCTGGTGCTGACCTCTCTACTAACCGTGATGGCATAGTTCCAAAACCTCCTCCTACGGTGCAAAACATCTCACCTCCTCCATCGTGGCCGGCCGGTGCCACTACACCGCTGGTCTTTCATGGAAGAAGAGAGAAAGGGTAAACAAGGTGGTGGGGGTTTTGGGCCATGTTCGTTTGGCCTGCGCCCTCCACGTAATCTTGAAAAGACGAGGGATAGAAAAAGGATTCAATAATCACATGAAATTATAAAAAAATAAATCCCTACATCAACCTGTAATATATATTCCCAATCTGCTGGAAGAAAACATCTGCATATCAACTGGTTAGTGAGTTGATCTGTGTTCTTCATTTAGAAGAGAAGAACATGGAAACAATAATCACACAGATGTAAACCCATACATCAAGATTGTAATAGAAGGCCCATGGTTGAGGAATAGTCGTTGTTCATCATCCTCATAAAAAGCTGCTAGCATTGTCGCTCGAATGTCTTCCGTCAGTTTGTGATTCAGTGTCGGTCATCACTGCCCGCTGGAACCGGATCCATCCTCAAAGTGTTGGGAATCGTGACACTTTATCAAAGCTTCATCTCTTGGTGAATTTGTGCCAATACTACCCCCAATCTCCATATAAATTTGAAAGGGGGAGGGTAAGTAATGATCGGGGAATTTATGGGGGTTTATTTAATAGGAACCTTCCTAAATTCCAATGACACTATTACATAAGATTTAAAGGGTCAAGCCATTTAATGGATTGACTTATCGGTGGTCCCACACTACCACTTGTACATTGGAGGAAGAGTAAAGAAACAAATAAAATAACAAAGTTATTTGATTATTCTTTTAAAAAGTCCAAAATATAACTTTATCTTCAGACATACAGTGGTTGAAGCGAAGCCTCCCTTAAGAGAATCTGGTCGATGTGGATTCAATGGTGCCCTCATATTTTTAATCCGAGAACTGGTTCAAAATTTAGAAAATTACACACGTGCGTTTAATGAATGTACCTTAAAAAAAGTTTAGAAAATTATGGGACATTACATCCTCCCCACCTTAAGTCTTTTCATCCCCAAAATCCAAAACATTGTCTAAGGGAAAAAAAATGGGGGTACTAAGCATGAATATGAGCCTCCCACTCCTATGTGCTCTCTTGGAACCCTTATGACATTAAGTTCCATTGGGTTACTCCTTTGTGGAGCTTAGTGGCAGTCAAGGTACAACCGATATTCTCGAAGGAAAGATACTACGAAACTCGAGCGCACTGGGTGTGAGGAATCCAGTGGTTGACAGTGAAGTAGAGGTTGGGGACAGATCAAATGGAGGATAGTACCGAGCAATCCTATGTGGGTCAGCACCAATCCTATGTGGGTCATTTTGGTGGTTAGTACCTATCGACATTGGGCAGGTCGGATCATATGTGGATCATTATAGGGGTTTGTACCTATAGATCCTATGTGGGTCAGACTCCGTATGGTCAGTAGATGTTCCTCTTGACAGAGTAAGATGATCTAGCTTCATGAATAATCATCTGTACTTATATAATTCACTTAAACCTTTATTGAGTTGAGACTCTAATTGAGCTCTTTCAATTGATTTGTGCTTTGTGATTGAGATCAAGCTTTGTGGTTTTTTTATGGAATTCTGAGAGGCCTTAGAGGGTTTTGGGGTCCCTATAGGGTATTGTTATACTCACCCCTGCACGGGCTTTCCCTACACCTTGTTGTGTCTTGTTCAAATGACGTACATGTGGGCTAAGGTTTGAGGGATCCAAGACTAGGTGGTACGCAGAGGAGATGGGTGGACGTGGAGTGTTGTGGAGGCAATCTATACCTACCCTTCAGATAGGATCCTTGGTGAATGATCCAAGAGTTGTTTTATCTTTTTAGTTGTACTTTTACCTTTCAGTTGGGCTTGTATTCCGGCCCCTTTCCTTTCAGAACTCCTTTAACTATAGTAGTTTACTTCGTTGTTCCATCTTGTTGTGTCCTAGTATGTGTGTTTGTATATATTTAAAGGAAATAACTTTCCATTTTAGGGAGTATGCCTTTTGGTTCTAGTTTCTAACCCCTAGCCTATGGAAGGTAGGCTTGCGGTAGTCACGGTATGGGCCCCAGGGGACCGGTCATGAGAAAGTGGTATCAAAGGAGTCAGTTCTACCAAAGAACTAGGGCTCTGATATTTTTTTCTTTGGAAATAGTGTTAAGTGTTTTGAGTGTGGTTTTCAGTTTGGGGATTCCATTGTTAGTTCGACGGAAGACGTATCCATACAATAGGACCCTGAATTATGATTTCTGACTCAGTACACGGAAACACTAATTGATTGTGTTTTTGAAGAATTTTTCTTGTGATTTCTTTGAGTCAGATCAATAGGAATACCTTATTGACTCTGGCACACCTATTTTCTTTTATTATGCCACCATGCAGACAGCCATCCCAGATTCCTGAGAGAGTACATGATGAAGGCCCACTGGGCGATGAGGCCTCAGTGTAGGGCCCTCTTATGGCGTCAGCACCTTCAGGTGGTGTACCAGTAGCACCACTACCCATTGGGTAGTCGTTGCAACCAACCCCACTAGTATAGGGTGCACGGATAATGAGTGAATTTCAGGAGTTTTAGTGGTAGAGGCCTCTAATTTTCTAAGGTGATATGATCCTTAAGGAGACTAAGGACTGGCTTGAGGTTATAGTTAGAGTTTCTTGCATGGTTGGGACACCAGCTGACCTTATGGTGATCCTAGCCGCCAGTCTTTTCCAAGAAGCAGAAGGGAGATGGTGGATCTTGACTCTCCAGATACACGATGAGGTTACCCTCATCTAGGTGGGATTTGAGAGAATTATCATTTAATAGTTCATCCCAGTGTCCTTACGCTCTGTTCTTATACAGGAGCAGCTGCACCTATAGCAGGGAAACATGATTGTGGCCCAGTACTCGGCGAGGTTCACTGATCTCTCCTACTACTCCACAGACATGGTACTGGACTCCTTCTTCAGGGCCCAGACCATTGAAAAGGTTATTCAAAGGTATATCATATCATCGATGATATCACTCAGCATACCAAAGCAAGGTGGGGTGAAAGAGCGACTTCTTTTGGTGGAGAGCTTCCTAGATGAGAAGGCACTGATAGTGTGACCCACCACCAGGAAACACGTAGCAGAGTCATCTGCGGCTGGTAGTAGGTATATGACACAGAGGTGTAAGAAGACAAGACCTTTTGGTGGATGACCTCGAGATGTAGGGTCAGAGGTGCGGGGCTCGTGAGGTAGAGGAGGTCAGACGAGGGACAAGCAGTGCTACACGTGCAATGGGTAGGGTCACATGGCTCTCAATTTCCCAAAACACTATATAGACAACAAGTAGACGGTCGAAGGACCTCCGAGTTAGAGGTAGAGTTTTGAGCAAGGAGGTCCGTAGGGTGGCGGATGAGGCAGAGGAGTTGGTCGTACAGCAGGCGGTGGTTGACGATACAAGGTTCTACCGCCACATCCACCTGGTGGTCCACCCCGACCACAGGGAGAAGGTGGATAGATTGGTCTCAGCTCCAGGTAGTTGAGGCCTACACCCACGACACTATAAATATTATTATAGGTATGATCTGTGTCTACTCCACCTTAGCTATAGTACTTATAGGACATGTTCTATTCTCTCTTTTACTGCCACTTCCCTCTTTCAGAGCTCGGAGATTCTGGTGGAGCCATTGTCTTGATCCTTATGGCTGGATACTTCTATGGGAGAGGATTATATTAATAAAAACTGGTTCTGGAACTGTGAGCTTACTCTAGGAGGGGATATCTTCGGCTGGGATCTCCTAGTAGTGGTGTCTAGGCCTTAAGATGTCATTCTGGGTATGGACTGGTTATCCACATTCCATGCTCAGATTGACTGTATTAGGCGCAAAGTGTCGTGTGTCCACTTAGATGGGAGGAGGTTTTCCTTTATAGGTGATAAGGGAACCTTTGCAGCACATGATGGACATTCCCAAAGGAGGGTGCAGCCTATCAATCATCATTTGGATAGCCTTACCCTCAGAGAAAGATATGTTGAGAGTCCGAGCTATCCTGTATTGGTGGACCAGTATGTAGATGTCTTTCCTGATGATGTTCCAGGACTACCTCCACACAGAGAGGTAGACTTTTTCATCGACCTGTACCCTGGGAGGACACTGATATCTCCACCATTATATCGGATGGATCTTGCAGAGATGCGTGAGTTACAGGTACAATTGGAGGACTTCCAGAGAAAGGGGTTCATAAGGCCCAGTGATTCACCATCGGTAGCCCCGATTTTGTTCTCCAAGAAGGAAGATGTGAGTTTGAGACTCTATGTGGACTACCAACACTTGAACAAGGTGACCGTGAAGAACAAGTATCCACTTCCGAGTATTGATGATAATTTTGATCAACTTAATGGAGCTCGTTGTTTTTTGAAGATATACCTTAGATCAAGATATCATCATATAATGGTGTGAGATGAGGATGTGTAGAAGACGAAATTTAGATGTCGGTATGGCCACTATGAGTTATTGGTTATGTCGTTTGGCCTGACCAATGCCCCATCAATGTTCATGGGAATCATTAACATGATATTTCAGCCACACCTCGACCACTTTGTGGTGGTGTTCATCAACGACATCTTGATATAATCAGTGTCGGAGGAGGATCGCGCCTATCATCTATTGATAGTTATGGATACACTCTAAGAGCACTGACTTTATGGTAAGCTCTCAAAGTTCCAGTTTTGGATACGAGATGTCTAATTTTTGGGACACGTTATCTCAGAGGCTAGAGTTCCAGGGGATCCCGTGAAGATAGAGGCTGTAATTGCTTGGGATCCTCCCAGGAGTGTGAATGAGGTACAGAGTTTCCTGGGTCTGGCTGGATACTACCGAAGATTCATGCGTGACATTTCTAGAGTTACAACACCCTTGTCAGCTTTGAAAAAAAGGGAAAACCCTTCCTATGGATGGAGAGATGTCGACAGAGTTTCTAGGAGTTGAGGAAGATACTGATGATCGCAACCATCTTGAGGCAGAGATTGATGAGTTCCCTCATCTTGAGGATACCATAAGAGGGCATTGAGTATATATTCTACAATGACGCATCAGGAACCGGACATGGGAGTATCCTAATGTATGAGTGAACAATGATCTCTTATGTCTCATGACAGCTGAGGTACCATGAGAAGTACTATGCTACACATGACATGGAGTTTGCAGAAGTGGTTTTCTCCATGAAGATGTGGTGACATTATTTGATGGATAAAATTTTTAAAGTATACTATGATCACAAGAGTCTTATGTATATATTCACTTAGAAGGACCTAAATTTGAGACAATGGCGATGGCTAGAGTTCCTCCAGGACTATGACCTTGAGATAGATTATACTCATGGTAAGGGGTTCGTGGAGGTAGATGCACTCAGCAGGAGGTATGGTCTGTAGTTTCTTAGTTAGGTGACATCACAACTAGCCGTGTTGCAGATATCCTTCATGGATAGAGATAAAGCATCTTGCCTCCAGTTTATGACAATCAATTCCTCACTCCTTCAGTGAGTCATGGAGGCGTAGGTTGAGGACATTGACTACAAGGATATATGTGTTTAGATATCATCAAGATAGGAACCTAGTGGAATTTCTGAATATTGGGAGCACGTCATCCTCTTCAGAGGACATACCATGGTACCAGTGGCTCTATGGCAGGAGGTGTTGAGGGAGTTCTATATGCCCCCTCTAGCGATACATCTTGGTGTGGAAAATATGTACCAGGACCTCCGACGTCAATACTGGTGTCCAGGGATGAAGAAAGAGGTGGCAATGTTTGTTTCATGATTCCTCACTTGTTAGCAAGTGAAGACTGAGCATTAGTTTCCAGCAGCCTTAGCTCAGCCACTAGAGGTGCCAGAGTGGTAGTGGGATGATATATCCATGGACTTAGTGAAAGGGCTTTCACATACATCAAGGGGATATGGTTTTATATGGGTGATCATAGATTAGATCATAAAGTTGACCCACTTCCTACCTATCTGAGAGCAGGGATCAGTAGAGGGATTAAGACACCTCTACATACACAAGATTTTACGGATTCATGGGGTGCCATCGATGATTGTCTCTAACGTGATGCACATTTCAAATCCCAGTTGTGGAAGGGATTTCAAGAGGTATTAGGAACTCATCTACATTTGATCACCACCTTTAAACCTTAGACAGATAGTCAGACAGAGCGGACCATTTAGAAAATGGAGGACATGCTTCATGGATGCGACCTAGATTTTGGCCGTAGTTGGGAGGATCACTTTCACTTAGTGGAGTTCGCATAAAAAAACAGTTATAACTCCACAATCGGTATGTCACCATTTGAGGCCCTATACCGTCGACCTTGAAGATCAACTATATGTTGGATAGACACAGGGGAGGCAACACTTATTGGTCTAGAGATGTTACGGGCAACCAATGAGAATGTTCATATCATCCAGGAGAGGATGAAGACTGCATATAGCAGGAATAAGTCTTATGATGATAGGATATGGAGACCTTTGGAGTTCCAAGAGGGGGACTATGTATTCTTGTGAGTCTCTCCTCGATAAGGACTATGGAGATTTGGTTGAGATTGCAAGTTACCACCGAGGTTTATTGGTCCTTTTATGATACTTCAGTGGATAGGAGAGGTGTTATACTTCTTGTAACTTCCACCGTAGTTGGAGAAGGTGCATGATGTATTCCTCTTATCCTAGCTAAACAGATACTTGCACGACCCACCACACATCATCGATGACAGTGAGATGGACTTAGATGATGGGGCAACATTTACGGAGGTTCTAGTGGAGATTGAGGTTCGACAGGAGCGGGTCCATCTTGGGTGGTCGATACCTCTGGTGTGTGTACATTGGTATCACATGAACCTCTAGGAGAGAACATGGGAGTAGGAGGCTCATATTCGTGCTTAGTACTTCCATTTGTTTCCTTAGTCTATGTTTTGGATTTCGAGGACAAAAAGTCCTAAGGTGGGGAGAATGTAAAGACCCATATTTTCCATGTAAATTATTATTTTTAATTATATTGAATCATTACGAGTCTGTGAAAATTAATAGCGTGTGATACTGTGTTCTAGTGTGCCCGGAATGAATTTATGAATTTTTTTAAAGGTACGTTCTGTAAATGCGTAGATGGCATTTTATAACTTTTCAACCTTTGCTTGGATTAAAAAACTGAGGGCACCATTGAATCTTTAGTGCTGAGATTCGCTTAAGGGAGACTTTACTTTGACTATAGTAGGTCGGGAGAAAAAGTTACGTTTTTTGAATTTTAAAAGAAATAGAATAAAATAATTTTATTATTTTGTTTTCATTATTATCCTCCAACAAACAAGTGGAGTGTGGTGCCAGAGATGTGTCAAGAAAATAAATGGCAGGACCTTTCAATCTTAAGTAACAACGTTGTTAAGGAATTAGAAAGGTTCATAATTAATGGGCCCTCATAAATTACCCACGTCCTTACTTACCCTCCCCACTCCAATATATATGGATTTTTTTTGGGGGAGGGGGTATCGGTATAGCTTCACCAAGAAATGAAGTGTTGAAGGAGTGTCGAGATGCCAAATCCGTGGAGTAAGGAGCCAGTTTCGGTGAGCAGTGGAAAGCAACACTAAAACCCCGAACTGAAGGACGACGTGCAAGCAACATCGTTGGAATCCTATTACAAGAATGAAGAACACCAACCCACCTTCAAGAACAGACATTCTCTAACAGTTTTACGAGGTAGGGGGTTTGATTATTGTTTTAAATTCAAGTGAATTTGTTGAAACCTTTATCCAACCACAAGTTAAAAGCTAACACAGAGGGTGAGAGCCTAACAAACCCCGCTCAGACCCTTTGCTACTTTGTTACACCCTTGCGTTCTCCGTGGAATACTGCCAGTGCGGATACACCGACCAACTATGAAGGAGGAATTTCACTGAAACACGCCGCAAGAGGAGGTCCCGACACAAATATGTAGTGGTCATTGGAATGGCAGGAACTGGATGGACATGGAGGAGGTGAGGTGCACCGTCATGCACTGCCGGTGAGCAAGGGGTCGGCCTCGTCAGCTGCGGCAGTCAGAGGAAACAGCCAGCACGACAACTGGCTGAATAAGGGGAGTCGACACAACCAGCGCGCCACCGGTGAGTAGAATCCACGGCCGAAGCTGCGACGGATGCAGAAACCATGCCTTTGATAGGTTTTTTGGAGATTGAGAATCACCCACATGGATCCTCCATTTCAAGAAACAGAATAGCCTCTTGGCCATTCGGGATATCGGGAGGAAACTCTTCCCCCTTTCCACCTCGAGAGGATAGTGACCGGGTCGATGCATCATGGGCCACGCCCTATGCCGTCGAGCCAGCTCCTCGCTGGCCTCACCCTCCATGTTCGGGAAACCTCCTCACAGGTCATGCCCTACATGGATGGGACACCCCTTTGCAGACCGCGCCTCACATGGTCAGGCTGCCCTTTGCGGGTTTCCCCCTTTGGAATCCGCCCTTTGTAGGCCGCCCTATATGGCTTGGGCTGCCCCCTTCCAGGACGGGCTGCCTTATGGGCTGCTTCCTTGTGGTCTGATCCCGTTTCAACCCATCCCAGATCGGGTTGGGCCGGGTTGGACAGGACCTGGGCCCAACCAGGCCCAGAAACACTTAAAGGGCCATATCTTGAGAACCAGAAGTCTATTTGAAAAACCATCTATGGAATTGGAATCCCTTGATCAGGAAAGTCCTTCTGGTATACTATACTTGAGTTTTGGAGATAGTTGGTGTATGGCTGGGTTGGATTGAATCTGAATCCAACTGGGCCCCCAGAGCTAAAACGCTTATAACCCACAGGACGGACGTCCGATTGACACACCGCCTGACACGTTTGAACCCTTAAGACATGTAGGTCATTTGGGTAACTCCTTTATGGATCTTAGTGGAAGTTGACGTATGAATGCTATTCTTGAAGTGTGGATAGTACAAAACTCGAGTGCACCGTGTGAGAGGAATCCAGTGGGTGGCAGTGAGGCGGATGTTGGAGAATGATCATACATAGGTTAGTACCGAGCGATCATGTATGGGTCAGCACCAATCTTGTGTGGGTTAGATCCTGTATGGCTCAACACTGAACAATCCTATGTGGGTCAGTGCAAACCAATATTGTGTTGGTCACATCCTTTCTGGTTCAGTGCTTAATGATCATGTGTGGGTCAGTGCATACCGATCACGTGTGGGTAAAATCTTGTGTGTGTCATTGCAGAGGATAGGACATATCGACTCTGGGTGGGTCAGATCCAGTGTGGATCATTGTGGGGGTTAGTATATATTGATCCTTTGTGGTTCAGTCTCTGTATTGTCTGTTGTAGTGCCTCTTGACAGAGTAAGATGATCTAGCTTTGCAACTAATCAACTGTCATTCTATACATCACATACACCTGGTTTGAGCTAAGACTCTAATTGAGCTATGTCTATTTATTTATGTTTTGTGATTGATATCATCCTTTGTGGGTTTACTTTTTGGAATTATGAGAGACCTTCGGGGGTCTCAGTGTCCCTACTGGGAATTGTTATACTCAACCCTGCACGGGCTTCACCCGTACCTTGCTGTGTCTTGTTCAGATGATGAGCAGGTGGGATGCGGATTGAGGGAGCTAGGTCCAGGCGGTATAATGAGGAGACAAACAGACGTGGAGTGTTTTGGAGGTGATATGTACCTACCCTTCAGGTAGGATATTTAGTGGATGATCCATGGGTTTTTTTTCTATTTTCAGGTGTACTTGTACCATTCAGTTGGTCTTGAATTTTAGCCCCTTTAATTTCAGAAATATTCTAAGTATTGTAGTTTACTTCATGGTTGAATCTTATTGAGTTATAGTATGTGTGTTTGTACAAGTTTAAAGGAAATTCCTTCCCATTTTAGGTAGTATGTATTTTGGTTCTAGTCACCAACTCCTGGCCTATGGAAGGTGGGCTTGGGGTAGTCATGACACAGGCCCCGATGGACGGGTCGTGACAATGGTTTTCGGTGGATGAGGTCATTTATAAAATTTCAAATAAAAATAAATAAGGTATATTGGTTTATGGATCCAATATGCAATATTCTTAGTTAGATATATCACAATAAAAGGAATATATTATACAGTACATTTTCATAGATGTTTGGATGTTTTTATGATGTTAACTTGTTTCTCTATGGATTCCTTGGTGAGTTTTAAGATTCTAGCCTTGGAATTTAGGTGCCTATGCCTAATTCTACTGAGAAAGAGGCCTAGAGAGTCATACACTAAGTGTATCTAAAATATTAGTTAAATTCATATAATGAATTTAATAAGTACAATTAAATAGTAATTATTTGGGTTTTGTTGAACTCCATAATTTAATATCAAGTTAATTAAAACAATAAATTTAGTTAAATAATAAAAAACAAATATGTGTTTTCAAATTTAAAGAATATAATAGTTTTTATATTTATCATAGAAATAATGTAGTGATATTTATTTAATAAAATAGTATTTACTTGAGGATCAATAAATGTTGATGAGGTAAAGAGGACCGGGTTTAATGGTCCAATTAGAAATAATTAATATTAATTTATATTATAAATGTGTTGAACACATTAAGAAATTAATAATAATATGATTATTATTAATGGAAATAGGGTTAATTAAAAATATTAGAAATGGTAAAGGGTTTGTGTGAAATTTTTTAACCTTAATCCGACCATAATAAATGTATAATTATATTAAAATATATCACTTTCCTAAAGTGGATTTTTAGGTGTGGACCACAAATAAGAGAGACATATAGAGATACATCTTGAGAGATATATCTTCAGTTCTATAAATATATTTATCTTACACCTACCTCATGTCTTTGAGAGTGCACAAAGAGTTCTATCTCTCCAAGAATAAATTTTTTTTGGTCAACCATAAACAACACAAGTGATTAAGGTTGAACATTTTAGCATCCGGTGATTTGAAGATGTTGATAATAGATTTTGGTGCAAATGAATATCACCTCTAGAAAGATTATGGCCTTCAATATTGTAGTTAAATGATGGTTCAATGAAATATATTCCATTAGATAATCAACAAATGTGTAATTAAAAGTTGAGGTAACAATATAGCTTCTTATAAATAAATTTTAAATTATATGTCAAGTCCTCTCCAAAAGGATTTGACAAATTAATGTAGTATATTAATCTAAAATTTTCATTAGAAATGATATTATTATCATGAAAAGAAATAATTAATCATTATTGAAGACTACAAGACGCATTTTTCATACTTTCAAAGGATTCTTCCACTACGCCCAGAACCTACAGGTCACCGAGTACATAATAGAGTTGGGTAGTAAGGGGTGATTCTCAGAGACCACTAGGTACCTGGTGGACTCCCATTAAGTACCCGATGACATAAATCTATTTTATTTTTAAAATGTTTTCATTTTAGTCACTTTTACCCCATGATTTTAATATCCATTACTGGACTATCAGACCAGCTTTCCTCCATCAAATCGAGATCACTTTCATTGATCTCTGTTGGTCCCTCTTTTCTAACTCCTCTAAACCGATATTATAAGTAAAATATTGATATTTTTTCATGATAAATCCATAGTATGATCTTCTCTAACCCCTACAATTATTTTCCTATGATTCATTCTTTAATACTTTGTTTCATGAAAGATTCCCACGAGTAGGAATTTCCCCAAACACATAGTGAAATACTTTCTAATTTCATAGGTTCTTCTGGATTAGGCTAGGAAAGAACAAGGATAGTTCTTTCTCAACCTCAAATAATTGTTTTTCATATGGTTTCATTTCATAATTATTTTCTTTTCGATTATGTGATTTTGAATCATGATTTAAGGTATAATAGGTCTGAATTAATTGGGGATTCCTTGTTTAGTTATTACTATAAATATTGTGATGGTGTTTATAATTTTTGTTTTCGTATTTATAGAGTTATTATGTGGTAATTTCTTAATTTATAGTTAATTTGTTATAAATTATTATGGAAATGGTTTTGGTGATTTTTGTGTGAATATATGATACTGTACGAGTACATGAAAGGTATCTCTCCTGAAACCCTAAGGATATGTCTTTCCAAAATATAACACCCTAAGGATTTAAAAATAAATTGAAATGCATGAAACACCAAGTCTCTAAATAATGACACTTTTTTAAGGATATATTTATAAACTATCCATTAAATATAATTTTTCCACTTCTATGTGTTGAATTTCAAAAAACAGATATCTATAGTTGTGATCAGTATGTTATTTGGAGTCTGATAGAACCAACTTATTTGTTTGTCAAATAGTAACATAACCTAATTAATAGAAATATGGATATTAATATAAAAATTATTAATAATAAGTTATTTTATTATTTTATTTTCATGCGGTTATAATATAATGAGATCCTTATTAATTTTTCAAGGTGATATAAAATCAGTTATAGTTTTAAAATTGTTATTTTTTGGATAAAATATGATTTTATTAAAAAGTATAATAATAATATTTTTAAAATTATTTTAAAAAAATGGAGTTCCTTTTTGAATTTTTACATGTTGAAAAATGGTTAGGGTGAATTTTTTGGTTTTTTCTGAAACACGTAAATTTTTGCTGAATAGTGAAATATAGTGATTAACAAAATATGCTAAATAAACGAATTTCTTCATCATGATTAAGTCATTGATGATGTAAATGGAAATTGGTTCTAACTCACATAAAAATATTAATATTTTGGGTCACATGAATCAATAAAATTCATAAAATTTTGTAAAAATATTAAATTAATGATAAAAATAATGTAAACCCCTCATCTCCTTCACTATAAATACCACCCTCACCCCCTCTTCCCAACAAAAGCCTTGAGACTTGTCTACGTTATACCAAATACACATCCTAAGCCCCTAACCTAAGTCCATGATCTTAGAGTCTCACCAAAATTCCAAAACCAAGGTCCTCAAGGGGGAACTCAAGGAGAAGAGATGAAGAGGTAAATATCATCTTTCAGTTTCTAGTTTTTTATTTTTCAATTATTTCTTTTATTATACTCTCTTATCATCCCCTTATCCAAGAGGCATTAAATCTATATTATTATATATATTATAGATTTTTATTATGTTTTTGACAAAATTTATCATCATTCTTCCTCTCCTCTTCCTCTTATTCTAAAAAATAAAAATATCATCCGTGATGTGCCGATTTACCAAAGTCATGGACAATGTGTTTTCAATTTCCTTTACTTCCTAAAAAACTGGTTATAAAACCATTTTAATGGTTGAAATATATTTTAATGTTTATGATATACCCACTTTTATGTTATGGAGTTGACATATATACCTAATATTATGTTATATAATGAAACTAGTTTGTGATTATCAAAGAACCACGAAAATGATCTAAACAGATATCACTAAAGATTTATCTAATGATTCATCCTCATACCATATAACCAAAATTATTTATGACATCATTTAATATTTTGGAAAAATATTAATATCATTTAATTCATCTTCTAGAATTTCATTTCCATATGATAATAAAATCAAATACATACCGGCCATGGAAATCATGTTAACAACACACCCGAAATAATGGGACAAACAATATACTAATAATTAAAGGGTTAAATGATTTCATTAAATAATAATATAAGGAGTTATAAACAATAATAAATTTCTATAATATATTAATAAAATTCTTTTAAACATTATATTTGAGTTTTAAACACATTTTAAGTAAGATGAACCTAAGGTAAGGGAATTCTTAACCAAATTTCCATTCTTTCGGTTAACCATATACTTCATCAATTGTGTTTTTTTAAGATCATTTTTGTGATGATTTTTTGTTTTTCTTAACTTTTATTATGTTTATTTACATTTATACAAACATTCCATTCATTTTATTTATTCTCATATCAATTATATGTTATTTGTATGGCACTTTTTATATAAATTCTTCTTTTAAACATATAGTTTTAAAAAATTCAAAGTGAATGTTTTTATGAAAGTATTATTGTTTAATGAATATGTTAAGGTTCTTGGTAATTTTTTTATGATTATGGTTGGGACCAATATCACCCTCAACTTCATTGGGCATGGGTTATTTGGAGGTCGGTTATGTTGTTACTCCAAGTGTAACTGCAATGGTTACACAATAAGGTAGTCGTGAGGGTTACAAATTATAAGGTATCAATGAGGGTTACATGATTTTGTAAGTAATAAAAAAAATATAAATTTATGGTTCTATTATTTTATTTATGTTTTGTGTAAATCTCATGGAAATATTAAGTTTCACAAAGTATATATGGGTGACATGTACGTATTTTTGAAAATGATTTCATATGCATAAAAGTATTTATGGACTAATGTTTTCTTTCCTTCTTTTAATACCCCTTACATTGTTATTTGTTCTCATAAAAAGTTTTTAAATGATTTTCACTGGTTATAAGGTAGTATAAGACAAATAAGGAAGCCATGTTAAATCTTATGATGATTTGTAAAAAGAACATGTTTTATTTAAAATGTCTTATATTTTGGAAGAAATGGATACTAATTTTGTGGCATTTGATTGTATAAATATGGAATGTTATGTATGTATTATATTAAAATTATCTAAAACTATAAAATTTTAATGATCCTCAATGTGAAAGGAAGTGAGTTCTTGGCTAAAATTCAAGATTATGTAATGCAATAAGGTCAGGTTCTTATAATTGGTATTAGAGGATGGTTTAAAAAGATTTAGGGGATGGGATGATGTTAAAAGATTACCATAAATGATTTTTAATATATGTTTTATTTTAAAAGTTATACAATTTAAGGATTATCTTGTTTCTTTTACTAATATATGCTTGTTCAGAATGGCTTTCCGTCAAAGAAATAGGGAAGATGGAGTGGAAAGGCACCGATAGAATGATATCCTTCCAAATATGTAGCCTGAAATGGTAAGGATTGGAACCAACTAGTTTGTGATAATAATGGATTAGATTAAACATGAAATAAATGGTTGTGCCATCCATTAAAGAGAATAACCATAGCTACCATAAAGCAACATGATGATATTGGATCATTTTATGAGGCAACACCATCCTCCTTTTAGTGGATCTTCTGACCCAGTTGCAGCTGAAGGATGGATTAAATCCCATGGAATTATATTAAATGTTATGGTATGTTTAGATAATCAAAAGGTAAGTCATTCCATTTATCTTTTTGAAGGTTAAACTGATTAGTGGTGTTCAATGGTCATGTATATCAGGGATAAAGAGGATATTTAAGCCTTAGAGTGGGATATATTTAGAATTATTTTCATTGAAAAATATTTTCCAAAGGTAGTTTGACATAGGATATGGGAGAGGTTACTTGAATTGAAGCAGAATGAGGAAGATTCAATAGTCATGTATGAAGGGAACTTCACCCTACTTGCGATGTATGCTCCAAATCATATACTAGATCTTGATAGAAAAATCTACCATTTTTACTCAGGATTGAAGCGAAGATATCGAAGAGTATTGGCTTATCATGAGTTAAATGTTATGAAAAACATGTTTGATGTGATGAGAGGGAGAAATAGAGTTTTCTGATGATCAAATTCACTTTAAAAATAAGGATAATAATAGGTCTAGATAGAAATAAATGGGTAAGAATCAATCAATGAAATCTGATGGTAAGAATGTTTAGTTTTCACTTTGTGAAAAGTGTGGTAAAAAGTGACCTGGGGAGTACCTTACAAAAATTGGGAAGTGTTTTTGATGTGGTAAGTTTGGATATATGGCCAGTGATTGTAATTAAAATGATCCTAAGACTAATCCTGATAAGAAAACTGTAAAGTGTTTCAAATGTGGTGTGATGGTTCATTTTGTAAATTCATAGCCAACAAAATATCCGAATGATGGGAAGAATCTAAACTATAAGAAGAAAGGTGTAGTGAGATCATTGGTGACTACATCATTAGATTTCAGGTAGTCCAATGAAGTGATATTAGGTACTTTTATTGTTTAATCGTATTTTTCTAAATTCTTTTTAGATATAAGGTCAAAACATTCCTTTATTTCTGAGAATTTTTTTGGTTAATTTAAAATATCACCTCAACAAATGAAAGTAGAACTTATTGATAAAACACCAGGGGGAATGTTATAAAAAAGGTATTTTATGAATCTTCCTATTTTTATTTATGGAAATACATTTCTTATAATCCTTATTTTTTTACCTTAGTAGAGTTTTATTTCATTATGGGTATGGATTGACTTTCTGTTTATTATGATAATATTGATTATAGAGATAATTTTTTTTCATAAAGAGTTTCAATTTGTATATTGGAATGAAAACATATAATTGATGACATATCAGGAAGATGAGAAACTATTAAATGATGGAAATGAAAGTTATCTTGCTCATATTTTTAAAGATAAGGTCACTTTTCAGATTAATGATTTCTTAGTTGTAAATGAATATCTTGATGTTTTTCCTGAATAGTTACCCAATATTATATGTGATTAGGAAGTTGAATTCCAAATTTAATTAATTACTTATTGTAATCCAAATTCAAACCTCCCTTATAAAATGGATCAAATTGAACATCTTGAATTGAAAAATTAGTTACAAGAGTTTCTTGATAAATGATTTATTCATTAAATCACTTCACCCTAGGGTGATCCTATTTTGTTCATTAAAAAGAAAGATGGTTCCATGAGACTTTTCATTGATTATAGAGCCTTTAATAACATCACTATTAAAAAATGTATCTTTTTCCTCATATCTATGACTTGTTTGATTAGTTCCAGGGAGCACGATATGTTTTGACGTATGACCTGAGGTTATGGTACCATCACTTGGAAGTAATGTAAGTATACATACCGATAATTGTATTCCATACTGGATATAAGAATTATGTATTTTTTGTTATGCCATTTGGGTTAACTAATTCATATTTTATATTCATTGATCTTATGAATATAATATTTCATGATTTCTTCGATAATTTTGTAATTGTGTTTATTGATAAAATTCTTGTATTTTCTAAATTTAAAGAGGAGCATGAAAAACATCTAAGGGATGTTTTGGAAACCATAAAGGAAAAGAAACAAAATGGAAAATTTATAAAGTGTGATTTCTGGTCTCAATATATTTCTTTTCTTGGGTATATTGTAAATAAAGATGGAATAATAGTTGATCCTGCAAAAAAGTGGTTGATGAATGGCCAATACATAAAAATGTTGCAGAAATTTGTAGATTTATTGGATTAACAGGTTATTACAAATATTTTGTTAAAATATTTTCATAGTTAACTATCCCACTAACTAAGTTAAATGGAAAATGGTTCAAATTTGTGTGGATAAAATAATGTGATGTTTGTTTTTAGGAAATGAAGAAGAGTTTGGTGAATGCTCCAGTTTGGATATGCCTTTTAGAAATAGTTATTTTTTCATCTAAAGTGATGCTTCATTAATGGGTCATGGTTGTGTTCTGATGAAAAATGATCAGGTAATTTCTTATACTTCAAGAAAACTAAAATCTCATGAGTTAAATAATCCCACATGTGATTTGGAATTATCATCTATGGGTTTTATTTAAAAATTTGGAGGTATCATTTATATGAAGCCAAATGTAAAATATATAACATCATTAAAATTCTAAAGTATATATTCACTCGAACGGATTTAAATATGAGGTAGATAAGATGGATTTAATTGATAAAAGAGTATGATTTCATGAAAAATTACCATCCCATAAAAGCAAACAAAGTGGAGGATGCCTTGAGTCGAAAACATCATGCATCATTAATGATGTCATGTTTGGAACACGAACCCTTGATTAATTATTTAACGAATTTTTGCTTAGAATTTGTTGGTTTAGAAAATACCTCTATGTTTTTTCAGGTTTTAGTTTAGTTATCATTATCAGACAAAATTAAGAATGCACAGAAGGAATATCGTGATCCACTGAAAAAGGTAGAATTGGTTAAAATGGGTAAGTTGCTAAAATTTAACCTTGATTAAGCTTGGGTTTTGAGATTTGGAAAAATATTGTGTGTGCCTTGTGATTATCATCTGAATAAATAGTTGTGGTGTGATGCTCAAAGTTCTCTATTTTCAATTCATATTGGTAGTACTAAGAACTACAAATACCATTAGGATTATTACTAGTGGGGTGGAATTAAAAGATATATTACATATTTTACTATGAAATGTTTGACATGTCAACAGGTTAAAGTGAATGGGAAGTTACCAAAGGGGATGCTTCATCCTTTACTAGTACCCAAGTGGAAATGGTAAAATATATCCCTGGAGTTAATTATGGGACTACCAAATACTTCTCAAGTAAACTATGTGATTTGGGAGATAGTTGAGTGACTGACTAAATCTGCACATTTCCTTCCTATTCGAGATACAATGTCTTTGGATTAGGTTTCTCAAATTCACCTCAAAGAATTTTTCAAGTTACATGGAGTGCCACATTACATTGTATTTGACCGGGGTCCTAGGTTTATATATAATTTTGGGAAGTTCCTTCAGTGTTCATTGGACACAAAAAGAAATTTCAGTATAGAGTTTCATCATAAATCAGATGGGATGTCCGAACGAACGATTCAGGATTTGGAACAAATTATTTGAGCTTGTTTAATGGACTATCAAGGAAGTTTTGATCAACATATTTCTATAGTTTAGTTTTCTTATAATAACAGTTTTCATTCCAGTATACAGATTGAACCTTTTGAGGCATTGTATGAGAAGCAGTGTCGAACTCCTGCTTTTTGTGATGAAGTTAGGGAATGGAAGTTGATGGGACCAAAATTTGTAGGGGAAGTGGATGAGAATGTGAATATGATCCAGAAACACATGAGAATGGCTAATAGAAGGCATAAAAGTTCTTCATAAAAATGGAGGAAATAATTTTCTTTTTTAGGTAGGTGATAATGTTTTTCTTAGAATCTCACAATGGAAAAGTTTTATGTGTTTGGTATAAAAGAAAAGCTATGTCCACGGTTCATTGGGAATTATGAAGTCTTAGAAAAATTTGGACTAGTTACCTACTTAATAACATTCCCACTGAGTTTATCTCAGGTACACAATGTTTTTCATTTTTAGATGTTGAGAAAGAATGTGCTGGATTCATCCCATGTTTTCATCCTAGAAGCAGTTCAGCTAGAAGATAATATTTCATATGAAGAGAAACCTGTTAAGATTCTTGACCAAAGAGAACAAGTATTGCAGAATAAGTTAATCCACCTGGTAATGGTTTTTTGTAGAAGCCACATTGTTAAAGAAAAAACATGGGAATAATAAAATTCTATGAGGTAAATGTACCCTCATTTGTTTAATAATTAAATAAAATTGTGACGAAACAATTTCCAAAAGGTGGGGAGAATGTAACACCCCAAGGTTTTAAAAATAAATTAAAATGCATAAAACATAGAGTCTATACATAATGAATTTTTTTTAAGGAAATATTTATAAACTAGACATTAAACCAAATTTTATCACTTCTATGTTTTGAATTTCGAAAAATAGAAATCTATGGTAGTGATTAGAAAGTTATTTAGAGTCTGATAGAACCAAAATGTTTTTAGATGAATAGTAAAAAGCCCCTTATAAATAGGAATATGAATAATAATATTACCCTTATGAATAGAAAATCATATTTTTATTTTTATTTTTTAAGGTTATAAGATAATTAGATCCTGATTAATTTTTCAAGGTGAAATAAAATCAATTATAGTTTTAAATTTATTATTTTTAAAATAAAATATGATTTTATTTAAAAATTAAATTAATTAAATTTATAAAATTATTTATCAAAAATTGAGTTTATTTTTTAATTATAAACATCAATAAATGTTAAGTGTATTTTTTTGTTATTTTTCTAAAATACATTAATATTTGGTGAATATTGAAATATGGTAATTAACAACATCTGCTAAATAAATGAATTTTTGCATCATACTTGAGTCATGGATTATGTAAATGGCCATTGGATCAAACCAACATGCACTTATTACTATTTTTTGGGTCACATTAATCAATTATATTCAAATTATTTATCCAAAATATTAAACTAATGATTAAAATAATGTGAAACCCCTTCTCTCCCATACTATAAATACCACCCTCACACCCTCTTCCTCTCACAAGACTTGAGACTTTTCTAAGTTCTTCCAAATACTCTTAAAAAGACCCCCACCCCACCTCCAAGACCTTATGGTCTCACCAAAAGTCCAAAACCAAGGGCGTTAATGAATATCTCAAAGGGAAGAGATCAAGAAGTAAATATCCTCTTTTATTTTATTATGTTTTCTTTTTAGTTATTCCTTTTCTTATACTATATTTTCCTAACCTTATACAAGATGAATTAAATCTCAGGTATTATTTGTATTATTTATTTTTATCAAGTTTATGGAAAACTTTATCATCAATATTCCACCCATATTCCTCTTATTCTAAAAAATAAAAACATCGTTTGTGATGTGCCGATTTACCAAAAATCTTGGATGGTGTATTTTCAATTCCATAAATTCATTAAAAACATGTTATAAAACCATTTTAATGGTTAAAAAAGATTTTAATTTTTTCGAAATATTCTATTTAATGTTATTAATTTAACATATATACATAATATCATGATATATAATGAAACTAGATTGTGATTATCAAGGAACCACCAAAATGATCTAAACATATATCACTAACGATTTATCTAATGATTCATCCTCATACCATATAACCAAAATAACTTATGTCATAATTTAATATTATGGAAACATATTAATACAATTTCATTCCACTTCTGTAATTTCATTTCCATAATACAAGAAAAATAAAATACAAACCGACCACGAAAATCATGTAGGGAACACACCCAACATAATGGAAGGAACGAAATACTAATAATTAAAGGGTGAAATGATTTTATGATATTATAATATAAGGTGTTATAAACATGAATATGTTTATTTAAGATATTAAAAACACTCTTTTAACCATTTTACAATAGTTTTAAACATGTTTTAAGTAAGATGAACCTGAGGTAAGGGAATTCTTAACCCAATTTCTATTCTTTTAGTTAACCTTATAATTCATTCATTATGTGGTTTTAATATCATTTGTGTGATGAGTTTTTTATCTATTTTGTTTTATTATGCATATATATAGTTTATACACAAATTCCATTCATTCTATTGATTATCATATTAATTATATGTTATTTGTATGTGACTTTTATTATAAAAACATCTTTTAAACTTTTTGTTTTACAAAATTAAAATTGAATATTTTTATTAAAGTATTATTGTTTGATGATTATGTTATGGTTATTGGTAATTGTTTATGATGAATGGTGGGACCTATATATACCTATAATGCTTTGGGTATTTGTAAGTTGGAGGTCGGCCGTATGGTTACTACAAGTGTAACTACAATGGTTACACAATAAGGTAGATGCGAGGGTTACATTGTAAGGTAGACGTGAGGGTTACAAATTATAAGGTATCCGAGAGGGATAAAATATTATATATGTAATTACACAAGATATCTTTATAGATATTTTTTAGTTCTTAATGTTTCGTGGAAATCTCGTGGAAATCTCAAGTTTAACAAAGTATGTATATATGGGTGACATATATTTCCTTTTGAAAATGATTTAAAACGTGTATAAGTATTCATGGACTAATGTTTTCATTCCTTATTTTTATATCCCTTATTAAGATTTTTGTGATAATAAAATGTTTTTAAATTATTTAAATAGGTTATAATTATGTTAAGACAAATAATGGATCCTAGTTAAATGTGATGAAGATTTTTCAAAGAAAACATGTTTTATTTGAAAAGTTTAATATTTTGGAAGAAATGGATACTGTTTTTGTGGTATCCACTCTATATAAATATGGAATTTTATGTATGTATTATATCCTAATTCGCAAAAAATATAAACTAGAAAATATCCTCAACATGAAAGGAAGTGAGTTCTTGACAAGAATTCAAGATTATGTAATGTAATAAGTATGGGTTTTTATATAAACTATATAAAACATCTTTGGGATGACTTTGAAATCATTGGACAATAATTTCAATAAACTAATAACTGAAAATATAATTATTCTCTAAAAATATTTATAAAATGATTTTAATGAATACCTTGGTTGTAAATTCAAATGATTTATTTTCGCAAATAGTTTTTAATACTTGAAACTAATTATTAAACTATATTTTCATTTTTTTGGAAATCATTAGGATAAATGTTTTGATTTGATATTCTAAATTATAAATTATTTTGAACATGTTGATATATATTTATTTTATAATTAATTTATCATTGTTATAAATTCATCTTTCTTGAAATTTATGTCTAACAATTCCATTTTTGTGGATAATAATATGTAATTATGGAATGTATTTAACCATGTTTAGTTACTTGGAATTTCATAAATAGAGTTTTCATTGGTCTTATTTTTGACTAGTTATGTGATTATGAATTAAATTGACATAAAATGAATTTTCAGTTTATGGAATCTCTAATAAACAATAATTGGGTTATGGGAAAACATCACTTATACACTAACGAATATTCTGAATTATTAGGTTTTATATTATCAAATAAATATTTATTAGAGGTATTACTTTTCTTGTGGAACATCAAGTGGATCTAGTAATCCATTCTCAACCCTTAGTGAATTTTAGAATTTCCTCTTTGATAATTTAATGTATGAAACATGGTCAGAGTGGATATACTTACATAAAATTACCCCTTATTGTGATTTTGACCATCATTATTGATGAAAACATTGATTCCCTCTGGACATACATTAATTTCAAGTCATGATACAAACATAATCATGATAAAGAGTTTCATAAATGGTAATGTGAAAACTAGATTTACTCTAGCTAGGAAGGAATGTTGTGGTAACAGAACATAACATATTTAATGAACCGTCTTCCAAACAAAACTAGATTACATTGTTTTTGAAATGATTTAATTATTTTTCTTTCTTTAATGTTTTAAATATGTTTTTAGTTTTAAACCAAACAATTGGTTATAAAATTCAATTCCATTGAATCACACCTTCTCTATGGAAGATTTAATATTATTATTATAATATTATAAAAATTAAATTAAATGTTTAATAACCTAAGAAATATAATGTTTAAGGCTTTAGAAATAAATTCAAATTATGAACTACCTATTTTTAGGAACAATACTATTTTAGAAAAACAAATTACACTTACACCATCTTTAAATTATAAAATCAATATGGTTTTCAAATTTATATTCATCATACATGAAAAAATTACATTTGGTCTGTCACTTAGTAATATACTTTGACACATTATTTACTACCCATATATTTATAATTAATTATTTAGATAATATGTTAATAGACCTTGAATTTATACTCACCTAATATACGGAATTAAGAATAATATTACTCAAGAATAACATAAAAGGAATGAAATATTTTATATTGTGTGGTGTTTGGATTGATGTTGTCTACATGTTTTGGGATCTATAATTTTCTATTAGGTGGGTTACACATGTTATGTTAAAATAATTTTGTGACTTAGATTTATGTTTAGTTTATTTAATAACTATTTTGTCCAATGATTTTATTATTATATTTTTTATTTGTTGATAATTGTATTCATTATGATGTTGTTTTTACACAAACAAGATTGTTTCTTTTATATGATTAGATTGATTGTTACTTTGTTCTACTGGTCATGTAGATTTTTGTAACTAGTACTATGTATTTTTTATGTTAAATTAGTTCTAATTAGTAATTATAGTTTGTAATTATAAGAGAATATATATAGTTATTGTCTTAATTGTTCCCATGTGCACATTCTATTAGTATCACTATTATATGAACATTATTAAAGTATCCTTGTGGTTGTGTCCAAATTAGAATTATGGGATTATCTATAAGATTATCATAACTATACTATACCCACTCCCCCATTACCTAAGGGTGTGGGTATAAAATATCAATAACTCATGTATATATAATTCTATATTCCATTTGAAATGGGTATTTCCCTAGTACTAATTTATTCTTATTTAGTGGGAACACCTGAATGATTTACTAGTCCTACTAATCATAGATCCTAGTATAAAGCTTAAAGAAAGCAGTTTTAATATAGGCTATCCTAACATAAGGGGTAATTCTATTATATCCTTTTATACTTTTGATTATGATTGATGTTCCACCCAAGAAACATTTTGTTTATCGTTATATAAAAATTAGTTTATATATATATATATATAAGATGATATATTCTATGAAACCACCTAATGGTATTTAAGGTTTTTTGGTTTCAAGGTGGTCTCATAGTAAGTATATTATGATCACACACAACATATGAACTCTGGTGAACATATTTCTTCCTGGTTAATTTTTCAGTCACCCACATGTACTGGTAGATATATCAATGATTATTTTTCTTTCCTGTATGGTCGTTGATGGTGTGGGTTTAACCCTACTTAGTGTTAGAGATGTTTTTTAGATATAGTGATAGAACATATCCAAGGGTATCATGGACCTCATTTTGTGTTTTTATTTGCTAAATGGGTTTAATTAAGAGTCTATTATATGGAATTTATTCAATATTTGTAATACTTGTTTCTTTAATATTACTTATATTTATCAACATTTAAAAAGAACCTTCAATCAGTGTTTCTTAGTATCCCAGTTCTAGTCACCAGTCATTTGTAGTTGTAAGGTGCACTTAAGGTCATGTGGTGGTTGGATTTGGGTATTATTCAAGTGATTGAGGTCATGTTCAGTACATGCTTGATCACTATAATTCATACCACGATTTTCTAATCTATAGTTGAACGTTATTCATTTCATTATTATGAATCTCCTACCAACTGTAATGATCTTAAAACTCATATGTGAGAATTTTTTTAAGGAAATAAAAAGTAATAATCTAAAAATAATGAATGAATTTTATTAAGAAACAATTTATAACATTATTTTAATTCAAAGGACATATAAAAAACCCAAAAAATGATAAAATAATGATTTTGGAAGAAATCCATCAGTTAGTATAACATTAATTAAATTTTTAAAAAATTATTAATTGAGATCAAATTAGATCCCATTTTTAAATTCACTTCTTGAGGAATCTTTAATTTCCAATATATCAAATAGATCTTTAATACACCCTTTTTATTTATTTGTAACATGCATATCAACACATGAAATCTTCTCAAAAATATCCATTATCAACCCAACAAGCTCACCCATGATTTAGAAGACTTGTCAACTTGTTTCCCACTTTATGATCAATAAAAAATTAAATTTGAATCTCTCATATATTAAAATAATATATATTTTTTTATTCTCCCCATTTTTCAATGATTGTAAAGGAATTAAAGAGGGAAAATAATTAAGAAAACATACAAGAATTTGTCAAAATAATTCACTCATAATAAGATTCTAAAGTGTTGGAAGGAATCATTTGATAAGGTATTTTCAATATATATATATATATATATATTAATCATTTTTTGAAACAAATTATTATGAAATCTCCCCTCACTACACTTTATCATTGAAAATTGGTACTTTATTTCAATCTACTTGGACCTCATATATTGAACCAGATTATTTGACAGATAAACTTTACTCTAGTAATCACACCCAATTAATAATGGGTATGAAACATCAACCATAATTTATTATATAGATAAATTCATCCATATCATTTTATTTTTGGGTTTCATTCCACAAAATAACAAATTTTGTTATGCTAAGAATGAATTTCTGTCTTGGGTTCCATGAGACAAATCTGTATCTAATAAATAAACACCTTTAGATATTGAATTTGTGTCTCGAATATCTCCAACAAAATGTGCATTTCTATATCTATAAATATACAATGACTTTGTTTTTATCATAATTTTTTACAACATTAATACTTCCTTTATTATAGGGGAATATACATTTTACTTCTATATAATTACCCCCTTTGGATTCTATTGAATCATGCATAAAGTGTAATTAAAAAAAATTTCAATCTTGATTTAATCAAATCAAGTAGACTATTAATGAGACTCTAGAACCCTATTAGACACACATGATTTCCTTATTAATCATATGATAGTTTATTTTTATGTACTATATGAGGGGAAACTTCTCTTGATTTATTCATTATGAAAATTTTTCAGTAACAAATCAATATACTTTCCTTGAAAGATAAAGGTAAAAGTTTCTATATTTATAACTCAAAAACCAAAAAAAATTCATTTCACATATCATTAATATTTTAAAAAGGATCATTTTTTGGGTAGATAACTTCACAAGTTAGAACTCTATTTTTGGAAAAAAATATACCATTAATATACAAAATCACAAGGATTTAGTTTTTGTGATGTCCCTTAACATAGTGGTTTGAAAAAACAATTCCTCAATTAAATTTTATACACTTTTAACTTATATTAAACTTAAAATACCATGATAATGGAACATGTTTAATCGTATATAGTACCTTTGTAAGCTTACACACTTTAGAAACACTATCATCATGGATACACACTTATGGTTGTTTAAAGTATACCTCCATTTCAAGTTCACAATTAAGGAATGAATAATTCAAATCCATTCAATGAATCTTATAGTTACATTGAGTATAAATTGAAATAAATATTTTTCTCATTTTAATCCCTATGATTGGAGAAAAAAATATCAATAAAATATATACCCTCAATTTGAGAATATCATTTGTAAACAAAAAATTCTTTGTTTTTAGTGATAATTCACCTTTATCATTGAGCTTATTCTAAAATTACAACTTTTTATTAGTCAATTTTTTTATTTTTATATGAAACCAATTCTTAGGTGTCATTCTTCTTAATTTTCTTCATCACTTCTCCATCAAAGAAACTAGTGGGATTGAAATCTTTCAATATTATTTGGGATTTTACCCCCTTGATACCTTCTATAAGAATATTTTTATTGCCAAATTTTTCTATACGTATTTGGAACTTAAAACTTTCTCACTTTGAGATATCCTCATTGATATTATTTTTATAATCCACCTAAGAGTTATGAAAATATACTTATTCAGTTAGAATAATCTCAGTATATCTATAATCTAATACATTAGTGTTATCATTAATGAGCATTGATTTTTGTAAATTATTTTTATTTTATAAAACAATAAAATCAAATATATTTAAAATATTTCTTAGATTCATATTATAGAACTAGTAACTTCTTCCACCAAGTGCATTCCCAAGAAATATATCTTATTCAGCTACCTTATCAGACATTCCCAAAAGTTATACAATAATGTTGATAAATAATGGGCTATGAAATAAATTAAAACTATTAGGTCACATATACTTTATAATCAATAACTAATATGGTGTATTGAACAAATTAGGATAGATTAGGAATTGGATTGGAATATATGTTGTCGTGGTTGTGTCTTGTATTAAAATTTTGTTTGATGTGGTATGTTATGATACAATTATTCTTCCAATAATGACAATGATCCAATTATCCCTCTCAACAACTCTATTTTTATAGGGGTGTTTATGGATAATTATATTCATGTATTATCTCATGATTCTAAAGATATAAATTTAACTTTTCATTTTTTATTTAAAATAATTATATATTTAGTATATTTTTATGACTTACCCAATATGATTCCCAATAATCCATAGAATGTGTTTATGTTTTCCAAGATCTTTTGATTTACTCAATACAAATAAAACATAAATAATATGAGTAGAGTCATCAAAACAATTTCGTAAAATACTTATCAATAATGCTTAAATTAATTATCATTGGTTTGTACAAATTTAAGCATACCGATTCATGAGATCTCATTAATTTTATTTCTATAGTCTTGTAATTATCATTAAATACCTTTCCCTTTGACATTTAACACATGTGTCGTGTCTTTCACATTGTAGTTTTGGTTTATTTCTCATATCATTAAACATGAAAATATTATGCATTTTATTATATCCCAAATGGCCATGTATTCTATGTAAAATATTGGTTTTTTATGATCATGAAAAAAATATTGATCATTAAAAATCTTGAACAATTTTTCATTTATTTTATTTCCCTTAATCATAATTATTACATCAATCAAAATCATTTTAAAAAATTAATTATTCTAAAGGATTAACGTATTCACATTATCATAATGTTGAGAAACAAAAATAATATTTTGCATCAACATATTGAAAAAATGAATACCACTAAATTTATCCTTACCAATTTTGGTGTATCTAACGCGATTATATTGGGTGATGCATCTTTTGAGAAAGTGCTGTATCCTTTTCTATATCACTAAAATATTATTAGATATTTTTTAACCAGTCATATGTAATGAGAAACTACTTTCATGTTTCAATATATTCTTTACTTTTCTATACTTATTATCCACCATAAACACCATTACATGATCTTGATTATTCATCCACTTAAAATATTTTTGAACATCTATTAAATTAAGATACTAAGATAATGTGGTAAGAAATGTTTGTAATTTTTTATGGATTATCACACCTCCCAAAAGTCTCCTAATCAGAATTAATGTAATTTTACAATTATATCTTATGTTATGGACATATTATTGGTTATCCATTTGAAATTTCTAATTAAATATCCCTTAATTAAATATGTCCCTTTGATTAAGTGACTGAGAAATTATATAAGTAGATGTATGGTTTTTGTCTATAGACTCCACAAAATCAATATATTCATTCAAATAGAAATATCCTGGATTAAAATTATGTTCTAAAAAATATATCTATCGGGTTTTATTCTAATTTTATATCCATTAATTTTATAAAATATTATCATTATCGATATCCTTTTCTTTTACCATAAACATTCCCTTAGTCTTAGACTTAGTGTACTTTTATTTCTGCAACTTTTTTCCTCTCTAACTTTTAGAAACATCATTTATATTGATTATATGTAAATTCTCACTTTTATGTGACATAACTACCTTAATATTTCATTTTTTTTCTATATCCATCACTAAAATTGGAAGACCACTTATCCCAAAATAATTTTACATGGAAATATTTAAATATCCCCAAGAGTTTTTTTAAATCAATGACTATTTCCATTATTTTTAATCATCCACCAATATTAGTTATTAAATTTTAAAACCCCACAACCCTAGATTTTCTTAAGGAATTTTTATCATATATTATATTTTCTTATAGAGAATTTAAATATTTATTCTTGGTAATAATATTTTCAGTTTTAAACTCAATAATTTTGTTTCTTACTTTAATAGTTTCACTAGGATATCCCATATTTCATTTTAACTCAATCTCAATCTCCAAAATGTATTTGGATTTTGACTCTTAAAGGTATTTTATTATTGCATAATTTTCTATCATTATTTATTTATTTCTCTTTTAATTAAATCAATAATTTTCTGGGCTGAGTGATAGAATATATGATATCATCCTCTATCTCTATATATGGAATCCCTTATCTCAAACATTGGGAATACCTTAGTATTATTACTATTCTTAGTCTCTATTGGCCCCATAAATAAAATATATAATCAGTTGATATTAAACATATATATATATATATATAGGAGTCATGATTAAAACTATATCACGAAAATTATAGTAAAAGGTGATGGGTCTGGGAAGGAGTTTCCTAACCATTGGGGGAGGCAATGGTAAAATTCAAATAGGAAATTTTCTAATCTTTTTCTCCTTTCTAAGTTATTTTCAAAAAATTTTGGTTTGTTTATGGACCACACATTGATACCAACAATAATAAGTACATTGATGACGAGGGAAGTAAGATAGAATATAGCTACATATAGGGGATTAGAAGGTTTATAAATATCTATACATCAAGTGGTTACATACATTGTAAATCATTAATTATTATAATAATGAACACTTTAAGGCCTTTTTTCAATGATTAATGACTTAATGGATAGAGTAAGGGAATAGTATTTAACTCCTATAAAAAGATAAAATAAAATTATAAGGTAAAAATATGAGTAATAAGGAATTTCTATGGCATGTGTGATCCTTCCTCTGTATTTATCAAGGGACTCTAGACATTAGAATAGGTGGATACCCATGATATTCCATTAATCTAGACCCAAATTATTGTACCTCTCATAAATCCCTCCAATCGATTAATATTTTAATTTTTTTATATCCTTTTCTATTAATATGGATGATCCTTTTATAGAGAAATTTCATATATCTATATCTTTAAAGAAAATATCAATGAATCCATTAGTCTAAAATCTCCTTGAATTTTCCCACGTTAAATCTTCATTAATACCTAAGACAGAGTAATCCATTTTACTACTAATGTTTTAAATTTTGTGTATTTGTTTCTTCATAAAAATATAGGTCATATGGTTTTGGGATATTATGAAATTAACTAGAATGTGTAATGAAACTATAAATAGTGATACAATTCATGATGTTGTGATGTGATATATTCATCGACAACACATGATTTGATATTTCTTTAGATCTAAAAAATATCAAATGAAATATCTCTTCTAATATCTCATTTATTCCACCAAATCCACCTTTTACATGAGACATTATCATGTAGCTTGTGGGGTGGCATATGTATCTCCTCATATTGGTTTCCTTATGGTGTAGTGTGACCTAAAATATAGGGCATTTTGATTTTGTAAATTTCATAGTTCCCATTAATTTAAATAACTTTCATATAATGTGTTGTGGCATGGATTTTTTTCTTCGGTTTAACTAAAAGAAGTTTTACCATCAGTTCCTTAATTTATGGATATGAAAACCATGTTCTGAGAAAACAACCTTGTATTATTAATTCCTATAAGAATTGAATGTGAAATCATGTAATATTTCAGAATTTAGGTTCTTTAAGTAAAAAATTCAATAGCGTGTGGTATATACAACACCAAGTTGAAATGAACAGAAATATACTATTATTTAAATATGACCATTATGACCAATCTATTGGTTTACTGAGTATGATTAGGAATAAGTTTTTTTGAAATATATGTAAACATTGATTTTTAATAAAATTGATAATCAATCATACATTGATTATTAATTGGTTGGAAATGAAGATAAAATCTTTTAAAGGTAGATGAGATATTTTTCATAAACCAATGTTTATGTGGGTAATTTATTTTGAATTGATAAATAAAAATAATCAATTTTTATAAATAATTATAGATAATTAATCATATTATATATGAAATTTTATTAATTAAAATTCATTTAATTATGGTTATTATACATGTTATTGGAATAATGTTATTTAATGCTTTAAAAATACATTTTCCTCAAAAATGGATTCTTTTTGAATTTTGTGTATGGATATTATAATTACATTCATTAAATTTTATAAATTATGATTTAAAAACGGATATAGTTATTTATATAATTGATTCATAATATATTTAAGATGGTTTTTAAGAATTTTATGAAAAGATTGATTTCTGATTGAATAGTGAAAAAAATGATTTTTGAAAAACGGTCATTTATGATTATTAAATAAATTAATTTTAAAAAATAAATATATAATAGATTTAGTTTTTAATTAAAATAATATTACATTAAATAAAAATAATATAATTAGTTCCATAGTTATTGATATTATTATGGATTTGTAATAAAATATTTTTTTTCATAAAAACAAATTTTTCAAAAAACAATTTGTCATTGTGTTTTGAACACATATATTAAAATTGATTTCTTCCAACATTAAAATTTAAATATTTAAAAATGGATTTCAATATTTTATTCATAAGATTTAAATTTTTTTAATTTCATTTTTGGTCAGAATAATTATTATTCATCATAAACATTTATCACCACAATAATGGATAAAATAGTTTAATTAAGGTTAAAACTACAAGATAAGGTCTTTAAATCAAAATCAAACATGAATTTAGTTCATTTATGGGTTAAATTATATAAAATAATCTTAAATTTGAAAATATGGAATTTTTGTGCCTCTTTACATTGATTATGACCTTTATATTATTTTATATTCTAAAAAATTATGAAATGTCATTCTCTTTAATTTAATATCTAAAATATATTTTCATTGGGATGAAAAAATGAAATGAATGATAATAATTTTATATTTTGAATATTAATAAATTATTTTTATGATATTTTTTATGGATACTACATGTACCTTAAATGATGGTGCAATACTAACACCGAACTTGTTAAAGTAGTAGAAAAATAAAATAAATAATTTCAAAACATCAAAAGTAATATATTTTATGCTAATTATAGTTTCTTGTTAATTTTATGGATAATTATAATGTATATTCAATGGTTAAAGTGTTTATATTTTAATTTAAATTTTATCTTGATGCCTTCAAATTAATGATATATGAACAGCTCTGAAAGTGACCTTATATGGTATATAATGTTTAAGAATTATTATTAAATCATCATGAAATAAAAAAAATCATATATTTACTGAATATTATATTAATGTTTTCATATTATCATTAATAGTTAAACTATGTTCCACTTTAATTTTAATGAATACATTCATGAATCTTAAAGATTGAATTTTTTTTACAGCCGTACATGTTAAATGGGGTTAACAAGGGGGTAAAACCAACAATAATGTTTAAAATTACTACTAAACCTATATCATTTTTGTTTTCATTTGATTCTATTTATACCTTAAATTATTTATCTTTAAATATAAGGTAGTTGTAATCAATTATGCATGATTTAGAAACTTATTAAATATAAGTATTTCAAATATTTACATTTTTTTCACCCACCTCACTTCTAAAAGGTCATATGATATATTCTATTATTCATACATCATCATCCATTTAAAACAAAAAATATATAACACAATTCATTATAAATCATATTGAAAATGTATTAATGGTATTTGTATCACCATAGGACAAATCCTAGAATCCATAAGGTATAATTCAATGGAGGATTTTTAAAGAAGAGGAATTACTCTTTACTGAGTTGTTTCATTTTATTTCGACTTCGAACTCCTTGAAATATTATATAACAATTATGGTATAATAACATAATTAAAATAAAAAAAAAATTGTTATTTTTATTTCATATCCCTTATTCATATTCTTTTCTATCTAATAGGACATGAAAGCATCTCTCATGCATACATACAGACTGCCATCTCTTCAAAGTGATGTTTTTATTTTCTATAATCACCTTTCATGGATGATTATTATGATCCATTTTATTTTTATATATAAAATTTATAAAATCATCATGTTTTATGGAAGATAATATATTACAAACCTTATTACCTGACCAACCATTATAAAATGACAATATCACTCGTGTGTATGTGTGGAAAACCACCTCCATGATGGAATGTGATTAATTTTCTATTTCCACGTCACATGGATGGTAATAAGGATATAAATAATGAATAAAAATGAAATATATAATAATATTATGATTATTTAAAAGTAAAATGTCATCCTATTTATTTTTTTTCATCCAGTAGAGAATTGAACACATCATCAAATAATACTTATAGGCTACCCTCTCCATGAAATTATGCAATTCATTTTTATGACCAATTTACATGAAAAGTTATAAAATTATATTTAATTTCTTAAATTTATAATTATTTAATGTTTAATATTTTTATATAATGTTACTATAAACCCTTTGACCATGGTCAACCTATTGATATTGGTTTTGGATTATAAACCGAAGTTCCTAAAAAAGTCCGATAAGAACATAACCGATTTAGAAACTAAATAAAACATTATAATAAATGAAATAAAAGGAATACTAACAAGTTAATTAAATATGAAAATTTTATTTGTAAATTTTAAAAATAATATATTTTTTTATATTTGTGATAATGTGTGTAAAGTAAAATATGAGAATCATTATGTGGTATTTTTCTTCAAAAGTTTTTTTAGTATTCCTTTCATATATTTTTCCCTAATGTGTATGTTATTTAAAATCATTAAAGAATGTTATTATTTTAATTTAAATAATTTTAAAGGAAATTTTTAACATTTATTTACTTTTTATATTTTTTAAAATTGAATCTTATTAATATATTTGGAACGGGTCACTTTTGACTCTTTACCAAAGTGAAAAGAAATATTTTTTCTAACATTTATGATATGAATGGATTTTTCAACCATTATGTAAATTATTATTTAATAATATTCATCTTTGTGTTTTAAAATTTTTTATAAAGAAACACCTATTAAATTTTACTTCAATAATTTTTCATTTTCACAATTTTCAAAAAAAATGAAATTTCCCCTTGTTTTTACGTGATTAATGAAAGTGATTTTTCATATTAGTTTAAAAGAATATTTTATGTGTTTTTATGATGTAAATTGAACAATTTATGAATTTTATTCTTCATATTGTTCAGGGATATTTTTTTATGATGACGGTTGAGGTGGACATTTATCATGATGATGGGTGTTCCCAATATAGATCAAGATGATGGGTGAGCATGATATTGATCATGATGATGAGTGAGACTGATATATCACTCCAATGAATTTAGTAATATGATAGAGTTAAATGGATATAATTTAATCCTAAGATATTATGGAGTTTACAAAATATAAATAAATCTTAATATATAAAAGAGTTTACTAAGTATAAGAGAAAACGATGTTAATTGTTTAGAAGTTAGCCCCATGATAATGTTAGAATTATCCTATTTAGGTGATTCCATAATGAAAGAATGATTTTATAAGATACCTATATGGGTTTTATATGATTTAAAATGTGTTTTTATAGAAATAATTATATTTCAAAAGGTAAGTAATTTGTTTGGGTTTTAATAATGTTTATGACCATTTAAGAATAAAAGTTTCATTTTTATGGAAAGGTTTTCATGATTTTCGAAAAAACCTTCATGATTATGAATTTTCTGTTATTATTTTTTATGATATGATTTATGATATGTTTTTGAAAATAAGACTATGTTATGTGTAGTTTAATTATTATTTAAAATCAAATCTAATTATAAGAAAAGGGAAAATTTCTTATGGGTTTTTAGGTTTTTAAAAGGTCTAATGGTTTTATTGTGTCTATATATCACTTACTGAGCATTGTTTTACTCATCCCACATTTGGAATTTATTTCATAGAGCCTATAGATGAGTAGGAATTATTTATGTGTCTATCTATGAATAATAAAAATTAGACTTGAATGAATCTAGTGTGCTATGAATTTTAAAGGACTGTGAACATAGAAACCTATTTCTATGAAAAAATAGACACTTTATACTATTATTCCCTATTAAATGTGTTGGTTTTCCAAATTACATAAAAAATTAACCCTATAATAATATGTGAATGTTATAAAATAAAATCCTTTCAAATAAACTCATAAATATGGGTTCAATAAGGTATGAATCAATATATTTTGTATTTAAGAAAAGGTTTAGATTACTTTAGAGGTTTGGATGATTTAGATTAGGATTTTTTATAGTGTTTAGATACAATCAGAGGTTAATAAGTCTGAGGTTGATTATAAGTTTAATTTAATAGATACCCCTTTAAGGTTTAATGTGATGAGAGTAAATTTGGTAATATGTTTTGAGTTTTAATATATGTTTTATGTATAATCAACACATATGTTTAAAATGTGAAATGGTCATTTGAGGAAGAATGATTTTTATTTTATGGACATAAATTGAAAGGTATTGGTAAAATTTATGCTTAATGTGATCTTTTAGTTTGAAATAATTATGGTTAAATTGGATAGAATAGTTATTCCATTTTGGGATCATTTATTTTATCTTATAGATAGCCATGGGGTTGAAAAGAAATTTTGAGACTATGTTATTAAAGTTATTATTGATGAAGTTCACTATATTGGTAGCATTATATGATTATGATAAATTAAAAATTTTTAAGATAATATAGGAGTTTATATGATGAATAAAGGTTGAATTATATTTTGTATTCATATATGATTTTATTGTGTGTTTATTGGGATTTTGGATATTAATGGAAATTATTATTATATTTTTCAGATTATTTTATTTGGTCATATAAATTTTTTTTATTTTAATTTGATTGATTAATGTTTTTTAAAGATAAATGTTAAATTTATATTATAAGATATGTGATCAAATAATTCTATGTTTTTCCTCTGAACTTGATCAGACATATTTTGAAGAGTTTTATGGTTAGTTATTTATGGAATGATTTAAGTTGAATATTGGATATTACTACTAGAAATTTCTATTTAGAATCTAAGATTCATACCATTTATTAAAGACCAAATAAAAGTACAAATGAGACAGTTGGGTCAAACAGAAGGATATTCCCTCATCCATCACGCAATGATCTATAGATCATAATAGGGAATTTTATTTCCATAATTGGAATCATCTGAAATTTCCCACTAAATTTATGACTTAGTATAATTAAATATATTGAGAATATTAGTATTAATCTTATGAAAAAACTTAGAGGATGATTAGGTAGATATAGTCCAAGGTGTGTTAGAATAATCATTCCAAGGCATTTTCTTCAAAGGACTAGGAGTGAAGCCCTCAATATCATCCACCATCACTTTTCTATATAAGAGTATGTCTTTAAAAGAGGGAGAACCACCACTAATCGTTGCCTTCAGGGATATGCAATCACAAATCCCTTCCACATTAGAAAAGTCACCACACATCTCAGATATTCTATAAAGAAACAAAATTTTATATAACAATTGATGATAGTAGATAGGTTGATGAGCCCCATTATGATTATACAAATAAGGATCCATACCAACAATCCCACCATGATGTGAGCCAGCACCAGGACCAATTGAGGAGGTATCACCACAAGAAATTGATATAACCTTCATTTTAGATACAACTTGAGTATAATAGGGTCTACTATTAGATATCATTGATGACTTATCCACCATTAGTAACATACCTTTCAAGTTATGTACGTGAGGATAATTCTCAGGAGCCAGTATATTAACCAGGGTGGGTAATGGAATCTTGAGAACATCTTTATTATTACATATTGGATTTGAAAAATTCACATACTTCCTCTCTTTATTTATTATATAGAGGTTAGTTGGATGACCCATTATCCCAAACCTCTCAAAACAAGTCTTCCCCCGACATAGATCCACAAAATTCCCCACAACCATACATTCATCTAGAGTGGGTAATGGCTTGTTGATGTTTTTGAGATTGAGGTATTAATGTTTTTTTATGTCAGATATTATCTTATATTATGCTATCCATTTAGGATTTTATTAATTTCTACAATCTAGAGGCATAATATATTAAACTTTTTGGATATTATGTTCAGTTAATAGTTAATTATTGTATATAGGGCATGAAAAATTCATTTTGGAAATTAATTTCTCGGAGTAAGAGATGATATTGAAGTAGAAATAGATCAATGAACAAATAAAGGTTAATTTTTTTATTATGAAATAGAAACAAATTAAGTAATTATATTTTCCCTTTTTCTCTATCATGATAGTAAAATAGCCCCTCAACATTAGGGAAATAATATTGAAATAAAAAATTTATTCTGTTGATCCCTCTATGCGATAATTATTTTAATAATCACAAATCCTTGTTTTTTTCTTTTATAAGTCAATTTATTAAATTATTCAATCTGTTCTAAATGTGTTTATATATGTTCAAATCATGTCTACATATGTTTATCTATGATTATTTAGGGTTTACTATTGACCTAGAAGTATTCCGGATTGAACATACACTTTGTGAGAATTTTATGTTTCTGACTCACCGTTAGTTATATTCTTGAGTCACCGATAGTTAAAGGAATGAGTCACAGATGTGAAGCACCGATGACAATGGTCACACTGATGACAAAGGTCGCCCTGATGATAATCTTCGAATCAATGGAAATGATCACACCAATGAAATAATTGACCTACCGAAGCCGATGCTAACCAAATGACCTACCGAAGCTGATGCTGATCAAATGACCTACTGAATCTGATGATAATCAAATTACTTACCAAAGTAGATGCTGATCAAATGACCTAATGAAGATGATGCTGATCAAATGACCTACCGAAGACGATGTTGATCAAATGACCTACCAAAGCACATGTTGATCAAATGACCTACAGAAGCCGATGCTGATCAAATGACCTATCGAATATGATGATGATCAAATGACCTACCGAAGACGATTTTGATCAAATGACCTACCGAAGCTGATGCTGATCAAATGACCTACCGAATCCTATGCGAATCAAATGACCTACTGATACCGATGATAATTAAAATGACCTACTGATCTCATGACTCATCGATAGTCATGAAAACTATTTGAATTTTTATTAACTATTATTTAATTCCAACAGTCATATTTTCTTGATTTAATGCACCTGCTATTAATTAATGTTTATTGTTGGATGTCAGAGAACCGTACCTCATACCTGTTAAAAAGTAATCATTCTTTTTTCTAGATCTCAAGGAATAAAAATAAAGATCTATCTATAGTGAAAGAAACAACACAATGATACAAAAAATACATACAGATAGAGACACACAAGGATAAGTAAAGCATACGTGTGTATGAAGTCCCATGAAACAAAAGAAGAACTTGAAGAACACCTGTGAAAACCAGAGAGATTCTAGAAGATAATTCACCTAGAACAAACACTAAAGCCGAGTTGCTATGACTTAATGAACATCACATGCACAAGGCTAAGTAACTGTAGCTGGGAAGAACAACGACACTCTGTTTTGTGTCATCTTCACTAGAAAGGACACAAATAACATCTACAACATCCAAACGAGTCCAGAAATCATCTACAATCACTCAGAGAATTATAAACTCATTATCCATTTATTTCCTTTATAGTGTACCTTTTTTTTAACATTTTGACCAGTGTGTGTGCATCTTTCTATTTAGACTCACACTAACTCCTAGGATGAATTGAAGGATACTAAATCCTAACACCAAAATTTTTACACCTTGTTGTATCCCACTATGAATTGTGGAAGAGGTCAAGTGTGACCTAGACAGCCTGAGTTTTGTTGTTGTTTACCCACATAGAGTTGTGGTAGAGGTATGAGGACCTGAACTGTCTGAGTACTATTATTAAACCTCGATCCAGGGTGTGGATAATAGTTTATATAAACTGTTTGAGAGGACTATGTCTCATCTTGAGACTGAACCTCTTGTTTTAAAAATATTGTGCATTTTTCCCTTGTTAAAAACTATTTTGAATATTCTGCTGCTAAGTACTTTAAACATAAATCTGTTTTAAGGAAACTCTAATAGTTAAACTAGCAAGTGTTTGTTATTATTGTGAACCAGTAAGTTAGTTTCAAAAGATAACTTAATCTTCAGATTGATTTAACTAAGAAATAATAAATCTTTGAGAAACTACTCAAACATTTACAATCATTATAAATTAACTATAGTTTAACTTGTTTTATGAATTGGGGTATTTTAATACAAATCATTTAAATAGAAATATTCATTTGGAACTCAATTCACCCCCATATTATGTATCCACTCTGACCAACATTTGGTATCAGAGGGATTCAAAACACACTGTTTGTGAAAAGATTTCAACTGTGATTTTAGTTGTATCATAAAGATCTTAAAATTTCTGTTATTTATAAATTTTTTTCTCTTTAAATAGTTTTATTAAAATATAAGTATGGATAACAGATTTGAAGGTGTAGCTACGAACATTCCAGCCTTATTTAATGTTGATAATTATGCCCAATGGATAATCATAAAGAAAATTCATCTAGAAAGTATGGGATTTGTCTTTTGGACTACCATAGAGACTTAGTATAAGATTCCAAAAAATGTTCAAAATACTTGGGATGAACCTACTAAAGATTCCTAAAATAATAATTGAAAAGAAATGAATGCCTTGTATTGTGCTTTAGGAGATGAAGAATTTAATCGAATATCTTCTTGTGAAACGACTTATGAAATATGGGATACTTTAGCTATTTACCATGAGGGAACAACCAATTTTAAGGAAATGATATTGAATATCTACAATATTAAGTATGATAATTTGAAAATGAAGCATGATAAACCTATTTCTGACATGTATCTCAGGTTAAAAAAAATTTTAAATACAATGAACTCACTTGGAATAGTTGTTCTAGCAAAGGAGAAAATCATGAGAATACTCAGATGCTTGGCACAAAGATGGAGAGGCACATCAGTTTCAATTAGATAATCTTGTGACATTAGTGATTTTCCTATCAAGGAACTCATTGGTAAGTTAATGATGTATGAGGAAGAACTGAAAGTAAACAAGGAAGAAGATGATCATCCAAGGAAGAAGTCTATAGCTTTTAAGACTTCTACATCAAAAATTTAGGACAAAGGGAAAATTCAATGTGAAAGTGATAGCTCAAACTGTGAAGAAACTGTATCCGACAGTGATGCTGAAATGGATCAAATATCCAGAATACTTAAAAAGATTTATAGGAAGAAGAATTTTTTTAGAAAATCAAACTATAAGGGAAAGAATAACAATAAAGGTCATTGGAAGAAAGATTGGAAAAGGACTGATAAATGTGTTGACACAATCTGTTATGAATGAGAAAGGAAAAGACATGTGAAAGTTGATTGTCCTAAATTAATGTTCAAGAAGAAATATTACTATAAGGACAACAAATATAAAAAGCTATTAAAGCAACCCGGAGTTATTCAGAAATAGTTCAATTGATTCTAATTCCACTCAGGATGAAAAATATCAAAAATCTAATATGTTTTTCATGACAAACACATCTGAGGTAACATTGGATACTCCTTTAAATTCTTATTATTATAGAGATAATTTTGATTCTAAAAACATGTCTAGTGAATATTTATATGAATACTATAATATTCTAGAGGATACCTGCAATGATTCTGAAACATATGTATAAAGTCTTAAAGAAACAACATTCTTTAACTAGAACTTTCAAATCTGCACTATAATTAGAAAAAGAAAAGAATGCTCAACTACTAAAAAATAATAATGAGATGAAATTTGAAAATGAAAAACTCAGAAAATATTTGGAAAAATTTACTAATGGAAAGGAGACCCCTGACACCAATGCTAGGAAAACTTGTGGTACAAAAGTATACTACTAGTTTAGGTTATCAGCCTGGAAAAAGACAGATTAAAAAAAATAAATTTATTCCAAAATCCGGACAGTATGCTACTGGTTCTAGTTCTGAAAATTCCTATGCCTCAACTAGATTTTCATATGCTTATAGATAAAACAAGGTTTATTTATCCAAATCTCTTGATTCTATTAAGTATATGAGACCCATTAGGAAAATATGGGTACTGAAAGTTTTTCTTGCTAACCTGTATGGACCCAAGAAAATCTGGGTACCAAAATAATTTTCTATCTAAAATAGTTTTTTAGTAAACTTGCATGAAAAGTTCAAGTAGGAAGACATGGTATTTGGATAATGGATATTCAAGACACATGACCTGAGACTTTTCATGCTTCAAAAGCTTAATCAAGGTTGATAGAGGATATGTCACCATTGGTGATAACTCTAAAGGAAAAATCCTCGACCTAGGAAAAATTGGTAACACTAATTCAATTTTAATTTCTAAATTTTTATTTTTTGATGGATTAAAGTATAATCTCTTAATAATTTCTCAATTATTCTTTGATGGTTTTAATGATAAATTGGAAAATGATTCTTGTAATGTTTTTAATTCTATAAACATTTTAGTATTTTCTACCTTAAGAAATCTAAATGTACATGATGTAGATTTGAATTCTTTTTCTATGCAGAAGATTACCTATTTAAATGATTTTCTTGAAGAATCTTGGCTTTGGAACAGAAGATTAGGACACTACAATATACATTCACATAGAAAACTGTCTAGGCAGAAATTAGTTAGAGACCTACCTAAACTTGAATTCCCAGCTGATAAAGTTTGTAATCCCCATCAAAAGGGAAAGAAACATAAAGTTTCTTTTAATTCAAATAATTAAGATTCAAATTCTCAACCTCTCGAGTTGGTTCTCATGGACATGTTTAGAACTTCTAGAGATTCTAGTTTAAATGGGAAGCACTATGTTAATATTCTAGTAGATGATTTTTTAGGTATAATTCGGTATAATTTTTAGCTCACAAAAGTGAATCTTGATCTTACTTTATTAAATACTCAAAGTCTGTATAAAACCATAGTGGAATTAAGTTTAATACATTGAGAAGTGATCATGGTCGTGAGTTTTAAAATCATGAGTTTGAATCTTACTGCTCACATAATGGCTATAATCACAACTTTTATACCCCTAAGACACCTCAACAGAATGGTGTAGTAGAAATAATAATTAGAACCATTCATGAAATTTCAAGAACTATGCAAAATGAATATGATTTACCTATTTATTCATGGGCTGAAGCTATCAATAGAGCTTGTTATATTATAAATAGTGTCTTGATTAGACCTGTTATTAAGAGAACCCCTTTTGAGCTTTATAATAATAATAAATCTAAACTTAGTTACTTCAATGTTTTTGGGTGTAAAGTCTTTATTCTTAATACTAAAGATAATCTAGACAAGTTTTTGTCCATGAGTGATGAAGGAATATTTTTAGGATATTCAATTACTAGAAAAGCATATAGAGTTTTTAATAAGAGAACCAAATGTGTGGAAGAATATGTTCACATCATATTTGATGAAACTGGTCCACATGAATCTAAACCTATTGTTGAAAATTATAAAGAATAATTTTCTATTCTAAATCTTATTGATAAAGATAGTGGACCTTTTGTAAATAAAAGCAGCACTAGAAATACACCAGAACATGCTTCTGTTGAACCTGAAACTAGAGGAGATCCTGAAATTTCTAGTCCTACATTTACTATATCATCTAGGACTCTAAAGAATCATCCTTCATATGCAGTTGTTGGTAGCCAGGATAAAGGAACACAAACTAGAGCTTCTCAGAGAAATCAGGTTGAACATCAAGCCTTTCTTTCATAGCTAGAACCTAAAAATATCAATGATGCAATCAATGATGAATTTTGGGTAATAGCTATGCAAGAAGAGTTAAATTAATTTGAAAGAAACAAAGACTGGGAATTAGTAAAAAGACATCAGGACACTTTGACCATAGGTACTAAATGGTTGTTTAGGAATAAAATTAATCAATTTGGAAACATCATTAGATACAATACTAGATTAGTTACACGTGGTTACAATCATGAAGAAGGAATAGACTATGAAGAAACCTTGGCACCTGTAGTAAGGTTATAAGCCATCAGGATCTTACTTGCTTATGCATCTCATCAGAATTTCAAGTTATATCAAATGGATGTCAAAAGTGAATTTCTAAATGGTTTTATAATTGAAGATTATTTTGTGGAACAAACACCTGGATTTTCAAACCCTCATTTTCAAAATCATGTTTTTATACTTTCCAATGCTTTATTTTGTTGAAAATAGGCTCCAAGAGCTTGGTATGATAGGCTTAAAAATATTCTTTTTTCTAAAGATTTTATTAAATGAATTAACGATCCCACTCTTTTTATTAAAATAATTTCTAAAGATATCGTTACTGTACAAATCTATGTTGATGATATTATCTTTGGATCTTCTAAAAATTCTTTATGTACTGATTTTTTAAAGATTATGAAAAATGAATTTGAAATGAGCTTAATGGGAGAACTCAAGCATTTTCTTGGATTTCAAATTTTTAAAAAGAAAGATGGTATTATTTTAAATCAATGTAAATATACAAAGGATCTATTAAAACATTTTGGTTTGGAAGGTGATAAGGGAAGTGATACACCTACGAGTACCACCTGTAATTTGGATGATGATGAAACTGGGAAACCAGTTGATCAAACCAATTATAGAGGTATGATTGAAAGATTACTTTACCTTACTTATAGTCGACTAGATATCATGTTTAGTGTATGCGTGTGTGAAACAGTTCAAGCCAATCATAAAGAATCCTATTTTCTTTCTGTTCAAAGGATTTTCAAATATCTTAAACATACTACCAATTTAGGATTGTTCTATCCAAAAGGACAACCTTTTTACTTAATAGGTTATTCAGATGCTGACTTTGCTGGTTTCAATTTAGATAGGAAGAGCACATATAGAACATGTCATCTATTGGGAAAGTCCCTAGTATCTTGGTGTAGTAATAAACCGAACTCTGTTGCATTTTCTACTGCTGAAGCAGAATACATTATTATAGGAAGTTGTTGTGAATTTATTTTGTGGATGAAACACACTTCATTAGACTATGGATTTCAATTTATACATGTGTCTATAAATTGTGATAACACTAGTTCAATTAACATCTCTATGATTCTTGTGTCTCACTCTAGGAAAAAGCACATTGATGTCAGACATCACTTTTTGAGAGATCATTATCAATAGGGTGATATTTCTCTAGAATTTATTGACTCTGAAAATCAATTGAATGATATTTTCACCAAGCCTTTATGTTCTGAAAGGTTAGATTTTATTAAACAATAGTTTTGTATGATTGATCTGTGAAATAGATCTGTGAAATGGATAAGTGAAACCGATCGGTGAAACCGATCACTGAAACCGATCTGTGAAACCGATCAGTGAAACTGATCAGGGAAACCGATCAGTGAAACCCATAAGTGAAACCAATCAGGGAAACCCATCAGTGAAACCAATCAGGGAAAACGATTAGTAAAACAGATAAGTGAAACAGATCAGTGAAACCGACTAGTGAAACCGATCTGTGAAACCGATTATGGAAACTGATTAGTGAAACCAATCAGGGAAACCAATCAGTGAAACCGATCAGTCAAACTGATTAGTGAAACTGATCAAGGAAACCAATCAGTAAAACCGATCAGTGAAAATAATCAGTGAAACCGATTAGGGAAACTCATCAGTGAAACCGATTAAGGAAACCTATCAGTGAAACCAATCTGTGAAACCGATCAGTGAAACCGATCAGTGGAACCAATATATGAAACTGATATGTGAAACCGATATATGCTACCTATTTTGTTATATAATATATGAAACCAATATTGTTTATCAAAGTGATGTTGTTTTACTTAATCAATATTATATATCATAACCCTAAATAATAAAATTAATGGCCCGTAGCTATATAAATTCCTAAGGACTGATGACCTTCCATCTCCCGCTGAACTCCACATCTTCTGAATCCCAAACTTTAGAACCTTTGAAATCTCTCGAACCTCCAAATGGAAAAGCAAAAGCATCAAGAAACGGAATATGAAAGCTCCTCACCTCTGAAATGCACTTGAGGAGAATCAAGCAGCAAGACCCAAAAGTTTGTGAACCCGAAATTGGAGACTCGGGTGGTCACTTCATGAAATGAAGTAAGTTATGAATGGGTGTTATCCAGTAAGGTTGTTCTTTTAAAAGTGTTGGAGATGCAAGGGTGGAAATACTGGTTCTGTAATAATAACCGAGTCTACTACCCAAATCTAGTGCATGAGTTTTATTTGAATTTATGTATTGCATTGGATGGAGCAGAAGCTACATGATTATCTTCAGTGATCAAAGGCAAGAAGCTAACTTTTTCATCGAATCAATGGGATGAATGTTTGGGGGTTCCACATAATGGTAGATTTGAGGATTATACTGGTAATATTCCTCCTACCACTAAATATTTTTCATATGAGTATGCTCTGGGGATGTTGAATGGAAAATCTGAATCCAGAAGAATAACAGACACTGAGTTTGATGAAGAAAGTAGAATCTTGTTTAAGTTTACTCACCACCAAATCTATCCCAGAAAGGGTGTTTTTTCTTCAATGAAGTATCAAGATTTTTTCTTATTGTTTTGATTTCTAAATTATGAGATAATAATATTGTGTAGATACATTACTGTTCATATTGTTGAGATGGTAAAGTCGTCCAAGAAAGCGACAACCTTTTTCTATTCTAAGAAAGTCTCCGTCATGATAATGTTTTTGGGTTGTGTTAAAGATGGAGATGAGTGTATCTCATCTCATAGTAGATTTGGTATTAGCAAGGATATCTGAAAAAGAATGAAAATTAACTGGAATCCATGGAAGAAGACATGAGTTGCTGATGAAGATAGGTTATATGAATCATATTATCCATATGACCACTCTAAAAGACCTAAGGGGATGAGAGATCCTGATTTAAAACCTGATGAAGAAGTTTTTTATTCTGATGAGGAAGAAGAGACAGAAGTTCCTAAGGACACTAGAGAGTCTAGTAGTAAGGTAACATGGGAAGCTGAAGCTGATGATGGTGTTGATACTGGAAAGGAACCTGAGTCACCTCCTGATGACAGGAGTGACCCTGATATAGTATGTCTTATGAAAAGAATGGAATTTTGACCAACAAGTCCACCCCTTAAGTTACCTGAGTCAGAACCCCTTCAAGGTGATGAAAAAGAAGTTGACACTGAAGTATCAAATTCCGACCAGTATGAATCCAGTAAAAAAGATAGTTCCAATGATTCTTTGGAAAACAATAATTGAAATAGTAATGGTTATGATGATGATGATGATGATGATGATGCAAGTACTCGACCAGTAGGTGATCATGATATGATTCAAGATGATCCACAACCACAATATATTGATCAAAAAATTATTCCTAAGGATGAAAGGATAGTGCAAACTGTGATTGATGTAGATGGGGAAGACTCTCTTGAAAATTCTGGTAATGCTGATTTTGTAAATCCTAGGTATACCTATTTTAAAGTTGCATGGGAAGAACACACAGGTTTTGCGGTTTGAGGTCTGGATTATTCAGAGGAATAATTAGATGAAGTAAATATCGCAAGTGTAAGCCATCCAGTTGAAGCTGGACTAGTTTCTGAGGAAGTATAAGTGATTGTAGAAAGGCATGTTCTTTCGGTTTCTCAATCTGATTTTGACAAGTTTAAAGATGAGTTGCTCCCTAGAGTCATAGAAACAGTGAAAGAGGAATTATCTAATACTCCTACACCTTCTCCTGTGAATATATCTGAGGATGCTATGGATGATATAACTCAAAGAGTGGTGAATATTATTAAGCCAGACCTGTGCAATACTAGTGAGATGATTGGAAGACACATTTCTTCTATGAATCAAGCGCTCAAGGATTTCAGCAGTGACTTAGTATATATGTCAAGAGAATATTGATCAACTATCACCGGTATGATGGATGTTTTGAGAAACCTAATAGAGAACCTGAAGAAATATGATTTGAGAATATTGAAGGCTTAGATAACTCAGATTATTGCTCGGGATAGCACCTCCAAAGTGACCGAGATCATTGGACATGAGATTAATGCTTTAAAAGATGTTATAAAATAAGAGTTAGCAGCCCTTGGAAAGATTATGGATTTGGATTCTGTGAAAAAGATGAATGAAAATAGTGATCATATTCATAAGATGGGGAAGTTGTATTTGGCCGATTCTACTAAAGCTTAGAAAGAGATCAAAGAAAAAGTGGATCACTATTTTTCTAAAATTTTCACCAAGCATGAGTTAAAAAATTAGTTTAACGTCCTAGTTGAGAATTTGAAGCTACCTCCTGTCACTCAAGACTTTAAGGCTCAGGTCCAACAGTTGAAGGATTTTAATCCCACTCTCGAGAGTTTCATGCAGAATGAAGATGATTTTGAGAAGGCCATGCAATATGGTGGTGAAGTAATTCAGGATTTTATCAATCTGCTCAAACTATATCTTCACATGAAAGCAAAGGAAATTGTTCTTCCTACTGCTGATCATCTCTGTCCATCCAATGTTACTCCTGACCAGCTATCATATTCTCAAGCTTTGTCCAATATTCAACTAGTCATTCAGCATCCACTTTTAATAGGATATTCTAGCCACTAACAAGTAACCTTAGCACCCAAAAATACCTATGTCTGTCATTTTTGATAGGGTGTATTTTTTCTTGTATATTTTCAGCTATTATTTTAATGAAACCTTCTTTTTATCTCTCTTCTATCTATTTTTCTTTTTGATAATCCCAAATGGGGAGAAAAGTATAAATATATATCAAAGGGGGAGAATCATATAATTATATATATCTAAGGGGGAGGATAATGTATATATAAGTATAACCAAGGGGAGAAAAATATATGATCTTTAAATAAGATTTAAGATCTAATGCCATGATATATATTATATAAGATCCAATAGGTATATAGCTATGATTTATTCTTAGCTCTGATGTCATGTTTGCTAGCTGTGATGCTAGGTTGATATACTCTAATTTTGTTTATGATCCGGTTCCATGATCTAATGACATGATTTTCTTTAGACATATATTATTTTTACATATTGGGAGCATACTGAATGTTATATAATCTTTCCTCTACATTTATGCCATAGATTTGTGATAATCAAAAAGGGGGAGACTGTTGAATCCTATGTGCGATAATTATTTTAATAATCACAAATCATCGTAGTTTTCTTTTATAAGTCAATATATTAAATTATTCAATCTATTCTAAATGTGCTTATATATGTTTAAATCATGTCTACATATGTTTATCTATAATTATTTATGGTTTACTATTGACCTGAAAGTTTTCTAGATTAAATAGACACTTTGTGAGAATTTTATGTTTCTAACTCACCGTTAGTTATATTATTGAGTCCCAAATAGTTAAGGGAATGATTCACCGATGTGATGCACCAATGACAATGGTCGCACCTATGATAACGGTCACACCGATTAAAATGGTCACACTGATGAAAACTGTCACATCAATGACAATGATCACACCAATGAAACAATTGACCTACCAAAGAAGATGCTGATCAAATAACCTACCAAAGCCGATGCTAATAAAATTACCTACTGAAGCCGATGCTGATCAAATGACCTGCTGAAGCCGATGCAGATCAAATGAACTACAGAAGCTGATGCTGATCAAATGACCTACTAAAGACAATGATGATCAAATGACCTACCAAATCCGATGCTGATCAAATGACCTACCGAATCTGATGCTGATCAAATGACCTACCGAAGCTGATGCTGATCAAATGACCTACCAAAGCCGATGCTGATCAAATGACCTACCAAAGCCGATGCAGATAAAATGACCTACCGAAGTCGATGCTGATAAAATGACCTACCAAAGCCAATGCTGATCACATGACCTACCAATACCGATGAAAATTCAAATAACCTACCGATCGCATGACTCACTGATAGTCAGGAAAACTATTTGAATTTTTATTTACTCTTATTTAATTCCAACAGTCATATTTTCTTGATTTAATGCACCTGCTATTAATTAATTTTGGTTATTGTATGTCATGGAACCATACCTCATACCTGTCAAAAAATAATCATTCTTTTTACTATATCTCAAGGAATAAAAAATAAGATCTATTTATAGTGAAAGAAACAACACGACGATACAAAAAAGACATACAGAGAGAAACATGAGGAGAAGCGGAGCGTACATGTGTATGAAGTCCCAAAAACAAAAGAGGAACTTGAAGAACACCGGTGAATACCAGAGAGCTCTAAGAAGATCATTCACTTGGAACAAACACTGAAGCTGAGTTGTTGTTACTTCCTGAACATCATATGCACAAGGCTGAGTAACTGTAGCTGGGAAGAACAACGACACTATGTTTTGTGTCATATTCACCAGAAAGGACTCTAATAATATCTGAAACATCCAAAATATTCCAATGATCATCTTCAATCACCCAGAGCATTCTAAAATAATTATCCATTAATTTCATCAGTAGTGTACATTTTTTTAACATTTTGAGCACTGTGTGTGCATCTGTCTATTTAGACACACACTCACTCATGGGAGGAACTGAAGGATACTAAATCCTCACAGAAAACTTTTTTACACCTTATTGTATCCCACTATGAATTGTGGAAGAGGTCAAGTGTAACCTGGACAGGCTGAGTGTTGTTGTTTCTTACCCATGTAGAGTTGTGGTAGAGGTCTGAGGACCTGAATAGTCTGAGTACTATTGTTAAACCTCAATCCAGGGTGTGGATCATAGTTTATATAAACTGTTTGTGTAGACTGAGTCTTAGCTTGAGAATGAACCTCTTGTTTTAAAACAGCTATGCATTTTACCCTTGTTAAAAACTATTTTGAATACTCCGCTACTAAGTACTCTAAATATAAATCTGTTTTAAAGTAACTATGGTAGTTGAACTAGCAAGTTTTTGTAATTATGGTGAACCATTAATTTAGTTTCAAAAGCTAACATAATCTTCAGATTGAGTTAACTGAGAAATAATCAATCTTTGAGAAACTAATCAAACATTTAAAATCATTATAAATTCACTACATTTTAACTTGTTTTACGAATTGGGGGATTTTAATACAAATCTTTTAAACAGGAATTTTTATTTGGAACTCAATTCACCCCCCTCTTGAGTATCCAATCTGACCAACATATTATTTTACCTTAGTTTCTGAATAATTGGTTATATTATTCACCCCTTACTGATTTATGGTTTCTTGGAATCAACTATCTTCTGATCATGTTCTCTATCACTCCCTATTATTCCTTATGAATTATTTTTTCTACACAATGTCCATATTTTCACTTCAAACCAATGTTCTAATTATATGGGAATATGATTATTTTTTATTCTAGGAAACCTTCATATTTATCTTTTCTTATTTTAAAATTATTTTTTATCTACCCTTTTTATGTTGTGGGTATAAAAAAATGGGATTATTTAAATATAAAAGGGGTTTCCTTTCATCATCATATATTTTGTCTTCTTATCCTTTGAATTGATTTTAATTAAATAATTGAAATCATTTCTATCAGCAATGAGATAAAATTTCAAGGAAAAATTTATTTTAGGTGGTATAATGTTACACTCCAATATTTTTTAATTTAATTTATTTAAGTAACATAATAGAAAGTGTGTGATATATGAAATAAAAATATTAAATGAATCATGATATACAAATTTCAAACACTTTCATTATAACATGCCCATTTATTTGGAGTGTATGAATAAGAATAACCATTTTATGAAAGAAGTATAAAAAGTTTTCATCAATTCAATGAAAAATAAATCATACATTGATTATTGATTGATAAAATCGAAGATAAAATATTTTGCAGGTAGAATAATGTCTTTTCATAAAACCTTTTTATGTGAACAATATATTTTACTACCAATATATGAAATTAATAACTATTAATAAATTTTTATATATTAAATAAGAATATTGTATTTTAAATTGAATGAATTTTAATTTATTTAATTATTTTCTTTATAAAACTTATGGGAATAAATTTATTTTATGCACTAAACCAATATTTTCTTAAAATATGTTTTTTAAATATTATGTATAAATATTATAATTAATTTCTACCAATTATATATTTTTTATTTTAAAAATTTATATATATTTTTAAATCATCATTTATTAATATTTATATCATGAATTTATGAGATTTTTTGAAATGGATTATTTTTGTGTAAATAATGAAAAATGTTGATTTTTGTAAAATTTTCATTTATTTTATTTAAATCAAGTAGTTTAAAAGTAAAATATTGTTTTTCTTTGATTTTAAAGTAACCTAATATCAATTTTATAAAAAAATAATCTAATTAATTCTATAGGAAGAATAATTATAATTGATTGGTTATAAAAGCATTTTTATTTTTAAAAACTCATTTATCTAAAAATTGTTTTTCAATTTATTTTTCACACATATATTAAATTATATTTATGTAAATTATAAAAATTTAATCTTGAAAAATGAATTTTATATTTTGAATCAGGAGGTTCAAATTTGATCAATTTAATTATAATTTATATTTAATAGTAACCATCGTAAAATTTTATCACCACAGTAGTGAGTAAAATAGGTTAATTAAGGTTAAAACTTTGGGATAAGGTCTCAAAATTGATCAAAAACTTGAATTAAATTTTTTATGGGTGAAATTATCCCATAACCATAATACCTTATAAAATATATCATTTTTTTCCACTTAACATTGATTATGTACTTTATACTATTTTAAGTAATAAAAAATTATAAAATGTCACTCACTTTATTTTAATATCTCAAATATATTTTCAAAAAGATAAAAAGAATATGTGAGTGATTATAAATTTTTATTTCGAATATTAATAAATTATTTATATGATATTAATTTAATTTTTAACTTTGGGATCTATTATAATATCCTTGAACTCTTACGCAATGCTGATGCAATTCTTGTACAAGAAGTAGAGAAATTAAATAAATCGATTTAAAAAAAATAAAAGTAATATATTGTGTATTAATTGTGATATCCCATGATTTTAATTGATAAATAAAATTTACATGTGATGGAGAATTAGTTTATATTATAATTACATTATAATATGGCTTTTGAAAAATCATGATATGTGTATAGTTCTAAAAATGAACATTAAATTGTTTTTAAGGTTTAGAAATTATTTTTAAATAAATATAAAATTATTAAAATCCTATATTTAATAAATTTGTTATTAAATTATATATTCTATTATAAATGATTTATTATTTATCCATTTTAAAATTTTAATATTACTTTCATGACCCTTAACAAGTGGAAAATTTGTTACAACTCCTAAGCTCAAATGGGTTAACAAGGTTATTAAAAAATTTAATGTTTAAAATGATAGATAAAAATATATAAAATTGGGATTTTTTTAAATTTAGACTTTATACACAATAAATATGAATATATGGTAGTTTGTATCCATTATAATTCATTTAGACACATATTATATATTAATATTTGAAGTATTTACATGTTTATCAGACACCTCACTTATAAAAGAGCATATCCTCTCCTCTCTTTATTGATACTATGGATCTATTTATATAAAAAATGATTTACAAGAAATTATTATAAAACCTTCCTTACCAATTTTTAGAGGCCATGTTATCACCAAAGGGTCAATCCTAAAATTCCTAAAGTGTAAGCCAACAGAATGTTTTTCACAGAACATGTATAACTCTTATCTGAGTTTTTTCATTGTATTTATTATTCCACCTACTTCTAAAACCATTATTATATAATAACATAAGTATCATTGATATAATAAAATTCTATTATTTGCGTGTGATAACCCTTATTTATCATCTTTTCTATCCAATGGGAAATGAAATCATTTCTCATGTGTATGTGCAGACTACCGTCTCTGTGAAGTGATGTATTTCATTTTCCTTCATAAATTTTTTTAATGGTTATTAATATGGATTTAATGATTACATTTTATACTTATAACATATTTATTATTATATTAAATAATTATTTGACTTATCTTATTACCCTCCCATCATTAGAAAAATGATAATGTCACCAATGCATATATGTGAACAAACTCCTCCATGAAGAAATGTCATTTGTTATTCATTACCACCTGAAATGGATAGTCAGAAGGATGAAATCAATAAATAAATATGACATATATTAAAATTTTATGAATATATAAAAGTAAAAAATTATCTAATTTATATCATTTCTACCCAATACAAAAATGAAAATGTCGTTCAGGCGTACATACAAACTACCATCTCTATGAAATAATGTAATTCATTTTTATGGAAATCATAAATAGACTATTCTAAAATTTTATTTAATATATTAAAACTAAAATTATTTAATGATTAATATTATATATATTATGTAACAATGAAACTTTTCGCATGGTCAAATGATGAAAATTGTTTTGGGATTATGATCCAAATGCACTTAAAACATCCATCACGTGCACAACTGATTGAGTAACTAAATAAAAAATTATAGTAAATCAAATTAATGTAATAATGATAAGGTAATTAAATATAAAATTATCTTCATCATGTATAAATTTAATAAAATAATAATATATATGAGATAAATAATTCTTAAAATGATTCGGGACTCGAGGTAAGTGATTATTATTTAAAAATTTATTTTAATATATTTCATTCAAATATTTTTATTCTATTTCCATTTTCTGTAATGATTTTATGAATTTTATAAACATTATTTAAAATATCAAAAAAATTTAATTTTAATAATATTTTATTTTTTATAATGTTTTTAAAATGTAATCTTTAAAATATTTTCAAAATGGGTCACTTTTGACTATTTTTATCAAAGTGCAAAAAAAAATATTATTGTAATTTTTATCCATTGAATGGATTTTTCCATAATAATGTTCATAATTAATTTATAATATTAATCTATATGTTTTTTAGGTTTTTTTAAAGAAAATATAGTTCCACTTTCATCAATTAATATTTATTTTTAATAATTTTCAAATAAAAATCATATTTACACTTGTTTGTACGTGATGACGAAATATGATTTTTTATACGGTTTAAAAAAATATTTTATGAGTTTTTATTATGTAAATACAGGATTATATTAATTTTATTCATGATATTTTTCTTGTACATTTTTTATGATGATGGGTGAGCTCGATATACCTCATTATTATGGGTAATCTTGATATAGCTCATGATGATGGGTGAACTCGATATACCTCGTGATGTTGAGGGAACTCGATATAGCTCATGATGATGGGTGAGCATGATATTTATCTCCAATGCATTGGGTAATGCGATGGAGTTATCTAGATGAATTTACTCCTTATATATTATATATTTTACTGAATATAAGTAAATCATATGTGATTATATAGTTTACTAAATATAGTAGATGATGAAGTTAATTGGATAGAAGACACACCTAATATAATGATGTAATTATCCTATTTTGGGGACTCAATAATTTAAGTATGATGTTAAAAGATACATAAATGATTTTAATATACATGAATATTAGTTTTTTGAAATATTTTTATTTAAAAAGTTTATAAAATGAGCTTTTGGTTTTAATATGGTTTTTGTCTTTTTTGGAAAAGGATTGTTTTATAAGAAATATTTTTCTTGTTTATCAAGAAACCCACATGATTATGATTTTTCCATTTTGATTTATTGTGATATTTTTAATGAAAAATGTATAAAAATAAGTCTATTTCATGGTTAAGTAAATTATTATTTAAGATAAAATCTTATTAAGAGAAAAAAACATTCATATAGGGTTCTACTATTTTTCAACGAACTAGTAGTTTTAATTTATTTATATAAACCTTACAAATATTTGTTTTTATCATCGCATATTTTTAAAGTTGTTCATAGGGAATGAGTGTGAATAGGAATTACTATTAAATATAGTTGTGAATTAAAGTAATTATCCTTTAATGAAGTAAGTGTTTCTTGAATGAAACATTGTTGTGACCTTAATAATATTATTTTTATGGAACAAAATAGAAATTGTATGTCAGTGTTTCCCATGTAGTGTGATGGTTTTAATAATTATATAAATTTATAAACATAAAATATCATAGAAATGTAAGTATATATAATACTTTCTATTAAAATAATAATTTTCGGTTTTATGAGGTATTGTTTATTATAAAGTATATCCATCTAATTAAAAGTTTTATCTTTTTCCATTTAAATATCATTAACAACAACCTCCTTAGAATTTAATGAGGGAGTCAGTATAATATTATCGATATTAGAGAGTATCCCCTAGAATTTTTTTCATTGAAATTTTTAGGATGTATTTCCCACAATTCATTATATTCTTCCAATATTCCTGATAAAAATTAGTGTGTTTTTTAAAATATTATTGTTTTCTAAACCCATTCACCCGTGGGATAATTCTTCTTCGGGGTTTATAATTTGGAATCACTCCCACATTACATAGAACATATTGAAATATTATGAACCATTGATGACTATTTTAGAGTTTCCCTTGTAGAAGTACTTTTCTTTATTCCTCTAAATAACCTCTTGTTTTTAGAAAAAATGAAATATTTTATTTCTTATTTTTATATTTCATGACAATATCTAGTTTTAAGAATCATGATAACCTCATAAGACACCATATAATGTTTTTTCATTCATACCATCCATATCTATGAAAGTAGTGTGATTTAATTCTATAACATATTTCTTATTTTTTTCATCAAATTATATTGGCCTCCTTGAGTTCATCCCTTAATCCTTTAATAATTTCTCAGTAAGTCAATGATTAAGATTTATTATAAAATAAATAATCTTCAAATTTTATGGTATATCTAATCATGAAATATATATGTCATTGATCCAAAAAAATGATTCATTGATGTATTGAGATCTTAGTGTGAATTATACTATTTTGTTTCTCAATCTTTATAAAATTTTCAGATTTAGTTAAAGGTTCTAGGGGATATGGCAGTCAATCAAGCCTATTCCCAATGATTATTTTTCATTAGATTTAATGGAAAATATTTTATAACATAATGAATAATTATCATGTCTAATGAATATAATAGAAAAATATAGACAAAATTAATCCTAAAATACATAGGGGATTATTTAATTTTATATTTATAATAAATTTAATATTAATAATTACCTTAGTATTTTGATTTAATACTTGAGGAAGATATTGATCATTTGAAACTTATTACACTTATAAAACATTATCACTAAAAGGATACATTATAAAATCCTTATAATAGTGATTAACATTGTTTATACATCTTGGAGTGCCATTTCTGTTACTTTATGTTTTTGTATAGATGTACAAATCGACTTGTATCACTTTACTATGATAGAGACATAATCCCTATATGCGAGGATTTTCTCTCTTGTTCTATAAATCTGGAGAGGGATGAAGTAAGTGGGTAAATTTTCTTAGTCTTAATAGGAACCATAAATATGTTTATTATAGATATAATTCTCTCTGAAAAAATATTTTCTCTCATAACCACACACTAATAGTATATAATATGGGAATGGAATGTAGTACTGATTCATATTTTATTCTATTTCATAATAAAACATATTTTTATGGTTTGAGAGGGAAAAATTATGTGGCATAAAAGTTTAATACCCTGACAGAACATTATAATATAATGGTCCAAGGGTTCCATGACATTAATTACCCTTAAATTTCATAATGAACAATACATCAACAATTGCTCCGACCATTCCATAAACTCCCATGTTATCCCTTAACACCTTGAAGACTCACTCACAGCCTACCATGCCTTATATAGAATATCATGGGACCTTTTTCATGAAGTATTCTATGAATATTGATTTATGTTTCTAGTGATTGGTCACTACTCTGAAGACCATTCTACATCTAACCTACCTCTCATGCTACTTCCTTTGACCTGACTCACACTCGATCATAAGGAAGCTACTCTAGTACTAGACTAATGACCACTCATTTGATTGTAACAAAATAGTGAATTATAAAATAAATTGTTTTAGTATTTTAAATTAAATATTTAAATCCATTAAAAATATATAATTAAATATGTGGTATTTTAAGGAATCTTTTATAATGGAATATTAACATTACCTTAAGAAAAGTAATATGAACATTATAAATAATACATTGGACAATAGAATAGAAACCACATATATGAAAGTATAAATAAAATTTTCATATATCATATGTGAAAATAAGATATATTTATATCTTGGAATGATTAAATGAATGTTTTCAAAATGATAGATTAAGTGTTGATTTTTTTGTGAAACATAAAAATTTATTGAAAAATTTTATAATGAATATAATGATTTAAAAGAGAATATATTTTCATAAAATACAATCACTAATTAATATTTTATTTTCTTATGATTATAAGAAACTTTTATGAGACCTTAATTAATTTTTTAAAGTGGTACAAAATAAGTGATAGTTTTAAAATTAGTATTTTAAAAATAAATTTTGATTTTAATTAAAAATTATATTTCACATATTGAGAAAATTAATTTAATAAAATAGAGTTAATTTTTTAATCATAAATTTGAAAAAATTGTTAGGGTGAATTTTTTATATTTTTATGAAATACATGAATTTTTGGTGAATAATGAAATATGATAATTTATGAAATAAGCTAAATACATGAATTATTAAGTCATGGATAATGCTATTCTAAAGTAAGAACCCTTGGCTCGAACATACATGTAGTAATTACTCTTTTTAGTCATAATAATTAACACTATTTCTTATCTTGAGAAAAAATATAATGACTAAAATAATGGAAAACCCTCCTCTATTCCACTATAAATACCACCCCTCAATCCATCTATTTCTCTTACCTATCAAGATTTTTGGATTGTAAACATTCTACCCCATCCTCTTCCATGTCCTCTTCACCCAATAAAAGGCCTATTTTTCTCCCCAAATGACCAAAACCACGGTTCTTAAGGAGGTCCTCTAAGAAGAAAACACAACAAGTAAAAATCCTATTTCATTTTCATTTATTTTATTTTCAATTATTTATATTTTCTTGTAATATCCCCCCCATACCCTTATCAAAGAGGCATGAAAACTGTAGTATCATATATGCACTATAATTTTTTAATATTTATTGAAAAATTCATCATCATACTTCTTCTCCATTACCTTTTATTCTAAAAATACAAACATCATCTGTGATGTGTTGATTTACCGACATCATGGATGATGTGTTTCCAATTTCCATTAATTAATTCATAGATGGTCATAAAACCATTTTAATTTTTGAAACATGATTTAATGTTTATTATATAACCTCTTTTATACTCTTCATTTAACATATATTCATAATATTAAATTATATAAATAAACTAGATCATGATGATCAAATAATCACCAAAATGATCTAAACGAATATCATTAATGTTTTATCTAATAAACTATTATAATATCTGAAAAATGATATATGGTATAATTTTATGTTTTGGAAAAATGTAAATACTATTTCTTTCGACTTCTAGAGTTTTTCATCCATTCAAGTAAAAAATAAATAACGAACCGACCATCGAAACAATGTAAAGAATTCACCTGAGACAATGAAAATTATAAAACATATTATTAATAAATAGGTGAAAATTTGTTTTAAAAAGAACATATAATGTATTATAAATATTAATACGTTTGTTTAATATGATAATAACACACTTTTATCCATTATATATAAGGTTTTAACAGATTTGAAGGAAGTTGAACCCAAGGTAAGGGACTCTTCAACTTAACAATGTTTTAAATGTTTTAAAGATTTATTATTTTAAATATTTCTTTTTTAGGAAAATTATTTCAAAATGGTTTTTATAAATTTGTATATATGGTTATTAAAATTTTAATTTCTCTTATGTTTTTTTCAAATTGATCTTTTTTTTATTTCATTTGGAAGGGACATTCTTTTGAAATCCTTTCTAAATGTCTATTTTATGAAATAAAAAAATATGATCCATATATATATATACTGTAAGAGTGGTTTCTCCCACTATCATGATTCCTTACTAATTTATTGTTCTATTTATATTTTTTCAAATTTATTTTCAATATCATTATTTCATTATTATGTGTGTATATTTTGTATTTTAAAGCTGTTTTTTACAAGAAGTGGGTTTTTTATATCTAAAAGTGTTTTTTCTCATGTGTTTAAATAATTTATCAAGTGTTTTATTCATAATTGTTTCCTTGAAATTTTTTATGTTTTTTTAATCCCATTATATCTCAAGATAGGATGGTTTGATCCCCATTATAGATCAATTTATGATGGGTTGATTCAATTATAGTTCAAGATATGATGGGTGAGCCCCATTATAAATCTCCAATGCATTGGGTAATTTAGAGATGGAAGTTTACTGAGTGGTTATTCCATGTGTAGGGGTGAATTTAAGAGTTATATGGTAAATAAGTCCCAAGTATGCATTCTAATGATTTTTTATGAAATGGGTTTTATTGGGTTTTATGTTATCACTTGATTGGAAATTTATTTCTTTGTACCCCGTAATGTGATTTTTGTGCTAATACATAGTTTTTAAATGTTTTTCATTTGTTATTAGGGTGTTTAAAAGAAATAAAGAAGATAAGTAAAATGTTATGAAGATTTTTCAAAGAAATTTTGATTTATTTTAAAATGTTTTAATTTGAAAAAAATTGATATTATTTTAGTAGTATCCTATTTTAATGTATATGGTATGTTATGTATATATTAAGTCATAATACAATAAAAATATAAACATCAAAAGATCCTAAATTTTAAAGAAATTATGTTCTGGACTAAAATTCATTATTATGTAATGTTTTAAGGTTGGGTCCTTATAGTTGGTATCAGAAGATGGTTTAGATAACCATAGGGGTTATGATGATGTTAATAGAATACCATATATGATTTTTTTACTTTATGGTTAATTTAAAATGATATAGTATTTGATGATACCATGTTTCTTGAACTATGAAATGTATCTTTGAAAGAATTTTTCACAGAAGAAACTAGAAAGCTAATGTTGGAAGGATCTGAGAGGCTGATATCTATTCGATTCTACAGCCTGGAATGGAGGTAATTATGACTGAGAAATTTGTTACAGTAATAGATCAGTTGAATCAAGAAATAAATAGTGGTGGTGTTATTTCTAGAGAGGAACCTGATATAACATGAAATAAAAAGTCTTTTGTGGATCATTTCATGAGGAAAATTCCCCCATCATTCAGTAGATCATCTAAAAATATGGTAGCTGAAGGATAGATCAATTATCTTGAAAAGATATTTGATGACATGGGACATTAATAACTCCAAAATATAACCCTAACTATTTATCATTTTGAGGGTGAAGGTCATAAATTATTGTTTATGGTTAAGAATACAAGAGAAAAATATGATCTGGATACTTTTGAATGAGATGATTTTAAGTGTCTTTTTCTAGAAAAATATTTTCCTAAAAATATTCAAACCAAAATGGAAAAACAATTATTGGAATATAATACAAAATATAATGAATATGTGGGAGTGTATGAATACAATTTTATGAAACTATCTAGGTATGTACCAGATTTTACTTAGGACTTTGATAGTAAAATTAGTAGATTTTAGTCTAGTTTGAAACCTTGTTTACAAAGATCTTTGTCTTCATGATAGTTTAAAATAATTGATAATGTTTTTCATTATGTTGAGAAAGTTGAGATGGAGTTTTCTGAAACATTTGTTCCTCATCGTTGAATGAATTGGAAGAGGTCATGTTTCTAGGAGTTAGGGAATAATTATTCAAATAAATAAAAAGGTGAAAAAAATAATTTTCACTTATTGTGAAAAGTATAGTTACAAGGATCTTTGATAATTCTGGAAATTTCTTCCAATGTGGAAGGTTTGGGAACATGTCTCATGAGTGTAAGGAAAATGACCCGAAAAACAATGAGAAGTCGATGGTGATATGCTTTAACTATAATTAGTTCGGTCATTTTGCTAATGTGTCTCCAAAGCTAGTAAATCGAGTAGAAAATCAGAAATTTTGGAAGTAGAAGGATGTGGATAAATCCATTACAACTACTTCAGTAGACATTGATCTATCAATTTAAGTGGTATCAGGTAAATGTATTATTTTTATTGAATATTCCAATGTGTTGTTTGATTTAGGGTCTACAAATTCTTTTATTTTTGAGAAAGTTTCTACTAAATTAGAAATTCAACCACAAAAAATAAATCTAGAACTAATGTTAAAAAACTTAGAAGAAAAAATTTAGGCAAAAATAAATTATAATAGTCTACATATCATTTTTTGTGGAGAGAGTTTACCTGAAAACATTGTTGTATTGCCTCTAGTAGAGTTTTATGTTAATCTTGGTATGGACTGGATTTCTATTTATCATGCTAAGATTGATTGTAGAACTAATGAAATTTTTTTAAGAAAGAGTTCCAGTTTGTGTACAAAAATGAATCCACACCATTGATAACATATCAGGAATCCAAGAAACTATTAAAATATGGAAATGAAAGTTATCTTGCACATATTGGTGAAAATAAAGGACATATTCAGATTAATGATGTTCCAGTGGTAAATGAGTATCTAGATGTTTTTCCATATGTTTTTCATATTTTTGTTCCTGATTGAGAGGTTGAGTTTTCAATTGAATTAGTTCCTAATGCTAAACCAATTTATTAATCCCTTAATCAAATGGCTCAAATGGAGCTTTTATATTTGGAAAATAAGGTATATGAATTATTAGATAAAATATTCATTTGGCCTAGAACATCATTATGGGGAGATCCTATATTGTTTGTTAAAAATAAAGATAGATCAATGAGACTTTTCATTGATTATAGATCCTTGAATACAATGATTGTTAATAATAAGTATCCTTTGCGTCATATCGATGATTTATATGATCAGTTCATGGGAGAAAAATATTATTCAAATGTTGACATGAGTTCTGGGCACCATCGGTTGAAAGTAAATGAATAAGTCATTAAAAAGACCATGTTTCATACTATATATTGGCATTATGAATTTTTATTTCTCAAATTTGGGTTAACTAATAAACCTACTATATTCATGGATCTTATGAGTAAAATATTTCATGATTTCTTGAAGAATTTTGTGGCTATTTTTATTAATTATATTATTGTATATTCTAAAAGTAAATAGGATAATGAAATACATCTAAGGGTTTTTTTCAAAACATAAAAGAAAAGAAACATTATTTAAGATGAAACATGTGTGAATTTTGGTTGCAATAAATTTCATTCCATAGTCACACTGTTTCTAAAGATAGAATAAGTATTGATCCGGCGAAAACAAAATTTGTTGAAGAATGACCAGAATCCAAAATATAACAAAGATTCATAGTATCTTTGGTTTGGCAGGATATTACCAAAGTTTTTTTGAAAACTTTTCATGATTATCTAGCCGAATGAATAAGTTAACCTGAAAATGTGTTAATTTCATCTAGACAGAAGAATCTAATGATTTTTTTCAAGAATTGAATAGAATATTGGTGGATGATCAAATTCTAACCCTTATTTCTGGAAATGGTGAATTTTTCATCTATAATGATGCTTCATTAAAAGGACTTGGTTGTGTCCAAATGAAGAATTATCACGTAATTTATTATGATTCATGTTTTTTGAAACCTCTTGAGTTAAATTACCGTACACATGATTTGGACTTGGCTGCTATTGTTTTTGCATTCAAAATTTTGAGGCATCATTTTTATGGTGTAAAATGTGAAATATAAAATGACCATAAAAGTTAGAAGTAAATATTTAATAAGAAGGAATTGATCATGAGACATAGAAGTTGGAAAAAACTAATCAAGGGTTACAATTTCATGATTCATTACCGTCCTGGAAAAGAAAAAAATATTGATGATACTATAAGTCTAAAAAGTAATAATACATTAATTGTGTTATTTTTGGAATATATCCCCTTTGTTATTGATTTGATAAATTTTGGTTTAGATGTTGTTGGTGTAGGACATTCCTTTATTTTGTTTTAGGATTCAATGTAGTAATATCGGTCAAACAGAATAGTTCATTATCAGAAGGAAGACCATGAGTTTCAGAAAAGGGAATAATTGATTCAAATGGGTAAGTATCCTGAGTTGTACACTGAAAAAAAATCCTATTTTTAGGTTTCTGGTGAGAATATTCATTCCTTGTGAATCTCAAATAAATAATGAATTGTTATGTGAAGCTCATTGTTCTCTATTTTTAGTTCATCATGGAAGCACCAAGATGTATAAAGACCTATGAGAGTATTACTAGTTGGATGGAATAAAAAGAGATATTGTTGATTTTACCATGAAATGTTTGACTCGTCAAAATGTTAAAGAAGAGAAGAAGTTACTAAAGGGGATGATTAATCCTTTTCTAGTGATAGAGTGAAAATGTAAAAATATATCAATGGACTTTATAGTGGGACAACCAAATACTTATCGAGGTAACTATGTAATCTATGTTATTGTTGACCAAATGACTAAATATTCACATTGTCTTTTTATTCAAGATACTATGTATTTGAATCCAATTTCTAGAATATACCTCAAAGTGAATGTCAGGTTACATGGATTTCCTCTATCCATAGTTTCTGATCGAGGTCCCAGGTCAACATCTAAATTTTGGAAAGAAATACAGTAGTCATTGGGAACTGAATTAAATTTCAACAATTCTTTTCATCCCCAATCTGATGGACAGACCGACCAAACAATTTAGAACTTTGAGGATATTTTATGATATTGTTTAATGGATTACTAACGATGTTGGGATCAATAGATTTATTTAGAAGAGTTTTTTTATAATAAAAATGTTCATTCTAGTGTACAGATTCAACCTTTTGAGGCATTATATAAGAAGCATGGTCGAACTCTAACATTTTGCGATGAAGTCATGGAATAGAAATTGATGGGACTAGAATTAGTATAGGAAGCAACTGAGAAAGTGAAGATTATTCAGAGATATATAAGGATAGATTAAATCAGGTAGAAAAGTTATGCTGATAACCAGAGAAAATACCTTTCATTCGAGGTAAGTGATCCTATTTTCCTTAAAATATCTCCTTGGAAAAGTGTTATTCATTTTGGTAAGATATGAAATCTAAGTCCAAAATTCTATAGAACTTTTGAAATCATGCAGAATGTCATACCAGTTTCCTACCAAGTAGCTTTGGCTCTGAGTTTATCTCAAGTAGACAATGTTTTTCATGTTTCAATGTTATGAATGTATGTGCATGATCCATCTCATGTTTTGATCCTAGAACAAGTTTAGCTTGAAGAGATCCTTTCTTATGAATATAAACCTATTAAATTTTTTTTATCACAGAGAGCATGTATTGTGGAATACGGTAATTCACTAGGTTAAGATTTGGTGGAGAAACCACATGGTTGAATAAGTAACATGAGAATCTGAAAATGCTTTGAGGGAAATGTATCCTCAGTTGTTTAAAATGTTATTAAAATTTATCTAGACATAATTTCATAAAGGTGGGGAGAATGTAATAACCTAGGTAGTTATAAAATAAATTGTTTTCTTTTTGAAATTAAATATTCAAATCTATTACAAATTTAAAATGAAATAATTCATATTTTGAAGAATATTTTCTAATGGAATAGAATCTTTACCTTAGGAATAGTAATATGAACTTTATGAATAGCGAATTAGTCAATAAAACATTAACCACACCTATTAAAGTATAAATAAAATTTATGTATCTAATATGTAAAAATATGATTTTTTTATATCTTGGAATGAGTAAATAAATGTTTTGAAAATGATATATTTGGTGTTGGTTTTTCATGAAACCCAAACATTTATTTAAAATTTTAAAATTAATATAATTAATTAAAATGAACTATATCTTAATAAAATAGATTCACAAATTAATATTTTATTTTATTATGATTACAAAATAATTTTATGATATCATAATTAATTTTTAAAGTGTTATAAAATTAGTAATAGTTTTCAAACTGGTATTTTGTGAATAAATTATGATTTTAATTTAAAATTATTTTTCTCATATTTAGAATATTTTTTAGAAAATAGCGCTTACTTATTAATTATACACTTTGAATAAAATTAGGGTAAATTTTTTATATTATTCTAATATATTTAAAATTTTGGTGAATAGAGAAATATGATAATTTACTAAATTATTTAAATACATGAATTGTCGAGCCATGGATGATGTTCTACTAAGGTCAGGACCCTTGGTTCGAACTCAAATTCACTAATTACTATATTTTTCCACAAGAACTACCATTATTTATTTTCTAATGAAAAATAATAAAATAATTATTAAAATAATGGAAAACCCCCATCACCTCCGCTGTAAATACAACCCCTCAACCCCTCTTATCATCACATATATAATGAGTTTTTCTTTATAAAATCTCTACCCAATCCCCTTCCCAGGCCTCTTCCTCACATCCATGACCTACTGGACTCCCCAAATGGAAAAAACCAATGGGCCTTAAGGGGGTTCTCAAGGAAGATAATTCAATAGGTAAAATCATCATTCATTTTCTTTTACTATATTTTCAATTATTTTTATTTTCTTACACTCTCATAAGCTCAACATATCCAAGTGGAATAAAAACCCCAGTATCTTATATATAATGAAATTTTTTCATGTTTATGGAAAAATTCATCATCATAATTCTTCTCCTCTCCCTTTTATTCTAAAAATTAAAACATCATCTATGATGTGTCGATTTACCAATATTGTGGATAATGGGTTTTCAATTTACATTACTTCTTTAATGGCTAATAGTAAAAACATTTTAATGTATGAAAAATGTTTTAAACTGTATTATGTAACCTATTTTATATTATAGAATTAATATATATGGATAATATTGAATTATATAAATAAACTTGTTCGTGATGATCAATAACCACCAAAATGATCTAAAAAAATATCATTAATGTTTTATCTAAACAAATCATCCTCATATCAGAATACAAAATGGTATATGGTATAATTTATGTTTAGGAAACATTTAATTACCATTTATTTCCATTTATGGTGTTTATCTTCCATTCTACAATAAAATCCATCATGGACCAACCCTAGAAACCATGTAAAGAATACACCCGAAAAAATGAAAATTGCAAAAATATTAATATTAAATGAGTTCAAATATGTTACAAAAACAAAATAAAATGTATTATATATATTAATATGGTTATTTAATATATTTATAACAATATTTGAATCATTATTCATGAGTTTTTAACACTTTTTAAATAATTTGAACATGTGGTAAGAGACACTTTAACTAAAATATTGTTTTAAATGTTTTAAAGATATATTCTCCTAAATCATTCTATTTTATGTCCATGATTTAAATATGGTTTTTATAAATGTATCTATATAGTTATTAATTTTGTAATTTATATTACATTTATTAAAAATGCATCTTTTTCATGTGTTATGTAAGGGACTTTGTTTTGAAATCCACTATAAATGTCTCTTTTAGGAAATAAAAAAATTGTCCTTCTATATATACGTTATGAGTCATTTCTACCACATTAATCACAGCTTATTTCTATATTGTATTCTTTATATGATTTAAAAGTTTTTTAAATATTTTGAATTAATTATTATGTGTGCAAATTTTATTTTTTATTTTTTTTACACAAAGAGTGTATTTTGATATCTAAAAGTGTTTTTACTCATGTGTTTAAATGATTTGTCAAGTGTTTTACTCGTGATATGAACTTAAAAACTGTTGATGTTGGTTTTATCCCATTATATCACAAGATATGATAGATTGAGCCCTAATATATCTTAATATATGTTGGATTGACACTATTATATTTCAATATATGACTGGTGAGCCCCATTATAAATCTCAAATGAATTGGGTACTTTGGAGATCGAAGTTGACTAAATGGTTAGTCTACATGTAAGGGTGAATTTAAGAGTGAAATGGTAAATATTTCCCATGAAAAATTCATTTTGTTTCTATGCATACTAATTACTTTTTATGAAATGAGTTTTAATGGTGCTTATGTTATTACTTGACCAAAAATTTCTTTCCTTATATCCATTACTGAGATTTTTGTGCTCATGCCAAGTTTTTAAATGTTATTAATATGTTATGTTGATGTGTAAGAAAATAAATAAATGCATGTTAAATGTAATTAATATTTGTAAAATAAATCAAGTTCTATTTTAAAATGTTTTATTTTGATAAAATTGAGACTATTTTAGTGGTATCATCTTTGTAGGAATATGGTATGTTATGTATTTATTATGTCATAATTAAAAAAGACTATAAACATAAAAAGATCATAAATGAAAAATAATGTATGTTACTGACTAAAATTCCATATTATGTAATATTTTATGGCTGGGTCCTTATATTTGGAATCATAGGATAGTTTAGATAATATTAGTTGTTAAATGGTGTTAATATAAAACCATATATGATTTTTTTACATTATGTTTAATTAAAAATGATATATAATTTTATGATTAACATGTTTCATCAACTAAGATATGTCTTTTAAAAATGATTTTCCATAGAAGAAATAGGGAAGTTGATGTAGGAAGGCATGTAGAGGCTTGTATCCATCTGAATATGTAGCCTGGAATGGTGGGAATTGGAATCGAGCAATTTGTAATAGTAATAGATTAGTGTACATACGCTATAAAAGGTGGAGTTGTTCATTCTAGATAGGAACTTGATCTACCATGAAGAAACATATCTTCTGTGGAGCATTTCATAAGGCAAAATCCCCCCATAATTTAGTGGATCATCTTACCTAAATGTAGCTGAAGGATGTATCAATGCTTTGGAAAATATATTTGTTTTCATGGGATGTTCGGAACACCAATAGGTAACCATGTACATTTATTATTTTTATGGTGAATCTTATATATAGTGTTCTATAGTTATGAATACCAGATAAAAATATAATATTGATACTTTGGTATTGGATAAATTTAAGACTCTTTTTGAGGAAAAATATGTCCCTTAAACTGTTAATCTCAGAATCGAGAAAAACTTATATGAGAAGAAGAATAATGTTGATGATTTTTTTGTTGTGTATGAAGATAGTTTTATGAGACTGGATGGGTATATAACCTATTTTACTTGGTACTTTAATAGTAAGATTAATAGATTTTACTTTGGTGTAATACAATTTTTATAAAGATCATTGTCTTCATGGGACTTTAAAATCTAGGAGAAACTTTTTCATTGTGTTGAAAAAATTTAGATTGAATTTTATGACACAAATGCGCCTCGTGATGATGTGAATAAGAATCGGTGAGGTTAAAAGGATTTGGGGAAGAATTTTTCAAATAAATATAGAACTACTAAAATAAATTTTTCTCCTTGTGAAAAGTGTGGTAAAAATATTCCTGGAGAATGTCTTGTAAATTATGGGAAATGTTACTGATATGGAATTTTTTGGCACAAGTATTTTGAGTACAACGAAAATGGTCTTGAAAAAAATGAAATACAATGGTGAGATGATTTAATTATGAGGAATCAGATCATTTTTCTAATGTGTGTCCAAATCTAGTAACTCAGGTAGTAAATCCATAAGGTTTGAAGTACTAGGCTGTGGAAAAATCATTCAAAACTACTTTATTAGATTCTTATCTATCAAATTATGTGGTATAAAGTGTATTTATTATTTTTACCAAATATTCAAATGTGTTTTTTATTTAGGCTTGACACATTTCTTTATTTATAAGATATTTTATACTAAATTGGAAACTCCGCCTCATGAAATAGAGCCATATCTGATGGTAAAAACACCTAGGGGAAATATTAATGGAAAAAAATTATATGAATATACCTATTATTGTTTTTGGAAAGAGTTTACAAGCAATTTTATTGTATTTCTTATAGTAGAGTTTGATGTTATTCGAGGTATGGATTGGATTTTTTTTATCATGCTAAGATTTATTGTAGAGATAATTAATTTGTTTTTCAGAAATAGTTTCAGTTTGTGTAAAAGAAGAAACCTATACCATTGATAACATATTAGGAATCCAAGAAACTATTAAAACATGAAAATGAATGTTATCTTTCACATAGTGTTGGAAATAAAAAAAATTTGATTAAAGATGCACCAAGGGTAAATGAGTATCTTGATGTTTTTCCTGATGTTTTTCCCGATGTTTTCTCTGGTGTTATTCTTGATAGAGAGGGTGATTATACTATTTAATTAGTTCCTAAGGTTAATCCAATTTATAAACCCCTTTATCTAATATATCAAATTTATCTTTAAGGATGAAAAATAAGTTACAGGAATCATTAGACAAAGGATTTATTCAACCTAGCACTTCATCTTGGGGTCCTCTTGTCTGGTTTGTTAAAAATAAATATGTTTAAATGAGACTTTTCATTTATTATATATCCTTGAATATAATCACTATTATGACCAAGTATCCTTTGCATCATATCGCTGATTTTTTTATTAGCTCCAGGCAGCACAATATTTTTCGAAGTTTGACTTGTGTTTAGGGTACCATCAGTTGAAATTAATAGTAGCAGACATTTCGAAGACCGTGTTTCATACTAGATATGGACATTATAAATTTTTAGTAATGTAATTTTTTTAACTAATTTATCTTATGTATTCATGGATATTATGAATAGAATAAATCAAGAGTTCATGGATAAGTTCTTGGTTGTGTTCATTGATGATATTTTGGTATATAATAAAACTAAATAGGAGTACTAAATATAACTAAGGATTGTTTTGAAAAACCTAAAATAAAAAAGATTTTATTGAAAATTCAGTAAGTTCGAATTTTGGTTGCAATTAATTTCGTTCCTTGGTCAAATTATTTCTAAAGATGAGATAACTGTTCATCCTGCTAAAACCAAAGTTGTTGAAGAATGAATAAGAACCAAAAATATAATCAAGATTCGTAGTTTCCATGGGTTGGCAGGCTATTAAAAGAGTATTTTTGAAAATTTCGCATAATTATCAATCCCAATTACTAAGTTTACACTAAACTATATTATGTTTATTTGGACAAAATAATGAGATGATTTGTTTTCAAGAATTGAAAAGAAGATTTGTGAACACTCAAGTTCTGACCCTAACTTCCATAGAAAGTGAATTTATCATCAATAGTGATGATTCATTTCAAGGAATTGGTTGTGTCCTAATATAGAATGATCTATTAATTTGTTAGGATTTTGCTTAGTTAAAACATCATGAGTTAAATTACCGTAAAAATGATTTGGAAGTAGCTGTTATTATTTTTTCATTAATAATTTTGAGGCATCATTTGTATTTAGTAAAATGTGAAATATATACTAACCATATAATTTTTAAGAATATATTTACTCATAAGTAATTGAACATGATATAGTTAAGATGTTCGGATCTAATCAAGGATTAAAATTTCATGATTCATTACCAAACTAGAAAATAAAAAAGTTAGATGAGTCCTTGAGTCAAAAAAGTAATGCTACATTTACCATGTTACTTTGGAACATGACCCTTTGGTTAATGATGTGAATTTTTTTGGATTGGTTGTAGTTGGTGTTGGAAATTCACCTTTCTTCAGGTGTCAGTGCAGTTGTCTCTGTCAGATAGAATAAAGCATGCTCATAAGAAAGAATGTGAGTTGCAGAAAAAGGTAATATTATTTCAGAAGGGTATGTTTCTAGACTTTAAATTTGATAAAGATTGTGTTTTGAATTTAGGGAAGATAATATTTTTTTCTTATGATTCTATGTTTTAGAAAGAATTGTTATGTGAAGATCATTGTTCTACATTTTTAATTCATCTATGCATCATAAAGATGTACAAAGACCTTCAAGAGTATTACTAGTGGGATGGAATGAAAAGAGATATTTCTGATTTTATTATGAAATGTTTGACTTTTAAATAGGTTAAATAATAGTGGAATTTTCCAAATAGAATGCTTTATCCTTTTCCAGTTCAAGAGTGGAAATATGAAAATATATCCATGGACTTTTTGATGGGACTATCCAAGACTTCATGAGGTAACAATATGATTTGAGTTATTATTGATCGATTAACTAAATTTGAAAATTTCCTTCATATTCAGGATACTATGTATTTGGATCAACATTCTCAACTATACATAAAATATATTTCTAGGATACATTGAGTTCTTCTATTCTTTGTTTTTTATTGAGATCCCCTGTTCACTTTTAACATTTTGAAAGGCCTTCAGAAGTGTTTGGGAACTGAACCAAAAAACAGAAATTCTTATCATCCCCATTCTGATAAAATGATCGAGAAAACTATTAAGACCTTAGAGTATATGCTTTTAGATTGTTCAATTGATTACCAGGTCAGTTGGGATCAAAATATTTCTTTAGTTGAGTATTCTTATAATAACAATTTCAATATATATATAGGACCTTTTATAGAATTAAATTGGAATCAGTGTATATGTCTAACAATTTGGGATGATGTTTGAGGAAGGAAGTAGATGGGGGTAGAATTAGTAGAGGAAATATTTGAGAAAGTTAATATGACTGAACAATACATGAGGATAACTCAGAGAAGGTAGAAAAGTTATGCAGATAATAAGAGGAAAGACCATTCATTCGAGGTATGTGATCATGCTTTCTTTAAAATAACTCCATGGAAAAGTGTTATTATTTTGTTAAGAATATAAATATAATTCCATGATGCACCATAAAATTTTAAATCCTAGAGAAAGTTGGACCAGTTTCCTACTGTGTAGCTTTGCCTCTAATTTTATCATAGATCCACAATGTTTTTCATGTTTCGATATTGATTAAGTATGTGCCAGATCTATCTCATGTTTGAGCCTAGAATTAGTTCAACTATAATTGAACCTTTATTATAAAGAGAAACATATTCATATTATTGATCATAGAGAGAATGTATTAAATCATAAGGAAATTCACCAGGATAAGGTTTTGTGTAGAAACCACATGGTAAAAGAAGTAATATGGGAATTTGAAAATTCTATGAGGTAAAGGTATCATCACTTTTTAAATAATTGATTAAAAATTGACAAGACACAATTTCTGAAAGGTGGGGAGAATGTAACAACCCAGGTAATTATAAAACAAATTTTTTTCTTTTTGAAATTAAATATTCAAATCTATTAGAAATGTATAATGAAATAAGTGGTATTTTAAGGAATCTTTTTTAATGGAATAGTAATTTGACCATAGGAAGAGTAATATAACCCTTATAAATAGTAAATCAACCAATAGAATAGTAACCAAACCTATTAAATTATAAATAAAATTTATGTATCTTATATGTGAAAATATGATATATTTATGTATTGGAATGAGTAAATATATTTTTTTGAATATGATAGATTAAGTGTTGTTTTTTTGTGAAACAAAAATATTTATTTAATATTTTATAATTACTATAATTTTTTAAAAGAATATATATTTTCATTAAATAGATAAATGAATTAAAATTTTATTTTCATATGATCATAACATAATTTTATGAGACCTTAATTAATTTTTCAGTGTTATTAAATCAATTATAGTTTTAAAACTGATTTTATTTTAATAAATTACTATTTTAATATAAAATTAAATTTCTCATATTGATAAAAATATTTTCATAAAATAAATTTCATTTTTGAATTCTACATGTCGAAAAATGGTTAATGTGAATTTTTGATATTTTTTTGAAACACTTGAAATTTTGTGGAATAGTGAAATTCGATAATTTATGTAATAAGCTAAAAACATGAATTATTGATTCAAAGATGATGTTATTCGGATGTAAGAACCCTTGGTACTAACTAAAATTATTTTATTACTATATTTAGACATAATAACCAACACAATTTCTTTTTTTGATAAAATTATAAAATAATGATTAAAATAATGGAAAAACCTCCTCTCCTCCACTATAAATACCACCCCTCACCGCCTCTTCTCCTCACACCTCTCAAGCTTTGACCCACGACCAAAATCTACCCAATCCTTTTCGCATGCCTCTTTCCCACGTGTAATACATGTTTTTCTCAAAAAAAGTCCAAAACTATGGGCCTTAAAGAAGTTTTCAATGAATCGAATTCAAGAGGTAAAAATCCTATTTCATTTTCATATATTTTCTATTCAATTGTTTTTATTTTCATATACTCTATTAACCTCTCATTATCTAAGAAGAATTAATACTCTTGTATCATATATATACTTTAATTCTTTCCTATTTTTGCAAATATTCATCATCATACTTCTCTTCGTCTCTCTTTTATTCTAACAAAAAACCATCATCTTTGATGTGTTGATTTACCGACATCATGGATGATGTTTTTTCAAATTCCATTACTTAATTCATGGATGGTCATAAAACAATTTTAATGTTTGAAATAGGTTGGAAAGTGTATGATAAAACATATCTAATAATCTCTAATTAAAATATATGTAAAATATTGAATTATATGATGAAACTAGTTCACGATGATCAAAGAACCACCAAAATGATCTAAATAAATATGAATATTTATTTACCTAAGGAAGAATCCTCATATCTGAAAAAAATAATATATGGTATAATATAAAATTTTCAAACATGTAAATACTATTTCATTCCACTTTTGGAGTTTCTCTTCCATTCGATAAGATAGTCCATAATGAACCGACCATAGAAACTATGTAAGGAACGCACCTAAAACATTGAAAATTACAAAAATATTATGAAAAAATGGGGTAAAATATTTTTTAAATGAAATATATAATGAATTATAAATTTGAATATTATTTTTAATAAATTAATCTCGAATTGTTATATAGTATTTTTGGTCACATTTGAAGGAATCGAAACTTGAGGTAAGACACTCTTCAACTAAAACATTATTTAAAATGCTTTAAAGAATATTTCTTATAAATATTTATATTTTATATCCATGGTTTCAAAATGGTTTTTATAAATGTATATATATAGTTATTAATTTTTTGATTTATCTTAATTTTTTTTATAATTGATCTTTTTCATGTGTTATGTAAGGTACTTTCTTTTGAAATCCTTTATAAATGTCCCTTTTTTAAATGAAAAGGATTTCCCTTATATATATATACATTATGAGTGATTTCTCACACATTGATGATTCTATTTTATATTTTTTTTCTTTATATGTTTTAATTTTAATTTTTTAATATTATGATTTCATTATTATGTTTGCGGATTTTATATTTTAAAAGTAACTTTTTACCAGAAGAAGGTATTTTAATATCCGAAAGAGTTTTTTCTCATGTGTTTAAATGAGTTATCAAGTGTTTTAATCATGGTATTTTCCTTTAAAATCTTTTATTTGGCATTCAGACCATTATATATCAAGATATGATGGTTTAGATCCATTATAGCTCAAGATGTGTTGGTTTGAGCCCATTATAGCTCAAGATATGACGGGTGAGCCCCATTATAACTCTTTATTGCATTGGGTACTCTAGATATGGGAGTTGATATAATGATTATTCCATGTTTAAGGGTGAATTTAAGAGTGATATGGTAAATATTTCCAAAATAAACTACGTGATGTTTCCGTGCATGCTAATGAGTTTTTATGAAATGGGTTTTAATATTTTTCATGTTATCACTTGACTAACATTCTATTTCATTATATCCTTTAAATATATTTTTGTGCTCATACTAAGTTTTTAAATGTTTTTCATAGGTTATAACTATGTGTAAGAGAAATAATTAATTTAATTTAAATGTTATTAATATATTTTAAATAAATCATGTTTTATTTTATAATATTTTATTTTGAAAAAATGTATACTGTTTTAGTATTGTTTCCTTTGTATGAATGTGGTATGTTATGTATGTATTTTGTCCTAATATTCTAATGTTTTAAACATAATAAGATCCTTAGTGTGAAATAAAGAAAGTTCTTGACTAAAATTCAAGAATATATATTATTTTAAGGCTGGGTCCTTATATTGATTTCCTCGAGGCGTTGTGTCCCAAATGCCAAATTTCATGGACCAAAATCTCATTTGGTATGAATAGTTTCAATACTAAAATACCTTGATATTGTACCTAATATAGTACCCACACTGTTACAATATTACACTACTAATAAAGTACCTTGGAAATCACTCCCACCTAGATTTGATCTTGAATTTCATACAAAATTATGGGGTGAATTTACGACTCAAGTAATCCACCAACAATAATAGAAATATATAAAGACAATGATTAATATTGATAAATTCCATAAGTCCCTTAATAAAACATTAAACCTAAAAAACAATATTTTTACCACTCAAGTAATCCCAAAAAAATAGAAATATATAAATACTAGGTGTAATATTGAAAAATTCCAGAAGTCTCTTAATAAAACATTAAACCTAATATATTTACACAGATAAATATCATTTTAATTAAATAAAAAATTACTTTTATATTTAAATGATATTTAAAATAATATCATCTCTATTAGAAGTACAATAACTCCATCCATAAAACTCCCATAACATTTATCAAATCTTGAATAAAAAATATTATTCATTTAAAAAATCTATAAATATTTCATTCATGGTCTTGATAATAAATATTAATTTTTATACCAGAATAACTAAATAAATATTTATTATATAATAAATATTAATTATTGTCTTATGAATAAATCAAGAGATAAATAAATATACAATTCAATGATCTTGAGAATAAATATATATTTTATACGAAACATACACACACACACACATATATATATATTGTGACTAGATATTTATGATTTATAAATTTTTGATAAATATTATTCCTTGGAATGGAGAATAACATTTACTTAAACTATTAAACTATAATAGGACCTAATGAATATATATGAATACACAATTTGTGTGACCCTCTAGGCCGATTCCCTAATTAAAATTGTGGGGATTTCCTAAATTTTGTTATCAATATATAGTAATACATAAATGGACCCATAGATGAATAAGTTATTTTTGTAATGAAAACAACCATATAAAAACACTCACTACATAATATAATGGATTTTTATTAAAAACTAAAAAATATTCATAGTCATTTCCTCAATCTACATGATAAATACATATTTATTAAACTCATATAAAAGAACACATAAATCACAATGTCTATGAAATTTAGTTTTACAATTCCATTTTAATCAAAGGCCCAAGATATCATCATAATATCTTGGAAAGTATAAATCCAATATTGAATAATTCATTAATTCCTTATCACCCAGGAGACACCTAAAGTATCCTACTTTACCCAAAGAATATATATTCATGGGTTTTTCTAATATATCAAATTAAATGAATCCTTCTATACATTAATAATAATCCCAATTCTATTGATCTTTGCACACTTTCTTAAATAGGAATATTTGGTGGAACAAAAAATTTGGAATTACTACTTTTTGTTTTTTCCCTATTATTTCTCATACTAGAGATTACCATGTTTGAACAAACTGAGATGATGTCTTATCCACTTTTTAGTATTAATAACTCTATAATAAAACATACTATTTAACCCAGTATATAATGTTATCCTAACTATAGGACATATTTTTACGAATATATTTGTAGAACTTCAAGGTTCTCATCTTTTATGTTAATTTCTATAACCTTTCCATATGATAGATACCCATTAATATTGTAAAATTAATGTTATATAGAAGAAAAAAATATTTGATAAAATATTTATTGATATTATTAACTTTCAATACATAAGAAATATTAGGTATAAAGAAGATATTTCTAGGAAATTATCTCCAATAGACTACCAATCGCACTAGATCCCAATATTAACAACCTTCATTCCTCTATCTATACCATGATATTCATGATTTTTATAACATAGGGATTTACTCAATTGGTATGAAACATTATCCTTTATGGAAAATATTCTTATTATGACCTCACCACTTTGAGAAAAATCCCTAAAGAGATGATATGTTCGAATTATGATCCTCATCCATTGACGAGATCATGGATCCTTCACTAGATCCACCATTGCAATATTATCATATCTTAGTGTGAAAGGATCATTACTGAAAGAAACCAAATCAATCACCTGGATAAATTTGTTTATCCAAACTAATTCTTTATCTATATTAGAATAAATAATATAATCATACTATAAAGTAGAATCAAAACCCACTAACTCATTTGATCTCTTCTAGATCATAGATTCTCAATTCTGGGTTTAAACATATATTAATTATGATTCCAAATCATCTTTATCATGTTGGAAACTATTAATTATATATATATATCATAGTGACTAGATCAATATATTGTCTATAAAATAGGAAAAAATCCTTAGTATGCCTAAGGTAATTTAGGATAATAATGATTTTCATCCAATGTAATTATCCTGGGTCGACATGATATCTTACCACCATAGTGAAGGTATATGGTATATTAAGAATAGATCATATCATAATATATACGACATACCCAATAAATTATGCGTATTAGATCACTATCATCCATGATAAAAAATTCATCAAAAAATATGTGTTCAACCATGTATTAACATACTCTATGATTCAAATTTTTGTTAGAATTAAAAATATGCCATCAAAATATACTATTAGGAAAATAATTTTGTAATGATTCTTCTTATCATGAATGTATATCTCATTTTTTTGTTTTATTTTTTTGAAATAGCCCATATAATATTACCCAATGGTTTCATGTGGGTCATGAGGGTTTCTAGGGATTTTTTGGATCCTGTAACCCAAGGATATTGAAAAATAAACCAGGCCACACAATTAGTAGAAACCGTACCACCCAGCTTGCATGATCCATACTAACCATGTTTGGAAAAATAGAAGAGAATCATGATTTTAACAACTTGTATGCAATCATATGAGAACAAGAACACATCAATATAATAAAATAAAAACTTTTAACTTATTTTTTTCTCATGGTTATAGAAATTGTGCACCCTAACCATGTGGGGTCCCTCCTTGGGTAGTAGCTTGAGCACAATTTAAAGATAGTTTGTCTGAACTATGCTCCCCCTATTTTGAGGGTGAAATTTCATTTTTAAACATAATTAATATAATTAATTATTTTTCTTTTATCCTCTCCTCATTATTGCATATGCATTTATCCTTCTCCTCTCATAGCCCCCCCTCAATCCAAATTTAGGTATTAAGATATCAGATTGATTCAAAGTCCAAATCATGACCTGTCAGAAGCATCATATCTATATCGGCAAGATCTATAATCCTCTCCCTTACAATTTTAGTATATATTTGGATTTATTACACTATTTAAGTGTAAGATCATTTTTCTTATTTCTAGGTATTTTCATCGTTTCTTTAATTTCTCATAATCAACTTTGAATCTAAGGCCTCTGTGAGATAAGGATTGATCAACCACCCGACATTATCTTGTCTCATCATTTTCTCCAAGAGTTTTTGTTTTTTCATTGATTTTTCCATTGTTTTTCACATCATCCTTTTCCAAACATCTCTATTTAATTAAGTTGTTCATGTTAAATTAATGTACACACGTTGATATATACCCTTTTATTTTTGTTTAGTACATTAGAGGATGATTATCTCAGTTATGGACACCCCTTGGGTGTGCCGACATACATTTACCTATTATAATTAATTTATTATATGGATGTATCAACATATAATAATTTATATTGGATCATTAACTAATATTTCTCTATTATTTTTTTAATGAAACCAAGGAACCTCTTATGTGCATAGACTAACATATAATTAGAACTGACCATGTAAGTAATTTTCCTTTTGACTATGAATCCTTAAAAATGTCTATTAGAGCCTTACAAATTGAACTTCCTAGATTTAGTGAATTAATTGGATTGATTGTATGGAAATTTCTATTGATTATTTTTGTAATTACTAAAATTAATTGAAATATTTAAATGGAATGGATTATGAGAGGGTGTCAAGGCCACACCATTAGTTCATTATTTTATTGAATACTTAAATTAAAATGTTATTCCTAGATTATAATGGATTGATAAATGTGATACATGATGAGAATACCTAATGGATAATAATATTATTTTGTTTATTTCTTGATATGGGTTTTGGAACAATGGTAAGGGTTCTTTTTTGAATGAATGTTACATGCTACATTGGGATTTGAGCATGACATCTCACACCACAAATACTTATTTTGATTGTGGGTATGATACACTATATACCTTTGTTCGATTTCTAAAATGATAGCACACTCTCCATCCCATGTGTTGAGTAAAGTGTCTCTCACTCTTTATAGAATTTAGGGTATATACCATATTTCTTGATCAGATAGGATCACTTAGACTAGTCATAGATGTCTAAGTTTCACTGTAGTCCAACCGGCACTTAGTATTTCGGTATATATCCACTTATGTCCGCAAATAATTTTTCCATATAGGTGGATGAAATGTATAAATATACGATACATATAAATATATATTATCACTATATATAGAGTTAATGATCATACATTCATCCCACCCATGATCCAAAATAGGTAGAGATACTAGGCATCCTTTAGGTACTTGAGTGTGCAATTATTTACTTACTAAATAGTGTTTATTATTTATTTTATACTTACACACTATTTATCTATGAACAATACTTGGATTACTTATAGAAATAACTATTGGTTTCCTAATGGTATTTTATCTCACACCCTACTTGTGATGCCTTTGGTAGTGAAAATATTATATGATGACATATTTGAATAGGTGCAAGAACCCTGTTACAAATATTTTATATGGTTGAATTATTGATAGAGAATATGAGCAAAGAACCAAGAATAAGATCTTGATTCTAAAGGAGAGTTTTTTTTGTTTTTTTACTTATTGGTATAGTGTGATTATATTTCCTTTACCTTACACACTTTCTGAGTACACTAGCTTACCATATATCCATGTATATGACAATTCATAGTGGTTTTTATTAACATTCAGTTTCTTAGTTATATCAATTCTTATACTTCTACATTATTCCTTCTTTTTATATATGGTTATGTTACTATATGTTGATTTTTTTATCTACTGCACCACTCTAAAATGGGGATTTAGTCACCTTGTTGTACCACTATTACACCTTCACAGATTTTTAGTAGCCTCTGACATACTGGGATGTGATTTTAAAGCCATGTGAACCATCAACTTGAGTCATGGATTAAGTGAATCCTGGGTTGGGATGTTACAAATTTGTCTCCCACTAAAACACTTGTATAAACAAGGGTCACATTCATTCCTTAGAAAACAAAATTCCCTTACGGATTCATCAAAATAAGTATACCATTATTTGAATACATACTTTAACCTTTAAATAGGTCATAGTTTTTTTTAAACCTTATTAAAATCCATTGGGGTCACAAACCCTCCTGGTTATGAAATATAGAAATATTCCACAAGTTTACTATTAGGGAGGGATATTTTTACATCCATTTTTTAATCATATAATCATGGTAAGATACTATTATAAATTTAATTATAATTTATTTCAAGATATAATGTGGTGAAAAGATTTAATTTTAATTAATGGCTTGACATTAATTAAACCCTTATGGAACTAGAGTAACCTTATAGGTATTTAATTTACCATTCAGGTATAATTTTTTCTTAAAGTCCCATTTTCAAAAAATAAACTTTAAATAAAGGATAATAAAATATAAAATTGGTTTTTGTTTAAGGAACACATTTTAGAATTCATGGTTCCTTACTGTCATATAGATTATATGCCACTTATTTTTTTCCCTTACAAGATATAGGTTCTTTATTATCAACAAATTATAATTAAACTTCTTGGTGACTAAAACTCATGTCATTTTGGTTCTTTGACATCTATAGTGAATCTAAATTGTAATATATTCTCTAGAATGTTCTCTTCTATGGGGTTTGTGAAATTTGTTCCCATACCAACTAATGTGTATCTTGAATATTTGCATTATTGAAGTAAATCCTTCTCTAATTATCACTTTTGGAGATATGATCCCTCTCAAAGAATATTTAATATCTGAAAACTATTACCATTGTATACGAGATGTCATATAATTTAAAACCCCCCTTTTCCTTTGGATATCCCATAAAGATGAAAATTTTCCATCAAAGTGCACATTTATTACCTAAAGTGTCTATAATTAATGATTTTCACCCCCAAATATATAAATTTAACAACAAATATTTCCATCCACAATAATGTTTATAAGAAATTATATCATAAAAATTAGTTGGAATCTATTTTAGTAAGTATTTTATTGTCTGTAACGAAAATACAAAAAAGGATAATGTAATACTGGTTTGAATCATCATTGATATTACAATTTCTAACAATATGAGGTTTCTCCTTTCACTTACACTATTATATTAAGGTTTATAAGTATAATTTATTTAGATAAATATCACAAAATTATATAGATAATAAATGAACTTTTTTTATGATCTTATCCACCATGGTCTGAGTGAATGTTCATTTTCTTCATACCAAGTTGATTCTCAACATCATTCTAGTATTTGTAATTTCTTTTGAAAAGAACTTAACTTATACCTAATTAAGTAGAAATATGAATATGTAATAAATTCACTAGTAAAGGTTATTATGTATGAGAATCCACTCATTATTCATTAGGAAATAGTTGACACAAATTTGAAGAAATAATTTTAATAATCACTATAACATTCTCAACCTTTCCACAAAATTGATATTTCATAATTTTTATTTCAAAACAAGCATAAACAATTCCTACAATTTTTACTTAAAATTATTCTAATTACTTATATCAATATATTTTTCTTAAGAAATTTTAATTTTCATAATGTAACACCCTAAGAGTTTTTTAAAAAAGAATCTTTGTTTGATTGCATATACAACTACCAACACAGAGCTTAAATTAACCAGGACATATTGCTATTTAAATGCAACAAATATAACATAGCCATTAAATTAGTGGATATGAATATGATTATATTATTTATAAAATATATATTAATTCCCTACTTAAATTATATTTATTGATAAACTCATTGTCAATAGTCACATAATTTTTAGTAAAGTTTTTTTTCTCCAAAATTATATTCTTTTAAAAAAATGTTTTTTTAGAAAGTATTACAATTAATTTATGGATCTTTTTTAAATTTTAATTGATAAAAAGGATTTAATTTTTGAAATCATCATATATAAATTATTTTATGGTGAAAATTTGATATTTATTTATGAAATGATTGATTTTTCAATGAATAGTGAAAAAATATTGATTTTTTTAAAAAATATAATCTTTTAATGTGATTAAAATTCATATCATATTTTTTATAGGTTTAAAATTTTAATTATATAATTTTAATTAAATATAATCTAATTATAATATTTTTACCAAACTTTATACTTGAAATTATTATAAAACATTTTTATACTTCAAAGACATTTCTATAAAAACCCACTTTTCATGGAATTTTTTAAGTATAATTTTAAATTAAGTTATAACACTTATGATAGTTGAATGTAGAAAAATTAATTACATATTTGGGATTTGGAGGTCCAAATATGGAAAATCGGTCCCTTTTTATTTTATTCATTATGAATAATAATTATAATAAATATTTATTATCAAGGTTAGGGTAAATCAGGTAATTAATTTTAAAAATAATCTGATAATGACTAAAAATTGACCCTAAAACTATAATTTATCATATTTTATGAATTTAATTTGTCTATGTAAATAATATTATCTAGTATAAGGACACGTGGTGCAATATTTCTTTGATTTTTTACCTTTATATATTAAAGTAAAAGGGAAAAACAAAAATTCCACTTTATTTCTTTTAATAACAATAAAATTTTGTGTTAGGTTTGAAAATAACTTAATATTAGTTATAGATTGTCTGTTGAAATATAAATAATTTTTTTATCATGTTAATTTATTTTTAATTTTTATTAATTAAATATTTACCTTAAATGATTATGTAATGCTGAAACTGTATGCATTAAATTAATAGAAAAATAAAATAATTTTTTAAAAAATAATTAAAGTAGTATAAATTGAATTAATTATTATTTTACATGAATTTTAGATAAATATAACATTTTAGTGTTTATTTATTGGATTGCATTATAAATCATTTAATTTCATGTTGATTCCAAAGTCATATTAAATAAATAGTTCAGAAAAAGGAAATTTATGAAATTTTATGATAAATAACATTTTATTAAATGATTTAAAATTCATAAAAAATATATATGAGGCATTTTTATTAGTATATGGTTAAAATAACAAAAAAATTGGTCCTTTTATTATCCAATTTTACATTTATAGTATCTATAATTGCGCCTAAATGGTAAAAACCTTGTTATAATAGATGTTTTCAAAAAGTGTTAACACATGTTAAAACAAAGGGATAAGTGTAAAAACCTAATAATAACTTGTCAAAATTTTTATGGATGAAATTATTTATACCTATACACATTCTAAATTCTAATTATATCATTTTGGACCCCTTTTTAAAGGACATTAATTTATATTTATATTATATTTAATGAAATTCCAAAAGTGCCCCTCCCCTCACATATAAAAGGGACCCCCCTATCCAATTTTTTTCACACATAAAAATATATTTGGTTCAAAACTCCCATACAAAAATAACTTTATTACTTCCCATACCACATCTTAGGAGACTTTGGTTGATTATAAGACCCTCATAGAATGAAATTTTGTGTAAACCTAAAGAGGTTTTCTAAAGAAGAGGTATCATTCTTATATGAGCATTTTTGTTTTATTTATTCTTACGCATCCTTAAAATATTATTAAAAAATGATGATATAATAACATAAATATATATCATATACTTATATACCATTATGTTAATTAAAAAACCTACTTCAAAATCCTCTTCCATCAAATTATAAATTAAACCATCGTTCATGTTTACTACAGACTACCGTCTTACGAACCAATGTAATTAATTTTCCCCCATATCCTCTATCAACTATATGTTATGATGGGTTTAATTTTTATACATTATATTAATAACATATTTATTATTATTTAAATTTAATATATCTCATATTTTTATACTTTTATATTTAATCAATGATGATAACGTTGTTTGTGCGTACATGTGGATTACCACCTCCACGAAGCTTTGTGATTCATTTTTATTTACCCCATCACATGTATCAAATATATATTTATATTTAAATGAATAAAATTAAATTTATGATATACTTATATTTATTTAAATATAGAATAACACTTAAAATATTTCCATCATGATCATTGAAGAAATGGAAACGTAACTCATTGGTACGTATGACCCACCATCTCAATGATTGTAATATAGTTCAATTTTAATAACCATATTTCCTAGATGGTATTTAAAGTATAATTTATGTATAAAATTTATAATTATGACATGATTTTTATTATATATATGAAGTAATAAAGACTCCTTGACTATAGTCATCATACCAACATTATTTTTGAAAAATGAGATGAATATTGTTAAAACATATGACCTGAATATAATAGATTAAATAATTTTATATTATATAGAAATATATAAAATAAAAGGGATAAAAAATTGAAAAAAATTATTAAGAAATTAAATAATTATTTTTCTATTATTCAGGATGATAAATAACATATGTGATGAATTAGAGTCAAGGTAAGGGACATTCATTTTTAAATCCTCTTAATGTTTCCCTTCTAACCCTTTTTATTTCATGTACATGTTCCTATAAATGTTTCAAGAATTTTTTTAAATTTTAAAATGGATGATAAAGTTAATTATTTACCATAATTATATTTATTTACAATGTTTGTAGAAAATAATATTTTTAGGTATTTATCTATGGGAAAAAGTTAACTTAAAAACATTATTTCAAAAAAATAAATTATTTATTTTCTAAATATCTATAATCTATTTCCATATTCATATAATTATATTATTGATGTGTTTATATGGAAATAAATGAATTGAATAGAAAAAATTATGTCTCTTTTTTCATTCTTTCAAATGATTCTAATTAGAATATTTTTATATATTTTCAACAAAACATTTTGACTTTTTTTATGAAAGACAAAAGGAATGTTTCATTTTAATGTATACAACATCAATAGTTTTTCTCACTACCACAAAAATTATTTGATATTTGTTTTTATTAATAATATTCCATCTTATATTTAATAAAAAAACCTTATTTAAATCTTTTAAAAGTATTTTCAAAAAGGGTTTTAAATTTAATAGATATTTTTATATCAAAAATGTTTTTCTTATGGGTGTAAGAGATCTCTCTAAACCATTGTTTTTTATTTGGGTTATAAACATTATCTATAACTCAATTTATCTCTATCTTTAATGTTATGTAATGATTATAAATTCTGTATATATTTCTATCACATATTTTCCTAGATTATTCTCTCTTCTTTTTATGGGGTAATAAAATCCTTATTTTAATTTCTCAAAATCATTCATTATGTAATATCCTTTAATTATGACATGAGGAAAGATTATAAGACCCTTTTAATTTTATTTTTTTTATTTTTGTTATGAATTATGATGTATTTCATTTTTTTCACTCATATTCATGAAATTTATATTATGGGTATGCCAAGATAACAGTCTAATGTATTAGGTAAATAATTTATCTTCTGAGACCTTGTGTATTCGATAAGGGAGTAAACCTAATCTATTATGGGACTCTATCCAACATGTGATGTCATCCTAGACGTTATCATTTACATAGGATTATGTCATGTTTTTTATTCATCTTCTACATATTTACATGATCTTATGACACCATGTTGTTTATTTTCTACTTCCATGTGATTACTTGTCTAATTATGTTTAAATTAAAGTATATTCCACTTTGTAAGGGTGAAATGTATAACTTGGTTTTGATTTTTTTTTAAGTTTCTCATGATTAAAAAATAAACCATTATGAGTTTTTTTATTTAAATATTTATAATTAAATTTTATATGAAAATATATTTAAATAAAATCTGACATATTCGGTAATAAAATGTTTATTTTGATCCAAAATATTAATTTTGAAACAGAAAAATCATGTATAAGTATTCATGAAATAACATGATTCTTTATTTATTTTTATATGTCCCTTATTGAAATTTTTATCATAAAACATTTTAAAATGATTTCACATGGTTTTAAGTATGAGTAGAGATATTTATGAGGTCAATATGAAAACTATGAAGATGTTTTAGGAAAATAAAACTTGATATATCATAAAATTTTTGTTTTGTGAGAAAAATTGATACTATTTGGAAGTGTCTACTTTGTAATGTAATATTTATTTATGGATGACGGAATAATCATCTATAATTATAACCTATAAATATAATTAAATATATGAAAATGAATTAATTTAATTAAATTCAGGTTTTTTATTGTTCATAGTTGTGTCATTGTAGTTGTTATTAGGGGAAATGATTAGATAACTTTGGAGATTATGATGTTTTCATGCGATGTTAGTTTAAGAGTTATTGATAACATGATGTGTTTATGAGTATAAGTTTTATCATAAGTTAAAATTATTAGTCACCCCTTATTCAGTTTTAAATGTGATTATTTTTTTTGGAGACATTCTATTTGGTTGATGTATATATTACCCTTAGGTTCAACATGAGGTATTATTTAAGGAATAATTATATTTTCATATGCTTAAAGGTATTGATAAACATTGGGGTTTATATAATATTTTATGTGTAATATTATTTTTAATAATTTTCATCATATTTATTGCGATATTCTAAGAATTACATTAATATTGTTTTAGTAAAAAGGAAAAACGGTCACATTTGAAACGGTTGTGGGTCTTGAACCCACAATTGAAGGGTAATAAGGGTGAAAATAATTATATTATCTTATGTAATATCATGGATAGTATTAATTTTTTTAAATAATGTTATAGATAAATATTATTTTTATTTTTATAACATATTTTTTATTGTAGAGATAGTTATAAGATTGAAATTTGATTTTTTTTGTTTAGGAAATTCACTATTTCTAACCTTATGTGATTAAGGTAAATAAAACATTATGATATTCTATTTGAGGAATAAAGGTTTAATTATCTTTTGGAATCATATACGATTTTAATTTGGATTTATTTTTATTCTGGTTATTTATGTAATTGATACTCACGTCTTGGAGATTATATGATTGTGGAATATACATTTTTGGTATGAGACATTAAGAGTGATTGATGTTATTTGGAGATAAATTATAAATCAATCTTGAATGAATATGGGATCAAACTATTATAATATTTTGGTATCAATCTTATTTTTTCAAATTTTGAAAAATTTTAAGGCTATTTTTTTATTAAACAGTATAATTTACACTTTAGGTGTTATTTTTGGAGTTTATGGTGATTTATGTTGTATTTCATATCAGGATGGTTTATTCCTTTTCAAGATTATATTAAGCTAATAATTTTTTTAGTTAATATATAAAGATATGAGGATGATATTGTTATCCTTTTGGGCATTATGGGATATATTAGAAGTTTATTTTAGTGTCTGAGGCATGAAAAAATCATATTGAATACCTATCATTTAAAGAAAAGATGACATTATTTTGAAAATTAATTAAATGATAAAATTATACATATTAAGTAAGTATATGACCTTATTTTTTTCATATATATGATAAAATAGTTCCTCAAGTCTATGAAAATGATCTTGAAAAAAAATTATCCAATTATCTCTATTTATGATGTACTAATGGTCTTTTTCACACCTTATCAGTTTATGGTTTTGTGGTCATTAACATTCTCTAGGTCATTCACATTCTTACAAATATGGATCTTTGTCACTCAACATAATTATATATACATTAAATATTTCTCCATTAAATATTTTCATTTTATAATTTTTTTTTTCAAATTCTAAACCCCAATTAAGTGATGAACATCATATTTCCATTCTCTAATTTTTCAAGAGAAATATTTATTGACCATTTTTAAGACATGGGATTCCAACAAAGCATTTCCAGATGTCAAAACTTTTTTTTACCAAGATCAATTTAAAATTTCGAGGATGAAATTTATTAATGGGGTGATTAATGTAAAACCACAATATTTAAAAAAAAACAAAACCATGTTTGATTGAATATACAACACAAAACACCAAGCGTAAATACACAACTAAATATTATTATTTAGACATGACTCTGATAACATAGTTGTTATATTATAGGTTATGAATATTATTAAATAAATTATAATATATATATAAATTTAATACTCAATATAAATGTATTGATAAATTATTAGTAAATAATTACTCAATTTTTAATGAAGTCATTTAATTTTTCAAAGATATATTTTCTACAAAATTGATTTTTTTGTGTTTATTGAGAAATTATTATAGTTAATTTTTGAAACTATAAGAAATTTAATTTTATATAAATTATATTATTTTTAAAATAATTATATTATATTAATATTATAGTGAAATTTTTATATTTTCATGAAAAGTTTGATTTTTCAACGAATAATGAAATATATTAACTTTTGTTGAACAGTATATTTTATTTTAAAGTGTTTACAAAGTCAGATTATATTTTGAATTAGTTTTTAAATTAAATAATTTTATTTTAATAAAATATAATCCAATTATAGTCCTTTTAATGAACTGTATACTTAAAATTTGTATAAAACCTTTTTTTTACTTAAAAATGTGTTTATCTGAAAAAATGATTTTAATCGCATTTTATGGGAATACTTTTAAATTAAATTATGAAATATCATTGAATTTAATCCAAGAAAATGGATTAAATATTTTGAATAATTAGGTCCAAATTTTTTATATAGTTCCTTTTTAGGTATAACAATTATGAATAATAACTATAGTAAATATTTATTATCACAGTAGGAGTAAATCGATTAATTAAGGTAAAAAATACTCTAATAAAGACTAAACATTGACCCTAAAGCATTCCTTTATCCTATTGTATGAGTGTATTTCGTCCTTATCCATCAATTTATTGAATATATGACAACTTGGTACCATTATTCTCTCATTTTTACCATTATAATATTTAATTCAAAGATAAACACAAAAATACCATTTTTTTGATTTTTATAACAATAATATTTTACATGAAAGATATAAAATTATGGTTAATTTTAAAATATTAATTTAAAATAGAAATTATTTTTTTATCATGGTAATTTTTTTAATGTTTAGTAATGAAATAATTACCTTAAATTCTTATGCAACACTAAAAAAATATTTATTTAATTCGTAGAAAAACAAAATAAATGATTTTGAAAATATTAAAAGAAATATAAATTGAATGAATTATAGTTTCCATGAATTTTTGAGATAAATAAATCATTTAATTAATTTATAAATTATTATATTTGTTTTAAACATTCTTCATGTTGTTTTCATTTTCAAATTAAATGAATTGCTATCAAAATGAAATTAATGATATTTTATGAACAATAATAGCTCATTGAAAGATTTCAAATTACAAAAAATCCCTTATTCATTCATGTGATTGGGAAATTATTGAAAATATAAATAATAGTCTATTTATTGTACAATGTTCCTTTTATAGTGACTTTCTTGACCCGTAAATATTAAAAACTCTGTTATCATGTTAATTGTTGAAAAGGGCTAACACGAGTTAAAAAAATAAATAAGGATAAAACCATACTCTAAACATGTCCAAATTTTATTAAATGATATTTTTATACCAATATGAATCCTCTATTTTAAATATATAATTTTTTTTATTTTGTTTCATGAATATTTAGTTATATTAATTAATTTTTTAAGAAATTCTAAAAGGGCCCCCTAACTTTTAAAAGGTAACCACCTCTCCTTTTTTATTAACACATAAAAAGAATTGTCATTTGGAAAATAACTACCCAAATACTTTCCTTAATTTCTTTAAAAAAATTTATAGGCCTCTTTTACTATAATAGTCTCTTATGATGGTACTTTTGTAAACATAATGAGGTTTTCTGAAGAAAAGGTATTGCTCTTAACATTCCATTTTTGTTCAATTTCATCTTCATAATCCTTAAAATATTATTCAACCGTGGTGTTAAAATAAAATCATTACCTCAAATATAATTATATGATATTTTTTTAATGTAATAAACAAATTAAAAATACACTTCTATTAAATGGGAATCAAAACCATCGTTCATGTGTTCGACGGACTACCGCCTTGTGAAACGATGCAATTTTTTCCATCATAACCTCTCATATATATTTATGACTACGTATTTAATGTATTTATATTTTATTCATGAAATAATTTTAAAATTAAAAATAAATTTATAAATATTTTCTTACATTTCCATTTATTGAAATATTATAACGACATTCATGTGTACGTGTGAATTACCACCCCACGAAGCGATGTGATTCATTTTTAGTTACCAAATAACAAGAATTCTATATTAAAGTTTATTTGAAGGAATAATATGAAATTTATTATATAATTATCATTATTTAAAGTTAAAATAACACTTAAATTCTTTCAATAATGATCATTGAAAAATGGAAACGTTACTCACACGTAAGTACGACCAACTGTTTCCATAATTGTAACATATTTCATTTTTCATGACCATATTTCATGGTTGGTTTTAAAATTATAATTTCTTTATAAAAATTATAATTATTTAATTCCTATTATTTTGGAGATGATTATTTAATGAATACATTGACCATAGGCAACCTACTGATGTAATTTTAGACATTTAATGTGAATGTCGTCTAAACATTAATAAATAAAGTAATTAGAGATAAAATGGAAATAAATAAAATTAAATGGAAAATAAAATTGAAATTTTTTTGTTAGGAAATCAAATAATAAATATAATTATATTATTTAGGAAGATAATTTGTTTATATTTGATTCAGACTCAATGTAAGGGTCTTTCTTTTAAAAATCCTTTCTAAATATTCCCTTCCAACTCATTTTCTTTAATGTTCATGTTATTCTAAATTTTTCAAAAAAAAATTATTTAAGATTTAATGGATTATAAGGTTTATTTTTTAAAATATATTTATTTCATTAAAATTTTTTGAAAAATTATTTTAATGATTTATATAAGGATATTTTTAATTTAAAAACATCATTTTAAATTTTTTAACAATTTATTTTACAATAAATATATTGTATGTCTATATTAATAAAATTGATCGATTAATTAATTAATATAGAAGTAAATTAATTATAAAGTAGATTTTATGACCCTTTTTATTCTATTTCTTAGTTTTAAAAAGTTGTCTTTTTATGTATTTTATATAGTATGTTTTTACTTTCTTTAGAAAAGATAAAAAGAATGTTTTATTTTAACATATAAGACATCAACAAAATTTCCCACCACCATGAACATTATTCAATGTTGGATTTATTTATATGATTCCTTATATGTATTCAACAAAAAAACCTTATTCCATTTTTTTAATTATTTAAAAAAAATGGAATGAATATTTTGATATCGAGAAATGTTTTTCTTATGGGTGAATGGGATCTCTCTAAACCACCTTTTTTGGATTATGAAATTTCCAACTCTATAATTATTTATATCTCTCTTTAATGTTATAGAAAACTTATATGTTTTGTATATCTGTCTCTCAAATATATATATATATATATATATATATATTAACTTTCGTTTATCGGGTAATACATGCCTTATGTTCATTTCTTAAATTCAATCATTATGAAATTTCCTTGATTATGAAATGAGTAAGGTTTTTAAAAATAATTTCACTCCATGGGTAATTCTTATGATTATTCCTTATGATTGATTTTAATTAATGGAACATAAAATCATGAAAATTTTATTATTTTTTTCCTAGACATCACTCCAATTAAATGGGTAAAGCGTTTGTCTCATGAGATGTTATATATGAGATTAAAGAGTAAACCTAATATATTATGGGACTCTTCCCCCATGTGATGTTGTCTTAGCAGTTAGCATTGACTTATGCTTATGTCATGATTTTTTTTCTTCCACATTTTAAATGTTTTCATGATATTATGAAACAATGTTATTTATTTCATTCTTCTAGGAGATTATTCATGTTCTTATTTTTAAAGGAAAATATTTTCTTCTTTGTAAGGATGAAATTTATAATTGTTTTTAAAAGTTTTCATAAGTTTTTCATTATTTCTACGGAACATGAAATGTTTTATTTTTACTTTAATATTTATTTTGAAATGTTTTATGAATATATTTGGGTATAAAATTTGATTTATTTGGTAATGAAATGTTTATTTTGATCCCAAAGTTTAATTTTGATATATAAAAACATCGTATAAGTATTCATGAACTAACATATCTTCTTATTTTTTTATATTTCCCTTACTGAGTTTTTTTTCTCATCCCATATTTCAAAATATTTTCATAGGGTTTTAAGGATTAGTAGGGGTAAGGATGAGGAAATGATTTAAAGTTTTAGGATATTCTAGGAAAATAAAATTTTTATATCATAAATGTATTATTTTTTGAGAAAATTATTTCTAAGTGGAAATTTCCATTTTATATTAAAATATTGATTTCTATAAGGATTATATCCTATTTTTCTAAAAATTTAAATTGTAAATATCCTTAAATGTAATAAAATGAATTCATGAAATAAGATTTAATATTTTTAATGTTTAATGTTGTGTCCTTATACTTTAGACAAGCAATGATTCCATAGTTCAGTGTGATGTGAGTCTTGAGAACACCGTTAATTATCAATTTTCAATATTTTTTTATATTCTAATAGATAAAAAATATTAATTATATGTTTAACACTATAACGTACTACATCATGGAAAAATAATATGTTCTTATTTCAACATTTGAAAACATAAATATCTATATCATTACTGGACACAAAAACAATATATTTGGTAACAATTGGAACATAATAACAGTTTATTAAAATGAAGATCAACTATATTTGAAACATGATATGGTTGTATCAATTAGCCACTATAATGAATATTTCTTGTTTATCATATCATATATCCACATTACCTCAAAAACACATCTAAATCCACATAGTTACTATAATCAAATACAAATATGGGAACTAAAATGAATATCTAATACCTATTTATAGAAATAAATAGATTTCACTTGATATTAAATGAAAATTTATCTTAATATTTCTTCTTTTATGTTTTGTATTTATTCTTCTGGGTTCCCTTATTTTAATATAAAAAATAGGAAGTATCCTTCACCCTTTATTTCCCATTAATCTTATTCTTATTGGAAGGGAATCGTAAAGATGTTGTAGAATTAGGGATGGTCTTGGTGAATTTCTCCTTTCCCTTCCCCTTGTTTATCATAAGTACAAAAGGATTATCATGTATCATATCATTATAAACTTATAGATTTTGTATGAGAATATTTGGAAGAGTATTCTAATTGGTTAGATATTAAAATTTTCTAAAAAAAGAGATTATTGAGGGAGTGGGGAATGTATGAGATCTATGAAAAAATCATCAGGTAGTGTAAACCCTAGAATATCTAGATAGTTAATATATCCAATATTCTTGATTATGTTCTATCAAAATTTAACACCTTATCCAATTTCTTATGAATAGTGCCTTGTAAATATCATACCACTATGGTCATAATCATCCCTAATAAATATTATAAAGATGGGTTATCAATGTATATGCATCCATGTTTTTTTGTAAATTTTTAGGATTACTAGAAATAGATTATAACAGGACACACTAGATATCTAGTGTATCTTGGATGTGTTTTATATATAAATAGATATCTTCCTCATTATCCTCATTAGAAGGTGGATTAGTAACTAGGGGCTCAAGCACAAAAATCTTTTGTTCATGGAATAGTACAATGTATAATATCTTATACCTCTCCTAGAAAATACTTCTAAAGTGGAGGATTTATTTCTCCAGTATAGTTCAGAAGGATATTAATTAAATTTATATTTTACTGTGAAAAAATAAGATAATATTTATAAATTTTTATTGATTACCAAAATATGTGAGATGAAATAATTTTAGTTATCTTATTATCATCCCACAATTTTATGATGTCCCAATATGCCTCACCATTGGACTCAGAATATCCTATTTCATGGAAATTCTAATGTAAATAATCCATATTTAAATTCTCATATCATTAAAAATGGTTCATTCAATTACTCAACGGGATTTAGGTATATGGTCTTTCCAGCTATCATCCCATAACTCCCTAATCCATTGAGTGGACTCTATAATCCAGAAAACCTTGCTCAAATTTAATCAATAATTTCCTCCAGGTTACACTAAGTCTTATAAGGGATACTTCTCTTGACCTATACTAGGTCATGTGACCTGAAAAACATTATTATTACCCCTTGATAAAAGTAATCATCCTAAAAAGTGATGAATTAACATTTAGTTATACAGTTCCAATATTAAACAAGTAATGAAAGGATTAGTTATTTCATATTTTCTTCATGGAATTTTTTATTTATGCAAAAATTTACTTATTTTTTCCCATACATGTATTATTAATATTATGTGGATTTTATATAATTAATTAATCATTTCATTAGTAAAATAATTTACACATAATCCATTGATTTTACTTTATCTTACATACCATGTTATCATATTCAATTTATGGGATCAAGTTTAATCGTTGAATTTAACATGAATCCACCTTAAAAATAACCACGAATTTGAAAAATAAAATAATTTAAATGAATCGATCGTGAGTTTTATAAGGGTTTATTTATTGAGTAGATAATAAATCAACCTACAAGCCTAGGGTAAAATCCATTTGATCTAGGATTTCCCATGTTATATAATTCCATCATCCAACATAGTATAATATTGGTTAGTTTTACTATGAATCGAGTTCTAAACCACCTAATCTCTAAAAATATCCTTATTTTAAATGTTATTACTCACACATTGGTGATGAAAACTTGGGGTTATTGTTGTAATAAAATAAACCATGGAAATGCATGCCTAACATATTAAATGTAGGAGGGATGTCTTGAAAACAATCGTATTTAATTTAATAAAAGTTTTTCACCTATAGAAACCTATTTAATCTTATTAAATTAAACTAAAAACATAATACATATATTGGTCAGCAATTTTCATGAATATTTGCATACATGAAAAGACATTGAATTTATACATGTCATAAATCATCTATAATAACTCCTTAAATTAAGATAAATTTATCATTAATTAATAATAAATGATTTGATTAATTAAATAAATTATTTATCTTAATTATCAAACCAATAAGTCCTAGTGATACATAATATTATAATCCAATCTAATTTTTAAATAAATTAAATAAGTCAATTTTATTTAAAATCACTTAATTAAAAAATATGTACTTGGAGGAAACATGGTTTATACCCATCTGAACAGCACAATTTCATATTTGGTCATGTTATTGATATTCACATGGAATGTAGTGCACAAAACATATCACATTTGTACATTTTGTATAATTCTGAGTGCCAAGATGAGTAGTCATCTCTACACGCATTGAAACATGACATGCATTATCAGGAATGTTTAGGAACAGATCATACTCAACCCTAAATATCTATTAATAAAAATAATGTATAGGGAAAACATATCATATGGAACACCAAGCACCACAATAAAATGAATGTGAAAAACCCCAAAAGGAATATCTCAACCATTACACACATGTACTGTACGTTATTACACCCAAATGACCAAATAGCATTGCAATCAGTTTTTTGTCAATTGAAAAACCTATCCTGGTTCACCCAAGACCATCATTATCAACACCTTGATGACAGACCCACCAATCTAGCATGTCGCTTTCCTAACCACATGAATAGACCATATAACAAGCTGATATTTGTATATATCATCTATACTAAGTCCAACAACACATCCCAAAGTCATCTTCTATTGCCTTAGGGGCATCCCTGGCCCACTCCCCAAGTCATCTTGCATCCATCGAGGCCTGTTCACTATCAACCATTCACCCCAAAGCCATCATCTTTAGTTGGATCCCGAAACTTGAGCTATGTATCTCTAAATACTTTTCAACTTACCCAACTCTTGGTGACACTCGACTAATAAAAAACACCAAAATTGTAGGCCATTATCATCCCCATTGTTTAGTGGGACCATAACACCATCATGAATCATCCAAAGAACAGTCATATCACCGTCGTCGGTATCCCAAATCCAACACCGACCAAAAGTCATACAATCCCCACCATCATGTTGGGATATATGGAAGAAGGATTGGCCACCAGTGACCCAGCTTCTAACACCACTATCATAGTCCCTTCCATTACAGTGATGACAGACAAGTAAGAAGAAAAAACCACTAGAAAAAAATGAACGTGATTTATATCCAGGATCCCAACCCACCTCAAAGTATTGGCGAATCATGTTCCTGACCATTTCCATCATCAATAAGTTATCTGATGCTTCATAAAAGACCTTTTAATTGGAAACATATAGATTTGTGGTCCTATACATGTGGTCATAATGAGAAACTAATATCAGGTTCTCTTTATCTAGATAAATCACATGGCCATAACATCGAACTCCCCTAAAAAACCATCAATTTCATTAGGTGGAGATGCAACACAAGAATCCATTTAATGAAATTTTATACCACATTAAGCAATCATTTCATATATCTCAATGATTTCATCATTTGTTAAATGCAATCCCAGATTGCAACATCCCAAGTCATCACCATAAAATTCATGAGAGAGATGCTCTCCATTGTGGAGAGAGAGACTCTCCATACATGACATGAATTAACAAAAATAATGTATACCACATTAAATTAATATATAAAATACAGGGATTATATGAATATAAAAAGTCATGTATTATAAATTAACACAAAAATTAATTTGGAACTTAATACTCTCTAAAACCCTGTTAAAAAAATGTATGAAAGCTTCATGCCATACAATTTGGTTTTCTAATATAATTAATTTTACATATTTATAATTAATTTTACAGGTTATATATCCAATCATGATAGTTAATATATGAAAATGGGTATGATTTTCATATTTTGTTACTCCTTTTAGGAATCTTGTGTTATAATATGTGTATGTCTTGTACACATAGTGTTACAATAGTTGACTCTTATCTCTTCACTAGTAGTAAAAAAATGTCATATAAACTATATTACTTGTCCATTGAGAAAACTTTCACCACATCTTATATAATTACATGGAATGTTTTATAGTTACACATAGTTTAACCTTGAAAACTGTGTTCCATGTTCATAGACTATATGTGGTGTTATTACTATGAAATTACATGTCATGTAATGAAATCCTATATGACCAATCGTGATTAGCACAACTACATCTAATAATAGTTGACTAAGACTATAAAATATACAATTAGGCTACATTTCATGTAGCCTTATCATACAACTATGATCTCCAACACATCCATTTGGTATCTCCAAGAAATCTTCCCCTTTTATTGGTCATATGATAGTGAAAAAACATGTTATCTCAACATAGTGGATTAAAAATGAAAAAAAAAGAAAAATATTAAAAAAATAAAGATATTGTAAAAAAATAACTATAAATTTGAATATGAATGCTTTGATACCACTTAATGGTTCTAGACATATTAGAAGTGAGTTGATCTCATTCCCAACAATAGTTTTTCATTAGATATAACTGATAATATATAGGAACCTGATGGGTAATAATAATGTTTAATGAATATTAATTTTGAAATTATATGAAAGGAATATGAGAAAATTGATATAATATTTTCATATTAAATTTATAATTAATTTATTAAATTGTTTTACCTCAATCTTGATATCCTTTCTCTATTAAAAATGTCAATCATTAAAATCATGTTCGAGTTATACCCCTATTATAATGAATGTATATAAAGTATAATTATTATAGTGATGATGTAAATTATCTAAAATTTTAGAGAATTAGTGCTAAAACTCCAAGTGATGGAGAGAATATACCAATCATCATCCATGTCTTACCTAAGACATAAACAAAATACATGTATTTTGGGATTTAATCACTTTATTTTTTGTGTTGATCTTGAGAAGGACTGAGGAAGTAGAATACGTTTTTTGATCTTGAGAGGAACCCTATAGATGCACTTCATAGAGATAGTTCTCTTAGAATGAAAATCACTACACATAAATGTAGCATCCCCAAATTAAAAAAACAATATGTGCTCATGTGAACTACTAAATACTATGTGGCATTTTTAAACTAAAAATTAAACAAACTATTTCCACTTCTGTGTTTTTAATTTAGAAAAATGGACATACACGGTTCTGACAATTAAGTTGTTTAGAGTCTGATAAGGCCAACTTAATTATTAGTGAATAGTAATATACCATTAGGAATAGTAATATTAACCTTATGAATAGTAACATATACTTCTGAATATTAACCTCACCTATAATAGTATACATATAATATTTAATTGAAGTTATGATATACCCATATCTTGGAATAAGTAAATAAATGTTTTAAAATTGTTGTTTTTTTGAATAAAATATCTTTTTATTCAAAAATTAAATTAATAATGTTTAAAAAAAACTCGAAAATAGATTTCATTATTTAATTCTACACATTGAAAAAATGTTTATGGTGAATTGTTTGAATTTTTATGGAGTACATGAATTTTTTATGAATAGTGAAATACGGTAAAATACCATATATATACATTATTTGTTAAATAGACTATTTTTGAAATCATGGCTGATGTAAGCACACTTGTTTCGAAATCACATGATATATTTAATATTTTTCTCATGAATTAAGACTATTCATAGTATTGAGTAATAATATTATACTTACAACTAAAATAATGTAAAACTCCTCCTCTCCTCCACTATAAATACGGCCCATTTCCCCCCTCTTCTTCACAAAACTCTCAAGCCTTGATACTTGACTATGTTCTACCCAATACTCCTACCAATACCCTTACTCATGTATAAGACCTTATGGTATCACCAAAAGGCCTAAACCAAGGTCCTTAATAATGATATCAAGGAGAAGTTATCAACTGGTAATCATCCTCTTTTGTTTTCTTTCTTTTATTTTCATTTTCTTTCTTATTCTTCTTCTTTACTCACCACCCCTTATTCAAAAGGAATGAATGATATATAATATTTTATATATTGTTTATTTTATCATGTTTATGTGTTATTCACCATTATATTTCTTCTCCTCTCTCACTTATTCTAAAAATTAGAACACAGTCTGTGATGCGTCGATTTACCGATATCATGGACGATGTAATTTCAATTTCCTTTACTTCATTAAATACTTTTCATAAAACCATTTTTATGGTTTAAATAGATTATAATTTACGTATTATATCTTCTTTATGGTTATGTAATCATTTTTACACTTGATATTAATTTATGAAACAAAATTATTTCGTTATTATCAAAGAACCACTAAATTGATACAAAAAATATCCTTACTGGTTTAACTAAGGAATCATCTTCATATCAGAATTACAAATGATAAATTTTAAAATTTAAGGTTGAGGAGACATTAAAATACCTTTTAATTCCACTTCTAGTGTTTCTTTTACAACTGAAATAGAAATTCACTATGAACCACACATGGAAACCATGTAATGAACCCACATAAAACAATGGAATTAACAAAATATTATTAATGAATGGGTGAAATTATGTTATAAAACGATCATAAAAGGTGTTATAAGCATGAATATGTTTCTATAAAATATTAATAACACTATTTAAATCTTAAAATAGTAGGTTTAAACACATTTGAGGGATGTCGAACCCGAGGTAAGGGATCCTCTCTTTCTCAATTTTATTCAAGAATGACCCTTATGTTATTCTCTTTAATTTTTAATTCTTAATGATGGTGTATGTTTTCAAACATCCCCCATAATTCACTTATGATATATTAATTATGTTATACCCCATTTCTATATCATAATCACTATCATGTACATAAATTAGCATGCCAAAACTTCGTAAGGGAATTCTTAACCCAATTTCCATTCTTTATATTAACCTTCTACTTTATTCGTTATGTGGTATTAAGATTATTTGTGTGATGAATTTTTGTTTATATTATGTTTTATTTTTTATATCTACAATGTATAAACATATCCATTACATTATATTAATTCTCCCTCTAATTATATTTTCAAGGGACTTCCCTATTAAAACACTTTTAAATGTGTCATTAATGAAATTAAAAAAGATTGTTTATATTGCATGAGTTGTTATAATGATTTCATGATTCTTTATTACTATGATGATTCCATTATATGTTGTCATGGTAATTTTTTTTGAATATTATTTCATTATTATTTTCATGGTTTTTATATTTTAAAAGTTTATTTGTTTTACTAAAAAGAAAATTTTGAAAACATTAATTTGTTTTGATCTAGGGTTACAATGAGCTATCAAGTGTTTTATTCATGATATGCACCATGGACATAGTTATTCTGGGTTGATCCCATTATATATCAAGATATGTTGGGTTGAGACCATTATAGATCAGGATATAATAAGTTGAACCCATTATGTCTCAAGACATGTTGGGTTTAGCCCATTATAGCTCATGATATGTTGGGTTGAGCCCATTATAGCTCAAGATACGATGAGTGAACCCATTATAGCTCTCCAATGCATTGGGTAATCTAAAGATGGAAGTTTACCAAATGGTTATTACATGTTTAATGGTGATCGTAAGAGTGATATGGTAAATACATTCCAAGGAAACTACATGATGTTTCTATGGATGCTTATGAGTATTCAAGAAAAGTTTTTTTAAAGTGTTTTCATGTTTCCATAAGAATAATGGTTTTTAATTATTCATGTACCTTACTAATCTTTTTGTGCTCGTCCCATGTTTTTAAAAAGATTTTCACAGGATTAATTAGATGTTTAAAGGAAATTTCAAGTGCTACTGCATATGAATACAATTAGTTATATTATAATTATTTTGTAAACTCTGATTCAATATATATAGGTTGTTGTCTAATTCTCCAGAACCTAGACTAGAAAAGGTCCTCATTTTTATATTGTAATATTTATTTTTCAGTTATTTATTATACAAAAAAATACACAGTATGTTTTAGTACATAATCCAATAGTGTAGGTTCAGGGCCTTATAGTGGGTGTTGTAAGAACTATCTAGAAAACATTGGATATTAGACATTGTAGTTTTTTATAAAAATATAAGTGATTATGTTTAATTTTAAACTTCTATTGAATTATGTACACATAAGAAAATAGTTTTTCATAATTATCAATATTTAAATTTAGAAATATAAGTACAATGTTTTAATGGTGAGGGTGAAATTCATTTAGGGGGGGATAATGTAACATCTCTATATTTTAAAAGGAAAGACAATTTAGTTAAATGAACTACTAAATACTATGTGACCTTTATAAACTAAACATTAAACATATTTTTTCCACTTCAGTGTTTTGAATTTTGAAATAAAGAAATAAATGGTTGCGATTAGTATGTTATTTAGGGTTTGATATGACCACCTTATCTTTTAGTGAATAATAACATACCATTATGAATAGTAATGTTTATCTTATGAATAGTAACATAAACTTGTGAATATTAACCTCACCTATGATAGTATACATATAATATTTAATTGATATTTTGATGTACCCATATCTTGGAATAAGAAAATAATTTTTTTTAAAATTGTTGTTTTTGGAATAAAATATTATTTATTATTTTAAAATTAAATTAATCATATTTAGAAAATTATTTTCCAAAAACGGAGTTCATTTTTTAATTATACACTTCCAAAAATGGATAGGGTGAATTTTGGGATTTTTCTAAAATACATGACTTTTTTATGAATAGTGAAATATAATAAAACACTGTAGATATAAATTATCAGTTAAATACACTATTTTTGACATCATGGATGATGTAAGAACACTTGTTTAGAACTCACATTCTCTCTTTAAAATGTTTTCAAAATATTCATGAATATTCCTAGTTTTGAGAAATAATATCCAACTAATTACTAAAATAATGTAAAACTCATCCTCTCTTCAACTATATACCACCCACCCCTCTTCCTCACACATCTCTCAAGCCTTGATACTTACCTGTGTTTTTTACTATACTCCTACCAAGACCCTTATCTATATCCATGACTTTCTGGTCTCACAAAAATTCCAAAACCAAGGGCCTTAAGAAGGATCTCAAGGAGAAGAGATCAAGAGGTAAACATCCTATTTTGTTTTCTTTCTTTTATTTTCATTTTCATTCCTACTCTTCTTAATTCCTAAACACCCCTTTTAAAAGAGTCATGAATGATACATAATATTTTTTATATTCAGTTTTTTATCATTTTTATGGAATATTCACCATTTTACTTTTCTCCTCTCCCACTAATTCTAGAAATTAACACACCGTCTGTGATGTGTCAATTTACCGACATCATGGACGATGTGATTTCAATTTCCGTTACTTTCTTTAATACTGGTAATGAAACCATTTAATGGATGAAATATATTATAATTAATGTATTATATCTTATTTAAGTTTCTTTAATAATTTTTTACACATGATATTTATTTAAAAAACAAAATGAGTTCGTTATTATCAAAGAACCACCAAAATGATCTAAACGAACATCATTAAAGTTTTAACTAATGAATCAAATTCATATCATAATTAAAAATGATAAATAAAATAATATAAGGTTAAAGAATAATTAAAATAAATTTTCATTCCACTTCTGGATCATCTTTTACAACTAACAAGAAAACCCACTACAAACTGCTCATGGAAACTGTGTAATGCACACACCTGAAACAATGGAATTGCCAAAATATTTTTAATCCATGGGTGGAATGATGTTACAAAATGATTAGTAAAGGTGTTATAAGATTGATTATGTTTATATAAAATATTAATAACACTATTTAAACCATCCTATTATACTTTTAAACATTTTTCATGGAAGTCAAACATGAGGTAAGGGATCCTCTATTTCTCAATTTTATTCAATAATCACCCCTATGTTATACACTATAGTTTTAAATTCCTAATGATGGTGTATTTATTTATCTTATCCCATAATTCCTTTAGGATATATTAATTATTAGATACCCCGTTTATATATCATTAATCCCTCCCATGTACATTAATTACCATCTTGAAACTTCATAAGGGAATTCTTAACCCAATTTCTATTCTTTAGGTTAACCTTATAATTTATTCCTTATGTGGTATTAACAGTATTTGGGTGATTAATTTTTGTTTCAATTAAGATGTATTATGTGTATCTATATTGTATACAAATATCCATTCCATTCTATTAATTATCACTCTAATTGTATTTTCAAGGGACTTTCCTTTTAAAATCCTTTTAAATTTATCTTTAATGAATTTCTAAAATAATGTTTACAAGGAATGAGTAGTTATATTGATTTAATGATGCTTTATTACTTTTATTTTCCTATTATATGTTTTTTTATTATTTTTTATGAATATTATTTCATTATTATGTAAAAGGTATTTATATATTAAAAGAGTTTTGTTTTTCGAAGAAGAAAATTTTGAAAACATGAATGGGTTTTTCTCAAGGGTTTAAATGAGTTATCAATTATTTTAATTCATGATATGTTCTTTGGAAATATTTATGTTGGCTTGAGCCCATTATATATCAAGAAATGATATTTGATCCCCATTATATCTCTCCAATTCATTTGTTACTTCAGAGATGGAAGTTGACATAATTTTTATTCTATGTGTAAGGGAGATTTAAGAGTGATATGGTAAATATGTCGCAAGGAAACTACATGTTGTTTCAATGCGTGATTATGAGTTTTCAATAAAAGTTTTTAAAGGGGTTTCATGTTTCACTGGACTAATGGGTTTTCATTATTTATGTACCTTACTGAGTTTTTTGTGCTCGTCCCAAGTTTTTGAAAAAAAATCATAGTATTCTTTTGAGGTTCAAAGGAAATTTAAATTGTCACTATAGATTAATCCAATTAGTTATATTGTAATTATTTTTGTAAAATATAATTCAATATTTGAAATTTATTGACTAACTTTCCAGAATCTAGATCAGAAAAGGTCCTCATTTGTATATTGTTCTATGTATTTTTCAATTATTTATTATTCAAAAAATACACAGCTTGTTTTAGTACAGAATCTGATAGTGTAGGTTCAGGTCCTGATAATAACAATATGTAAAAAAGATATAATAATGGGATATATAGATATAGTGTTTAATATTCATAATTGTGTTGTGCCCTAGTATGAATTCCATTTGATGTATATGCGTAAATACGTGTTTGATTAAGTAATTGATGATGTATGTATGATTGTTAGGGATTCATGGGTTTGAATTGGATGTTATTATTCATGAATCATCCATTTATATTACTTTTTGTGTCTATGTATTGAAGAATTCAAGAAGATAAGATTATAATAATGTTGAAACATTAATTGTGATGATTAATGGGTTGATATTCATGGAAAATAATTTCAAGTATTTGTGGATATTTCAACTCAATATATAATATATTGTAATAGGTTTTGAGTTGATAAAGGAAGGATGAGGATGATCTCAAAATTTTATTACTTTAATTGAAGCATGTTTGGAATTTCTAGGTAGAAGTATTTTGTTGATCCAGTCAAAATCAATTATTTTTTCATATGGTTAACACTTTTGGAATCTTATCTAGAATGATCAGTTGGAATGGAAATAATATTGATCCATCAATGGTTGATTAATTAATTTTAATGTGTGGTTAATCTATACAATCTCTTATTAATTGAGTTGTACAAGTAGTTGATCCTGACTGAGATATGATGTTGATAATTGGCTCATGAGTCCAATCCATACCAAGTTTAATTAATATAGTTTTTTTTTCATTTTCACATGGTTGGTTCTCATGGTTAAATGGTTGTATATGTATTCAATTTGTATTGTATCTTTCCTCATTTTCAATATTTATATATTATTTACTAACATATGATTTGGCACATACTTATAGATTTTCTGATGAATCTGTTGGGTGGAAATATTTTTTTAGAAGATGTATATTATGAAGTAATTGGAATCAAAAAAATAATATAGTGATTTTGTTCATGTAATTAAAATATTATGATAAACTAAATTATTAGTTTTCTTTATCATAAATAATGATATATATATATATATATATATATTCAAGGGAGAATCCATAAAATGAGATGAATTTAATTCAGTAGCTTGAGTTTTTCATGGTAGAGATTCTTGATGCCATGCTTGGTGAGATTTAAAATTGTTTAAATAAGTGAATTTTATGGAATAATTAATAGAAAAAAATACTTGATTATTTGAGATATTTCAAAGGAATAATTTTATAAGCATTTTGAATAGGAATTAATATCTAATTTTATAATTGACTATTTTAAATTAAAATTGGAAGAATATCCAGTGATCAGAATTGAGCTTCCAAAATTATTCTGGAAACAAAATTTGAATAAGAAGATCACACAAGCTGATAATTAAAAAAAATTCTTATTCAAATGTAATATATTATTAAAAATATTAATTTTAAAATATTAATATGAATATTTAACAAATAATAATGTGAGGAATCATTGACAACTCACAAAAACTAACAGTGATATAATTTTCTATAACTAGATTATTTTGAGTATCAAAGAGAGATATTGAGTTTGAATCATACATATCTCTTACTTGAAATTAATACATGAATGATTGAGTTTACAGATAGACTAGGGTTAAGATCATTCGGTACATTGATAAAAGGATTTTCAAGATTATTAGTATTGATCAACATTATATATATTTGAAGTTATTAATAGTGTTTTACACATGTGACCAACTTTATATTCACCTTTGAGGGAATATCATCACAATCTGGTGATGAAGTATCCCTAAATTTGAATAATATTTTTATATTATTAGATCTGAACTAAGGAGGATATTATGAGTTGGGGGTTTAATTAGTCACCAAATAGATTATTTTGATAGGGATGTCTCATAAATTAATGTTTCGAATTGGGGCGTCATAACAGTTTCTAGAATAATTATAGTAAGTGTTTCTATCTAAATACTATGACAACCACTTGGAGATTTAGCATAGAATTCGTATTAGGGTGTCAAACACATATAGAAAATAGTATTATTTTATTTATAGCCTTTTATTTACATTATTCCACCCATTATTTCATAATTACTTCATATTAGGTGAGGATGTAGGCTAATATTGAGAAGATCAAGAAAAAATGTTGAAGATGTTGAATTAAAATAACATGAATTTTAAATAGAGGGATACTGATTCACCTCCATTCCCATAGGTATAACCATATTATGTAGGTACAAGTTGTATCATAGTGAGGAACATCTAAATATCCAAGAAATATTATGAGATATAAATAATCTTAATGTAGTCGATAATCATGTTTTCCAATATTTAATAGGAATAATTATAATATCTATTGTAATAATTTTCTATCCAACTTCATTCCACTTAGAAATGAGTTAGAGTTGTTGGAATAATGGGATTTTCACCTATTATAGTAGATTATTAAATAACCCAATATAATAAAATTAATATTGATCCTAGGTCTCATTTGATGCTAATAAGTCAATATGTGATTATGGATGACATCGAGATGATATTTATATTTTACTCATACAATTTTATAAATTTTAATGAATTAATTTCTATATTTAAATGATTAATATTTCTAATTATTGGACTATTTGACTTATTTTATGTTTTATGATAAGAAACAAAAAATAAGTGGAAATGGAGAAAAAGAGGTTAATATTGGAGGTAAAATAAACTTCAATTAGTGTGATATGTGAAGTGGTGGAACACGGAATTTATTAACCCAAATTTCAACATTATATAAAGGAATAGCATGATGTAGAACTGGAAAAATACATTTTTCACATCGTCTGAATTTTACAAGATGTGAAGTCATTGAAATAGATGCCATCATCACCTCTATTTCAAGTCATGAAGTAATTAATGCAATGATAATACAATAAATGTCATGTATTCTATACATTATGTGAGTGTTTTGAGACATGAGTAGACTATAATAAGCTATTGATGCCACACCTTGTATGTTGCGTAAACATTACACATAATGAACCTATCGGCAGATCGAAACTTCAATGTTCCAAGAATGAGGGTTTTGATGCTTTTCCTTTTTAAAAATTCCTTATTCAACACACTAGAGAGATCTAGGGGAGCATGGATGATGGATAGATGAATTCCGACACACAAAGTGTAGCTTCAAAGCCCTAATTCACTACCTTTCATTTCTTACATTCTTATTTGAGTATCAATGATTCTTGTTTTCATCCTTCGTAGCATGGGTGAGCAGTTTTATTTGTTCTAGGGGATATTATTGTAGGGGGGGGGGGGTTTAGGTATTATTTCTATTTTCTGTTCATATATTGGATTCCTAAAACTCATTTTATCATTTCCAATCCCTCTCCTTTGTATATTTATTGACCATAGTATGAATTATTAGGAGTATCATTTTATTGAATCAATATATTTCCTTAGTTTGTGTATAAAAATTATGCAACCTAGGAATATTACGATTAAATAGGGTTTTGGGTCTCCTAGTTTAATGATTGAACCTAGTAGGTGTTCATTCCAATGGTGAAATCACAGGATTTTTATTAGGAACGCATACCAAGGATCCCTAATGACCTTTTACAACACCAAACATGAATGAACAAAAAATAAATTAAATACCTACTGTAAAAACCTAAAAATAACTAATCCAAACATGTATCATCTCTTGATTTAAAATGGATTCTTCACTGCACACTTTTCACTTCTTCAAATCACCCAAAAATTAAAATTTCAAAACCATTAATTAATTTATAGTATAGAGATCTTATTTTTGGGTTCGATATTTAGTCTTACCAAGTAATAAATTTTTAGTTAGGTTGTATAATTGTTATAAAGTATTAAAATTTTGTATCCCCATGGGAATTTATGCACACCCAACATGCTTTCAAGAGATATCTAGAGTTTTTTATTGATTCATCAGATTCCATTGGATGTCACGCTTGGATAATTATCTATGAAAAGTCCAATTATTATTAAACGGTTCCTATTTAATAAGGTACATGCAAGAGATGTTTCAATATTTCACATTACTAAAACATTTTAAGAAGTATTTAATGGTCATGGAGACCTCTAAATTTATAAGGAATTTAAATGAAGGCCATGAAATATGAAAAAAAAAATCATGTGGAGATTCATATATATGATTACCATGAAAATATTAATATAAATAAAGAGATATTATGATGTGAAGAATTTGGAATCCATTGAAAATACTATATTTTTTTAATATTTTAATAGGAGAAATTGAGGACTAAGGATTTACTGATGGGATCTATATTTCCTAAGGATAAATTCCTATTTTATACTTTGTATTTTTAAGAATATTCTTATGGGTATTTATAAAAAAATAAGGTCATAAAACTGTATGGATAAGCATAAGCTTTTCCTCATCATTGTGGGACCTGATGGTCAACCACCCTCATGGATTTGTCCCATTCCATCCCATGGGTGGAATAGGAGTCATATTTCATGCTATTCATTGGTGGGATCATGTATACAGCTCATAAAGTGCACACACGATAGGTGTAAAAATTTTGGAATAGAATCCCATAGGGATGAATCCTAGTAGTGTGTGTGATGTGTGACTAGTTATGATCCCAGATAAAATCTTGAATAGTTATTGACAAGGATTAGTTGAAAAATTAGATCCAAAATTCTAGTGAATATAGTTGTCGGACAAGTGCATGGTCAGGTACTATTCACCCACACTTAAAAATCCCGAAAAAAAATTATCTGTACGATCTAAGAAATCTCATATATCCATTAAATCCTAAAAAATGGTATTTTATTTACCCTAATCTTATTCAACCTTCTGTCATCAATGAACCTTCACACAAGATCAATACAAACAATCATCTCCATGTGACATTTTGAAGGATTGAGATGGGGGAGATCGAACCAAGGAAAGGAATTCAATCAACTTCTTGCATGCCAAAAAACATTGAAGTAGCTATTACAAGAAAAAAAGATGATCCAATGATGTCATTACTATATAATCTTAATATCATGCAATAGATTGGTTAAAATAAATTATTCATCACAAGACCATGTGAGATGACATGATGATATGCAGTCAGTCACCAAAGACATCACTTAAAGAACAAAATAACATCAATCATAAGAAGCTTTCATCTTTTGTATGTATTATTCTAGATTATTATCTAGTTTTCCATTAAATATATGGATAGGTGTGATATGAATAAAGGAGGATCATGTGATACAATAAAGTTTCACATGATCAAATGAACTGATCTTGCGATCAAATGACCACCTCAATACTATTCAGAGAAGGCTAGAGTATTAACATTCATGAGATCATAAGATCCTCAAGAATTTGATGAAGTCCTCGAATAACATAAAATATTATAGATACACTACCTATATAAATAAAGGATTTTCAAGAGTTTAGTTTCATTAACATCTGAAATATTTAGAGGGAAATAGAGATATATATCTCTCATAATAATAAAAGAGCATTCATGTAATCTCTTTTCATAAAGGAAGTGTGTTCCAGTATGATTAAATCACATGAAGAAGTACCACATCAGTCTTATGATCTCACAAAGTAATTTGAGAAGTAAGCAGTGGATTGAACCAGTGTCACATAAAGGACCTATCATAGACCATTCTTAGTTATATGAAGACGTTAAGAAGATCTCATTGATAATACCTTATGCGACGTGAAAATTATTGATATGAACCATAGAAAATATATGTATGAGGAAAGATATAATTTGAAGAAATATTTTTCTTACACAAATACACTTTATGAGGAATCCATGTGAATACTACTTGGATATGTGAAGATATGTACATCATGTGATCTCTTAATAAGAAGGAAAGAACATAATCATGAGGAACACTTGGGTCATGCTAAGGCAATGAACATATCACATGAATACTTTCAGATCACATAGGGAATTTGGAAGAAATTCATAGTACCCATTATTGAAAATGTATGAGGAAGGTTCATTCAAAACATGAAACCTATTCATACATAAGGAAGAATTTCTTGAGAAAAAATTCAGATAATTCATTCATATAAGATATACAGGGGTGCATAATATATTTATAAGAAAATACAAATAAAATGAATCACATTAAAGTAATCATCAACACATCTCCATTAGAAAATATTCCGGAAAATAATTGAGAAGTTTATAATAGTAGATATCATAATAGAATGTGATGATGTTTTGGATTCTATGTGGTCTATACATAAATTTCCTTTAATTTCAGACTAAATATAGGAAGAATATCAGAAGAGATTATATCTGAGTTGATTGTGTTTGTGAATTCATGAAGATAAAATGAGTTGATATTATGAAAGATCATTCTTTAATATAGTATTCTTGATGAATCTTTGTGAACCAACTACACAAAATAATTTAGGATGGGATTTCATTATAAGAAGTAAGTATAGCTAGATCATTTGATTCATTTAGGAAACAGATTGAATACAAGTTATCAGAGATATTTTATCTAGAATGATATACTAAAAAGGTTCTTAAAGTGTAGATGTGATTGCGTGATCGAAAAATATTGTGTAGAAAGAACAATAGATCAAACTACAGTTGATCATGGCATGAAGAAAGGAGGAATCCTCTTAGTTGGATCTATGAGTAGGAAGTATCTTATATGAATCAGGAGAAGAAGTATCTAGTGTGTATTTTGGAGCATGCCTGTGTGGATTCTAGTAACATTATGTGATACATTATAGAGGACCTCTGTGTGGATTTAGAAGATAAAAAAATTTACTTTATACCATCCATTTTAATAGTTCACAAGGTTATAGTGGATAATACATATTTGGTATAATTACCAACGCATCAAGGAGTATGTCTTTGTATCGAAACTAGTGAAAAAAAAAATTTAACACGCAAGAGTCTTTCACATATGTTCTATATAACTGATATGAAAAGATAGAAAAATTATTTTATCACATCTGTTATTTTATAACTGATGTGATAAATCACAAGAATAGATTTTTCACATAGGTTATAAAATAACCGACATGATAAATCACTGAAATTTTATTTATCACATAAGTTATTTTATAACCAATGCGAAAGATAGAATCTGGATGCTTTATCACATCAGTTATAAAATAGCCATCATGACAAATCAAATCTCATCGATTAATCACATCGGTTATAAAATAACTTATGTGATAAAACTCCATTGATCATGTCAATTAGTTTATAACCAATGTGATGATTGTTTTTCTATGTCGGTTATTAAATAATAGGCATTATAAACAAAAAAAATATTTTATCTCGTTGGGTATTAAATAACTGACCTGATAAATCTTTTAAATGATTTATCGTGCTGAATATTCTATCATTCTATTTTCTTTGATCGAGAAACATTTGAATCATCTCTCTCACATCGAAAACTAAGAAAGGATTCATCAAAGTCATGCCCTCCAACCTCATTTTTCCAACATCATTCACCGTCTTTATAATCATCAGATCTATCATGTCGACTCGCAACACTAAAGTAAGCCTTACATCCCTTGGTTTCATTTTTATTTTTCGCGATACCCTAAACTTCTGTTTTGAGATGTTATTTTTATATCTTTGTTCATGATATCATGGTCAGTGTCATAGTGTTCTTTTATACGATGCTAAATTCTTTTCTGGTAAAATAAACCATGGAATTGATATCATGAACGTTTACAACATTTTTGTGTTTTATCATGTGTTTGTGCATGTAATTTCATGTGTGTGTGGGGGTGTCCATGGGGTGGGGGTGTCCAGGGGTGGGGGCTTTCCAAGGGGGTGGGGGATTCCAAGGGTGTCCAAGGGGGTGGGGGTGTCCAGGGGTGCGGGGGTTGTCCAAGGGGGTAGGGATGTCCAAGGGGTGGGGGTGGTGTTCAGGTGGGTGAGGGGGATTTCTAAGGGGTAGGGGGTGTCCATGGTGGTGGGGGTGTCCATGGGGGTGTTGGTGTATATGGGGGACTCAAACGGGGTGGTGGTGTTGTCCAGGGGGTGAGGGGGCTTTCTAGGGGGGTAGGGGGTGTCCACAGGGTGGGGGTGTCTTGGGGTGGGGGTGTCCATGGGGTAAGGGGTTGTCCAAGGGGGTAGGGGTGCCTAGGGCTGGGGGTATCGGGGGGGGGGTGTTCAAGGGGTTGAGGGGTTGTCCATGTGTGTGGGGGTGTCCAGGGGGTGGGTGGATGTCCAGGGGGTGGGGGATATCCAGGGGGTGGGGTGTCTACGGTGTGGGGGTTGTCCAAGGGGTGGGGGTGTTGTTCAGGGGGTGAGGGGCTGTCCAAAGGGGTTGGGGGTATCCAAGGGGGTGGGGGTGTCTAGGGGGTGAGGGGGATGTCCATGGGGGTATGGGTGTTCTGGGGGGTGGAGGTTAGTGTCCAGGAGGTGAGGGGGATGTCTAGGGTAGTAGGGGTGTCCAAGGGAGTGGGGGTGGTGTCCAGGGTAGTGAGGAGGTTGTACAAGGGGGTAGTGTGTGTTTAGGGGGTTGGGGGTGTCCAGGGTGGGGGGGGGGCTGTCCAGGGGTGGGGGTTGTCCAAGGGGATGGGGGGTGTACAGGGGGTGAGGGGGATTTCCAAGGGGGTAGGGGTGTCCAGGGGAGGGGTGAGGGGCGTTTCCATGTGTGTAAGTGGTGTTTGGGGGTGGGGGGGGGGGGTCAGGGGGGCTATCTCTGGGTTGAGGGCTGTCCATTATGGTGGGGGTGTCTAGGGGGTGGGGGTTGTCCAAGGGGGTGGTGGTGTCTAGGGGTGTCCAAGGGGTGGGAGGGGGTGTCTAGGGGGCGAGGAGGATGTCAAAGGAGGTAGGGGTGTCTAGGGGGTGTCTGGGGGGGAGGGTTGTCCAGGGGGTTGGGGGGATGTCCATGGGGGTAGGGGTGTCCAAGGGGTGTGGGGTGTCCAAGGGGTGGGGGATATCCACTGTTTTATAGAGTTGGATATCCCTCTCACCCCATGGACACCACCTCCACCCCCATGGACACCCCTACCCCCTTGGACAGCCCCTCACCCCCTAGACGACACCCCCACCCCCTTGGACACCCCATGGAAACCCCCACCCCCTTGTATAACCCCCACCCCCTAGACACCCCCACCACCACGGTCACCCCCACCCCCTGGATAGCCCCTGACCCCCAAGACACCCCCCACACCTTGGACACCGCCAACCCCCAAGGACACCCCCACCCCTGGACAACCCCCACCCCTAAACACCCCCACACCCATGGATATCCCCTACCCCTAGACACCCCCCACCGCCTATTGGAATAGATCATATACAAGAAAAAATGTATAAAACGGTTCTTGAACCGTTGCTATATATATCCCAATGGTTTCATTAAAACCGCCAGCATATATTAACTTCAGGCAGCCTATACAAATGGTTCCTGTAGATCTATTGGTATAAGGATATTTCAAAAAACACCATGCCAACTATGTGTGAAACTGTTGGGATATTATATCCAAACGGTTTCAGGGGTTATCCCAATGGTTTCAAATATTTTGGATATGTGTAATTTTCTGTAGTGAATGTATACATATTTTAATACTCATACTTCATATTTCTTGTTTATAGAAGGGTGAATTTGGTATCCAGTTTCACAAGGATGTATTCTTTATGTACCATAAGAAGAAAGGATCCAAGATGAATTTATAACTGTTATATCTGACTATAGTTTATTTTTAAAATCATTTTCATTAATATCTTTTTCCAATACACATATATTTGTTTTATATTTCAAAATTGTTTTACATTCAAATTATGATGTTTTTCAAATAAATATAAAATTTTCATATCTTAACAAGAAGTATAATTTTTATATTTGTTATAGGTAATAATGATTCAATGTGGGATTATGGAACATAGAATGAGTAATGAATATAAGGAAGGTGTTGATGTCTTTTTGGAATTTTATAAATGAAATGTTCCAAGAAGCAACATTTTTTTCTGCCCATGCCTAAAATGATTTAATATGAAGAAGTTGAAATGTATAGAGATAAAATATCATCTAATTTTTCATGGTTTTAATTCGAGTTACAAACCATGGATTGGGCATGGTTAATCTAGAAAGAATGTTAGATCTACTAATGATGATGATTTTCAAGGTGGTATCTCTGATAGAATTGATGAAATGATTCATGATATTGTAGAAGAACAAATTGAGATAGAACCAAGAGTTTCATGTCTATATGGTGATGCTGAAAAACCATTGTATCCTAGTTTTACGGAATTTACGGTTTTTTCGGTGGTATTAAGATTGATTAACCTAAAGGCGAAACACGGATGGAGTGATATAAGTTTTACAGATCTACTACAATTGTTGAAAAAAATTCTTCTAAAAGACAATGATCTTCCAGATTCACATTATAAGGCTAGGAAAATATTATTCCCAATGTGATTAGTATACAAGAAAATACATGCCTGTCTGAATTAATGTATGATACTTAAAAAAGGAATATGAATTTCTATCAGAGTGTCATAAATGTGGGACACTATGGATTATGTTGAATGAAAAATCACAGGCTTATTTAGAGATAATAGAGATTCCTACCAAGGTATTTTGGTATCTTCTTATAATTCATCGTTTGAAATGTTTATTTGTTATGTCACATGATGCAAAAGGTTAATATGGCATGCTGATAAATGAATATGTGATTGAAAAATATGTCATCGAGATGAATGTCCACAATAGAAGAAAATTGATGAGTTGTATCCTAAATTTGGAAATGAAATTAGAAATATTAGACTTGGGTTTTGAACAGATGGAATGAATCCATACCAAACACTCAGTATCACACATAGTTCATGCCATGTTTTATTAGTAAGTTACAACCTCTCTCCTGAAGTTTGTATGAAGTGAAAATATGTCTTGTTTAGTTTACTAATATCTGGTCTGAAGAAACTTGTAAATTATATTGATGTTTTCTTGTAACCATTGATTGATGATTTGAAACTTTTATGGGAAGATGGTATTAGGGTATATGATTCTTATAAAATGGAATATTTTCAACAACATGAAGTGCTTATGATCACTATAAATTACTTCCCAGTGTATCAAAATTTTTCCAGATACAGTGTTAAGGGGAATAAAGCATGTCTAATTTGAAAACAACAGACTTTATATTGTTTATTTCATCATGGGAGGAAAATAATATACATGGGTCAGTGAAACGTTTTTCCTATGGATCACTCTTAAAGAAGACTAAAAAAGGCATTCAATGGCGCACAATAATTTGATATTTCTCCAAAACCTTTATCCCATGATGTTTATTTTGAGAGGGTGTAAAACTATGATGTGACATTGGGAAAGACACATAAATCTAGTAATGATAGAAATATTTGAAAGAATGGTTCAATATTTTTTGAGCTACCATATTAGAGATATCATGAAGTGAAACATAATATTGATGTCAGGAAAGAGGAGAAGAATATCTATGATAGATTGATTGGAACATTGTTAGATATTAAATAAAATCCAAAATATATTTTTAACGCAATATTAGACTTACTAAAAATGGGAATACTTTTGGAGTTATCTCCCACTCCTAATGGAAGACGAGCATTTCTTCCCCCCGGCTTCTCATACATTATCCCAGAGGGAGAAAATTAGCTTTTTTCAATGTCTTCATGATATCAAAGTGCCTCAAGGTTATTCTTAAAATGTAAAAACTTTTGTCTCTTTGAAGGATTTTAAGTTGATAGGTATGAAATATCATTATTGTCACATAATGATGCAATAACTTCTACCAGTTGCATTGCATGGAATATTTCCCATCTGTGATAGAAAGACTATAATGATGTTGTGTTAGTTTTTCAATTCAATTTGTAATAAGGTGATTGATGTGAATGATTTGAACATTTTGGAAAAGGATGAAATTTCTATACTTTGTAAATTGGAAATGTATTTTCCTTCATATTGTTTTGATATAATTGTGCATTAAATGGTTCATTTGGTTCAAGAAATAAATCATTGTGGACCTATGTATTTTCGTTGGATGTATCCTTTTGAAAGGTATATGAAAATATTGAAGTGGTATGTTAAGAATACATATCGACCTGAAGCCTCCATTACTGAAAATTATATTTATGAGGAGGTTGTGGAGTTTTTTACAAGCTACTCGGCTATGGTGAAGCACATAGGTTTTCCTCCATCTCACTATGAACGAGTTAATAATGAGGGAAAGGGAATTTGTGGCTTGAATGTAAAATCGTTGTCAGCTGAATAGATAAAGAAATTAGAATTATACATCTTGAATAACATAGTTGTTGCTCAACCATATATCACATTGCATATTAATGGGTCAAAATAATGTCATCCAAAGAAAAATGAAATGTGGATTTTCAATGAGCACAAAAAAACGTTTTTTCCATGGTTTAAGAAGTCCTTACTTGTTAGATTATATGTATCAAATAAATTAAGATGGTTAGTGGGTGTTCCATGTTTAAATGTGATAACATGGTCCGGGAATGACATTAATGGATAAAAATTTCATAAGAAATATCAGGAAAATAGAATTGTAGTTCAGAATATTGGTGTATTGGTGTTTGCAGAAGCAATACATTTTTTGAGTTTTAAAGACAAAACCCCAATTTATGCATCAAGTGCATATTATATAGTCATTGAAGAAATATGGGAGGTTGATTAATTTAAAATTAAAGTAACTATTTTTAACTTCAAATGGTTTATTGGTAACAACAGTGTGAGACACGATGAATTTGGAAGGCCAGTTGTTAATCTGAAAAGATTGGAAGACACAAAAGATTCTTTTATAATAGAAACCCATGAAAAAAAAATTTTATATTTAGTTGATAAATCAGATATGCAATCGTCTGTTGTTTTACAAGGGAAAGAACAATATGTTGGTGAGGATAAACATGATGAAGAAGCTGATATATGTGAGATCCTTACTTCCATGGAAATATTAGCAAAAAATAATGATGAGCATGTTGAATACATGGTTTGTTCCATATTGAATGATCATCACGAAGGAAATTTGGAAAACAATCCATTTGTAAATTTCTAATATTATAGGTAACCAATGTTTATTTCATGTTGACATTTATTATTTTCATAGAATGTTATAAATTTTTGTTTATTTTAATTTTTTTAGTTTAGTTTATCATGTTTACTATTATGTGACTTATGTATCTATTTATTTTGTTGAAGGAAAATTATGTTACCATGTTTACCATGTTTACCATGTTTACCATAGTTTACTATAATTTACCTTTACATAACTTATATATTTATTTATTTTTCTGAATGAAAATTACACTACCATGTTTACCATATTTACCATCTTTACAATTTTTTGACATGCATACCATATTTACCATGTTTACTATTACGTAACATAGTTTAGTTTTCCATATTTTATATTAGTATTGTAATATTAGATTTTATATATTTGTGAACTAATGTTTAATTTTATGTTTTGAAGGATAATGACATATCAATAATTTGATCTACCACATGATTCTAGAGATGAGAATCATGATCATACATCTAGGGAGAAACATTTACATGTTTCTTTTGATGTTCCCCAATATTCCTCATTTGCTCCCATAAGGGAAAAGAAGAGTTCAAGAGTTGGTAAATGTGGTTGCACACGTTTACCAAAATTATCACTTGCCCGTAGCCAGGAACAAAGGATACTCTTTGAGTATGATGAGAATGATATTCCTAGAGATCCAAATGAAAATGATTTTAAGTGTTTAGTATTAACTCAGGGTAAAAGAAAAGTAAGAATTTTGTATGATGATTGGAGAAGTGTAAAAACAGAGATAATATCTCAGTCATCAAAGATAATTTTGGTATGATATTATACTATTTTTTGACTAATATTTAAATTTATATAGTATAATATGTTTTACCTCTTCTTTATCATATAAAATTTGATATTCCGGACACTAGAGGAGTCCGGAGGAAATGTTTATCGATGGATTCAAGGATATAGAGGGATTTCAAATCAACCCTCACATTTTATTTCATTTTTGGTCATAGGAATACTGAAAATCCATGTCATATATATCCTTTCTTATATGAATACACATGGAGAAAATTTGTTGAAAGTAGAGGAAAGAATTCATTTTTGGTAAGGGAAATGTAAAATTTTATAAGATTTATTATATAAATGATCTTTTTAATGTTTTTAATGATTTATTATTCTTAATGTACAAAAAAAAAGGAAATCTCATTAGGATATCCAATATAAAAATGTATACCCTCATAGTTTATCTTGGGGAGGGCATACATTATTAGAAGAACAAATGATGGTGGAAAAATTTAAAAAACTGAGAGCTAAGTCTTCAAGATTTGGAGAGGTTTCCCCTCCATCACCTTCATATAGACATGAAAAATAGAAGATGGATCAGATGAGAAAAAGGGGTAATATATTTCAGAAGAATGTAGAATCATACCTGATAGGGTTGTAAGATATTTATTTTATTTATTTTAGTTAATTATATTATTTATATAATTTGAATCATTACAAATTTTTTCAATTAATTAATACAATATTCTCTTAAGGAACAAAGCTCATAGGGGGTATTTATAGCTGATGGGTGGTAAGATATTTTATCTGATGTAATGGGAAATCCTGAACACCCCGATCATGTATAAGTATATCCGACGGGGGTATTGGTAAGAAGAGTGTTGCCACAATCTTCAAGTTCTTCCATTTAGCGTGTTTATAAAAAAAAGAATACTTGGAGGATAAAATTCATAATATTAATGTGAATATTGAGAAATATATTATAGAATTGGTACAGTATTTGTATTCATACATGCAAAGACAATTTCAGACTGCATCTCCCACTCTTCCACCTCCCCCTACAGAGCCCATTATTTATCCTCCACCTCTACCAGTAGCTCCCACTCCCCCACCTCAGCCTGTGGACCCCATTTTTTATCCTACTTCTCCGCCAAAACTTCTTACTTATTGATATTTGTATGTTGACCATCCTCACTATCAAATAGTTTCATATAGGCTGGTACATTGTATAGGATATATAGTTCATCATAAAAAGTTAGAGGTAGATCATCATAGGGTCACTGTATAAGATATTATAGATAGATCATCTTGAGTACCATTACCTACAGATGAGGTGATGAATGTTAGACATAGTATTGGACAGTTTTTAGTTTCACCATCTATAATTCTATGACTCATTACCATAGAGGTATGTATGTTATATCTTTTATTTTATTTTTTGTTAAAGTTGTTTTAAGATTTGAAAACTAATATTTCTCTCTATTTATTTTTATAAGAATAATTCAAAGGTAAATAAATACTTTATATACAACAAAAAAAGAAAATTGTCTATGAAATCAGATACAAATTCTTGCAGTCTTGACATATTGTCAAGATATTCAAATTTGTTGGTGGATCATTATGAGTTTCCAATTGAATCTCATTTTGAAGATGTGAAATAATTGTGGGGATTGTAAAAAAAATGATATCATGGACCTTGTTACTAGAGATAAGTTGGGCATCAACGTGGTGAAGAGTTTTTAAATGTAAGTCTTAGCACTGTTCCCTGTGTAATATTTATTAAAAATGTATAATTATGTATGTTTTTTTATTAGGTATATTTATAACATGTTTGAAAAGAATAAGGGTATATATGTATATAGATTCATAGACCCACATTTGATTTCCCATGAAGAACATGCATTGGATAAGGAACAAAGAAAACTTTTTATTGCTGAAATATTTGAACATAATATAATCACATAGTGTTGGATGACTCCTTTTTGTGAGAGGTATGAAACATATATCTGGAAAAGTTATCATTATATTTTAACATAAAAAACCACTAACAATAAATTTTCTTTTATATCAGTGACCATTAAATGTTAGGTGTTTTTTTCTAAGGGAGAAAACACTTTATAGGATATGCTCTGTATATTGATATGTGTGAGGAAGTTTTAAGAATGTATTGGAAAATTATGTTTCAATTTCATAATAGTTGTTTATATTATAATGAATTTTAAATTTATCTTATTCGAATTATTTTCTAATAGGGTATGGGTCTACATTCTAAAAAACACAAAGAATAAGAGTACCAAGATCAAAAATGTTAAAATAAAGGTAAATATCCATTTATAATTTGTACTTTTCGATGTATTACATGGAAATTATATTTTTAATCGGAACTCATTTAAATAGAATTTTCATGAAAAACAAGGCATCATCGAATGCAGATATTATATGTTAAGATTTATGTTTGAAATAATTACAACTGGAAAACTTTTAAATATTGAACAAAAAAGATTTCCTTATAAGATTTTCTATAATATTTCATTTGATTTATTCAGTATACATGTTAACTACTATCATTTTAATTTGTATAAATTTGATGACCCTCAACCCTATAGTGCTCAAAAGGTCAAACAGTACAAGTGGAATGGTAAAATTATTTTACAGGTTTGATGGTATTTTAGTTTGTTTTAATTATAAAGTGATATTTTGAATATTGTATTTATGACTTTTTATTTGGTAGTTGTTTTGGTTGGATTTAGGAATTTTTAGTTAATAGTGTAAGTTTATAATTTTATATATGTGAATGTTTAAATTTTCTATGGTTCTTGTTCTGGATTAGTTTTGATGTTATTTTGGTATGGATTATGATCTTTTTTTGGTCTACTTTTGGTCTGGTTTCAACTTGTTTCATACTTTGGCAAAGCATAGTAATGGTTTCATGGGGGTGGGGTGTACAGGGGGGCCTATCCAAGGGATAGGGGTGTCCAGGGGGGTGGGGGTGTCCAGGGGGATTGTCTGTGGGGGTGGGGTGGTGTCTAGGGGGGGAGGATGTCCAAGGGTGTATAGGGGTGGGGGTGTATAGGGGTGGGGGTGTCTAGGGGGTGGGTGTGTCAAGGGGGTGGGGGTGTCTAGGGGGTGGGTGTGTCAAGGGGGTGGGGTCCTGTCCATGGGGTATGGGGTGTTCAGGGGGTGGGGTGTCCAGGGGTGGGGGGTTTTCCATGGGGTGGGGTGGTGTTCAGGTGGGTGGGGGTGTCCAGGCAGAGGGTGGTTGTCTAGGGGGTGGGGGTGGGAGGGTGTCTAGGGGGTCAGGGTGTCCAAGTGATGGGGGTATATCCAGGGGTGGTTTGGTGTCCAGTCGGGTGGGGTGGTTCCAAGGGGGTGGTAGGGTGAATAGGAGGATATCCAGTGGGGTGGGGTGGTGTCTAGGGGGTGGGGGAGGGTGTCCAGGGGGGTGGGAGGGTGTCCAGGTCAGTGGGGGTTGTCCAGGGGGATGGGTGGCTGTCTAGGGGGTAGGAGGGTGTCTAGGGGGTAGGGGTGTCTAGTGGGTGGGGGTGTATAGGGGTGGGGGGTACTGGGGGGTGTGTTGGTGTCTAGGGGGTGGGAGGTTGTCCAGGGGGTGGGGGTGTCCATGGGTAGGGGTGTCCAGATGGGTGGGGGTGTCTGGGGGGTATCCAGGGGGTGGGGGCAGTCGAGTTGGGTGGGAGGGTGTTCAGGTGGGTGGGGGTGTCTAGGGGGTGGGGGATGTCCATAGGGTGGAAGGGTGTCCAGGGGTGGGGGTGTCGAGGGGGTGGGTGATGTCCAGGGGTGGGTTGTTTAGAGGGGTGGGGGGATGTCCAGGGGATAGGGTGTGTCTAGGGGTGGGTGATGTTTCAGGGGTAAGAGTGTGTCCTGGGGGGGGGGGGGGGGCTATCCATGGGGGTGGGGTATGTCCAATTGGTTTTAGGTTTTTAGTTGACATTGTATGATTTGAATGTTATGTATGTGAATGTTTAATTTTTATTTGGTTGTTCTTGTTTTGGTCTAGTTATGATTCTTTTCTCATATGTATTCTGGTCATGTTTTGGTCTAGTTTTGCTCTGTTTTCTGTTTGTTTTAGGTCTTCTTTGGTAGAGCATATTATTGTTTGAATATTTTTATTAAAAAAAATAGTTTTTACATCTGTAATTTTATAACGGCTGTAATAAATGCATGGGAAAGGTTTCTCACTTCGTTTATTAAATAACTGATTTTTTATATATGTTTTTAGTTAGGTTATAAATTAATCGATGTGAAAAATACTTTGCAGACTATTTTATCACATCGTTTATTTTATAACCGATGTCATAAAAGAATTGGAATTATATTTTATGTTGTTTATTTAATAACCAATGTAGTATATATGTTTTCACATCAGTTAAACTATAACTGACATGAAAAAACGCTTCACAGACTTGTTTATCACGTCAGTTTTTTAATAACTGACACAAAAAATATTCATAGACGTAGTTTATTATGTCGGTGATTACATAACTGATGTAATAAACTATTTAACATGTCGGTTATTTAAAAGCCGATGTAATAAATCACGACTCTGAATCATTTTTCACATTGGTTTTTTCTAAGAAGATGTAAAAAATGAATTAGATTTATGTTTTTACATCATTTTTAAAATATCCAACATAAAAAACAATATTTATAATGTCTCCTATAATAATTATGGCCAAAAAACGATGTAAAAAGTAAAAAATAACAGACATAAAAAACATTTTCCGCACTTTTGTGAAGCTTTTAAACATCATGTGTTGTGATCTCTCTTATTATTTTTGCATACAAATTGAGAATATGAGGTATCACTGAGTGGATAAAGAAATATAAAAAGTTCAATAGGTTTATTTCAAATGAAATTTTTTTAAAAAATAATACCACTAATTCACCCTCCTCTCATTAGTCATCCGAACTTGGGAACTACAAGTGTTATTAGAGTGTGGGTCACCTCTAATGATCCAAGAGAGTTTTTTTGAAGTGAATATTTTAGGAAATGAGTGAGCAACCTCAAAAAGAGAAAAATATTGTTACTCATGAGGATAACAACTTATAAATGTATACCAAGACTTAGAATAATATAATGAAGATACATGTATAAAAACTGAAGAATAATCATATAGTAAAGATATAGATACCTCTAAGTGAAGGTAATAAAAATGGTATATACTATAGTGATTCTTATGATTATTATTCATATAATGAAGGCTGATCAAGATTTGATGATAATAGATACCTTATTGATCTATTCCTATAATTAAAATAACATCTAAATAAAGTTCCCAAAGAATTTTTATATAATAGTTTAGAAGGTTTCAAGAGTCTTCAAGATAAAAAATTACACTTGGAATAATATGGTAATGCTATGGAAGAGGCATTAGCTAAAAGGGTTGGGATATAAAACACTCTAAAAAAAGTTTAGGAAATTGATGAGTCTGTTTCTATTTATAATGAAATATATGATGAAACTATTGATTAATTTTGATTAAGTATTTATGTGAAATAATTCATTGAGATTTTATTTTTAGAATATTTACATGCATTTGAAAATATAATAAAGTTTCTATAGTTGTAAAAAACATTTCAGATAGAGGATTGAGAGGACCAGTTAAAGGATCATGGAAATTCATTATAATAATGAAGAATCATACATGAATAAATATGGAATAAGTTGAATAAAGATTAATAATACACACAGATATCAGTTGGGTATGAGAAAAATTCAATCAGCATTAAGTTTTAAGAGTTATAGTTGATATTGAAATACCAAAAACCACCACCAGATATAAGTTTCTCAATAACTAAAAGAAGAGATTATTACACTCATGTTTGTATTGAGAGTCATAATTCCCTAAAAAAATGATATTATCCTCTAATAAAATTGAATCCTCCATTAAGATGAACATATCCCATATACAAAAAATAATAATTTATTAAGGATATTTCAAGTGTTTGTGTAGTTTTCAAATAAATATTTGGGAAATTATGAATGGTGAAAATTATATTAATTCCAATATGTAAATGATGAATGTGAAAATAATCCAAATAATAGTTTCCCATGAATTTTACTAATGAGTGGTGGTTCTACTCAATAGCCTCATGGATTACAATCCATGAAAAGTAAATAGATTACACCACACAAGAAAGAAAAATATTCATTTGTTATTTTTGGTGTTGTAGGAATTTTTTGAATGAAGATTTGGAAAGTTGGAACAATATAAAAATTCTTGAAAACAATATAGTAACTATATTTAGAGGTATAAAAGTTTATGAAAAGAGAATATCTTCACTAGAGATGAAAAAATCTTAGAAAATGAGTTTATATACAAATAATATATTTGAATACTATGGGAAGTTTTTTGAGTACTGTAACAGAAGTGGTCACTATTATGAAGAGTTCTTGTATAAACCTACTTTGGACAAATCACACGAGGAAGTGATTATAATACAACAACAAAAGGGAAGGAAGTTAAGAAAAAAATTTGATAATTCATTCTTATGATGTGAAAAAAAATAAGAAGATAGATCAACTGTCTCTAAGAATAAAAATGAGAGATCATATCCTATATCATATGGATAAAGAAAATTGTCAAGATAATCAGTACCCCCTATGAAAAATAAGGATCATATTGAATAATTTAAGCAATAATAGGTGTCTGGATAGAATACATATAAAGGGGAATATCAAGGTTTAGTGTTTTTTGAGCTATGAAATATATGGGAAAAAATACTACTATTGCTGGTATAACATGTCATTTCTTGAAAACATGAATTAATCAAGGGGTATTTATGGTGAAAAAATGATAAAAACCTCTTAGAGAAATAATGATGTGACTAGGAATTCATCCATGCTTCTAAGACAAAACAATATAAAGGCTTAAAGTAAGTTGGTAAAATATAAAAACTGAGGGGTCACCAAGTTGAGAAATGCTTGACAATGTTTACAAGAAATATTCCCTATGCATAGAAAGGGAAGACTCTAAAATAGAAAAATGATGGAAATTCATTTGATGATTCATAGAAGATAGATAATTTTAAGAAAGGGTGCATAATTTTTTGGAAAAATCAAATATTAGGGGATAAACAATTTGAGGATGTTGAAAAACTCATTGAAGTTAAAGGAAAGTAAGTGTTTATTAAAATTGGGGTGGAAATTGAAATTCCTCACAATGATGGTGACTTGTGAGTAATTGTGCTAAATCTTGACATTCTACACACAACTGTATGGATATTCTACCAAATCACTGGGTGATTTTTAAAATTAAAATGAAATCACCAGAGACATTATGTATTCAAATGACTATAATGGAAAAGGATAATTCACACAAAGGAAATACTAAGATTGCGAGAGAATAATGGCCAAGGATGAGAGACAACCCTCATATTGAATATTACTACTAATAAACAATAATTTCCCACCATATTATGTTTTATATAAATGATTTTGTACAAACATACATATAATTGATAGAGATATATTCATCCATTATGGGGGAGTATTTATGAGATGAAGCTATTAAATCTTCATGACATAGTGAATATGAATCTGCTAAACAGCATTTAAAAATTATATAATGTGGAGTTTGTTCATTTTTAATTGTATTGTTAATATATATTAATGTGTATTGGTCGGTTAATTTCAATATGAGACAAAAGGGGAGATAAATTTTTTTCAATTGAACTTTTTATGTGTTTGTTGAAGTATGTGCATGATTTAGAATGTTATTGATAGATAATATTAATTCTAAATACTTTAATGAGAGTTGATAGTTTATGATCATGATTTCATATGCATGGTATTTTATGGATATGTTAGACTTCAATGGTTGTATATCTCTCGTTTTATACATTGGGTTAGCATACACAAGCTTAGATTTTATTAAATAAATGATATTTTATAATATAACATTTTGATATCATTACTCACTTATAAATGATCATGAAGTTTTCATATAAGGGAGATGATATTTCTTTTGAGAGGAATGATGAGTTTAGGAGACACCATTTTACATTTTCATATTAAATTTCAATAAGTTGAAGAAAATTTATCACCAAATAATGATTTATGATATGTGATGATATTGACTACAAAATACATAGGTGGATATTGTTGAGCCTAGGTTCCATTAGTTAACAATAAGTAAATATGTGATGGTGGATTAAGTGGATATGACTGTATAATTGTTATAGATTCATCTAACAACATTGGATGTCAAACATGGATAATTATATAGGAAAAGTATGATGATTTTGAAAGGTTACAATTTCCTAAGCTATGTTCAAGAGATATTTTAAGATTTCACATTGTTAAAACATTTAAATAAATTTGTATAGTTTTGGAAAATAACTAAATGCCCAAGGAAGTATAATGAAGGCCATGGAAAAGGAATATTATTGCATTAGTATTTTCTTATAGATGAATACCATGAAAATTATAATTTTCATGATGAAATGTTTCTATGTGATGAATTTCAAGGACAATGAAAATATTATATTTTTTGAATATTTTAAAAAAAATTGAGTGATTGGTATTTTTTGATAGGATTTATACGGCCTAAGGGGAGGAATTTATTTTATACTGAGTATTTTCTTGGTATATTTGTATGGGACTTTATAAAAAAGATAGGCCAACCCACTAAACAACCTAGGTCAAGCTTTAGCTCTACTTGTGGGACTTAGAGGTCAAAAAAATTATAGGAAGCAGCCTAGTCCAGTCTATAGGAGGAATAGGAGGCCTAATGTCAACTATTTGTGGGTGGGCCTCTATTTAAGGCCCATAGAGTGTGCATGCCATAGGCATGCATATTTTGAGCCAGAAGCTCATGGGGATGAATCGTAGTATTGTGAGTGATGTTTGAGTGGTGATGATCTCTAGTATCTAGATAAAATGACTATAAACATGGATTATATGATAAAGAGTATTGTATGCACTAGTTAATATCTATGCAAGACAAGTATGTAGCCGATTACTATTCCCCCACACACAAAAATCTAGATATAACAACAACCATACAATTTGAGTGATCCATTTCATTAATTGAATATTAAAAAATTATATTCTAATTACCATCATCATATTCAAACTACTATCATAAAAAACCTACACACTATATTGAAAAAAATGATTATATCCCCTTAATATGTTAAAGGATTGAGATAAGTGAGGTTAAATAAAGGCAATGCATGAAATCATTTTCAATCATTCAACAAATATGTCGTAAGAAGCTATCATAAGAAATATGGACTTTCAATTGATGTTATTACATGATAATATTATGATGAAATGATAGAATGGTGAAAATAAATTATTCATCATAATAAAATGTTATGTCACATGATGACATGCATAATGTCAATGAATTCATCGCAAAAAGAACAATGTATCATAGATTGTGAGAAGCTTCCATATTTTCAACGGATTATTTGGGATGAATATTTTGTTTTCCATTAACTGCCTACGGATGTGAGGAATGAATAAAATAGGATCACATGAAGCACTGAGGTTACATATGATCAAGTTAAGTGATCATGTTATCTCATGATCACCTCGATTATTCTTAGAGAAGCCGAGAGTATCTGAATTCATGATATCCAGAGACCCTCGATCAATTGAATAAGCCCTAAAAATGCATTAAAAATAAGAGATAGCCTACCAAAATATATCTAGGATTGTCTGAGAGTTTTTTATAATGGATTTTAAATAAAGAGAGAGAGATATCTCTCATAATAACAACATAGAATCCATGTAATCTCATAATGTGAAGGTAGTGAGTTCTAGCATGATTAAATAATGAGAATAAGTATCTCTTAGGTATTCTAATCATGTGAAGTAATTATAGGAATAATTAATTGTCACAAATACTAACACACAAAGGAACTCAAACATAGCTTTCTTAGTTCAACAAATTTGTTGAGAGGATCTCACAGATTGTGTCTTTTGTCATGAAAAAGTCCTTGAGCTGAACCCACATATAATGTGTGTCTCATGAATAAGATATTGTGAAGAATAATGTTTCTTATGCAACAACACTCGTGGAAAATCCATGTGAATAATCCCATGATACACGAACGAAGTGGGAATTGTGTGATCTCTTCATATTTATTAAATTAACGAACTTGTGATCCACACTTAGGTCATGTAAAGGTATATAACATATCGTGTGAACCATTGTTGATCATGTAAAAGAGGTGAAGGAAATTGAAGATATCCATTCATGTGTGGGTATGACAATGGTTCACGCATCCCATGCAACCCATGCATACATATTTAACAATTCCTTGGGAAATAAAGCTGGATAGTGGATGCATACATTAAATACATGATTGTGTAATATATTGATAAAAAAATCCAAATAAAAGGAATCACTTGCATGTGATCATCAGTACGAATGAATGTGAAAATATAATTGGACAATTTTCTAGAATTTCATAATAAAAGAGAATATTATTGAATATTATTATTTTTTATATCCATGAAATCCATGCATGTTGTGTGTTTAATTTGAGACCAAAGCTGGGAAGAATATTAGAAGTTCTTATATCTTCATTGATAGTGTTTGATAATTAATGAAGATAAAATGAGGAGATATTTTGAGAGATATTTCTTTAATATAATGTTATTGAATAATTTTTTTCACCAATTGTAGAAAATAACTGATGTTGGGATTTCATCATCTAATGGAAGCATAGATCGAACATTTTTTTCATTGAGAAAACTGATCAAATATAGGTGATCAGAGATCATTGAGAAAATCCAGTAGACAAAAAAGGTTCTTGGAGTGTACATGGGAAAGTGTGGTCCAAAAATCTCATGGAATAATATTAACATATAAACATAAAGTGGATCAATCTTTGTATAAAAGAGAAATCCTCTTAGTTGGATATAGGAGCAAGAAGTTTCTTGTGTTAATCAAGGATAGATGTCTCTATTGTGGATTTTATAGTAGGTTAGTGTAGATTCTTGAAACAATATGGTATACAGTATAAATATCATCCTACATGGATTCAAGAGGTATATAATTTGACTTTTATTTACCATTTTAATTGTTTACATGTTTATAGTGGAGAATCTATGTTGGTGATTATAACCAACACTATATAGAGTAGGCATTTGTATCGAACCTTGTAAACATCATGTGTTGTGATATCTCTTATTATCTCTCCTTATGAAGTAATATTTCAATATATAACTATGTTGATTGGTGAATATAACAAGTTCAAGAGGTTAAATTCGAAATAAATATTTTTTAAAATTTGTACCACTGATTCACTCCCCTCTTAGCGGTCATTCATCCAGGGGAACTATAATACATATGCAGTTATATTTAAAGGATTATTATTTCATATTGATTTCGATATCATAAAATGTTTATAAAATTTTAATTATCAATCTTAAAATATTGGGAATATGACACAAATTAATAAATATATGATTCTATTGTAAAATTAATATAATACATGCTACAAGTTTAAGGGAGAATATTTGAAGACATAACGATAGGTGATGATTAGGACACTAACAGATACTTTACAAGATAAAATGAAATTATGTGAAATATATAGGGTTTCAGTCTAAAACTAGTGTTGAGGAGCCCTAATTTCATATTCCCAGGTTTGGTTCTAGATTCACTTTCTTTTTAAACAATGGATTTGATATAAAGTCAGATTATCCACGATAAACCTAACAATATTTTATATCATTTTCCTAACTAAAAAATATTAGGTATAGTGTCATTGATGTTCAACTCTATAAGAAGAGGATTTTATGTTACTTGTGGACATTTCTCAATAATTGATCCAAAAAAGACTCAATTATATACTTCACATAAGTTATACTCATATTAATACCTAGGTAATGAAAAAATAATATGTGGTTGACTTAAACACATAATAAGGAAAAAATAACCATTTTCTATAATTCATGGGAGAAGGAAATGTGATCTTAAATAAAAAAGATATTCCGTTGTAAAATAGTGTGATAAAATATAAACAAGGTAATGGATCATCATTATAATCATATGGAATAAAAATGTATCATTTCGTTGAAACATATGATAAAAAATAACATTGTCATGAACATAATTATATAGAATTTATATCATTATGAATAAAAATTATATCCACACTTCATGATTTGAATAAATAAATTCCACACATCTTGTTGTGAACAAAATATTTCCAGATATAACATCCCTATATCATGATATTTAAATCATTAAACAATGTAATGGAGGGAGATATAGGACACCAACCATTAATAATAATTACCCATACATTTATGTTCCAAGATAACATAAAAACATTCATATTTTTAACATCAAATAATAAATTCATATAAATAAGATGGGTTGTGTAAAAACTTCCATAGAAAATTTCATTACTTATCTAGTCAAAGAAGGCTGATTTTGGTATAAGAATATATCCCCATAGTAATATAAGGACAATTAAGGATCTCAAAATATACGAAAAATAAAATTTCAGGATCATTAGGTAAATCTATTTGAATAATAAGAGGAAATATTATTTTATTTTTCTAATCATAACATATTTGATTAATTAGGAAGACCATTTTAAATTATGGAATATAAGATACATTGAAAATAATTGCCATAATAGAGAAATAATATCTTCATATATATAAATATTAAAAAAGTATTTTAGACTTCATGTTAAACATTATTATAAAAATTCAATGTTACATGTAACCATAAAATTTTTTTTTTAAAATAGGTGAAGTGATTTTTTTTATTTTAATTTTTAAAATAATCGTCTTATTATTTCCTTGAAAAATACATAAATACTATCTCAATTAAATGTGGAGTGTAATATAAAACAAATAATTATATAAGTAATTTTTTTAATATTTTAAAATACCATTACTGAAATCCTACATCATAAAAAGGGATGATAAATATTCAATTCGAATAGAGAAGAAGAAAAATATTAAGGTCATGTGAGATAAACAGTAATTAGGTTTCAAAATATAAATTATTTCATTGGAGAGAAAAAAATATAGACATGGAAAAAAAGTCATCTTTAAAGAGAATGAAAATTATTTTTAACAATGTCAAACTTTTTTGGGAAAAGAATTCATTGAGGAAGAATATTGGAATAAAAAGTTCCATTTTTCCTAATATATAAATATAATTTACAATGTAAAATTTTATGGTGGATGAAATAATTTATATAATTAATAAGTGCAAGACTAAACATTATAACTCATTGAAATCACGTTTGAGTTAATAGAACATTTTAAATATTTAAAACCACTTGAATTTATATCCCTTAGAAATATAACCTAATATGGATTTTAAAATAAAAAATACGTCATTAAAATTTAAGATCAAAGAAATCCATGACCAATATATACACATCAAAATGGAATCAAGTATTTAATAATTATTATATCTCAATGAAGAAAATTTGAGATGTAAAACCTCTTACCTTAATTATAGAATTCCATGAAATCACTTTAACCACCTATTTAAAAAAATAAAACTACTTTATTTACCCATTTAATTACCTTATTCATATAAATAACCATTTAATGATTTAATTTATAATCTTTTATTACATGTATATTAGGTTGTTATATTTTATTTTCATCATGAGATGTCAATCTCTTTGATTATTTATTTATTACAAGTCTTATAGTTAAGTTTTCAATTACTGTTTATAGATTAAAAGTTCATAATTATGTTATCATTATAGGTATTGGAATATATTTTTTATAATGATTTATATCATTATAATTTTATCTCTTAATTATTTTAGTTATGATTCTTGGTGATGAAGTTGGCGACAATCATGTTTTGGTAATTTTAAGGAATGACGGGTGGAATCTTAATAACATGTTAGATATTAATATTAACATTATATAACCAATAAAAATAATATTTACTTTTTATTTTTTAATATAACCATTAATTATGTTTCCTTAGTAATCTATGATATTATTGTATAGCTTTGTTCATATAAGTGGTTAAACAAACCCAAATAAGAACATGCAATAATAAATAGGTGAGTATGATTCAAAAAGTGATTATATTAGATTAATATAATTACAATAGAAATATAATGATTTTATTTAGGTGTAATTATTTTTTTGGAAATTTTTTTAATAATTATGTGTACATAATAAATGAATGGAGTGAAAAAATTCTTCACTTTCATGGAGGTGGTAGTCTGCACATACACACAGGTAGTGAATTCATCTTCCCTAGACTAGGAGAAAGATAATGAATGGTTTAAAATTAGATAATATTAGTAATTTTATAAATATAATATTAATCAATTAGATATACTTTTGGAACCATCTGTGTTAGGCGGTGATGAAAAATAAAGCCCATATTTTATAGAGGCAGTAGTTTTTACATTCACATGGCGATAAATTCATTTTTCAAATTGTTTTATATGAAGGTAAAAATGGGATATTACATTAGTATAATAATATTTCATAATATTATTAATAATTATTTTATTATATATTAATGTATATAATCGGTTTTAGGGTTATGAAGAATAAAATAATTATGTGAGCCCGGTTGAGAACATTACTGCTCCCTTTAGATGTTATCCACTATGAAAAATATTAATTCTTTTTATCTTAGTCCCTTGTAATTGAAACATCTTATAGGGAATAGAGAGAGATTATACCCTAAAATAGGCTAATATTCATAGTTTATAATATGATATTCATGTGCTTTATTAATCATAGACACCATTATTAGTGAATTTTACACTTTGAACATTAATTCACATTATAATTGTAATTCCTTCATAAAATGTACTATTACATGGTACATTATTGAATGTATCATAAAACAAAAAATGTTCCTAATTTTATTTTCAGGTTTTATTTTCAGGTTTTCCATCATATAAGGAACAATTGATTCTTTTAGAGCACTTGTAGATTCAAATTGGAAACCACTAAAGAGGGCCTTGAACCAACAAGGTACTGGGCGAAGTGAACTGGACAATAGCCCAATAAAAGTAGTGTAGAGGATAGTATTAATGCCCAATAATTCTTAAAATTTAAATTACAATAGAGGATATTATGGGTAACATTTCATAAAATATTGGCCAAGGATAATTTGGTTGTTTTAATGGTTTTACAGGCGGCCCACGTTTATGATGAATTTCTGGGCCAGATTCTGAGGTCCAGAAACACAACCCACAATATAATTCATATCTCGATAACCACATATTATTTTGGGTTGAAAATTTATAGGATATTAGGAGACATCTAGTTATACATTTTATACTTATATGTCCCACTCCAATTCATCCATCTATAAGGACCTTTCGTCACGCCTTTTCAGTGAATGCAAGCTGGTTGCCACTTCGGGGGAAGAGTGGAAAAGTCTCATCTACATTAATTTTCCACCCACCTAGGCCCACCAAAATTAATTAAAGGAACATTGAAAGATGGGGGATCGAAAAAAGTCTTCCTAAATGCCTATTTAAGGTAGTATTTTTGGATAATTTTGGGATCTTGGAGCTTTTTTTCAATGTAAAGTTATTATGTCAATTTGTATTTGTAACGTTCTTCCTTCTCATGTAAGTTGTTTGAATCACCGTAGTTTTCTTTAAAATTTATTCTTCTTATCTTATTATATTTTTATTTATATTACCTTGATACCATTTCCTCAATTTTTGAACTTATTTACACCAAACATTGTTCTATTGTTCACACAATGGTGGAGTGATCGTGATTTTGTTGTTTTTACTTCTTCAATTCCACCCTCGTAAGCCTACTTCCCACTTCTATTGAGAATATGTCATCAATGGAGGGATAGATATTTTATGGGTTGATCCAAGTGATTATAAAGTGTCTGGATTTGATTTTATTTCTCAATCTTTAAATGTTATTAATTTCTTTTATTTGATTTTCGTTCATTAAATGATTTTCTCTCTTCCTCTTACTTATTGAATTTATTCACCCCACTTTTATGTGATAATTAGATAATTTACCTTGGAGTGCTCATGAAAATAATCCTACAAGTAAATAGGTGATTAAAATGTGTTTTTGAAGGTGTTTAATCAATAATTGATGTGGGTTTTTTTAATTCATTGCATTAATCCTTCTCAAGTTAATGAAATTGAAATCGTAAAAAAGGAATGCATCCAATCCACCCTAAGAAATAACCTAGGATCAACTCATTTTCTCATAATTTGAATTCACATAGATCTCTTAGTTCTTTTATAAAACTATCTAAAATCAACCCAAGGTGTCCAGTTCATAGTCAAAAATCCATCTCTTCATATTGTGTGTCTTAAGATTATTCTTAGGTCTCTGAGGATTTGACAACCCAAGCTACACTGCAAGCGACTGCTTAACCTTTTGAACTTGGGTAAATTTGGGCGACACCAAATTTCGGCGCTGTTTTCGGGGACCCAAGTAAGTTATCTTAGACACTATAATCCTTTTCTCAACCCACATTCTCTTTTGTAACCCCTTCTCTCTTATCTTTACGCCTTTTTTGGGTGGGTCCGGATAATCTCAAATCCAACTTTCTTGTATTCTCGAATGGAATATATTCCATATTACCATGTCACAAAATCATACTAGAATCAAATGGAAAATAAATAATCATAAGCCCCGAAATTATTATATTCCTTTGATCAACCAATGATTAATTACCACACACATGGGGACATGTACAATCATTGGGATGATGAATATTCAAAGGATAAATTTCTATCCCTCTCAAGGATGGTTGAAGAGATAAATCTTGTGGAAGTCCATGATGTTCAACCTCATACTAATTATATTCCTCAAACATTGATTGAAATATTTTTTAATCAAATTGATATAATGAATTCTGAGGTATCATCTTTGAGATTATAACTACAATGCATTAATACTTATGAGGAAATCATCCCTACACCAAGTGTACCTTCCAAAACCTTATGTGGAGTGTCTAGTTTCACCAAAACCTCTCAAGAATTTATTAAAGAACCAAACTTTGGATTTGGGGTAGGGGTAGTGAATCAAGAAATTGTTTAAGGGTCATGAAATCAGGTGGAAATTGATTTCATGTCTTCACAAGTGGGAAATTTGATTTCATGGATTGAGTGTGCAGAATATTACTCCATTGATTCTTCAGAACCAAAAATTACTGAACCATTTAGAGAAATCAAAATTTTTTAACCCATTCCCATTCTTGACACTAATATTACTAATTCTATGGTTGAATCTTCTATTCTAAAGGAACCAATTTTGTTGAGAAATTTGGAAAATGAAACTAAGTTGGATTCAAAATCTCAACCTTTGTTTGAATGTCCAATGCAACCCAAGATCAAAATTACTATACTTCCTTACCTTCTTAGGTATCCCTTCATAGTGTATAATAAGTATGTTTCAATTGGAATTTATTCTTCTCTTGAAACCAAAAAAATTGGAATGATTCGGAAATACTATAGAGGAAACTGGATCAACCATTTCTGATATTCCTAGGATTCTCCCACTGAATGTAGAAGAAATGTTTTTACATGAAAAAAAATTCTAAACAAAGATTAAATCTCAATAAAGTATAAGTGGATAAATATGGGGTCCTTAAAATTTTTAACGTTGGTATCGGGTAAGTTAGGGGTTTAGGTCAAGTTAACGGCGTTAAACAAAAGCGATGCATGGGAGGCAACCCATGGTTTTCAAGTTTCCATTCAATTAATTAGTACCTCTTACTATTGACCTATTCTTCTTTTATGAATAATAATGGGTATGGAAGGGGAGTACCATATTCATCTATGTCATGTGGTTTGATCAATGAGTAATATTTTACCCAGAAATTTAAGATAAGGCAATCTATCAACAGTTTTCTTTATTTCTATGTGTTTGTGTGTTAAAAAAAATACAAAAAGAAAAAAAATTCCTTCGACTATTGACCTATTATTTTTTTATGAGTAAAGATGGGTATAAAATGGGAGCGCCATATTCACCAATGTCACGTGCTGTGATCCCTGAGTAATACCTTCCCCAGAAATTTAAGAGAATACAATGTATCATTAGTTTACTTTATTTGTATGTTTTTTTAGGTTAAAAGTGAAATAAAAAATAGATTTTTGACATGTTCTTCATTTATGAGTAAGGATGGGTATGAAATAGGAGAACCATATTCATCTATGTCATGTGGTGTAATACCATAGTAATTCCTTACCCAGAAACTTAAGAGAATACAATGTATCATCAGTTTATTTTATTTTACTATTTTTTTAGGTTAAAAAAGAAAAAAATATATTTAATAAAAAAAATTAAAAGAAATGTCATAGGTCATGGGAAAAGTCATCTCAAAACTGTCCAAGCCACTGGGACTCAAACCAAAACTGAAGGGAGACTGGGGAATGCATTTTCAAAATCAACCTCCAGGTGAATTTATTCCATAATTTTCATTTTCAATGTCTTCGTTGAACTTATATCCTACCCCTTCCAAGTTTTCATTTCTTTAAACACTAGGGACAATGTTATTCTATGTTGGTGGGATATTAATTCAAAGGATTGATTTTGTTTTCATCATAAAATGTGTGGAATGAAAATTTTCATTAACCACGAACATGATAACACATATTGCAAACTCGGAAATTGGATATCAAACAATTTTTCATGCCTTGATTCTAATTTTAATGCATTTTTAAGTCCATGTGTATAGATTTTGGAAAGTATGGTTTTCCGATGTGATTTTTAACAATTTATATTTTTATCCATTTATAAAAAAAACACAATTCACATCCTCTAGATTGTGGAGTATTAGTTTGAGTTCTTGGGGTCCATAATAAATTGCATAGGGTTAGTGATCATTTTAATTTTAACATGACTATTCAAAAAAATCAATTGTTCAAAGATAAATGGATTGACCTGTTGTGTGGCTTTCGGAACATGGGGATCATGACTCCATATTTGTATGGCCTAGAGTTGGTAATTTTACCCCTATTTTTTGTAATATGAATTTTTTTTGATTGAGTTAGCTCTAGATTATCCCTAAGTATGAGAGCTTCATTTGGTTCCCTAAGGTCTTTGAGCCTGAGAGTCATCGGCAAAGCCTTGACACATGGGTTGACTTGATTGAGATCAATTTCAATTACCATAGAAAAATTTCAAAAAAAAAAGAAATGAAAAATATGAATACTCATCTTAATATTTAATTTTGATTCCTTCTATCGCTTCCATCTTTTCTCCCTCAAATTAAAATGAACCCCCAGGTCTAATGTGACGCACAACACTTCATCATGCTTAATTGAAATTGGATGAAATATGGGGATTAATTTGAACAAAGGAATGTGATTTGGCTTGGGATATTCCTATGTAATTATCTTTTTTTAAATTATTTTGATGGGTTTCATAATATTTTTGTATTAGATCATTGGGTCAGAAATGTGTATTAAAATGTTTTTGGACAAGGGAATTAAAATTTCATATTTTTGAGATATATTTTGCCCGGGACAAGAAAAACTCTTGTTGGGGGTGTGATTAGCCTAAAAAAGAGGCTAATATTTATTGTCTATAATATGATATTCATGTTCTTTATTAATCATAGACACCATTATTATTTCATTTTATACTTCTAACATTATTTCACATTATGATTGTAATTCCTTATTAAAATTCACTATTACATGGTACATTCTTGAACATCTCATAAAACAAAAAAAGGTTCTAATTTTATTTTCATATTTTTTTCAGGTATCCAATTATATAAGGAAAAATTCATTCTTTTTGAGAACTTGGAGATTCAAATTGGAAGACCACTAAAGTGGGCCTTGAACCAACAAGGTTCTCGGCGAAGTGAACTGGACAACAGCCCCAGAAAAGTAGTGTATAGGATAGGATTCAAGCCCAATGATTCTTAACATTTAAATTAATATAGAGGATATTATGGGTAACATTTAATTAAACATTTTCTCAAGGTAATTCGTATTTTTTAATGGTTTTACAGACGGCCCAAGTTGATGATGAAATTCTGGTCCAGATTCGGAGGCCCAGAAACACAGCCCGCCATTTAAATTATATCTAGAGAACCAAAATTTATTTTGGGATGAAAATTTACTTGATATTAAGAGAAATATGGGGATACATTGTATCCATATATGGCCTACTCTAATTCATACATCTATATGGCCCTTTCGGTGCATCTTTTCAGTGGATGCATGCTGGCTGCCACTTTGGGGGAAGAGTGTAAAAGTCTCATCTACATTAATTTTACACCAACCTAGGTCCACCAAAATTAATTAAAGACACATGGTAAGATGGTGGATTGACAAAAGTCTTCCTAAATTTCTATTTAAGGAAGTATTGGTGGAGAATTTGGGGATCTTGGATCTTTGTTTTCATTGTAATGTTATTATGCCAATTTGTCTTCGTAACGTTCTTCCTTATATTTTAAGTTGTTTGAATCACCTTAATTTTCAATAAAAGTTATTTTTCGTATCTTATTCTATTTTTATTAATATCACATTAATATCGTTGCCTCAAGGTGTGAAATTATTCAAACCCAACATTCTGCTATTGTTCACACAATGGTGGAGTGATCATGATTTTTTGTTTTTACTTCTTCAATTCCACCCTCGTAAGTCTAATTCCCGCTTCTTTTGAGAAAATGTCATAAATGGAGGGATATCTATTTTATGGGTTTATACAAGGGAGTAGAAAGGGGATGGATTGGATGTTATTTCTCAATCCTTAAATGTTATCAATTTCGTTCATTTGAGTTTCTTTCATTAAATTTTTTTCTCTCTTCCTCTTCCTTATTGAATTTATTCGCCCCACTTTTATGTGATAATTAGATCCTCTACCTTGGATTGATCATGAAAATGATCCTACAATTTTATAGGTTATTAAAATGTGTTTTTACGGTGTTTAATCAGTAAGTGATGTGGTTTTTTAGAATTCATTGCATGAATCCTTCTCAAGTTAATGAAATTGAAATCGTAAAAAAAAAATGAATTCATCCAATCCACCACAAGAAAGAACCTATGATAAACTCATTTTAGCATAATTTGAATTCACATAGATCTCTTAGTTCTATTTTAAAACCATATAAAATCAATTCAAGTTTTCCACTTCATAACTAAAAATCCATCTCTTTATATTGTCTATCTCAAGGTTCTTCTTAGGTCTCTAAGGATTCGATAACCCAACCTACACTACAAGCGACCGCTTAACCCTTAGAACTTGGGTAAATTTGGGAGAAACCAAATCTTGGAACCATTTCCACGGACCGAAGTAGGTTATCTTAGACAATAGCATCCTTTTGTCACCCCACATTCTCTTTTCTCACCCTCGTATCTCTTATCATTACCCCTTTCTATTTGGGTGTGCCGTGATAATCTAGACTCAAACTTTCTATCTTCTCCAATGGAGTATCTTCAAAATTACCATGTCACAAACTCATACTAGAGTCAAATGGAAAATCAATATTTGGAATCCCCTAAATTATTATATTCTTTTGATGAACCCAAGATTAATTACCAGACACATGGTGACATGTACAATCATTGGGATGATGAATATTCAAAGGATAAATTTCTAGCCCTCTCAAGGATGGATGAAGAGATAAATCTTATGGAATTCCATGATGTTCAACCTCATACAAATTATATTCCACAAACATTGATCGAATTTTTTTAATCAAATAGAAATAATTAATTATGAGGTATCATCTTTGAGATTATAACTACAATGCATTAATACTTATGAAGAACTCATTCCTACACCAACTGTACCTTCCAAAACCTTATGTGGAGTGTCTAGTTTCCCAAAAACCTCTCATGAATTTATTGAAGAACCAACCTTTGGATTTGGGGTAGTTTGAGTGAATCAAGAAATTGTTTAAGGGTATTTAAATCAGGAGGAAATGGATTTCAAGAATTCACAAGAGGGAAATTTGACATCATGGATTGAGTGTCCTGAATATTACTCCATTCATTATTCAGAAAAAAAAATTACTGAACCATTGAGAGAAATCAAAAAATTTGATTCCATACCCATTCCTAACACTGATATTTACAATTTTCTGGTTGAATATTTTACTCTAAAATAACCAATTTTGTTGAGAAATTTGTAAAATGTAACTGAGTTGGATTCAAAATCTTAACCTTTGTTTGAATGTCCTATGCAACCCAAGCTAAAAATTATTATCTTTCCTTCCCTGATCATGTATCCATTCATAGGGTATAATCAATACCTTTCTATTTGAATTCACTCTTATCTTGAAACCAAAAAATTTGGAATGATTATTGATTTCTTAGGAAATACTATAGAGGAAACTGGATCATTTGTTTCTGATATTCCTGGGATTTTCCCACTCAATGTAGAACAGAGGATTGTACATGACACAAATTCTAAACAAGTAATATTAATTAATAAAGTATAAGTGGATAAATATGCGGTTCTTAAAATTTTTAAATATGGTATTGGGTTTGTTAGGGGTTTATGTTGAGATAGAGACGTTAAACAAAAGCACTGCACGGGAGGCAACCCGTGGTTTTCATGTTTCCATTTATTTAATTAGAACCTCTTACTATTGAACTATTCTTATTTTATGAGTAAGTATGGGTATGGAATGGGAGAACCATATTCATCTATGCCATGTGGTGCGATCCATGAGTAATACCTTCCCTAGATATTTTAGAGAAGACAATGTATCATCAGTTTATTTTATTTCTATCTGTTTGTATGTTATAGAAAAAAATCAAAAAGAAAACAAATCCTTAGACTGTTTACCTGTTCGTCTTTTATGAGTAAGGATGAGTATGAAAGGGGAGCGCCATATTCACCCGTGTCACGTGGTGTAATCCGTGAGTAATAACTTACCCAGAAATTTCAGATAAGACATTGTATCATCAGTTTGTTTTATTTTTATATTTTTGTAGGTTAAAAGAAAAATAAAAAATATATTGTTGACATGTTCTTCATTTATGTGTAAGGATGGGTATGAAAGAGGAGCACCACATTCATCTATGTCACGTGGTGTAATCCCCGAGTAATACCTTACCTAGAAATTTAATATGAGGAAATGTATCATCAGTTTATTTTATTTTATTTTGTTTTTGTTTTTTTAGGTTAAAAAATACAAAAAAATATGTAATAAAAAAATTAAAAGACATGTTGTAGGTCATGGGGAAAATCCTGTCAGAACTATCCAAGACACTGGGACTCAAAACAAAACTAGAGGGAGACTTGGGAATTCATTTTTAAAATCAACCACCAGGTGACGTCATTCCATAATTTCCATGTTCAATGTCTTCGTTGAACTTCAATCCTACCCCTTATAAGTTTTCTTTTCTTTAAACACTATGGACAATGTTATTCTAGGTTGGGGGGAGATGAAATAAAAGAATTGATTAGGTTTTCATCATAAAATGCGTGGAAGGAAAATTTTCATTAACCTTGAACATGATAACACACATTGCAAACTTGAAAATTGGATATCAAATAATTTTTCATGCCTTGATTCTAATTTTAAAGCAATTTTAACATCATGTGCATAGATTTTGGAAAGTGTGGTTGTATGATGTAATTTTTCACCATTTATATTTTCATCAATTTAGTTAAAAAAAACAATGCACATCCTCTAGATTGTGGGGTATAAGTCTGAGTTCTTGGGGTCCATAATAAATTTCATAGGGTTGATGATCATTTTAATTTTAACACGATTATTCAAAAAAATTGTGCCAAGGGCAATGGATTGACCTGATGTGTGGCTTTCGGCACTTGGGGATCATGACTCCATAGTTGTCTGGCCCAAAGATGGGAATTTTTTCTCTATTTGTGGAAATTTGAAATTTTTTTGATTGAGTTAACTAGAGATGATGCCTGAGTATGTGATCTTCACTTGGTTCCCTATGGTCTTTCGGTTTGGGAGTCATCATCAATGTCTTTCTACATGGGATGAATCGATTGAGTTCCATTTTAATTACCATGGAAAAACTGAAAAAAACTGAAAATAAATGAATAATCATCTTAATATTTATTTTTGATTCCTCATAGCACTTACATTTTTTCTCCCTCAAATGAAAATGAACCCCCATGTCTATTGTGACGCACAACACTTCATCATGCTTAATTGAAATTGGATGAGATATGGCGATGAATTTTAACAAAGGAATGGGCTTGGGATTGGGATATGCCTATGGAATTGTCTTGTTTTAAATGATTTTGATGGGTTTCATAATTTTTGGGTATGATATCTTTGGGTGAGAAATGTGTATTAAAATGTTTTTGGACAAGGGAACTCAAATTTCATATTTTTGAGATATATTTTGCACGGGACAAGAAAAAAACTAGTTGGGGGTGTGATTATCCCATAAAAGAGGCTAATATTCATTGTTTATAATTTGATATTCATGTTATTTATTAATCATAGACACCATTGTTAGTTCATTTTAAACTTTGAACATTATTTTACATTATGAATGTAATTACTTCTTAAAATGCACTATTACATGGTACATTCTTGAACATCTCATAAAACAAAAAATAGTCCTAATTTTATTTTCATATTTTATTTTCAGGTCTCCCATGATATAAGGAACAATTAATTATTTTTGATCACATGAAGAATGAAATTGGAAGACCACTAAAGTGGGCCTTGAACCAATAATGTTCTGGGTGAAGTGAACTGGACAATAGCCCCATAAAAGTAGTGTAGAGGATAGGATTCAAGCCCAATTATTCTTAATATTTAAATGAAGTTAGAGGATATTATGGGTAAAATTTTATTAAATACTGGCCCAAGATAATTCAGAAGTTTTAATGGTGTTCCAGGTGGCCCAAGTTGATGATGAAATTTTGGGCCAGATTCTGCGGCCCAAAAAAACAGCCCACCATGTAAATCATATCGCACAAACCACAGATTATGTTGTGATTAATTTGATAGGATATTAGGAGATATTAGAGGATACATGTTATCCTTATATGGACCACTCTAATACATCCATATAGAAGGTCCTTTCGGAGCTTCCGTTCGGTGGATGAAAACTGTCTTCTACTTCGGGGGAAGAGTGGAAAAGTCTCATCTACATTAATTGTCAACCCACCTAGGACCACCACAATTAATTAAAAAACACATGGGAAGAAGGGGGCTAGGCCAAAGGATTCCTAAATTCCTATTTAAGGTAGTACTGGTGGAGTATTTGGGGATCTTGGAGCTTTTTTTTCATTGTAATTCTATTATACCAATTTTTCTTTGTAACGTTCTTCCTTCTCATGTACGTTGTTTGAATCACCTTAATTTTCAATAAAAGTTATTCTTATTCTCTTATTCTGTTTTTATTCGTATCAACTTGATAATCTTGCCTCAATGTGTGAACTTATTCCCACCAAACCTTGTGCTGTTGTTCACACATCAATGGAGTGATCGTTATTTTGTTGTTTTTACTTCTCCAATTCCACCCTCATAAGTCTACTTCCCGCTTTTGTTGAGAACATGTCATCAATGGAGGGATATATATTTTATGGGTTGATCCAAGGGAGTATAAATGGGATGAATTGGATGTTATTTCTCAATATTTAAATGTTATTAATTTCTTTTATTTGAGTTTTTTTTCATTAAATCATTTTCTCTCCTGCTCTTATTTATAGAATTTATTCGCCCCACTTTTATGTGATAATTAGATCCTTTACCTTGGAGTTCTCATGAAAATAATCCTACTAGTGTATAGGTGATTAAAATGTTTTTGTGAAGGTTTTTAATCAGTAGTTTATGTGGTTTTTTTAAATTCATTGCATGAATCCTTCTCAAGTGAATGAAATTGAAATCATAAAAAATAAATTCATCAAATCCACCTCAATCAATAACCTAGGGTCAACTCATTTTATCATAATTTAAATTCACATAGATCTCTTAGTCCTCTTTTAAAACCATCTAAAATAAACCCAAGTTGGCCAATTCATATCCAAAATTCCATCCCTTTATATTGTGTGTCTCAAGGTTCTTCTTATGTCTCTAAGGATTTGACAACCCAAGCTACACTGCAAATGACTGCTTAACCCTTAGAACTTGGGTAAATTTGGTAGAGACCAGAGAGATAATGATTGTGTGTGTAAGAGAGAATAATTTAGTTCTTTTTAGCTAATTTTTTATAATTAGTGGATAAGTGGGTCCTTTTATAAGTGGACTGAATTAAATTTTTCAGAAATATATATTTTTAATATAAATAGAGAACTTGTTTAACATGAAAAATGGGTCAAAATTGGAAAATAATGGATTGTAGGACTATGGAAGTTTTAAAATCCCTCAAATATTAATTTTCACACAATTTTTAAACTTTTTTTAGTCACTTACTCATATATTTTTCACTCCTGACAATTTTATGTTTTTACCGGGGTAATTAATTTTTTATAAAATAATTTAATTTTAATGAAACAAAATAAAAAGATCCTTATTACATTCTTTATACCTAGATATTGAAAAATATGAAATCCATTTTATCAAATTAAATTTCTATGTTTAATAAAAAATAAGTTTAATATTTGTTCGTGTCACACATAAAAATCTATTTTTAGAAAAAGTGTATTTTTAATCACAAATGTTATATATAAGGTAAAATTATAAATATTATTGACTTAAATTAGAATCCTAGTATTTATGTTTTTATGATGTGATTTTATATCCTTATAATTTTTGTTTCTTTTCATTATTATTCATTTCTTGTTGTTTTTTCTTTTAGGGAGTTATAGTGATACTACTTCAAACATTCAAAACTTGAATGGATGATTGAAACTGTGAATGGACATAATTATTTAGGCATAGAGCCTAATTTAAATCATGGAATGAACCACTTTTTCACACCTTGGACTAGTTAGAGTTGTACTGATTCATATCTCCAATCTTAGTTCACACCATGAACTCTTCAGACCCAACTACAAAATTTTATTTTTCTCCATAGTTCCCTTTCCTTGATTAAACCCTATAAAATCCTTGGTTTTATAATTCTAGAACCTAGAGGTCTGTACATTCTCAAAAATCAGAATCATTATTAATTTAAATGGAAGTTAATGCATAGTCGTTGTATTAGTGGGAATAAACATAAATAATTAAAATATGATTATACATGTTTGTTAAATATCTTTACATTTATCCAATAAATGTTATAGGCCTAAAATAATAATGAATCTGATTTTAAGCATGAAATACTCTAATATTTTTTTAAGGTCGTTTTACCACATTTTTTCAGAGAATCCTTTTTAAATGTAGTTTTTGTTAGTATTATATGTTCAAATTGAAAAAATAAATTTTTTATTAATAATAAGAACATAAAAATTTACTTTGTATTAAATTTTGGTAATTTTCTGATAAATTTCATATTTTATGAATTGTGAAAAATACTTCATTTTAATTCAAAATCGCCTTTTAAAATAATATATTTATATAGGTAGATTATAATTTTAATTGGTTTTAATGTTTAATTAAATTATTTTTTTATAATTTAATACAATGTTGTTTATTGTAAGTAATTTCCCTTTGAAATTGGATGTAAACACATGTCAACCATTTGATAGTTATTACTTCTTAAAAACACGTTTTTTGGTTTTTAAAATAGGAATTAATTCTAAATAAATTTCTTCCAATAATGTGTTTTGAATTTGAAAAAATGGATTCCATATTTGGAATCAGGTGGTCCAATTTTTTTAAAATAGGAACAGTTTATTTTTAGACATTATGAATCATAATTTCAGTAATTATTTTTTTATCATGTATAAAGGGTAAATCAGGTAAATAAGGGTAAACAATAATATTATAATAATATTAATCTACACTAACACGTTTCCTAATCCTATTAAATGTGATATGTATGACCATTTTCATCCTTGTGTAAATTTTGGGACCCCATGGAGTAACTTGGTTGTAAAAATGACATTTTATAAGAATTAATTTTATGTAAAGAAAAATGTAACATAAACACATATCTTATAGTAAAACAATTTTTATTTGGAGTTATATAAGTTATAATTTCGACAATAAATAATCATTATAAACATAATAATATTCCCTACTTAATGGTATTTTATTTATAATTTTTATACATCATACAAATAAATTTATATAAAACACAATGATGATGTAGTGATTACCTTATTAATGAAAGATTTAAATAAATGAGATTATAAATATAAAAATAAATTTATTATGAAACTTTTTATGCCATCCTAGAATTTTAGGGATGTTTACGACCTTTTATCATTAAATTAATGATGTTTTTTTGAATTAATAAAGTTGTTATGGATTTTCAAAGAGTCATGATATGAATAATATAAAAAATGACATAAATGTGTGTTTAAACAAAATAATATTTTATTAAATTATATAATAGTCCTAAAAATATATTATTTGACCAAATGACTTATATATTGTATAAAAGTTTATTAATGAACCAATTGGGGTTATATTGTAATTTTATAGTATCAATAGTAACCATATAGTATGAATATACAACAAGATATGGTAAGAGTCAAATAAGTTAACTAAGGGTAAATGCTTAAAGATAAGAATAAATTTGTGACCTAGAAATCTCTAAAACTAATGGTATATATATTTTCTACAAAATATAATAGTATATTTGAAATAAATTACTTTGGGTTCATTTGAACATGAAAATAATTTTATAATTAAATAATATTTCAATACCTTCCTAAAGTGTCCCTCCTCCCTTTTATAAAAGGGCATCACCTATACCAATTTAATAAAACATATCATACCACTTATATCATCCAAACTATACCCAAATAAACTTTAAACATCCTTATATTCCTTCTATAATCCTTACCTTAGGCATAAGGAAATTCAAGAAAGCCTTTTGACTCAAATCAAAAGGGAGTTACACATTTTAGAGCTAATGTCTTCTCTAAAGTTCCTTTCCATTATTTTACTTCATAAATATCTATTATATTCTTATTATTTGATTAAATAACAAAAAGGTACCTCAATATAATAGAATGTTTTTATGAGAATAATTCTAACTATACTTACAAACACCTTCATCTAATGGATACGAACATACTGTTTCTGTGTAAGAAGAACTGCTGCCTCACGAAACGATGATTGTTAAACTTTCCCATACCACCTCTCATGGTGGCCATTATGATAAAGATTTATTTATATATGTTTTATATTATATTTAAATCATCAATATGATACATAAATTGTTATTTAGAAACATACCTTATGCTTTTCATGATGTGTAAATATGATAATTTCATTTGAGGAAATGCGGACTACCTCCCCCTTAAAGTGATATGACACGTTCATTCCAAACATGTAATGTATAAAGGATTAAGTTAAGGAACATATGTTATATATACATCATATGATATTATACTTTAATTATAATAAACTTATGTATTATTTAGTTTTCATTTATTTAATATGACAAATAAATTAATGTGGTGTTCATGCATACGTACGACTTACCGTCTCCATAAATGGCGCATTTCATTTATTATCTCTAAATTTTATGGACTATTATAAATAAATATATTCTAAATATATATGATATTTAAATAATTAATACTATTCGGGAGATAAATTACTTTTTACCACATGGAAAATTTTAATTTATAACAAGATCATTTTTGACTCAAGTAGCCAATATTGAGAAAATGACCAATATTAACATAGATAATTATGTAATTTTTACAATGTGTTAATAAGTGATATAAAATTTATAATAAAATATAAAAAGTTTCTTAATAATGTATAAATTAACATATGTTCATTATTTAGGAAGAATAATGAATATAAGTGATGAATCAGACTCAAGGTACGAGAACTTCTTAATACAAATTCCATTCTTTGGGTTAATTTTATACTTCGTGATTATGTTGTTATTTGAATATTTGTGAAATAACATTTGATATCCTATATTATATTTATACTGTATTTATGTTTACTTAAAGTGAATACACATAATAAAACTATTTTATTTTAAAAAAATGATCTTTATAAGGGACTTCATCACAATCTCCTTTCAATGAGGCATATTATGATCATATACACATCCTTCTTCTATACGGTGTATAATAAAACCATTTGAATTTTAATTTCATTCAAAGGTAATATTTTTTTACAGGAATAGTTTTACTAAACAACAAAAAAAAATGTTTTTAACGTATTTGGCTACAATGACCTTTCCACTGCTGTGGGCATTATTACATATTTGGCTTCGTTACAAACAGTAATGTTTTTAAAAGGAAATAAATACCATATATCCTTTTCAAGTATTTTGGTATTGAATTTTTTTTTGAAATGGATTGAGTAATTCAAAATCTTGAAATTATTTCTTTTGATTTCAAAAGAAATGTTATAAGTGAAATGTTGATATTTACATTATTTTATGCATTATGATTATATATTGGTACTTTGAAATTTGACTGGGGGTTACAGGATAAACCAATAATGGGTGGTTATGTGATAAACCAAATGACGATTGGTTCAAGGATAAAAAAGGATAGGTGGTTAGATTATAAACTCCAATGAATTGGGTATGGAAGTCAGCCATATGGCTATTCCATTTATGATATGTGTGGAAGTCAACCCTATGTTTATTCTATTTTAGTATTTTTATGTCCCAAGATACCTTTATATGTTATATATTGTTTTCTATGGGATTTTGGTAATATTTTGGTTACATAAAGGTTATGTAATGAGCTTATATTTAGGAAAGTATATTTTCCACTTCTTAGAGGTGAAAAGTGTTACATTATAATAATGTATTCATAGTTTTCATGTTATTCCAAGACTAATAGTTAACTTTATTTATGTATCCCTTACTAAGATTTTTATGCTCATTCCATGTTTTTGAAATATTTTTCACATGACATCAATAATAATAGAGTCAAGGATGAGATCAAGGAAATGTTATCCAGTTAAAACATGAAATGATGTCATGTTTCGTTTTAAAGAGTTTTTGTTTTATGAAAAAATTTGATAGTGAGTAAAAGTGTTCACTTGTAGTATTCAATATGTTATTTATATTTTATGACCTAATTCTATAAATATATAAACCGGAAAATATACATTATGTGAATTAAAGTCAAATTATTGAATTATATCAAGAATTAGTAATGTTTAGTGTTGGGCCCTTATAGTTCGTATTAGAGTCCGGTTTAGATAAATTTAGAGTTTAGGGTGTTATTTAAGCATAAGTGGCATAACCATAATGATTATAATATTGTAAATATCTATATTTGTTTTAGAAAAATTTAATTATTTTAAGATAACATGAATAAGTATATCATAGTGTTTACCCTCCTTCTAAAATATTATATGATGATTTTACTGATATACTCAAACTGGCCTTTTGGGTTTGAGTAAATAGCTAGATCTATCCGGAACAAATGTAACAATGGATGTGAAGGAAACTATTACTATTTTCTAAATGAGAAACTGAATGAAATGTGAGATTCAATGAGAACTCTTATGATTATTCATAACCAACTATCTGGAGTAATGAATGACCACTTGAACCTTGGTGATTTTTATAAGGAGTCATATATGTGAGAAATGAATCTCTATGGATGTTTAGGTAATAATATTAAAGTAATGTATATTAAAAAAACTATGTGTTAAGGATGTGGAACAAAAAACATGTAAAATTCTTCAAAGAGATGGGAAGATGTTATAGATGTGGTAACTAAATTCATAAATCAATAACCTCCCATGGAAAAAGGAAGCATCCAGTTGACTCAAGGAAAGGGAAATAAGTTATTTCCAAGGGATAAATTAATGTTTTTAAATATGTTGTACATGGTCATTATGAAAATAGATGTCCTATGAAGAATGTTCAGGAATAGGATCATAAGTACCGTACAAATATGTTAGGTCCACAAGGCTGAATACCCTGAGAGGGGGGGTTAATCAGGGTATGACTAATTTAAAATTAAAGCCTGTTATGATCTTGTTTCACTGTTAAGCAAAACAATATTTTCTCTCTTTCCTATTTCATAATATAAACAGAAAGTAAAGCAAGCACAAGACACAACAATTTTACTTGGTTCACCACTAAGGGCTACGTCCAAGGAGAATACGCTGATAGGTTGTCAGTCGTATCAATTCCCCTAAACATTACTAGATTTGGATTACAATGTTCGGGATAGATCACTTCAAAGCCCAGTATCACTTCCTTTAAAAGTTTAGGGTCAGATCACTGCTTTCCCAAGGGTCACTCCCTGTTTCTCTCTCTCTGGCTCACTACCGGTGGAGAGGATTACCTTCTTTCTCTTCCTATTCTCACTACTCTTGGAAGGAATCCACTCAAAGTTTATAGACCTATAGGTATCTTCATTTTCATGAAATAATTCATCCTCTGTTGTATTTGGATGCTCTGTTGAAGTCCAAATTTCACCTTTAGATGAATCTCTATTTTCACTAAAGGTATTGGGTAGTCCCCCAGCTTCCACGCAGCCCTGAATCACTGCCGGAAATCAACCTTACTTGGAGACCTTCTCTATGGCGTCATGCAAGTCTCGGCGTGCATGTCAACACTGGCACGCAAGTCTTTCTTAACACTTGCATGACTCAAGCTTAAGCTACTCCAAACTTGCGCGAAACACTTCCTTTTCTTCCCAAACCACCCCAGGCGTGCAACAATCACTTGACGCACAACTTCCTTCTCTGGCACTCAAGTCCCTCTTGTGCGACACACCACCACTTGCGCAACCACCACACCTGCATGGCAGGATCTCTGAATCTACAAAGTGTTGATCTTCGGTGAAGAATGAGGAGGTGTGTTCCAGTATTTATAGGCAATTTGACCACCCTATGCGACGGCGCGCGAGTCAATCCTCGGCGCGCAAGTCTCGACGCGCAGGTCTCTTCCCCTGCAAGTCACTTGCACGACCTACTTCCAAACTTGCGCGAACCTCTTTCCTTTTCCTTATTTTGATCTTTCGATCTTGAAAAACCATAGGCACACAAGTTCGCAAGCTTTCAAGGCATCGACACGCAAGTCTCTTCATAGCACGCAAGTCACCTGCGCGACATCACCAATAATTGTGTGACACTTATCCCTTTGTCATATTTTGATGATATGATCTTGAAAAACATATGGCGTGTAAGATTCCAGTCCTTCATGTACACGGTGTGCAAGTCCCTTTTCCAAAAACCATTTTTCTTCATTTGTCGATTTTCAGGCCCAAAAAATTGGCAAACAATGGAAAACGGCACCACCTTGTATCTGTTTTTTTATCACGCCTCCTGATCATCCATTCCTTTGTTGACGTTCTTGAATCAAACATGGATCATTGACCACAGCTCTTGAACTCGACATTCCACCATGAAATCCCCTTTGTCAAAAAATTTGTATGTCATGGTTTGCATTGTCAACAATAACAACATAGATGTTCACTTTGTCAACAAACACAATCTCCTCAAAAATACTTCAATGATGCCTTGAGGGATTTTTTCCCAACAATATCCCCCTTTGGGTTTGCTGAAAACTCTTCCATAAAAAGATACATCATTGATTCTTCAGCCACCATTCACCTCATTGCGATCCTGATAGCGATCAAGGATCTACTCAACACATACTCTAAGCCCACATGAGAAATGCTCGGCGTGAGAAACAATATTAAATGAAAAGTTCATCAATGAATCACTTAAACTCTGAAATCCACTGTTGACAGCAATCTGATACCAATTTTTACCTAACAGATACCAATTGTTGGAAATCTTCTTACCACATTCCAACATCTCTCTTTTGCTTTTATCATGACCCTCAGCTGTCGTGATGTCTATTCTTTGATCGATCTCTTCTAGCATCGCCAGATTTTAAAACGCTCCCCCTTACTGTTTACAGCTTCATCCCTTGTCATCTTTAAAACCTGTTTAGCCCTATTTCCTATGTTTTCCAAGCTAAGCTCTAGCTAATCACGTTCAACTAGCTTCAACTCCCCCTATCATGGTCCACCTTCAACTCCCCCTATCGGGCTGATCCAACTGTCAGCTTCTCCCCATATCAGTCATGATTTATCAAATCTCCACATTGTCTCCCCCTTGAACAATCACTATTTTCTCCCCCTTTGTCAACGAACCCAAATGTCACTCCTTTGCAGTCTGTAACAGAGTAGAGAACTCATCAGCACATTAGGGAAAAACACATCATACCTCGGGGAGACGCGAAGATTGTTCCACATCAACACTACTTCAAGTATGGGGATTCGACTGAACTTCCAGAGCCAGTCGATACCTCTCAAAAGCTTCCTTGGGTAAGGCCATTGTTAGAATGTCTGCAACCTGCAACTCTGTAGGCACATGCTCCAACTTCATAATTCCCTGCTCAACCTTCTCCTTGATGAAATGACATTTTATCTCAGTGTGTTTGGTCCTTGAGTGATGTATGGGATTTTTGATGAGACTTATAGCACTAGAGTTATCACACTAGATTCTGATCAAAGATTTCAATTCAACTCCCATATCTTCAAGCTGTTGCTTCATCCACAATAACTGTGTTCATGCTTGAGTGGCCGAAATATACTCAACTTCTGTGGTGCTCAATGAAATTAAATCTCGCTTCTTGCTAATACAAGAAATACACAATCCACCAAGATATAATTCACCACCATACGTTGATTTTCTATCATCTGCTGAACCGGACCAGTCTGTATCGGTATATCCCAATAACTCTAGCTGAGATTTATCAGTATATGTCAAGCCGAAATCCACTGTCCCCTAGATATACCGAAGTATTCTTTTCACTGCAAGCATGTGGATTTCCTTGGGATTACTCTGATATCTCGCTGCTTGGAATGTGGTGAAAACAATATCAGGCCTTGTTGTAGTTAAGTACAAGAGACTTCCAATAATTTTCCTGTATTCTATGATATTAACTACCTTTCCATCCTCTTCTTTTGATAATTTCATCCTGGTAGCAACCGGAGTCTTCATAGCCTTGGAATTTTCTATTCCAAACCTTCTCAAAACCTCCTTGGCATATTTAGATTGATAAATGAATGTTCCATTCCTTCCCCGTGTCACCTGTAGACCAAGGAAAAATGTTAGCTCTCCAATCATTGACATTTCAAACTCATTTTTCATGAATTCGGAAAACTGTATGCACTAAGTTTCATCTGATCCGCCAAAAATTATTTCATCGACATACACCAGCACCATCATCCTTTGATTACTATCATTTCTGAAATAGAGATTGTAATAAACTCCTCCACGCTGGAAACCAATCTTATTCAAGTGCTGATCAATCCTTGAGTACCATTCCCTTGGTGCTTGTTTCAGCCCTTACAACGCCTTCTTCAGCCTGAAAACTTTGTTCTCATCCTCATGAATGAGAAAACCATTTGGCTGATCAATATACACCTCCTCTTCCAGAACACCATTCAAGAATGCGAATTTGACATCCATCTGGAACACTTTGAACTATCTTTGCACTGTTATGGAAAAAAATAATCTGATTGTCTCCAGCCTTGCAACCGGTGCAAATGCCTCACCAACATATATTCCCTATATCTGGGAGTATCCCTTGCACACTAGATGCGCTTTGTTCCGAATCATTGTACCATATTCATTCATCTTGTTGCGATAGACCCATTTAGACCCGATGACATTCTTGTCTGCTGGCCTCGAAACAATCTCCCACGTCTTGTTGTTCTCAATCTGATCAAGCTCTACATTCATAGCCTGAACCCAGTTTTCATCTTCAGTTGCATCGGAAAATCATTTCAGCTCTACTTGAGACAAAAACGATGTTTGCTGTAATGATTTCATTCTTCAATTCTGAACTGGAGCTATCTAATCACCAATGATATTCTGCCTATCAATTTCAGATCGACTCTTTGGCTTCCTTGCAGAAAAAGACTTGACACTTTCTTGTTCATCATCAATATCTTCTTCTGAGTCAACCTTTTCCACTTCTGCTCCCCCTGTGTTTCTTACCTCATCGTCACTTTCATCCAAGAACTGTTTACTAAGTCGATGAGTATTCTGTTCATTTTCAACTATAGTGATATCACTGCTCTCAACAATTTTTCCCAGCCTTTTTTTGAAGCATTTATAAGCTTTAATTTTCCCTGAATAGCCAAGGAATATCCCCTCATATCCTCATGCCTCAAACTTCCTGTGATTTTCTTTTTTGAGAATGAAATGCTTACTTCCAAAGATTCGAAAGTATTTCAACGTTGGCTACTTTCCGTACCACAGTTCATAGAGAGTCTTCCCTTGCTTCGGACACAACAAATACCTATTCGAAACATAAACCGAAGTCAAAACTGCTTCCTTCAAAAATTTCTCCGGTTGGTCTTTATCAATATGCATCGTTCTGGCCATGTTGTTGATGATATGATTTCTCCTTTCAACCACTTCATTCTGTTTGGGAGTTCTTACTGATGAAACTTGATGCCTTATCCCATGTTTATCGAGATAGTTTTCAACTTGACTGTTTGTGAATTCTGTACCGTTATCAGTACGAAACTTCAGAATTTTCGGCCCAAGCATCTTTTATGATTCCCTGTTATACTGCTTTATGAAACTGAACACCTCTATCTTATGGGTAATGGAAAATACCAAGGCCATTTTTTTATAATCATCAATGAAAAGGACATAGTACCTTTGTCCATTTATATATCGTGGTGAGATTGGTCCACAAACATCTGCATGTACCAGTTCAAACACTCTTGTTGATTTCTCTTCATTTGGGTTGTATGTTTTTCTGATTATCTGATCTTGTTGACAAGAATCACATGTATGAGTACGATCATGTGAAAGTTTGGGATGGTCTCTAGCAGAATCACACTTTACCAGATCTTCCATAGATGGTTGGCAGAGATGACCAAGTCGCTTATTCCACAACTGGTTTTCTTCCTCTCTGGATAAAAGACATATGTCTTCTTCCCCACTTACAAGGTAAAGATTTCCCTTTTTCCTTTTTCCTTGTAGAACAACTGCTCCATCTCCTCCCGTGACAATATAGGTATTCTTGGTAAACAGTATAGAATGACTTGAGTCACACAATTGACTAACACTAAGAAAATTGTGACTGAGACCTTCTATAACCAAGACATCAGCACTTCTGATTTCTTTCCCCCCAAACCTAGCCTTTCCTGATCCAATTATCATCAGGAATTCATAATTTCAAAACTTAATAACTCTTTATTTTTCATATTTTATGCCTGTAACCAGATCCTTGTTGCCTATCATGTGAGACGTACAACCACTATCAAGTATCCACACACCAGAACGAGCTGATGCTTTAAGGGCAATTTCAGCAACTACTGCCTTCTCTGCTCTCTTTTTCTTGGTCCATATTTTTTTCTCCATACTTGGTATAGATTGAGACTCATGATCATTCTCAGAGTTCGATGGACTAGCTTCATCTTGCAGAGCTGGAAATCTGTTCTGAACTTTTAACTCACTTCTCGGTTTATTGATCTGCTGCTTGCGAACATTTTGATTCTACTTTGGCACATTTCTCTGAATGGTCGAAGTGCAGTACCTAGCCATGTGCCCAAATCCTCCACACCAAAAATAGTTTCCTTCAAAATATGTTCTGGAAAACCTTTCTTTGTTTGGCTGCCACCTCTTTTCTTGTTCCCTTCGGTATCATTTGGCTATGGAAGACACATATTGTGAATGTCCCACCTTACCACAACAATAACACCTGATATAATGGGCATTCCTTCGTGTTACTTCAGCACTACGAGTTTCCCCTTAGGATCTCTGAATATTGTGATTTTGATTTGTGCCCAAATAAACTTTCAATCCCAGGAAGGGTGCATGCGGTCTGACTTCAATTGCTACAGATTTTTGCTTCGGATCAAGCTCTGAATCAGCCTTAATGTTTGAGCTCAATTGCTGATTCTTTCCTACTGAACTACTAGGTTCCTCTTTCATCTTTTCATCCTTCATAATGACCTTCTTTCCCATGAATTTATTTAGAATCAAGGGTTTTTCCAAGTCATTAACTTTTCTCTGCAGACCGAAAACTTCTTCTTCAAGCTCTTTGATACACTTGACATTATCTTTCACTTTTTTGTTAAAGCCATTGATCTCCATTTTTTGTTCTTCAGTCTTGAGCTTATACTCACTAACTGATTCTGAGTTCTCTGGTGTTGATAACTTGATATTTTCAATTTCATCTATCAACTCAGACTCATCTTCTTCCTGTTGTTGCATGTAGAGTTTGGCACCATGAACCAACTTGTTGGCTTTATTTGTTTTTTCTCTCCAAACATCTATTTCTTCAAGAACTTCTTCTAATTCAGCTTCCATGTCAACTCTCCCTTCAATTTCTTCTTCTCCTTCAGCGTAACCTTCTTCCTTTTTCTGAGAAGTACCAACAATCGCCACCAAGGAATTCACCCCACAATCTCTCCATTTTTCTATCTCCTCAACCTCTTCATCCTCATATTCATTTGAACTTTCAAATTCCTGTGAAAGAAGATTCTTCTTCTTGATGAAATTTCTCTAGAATTGTTTCTTCCCTTTCATAAATGGTGAAGTCTTATTCTTGGGAATTTCAACTTCATCTTCATCATTATAGTTATCTTTAAACTTCTTGGGGAATCTTGCCACAAGATGACCAACCTTTCCACATAAAAAGCATGATAGTGGAAGATTCCCTTTAAACTTACCTATTCCTCTTTGCAGATTTGAAGAAAAGAATGACATCACCTCATCTGTCTCTTCCTCTTCTTGATAATCTTCAATGGTGATCTTCTTCATGGCCTTGAATGCCAATTCTTTGGATTTCCCCTTTTCCATAGCCTTGTTAACATCATTCCTCATTTCATATGCAACCAAGGAACTGTGCAAATTATCCAATGTCAGCTCCTTGGGATCATTATCTTCTAGTACCGAAACATTCGGATTGAACCGAGGTGGAAGATTCCTCAAGATGCGCTTTAAGATATTTATGTCTTCAATGACTTCACCAAGTCCTCGCATATCTTCCACAATAATATTTACCCTATCAAATAATGCATCAACAGACTCATTCGGGTTCATCTTTAGATCTTCATACTTATTCCACAGCACTTGCAGCTTTTCTTCTCTGAACATTGTATATTCTTCATCTATATTCAAAAGTTTTTCCCACATGGAATGTGACATTTTTCATGACATCACCTTTGTATAGATGGGATTAGAAAGGGATCCCCCTAAGGCATTGATTTCTTTTGAATCATCATCCAACTCACTATTCTATGCTTCTGATAAAGTACCACTATTAATATCAACTGTGATACTATGCATAGTTGTTGAAAACACATCTATTCCCAAAGATCGGAAATAGTGTTGCATCTGATTCTTCCATATCTGAAAATTAAATCCATCGAATATCTGAATCCCTTTATGATTAGTGACCTCCATTGAGAGAAAAACTATTGTCAACCTCTCCCTATGATACCAATTGTTAGGTCCACAAGGTTGAATACCCTGAGAGGGGGGTGAATCAGGGTATGACTAATTTAGAATTAAAGCCCATTATGATCTTGTTTCGCTATTAAGAAAAACACTCTTCTATCTCTTTCCTGTTGCACAATATAAACAGAAAGTACGGCAAGCACAAGACACAAACAATTTACTTGGTTCACCACTAAGGGCTACCTCCAAGAAGCATAGGACAACAGGTTTATGGTCATATCAATTACACTAAACTTCACTAGCAGTGGATTACAAGGTTCGGGCTAGATCACTTCTAAGCCCATGCTCGCGGACTTTATAAGTTTAGGGTCAGCTCACTGCTTTCCCAAGGGTTACTCCCTATTTTTCTCTCCCTGGATCACTGCCGGTGGACAGGATCACCTTCTTTCGATTCCTTTGCTCACTGCTCTTGGAAAGAATCCACTCACAGTTTATAGACCTATAGGACTCTTCATTTTCATGAAATAATCCATCCTCTGTTGTATGTGGATGCTTTTTGGAAGTCCAACATTCACCCGTAGATGAATCTCTCTTTTCATTGAAGGTATCAGGCAATCCCCCAGCTTCCACGCAGCCCTGAATCACTGGCGGAAATCAACCTTACTTGGTACCCTTCTCTAAGGTGGCACGCAAGTCTCGGAGTGAAAGTCAACCCTAGCGCACAAGTATTTCTTAACACTTGCATGAATCAAGCTTAAGCTTCTCCAAACATGCGTGACACACTTCCTTTGCTGCGCAAACCACCTCAGGCGTGCAACAAACACTTGGCGCGCAAATTCCTTCTCTGGCGCTCATGTCCCACTTGCGCGACACACCACCACTTGCGCGACGACCACACCTGCGTGACAGGATCTCTGAATAATCAAAGTGTTGATCTCTGGTGAAGAATTAGGAGGGGTGGTCCAATATTTATAGTCAATTTGACCACCCTGCACGATGGCGCACAAGTCAACCCTCGACGCGTAAGTCTCAACGCGCAGGTCTCTTACCCTATATGTCACTTGCACGACCTACTTCCAAACTTGTGCGAAGATCTTTCCTTCTCCATATTTTGACCTTCTGATCTTGAAAAACCATAGCCGCGCAAGTTCTCAAGCTTTCAAGGCATCAGCACACAAGTCTCTTCACAGCGCGCAAGTCACCTGCGCGACATCACCAATACTTGCGCGACACTTATCCCTTTGCCATATTTTGATGATCTGATCTTGAAAAACATATGGTGCACAAGTTTCCAAGCCTTCATGTACACGGCGCGCAAGTCCCTTTTCAAAAAACCACTTTTCTTCATTTGTCAATTTTCAGGCCCAAATATTTGGCAAACACTGGAAAACGGTGCCACCTTGTATCTGTTCTTTTTATGCCACCTCCAGATCATCCATTCCTTTGTCGACATTCTTGAATCAAATGTGGATCATTGACCACAGCTCTTGAACATGACATTCCACCATGAAACCCCTTTGTCAAAAAATTTGTATGTCATGGTTTTCATTTTCAACAATAACAACACGGATGCTCACTTTGTCAACAAACACAATCACCTCAAAAATACTTCAATGATTCCTTGAGGGATTTTTCCCAAAAAAATAAATGTTTACCAATACATAATGACATTCCAATTAAAGATGAGGAAACTGAAAATTACCTATGAAAGGTAAGGATTATTTCTTAGCTCATTTTTTGACAATATGGAATTATTAGGACATTATGCAATAATTTTCTTGTAGGAAAGAAGTATAAATGAACAAGAAGAACAAATCAATAAAGGATCGTGAAGAATGTTTGATGATTAAGATTTCTACATTTTAGGAATTGGTGATTTATGTTAGATCTATGGATGATGATATGATTAAATGTATTAATTATTGGATTACATTGGAAGACTTCTATTATTTGTAACCCTTATGTTTTTTATATAAAAATTATTAATTTAGGAAGAATTATGTTTTCTTTTTGGATATAGTTATAATGAACCATTTGGGTTTATATGATTCCTGAATTTCAAGAAATTATTTGTTATTATGTTTTGAATACAAAATGTGAGGTATGAAATAACCTTTGAGGTTAAAAACATGTTATGGATATTTTTAAGGATTTTATCTTATTATATATTTTTTTGAAAAAGGAAAACATGCAGACCGTGTAAAAACCCGTCGTGTTAGACAAAACTATGGGAAGAAAACCCTCAACCAAAGTTTTATTTGGATTTATCGCCTACTAATGTACTACGTGAATTCACTAGTTAGTATGACTTATTCTTTCTCAGTTAAATGATTTTAGGAATCAAGAATAATTTGATTTTTGGAACTAATGTTTTTTTAAATGGATATCATTAATATAGTAAAATGATTTTTTGATTAAGTGATAAATGTTTTTTTGGAAGAGGTTCTCTCTTTTGGGAACACTAAATGATCAAGGAAAATAGAATACAATGGGATTTTATTTGAGGAGTATTGGTGGAACTTGATTTTGGGAAAATTCTATATTATTATTGTGGACTTATCGCAATTCGGGTTATTTATGGAAATTAATAACTTATCATAGAGAGTATGTGACTAGGTTAATTACTTTTCAATATGATGCTTTAAGAGTAGTTGATGTTACTTGGAATTAAATGTTATGATTAATCAAAAAATACTATATGATAATATTCTTTTGAGTTTTTGGGTTTCAATCTTAGTTTGGATTATTTATAGGAATTTTAAGGGCTTTTTTTATTTAATGGTATTTATTTAACTTTGGGAATTGTTTTTTGAATTTTTTATATTAAGAGTAGTATTTATTTTTATAAAGGATTATACTTTTTGGGGATTATATGATCTTATACTAACCATTTTGGTTTTGGTTAATGTCAAAACATAGGGTATATATATAGTTCATCTTTTATGGATTATGTGATTCTTTAGAAGTTGATTCTGTCTCTTTTGATGTGACTAATTAATCTTGAAAACTCATAGATTTGGAAAAAGGAAGAGTTTTTGTTGGAATTTTATTAATGGATAAATCTCTACAAGTCAAGTATGTATATTTTGTTATGTTATTATTCTAATAAGTAAATAAATTCCTCAAATTTCTGAAAATGTATTAAAACAAAAATGTTTTCCATTAAATTTTCCTATTAGGGAATAAAATATAGTTTAACCCATCATTTGTTTATGGTTTTCTAGTAGTTAACTTTCTCATGATCATGTTTTCTATCACTCTCCATCAGAACATCACACTTAGTTTCCTTTCCATATCCATGTTTTCCTACATGGAATCCTAATATGTGTTATTGTCACGACCCGTCCTCGGGGCCTGTGCCATGACTACCCCAAACCCGCCTTCCATAGGCCAGGGGCTGGTGACTAGCACCAAGGCGTAATTCCCGATAAAAAGGGAAGACATTTCCTTTGTAAAGTAAACAAACACCACCGAGCAAACAAGAAGAAGTAAACACTAAGTAAAAACTGGGTACAACAGTAAGTGCGGAAAAAGTAAGTGGGCCAGAATACAAACCCAAACTGAAAGTAAAGTACAACTGGAAAGGGAAAAACAGCAATAGAAAGTAAAACCGCAGCCTCGAGCCGTCAACTAGAAGTCCCACATGAAGGTTCGGTACAAATAGCCTCCACAGCTCCTCGGGTCCAGTCTTCCTCTCTGAGTATGCCCCACCCAGTGATCCACCTTTGGGTACCGACCTGCTCCTCGTGCCTCAACCACGATCAGCGATGTCTGTCGTCTGCAACCAACACAACGTAGTGTGGGAATATCCCGTGCAGGGGTGAGTATAAGCTACTCAGTAGGGACGCCGAGACCCCCGAAGGTCTCCCAGAATCCACAAATGATAATCCACAAAGGAAAGATACAAACACAATGTAATATCTGGTACAACTTAGGTATATGCCCATACATATACATAAGTCATAAATTCTCTTTCGGATCCAACATCCGAGATCAAGTACAACCTAGTCCACACACAAAACCACAACCCAATCCACACAGGAAAGCATAACGTAATCCACAATGGATATAAAGTCAATCATATTGATGATAAGGACTGAAAGTCAAGATACAACTCACACAAGTATACTTCTTCGTGTGATGATAGAGATGATCAAATATAGGCACTGATTCATCTAAGACGTCGGACCCATAAAGGATCGATAGGTACTAACCCCCGCAATGACCCACATAGAATCTGACCCACACAGGAACGATAGGTAAATAACCCCTACAATGACCCACACAGGATCAGACCCACATAGGATCTGTAGGCGCTGACCCACACAAGACCGCTGAGCACTGACCCACACAGGATCTGACCCACACAGGATCGGTAGCACTGATCCACGTAGGATCGCTGAGTGCTGTAGACGTCGCAGTCGAATCCACGGTGGATTTCTGCATAGTTTTCATCATCGTCGCAGTCGCAGCCAGCTCTACGGTTCCCACACACAACAAGCTCGTTCGGGAGGGTCTGTTCCATGAGCCGAGGGGCTGATACATCAACTAACACATAATCCAGAGTTGATGTATCCAAAATTTCCGTATCGTCAACCGGAACTCAATGTCATAGACGGCACGTCAATCAGACGCTCAGTCTGAGAGTTATTGGCTTTTTCATCCCAGGGGCCCGGTTGGGTTTTTAATTCAAAACCAACCCGACCATACTCTACATGCATCCCACCCTTGAGCAAAGTAAGCCAAAAGTCCTGTCTCACTAAGAGGAATCCAACAAAGTCGACGGCATGTCAATCGGATGTCCAGAGCTCAAATTATAAGTGTTTCCGCTCCGAGGGCCCGTTTGGTTTCATGTACAAACCAACCCGGCTGAACCCAAAGTAATCCTAAACCATGAGTGTAATATACCAAAACGACCGTCTCGATCCAAGGATCTCTATGAAACTGACGGTGCGTCGATCGGAGTCCCGTAGCTCAAGTTAAGGGAAACATACTGAAAAGTCCGGTATTATGGGGGTTCAGGCCCGGTCCGACCCGGCCCGGTACCCCCTGGGTCAGCCTGAACCGGGTCGACCCGACCCAGGTCCGGGTCCGGCCCACATAGGCGCGTCCCGGCCTGGCCCGGCCGGGGCATGGTCCAGTCTGGCCACGCGGCGCGCAGGCGCACTGGCCAGGAGGCTCAGCCGAAATGGCCGAGCGTTGAGACGCGGGGGGGGGGGGGGGGGGGGTGCCCCCCTCGTTCTTTGCTAGTCCCGGCCCCACTGGGGGCCGCACCTTGCCAACAGACGTAGCCAAGCGCCGCATCCCGCCTCCTTCGGTCCCACGTGGTCGCGGGACTACTGGCCTTCCGACGCGGCTTCAGCCGCAACGGCCTTTCCCGGCGGCGCGCCGGGCGCCGCCGTCTCCTGGAGGCCGGCCAGTGCCAGCCCCCTCCTTCGGCCTCCAGCGCCGCCGTGCCGGTGAGGCGCAATAGCAGAGCATTCCGCGGAACACCGGACGAGCTCTGGTGGTCGGATTTGCCTGTCGTTTTCACCAATGGCCCTCCTGGGACCGGTTCTTCACTGCGAAGACCTCACAACGCTCGTGCGGACTGTTTCATCATCACCCGCCGATTCGCACACCAAAAACGAAGGGACGGTGGGTTCAGACTTGTTCGTTGGTCTGCACACACCGCGTTATCAGTTTAAAAAAGGCTTCCGACAAATATCTAAACATATGCTGTGGGTATAAATCAAAAATATTTAATTGAATCAAAACAGCTACCTCGTCCAATTCGTTGAGCGATGGTTCATCGCGGAAAAGCATATCGCGGAAGAAGGATTCGCGGAAGGGGGATCGTCACGTCGCGGAAGAAGCATTGTGGAAGGAGTGTCACCGAAAAAGCATCGTGGAAGAAGCGTCACCGAAAAAGCGTCGTGGAAGAAGCGTCGTTGATTTTCGAGGATCCGACGTTCTTCGCGTTCTTTGCGTTCTTCGCATTCTTCGCGAGGAAGAGAAGATCTTCAAGAGCCTGAGTGAAATCTCCCTAGCCTCTCAACACCCCATCCTAATAATAATAAGAGTTGTCTTATTTTTATTTCACAGGTCTTTCTTTTTAAAATTAAAAAACGAAAGAAACAATTATGCGAATTATTTTCAATGCTTAAACCACCACATTAATGAGGCGTTTCTTAACAAGAATAAACGCAAGGGTTGACTTCATTAATGTGGGGTGCGGGTGCATTACTTAATTAAAGGAGGGGGGTTGGAAAAGGTGAAGGAAACGGCGGGGCTCGTGTGGGACCCACCTCAAAAATAACCTACCAAGTGGGTAGGATATTTTGGGTCCCACTTCATCCACTTAACATAGGTTAAGCGACTTAAAATAAAATAGATTGGTCGCACCATTTTATTTTATTTATTAACTTAACTCGAAATTTTTTTTAGAAACCACACCTGAGCAAACACAACTCTGGAAAAGGTGTTTCTAAGAAAAAATTGGTGCTGCGATTCTATTGGTGCCCTCGGAATTTGATTCCGATCAACGGTTCAAAAGATAAAAAAACCACTCGTTCGTTCATAGAACGTACCTGAGCTAAACTTCGGAAAAATATTCCGGGCACACCGGGCCTCGGAATCAGGTTCCGTCAAAAACTGCATTCTTGTAAAATCCCAAAGAAAATTAAGATAAAAATTTCCCTTGAATTTTATGGGTCTTTACATTACTCCCACCTCAGGGATTTACATCCCCGAAAAGATACATCAAAAACTAGGGAAACAAGTGTTGGTACTGAGCACACATCTAAGCCTCCGTCTCCCATGTTCTCTCCTGGAGGTTTCTGTGCTGCCATCTGATGCACACTAGAGGAATCGACCGTCCACATAGGACCTGCTCCTGTCGATCCTCCATCTCTACCGGGACCTCTAAAAAAGTCTCCCCATCATCAACGTCCATCTCCCCATGGTCAATGATATGCGTCGGGTCGTGCACGTATCTTCTCAGCTGAGATATGTGGAAGACTTCGTGCACCCTATGCAACTGAGGTGGTAGATCCAAGAGATAATACACCTCTCCTATCTTTCTGAGGACCTGGAATAGTCCGATGAAGCGTGGAGACAACTTGCCTCCTCGGCCAAATCTCCATAATCCACGTTGAGGTGAGACCCGCAAGAAGACGTGGTCGCTATCCTCGAACTCTGGTGGCCTCCGCCTCCTATCAGCATAAGACTTCTGTCGGCTCTGAGCTGTCCTCATCGACTCCTGGATGACCTGGACCTTCTCTATCATGGCCTGGACCATCTCCGGTCCCACAAGTGCGGACTCCCCAGGGTCTTTCCAGCACATATGAGATCTGAAAGGTCGGCCGTACAATGCCTCGTATGGTTCCATCCCAATGGTGGAGTGGTAGCTGTTGTTGTATGCGAACTCCACCAAGGGTAGGTTGTCCTCCCAGCTGCGACCAAAGTCGAGGACACATGCGCAGAGCATGTCCTCGAGATTCTGAATGGTCCTCTCCATTTGATCATCTGTCTAGGGGTGAAAGGCAGTTCTCAGACATAGATGTGTCCCGAATGCCTCATGTAACCCTTTCCAAAGCCGGGAAGTAAAGCGAGCATCTTGATTTGAAACGATGGACGATGGCACACCATGAAGCCGTACAATCTCCAGAACGTAGAGACGTCCCTAGCTCTCCACTGATCCCTGCTCTCTGATGGGTAAGAAGTGAGCCGACTTGGTGAGTCGGTCGACAATCACCAAAATAGAGTCATGACCTCTGGAAGTGCATGGAAGTCCAGTCACAAAGTCCATAGATATGTCGTCCCACTTCCAATACGAGACCTCCAAGGGCTATACAAATCCTCATGGTACTTGGTGCTTTTCCTTCACCTGCTGGCAGGTGATTCATCGAGAAACGAACTCTGCCACAACCTTCTTCATGCCCGGCCACCAGTGCTGTCGTCTGAGATCCTGGTACATATTCGCCATGCCAAGATGTACCGCCAAAGGGGAAGTGTGAAACTCTCTCAGGACCTGCTCCCGTAAAGAAACTGGTTCCAAGGTACGTTCTCTGAAAAGAACGTCGTGCTCTCCTCCTACAGAGAAACCATCAGGTGCATGTCATGAGGATATCTGCGCACGCCGCGTCTCACAGTCAGCGTCCCCACGTTGTGCCTCTCTGACCCGCTGCAGTAGTGGAGGAGTGACTATGAGTGACTGAAGGAAGGATGCTCCATCTCTATCCATGAAGGATATCTGCAAACCGGCTAGCTGCTCTATCGCCTCCCCAAGTAGCTGAATTCCCATCCTCCTGCTGAGAGCATCTGCTACTACGTTCCCCTTCCCAGAAGTATAGACATTATCAAAGTCATAGTCCTGGAGGAACTCGAGCCATCACCGCTGTCTCAGGTTCAGGTCCTTCTGAGAGAAGATGTACCTGAGACTCTGATTGTCAGAATAGACTGTAAAGCGCTCGTCCATCAGATAGTGTTGCCATGTCTTCAGAGCGAAGACCACTGCTGCTAACTCTAGGTCATGGGTAGCGTAGTTTTGCTAATGCAGCCTCAAATTACGTGATCCATAGGTGATCAATTACCTCTCTAGTATCATGACACATCCGAGTCCAGTCCCTGATGCATCGTAGTAGACTACGTACCCTACTCCCTCCTCTATAAACCTCAAGATAGGTACGCTGGTCAATCTCTGTCTCAGCTCCTAGAAGCTCTGCTGACATCTTTTTGACAACAAAAAGGGTTTCCCCTTCTTCGTCAAAGCTGAGAGTGGTGCCGCAACTCTGGAGAAGTATGGAAAAAATCTCTGGTAGTATCCAGCTAGTCACAAGAAACTCGATACCTCTGTCATGCTCCTAGGTGACTCCCAAGCTAGCATTGCCTCGATCTTCGTAGGATCCACCACAACTCCCGCCTCAGAGATGACGTTTCCCAATAAGTGGACCTCACATATCCAAAACTGACACTTCGATATCTAACCAGAAAGCTGGTTCTCTCGGAGTGTGTCCTGTACTACCCGCAATTGGTAAGCGTTCTCCTCCTCAGTCATCGAGTAAATAAAAATTTCTCCGATGAATACCACGACAAATCGATCGAGGTATGGCTAAAAGATCATGTTCATGAGGGACATGAACACTTCTGGAGCATTGGTTACGCTGAATGTCATAACCAAGAACTCATAGTGGCCGTACCGACATCTGAAGGTCGTCTTCTGCACGTCCACGTCCTGAAATCTGAGTTAATGATAGCCTGACCTGACGTCTATCTTTGAGAACCACCGTTCTCCCTTCAATTGATCGAATAAGTCGTCAATCCTCGGTAGCGGATACTTGTTCCACATTGTCACCTGGTTCAGGCGACGATAGTCGACACAAAGTTGCAAGCTCCCATCCACCTTCTTGGCGAACAATATTGGGGAAGCCCAGGGTGAAACACTGGGTCTGATTAATCCCTTTCCCTGCAAGTACTCCAACTGTACCCGTAGCTCTCGAAGCTCAACGGGGGCTATCCAATATGCTGGAGTGGATATCGGGGCTATCCCGGGGTACAGGTCAATATAAATGTCTACCTCACTGGGAGGAGGTAGTCCTGGAATGTCGTCGGGGAAAACGTCCACATACTGATCCACCACTGAAGGAAAACTAGGACTCTACACGTCAACCTCTCCTAGGATGAGGCTAGCCAACTGATTAGTGATGGGCTATCCTCTCCTATGTGAGAGTCCATCCGGTGCTGCGAAGGCTCCCTTCTCTCCGGTGAAGGTGAACCTGCTCCCGTTGGTGCGTACACACCGCACATTGTGCCTAATACAGTCAATCTAAGCATGGACTGTAGATAACCAATCCATGCCCAAGATGACATCGTAAGGCCTTGACGCCGCTACAAGAAGATCCCAGCCGAAACTCTCGCCTCCTAGAGTAAGCTCACACTATCAGAACCAGTGTGTAATCGTCGAGTCTGCTTCCGTAGGAGTCTCTAGCCGTAAGGATCGAGCCAACGGCTCTGTCGGAATCTCCGAGATCCGAATAAGGGCAGCGACTATGAAAGAGTGACTTTCTCCTGTGTCTATAAGAACTGAAGTAAGGGTGGAATGGACACAGATAGTACCTCAAATTATCTTGGGCTTGCCTTGGTCGTAGGCCTCCACTTCCTGACGCTGTGCCTGTCTCTGCCTGTCAACTCCCTGTAGTCGGGGTGAACCTCCTGGTGGTGGTGGTGGTAGAGCCTCAAAGCATCGCCCACCACCTGCTTCTCGGTCGGCTCCTCTGCCTCGTCCGCCTGCTCCCTGCGGACTTCCACGGTCGACCCTATGCCTCTTCCTGGGTAGCCCCTCAACCGTCTTCTGCTCCTCGGCATGGCGGGTCGGGGAGTCACGAGCCATGTGGCCCTTCCCACCGCATGCGTAGCAATTTCTTCCTCTCGAAAGACTGGCTCTGCGCTGTGTGCCCCGCACCACTGAGCCAGTGTCCTGAGGTCGTCTACCTAAGGGTCTAGTCTGCCTGGACCCATGAGTCATCCGTCGACTGCCTTCTGCAGAAGACTCTGCTATGTGCCGCCCTGCGGTAGGTCTCGCTGCTGATGTAGACTCGGACAGAAAGATCTCGATGAGAAGGGCTCACTCTAGTACCCCTTCCTGAGCCGGAATACTGAGGGAGATCAACAATGCCCTGATCTCATGCCTCAATCCCTGCTCAAAGGTCCGGTCCCGGAAGAATGGGTCCCGTACTATGTCTGTCGAGTAGCGCGAGAGATCGGTAAATCTTGCCGAGTACTGGGCGACTGTCAAGCTGCCCTGCCGCAGCTGTAGAAGCTCCTAGATGCGCACTGCATGGAGGGTGGCTGGGATGAACTCCTAGTAGAAGAGGCTCTCAAAGTCCGTCCAGAGGAGAGATGCCTCATCGTGCACCTGGAGTATCAAGCTCCACCATATGCATGATGCCGTGTACATGAGGCTCGCTACGAGGATCACCATGAGGTCTGCTGGTGTCTTCACTAACCTGAAAAACTCGTACAACTACCTCCAGCCAATCCTTGGCTGCCTGAGGGTCCGTCTCCCTGTGGAAACTGGGTGTTCGTTGGCACTGAAACTCGTGTAGTGCACTAAGGCGACGTGCATCGTCAGCGGCTGGGGCTGGTAGAATCAAGGGCTCGGCGGGTAGAGGTACCGCCGGTGCCTCTACCGTCAAAGGGCCCTATACCGAAACCTCGTCGCTCAGTGGGCTGTCGTCACGTACAACGCTCGGAACACTAGCTAGCTGCCATCGTGGGGCCATCCTGAAAAGGAAACAGGTGCGCCACGGTCAAACAATATACCTGGTGAGTGGGCACAAAGTAATCACAAAAAAACTTGTAACACACATGCAAACAATGTTTTCGTGCATTAAGTCGGAAATCAGAAGTCAGGGTCCTGGTGTACGGATACATCGGCCGCCGCACCAACACTGGACTCCCTGAACTGATAACCACACTCAATATTCTTATCACTATTTCTTCACATAGAAAAAGATCAGAGTCCTGAGTTCTACGGTAGAACCGAACTCCTCCGATACCAATTTTTCACGACCCGTCCTCGGGGCCCGTGCCGTGACTACCTCAAGCCCGCCTTCCACAGGCCAGGGGCTGGCGACTAGCACCAAGGCGTAATTACAGATAAAAAGGGATGGCATTGCCTTTGTAAAGTAAACAAACACCACAGAGAAAGCAAGAAGAAGTAAACACTAAATAAAAACTTAGTACAACAGTAAGTGCGGAAAAAGTAAGTGGGCCAGAATACAAACCCAAACTGAATGTAAAAGTACAACTGGAAAGGGAAAACAACATCTGAAAGTAAAGCCGCAGCCGTGAGCCGTCCACTAGAAGTCCCACCTGAAGGGTTGGTACAAATATCCTCCACAGCTCCTTGGGTCCAGCTGCCCGCTCCGAGTACGCCCCGCCTAGTGATCCACCTCCGGGTACCGACCTGCTCCTCGTGCCTCAACCACGATCACCGTTGTCCATCATCTGCAACCAACACAACGTAGTGCGGGCATAACCCGTGCAGGGGTGAGTATAAGCTAATCAGTAGGGACCCCGAGACCCCCAAAGGTCTCCCAGAATCCACAAATGATAATCTACAACGGAAAGATACAATCACAAAGTAACATCTGGTACTACTTAGGTATATGCCCATACATATACCTAAGTCATCAATTCTCGTTCGGCTCCAACATCTGAGCTCAAGTACAACCCAGTCCACACAGGAAACCACAACCCAATCCTCATAGGAAAGCATAACGTAATCCACATAGGATATGAAGTCAATCATATTGAAGATAAGGATTGAAAGTCAAGATACATCACACACAGGTATACTTCTTCGTATGACGATAAAAATTATCAGATGTAGCCACTGATTCATCTAAGCTATCAGACCCACAAAGGATCGATACGTACTAACCCCTACAAGGACCCACACAGGATCTGACCCACACAGGATCGATAGGTAACTAACCCCCGCAATGACCCACACAGGATCGGACCCACACAGGATCTGTAGGCGCTGGACCACACAGGACCGTTGAGTGATGTCCCACACAGGATCTGATCCACACAGGATCGTTAGCACTGATCCACATAGGATCACTGAGTGCTGTAGTCGTCGCCGTCGAATCCATGGTGGATTTTTGCATAGTCGTTATCGTCGTCGCAGCAGGTTCTAGGGTTCCCGCACACAGCAAGCTCGTTCAGGAGGGTCCGATCCATGAGCCGAGGGGCTGATACATCAACTGACACATATTCCGGAGTTTATTTTTCCAAAAGTTCCGTATCGTCAACAGGAACTCAACTTCACAGATGGTGCGTCAATCGGATTCCCGGTCTGAGAGTTATCGGCTTTTTCATCACAGGGGCCCGGTTGAGTTTTTAAGTCAAAACTAACCCGACTGTACTCCACCTACGTCCAAACCTCGAGCGTAGTAATCCAAAAGGTCCGTCTCACTAAGAGGAATCCAACAAAGTCGACGGCACGTCAATCGGACGTCCGGAGCTCAAGTTATAAGCGTTTCTACTCCGAGGGCCCGGTTGGTTTCCTGTACGAACCAACCCTGCCGAACCCAAAGAACACTGAAACCTTTAGTGTAATATACCAAAACGATTGTCCCGATCCAAGGATTGCTACTAAACTGACGGTGCGTTGATCGGAGGCTCGTTGCTCATGTTATGGGCAACAGACCGAAAAGTCTGGTATTAGGGGGGTTCGGGCGCGGTCCAATACCCCCTGGGTCGGCCCGAACTGGGTCGACCCGACCCGGGTCTGGGTCCGGCCCGCTTGGGCTTGACCCGACATGGCTTGCGCGTCCCGGCCCAGCCTGGGCGCGGCCCGAACTGGCATGGGCACGGCCCGACCTGGCGGTTTGGTCTGGCCACGCGGCGCGCTGGCGCACCAGCCAGGAGGCTCGGCCAAAACGGTCGAGCGTTGAGACGTGGGAGGGGGGGGGGGGCGATGCCCCCCGCTTTCTTTGATAACCGCGGCCCCACGGGGGGACTCTCTTTTCCAACAGACACGACTGAGTTCTGCGTCCTACCTCCTCCAGTCTCGTGTGGTCGTGGGACTAGAGGTCTACCGCCGTGGCTTCAGCCGCGACGGCCCATCCCGGCAGCGTGCATGGCACCGCCGTGCCGGTGAGGCAAGCCGGCGGATCATTCTGCGGACCGCCAGACAAGCTCCAGTGGTCGGATTTTCCTTTCGTCTTCGCCAACGGCCCTCTCAGGACCGTTTCTTCACTGCGAAGACCTCACAATGCCCGTGCGGCCTGTTTCATCGTCGCCCACCGATCCACACACCAAGAACGAAGGGACAGTGGGTTCGAACTTGTTCATTGGTCCGCACGCACTGCTTTAGCGGTTTAAAAAAGGCTTCCGACAAATATCTAAACATATTCCATGGGTATAAATCAAAAAGATTTAATTGAATCAAAACCCCTACCTCGTCGAATTCGTTGAGCGATGGTTCATCACGGAAAAGCACGTCGCGGAAGAAGCCGTCGCGGAAGGGGGATTGTCACGTCGCGGAAGAAGCGCCGCGGAAGGAGCGTCGCAGAAAAAGTGTCGCGGAAGAAGCGTCGTTGATTTCTGAGGATTCGGCGTTCTTCGCATTCTTCGCGTTCTTCGCGTTCTTCTCTAGGAATAGAAGATCTTTAAGAGTCAGAGTGAAATCTCCCTAGCCTCTCAACACCCCAGCCTAATAATAATAAGAGTTGTCTTATTTTTATCTCACAAGTCTTGCGTTTTAAAAATCAAAAAACGAAATAAACAATTAAGTGAATTAATTGCAACGCTTAAACCGCCACATTAATGAGGCATTTCTTAACCAAAATAAATGCAAGGGTTGACTTCATTAATGGGGGGTGCGGGTGCGTTACATAATTAAAGGAGGAGGGTTGAAAAATGTGAAGGAAATAGTGGGGCTCGTGTGGGACCCACCTCACAAATATCCTACCAAGTGGGAAGGATATTGTGGGTCCCACGTCATCCACTTAACGTAGGTTAAGCGACTTAAAATAAAATAGATTGGTCGCACCATTTTATTTTATTCATTTACTTAACCCGAAAAAAAAATTTAGAAACCACAGCCGAGCAAACGCACCTCCGGAAAAGGTGTTTCTTAGAAAACACCGGCGCTGCGATTCCATCGGTGCCCTCAGAATTCGATTCCGAGCACTGGTTCAAAATTTAGAAATAACCCGCTCGTTCGTTCACTGAACGTACCCGAGCAAAACTTCAAAAAAAGATTCTGGGTACACCGGGCCTCGAAATCAGGTACCGTCAAAACTGCGTTCTTGTAAAATCCCAAAGAAAATTAAGAAAAAAATTTCCCTTGAATTTTATGGGTCTTTACAGTTATCTTGGTTGACCTTTTTTACTTCTCATTATTTTTTTATGTGATAGTTTTATTGAAACTTTTTCTAATGTAGGACATTCAATGACATTTCTGAGACTAATTTTAAAATTGCAAGGATAAAATTTCTAAAAGGGGGAAGGATGTAACTACTTAGGTATTCAAAGAATAATATTTTCTATTTCTATTAATACTTATGAATAATATATTCATTTTTATGTTAAAGGGGATGCTTTTTCTGATAGTTTACTCAACACACAACAACAAGTTACTCCAAAACCATATGTTTTACACAATGTTGAGTTATACTGAAAAATAATATAATAATATTATTTTAAATGGTAGTTAATTCATAGCAGTTATATTAGCATAAATGAAAAAACTAGCTAAAATATGGTCATACATGTTTTTTAAATGTCTTTAAATTTATCAAATAAATTTAGAGGCTTCAAATAAAAATGAATCTGATTTTAAGCATGAAATACTCTAATATTTTTTAAAAGGTAGTTTCACCACCTTTTTATGGTGAAGCTTTTTTAAATCTAGTTTCTTTCACTTTTATTTGTGAAATTTAACAAAACAAATTTATTATTTATTATAGGAACATCAAAATTTAATTTAGATGAAATTTTGGTATTTTTCTAATAAAATTACTATTTTTATGAATATTAAAAAATACTACATTTTAATTCAAAACAGTCTTTTAATATAATTTATTTATATAGTTATATAATACTTTTAATAGTTTTTAAAGTGTAATTAGATTATATTTTTATCATTTAATCCAATTTTGGTCAGAACAATTAATTTTACTTTTAAATTGGACTTAAATACATGTCAATATTTTGATTGTTATTACTTCTTAAAACCCCGCTTTTTGGTTCGGAAAATAGGAACTAATTTTAAATTAATCTATTCCAATTATGTGTTTTGAATTTGGAAAATTGGATTCCATATTTTGAATCATGAGGTCTAAATTGTGAAAATAGTTACCTTTTATTTTTGTGAAATTATTACTAGTAACATCAGTAATTATTTTATTTACCATGGTTAAAGGGTAAATCTGGTAAATAAGGGTGAAAAATTATATTATAATAATATTAAACAATCATAACACGTGTCCTAATCCTATTTTATGAGATGTTTCCAATTATGGGAATCCTGGTCTCGATATTGGGTCTCAATAGAGCCACTTGGATGTGAAAATGACATTAAATAAGAATTAATTTAAAGTAAAGAAAAATGTAACATAAAAATGTTTCATTTAGTAAAATAATTTTTTATGGGGTTATATAAGTGATAATTTTGACTATAAATAATAATTATAAATCTATAAATATTTACTACATCATGATATTTTATTTATTATTTTTCGGGAATAAATAAATAAATTTATATATGACACAATGATGATATAGTGATTACCTTATTAATGAATGTTTTAAATAAATGAGATTATAAATATTAAAATAAATTTAATTTGGAAACTTTTTATGACATACACGAATTTAAGGGATGATTGTGACTTGATATATTTGAATTAATGAATTTTTTTTAAATAATCAAGTTTTTATGTATTTTTAAAAAGTCATGATATGAATAGTATAAAAATTGACATAAATCAGTTTTTAAAACAAATACTATTTTATTAAATGATATAATAGTCCTAAAAAATAATATTCAGAAAAATGACTTATATAATGTTTAAAATGTAATTAATTAATGACTATAGGATGTATTTTCATTTTATTGTAACTATATTAACCATATAGTATGAATATACAAAAATACATGGTAAGAGTCAAATTAGTTAACTAATTGTTAAAGATAAAAGATAATGTTAAATTTGTAATATAGACATGTCTAAAAGATATTATTTGAGCTTTTTTCGACCCAAAAACATATTATATTTGAAATAAATGACTTTGGGACCATTTTAAAACGAAAATAATTTTATTAGCAAATAATATTTCAATACCTTCCGAAAGTACATCTTCCCCTCTTATAAAAGAGCACCACCTCTACCCATTTAATAACACCTATAAAGCCCCTTTTTTCATCCAAAATCTGAAATAATAATCTCCCGATATCCCTATCTTCCTCCTAGAATCCATAACGTTGGAATAAGGAAATTCAAGAATGCCTTTTGGCTAACATCAAAACGGAGTTACACGTTTTAGTGGCAGTGTCTTCTCTAAAGTTTCTTTTCATTATTTTACTTCTTCACTCTCTATTATATTATTATTCATTTATTAAATCACAAAATCATTATCATCAATATACTAGAATGTTTTTAGGATAATAATTCTAACTAAAATTACACACACCTCCATCCAATGGTTAAGAACATACAATTTTTGTGTACGTCAAACTGCTGCCTCACGAAACGATGATTGTTCAACTATCACCTACCACCTCTCATAGAGGAAATTATTATATAAAATTATTTATATAGGATATATATGATATTTATATTTTCTCTATGACACTTTAATTTTTACTTACAAATATACTTTATTCTTTTCATGATGTGTAAATACAATAATTTTATTTGAGGAAGTGTGGACTACCGCCCCCTCAAAGTGATACGACTCTTTCATGCCATACATGGAACGTATAAAGGATAGATTTAATTAAATTATGTGACATATATATCATATAATATTACAATTTAATAATAATATACCTATGTATCATTTAGTTTTCATTTCTTTAATATGAGTAATATATTAATGTAGTGTTCATGCGTACGTACGACATACCTTCTCCATGAATAGTGCATTTCATCTCATATCTTCAAATGTTATGGAATATTATAAATAAATATATACTATATATATATGATTTTTAAATCATGAACACTATTCTTGATATAATGTAATTTTAACCACATGAACAATTTGTATTCATAACAAGATCATTTTCAACTCAAGTACCGAATATCAAAAAAATGACCGATATTAACATAGATAATTATATAATTTTTATAACATAGTAATAAGTGATATAAAAGTAATAATAAAATTGAAAAATTATATTAATAAAGTATAAATTAACATATGATTATTATTCCAGAAGAACAAGAAACATACGTGACGAATTAGACTCAAGGTAAGGGAACTTCTTAACCTAATTTCCTTTCATTGAATTAATTTTTTTACTTCTTGATTATATCGTTCTATGAATATATGTGAAATAAAATTTGATATCCTATATTATATTTATACATGATTTATTTGTACCTATAGTTAATACACATAATCAAAATATTTTATTTACAAAATTATCTTTGTAAGGGATATCATCACAATCTATTTTCATTGAGGCATATTTTGATAATATACACCTACTTATTTTATAAGGTGTATAAGAAACCCCTTTGACTTTTTATTTCATTCAAAGGGAATTTTTTTATGAAGAATTTTACTGAACTACCAACAGAATATTTTTAACGTATGCAGTGAAAACGACTTTTCTTCCACCACGATCATTATTTGATATTTGGTTCTTTTAACAAGGAGTATTGTTTTTGAAAGGAAACTAAATACCATACAACATTTTTCTATATTTTGGTTTTAAAAATGTTTTATGAAATGGATTTATTATTTGAAAATATTGAAATGATTTCTTTTGATTTCATATGAAATGTTACTTGTGATATGTTGATATTTAAAATATTTTATGTGTTATTATTATATATTGGTACTTAGACATTTGACGGATGGTTACGTGATAAACAAATGACGGGTGGTTATGTGATAAACCGAATGATGTGTGGTTCTATGATAATCCAAGGATAGGTGATTAAATTATAACCTCTAATTCATTGGGTATGGAAGTCAGTCGTATAGATATTCCATTTTGTGATATTTATGGAATTAGACTCTATAGTTATTCCATTAAAGTATGTTTATTTCCTAAGTTACCCTTATATGTTATATGTTTCATTATATGGTATTATGGTAATCGTTTGGTTACAAAAAGGGTATGTAAGGAGCTTGTATTTAGTAAAGTATACTGACCACATCTTAGAGATGAAAAGTATTACATTATAATAAAGTATTCATGGTTTTCATGTTATCCAATGACTAACTATTTTCTTTCTTTATGTATCCCTTACTGATCTCTTAATTCTCATCCCATGATTTTGAAATCTTTTTCATCAGACATAAAGAATAATAGTTTCATGTATGGGATCAAGGAAAAGTAATTTTGTTAAAATAAGAAACGATGTCTTGTTTATTTTTAAAGAGTTTTTATTTTATGAAAAAATGCATATTGAGTAGAAGTGTCTACTTGTAATATTCAATTTGTTATGTATATGTTATGACATTATTATTTACATCTCTAAACCCAAAAATATTCTCGATTTGAATTAAATTCAAATTATTGACATATATCAAGAATAAGAAATTTTTAAGGTTTGGTCCTTATAAATAATGTTGGTTTCGTTGTGGAAGAAATCATTACCAAAGGCGATTATTTGATTCCTTGTTACTTATCTCCAGCTTGTGGGGATTAGAAACAGCCATAGGTCTTTTCCACATGCCAACTCGAATGTGCTACATAGAGACCACCGATGTTGATTCTTGAAATTAATGACATTAATTTGTTTATTAGTAACCAGAGTAAAGATATTTAAATTTAAATGAAATCCAAAACCTAATTTCACCTATCAAGAACATAATTGATAAAGATAGACTAAAAACAATTTATATTATAAACGTATAGCTTAATTTTTAAAATGATAGACATGGGTTTTTAAAATTCTACATCGTATTTTTAAATTCATAACACTGCTACATAAATAAAAATTTGGTCATGATTTTTTGTATGTTTTTATGTTATAATTACATCTTGATAAAATCTATAATTCTAGTTAAAAATATATTCTTCAATATTCAACAAAAAATAAATCATTTTTTAGAAATAAAAAAATAATCCAAATATAATTATTACATGATTATTTCTAAAATAAATCCCATTTCATCATATTAAAAATTTAAAAATATTACATTTATCTTTTAAAAGATAATATAAAATATAAATAAACTATTTTATTATAAAATAATATTTTGAAGTGTTCTTATTATTTTTACACATCAATTTATAATTTAATGAATTTCAGTATATTATTTCTTATATAATAATATTTTAAAAGTGGTAACATTAATTTACTAGAATAAAATATACAATACTTTAAAAAGTAGTTATTTGAGAAAGAACAATACTTTTGAATATAACATCTTATAAATTATTTATCCTATAGATGTAATCAATTTTAGTTGAGTAATATTTTTTTATTTACAATAGACTTTAATATTTTTAAAATATTATTAATAATATTCTTTTATTAATACATGAACCAGTTTATTTTAGTGTTGCATGTGGGGAAATCTATCAAACATTGTATTAATTTATAGAAAAATAAATTCCAAAATATCAGGGTGTTACATTCTCCCACTTAAATAAATTGCATCCTCACAATTATGATTATCACATACAAGTGAAAAATTCCAAGAGATTTTTAAAATATAGCCACGACTCAAGATATAATTTCTATATAAATATTAACCTTTTATGATTTAAAAACATATCTTTTTTACTTAAAATGTTTTTATCCCTAATATTGAGTTTTTCTCTAACCATTTGAACTAAGAGTCTATCATCATTTGGTATCAGGACCCACATTATAAAATTTACAGTGAAAGGGTTTCCATAATCATTCTTAACCTAATATAGTATCCTAGGATGATATGAAATGTGGTTACTTTATTCTAAAAAAACAATATTTCCTCTAGGTAGAGAGAACTAATCCATTTCTCAAATCAATTTAAATCAATTTAAAGGAAGGATAATAGAATTTTTATGAGGAATATTCCCTTAAACATTAACATAGAATAAAATAATAATAAAAATATAATTTTTTTTATAATCAAATCATCTGGGTGGGGATTTATTACTCTTAGAAAACTACCTTGATATACTAGAGTTCCTAGAATACAACTCAAAAAAAAATTAATTAAATAACTTTGAACTAGAGGAAATCTATACCATAATTTTTATAATCTGATTTAATTATATTCAAATCATAGTGTTTTAATTTTTCCATTGGTTTCAAGAGGTCATTTATTACTATTATCCGTAGTATTTCTAGGTTATGTCATCAATTTTCTTTATTCTCAAAATTATTTAATTGAATCATTATAGCATGGATGGTGTAGTAGTTGAGAAGTTTATAAAATATATTATATTGGAGAAAATTATTATCACTCTTTGAAAATAAAAAGTTTGATATTGAATCCTTCTAGACTTGATACATTTTTTTATTCCTTTCGGGAATTCTATTTGTTGCTTCTTCCCACAATTTTGACATGTAGGAAATTAAATATTCGTTCATTTATCATCTTTGTAACCCGAACTTACATATTAATACAAACTTATATTCTTTGGTATTTTTTGGGAATCCAACTATAACCATGTTTTTAATCATAATTTTCTATAGATGGTCTAGAATAATCATAATATTTCTTGTTCTAGATCTTATCTTATTAGGTTTTTCATTGTGAAATCTCCATGTAGTTTATTGTATCCATTATTAACATGGTTACATTAGGCATTATCCATTACTAATACCAAAAGGGGTTAATGAGAGTGATACATAATTGATGTTATAACCGAATTAATGTAAATAATAACATAAAAAGATCAACCTCAAAATGTCTTACTCTTTGAAACAATCAAATTATATTTCATTTCAACTTAAATTATTCTTAATTTACTCTATGTTTTTTATGTGTGATCTATAAAATATTGTAACTAAATTCCTTTCCATAATAAATCCTTTGTAATGGATATTAAAGATAATGTGATTGACTGATGAATATCCCTAGAGTGTGTTAACCCATGTATACAATCTTAGGGAAACTCATTGTGTACTGAGTGAAGAATAATTTGATGCTCAGCCAACCTTTTTATGGTGATTACACCTAGTTCCATCAGTTCTATAACCACATCCACATTAAAGTATACAGATAGGTATTTAATTTCTATGAAACCATATAATATCAAATTTACTAAAAGGTTAAGATGTCGCTCTATGCTTAATCTAATCCATTAGGGATTCAATAATTTTATCCCATCCTAATCCAAAAAATGAAACTAAACTAATATAAAAAAACTAAACCCTCCTCTCATTTCAACTAGGGTTCCCCAGACCCATAATCCCAGTTTCACTACTAAAAAACATTGTTTAAACACTAGATTTGATATGAAGTTAGATTATATAAGATAAAAAACATTATTTTACCTCATTTCCTCAAGTTAAGCATTATATATCACAATACTCACACAATATAAAAAAGGTATGGTTTATTTTCCTTAAGAATAAAAAATATATGAAAATTATTTTGGATATTTTGGAACATTTCTCCATAATTGTGCCAAATTAGACTCTATTCTATACTTTTCATAAGTTATATTACTTTTCATAACATAGGGAATTTGAGTAGAAGAAATGGGTGAGAAAAATGACATAGTAAGGGAAAAATTATCAACATGTCATCAAGGGTTAATTTTAAGAATATGAGAGAACATGATCATGATTGAGATATTGTACTAAGAATAAAATGGAATAATATTATTTTTCTGTAATATATGATTGAATTATATGAAATCTCACAAGAATAAACATTTAAAATTGAAAAAGGGTGTTAGATTATATACATAATGAAATGGAGAATAATTATAGGCACAAGGAATGGAAATATAAAAATCCATTTAAACATATAATAAAAAATAAATTTAGAACAAACATATGCATAGGTAAATTAAACGATAATCAAAAATAAAAATTTCCACTTGTCATTTTGTAATTTTTTCTCACACTTCATGTTGTGAAAAAATAAAATGATTAGGCTTAGTATTTTGGAGAAAAAAATAACCACACTTAAAATAATTAGATTATGAGATATAAATCCTTAACCAATGAATTTGAGGGAGATATTGGACACCTTCCATAATTAATAATTATCCATACATTTGTGTGCTAAAAGAATACAAAAACATTCATATTTCAAACATCACTAAATTAACCTGATAAAAGAAGATGAGATTTCTGAAAACATCCACAAAACATTTAACAAGACATCCCAATAAATATGGTATATAGTAGTATAATAACATATCACATGGGTAACGTAAATATCATTATATATATTGTAATAGATGAAAAATAATTTTTCAAGATCATTGGGTTAATAAATTTGAAAAGTAAGAGGAAATAACACTTTTAAGTTCAAAATAATTATGAATTATGTTTATTTGGAAAACCCATTTTAAAACATGTAAAATAATATTAATAGGAAATAATGGTCATAACAAAAAAATCATGTTTTAATATGGAAACACCTTAAAAGAGATTTTTGAAAAAAATTTAATATTATTTGAAAAATAAAAAGTTATGGTTCACATTTAAAACTTATTTTCAAAAAGTAAAAGTAAACTATTTTTCTATTTATTAATTTTTTCTAAGAAAGAGAACTAAATAATTTATCATTGAAATAGAAAAATACTATATATATGAAATTTGGTGAAGAAGATAAAATGAAATTTACTTGAAGGAAAACTATTTTAATAAATTAAAATACCATTATGTTAAATACCAAATCCTAAAATGAGGTAAAAACTAAATTTGAAAAATAAAAGAAGGAAAATATTATGTTTACATGAGATATTACATAATTATATTTAAAAAAATAAATAATAACATTTGTGGGAAAGGAACACATGAACTTGGAGGAAAAATCATTATTAAAAATAGTAAGAATTATTCATAAAAAATTATACTTTTGTGTTGAATAAAATCATTGAGGATTAAAATTTGAATAAAAATTTACATTTATACCCCGGTATAAAGTTAAATTAAAATATAAAATATTAGTTTGTGATAAATAAATCATATAATTAAGACATTCACAATGAATCATTATAACTCAAATAAAGGGGGTTTGAGATAAAAAAAATCTCTTATAAATTTAAAATCACATGAATCAAAAACCCTTGGAAAGATAAATTGATATTGATTTTTAAATAAAATATAATTAATGATAAATTATTATAATATAATTATATAGCCAAAATATGAAAAATGAATAGTAAATAAGTTGTGACTACACATCATATCTCAGTGAAGAAAAATTGAGATGCAAAAAATGTCCCCTTAATTTTTGAATTCCATGAATGAAATTCAAACTTCTATATAAAGAAAATAAATATCCTAATAGTATATTTCATAACATTATTAATACACATAAAATTTTATTAATGTAATTTTTAATTATATATTATAAATATTTTAGTGAGGTTTATTTTTTTTATCATCATATGTTATTAGGTTGGATTGATTATTTGGACGTAGTTTATAATGGAAGAGTTTATTATTTATAGATTCTACTTTAATCATTCCCTGATCAATATAGTTACTATAATATATGTTTCATAGTGATTGATAATGTATTTAATTTATTTCATATGTATTTTAGTTATGATATGTGATGATGAAGTCGGTAAAAAGCTTGTTTCCGTAATTTTAATGAACAAGGGGTGGTATGTTAATAAAATGTTAGATGTTAGTATTCTATTATATAAAAAATAAATCATTATTTAATTATCAATTTACAATATAAATATGAATTTATTTTCCTTATTTATCCATGATATACAGTAATTTAATTTTTCATGTAGGTAGTTAAACCATTCAAAATAGAAATATGCTTTAAGCGATGGGTGAGTATTACTAAGGGATTTGTTTTTATTAATAACATTATCAAAAATGAATAACTATATTATTTTAGGTTTATGAAATTATATTAATATATTAAAATAGATCTGGAAACCTATGAAATTAATAGAGTGTAAAATAAATAATGAGACTTTTGTGGTGGAGCCAGTCCACATGTATGCCTGGGTGACACATTCATTTTCCATAGACGAAGTTGATTATAGGTAATGATTTATAATTCATAATTTTAATATTTTTTAAAAATTATCATATTAATCCATTAAATAGACATTTATATCCATATATGTAAGGCGATGATGAAAATTTAAGAACACCTTTCGTGGAGGTTGTAGTCCACATGTTCACATAATGACATATTCAATTTTTGAATGGTTTTAGACAAAGGTAGAAAGGAGTTGTTATATTTATTTGATAAAATGTAATAATATTTTTAATACTTATTTTATTTTACTCTTATTGATAAAATAGATCTGATAAGGTAGAATAATAAAATATTTTAGAGACCTCAGTTGAGAACATTATCTCTCGCTTCGAATGTTATCTCTTGGATAATACCTTATGGATAATCTGATTAGTCTTATAGAAATAAAATGGACTTTAGAATATGAGAATATATTTTAGTATATAATAGGGTGGAATTATTTCAGATAATCCTTTATAATTAGTGGATAAATGTGGTGGAGTTGTTCTCCTTTAATAGGTGAAGGGAAATGAATTTTTTAAATATAACTTATGAATATATTTAGAGCACACGATTCACATATAAACTAGAGTTAAATTGTAAAATAATTAAGTTGGTATTATTTAATGTTTAAAATCCATCAAAAATTCATTTTCACACATATTTTTAAACATGTTTTATGTCTCAAAGTTAGATTGTCCACTTTTACCATTTATCATTTTTATTTTTTTAATTAAATTTTACCTATGTACTTTAATTTTAATGACTATAATTAAAATGAAATTTATTAAATAATTTTTAAAAACTAATTTAAAATATTAAATCCATTGTATTAAATTAAATTAAAATGTGTATGAATAATTAATTTTAACATTAGTTCATCTAACGTGTAAAAACCAGTTTTTAGGGAAAGTTCATTTCTAAGCGTAAATTTTAATTTTAGGAAATAATCGTCATTTTTGTTGATTTTATTGAAATTAATCAGTTTATTATTAACCAAATTAGATTTATTTACCTTTAAATTATATAAAAATACATATTTCACATAGAAAAACATAAATAAATTAGAAATACTGAAAACAGTTTTTATTAGAAAAATATTGATTATTTTCTAAATGAAATACATTGGTTTTATAAATTCAACACACTATTCTGAAATGAATAATTTAACTTCATAAATAAATTTTTTTTCTTGAATAATGTTTTATATGTATATTATATAAACATAATTCTTTAGATAAACTACATGTTTCATAATTTTTTTAATATCCAAATATAAATAAATTATTTTAAAAAAAACACCAAAATCCATGCTAAGAAAATTTTAACAAGATTAATTCAAAAATTAAGTCCATTTAATCAAATTAAAATTCAAAAAATTATAAAATTTCCTTTTAAGTAAAAATTTCATATATAAAAATCTATAATATTGAAAAATGAAAACTTAAGTGTTATTAATAATATTTCATATTAATTTATAATTTAATTAAATTCAATAAATTTTTTCATATATAATAATATTCCAAAAATAGTCAATTTAAGTTATTTGATAGAATATATAACACATTAAAAATAGTAATTTTACAAAGAATCATCCTTTTTAATATTAAATCATAATAATTATTTATATTCAAATTGTAAAACAAATTAGTTTTTGTAGCATATTTTTATTTATAATAGGTTTTATTATTCTTATAATATTTTTAATAATATTTATCAACTATGTTATGACTATTTTTAGTTTAATGTTTCCTGTAGTATATGTTATCAAACATATTATTAATTTATAGAAAAATATATTCAAAAATATCTAGGTGTTACAAGAATATTATATCATTGTTAAAAAAGTAATGAATCGTTTTCCAGATATCTTTGACATAAGAATATCAACCTTGATATAAAGAGAATATTTATCACTATATGAGTTACACAATATAATCACTACTTATGATATGAGGAAAACACAAAATTTCTAGAAGAAAACAAAAGAAGATATGGATTTTGAAGATATATGAAAAGGAAAAATCAAGGAAGAAGAGGTTATAAAATCAAGTGATTCATATGGATTTGGATATAATGGAATTAGTGAAATAATTTCCCTTATATCAAGGGGATTGAAATGTAGTAAGTGGAAAGGAAAAAGTAAATGATCACGAAAGTGTTGTAATTGTGACAGCCTCAAACTATTTTCCTATGATTGAATAATTATGAATACCAAAATAATCTATATCTAATTAGGATGATGAGAAACTTTGAAAAAAGAATAAAGAAAATATGAAAAATAATAATTCTAGTATAAGGAAAAAAAATATAATGAGTTAAGATGAGAATTTCAATTCTTTATCAAGTATCTCTTCTAAGGATGTGGTTAATTTTATTTATAAAAATGGAAAATAATTTTATTCATCAAGTAGCGATAACAATGAAAAAGAATGAACTAAAATTTAATATATACTGAAATAAAAATTAAAAAACCTATCGAGAAAAGTAAAATTCATAAAAATTAAAATGGAAAACTAGAAAAAGAAATTAAATATTATACTACTAAAAATGATTGGTATGATAGAAAAAAATATATATTTTTTATGAAATAAATAAGAAAATATTATTGGTGTATGAGAATGAGAATATTATATGCGATCCTAAAGCTAATTTGGACTCAATGGGAGAATAACTGGATAAGATGCAATCTATGCGTTTCTGAGTCTAAGGTGAGGTAAATAAATTCAGCATATAATTTATAAAGTCTATAGAATATAAAGGTTAATATTCAAAAGATAGTGATAAGTGGTGTTATAGGGAATAGTGTAATTTATCACCTAATCATTTAAAACACAGATTTTGTATTTATAATATTGTTGGTAAGAAAAAAATATTAAGAGGTTTATACTAAGAAACCTGAGAGGTAATATTCCACCTAAACCAAATATAATAATATTACAATGATACAACTTCTTACTATGTTAAATATGGACAAAAAATAAGAAAAACCATCCCTACAAAATTCTATTCAGTTGTGCTATCAAGGTGAGAGATCACAATTTAAAGGTTATTATAGGTGGTTTAGAAGGAATAAATTTAACGCATTTTATTGTTTTTATAATATTCCATTACTAAGAATGAATCATTAATAAAGGGGAATATTTTGTAAAAAATTAAAGGTAGTTTACAAAGAAACTAATTTTTGACTAGAACAGTACATAATCTTTCCCCTAAAAATTGAATTAAAAATCTATATGTGATTTATAGAAGATGCAGTTCGGATGGTCAGTAAGAGGATATATTCATGAAGAAAATACCTTGAGGATATTTATATAGTACGAAATTTTAGAAATATAAAGGGGAATTCTCATGTAACATAAAGTCATTTATGAATTATTATGATAAAACTAAATAAATTTAGTTTTTTAATAATTTATTTTTAGAGATCAGTACTAAAAGGTAAGATATAACCAAGTGAATAGGTAAGGAAAATTTGTATGGAAAAGATACATAGAAACAAGTGTTTACACCTTAATAATATAGTATTAATGATAATCATTCCATAAATATATATTTAAATGTTCAAAAAAATCACATGAAAGGTGTGATTAGTGTCATAGTGGATCAAAAAATTATATAATAAACTTACTAACCTGATAATATCCAATGACAATGATGATTCAAGCTAAAAGGAATAATGATACATTTCCATCTACAGTGGAGAAAATTTATGCACATAATCTATAAGATCAATATAATATGGAGAAGAGTAAACAATCTATGGAGGATGTTGATAAGATGAAAATTATAATGAATGGAAAGACTAAAAATTCTAGGTTGAGAGGGAAATATCTTCCAGAATGTTTCTTATAGAATAATAAAGATTCACCTCCTTATTGCAAAATTTCTTCTTCTATTAATACTAACATTTAGGGAATTGAAGGAGTGATGTATATACTGGAAACTAATGAAATAATTCTTTATAGGGGTATTTTATCAAACATGGGTAGAAGAAAAAGCGGTAATTCTTGAAGGGGAGTAAACCTAATGAGAATCTATCATTTATTTCAATAATCCAAGGAATCTAGAAATCTTCGAAAGATTCTAAATCTTGATGATTAATGTAAAAATATAATACATACAACCCTTATTTGTGATTGTATTTAATGGAATTATTATGGTGCAGTGTCATTTTTTGGATGTATGAGAAAAAAATAGTTATTTAACTTTCAGATGAACTTTATTGGTAGTTTATTGAGTTCGATGAAATTTTCTTCATTTTTTTAAAAATTGGTGCACAAATACCCCAAGAATTTTTTCTGATAATTGTATTAATTGTTTACTTATTTATAAACAAAATTTAAAACTTTATTAATGCACTCATATTTTCTTTTAAAATAGTTTTACATATGTATACATTGAGTTTATTAGCTAAAGAATATTTTCTAATTAAATAATATGATATAATATTTACCATATAATGTTAAATGTTGTAATCCATTTATGGAAAGGGAGGAGTGTAACTTGGTTTGAGATTATTGAATGAAAGTAAATTAGGTAAAGAACCCAAATATAAACCTTTGTATTTTTTTTCAAAAGGGGTTAGAAGTAAGATTCCATATAGATTTACATATTTAAAAATCGTTATTATGGCTATTGATATCAAATTTAAAAGGGGAAATTATTGCATCCATGTATGAATTTTATTTCTTTAATGAATCGTAATTTGTGTGGTTATATAAGTGATAATATTTAGAGGTTAATAAAAAATTCCTAAGTTGTAATTGCATTTTTGGATTGATGAATCATCCATGTAATTAATTTTTAGAGGCTACATCATGAAGAACTCAAGTGGAGTGGTTCAAAACATGGTAGAGACATTACTATGATGATTTATGTAATTATATTCAAGAAAACAAAATAAAATTGTTTTTTATGAAATAAAACTATATAAAAAATCATGTAAGAGATTTTGATTTGATTGAGTAAGGATGAATATGGTTTAAGGAGGATCTGGTTTGAGTTGAAGAAACTCTATAATTTCTTAAACAATATTATACAGTCAATCCTTTCACATATTCTTATTTGTTCATGTGATATGTCCATATGGTTTTTTTTCAAGAATCTAATCTATTCATAGTAAATTGATGAAATTGAACTTGTTTTTGATCCATATAATCACTTAGACGTTGATTTTTACATAAAGTTGATTAAGACTAATACATGAAGTTGACACTTTTTTATGTGATTAATCCAAAATTCAATCAATTCATGTGATTAATGTATAAATGTCATTTGTTTTAAAGTAAAATTCATGAGGTCGTATATGAATTAACATCATAATGTCACCTTCCTCAGGGTGGATCTCTGTGGATGCTTAAATTCTTCACAATCGGTCACATACTTAGATAATTTTTTATAGATTTACTAGATTAAAATTAGAGTTTATAAAGGTATTATATTATTAACCTATATGAATTAAATGATTCTACGTAGGTGTTTTTGATTGAATTGAATATATAATAATCAATTAAACTATAATGATTCTAGATAAAAAAGAAATAAATTGAATGATGGGACGATTTGTATAATGAGATGAGTTCCACATACAAATAGTAGGTCTATGTTGCATATATACATCATTCCATAAACATGGATATTTCCAATGGTTTATAGAAGTGATTTTTTGGAATAATTCAATGTAAGAAATACCTAATAATACATAAACATTTAAAGGAAGAATCTATTACGTATTTTAAATAATAATTAAAATCAATTTTTCTAATTTAGTGATTTAAATTCAAAGACAAATAATATTCATTGATTGTCTTAGTGATTCTAAAATTAATTTAGGAATAAAATTTGATAGCTAAGATTAGACATATAAATAATTAAGGGAGTTTCTAAATTTTAAAGGAAACTATACTTAAAGATATTATTTTGTAAATAAAAATTCATATAGGCATTGATGATGAATATAAAGAATATTTGAGAATTCACAACCAATGACTGTGAGAGAATTAATGAGAGATACATACTTCATAGTATCAAATAAATAGATCAGATCAGAATTCAAAAGATATATTATTGTAGAATAAGACTTGCATGCATATTTATTAAAAAATATGATGATATAGATCATTCAAGATCTTGATAAATGCAATTTCAGGACTAGTAGTGTTGATCATCATTTTCATCTACTAATATTCTTGAAGGTTCTGTAAATGTGTAAACTAGATCCTATTTACTCATGGAATAAGATCTTCATAAGGAGGCACTAAAGAAACCTTGAAGAAGAATCATATTTCTTTTACAATTATATCATAACTTAAAAGGAAATTTTTATTGCATTTTCATAATAGTTACTAGAGAAAAGACTGTAATTGGAGTGTATAACCAGTTGATGTATGTAACCAGGTTATTTGATTAGTTTATTGAATAATTTTTGGTGGGATATCTAACTAACTAATACTATATCTACTTGGATATTAAGTATAATATCTTTTTTATGGTGGCTAACTAAATAGAAAGATGTAGTCTTTTATATAAAACCCTGTGAATATTGTGTGAAAGTTTCACTTTCATTACTACTATAGATGAGGTATGTTTGTGAGATAATACATGGAGGATTTAGATCCATAACTAGGGTGAGTGGTATAATTAAAAGGAAAACAGTTCATAAAAGAGGGCCACTGATTCGCCACCACCCTCTTATTTGTTCAACTGGCATAAGGATCTATAAATTATACAATGGTCATTAATGAAAAATTAAACCAAATATATCCCCATGTAAATAACAATAATAACAATATTATTATTATTATTATTATTATTATTATTATGTAATGGTACATACTTTAGAAAGTAAATATCATTTTAATTAAATTATTAATTCATCATTTATTTAAATGGAAATTATAGTTATATCATTTATATTATCAAGAACTTAACTCTTCCAATCCAACATCCTTGAAATTTATTGAACATAAAATAATAAATATTAATTATTTGATAAATTAATAAATAATATATTCAAGGGTTAGTAAGAAAATATTTATCTTACATAATTTATAACTAATTAAAAAGTTATTATAAAATAAATATAATTTATTAAATTGAGAATAAATACAGAGATAAATAAACATACCATAAAATGTTTTTGGGAATAAATATTTATTTTATATTTACCTAATATGAAAATATATTAAATTAATGATTATGATAAACAAATATTGATTAAGATTTATTCATTGGTCTAGAGAATAGTATTTTTTTCAAACTATTAAATAGTAATATAATGTAACCGAGATTGATGGATACAATAAGTGTGTGACCCTATATGCCTCTTCCTCAGTGGAGATAGGCAAAATTTAATAAAATCAAATATTAGTGTATAATAACTTGTAAAGGAAATATTATATGAAGAAGTTAATATTAAATGATAATAACCACATACAGACATACACTATAAATTTTATTCCCTTTTTCTTGACATATCATCCAATGTGATGCATACTCTTGTTATCAACCCATATGATCGATAATTGTGTTTTTGAAATCATAAAATTAATAATTAAATCACAATGTCCTTGGAATTTAGTTTAAAAATTCTATTTCAATAGAGGAGTTGATATATCATATTATGGATTTTGAAAGGAAAACTCTTTTATTGAATTATTTATTAACTCTATATCACCCGTGATGCACCCAACATATCCTATTTATCTGAGTATTTTTTATCACATTTTTATCAATACATCAAATTAAATGACTTGGGATATAAATTATTTATAATCTAAAGTATAATGATCGTTAAACATGTTTATAAATAAGAATATCTGATGACACGTAAGCATGTGAATTCCTAATGGTGGGATTGTTCCCATAATCTCTCATCTAGGAAATTACCATGTGTGAAATTCATGAGATTAAGTTTTATCTACAAATTATTATAAAAAACATGAAAAAATAATATACTATATGTCTCATTATATAATTTTTTCTGGAGCATAACAGAAATGTTTAAGAATATCCCCATAACACTTCACGGTTCTCACTATAACCGGAAACTGTTATAACATTTAAATACAAATAATACCTTAAGAAAATATCACATTAAAGTTTCAAAAAATAATAATAAATATTATATATGATATTTATTAATTATTTTTACTTTTAATATATTATAAATCTAATGGTTATAGAAGTCGGTTCATGGGAACCAACTCATATAATAAACACATGATAATCATTTGTGACACTAATAGTGCTTATTAACATATTGTAATTCTTTTTTCTTTGACATATTAATTAATTACTACAAATAGCCTCAAATATTACATTGGAATGATTTTTTCTACGAATAGTGGAAAAATCATTGAAATTTAACTTCATGACATTAGGGAGAAATAAAATATTCTTGGTAGAAAAATATTAAAACATTAGTAATGAAATATCTCCAATAATAAATATATCAAATGAATGCCTCTAGATAATATCTAGTGGAACACAAAATTGGATTTCCAATTCTTTAGAAAAATGATTATAACAATGAAATTATAAAATGGATATATCCAATTCTAAATGATGTAATCACTATTTCCTTAAATAATCATGTTCCTATATGGGATAAGTTTATACCTTTACCTTAAAAAACTATATAGTTTCTAATAATCATGGTCACACTAACTTTGATACCATATATAAGACATTATAAAAGGTATACATTTTATATGTATACTAAAATGTTCAGAATCATTTCAGGGTGGTTCTTGAGTTTTTTATGTTTGATAGAAAATGTTACACTTTCTAAGTATATGATTCATACACATGCCACATATACTCACACTATAGTTTATCTATTTTAAATCTATTATGAATTGATTTAATTCAGACTATACATTCAATGATTGAGTCAAATTATATTACCTAATGTGTAGTAATTTTTGTGAAAAATTATAAATTAATGAAATATTAAACCGTTAAAATTTATAATTGAGAATGGATTATATAAATAGATGAAATCTGTAAAATGGGAAAACTAAATATGATTAGAAGGGAAAGAGTTTGAGATTTATTCTTCCTCAGGGGTCAATTTATATCTTATTATAAATGTTTTAGAACCCATTTCGAGTATAGGGATCCTCAATAAATATTTAGGGATCTTAGGAAAATTTATAAATCTCAGTGGAAGGAAGCCTTTTTTTGTTGATATGCAGATTTTCATGAATCATGCTCCATAAAAAAATATAGAGGTTGTTGAAACCATATTCTAAGAATGATCTATTTCTTCCACATATGATTCAATTTCATAAATATAGGGATTTATTTATTTTAGATTTTATTCAAATACAAGGATCGTATATTTATCCAATAATAAGCACTAGTGGTATCAATTCTTGGTTCTTAAAATATGATACATTTTTTAATTATTTGGTATTAATGAAAATTTACCATCACTGCGATATGGTAAACCATGTTCCATGAGGATGATTTTCAAAATATAAATATAATTATCACAATTACATAATAAAATGTCTTTTATTTCTTCTACATAAATCCTCGAGACAACATGACATGTAATAATTTTTGAACACCTTGTTGTGATGAGTAAGTTTCACCTTTGTGTGAATGCACCATGACCATCGAAATTACCACCTTTATTAGACCACATACTTTTGTTTGATTATTTCACTATACACCCTGGTCAACTCTATAACATAATTATTCTATAAAAATTGAAAAAATATGATGAATGTATAACTTCAATATTTAAATATGTATTTCTATTTTAAAAAATACTATGTTTGTTTATTTCTACCACAAGTAATACCGAGAAAAATAATATGTGATACACCCCTAAATTAATATTATTTAAATATAACTATCATAACCTAGTTGTTTAATTAGAGGGTATGAATAGGAGTAACTAAAATACGATATATATATATATATAATAAAATAAATAATCAATCATATATTTTTTATTAAATGGGTAGAAATGAAGATAAAATCTATTTAAGGTAAATGAATGATTATTCATAAAACTCCTTTTGTGTGTGCAATGTAATTTTATCTCAAGAGAACAAATTAATATCTATTAATAAACAAATATGAGGAAATGAGAAGATTATATATCCAATAAAATGAATTATCATTCATTTTATTATAGTTATTAGGCATGGATTGAGAGTAAAGTCTTTTTATGCTTTAAAAATATATTTTCTTCAAAAAAATTATTGCATTTTGTGTGTGAATATTAAAATTAATTTCAAAAACATTTTCAAACTATATTTGATAAAATATAATTTTTAAAAAATTTACTAATAATATTATCTTAGTGTTGTTTTTTTTTGTAATTTTCTAAAAAGAATGAAATTTCAATTAATAGTGATAAATGTTGATTTTTTGAAATGATGGTATCTATTTTAATTAAGTCAATTAATTTAAATGTATCATATATTTTATATATTTTTTAAATTAATGTTAGATAATAATGATTAAAAATAATATAATTAATTCCTTTGGAATAAATAATAGATTTTATTTTGGTATAAGTTCATTATTATGCATAAAACATATTTTTTTTCTAAAAACTATTTTTAAGTGCATTGTGTGCACTTGTATTAAAATTAATTTATGATACTTATAAATATTAAATATTGAATAGTTTATTTTCTATTTTAAATCATTATGTTTAAATTTAATAATTAGGTAATGTTTTGGACATAATGAACGGTAAACACGGTAAATTTTTATCACTATAGTAAAAGGTAAAATTCGAAAGTTTGTTTAAAACATTGTTGTAAGGTAAAACAAATATCATATTTATTATTATTATTTTGCAGAATTTTGACCCTGATCATCTTATTTTTTTAAATTAATTTTTTTAGTGTGACATGACCATGAATAATACATTAATATTATTTTATATAAAAAAACTATAAAATGAAACTCGCATTCTTTTAATATATCTAATATGTTTTCCTAGGAATAAAAAGAATATATACATGGTTAAAAAACTTTATTTTAATTATTAATAAATTATTTTTATGATATAATTTTATTTTTAATTTTTAATAAGGGTATAATTACCTTGACCACTTTCGCAATGCCCATGCAACTCTTGTGATAATAGTAAATAGATAAAGTATATTAGTTTTTTTAAAATTAAGTAATAATTTTTGGGGGAATTATGGGGTTACACGAAATCTAAGGATAATTATAAATTATGAGTTATTATTAATTTTTTTAAATTAAATATCCATTTTTATATCGATTCCTTTAATGATAAAATATTTGGATAGTTATAAAAATGACATTAAATGGTATTTAATGTTTTAAATTTATTTTTGGTCCATTAAAAAATCCTTAAAATCCCATTTTCACTAAAGTGTATGGAAAATGTTAGATTATATTATTCATGGTTCATGTAAGTTACACATTGTTTTTTAATATTACATTCATTCACCTAAGAGTTTGAAAAATTGCCAAAATTCCATTGATTTTTGACTATAAAAAGATAATAAATTTAACCATTTTAAAACACATATAAAGTTAGATTTTCTCATAAAAATATTCCCAAATACCTATTAAAAAATAAATTATCATGTCTCAAATCCAATAGAGTGTCTATAAACCTCTTATTCAAGGTCCTTAAGCTCAAACGAAATGAAGAATATCAAAAAGGAGGTATAAGTATTAACTGATTTATAATTATTTTTACAATTCATTCAAATATATAATAAATATGATGATATATTAAAAAATCTATAATATAATGTAATGATATTTTATTTAGTTTAAAACCATTTTCTGTGATCTTTTCTATCTAGTGGGAAAAAACACGTCACTCATGGGTAAGTGTGGACTACCATGTCCATGAAGCGATGTGATTCATTTCTCATTACCAACTCACACAATTGGTTATAAATATAGACTTAATGGAAATATTATATTTTTATGAAATATACATTATTATTTAATGAAAATTATTATCTACCTTATTAACTCCCCATCTTTTGTAAAATGAAAACACTGCTCATGCGTACAGGTGGATTACCATCTACACGAAGTGCTACAATCCATATTTCCTAACCTCCATACATGGATGGTTATAAAATTATATTGTATTTATAAAAATAAAAATTATAATGTGTTTAATATTTTGGATCTGATTATATCATTACCCATTTGACTATTGTCAGCCTACCAAGCCCATTTTGAAAATAAAAATTGAACAACAAAAAAACTTCTGATATAACATTAATTGATTTAATAACTAAATGAAACATGATAATGATTGAATTATAAGGAAAAAAGAAAATTGAAAAATTTAATAAATAAATTAAATTATTAATATAATTTAATTAGGTAGGATTTAGAGGCAAATGAAATGATTCGGGACTTGTGGTAAGAGATTTTCATTAAAACCATGTTTCAATGTTTTTATACCAAAATATTTTTCCTCCATTTACATGTTATTTTAAATGTTTCAATAATGTTCTAATTTTGGATGAAAATAATACTAAATATAATTTACAAATAATTATCAAATTTTTTATAATGTTTTAAAAGGGAATATTTCTAATGTTTCCCGAATGGTTTATCTTTAAATATGTTCACAAAAGTATAAAAAGGATATTTAACCTTTACCACATGAATAAATGTTACAATCATATTTTTCCATTATTAATTATCAATATTCCTCTATAGGTTTCCATATTTTTTCAAAGAAATCATATTTCCATTATTATATAAATGTTTATTTTTAAAATTTTATCAAAAGAAAAGTGTATTTTTTATTTTTTTCAAATTGTCTTTTTAATGTATTTGTAAGGAATTTTTCATATATATCAACATTCTTAAAATATTCTTATAATTAATTGGGGATGTAATATAATAATACCATCCAACGTATTTCTCTTGATGACTTATGATCATGTTCTTCATTTTTTTAACTGAGGAAAATATAATCATATCATATGTTTGTTCATCAATATGAATGTTTATACTGATTATGTGTTATATTTTCATTAATTTTTATCATATAATGAATTAATTGGAATTAGTAAGTGAATTAGTGGGCCCACTAATATATAAACCCTTGATGCATCAATAGGTCTAAATTGACAAACTATCTTTGGTATTTGATGTATGCATTTCCTATTTATAAATGAAGTCTTGGCATGATACCTTGATAGAAAGATTACGTTGTCCAAAATTATTCATTATATATTATAAAATATGTTTTCTTCTTACAGATGATTATTTATATTATTATCCTTCGAAAAAATTTACGTTTATGTTTTTTATGAGTTTTTATGGAAATATTTTGTTTTTTTAAGATAATAAAATGAGCCTAAAATTTAAGAGAAAAGTTTATGACTATTAAGGGTGAAGGTTTATTTGAAGTATTTTTTTTTATTTTTTTCTATTAAATAGTCATAAATTATGATATTTATATTTATGATTTATTTTAAAATGTTTTATTAATATAATTGGGATGAAGTTATTTTCAAGAGTATGTAAATGATTATTTTAAAATATAGGTTTATTTTATAAAAGGAAAAAATCTGTATGGATTTTAAGAAATTTAAATCAATTAATGGGTTTCATATCTTATCATATCCCTTAAAAATATTTGTTTTATCAACCCATATTGTAAAAAAAAAAATCACATTGAATATAGATGAATAGGGATTTTAACAAGGTCAATGGTGACATAATTTAATACCCTGACCCTTACCACCAGGTTTGAGCTGGGATTCCACCCAACATCCGGTGTAAATCCCAATAGGAATGAGGTTTTCAACTAGAAATGAGGGCCTAAAGGGACAAAGTGGGGAAAATATTCTCTCACTATCAGGTAAACACAAAATTATATAATTTTGGAGATAAAAATAATCAAAAAAATAAATAAAAGAATAAATAAATAAATCATCAAAGTAGAATCATAAAAATAAAGTACCAACCAATTAAAAAATATTATGGAATTATAGTAACATAAACCAAAATTATGAAAATTATCCCCATATATAGTGGATCAAGGTTCTAGGTAAAGCAGAACAAATCATCGATATATATATATTTTGAGGTCCATTATAAAATGCATTCATCCTCCTAAAAAACCTTCCCAACTCTCCACTGGAAGGGCTTCTACCATCACTAGATCCCTATTTATAAAATATATAATTTCATTAAGTTTAATAAGTAGTGTTTGAGTAAAATAACCATTAAAATACCACAAATGGTCCTTAATATAAATTCATATAATATATTAGTGAGTTCTATAAATAATAAAAAAAGAACAAATAAGAGACAATCATATCACACAAGAATAAAATATGTGTCATATCTATAGAAACTGGCTTTACTAACTCGATACCATGTTGGCAGAAACGTCACCAACCTATGTCTAACACATCCCCTCCTCGAGAGGATAATAAAAAAAACATGGTTGACACATCCTACAAGAAGGGATATCCCATGTACATACTAATTAATATCATACACATCCCTCTCATGGGGAAAGTACATAGGTATCAATATATATTCTTACTATATAATGTATAGGAAAAGATATAAAAGATATAAAAGACATAAAATACATAGATGATTGATGATAGATCAACATCACATCATATTAATCAAGAGTTATAGCCACAATAAAACCATATGTGAGCTAACATCATACATAGGTTTCATGTGCTACACAGACAAACCTCATGTGATCAATATAAAACATAGGTCTCACTAGGATATACCCAAATGTAAAATAATTATTCATAGAACCCATATAAACACTCAAAATTTAGAAGGACCACCCACCTTAGGTGCAAAAACCCTCAATGAAAATGTTTAAGGTCCAAATCCAAGTGCACCAACGAATCTATATACAATCATTATCCACTATAATTATAATTATAAGAGAAAGGTTTAATATAATAGAAAAAAAATTATTACAATATCACACTTACCAAGTATATACACTACCAACATTGATCTAGGTCTAAATGATATTCAGACACTAATTTCAGGAATCTTGGTGGTGGTTTTACCAACGATCAACAATTAAATTTTCATATCTTGTAAAAAACATATATTCAATCTAGAAATCAAGGATATAATTGTTTTTAAATCAAGGATAATATAATATTATTTATCCATATGAAGATATTACCAAAAGTTTAATAAATATGGGATTCATCCACTGATCGAGAATCAAAGAGAGGAGATAGAAGGGGAGGAGAGTGCCCCAAGTCATTGAAACAAATATCATAGGGTTCTAATGTAAAATAAGGTTTAAGATAAATAGATAATTTTCTGAGAGGTTCATTACTTAAATAATTCCATAAATCTTAGTGTGCTCACTTGTATTCAAACAAAACCACTGGCATTCTAGTGTCCATTTGACAAGACAAGTATTTCCTAGGAGCCCGACCTGTGGGATAATGTCCTCCATTAGTGATTTGGTGGTAACTAAGAAGAATTATTTCTTACTAGGTTTCAAAATGGTAGGCTAGTGTTATTTTGAATTATGCTTCAGATGTTACAAACTCCTCTTACTTGATGGTAGATCCTACTAGATAACTAGTGGATTTGTTGTAGTGTTTCAGGATACACATTACCCCCAACCTCTTCCAATTCCATTTTCAACTCCATTGAACCTATATCCATACATGAATCAAATTAAAAAATATTGAAAAATATATTTTAAAGATGAAAATATGAACATTTTAAGTAGTGGATGTCTCAATTATCCCCCTCTTATGACTTTCTTCTTTAGGATGTATCCCTCGAGTTTTTCTCGAACTACTCATGTAACCGGTCTTGGATGCATATCTCTGACTCCCATTTCTCTTCTAAAAATCACATATTATACCATTAGACCCTAAAATGAGTAATGATATTCCCTCACAACACATTCTCACTTTGTTCCACAATCTGAATGGGTCTCTCTACAAAATCTGTATTTGGTTCCAGCTCAACATCCCCACAGTTGATCACATGCATAGAATCTAGCTTGTAGCTCCCAAGATAATACCTATGTACCATATTATGTATACCTTGGTATTGTGGAGGAATATCCAACCAATATCCCTCATTCCTAATGAATTTTATGATCTCAAATGACCCAACGTACCACAAGTACAATTTCAATTATTTCCCTAAATACGAATTCACAAACCTATGGGACACATTTAAGAACCCTCTTTCACCCACAAAGAGCTTCAAGGTTTGTTTAATTTTGTTGTCATAATATCTATATCTATTATAATCCATAACATGTAGCATAAAAAGTAATTTCACCTCCTCCAATGTCTCCTACAAATTTTTATTCCTTGCATCAGAAGGTCAATTAGCTTCATAGTGTATAATGGTAAATGATATGGTTTTCTATATAAAAACTCAAACAAAATCCATCTCGATTATATTTTAAAAGTATTTATTATGGGATAACTATACTTGAGGTATGTGATCATCTAAAGATCCTGTAAAATCATAAAACCAATATCAAATAATTTACTCTAAAGTATGGATTAATTTTATGGTTGCTCGTCAAAATGATGATGAAAATCCATAATTAAATTCAACCTAGTCCGATTTCCTTATTCAAAACATTAAAAAATGTAATGGTTATTTTCAATATCTATAAGAAACCACATTCAAAGAAAATCCATATATATGGATGATTTCATAAACACAGAGTTTTTCTATTTTATCCACTATTTTAGTCTATAAGATCAATATTACATGAGACAACTGAGTTAACCAATCCAATAAAATCCACATGGAATGATGACCTTTTAATGTAATTGGAAAACCTTTCAGGAAGTCCTTGGTCATCTCACCCCCTTTAACATAGGCCTTGGAAGTGTCTAAAATAATCCTCAAGATCCCTGATGCTCGATATTGATCCTATGTCATGTTATACAATGTGATACAATGCGTAAAATATATTTTCCATATTCTACCACCAAAATTTTCATCATGTTTCATGATATATTTTTAATGATCTTGGGTGAAAATGCCACTATATATTATGATAGTCATTGATCAACCCTTCCCTCATGGATGGGGGAACTATCACATTTCCATGATCTGGAATCTCAACAAGTCTATCTAAGGTATATTTCATAATAGAAAAAATAAATGATAAACATTCATGTGTTATGATAAAATATATATCAAGTTCTTAATTATTCTTCACTTGTTCTATGAATGAGTATTTGATCACCAATGGTGCATAAGCCACTACCCCACCGACCTCAGATATGCCTACTATCCTGTTTACTAGAAAATCCTTAATAATCTTTCCTTATTTCAATGTCTTCTCTCCAAATCTCTACATCTTTGTACAAAGGGTGTCTTAAAAATATCATCATAACACCCTCATATTTTATAATATTCTTCCCATTAAATAAATTTCTAGTGTTTAATATCTTGCTTTACATGCAATCCTAATTGTAAATGAATTGTGATATAGTAACCCTTCATAACCTAGAGATTGAATGTGAATGTATGAATAATAATAAATTCATTATGAAAAATATTTACCAGGGTTTTAAATAATTATTTTTTTGATTAATTCATAACAAACAGGTACTCAATTTTAAATAAAGCCATTATTTTCTTCAAAATATGTTTTCAACAAAAATGTTTTTACTGTATTTGGTGAACCAAAATTATAATTATAAAATAAAACAAATTTAAAATTTTATTTAAAGATATTATTATATTTTTTTTAATAGTTATGTCAATATTTCCATAGGGGGATTATTTTGGATTTTTCTAAAAAAAATTAGTGAATAGTGAGAAAACCCGATTTTGTTAAAAAGTGTCATTTCATTTCAAGTGAAAGTAAAATTATTAGTAATTTAATCATAATTTAAAATTATTATCCTTTAATTACAAAAAATATAATTAATTAATTATCAAAAATTATTATACTTGACTTTGCAAAATGTTAATATTTATGCATAAATACAGATTTTTCTAAAATATATTCTTTATGCATGCAATTTGTTTTTATCATAAAAAATTAAATGTATCTCTATTTATTAAAGTTATTAATGAAATAATAATATATATGAAATAATATACTATAATGTTAATTTTATAGTTTTTATATGGAATGCTATGGAAGTAAATTATGTTTTATTCTAAAAATTCATTTTTCTAAAATGAGTATTCGTTATTGTTTACGCATTCATTTAAAATTATATTATGCCAATAATAGAAATTATATATTTAAAAATGGATTCCATATTTTTAATCACTATATTTGATATAATTTAATAGGATAATATTAAATTTTGTTCATAGTGAATAGTGAAAATAATAAAATTATGTTACAATGGTTTTGGTGAAAACTGGTTTTACAGGGTTAATCCAAAATACATGGGTTGTATTTCCACCCCAAAAAATATCATTTAAATTTTGTTGAATATATTTAAACCATATATTATATAAAATTATCATCCATTTCTATTTATGGAAACATGTCCATGAAAGAGACCTTATATCATTGAAGTATTTTACAAAATTCTATGTATGTCCCCCCCCCCCCCCCTCACTTATAAAAGGGAACTTATTTTCTACCCATATTCACACCATATGAGTCTTATGGATTAGAAAATACCTAACAAAAAAGCCTTAATAGAATCCTTACATTTATTTTAAATCTTTTTATCTCCCAATACCAATCCATAAAGGCTTATGGTGTTAGCCAATGGTTGTCTCTTACATAAGTGGTACCGATCCAAACCAAGACCATTCAATTTTATTTCTTCATAAAAATTCTAAAAAAAATTTGTAACCATAAATAAATTATTTATATAGTATAATAAATATAACTATATTTTATTATGATGACTAAACATCCATTTTCACTCATTTTTAATCAAATGGTAAATAAATTTATTGCTCATGTGTACGTGTGGACTACCGCTTCCACATAGTGATACAATTCATTTTACATCACCATATTTCATGGGTGGAAGTAATTATGGATTTAATTTCTATATAATATATTTATAAAATAATTATTCTTATATATTTAAAATATCTTATCGACCTCCATACATTCTAATCTATTGGTAAATTATAACATTTCTCGTGCGTACGTGTAGAATACCAGCTTTCCGAAGCGATGTGATTTCTTTATAATTTATGATTTTGTTGGTTGGTAAAAAGATTTATTTAATGAAAATATATGATATTTATGATATAATTATTATTATTGAATGATTAATTTTCAATTTCATTTCATTTATTCCATCAATTGAAAAGTGGAGACATCACTCATATGTACGTACATATTACCATCTCCCCAAAGTGAAATAATTAATTTTTTTGACCAATTAATTTTAATTGATATAAATAATATATAATAAATATATATGAAACTAATAATATTATTAAAATTATTTTTATGGATGTACTACTATCAAGGTATAGGAAACATAAATTCTGAACTAAAATATACATAAAAAACAATGTAATTAAAACACCAAATGGGGACTTTAATAAATAATTGTTAATAAAAAGGTTTTAAAATAATATAAGTGGATAATATATGATATTAGATATATTAATATGATTTTATTAAAGAAATAAAATAGATAAATTAATATTATATAATAGTTTACAGTGCTTATATATAGAGATATATATAATGTAAGGGTTTCCTCTCAGTTTCTTTTCATTGAGGAATGATTTAATATTGTACATCAATTTAATATTTCAAAGAAGTATACACATTGAAATAATTTTATTTAATATAATATATGATTAAATAAAATGTATTTCTGGGACCATATGATTTTCATTCTTCTAATTACTTTTAATTCAATAAGTACTAAAGTAGTAAGTGTTCTTCTTCTAAATTTTGTTTCATTGATTAATGTATGATTTTATGCACCTAGTTATGATTATGAGGTGTATATAATAATGTTTTGAGATATTATACCATGGATAACTATTAATTAATGTTTTATAAAGTTAAAATTTCATTTATTTACTGTAATTGGTTTTGAATTGAGCATTATCAAAGGGGTAAGTATTTATCATCTTAAATTGTCTTTTTGGGAAAAATGTTATGTTATACACATTTATTATTTTATGAGGTGTATGTACTAACCATTTGGTATGTTATATCATATATATATATATATATATGTTAATTTAATTGAATGTTTCATTATATGTTATTTATTTCATGGGGGTTGTGATTCAAAATATACCATAGAAGTATGGGTTTAAAATTAAAATATATTTTTCACTATGATTTTTAAGCCTAATTTATAAGGATTAAATTATATGATCTATCTATATTGTGTATTATATATTTTCTTATAATGTGTTTATTTTTATATATTAAAAATATTTCTTTCATTTTATTTTCTTTAAGTACTCAACAGACTGAAATAGCATTTTAAGGAAAACAAACTTAATTTCTATATCCAGCTAAGAATATTTTCTTCCATGTCTATATTTTTGGTATAATTTTTCATGAATGTTTTTAATTTTATCCAAATATTTATCAAAATCATTTTATACCATGATTTTCATTTTAAATATTTTTGAAGGCATCTTCTGGTCATTTTCTAAACGGCATAATTTTGACTTTTTACCAAAAATGGGAAAGGAAATTTTGTTTTATCAAACACTGCATGAATGAATTTTCACACAATCATGAATAATAATTCCATTTATGATTATGTTACAAGATTATATGGTTCTTAACAAATAAAATATTTTCCATAATCTTTTATGATTTTTTATAATTAAAATTTGTAATTTCAAAAATAAAAGTGTATTTTCCTTAAGAAAAAATCACCAATGATCTTTATTAGGGTACTTTCATCTATAAAAACATCACCTTATGTTTCTTATTATTTACTATATATATTAACCAATTTTACTATATTTATTATTTCTCTTATTGGTTTATTATTATAATGGTAAAATATTGATGAATCTTGTTTTTTTTCATGGGTTAAGAATTGATTTAATGATAAATATTTTCATGGTCTGGTGGAATAAATATCAATGGATGTATATTATACAATGGGAAATTATGTAATAAAAAAGGATGGGTGATAATATTAAAAAAATTATGGGTGGGTCTGTTATATTCATTCAATGCATTCGATAATAATGTTATATTTGAGAACATCCAAAGATAAAAAAGATTCAATAAAATCCTAGGTGATGATAGGGTTATTAGAATATAAATTTATTCTTATAGATTGTTGTAAATGACTAGATGCATAGTTCTATTATGGGATATTTTCCAGAATTATTTTCTTTGGAGGGAACTATAACCGAGTAATTAATTTTCTATCCATATATAAATGCCACATACTTATGTTTTTCCCATGTTATGTTCTTATAGAAAATGATTGATTATTGATGAATCCACCCTCTTATTAATTATATATTCTATTATGGAAAATATGGATACCATTAATCACGATTAAATATCATTTATTTTTAAGGTATGACCATTTTTTATTATAATCAAGTTTTCATAACCTTAAAGTTTTCTTATTCTCATTTATGATTATAAATTGATATCTTTAATGTTTATCCTTTCTTGGAACCCAATCTCAATTTTTCTTATGTTTCCCTTACATAGGTTATAAAGAAGGGTTTAAATTATAATATGTTCAAGAATGATTATATTTGTGTAGAAGATAATGGGAAAATGAGGTAGATCATTTATGTATATGTTTTTATTTGTCCATGTTTCCAAAGCCACTAAACAAATACAGTTCCAGAATGGATTTTATTGATATGTAATGAATATTATTTTTGTATGATGTACTATTTATAAATATAAATTTTGTATCTCCGTATTTAGTATAGAGTAAGGTTTAGTAATTGTTACCAAATATACTAAAAAATGTATAAAAACCCTAGGGATAATTTTATGTAAAGGAGAACATCCGATATTATGGTCAAGAAAAGAGTGTGGTTACCCAAAGACAAAATAACTTTTTGGAGGATAAAAGTGGATTTGTTTTTTTGGAACATATAAATCATAGGGTAATAACATCAAAAAATAGTTTGTTGAGTATATCGCACCCATCACTATGTTCTATGGTGGATAAGCCATTACTACACACCTAATTTAACAATACTATGGGATATTCGTAGGTTAATTAAAATATACATTATAAACCATTATAATGGATTTGAAATGATGATGAACATAGATTAACTAGGTTTAACCTATGGTTTCATAGATTTAAAATAAGGTGTCATTATTATAAATCCTATGAATAATTTTTCATGATTACAAAATTATTCACTATGATAATTATTTTATACACCGTAATTTTTTTAATTAAATGGTTCGAAATATAAGTTATCGTGTTAACAATAAATGTGATACACAATGGAGTTATTGTATTCAAGAGAAACTGACTAAACTTAGTGATGGAATTTTAATCATTTGGTTTATTCATGGTCAGATATCATATTATATGATTAAAAAACTAAAATTGTGTAAATTTTCTAACAAACACAATTAGAGAATAATGTAATTTACAGGGATTGTAGTTAACAAAATCCATAGTGAAAAGAAGATACATCTTTCTTCATGTCATGTATGTGGGAAGAATTACATTTGGAGATGTCTCATAGGAACGATAATGTATTTTTTGGTTTAAAATAATTTCATAGATCAAGTGATTTCCTTGTAAATATAAAGAGTTTGATGGAGGATATGAATTTCATCCTAAAGTAAAATTTATAGTAAAATTTATCATGTGTGAGGAATATGATCATTATTCAAACCAATACCCTAATCCAAGGTCTAAATACCATACAATGGATGGGAATATTCTATACCATTTATTGAAGTGTAATAATTGATGTTTTTGTATTTTAAATCTTAGGAATTATGGTTTATAAGCATGTTATCAATGATATTATTTTCATAAGAATCATGAAACATCTAAGGATTTTCCTTCATTATTTTTTCTTTTAGAATTTTAAAGTTTACATTGAATGGTACTAATAACATAGAAAATTTATTATTGGTAAGGTAATATTTTCATGAAACACATGATTGAGGGATGACAAACCCTTAATATACACCTGGGGTTGAGGTAAAAAAATTATTTGGAATTAAGAGATGATTTATATCCATAATTTAAATTGTATAAAACTATTAAACTTGAAATTGATTAGTGATTTGATGAAAAATATTTGATGGTGAGTTTTATTTCATTTATGGATTTAAGGAATATATTTTATAGTATGTGAGTTTATTTTAGGAATAAAGAATCAATTATGTTTTTGTATCATTTATATTTACATTGAGTTTTTATATTGGTTCTTGTTATTTTCATTTATTAGAATAATATATGATCAAGTTATTTAAATGACTCATATATGACTTTAAGAGATATAATATATTATTTCTGTATTATAGATAAGTTTAATTTGGAATTTTTTTACCTTTTTATATATTTTTATGGTTTTGAATACAGATTAATAATTCTTTGAGGAGTTTTATAATTTAACTCGTGGTGGAATGAATTATGTAGATCTTTTGGTATTAGAATATTTTAGACCATTTGGTCAAGGATTGTAACTAAATATGAATTATATTTTGTTCCTAATAATATTTTTTGTAAATAAACTACCCAATTAATCACAGAAGAAAATTGATATAAGAGCTATGATTTTAAAATATTTCATAAAGGGTGATTTGTTCTCAGTTAAAATATGGTTTAGAAATACATTATCTTTTGAGATCAACTTACATAGATAAAAACATATATAAACACTAGTTAAGATTAATTATCAAAGAAATTTTTTTATTTCTTAATTAAATATTATCTTGATAAGATAGAAAAACAAAACAAACTACATAGTGATATAGCGGAATAAACAAGAGGTTTTATCTAAATCTGATACCTAATCCCCTCCACTTGGAAATAACATACTTCTATGAAGATTATAATTATAATCAAACAAATACACAACCTAGATTAGGTATATAGTCTACAATAATAAGTTGTTCAGGCTAAAAATCCTCTTCTATAGTTATATGTGAGATGAAAGAAAAGAACAGTTCACAACGTGACATCTTCCACAAACATAGTGGGAAATAGATTAATGAAGGATAGAATGACAAGTATTCTCCTAGAATATGAAAGAGATATTTAATGATGGATAACATGAAAACAACACACTACTCAAAAGTAAAATACACAAAACAAATACAAAGAGCTTAGTCTGATGTGTACTATGTGTTTGTAATCCTCATATCAGAAATGGTGAGGAGTCCGTGATTTTTTAGGAAACTTTAAGCAGAACAGAGGATCATATAAATATATATGAATGATTTAGTTGATCTATATCTATTATATCAACCAATTGTGGTAATGAGTTAAGTGATTCTGTGTCTTAGATTTTTAGAAAATGTGAATCAGTAAGTTCAAGAGAGTTCACATATTTGGTCAGACGCTTTTCATGGTCATCAGTAATCAGTGTATTAGTAATTAATCATTATATTGAGAGAGAGAGATCCTTTAAAAAATATTTCAATTATTTTTGAGGAGATATGAATTTCTCAATTCTTCTTTCTATATGTATTAAATACTTGGTCAACCCATCTAGGAATAGCTTTTTTTGTTTAATCATTCATTCTTAAGATCTCGAACATTAATGATAACAAGAGTGCTTCTGGTGACTCAACATCTGGAAGTGACTCCACTAACAGTAATTCCTTTGGTGGTAGCAGTGACTCACTTCTGGTGGTATCACATCCTAGAAGTAATAGTGACTTGAGTCTGGAGGTACCTCATCCTGGCGGTAATAGTGACTTGAGTATGGTGGTAGCTCATCCAGGATTTAAGAGTGACTTGAGTCTGGAAGTATCTCATCCTAGTGGTAATGGTGACTTGAGGCTGGTAGTGTCTTTCCATAACTGTTAATAGAAATATAATAGAAGTAATACGTTCATGTAAAATTCTATTATACAACATGCGAAACATTAGTAATAAATTAATCATGGTTTGTTATCATTATAATAAGAAATGTAAAATATAATACATTCATGGAGGTTACAACATTATCCCCCTTTATTATGATAAAAAAACTTGTAATTTTATAAAAATGTACTATATATGCAATTAACAATGATAAGATATTGATATTCTTATATCAAAATTCAAAATGGCCAATTATCTCCCCCTTTGATATTATCAAAACTGTAATAAAAATGTAGAAAGAAAAATAAGAGAAAGGAATTTCATTAACCTAGAGGCAAAAAGATATAAGATTAAGATTAAAGGAATAAATTTCAGGATCCCAATCAAATATATATTACAAAAAACATATTCACTCTTTTGTGGTTGGTGGTTGTCATCTTTCTCCTTTACTTTGGTTGTTTCCCTCTCACTGCATTCATCTTGAGAAGATAATATTGATGTAAAAGTTGAGGAAAAGGTTGTAACAAATACTAGAGTCGTAAAAGGTGGAAGTGGTTCTATGAAAATAACTATTGCGATTTTTTTAATATCTTCCACTATTGATAAACTCAGAGGCTATAGTGGTGAAGGTATAAGACTGGTTGACTGAGAGATTAGAGCGGGAATATACTAAACTATAATTGTGGTTATTGTTAAATGAACTGAACAAAGTCGAATAGCCTCTATAGCAATAATAATCATCTGATGTTTATGGAGGTAAGGTTTCATAAGATTTATGAAGTTCATATTTATGTAACCAACTCATTCCATTTTATTAAATAAATCTTCATTTTCATCTATAAACATCAAAAGAGCTGGGGTAATAACATTTAACAAACTCACTTGTTCTTTAAAACCTATTGTCATTGGTGGGATCTTCATGATCTCAGAAAGAAACATTAAATTTTCTTACATATCATGTTTAGTGTAGATTATTGTTAAATAATATTGGATATCCTTTTTGATCAATTCCTTATCTTTTTTGAGATCATTGTCATACTCTTTTAGGAATTGAATAATATGTTCTCAATGAAGATATATTTTCCTAATCTGATCTTCATGAGTACTGACATCACCCAAGCCATTTATGATTTGATAAAAAGATATTGAAAAAATATCACTGTCAAACTATAATAAAGTAGGAGGAGGTGCAGAAAATGTTTATGCAATAGAATCCAAGCTTGCACACTTCGTACAAGTAGAACTCATAAAATCTGAAAACGTGGCTTGTAGACCCTCCAATGAAGATTTAAAATTTATTACCTTATATGTCAATCTTTTATTTTCAACTTCCATTTTTTGAATATGAAATCTAACTTTGGGTTGAATATGATATATCACCAACTCATCTAAATAATGAACATTATCTTTATTAAGGTGAGAAGTAGGTGAAGTTTGGTTATTAAGACTTGGAAAATGTAGGACACCAAATTCTTTCATATGGTTTACTTATATGAAGGAACATTTTTTTGGAAAGAATCTAAATCATATTGGGTTACAACATTAGGATTAAACATTATTGAAGGAGTATGATGATTTCTTTTTTCATGTGATACTACATCCTCAGCTGGTCTTTCTATTTCCATTAGAACAAAAGGTTGTAACTCACTAACTTCATCAATATGATTCACTAAGAGCACGTCAATTCTGATTTATATGTCATCATATGAATCATTGTATGTCTAACCAAGTCTAAAAAAACATAGATATTTATCCCATACTTTGAAGCCTCTAAATAAAGATCGGACATTGAGAATAACTAGCATGTCACTGGGTTTTTGAGAACTATGGCCAAATTCAGTTCTTAGGGGTACAAATGTTGTTTATAGTAGTTGGAAATTGGTAATTTGTGGAATTTTTTCCACTGGAATGAGCTAGTTTTCTACAACTTTTGGAAACACCCCCTCAGTTTTATCTGGTAGAACTTATTTTTGATTGGATTCTAAGGTCTCCATTGATTCCAACTAAGATAGTTCAACTAACCTCTCATCAGGATTATGAGTTTTCTCCCTCTAATTTATGGCATCCATATATTTTGAATGAAATTACTCTTGAGAAGGATCAACAGAATCAAAACCATTATTTTTAATTTCCTCATGATTAGAATCACTTTCTCTGCCTTGATCAACTCTATGATTAAGACTACTTCCATCATTTCCATTAATAGGAATCTCTTTAATAGCTTCATCAGCATTACCCTTATAAACCCCACTCTACAATTCATCTAGTTTCTCTAGATCCATAATCTCTTTATCTACCTTTTTAGAAATAATATCATTTCCTCCATCATCACTCTCTTTACTTGACGTCTCAGAGGTGGTCTATTTAAACTGAGCTTCTCCAGAAACTTTTGTATCCTCATCGTCATAATTCTTAGGTAAGAGTGTTTCTATGGAAGGTAGAGAGACTATAGAAATTACATGCTCACTGGATACTATAGTTGGAGATTTTAGGATCTATGGATCACTTCCTTATTCAAGTGACATGATTATTATTATTATTATTATTCTTCTTCTTCACTTTCACCAATATTTGTAACAGAATATTCAGGTATCTCGTTAGGTTAAATACTAAGATCTACAATATCCTTTGGTCTATTTGGGTGATATATATAATTATATTCATCTTATATTTTATCATTTTCCCTTACCCAAAATATCTTCTAGGGATTCCACCTTACTTTAACTCTTTTTAAGATAGATTTGGATAGACAAAAACCACCCATTATATCTACAACTTCATCTCTAGGATTAACATAAGCCTTGGAATCTAAAATTTCATAGATCATTTTGGAATAGGGGTAGAGTTTTATCTAGTGTTCTTATTTCATATATAATTCATATAAACCATCATATATATATATAGATTTATTCTCTTCACATTATTCATAAAAAACAAGAAGTAGACATCATGAAATCTCAATGTGTTGAATTCCCATTTTGATAGACATAAAACATATTGTACAAAAATAAATAGAATAATTCTTTAACTATCATGATATAAATCTATTGTTATTATCCTGGTTCCATCTCCATTTAATTATAGGAGGGCCTCTTCAATATTTTCATCAGATATACTACCTTGAAAATCATTATAAACTCCTTTAGGAGGAATATTTAAACATTTTTTTCATTCATTTAAAGAGAAAGAAATATCTTCTCCATCGATTCTTCTTCATATTCTATAGACATTCTCCCCAATAATAAATTTTTCATTCTAATAAAATTCATAATATATCCTTGGATAAAACACTATATGATTAGAGGCAAACTATTCAATCCATATTTTTTTCTATTACCTTCAACACTAGCATATTTACAGTTAGAACACACTATGTATCAATCTCTTTTTCAGATTCAACAACACATCCCTTTAAATGTGGGATAACTTAAATGGTTATCAAACTACTCGTGGATACTCTTTGTATCTTGGAAGGCCTCACCTATTTGATATTTTATTCGATAATTCCCTTCATATAGGCCATTCAAATCGGTTGATGGTTTACAGAGCAAGGAAGATGAATGATTGGTTTGTCAGGAATGCAAGGGATTGAGATTTCAATGGCTAGAGGAAGTGAATCAATTTTGAATAATCCTGATGTATTTATCATTTAGTGATTCTAAAATAATAATAATAAAATTAAGAAAATAAAATCTTAATTTTTACCGGAAAAAATTACAATGGTCATAAAAATAATGGTAACATAAAAAGGAATAGTGACTCATTCAATGGTGACTAAATCAATAGTGACTCGTCAATGGTGACATAATCAATGGTGAATTATCAATTGTGAATCATCAATAGTGACTCAATCAATGGTGAATCAATCACCGGTGATGTAGTGAATAGGTACTCATCAATGATGAATCATCAATGGTGACTCAATCAATGGTGACTGATAAATAGTGAATCATCAATGGTGACTCATCTACGACGACTCAAAAAAAAAACAGTTTTTCATTCCTAATTGATGTTTGATGTAGTTTAATATTTAAAAATTCAAAGTCTTTGTGAATATATCATCTAGTTGATGTCCAGTTCCAATAAATTCTATTGTTATATTTCCTTTTTTCTAATGATCTATAAAAAAGTGATGTCTTATGATAATTTGTTTTATTCTAGAGTGAGATACTACTTATTTGGATATTTTTATCGCACCTATGTTATAATAATTAATATATACATGTATAAATTGATATTAAAATTCTAGTAAATTATGATTCATCCCCAAGATTTGTGCATACCAACTACCTGAAGCTATGTATTCATCCTCAACAATAGATAGTGCAACCAAAATTTTTATCTTACTATATAATGATACTAGATATTTTCCTAAAATATGATTTGTTTATAGTGTTATTTTTTATCTGTATTAGAACCACCAAAATTTGTATTTAAAAAACTAACTAAATCAAAAGCATTTCCTGTTTCGTAAAACATTCCTAAATTGGTTGTATACATAAGGTATTTAAAAATTCATTTGACAGATAATAAATTTGACTCTTTTGGATTTTCATGATAGTAAGCGCACATACATACACTATAGATAACATCAGTTCAACTTATAGTTATATAGAAAAGACTACCAATCATAAATCTATACCAAGTTTCATCTACTGATTTCTTAGTTTCATTAATGTCTAGTTTATAGGTGGTTCTCACGAGAGTATCACTAATTTTGGGAATCTCCAGGACAAAATGTTTTAAAATATCTTTAGTGTATTTACATTGATTTAAAATAATTCCTTCTTTATTTTGAAAAATCATAAATACAAGAAAGAATTTTAGGTCACCTATTAAACTCATATCAAATTTAGTTTAGATTAATTTTCAAAAAATAAAACATAGGGAATCTTTAGTAGATCCAAAAATAATATAATCCACCTAAATTTGAACAATAAAAAAAATCTTTTAAAATTATTTTTATAAAGAGAGTTGGATCAGTTATTACTTTTGAAAAAAATTGAAATAAGGAAAGAGGTAAGCTTGTCAAACCACGCTCTCAAAGCCTGTTTTAAGAAATAAAATTATTTTCATAATTTAAGAACACGATTTTCTAAATGAGAAGTTTGAAATCTTGGGGGTTGTTCAACAAAAAATTCTCAATTATAAATCCATTTAAGAATTCATGTTTAATATCCAATTGATAATTTTTTAAGTCTAGATGCCCTTCATAAGAAAGAAGAATCTTAATGGCTTCATGCCTTGTGATAGGGGAAAAATTTTCTTCATAATCAATACCTTCTTCTTGATTATAACCTTGATCAACTAATCTAGATTTATTTCTAGCTATAGTTCTAGATTCATCAACTATTTTTCTCAACACCCACTCAGTTCCAATAGTTAAGGTTACCTTAGGTCACTTAACAAGTTCCCAAACATTGTTCCTTTCAAATTGATTATGTTCTTATTATATATCTATTACCCATAATTCATCATTTATGACATCATTGATGTTCCTAGGTTCAATTTTTGATAAGAAGTATTGATATTCAATTATATTTCATAGGGAAGGTATGATCTATGTACCTCCGTCTATGTTTGCCATTACTAAATCTAAAGGGTGGTGTTTATGAGTCCTAATTGGTCTCTAAGAAGAGGGACTATTAGGCTTAGAATTTTTTTCCTATTCAGGTTCTGGTGGAACAGTGACTATAGTGTTTTTTTCTTTAAAAAACATTTATATGTTTTGGAATTGTGATTAAAAGATGGAAGATCATCCTTATGTTCCTCTTAGATAGTAATATCTTCACTAGGATCACTTTCATCAAAATTGATATGAACATATTCTTCTATTGTTCTAGTCTTCAAATTAAACACTGTACAAGATTTTATAAAAATTCAATACCCAAGGAAAATTACATCCCCACTCTTAGAAGAAAAATTATAAAAATTTTCTTTTGTATTAAGAAAAAATACTTTGCAACAAAAAACTCTCAAGAAATTAACCATTGGTTTTTTATTAATCCATAACTTAGAAGGTGTATTTATGAGAGGAATAATTAAAAATCTATTAATAATATAATGGTATGTATTAACAGCTTCATCTCGAAACTAGGTAGGTATTTCAAAATTATTTAACGTAGTTCTAGTTATCTCTTGAGGAGTCCTATTTTTCCTTTTTACCACACCATTTTGTTGTCGTTTCCTTGGAGATGAAAATTTGCGATTATAGCTATTTTTAGAATAGAATGAATCAATGTTTGCATTTTTAAATTCTTTACCCTGATCACTCTTTATATTCATAATCCCAAGTCCACTAAGGTTTTATAAAGATACAGAATACTTAATAATGTAAGAACAATATTCACTTTTGTGAGCTAGAAAGAAAACACAAGTTTATCTAGAGAAGTCATCTACATGGACATAGACATAGGGTTTTCCATTTAGACTGGACACTCTTGAAGGTCCAAAGAGGACTATATAAAGTAAATATAGAGTTTTATAGGTTAAATATTATTTCTTATATTTAAAATAAATCTTATGAACGTTCCCTTTTTGTTTGGGATTACAAATGTTATCATTTCATAATTAAGTCTTTGGTATTTATTTATCTAACCCTCTCCTATTTAGCTTTCTAAATGAGTGAATTTTGAAAAGGACTAGTCTCATATTCCAAAGACAAGATTATTTAGGAAATTCACATAAGTAAGAAATATTTTTATAATATAATGATTATAAATAAATAGAGTAAATATTATCATTTCTCAAAGTAGTAAAAATTAAATAATTTTTATCATTAAAAAAATGACAGGCATTGTTTTCAAATTTAACATAAAATATATCATCACACAATTGGGATGTACTAAGAATATTGTATTTTAATATATCTACATATAAAACTTTTGAAATTAATACTGAATTATAATAACTAATTTGGCCATGGAATATTATTTTTCCTTTTGTATTGTCACAAAAAGTGACATGTCCACCATCAAAATAAATAAAATTATTGAAGTATGAATACTCACCAGTCATGTGACTAGAACATCCACTTTCAAGATTTCATATTCTTTTACTAGTGGTTTTCAAATCGGTTTCCTACAATAATTTTTTTTTCTAAAAATGTTTTTAGTACCCAAATTTTCTTGGGTCGACACATGTCAGTAAAAAGAGAATATAGTATCCATATTTTTCTTACAGGTTTTTTATAAACAGATTGATGATTTATAGAGATAAAAACTTTTTTAGGTTTAGTTGAGTAGGTTTTGGTAGTTAATGAGAATTTAACAATAGAATTGATGTAAATCTAGTTTTTTTTTAATTTTTCTTTGTCATAGTTGGTAACCTATTCCAGTTGCATACTTGGGAGAAACTTATTTTCCCAATTTCTGAGTTAATTATTTCTTACCATTGGTAAATTATTCTATGTATTTCTTTAACTTAACATTTGAATATTTTAATTCATTTTTTTCTTTCAATAGTTGATCATTTTTATCTCTTTAAATAGTATGATTATTTATATCATTTATTATTAAATCATTATATTTTTCGAGAGACATATATTTATTTTTAGTTCATGAAATGTGTCTTCTAGAATGTTATAATAATCATATATATCTTTTTTATTCACGTTTTCCTCATTTTCAATACATTATTCATTTTCATAAATGTATGAAGCATTAGTAGGAGACATAGGAAGATAATTTTTTACCTTTGATGTGATTTAGGTAAAGAACATGTTGGCTCTGTAATACCTATCATATTGACTAGTGTTTGAGTCACATTAACTATATTTATAGGAACTACATGTTTCTTTCATGTCCTTTTTGAATCTCCTATCCTTATCCTCATACATCTTTTTATATTTTAATTTTGGGCATTCAGATTTACTGTGACCTTTCTTATTATATTCGTAACAGTAAAATTAATTTTTAGTATCATCGTTTTTCCAATTCATTTTCCAATCATTTCCCACTTTATTTTGTTAACATAATCTCCTATGAAATTTTAATTTTTAAAGAACTTATTTTTTTCTATAGAATTTCTTGAATTTTCTGGCCAAGTGCACCATTTCATCATCACTATCAACAGGAGATCCTTATCCACTAGAATTTTTGACATGTAATTGTTCTTTTTTCTAAAGGTAGTATATTTTAAGGATACTGATTTTATTTTTGGTTCATCTTCTCCAATATATTTGTTGAATTTATGTTATTCTTTATACATAATTAGAATTCTTATAAATTCCTTGATAAGTAGTTTACTTACATCACATGACTCTCTAATTGATACATATGTTCCTCTCCAAATTTCTGGAATGAATCTAAGAAGTATCATTACTTGATCTTTGTCTATCACTATCTCTCCATGTTACGTTATCAGGTTCAATATTTCATTGAACCTGAGATACATATCAGAAATAGGGTAATCAAATTTCATTTTAAAAGTATAATACTTGATTTTATATGTATTTAGTCTTATTTCATTGACATTTTATATCCATTCATGTGAGTCAGATATGGTATCCCTTATTTCATAAGTTGATTTTCAACTAGATATTCTATTAAATTCATCATCTCTAAAAGCATAGTACAAACCATTGATAACTTTAGAATTATTATTGTACAGATTTTTTTGTATCACTACTCCACTGACTTCTAGGATTTTTTCATATTTCATATTGATATTATATTAAAATCTATATTTCAAAACCTATACTTTCCAAATTTATTATTATTTTGATTTTCCATTGAGAATATTTGTTTCCATTAAAATAATGATTTTTGTTTGTAGAAAATTATTCTTCTCTATTATCTATAAAGAACTATAATTTAGAAATGAAAAAAATTTGAGATCATTATAACTAAAATCATAGTTAAAATGGAATATTTAAATATTCCTTTAATACCAAATTTTGTTCAAAGAGTGTAACTTAAGAGGGGGTGAATTTAGTTCCCAATAAAAATTTCTATAAATAAATTGGTCAATTAATCAAAAAATAAATTCAATATAAGGTCTATCATTTTAAAAGATTTCTTAAAGATATATTAGGTCTCAATTAAAATATGGTTTTTAAATACCTTATCTTTTGAGATCAATTTACTTAGATATAAATATATAAAAACAATGGTTACGATTAATTATCAAAGAAATTGTTTTTTTATAAATGAAATTTTATCTTAAACAAGATATTAAAGAAAAACAAACCAAAAAGTAATGCAGTGTAATAAATAAGAGGTTCAGTATCATGGTGAGACCTAATCCCCTCAACTTGGAAATCAATAGATTCCATGAATATTGTAAATATAATCAAACAAATACACAACTTTGATTAGGTATATAGTCAACAATAATAAGATATTCAATCTAAAAAGCCTCTTCCATAGTTATATGCAGTATGAACTTAAAGCACAAGTCTCACAGGGACCTCTTCAACAAACATAATGTAAAATATATTTATGAAGGAGATAATAACAAGTATTATTAGAGAGTATACACGAGATATTGAGTGTTGGATAACAGGAAAACAACATAATGCTCAAAAGTAAAATAGACTGAACAAAAATAAAGGGCATAGTCTAATGTGTTCTATATTTTTGTAATCTTTATATTAGTAATGGTGCAGATCACGTGATTTATTTAGGAAAATATAAGTAGAATAAAGGATCATAAAAATCTATAAGAATTCTTTAGTTGATCTATTTCCATTGTATCAATAAATATTGGTAATGGGTTTAGTGATTTTTTGACCTACATATTCAAAAAAAATTGAATCAGCAAGTTCATGAGAGTTCACAAATTTGATCGCACTCTATTCATGGTTGTCAGAAATTGGTTTCTTAATAAAGCATCATTATATTGAGAGAGAGAGAGATGCTTCGTGAATATATAGAATCTCTTGTTGAAGGAGATATAAGTTCCTTAGATAGTCTTTTACAAAGTATTAAAGACATAGTCAATACATCTAGGAATAGATTTTTCTATTGAACCATTCATGTTGATGATCTTTTATAGTAATGGAAAAAATTGTACTGGTGGTGAAATAGAATATAGTGATGACTTTGATAAAATTAACTCCTTTGGCAGTAGTAGTGACTTTTTTTAGAGGTATCTCATCCCGGTGGTAATGGTGACTTAAGTCTGTCAGTATATCATTTTAGTGGTAATGGAAACTTGAGTCTGGCAGTAGCTCATCATGGTGTTAATAGTGACTTGAGTCTGGTGGTAGCTCATCCTAGAGTAATGGTGACTTGAGTCTTGAACTATCTTTCCATAACTATTAACATAAATATTATATAAGTAATATGTTCTTATAAAATGTTATCATAAAACATGAGAAACATTAGTAATAAATGAATCATGGTTTGTGATGATTAAGATAAGATATTTCAAACATACTTCATTCAAGTAGGTGCCAACAAGACTAATACTACAAACTGAGGTTTACTCATATTAGTTATTATATCATACAATAACCAATTTTTATTTTCATTAAATAAATATTTAAAAGGAGGAATATATTATCATTATTTTTTAGATCATTGGATATATTAGAATATTATTTTGGTTATTCAAGAATGAAATGTTCATATTGTTCATTCATTATTGATATATGGAATGAAATGTGGTGGAAAATAATTGTAGCACACAACAAATGGAGAAAATTTAATTTTAGGATCTGAATAAATCAAGTAAGTCAATTTTTTTTGTATTCTAAGATAAAATAAATCATTAACTCTAGGAGAAAAAACATTGAAAATAATTTTTCCATTTATATCTTTATTTCTAATGAATTAATGTTCATTTTAAACCCACATTGATTTATGGATTTTTGGTCATTGAAATTATCATGAAAACATTCTCTATCAATATTTATTATTCTTTAGACATTATCTTTCTTCTTTATATCCATATTTTCACTTCCCACTAACATTATCCTACACCAGGAACCTAATTATTTTTTATTTAAGTTAACATTTATGGTTTCCACTACTATTTAAAATGTTGTTTTCCAATTACTTTATATAATGTGGGATTCCAAAAAAAATATTGTCAAATATTGAACCATTTATTACATCAAAGAAAATTTCATTTATGAAATTTATTTAATGTGGATATATTTTGACACCACAAGATCTTAGAATTTCTTTTTTCTCTATATAAATTTCAAGTGTTTAATAACTTCATATAAACACAACCCCAATCCTAAATGAACCATGATATAATAACCACTTATAACATAAACATTGAATTAGAAGTTATGAATATTAAAACCACATGATTTAAAATATGTATAATGATTCAAATAATTCAAATTTATTTATTAATACATAATAAATTGATACTAAATCTTCATTAATTTCATTTTATACTTTAAAAATATATTTCCACAAATAATGGTTTCTACTGAATTTTATTTCAAGAAAATTATAATTAGTTTCATATATTTTTTAAAAATTTATTTAAATAAATTAATTTAATATTTTAAAACAACTTGTTAATATTATCTTCGGTTGAATTTTTAGTATTTTTCTAAAAATATTTATGTTTAGTTAAATGTAATAAATATCAGTTTTTGTAAAGATGTCATTTATTTTCAATTAAATGTAATTTACTTTTTTAATATTATAATAAAATAAAATAATTCACCTTTAATTAGAAATAATATAATAAATTACACATGAATCATTATTTTAACTGATTTTGTTTTAATTTAACAGTTTGGATTAAAACCACATTTTAAAAAAAAAAATATTTAGACAACGTATTTTTGTCCTAATAAATTAAATTAACTTATATGTAATTATTTTTTTTAATAATTTAATATATTATATATTCTATATCATATTCTAACATTTATTTTACAGTTTTTAGAAGGTAGTTAATGAAATTAAATAATATTTTATGCCTAAAAATGATTTTTTCTAAAATAGGTATTCATTGTGGTTTTCTATACCAACCCAAAAATAGAAATCATAGATCTACTATCTCCTAACATTACATTAACATGATTAAAAGTAATTAAATCTTGAAGTACTGATCATTTTAGTATTCTGGTTAAACTAGATGGATACATTATTCTTATATTAGAAATGAATACACTAATTACAATTTTTTTCTTTTGAGGGCAATTTTATACTATCTAGAATATACCTGAATATAATTCATAGTATACTTATAGGATTAGTGGGAAAAATAAAATAAATAATGGTGAGATCAAATTCTCATTAATAATAAATTATATTTGAAGAAATAATAAATTAATGAGAATAATAGTTTTGGCATGTTAATTAACTGAACACACATACCATGTAATAAAAAACTAATAAGTAAGTGAATAAATGATATGTAATGGTAATAATTATAAACACATTCCATTAAAATGACTAGATAAGGAAGAAATCAATATTTCAATGTAAAAAACTGATACAAATACCATATAATTAATGGAGTGAAAATGAAATGTATCCATAGATATGTCAATGTAAAATTTCATAGATGAATAATAAATAAAACTAAATATAGAAAATAATTTATTATTAGATTTAATTTTTCCTAGGTACATGGAACCATTAAATTCATGAACATTTACAAGTAACTTTAGTATATCATGTACAAACCCATATAAGTTTGATAGCCCATTAACTCACCCCATGATATTATTGATGCATCAAGGGGATATCTATAACCAATCCCCACCCATGTGATACATATCTAAATAATTCTTCATATATCGAATAATCAATCTAACAATATTCCTTATAAAATATCAATATAGAGTATAAGTTATAGATTTATCAATATTTCCAAAATTAATCAAATAATATTCAATGTAAACACTATATGAAAAATGGTATACAATTTAGGCAGTGTACATATAAATGATAAATGATATCGATAATTATGGGAAATTCAATTTTCAATGACAATAAGAAATTTAATACTTCCAGTGGAAAAACAATGAAATCAAGGAAATGAATTTTAATATTATACCTTAAAAAATAAATAAAAAACTATCTAGATAATAATAAAGATGATATCAATACAAAATATCCCTAGTGGAGTAAATATATATGGTTTTTTTTAATTGATATATATAAATAAATGACCATTTAAAAACATTATTGTGGAAAATATCCTTTTCATTTTGGATAACTTTTTAAAATACTTAAATTTGAAAATCAATTTGGAAAAAGATTATTTAAAAGTTATCCTTTAAAACATGTAAAAGAAACATCGATGAAATATTTTTGGGTAAATCTATATACTCCTTACGAGGTAAAATGAAAATTCTTTATGAATAGTAAAAGGATAGAAAAATAACTTATTCAAAAAACAATAAGAATATTCTTTAAAAAATATGAATAAAATAAAAAAGGGTAAAAATGTATTTAATAAATCATTTGGAAAAGTTTAAAAACCTTTTTGAAAACATTTTAATAAAACATAGTTTTTTTAACATACAAATTTATGTGACTAAATTTATAAATGATGTTGGGTTTTCAGAAAATCAATTTTTAAAAAATTTTGATTACCAATGAGTGGAAATTTGTATTAATACATGGAAAAGTTCATGAATAAATATAGGAGAAGAAAATGAGAGGGTTTAATATAAATTTCAAAAATAATTTCTTTTGATGTAAATTAAATTTTAAAAAATCGCAAAAAATGAAATTGTAAAGTAAACCCTTGAAAATATTATAATCCTTGAGTGAGAGTAGATTAATGACTAGATTATGTGTATCAACTGTAAATCCACATATAGAAGTAGAAATACATAAATAGTTAGTCAAAGATATTATACACATGATCATATATTATTAAGGAAAATTAAGAAGTAATATAACCTAATGAAAATAAATTTGGTTACGAAATTCTTTTCCAAATGGTAACATTTAAATTGAATCCCCTTAGATGAAATAATTCAAATTTAAACTCAAAATATCATGATTAATGAATGAATCACGATATTAAATGAAAAATTGGAATTATTTTCACCGTATATAATAAATTGGTTTTTAAATAGTAAAGCTAGTGTTTCAAGCAAAATTTAACAATCACAAAAGAAAGTGAGATTACATATATAATCATTAAGAATATTCTAAGGAGAATAATCTTTAAATATTCGAAATTTTCCCATTCCACATTGAAATATTTGATTCATAATATGTGTAAATAAATAACATTAAGTTAAACTTATAATATTATTATATATATATATATTCACGATATAACATGTCAAAGGGATGTATATGCATCATATAAAAGTGAATGGGTGCATAACAACAAAAAAATATCAATGGAATGTAAATTGAGAAGACATCCCATATCTTGCATTTAATTTTTTTAGTGAAAATAATTTAAAATTATTTTTAATGGTTTAAAACATGTCAGTAACTAAAACTAAAACCATAATAATTTTTTTACTATCATATATTAAATTATTATAATATCTTATTACCCATTTTATAACAATCATTATTTGTTTTAACTATTTTGGGTGTTAATTTCCTAGTTTTTCTGGTATATTTTAACTTTTAATTTGTTGCGTATATCATGGTTTCATCATATAAATAATTTAAAAAATGATTCAAATAATAATATCTAATCATTATATGTATATATATATTTAATAATCAATAATATTTTTAGATAAGAAATGGAATGAACCGTTCATAGAGATGGTAGGCTATATGTGTGAATGCAAGATACTTTCATTTCTTTTCTCTATTAAAAGTATTAAAATTAAATGATATATATGTAGATTATATTTCCATTGTCATATTTATTTCATATATTTTACATTGTTTAATTTAAAAAATCTTTTATACATTCCTTGTATAGTGTGAATTAATCACATCTCTTTGAGGGAGAGGTAGTATGCACTTCCATAAAAAATGTTATCATATTCCCACAACATAATGTTCATAAAGGTATGAGTTATAAAATAATTATATAGGTATAAATACATTTTAAATATATTAAATAATATATATGAACATATTTTACATCATAATTAACAACTGTGATAGCTGTTGAAGGAAACATGAACAACTTTGTTTTGGGAGGCAGTAGTTCACTATATATATGAACGGTAAGTTCATTACCCATTGTATAAAAGAGTGTGTAAGTGTAGGTTTAATCCTTAACATAAAAAAATCTAAGTATAATTATGATACTTGTGTTATTACAAAATCATGGAATAATTATAATAGAAATAGTGGAGAATGGAAATAAAACTAAATATCTTGAGGAAAGATGTTTCATCTTAATCGGGTAACTCCTTTTTTGATTTCACAAAAGGGATTCCTTGGAGATATTATTGAACAATTATAGTCTTCTAGGATTATGGGAGTGATGTTTAGGATATATTTTAGAGATATTTTTTGATCTAGTGTGTCTTGAGAGGTGTGAGAATGTGAGAGGATTGAGTTTATTTTTATAGTGGAGGAGGAGTTGTAGTCTTGTAAATTTTGGAAAAGGGAATTCTAGTCAGGTTTTTCCCATTTAAATTGGGTCTAATAATGGAAAAAAGTATATATAAGTGAGTAAAATGATTCAATATTACCATAAATCTTATTTTTTATAGGTTTATAGGTTATTGTGTCCCTTCATTTTAAGATTTAGTCCCTTGTGGAGCTTAATTTCACCTTAATAGTTACAATTAAATTTAATTACATTCACTAATATTTTTCAGAAAAATATATGTTCAAATTATTAAAAATAAGAATTTATTTGGATTAAAAATAGAAAGTCCAGTTTTCTAAATTAAAATCATATAATAATAAAAAATTAATTTAAATTTATTCGTACAGATTGGACAACAATGGGAGTTTTTAAAATAAAAACATCTGAAAGATTTCTAAGTTATATATACAATTTCAAAGTGTAATTTATTCCAATCAACAATATTGGATTAATTTATTGAAAAAATATCTAATAAAACTTTAAAACCACATTAAAATATAATTTAACCTTTTTGATAAATTAAATGAAAAAGCAGTTTTAATTAAAATTCAGTATTTTTCACCATTAATTAAAAAATGAAAACTTTTAGAAAAATATAAAAAATTCACCTGATCCTAATTTTTATGTTCCTATTTAAAATTTAAATATTATTCTGAAATATAAAATCTATAAAAATTATAAAAATTCTTTTTGAAATAGGTTCTACATTAAAAGGCGGTAAAAGTACCTTATTAAAAATATAGGGTTTGGGTAATATTGTCTTTGTTCCTATCATATACCAATCAAATATAATGGATTAATATCAAAAATATATGATTGAATATATAATATATGTATTACATTAATATCACTCACTAAATTTAGTTAATTTAATTTATTACTGTAAAATAAATTTGTATGAATAAGCAAAGTTTTCTATAAAAATATCCCATTTATATTCAATTAGTTCATATGTTTATTTATAATTGAATAGTAACCAATGTATTAATTTTATATTTGTGTAAAGAATATATTTTTATATGCTATTTAATATTATTCATAACCACTAATTGAACATCATGGTTATATTTTATTATTTTAAATAATAATGCTTTAATAATATATTATTTTTCAGTAAAACTCGGTCATGCGTGTAATATAAGCTTTCCTAGAAAGTCATTGTTGCATACAATGTACACTAACTATGTGTCACATTATTTTAAAGATATAAATTTTATTTATTTTTTAAAATAGTAAATATATTATAAATTCTTGGGAAATTATATTCCCTTATGAGTTTGGTGTTGTGTGTCATACACACTATCAAATATAATGTTCTTACTTTATATTTACGGGGAGTTACATTTTCAAACATATTTATAGTCAAATTCTATAACAGATAGTAATTGAATCTGGTAAAATGGATTCCATATTTGGAATCAAAATAATTAAAATAATTTATATGGATAAACTTAATTTTTTTATTATGAATATTAAAACTAGTAAATATTAGTCACCATAGTTAAAAATAAAAAGTGGTTTACTGAAGGGTGAATGGGAGAGGGGGGTAACTAAGAGATACGAGTAGGATTTCAACCGACCCATTCCAAATTATTCTTATTTTATTCTGTTTGATCCATTTGTCACTATACCTAATAATCCCTATCCATTTGGATACACCTTCCACAGAAATTAAAAAGGCTAGAAAATCTTATCTCAATTATTACTGGTTAAGGGTCTTTGTACCCTTATCACATTATCTTCTAAATTAAATTATTTAGTTCCTCATAACCATGAATAAGACACATATATTATTTTAGGTAAATAATAAATAAAAAAATTTACTCTCTATATTTTAATAATTCTAATATATTTTCATGTGGATAAAAACGTGTTATGAAAGGTTCAAAATTGTTATATGATTCTATTTGAATACTTTAATGGAAAATATTGATATAGAAAAACAAAAACAAAGCTAAATACTTATCACACATATGTTGAATATATAGTAAGAATTAAATCAAAAATTATTATCTTGTTTGAATATTCCTTTAAGACTATCCATCCATTTGAGTATGGTAGGAAGTACTGAAATGAAGCTCACTATCAAGAATCCTCTGATGATTAATCAGTAATTTTATTGTAAAACTGGGATCATGATCATATATAAATGATATAGGTTCTATATGAGGTATTAAAATTTATTAATATGGAACCTTATTAGGTAGTAAATAAATTAATATTCTCTTATAATAAGTAAATTAATAAATTTGGTTAGGTGATCAATGATAACACGTATTAAATCGTTCATTAAAGGAATCATTGGTATTCTTGTGAACAATTGAATTGTAATATCAACCCATTTCCATATAGGAATATAAAGAGTTTTCATTACTCCTCTTGGATGTTGTCTTGTTTCTTTAACTTATAGATAAAAAATAATCTAAAAACATAATATGTTATTTTCCACTTCAAGTTATCCCACCAAATGTATTCTCTCAAATACCTATAAATATTTATACTTTTATGGTGTATAGAAAATTTTTAGAAACAAAAATAATCATAAAATTATGTTTTTATCTCAAGTATATATGGAACACATAATATCATTCCAAATACTAGATTACAGTGCCCACAAAAAAATAGCTGCTAATTTCCCGTCATTAACAACTTTAATTTTCTTCTGGATGTTCCCATTATCGTATTGACAAAATATTTTTCATTTCTAATAAATATTATTCCAAAATAAATTGAAAAATGATAGATTTATCTCCTTCCTTGATATTTCCCATATCCATTATTACAAGATCTATGAAAATAGGATCCCTCTAGATACCATTTTATGTTTGAAATCCATGTTATTTTCTACTCAATCCATAAGTTATGTTATATTTTTTCATTGTGTGGTAGTGTATTGAGAAATCATAATCCTTGAGTATCTCAAGACATCTCCTTTGCCTTATGTAACGACTCAAAGTTTTATCAATGTAATTCCCTTTTTGTAACTATTCCTTATAGTATAATCATATTAGAAAGCTAAATGACGTAGAATGATAAAAAATATTATGTGACCATTAAACAAAAATTTTCCACATCTATATTTTGAATTTCAAAAAGAAAACATAAACGGTTGTGATCAGTAAGATGTTTGGAGTCTGATACGAAAAAAATAAAATTTTGGTGACTAGTAACCTACACTTATGAAGAGTAACCTACCCTTATGAATAGTAATATGACCCTTATGAAAATTAAATCCCTTAAAAGAAAAGTAACCTTATTCTTGATTTATAAAACAAAACTTAGGCACCTTATAAGTGACAGTCTGACCATTGTAAACGAATTGGTATTTTTATAAGTCACAAAAAAATTATTTTAATTAATTAATTAATTTAAAATAAAATTTGTTTCAATAAAATGTTTTTATATATTAAAAATTCAATAAATTCTAGTTTTAAGTTTATTTTATAAGACCTTATGTAATTTTTAAAATCAATATGAAATCAATTTTAATTTTAAAATTGGTATTTATTAAGTAAATTATGGTTTTAATTAAAATTTAAATTAATAATATTTAGAAAATTATTTTTTAAAAATGGATTTTTTTTTGGATTCTATACATCAAAATATTGTTGGGGTGAATTTTTTTATTTTTTGTAAATACATGTATTTTTAAGAATAGTGAAATATGGTAAATTACAAAATAAGATAAATTCATGAATTATAGAGTCATGTGCGATTTTCATCAGATATAAGCACATATGGGTAGGATTCACATGATACAATTACATTATTTATCCATGAAACACTCACTATTCCATATCTTGTGGAGAAATAATAAATTAATGAATATAATATTGGGAAAAGCCCTCTCCCCTCCACTATAAATACCACCCTTCACACCCTCATTTAATCACACCTCTCAATATTCAATCCTTATTTAAAATATACCCAAAAATATTCCCTAGACCCTTTCCCATTTCTAATTTCTTTTTTTCTCATAAAAAAACCAAGCCTAAGTTCCTAAAGGAGGATCTCAAGAGGAGGATTCAAGAGGTAATTCCCCTCTCCCTTTTCCTTTAATTTTCTTTAAATTTCATGTTTATTTCTTAATATATACACAACTATCCTCCCCCAAATGGTATGGTAAATCAATTATCATAAATATAATATAATTTTTTGACACTAATGGGATAATATATCATTCAAACCCCTTCTACTCTTCTTTCTATTTTAGAAAGGAAAACGTTGTTCGTGAGGGGATAATTTATCACCTTCAAGAATGACAAGTTACCTTTTTTACTTTACCTCCTTCAGATCTGGTCATCAAAGAATTTTAATGGTTGAACCAGATTATATTCTATGTATTATATCCTATTTAATTTTCTGGAACAATCTTATGTATATATTACTAAATGATTAAGCAAAACATGTTTGTTATGGTCAAAAAACTGCCCAAATTAACCCAAATGATCATCATTAAATTCTTATATAATGATTAATCCACATGGTATATAACATAATTAATTATAATATAATTTTATGTCCTATAATATCATTAATAACAATAAATATCAGTTCTTTATGTTTATCCATGTTCTACATGGACTTCCATTCATGAATACAAGTGAACCGTTTAAGAAAACCATAAAAATGGACATTCCGAATCAATGGATTTAAACCTTATAACTCATCTGAAGGCCTATAAAATAACTTCATGAAACCATAATGAACCATATTCATGTACACAAGGTTATATAATTTTTAATTAATGATTTTAATGTGGTTATATAGGACTTTAAGTGAACAAAGCGTTCAGATACAAGGTAAGGGGAAATTCTAGAACCCAACTTTCTTTCTTCTGGATATCCCTCATTCACTCCATCTTAGATATGTTTTATAAGGACCCAGCCTTAAACATTACATAATCTGGAATTATGTCAAGAATTCACATTGAGGATCTTTTTAGGTTTATATTTTTATGGAGTTAGGCCACAACTATTACATATCAACTTGAATATTACAAAGTAGACACTTCTACTATAACTGATTTTCACAACAATAAAACTCCTTAAATTAAACAAGAGTTCTGTTCTTGATATAAATCTTCTTGAATAATTCTTTTCTCTTATGATTCCTTATAACCTATGAAAAACATTTCAAAAACATAGGATGAGCAGAAAAAGCTCAGTAATGTTTATAAAATAAGGAAATGAAACATTAACCCATCAATAAATAAAAATCAATGAAACCATAATTTTCAATCATAACATACCTTAGTAAATCATAATATTTATGAATAACACATAGAAATAATAAATATTAAAGGTAACTTGAGGAATCCATATCATACTTATATTGTATCTATCACAGCTACAGAGGGAGTCACATTTGGGATACTCATCACAGTATATTCTTTAAATCTCTTAGGAGAAACATTCATGTTTACCTCTGTCATGTTACCCGTTGCATTGGAGAGCTATCTTGGGCTCACCCACCATAGGTTTATAACGGAAGCACCCATATATGTAAAAAATACCTAATAACCATAACATATTCATAATAAAATAACACAAGAATAACGGAAATATTGCATTTTGACATTCCAATAAAAATATATCAAATCAAGATATTGAAATAAACAATGCTTTATCAAATCATTTTCAAAACCATTTAAAACATTTAATAACGATATTTTTGAATCAAAGATTCTCATACTGATTTGAAGCTTTTAAATAAATTATCATTTGAAAAAATTAATATCCATATAAATAATTCTTAAAAACCATTTTGAAAACATGGAAATTAATTAGAAATATATAGAAAAATAAATCTTTAAAACATTTAAAATGACATTTTAGTTAAAGAGTTTTTAGAAAAATGAGTGATGATTGAATACAAATTATTGAGGAATAACATTTAATCAGAGCTTTATAATATCATGAGAATAAAGGGATTAAAGATATAATATTCCAAAGGAAAGTATATACACCACATAAGAGTGAATTGGTGCAAAACAACAATGAAGTCTAAATGGAATGTAAATTGAGACAAAATCCCTTATAAAAATGGTATCTGTAGATTAAGGATTAATAAATTACATAATAATGTGTGAATAATAAGAGTACACTAACTATAAGTGGACATTAAGTGTGAAAAAATAATAGGTTATTCACACATATTCGTAGCACGATATAATCAAGAAGTAGAAGTTTAACCCAAAGAATTTAAATTGGGTGAATAAGTTCCCTTACAGAAATTTGATAGCCAAACGGCGTCACATTAAAATTCAGAAAATAAATTTATGAGAGAGAAAGGTATCTCATCACATTGAAATAAAATTTATAGTAATAATGATATATAAGAACATATCTCAACATAAGAAGACATAAATTAAAAGGCATAACAAAAAGTGGTCTTTTAAAAAGAGGAAGGTGAAAATGTTCCTTTTCCGATTTGGTAACTTACAAAACATACAAACCATGAATAAAAGATAATTAAATAAAGATGTAAATACCCATAAATTAATTTATATTACATAAATGATACAATCATGGGATGTACATCCACCACACAAAATTAAATAGTGTAAAATACAGCATGAATCTCACAGGAATAAAAAGTGAGATGAAAACCCTCTACCACGTTGTAATAAATCGAGTCGTATGACCTAAAGTTAAAAACCACCAAAAGAATCGCAGAATACCATAAATATAAATAGAATCATGATAATATATATAAAATGTATATACCCAATACACCATATGAAATAAATAAGTGGCGAACAATGGAAATCTCACAGAATTGAAAGTGAGATAAGAAATCCTTTACCTCATGTCCGATATGACCCGTTCGTTCTTTAATCTCATAAATAATGAAATAAAGTTAATTTATATTTTCTTAAGAAAATTTTTCAAGTTTATTAATCCTTTTATACCAATTATTACCATGTTATAAACATTATGTAATCAATTAAGTTAATAATGGTCGTTTTGTCGATATTTGGTACTTGAGTAAAAAATGAACATCTTATATTTACAAGTTGTCCATGTGGTAAATAGTATATTATATCTAGAATGATAATAATTATTTAGATATCATATATATCATATATATCCATCGTATACATGTATTTATAATAGTACATAACATTTGGAGATAAGAAATGTAAATCACCATTCATGGAGACGGTAAGTCGTACATACGCATGAACGCTACTTTCATTTCTATTTATTATTTTAAATGAATGAAAACATAATTATACATAGGTATATTATAATTCCAGTATAATATAATATATAATATCCTTAAATCCATCATTTAATCATCCCACATATGGAATGAACTAGTCATATCACATTGAGGGGGCGGTAGTCCGCACTTCCTCAAATGAAATTATCACATTTAACCATAACGGAAACCATAAAGGTTTACAATAAAATAAAAATACTTAAGAAAAAAAAAGAAAACATAAAAATAATTTATATCATATATAAATATAGTTTCATCTTAATTTACACCGTGATATGTGGTAGGAGATAATCGAACAATTATCATCTCGTGAGGCATTAGTTTTCCATCCACATAAAATGTATGTTCTTCACCCATTAGATGGAGGTGTGTGTAAGTGTAGTTAGAATAATTCTCAAAACAACATCCTAAATATTTATGATACAGGTGTTTTTATAAAACAATTGAATAAAAAGAATTTATGGGTTTTAGAAGTAATGTAAAAGAAAAGAAGTTAAGAGAAACTATTACCTTTAATTTGGATAACTCCCTTTAGTATGAACCAAAAGGGTTTCTTGAAGTGCCTTATGCTTAAGTTAAGGCTTATAAGAGGAGGTTAGGGATGTATGGAGCTAAATTGGGTAGTGTTTGGATGAGACAAAAGTCTTTAGAGGTGTGAGGAATTGGTTATAAGTGAGGTCATTTTATAAGGGGGGTCCTTAGGGAAGTGTCATAATATTATTTTCTTATATAATGATATTCAGTTTCTAAAGGTCAAAAACTCATTACTATAGAAGATAAGATGACTCATGGCCGAAATAAATTCATCCAATAATAATTGGATAGGTTTTGGATGTTATTTTAATATTTAAAATATTATTTATTTAAATAATTTTTTAATGAGTTCAACACTGCATCATTATTGTGTCATAAATAATTTAATTTATTCAATATCTAAAAATTATTGAAAAAATACCATGATGTAGGAAATACTTTTATATTTCCAATGAATATTTATAGTTGAAAGGATAACTTATATAAAACCATGTAAAAATTAATTTACAAAGAGATATTTGTTTTTCATTTTTTCCTTTACATTAAGTTAATTAAATTAAAGTGTCATTATCATTCATAAGTAGCTCCATGGGGTCCCAAAATCGAGCCATGGATCCCCATGGTTGGCCATTTATCATCCAATAAGGTTAAGGCAAGTGTTAAGGTAATTTTGAATTATTATAATATTCTTTTTACATTGAATTACCCTATTTACCTTTAACCGCGGTAAATAAAAGTCAAAAGCTACTATTCACCAAAAATTATTTTCAACTTATTGAACCAAATTTTACTGAATAATAACAAACATGTATGTAGGATTTTTTTAAATTCAATTAACAAAAGTGGTAAAATTTCATTTAAATGAAAAAATAAGTTTTTAACTACTACTTAGTGGTTTTACTATTCATTAAAAATTAAAGTTTTTCGAAAAACTACCAAATATTCAGCCTATGCTATATTTGATATTAAAAATTAAAAAATTATGATTGTTTTAAAAAATTAAAAAGTAAAATGTGGCAGAAATTAATTTAAAATTAATTCTCAGTGCCAAAAAAAGGCATGTTGTTAAGAAACAATAACTATTAAAAGATTGATACTTGTTTATGTCCAATTTCAATGTGAAATTAATTCCAATGACCAACATTGGATTAAATGGTAAAAATATATTCTAATTACAATTTAAAACAAATTTATAAGATAATATTACCATATAAAAAATTACATTAAAATGATGTTTTGAATTAAAATACTGTATTTTTCACTATTCGTTAAAAAATGAATCTTATCATAAAAATACAAAAAATTTACCCAAAGTAAATTTTGATGTCCCGATTATAAAGAAGAATTTTATTTTCTTAGATAGAACATATAAAAGTTACAAAAACTAGATTTAATAAGGGTTCTCCATTAAAAGGTGTTAAATCGACCTTTTAATGTAAATTAGGCTTAAAATTAGATTCATTCCCATTTTAGCCTCTAACTTTTATTGGATAAATATAAAAACATTTAACAAATATGTATAATCATTTTTAGTTAGGTTTGTTTATTCCTTCCATTACAATGGATAGATGTTAACTAACGTTTAAAATAACAATATTATATTGTTAGTATGCAACATAAGATTTCAAAGATATTCATTGTTGCGTATTGGGTACGCTATCGAACATAGCAACCACTTTAAAGTAAAATTAATATTTAATTAAAAAATATTAAAAAATATTAAAATGTCATATTTTTTATTTATCTGAGATGTTATATCCTTCCCCACTTTTGGGAATTGCGTCCTTGCAATTTTAAAATTGGGCTCAGAAACTTTATTGAAAGCCCCACATCATAAAAAGAGTCAATAAAACAATCACTTTAAAATAAAGGAAGAGAAGTAAAAAAGGTTACACGAGACAACAAATAATAGGATTCTATGAAAACATGGATGTGGAGGAGAAAATAAACTATCAAGTTATGATGGAGGGTGATAGAAAACATGTTTAGGAGAAAGTTAACCACAAAAAAATCACAAACTTATGATATGTTAAACAGTCTTTGATTACCCAGTAGGAAACGTAAATCAACAATGTTATTTTTTTATGTTCCTTTTCATAATTTTGAATAATTCATTTACTACATAGAATAAAAGGAAATATACTTACATTCAAGTAGAGTTTCATCATTTGATCAGTTTTCACCAAAAACTATTCTTTTCTCCAAACAATGAGCATTCTAAAAGACTTGGTCACATAAAAAGCACATGAATTGTCTTCTAGAGAATCACATAATCCACAAAAGAAGAAATATATATTTCCCTTGTCTTTATACATCAACTAAAACCAAAATGGTTAGTACGAGATCATATAATCCCCAAAAGGGTAATCCTTTATAAAAGGAAATACTACTATTAATCTCCAAAATTCTACAAAAAGTACCCAAAGTTCAAGAAAGACCATTCAATACAAAATTATCCTTAAAATTATCTAAAATAATCCAAACTAATATTGAAACCCAAAATTCATAAGGATTTTATCACATAATCTTTCATGATAAATACTAACATTTATCTCCAAATAAAAACTATTACTCTTAATGTCTCATACTGTGATGTAATTAACCTAATCACATATTCTCCATGATAGGTTAATCATTTCCATAAATAACCCATGTCGCTATATATTAACAATAAAAATATATTTTCTTCCAAAATTAAATTTCAGCAATTACTCCACATATGTAATCCCATATTGTTCTATTTTTCATAAGCATACAGTATTCCCAAAAGAGAGAACATCTTCCAAAATCACTTTTATCACTTAATCACCAAATCATTTTCTTATACTAAGGATATCCATTTGGTAAAACATAAGATCCCAAATCCACTTATTCTTGATTAATAAAATAATTTAACGAAATATAATAAGTCATACTAACTAGGGACTTCACTTAGTCTAGTGGTAGGCGACAAATCCGAATTGCACTTCTTTTGAGGGTTTGATTCCTACATCTTTGTTCAACACGATGGGTTGTCACACAATTTGTGTGTTTTCCTTTTTGTAATACTCAAAAATAACCATAACATGTTTTCAACTCAAAGGATTCCTTATACCTCTCATTTTCATCCCAATTCATTATTATATCAACATCTTAATTCTTGAAGTCTTATATATATTTTCATTTTTTTTATTTCACCACCATATAATAATATAAAACCATCCCCAAAATAAATAACATCATACCTTGATCATTGTGTCTATTTGGTTTCATCATCATCATGTTCACAAAGGTATATGGTCCATGCATTACAACAATGATTTAGAGATCCTTCAAAATCATTTTCTTCCCTCATCCAAATACACATTGTACAACATGGTTCATATGGGTGTTCAAAGAAAAACAGTTTTGGAAAATTATCATGTATGACATATAATTTCAAAGAATCTGATAAAACATGAATTCTATAAAATAACAACCATGTATGTATGATTTTCATAAATCAATTCACAGAAATAAAAAATTTTCATTTAAATGAAATAGTCAGTTTTTTTAACTACTACTAAGTGGTTTTACTATTCATCAAAAATTGATATTTTTCAAAATACTACCAAAAATTAAGCCTATGTTATGTTTGATATTATAAATTAAAAAATGATGACTATTTGAAAAAAATCAAATCACAGAAGTGGATGAAATTAATTTAAAATTAATTCCTGCTGTCAGAACAAAAGGTGTATTTTTAGGAAACAATTACTATCAAAAGATTGATACTTGTTTATGTCCAATTTCAAAGTGAAATGTATTCCAATGACCAACATTGGATTAAACGGTAAAAATATATTCTATTTACACTTTAAAAAAAATAAAAAGATAGTCTAACCATATAAATAAATTAGATTAAAATGATGTTTTGAATTGAAATACATAATTGTTCAGTATTCCTTAAAAATGAATCTTAACTGAAAAATACCAAAAATTTTCCCAAAGTAATTTTTCATGTCCTGATTCAAAATATGAATTTTATTTTCTCAAATAGAACATATAAAAGTGATCAAATCTACATTTAAATAGGGTTTTCCATTAAAAGGTGGTAAATCAACCATTAACGTAAATTAGGCATAAAGTTAGATTCATTCCCATTTTAAGCATCTAACGTTTATTGGATAAATGTAAAAACATTTAACAAACATGTATACTCATTTTGTAGTTAGTTTTCTTCATTCCAACCATTACAATGGCTAGACGTGAACTACCATTTAAAATAATAATATTATATTGTTAGTGTGCAACGTAAGATTTCAATGAAACATGTTATTGTGTATCGGGTACGCTATCGAACACATCAACCCCTTAAAAGTAAAATTAAAATTTAATTCACAAATATTAATAAATATGAAAATTTTATATTCTTTATTTATCCATAATGTTACATGTTTAGTCATTAAAAACAATTTTTTCATCATTTTATTACCTTTTCTGGGATATAAATGTTTTCCACTGGTGTTTATGTACAAAAATGTTTTTCAAAAGAACACTTCTTTCAAGAACACACCTTTTACTTCTCACTCAAGGTTGATGGTTCTTGTATCAATTATGTTATTCCTTCTTTCTTTTGAGAACCCAATGTTTATGAATATGTTCTTATTAGATGAAACACATTTCTTTCCATGAGATATTTATGTTGACTTTTGATAAATGTTCTATGTGGCATGCATGATAATGATAATTTTATGATGTGGTGGGTGTGACCAAAATTATATAGCACAGAATAAATGTTATGATGTGACGGGTGTGCCCAAAATTATACAGCGCCCCCAATGCATTTGTAAAGTGATGAATCACTTGAGTTAAAGAGAAATAATTTTTGAACATGAAACATCATGGTTCACAACTATTTTTGGTAGATTAACACTAAGACATGATGTTTCATTTTTATGTCTTGCAACATTTAAAGTCTTTTATTAATTTTTCCTCTCATGATTTTGATGATGATGTAATGATTATGATCACCCCATTCTATATTTTTATTATTTATCCTCTTACTATGATTTTATATCACCCCTTTTTTATGCATATCCTTAGGTGAATACATGTACTAAGGAGAGTTCAAGTTCCAATAAGAAGCTAGAGATGAAGGAATTAAATGAATGACTATGCTTGATATTGTAAATTTTGTGTTTGGTCGTAGTTTTCCCAATAATCTAAACCTATGGATCCTCTTGGTGTAATACTATTATGTTTTTACCATTATAATAATTTATAAGTAGTGTAAGAAAATATACGTTCTCTATAGTTGGTATCAGAGGAAAGGTTTAGTTATTTTAGGAATTAGGATTAGTGAACCCTTGAGAAAACCCCTAACATGAGATTAAGTACAAATATGAAAAAGGAAGCATTCCATCGGGACCTGTATGTTAATATTTTTTCATAAATTTCACAAATGAATAAGTTATTTATGAATTGTTGTCCTATGCTTTGTTCTAACCATTTATATTTTAGAAAATATTGGGAACCAGGAGAAATCGGGCCAAGAACTTGTATGAGGGCCAATGCAATGATTGCCTGAATGACATCCCTAATGCATTGGGAGGTATAGTTAAAAACCTCATGGCGATGATTAACCAACTATCTCAGGTTATGAAATATAACTATAATAATGGGGAATGTACTCCTTCCCCAAAGAAGGAGAAACATTCTATCGAGTGTTTTATGCGGCAATGACCACTGATGTTTAGTGGATCTTCTAATCCACTAGTTTTGGAATAGCGGGTAAACTCCATGGAGAAGATCATTCTTGTGATTCACTATTTTAAGACATAAAAGGAGAAACTAGACATTTATCATCTAGATGGAGAGTCCTTTTAATGGTGGTATTTGATTAAGAACACCAAGCCAAGGGAGGAAATTGAACATATGGAATGGAGATTCATTAAGATCATGTTTCTTAATAATTATTTCCCATGAACTTATCATATGAAAATGAAGAGTGAATTCATATAGCTCATGAAAAAGGAAGGAGCATCTTTCATGAATTGTGATGAAAATTTCACAAGGCTTTAAAGGTTTGATTCAGGATTTATTATCAATAATGATAGAAAAATTGATAGATTCTTTAGTGGATTAAAACCAACCCATCGAAATTCTCTTGAAATTTGAGACATAGGAAGTTATGAATAAGTTTTTTGATGTTCTATCAAAGTGGAGATAGAGTTTGTAGAATGGTCACATGGCTATGTTGATAAAAAATAAAATATGGATTTTCAAGTTAGGGGGATATAATAATAATGGTGGGAAGAAAACTCAACTCCCCTCATGCCAAAAATGTGGGAAGTTTCATCATGGGAACTGCCTCAAAGTGATGGGGAAATTCATTAAGGGTGGGATAGAAGGAAACCATGCTCAAGAGTATAGAAAATACATGAGAGGGAAGGATAATGTGGTGGATGAAAGGAGAGAACCACCCATGGTTCAACTCTACAACTTTTTAGAGAAACGGAACTATGCAATCCAGTGCACTAATCCTTGAGTTCTCAAGGGTAATCAGTGCTAACAACCACCAAAGCCAACTAAACAAGGTAAGGATTATTCCATTACTACTGTGGAAGTGGATCAATGTAATAAATTCATAGAAGGTACACTTAATATTCACTCAAGAATGAAAAAAATATAATTTGATTATGGTTATACACATTCCTTTATATCTTGAAAGTTTTATATACCTATATAATCGATGCCCCAAAACCTTGATGTAGAGATATATGTAAAAAGACCAAGTAGTGAAATCATTTCAACCAAAGTGATTGACTCTTTTTCTACTAGCATATGTGAGAAGATTTTTTCAGAGAATATTGTAATAATTCCCTTAGGGAAATTTGATGCTATAATGGGAATGGATTGGCTCTGGTTATATAGAAAAGATATCAACTATAGGGAAAAATAAATATCTTTTTATATTATGAACAATCCCATGATCCACTACAAATTCAAGGATAATCATGAATCTCATTTGAAAAAACCTTCAACGGTGTGGGTGTTGATACTCTTTGAAGAAACATACATTTCCCAAATGTTTTAAAATAAGTAAAGTTACAACCTCACAGAAATGACCATCATGAAGGAATACAGTGATGATTTTCCTAAATATTTACCTGGACTTCCCCCAGATTGTGAGGTAGATTTCTCCATGGAACTCATACTCAAATATACTCCTATATCAATGTATCCTTATAAGATGACTCCTATTGAACTGGACGAGTTAAAGAATCATCTTCAAGAGAATTTGGAAAAAGGGTTCATACACCCTAGTGAATCACCTTGGGGTGTGCCAGTTCTCTTTGTGAAGAAGAAGTATGGAAAAAATTCGACTTTGTATCGATTATTGGGAACTCAACAAGACCACCATAAATAACAAGTATCCTCTTCAAAGGATTGATTACTTGTTTGATCAGTTACGATGAGCTTAATAATTCTCAAAGGTGGATCTTCATTCTGGATATCATCAGCTAAATGTGAAGAAGGAAGATATTTGGAATACTACATTCTCTTCAAGGTTTGGGTACTGTAAATTTCTGGTGATTCCCTCCAGACTTACTAATTCCCATGAAATCGTAATGGATTTGATGAATAGAGTCTTTAGACATTACCTCGACAAATTTTTGGAAGTGTTTATTGATGATATTCTCATATACTGTAAGATAAAGGAGGAACATAAAGAAAATCTAAGACTTCTTTTGGAAACATTGATAATGGAGAAGTTTTATGCAAATTTCATAAAGTTTAAATTTTGGATGAATAAAGTCACTTTCGTGGGACATGTGATCACAAGTGAGGGAATTTTTGTGGACCCTTCAAAAACAAAGGTGACTAAGAAATGGCCCAGGCCCTCTAGTGTCATAGAAATCTATAGATTTCTTTGATTTGATGGGTACTACTGATGTTTTCTGAGATATTTCTCATGATTTTCACGCCCTTTGACTATATTAAGAATGAATGGGTTAAATTATGTCTGGACAGAATAATGTGATGGAAGCTTCAAGGAGATAAAGATAAGGCCAATACCTGCACATGTACTCACATTACCGAAAAGTGGAGAATGTTTTGTGATATGCAACGTTACTTTAAAGAAATTATTGTGTTTTGTACTCACGGAAAATGATAATGTGACAGCTTATGCCTCACGTAAGTTTAAGATCCATGTGAATAATTACCCGACATTTGATCTTGAGTTGGAAGCCATGATTTTTTTCCATGAAAATCGAGTGGAACTACCTATATGGTGAGAATTGTGATATATGCACCATCCAAAAGAGCTTAAATTATATAATCACACAAAAGGATCTCAACATGTGTCAAAGCATATGGTGAGAGATAATAAAGTACTACGATTTCTCTATTCATTGTCATACTAAAAAGGTGTACAAGGTAGTAGAGGTTTTTTGTAGAAAAGAACATAATACTCAATCAATGTTGTAGATTGAGAAAGAACCTATCTTCTTGGATATGTGAAGGATGTATTTGGAAATCATACAGGAAGGGGATACATATTTTACCTTGAAAAAATGATTGCACAAATATCCATCCATGAGATGATTCAGGAGGAACAAAGGGGTGATCTGGAGTTTCAATAGAAGGTGGATGAAGTAAAATAATGGAAGATATAAGAGTTCCATATTGATGATGATGGTGTGATTCAATTTGGAACGTGTCTTTGTGTTTCTTCATCACCTAGTATAAATAAGGAGCTATTAGACAATGCACATAGATCAACATTTTCTATACATTCTATTAGCTCCAAGAAGTACTAAGATCTATGAGAACACTTCTGGTATGATAACATGAAGAAGGAGAGTATGGAATACATCTCAAGGTACTTGGTATGTCAACATGTTAGAGAAGAGTGATTAAAGTCCAAATGGATGATGCAACCATTGCCTATACCCATGTGGAAATTGTATAATGTCACTATGGACTTTTTCATGGTTCTCTCGAAGATGTTTAAGAGAAATAAAGTGATATGGGTTGTGGTTTAATGACTCACCAAGACTGCCCATTTTATCACTATGTGGGAAGATCTATCGCTTTAACAACTTGAAAAGATATATGTGATGGAAGTGGTGAGACTAAATGGTGTTACAATATCAATCGTGTCTGGTCATGACCCAAGTTTCACATCTAAATTCTAGAGGATCCTTCAACATTATTTGAGTAATGATGTAAATTTCAGCACGAAATATAACCCCCCAAATGATGGCCAATATGAAAGGACTATTCATATGCTTGAAGATATGATAAGAGCCTACTCTTTAGAATTCAAAGTTTTATGGGATTGACATCTGTAATTGGTTGAGTTCTCAGACAACAATATCTTCCACTCTAGTATTCAGATGGATCTATATAAAGTTTTGTATAGAAATTATTGTAGACTCCAACATGTTTGGATAAAGCTAGATAATGAAATCCACTTGGATCTGATCTTATGCAAGAGATGACAGAGAAAGATCAAGTCATATAGAAACACATCAAAACTGATCACAGTTGAAAAAAGAGTTTTGCTGACAACCGTTGAAGGTACATGGAGTTCGATGTTGGAGATAAAGTCTTCCTTCGAATATCACCATGGAAGAGAGTCATGCAGTTTGGAAAGAAAGGGAAGTTAAGCCCAAAGTACATTTTCCCCTTTGAGATCCTCAACCACATAGGTATGTGGCATATAGGCTTGAACATCCACCAAATATTCCTCAAGTACATGATGTGTTTCACGTATCAATCATGAGGAAACACTTACCAGATCCCTCATATCTACTGAACTGAGAGGTGGTACAAGTAGATGATCATCTCATTTATGAGGAGAAGACGGTAATGATTCTGGATAGAAGAGATACGGTTCTATTCAATAAGAAAAACCACCTTGTCAAAGTGTAGTGTAGGAACCATATGTTTGAAGAAGAAACATGGGAACTGGAGGAGGTGATGAAGGAGAAGTACCCTCTCCTTTTTATGTAAAACAAAATTTCGAGGGAAAATTTCATAATGGGGGAAGAATGTAATGAACCAAATTTTTATCAATGGAATTCTATTCTTATAAATATGAATTATATTATAATAAAATTAGGAAGAACAATTAAATCTAATGATACTAAATATTATTTGACCATTAAACATAACTTTCCAACTTCTATGTTTTGAATTTCGAAAATCTGACATACACGGTTACGATCAGTAAGATGTTTGGATTCCGATAGGAAAAATTTAATTTTTGATGTATAGTAACCATACCTAAAGAATATTACCCTAACCTTATGAATATTAACATGACCGATATGAATATTAAATACACAAAAATAATAGTAATGATCCTCTTCGATGATTAAATAAAACGTAGGCATCTTATAAGTGACAGTGTGACCATAGTAAAAGAATTGGAATTTTTATAAGTCATAAATAAATAATTATAATTAATTAATTAAAATAAAAGAAAATTTATTTTCCTTAAATGTTTTCATCAATTAACAATTCTATGACTTCTGGTTTTAAGGTAATTTTATACAACCTTACGTAATTTTTTAAATCAATATGAAATCAGTTTTAATTTTAAAATCGGTATTTTCAAGTAAATTATGATTTATATTAAAAATATAATTAATCATATTTAGAAAATTATTTTTAAAACATGTAGTTCCTTTTCGAATTCTACATGTCAAAAAATGGTTGGGTGAAATTTTGATATTTTTTAGAAATACTTGGATTTTTTAGGAATAGTGAAATACAATAAATTACAAAATAAGTTAAATTTAGAAATTATAGAGTCATGGGTGATGTTATGAGGATGTAAGCACATATGGTTTAACATAGCATGATATAATTACTTAATTTAGTCATGAAGAAATCACTATTCCTTATTTTGTGAAGATATAATAAATTAATGAATATAATATTGGGAAAACCCCTCTGCCTCCTCTATAAATACCACCCTTCACACCATCATTTTCTCACACCTCTCAAGCTTCAAGAAATGTCTAAAATCTTCCCAAACATCTTTCATATCCCCTCCCCCACGTACAATAACTTCTAGTCTCATCAAAAGGACAAGCCTACATTTTTTAAGGAGGATCTCAAGAGGACGATTCAAGAGGTAATTCCCCTCTCTTTTCCTTTAATTTCCTTTCAATTTCAAGTTATTTTCTTAATATCCTTCCACAAATACTCAAAAAAATGATATGGAAACTCCTGTATAATATATATAATAAACTTTTATGACACTAATGGGATAATATATAATTCAAACCCCTTATCCACTTATTTTATTTTAGAAAGGAAAACAGTGTTCCTGAGGTGTTAATTTATCACCTTCAAGAACGACATGTTTTCTTTTTCATTTACTGCCTTTAGATCTAGTCATGAAACCATTTTAATGGTTTAAACCGAATATATTATATTTATTATATACTATTTAATTATTTGGATCTATCTTATGTACATATTACTAAATTATTAAACAAAACAACTTCGTTGTGGTCGAAAAACAACCCGAATTAACCCAAACGATCATCATTAAATTATTATCTAATCATTCATCCACATGGTATATAAAATAATTCCTTATAATATAATTTTATCTACTATAATATCATTAATAAATTTAAATATATGTTCTTGATGTTTATCCATGTTCTACATAGACTTACATTCGTGAATACAATCGAATCGTTCAACAAAACCATAAAAACAGACATTCTCGAACAATGGATTTAAACCATATAAATCATCCAACTGCCCATATAATAACTTAATAAAACCATAATGAAATATATTAATGTAAAAAATTTTCTTTAATTGTTAATTACTGAATATAATGTGGTTATACAGGTCTTTAAAGTGAATAAAGCGTTTAGATACAAGGTAAGGGGAAATTCTCAAACCCAACTTTCTTTCTTCATGTTCTCCCTCCTTCACTCCATTTTATATATTTTGACTCCTTAAAAATAATTTCATCATAACTTTATTACCTTTTATGGGATATAATTGTTTTAAAATATAGTTTATGTCCAACAAAATGTTTTCCAAAAGAACTCTTCTTTCAAGAACACACCTTTTACTTCTCACTCATGATTGATGGTTCTTATATCTAGTAGGTTATTCCCTCTTTATTTTGGGAACCCTAAGTTTATGAATGTTTTATTATGAGATGAAACCAATTAAATTACATAGGATATTTAGTTTCACTTTTTATATATTTTCTATGTGGTGTGCATGATAATGATAATTTTATGATGTGACGGGTGCACCTGAAATTATACAGCACTCCAATGTGATAGGTAAAGTGATGAATCTCATGAGTTAAAGTGAAATGATGTGTGAACATGATTTTTTATTTGTTAAAAACAATGTGTGTTATATTACCACTAAGACATTATGTTTCATTTTTATGAATTTCCACATTTCAAGTATTTTATTAATGTTTCCTCTCATGATTTTGATGATGATGTTATGATTATGAAAACACCATTATATAATGTTGTTATAAATCCTCTTGCTTGGATTTTATCTCACCAATTTTTGATGTATATCCTTAGGTGACTACAAGTACTAAGGAGAGTTTGGGTTCCAATAAGAATCTAGATAAGAAGGAATTAAATTAATTTTTATTCTTGATGTTGTAAATTTTATGTTTGGTCCTAGTTTGACCAAGAATATAAACCTATGGATCCTTGTGGTGTAATAATATTTTGTTGTTTATCATTGTAATTATTTAATAGTAATGTAAGAAAATTAAGGGTCATTAAATTTTTTATCATAGGAAATTTTTAGTTAATTTGGTAATTCGAATTAGTGAACCCTAGATAAAACCTATAGTATGAGACTAAGTACAAATATACACACATGAATATTTACATATGGATCCCATAAGTTAATATGTTAGCATAAATTCAACAAATAAATAAGTTATTCATGAAATTTTTACCTATTTTTTGTTCTAACCTTTTCTATTATTGAAAATGGTGGAATCTTGGAGAAACCAGACCAACAAAATTTGCAAGGGCCAATGCAATGATTGACCGAATGACATACCCAATGTTTGGGAGGTGGAGTTAAAAAAATCATTGTGATTATTACCCAAATATCTATGGTTATGAACAATTACTATAATAATTGGGAATGTGTGCCATCACCAAAGAGGGAGAAACTGGCAGTCAACTGTTTTATGTGGCAATGACCACCAACATTTAGTGGATCTTCTGATCCACTAGTTATGGAAGAGTGGGTAAAATCCATGGAGAAGATCTCTTCCATGCTTCACTATTCTGAGATAGAAAAGGTGAAACTGTCTGTTTATCATCTAGATGGAGAGGCTGATAAATGGTGTCATTTGATTAAGAAAACCAATCCAAGGGTGGAAATTAAATATATGGAATGGGAAGACTTTAAAACCACGTTTCATAATAATTATTTTCCATGAACTCTTCTTAAAAATATGGGGAGAGAATTCATAGATCTCAAGAAGAAAGAAGAAGAATTTGTCACGACCTATGAAGTGAATTTCTCAAGTCTTTCAAGATACGCTTCAGGTTTTATTATCAAAAATTATAGGAAAATTGATAGATTATTTAGTGAATTGAAATGACGCCTTTGAAAGGCTCTTGGAATTATTGACATTGGGAGTTATGAATAAGTTGTTCTATGTTCTCTCAAAGTGGATATGGAGTTTGTAGAATGGTCCCATGGATATGTTGATAAAGAATGAAATATGGAGTTTCAGGATGGGGGATAAAATGATAAAGGTGGGAAGAAAACTCAATGACCCACATGCCAACAATTTGGGAAGTTGCATCATGGGAACCACCTTAAAGGGACAGGGAAATGATTCAAGTTTGGGAAAGAAGGACACCATTCTCAAGAGTGTCAAAAATACATGAGAGGGAAGGATAATGTAGTGGATGAAAGAAGAGAATCACCCAAGGTTCAATGCTACAAATATAGGGATCAAGGGAACTATGCAAGCCAATGCACTAAACCTTGATTCCTCAAGTGTAATCAGAGACAACAACCACCAAATCCAAAGGAACAAGGTATGGATTATTCCATCACTACTATGGAAGTGGATCAAGATAATTAATTTGTACAAGGTAAAATTATTATTCACTCAAGAATGGAAAAAGTCTAATTTGATTCTGGTTCTACACACTCCCTTATATCTTGCAAGTTTGATAGAACTATAAAATAATATCCCTGAAACCTTGAAGTAGAGAAATCTGTAAAAACACCAAGTGGTGAAATCATTGAAACCCAAGTGTTTGAATCTTCTCTCATTGGTTTATGTGGGAGGATTCTTCCAATGAATCTTGTAATAATTACCTTGTAGGAATTCGATGATATAATGGGAATGGATTGGATCTAGTTATATAGAGCACATATAAAATGTTGGGAAAGGAAATATATTTTCATATTCCAAACCATCTAATTCTCCACTCCAAATGCAAGGAATATCATGAGTCTCCTTTGAAAAATCCTTCAACAGTGTGGGTGTTGATACCTTATGTATAAGAATATCTCTCCCAAATGGCGGAATTCAAGGAAAGTTACAACCATTAAAAATTTCCCATCATGAGGGAATATAATAGCGTATTTCCTGAAGAGTTACTCGGACTTCCCCCAGACCATGAGGTAGATTTCTCCATAAGACTAATACAAATAGCTACTCATATCTCATGGTGTCCCTATAGAATGGCTCTTATTGAATTGGATGAGTTAAATAATTATCTACAAGAGCATTTGTAAAAAGGTTTCATACACCCTAGTTCATCACCTTAGGGTGTTCCAGTGCTCATTGTGAAGAAGAAGGATGGAACAATTCAGTTGTGTATTGATTATTGGGAACTCAACAAGATCTCCATAAAGAAAATGTTTCCTTTTCTAATTATTTATTACTTGTTCAATTAGTTATGATGAGATCAATACTTCTCAAATGTGGATCTTCATCCTATATATCATCACCTAAAGGTGAATAATGAAGATATTAATAAGACTACCTTCCATACAAGGTATGGGCACTATGAGTTTCTGGTGATGCCCTTAATAATTACTAATTCCCCTATAATCTTCATGGATTTGATGAATAGAGTCTTTAGAAATTACCTCCAAAATTTTTTGGTAGTGTTTATTGATGATATTCTCATATACTCTAGGATCATGGAGGAACATGAAGAACATTAAAGACTTGTGTTGGAAACATTGATAAAGGAGAAGTTGTATGCCAAGTTCAGCAAGTGTGACTTTTAGATAAAGAAACTCCCATTCCTAGGACATGAGATCACATGTGAGGGAATTTATGTGGATCCTTAAAAAACATAGGTGATTGAGGAATGGCCCAGGCCCTCTAGTTTCACATAAATTTTTATTTTTCTTGGATTAGTTTGGTACTACTGATGTTTTGTGACAAATTTATCCTGACTCTCAAGCCTGGTAACTAAGTTAACAAGGAAAGGGGTAATGTATTTCTAGATGGAAGAATATTAGGGAAGCTTCATGGATCTAAAGATAAGGCTAATCACTGCACATTGACTCAGATTAATGAAAAGTTGAGAATTTTTTCTGATATACAATGATGCTTCCAAGAAATTATTGGGTTGTGTACTCATGAAAAATGATAATGAGATATCCTATGCCTCACGAAAGTTGAAGATCCATGAGAAGAATTACCCAATACATGATCTAGAGTTGGAAACCATGATTTCTTTCCTTGAAAAACTGGCGGCACAACCTTTATGATGATAAGTGTGACATATACACCAACCACAAGAGATTAAAGTATATATTAACACAAAAGGATCTCAACATGAGTCAAATGAGATGGATAGAGCTAATAAAAGACTATGATTTCTCTATTCACTATCATCATGGAAAGGAGAAAATAGTAGCTGATGCTCTATATAGAAAATAACATGCTACTATATCAATGTTGCGGATTGAGAAAGACCATATCTTCATGGATATGCAAAGGATGGATTTGGAAATAATAAGGGAAAGGGATACATTTTTCCTTTCCCAAATGATCGTACAACCATCAATCCAAGAGATAATTAATGATGCATAAAGGTATGATATGGAGTTTCAAAAGATGGTGAATGTAGTAAATGAAAGGAAAGATGTAAGAGTTCCATATCGACGACGATGGTGCGATTTGGGTTGGAATGTGGATTTTTGTGCCTTAATCACCCATGATAAAGAAAGAGCTAGTGGAAAATTCACATAACTAAACATTCTCTATCCATTCTTGTGGAACCAATATATACCAAGATTTATGAGAACACTTCTCGTGGGATAACATGGTGAATGATATTGTGGAATAAATCTCAAGGTTCTTGGTATGTTAGAAAGTTAAATAAGAGAGAAGAAATTCCAAATGGATGATGAAACTATTTCCTAAACTCATGTTGAAATGGGAGAATGTCACTATGGACATTGTCATGGGTTTTCTAAAGATGTTGAAGAGAAATAATGTGATATGGTTTGTGGTTGACCAACTCACAAAGACTTCATATTTTATCGCTATTCGAGAAGATCTCTCACTTAACCAACTTGAAATGATATAGGTGAAGGATTTTGTGAGACTGTATGGTGTCCCACTGTCGATTTTCTAGGATCATGACCCAAGATTCACATCTAAATTGTAGAGGATCTTACAATTTTCATTGAGTACTGAATTAAATTTCAACACGCCCATTCATCCCCAAATTGATAGCTAATATAAAAAGACTATTCAGACACTAGAAGATATTCTAAGAGGCTTCAATTTAGAATTCAAAGGTCGATGGGATTAGAATCTCCCATTGGATGAGTCCTCATACAACAATATCTTCCACTCGATTATTCATATGGTTCTATATGAAGCTTTCTATGGAAAACAATATAGAACTCCAACTAGTTGTGATGAAGTTGGAGAAAGAAATCTTATTGGACCCGATCTTGTTCAAGAGATTTTATAGAAGGTTCAAGTTATCTAGAAAGACATAAAAGTGGATTAGATTCGGTAAAACAGATAAGCTACCAACCATCAAAGGGACTTGGATTTTGATGTTGGAGATAAAGTCTTCCTTCGAATATAACCTTCAAAGAGATTCATGTGGTTCGGAAAGAACGGGAAGCCAATCCTAAGGTACATTGGCCCCTTTGAGATCCTCAACCACATAGTTCTGTAGCCTATAATATTGAAATTCCACCGAATATGGATCAAGTCCATGATGTGTTTCATGTATCACTCTTGAGGAAGTAAATACCAGATCTGGCACATGTACTGAACTGAAAGGCGGTACAATAGGAAGACGATTTCTCTTATGAGGAGTTGCCAGTAAAGATTCTGGTCTAGAGAGATAAGGTTATATGAAACAAGACAAAAAACCTTGTCAATGTGTTGTGGAATAACCATAGGTTTGAAGAAGCAACTTGGGAATTGGATGAGGTAATGAAAGAGAAGTGCCCTCACCTATTTCCGTAAAATGAAATTTCGAGGGTGAAATTTCATAAGGAGGAAGAATGTAACGACCAAAAGTTTTATCAATGGAATTCCTTTCATATATTTAGGACTTATGTTATAATAACATTTGTAATAATATAAAAAAATATAATGATAATCAATACTATTTGACCATTAAACATAATTTTTCCACATCTATGTTTTGAAATTTGAAAAACTGACATACACGGTTGTGATCAGTAAGATGTTTGGAGTCTGATAGGACACACTTAATTTTTTATGAATAGTAACCTACCATTATGAATATTAACCTACCTTTATGAATAGTATTATGACCCTTATTACAATTAAATCCTCCAAAATAATAGTAACCTTACTCTAGAATGATTAAATAAAACTTAGGCGTCTTATAAGTGATAGTTTGACTATAGAAAAAGAATTTGTATTTTTATAAGTCATATATAATTAATTATAATAATTTTTTTAATTTAAAATAAAATGAATTTTCCTAAAATGTTTTCATAAATTACAAATTCTATGAATTCTGGTTTTAAGTTAATTTTATAAGACCTTATGTAATTTTTGAAAGCAAATGAAATCAGTTTTAATTTTAAAATCAGTATTTTTCTTGTAAATTATGAATTTAATTAAAATTTAAATTAATCATATTTAAAAAATTATTTTTAGAAAAAGTGTTCATTTTTTGATTCTAAACATGAAAAAATGGTTGGGGTGATTTTTTGGGATTTTCCAGAAATACATGAATTTTTTATGAATAGTGAAATGCGGTAAATTACAAAATAAGTTAAATTCATGAATTATAGAGTCGTGGGTGATTTTATACTAATGTGAGAATATATGGTTCGGATTCACATGATAAAAGTATTTTATTTATTCATGAAACACTCACTATTCCATTTCTTGTGGAGAAATAATAAATTAACGAATATAATATTGGGAGAACCCCTCTCCCCACCACTATAAATATCACCATTCACACCCTCATTTTCTCACACCTATCAAGAATTAATATTTTTCTAAACACTACCCAAAAATCATTCCTAGACCCTCTCCCACCTCCAAGATCTTCTAGTCTCATAAAAAGACCAAGCCTAGCTTTCATAAAGAGGATCTCAAGTGGAGGATTCAAGAGGTAATTCCCCTATCTCTTTCCCTTTAATTTCCTTTCAATTTCAAGTTATTTTCTTAATATATCCCCACCTATCCTCATCCAAATGGTTGGGTAACTCCATTTTACTAAATAAAATGTAATTTTATGATACTAATGGGATAATATATCATCTAAATCTCTTCTCTTGTTCTTTTTATTTTAGAAAGGAAAACATTGTTTGTGAGGTGTTAATTTATCACCTTCAAGAACGACATGTTTCATTATTCCATTATCACCTTTATATCTGGTCATGAAACAATTTTTATGGTTTAACCAGATTATATCATATGTATTATATAACATTTACTATTTTTTAACTAACTTATTTACATATTAATAATTTATAAAATAAAACAAGTTCGTTGTGTTCGAAAAGCTCCCTGAATTAACCCAAATGATCATCATTAATTTCTTATCTAATGATTCATCCACATGGTATATAACATAATCATTATAATATAATTTTAACTACAGGAATATCATTAATAACATGAATGATAAGTTCTGGTTGTTTATCCATATTCTAAACAGACTTCCATTCATGAATACATGTGAACCATTCAAGAAAACCATAAAAATGGACATTTCCGAACAATGGATTTAAACCCTATAACTCATCCACATTACCATAAAATAACTTAATGAAAAAATAATGAAAAATATTCATGTAAAAGTGGTTCTAGAATTTTTAATTAATGAATTTATTATGGTTATACATGACATTAAATCGTAGAAATCATTCAGATATAGGGTATGAGAAAATTCTCAAACCCAACTTTCTTTCTTTGTGTTCTACCTCCTTCACTCCATTTTTGATATGGTTACTCCTAAAAAATTCATTCTTTCATAATTGTAATAAATTTTAAGTCATATAAATTTTTTCTAATGGATTTTATTTCAAATAAAATGTTTTCCAAAACAACTCTTCTTTCAAGAACACACCTTTTACTTCTCACTCAAGGTTGATGGATCTTGTATCAAGTATGTTATTCCCTATTTAATTTGGTAACCCAATGTTTATGAATGTGTTCTTATGATATGAAATCAATTCCATTCCATGGGATAATTTTTTCACTTTTTATATATGTTTTATGTATCATGCATGATAATTATAATGTTATGATGTGATGGGTGCTCCTAGAAATATATAACACAAAATGAATCTTATGATGCGATGGGTGCGCCCAGAATTATACAATGCTCTAATACACTGGGTAAAGTGATTAATTTAATGAGTTAAAATTAAATTATGTGTAAACATGATCCAAGATTTGTTCACAACTTTGTATGGTAGATTACTACTAAGATGTGATATTTTATTTTTTGGCATTTCAACAGTTAAAGTCATTATTAATGTTTCCTCTCATGATTTTGATGATGATTTTATGATTATGATAACCTCATTCTATATTGTTCTTATATATCCTCTTAATAGGATTTTAACTCACCCATTTTTTGTTTATATCCTCAACTGACTACACGTACTAAGGAGAGGTCAAAAAATGGGCTAAATTCCCACTGGGACTTCGGGTTATGTAATGGGTCTCCCTCTACCTAGTTAAAGAGGTATTTGCTTTGATTTAATAATAAATGAGGTTTCGGCCCCAACCTTTTAAAAAAGGTTCCAATAAGAAGCTTGAGTAGAAGGAATTAAATGAATGTTTATGATTAATGTTTTAAATGTTATGTCTGGTCTGAGTTTTTCCAAGACACTAATCCTCTGGTTCCTAATGGTGTAATAATATTAAGTTTTTTATCTTTATAATGATATAATAGTAATTTAAGAAAAGGAAGTGCCACTATACCTTACGTCAATATCTTTTTGTGAAAAGCCGTATTTTAGGATCTTATAGTATCTTTATATCTTGTATCTTTCACCATATATATAATGACTTCATATCTTCATAGATAATATTTTAGTTTCCAACTCGTGATCATGGGTTTGATAGTTATGTTTATGAATCTTCAATTTCTTTAATTCATATGAAATAAATTTTTCATTTATAATTAGAAAATAACCAAGTCCATTCTTTGATGAATCACTATATATTAAAAACACATCATTTCCATATGGTTGATTCAAATTCAGAACATTTAATAATCTCCCCTCATGTTGATCAAAACATTCTTGACATTACTTTTCCAAAATAAACTAGACCTCTTTATGTGTAATATTGGTTAATATGTTATCCAATAGAACAAAATTATGAAAAAAATCATTGATAGTAACCTTCCAAACTAATGTATATATTCCCCAAATTTATGTTCATTGGTATAATTCATTCTTAAACTTTCACTATGATCTTATAATCAACATATATTCCTTATTTGGAGAAAATATTACCAAGAAAAGAAATATATAATATCTAGAATTCACACTTAATAAATTTACCATATAATAATTTCCTTGTAAGAGTCTCAAGAATGATTTAAATTTTATTATTGTGGTCCTTATAGATTTTGTAATACACCAAAATTTCATCAACAAACACAAAAAAATTATCATGATATTACATGAATAATATGTTGATTAAATCTAAAAAAATATAGTGAATTAGTCAATCTAAATGTATTTACTGTAAAATCATAATGTCCATACCTAGTTCTAAATTTTGTCTTTGAAATTTATTCCTTCATTACTCACAATTGATGATACCCAAAATAAAATTCAATCATTGAAAAATGATGGGCTCTATGAATTTGATCAAATAAGTCATGAATATGAGGTAGATGATACTTTTCATTATTATAATAGCATTTATTTCCCTGTAATTGATTCATAGCCTCATGGATAAATTTTAATTATTAATGAAGAGAACAAGGTCTCCCCATGGTGAAAAAACATGGAGAGTAAATCCCTTGTCACCAAAATCATATAGTTTTTTCTTCAACTCCACTAATTCCAAAGTGGACATTATATAGTGATTCTTTGATATTGGTCTTCCATCTATAATTAAATTAATATAAAACTCAACTTCATGCTCTGGGGGTATCTTGGTAATTTATTAATAAATAAATAAATGTATTCTTGTACAATATGTAAGTCCAAAATTTTAATATCACCTTCTCCATCCCCATATTTTGGTTTTTCTTAATCCTTAAGAATCTCATATAGTAAATATTCTAGGACTGAATCTATATATGTATCATATGATGAAGTATATCCTCTAATGATGATGAATTCTGCATCTTCCAAACAATTTGTAATTTTTTTCTTCTTGGAATAAAATATTAAATTATACATTTAATTCTAGCCTATACTAAGGATTATATTGAAGTAAACCATAGGTATGATAATGCGGTTAGAAAATAAAGAAAATCTATGTGACATAATAGGGACTTCATAACACATAATTAGTATAGTTAGGATTCCATTAGTAGTTTTAATTGACAAATACATTCTTAAATTAAATGAGAAGTGTATAATATTTTTTGGAAACTGGGTAGATATAAAAGAGCTTATGAATCCATAATGAAATAAAAAATTTGATAAATTTGAATATAGGATTAAAGTACCAGCCACTACATCATTGGGTACTTCCATATCAAATATAGTTATCATATAAGCTTAGACTTATCCTATTGGTCTCTTATAAAGTGGATTCCCTTGATGAATTGGATTCTTGTGTGAAAAATTCCCCATTTACTTACTTCTAAAACACTTAACATCATTAATTTGTTTCTACCTTTTTTAATAATGATCAAGATTCCCCTTATAATCACACTTGTAACACACTCCCATGACTTTCGGGAACTCCACATTATTATTCTTTTTACAATTTTTACAAGATGTAAATAACATCATCCTCTTCTTTTTCTTTAATGAATTCTCCTTCTATTAGTATTCAGATGACATCTTCTTCTATGGATTCCCCTAGAAAATATTAATTCTATAAAATTAATTTTATTATTTTATGGAACATAAAACTATTTCATCATATGATGATATTTTTTTAGATACCACTTCCCTTTGGCGAGTTAGTTTAATCCATCAAAGAAAGTGGTCAATATTTCACTATATGTTGTTTATTTAATCTGTAACATAACATAAAAAACATTTAAATATAGCCTCATACTACTAAAAAAATTATTATTCCTTTTTCTTTATGATAAAGAATTTTCTATAAATTTCAAATTATTTATTATTAGATAAATATTTATCGAATTATGTCTCCAAAAAAATTCATTCCATTTTAGGATTTATATTTCATTTTCTTCCCTAGCATTCTAGAACAAAATAACCATTGATCAAATTCACCTTTTAGAAAATTCACTAAAATTGTAACCTTTTCCTTTTAACTACATCTCATCCCTATAAATATCTTATCTAGGGATATAATCTATTGTTAGACTACTACTAGATTATTATTCCCACCAAATATCGAGGGATTTGGTCGCATAAAGTGATCTAACACAGGAGAATAATATTGTGTAATAAGTTTCTCCATCTATGAAAGGTGGTTTTTATAAACTAATTAATCTTCCCTAATATAGATATAATTTTCTCAATTCTCATTCCATCTATATTGGCTTCTTTATTAGGGTAATATCTGTATTTTCCATGAGTATTGATACCCTTCTTTCCTTATAGGATCCATTTCTAAACAATGAAACAGATTGGATTAGCTCATAAAATTAGGAAATTTAAAGTATAATTTATTATTCTAAATATTATGTGACACTTATAATAAATTAAATTTTAGGCATTGTTAATCTCATGATTATAAAAATTGTATCATTGGGTATATCTTAATTTTAAAATCATTCATAATAGTTTCTAAATAAAATGTGAATTATCATAAGAATATACCGTGGGAGTGTCAAAAAACATGCAATTTAAGGACTATTTTCTTACTTTATGTGATAATAAGGTCTATACCAATGCACCATTTTCAACATTATTACCCTTAAATACCTCTGTGTCAGAACCACATCCACTTGTATTATCTAAACAGGGATGTATTGCTAAGAATACCCACATAATATTTTCCTTGAAAACTTTTAATATTTATTATGTACTTCTACTCGAATTATATCATAGGGTATTGTTTGATAATCAATTAATTCCATAACCAAGATTACAAGGTTTTTATAGAACATTCTATAATACAAATAGTAATGATCCATTCCCTACTATCCTAGAGCTGGTGCCTTACTTTATTGTATTGGAATATATACAATTGGTCAAACCCCAAAGTTCTAATCCATTTAGATGTTTATGAGAACTAGATAGATATGTGACACCCATTTTACATTTTTAAAAGAATTTAAATTGTAAATCATAATAAAAATAAATATATAATCACCCTTGAAAATCCATTAAAAGATATCTTCTTTATATCTAGGGGAAAATAAAAAAAATATTGGTGATCTCCAATGCTTAATAAGGGTAAATTTTGGTGGAATAAATCATAGATATATAATAATAATAAATATGTAATTTACGTTAAAAGAACATACATACAATTAAAATAAATTCAATACATGAATAGTTAAGGAATAATCAATATGGGAAGGTAAATAACTAAAATCTCATGCCATTTCATCAAAGAACCAGGAATGAAATGCATATAGAGATAATATTATTATGAAAATTTACATGGATAATAATAAATGAATTTTGAATGAAGTAAATTCATAATAAATAGGCCTAATGATAATAATAATCATGATACATCTACTTTTAAAACCTTTCAAAGGATAGTTTAAATACAACAAGTAGAATCCCAATTAATTTTTTTAACTTATTTTTCTCATGATACCTACCAATAAATATAAGGGATATGTTATACCTGGAACCACTAACCACTGTAGGTCCAAATAATTACTCACATATTGAATAATAAACTAAATTTATGAAACAATATTCCTTATCATTAAATATACTTATTGAGTAAAGTATATAGATTTATCGATATTTCCTCAATTAATCAAATAACATTCGAATAAAACACCATATGTAAAAATTGTATAGAATTTTGGAAATAGTCATATAAATCATACAATAATATGGATATTTAATAGAAATTTAGTTTCTAAAGACAAATAATAAAAATAAAGTGATAGTTTAAAGTGAACATTAATAGTCACAAAATAAACTGATATTGTTCAATAACTCTTACCACATGGTAATTTTCATTTCAAAACCCCTAGGATGATATAATTAAAATTGAAACATAATATATAATGAATTATGAATGAATCATGGTATTATATGTCAAAAGGAAAGTATATACACCATATAAAAATAATTATGTTCATGACACTGTAATATGCCACCATGAAGGGAAATCGAGATGAAGACCCTTACATAATGCATTACCTTAGTTGAACATTGTTTAAAATCCTATATAATGGTTTTAGTCTTGTTTTTTATTTATAATATAGCCATAATAATGTATATAATATTATATATGATCCTTTTATAACATGGAACCACCCATATGTTAATAATCATTCATTATTTTCACTGTTTTGGGTGTTCATTTCCATGTTTTCTCATTTGTGGTTTTTCATGAAAGTTCATGTGGTTACGTATATTTCATAGTTTCATCAAATACATAATAATAACAATGACATAATTTTGATATTTATACATCAATTATACTTTTAATATGAATAATGAATAGTGGTTTTGGGAAATGAATTATGTTATGATCATGGAGACAGTAGGTCATACATATGCACGAGTAGCATTTTCATTTTCCAACAATCATTATGGAAAAGTGGTAAGTAATATTTCATCCTTATATAATGATAATTAAATAATAAATACCATATTATTTATTTATATATACATATATATATCAAACATATCATGTGGTTAAGAAAATATATTCACATCTTTTCATGAAGGTGATAGTCTGCACACAAACCAATGATTTTAACATCTCCATGTGAGTGAATAGGTATAAAAGTAAATGATATATTATTTTCTCATAATGATAAATATCTCCTGAATATCATAATTGTATCATGTATATCACATATTTTCTTTAAATTTATCTTTTTTACCTTCTATGTGATGAGTTATTGAAAAATGAATCATATCGCTTTGTGAGTCGGTAATCCACCATACAGACAAGGGAAATTATAATTTCTACTTTGTATTGGATAGTAAAAAATAGAAATATATATGAAGTATCTTACCTCGCACTTTACTTTAGTTGAACGATATTTAACCTTTTGTGTATTTATTTTATGTGTGTTATTAATTTATAACCGAACCATATTAAAATTTATAATATCATATATCATCCTTTTGTAACATATTACAACCTATCCTTTAATAATCATTCATTATTATCATTGTTTCAGGTGTTAACAACCATTTATTCTCATTCATTATTTTCAATGAATGTTCTAGTGCTTGTGAATATTATATAGTTTCATCATCTACAGAATAATAATCTTGAATCAATTTTCATATTTATAAATCAATTATAATTTTATTACAAATAATTAATTATGGTATGGCCAAATTAATTACCCTATGATCAAAGAGATAATATGACTTACGTATGAATGAGTGACATTTCAAATTTTTTATGATAAGTAAGGGGATGTGGTAAGTAATATTAAATATTTCTAGATTGATAATGATTTCATAAATAAAATATTATTTTTTTAAAATATTCATATATATAGATATATATCATCCATGTGTTTTGGTGATGAAAATAGATTCACATCGCTTTGTGAAGGGGGTAGTCTACACATACAAGAATGATGTAATCATCTATGGGTGAATGAAATGATAAGAAAGAAAATGATATATTATCTTAATGTAATGATAAGTGTGTCATGAATATCAAAATTGATATGATTTATATAAAATATAATCATTAAATTTATCCTTATTACCTTCCTTCAAAAGTGGTATTGAAAAATAAATCACATCGCTTTGTGAGGTGTTAGTCCATCGTACACATGAATGACATTATCATATGTCCTATGAAATGAAAAGTAAAAAATGACTATATGGAATAAAAATAAAGAGGTATAATAATGGTATAAATATCATATATATACTTTATATACATTATCTTTCCCATCTACGACAGGTAGTAATGAAAAAATGAATGGAATCATTTCGTGAGGCAGTAATCCACCATACACCTAAATGATGATTTCATAACCCATTTTGATGGGTGTGGATGTGGTTGTAAGTCATGCCTTTAACATAAAAACATTTTAGTATATGGAACATATCATGGTTATTATATTATGACGGTTTAAAATTATTTTAATGACTTGGATAAAAAAATAAAATAATGATGCTCGTTGAATAAAATTACCTCTTATTCAGGTAACCACCTTAAGTTTTTACTAAAGCATTCCTAGGCTGGATTTCTACCAAAAATAAGTATTATAGGATGACATGAGGGAATTTGGTTACTAATTTTTTCGGGAATGGACAATCCAAAAGGGTTTGGTTCTGTGAGGAAGAGAAGTGATGGGGTGGCATTTTATAGGTGTGGCGAGGGGAACACTTGATTTTGTTTGAAAATATTAAATAATACCCATAATTTAATCATGGACAATCCTCCAAAATAAGACATTATAGAAAATATAAGATAAAAATTAAATCTAATTCTATAAAATTGTGGTTTCATAAGTTTATAGTTTATTTTTAACCCTTTTCCTCAATATTAACACCCCTAAAAAGCTGTTATTACTTTGACTGCAATAATTATTTTATTTTATTTTCACTATAAATTTTGGGCAGAAGTTTTTTTGACCATATTTGAAAATATAAATTATTCAGATTAAAAATATTAAATCCACTTTTACAAATTAAATTCATATAAGTGGAAAATTATTTATTTAAAATTAATTTCACAATCATAACGAGAAATCATGTTTTTAAAGAGAAAGTGCCCAAACTATAAAAAAAATTATATTAAAATTAAAAATAAAGATTATTATAATTATCTAAACTAGATTAATTGATATAAAATTGAAGTAATATAAATTTAGAAACACTTAAAAAAATAATTTGACATTATAAATTATTTAAATTAATTGATTGTTTTCAATTAAAGTTTATTATTTTCACTATTCATCAAAAAATGAAACTTGTTAGAAAAATCCCAAAAATCACCCTAATATAATATTGCAATTAAAATTTAAAAAATGAATTTTATTTTTTAAAATAAATTTTCTATAATATTAAAAATTAATTGTATGTTATGCTTGTGAATCATCAATAAATCGCTTTTTTGGAAAATATAATTTTTCAGAAAACATTTCATTTACATTAAAATAATTCTTATTTTTTTATAATCAATAGATAACAATAATATTCATATTTTAGTTATTATTATTCATAATGACCAAATTAACAAATAATTTATAATAGTCATGTTTAAAATATATATTAATAGTGTATTTTCATTTACACTCGGTGTTTCGTACATCAAAAGTAACAAAAAAATTAAATTTATTATACAAGAAATATATTGTAACGTCATGTGTTGTTAAATTTGTGAAAATGGGAAACTTTATTTATGTGGTAAACATTAAAGTAAATATTTTCTTTACAAGAGTTAGAAAATATACTTTTTCAGTAAATAGTAACATGATTCCTTTTAATCCATTTTCTAAAATGTAATAAATGTATAAAAATTACGTTAATTAGTTGTTATATATTATAAAAATAATCATTGAAATAGTATTTATGAAAATTTTTACATAGAAGAAAAATTTTCCTAACTCAATAGAAAGAAATCTAGTTTTCTTTAAAAACATTAATTCAAACTATTAATTATGTCAAGAGAAGAAAATGAATAGAAAATATGTGATTTCTAGAAATAACTAATAGAGAAAATTATATATGATGTGTAAGACAAAAAATATTATAGATTCCTTAAATACACTTAATAAATCTCAAATAAGGATCAGAATGTGAAAAAAGCCTAACAGATTTGGTAACTTTCGATTCATAACAAAATAAAATAAAATAAAATTAGAACTTAAATATAAAAATATAAAAATATTCAGGATATAAGCTATAAATGTGAAATTATATACACCACATGAATGAAACAAGTGGAGAAAAGGTTATATTTCTGCCATAAAAAAAGTGAGATGAGAAACCCTAAATAATATTATAATATAATTGTTAGAATAAATCCATGATGTAATTATACTTATCAATTATAAATCCATACAACTATGTATAATTAACATATAAATTAATAAAATTTTATTACACACTTAATATTATCCTAAAGTAGGAAATGAAAATGTAATATAACCTAATGAAAAGAAATTGAGATAATAAATAAATTAAATCAAGTTTTAATCGCTACGTATATAATTTATATTCTATATAAAAAACATATATAAATTTTATACACTGTAAAGAAACTTTTTCATATGTATTATATTATTATTATTCCTTTTTTGATATATTAAAATTTCATATATAGAAAAAATTATTTATGTTTATGTCAGATGTTTTGAGGATGTTCGGTTAATCATCACCAAACAAGTTCGGTTTGTTGACCATGATGAATGGGGTAATTGTTTCATTATCTGTAGAATAATGATTATGAAATAATTGTATTGTTTATATACTAAACAAAATTATATAATAATTTATGAATCGAAGACATAAAAAATGGATTGCATCAATCTATGGGTGTGGAAGTCCACAAATACGCATGAGAAACTTTCTCTTTTTTTAACGTTGCATGGGTGAGAAGGTAGAAAATATATTATCTTTATACCCAAAATAATCTGATATATGAGTCAATAGGAAAAACCATATCCCCAAAAAAAATATTATAGAAAAATGAAATCATAGTGTATATATGGGGTGTAATAAACTTACACCAACAAGAAATTGAATTAGAGGAGAAACATACATTTCATCATACACACATTAGTGAATAGTCCCATATCAAAATGCTTCGCTTCATAAAGGTGGTAATCCATACATACGAATGGGTGATATTTTCATTTCCCAAAATATTGAAGGGTTTGGAAGTAAATGGTTGTACCATAATCATAATAAAATCACAATATATTGACGATATTTGATTAATAATGTCATTTTGGTTACCAAAAATTTATAGGCAGAAGAAGAAGAAATAAACTTTGAAGGAGTCTGTAAAGATAAATAACTCTTCATTGAGAAACCTCCTTTAGAATACACATTAATACTTCTTATGATGGGATTAAGAAAATACGAGTATATCAAGAATGAACTGAAGGATGAAAGGAAGGTATTTTTTTAGTGTGTCTCTAATCTAAAGGTATCGATCATTCTGAATAAAGGATTATATGTTGTTCCCACTTATAAGTGATCAATATTACAAAACAGTGTTTTAATAGTGATAGACTTTATTAGTGATAGATAAAAACACCAATAGAGGTCACTATTATTAGTGCTAAAAAGAGTGTTGATAAAGGATTCCTTTTATCAAGGAATACAAAATAAATGATAAGCATTACCCTTTATTATCAATTTTGTTAACATTGATAAATGACATCCTTTATCTGCGCTTTTATATAGCACTCATAGAAGGTACCCTTTATCATCACTTTATTTTTATTTCCGAATAAGGATAACCTTTATCAACACTTTATTTTAAGCGCTGATAAAGGGTAAACTTTATTAGTGCATTTTTAGCGCTAATAATGGTCTGGAATAAAATAAAATAATTTTAAAAATAAAAATTTTCTTAAATATTAACAATTTTATTTATTAAATAATCATTCATAAAAATAAATAAATTGAATATATATATTATAAATGAATAAATAATATAATTTAAAATACATTGATATGTAAAATTAATAAAATTAGATACACAAATAAAAATTATAAAATATTAAATGAGGAATAATATTAATACATTTATTTATTAAATAATTATTTTTAAAAATGAATTAATTTAATATGCACACATATATATATATATGTTATAAATATTAATAAATAGTGTATATTAAAAATATATAAATAAAATGACTAAATTATAATAGTTTGAATAAATAAAAAATGAATAAATAAAAATGATTAAACAAAAAATTAATACTAAATAATTTATTAAATTATTTAAAAATTTTATTAATGAAACAATTATTGATAAAAATGAATAAAATTTAATAATTAAAACCATATTAATGACTTATTCATTTTTAATGATTTTTTGATATTTCAATTAAACATATCTCAAGCATGTGTTACATTGATTTCAATTACATATTCCTAATTAATACATTTTTTGTATACAATGGACATAGGAAAAAATTTACATAATTAATGAAATATTTTATAAAAACACACACACCTAATATTTATGTAACTTATTTAGATTTTAATACATTTAGAAATTCATTAAAACATGATAAATTAAATATATGATGTTTTTAATCAGAAAATTTTATTTATTTAATTTTAATATTATTATGGATAGGTATTATTTATTAATATTATTTATTTTTTATTTTTTATTTCAATTATGAATTTAATCATTCTCTATTGTTTATTTATATATATTTATTCACAATGCTTTTTTATTTTCAATATTTATTCATCTTTACATGAATATATATCCTTATTTTTTTATTAATTTATATTTATTTAATAAAACATAACCCCTTTTTAAATATTTTAAAATTGTAGTCATTTTTAATTATTCAATTTCACTCATTTTTAAAATGCTTGTATTTATGACTATGTATACATTAATAATGTTAAAATTATATTTGTAAATAAATATTTATAAATAAATATATTTATACATGTATATGTATTAAATTTATAAATTAAAAAAATTATAATAATTAAAAATAAATATTATTTTTAAAGAAATTATTTATATAAGAATAAATAAATAAGTTTATATATTTAAATAATTATAAAATTATAAGAGATTTATTAAAAAATTAATCTACTGTATTTATATTTATATTTATATTTATATTTATATTTATATTTATATTTATATTTATACTTATATTTATAATATATATATATATATATATATATAATCTATGGTTGAAGCCTCAATTTATTTAGGGAATGGGGCTATATTACAATGAAATGTAAACAACATACCATGTTGGGATATGATCAGTGAGACTTGAACTCGAGACCTCACTGAGACCCCCAAGGGATGCTACCATTAAGATACACCCTTGGGGATATATATATATATATAATTATATAAATTTATAAATATATAAACATTATTTTTAATAATTATTAGTCATATATTTGTAAATAAATAATTATATATTTCAAAAATTATAAGATTATAATAAATATATTCAAATAACGAATATATATATATATATATATATATAATTATATAAATATATACAGTGATATAAATATACTTATAATTATAAACAATTATTATTAAATTAATAGTTATAAATTAAAAATTATAAATAAATAATTATAAATAAACAATTATAAATATGTCTATAAATTTATATTTACTATATTATTATAATTATATATTTATACATATAAATACAAAAAATATATATATTTTAAAGATATGATAATGTAATTATAAACAAATAATTATATATATTAATAATTAAAAATTATAATAAAAAATATATAATTATATAAATATTTTTATAGTTTTTAAATTTATAATTATAATTTTAAATTATTTATCAATGATAATGATTTATCACTAATAAAATTTCATTTTATTAGCATTTTTTTGGCATAGATAAGGAATCATTTTATTAGTGGTTATCAATTTTCCACTAATAAAAGTATCATTGGTATATTTAAAAGAACCCTAACCCCAACTCATTTATTCCTAATTCACAAAATCTCGTGGTAGCCCATGTTGCTGGTGCTACCCCTCTACATTCTCTTAGATGAATCTAGGCTAGAATCAAAGGTATGTGATTTTCTCTATTTCATCTCTGGTTGTTTGATTTTTTGAGTTCCACAGTTTGTGTTTTTACACTGTTCTTAACCATGAAGTACCCTAAATCTCCTCTCTCTCTCACACACACACACATACCAATCCCTAGACAACACCACCCCAAATCTGTAAAATCAATCTAAATCCATATAAGACCACTATGAACTGCATCTTCATCTTCTATTGCAACTTATGGTTAATTTTTTGATGATTCCATTAAATTATTTCTTATTATCTTACGGATCATTTGGTTATCAATTTTTGAATATTTTTTCCATAGTATGAAATCCAAATGAAGTTTAAAATAGATTAATATAATAATAAGTATCCAAAATATTTATGTGTATATTACGAAAATCATCTTCATAAAATTCTATAGAATGATACATACAATTTTTTTAATTAGTATTGGATGATTAGAATTTCATAGAGGATGTAGTAAAATGAATAAATGAAGTTTGTTCCTATGTAATAAAAAATAGAATTTTATGGTGGTTCGTGTATATTTTATATCATTTGATAATTTTTTTTCCATAAAAATTTTGAATAAAAATTTGAATATAATTTCACATGTGGAATATTTTATTGAATAACAAGATAATGATTTACAACATGCAAGAATTATTAAAGGACCCATGTTAAACTTGTGTGAAATATTAGAAAATTTATTAATTCTTTGAATTACTATATTACATTTATGATTGTAGTATTTTTCACCATAAATGAATTGATAAATTCAATCTAGTTAAATGAAAATATTTTTGTTGGGATTAAATTATGGTTGGTGGTATGTTGGATGGAAAGTGAATTATATATTTTATGGAAGTTATACAGCCTTTGCAACATGAGTAACAATTATTTTTTGTTTGATATTGTTTTTTATTATGATTATGGATTAACAATGTAGATATTGAAGCATGATGTACAATGGAATTACATTTCTTTTGCGGAATACTAAATAATAGACCCAAAAATATTCCCAGAGACCATATTTGTGAAGTGTCATGGGAAACATGGAACATAATCTTCTATCATTGTGAATGATCTTTAAAATCTCTCATAAAGATCATCCCCTTTTGTTTTCCTACCTAAATCATTTCTTTATATCCTAGGGAAAAGAAAACATAAAAAGGGCGAGATCAAATTCATTATAATGTTAAAAGTGGAGAAAATAAAACATAACATAACATTTGAATATAAAAACATGAACATAATGTCTAAACATCAAAATTTGGAGTCGGGAAATAAATATTGACAGTTTGTAAGGCATAGATCATAAAGAAACATTAACTATGATTGAATCGAATATAATTATGGAAAACTAATAAGTACACCATATGATTACCATAGTAGCCAAGTAATTTCTTCCAAGACCATTATAGAGGACATATTTCATTACTGAATAATGTTTACTTGAAGTTCCATCCATGTATTACTAAACTGGATTTACTTGTTATTCCAGCCCTGCATTACAGAACCTGAATTAATTTCCATTCTAGTCATATCTATCTCAAGATATATTAATCATTACCCAATGAATTGAAGGGAGATATATGTTCCACCCATCTCATAAGGAAATAATTCTTACATGTTCCAAAAAACATAAATAATTCATCATAGAATAATACATGAAATAAAATGGAATTCTTAAAAATAATTTTTTCATAACATAATCTATATATAATAAATGTACATCATAAAAATAATTCCATCCTAAGCATAAAAAAATAAAAGTAGTAATAGGGGTAAATACAGACCCTATGTCATCTTATATGGAATGTAATTTTGATAAAAACACTTGAGCTTAATTCCTGAGGAAATCTACTTCTTATTTAAAAATGTTTTCTTTTCACAAAATTTCATGCAATTTTAAAAGAAAATAATTATAGTTGAAAATAATCTTGAAATTTTGATTCATATAAATAAGGTTTCATGAAACCATTAAAATCCATTTATGTCGTATAAGTTAAAAAAGTATTTTACTCGTACATTTACCAGATAAGTCAGAAAGTACCTCATATAGTAAAAAAATTAAATATTCCTTCCATACCATGTAGTAAAAGTAAAAAATGGTTAAAAATGACTTTATGTATATAAGATAAACATTTTTATAAAACATGGGCGTGCATAATATATATATCTTTTGTAAATAATTACGTATAAATAATCTTAGATAAAACAAATGAGATTGCAAAATTATCCCCTACCAATTTATAATCAGTCGCAACGTATGAATCATAAAATAAAAAAAATAATATGAATATTAAAATATAATAACCTTCATAATAATAATCATAATAAAATTCATGGGATTAATAAACATCACAAAAAAATAATATGTGGTGTATAAGGCATATGTCCCACAGAAACAAAGGTGAGAAAAAATAATCCTTTACATTAGGTCTGATTTCTTATTTATGTGTCTGAAACTACTATATAGTTGGCTTAAACATATTATTTACTTGTAATATAAAAATAAAAACATTTATTATATCATATATGATTTACTTATGACGTTATATTACCGGTTCAGTTGTCAATTCCATGTTAATGAAATGGTTTTTGAAATAATCATTTTATTTATTGTACATGTTTGGACTTTTCATTCTTGATATTATTAATTAGATCAAGATTTAAATACTTCCAAAATTTAAAACATGATTAATATAACTTATATATTAATTATGTAAATATATATAATATATATTTAAATGAAATGGAAAACATCGTAAATGTAGACGGTGGGTCGTACGTAAGCATGAACGTGGTTTTCGTTTCCTTATGCAATTGAATGACAGTAAATAAATGAAACATATATATACATAAATCCACTATAATTATTATTTAATATATTTCAGGATTATTTATTATATATAATTTATAATCATTAATTAATGGTTAACGTGGAGAAGGAATCACATCACGTCGTGGAGACGGTAAGTCGTATGTACGCACAATCGACGATATCGTTCCAATAATTGTTAAATGGTGTTGAATTGGATGGTTTATAATATATTGGAATTATTATAATTTTTTAATAATAATATATAGTTATTATGTCCAAAATTATAACCATCCAAGTAAGGCAGTGGTGAAAAATAGATTACACCACGACGTGGATATGATAAACAGTACGTACGCATGCGAGGTGATTTCATTTTTCGTAGGATCGATAAAAGGTAAAATAGGTTTGTTTCATATTTATAATAACATATCAGTATATAAGTTATACTTATTTTATTAAATTATAATTAAATAACTAATGAAGTGTAAGTAGAAGAAGAGATAAATTTGAAAGAATCGGTATAAGAGATTACAACTTCCACGATGTGCCTCTATTAAACTGCCTCTTAAGGCACTAGAGTAGGTATTTTGAGAAGAAAAAAACCTATGGAATGTAACTAGGGATGTTGATAAGAGAAATTATCAGGGTTTGGCCGATATTGAAGGCTCAATGTAGATTTAAGAAGAGATGGAGGAGGTGCCCTTTTTTAAAATGGGACATGGGCACTTTAGGAAAGTTCTACAATATTAATTTATTATAAATTCATTTTCGATTTAAAAATGTCCAAAAATTATTTAATTATAAGATGATATTATTTTGGTTCTAATACACATCATCAAATAATTATTAGAAAAAGTTTTGAATATTTTTTTTACCCTTATTGTTTTTGTTTAACCCTTATTTTACCATTTTTAATCTTACCGTGATATCATGTTATTTACACAACGTGGGTTAGTATAATTACCATATCGTGTTAAACAACCCATAAAAAGTTATTTATGAATATTTGGACTTATATTAACTTTTTTTCTAAATCATTGATTTCTAGAAATTTAATATAATTTAATAAACTATTTTTTGTTTTAAGTTATGAATTATGTGAATTTTAGACACTATTCATACTTTGACTTTTTAAAAACTCATAACAACTGAATTACTTCAATCCAAAGGCATTAAATAAACCCTAATATGTCTATGTCATCAAAAAAATTCATGGATGGCATAAAAATGGTCAAATTAAATTTATTGTTACATTGATAAAGGAATTTATTTGAATCTTTCATTAATGAGGTAATCACTACATCATAATTGTCTCATAAATAAATTTATTTATCTAATGTTTAGAAATTGTAAATAAACTACCATGATGTAAAAATTGTTTTATATTTCTAATTATTATTTATAGACATAGATATCAGTTATATGACCCTATATTAATATATATTTAGTAAAACATATATGTTTATGTTATAATTATCATTACATTAAATTAATTCTTATAAAATGTCATTTTCACATCCATGTGAATAAATGGGGTTCCAAAATCAACCAAAGGATTACCATGGTCAGAAATATCTCATCCAATATTATTAGTACATGTGTTAGGGTATTTAAATATTATTATAATATTATTTTTTACCTTTATTTACCAGATTTACCCTTTAACCATGATAAATAAAATATTTACTAATTTTACAATTCATAATTTCAAAAAATAAAAGGTAATTATTTACACAATTTTAAACTTTATGATTCCAAATATGGGATAAATTTTCTAAATTAAAAAAATATAAGTTGTAGTAATTAATTTAAAATTAATTTCTATTGTCAAAACCAAAAAACAGGTTTTTAAGAAGTAGTAACTATCAAAAGATAGGAATGTGTTTATGTCCAATATAAAAGTAAAATTACATCCAATGATAATATTTATATTAAATAATAAAAATATAATACAATTATAAGTTAAAACCAATTAAAAATTTAATATAACTATATAAATAGATTAGATAAAAAGGCAATTTCAAATTAAAATGTAGTATTTTCACTATTCATTAAAATTTTATTTTTATTTGAAATATACCAAAAATTCAACCAAAGCTAATTTTTATGTCCATCTTCAAATGAAAAATTTTATTTTTCTAAATTTAACATATAAAAGTGTTAAAACTAGATTTAAAATTGGTGTGCCATCAAAATGTGGTAAAACTGAATTTTTCGAAAAACACTTTTATCTAAAAAATTGATTTTGTTCTCATATCATGTTCTAGAAAATTTGTAAGATGAATGTTAATGTTATATAAAATTAAAAATGTTCTTAATACAATTCATAATGGCTATTTTATATCCAATTAAATAATAATATTATAATAATATGTCATTGTTTAGTGAAACTCGGTATCATGTATAACAAAAGCTATCGAGGATGGTTTCTTTTTCATGTAACACAAACCAATTCAATGTTAAATGTAGTGAAAGATTATTTTTTTGTTGTGTATAATGTAATCCAAACATAGTTCATTTATACATTAAATAAAATCTATACACAGTTTTGCATGAAATGAATTCTATCAAAGGAACATGAAATTGTGTGAAACACAAGACAAGAATAGTGTTGTGTGTACTGAAAGCTAATATGGTGTTGCGTATAGAGAATTATAATATTGGTGTAGTGTACAAAACTAGACATCTAAAAAATTAAAAATAATCCATCTCATAAATTCTTAGGGTGTTATATTCGACCCCCTTAAAATGAATTTCGCCGTAAAAAATTGTCAGTTTTATAAATTGCTTACTAATTGAAAGTTTCATTCATCGAAACCCACATCATAAAAAGGAATACTAAAACATAATTTAAAATAGGTAAGTTAGAAACATAACAGTTACCCAAATTAACTATTCACTTGGTTTCCACATTGCAGAACATATGTTTGATGGGAAAACATGGATATTGAAGAGAAATATAACCATCATGTTCTTATGGATAGTGATAAAGAATAAGGTTTAGGGAAATTTAACTATTAGAAAGCCATAATTTGTAATGATTTAAGGGATTATTTGATTAATTATACAACAAGGTACTTGGATAAAATTTTTCCTTTTCCAAATCATTTTCCTAAATTTGAAGAATTTTTCCTCAGAATAAATTCATACTTGATTTTGGTACAATCTCACCGGTGTTCATGCCTTGAAAAATTTTCACTCCATATATTAAAGAAATAAAGTTAAATTTTTCATTCCTGAATTCTTAGTAGATCATGTGATTTAATGTTAGGGAATTCCATCTGTCTTAACAAAATGGTTAGAATAGGTTATCAAATATGCATAAGTCCACCTATAGTGAGATAATACATTATTCTAACAAACATAAAATTGAAAATAACTTATACTATACATAAATTGAAAAAAATTAAATTCTTTTCAAAAATATAAAACATAGAAATATGTGAACTAAATTGACTTAACATTTATCTCCCATATCACATAAGGTAGTTCTTGGTTGTCACATTCTAAACATGTGAATACCTTAATCATGTATTCTCTTGAAACTTGATTTACCATAGAACCTTAGTGAAAACATGAATTCTATCAAAAGTTAACACTTTCCACATACCAAAATACAAAAAATTCTATATACTCAAACCATGATATCACTTTGTCTTTATATCATTCATAAACTCATTAATACTATACAACATCTCATTATTTCTTTATCCCTTCATTATGCGAAATATCATGTGCTTTACAAAAATATCTGAATAAACATTAATGGTTACTGGTACCATTCCACATATACTTTCAAATACTAAAGGAAAAAAATGGTGTAACAATCCTTATATGTTTCTTTATTCCATAGTACTATTAAATTACGTATACAAAATTACTCTGGATAAACATTCAATAATTCCAATACCTTCTTAAACTATTTACCGAGTTTCATCATTTTATTCCTTAACACTTCTTTTATCCCACATATCATTTATTGTCTCTTCATTGTCAATAACATAAATACTAACCATACAACCATTATGATTCTCTTCCTAAGATTTTTCCTTTGGGAATTGACTTGTATATTGCCCATAAATTCCACATTTAAAACAATTATCCTTTGTCTATGTCTTAGCAATACCATTATCCTTGTCCATTGTGTTTACTGATCCTTTTCCATTGCAATTACTAGCTTTGTGTCCTTCGTTTACACACCCAAAGCATCTTCAAGTTCCATTGAAACATTTTCCTTGATGCCGCTTCCCGCATGATTTACATGAGGAAAATTGAACTTTCTTTCCTCTATGATCACCATGAAACTCCATCTTTCTCTTATTATATGCTTCAGGAAACTTGCCAAAGATGAGATTATTGATCATATTATGAGATTTATTATTATAAATACTAATGATTTTTTCCTTCCAACTCCCATTTTATTTGGTTTATCATGAATAATATCATTCCATTTTCCATCATGTTCTCTATTAACATGAATCCCCTTATATCCGACCATTTTCTGAAACCCAAAAATAATTGTGTGGGAGGCGAAAATCATACTAGCAAAACAATATAATTGAGGGGGATTATATTCAATATCTTACATATTAGGTTTAATACTATGTTATTCATCATTTTTACCATAATTCTTGGATTGTAACCTCTATTTAGACTTACCCTTATAGACATCACTAGACATTCCATAGAAATATTTCTAGGGACCTCACTATTGTTTTTTCATCCTAGTTTCCAAAGGTTAACAAAACTATCACTCTGATACCAGCTATAGAGACCCAAGCTTGACTTACACAGAAATTAAATTGATTTTTCATAATACTTAATACAAGACACAAAAAGATTCCCAAAGATTGTATTAGTTTAGTGTATTTTAAAACGTAGAACATAATCATCTAATATTTTGAAAGATCAACAACATCTCCCATAAAGATCTTCCCCTTTTGTTTTACTACCTAAAACCATTCCTTATATCCTAGGTAAAAAATTAAAAGGGTGAGATCAAATTCTCAGTATGGTTAAACATGGAGAACATAAAACAAAACATAAACATTTGAACGTAAAAATGTGAACACAAAGTTTAAATATCAAAATCTTGAGTCATGAAATAAATCTTGGTAGTTCGTAAGGCATAGATCATAATGGATAATTAACCATGATAGAATAGAATATAATTTTGGAAAACTAATAATCACATCATATGATTTCCATTGTATCTATGTAATTGATGCCAATACCATCATAGTGGACATAGTCTATTACGGAATCGAGTTTACTTTCCATTCTAGATATTTATTACTAAATTGGATTTACTTGTCATTACATCCATATATTACTAAACTAGATTTAATTTAAATTCTAGTCATGTCTATCTCATGAGATATAAATATTTACCCAATTAATTGTTGGGAGATATAGGTCCCACCCATGTCATAATGAAATCATTCTTACATGTTCCAAAAACATAAATAATTCAGCATATAATAACCCCTAAAAAATGGTATTCTTAAACATTATTTAATCATAACATAATAGATATAAGATAAATAGACATCCTAAAAATAATTCATTCATAAACACAATAAAATAAATGTAATAATCGTAATATATATATACCCTATTCTATCTTAGATGGAAAATAGTTTTGATAAAACACTTGAGCTTTCTTCTTGAGGAAAATATCATTTATTCTTTAAAAATCATTTTATTTTTCAAAATTTCATTAGATTTTAAAATTAAAAAAAAATTAGTTTAAAATAATATTGAAATAAATTAGAGTAATAATCATTGAAATAAGGTTTCATGAAACCATAAAAATCCATTTAAGTTGTATATGTTAAAAAAACATTCTCCTCGTACTTTTACCTGATAAGTCAAAAAGTACCTCATATAGTAAAAAAAAAGATTCCTTCAATACCATTTATTAAGAGTCAAAATTGGGTAAAAATGCCGTAATAAATAAAATATTTTTTTGATAAAACATGTAAATGTAAGATAAATATATTCCCAGTAAATACATACATATAAACAATCTTAGATAAAAAATGAGATTTCAAAATTTTCCCTTACAAATTTAAAATCAATCACATTGTATGAATCATAAAATAAAGAAAAATATGTTAATATTTAAATATAACAACCTCCATAAATCCTAAATACATTAATGGTAAGTATAAACATCACATAAAAGTGGTATGTGGTGTATAAGGTATATGTCTCATAGAAATAAAAGTAAGACAAAATAATCCCTTACCTTAGGTCAATTTCTTTTGTATGTGTCCAAAACTCATGTATAGTGGGTTTAAACCTATTAATAACTTTTAATAGAATCAGAATAATATTTATGATATCATATATGTTTTACTTATGAATTTATATTACCTTTTCATTTGTCAATTCCATGTTAATGTAATGTTTTGGGTAATAATTGTTTTATTTATCATACATGTTTGGACTTGTTATTCTTGATATTATTACATAGATCATGATTTAATTACTTATAGAATGTGAAAAATTATTTATATATAATATTTATTCATTATATAAATATATATATAATATATAGATAAATGGAATGGAAAACACCAATCATAGAGATGGTAGGCTGTACGTACACATTAACAATGTTTTCGTTTCCTTTTTAAATTGAATGAAAGTAAGTAAATGACATATATATATATATACACGCATAAATAGAGTCAAATTATTTTGTCATATATTTCATGATTATTTATTATATATAATTTATAATCATTCTTTAATGTTTATCATGTAGAAGAAATCTCATCGCATTGTGTAGACGGTAAGCTATACGTACGCATGAGCGGTGATATCGTTCCCGTAATAGTTGAATGGTATTGAAGTGGATGGTTTATAATATATCAGAATTAGTATAATTTATAATAATAATATGTAGTTATTATTTGCACCATTATAACCATCCATTTAAGTCGGTGGTGAAAAATAAATTACCCCACAACGTGGAGACGGTATGTCGTACATACACATGCACAATGATTTCATTTTTCGTAGGATGGATAGAAGGTTAAATAGGATTGTTTCATATTTATAATAAAATATAAGTATATGAGTTATAATTATGATATTACATTATAATTAAATAATTAACTGATAATATGTATAAGAAAAAATAAATTTTAATGAATCAGTAGAAGATATTACATATTCCTCATCGTGCCTCCTTTAAATTTCCTATTAGAGCACTAGAATTGATCCTTTGAGAAGACGATATCCTCTTGAATGTAACAAGATAATTAAGAAGGTAAAATTTTCAGGGTTTGGTCAAGATTTAAGGATCCAAATAGAGTAAATAGGGGAGGGAGGAGGTTACCTTTTATAAGATAGGAGTGGGGCACTTTAGGAAAGTCCAAAAATATTAATTTATTATAAATTAAATTTCTATTTAAAATGGTCCAAAACATATTTAATTTGAATATAATATTATTATGGTTTTCATACACATCATCCAATAATTTTTAGACATGTTTTGAATATTGTTTTATCCTTATCATTTTGGTTTTACCCTTATTTTACCTTTTTTAATCTTACCATGATATCTAGTTATTTACACAATGTGGATTATTATGATTACCATATCATGTCAAACAACCCAGAAAAAGTTACTTATGAAATATTTGGACTTATATTAACCATTTGTAAAAATTGTAGATTTATTTGAATTTAAGATCATTTAATAAACTATTTTATGTTTTATGTTATGAATTATGTCAATTTTAGACACTATTCATACATTGTCTTTTTACAAATTCATAAAAACTAGATTCCTTTAAAAAAAGGCATTAAGAGAACCCTAATATGTTAATGTAATCCCAAGAAATTCTTGTATGGTATCAAAATGGTCAAATTAAATTTATTTTAAAGTTTTTAAATTAATTTATTTGAATATTTCATTACTGAGGTAATCACTAAATCATAATTTTCTCATATATATATATATATATAATGTCTAAAAATTATAAATAAAATACCATGATATAGAAAATATCTTTAGATTTATAATGAATATTTATATATATAAATATCAGTTTTATGACCCTATATTAAAATCTATTTAGTAAAAGATATATATTTATGTTATAATTATCTTTAATATAAATTAATTCTTATAAAATATCATTTTCACATCCCAGTGAATACATGGGGTCCTAAAATCAACCCAACGATGCCCATGGTCAGAAATATCTCATACAATAGGATTATAAAATGCGTTAAGGTAGTTTAATATTATTATAATAATATTTTTACCCGTATATACCAGATTTACCCTTTAACCATGGTAAATAAAATATTTACTGAAGTTACTATTCATAATGTCTGAAAATAAAAGGTACCTATTTGAAAACTTTGAACCGTATGATTCCAAATATGGAATATATTTTTCAAAATTAAAAACACTGAGGTTGCAGTAATTAATTTAAAATTAATTCTCAATGTCGAAACCCAAAAGTGGGTTTTAATAAGTAATAACTATCAGAAGATTGAAATGTTTTTACATCTGATTTAAAATTGAAATTATTTCCTATGGAAAAAATTGGATTAAATGATTAAAATATAATATAATTAACCATTAAAACCAATTAAAGATATAATTTAACTATATAAATAAATTATATAAAAATATTGTTTCGAATTAAAATGTAGTATTTTTTACTATTAATTAAAATATTAATTTTATTAGAAAAACCCAACTTTAAAAAAATGTAAATTTTGATGCCCATATTCCAATGAAGATGTTAATTTTTTCAAATTTAACTTATAAAAGTTTCAAAAACTAGATTTAAAATGGTTGCACCATCAATAAGTGGTAAAAATGTATTTCTTGAAAGATTCTTTTATCCAAAAATTGATTTTGTTCTCATATCATGTTATATAAAATGTGTAAGATTAATGATAAAGTTATATAAAATAAAAAATTTGGTAAATAATACTCATAAATGGTATTTTGTATCCCATGAAATAATAATATTTTAGTAATATATCGTTGTTTAGTGAATCTTGGTATCGTGTACAACACAAGCTATTACGGAAGGTCACTTTTGCATGTAACACAAGCCAAGTCATTTTTGCGTGTATTGAAAGCTTCCTTTAGTGTTGTGTATAACATAATCCAAACATAGATCATTTATACATTGAAAATAATTTGTACTCAGTGTTGTGTGAAATGAATTATATCAAAGGAACTTGAAATTGTTTGTAATAGAAGCCAAGAATAGTGTTTCATATACTGCAAGATAATACGGTGTTGCATATAACGCAAGATAATCTTGGTGTAGTATACAACAGAAAACATCGATGAAATTTAAAAGAATCTATATCATAAATTCTCAGGTTGTTACAATAAATTCATAATCAATTTTAAAACATCAATACTCCAATAAAAAAACCTTAAATGCATTTATTTAATCTATCATCATATGATTGATTGTCATTCATATCTTCATGAAGGGTTGGACTCCCATTTTCAAACTATCCTACTACCCATTATTGTGGTTCCAAAGTTCCTTTATGACATACCTCCCACTTGTATTATATTCATTAATCTCTATCAATTATGATTACATGAATTTGAATATTTAATCTCCCAACTCATTCTTCACATCTTTCATCCTTTAATCCTCCTCATTTACTACATCCTAAGAAGACCAAAACTGAAATCTAAAAATTGATAAAAAAATAATTAATGATTTTTTTGGTCTGTTGATATGAATTTTCTTATATGACTCACTCAGTTACTTTTTAAAACACGTCATAAAAAATTATATTTAACTTGGGTGTAGTCATATTGGATCCTCTTAAAAATCAATAGTTAGTCATAGTTCTATGAGAATACAATTAAAATGGTTAAACTCCTAAAAAGACTTATGTTGAACATTTATTGTGAAGAAAAGATACCAAACACACCATTTTATTCTCTTCCCCTTCAACCTTGATAAATTTAATAGGGTTCCATTTTGACTTTTGAATATATTCCTCCCAAAAAATAGTAGATATCCACTGACCTGCTTTCAACTTAATCTTCAATATAATTGGAATATTTGGAGAAAAATAAATCTAAATACATTTTCCTCATCTTTCATTTTCTTCAAAGACACTAATTTCAGTGAATAAGGTTTCTACAAAGACTAACATAAGCCATAATTTAATCTATGTTTGGGGATAAAAAGATTGATTTAGAAAAATTAATGTATTATGGAATAACTCATTTTATTTATTAAGGGAACAAGAAATTATTTAAATTTGTATTTGAATGTTCATTCCTTAATTTTTTAAAAGTAATAAGTTAGAATCCACAATCGAAATTTTATTTAGGTTATTTTTGAATATGATTGGGTTTAGAGAATACATGGGATAAATGTATTTAGAAATAATAATAATTGATATATTTTATGTGAGGGATAAGTATGGTTTTTTAGAATGTGAATTACCTTATCCATTTTAGTGATTCATTGATGTATATGTTTAATATTATTTGACATTTTTGTTATTGTTTGTTTTTCTTTATAGTTTTTTGGAAGTTAGTTTTAACTAATATATTGTGGAACCCATTATTTGGTTCATTCGTGAGGGAAAGAATTAGTGAAATTATTGGTATTCTAGGTAAGAAACATTGTTTAATCTTATGGTATGATTATTATAATTCACTGGTATGAAATGAATTCATTACATTTGATTATCATGGTGTCATGGTTAGTACACAATGAATTAACTTCCATTTTTATTTAAGTGTTAGTACTTTGAACATATAACTAATTATGATTCTTTTATATTTTAGGGGCCCTATTAGTTTTTACTTGTTTATTTCTATACTCATACCCAACACATGAACCTATGTCCATATACAACTCTTACATTTGAGATACATGTGAGGAAAATGTACTAGTAACATATATTATATTCAGTGTAGCTCAGTGTGATGGGTTTATCTTCTCATGGTAGAGTCCGGGGCCTTTTAGTATTTTGATATGAGATTTTAAATTTTAAATTATTATGTGTTAATTTAAATGTTTTTAAGGCGAAAAATATCATCCTCACCATCTTCATCTCACAAATATTTATTCTTAAATTTTGTTTCTTGAGACTCATCCCCCATCTCTTCTATGTTATTTGAACTAATACATTAAGTAGTCATCCAAAATTATCACCAATACCATGTATGGGATGATTCATGGTTAGATTAGTTCAGGAAACATAGATGGATTTACAAAAAATGGTGGACGAGTATCATGCAACAAAAGGCAATAATAATAGTTTGAGAGATAAAGCTAGTGATGATGACCATTTTCTATAACTTTGACCTTTGGATGAATTTAGAGGATAAAACATACCATAGTGGGGTAATTATTTGTATGAATTTAATTTTTTATTTTCTTCAAAATGGATTCTCACTAATCAGTTGAAAATAGAGTAATAATATGGAGTTAAAGAGTTCATCATGTCTGCAAAAGTGAATGCATGAAACCCTTCTCAAATCCATTCTGCATGTTTACATTATTTTTATTCAAGTAAAATTAAATGATTGACTACTCATGAAGACAATGTATTCTACACACAATGAAGTTACCAATCCAAAAGTAGAAAAAAAATATTGATGATGAAACTGGGGAATTATTATGGTGTCAACAAAATTTCAATGAAAAATAATAATTCAGTATCATATTGTTGAATAAAATTATCATGTAAAGAGGTGAGGGTATAAAATTTGAGGCTAGTTAGAATAAATGTAGATACCCTATTGACCCCAAAAATTCATTGTTCATTAGTTATGATGGGTTTAAAATTATGATGAATTTGTTGATTGGAATTGATTTATTGTTCCACATCTAACCAATAACGAAGGAAATACTTTGCAATGATATAATGATGATGTTATGATATACTTTCTCTATTTTAATGAAAAATTATATAATAAAATGTTGATTTACTTTGTCATTATTCCTTGAAGTGTTGATTTCTTTTATAATATTTCCATAAGAAATATTTCTTCATGGCCATTGGAAAATCCCATAGTGGCTTCCAGACACTTCTAATGAAGTTACATCTTATGGATGTTGAGGGGAAAGTAAATCCCCAACCACCAGTTAGTTATTCACACATTATAAAATTATAAACATTAACTGCATTCATCAATCATCTCAAATAGAAATAATTTTATTTTTAATTATGTAAACAATATATTATTTGAAATTATTTATTTTATGCAATATGATTCAAAATTTTAAATTTATAGAATATCATAGGAGTGCAGAAAATAATAATGATTGATAAAAACCCATGTAACCCTATCTCAAAGCAAGGATGGGGTACACATCATGAGAGAGAAAATTGGTATGTAATATAAATCAATAATAAATGTTTAATTATGTGATATGAAACAAAATATTTTATTTTTTTAGGTAACTATTGATGAATCATAATCTGAATCCACTTCCATCCCACGTAATGTGCTTTGGAAGGAGGCTCGTGTAAATAATGAGGGTAAACTGGTTGATGAAAAAACAAAAATTGTATGGGAAACATGTGTAAGTACTAAATAATTTTAATCTGTTATTATTTATAACAATAATACATAAAAATATATTTTTTTGTTCATATTTTTTTATATGGATTAGGTACAATAATTAACAATGACTCTACCATAAGAAAAACTACATTCAATAGCTTTGAAGTGACTGGGACAATACGGTCATGTTAGTGGATTAGGTTTTGGAGTTTACCCTTGAACATATCATGAGAAGATAAAACCACATTAAGATACATATAATATGATGAGATTATTGTAGACACGAACATAGTAATTGCAAGATATTATTGTTCTTTCTGGTTGGTTAGACCAGTGAATGAGAAATGATCAAAGTGAACCAGCAGTATTCCAAGGACCCTCATAAGAACCAAATGATCCCAAATTTATTGAGGCTAGTAATTATAACGAACTACATACCTTACCCATGGTAATAAATTTATTCATTACTCATTCATATACATGTGAATCAAAATGATTTTTATAACATTATATTATTAAAATTCGATGGGGTACAATTTTATTTAATTTGAATTGGTCAACACCCACACACTGCCGTGTTGTGATTGGTATAGTGTTTAATATCATTATAGTCAAGATACACTATAATGACCTCGCAAAATATTACATGAGAGTGGTACTTGACAAATCTCATGATCTGACTGTTGAATTCCATGTTCCACATGATGATCCAGATATTACAATGGTCTATGATGCTATTGGAGCATTCCTAAAATAGATTCCTAATATTATAATGACACATGAGGTATGTATTTAACAAATATTTTCAAATTAAACCCCTATAATATTTGGTGATAAATAATTTTAAGTGAGGTATGATATTACATATAGATAAAGAAATGGAGAAACAGATGGTCAGATTAAGAAAATCATTTGAATCGACCGAGAAATAAAAATCACATTATGAGAGTACCTTATCCCTGCTAGTTCCAAAGCAACATTTATTGTCACTAAAACATCATACAGAGACCAAAATTAAATATAAAAGTATATCGTATATTCTATATGAATAATAAATATATAGAAGTTCCAGGAAAAACTAAATTGGTCTCAAGACTATTACTGAGATTCATAAGCATGAATGGTGTGGTGTCATAGTTATAAATACATATATAAGGTACATTTTAAAAATACGCCTGTCAAAATAGTGATCTAATATGTTTATTAAAGTTGATAAATTTTAATATTTCCTATAGAAGTTTTATTTTAACTGTATAAAGGAAAGATCATGAAAATTATAATTTTGAATCACTAATCCTTATATCATTTATATGGTAGAAGATAATATGGATAATGAATCAACTGAGAAGAAAGAAGATGGGTTACTCAATGAATTAGATAAAAAATTATCAGATGATATAATATTTTTTATTCCTATAATTCATAAGTAAAACTATAAAATATATTCACATGAAATATATTTTTAATTTTTTTCATTAAATATTTTTTTAGGGAGCACTGGATGTGTTTCGAAGTCAATATAGAAACCCTAAATATTTACTTTTTAGATCCAATTCATGGACATTCATCCAACCACCACACATGATGTGTATTTTTAATATGAAATACACTAAAATCAATATTTAATATATAAACTTCGAATTATATTTTTTAGTCTATGTTTTAACAAGAATGTTTTTATGATAGGGAGTTCCTTAAATATAGGATAATTGTTGAATGATGTTGGTGTATGAAGAGTTAAGTCATGTTGTTTAATAAAAATGGAAAAAATTAGAGTATATATGGAAAGATTTAACTATCTAACCATTTAGAAAAATTACTTTTTTTCATCAATGCTTCTGCAGTGTATGAAGTAAGATGATAACATCAATTTTAGATATTATGATTTAATATTTATGAGAGATGTCATAAAATATGAATAGACCAGCATCCCCCAGTAGGTAATATTCATAATTAACTAAAATTTTATTAAATATAATTCATAATAATTTTTTTTCTATATATTTTTAGTATTATCATGATTTTTTACAACCTTATCACTCGAAAGAAGAAATAAATTTGTTTAGAGATGAGTGGGAAACATACATTTTATCAGAATGTATGTTGAAAAAAATATCTTCCAATTAAAAACTATTTTAATGATATATTATGAGTTATAACCATATAACTATATTTGGGGTGTAATTAATTACTAAAAAAATGCTTACATATAAATTTTTATCTCTTTCTCATGGAGATGTATAATAGAGGAAATCAATTTGTTTAGAAGTATTGACCTCTAAACAACAAAACTGTTGGGAAATTACAGAGGTTAATGTGAATTAATAAGAGGAGGTAGATTTTGAGGAAGATAAAGAGTAGGAGTCGTAGTCCAGGTTGGGGTAGGAGATATAGGAGGAGAATAAGGCATAGACCAATGTGGAGGATGAGATAAATAACTGGCTTGAAAATATTAAAATTATTGATAAATGAAGTTGAATGAAGATCATACCAAGAATGTGTTTAATAAAAAACATCAAAAAGCTGACACAAAAAATTTACTTAATATAACATAATTTATGAAAAAAATTTATGTGGATTATAGAAAAATGTTTTCCACCACTTGTTTAAGTGGTTTTCTATTTTAGGGTAATTCACATATATGATCATTAGGGAAAACATCATGATATTTCCAAATAAATGAATGGGATAGAATATGGTGATGAATATTTTTTTCATGGAATGTATTCAACATCATAAATATTGAAAAAAATAGTCTCATGCCAAACCCATGCATTGTACAACCTATATTACTCATGGTGCATTTTTCCAGTTTAAAATTGAATTTTAGTAAAAAAAGTATCATACTCAAAAATGAGGTAAAATATTTATTTTATTTTATAACATTTGGAAAATTATAAATAATTAATTTGGGAAATGTAGGAATAAGGTTTACCTCAATCTGATGTAGAGTGTGACTACTATTACATCATTTTCATATTTTTATTAAAAAATGACCTTAATTTTATTAAAACAAATACGTACTAGAAAATTAGAAAACACATTCTAATTGTTTTCGTAATTTATTAAAATAATACATATGTCATTTAGGATGTGTAGGAATCAGTCACACCTCAATCTGATGCATGATGTGACTGATATGACTCAATGTGTCTGTTATCCAGTTAGAATTGACAATTTAATACAAAAAAGTGTAACTCACTAAAAACTGAGAAACATCACCCATATTTCTTGATAATTTAAGTGAAATATTCATAATTATATTATGATGTGTATGAATCAGTATCACGTCAATCCAAAACATGATGCGGATTTTATGACTCAGAGTGCATTTTTTCAATTAAAAATGCAAATTTAGTCAAAAACACAAGTTACGTACTCAAAAATGAAGAAAAACATTTGGATAGTTTTGAAACAGTATGAAAAAAAATCCATATGTCATTTGAGATGTGTAATAATCAACATAAACTGAATCCGATTCATGGTGTGACCACTATAACTCAAAGTTCATCTTTTTATTCAAAATTGGCAGTAATTTTTCTAAAAAAACAACTCACATACTAAAAACAAAGGGAAAATATTCGTATTATTTTGGTACATTATGAAAATGATCCGTAAGTAATTTGTGACATTTAGAAATCATCTGAACCTCAATCTGGATAATGGTGAGACTGGTAAGACTCAACGTGTGAGTTATCCGTTTAATCAGGACATTTTTGTACAAAAAAGTGCAACTCATTGGAACCATTAAAACACGCACTAATTTTCTCAAAAAAAATTAAAATTAATCATAACTATTTTTGGATGTTTATGAATCATTCCCATGTCAAAACCACACACTATATGACTTGTATGACCAAATTTTGGTGTTTGTTGTTTAAAATGACATTTTAGTAAAAACAGAAGTGGTGTACTCAAAACTGAGGAAATGTATTTAGATATATTGAAACATTGGTTAAATGATAAATAAATCATTTTTGACATGTAGGAATTAGCCTCACCCCAATTTGATTCATGGTGTAACTATTAGGACTACAATTGTGTCTTTTTATTCAAAATTGACATTAATTTTTTTGTAAAAAAACAAATTACATACTCAAAATCAAGAAAAAACATTAATATTGTTTTAGTACATTATAAAAACGATCCTTAATTAATTTTTCACATGTAGGAATAATATACACTTTAATCTGACGTACAATTTGATGAGTATGACTCAAATTGTCTGTTATCCGTTTAAAATTTATATTTTAATATAAAAAAGTGTCACTCACAGAATAACAATAAAATATATTTTGGTTTCCTTGATAATTTATAAAAATGATTTATAAATCATTTTTTATGTGTATGAATTAACCTCATGTAAAATGCACACAAGATGCGACCTGTATGACTCGAAGTGCATGTTTCTAGTTTGAAATGACATTTTAGTAAGAAAAACAATAAAACCAAGGAAACACATATAGACTATTTTGAAGCATTAGGAAAACATTCCACAAGTTTTTTGGGATTTTTATGAATCATTCTCACCTCAATATGATTCATAATGTTACTGTTATGACTCTATGTGTGACTTTTTATTCAAAATTGACATTAATTGTAGTAAAAAACAACTTACATAATAAAACGGAGAAAAAAAGGTCAATTTATTTTTTTTACTTTAGGGAAATGATCCATTAGTGATTTTTTACACTTAAGAATAATCCTCACCTCTATATGACGTGTGGTGTGACCGGTATGAGTCAAAGTGTTTGTGATCTATTTAAAATTTACATTTTTATACAAAAAAAGAATCAATCCCTAAAAACCGAGCATACATGCTCATATTTTCTTGATAATTTTTTGAAAAGAGTCATTATTCATTTTTTATGTGTATGAATTAGTATAATGTAAAAACCAAACAAAAATCAACATGTATGACTCAAAGTGCGTGTTTCCAATTTAATATAACATTTTAGTAAAAAAACAAAAGTGGCATAATAAAAACCAAGGAAACACATTAATATTATTTTGAAATATTAGGAAAAAACATAAGAAATCTAGTATGTGTATGAATCAAACTAACCAAAATCTGATGTAGGGTCTCACTGATGAGACTCCAAGTATTTTTTATTAAAAATTGACATTAATTTTAGTAAAAATTAAATAACATACTCAAAATTGAGAAAATGCATTTTAATTGTTTTGTTACTTTAGTAAAATGATCCATAAGTCATCTTTTAATTGTAGGAATCATCTTCACCTCAATCCTATGCACAATGTGGCTAGTATGTCTCAAAGTGTCCATTATCTATTTAAAATTGACATTTTAATATAAAAAAGTGTCACTCACTTAAAACTGATAAAACATGCTCAAAATGACATGATAATTTATTAACATTATTCATAATTTAGTTATAATGTGTATCAATAAGTATAATCTAAAACCCACGCATGATGTGAACTATATGACTTAATGTGTGTGTTTCCAGCTTAAAATGACATTTTAGTATGAAACAGAAGTGGCGTACTCGAAATATGGAAATGAATTCAGATTGTTTTTAAATATTAATAAAACAATCCATGATTTTTTTGGTACGTGTAGGAATCATCCAAACCTCAATACGATGTACTATGTGACTGCTATGAAACCAATTGAGTCTTTATATTCAAAACAGAAATTAATTTTGGTAAAAAACAAATGTCGTACTCAGAACTTTTCACGACCCTTCCCATGGGGCCCTTGCCCTGACTACCCCAAGCCCACCTTCTATAGGCCATGGACTGATGACTAGCACAAAAAGCGTAAATACCTATACTGTGAATGAATTACCTTTAAAACTTGAAAATGCACACAACAGAGTATGAGCTGGAAACAAAACACTAAGTAAAACAGTATACAAAGAGTACTGAAAGTAGAGGAATCAGAATATAAGCCCAATAGAAAAGTACAAGTACAACTGAAAACAAGTACAACTAAAAAGGACAAAATAGATGAAAGGCGATGATCAGCTCTCGGATCATCCACCACGGATCCTACGTGAAGGGTAGGTACAGATAGCATCCTCAGCACTCCACGTTTGTCGGCCTCCTCCACGTACTTACAAGTCATATGGTACACCTACGGGTACCGTCCAGTCATGGCTCTCTCAGCCTCAGTCAGCGTTGTACATCGTCTGCAACCAACATAAAGAGGTGCGGGCATAGCCCATTTATGGGTGAGTATAATGATACTCAGTAGGGACCCCGAGACCCTCAAGGTATCACAAAATCAAATAATGATAAACACAAAGTATGAATTCAACAGATAAACCCACATCGGTATATACCCATACATATACCTAAGTTATTAAGTAATCCATCTCAATCATGAGGTAAACACAAAAGTTACCAACTCAGCTCAAACCAGGATTTTAATCTAGGGGTAGTCTCAAATAACATCCCCAGACACATTGTTGAAACCTTGGCTGCTGGATAACTCATTCGTCAAGTAACTCATTGCCCATCCCAGCTGGAGGGTAAACCCTAAGAGGTCGTTGGGTAACTCACAGCCCAGCCCAGCTGGAAGGTAAACCCTAAGGTCAACGGGTAACCCACTACCCAGCCCAGCTGGAGGGTAAACCCTAAGGTCATTGGGTAACACACTGCCCAGCCTAGCTGGAGGGTAAACCCTAAGTTCAATGGGTAACCCACTGCAAATCCCAGTTAGAGGGTAAACCCTAAGTGGTCATCGGGTAACCCACTGCCTAGCCCATCTGTAGGGTAAACCCTAAAGGACAACGGGTAACCCACTACCCATCCCCGATAGAGGGTAAACCTGGAATATATCTGACAACTCCGCGCTATGCTCCCTCGACTCCGGGAGGATCTGCTCCGCATGCTATAGGTCGATACTCCAACTGTCACGAAGACCCACGTAGAAGTATCTCAAAAGTATGCCTCATCATAGGGGTCTCAACGCAATAGACAACGCGTCAATCGGAAGCCCGGTCTGTGAGTTATTAGCCTTTTAGTCCCGGGGGCCTGGTTGGATTCATGTATGATCCAACCTGAACATATCTCAACATTACCCCGAACCCCAGTGGGGTATACTCAAAGGGACCATCGTGCTCTAAGAAAACCAGAACCATTGACGGTTCTTCAAATGGTCGTCTGGTGCCAAATATATAGAAAAAAGAAGTCAAAGAAGGTCAAGTTGCATCTACTCGTTGACGACGCTCTAAGTCGGTAGGTGTCTAAGGATGAAGTCGAAGAAGGTCAACATTCTTCGTTCTTCGTTGGAGAAGGTGTAATCCTCCAAGTGTTGGGCGTCGTGTCGCTTTGCCAGCATTTCGTCACTTGGTGAAGCCATCCCAAAACCTCCCCCCAATCTTCCCTTAAATAGGAGAGAGAGTGAGGTAGGTAACAATCGTTGGAATTTATAATGGTTCATTTATTAGTAACCTTCCTAAATTCCAACGATGTAGTCACTTAAAATTAAAATGATCAAGCCAATTAAGTTACACTGGCGCAATTCAAGAGGTTTGTTGGCTTTAATTAATGGGAGGATTCAAAGAGGCTTCACACTCATTAATGATGGTAGTTGAGAGGTTTTCCTCTCCTCCCATTAATAGGGGAGTTATTCCCCATGTGGTCCCCACCTCATTTATCCTCACATGGGAGGTTGATTTCAGGTGGGCCCCACCACCATAACCTCTCATGGGAGGTTAAGGTGCGGTGACCCCACCTCCAACTCCCTTGAAGAGGTTTTAACCACCCAACCACCACATGGCGGCTAAAAATAAAATAAAGTGAAACTCACTTTATATTCTTACATTCCAAGAAAACCGAAAAACTATCTTTCAAAATCAACCCACCACTGTCAAAGTCAAAGTCTTCTTAAGAAAATATCGGTTCTACAAGTTCAATAGTGCCCTCATATTTCAATTCTGAGCCATGGTTCAAAAGTTACAAAACGCCGCTAGTGTATTTACAAAACGTAGCAAAAAAAGCTCAGAAAATTATTATCAATCACCCTCGACTCGCTCTAGTCGAGGTTAGGCTCTACCTAGGTTAAAAATGCCCCAAAAAACCCAACAGTACACTCTTATTTTTAATCCGAGCCACTGTTTATAAGTTATGAATTCTTCAATAAAATAATTGTCACTTAATTTTTTTATTTGAGGCCAAAAACTATCTTTCTCTAGTGTCCCGCGCCGACCAATGTTTGTATCTTCTTAAAGAAAGAATACCATCACGAGTTTAGAGGTGTTCTTGGATTTTTAATCCGAGTTACCATTTGTGAGTTATAATCATTTGAAAAATAAAATAATTTATTTAATTATTTTATTTACGATTATTGCATTTTTGGGTTTCCTCACAAGAGGCTCGCACCGACTATTCTTAAGTTATTCCAAGGGTAAAGTCCCCATCATGAGCGCAACGGTGCCCTCTTATTTTTGATCTGAGTTACCATTTAAGAGTTATTCCACTTTTTCAGGAAAACTGCTTATGTGAGTTATCTTAAGCTTATCAGAAACTTCGATGGATCATTCCGGGCACTCCAGGCCTCAAAATCATGCACCGTCAGATTTCGCAGACCAGTAAAATTCCCATTTAATTAAAAAAATTACATGGAAATTCTGGGTCATTACATTCTCCCCACCTCAGGGATCTACGTCCCTATAAGCCACAATTCACAACTAAGGAAACAAGTCGGGGTACTGAGCACACACCTGAGCCTCCCGCTCCCCATGTGCTCTCCTGAAGGTTCATGTGCTGCCAGTGAACACGTACCAGAGGTATCAACCATCCACGAAGGACCTGCTCATGTCGATCCTCAATCTCTAATGGAACCTCTGTAAAATTTGGCATGCCTTCAATGTCCAGCATGCCATGGTCGATGATGTGAGAAGGTTCATGCATGTATCTCCACAACTGGGATACATGGAAGACGTTGTGCCCCCGGTGCAACTGAGGTGAAGAGATAAGTGGTACGCCACCTTTCCAACTCTGTTGAGGACCTGAAAAGGTCTGATGAAACTGGGAGATAAGTTGTCTCCTTGGCCAAATATCTGTATACCTTGTCGTGGTGAGACCCTTAGAAAGACGTGGTTGCCATCCTCGAACTCCAGACGTCTTCGTCTCATGTCATCATACGACTTCTGTCTACTCTATACAGTCTTCATCTTCTCATGGATGACCTGCACCTTCTCCGTGGTAGCTCATACAATCTCTGGTCAGTAGGAGGTGGGCTGACTTGGTGAGTTGGTCAAAAATCACCTAAATAGAGTCATGTCCCATGGGCGTATGTGGAAGAACTGTCATGATGTCCATGGATATCTCATCCCTCTTCCACTTTGGGACCTTTAAAGGCTGAACCAAGCATGCTGGTACCTGATGCTCTGCCTTCATTTGCTGACAATTGATGTATTGAGAGAAAACCTTCGCTACTTCCTTCTTCATACCTATCCACCATTGTTGTCTTCAAAGGTCTTGGTACATCTTCTCTACTCCTGGATGTATCGCTAGAGGGGATGTGTGAAACTCCCTCAACAGATACTCTTAAAGTGACATTAGTACCATAGTACGTCCTATTAAGAGGATGACGTGCTCCCCACCTTCAGAAAATCCATCAGGTGCCTGTCATATGGATATATGAGCACATCATGTCTCGCAGTCAGCATCCCCATGCTGCTCCTCCCTGACTCGCTGACGAAGTGGGGGAGTGACTGTAAGAGACTGAATGAAGGTTTCTCCATCTCTATCCAAAAAGGATATCTGTAAATTAGCCATCTTCTCTATCACCTCGCCTAGAATCTATATACCAAATATTCATCTGAGTGAATCTGCTACAACGTTCCCCTTCCTAGAAGTATAGACTATCTCGAAGTTATAGTCCTGGAGGAAATCAAGCCAATGTCGCTGTCTTAGGTTCAAGTACTTCTGAGAAAAGATATACTTGAGACTCTCGTGATCAGAGTATATGGTAAAACATTCACCCATAAGATAGTTTTTCCACATCTTCAAGGCGAAGACCATTGTAGATTACTCCAGGTCATGGGTAGTGTAGTTTGGCTCATGTTTTGTCTCAACTGTTGAGAACCATATGCGGTCACTACTCACTCCTGCATCGGGAAAAATCTGAGTCTGGTACCTTATGCATCGCAATAATCTACGTACCTTATGCCTTCCTTTAGAAGCCTCAAAATTGGGGCACTAGTCAGCATCTACCTCAGCTCCTGAAAGCTCTACTGGCATCTCTCCGACCACACGAAGGGTTGACCCTTCTTCACCAAATCTAATATTAGTTTTGTAAGTCTGATGAAGTCTGGCACAAAGGTAAGTCTGGCCGACTCATGATTGATCGACTGCACCCTCTTATGCATGAGTCCATCCCATGCTTCATGGGGTTTCCTTTTCACCGACCAAGGAAAACCCCATTCCAACATTTTAGATAAACCACAACCTTTTTTCCTAATATAGTAAATATGTGTATGAACTATGGTTTCCAAGTCCATACCCAAACTAACATTGTAAGGCCTTGACGCTGCCACCAAGAGGTCCCAACAAAAACTCTCGCCTCAATGGTCAGATCACACCATTGGTGTAAGTGTGATTATCAAGTCTCCTCCCAAAGGTATCTCCAGATGTGAGGGTCAAGTCAATGGTTTAACAAAAAAATCTAGGTTTGGGACAAGATTCGTGCAAGGAAGGAATGATTGGTTCCTATTTCTATTGATACGGTAGCTAGTAGTAGAAACAGACCATACCTCAAATCATTCCTAGAGCCCTTGGGTCACACTCCTTGAGCGCATGTAGCTACTCTCTTCCCCTTCCCTCTAGCTCCCTGTGCCTGGCGGGGACTATAAAGGTGGGTGGTTGTAACATGTCGAAATGTACACCACCTCATGCTGCTCTCCTAGCTTAGCTTCCACGTCTGCCGCCCTACAGATTCATCTTTCCCTATCACATACTCTTCTCGAAACTTCTTGCATGCCCAATTCTCTGATACTGGTGCCAGTTTCCTGCTTTCCCACTACTAAAATTCACTGAATATATCTTCTCAGCCAAAGAACATTCAACCACAAAGGTTCTCTCTAGCATCTAGAGAAAGGTGTTGGCTCAGATGTCCTAAAACACACCTCTCTAGGTAGTCCGAGCCCCAAAGAAATGATCGTATCATATTCATTGAGTAGTGGGAACGATCGGTACACCTCGATGAATACTCACCTACCGACATGTCGTCTTGATGAAGCAGTACAACCTCTAGAGAACTCTCATCCACCTCCTCAGGACAGTCCTCGGCTGCCTGTGATTTGGGCACACCTCAGAACCTAAGGTGTATCTGATGCTGAAACATGTGTAATGCTCAAAGCCTATATGTGTCATCCATTGGTATTGTCGATTGTAAATGTTGACCAACATGCAGTGATATAGCTGACACACTACCTGAAGGTACAATCTTAGGAAACAGTCCATGTACCAAAGCCTCATCACAATGCATACCAACCTCATGGTCACTCACTGGAAAATACTAGTATCTAAGATAACTATCTGCTCTACGAATGTATCAACTAGGCAGAGAACTCTAGAAATAGCCTCCAGTTATCCCTCAGCTACATGGGAATCTGTCTCGCCTCGAAACCTCAGAGGCCTCTACTACTGAAACTCATTCTGACACACTTTGTCGGCGTGCATCATACGCCGGTGTGGCTGGTGGTATCTTTTGCCCTACGGGTGGTGGTGCTGATGGTACACCACCTGATGGTGCCAACATAGAAAGAGGGCCCTACACCGGAGCCTCGTCGCTCAGTGGGCCATCATCATGTACTCTCTCGGAACTATAACTAGCTGTCTGCATAGGGGCATCCTGATAAGGAACAGGTGCATCATGGTAAATAAATTATACCTGGTGATATGACTCAAAGAGTTCACAAAGAAGAGTCTTGAAGACAAACTCAAAATCAGTGTTTTCATGCACTGAGTTGGAAATCAGAAGTCGGGGTCCTGGTGTATGGATATGTCGGCTGCCGCACAAACACTGGACTCCCTGGACTAAAAACCACACTCATTACTCTTAACACTATTTTTCTTCACAGAAAATAAAGATCATAGTCATAAGTTATGCAGTAGAACCGACTCCTCTAATACCAATTTCTCATGATTCATCCCCTAGGGCCCATGTCGTGACTACCCCAAGCCCTCCTTCCATAGGCCAGGGACTGGTGACTACCACCAAAGGCATAAATCCCTAGATTGTGAAGGAATTGCCTTTAAAAAATGAAAATGCACACAACATAGTACGATCTGAAAGAGAAACACTAAGTAAACTGTATAAAAAGAGTACTGAAAGTTGAGGGGCCAAAATACAAGCCCAATAAAAAAGTACAAGTAAAACTGAAAACAAGTACACCTAAAAAGGACAAAATAGCTTAATGTTGATGAGCATCTCCTAGATCGTCCACCACAGATCCTACATGAAGGGTAGGTACATATAGCCTCCTCAAAAATCCACATTTGTTGGTCTCCTCCACGTACCGACTCATCATATGGTCCACCCCTGGGTACCGTCCAATCATGTCACTCTCAACCTCATTCAGAACTGTATATCATCTGCAACCAACACAATGAGGTGCGGGCATAGCCTGTTTAGGGGTGAGTATAACGATACTCAGTAGGTACCCCAAACCCTCAAGGTCTCACAAAATCCAACAAGGATAAACACAACGTATGAATTCAATAGATAAACACACATATGTATATGCCCATACATATACCTAAGTCATTAAGTAATCTATCTCAATCCTGAGGTAAACACAAAAGTTACTACATCATATCAAATCAGGATTGTAATCTCGAGGTAGTATCAAATAACATCCCCAGTCACATTGTCGAAACCTCAGCTGCTGGAGAACTCAGTCGTCGGGTAACCCACTGCACAACCTAGCTGGAGGGTAAACCCTAAGAGGTTGTTGGGTAACCCACTAACAGCCCAGCTGGAGGGTAAACCCTAAGGTCAATGGGTAACCCACTGCCCATCCCAGCTGGAGGGTAAACCTTAAGTTCAATGGGTAACCCACTGCTCGGCCCAGCTGGAGGGTAACCCACTACCCTGCCCAGTTAGAGGGTAAACCCTAAGAGGTCATTAGGTAACCCACTTCCCAGCACAACTAGAGGGTAAACCCTAAAGGTCAACGGGTATCCCACTGCCCAACCCCGTTGGAGGGTAAACCCGAAACAGGTCTAATAACTCCGCACTATGCTTTCTCGACTCCGGGGGGATCCACTCCACAAGCTACCGGTCGATACTCCAACAGTCATGAATGTCCCACGTAGAAGTATCTCAAAGGTCTGCCTCATCATAGGGGTCTCAACGCAACAGATGATGCGTTAATCGAACACTCGGTCTATGAGTTGTTGGACTTTTAGTCCCGGGGGCCTGGTTGGATTCGTGTATGATCCAACCTGACCATATCTTAACAATACCCCAAACCCCAGGGGGGTATAATAAAAGGGACCATCGCGCTCCAAGAAAACCAGCATCATTGACGGTTCGTCAAATGGTCTTCTGTCCCCAAAGATATGTCAAAAAGAAATTAAAGGCCGGTAGTGGGCTCAGGTCTGGTCTGACCTGGTCAAACCGACTCAGCCCAAACTAGTCTGGGCGGACCTAGTCTGGGTTGACCCAGTCTGACCCGCAAGGTCTGACCTGACCCGTTGGGTGGGTCAGCCCATTCGGTTTGGCCCGGTCCATTGGGCCTGGCCCAAGTGACTCTGGGGGCGATTCGGCCTGGCGATTTCCGCGTACGCGGCTCGCCCTGGAGACTGGGGGCCGGTTCGTCCAGTGCTGCGAGGGGCACGTCTCAGGAGACTCGACCCCGAAGGCCGAGCCGGTTCAGCTAGCGACGCTACAAAGGACGTCTCGGGTCATCTTGGGTGGGCGACACAGATTGGTCAGTTCGGTCCGAAGCTGGGGAGTGGGCAAGCCATGCGGGGGCGCGAGCAGTGCACATGCAGGTCGGCAGATCGCCGTATAGCGTTCGTGTAGGTTGTAGGGTGCTGACAGGGTGCGGGCAGGCGAGCGTGGCACACAGGTAGCATGTGGGGAGGCGTCGGGGCATTCGGGCAGTGCATGGGGAGGCTGGCGGGGTGCCAGGCAACGCGCGGGCAGGCCGGTAGGGCTTGTAGGTAGCGCGTGGGGAGGCCGACGGGGCATGGGCAGTCCTGCGGGGCATGGGAAGTGCACGATAAGACCGCGGGGAGCACGGGAAAGGTGAGGACATGCCAGTGGGGGTGTGGGCAGCACGCGGGCAGGTCAGCAGGGGGAAGGCACCGCGCGGGACGACCGGCGTGGGGGCACGGGCAGCGCACCGACAGGCCGGTGGAGCACGGGCGGCGCACGAGACGGTGGCCAGAGGCAGTTGTGTAGCACGTAGGCCGGTGGTCAGGGGCGGCTGAGTAGGCCAGTTTGGTGCGGCTCGGTCTGGCGGTGTTCGGCTGGGAACGCCGATGTGCTACGGGGGCAGCGTAGTTCGCTGAGGCCGCGGGTTGCGCGACCTTTGTCATTACCACCTTCGTCATCTCGTTGCCGCTTCGAAGATCACCATAAGGAAGAAAACCGACGGAGGGTGTCAGACCATGTTAGGTTAGCCCGCACCCTCCACGTTTAGGGAGGTATCATTTGGCTCATCAAGAAAAGTATACGATCAATAACATGTCCTCAACTATCCCTTTTTATCCAATGAGGAAAATAATAAAATGGTTTAATTATATCATCAATAAACCCCCTACCTTGCTCATAGTTGGATGACATTGGCGCAAAAAGGCTAGCGTCTTTCGTTGACAGAGTCGTAGAAGAAGACATAGAGGAATTTCGTTCATCGGTTCCACCAAGCACTTCCAAACCCAAGTTGAATCTGCTCGTTGATGACGCTCCACGTCGGTATGTGTCTGAGGAAGAAGTTTAAGAAGGTCGGCATTCCTCGTTCTTTGTTGGAGAAGGTGTAATCTTCCAATTTTCGGGCATCGTGTCGTTTTTTCAGCATTTTGTCACTTGGTGAAGCCGTACCAAAACCTCACCTCAATTTTCCTTTAAATAGGATAGGGAGGGAGGTAAGTAACAATCATTGGAATTTATGATAGTTCATTTATTAGAAACCTTCCGAAATTACAATGATGCAGTTACTTAAAATTAAAAAGAGCAAGACGATTAAGTTACGCTGGCACAATTTAAGAGGTGTGTTGGCTTTAATTAATGGGAGGATTCAAAGAAGCTTAGCCCTCATTAATGAGGGGAGTTGAGAGGTTTTCCTTTCCTCCCGTTAATAGAGGAGTTAATCCCTATGTGGTCCCCACCTCATTTATCCTCAATTGGGAGGTTGCATTCGGGTGGGCCTCACCATCATAACCTCTCATGGGAGGTTAAGTTGTGGTGGCCCCTCCTCCAACTCCCTTGGGGAGGTTTTACCACCCAACCTCCACATGACAGCTAAAAATAAAATAAAGTGAAGCTCACTTTATTTTATTACTTTCCACGAAATCCCAAAAACTAAATTTTAATCTCGACCCACCACTGTCAAATTGAAAGTCTTCTTAACCGAATATCGGCGATGCAAGTTCAATAGTGCACTCAGATATCAATTCTGAGCCCCGGTTCAAAAGTTACAAAACGCCACTCGCACGTTTACTAAATATACCAGAAAAAAAAATTTCGGAAAATTATTATCAGTCACCCTCGACTTGCACCAGTAGAGGTTAGGCTCTACCTAGGTGAAATATGACAAAACTAACCAAAAGGTACTCTCAGATTTTTAATTTGAGTTACTGTTTAGATGCTATGAATTTTTCAATAAAATAATTTTCACTCAATTTTTTTATTTGCGGAAAAAAAACTAACATTCTCTGGTAGCCCACGCCGGCCAAAGTTAGTATCTTCGTAAGAAAATAATACACTCACGAGTTCAACGGTGGTCTCAGATTTTTAATCTCAGTTACCATTTGTGAGTTATAATCATTTGAAAAATAAAATAATTTAATTAATTATTTTATTTACGATTATGCCATTTTTTGGTTTTCTCAAAAGAGGCTTGCACCGACTAATCATAAGTCATGCCAAGGGTAAACCCGCCATCCTGAGTGAAACGGTTCCCTCAGATTTCGGATCTGAGTTACCATTTAAGAGTTATTCCCCCTTTTCAGGAAACTTTCTTACATGCGTTAACTTAAGCTAAACAAAAACTTCGACGGATCATTTTGGGAACTCTGGGCCTCAGAATCGCACCCCATAAGATTTCACAGTCTAGTAAAATTGCCATTTAATTTAAAAAAATTATATGGAAATTCGGGGTCTTTACAGAACTGAGCACATAAATTCATATTGTTTTAGAATAGTATGAGAATGATCCATATTGAATTTATGACATGTAAGAATCATCTCAACCTAAATTTGATGCACGATGTGACTAGTAAGACACTAAGTGTGCCTTTTTATTCTAAATTAACATTAATAAAAAAAAGCATTTTGATACACAGTGTTCCAGCTATAACTCAATGTTTAGTTTAAAATTAACACTTTATATTTAATTTATTTTATTATTACTAACATAATAATTGTATGTTTATATAGGTTCATTCATTTTCTCAAGAAGGGGTGGATTGTTATTTTATATAGGTGAGTTCTTTTTCTATAGGTAGTTCTTCTTTCATGTATTTGTGTGGAAAATTTTATTTCATTTAAATTCTATATATGTATCTAATTTTGATTATTTTTTGGTGTTGTAGTGTGTTATAACAACACTTTTTGTGACCTGTTTATGGTCAGATAGTGTGCTATAACATCACACTATAGTATACCCCTTTACCTGCACTAATAAATGCACTAATAAAGGAGTAATTTATCCGTACTTTCGTAAGTGAATATAAATGAATCCATTATAATCATTATTACTAGTGCTAATAAAATTCCTGTTTATTATTACTCAATAAGTGATCTAATAAATTATCTATTTTATTATCACTTCAAAAATTTCTCATAAAAATGAAACTTATTAGTGCTTTATAGCACTAATGAAACACCCCTTTAGTAGCACCATTATAGCACTAATAGAAGCCTATGCCTTTTAACCGTGTTATGGTAGTCGGTGCTTTTTAGTGTGGATAAAGGCCTATTTGAGCACTATTAAAGGCCTCTTTTGGAGGAATGGATTTAAAGGACACACCCTGAGTTACATAAGATATTTAAATATAATATATATCCTAATCATTATTAGTGGAAGAAAATGACTATAATTTCAATGGTTTAACAGGATAAGGTTGAAATATCATCATCTAATAAAATGTTTACATGATTTTTGTTTAATTTTAATCCTTATGTTTTGGATTGACCGCCTCATCAACCCTTTTTATCCTTAACTCAGGTAACATATTTTTTTACCATTTTAGGGATATAAATTTACATATGTGGTTAAAGGTGGATTTTAAGTGGCCTATGGATGAAATTGTATACCATCTCCCTCCCACTTATCCTATTTCTATATTTTATTTACATTATTTAATAAAATATGATTTATCATAAAATATCGTTAAAATCATTTTGGGACTACTCATTTAATTTGACTTCAATGAAATCATTAAAACAATTTTATTAACATATATAACACATTTACCATATCTTATACATTTTAATTAGCTATTAAATTCTTGGAATACTATAATTCATTCAAAACATAATAATTTTATAATCTTCAAAATATAGTACTTTTAATTTTTTTCTTCCTCCACAAGCACGGTATCAATTTTTCCTAAGCCTTTATTGTAATTATATCATCCTTAAAATAATTAAAAATAAATTAATGTTATAATAATTATTTATTTATGTTCCAAATAACATTTTACAATCATTTTATATATCTTTTTATCCATAGGAAAACATATAATTGATATTAAGATCAATAAAGTGATATTTTGATTTTATCCTTTTCTTAATATAACCAAAATATTATATTTGAACTAAAGTGGAATGAAATTTGCATTTTTTTTCTATTATTTGTTGGGTGAAAATACACTTGTACAATAGGATAATGTAATGTGTTAGTGAGATTTTTATTCCTTATCTCATGGTTTTATCCCCATTTTACTCATTTTACCCTTACTGATGTAACAAAAATTTTCCACAATTACTATTCATAACGATAATAAATAATAGGGACCTATTTTTAAAATTTATAACTCCCGATTAAAAATATGGAATAAATTTTTCATGATTTATTTTCTATAAGGAGCTAAATTTTTTTTATTATAAATATGAAAAAAACAATTTTTTTTATAAAATTGGGTTATTAAGCTTAAAATGAACTTATATAAAAATAAAATAAAACATGGATACCTATGGAATTATTTATATCAAAAATAATATAATTTATCTTATGTTACATTAAAAATAAATCCAAAATAGAATGGGAATTTTAAATTTCACAATTTAAAGAAAAGAAATGACTGTATTATCAAAATCATCATTTTCACTATTCCCTTGGAAATCAATGTTTATAAAAAATAAAAAACATTCATCCTAATATGAGATGTTTATGTTAGAAATTATATACATTTTTTCAAATATAATCCAAAAAATGTGAAGAAATTAATTATAATATCATCACACAAAACCCAATAAAAACCCTTTCTAATGAAAAAGTATTTGTGAAGAAAAAAATGATTTTACTTCCATTCCTTTCCTTCAATACAACCATAATTAAATTAATTTAAATTATTTAACTTGGATATATATATAATATATAATTATTTAATTATAATCCTTTATAAAAAATAAATAACTAAATATTTTATAATACATTTACAGATATAAAAATCATTTTAAGTCATATATATCATTTACTATCAAAAAATATGATTGTATTTACAAACAATTTATGATAAATATATGATTTTTTATTAATCTAACAATTGAAAAAATTTATACCTATATTTGATAATATTATTATTCCTATTCATACCCATCAAATCAATAACTAGGTGTTAATATCCATTTTTTTTAAAATAAATTTTCTATAGTTTATTATGGGTTGTTTGAGAAACATTTTTCATAAAATAAATAAATATAGAATATCTTAATTAAATAAAATAAATTCTAACAGCATGGGTTGTTATAGTGTACCCCCATAGATAAATTTCCACTGAACAATTTTATATCACATCAAGAAATTATTTTTTCAAATCAATTCTAGGGATTGGAAGATGAAACAAACGATCATGAAAGGTAATAAATTTTTAATACATAAAATAGCTTTATTGAAAACCAAAAAAATAAAAAGGGACAATAAAAAATCATTAAAAAATATCACAAGATAAATATTAAGTATTAATTGAAGAAAACATAATTAGGATTCTAAATAAAGAGAACATTAGTTGGAAGTGAAAATATAGACAGAGAGAAGAAAAATAATGTCAAAGAAATAATAGAGAGTAATAGATAACATGATCATGAGAAATAAAATTACCAAAAACCATAAATTGGTAAGTGTTAAATAATACCATTAATTAATTATAAATTTAGGTGAAATGATAAATTTTTTAATTCCAAATAATTTTCTAAAATATGATGATGTTTTTTTCCTTCAAGATAGGGAAAAAAGAAAATATAATTACATGAGTTTTTTTCAATACTCCAAATTTCATCCTCTGGTTTTTTTATATCAAATTATAATTCTATCTAACCATATAATCCTAATTATTAATATTCAATATGAAATTTTAATTCATGAATAACTTAAATTAAAATTTTAAAAATCATAATATTAAAAAAAAACATGAACAATTATTCCTCAGATTTAATTCAATTATACAAAATCAATATAGTTAGAATAATATGATATAATATAAAATATAATTAAACCATTATACAGAGACATACTAAAAAATATCCAAAGAATCTATAACAACACCAAAAGTTCATATTCTATAATCCCATAATTAGTTAACCATATAACAAAAAATATGCCAGATCAAATGGAAAACCAAATATTAAAATGATTTTATCACATATTTCTACTTGATAAACTTAAAATTTATCTATAAAAAATTTAATCAATTTTAAAGGCACATTACAGAAATATATATACCATAATCACACAATCTATAAAATATGCTAATATTATATTGAATAATATAAATCACCATAATGTCTCAATAAAATCATATATTTTCCCATAAATTAACATTGTCATTATTACAAAAACATTGTTTACCTTAATCATATAACATTCTCAATATGGTGTACATATTCAATAAACTATATTCCCATAGTCACTAAATCAATTTTTATTTTCGTTGTTATCTATAAGTGAAAACATACATTCCCAAAATGTAATAACACTTTTATCCAAAAGAACTAGATTAATATTAATCATTATATTTCACCTAATGTTTTTCAATATATTTCTACTTATATCTGAAAAATATGAAATCATTCTTACTCAAATAAATGTTTCGCTGAAAAATACATTAAACCTAATGTTTGTATTCTCATAAATATCTCCCAAAATATCCTTAATCATTTTAAACTCCCAACAGATAAAACAAAAAAAGTGTAATTTATTCCTTTAAAATTATGATCATCCGTAGACTTATCCACCCCCTAACACTTTGTGTTTATCCCATATCACTATGATATATCATAGTTTTCTATATTATTGATCCTCTACTAAATTATATTGGTGCATATATGAAACGAAAATTAACCCAATCATTTCCCTTAGGAGTGTATTTCCATGTTTTTATTCATAGTCCCACTTATCATTCATTAGTAATGATATATTTAATACACAATCCACCCCTTTTATAATTGTTACCATTAGGTGCATCTATTCCACATACACATCAACTTTAATTTATCCAAATAGGAGTTCATTTTCTAGGAAAACCACATATTATACACATAAATAATGATTCGTGATATTACCATATTATAATACTTGTCCCTTGAATCTATCATATATTAATATTGGATAAAAAATTCATTCCTAAATATAGTTCATAAGAGTCATAATAAAATTCCATTGGAACCAACTATAACACCTTAGCCTTAATAACATGGAACCAGTTATTATATTACAAAAATTTCATAAGAAACAAGTGAACATATCTAAAATGATCCAATAGTTTTCTAGTCTTTGGAAACTAAATATATACATGATTCTTAAATTACATTTCAAACCATGAAATAAAAGTTAAAATTATAGTGTAAAAATGTTATTTCTTATAGTATATCCTTAAAATCATTATTAGATCCCTTTTAGTATCATAAATAAAGGAATAAATAATAAATGGTGATCACAAATTTTTGAACGCCATTTTTCAATCAGGTATGGATCCTTTACATTTTGGTCTAATTTGATTTTATGAACCTATTTTAATTGAGAAAATAGTTCATGAAAGTCTTAGGGGGTGTTTGAGACATGTTTTCTGCCCAAAAACCATATTTTTGGGAGAATATGGGTTGTCTCATGGTTTTCGTAAACTATACGGGGATGTTAAATAGTTATATTTCACCGCGTAAAAGGTCTTTATTTTCAGGGAGACCCATTTCTCATAGTTGGCACCCAGTTTCTAAGACCGTGCAACCTAACTATGTGAGTATACCTTTTCGTACAGGTTCCCATGCCTGGCTATCACATGGTTTTTCAAACCATGAGACCAAACCATGATCAAACTATTTTTGGGTTATTTTTACCATTTTACCCTTAATGATCTAATTAAATCAAACCTTTCTTGTCATATAATATTATAGCTGATAAAACCTTCTTCATTCTCATTTTGAGCCCTCTTCAAGAATAATGTAGGGATTGAGAGATCATCTTAATCAAGGGACCAATAGATCCTCCGTTTTTCTCATTTTTTGTGCATTAGTATGTACTCATTTCCTTTTTATCCATTATTCATTTCACTTCCTCTCGATTAAATTATCAAGGTTCATGCTCACATGCATTATTTTCAAGGCGTTGATCAATTATTCAGGTTTACTCTTGTCCATGCTGAATTACATTCTAATACTGGATGAGCGGATTCTTACGAGTACATGGTTGTTGGTCTATAACTCATTCCTCAATTTCCTTAATTTTATAAATTATTCTATTGTCATGAAAATTTCATTGGGTGTCATTTTTTGAATTTATTTTTCATACTTATAGTCATTAGAATAATATTCCAAGACACATTTCATATATATAATTCAATTTTGGGGGTTATGTACACACCTCCGACCACCCCATGTTGGGTGAGTTTCCATAACATCATTTTTTCATTTTTTTTGACACTTTCAACCACTGTTTGGGTGTTCTTGATCTTGAAAAATCTAAAGGTTACCCTTACTTGTTAAATAGATATTGAATTGTGAACTGATCATGTAAATTACCATGTCTACTAATCACTTGACCCACATATGGTAAGTACTACATTTAGGTATTCAATATAAATTGAATGGAAAGTATACTATATATATAAATTTTACTTCTTAAATGTAATTGAATGTGTTGGTTACAAGCTATATAAAACATTTCCACTCATAGTATATGGTATCATAATGAACCAAGTTAAATGATTATGACTTGTGTAGTTACCAAAAGTTTCATTCTCAATTTTCCTTGTCAAACAAATGAAATTAAATGGATTTACCCTTATGAAACATTAAATGGATTGAGTGTTATATGTACTTAATCATAAATTAATTAGATTTATGGTTCCTCTTTACATTCATGTACATTAACATATTTATAGGAATGGTTCAGCTCAAGATCATCATGGATTCCCAAGATAATTCCTTGAGAAATCAATCATGACCTTCTGATTCAATGTTGTTGGTTTACTTGGTTGAGACCCACCCTGGAACACAATCCTCTTCTTTTAGTGGATTCCTAGTATGAAAACATAGGATAATTACTTTACTATTTCATGATTCCTTGGATATAATCTTTGGTTCAATCATGTTATCTATGAACATGAGGTTCCATGGTTATATCTTTGGTCCTAGACATATAATATTGTGTTTAAACATGGATGTATTCCTTGGAATCAATTAGATCATACTATTATAGAATTACTTAGATGTCTATCCTTGGATTTCACTCTTACCCCTTAGCTATACTACATATACTACTGAGTTGGTGAACATTGTGTTCTAGGTTTCCTTGGTTATTACCATAGAACCCATTTATATTATAATTATCTTGGTTTCCATAGTAGATACATTGGAACACTTTTATTAATAATTACATTACATGTTTCCTTTTTTACATCATGGAACATTCACTATTTATATCATTATGTAATATCAGTGCTAGCTGTGCCTCATGTGGATTAATTAGAAAAAATAATGATTATTTATTTAATTAATTGGTTACATGTTCAGACACCAGCTGAGGGTTGAAGCAGTGACATTTGTATTTTTATCATTATACTCATTTACTTTTATATATGGATGTTTTCACACTGATTCATTTTACATTACCTGTAAAGGATATTATAGATATCGTTGGTGGTAGCCTACTGATATTTATCTCACACCCTATCTGGGACACCATTGGTGCCCCGAGAAGACTATATGTATGGAAGTGTTGACAATGGGAAGAGATTTTATTCAAACAATTGATTATTGATGTTTTATGATGGAGCTGGTGGAATATGACCGAGAAGGAACCTCATATGATTGGGATATATTTTTCATTCCCTTTTGCAACATTGTATATAATTATGGTATGTCTCTCTTCATCCATGTTTTCCCAGCTTTCTAGATATCTGACATATCATCATCTATGTTGTATATTATTTATAACAGTTGCATCATGTTGTTTATTATTACTATTCATACGGCTTTTATTGTGGATTATGATTACATATATTGCTTCCACTACTCATTTACATGTCCTTATATATTATTACTATGATAAACTTGAGTAATGAGAACATAGTCTCCCCACAGACTCACCTTACGCCCTCATTACTAGTCGGAAACCTCTTGCATTATGGGAGATGTGCTTGAGTCCAGGTGGCCAATTGGGCTCGGATAACTCCTAATTAGAATACGCGTTCGGGACTTCACAAATTGTTATCAGATTATTTCATTTATTTCTTTACTATTTGGAGTTAATATATTGGAGATTAGGAACATTTGGGTTTTGGTCATAAGTTGTACATGGGCGTCATGAAACCAATGTTCGGGGTAATGGAAGAGTTTCCTAAATTAATATTTTTGTTCTTTTTCCAATTACGCTCAATATCATTTCACCATTGGATGATCCACATTCTATGTGGTGTTTTTGATTTTTATTTTGACTAAGGGTATCATTTTATCCTAGTCCTGATAATATATGGGAAAGGAGAATTGCTACATGCAACATTGTAGGCACCTCGAATTCGAATATCTGGCATATTTTCTTGCTATATAGGTGCATTTCACCTTGTTTCATTGATTGATATATCTGTTATTATTGAGTCAAACTTTATTTTTATATATTCTTATTAAACTCTTATGTTCGTGATTAAGTAATAGCATGTTTCAATTTGATAGGATTTTTTCCCTCATGGTTTAGAATTTGTATTTACCAAATCAAACCTATATTTAGGAATTCAAATGGGTGTTAATATCATTGATAAAGAGTAGGGGCCCTACTTCACTGGGGAGAACAACCCATTTTTAATGAATCTTATTTTGTGGAAATAAGAAAATGAAACTTGATAGTGAAACATGACATTAAAATGATAAGTACTCATGTACATATACTTCCCTGTCATGTTAATGAATGTTAAAGGATTTAAACTAGAAATTTAATCTGAAATGAATGAAATTGTTTATTGTAAATGATGAGGCAAGGTATTATTGAACCTTCATCTATAGGAACCCATGTTTTTTATACTTGAGAACATACATATACTTGGCCATCTATGTGGGTAGTTGGGTTAATATAACAGGGGTAGTTATCCCTTTCTTACATTAAGCTTTCACTAATATTTGTATCTAATTGAATAAACTATTTTGAAGGAATGTTATTTTCATTTTTAGAACAATAATAACAAGACATACTTCAGTAATGTTCCAGGAGGGTGGAAAAGGCAATGCTGTAGACATGGTGGGCCCTGAGATACTAGTCTTACCACAAAGAGTGCCACCTGAGTCACTTCCTATTTTACCCAAATTGGTAATTGATTCTCAAGTTCTACATAGTTTCTTATATATGATTTAGTCCATGTATAGTGTTCCACAAGCTACACCTATGATGGATTATCTGAGCCATGTGTACCATTAGCATCATCTTCCTACCTTATTAAAGGATTGAAATCCATAGGCTACTTAGTCTTTTATAGATGCCACCTTGTCAATTTTTGATCATATAGAGATGCGTCTAGAGTGGTGGGGATAATCTTGATTCATACATGCTTCATGATTCGGCTATGTGATGGTAGGATGAAATTACCAACGTTTTTCACCACCATGGCATGGTATGGGATAACCTCCATAATTATTTTAATGATTAGTTCTTTCCTAGATGCTGAAAGATAACATACCCATATAGTTCCTAAATCTCAATCATTATTCAATGTCAGTTATAGAGTTTTAGCAGATTTCACTAAGTTATAGATCATTGAACTTATTTTGGATGTTGATGAGCTTTCTCATGCTGGAAATTCAAGGATGGGATCATGTGTTCCATATGTACTCATTAGAAATTTTTTATCCTTCCTACATTCCCTAAAATAGTTAATTGAGGTCTGATAACTGAGAACAACATGAGGGACTAAGACCATACCAGACATAGATAACCAATTCCATGTTAGAACAATAGTTCTTCCATAAGTAGAAAACATTCCCTTGAAGTTTATAGTCAAGGTATTGGTAAAAAGAGTACCTGTACAGGTAGATCTATGGTTTATATACAGGGTGGAAGATAGGGGAATCTAAATCCTCCATGTGATATAGACCCTCTAGAGTGTCGAGATTACAACCATATAGGTAACTTGTAAAGATTCTATCTAACCTTTCCATAAGCTTCTAGTGTAAGATGATTTTCATGAGATCCACCTTTAAGAGAATTCTATTTTACGTTGCACCAGGTTGGGAGTTAAAGTAGAATTAGAAAGACTGGTCGAGGAGGAGATTGTTGTTGTGGTATCCAGACCCCTGATCACCAGCACCGCTAGTAGAGTAGTTTTGATAACAGTAGTCCTATTGTTCCATAAGGAAGTGGTTCTGGCGAGTTGCATGAATTACAATTGATACCCAAGGATTAGTCTGTGGGACCATCTATAGTAAGCAATACTATTATAGTATCCTCCAATATTCCATCTACATTTTTATATAGATTCTTCACACCATTTCATCTTTTTCCTTATCTTGGAAAGCATTGGGTTGGAAATATAGTATTTTTGTGGTCTAATGACCATAGGTACATAGTTAGGAGTGTGGTCAGAGGGCCTACTCTACTGTTGGGACTATCCATGTGAGGTAGGTAGTTACCATTTCTTATGGCACCTCATTATTCTTGTGATATGATGTTTTAATGTCATTCTCAGGATGGGATGGTTGGTTCTATAATAGACATTTACAGATTTCTATCACTAAAGGGTATTGTTTACATCACCATTTGGAAATAGTTATCTATATAAGGGTGATTGAAGAATCTAGGATAGTAGAGCTAGACCCAAGAATCATGGTCTAGGTGGAGTGACTGTCTAGATTTCCAATCAATTCAAGGATTATTAGGGTTTTTTCCAGGAGGAATTACTTCCATTATTAGATCATTTCAGGTACATATGTCCTAATTAATTTTCTGTCTTACATCCTTAGAGATAGTTAAAGTTTACAATTGATCTATTATAGGAGTAGATTCATTGCACATTACTACATATAGGATGGAACCTATGGAGTTCTAGGATCTCAAGAAGTAGTTAGGGGATTTCGATGCCAATAGTTTTATATGGCCCAAAACATCCTCTTAGGGTTTACCCATGATTTTTTCCAAGAAGGAGGTTATGACCCTTAATCTATGCATGGATTATAGATAGTTGAACTAGTTTATGGTAAAGAATTGTTATACACTTCCTTAAATAAATAATTTCATTTTCCAGCTCCATGGAGATAGGATCTTCATTATACACGACCTGATATCGAGATATCATTGGGTTTGAGTTAGGCCATCAGACATACCTCATCCAACTTTCCTTAGAATTTATGGTCTATATGAGTACCTTGTTATTACCGTCGGTCTTATGAACATGCCTTCCATTTTCATGTCTCTAATTAATAGGGTTTTCCACCCCTATCAAGATTCATTTTATATTTTATTTATGGAAAAAAAACATGGTGTAATCTCAAACTCCTTTAGATCATGATAAGAACCTTGGGAATATTATAAGTGCACTTAGGGAGAATCAACTTTATGACAAGATTTCTAAGTTTCACATCTAGATTCAAAACGTTAACTTCATGGTTCATATTATCATGGAATCAAGAATATATTTTGACCCAAATAAGGTTAGTGTTGAGGTTTAATACAATAATATGGAGGATTTTTTTGATATACGAAGTTTCTTAGGGGTGGATAGATATTAAAGGAATTTTATGAAACAATTATCATGCCTTTCTTCACCTCTTTCTGGTCTTTCAAAGAATGGTTTCAACATCCTATGGTCATAATATTTTGAGAAATAATTTCATGAGATCTAAGTAAATCTTGTCTCGACACCTATATTGATTCTTTTAGAGCCTTTAAAATGTCATACCATCATCTTTGATTCATAAAACATCAGACAATAATTAGTACCGATGCATGAAGATTGAGTAGTTGTATACAGGTTGTGATAATTGAGGTCTTAGGAGAGAAATTACCTGACACATGACCTAGAACTAGCAAAGGTTGTCCATGACTTACATTGTTGGAGACATTATCTACTTGGTAAGTTCTATGTGCACCATATAGACCAAAATAGCCTAAAATATATCTTTACACAATTTGACATGAATTTTAGGCAATGAAGAAGGGTTAAATATCATTATTCATTTGATTTAGAGCTTCCCTATACGCCTAGAATGGGAAAAGTAGTCACTAATGAGTTGAGTTAAAAAACTCAATCATAGAAAGTATGGGAAGCCAGTGATGAATTTAAATTAATTGCCCACTTTTCTGGGAAATTTATGGAGTTTCATGACAGTCATGAGAAATATTTCATATTAATCATAATAGTTACCTATTCCCTACTTGATAAGGATAAGAGAAAGAATATTTCATATCCAAAGGGCTTGGTTCTATATGAGATTATTTTAAGAGACTACCCACCACAAGATTAGTCTATGGATAGATACAAAATCTTAAATATCCATGGAAATGTCTAGGTTCCAATAGATATAAGAAAGGGTTTGATGCATGTGTCCCACGTTTCTCCATGTACAATTCATATGGGCACCCAATGATGTATAGAGAGATACGACACTAGTATTGGTTGTTAGGGATGAAATGTCAGATAATGGGGTTCATTACTAGGTTTTCCACCTATCATCAAGTGGAGACAAACTACCAGATACTTAATGGATTTTTATAGCTACTTCATTTCCCAGAATAGAAATGGGAATATATTTCAATGGATTTAATAGTTATATTATGTGGTTTATTGAGAGTTGGAGACATTGTATGAGTAGTTATTAATCAACTAATGAATGTATGCCACTTTATTCCTATCTGGGAGACATTATAAGTTTATTATCCATGAAGAATGTATGTATGTGGGATCATAAGAGTACATGAGATCCATCGTATTATCTTTTTAGATAAGGAAACTCATTTCATTTCATGGTTTTGGTAGGGGTTTCATAAAGATATGGGTACATAGTTTCTTTTGAAAAAAATGTTTCACCCTCAGACCAATGGATAGTCAAAATTGACTATACAGGTTCTATAAGACATGCTCTCGAAATGTGTCCTTGATTTTATTGGTCCCTGAGAGAAGCATACCCCTCTCATGAAGTTAGCCTATAATAATGGATTTCAGTTTACAATTCAGATTGATCCTTTTGAGGCCTTATATGTTAGATTCTGTCGTCGAAACCTATGCTGGATAGAGACAAGTGAGGTAGACCAACTAGATCCTTGTCTCATCCAAGAGATGTAAGAGTAGGTTCAGATTATCAGGGAGCGTTTGTATACTTCTCAGTCTAGATAGAAAACTTATTTTCATCACCATCAATGACCTCTAGAGTTTTAGGATGGGAATTGTGTTTTCTAGTAGGTATATTCTAGGGTACAGAATAGATAGATAAATAAGAAATGTAAATCTCCACATCGTTATATCGGGTTATTTTAAAATTAGTGAAGATTCATGTCAGTCAGTCATTAATTATTACTATCTTATCGGTATCATCCCATGAAGGACATCTTTCATGTTTCATAGATTCTCTATTATCATGCACACTAATCTCATTATTTTAAACCCAAAGAAGTTGAACTTGATCTCGATACATATTTTGAAGAGTATCTAATATGAATCATAGACTGGAGCATGAAGGATCTCCTTGGTCAGTATGTGCCTCTAGTACTAGTGTAATAGAAGGACAAGCATGTATCAGATGAGGCATGGGAGCGAGAGGATGACATACGTGCTCAGTGGCCAAAGTTATTTTCTAATAGTGTTCCACTTCCATTGGAAGGTGATATAGGGGATGAGTTCCTATCAGGGGGAAGACTATAAGAACATGATTTTTTACTAAGTTGGGGATACATTAAATTTTGGTATTAATTTATTTTATCAACCCATTATAGATGCTTAATGAGTTCATGAATGTCCCAGGATTTTCCAAGGATTGTTCAGAGCCCATAACCCATATTTTGGGATAATATTATTTGTTTCATGATTGGATTAAAAAATATAGGGAGAATATATGGTCAGATTTATCCATGAGTGTGGTATGCATTTTCGGGCAGAACTATTTCGCACAGTTGGCGCAGGGTTTCTCAGACCATGCAGCCTAATTGTAAAGTTCCCAATTTCTTATAGGTGCAAGTTGATGGTTAGCTCATGGTTTAGAAAACCATGTGTCCAAACCATGAAAAGATAGTTTTTTGATGATTTTACTATTTTTCCCTTAATGGAATAGTTAAATCAAACCCTCCTTCTCCTATATGATTCTAATAGACAAAATCCCCTACTCTCACATTTTGAGACCTCTTCAAGCCTAATCATGGGATTGAGAGATCTCCTTCATCAAGTGTCTGATGGAGCTTCTGTTTGTCACATTAGATGTGAATTGGTATGTAATTGTTTCATTTTTTTATCGATTATTTAATTCTATCCCTCTATATTATGATTTTTAGGTGAAGTCTTATATGATTGATATTTAGGGTGTTTCTCCAATCTTCAGAACTACTCTAATCTAGGCCAAATTCAGGGATGATACACGATGAGGAGAATCATATGAGTATGATGTTGGTGGTTTATAACTCATTCCACAATTTATTTCATTTAATAAATTTTCAGGCCGTCATACTGATTTCATCGAGTGTTTGTTGAATTTATATGTCATACATATTGTAATTATAATAGTACTCTAAGACTTCTGAAATTCATATAATTGATTATTGGTCGTTACATCTAGAACTATGACCACCCCATGTAGGTTGTGTTTTCATAATTGATTTTTAGGGTTTCAAAATATTGAGACACTAATCCATTGTTATTTATATTGACCAATCTAAAGGTGATCCATCTATGTAAAATGAACAATGAATAGTGAATTGATAATGGAATTACCATGTATGCTAGTCAATTAACCGCCTAAGGTATGTTCTACATTTAGTTATTTAATCTCAATAGAATCAAAATGTGTAGTAATTATATGACTTCCCCTTATTGACTATAATTGAATGTGTTTTTCTCATGTCGTATCCCCCATTTCCACTCACAATGGAAAGAATTAGAATGAAAGAATATAAATTTTTATGGCTTCTGTATTTATAAAATGGTTTCATGCTCAATTGTCCTTGTCAAACTAAAGAAAGGAAAAGTATTGAACCTTATTCCATATTAAATGGACTGAGTGTTATATAAACATAATTATAAATAAATTAGATGAATGTTGGATCATTAAGTAATTAGACCTTGGTATATTTATAGGAATAGTGTGACTCGATCTCGCCCTGGATTCTTGAGGGAATGCCTTGAGCACTCGAGGAAACCCTTCTGATTAAAGGATGATGGTTTCCTTGGATGAGACCCACTATGGAACTTGATACTTTTATTTTTGTGTATTCTAGGTATGAAACTATAGGATCCCTCCTTTAATATTACATGAAGCATTGGATACACTCCTTAGATCCAGTGTGGCTTTTATGAACACAAGGTTCCATGGTTATTATAACAACCATGATCTTTATTTCACATTTAAGTAGGATTTATATCATGAAAATTCACTTAATAAAGATAGTAAAATTTATAGTTATAGTGTCTTTGGGGTTTAGGAACACTACATAACAACATAAAATATGAAATACAAAAACGTTATTGAAAACTTATGTCACATCACCAAAACATTCCTTTGTACATAACACTGCATGGGAAAACCTAAGGACATACATTAGAAAGGGGTGATATGTAAATACCAATAAGGTAATAAAAATGGAATAACAAGAGGATAATAATAATTTTTATAAAAGTCCTATCAATGAGTCATAAATGAACATTAATAATAATGCATAATATAACAAGATACTCATAACATGGAAATGTGGCCACACCATAAAACACTACATCATAAACATAAATTAGAGCTAAACTTCCCAGATTTCATGGTGTAAAAATTCCAATAAAGGAATCAGGTACTCCACTATATTGACATTACATATCATGATATTAAAATTAACCAGTTCATTGGTTCTTTATCTGGGTTCACCATTCATAAAAATTTCAATCTCATGCTTAAATGTCCCACATAGATCATATAACATGAATTCATTCAACATAAAAATATTTTCCATGATCAAGGAAATATGAAATACATACATATATATCATCAATAAATAATTATATGTGCATAAAGGTGAATACCACTTACAAATAAATGGTTATGGTATTAACTACATGATGATTTTGGCATGGAAAATCACAACGCAATTTCAACAGCATAACGACATCAAATAGAAATTCATACAATGGGTTGTTGAGAGAGAAAGGGGTATCACATACTTTATATATGAAATCAATATTAATAGGCAATTTTAAGTAAATTCACCAGAATAATTAATTAGATAAACAATGCGTAACATAATAAAGAGTCTTGAAGTAATAGGGGAATGAAAAATAGACCTTATTAAATTTCATCATGGTAACGGGTGTATGTAAAGGTTATTTGGAGGTTAAAAGGATTGTGAAATGGGATATAATAATTTATAGATCAAGTGTAATATAAGTGGGATAGGTATGAATGTATCCAAACATAAGAAAACAGAAATTAAAAAGGCATATCATAAATTAAGTTCTTGATTAGAAGAGGAGAGTGAGAATCCCTTACGAAATATCATCATAGTAATGACTTAGGTAAGGATCCAAATGAGGGGGATAAATGATCCCTAATAAAAATAAATTCAATTGAATAGCATGGTATAGATTAAAAATGAATGGAAATACATGAAATTGATATTAAAAAAACTAATCTCAAAGAAGGTTATTGAATTCAAAGGTGAAGAGATGAATCCTTTGCTAGGATGTGTTACTCTAAAGGATTGGGAGAGGCCTATTGAAATCTTGGGGGGACTTGGGATGACTCAAGGGAAGATGGTGGATGAGCTTCATGGAGTTTGAGTGAAAAGAAATGGGATATTAAGTTAGTTTATATTGGAAAGGAGTGGGATTTCATTATTATTTTGGTTCTTCACACTACGTAATAAAATATTCAAAACCAAAAGTCAGACCCTAGTTTTTTTCCATGGTTTCAGGAAAAGGGAATTGGTATATATTATATTATTATTACATGGGATGAATATAATATAATACTTCCCTTTCTTATGTGTAGGTGATTCACAGTTTCAAATAAATTAGTTTAAATCCATAAAATACATTATAAGTCCTGGAGGATTTACTCTAGCTTTATAAAATAAATAAAATAAAAATTAAATCACATTATTTTAAAGTAAAATCATATATTATTTCTAATTATACCTTTTATATTATTTATTACATCATTATTGTGCTATTATTATGTCATAAAACACACCGTATATTTTGACAGTATTTAATTTTAACCCAAATATTAGACTATCTCAGAAAATTATGAAAAAATCACTATTAGTTATTTTCGACATCCTAATTCCAAAGATAATATTAATTTTATCTAAATAAATTTTTAAATATTTGAATTTTCACTTTTCAAATAAAAATGAATATTTATTGAAAATTGACGTGTTTTTTTTATAATACGAGTTTTCAAACCCAAATAAAATTTACATTTGATATCATAAAATTTATATGATATTTTATATTTTAAAAAATTAATTTAATTATAATATTTTCCAAAAATAATATTATTTCAAAAAAAATAATTAATTCATCAAAATATATTCTTAATTGAATTATCCAAAAATACTATTAGTGCTTTAAAATCATTAATAGAGAAATAATAATAACAAGAAAAATATACTCATTATTTCATAAAAAAATGTGCATAATATTATTTCTAGGGTTTCGAGACATATCCCTTTATTACACCAGCTTATTCCCTAAGAGTAAGGTGTGTGATGGGAGGTATTTCATGGGGTAGTTTGATGAATACAGTTTGGGCTGTAATATTGATGGGCTTGAACTTCTTCAGTAAACAGTTTTGATCATTCTTAAGTTATTGGATATCATCTTGGGTTGTGTCTAGAGAAATCCCATAAATGCTATCTACTTCTAAAGCATAGATAAGTGGGATTCATTTGGTACAATCCTAATGGATGAAGCCATCACTTCCCTTATTTGTACCAAAAGGTTTTCTTAAAACCCTGTATTTATACAAGTCATTTCATCACTATCCAATGACTATATTATCAAGAGTAAATATAATTAATGGTCATTTAAAATCAAATTGGATATAATAAAATAAGTGAACATGTTTTCTATGTCCATAAAAAATTTAATTAAATCAAAAAGTAGAATTTTATTCATATTTTTTTTGGTATTTACAACCTTCCCCGTTAAGAAATTTCACCCTCAAAATATCCATTTCTCACACTAAAATAGATTAGCATAACTCTACTTCATCACTTCCTTTGTTTCATGCATCGCTTCTTCAAATTGGTGGTTTCATCACAACACAATGATAAGGGTTATTGTTTTTTCTCATATACCTTTTTTGATACAATCTAAGATCTTCATCGACTGCTACTCATATGAAATTTTATTCTCCAATAGTAACACCTATGTATTGAGAACATGTTATGGGTATTGTATGTACTTTATTATGAGGGATACATGGAATACATCATGTACCTAAGATAAGTTTGGTGGGATCTCTAATAGATAGGAAACTACACTAATGTGCTTAGAGATCTCAAAAGGTCTGATGTACATTTAACTAAGCTTTCCCTTATTTATAAATCTCATCACTATTTTACATGAAGACATGTGGAGAAATATCATGTCTACAACATCAAAATCTTGATCTCATCAAAAAATTTTAGCATTGTTATTTTGTTGACTATGATAATCTTTGATGTGATGTTTTACGGCCTTAACCTTCTCTACCATTTCTTTAACCATTTTAGGACGTAAAAGATTATGTTCCCCAGATTCATCCCAAAATGATTGTGTTCTACACCTCTTCCAATAATGGGCTTTATAAGGGTACATTTGGAAGCACGAATGGAAATCTTTATTGTAAGAGAACTCCACCAAAGGAATATATTTGTCCCATATGCCTTTAAAGTCCATTGATAAATATCTCAACATTTCCTCAAGTGTTTGGATAGTCTGCTCAGATTGGACATCATTTTGAGGATGATAATCCATACTAAAGTTCAGATTAGTTTATAGATCATGCTGAAGACTTTTTCAAAACATAAAGGTGAATCTTGGATCTTTATTGGAAACAATCGATAGTTGTACTCCATTAAGACTTATAACTTCTCTGATGTATAGCTGTTCAAATTAATCCCATGGGAAAGCCTCTTGAGTCAAAATAAAGTGTTTATTCTTTGTAAAATGATCCACCACAAACCAGATATAATTTTTTCCTTTAGATCTCTTTGGAAGTCAGGTGAAAAAGTCTATGGTGATTTTCCCCGTTCCCATGTTGGTATGGGTAATGGTTTCATAACCCCGTTCAACTTATATCATTCTAACTTAAATTTCTAACATACCAGGAATGTTTGATGTATATTCCGGGATATCCTTCTTTATATTATCCCACCAATAGTGTTATCAGTTATATTTGTACATCTTTGTGGTTACTGGGTGAATAGAGAAAGTAAAACTATGAGCATCACCCCAAAATTCTTTCTTCAACTTAGGATTTTATAGAACACATAGTCTGGACCCAAATCCCATAATTCCATCTTCATTGACATTGAACTCTGAGAATTACTCTTTTTTTATAGATCCCACTTTCTTCTGAATCCCCGCATCAACTTTTTGAGCATCCGTTATCCTTTCCAAAAGAGACATTTGAGTAATCATTTGTGAAAAGATTTACGATGTTCCTTTCTTTATGTTTTCCATGTTCATCCTCTTAAAAATATAATAAGATCATATCCTTCTCAATTCGCATCAATAATATAATTGTTGGGTCCTTTCTACTTAGAGCATATACTACCCTATTATCTTACCCAAGATATTAGTGGATTTGGTATTAGTAATCCTTGATAAGATCTAACCATCTTCATTGGATCATATTCATCTCTTTCTATGTGAATATATATTTTATATTTTTGTGTTCCATATATACTTCACGCTTGTCCCCAAAGATATAATGCTGCTATATTTTCAACACAAAGATCATAGATGCTAAGTCTAGATCTTTCCTGGGATAGTTTTTCTCATGAATTTTCAACTTTCAGGAGGAATTAGAAATTAATTTTTCATTTTCCATCAACACACATCCCAATCCCTTCATTGAATATTTTTTTGAATATTATGAAAATATCTCTAGTTGTTGGTAGTGTGAGCAAAACTTCAGGGATAAGACTCCTTTTCAAATCCATGAATCTTTCTTCACATTCACCATTCCAAGAAAATTTGACTCCCTTCTAAGTTGTCTTGTTAACAAGGTTTGAAAATCAAGAGAAATTTCTCACAAACTGGAGATAATATACAACTAATAGAAGGATTCTATGGATATATTTCATAGATGTTGTCCTCATCCATCACTAAATTTATTTTTTCTTGGAAGGATCCATAGATATCGCAGTTATTTTGATGATATTACCAAATGACAAGACTTCCTTCAACTAGAATTGAAAGCTATTATACTTTTCATAAAGATTATCCTTTCACAAGGTCTTTAGCACAGTGCTCAAATGCTCCTTGTGGTTGTCCTTAGTTTTGGAGTATATTATAATATCATCTATAAATACTACAAAAAAAATTTCATGATAATCTTTAGATACACTATTCAGCAACTCCATGAATATTGTTGGAGAATTAGTGAGTCTGAATAGTATCACTATGAACTCATAATTCATGTACCTTGTATGAAAATTAGTCTTGAGGATATCTTACTTATTCACCATTACTTGGTAATATCTTGTCTATGGATCTTCACTGGAGAAGTATTGTTCTACACATATGTTATCAAACAAGTCATAAATTCATGGAAAATGACAACTTTTCTTTATCAGGATTTAATTGAGCTCACGATAATCAATACAAATGTGCATTGACCCATCCTTCTTATTGACGATGAGGACTGTGGAACCCTATGGTGATACACTTAGGTGTATAAACCCTTAATCCAGATTCTCATGTAAATTTTTCTCCATTTCCTCAAGTTTGGAAAAATCCATTCTATATGGAGTCATGGATATTGGAAAGGTCCCAGGAATAATATTGATCGAAAAATAAACCTCTATGCTAGGTGGAAGACTAAGCATTTTTTCAGAAAACTCATCAGTGAATTCCCTCACAATAGGCATGTCTTTGAGAATGGTTCTCTCCATAGACTCAATAATTTGATCTAGATATAATTTATCATAGTTAAATAATATTCATGCTTGAGATGATGGTTCTAAATAAGTTCTATCCTCCACTTGGAACTTGTATAAAATTGGTGGTCAATTATCTATATAGAGAGTTATTTCCCTCTTTTAGAAATTTATGTTGGATCTATATAGGTAAATCCAATACATTAATAGAATTGCATCAAATTTCACCAATAGAAGTATGACATGGTTCACCTAGAATTTCAATCCACAAATTTTGATAGGGGGATTTATATACATGGGATGAAATAATTTCCCACTTTTTCATTTTCCCCACAATCTATAATTCCATGCTTTGTGGTGGTTTTTGAATCGTTCTATGAAACTTTAGTGATATAAAGGAATTCATAGAACTATGGATGATAACCCTACCTTTAACTTTTTTATTATAGTTTTTCTCATTTAATTCAACTCCAAAAACTTTGGGAAGAATATTTTTTAACTATTATACCCATAAAGGGGAATCCAATGATATTAAATGGATTACTTATAGATTAACTTTATCTTCTTAATTTTTGAGTTTCTAGGATTCAGTCTCTGTTATCCATGATCTAATTCCTAAAATATATCCTTATGAGAAATTTGTTTCATTGTTCCCTTAATACTATTTTGCAATCATAATATGAGTTTACCAAAGAATATCCCCAAAATGTGTCAAATTAGGTCCATGGTAAGGTCTATTTTCATGTATTAGGGTACCCTAAGTCAAGAACAAAACACCTTTTCATAGTTGTTACTCCTAGGTACATATGTGCTAGAACATTGTCGACTTATTTTATCTAGAGATGGATTTATTTTCTTTATAAATAAGTTAATCTATACTTAAAAACTTCAAGGAAATTTGTGTTCACATAGTCTTATCCCTAAGGGGTTTTAATAGGCTTTTCTAATCATGATCCCAAAAATAACTAAACATATCCTCTGATACTAACTATAAAAACCCTTCTCTTTATTTAACATTTAATCATGATTTATTAAAAAACATCCACTTAACTCATCTCAGAGGATCGAGAGGTATTGTTTCATTGGGGTTTAGGAACAATACATAATAACATAAATCATGAAATACAATATATTTATTGAAATCATATTTGACATGACCAAAACATTCCTTCCTTCTTAACATTTCATGGGATAACCTAGAGACATACATAACAAAGGGGTGATCTATAATGACCAGTATGGGAAAAATGGAATAACATGAGGATAATAGTACATGTTATACAATGAATATCAGTGAGGCATGAAGGAACATGAATAATAAGGCATGATATAGAATAATAATTATAACATGGAAATGTGGAAACAACTTAAAACAATACGTCATAAAGATAAGTCAAATATAAACCACCAAGACATCATAGTGGAAAAAATTCCAATAAAGTAATCTGGTAAAACCCTATCTTAAATTTTTTTATCATGATAATAAATTTTACCCAATGAATTGTAGTGCTTTTAGGGTTCACCCTTCATAAACATTGCAATATCATGCTTAAGTGTGCCACATAGATCTTATAATATGGATTAATTCTACATAATAATTTATTAATAAATAAATTAAATGTGTAATAACCATATATAGATCCAAATTAATTAACTATATGTGCATAAATTTGAATACCACTGATAGAGAAATTGGTATTGTATTCAATACACAATGATTTTGGGGTGGAAAGTCGCAGTGCAATTTCGACAGCATAACAATGTCATATTGAAATTCATAAAATGGGTTAATGAGAGAGAAAGGGGTGCCTCATCATTTATAAATTAAATCGATAGTAATAGGGATATGTATTGAAATTCCCCAAAAAAATAATTGGAAATAGAATGTGTAACATAATAAAGAATCTTGAAGGAAGAGGAGAAAGAAAAATAGACCTTACAAAATTTAAGCATGGTAGTGGGTGTACGTAAAGGTTATCCGGATGGTTAAATGAGAGTTAAAGGGGATATCATAATTTATAAAACAAGTGTAAAATATTTGGGATAGGTAATAATGTATCCCAACCTAATCTAATTTAAATTAAAAAATAATATCATAAATGAAGTGCTTGATTAAAACTGGACAGAGAGAATACCATAAAGAATTTCGACACAGTAACGGCTTAGGTAAGGGTCCAAATGAAGAGATATAAGTGATCAAAAATAAAAACAACATCAATTGGAGAGTAAGTTAATAATTGAAATTGAATGTAAATACATAAAATTGAAATTAAAAGAACTATTCTCAAATAAGGTTTTTGAATTCAAAGGTGAGGAGAGGAATTCCTTACCTGGATGTGTGACTCTAATGTCATAAGAGAGGCTTCTTGTGAGTTTGGTTGAACCTTGGGAGGACTCTAAGGAGTATAGGACAAAGGGTGGATGATATTAGAGGAGCTTTAGTGAACAGAAATGGTAGATTCAGTTGGATTATACAAGAAAGGAGGGGTAATTTTTTTATTATTTTTCTTTTGGATACTACATAATAAAATATAAAAAAAACTAAAACCATAACCAGGGGTTTTACTAAGTTTTATTGAAAATGGGATTAGTATAAATTATTTTATGATTAAAATGGCCTAATTTAATAATATATTTCCATTTCATATGTGGAGTTGATTCACACTTTTAAAGAAATTATTTTATAATATTAAAATACATTATAAGTCTTGAAAGATTCCTTGTAGCTTTATAAAATAAATAAAACAAACATAAAATAATTTTTCTTAAAAAAAAATATATATTTTTTTCCGAATATACTTTTTATAGTATTTATTACATCATTATTTTTTCGTTATAATTTCATAAAACATACCGTATATTTATACGGTATTTAATTTTTACTCAAAATTTTGACCATCATAGAAAAGTATGAAAAATTCACCGTTGGATAATTATGACTTCCTGATTCCAAAAATAATATTCATTTTTTCTAAATATTTTTCGAAATATGTGAATTTTACTATTTAACATAAAAATAGACATTTATTGAAAATTTACGGGTTTTTTGACAATATGAATTTTCGAACCCTCAAAAAAATTACATTTGATTCCATAAAATATATATGGTAATTTATATTAAAGAAAATTAATATAATAATATAATTTTAAAAAAATAATATTTATATCAAAAAACCATTATTTCATCAAAATTTATTTCTTAATTGAATTCACAATAAATACTATTTGTGCTTTAAAAATCATTTACAGAGTAACAACAATAGGAAGAAAAATATATTCATTATTCTATAAAAAATAATGTACACAATATTATTGATAGGGTATTGAAAGATATTTATTTATTACACTATCATATTCCCTAAGATTAATTTGCGTGATGGTGGGGATATCATGGGGTTGTTCGGTAAACATGGTTTGGGGCGTGATATCGATGATCTTAAACATCTCTCGTAAACAGTTTCTCTCATGGTTAAGTTGTTGGATAACAGCTTGGGTTTGGTCTAGGTAAAATATTAGAAATACTATATCCCTGATAAATCCAATAATTGGGATTCATAAGGTAAAATCCTACTAGATGAAGCCATCACATCCTTTGTCTCTTCCAAAAGGGTTTACTAAAATTCAATATTTATACTAGTCATGTGATCAATGTTCAACGACTATATTATCAACTATGAAGATACATAACAGGTCATTTAAAAAAAATTGTATATAATAAAATAATTGAATGTGTTTTATACATCCATAAGATATTTAATTAAATCAAAAAATGGAAAGTTTATTCTTAAATGTTTAGTTCGTTACAGTTATATGCTTGGGACTAGCCATAGATTGCCCCATTTTACCTGGGATGCATTCCTTGGAATCGGTTATATCATACTATTATGGAATTACTTGGATGAGACTCCTTGGATTATAGTCCTACCCCTTATAGGTTTCTGCTAATATTGAGTTGTAAACCCCTGTGGTCTAGGTTGCCTTATTTATTACCTTAGATCCCATTTGTATAATAATTATCTTGGATTCCACAGTTGATACCTTGGAACCCTTTTATTGATAATTACATTATATGATTCTTTGTTACATCATGGAACCATCACTAATTCTATAATTTTGTTATTTTAGTACTAGATATGCCTCATGTGACTTAATGATATAATGTAATGATTAATTAATTAATGAATTGATTTCATATTCAAACACCAATTGAGGACTGAAGTAGGAACTTGGGGATTTTCATTCTTATACTACTTTAATTTTACTTATTCATATTTTCATAGTAGTTTAGTTTATATTACATAGAAAAGATGTTATAGAAATATTAGTCGGTGACCTACTGAGATTTATCTCACACATTATCTTGGCCACCACTGTCACCTGAGAATAATATGTGTATAGAGGTGTTTACAAAGGGATGTGTGTTGCATCAAAAACTTGATTTATTGAAATTTTAGAATAGATCTGGTAGTAGATTGTCGAGCTAGAGATTGGTATTATTTGGATAGATTTTTTTATTTCATTTTTCTATATTTATAGAATGTTTGTATGATTCTCTTCATCCTTGTTTTCCCATATTTCTAGATACCTGACATATCATCATCAGTTATTGTATATTATATTTAAAATTATCATCATTCTGTTTATTATTACAGCTCATTCAGCTTCTACTGTGTATTCTATTTAGTTAAATTTCTTCCAATTCTTATTTACATGTTCATATATATTGTACACTATGATAAACTCTTGTAAAAATGGAATAGTCTTCCCACAAACACACCCTAGACCCTCACAGCTACTCAGAACCCTCTGGAATTCATGGAGATGCGCTTGAGGCCATTTGGTTGACTAGGATCAGGGAACTCTTAAGTGGCATCTGAGTATGAGACATCACATCAGATGCTCATTAGGTGAATTCATACAATATAATAAATCATAGAATAAATAATCATTCATATTATAGAAATGATAAACAAATCAAATATTCTATATAAATAATATCATGAAAAAGAAATATATCCATGGATTACATACCAATATAAATAATAAAATGGATTATAATAAATTATTTCATATTGATGTAATTTATATATAAGAAATCATAGTATTACCCTAAAATATTCATGCCAGGATACCATATATAAACATGTATAAAATATTCTAAATACACAAGATATTTTGTTTCAAGATACCTATAGATGCATTGAGGGGCTATAACTGGCCACACCCATTATATACGAATTCCAATGAATTCATCATATGGAATAAATGAATAAAAATTCAATACAAAATCAATCATAAAAATTTATATAGGAAAACTATAATACAATTATTAAAATTATCCCAAATCGACAAATAAATCAACATGATCATAAAATGATGGCCTCGTATGACATAGTTAATTCCTATAGGGATATGAATGTTAGTAATATATAAATAACATATAAAGTGAAAAAAATAATAAATTTATAAAGTAAAAAATACATTGTCAAACCCATGGGTCATTGAAATTATATTTTTAGGAATTTAAATTTGATTAATTGCAGTAGATTTAATCTTAGAGAGCAATGGAAGAAAATTTGTTTTGAAAGTCAATTTGAGAAATTCCATTATAGGTTTGTAGAATCCAATTTTGTGTGCCAGTGAATTAATTTTTTTTTAAATTATTTTTCTAGATTCAAGATGAGGATGGTCCATCGACTTAATATCCCCTATTTAACATAATAATCCAACTTTATCTTATTGTAAATTACTTTAGGTTATTAATGAATTATGTTTTCATGATAACATTTTAAACATAATCACTATAAAATATTAAATTATAATGATTAAATCAAGTTAGTATGTTTGAAAATTTAAAAAACCTTTCTAGATTAATTACTTGATAACCATGAAATAGGATGAGGAATGATTTTGAAAATGAAATGTGACTAGAGAAATCAAAAAATAGTCAAAATAAAAAAAATATAATTCATAGCGGCCTACCCTTTAATCTACATTACCTAACACAATTTGTGAGTTACCACCTCCTTCTAGTCATGAGGTTATGAGAGGGGGTGATAAAATAAAATAAATTTACAGTAGAATTGTGGAGTAGAACTAGTGATTGATCCTATACCATTGGAACACCTCACCCAAGCCATGTTCTCTAGATGATTATCTATCCATATTTCATCTGTTACTACCTATTATTTATAGGCATAAATGATTCTCAAGATACATTTAATACTCTATAAATTCACCCATTTAATTCATCTAGGTTTAATCCCAATGGATCATAATTATATCACATTAAAAGGTTGATATTAACTCAAAATTACATAATTGATTAGGATATATATTTTACATCACCCAAATTTGTAGTGTGACCTCATCATTCACACTGTGAAATACCATGCTACCCCAAGCTAATTCTCTATTAGATTTTATTTAGGACATGATTTTTTATATATTTAAAACCATTAAAATGGTTTTATTTTATTAAACCTTCCCTCTTATATGTATTACATCATGAATAAGATTCTCAAGGCATGAATCCTGGTAATCTTGGTCTCTTCCTATAGGATTTTATATTTCATTGTATCATGATATAATATAAATAAATCATTAAAAACACCATCAAAAATAATTTATTTATTTACAAAAAATGAATTTTATGTTCAATAATATATGCAATAAATATAGTTATTGTACCACCCTCTTGATTTCAAACATTACCTCAAGAATTAGATCTCAAAATAATTCATTGTATGTTGACCCTACCATGGTTTAATTTTTATTTCTAGAACATATTGTATGAAAATGAGTAAATAAATGATCATGAATCACATAGGTAAATTTAATAAACTCTTCACTTTTCAGAGATACAAGACAATAATGTATTTTACTTTATATATTTTGACATAAAAATAATTTTTCCTACTTTCATTCATAGTTTTCAATACATAATAAACGTGAGTTCCATTTTAAATTTACCTCGCTTTAAATATTTTCACTCATCATCAATGTACACAAGTAAATAGAATATTTTCCTATAACGTGAACTTGGATTGTGACCATAGTCTTACAATCTGCCTACATTCTAAACCTCATAGAGACAAAATCACAAATAATCATGACATATTCACTATTAGGATCAAAATGTCTCTAATAATTTAAGGTAGGTAGGTAAATGATTTTAAAAAATAAATCTAAAAAAATATTTTAGTCACTAAATATCATTTTATGATAATAAAAAATAGTTCAATGGAAATATACTATATAAAAGTCACCAAACATTTCCCTAAAACACTAAAATTAGTTGCATAAATAGATGAATTAAAATGATTGAGAAACTATCTTGAATTATTTTTCAAAATAAATCCAGTTTTTTTTGAAAATTTATTTGGTATAGATCTCAAGTCCCAAACGAACCCCAAATGATAAAAATAATTGGTCTTGTAAGTAGTGATTTGAAACCCTACAAAACAGAACCCATTTTTTTCATTTTTTGGTTCTCCAAGATAGAATGTAATGAACTACAATAAATGATAGTAATGAAAATATCCTCCAATATTCCATGAAAACTCCCACATTGTTATCAATTGAAATATACACATCCCATCCACCATGTCACTATCCCCTCACAATCATGTTTTTGATAATCATGAAAAAATGCATAGATTGGTGTAGGAAATTATAAAATAGTGTAATAATGTGGATCTTCATTAAAAAGGAAATTAATGGACTATATGTATTAATAAGGATTAAGGTAAAGGTAAGTATTAGTAAAAGGAATAATAAAAAATATGCCTTCATAATATTAAAATTGAATTTATAAAATCATATATAAATAGAATGTTCTAGAAGAAAACTTATCCAAACAAAAGTTTCTCTCCTATATTAGTCATTAAAGTGAAAAGTCAAGTATAAAAACATAATTCATAGTTAAATTCACTAAAAATATTTAAAATTGTGTGGGGTAAAATATATAATTGAAACCCATACTCCTTTTTCAATGGTTGTCTAGGGTTAACCTATTTAGGTTTTTTATATAATATTTTATGTTGTGAATATGAATTTTTCATCATGAATTGGAATCTCACCTAGGGAATCGTCTGTTTGAATCTTATAAAGTTATATTCATTCTTCTTAGTTGTTCTAGTATTTTTTACATGAAAATGAAAACCATCATGTGAAATTTTATGTATTTTTCAATGAAATCTAAAAAGTGTTACGAAAAAATGCTAATATCAATAAAAAAACAAAATATATAAAAATTTTGTTCCCTACATAAAGAAAATATATTTAGAAGTATTTCTTAGACCTTAACTCTTTGGATCAGGTGATAAGCTATTAGAAAAATTATACCTACTCTAGATCCACAAACTACTATAGATATTAATTTTCCACATTAGTGAGCCTATATATTTCTATTGAATATAGATTAACTCTTTTTATTGTAGATACGTATTTAACCTCCCTCGGTTCAATCCATTGATTATTCATTAATGTAAAATACTTAATGGAATGGAATGTACAATCCATACCTATCATCCCTCTTTAATCATGGTGTAATCGGCTACCCCAGAATTATCTTCAATTTTGACTTAGGGATTTACTTTATTCGTATCAACAGTTCCTCTATGAATTTTCTATTTTATGACACCCAACATATCATGTGTTTCATTAATTAAAATTAAATATTTTCTTTTAGTCATGTTATCCTCTTCCTATATCACAATCATTCACATTATAATTCCTTATCACCTATTGAATATTCAAATTCATTTTCTCTCTCAAAACTCCTAGGAATTGTTTTCCACTTTTCAGGTCTTTTAATTATCATCCAGATAATAATAAGGGAATTCCCAAGATGAGTTAGGTCCTCTATGTAATGTCCCGACTCTGGAAGCTGCCCAGAGGCGCCCTATACCTGATTGGTCACATGGACTCAAGCGCATTTCCCCAAATGCAAGAGGCTACCGATTAACAACGAGGGCCTTGGGTGTGATAGTGGAGAAACTATTCCCTCATTAACAGATTAACACAATAAAAGATTAATAGATAAAAATAGATAATGTAGTAATAATATCAAACAACAAGAAATAGCAGAAGACTAAACAAATAAACAGCTTGAGAACATATATAAAAATGATGCATGATACATATGTCTAGGAAAAAAGTAAAACATGTCATAATGCTGAAAATACAGTACTAAACCAAAGTACCAGAAAAATAGTAAACATATCCACAACATCGCAAGCGAAAGCTTGCTCCCGTGCTCTCCAGCTCTAAGCAGTCAAGTACCAGATGTAGAAGGGTGCTTTCCCTTATCTATACCTGCATCAATATAATCTGTTTGGGACCAAAAGCATTACCCAAATAGGGTGTGAGACTAATCCCAGTAGGAATCCACCAAAATATATATTCATCACAGTTAGTTAATATATATATGATAGGTAATAAGTTAAAGGGTAGTAAACAAGTATGTACTCGATAGTAAAAAATTCCACAGTTTCAAAGCATTCAATTCCACATATCACATAAGCAGCTAATCAAAGCAGGTAACCCTCTGGAATGTACACACAACCTATCCCCTCTGGTTCAGATATAAGGATATTATATAGACTCTCTGAGGAAGAACTCTTAGTCAATTCTCTTAATTGTGAAATGTGGTAAATAATCTCTAAGGAAGCTCACACGATCTATTCCCCTTATAGAAAAAAGTTCTTAAAGACTCTATGAGAAAGCTCACATTGTCAATTCCCCTTATATTCTACCACACCAGGTTCTCAAAACCCTGTGTTAGTCAAACGAGCATAGAAATGCAATATGGACAAAGTAAACCTCAAGAACTACTTGGATAAACGGTCTACAACATATCAAGCATGTAGGAAAAAATAATCACTCCATCCTAAACTACTAGGCATGGGAAAACATCAAGGAATCGTAACAGGCTAAATAGGACCAAATGGTCATAAACATAACATGCATGGGAAACCACTTCCAAAACATAACAATCAACCCTATTCACATTCAAATATCCTCTACAAAAGCACACAAGCATGGTAGGAAATTAAGAGGGCCAAAACAGTAAACATGAAATACCCCATTCAAGGGTATTGATCAAATTTGAACATATAACTCAAAGACATTCAACCAAAAGGCACAAACGACCTAACTCAGTGTTGCGAGGTCTCTATACATGAACCTCAAGCCCTGAATCACCCAATAACACCATAGATCTACAAAAATTTATAAATGTTCAATAGAGGATAACTTGAGAAAGATGAGGAATTAGAAAATGGATATCAAGCAGAAGTAAGAGCTTACTGAGACGATTCCAATGCAATTGGCGGCAATCGATTTAGAGAATAGATGCTTTCTTGGGGGAATAGAGAATATTCACGGTCGTACGGGTTCTCTCAGATGAACCAGACCTAAAAGTAGGTATTTCTGGTGATTAGACGTGACCCTGGTACTTTTAATGAAAAAAATAAAATACACAGTGTGTACTTCAGATGCACATGGTGTGTACTTTCCTTTTCTGTACTACGCTTTAGGTGGTCTATAGGTGACCACATGGTCATGTGAACAACTTCTACACAACCATCACAGGACTACCTGCGGTAACTAAGTACACGACATGTACTCAAAAAGTACATAATGTGTACTTTAAAAAAATTCCAGAACTCTACTTTTTCTAAAAAATGACCAGAAAAGGAAAACATACCTAAAAAGAAGATCTGGGTTCTTGCAAAACCCCCCCCCCCCCCTTAAATAAATTCATCCCCAAATTTCCCTAACAAGGCAGCGTAGAAAAATAAATGTCGAATAACTCTTGCCACTATGATCATATATCATCCTCCCTCTCCCAAGCCTCATCTTACACTCGCCCGTGCTGTCATATCACTCCTACCAGAGGAACAAACTATCCACGAATAACCTTCATACTTAGATCAACAATCCGGATAGGATTCTCCTCGAACGAGGAATCCACCTATAACTCAAACTCCTCAGTCTGGAAAACATTAGATGGGTTTTATAAGTAACATCATTGCTGAGAAACGTGGAAGACATCATGCATAGCCCGATACCTCTGATGTAATTTCAACCGATTGGAAACCAGTCCAACTATTTCTAATACCTAAAATGACCCAACATAACCCGGTGAAAGCTTACCTAGTCTCCTAATCCTTTTTTTTACTAACCTCAGTGTGACACATTCGAAAACTTGATCCCTAAACTTGATCTCCAGAGGTCTTCTCCGTTGATCAACAAAAGAGTTCTGTCAACACTGTTCAGTAGTCATCCTCTTCCGAATCAACTCTATCTACTCGGTGGTCTCCTGGAAAAGAGGAGGTCCCATCATACCTACCTCTCCTACCTCTAGCCAACATAATGGTGATCGGCATGGCCTATCGTACATATCCTAATAAGGTTCCACATGAATAGTTTCTTGAAAACAATTTTTGTAGGAAAACTTCACAAGAGGTATTTGCTTCTCCCAAGAACCCCCAAAATCAAGGATGCATGCTCGCAGCATGTCCTCAAGAACCTGAATTGTACACTAGGACTGGTCATCTTCCCGAGGGTGGTAAGTTGTACTCAAAAGTAATTGTGTACCCAAAGCCTTCTGTAGCCCCTTCCAGACCCAAGAAGTAAAACGAGCATACCTGTCTAAAACAATGGAGTGTGGAACTCCATGTAAACTTAAAATATCCCAGATGTACAATCATCCCATCTCATCAACACTGAAGGTATCCTTGATCAGAAAGAAGTGAGAAACCTTCGTGAGTCTATCAATGAAAAAATATACTACATAATTTCCTTGAGGCAACCTCAGTAACCATGTCACGAAATCCATCGCGGCATCATTCCACTTCCACTCAGGAATGGGTAACTACTGAAAAATCCATGCTATTCATTGATGCTCTGCCTTCACCTACTGATAGGTAAAACACTTCATGATGAAACCAACAACCTCTTTTTTCATACTAGGATACCAATACTAAGGGTGTAGATCACGATACATCTAGGTGACACAAGGATGAACTACCCTAACTGATGAATGAAAGTCATGCATCAAATCCTCACGTATGTCTGTTGTAATCCATACATGCCCCTATAAACACAAGATCTCATCCTCACCTATGGTCTATCTAGGAATAGGGTCCTCTCCTGACACACATTCCCATAGGACTAGGCCTTTATAATCTGATAGCTTCCTCAGTCTCACTCAATCAAGCAGAGTAGAGGTAATAGATATAGAATAAAGAAAAGTCTTCCCCTGTATATCGTGATCCTACAAATATATATCAGAGGACATAGCCATAAGCAACCACTCACTTATAGCCTCATGAAATGCCTATATCTGAGTCCTCCTGATCACTCCATCAGCCAAAACATTGCCTTTCTCAGGCATGTAGGCAAGCTCTAAGTCAAAAGACAGAAGGTACTAAAGCCACCTCTGCTGTCTCAAATTCAGATCATGCTGAGTGAAGATATACTTTATATTCTTGTAGTTGGTGAAAACCACACAATGCTCTCCCAGAAAATAATATATCCAACATCATAAGGCATGAACAACTGCTGCTAACTAGATATCATGTGTCAGGTAATTTCTCTCATGTGGACTCAACTGCCAAGACCATTATGCGACGAATCCTCCCCCCTACATAATCAGAACTCCCAGCCTAACACCTGATGCATCACAGTAAACAGTAGAGATCTTTCCCGGCTCTAGCAAGACTAGTATCGGTGATGAAGTCAATCTCTATTTTAGAACCTGAAAGGCTCACTCACAAGAATCTAACCACAAGAACCTTGAACCCTTCATAGTCAAACCCTTTAGTGGTGCATCTAAGTGTGAAAAGTCCTATATGAAATGTTTTTAGTAACAAGTCAGCGCTAGAAAACTCTGTACCTCAAAGACGTTCTTCGGCTGCTCCCAAGAAACTACTTCTCTCACTTTCTATTAGTCGACTGATACTCCTGACTCTGAGAGAACATGACCCATGAAGTGAATATCATCCATCCAAAAGTTTCATTTCAAAAGCATAGCATATAACTGATTCTCTCTCAGTGTACTCAGAATGATCTCACGATGGGTAGGATGGTTGTGTCGAGTGTGAGAGTAAACCAAGATATCATCCACAAAGACCACCATGAAATAATGCAAATTGGGATAGAACACTGGATTCATCAATTCCATGAAGACTGCAGGCATGTTCATGAGACTGAATGACATAACCACATACTCGTATAGACCATACCTGCATTGGAAAGGAGTAAGAGGTATATCAGATGGTCTAGCGTGCAACTGATGATAACCAGATCTCAAGTCAATCTTTGAGAATACCCGACCTCCTCAAAGCTGATCAAAGAGATCATCAATCCTCGGAAAGTGATATTAGTTCTTGACTATCAACTCGTTCATCTTCCGATAATCTACACAAATTGTGAGGGTTTCGTTTTCCTTCTTGGCTAACAGAACAGGCGAACCCCATGGAGAAGTACTGGGTCGGATGAAGCCCTTTGCCTGCAACTCCTCAAACTACTTCTTGAGCTCATGTAACTCTAGAGTAGCCATCATATAAGGAGGAATGGATATTGACTCCACTCCTGTAATGAGCTCAAAATAAAAGTATACCTCCTTCTCCAGAGGTAAACCAGAAATGTACTCTGGAAAGACATCCCTGAAACAATCCACCACTGGAGGAAAGTCCATCTGTGATGTACCCTGGTCATTTAGATATTGACTAGAAATATGGGTTGTAACTCCTCCAAACCCATGATTCTCAGGTCCTGATCTGCTCGCCTTGACTTCCCATTCTCCCTTATAAAGAAATGATCCACCCATTTGTGATGTGAAACTCACCCTACGGCGATAAATGTCAATGACGTCTTAGAAGGGAACGAACCAGTTCATTCCAAGAATGAAATCAAATCATGTCATCTCTAGAACATGGAGGTTCCATAAAATGTGACACCCACCAAACTCTAGAGGGAGCTCCTTACACTGACACACACTATCTGTTATAGTCCCCATCAGAGTGTCTAGCGTCAAGATATCAGTAGAAGAAATGATGCAGATCCCAAGGCTCTCCACAACAGCAACATATGTAAAGCTATAGGGAAACCCCCGTATCAAAAAGAGTATAAGATAAAACTGAGGCAACAAGGATCATACATCAAACTATATAGGGTATGGGATCCTACCTCTAGTAAGTGTACTCCACTGCAATGGTTTGGCCTACATCGCGACCCTGTGAGCCTACCTGTCCACCCTGAGCTGATCCACCCTATTGTCACTGAATTCGTGGTGACTGACTAGCACGACCAGGACCTCCAACTCAGCCTGAATGGCTGGAAGAACTCTAGTTCCTAGACTAGTGAGAAAGTGGTTGTGCGGATCTTGCATTAGGAGTCATAGGAGAACCTCTATCATCTGCTGCTGGTGAGAAGAACTGACAGAAACGATGAAGATGACCCATATTTCCGCATGATTGGCACTCCACTAGGTCTCTTAAGAAATGGGGCCCAGTATGCCCGAACTTCCAACACTGGTAGCATACCACCTGGATACCTAAAGGTATATCTCTCCTACTTGGATCTCCATATGCATTCTCCATATGGTGATTCTTGATACCAACTGGTGGAGCACTGACTTTGGATGTCGAACCGCCCTGGATCATAGCTCCAGTATCCCTCAGATTGCACTCGGTGATCAATTCTTGGATGACTATATAAGATATCTAAGTCAACCTAAAGATGTTCACCAAAGATCATATATCCTGTATGACACCATCCCCAAACTTCCGTGCAAGGAACAACTCATCTCCCCCTAGAAAGGGTGTAAAGTGTTGCAGCTCTGTGAAGCGAGTGGAATACTCTAGAATTGAAAAAGTGCCCTGTTCCAAACTCATAAAATATCAACTTTGATTGTCCCACAATGTCTCTAGGTAGAAGTAATCATAGAATATGTGCTGAAACTCATCCCAATCCATGAATTTCTGGCATCCCGCTTATGATATCACATTCCACCACCTCTTGGCAGAGTCTCGAAGAATGTATGTATTGAGTTTCACCTTCCACTCTAGAGGTATCTCTAGATGATTGAAGATCGTCATCATGGATTCCATCCAGGACTCTGTAGCCTGAGGTCCACCTTCCCCCATGAAGGTTATAGGATGCTGCTACTGGAAAACTCATGTCAGCTCTTCCCTAGATGGGGCAGGGTGTGTTGCTCTCTAGAAGGTCTATAAAACCTCATAAAGCCCTCTCGGAACTGTGAATCATCCCATGTGTCCGGAATTACATCTGGTGCCAATGTTGGCACAACTGGAGGATCTGTAGATAGTCTTTGATCAGTCATGCCCGATGATTGATCACTGCCCAGTAACTGGAGGATAACTGGAGGATGTCTCGGTGGCATGACTCTGCAAGGTCAAGCACACACCTTAGATCAAGATTAACAGGGAATAAAACCTATAAGTGTATGAAGGGAACAAGAAAAAGAAAGCATTTATGTTTTTCAAAACATTGATACTCGACGTTTATAATTCTTACACTTCATGTTCCCTTAATCCTTTCACATAGGCATATACTTCTGAAAAAACTGGCTGTGTAACACCCCATAAATGACATGTTGTCCTAATACATGGTGTGTACTTGAATCCTCTTCCCCTACCTGAGTTCAATTACACGGCTAAGACAAATGGTTCTCCTAGAACAAGACTATACTAACTGTTCTTACAAGACACATAATGTACTATATGAACTTCACCGAACCGTGTTGTTAGTGGCACGGCTGGAGACACGACTCACAATACACGGCGTGTTCCAGACAGACACGGTGTGTGCCAAAGGATTTCCCAACCCCGTGTCTCTTCCCACAAAACTAGTGACATGGTTAGAGACTAAAAGTTGTGAACATACAGTACATGGAATGTACTTAAGAAAAATAGTTTCTTCCCAAACAGAAGAACATATGGCATGTATTCATCATTACATGGCATGTATTCTGGGTTTTTTCAGACAGTAAGGCTTAGAAACTACTCCAGAACCTAGAAAAACATTGAAGCAAACATTAAAGATCCAAATTTAGATCTGTGAGGGCCCATAATCCCTGCTAATCAATGTTTGGCATCTTATACATGATATAATCAAGCATAACTGATCAATGATCCACCAAATTCCGATCCATGAGGGCCAATAACACCTCAAGAACAAAATTTTTCTATTCATTCAAACAAAACCATACACAACCAACCCTATCAACAATATATATTTTTATTAAGGCATTTATCACAACAACATGCACATCCAAAACAACATCTATCACAACAATATGAAAATTCTAATGAAAAAAATGACATCGCAAGAATGCATGACATGTGATTTCAAGAAAGTGCATATATGATTCATGAGATGGAATACCCTCATCTCATCAAAATGCGATAGAAATATAACCTCATAACATCAACAATATTAGAACACAACATGTGAATCACTCAAGGTGAAAATCAAATGAACTGTAAAATAGAAAAACCATAAAAATGAAAATAATCGAGATAAATTGGCTTTTCCCTATACACGGGTTAGCTACTCCCAGTTAAAACATATTACCAAGTACCAATTCCTTCTTATCCCAGTTTATAGGATCTAAATAGTAATTCAAGCGAAAATAATCCCTCTGATACTTTTTTAAATGTCCCAGTTCTAGAAGTCACCCAAAGGCGCCGTGTACCCGGTTGGTCACATGGACTCAAGCGCATTTCCCCTAACACCAGAGGCTGCCGACTAGCAGCGAGGGCCTTGGGTTTGATAGTGGAGAAACTATTCACTCATTGGAAAAGTAACTAATCTGAAGATAAATAGATAAAAATAGAGGAATTAGTAACAATATCAAATAACATGAAATAGTGGATGATTGAAGAAATAAACAGATGGAGCCCATATATAAAAATGATGCATGATACATATGTTTAGGAAAGAATCCAACATGTCACAATGCCGAAAATAAAGTACTAAAATAAAGTACAAGAAAAACAGTAAACAACTCCACAGCATCACAAGGAAAATATTTGTCCCATGCTCTCCAGGTCCAAGAATTAATGTACCAGAAGTACAAGGGTGCTTACGCGTATCTACACCTACATCAATATAATATGTTTAGGACCAAAATCATGACCCAAATAGGGTGTGAGACTAATCCTAGTAGGAATCCACCAAAATATCTATGCCTTACAGTTAGTGAATATATATGGAAGGCAATAGGTAAAAGGCAGTAAATAAAAAAGTACTCAGTAGTAAACAATTCCACAGTTTCAAAGCATTCAACTCCACAAATCACTTAAGCAGCTAATCAAATCAGGTAACCCTTTGGGAAGTACACACATCCTATCCCCTATGGTTCTGTTATAAGGATACTACAAAGGAACATTGAGGAAGCACTCTCAGTTAAATATCCTTATAGTAAAAATTGATAAATACACTCTATGGAAGCTCACACGGTTTATTCCCCTTATTGTCAAAAGTGGTTAAAGACTCTCTGAGGAAGCTCACATGGTCAATTCCCCTTATAGTCTACTACACCAGGTTCACACGTCCCTGTGTACATCAAACGATCATAGCAATGAAATACAGCTAAAGTAAACTTCATGAACTACTTGTCTAAACATTCTACAACATATCAATCATGTCACATAAAATAATCACTCCATCCTACAGTACTAGGCATGGAAAAACATCAAGGAAGCCTAGCAGGCTAAATAGGACCAAACAGTCATAAACAAAACATGCATGGGAAACCACATCCAAATCATAACAATAAACCTTATTCACATTCAAATAGCCTCTACAAAAGCACACAAGCATTGAAGGAAATAAATAAGGCTAAAACAGTAAACACACAATACCCCGTTCAAGGGTGTTGAACAAATTTGCACATATAACTCAAAGAATCTCAACATAAAGGCACAAACCACCTACCTCAGTGTTTGATATCTCTATACATGAACCTCAAGCCTTGAATCACCAATGTACACTATATATCTACAAAAAAATATAAACGTTCAATGAAGGATAACTTGAGAAAGAGGAGGAATCATGAAACATATCTCAAGAAGAAGGAAGAGATTACTGAGAAGATTCCATCGCAATTGGCGGAAATCTATTTGGAGAACTGATGCTTGATCAAGGGCTTGGAGAATATTTGATGCCCTATAGGTTCTCTCGGAGAAACCAGACCTATTAGTAGGGATTTTTGTCGATTAGATGCGACCCCGGTATGTTTAATGAAAAAAATAAAAAAACTACACGGTGTGTACTTTAGAAGTACACAGTGTAAACTTTCTTTTTCCATACACCAATTTAGGTGGTCTTTAGGTCACCACATGGCCATGTTCATGACCGCTACATGGCCTGCACACATCTACCCATAGTAACTGAGTACACGACGTGTACTCATAATGTACATGACATGTACTTCAAAAACAATTCCATAACTCCTCTATTTCTCAAAAGACCTATCACGAACCAGATCTGGTTGCCATCAAACTAGCACCAAACCCATCCCGTGCTAATTACCGTAGGGAATTCCCTATCCCCAAAGGATGGAACAATTTCCCAGGTATCAAACAATTAGGTTTGGGAACTATTTACCCGAGTATGAAAGCATAAAACATTAAAAACAATCCATAATATAAATTCTGAAATTTATAGCCAAAAAAGTCTTAATATTAAATCCAGAACTGAATACATTGGATTAAATACAACAAAATAGGTCCAAATAAAAATAATTACAACAGAAATACATCCCCAAGGACTCCACATGACAAGGTTGTCATCACTCGCAACTCGTCTCCACAACTCCGCCCCAGCGATGGGGACTAACACCCTGAACCTCCATCACCCTTTGTTTTTCCTTTACATGATTAAAAATATAAAGTCTACTTACACCCAAGGGGTGTAAGTAGGGTGTGAGAATAAGCCCAATAGGACACCACCCAATGATTCAAAGGTGCATGAAATACAAGGTGAAAAACCAAACAGTTTTAATATTCAATGAAAAGCAGCGACACATTCCAAGAAATGAAACATTAAATTGAAAACATTTTTCTAGATAAAACTTTCATAATGTTAAAACATTTAAATAGGTATTTTAGTTACTTCAATATAATTCCAAAGTCACCCAAATACAAGGGCAAATCCCACAAATCCAATGAGAAAAAAATCAGGAACACCCCTAGGCACTAGATAGTCTCGGGCCCCATGTACCTCATACCTCGGTGTAATGTAACCATAGTGAAATCGGTTCTCATGCATGATCCACTAGTAGGGAAAATACCCATTACCTAGTGGTCCCCAATCATCATCCAAATAGTTTAGTTATAGTTTTCATTATCCAAATTCTAGGTGAAACAGGGACAAAACCCATTTGGTCCACTAGTCGTACTAGTACACATCCACCCCACCTAGGTACTCGGGCTTCCCCCTTTGTGCTCAAACAATTTCAGCATTTAACACATATCCATTTTAATTTAAAACACTGATACTAGTCAAATACACCATATACAGTAGCTATCACATTTTATTCCACTTAAAATACACAACAAACACTTTTAATTTGAATAAAACAATTTCTCAAAATCTAGTGTTGTTTTGCACAAAAAACCCCTTAAGAAACCCACTTGTGCACTATGTTCACACTTGTAAGTTACCAAAACAGTAAATTCATCCCAATAAATTTCAATTAAAAGAACAAATCAATTTTTGGGCATCCCCATTCTAAACAAGAAGTGATAACTTTTTAAAACCTTCATTTTCACACAAAAGTGGAACCAAAACTTCACTTTATTTACAAACACAATTAAAACCCATTTTTTCAGCAATAACCAAAGGGGATAAAAATAATAAACAATATTTTAATCTATATTATAGCTTAATAAAAACAACTAAGTATTTATAGGGAAGCCCCAAATAATCAAATAAAACATTTCTTTGGAAAACCCCCAATTTCAAACCAAATTGGCATTTAAAATTCAATTGCAATAGAAACATCATTAGAAATAATTTTTTTAGCAATAATAAAATGATATAAACCTGAAAATATGATAAATAAACCATGATAATACATAAATATTGCATCAACATTGTAATCACCTACCAAATCAAATGAAACCCTTGAATCCTTTGTGCAAAAACACAAACGCACCACCGCCGCAACTCAAGAAGGGTAGATCAAACCTAAAATTTGAAAATTGGACCATGAAAACCCAAGTTTAAACCATAGTTTTGACACCTTACCCACTGGTAATTTTTGATTTCATGTATAAGGTAATAAACCCTAATAACATTGAATTAAACACTAAGAAAGATGAAAGAAGAAAGAAATGGACTCACTTACTTGATGTATCCTAAATTGATCACTCCAAAAACAACAGTAGATGAAATTGAAAATAGAAAAAATTCAGGGGTTGTTCAAACAAAGTTTAGGAGGTCATTTAGAAACTTGAATGTAGGGAAACGAGTGAGAATTGAGAGAGTTAAGAGGAGATGAGGTTACCTCTTCAATTCTGGCCAATTTGAGACACCTTATGAAGTTCTACCCAATGTCGCGATTTCAAAGAGCTCTAAAGAGGGGGGAAATGGAAATGGGAGCGCGCCTGGGTTTATTAGGGTCGAGCTGGAGGTATAATCACCAAAAAAACTCATTATAATGAATAATATATTAAAAAATTAAAGAAACAATTTAAAATTGGAAAATGGGATTTCGGGTTGGCCCAATTCTCAAATAAAAAACCAAATCCCCTATGATTATGGATTTATAAAGGCTCCAAATTTAAATGTGGTATTAATATATCAGGGGAAGACATTTAGGAGTTGTAATTAGTGAAAAATATTAAAAATAGAAATGTTATAAAAGAAACAAAATTAATTTTTAAATCTGGAATTGGCCTCATAGTTTGGCCCAATTCATGAAAACTCACATATTCTCCATAAAACCATTGGAAACCCCAAGAACAAAGAATTAATGGAAATTAAAATAAAAATACATTTAAAATAATCTATGTATGTGATACAAACATAAAAGGAAAACATACCTAAAAAGAATATTTGGGTTCTTACACTCTATTACTCCATGTCCAACATTAAAAAGTCTACTACAGAGTATAATTTTCATTATTTAATATTATATCATTAATGATCCATCATGTTTGTTTGACCATAGAATATTCCAATTGGATTGAAAATAATATGTTATTTATGTTCCAATATACCATTCCCTTTAAGATGTTGTAACATATGAATTTGGTTCTTTCACATAGGTTACAAAATGATTGCCTAATTTTTTTAGACACAAAATTTATCATAATTGAAAATCTACCTCGTTCAGGTCGATTCTTCCTTAGATATTTTGAAACCAATACTGAAAACTCTGATTTCAGTGGAATAGTTCTAGTCACTTCTTGTTGGACTCAATTTATTTCATGAATTTCTCATACATCGACATGTTAGTGGGTGCCTCTAAAAAAGGGATATTAATATGAATTTTTATAATCTAAATACTTACCTTTCCATGTGTTAATTTCTAGTGTTTTATAATATCTAGAAATGGTATATTTGGATCATACGGTGGGGGTTCCACACGTTATTTTTTCAAATACATTCCCTTATTCCTTACACATTTCTAGTTTTTATTCTTTATTTTCAACATCTCTTTCATGTAGTTCACCAATTGGTTAATGGTTTCCTTATGTTTTTTAGGCTTCTCAATGTTATGAAATTCAGTTATCCTAATGGTTTCACTTTTGGTTCTCCTATAAGGATTCATAATGGTCTTCCTATAATTTTCTCAATAAATTTTCCATGTGAAATTTTAGGTTCAGTAGTATATCCTTTTAATCATTATAATTTTCCATCAAATCCTTGATAGCCACTTCTCGATCTTTTGAATAAGTTGTTAGTTACTAAATGGAAACTATGATGGTAGTCATAAATACATCCAATGTTTCCCCCAATAGATGGGTGTGGGGTTAATGTGACAGTCCTTGATATGTTGGAATCATAGTTCCCTCTTCTGATAGCCCTAACTATGTTTCTATTTCAACCTCTATCTATGAAATTGATTTCAACAATCGCAATTAGCATAATTTTTAGTGTACATTTCTTGAGGTTGTTTTTTCCCCAACACTGTGTCTTTTTTTAGATATTTCATCTAAGTTATTATCCACCAACTATTATTGACCATGCACATTCCACTTATTTATATTCCATCCATACTTCATCTGAAGTTATTTCTCGCTGTTTCATTTAGTGTATTTTAGGTCTTAATTTTTGAATTCTTCATCAGTGATCAGCTAGCTATAGTATCCACAATTAACATGTTTCCCTTATAAATAACATTATGGAAATTATGAATTAATAGACAGATCTCAATACCATTATCTAGGTAATTTCTAGTTATTTATTTGAAATGAGACAACATGGTATATAGTGATACATCCTTATAATGATTGAAATAGAGAATATAGACATATATGTCCATATATTTTGATGGTGAATGAATTGTGTGAAATTGTGTCTTTAGAAATCATCCCATGCGGTGAAAGAATGGGTTGTTAATCTCAAGATCCATTCTCAAGCATGCTCTTTTAAATAAAATTATAAAAGAAAAAGTCTTAAAACTTTTCTAAAAAAATTATAAAATTAAAATCTACACAAAGCATGGGTAAACAACCTAGATGTGTGTTATGATGTTATTATGGTATTTGAGAGTATTATATCATGTTGGAGACCATCTCAATGATAGATGGCATGATCATTAATTGTGTGGTATCTACTAGTTGTATGAGTATGTTTTGTAGGGATACTATGTTTAATGGTATGACATAATCTTCTAGTGCTCATAGTATATAATCTCTTGTTTCAACACCTTCAGTAACTTGATTTAATTTAGTACCAACCATTGTTTATTCTACATTGTTCTTCCTTAATGTTCATTCCATTATTGGGTCTCAATCAAATATTTTCTTCCATGTGTAGTTGTTTTCCATAAATAATTTGAAATTTGAATCCCACAACATGAGAACACCTAGTGTAAAAAATTTGAATTAATATAATAAGAAATAAAATAAAAACACTAACATTACTATTCTACTTTGTTACTATAGTTGATAATGGAAGTATCAATTTTTTAAAGAAAAAGGTGTCATTAATTTCTATTTGAATAAGAATATTTAATAACTTATGCATAACTCAAACAAGTAATAATAATAATGAAAATATATAGATAGGTGAGTAAGGTTAAAACCATGAGATATTGAAATTAGATTTTTTATAAATTTAATGTGATTTGCTAGAGATGATTAATAAAGAGAGATAAAAGAAAAAAATGGGTTTGATATCTATTTGAGAATTTATTCTATGGTTTTGTATATTACATGTGCATGTGAAAGTTAATTTTAAAATTAATGTGATTCAACATGATTATTTTCATTTTCAAGGTGGAGAATATTTGTAAACATAGTATCCCCTCCTAAATATAAAAACCTCCCCTTTTATTATGATCATGAACTTCTTTTTATAAATGAATTATTTTATGTTAATAAAATTTTAAAAAATAATCACCATAAACTATTTAGTGATCATCATTAGTTTTAGGTAATTAGTTATTGAATTTGAAAATACTTTCTATAATCTTAACTAATTTATCATTAAATATGAATAGGAAAGATTTTGAAATGTAATATGATTATAACAACCCAATCCTAAAAAATAATAAAAATATATTTCATAGATCCATCCACCTTCATCTGTATCACCCAACACAAGTTAGAAGTAACTCCCACAAGATTTTCATGCCGTTGTGATATCGGTTGAGAAAATAAATAAATTTAGAATGTAATCATGGAGTAGAAGAGATGAATGGACCTATAGTATCGTAGAACCTCTCCCAAAGCTCTTGTCTTTAAATAATTATTAATACCTTTAGTGGTAGTCAAGAAATCTTATTTATAGACATAAATAATTCTTGTATATTTGTTATATCCTCTATAAATGTTTTAGTTTGATTCCTATAAAGTCAATCCCAGGGTCCAAAAAAATTATCCGGTCACAAATGATGACATACTGTCATGATTACAAAAAAGATTGTGATGTGTATTTTTTTCATATAAATTCATGATGCCACTAAATAATTCATTTACACAATAAAAATACTAATATATTGACCTAATTCTCTTCTAGTGTGTCTTGATGATATTAATTTCAACATATTCACATCGTGAAAATTGTTTTCATGGTGTGAAACCTTACTTCAAGAATTGTTTTTCATAGTTTATGCTTCCAACCACCACTTCGAGTCATGCATTTATTATTTAGAGATATTATGATATAAATAATATTCTTCTCATATGAAATCGAGTCCTCTTGACCACTTTCTGTCATCTATGATATTCTATATCATCCTAGAATAATAAAAATAAATCACAAAATATGCGGGAAATAAAGATTAGATTGGATTGGATTGAAAATAATGAATTTTATGTTCAAAAAAGTATGCATGAAATATAGCTATCATAATACATCAAAATAAATAATATGTGTGGTATCATTAGAATATATTAGTATTAAATCATAAAATTCATCCAAGGATTTCAACATTGATAAAAATTAATTTAAAATATCAAAGGAACATTTCATGAAAAAAATACCATTTTTATTTTGAAACCACTTGTTTAAAATCAAAAAAATGTCTATAGTGATAGGAAAAACCTTTTATTGGGATATAACAATCTTAAATTGTAATGTGTGCTTTGATCCAATGAATATTTATGATTACAGAAAGAAGAAGAATCTATTTAAATTTTTTTATATAAACATGAACATGGGTAAAAATTAAATTAATCAGTTAGTGGAAAATATTTAAAAAATTCATGAATATATTTTAAAAAATATTGACTTGTAGAAAAATTATCCAATCTAAACAAAACAATTTCAATTTTCCATGAAAAACATTGATTGAGAATTTTGAGTTCATAAAGAGATGAAAATGAAGGGAAAATGAAATTTATATAGATAAATATAGGGGAATAAAATATATTGGGTTTTAGATAAAAATATCATATCATTCCTCCAATGGTAAATTATACATAAAAAATATTGAATAATTATGAGATTTTGAAATAAACCCTTACTAGTATGGTAATTTTTGAATCATAACCCCATCAAATAAAGAAATAAAAATTAAAAAATAAATAACATGAATATAAATATATTCGTGATATAATATAATAAAAGGTACTATATACACAACATGACCAAAAAAAGTTGTGAATATGTTATATGTCTCATAGAAACAAATGTCATACAATACACCCTTACAAACATCATAACATATTAGTTATAATTATTCCTTTAATTGATTATATTTTATAAATTAAAATTAAAATTAAAAATTGGAAATAGTATAGAATAATCATTGGTCATTACACACATAAAAATTCAACAACATCCCAATAAAAATAAACTGAGTTATAAAACCCTTTAACATTAGTATTGTTCACCTCAAACATACTTTATCATTTTTATAAAAATTGTACATTAATTTTATAGATTATTAAGATCCCATTGAATATTCATTACATTATTATTTTCAATTTTAATTCATTTATTTCAATTCCTTATATAGAGTAATTTTCATGTCAGATTTTTTTAGGAAATTCGGTTCATAATACAAATTCAACTTTGGTAGGTTTACCATAGTCAAACGGTTTATGGTTACACAATTTTTAAAATATTAATACATAAATTAATATCATTTTTTACGTTAAATGCTATTTTATATTCATACATTAAAGTAAGACATGAAAAACGAATCGCAATTCTTTTTGGAGGTGGTAGTCTACACATATACACGAATGAAATTTCGATTTTTTAACTGGTAGAAGGATAAGAAGGTAAGAAATATTTAATATTTTCATAATAATAATTATCTAATTAATATAATTTATATTCCTTAAGTTCTTCATAATAATAATACTTGTTATTTGGTAATGAAAAATAAAACAAATCACTTCATAGAGGTGGTAATCTGTACTTGTGAACGAGTGATTAGTTCATTTACCATAAAATAAAAAGGATATGGAAAATAGTTTTCCCATAATCATAAAACATAACATTGTGTTTATGATACTATATATATTATTTTATTTTGGGTAAAAAATGTTTTCATTTATGTACAAGAAGAAATAAATTTTGAAAGTGTTGGTAAAGAAGATTACATCTTCTTTGAAAAACCTTACATAGATTACACCACATTCCTTCTTAGGATTCTCTTAGGAGGATAAAAAATAAAAATTAATAGAAGAAAGGAAATAATGAAATATGGTAGTTATTGTAAAATATTTACTGCTCAATATTTATGAATAATGGATAAGAGGAGGTTCCTTTTTATAAGTGAGGGAAATAACATACGCAGAACTACAAAAAAATGTTTAAATATAATATATTTAATAATCAAGTAATGTGGATACAAATTACCATAATGTCAAAGTTGGGAACTTATGATGTTGTATTACCTTAGTAAATAAATGTTAGATATGTTTAATTTTTATTTTAATCATTTTCATTTGGTTTATTCCACTCATTATTCTAATTTGACCATAATCATGTAAACACATTTTTTAACCATTAAGGATCATAAACGTATTTCCTATGTGAAGATTTTATAAATGGTTTATGGGTGAAATTTCTGACAAAATTACATCACACATGTCCACATTCAATATTTATATTTGATGGATGCTCTATATTTTAATGATCCCCAATTATGTTTTTTATGAATATAAAAATCTCAATTTTTATGGTAGAAATATTTTTTCTAAGTAACTTTTTGGATAATATTATTCACGTGTTAATATACCTTCTGTTTTTCAAATATACCATTAGATGAAAAATATATATCACTTGTTATTCTAATCAACTATTAATTCAATGGATCTACTGTAAAAGTCATCTACATGCAGACTACATCTACCACTTAGGATCTACCGCTGAAAACATCTATTGGGGTACTATATTTACCATTAACGATCGACCACCTATCTCATCTACTACCATAATAAGAATAGTTTACTAATTTTACCACCAAAATAGATCTATAATTTAATGATCTACTTCCAGACATCATCTACTTCCTGAATTGATCTACTATTCAAAGATATACTCCTATTAACAATCTACTACAAGAATATATATATTGTTTTATGATCACCCACTAGAGAGAATATACCTCTAGAATAGATATACCACTCAATGATATACCACTATATATCATCTACATGAAGGCTAATACTATTGTTGTCTGTACTCTTATAGGAATTCAATACCTCCAATGGCAAGTTTATGGAATTTAATGACTTCAACATTATATTGATTTAGGAATCATTATTCTTAAACTACTCCATGGATGCATTAATGAAAACACAAACCCTTTCTAATTTTGGGATTTGTATGATGATCCAACTGATAATGTGACTCATAGATGTATAATATCAAAATATATCTTTTATACACGTGTGTAAAAAAGATAGATAGACAAATATGACGTTCATACAATGAACTAAGAGAAATCAAAATACACTTGTGTGTTGATAGTTTTATTACATCAATAGATTTTAATACAAAGGACTTTCTAGTCCTCCATGATGAATTTTTAGCTGAATATTTTGAGAAACCTATTAGATCTATTTTCAAAGAAAGATTCAAAGAACTATTAAAATTTGGAGATATTCCGATTGTTCCGCATCACTTTTTCCTAAAACTATTAATTTAACATTTTTTATCCATTATATTTTATATGAAATATTTTTAATTTATTTATACATAAAACAAATCATCTTGTATGTAACTAGATAGTGATAAAAAGCTTACCCAAACTTCTTACATTGTATACCCATGAAAACTATTGAATAGGTAATGTGTGACCATTGCTTGTTTTTATCCAACAAAACATTGAAGAGGCCTTGTGAAATGATATGCATGTGTGTTTTTATTTGTCAAAGCCAATCCATTTTTTTATCAAGATTATTGTTTAACAAATTTCAAGGTGGAGAGAGATTTCTATGTGGAGGGGATTAAGTCGTGGCTTGTGACTGAATGCCTTGTTTTAATTTTAGTATGTGTCATTAGTTTTTGATTTCAATATTTCAATGTTTTAAAATTGTATCTATTATATAATTAATATAAAAACATTCAATCTGATACCTTTTCTTATTTTCTGATTTAAATAGAGTGTTTGATCATGAAATTTAGTTCCAAAAGCTAAAGTGATTTCAAATAAAATTTTAAATTAGAATTGATCCCTGTATGAGATGATATTTAAAGAATAAAATTATATACTTATACTGTTTTGATCAACTAGGCGTTTTTATTAATTTGGGGGGTTTGAGTTTCAAATGTTTTTAAGAAAAAAAATTTACAGGGAGCTAAATTCCCCCCCTCTTTAGTTACTCACCCTGACTAACATTTTATTTTAGAGGATTTTCAAAATATTCTTTTACTGTGATCTAGTTGTGACTTCAAGATCCAAAATTTTAGTTTATTATAAATGTATATATTCATGGATATTAGTAGAAAAGATGGAAATTTCACTAAAAATTCCTCCATATTTTAATGGTACAAATTATTCTTGATGTAAATTTAATATTAAAATTCCTCTTGAAGAATGAGTATTAAAATTTATTTTTTCATTGAGGATAAATATAAATTAACCACAACATATAAAGGTGAAAATACAGATCCAACTAAAGGAGATTATAGGAATAACTATAAAGTTATGAATTATTTATAGTAAACATTACAATAAGTTGAGATTAATAAAATATATTCCTTTGCCATTACATTTGATATTTGAGATACATTGGCTCTTTCTCATGAAGGAACATCAAATGTAAAAGAAATGAGATTGAATACATATACTATTATATATGATACCTTTATAATAAAACTTCATGAATACAATTTTGACATGTATATCATTTTCAATGAGATTTTGAACATAATCAATTCACTTTGGAAACCAATTACGGACAAATGTCATGTGACGCGCCTATTGGGAAGTTTAGCTGAAAAATGGAGACAAAATTTCGTTTCAAAGAGATATTCTTTTGATATAAGTATGTTCCATGTTAAAGAGGTAAGAGGAAAGATCATGATGTTTGAAGAGTAAAATAATTTAAACAAAAGGATAATTATAATAACAAAATAGTAAGTTATTAGACTTCAAAATGTTCAACACAAAGAAAAAAGGGAATATTAGAGAAGATATCTCATGTGATAGAAAACATATTAAGAAGGTGATGAACAAATGGATCACTTAGTTAGAAGATTCAGGAACTTCTATAAATTTAGTAAATTGTTCGATAAGACAAACTAAAAAGCTAAGTATAAGAATATAGGTAAATATAGTGAACAATGGAAAAATGATGATACTAAAAATAAAGTATTATACAATGAATTCATGAGAAAATTTTATATTAATGTATAAAATACTATGTTAAATTTTACTAAAAAGAATGAGGACAACTATAATAGGTATGAGTAGGTTTTGAATGAAACATAGAGTTCTTTGTAAGATATTTCAAGTTATTTATACTCACGAATATAGAAAAAACTTAATAAACATAATATATGTTTTCTAAACATCACATATAAGGTACCTAGTATTTTTCACAAAAATACTGTTTATAATTCAAATATTTATAATAGTGACAATTTTGAGGAATAAATTTCCAATAAATATATTTTGGAATATTTAAATATTATAGAGGATTCTTTCAATGAGATTGAAAATAAATAAAACATTTTAAAGGAGAAGCATTCTTTGTCTTCTAACATTATAATAAATTATAGTATAGAGGTGGAAAAAATGATAAATTTATAAAATAAATACTGACCTATAATTATAAAATAAAAATAAAAAAATGATCTGTATAAATTCACAAATTGAGGAAATAATTTAACATAGATGCATAAAAAGAAAACTACACCAAGGTATTGTACATAAATTTGATACCAACCACAAGAGAGAAAGTTTAATTGGACTATGTTTTTTTATAGTTCTCATTATATAGGTTCTATGAACACTTCTTAATCTTATGCACCTAAAAAAATTATTTATAAAAATTTCTCATATTACATTAAGAAACCTATTAAATAATTATGAATTCAAAAATCATTTATTACTAACATCTCTAGACTCATTAAAATTTGGGTACCAAATTTATTTTTGTTTTAAATTTATTTTGTAGGAAAATTTCGTGAAAGTAACTATTAATAACTAATATTATTTTGATAGTGGCTCATCCAAGAACAAGATTGGGGACTATTAATGTTTCATGAACCTAGTCAAGGATGATGGTGGGCATGTCTTCTTTGGTTACAATGAAAAAGGAAACATAATTGGAATTTTTCAAATCAACAACTATAATACTATTTTAACTTACAATTTTTTATTTATAGATTTATTAAAGTAAAATATTCTTAAAATATCTCAACTATATGATGATGGTTTTAGCGATAAATTTTTAAATAATCACTATAAACTTATTATTATAAAAAAAAATTAGTTTTAATTTGATTGTGAAATTATAATGTAAGTTATATTAATTTTGATTCCTTATTTTCTCAAAACATTTCCTCTCTAACTGCATTTCCCAAAGTGTCTTGGATTTGACATGGGATACTAGGCCATTTAAATATACATTTTCATAGAAACCAAAGTAGGAAAGTATTAGTCAAGGTTCTTCCTAAACTATAATTCTGAAATGGAAAAGTCTATAACCCATGTCAAAAATGGAAACAACACAAAATATCATTTAAATAAATGTGATAAAAATCAACTTACCAACCACTAGAGTTGGTTCAGATAGATTTTTTTTACCTCCTTGGGCTTCTATATTATATTGGAAGCACTATGTTTATGCATTATTAGATTTATTTTATAGATATAGTTGGGTATTCTTTTTATCACAAAAAAATGAAAGTTTTCCCTATTTTTAACTATTATAAATTTATAAGAAATCATAGTGGAACTATAATTAAGACCTTTAGAAGTGATTAATGCCATGATTTTGACAATCAAGAATTTAAATTATTAATAAAAAAATAGGGATATAATTAAAACTTTTCTTCTCATATAATCCAACATTAGAATGGTGTATTAGAATGATAGATTAAAACCCTTCATGAAATTTCTCATTGTATAATTAATTAGTATGAATTACCTATTTAATTTGGGATGAATTAGTGAATACAACTTTCCATACAATCAGTAATGTTTTTATAAAACCACTTTTAAAGAAAACCCCGAATGAATTTTGGAATGGATGAAAATAGAATGTTAATAATTTTTTTTTCTTTTCAATTTAATTATTCTCAATAAAAAGTATAATTTTATGAAATTTTCTTCTTGTAATGATGAATGAAGTTTCCTTAGATATTCAATGGCTAGTATGTCTTATATGGTATTTAATGAAAGGAAAAAATATTTTGTATGCATATATACATATAAAAGTTTATGAAATTTATCCACATGAGTCTATGAATTCATTATACATCCCTGAAGATCGTCTTTCTAATATAAATATAAATACCAAACCTTCTAACAGATCTGTTAAACAATAGAGAAAATATTCAAATTTTCATGAACTTCCTGCACTCAAACCTATATATGATAGTGAAATATCTAGTCTTCTTTTTCCTAGAACCATGAGGACTCGTAGATATAATCTCATGAATACTATTGTTGGGGACCTATAAATATGAAAAAGATTATATATTATTTTATAAATTAGGTTGAACATCAATCTTTCATTGCATAGATTGATCCTAAGAAAATCAGTCATGAAATTAATAATGAATTATAGGTAATAGAAATGAAAGAATAAATCGATAAATTTTAAAAATATAAATTATATGAACTAGTTTATATAATTAAAGACGTTTGAACTATTGGAACTACAAATTAATTCAGATTTAAGGATTGATAGATAGGAACAATAGCTTGGAATAAAGAAACATTAGTTTCATAATGATATAGTCATTAATAATTTATTGACTAGAAGGAAACCTTTTAATAAAAATCTAAACATCAATCCATTAGAATAATTTTCTCCTATAGAACACAATTGAATTTTAAAATATATCAAATGGATGTTAATAATGAATTCCAAAATGGTTATATAATTGAGGATATTTTTGTTAAACATCCCGTTAGATTTCAAATTACTGATTTTAAAAATCATAATTTTATATTTACATAACATTTTTATGGTTTAATATGAGCTCTTAGATCATGGTATGATTGGCCCAGTTTATTTAATATTTCTAATGGTTGTTAAAAAGTATTAAATAAACCTACTTTATTTATAAAGAAAATTCAAATGATTTTTTGTTAGTACAAATTTAGGTTGATGAAATAATTTTTGGATCTTCTAAAAATTCTGTGTCTATAATTTTTTAAAAAATAATGTAAAGTTAATTTGAAATGTGTTTAATAGATGAGTTTAAAATTGTTCATGGTTTTCAAATTTTTTAAAATAAATTTGGAATTATTTTATTTCAAATTTTGTAAACCAAAGAATGTTTAAATTTTTTAGGTATGGATATCCCAAAGAGTAGTGATACCCCCATGAGGACGACATACAAATTGAATCTTGATGATACTATAAAATCTATAGATTAAACCAATTATAGAGGTATAATTAGATTATTTCTATATTTGATATCTAGATGACCATATATCATTTTTAGTGTATATATGTTTTCTTTTTTTCACGAAAATATTAAATAATAACATTTACATTATATAAAAATAATCTTTAAATACATCAAGAATAAGACTAACATATGATTGTTTTATTATACCAGACAAAGATTTGATTTAGTGAGTTATTCTGATTCTGATTTTGGTGTTTGAATGATTGATAGAAACATAACCTCTCGATGATGTATATATATTTTGAATGGTTTATTTTAAGAAAATTTCAAGTGTTGAATGTGATCCTTGACCAAAGATTGATTAGAATGGATTTAAAATAATGACATACCATTCTATCCTATGGCGGTTCACCGAATTTACCAGTATTTATAAAATAGGTTATGTTTGAACAATGATGTCATTTGAAGTATAATCCATGGAAAAAAGTTATATTTTATTAGAAATAAGGGGTCAATTCTTCAATATACCACATTGAGGTATTTCTTATTATTTCAAGGTTCAATTTCTAGTAATAATGAGTTTTTATATATAAGGTTTCCTTTTGAGAGTTAACCATAATTGATACTATGTGATGGCCAACAATAGTAGGAATTGATGGGGATTATAGAATTTTATTTATGTTTATCCATCACATGTTTTTCCTTCTAAGGGTGACTTTAGCACAATGAGGTACCAAAATGTGTTTTTTTATTTATTATGAAAATCAAATATAAGATAAACCTATGAATATATTTGATAGTCAACATTATTGATATGAGAATGAACTCATATAGTTATTATTAGTTTATATATGATTATTTCATTTCTGCTATTTTGGATTTCAAAGATCTAGTTCTTAAAGATGAAGAGGCAGTAATTAGTTTTGGTGTTTATGCCCTAGTCAGTTTAGCTAGAAAAGTATAAAGGTAAATTGGAACCCTTGGTAAAATAAATGGGTGGATGATAGTGATAAGTTATATGAAAATTTTAACCATGTGGAGTACCCCACTAAACCTAGAGATATGGATGATCATGGATTATTGTTAGATAAATTTGTGGTTTATTACTCTAATGGTGATGTTGAGGAAGAAAAGTATAAAGTTAGAGAAGAAGAGACATTGGCAGTTTTTATGAACGAAGGTAGTAACCCTGACATTGTCAAAATCCCTTGTGTTTCTTATAGATATGTTTTTCTATCTATTTCTCTTCCTACTAGATAATTATTTCTCCATAAAGGTGAAAATTCTAAAGAGATGAAATTCTCAATTAAGGAAATTGTTGAAATATTTTTCTCTAAGAGATCATGAAAAGTTGTTGATGTCTCAGATGTATTTGATGGTCCTAAAAATGGTAGTGGTGGTGATGATGATATTATGTGAGATAATTCACATCATTATATTGGTTATTCATCTTTAAAAAAGACAATAGATTAGGCTACACCTAGTTTTACATAGAATTTTTCTGTAATACAATGATATATTCATGCAGATGAATAAATTTCATCATAAGTTCAGGCTTCTAAAATTCATGATAAAAATAGAGATGAGGATGATGCTAAGGTTATTGAAAGTAATAACGAACATGGTGATGAGGTTCAATATTATCATATTCATGTCAAGGATGTTAATTATGATAAAACTAAGTACATAATTTATAACATAGATGAGGATATAGAACATCAATATAGGGATAATTACCCATGAGTTTCTCAAAAAGCTATTGATTATTCTAAGTAAGAGTCATATGGTGGTGATGATCATGAAATTCTCCCTGATCATGGTGGAATTACTATCATTTTCAATCAATAAGTTCCTAATGGATATCTAGTTTAATGGATATAGTAGGTTGGTTAGTTGGAAGCCTTTACCCCTAGTGATCATGTAACTAAATCTTCACACATGGAGGTTGATCAACCTAGCTAAGAGAAAATTTCATCTCCTCTACCTTCTACTCTAATACATCCTTTTTAGGAAACTAAACATGATTTAGAATCTTTTCAAGTAATCCTTTTTATCTTATTTAGGTGGTAATCTCAAATATTTACCTCATAATGGGGAGAATCTCATTTAATCTGACACCCAATAAATTTTTGAGTTATTGGTCACTCATATCTAGCCTAATATGGTCTTGAAAATGAAATTACAAGATATTGATAATATATGGTTGGCTAATGAGCTGGAATATGTAAAAATGATCATATAATAAATTAAAAAGATCTTTTCTGAAGTCCAAACATATCTAATGGATAGAAAAGTGTCTTTACGAACTTCTGGTGCTTCCTCTTCAAGTGTTTCCACTTCTAATGCTCCACCTCTTACTCATTCAGTTCATGATGATCAGATCAGATCTATTTCTAGAGAAGTTCTGAATGATATCCTAGGTAACCTTTATTAAACTCATCATGAAGATCTTTTATAGACAATTGAACGTGGTGATCATTTCTAAAAACTAGTCAGGGAACGTTTAAATGTGGTTAGGAGTGAAAAATATACTATCAATAAATCCATTAAATACAAAATTTCAAGAATTTATACCAAGCATGAACTCGATTCACTTTTTTAGTTTCTTATTGAGAATCTAAGTATTTCTCCTATGACTAGGGAATTCAAGGACCAAGTGAATGATCTCAAAGATTTTACCCCTTTGCTCATGTAGAAGAGAAGAAGGATTTCATTACAAAAATGGAGTGTGGTGGAAAAATCATTGAAATTTCTTATATTTTGGAATCCATTTATATATGCCGTTGGGATTATAGTAGTGGAACTTAAAGCCATAACAATTTATTCTCTCAGTTTTACACATCTTGATCACTCATTCTGTCATAGTTTCTACTTTTTTCAAGAATAGATATATATTTAGTTTATAACATATCAAAGGGGTAGTATATAACCACGAGAATGAAAAAAGTTGTGAACATTTCATATGAATCATAGAAACAAAAGTGTTATGAGAAACCCTTATAAAAATCATAACATAGTTGTGAGAGTTAATAAATTATAAGATTATGAATAGAAACATTTAAATGTACATAAAATAATAATAAAAACAAAATAAATTATATAAATTTAATTACCCATATAATCATGTTGAATCATAGATAATGAATAGGTAATATAACCGGATGAAAATAAATTGAGTTAAGAAACCCATCACCTAGAGTATAACTAGCCACATACCTATTTTATATCTTAAAAAATAGAAAAAAATATTAATTATAAACTTTTTTAAGAACATTTTAAAGGTGTATTACTTTATTATTATACATTAAATTTGATTGATTACCAAGAATTATATATTTATTAAATAATTTCAGTTTATGTTAGTCATTTTAAGGATGTTCAATTCATAATTATAAAAAAATTAGTAGGTTGGCCATGATATAAGGGGTCATGGTTATATAATATAAATAATATTAATAAATTATTAATTATCATGTATATACATTAAATTAAATTTTGGAAACATCTAGGAAAGGTTTAAATTAAAATAGTATCACATCACTTTATAAAAATTTTAGTTCACTTATATATATGAGAAACATAGTCATATTATAAAATGTGGTAGGGGAAGAACTTCCATAATATATTATTTTTATTGAATAATAATATTTTCATAGATAAATTATATAATATTTAAATCCACCATAATAAAAACACATTTTTGGTGGTGAATAAAAACTAAACACATAGCTTCAGGGAGGTGGCTGTCCACACGTATCCATGAATAAGGTTTTAATTTTCCATATGATTGAAAGGAGGAGGAAAATGGAAGTCTCGAAATCATAATAACACATAATTTTATTTATATTATTTGAATTATTATTTTGGGATGTGTACAAATAATTATAGGATGTAGAATAGGAAATAAACCATGAAGGTGTTGGTAAAGATGATCATGTCTTCTTTGAGAGTTCTCCTTTGGCTTATGCCATACAAATTCATAAGTTCAAATAAGTAAAAGTTAAAAAATATCAAGAATGAAGTTAATGAATCTAAGAATTAATTAGTTTTGTTGTTGGTTGAGTCATAATTCATTGTATTTGTGAATAAATAAGAAGAGGTGGTTCCATTTTATATGTGAGGGATAATACACTCTTGGAATTAACTAGAGATTTAAATATAATATATAACATAACCATATCAGGTGAAACCAAATTGACATAATTTGATATTTAAATCATGATATGGTTGGGTTAACATAATCCAATAAAATTTAGGGATGTTTGTGCTGAATTTTAATCATTTCTAATTAGTTTAAACCCCATCATTAACCCTTTTAAACATTAATTGTGGTAACACATTTTTTCGCATTTATTGGTCATAAATTTACATCTACAGTTACAACTAAAAAAATGTTCTATTTAAAATATTATGAACCATTTAACAGAACATTTCTCCTATGTCAATATTTTTGTTCTTTTTAAAATGTTTAACAAAATCTTTTTGTATAAAATATCATTAAATTATTTTTTTGAAAAATTCATTTAATTTGACTTCATATACATCAATATAGACATGTTATTACAACATAAAAATATTTAACATCATATGTAGTTTATATTTAACTATTAAATTTTTGGAATACCATAATTAATTAAAAAAGTATTTACTTTATTATTTTTGAAATAATTTATTTGATCTTTCTAATACATTCACAAACTCTATATCACCTTTTTGTATGTGTTTGAGATTATTATATCATCACTAAAAATTATAAGAAAATTAATATCACAGAAATAATTTATTTTTTTTCAAAATAACATTTTATTTTATTTTATGAATTCTTTTTTCCCTATTACAATGAATAATATAAATTAAAATGACGAAAGTAAAATTTTTAATTTATTCTTTTCTTAAAATAATATAAATGTTATATTTATGGAATTGTGGAATGAAATTGCCATTTTTTTATTTATGATGTATTGGATCAAAAACCACTCATTTATTTGGATAATGGAAGGTGTTTTTGAGATTTTAATTCCATTTATCATACTTTAATACATGTTTTTCCCTAACCTAGGTGGAAAATATTTACCATGGTTACCATTCATTATGACCATAAATAAAAGTGACATGTTTGAAATATTTTAAACTCATGATTCTAAATTTTAAATCAACTTTTCAAGATTATATTTATATTTTGTGTCTGAAATTAATTTTAATATAAATTGGAAAAATAAAATGAAAAAAGAATTTTTAGAAAATTATATTATTAACAATTAAAATGATATTATAAAAATATAAAATATAATGTTCATTACAGTGGAATTATTTTAAATATTTATAATAAAATTAATTTCATTCCACTATAACATAAAATTCAAATATAATGGTACTTTTAAAGTAATTTATTTATAGAGAATAAATGATAGTTTTAAAAAAAATGGTATTTTTTACTTTTTACATAAAAAGTATTTTTAGAAAAATAAATAAAACTTTATCAAAGAATACTATAAAATTTTTATTTCAAATCTGCTATCCATTTTTCAAATAACATTAGAAAAATAGAAATAAATTAATTGTAATACCCACACACAAAAGGAAGTAAAATTATTTTTAAAGAAAATGTATTTTTGATGCATGAAATAACATTATTCTCATTTCAGTATTAATAACCATTGTAAAAAAAATTATGGAATTTAATTGGATATATGTATATATATCATATAAATATTTAATTTGAATCTTTTATCATTTGGGATTAATTAAATCAATATAAATACACTTGCGGACATAAAAATAGTAGTATGAAAAATATCACATTTTCCATCAAAGGATTATATCTTCATTTCTAACCAACAGATAATCAATATGTGATTTATTATTCATTAAATTAATGGGAATATATATATATATATCTATATATATCATAAAATTTTTATTCCTATTTATACCCTCAAAACCAATGAATAATTTATACCAGTCATATATAAATATTAATTTTTCATTATTATGTCGTAGTTTTTTGTAGTGTGGTGTTGTTCATATCACACACTATCAAATATATTACATAATGAAAATAAATTTTAATATAATTGGACGATACCATATTTATCCACTCAATGAAATCATATCATTTAGGGATTTATCATCGATAAAACATGATTCCTTATCTGATGTTTTTTCAAATAATCCTCCAAAAGGTTTTTAGTTAACTTCATACCATTATTTATTTAGAATTCCAATAATGAATTTACATGAAACTTATCTTATGATATTTAATTTATTGAAAAACAATTAAATTCATTATATTTGTAAGATATCACTATCAATTATTCTATAAATCTATAATAATCAATTAATAGCACATGATACCCCTTTCACTCAATAGATTTTTTTTTGATTTTGGCATTCACACATTATTATACACTATTTCCAACAACCTTGATGATTTATTTTATTTTTGATTATATGTCATTTGAATTAAATTTCCCTTTTAAGATACATTAGATATGTGATTGTAATATTAGTATGACTAGTGATTTCTATTTCACCTTCACGTGTCTTTAAACCATATATTTATTTTTGTCTTAAGTGAAAAATACTTTGTGCCATCATTTATAATCATATTCATTATAAATATTGAACACATCATCTTATATATTTACAGGGTAGAGATTCCACTTATTTAACTAACCTTTAATTTCAATTCCCTATTTTTTAATTTAATGATGTATGTTTTCTTAGTAATTATTATAGTATTCCCTGAGTTACACAATGGACTAACACTTAAAAGTTTAGGAACAGATAATAATTACATCAATCATTTTCATCTCTCATCCTTTAATTATATCAATTTAATAAATTTAAATAATGGAGACTTAATCATTTACAATATAACTAATATATATTTCTCCAATTACATATTCATCATTAGATTAATTTTTCTAATAAAATGAGAATTATATCTACAATCATATATCCAAACACTACCTTCATCTATTTCATTCAATGTAATAGGTGCTACAATATGATTTATAGTGAATATATTTTTCAACCAAGTATTTTATTCATAATATTTACTAATTTATATAGATATTATATCTTCATATATGATGATTTTTCTTATTTTTCAATGATTTAAACCTTTTTTGGGTTTTTATCATTCTTGATAAAAATTTGAACATGTATTCAATACTAATTTGTAACTCTCTTCACAAATTCCTTCACATTTATGTTGAAAATATCACGTCCTTACAACCATAATATTCACACGAAAATAATTAACCATAAATAACATAACATAGATATTTAATCCGACCCACCAGACTATGTTCTTATAATAACATAAAGATCTTTTTTCAATATATCAAAAAAATTATCACCCTAGAATAATAACACATAGTTTATGGAATATTTGTGTGTATCTTTATTAGTGATTCAGTGTACCATCAAGACTTCCCCAAATCAATCAGTATCTTATGAGTAGTTACATGTTGACTTTTATTAATAATAATATATTTTTCATTCCAATCAAGTACTATACAAATACTTCCTCCATGAATTATTTATTGGTAATCCAAAATTTTAATTTTAAGATCAGCTTGTATCACATTAACAATCTTAATAGTCCATGTAAATAGATTTCCAAAATATTTTTTTGTTTTATAAATTATTTTCATCTTCCATAATTGGCATCATTTTAGTTACCTATCCTTAAAGATATTTGGTCAATTTAAGATATTAATTTATCATGTCAGTCTAACCAATTATTATTTTGGTTTTTTCCTCCACTTCAATATCAATATTAAAAACCATCTTTGATTTTTCTATATTTTTAGATTTAATATTTTTAGACTTATTCTTTAACTAATATTTCATATTTTTCTACTATATAAGGATTTATGAATCATCCACCATTTTATTTTTATTTTTTTATCATAAATCCAAATATATATTTTATTAAATGAAACCTAAAATTGAACGATGAGTTTAACATAAAAAACATCATAAATATATTTACCTTCACTTTTGTTCTCAATTTTTTGTTTATTGAAAAAAAAAATTAATTATTCATTGAGGAATTTGAAATCCTCAATTTACTCAGATTTAAATTCCTATAAAGTGTTACACATTATTAAAATAATTTTATTCTCCATGAATAAATTCAACATATTTATTTTAATTGGTTTTATATCTCTAGATTATTTATTAATCCGAAAAAAAATTATTTATCTCCACAAATATTCGTTCACACACAAACATGATTTCACTAATTTTTTCACATCAAAAAAATTAGTGGATGATTTTCAAAAAAAAAATTCCTTTTCACATATTAAATTTTTGGGTTTAGAAAGAAATCACATCCTAAAAAAATTTCCCCATTGTATAATCTTAAATAGAAGGATTCCTTATTTAATTTAATATTTTTATTTATACCACTATTTTACTATTATATCACATTCATTTATTTTTTTTCGAACTAAGTTTATTCAAATATAAAATTTCATGGTTTGTTTTCTTTATTTTCAATCATTAATAGGTTGATCAATCCATTTTAGCCGATTTTTGTAGGTGGATTTAGATTTGAACGTGGTGAAATTTTCTTGTGTTTTCTATATTTTTTGGGGTCCAACATTTGGAGGATGGGTAATGTGGTTTTTAAAAGAGGAAATATTGTAACATAAATATAATAGTTGCATTAATGAGTGAAAGAGTTTTTTAGTGTTTCATGGAAATAATTTTTTAGGGGATACTATTTAAAATGAAACTAGGTAATGTGTTTCATGAAAGTATTGATATTTTTTAAAAATCATTTTTGTGTAAAACCTTGAAATACAGATGTAGTTTTGCACTAAATGTGACATCAAAACAATTATGTTCAATTAAATAGGAATGTTATGAACAAAATCGACATTGAAGTCTCATTAAAATCAATATTTTGTGATCCAAAAAAAATCAAATGTTGTTTCACACAAAATGATACTTCATAATATTGATGTTTGAAAACTTGGATGTTGCATGTGAGTTTTATGGAACACATTATAGTTTGATGATAGGTCAGTAGTGTCTATAAATTTGAAGGTATCTCCATTCTTAAGGTTACTCTCTCAAAGAAGATTTGGAACCTCTACTTCATGAAAGAGATGTGTGAAGTATAATTTCATGAAAAATTTTACTTGTGACTATAAAAACCAATTTAGATTCATGAAACATTATATTTTTATAAAAGTAAGGGTTTTAGGATAAAAACCATTATTTAGAAACTTATAGAGTTTCCGGAAAAATAAGGTATTGCGTGATGAGTACAAACGTGGTCTGAATGTGCATGAGTTTCATGAATAGTAGATCTTGAACATATGTTTTGAGTGAATAGTGAATTAAAGGTCATAAATTCATAAATATGGTGAAAAAGAGTCTATTTATAATAACGGACAATGGTTTATGTGTCCTACCTATTGATGCAACTTTCAAGTCAATAAACTTAGGAATACATCACCCAATGTATTGAGAAAGGGGGAGTCTACAGAAGTGATCTGAAGGAGGTAGTGTGATTTACCTATTTTTTTGATATCAATGTACTTACAATGGAGTGATCAATTATGGTCATTTTTATTCCATAATATATAGTGAATTTAAGGGATTATGGTATGACTAAAATAGTTTCGACGTATTCTAATCGGGCTAGTCCTTACTGGTGAACCATGTAAATTTGTTATATTGTTTTTCTATTTATTTATATGGGTGTTTGATAATTGCATAATTCCATTATATGGGTTTAATGAGTTCCTAGAAACATAAGAAAAAGATCCTTATCATTCAAAGGAAAATTATACACCCTGATTCACCCTTCCCCTTTCATGGTGTTCTAGGGTATTATAGTTTTCATCTCATATGAAAAAAACAATATGTAAATCATCAAATATGATGGGCTTAAGATCGTTTTCATTAATCACCAAAAAATTTGTTATTATGAATGGTGGGAAGAAACTCAAAATATATTATATAATTTTAACATCATCAATTGTTTCTCTAATTCCATGCATGTATTCCATAATCACATTCACTCTACAAAATAATGAATCAATAGAATTATTTTGGTAAAACATCGGCTCCTAATACTTGTTTTGAACACTTGAAATTTATCTTATATCATTTTGGTGTCACCTTCATAAATAATCAATAGTTTTCTCATAAATATAATTTAAATACTTACATAAAATCACCCCCATATAGATTTCATTAAAACTAACCCCTCAAGAGTATTGAATCCTTTAGTACCAGTATATAATTATTTTTAAAGTATTTATATAAGAAATCATGTTTCCATATTTATATGAATTATATGAATGAAAACTATATCAATATACATTCAAATAAATGAAAAATAGTTTTTATTATATTCTTCAATAGTTACATATTGTGTCCATCAAATTTTAGAATCCCCTTGTGATTTTAATGGAAACTCATTACTCTTGAAAATGAAAAGAACCCTAATAGTAAAATAGAAGATATAAAATAACTGTAAATATTGGGAATTTTACATTGAGGTCATTTGGTTTCCTCATAATGGGTTGATACCCCCAGGTGGGGGTGAATTATGGTATTTTAAATTCAAAACATCTAATTCAATGATGATTCAAAACATTCCTCCCTTATTTTTTAAATATAACATTAATAAATTTTTTAAGAAAAGAAATTTTATATTATCCATCCTAACTAGGCTATATACAAGTTCCATACATGTTTGATGTGATAATTAAAAAGAATACTATAAGTTACCTACTTATACAATGTTTAGAGTGAACTCATTATCATTATTATTTTAAAACATGTCACTAAATGGTATGTTCGCTACTTATTTACACAAGAAATTATAACTACCCCTCAAGTGTATACTTCTATATCATAAAAACTCTTTGTAAAATATAATGTACCAAAATTGATATATAAATATTTTCTATATTAAATAATAATGATAATTTCCTTATACTACATACTCTTATTGGTTGTAATGAGTCAATGATAGAAAAACTCCTTCAATGTATCAATTTAGTAATCTTGAGTATTATCTTAGTAAAATATCTCATTCATTATTAGTCAAGAAAATCAATTTTATTTTAATTAATGATAATTGGTTAATGGTTATGATTTCTCAATCATTTAAATAATTCATGATCAAGAAACTTATCCATTCATTTCAGTAAATAGTATATTATATATAAAAGTTCAAAGTTAAATATATTTATCTTCACTCATATCCTTCAATATAGAAAGATTTTCATTTATTAAAAATAATTATATCTCTATTTTATTATTATATTGTAATTATTACTATATTGTAATTTATACAAAATAAATGTTTCTATAAAATCACAACATTATCTATATATGACCTCACAAAATGAGTCATTAATGAATCAAGAATAAAAATTTATAAAATAATTACATTGTAATCATACATATCATGGTTCAATAATTAATTAATTTTTCCTATGTGGTGTGATCTATAAGACACAATGATAAACCTTTCACACAGGTGCTATGAAAATTTCATAATGATGAATTAAAAAGTTTAATTATAGAATGATCATATTTCAGTGATTCCTAATGTTGCATCAATTCGTTATGATTCAAACCCATATAAAAAATCAGGGTGTAGTATTTTACAATTATGGTGTAATATTTAAATTGTATTTCTTCCAAAATTAATCTATTTAAATATTATGTATTGATCATAAAAACTTGAAAAAAATTCAATCCATAATAGTCATCCCTATATCATATATATTGTAATTTAATTTATTGTGAATTTCATTTTTCAATACTCCAACCAAAATCATCCTAACTTCTTCAAGAGTTCTTGAATCTCCAAACATTAATTCCCAATGATCGCTATATTATTTTCTATGGATTTAAAATCAAAAATTACTTAAGAAACACAACCCCAAAGTTATATTTTTATTTTTTTCTTACAGTTATTAGTCTAAAAAAGTAATCATTGGATAACTAAAATAATTATAAAAATGGACCAACCATGGTTTACATAAAATCCTAATAACCTTAATTTATTATTATATGATATATATTTTTAAATCAATACATAAGCCTTATTATGATATAAAACTATATATAATTTGATAATGTATGACACTGACATATCATGTCGTGTTTATAAGAATTTTACATATATTGATCTATAATATATTTGATTAAAATGTATATTAACTATCAAATATGGTAGTTTATAATCATTATGAGAATGTTTTAATATTATTATGGAAATAAAAAATATGTTAATTGAACTAAATTTATTTTTAAAAATGGTATCTTAAATTTGGAGTGGGTAGTTGAATATGATAAGGCTTGAAGAATTTCACATATTAGTTTGTAAATAATTTAACAACAAGTAAAGTTAAATTCAATTTTCATGATACTGACAACTCCCTGGGTGGATAAAATGTTAATTTTTCTAGAATGTTTAGGGGATTTTCCTCTGGGTTGGGGAGTGAATAAAATAAAATATAAAGACCTTGTTGATTTTTTTAGATTACTTAAAGCTGGAAGTTCATGACGCAAGCATGATGTAGGAAGGATGATGCATTAATCATACTACACAGGGAATTCTGGACATGTTATGGGATTCATTCACATTGGGCCTATGGATCGTGTACTAAATAAATATGTCTTGATGGGTGGGATATCCCCTTGGGGGGATATAGACTACCTTTTTGGACTATGTATGTAGTTTCTGTTTGTTTGTGTTAGAATGAAATTGTACCCCCAAGAATCTAATGTATATATAATAATAATTTAGGAAATTCAACTATATTTTTCCTTTTATGTGATATGGGTCTCATCATGAATAATGATGATGAATAGAAACTAGAAATACTTAAATTAATTTTTTAATGAACATATAAATGATTAATATATATGTTAATATATAATAATAATAATAATAATGAAACTACATGAATCGATACATGTTGTGAAATTCAGAGTAATTTTATATTTTTTCATTAATGAGGGATTTGATTTATGAACCAAGAATTATATTGAGATTTTGAATATTATAAAATCATTTAATTATTCTTATATATGTTTTTCAATTCCTAGTAAGTGTCTCATGTGTTAAATAGGATGTCAAAGTATTTTTTATGAGTATGGTATAGTGAAAACTTACAGTACAATGTATTCATACTACGAACCATGAGGTTCACACCATGAATATCTAGGATGAGGGGTAGATGATTTTACTAAGAACATTCAGGTCATGAACCGTAGGTTGACACCATGAATTTTTCTATACATAGTGTCAGTACATCATCTTACATGTCATTCACACTATGAAATTTTATGTGAACCCTATTTTTAATAGTTCTTTAGATAATTTCATTAGGTCCTCCAATTTTGGAACACCCTTGATTTTTCTTGTTCCTTCTCATAAAAACAGATGGGGGAGACCCCACTTGTATCTCCTCTTATTCTCCTTTTGTTCTTTCCATCCTAATGATTGAAGGGTGTTTTATCACACTGATTCATGTTAAGATCCTTCATATTCTGTTCTTATTCTTCTTCCCTTAATTATATTTGAATTTGGTTCAGAAGAGAATGTTTTGAGATGGAATATTTCACCATAGTATGGTGAGATCATTGTGAATGAAGGGTATTACATGTGAGGCTTATAGAGGTGTTCCCATGATGATGAATTCATGAAATATTTCGTCATTATATGTGAGGTATGATGTTTTGTGTATTTATTTATGTATTTTCAAAAAATTTGTTTGAAATTGACCATCATTTGGGGTCGATAATTTTGGGATTTGGTGTAACAAATACCCATGTGTGCATTAGAAGTGTCACACACCTCATTGATATTACATTTAGAATTTTATTACTTTTAGGTTCTTGTGGACTCAGTGGAGGTCAGTATAAACTGATATAGATTTATTGGAATGTCGGTTGAGGATGGGGCATTGTCATTATTTGAGACTCTTGGTATTTTTGTGATTTGAATATTGCATGCTTAATTATTATTATCTTGCCACATGATTTATGATTAATGTGTGTTTCTAATAATGTTGGTATTGGTTCATCTATTACCAACTATCAACGTGAATGTAAAAACATTCAATGCAATTCAATGAGGGTTATTTGGTTGAACTTGTGTTGGTAGTCCTCCTTATGTAGCTTATTAGTTTTATGCATTGGTTTTCAAAGACTAAAGTGTTTTACCTTTAATATTTTGTTTTATAAATTTATTTTGACATGAATGGAATGTTTAAGGAATCATTGTGATTTGGAAAACCAATTTTGAAATGGTATTTGATATCTTAAATTGGATTTTTAAAGTTAGTTTTTATGGTATTTGGACAAGTTATAATATTTAGTAAAATGAAAATTGGAGAATTTTATAAATTACTTAAAAATGTTGTTATAATGATTTGGAAAGGTAGTACATAGAAGAATAGTTTTATTTTTATTTATTCTATTTGAAATTGTGTAGTATATTCTCTATTTTTCAAATGTTTTTTCTTCTAGATTATGGTCTCCAAGTGTGTGTATTGATGCATGATGATTTATGTTTTTCCTGTAACAAATTTTCGTAGGGGTATAAATGTTTTTCGTTGGTCCATACAGATGGAATAAAACCCTTAGAGTGTTGAAATGTGTTTTGAGATTTATTCAAGATTATGGCCAAGATCCCTTAGTACTAGTTCTTAGGTGATATTTTGGTGAGCTGTGAGATGGTATTCATGATAAATTTTATATTTCCCGTATTTTTTCATTGATGTGATTTTTTTATGAAACTTTACATGTGGGATAAAATATTGAGGCACAGCCTCATCACTAGTGATATGGAATTGGTAGGATCGCCAAAGGAGAGTTGTAATTATAGCTTGCAAGATGTATTACCATACACTAATAGATTGGGTAGTAGTTTTAGAAAGAGCCAGTCAATAAGTGATATGGGTTTCTTGACTACAACTTTAAGGATAATACATGGGTTCATATATATATATTTTTGGTCAATCATGATTTAGATGACCAAACTAAGATGTGAGATCGGATGGTGGGACCACTGTGACTGAAATTATGGATGGATGTCCCTATTCTAAGTGGTAAGGTAGTTTCTAGTTGGTGATACAACTTATCTTGAGTGTGAAAAGGTGTTTAAATGTTTCTTACATGATTGGATATTTCATAGTACCATATACTAGGTCATTGAGTACTAGTTAGGGACTTGGTTAGACCCCTTTAATAGTGTCATTAGATATAAGTCAAGACTATGGTACACAGACACTTATTTCTAATATAAATACAAAATGGTTTCATTTATATGTCATGGTGGAATATTTGTCACATGATGAACTCACTTATATTATTTTATGTGCATTAAATGTTATTTTTTGGGTGGGTGTGTTTCAAAATAATGACTGCACTCTATATTTTTACTGGATGCACATCCACATGATCACAGTAACACTTAGTAATGTTGAGGCATTGAGGATTCTTACTAGTTTATTGGACTCACCTACAACCCTCATACCCAACATAGGTTTTGATATATGTGTATATATCCTTCTGTTTAATATTAGGATATAATTATTGCTTGGAGATGGAAATTTGGTTTAGTTAATAGGTCATGTAGACTGATGACTCTGAAGGATCATTTGTGAGTGTTAATAAGTAGTCTGATTTTTTTTAATTATATTTTGCATCCTATTGTTTATTAGTGTATACTATGATATGTTATAGTTTTTCCATCATATATGTAGATTAAAAATCATTCATTTAAAACTATTTATGGGCCTATTTGGATCAATGATTTATATCTATTGTTATTTTGGTATATTCAATATGTGGATGGGTCATACTTATTTTTTTAAAAAATTTAAGGCAGGAAAAAGGGGTTAATTATTAGAAGATAGTATCCCTATAACAATATTATGCCTGCACCATTAGTATGTAGTCTCTAGCATATGGGGAGGTATCCCTAATTTTAGTAGAATCCTGGTATGGGTGATGTTCATGTACTCTAGGTTAGGTTATTACAAATATTATTTTGATTCTAGATATATATTTATATATATTAATAATTAATATTATTGAGGCACCCAATACTCACTCTCCTCGGCCTGGTGATAAAAACACATACTATACTCACATTATTTAATACCAAGTTAGATAACCCACACTAAACACATCTTTTATTTATATCATTTTTAGAAGATAAATATTTCATTTCATAATAAGCAAATGATTCATATGTTTTATGTTTTCAGTTTTCTGTGGATTATCTATATATACAATTTATTTTTCAATACATGGGATCATTTTTTTCATAATTTTTCTACAATATATTCCCTTCCAGATATCCCATATGTTATATTCCTCTTCATAACATATGGAATGGAAATAAATAAATAGTTGAGTTCAAATGATCAGCAGGGGAAAATGTCAACAAAATGTACTCAAGGGTCAGATATTCGGGATATGGGAAACAAAATAAGTGGGAAAATATGTTATTAAAAGTAAAAAGGAACACAAATTTTCTTTTATAAATCATGATACCAAAACATGAAATCTCAAAAAAAACATGTACCATTGAATAAAAGTTTGAGATAAAAATGAGAGCATAAAATAATGGAATGATATTATAATTCATATAATCCTAAATATATACACAAAAAAATAAAATGTGACATCAAGAACATAAATCAAGGATCATTTCAATGGAAATATAAAATAGAGTATAAGGCTAATTTCATGTATACCATACATTTTCTCTCATGAGATAAAAAATTTACCAAATGAATTAGAGGGATTTATAAATCTAGTCCTACCAGTAAAATCATAATATACGCATGTATATGTGTGCAACATGAAGACAAGTAATAATATATAAATAATAATCCTGATGAAACCCGTAATAATAAACTGGGATTCATGATATTGTCTTAAAGAATAACTGAAGGCTATATTTTAGAACATTTTAAGAGAATAAGGAATTGAATCATTCATGATGTTTATATTTTAAAAAATAATCATAGGTATTAAACATTTATTTCCAATGTACAAAAATGAATTATAAGTATTGGATAAGTACGAATAAAAATAAGCCACGGGGTGATGCTTTATGAAATGTGTCAAGGAACATTAAATGAAGAAATATAAAATCATTTTAATATAAACAATAATTGAACAAGGATGGTATTATTTTAAAAAAAAATGGATTTTACAATCTATTTTTAATTAAAAACATTTTATTGGGGTGTTATTTTATAAAAAATAAATAACAACAATGTTCCCTTAAGTCTGGTTTAGTTAATAGAGAAAACTAAAAATGAAACTTAAATATGTATTATTTGTGAAACATAATGTTAAATTAAACTATATATATAAGTAATATATATACTGAATATTTATTAATAACATGATATGAATATATAGTATAAGGGAGAAAAATAAAGGGAGCATGTGACCCAGAATTTATGAGGGTGGTTTGGAAGGTCATTTTTTGTTTTAAAATACCTTTGTTGAAAACCACATCATTAAAAAGGTTTATATTCAAAAGTAGAAAGTATAAATATGAGGATCACATTAGGTAAAACATTTTTGTGTTTTTAAATAACAATTTAGATCATTTGTGAGAAGGATAAATACAAATAATGATTAGAAATACTATTAGAAATGGTGGTTATTAATCATAATAATGTTACAACATTTAGGAATATATATACCAATAATGACATATTTTATTCCATAAAGTTTGTTATAACAATGGTAAAATAGGATTTACCATTTATAATAGAAAAATTTAATAATAATGGATCTTATTGAATAATTTTCAATAAAGATATATCAAGACACAAATTGAATGAAAATTGAGAAGAAAGCCCCCATATTAGTTCACTAAATTACAAATTGAAAAACCCATTAAGATAGAACATGAGTTAAAATTTTCAATCCATTAAATTTCAATAAAATTATAATGAAATTAATCCTAGGGAAATATTTATATTATAAAAAAGGGATAAGTTGTGAATATAACTCATATCTCATTATACTAAATTTGAGATGTAAAAACCCCTAACTCAGGATCTGAATCATTATGTCTTTGTTCCTCACATCTTTGATAATAAAATTGAGTTTATTAAATACATTATTAATAAAAATTTCTTTATATTTCATTTTCTAGGTTATATTTATTATAATAAATTATTAATTTATCAAATAGTTTTCTCTTATGTCATTTACATGAGGTGGTTCGATCAATTTCTCTAAAAGTTCCTATTTATATTAACTGTGGTCAAATGTATTGTAAATTTAACACAATGATTTGGTTTTAATTTTTTTTCAAATAAATTTTATTTATTGGATATTATTACATGAAACACTTAGTGTATATTTCATTGCACACAACACTGAGTTCGAACGAAATGTGACTTATTATTAAAAAATTAATATTTAATATGATAGTTATCACCTAAAAATTGGAATATAAGGTATGAAAAAGATTATGAACATAATTAAAATATTTTTTTAAATATTTACATATATAATTAATTCTATTGTGACTAATTAATTAAATTGAAAAAAAAATGTGAAAATAATGGGAATATTTTTTTTTGAAAAAATATTTTCTTGAAAACAAACATGCTTTACCTTAATAAATTTAACAGAACAACATTGGTGAATTATTTTAAATAAATTTAAATATTATATATTCAATAAAATTTTTAACATTAATCTTATCTCTTTCATAGAAAATCTGTTTGAAAAAAATCCAAATTCTACGCTTAAAAATTGGGTTTTTAATGGTATTTTTATTATTTATGGTAACTTTTTTTAAAACTATTTTTTAAAAAATTTATAAAATTTATTTTAAAAAATACAATTTTTTTTTGAAATCATCATCTCAAATTTATTTTATGGTTATTTGTTTAATTTTCTAAAAAAATATTTATTTATAAATACTAAATTTTAGTTTTAAACTGCCTTTTCTTGTAAATTAATTATAAATATAAATTATATTTTAAATTGGTTTTAAGGTATAAATTGTTTAATAATATTTATAGTAATCCAATTTAGTTCATTATAATCATCTTAAAAGTTAATTTTCATATAAAAATGACGTAAATGTTTGAACGTTTTCTCTTTGAAAACACGCTTTCTCATCAAGTCTGACAGATTTATTTTAAATTAAAATTTTCCAATTATTTGAATATAAATTTGAAATAATAATTCCATATTATGAATAATAATAAATTTTATTATATTATATGGAAAAATTATCTTTAAGCATAATGAATATTAAAAAATTAAAAATTATTTTCGACCATTAAATTTAAAGAGGGTTTACCGGGGGTTAAACTAAAATGATAAGGGTTAAAATGTACTAAAAACTTATATGAAATTTATTTTATAGATATATATATACCCTATAACTACTAATAATCTTTAATAGATTATTTTTCATGCTTTTTGAATCTAAAAAACATGGGTACACCTTTTTTTCAAAAACATAAAAACGTGCTACTTGCCTTAATTATGAAAGGCCTCCCAATATCCTATCCAATTCACACTTTAAAAACATTTTGGTTTTTCCAATAAATTCCAAAATCAATTTAAAACTTTTCTCATCTAATATTATAATCATTATTTCAGTCATAATTCTATCCCCGTGATGCTTTTGGTGCAAACCAAATGAGGCTACCCGAGGAAGAGACAACATTCTTCATTGATCATTTATATTTTTTTTCTTCTACCATCTCCTTAAATTCATATTAAACCATTAAGATATAATAAATTGGGTATATTTAAAATATTTATATTTTTTTATGTTAATTTAATTACCTAAAACAATTCCCACTTTTATCAAGTGGCTTACAAAATCACCCATCATGTGTACGGCGGACTACCGCCTCACGAACTGATCTCTTTTGTTTCTCAATTAAAACCTCCAAAAGTTTGGGATGATGATGGTTATAAAGTGTACATATTATATTTACAATATAATTATAACTTTTTAGTCATTATATAAAATAAAAATATTTACTTTCCATTCCGAAGGGGATACAATAACATCGCTCGTGTGTAAAGCAGAATACCTCATCATGAAGCGATGTGATTCGTTTTTATAAAAGCAATACATAGAAGATAATAAGTATAAATTTAATCAATATTTGAGCAATAAATGATATAATTATTATTTTAATGACATATTTATCCTATTAAATTTGTAATATATAATTTTATTTCTTACCTTTTCACTCACTGAAGGATGATAACATTGTTCATGTACATGTAGACTACAACCTTGACGAAGCAATGCAACTCTCTATTTTAATCACCACATCACATGGATGATATGTGTAAGTATATTTAATGAAATTATTTTTTATTTATGTTATTATTATCATTATTTGAACATTAAATAATACTTACCTATTTCCATAATGATCGTTGAAAAATGGAAATGTCACTCATGCGTACGTATGACCAGCCATCTCCATGATTACAACATACATCTTTTATAAAAAACATCAATCATGATTTTTATTAAAAGTATAATTGATTTATAAATATGTTAATTATGTAAGGATTATTATTATCTATACTATGTAACTATTATCAATTTAAGATGAAAAAAATAACATATCAAAACATATATGAAAAAAGTGATTATTACCCAAAATTTTATTTTTATAAAGAATTGTTAATAAATGGGTAATAAATGGTCATAATTAAATAATATATGATATGATATATAAGTATATATAATTATGGTTATAAGGAATTATTAATATATGGGTAATAATAATATATATACTTATATATCATATCATATATTATTACCCATTTATTAACAATTCTTTATAAAGAATTGTTAATATATACTTATATATCATATCATATATATAATTATACTTATATATACAGTACTTGTTTATGTAATAAATGGTCATAATTAAATAATATATGATATTATATATAAGTATATATACATTACTTCTTTATTTTTTGAATTGTATATACATAAACTTTTACATGATATATCATGAATAAAAAACTTTTTAATGATATTTAATGTTTCATCTTATGTTATTATATATTAGTTCTTAGGATTAAAAATATCCCTAAAGAAATAAGTGATTTATGTCTCACTTTTTACATCTATGAGATGTATTTCATATTCACAACCTATTTATTTTATGTGGTGTATATACTAAACATGAATATATTTTATGATGATTCTTCAAAAAAATTATTTTGATTAAATATCTATTTCAGGATCTATCTTTCATAGGGATTATGATTCTAATGATTAAAAAATTGGTAAGGATTTATGTTCTAATCTCATTTTTTAGAAGGACTGTTTGTGATTAAGTCTCAAATATTGAAATATAATGATCTAATTCACAATAATTTTCTTAAATTTTCTTCTCCTATAGTTTTTCATGATATTTTCAAGTAATATTACAATTTCCACTCTTGGTACTTAAAATAATTGAGAAAATATTTTTAAGAAGGAACATGTTCATTTTTCTCTTAGGCCAACAAAATTTATTCCTAAACCATGTATTCTAAAAATTATTTCAAAAATAATTTTAACATTATCAAATTTATTTCATAAATAAATTTTTACACATGTTTAAATTTTGAGAAAATATTTGGAAATGAATCTCCATGTTGTTTTCGAAACAATTCCCATTTTTCTTTTAATGAGAATGTGAAAGTAATATTTTATTTAACATGTATTAAATGAACGATATTTTACACCATACTGAATAATATTTTCTTATAATATTACATTATATGTTTTCAAGTTTATTTTTAAATAAAATTATTTTCAAATTATGTAATGAATTTTATGTTTTAAAAATTAATTTTCAAAAAAACATATTTTCCACATGAAATGTTCCATGTGATATTTCAAAATCATTTTCGATCTAAGTTGAAATAATTGGAGGTAAATTATGATTTTTGGGTAATAGGAACCAATGATAAGATTATTATTATTTACCTAAATGGTTAATCATACATGATGTTTTTGAAACCTTTTTCTATTCCACGGGTTATACTATTACAAAATATTTGTGAAAACTTTTTCTTTTTCCACGGATTATAGTATGATGAAATAATGAAATGGTTATGAAGACATGATTTTTTCCATATGTTATGATATGATGAAATTATTATGAAAACAATTTCATTTCATGGGTTATGATATGATGAATGTTTTATGATCCCATTCCAAACACACAAATGATTTTCATTATTAAACAGAACTGGCATATATCTCCCACCAATGCATTATGTAATATAAATAACGTAACTTCCCAACCCAGAATCCACTAACTCGGTGCTCTAAGCCAATTGGCCATAAGTCCTCAAGCACACCTCCCCATATTCTAGAGGCTTTCGACTACAAATGATGGTGTAAAGGTGGCACAATGGGGATACTTTAACATCATATGAGAGTAAGCAGTGGAAAACAACTAAGTAACATATCCAATGGAAAGTAATAGAGAGATGAAGTAGTAAAAAACTGAAAATAGAACAAGCTATAATAGTAAAATTCTATAAAAATCCCGAATAACTATGAGATGCAATACAACATTGGTCACCCACTAGGAAAACTATACAAATACAAGTAAAAAATAAACTTAAAGTAAAATTACAGGGCTCAAATACTCACTCCGAGAAAAACGAAATACCCGATCACCATACACTATCAAACTACACTGGTCTAACCAACACAACCACTTGAGTAGATCCACTAGATCATAAAACCTTGGGCTTCATCCCAATACGCAATGTAACATGTGCTCAACCTAAATAGTAGATATAAGGTCTACACGTATACCAAGGTTCACGTGTAGGGGTGTGAACTAATCTTAGTAGGCCACCCAGAAAATTAACCTATAACCATGCTGATAATGTGTATGAAAAAGAAACATTCTTAGCCAAGATGTAGCATAACTAATCAGATGGTAAAGAAAACATGAAACCACAATCGAACTCAGGGTCCATAATCTCTGTTAACTGAAAAGTGCCACTAAGGATGTCCATAACTATATATGTACACATGTATATTACCATACCAATATATGTATATACACATAGATATAAATATTCATTGGTATGTGTATCAAACAACATGAAACAAAAACATCAGTTGATCCTTGGGTCTGTAATCCCAATCGACACTAAACCTACTTCAACCAATGCCAGATTAATTTTTGAGAGCAAGCTACGTCACCACTAGGGGAAACTAATACTACAATTGGGTTCACCCATACTCTCCTCTAATCACAATTATTTCTCCATATACTGACAGTCGACCTAGTAAAGAATGATATCGTATACTGACGGCCAATCTGGAAAATAAGGATACCTTAAACTAATGGTTAATCATAACTGATATGGAAGAGCGTAATAATTCCAATAATAGGAAGTGGAGAGCACAATCTTCCCCACCACTCATCACCCTCTGGGAAAGCTCCATGGTATAACCCCTTTGGCCAAGAAGCCATCAATCAAAAACACATGACCCCCATGGCATCTCTCACGGTCTTAACACCACAGGCCTAACATAGCACACAACCACCTAGGTATCTCTCACAGTTTGAAACCCCTGAGTATAACATAACATAGAATATGAGCACATAGAAAAGATCTAATGGTCTAAACCACCAGTTCAAACATAGCATATGACCACCTGGGAAGCTCTCACAGTCTAAACATCCAATTCCAACATTCCCGAAATATCAAGCAGGTCTCAACAAATGGATAAAAGGAATCACCTCTGATCATACCAAGAAAATATAAATCAAAATATAAACATATACATATTTAGGCTCACTATCCAAGTCTCATGTATTACCTTTGGGTATAAAAAATATCAGAAATAACATGGATTAGAAGTTGGATCTTAGGTAAGAATGCATGAGCATCCCAATAAGCAACATAGATAACAAGAAAAACATTTGGTTATCCTAAAAGAAAGAAATATTCCTCACATCAGGCTCAACAACCACAAACCTAGAATCACCTCTGGTAACCACTACTACATCATTATAACATAGTCAGATATAACCAAATGAGTGAGGGTGACCATAATTCCCAACCCAACACTATAGCCACAACCCTATGGTAATAACATTTCAATTAGGGTTCTAGGTGACACCCGAACACCATATATACCTAAACTCAACGTAAAAGATCAGGGTCATTCTAACCACTGGAACCCACTGAGTCCCTTAAGTAAAACACTGAGGAGACATCCTACTTGGGATCCTCTATGTAAACACAAGTGAATCCATCCTGAAAGAGATCCTTAGTGAAAAGAAAGGCTGGAATCCTACATGAAATCCTCAAATAAAGAACAATAGAGGAATCCTATAATAAGGATCCTCTAAAAAAAATAGAAGAGAGATCCTACAAGGGACTCCCTAGGTCATCACATAAGCAAAGGCATCCATCAGCAGATCCTTGGAAGAATCTAGTCTCATTTCCTCAAAGTCTAGAAGGGAACATATCACATGGGAAACATCCTAAAAGGCATAGGTTATGGGAGATATCTCACAGCTCATATAAGATCAAATGTCTCAACTAGGTTGGTCTGAACACCCAATCTATTATCCACACCAAGTCCCACTCTCATGTGACAACTATACTCAATATGTGGAGGAAGAACCTATACATTTATATAGAACCCCCAAAACATCACTTATATGACCTCTAAATGTATATAGGATTCAAACATTTCAATCTATGCAAAACAATGCTCAGAATGGACTACTGACACACCCAATACTGACTTCGAGGGGACGAAATAACCCAATATACTATGCTGAGAAAAAAAGTACAAGGAATTTACTTCAGAGTACACAGTGTATACTCTTATCTGTCCCTCTGGCTCTATACATATACATGGCTAGAACATAATGGGGTTGCCTGTGTAAAACTACATGGCGTGTACTTCAAAGTACGTAGTGTGTACTTGAAAGTACACAACATTTACTATTTAAAAACAAAAAACTCATGTTTTTTCTCACATGGTTAGACACATGAACATGAAACCACATGGAGTGTTCTCAGAGTACACAATGTGTACTTAAGAAAAAATATTCTTCGCTAAATGGGAAGAGCACATGTTGTGTAACCTGGGTTCCCCAATGGGAAATCCCTCAGGTCGACCGAAACACAGGTTTTCTCCCCCAAAACAACTGATTAAGCCTCAAGAGGCCAAAATCAAGAAATATAAGGCTTTAAGAACATAAAAAACACTTCTAAAGGGGATCTATTCTAAAAACATAAACAGCCCTTCCTTCAAGCGGAAACCGCCAATGCTTCGGTTGATTTCACCTTCAACTAATGTTGTACGCCGACTCAACGCATCGAGGGATCCCGAATGGTACCTCTCATGCCTTCCAACTCCCTTTGCATATCACCATCCCATTTATCCTCAGTTCAAAGTGAAATAGGAGGTGAAAGATATGTTCATAAGGAGGAGGAGGAAGGAAGATAAGGAAAAAGAGAATAGGTGGAAATAAAATAAGGAAGAAGAAAAATGGGCTCGGGCCAACCCCGGTGCCCGACACGAGTTTTTTCCTTACCTAGGTTAAAATCCCTATTCTAAAATCAATGGAAAAGATATAATCTAAATTTGAAACTCAGTTTGAATGATACAGCTGAATGAACCTGCACGAATAATTTAATATTAAATTTAATAAACATAAAATATTAATTATTCCGCCAAAATTTGAACGGCTCAGATTTCCAAAAAACACTTATCCTAGGGTATAACCCCTATTCCTGGACTAATAGAGTGGTCAAATAAATTATCCTAGATTATATTCTATGGGTAAAAGAGAATTTTACCCCTTACAAGCATCTAAAAGCTAAAAATCAAATTTCTTCTCAAAACAACAGTCCAGAAAAACACGGGTTCTTACAAACTCCTCACCATAAACCTTCTCATCCAAAAGCAGCCTAGTGATGGGACATGAAGCTATGCTCCCAACCTAAGAATCTACACAACGAAGCTATTTGGAATGTCCATAAACTAGACTCACAACACCAACCATTGTCTTCTACAAAGAAGACGTTTAACTGTGACTGATCTGGTGCTCCCAATCATAGTAATACCCTTATCATCAACTCAAAAGAACCCTATAAGCCCAATGGCCCATCATTAACACCCAAGAGAAACTGAAAAAAGGGATACCAACCTAAAATTTCCAATGATTCACTCCCCACAATATGGAATACCTTACATCTCTCCCTAAGCAAAACCTCAACAGCTTCCCTTCCTCAATAAGGAGGAACATTTAGAAAGATAAAAAAGGAAAATAAAAAGGATCTCGGCATAGGTTCGATGCTCTCTTAGAATTCTCAAGATGCATCAGGATTACACATGATCATACCTAATAGGTGAATACTAAGATTTTAAAAAAGGTGTATATAGCTCCCTCTGATCCAACCTCACATCCTGACAAAACCTGACCAGGATTATTCCATGGGTCAACCATCTTATAGTACCCAAATAATTCACAATGTCACCTCTACCATGGAGGGTCATTTCAACACAAATTCTGGGGTAAAAATCCAAGACAGGTCTTGAAACATCCGTCCTTGACTCACACTCGACCTCTCACTGACTCAGATTTAAATGATATAACACCTAACTAGTATATTCCTTTATCACCTCACTCGAACACATGTCATCATTCCAATCACGAGCATATACCCACGCTCTAACTATATTAAAAATAGTAGAAAAATTGGTCGACTAGGCCAGAAACCCAAAGAGTCATGCACGTCAATGCCAATTTCAAAAATGAAGCACCAAAGGTGATTTTTCAAAAACTAAAGGAATTAGAATTTTTAACAAGGAAAACTCGAGCACCTACCTTGCATCGATCACAAAATGAGCATAAAACAATGATCATAGCCTAAAAAGGAATAAAAAAACACAGGCCAACCTCTCACATAGGTTTCCCCAGAACAAATCAGACATCGACCCATAAGGGTTTGAGTCTCAAAGAAGGGAATCTAGGTCTCCAACATTTCTCTATAGAAAAAGACTCATATTTGGGGGAAAAGGTCCAACAACCTATCCCAAAAAGATGCAACCCATAAAAATCAAGAAAATATCAGAATGACTGAAAAAGGATAAAACTAAAAACATATCCTAAAAAGGGCCCCGATCCTCTACGATAATCCTTAGAAGAAATTTCTCCCTGGAGATGACAACCAAGATGGAGAAAAACTGAACTGAAACTCATCAGGTATCCATATATAGTAATAAAAAATAAAGGTCAAGTTCAATAGAAAAATCCCTATATCTATCGACATCGTAATCCACAATCCAACTAGATAACCACAAACCTGAGAAAAAACACCAAAAATGGTCACACCAAAAGGCATCATGTTCCACATTGAACTACTTGGGTCACTGCACCTTCCATTGATGAGGACTGATTCATCATCCTCCAAAAAATATTCCTCAATGTGGATCCACATAACCTAATATCATAGTGAATGTATGTGTAAGAATACCTAAAGGTCTTAGTCATCAGTAAATACACACACTAGCATCCCTATATGTAATGAATACTACATGCCTAGAATGTTTCATGAGACGCCTCTTATCTTTACTAGAAAAGAGTCAAAATCCATATATTTATTCTTACCATTGACTAAGATCTAGATATGAATATTAAATCAAAACACCAACACAGAACATGTGCTTCGCTTAAGGAAAAAATAATATACAACTATCAGATCACAAAATTACAATAAAAATCACAAACCATGGAAACCAATAATTTCTACCAGAATAAGTGTTCCTGAAACACTAGTACGATATCTATCATAGGTTCCGAAACATTACTAATACTCCTGTCTACTAAATCTAAAATATTAGAGACCAGGAAAATAACGTATCTGATACAACCTTGTAAAATCCTGACATAGAAGCCACTATCCCGGTGCTCGGAGCTGATTCTCCACAAGGCCTCAAACACACCTCCCCGTACGCCAGAGGCTATTGGATAGTAGTGAGGTTGTAATGGTGGTAAAATGGGGAAACTATAACAGAGTAAGCAGTAGAAAACAATTAAGTAACATACACATTGGAAAGTAACAAAGTGCGAAAGAAGTAAACAACTGAAAATAGAATAAGTTGTAATAGTAAAATGCAGAAAAAATACTAAAAAACTACGCAATACAATACAACATTTATCATCCACTAGGACGACCATACAGATAAAAGTATAAAAAATTGAAAGTAAAAGTACGGGGCTCAACTACTCACTCTCAGATAAACCACAAACTCGTTATCCAAAAACTATCGAACAACACCAACCTAACTAGTAGAACCACTCAAGCATCTCTGCTCGATCATACAACACTCGGCCTTAGACCTATCCACCATGTAATACGTGTACAACCTGAAATATAGACATAATGTCTACATGTACACTAAGGTGCACGTGTAGGGGTGAGAAAGAATCATAGTAGGCCACCCCAATAGGTAACCTATAACCATGTTGTTAATGTGTATGAAAAATGTAACTCCCTAGGATTTCATATTACATTATATATTTAATGTAATTCAATATCTTATGTAACACGCAACACTGAGTTCGAGTGCACCACGACTTACCAAACTAGCCATTCAAAAAGTTGTTAAGAATAGTATTAATTGAATTTTGAATTTTATATACTCCATGTAATTTTAATATCTATATTATGTGTTTCTTATACGTAATATAATAACAAATTCAATTTTTTAGATAAAATATGTTTTTTTCAAAAAAAAAATGAAATTTTACGACCTTTTAATGGCGAACCATTTTTAAATCTAATATTTGACACTTTTATATATTAAATTTGAAAAAATTAACTTATTCTTTCTAATAGGTACATTAAGATTTTTTGGGATAAATTTTTGGTCTTTTTTTGATATCTTTCAGATTTTGATGAATAGTTAAAGATACTAAATTTTAATTGAAAACAAAATTTTTAATCAAAATAATTTATAGTGTTAAACTATAAATTCTAATGGTTTTGAATTATAATTAGATATTATATTTATAATCTAATCCAATATTTGTTATTGGAAGTAATTTTACATTTAAATTGGATATAAACACATATCAATCTTTTGATAGTTTTTACTTTTTCAAAAACACGCTTTCTGGTTTTGACAACAAGAATTAATTTTAAATTAATTAATGCAACTCCTATATTTTTAATCTGGTAAAATATACATCGTTTGTGAATTTGGAATATAAAAATTATATATGGGTGAATTTTCGGTATTTTTCTAAAAACATTCAATTTTTGATTAATAGTGAAAAACACTATGTTGTAGATAAAAACCGACATTTTCATTTAAATAATTATTTTTAAATAAAAATATATCTTAAATTAGAAATAGATATATAATACATATATTATTACAATTTAATTAATTAGATACATTTTATAATAAGATTAAACATTTTAAATTTTATTGAACTTTTTAATGTCTTTTACCCACCTTCATGGAACATTTGGAAATTTACGTAAAATGTAATTTTAACGCTTCTATGAATTGGATATAAAAATTCGAGAGACAAGATTAAAATCATTAAGTAAGATGTGGTTCAATAAGATGAAAATAATTTTTAGTGAATAGTAACTTTTGAATTTTAATTACAATGGTTAAAAGTAAATAGGGTAATTAAAGGTAAAAATGATATTAAAATTTCCCTAACACATGTCCTAATTCTATTGGATAAGTGTATTTTGACTAAAATCAACCATGGGAATAAAGATTGATCCTTTTTGGTCCACTTTTATTATATTATTATATTTATTATTATTTTACTTAAAGAAGAGTTAAAAGTGTTAATTCAGATTTTAATAATTAAACATTTTTAATATAGGGTTATACATAAGATAATTTATACTATAAATATTCAGTAGAGATTTAATAATATTTCCTACATCATGTTATTTTATTTATAATTTTTAGAAGTTAAATAATTAAATTTATTTATGACACAATGATGATTAAGTAATAACATTATTAATGAAATATTGAAGTAATTGATTTCATAAATATGAAAATAAATGTAAATTAAAACTTTTGATGAATTATACTAATTTTTTAGGTTAATATTACATGTTAGGGTTTCTTTAATGTATTTCTTTCTAAGTAATCATGTTTTGTTGACTTTCACAAAAACCAAATACTAAATTGTGTCAAAATTGACATAAATTAGTGTTTAAAATAAATACTATTTTATTAAATGATATAATATCCCTAAAATATAAGGTTTGGTAAAATGATTCATATAATGATAAATATTTATTTAATTAACCACTTGAGGTTCTCTTAGAATTTTATAGTATGTTTATCAACCATGTAATATAAAAAATACAAGAAGGCTTGGTAAAAGCTAAATTATTTAACTAATAGTTAAATCTAGAAGATAAGGTTAATATGGTGACCTAAACTTGTCTAAAACCTATTGGTTGAGAGGATTTAGACCCATCCCCACCTTATCCTCGAAATAAATCCATTTGGAGCCATTATTAACCGAAAATTATTATATTATAAAATAATATTTCATGATTTTCCTAAAGTGCCCCTCACCTCTCTTATAAAAGGATACTTCCCCTTCTCTTATCTTCACACCTCCAAAGCCATTTTTCTCATCCAAACCCTGATCAAATATCCTCTCAGCTACCATAAATTCAACCTAGAAATCTTAATTTGATCATAAATTCAATCTATGGATCCCTTTTGACCAAATCAAAAGGAAGCACCCGAAGAAGACGTAATAATTTCGTCACCTCTTTCAATGTTCTTTTCTTCTTCCACTTCCTCTTTATTTTTTGTTTACATACCAAAATAATAACCCTATTAAATTCTACATAATATTATTTCATTATAAATATTTTAAAACCATATTAATTATTCTATCCATCCTATGAATGACAAATTCGACATACGTGTATACGTATGACTTATCATCTCCTCATCGTGGTGTAGTTTGTTATTCAACACTTCAACATTTGAATGGGTATAATAATGAGTATAATTGATGTAAAAAATAAATATTACATATTAAATATTATTTATATATGATATACTATCCAATTAAATATGATTTCACCATCAATAGAATGGTATTGTCACTCGTGTGTATGTACAGATTACTGTCTCCATGAACGCGATGAGATTAATTCCTCATCATAACCATTCCAGAATAATTTTCATTTTATGATTAAAAATAATTTTTAAGAACTTAATATAATTATGGATATGAATAAAATACATCCTATCCAAACAAACATGACTTATATAACAAAACATATAAAGGAAAATGAATCGGTTAACACTTGAAACATTGATACTACTAAAATATTATTATCAAAGCAATATTAGAAGATCGTATAAGATATCATATTATGTATGTGGTTCTTTTATAATTTAATAAAAATGATTTAAATATTATATAGGAGGTTAATGTACCCTCAACTATGTAAAAGTACAAGGTAAGGGTTAATTTTACAATCTCTTTATAATATGAGGTTGTTTATAGGTAAGAATCTATTGAGAATTATTTATCATCCACATCCATGTTCTTAAAAATTTATTTCAAAACATTTTTATTATTTCCTATAATATGGGTTAAATTCATTTATATCATTTTTTGAATTTTTATAAAATGTTTTCAAATGAATCATTCTGTTGTTTTCCAAACACGATAATTTATGACCTTTTCGACAAATTAAGATAAGAATATTTTTTTAACTTATATGGCGGGTGCGGCTATTTCATGTCATTATAGAACCTCAGAAACTTCCATTACATGCTTATAAGGATATTTAAAAAATAAATGTTTTCATTTATAATTACTTGAAGTTTAAATTATTTCAAAATAGAAAGAGATATTTCTCTCAAAAAGTTTTGATTTCATCTTTGTCAACATCTTTCAATAGATTTTACACTTTTTTGAAGTTGATTTATTATGATACAATATCCCATATTTTATTGAAGGTTTTGTGATATGTTTTACTATTGATGTATTATTTTTATAGCATTCATGGTTTATGGTTAAAGTATTAACATTTTGTATTCTAGTTTTAATATGAATTCTTATGTTGTGTTTCAACCTTTTCATATAAGAAATGCATTGAAATTAGTAAGTGACGGGTGGAGCCTGATATAGCTCCTTGATGCATTGGTAGGTCTCATGAGACAAACTAGTGTCTTGGAAAAAGGCCTTGACCAAATTTTACATGTAATCTTGGAATGAGGACTTGAATATGTGGTTATAATGTTTGATGTTATGCATTCAATCATTATGAAATTAGCTATTGATATTACATGTGATTATTCAACTAGAATAATATCAATGTAAATAAATAAATGGAATTATTTGATTTATCTTTTCCATATTACGCTGAAGTTTAAGTTTAAAATTCTTGTGTTTTTTTCTTATACATTGCCTTAAATTTTTATTCATATTTATGATAGTTTCCGCTATATTTTTATCCTTAATGAGCATCTGATCTCACCCCTTTCGTATGTTTTATTTTTCCGAGGATGTGAAGAAGTATATTATGATTGACCTATATGAAGAGGATAAGAGGTATGAGTGTGTTCAGAGGGGACATAATGTTGTTGTTTTTTATTTTAGGATGCAATTTAAAACTTATGTATGTATCTACTACTTCCAAAGAGACTAAAATAATCAATCTTTCAAGACTTTATCTCTTGTAATCTTGCCAATATTATGTAATAATTCATCGACTCTGGGTAACTGGGGTCGGGGCATTATAGTTGGTATCAGAGGAATTTTAGTACAAACCTTGGGAACTAGATTTAGAAAAACACTTATTAGAGAACATTACCCAAAGATAGACTTTGAGGATTAGTATAGAAGAACATCCAAAAAAATTATAAAGTAAATATTATGTGGATTTTCAAATAAAATACATCCATGTTTGGATAAAAACATGTAGATGTGTCTCTGGTACAGATTTATCTAGGAGTGAAAACTCCGACAAGGAGTTTTGATCTTGACCTGGAGTATCCTGGCACATCAAAACTGGCCTTGATGCACTCTTGGTATTGAACCTCCTGGGGGATATGCTTAGGATAATTTACATTTTCTTTACAAACCATTATAATGGATTTATGAGTAAATGCATCCTCAAAGAAAAATTATTTTATGATTATGGATTATATGCATAAACCGTTCAATTTATGTTAGGTATTTTACATGTTTGTAATTATTCACTGTGATTCATAAACTTAGCTAGTGTATGTCATTGTTTAGAAATGGTTCCCAGTAAATGGAATGAGAACTCCAACAATATGCATGATCCAAAGAGTAAGAAGGATCATATCATTCGGGGTGTTAAGATAACATTTAGAAGGCAAATATTATCCCATGTATTCTCATCATATGAAGAAATAGTATGATGTGTTAATAAGATAAGTAATGAATTATCTGAGTCCTATGTATTTGAAGGGAATCCAGAGAAGAAAAGGATGATAGAGAGAAAGATGGATAATGGGAAGAAGGGAAATAAGGATTTTCCCACATTTTATAAATATGGAATGAATTATCCTTGTAAATTCATGAAGGGAATGTGAGTTTTTTATGAGTGTAGAGAAAAAGGACACCAAATACATGATTTCAAGGTTAAGAAAAAGGTTTCAAATGTACAATGCTACATCTTCAAGGAGTTGGGAAACTATGTGAATCAATGTCCTAATCATCAGAGTATACCCCAAATGATGCTATTGTATAATAATGAAGTTATGATACTATCATAGATGAAGAGGAATAATTAGTTTTCTTATATTTTTATTAATAAATTATTTCATTTTAGTGTTGTATCAATGTTGTATGGATTATATTAACTAAGGAAATAAATAAGGATTGTGATACAGTACTATTTCATTGAGGATTTGAGATTATATGGTAATAATAAAAGTGACTCAATAGTAAGTTAAACTGTTTTGAAAATACATGGTTAAAGGAAAGTTAAACCTTAATATGGTCGTGATACTGATGTAGTGATTTTGGAATAAGATATTGTTAATTTGGATAAATTATACTGGATATTGTTGACTACCTTGGAACTAATTAATGGTTTGTTTATTCCATCATTGTGGTAATATTAAAAAAAAATTGATATAAGGAATATATATATAGTATTCCATATGTAATAAGGGAGCATGAATGTAATCAATAAGGATTTATGGTAATTCAGGGTGTTACCATGTTTTAATAGAATACCTGATGAAGGTACTCAAATTTTATTAGGTGGAAAAAAGATATCTTCATTATCTTATGTTGACCTTCCTTATAAATTTGTGGACTATGAGTTTGGACATAAATAATTTGGACAAGTATAAAGGTTAGAATGGATTAATTTGGGTATTGAATACTATGGTTTATGTTTAAAACATTTCTTAATATTATTTTTTTGTTTTTCTTAGAAAAAAGACAACTCGAAGGTCTAGCAACTACCCATCTCATCTGGTAAGGTCACGAGACTTGAACCCACAACTGAAGGGTGACAATGGTGGATCACCTACCACTGAATTACATGATTTCGTGATTTGTATAATGTAGTTTTTTTAAATGATCTAATAGATGAATTCTAAATTTTTTTTATGAAACCCTATATGATTAGGATAAATATAATATTTTTGAGTTCTATTATATTTTATATTGAAAGATGAGTTTGTGGTAGAAATTTGTTAAAGGATGGAACTATACTTTTCAAGTATTTATTTTCTATTAAAAATTATTTCTTAAACTTTAGGGAAAGGATCTTAAAACAAAAAATTTGTTATCCTAATACATTATATTTTGATGAATCAAAAATATTATAAGTAATCATAGATTTATGGATTTGAGGCCATCAATTTTCAATTTATTATTCACTTGTTTGTGATTTATTACCTCAATAACTCCTTATATATTTTTCTGTTTTTCTTCCAATTATGTGTATCCTATTTTCTCCTATTCGAAATCCTAATTTGGTGATGAATTTTTCAATTCCCTTTCCGTCTTATTAAGACTAAATCTTTTTAACCCTATTTCCGATGTAGGTTTTCCACAGGTATTTTCTAATCTTAACCCTTTATTTTGGGAGAACCATTTTAAATTGTGAGGACACAATTTGGTAAATGAGGGGAGAATTTAACACCCCATTATTTCATAGCATGTTATCTCTTTAAAGTAATTCAATAGCTTGCATTATACGCAACACTGAGTTTGAGCACACCACGACTTACCAAACTAGTCGTTCAAAAAGAAGTTATAAATAGTATTAACAGCAATTTGAATTTTATATACTCCATATTATTTTAACATCAATATAATGTGTTTCTTATACATAATATAATAAAAAAATAAATTTTTCAGATAAAATAATTATTTTTCAAAAAATGCAATCTTACTACCTTTTAATGGGGAACCACTTTTAAATCAAATATTTGACACTTTTATATATTCAATTTGACAAAATAAACTTCTTATTTAAAAGCACGACATAAAAAATTAGTTTTGATAAATTTTTGGTGTTTTTATGATAACTTTCATAATTTAATGAATAGTAAAAGATACTAAATTTTAATTGAAAACAAATTTTTCAATAAAAATAATATATAATGCTAAATTATACATTTAAATGTTATTTAAGTATAATTAGATTATATTTTTTTCATTTAATCCAATATTGGTCATTGAAATTAACTTCACATTTAAATTGGACATAAACACATATCAATCTTTTGATAGTTTTTACTTCTCAAAAACTCGCTTTATAGTTATGACAACGGGAATTAATTTTAAATTAATTAATGAAAATCCTATGTTTTTAATTTGGTAAAATAGACATCATTTTTTAATTTGGAATATCAAAATTATCTTTGGGTGAATTTTTGGTATTTTTTGAAAACATTCAATTTTTTAATGAATAGTGAAAAATACGGTGTTGTAGATAAAAAATGAATTTTTAATTTAAATAATTATTTTAAAAAATCTTAAAGTAAAAATAGATACATAATATATATATTATTCTAATTTAATTCATTAGAGATATTTTATAATAAGATTAGATATATAAAAAAATTTGAACTTTTTAACATCTTTTACCCACCTTCTAGGCACATTTGCACATTTTCCTAAAACATAATTTTACTGATTCTGTGAACTTGATTTAAAAAAATGAGGGGAAAGATTTAAATTAGAAAGTAAAATGTGGTTCAATAATATGAAAACAATTTTTTTTGAATAGTAACTTTTTAATTTTATTTACCACGGTTAAAAGTAAATATAGTTGTTAAAGGTAAAAATGATATTATAATTACAGTAACATGTGTCCTAATTCTATTGGATAAGTTTATTTAGACAAAAACCAACCTTAGGAATAAAATATGAACCTTTTTTATAAACTTGGATTAGATTATGAAATTTATTATTATTTTATTTAAAGAAGAGTTAAAAGTGTTAAATTCAAATTTTAATAACTACAACATTATTAATATATGGTTATACATAAGATAATTTCGACTATAAATATTCCTCAGAAATATAAAAATATTTCTTACATCATTGTATTTTATTTATAATTTTTCTACATTAACTAATTAAATTTATTTTTGACACAATGATGATGCACTAATTACCTTATTAATGAAAGAATAAAATAATTGATCTTATAAATATGAAAATAAATGTAAATTGAGACTTTTGATGCATTAAACTAATTTAATAGGTTAATATGACATGGTATGATTTATTTAATGTATATTTTTCTAAGTAATCATGTTTTTTTGACTTTCAGAGAAACCAAATACTAAATAGATTCAAAATTCACATAAATGAGTTTTTTAAAAAAAAATTATATTATTAAATGATATAATATTCCTAAAAATATAGTGCTTGTCAAAAGTAAATATATAATGATAGATATTTCATTAATAAACCACTTTAGGTTATCTTTAAATTTCATAGTATTTTTATTAACCATGTAATATAAAAATACAAGAGGACATGATAAAAGAAAAACTATTTAACTAAGAGTTAAATCTAAAGAATAAGGTTAATATGGTGACCTAAAACTATCTAAGACCCATTATTTGAGGGTACTTTTACCCACCCAACCATATCCTATAAATAAATACATTTGGATCCATTAGAAACCTAAAATGATTTTATAATAAAATAATATTTCAAACATTTCTTAAAGTGCCCCCACCTCTCTTATAAAAGGTTACTTCCCCTTATCTTAATTTCACACCTCCAAATCCATTTGTATTTTCCAACCCCTTTTCAAATATTTTCCCAACTACCCTCACATAAACCTAGAGGTCTTACTTTGATCTGAAATCCAACATGTGAAGCCCTTTTGATCAAATCAAAAGGAATCACTCGAAGAAGAGGTAATAATTTCATCACCTCTTTCAAAATTCTTTTCTTCTTCCACTTTCTATTTCATTATTGTTTCCATACCAAAAAAATAACTATTTTTCATTATACATTCTGTGATGTTATTATAAATATGGTACAACCATATTCATTATTTTTTCCATCCTATGAATGAAAATGTCACCATACGTGCGTATGTATGGCTTACCGTCTCAACGTCATGGTGTAGTTTTTTTTTCAACAATTAATTATTTGGATGAGTATAATTGATGAAAATAATAAATATAACATGTTAATGATTCTGTATATATGATATAACATGTAATTAAATACGATTTCACCATCAATAAAATTATATTTTCACTCGTGCGTATGTACTGATAACCGTCTCCACGAACGCAATGATATTCATTCCCCGCATTAACCATTCAAGAATAATTTTCATTTTATGATATGATTAAGATTTTAATATCATTCTGGATATGAATCAAATACATCCTATCCATAAAAAACATGACTCACATAACAAAACATATAAAGGAAAACAAATTAGTTAACACCCGAAACATTTATACTACTTAAATATTATTAACAAAGCAATATTAGAAGATCATATATGGTATCATATTTATGTATGTTTTTCTTGTATAATTTAATGACAATGATTTAACTATTATATATGAGGTTAGAATACACTACACTAAGTAAAACTATAAGTTAATGGTTAATTTTACAATCCTCCAATGGCCCGAAGGCCTTCATTTTTTATTGATTTTGATAATCCGCCTTTCAAGAGGTGAGGTGGAACCCTTACAAGACCCATAGGTGTAAGTATTACATGGCTCGTAGGCCTTGGAGGAATTCATTTCCCATAGGCTTCAAACATTATATACAACCTAGAATAACTACTTGCAACGGCTCCTCCTCAGCATCTTCATCATGAAATCATCTCTGCACCTTCGCATGGCTGTTCTGATAGGCATTCTCGTTCATGCACAGGCTTATCCCGATGGCAGGTGCCATACACTCTCATTCTTTCCATCCCTTTAGCTTCTTCTATGGTGAATTCTCCTTGATCAGCATCCTTGTTTAGATTGTTCCTTATAGGTTGTCTGGTTTACATCTGCACTTAAGGTGGCTCGAAGGCCTTGAGGTGGCCCAAAGGCCTTACTGACCCGAAGGCCTGGGTGACCCGAAGGCCTTATAAGACTCAAGGACCAAATCAGTTGCCCGAAGGCCCAAACAGGGGCATATTTCTGGCTGCTACAGTGACAAATAGTTCCTGCTACAGTTCCATCATTTTCCAAATAAGGCACTTTAGGTTCTTTTCAACCAATTAAGGTAGGACTGTTTTTTTAACTTATACGGTGGGTGTGACCATTTTACACTGTTATAACACCTTTAATGATTCTATTAAAAGCTTATAATAATTTTTTCAAAATAACTTTGTTCATTTATAATTATATGACATTTTAATTATTTCAAAATATAAAGATATATTTCCCTCAAATAGTTTTTATTTCATCTATGTCCACATACCTTGATGGATTTTACACTTGTTTCAAGTTGATTTATTATAATAAAATCTTCCATATTATATTGAAGGTGTTGTGATATGTTTTAATATGGATGTATTATTTTTATACCATTCATGGTTTATGGTTAATATATTAACATTTCGTATGCTATTTTTAATACGAATGTTTATGTTATGTTTCAACCTTTTCATATGAGGAATGCATTGGACTTAGTAAGTGATGGGTGGAGCCCATTATATCTCCTCGATTCATCAGTAGGTCTAATGAGACAAACAAGCGTCTTGGCACATGAACTTGAAAAAATATTATTTTCAGTCTTGGCACGAGGCCTTGACTATATGTTTATGATGTCCGGCATTATGCATTCCATCATTATGAAATAAGCCATTGATATTACATGTGGATATTCTACTAGAAGAATATCCATGTGAATAAGTAAATTGAATTATTTGATTTATCGTTTTCATATTATGCTAATGTTTATGTTTAAAAGGCTTATGTTTTATTCTTATGAATTTCCTTAAGGGTTTATGCTTCTTTATGATAGTTTCCACTATATTGTTATCCTTACTGAGCATCTGAGCTCAACCCTTTCTTATGCTTCTTTTTCTCAGGATGTGAAGAAGTATATTATGATTGACCTGAAGGGATATTATAAGGGATATTAGTGTGTTCAAAGGGTACATAATGTTGTTGTTGTTTTAATTCATGATGCAATTTAAAACTTATATATGTATCTAGTACTTTTAATGTTACTAAACTAATCGGTCTTTTGAGACTTTATCTATTCTAATCATGCCAATTTTATGTAATAATTCACCAACTATAGGTAACTAGGTTTGGGGCATTACACAAAAGCAACGTGCTTAGACTAGATAAAGCACAACTAAATAGATGGTAAAGACAACGTGAAACCACAAACCAACCCAGGGTTTATAATCCCTATCAAATGAAAAGTTCTACCAAGGATGTTCATAAAAATATAATTACACATGTATAGTCTCATACCTATACATATATACATATATATATGAATATTCATTGGTATGTGTATCAAACAACATGAAACTACAACAACAATCGATCCATTGGTCCATAATCCTGATCAACAATTAATCTTCTTCAGCCAGCGCTAGAATCATATCTCTAACCTGGATACATTGCCACATGGGAAAACTGATACTACACCAGGGTTCAATCGTAGATGCCTCCAATCACAAAGATATTTCCATATACCGATGGTTAGCCCTATAAATAAGGATACCATATACTGATGGTCAATCCTGTAAAGAATGATATTGTATATCGATGGTCAATCCTAACTGATCTAGAAGAGAAAAATCATTCCAATCATTGGAAAATGAGAGCATAATTATCCCCCACACTCATCACCCACTGGGAATGCTCTCACAGTCTAACCCTTTTGGTCAACAAGACATCAATCAAAAACCCACGACCACCTAGGAAGCTCTCACGGTCTGAACACCACTAGTTTAATATAGCACATGACCGCCCAAGTAGCTCTCACTGTCTGAACCCCTCAAGTATAACATAAAATAGCATTTGACCACCTGGGAAAGCTCTCATGGTCTAAACCCACTGTTCAAATATACCATATGACCACTTGGCCAAGCTCTCATGGTCTAAACACTCGAGTCCATCATTCCAGAAATTTCAAGCAAGGCTCAACATCCTAATACCAGGAATTACCTTTGGTCATCCCAAAAATATATACATCTTGATATATACATATACTCATTCAAGCTCAATAGACATGTCCCAGGTTGTACCTCTAGGTATACAACAAATATCAAAAATAACATGGCATAGAAGCTGGATCTCAGGTAAGCACGTCTGAGAATCCCAATAAGAAATAAAGATCATAGGAAAAACATATAGGCATCCCAAAAGAAAGAAAGACACCTCGCATCAGGCTTAAGAGCCACCAACCAGGAAGCACCTCAGATAACTACTTCTGCATCATCAAAACCAAGTCAGATATTAACAAACAAGTGAGGGTGGCCTGAACACCCATCCTAACACTACAGCCACAACCCCATGGGGTTACCTGTTTGGTATGGGTTCTAGGTTACAACCAAACACCATCTCTACCAAAAATGGATGTAAAATCTCAGGGTCAGTCAAACCACGAGCACCAGCTAGGTGCCTCAAGTAAAACACTGAGGAGGCATTCTACTCAGGATCCTCTAGGTGAACACAAGAGAAGGAATCCTACACATGATACATAGTGAAAATAAAGGGAGGAATCCTACACCAAATCCTATAATGAAGAACAACAGAGGAATCCTCTAACAGGGATCCTCTTAGTGGAAAACATGAGAGAGATCCTACAAGGGACTCCCTAGGTCAGCACATAAGCAAATTCATACATCAACATATCATTGGAAGCATCTGGTCACATGGCCTTGTAGGATATAAGGGATTTTATCACAACAGAAAAATCCTTAGAATCATAGTTCATGTGAGATATCTCATATCTCATCTCATATCAATGTTCTTAGCTAGGTTGGTTTGAACACCCAACCTATCATCCACACTAAGTGTTTCTCTCAAGTGAAAATTGAAATCGATAATTGGAGGAAGAACCTATCCATTTATATATAATGCCAAAACATCACATATATGACCTCTAAATGTGAAGAGGATTCCACTATTGTGATCTAACTCTAAAACACTCATAATGGACTACTAACAAACCAAAATCTGACTTTCCAGACATGAAATACACCAAACTACTCAGCTAGAAAAAGTACATGTCATGTACTTAAGAGTAAACAACATGTACTCTTATCCATCCCCTAGATGTGTAGATATACATGACCAGAACACAAGAGGGCTTCCTGTGTAAAAGTACACGGCGTGTACTTCAAAGTACACGACATGTACTATTTAAAAACAAAAAACATGAGTCTATTCTCACACGGTTGGACACAAATCCATACAACCACATGGCATGTACTCAGAGTATATGAAATGTACTTAAGAAAAATTCTTCTTACCCAAATGGGAAAAACAAATGGTGTGTTCCCGTCGAACACATGTCGTGTAACCTGGGTTCCCCAATGGGAAATCCCTCGGATCTCCCAAAACACCCGTCCCCACCACAAAACAAAAAATTGAGCCTCCAGAGGCTATATTAAATAAATATAATGCTTTAATAACTTTAAAACATATTTAAAATGAATTAATGGAGAAAACATAAATGGTCTTACCTTCGGGAAAAAACCTCCCAACCTTCGGTTGATTTCACCGTCAATGAATGTTGTATGCCGACTCTGCACATCATGGGATCCACAATGGTACATTTAATGACTTCCAACTCCATCTCAATCTCCCTATACCATTTATCCTTACTTCATGATAATGGAGGTGGAGCATGATACATGCGCTAGGAGTAGGTGGAGAAAGGAAGATAAGGAAAAAAAGAAAATGCGAAAAGAAAATAAAGAAGAAGAAAAAGGGGCTTGGGCCGACCCCAACACCAGATAAGAGTTTATGCCTTTAATCGTATAAAATCCCCATTATAGACTCAATGGAAAAGAAAAAAATCTAAATATGACACTCTGTTTGAAACACACAGTCGAACGATCCTATGAGAATAATTTAAAATTTTATTTAATAAATATTATTTATTAATTATTCCTCCAAAATAGGAATGGATCTGATTTCCATGAAAATCCTATCCAAGGGAAAACACCTTATTCGGGGACCAATATAGTCCTCTGAAAAATTATCTAAGATCATCTTCTAAGTGAAAAATACCATTTTACCCCTCATGAGAATCTGAATGCAAAAATTCAAATTTATTCTCAAAACGACAGTCCAAAAAAATACTTTTTCTTATAGATAACTCATGAGTAAATATGTTATGTGTTATTGTAATTTCATGTTTAAAATGTTATTTCTAAACCTGATTACATGTTTAAAATGTTATGTGTGGACATGATTACATGTTGATAATGTTACGCATGAACCTGATTACATGTTTACAATGTTTTTCATAAACCTGATTATATGTTCATAGTGTTATGAACAGACCTATATTTCATTTATATAATTTTATACATGGACCTTGTTGTATTTACATAAGTTTATGAGTGATCCTAATTTCATGTCCATAACATAATGATTGAACCTATCTCTATTTATAAATGTTCATAATTTTATCAGATTCTGTGTACTCCATAAATCTAGAGTGTATTCCATTGTTATGATATCATGGATCATCTTATTTAATTACCTTATTATTCGTGCATTATGAACATGCAATCCTAATTCCATGACTAAATATTATGATCATTTATTTGAAGGGTATGGTTTTTAAATGTTATTCACGTGGTCTCACACCCTTATGTTCATGTTATGCTTCTGTGTCTCCATCTTTCATCCTCACTAATCGTTTTAGATCACCCTTTAATGTGTTTATTTCCCTAGGTTTTAATGAGTGACTTTAAGTATGGTATTTATTAAGAGTAATAAATTGGATGATATTTATGGGTGAAGATGAAAATACATCACCAAATTTGATGATTTTGTACGTAGTCTCCAAATGAACTAAACTATTATGGTCCCCAGTCATGTGTTTACGTAATGTATTGAATATTAATCTAAATATATGAAATATAAATGTATGAGAATATTGGGTCACTATAGATGGTGTTATATGATATAAATATTTAACCTTTGGAAACTAAAACAACAAAAATTTAGTGATATCCCTTTGGACATGTGTAAAGATAAATAAAAGGATGGTTTAATTTTTAGGAAATGTGATGGATTTTTTGTAAAGGATAAAAAAATTAGTTTCCAAGAAATTACATTCCTTCCTAGAATCTACATGTGGAAATGGCTCTAGGACAGAGGTACCAAGGGTTAATAACTCCAAAATGGTTAAATTGAGCGGGACTCGATCATTACATGGTGCATGATATTGGGCCTTACTTATCACCTTATTTGTCACTCCTAAAGGATATGCTTCTGAAATTTACAAAATCTTTAAAAACTATCATGAAGGTTATAAATAGATGAGGACCATGGATGAACTAGGTTAAACCTGATGTTTTATAGATTTACAATAATCTATATTAATTTAGAAAACCTATGAATGATTTTTCATACTACGGTATTTTCCATTATTAATATTTTTACATGCACTATGTGTTTTGGGTTTAGTCAACCGAGGGATCTAGAAGGAACTGGGGTTACTGCAAATGTGATTGATAATTTTTTGATGGTATACCAAATGAGATAATTACTAGAGTAAATTATATTTTAATTTTTCCTAATCATTTATCTTGGAACATGATTATCACATTACACCTAAACCAACTCTCGGACTAACCAATGAAAATAATGATAGAGTTAACTGAGAGCTTGGGAAGATGATTCAATGGTGGAAGGAAGATTCTATTTCAAATATGATGATAATGTCAGAAGAAGAACTCAAGGGAATGTCTCATAGTAAATAGAAGATGTTTTGTGTGTAAAATAAGGCAACAAAAAATGAAATGTTCTATCAATGAGATTGATGGGAATATTTTTCTCTATAAAGTAATTTTAAAATAATATTATTTTAAAATTGGAAAGTATGGGGATTATGAACATTGATGTACTTGGGGGAAATCTCATAAAGAGAATCATCAAGTTGGTATGGGTAATGGTTATATTGCTGATAAGGTAGAGGCTATGAATGATATATGAATGGAAGAGGGTATGAATGAATAAGATAATGAAGTATATTTAATTTTGTAAGGTTGGTTTGGAAAAAGTAAGCTGTTTAATGACTCGAATTATAGAAATATGTTATATGAATCATGAAATATATAATGATTTTTTAGATTAAATTTTTCATTAATAATTTTAAAATATATTTCACATTGTACTGATAGAATAGAAAAGTGATTTAACAGTAAGGTGATATTTTTATTAAGGTTAGATTACCCTTCATATGTTCTAGATGATTAGATAGTTATATTAGGATAAAGATATATTTAATATAAATTAGTAAATATGATAGTATTGATTACATTAAACTTTGTCATCAATTTTTTGAAATAGTAGTTTATTCTATCATTAATGGAATTTACAACATTTTTTGGTCTAATGAATATATCTAATAACATGTGTTTTATGTAAGGAATGATGAAGAATGTATTATTTCAATAATTTTTTATGGTCATTTTTATTATTATCATAATTCAACAGAATACATGATGAATTTATTAACATATTTTAATTGTGATAATTTAAAACAAATTCATATTTTTTAGGGGATTAATGATGAGTTCATTTTATAAATATAGTAACATCGTTTCTATGTTTTGTATTTTAATATTTTCAAAGGGTCATGAGGTTAACCACTTATGAACTAGTTTAAATGAAAAATTAGATGATTATTTAGAGATTAATGTACTACATCCACATATGATTCTTTATCCGTATTGGACAAATAGTTCTAGCCTTTTTTACAACAAATGATAGAATGGATGAATTATCATTCTATTATAAATCTTATGACCCGTTAGTACTTATGAAAAAACACATATTCATTTATTGGAGTAAAATATGGAGTAGAAATTTATTGAAGAACTACAAAAGGAATAAATTTTTGGTTTTGATAAAATTGACAACTAATCTCTTTGAATATAATTTCCTTTAAAATTCTTCATCATATTGAGATTCTAGCCAATCATTTGGAACTTCCACAAAACTTCTCTCAAGTTTATGATGTGTTCCATTTACATATCGTAATGAAGTACATACCTTATACTACACATTTAATTAACTCATACGTGGGACCACAAGATGATGATATTTCTTATAAGGAATAATCAGAGGAGATTATAGATCATAAAGCGAAATTTATACGAAACAAGACCACTCACCTGGTCAATGTTTTGGGGTGAGACTACTAACTTTAGTAAGCTATATGGGAACCTAGTGATGTAATTATCTAGAAGTATCCTCAATTATTAGGATTAAAGTGATGAATTTTGAGAGAGAAATTTATTTTAAGGGGGTGAATGAAATACAACAAGATTTTTTGATTTTTTTTATAAAAAATAAATTGATATTTTCGATATTTTTTATTACATAAAACATCAATTTTAACTTGTATTACACTCAATGTTGTATTACAATGAAACTTGACTTACTATTAATAAATTATTGTTTAAAATTATAGTTATCACCTAGTCATCAAAAACATTAGTATGAAAAATATTATTTAATTTTTAAATTATATGGTTTAAAAATTTATATATATAATGAATTATTTTGTGATCAATTAATAATAAATTAAAATAGAAACTATTTAAAAATAATTGAAACAATTTTATAAAAAACAAGTTTTATGAAAAAAAACATTTTTTACATCAATAAATTAAAAAAATCAATTCTGGGGAATGTTATCAATGAAATTTATATATTTTATATTCAATCAACTATTTAACATTCTTCCTATGGGTTACTAAGAAATATATAAGAATAAATCCAAATTTTATGCTTAAAAACATTGATTTTCTAAAAAGTAATATTTTAAAATTATTACACACATATTTTAAAATATTTTTTCTTCATATTTAGATAATTTAATAGGAAATAAACTGAATTTTTTAATTCTTAATTTCATTATAATATTAGGTTGAATTATTGATAATTTTTTAAAAATATTTTTTCTTTTGATTAATAGTGAAAACTAATGAATTTTAATTAAAAACTACCTTTTCATTTAAATTAGTTATAAAGTTAAATAAGATTTAAAATTGTTTTTAAATTAATATTATATATATATTAATATAATTTATTTTATTTTAATCATTTTCATGTCAAATTTTGGTATAATAACCATGTAATCTTTTGACAATTTTCTTTTGGAAAACTTGTTTTCTCATCTCATCTGTGAGACTAATATTAAATTAAATGTTTTCAATTATGTGAATAGAATTTGAAAAAATGAATTCCATATTTGGACTCAATATAATTTATATTATCTAATAATTTAAAATTAAATTTTTATCATGGTGAAAATTAAAAAATATATTAATTGACGGTAATGTAAAAATGGGTTTATTGGGGGTTAAACAAAAAAGATAATGGTTAATATTACCTATAAATTAGTCTAAAAACATTTTTATGAAAATATTTAAATCCTAAAATAAATATGTGTCGATAATAATCCATTTTTTATTGTTGTTTCATGTGAAAACTGTGGGTACATGTTTAACTTATCAAAAAACTACTAGAGTGTCACTCACCATGCTTATAATAGGCCACCCATATCCCCTATTATTCACACCTTACAACAGTTGTTTGTAAAATACCTTCCCAAATCACTTCTCAACTTATTTCCTCTCATCATATAAAAATTATTTTGGTCATAAATCCATCCTTTAATGTATTTTGGTGAAAACCTAAGGATATTCCCTGAAGAAGATATAAAGTTTTCCATCAAGTGTTTTAATTTTATTTCTCCTCCACCTCATTTAATTCTTAATAAAATATAATTATATAATATATTTTCTATATTACTTTTAATTAGAAGTCTTTATTTTTATTTCATGAATTGAAACCATCCCTACCTCTAAAAAATTGGTAATTTAATCATTATTCATGTGTTTGGTAGACTACATCCCCACAAAACAATGTTTTTTGTTATTCCATTAAAACCTCTAAAAGGTGGGTATAATGATAGATTTAAAGTATATATATTATATTTATAAAATAATTATACATTTCAATTCAGTTTATTTTATATAATGTTTTAATTTCCATTCCATATACTATATGATAAAATTGATCGTGTGTACGGAAGACTACTGCCTCACGAAGCGATGTGATTCATTTTTCACTAATTATTTACATGGATGATAATAGGAAAATATTTAATCAATATATGCGATATAAATGAAATAATTATTATAATTATGGAATATTTATCATTATTAAAATATAATATATCATTTTCTTTCATACCTTTTCACTCACTTAAAGATGATAATGTTTTTTGTGTACATGTGGATTACCACCTTCACGAAGTGGTTTTCTCCCACTTTTAGTCACTACACTACATGAATGATATGAATAAGTATATTTATAGATATAATATGGTAATTAAAAAATAATAATCATTAATTAATGAAAAAATACTACTTATCTCCTTTCTATAATGATCATTGAAAAATGATAACATTACTCATTCGTACATATGACCAACCATCTCAATGATCATAATATACATCATTTATCAAAATAAAATATTATTATTAATAATATTAGTGTAATTAATTAATTAATATGATAATTATTTATTAATTTTGATTTTATATATTATTTAACGTCAATGAATGTAAGTGACATGAAAATAAAAAATCAAAACATATTTGAAAAACAACCAATTTATTATCCAAAACGTGATTTTAAAAAATAATTGTTTGTAAATAGGTAACCAATTTTCATAAGTAAATAATATATTATTTATATATATAATTACGGTTTCATAATAGACTTATAATCAAATTATATATATTATAAAGTAATTTCAAACATGTACAAAGGATATTGATAGTTCTGGTAAGGGATTTATAGTCTCTCTTGTATTTCTGGGAGACAAATTAAAATTCAATTATTGTTTATATTGTGTGGTGTATATAATTCCCCTTTTACATTTTATATAATTAATATAGTAATTTTAATGTTATTTAATATTTAATTTTATTTATTTCTTTACACGGTCTGATGATTCAAATTATTACTAAAACGGTAAGGTATTTTTTAATCACTTTTTATGTTGGTAAGTCAAATGACATATTCACTAAATATTTCTTTTATATGGTTATATAAATCCTGTGAATTTATTTTATTATTATTCTTCTAAAAATTATCGTTATTAAATGTTTATTTTTGTATCTCTTTTTTGTGGGGATTTGTTTTCAAATGATTACCAAAGTGGGAATTGATTTATGTTAAAATATCATCATTTATTTGGATTATTTATGATTTAGTGTCATATATTTAAATATTATAATATAGCTCTTAATAATTATCTTGAATTTTATTTTTCTATTATTATTAATTAAATATTTAATAAATATTTAAAAATTTCAACTATCTCAAATAATGTTTTCATGAAAAAACATCTATATTTATCTCTTTAAATGAAACTTCATTTTATTCCAAAAAACGGTTTTCTAAAAAGGTTTTCAAAAATGATTTAAACATTGTGAAATTGATTTATTATATGAATTTTTACCCACATTTTAATTTTTAGAAAATATTTTTAATAGAATCTTCATATCCTTTTCAAAAAAATTACAAATTAGCTTTTACCTTAAATATGAAACGAATAATTATTTTAACATATATAAATTGAATGAACCCTTCATCTATAATGAAAATTATTTTATTTTAAGTAGCCATTAAAATTTTTATATTTATTTTCAACGAAAATTATTTCCATTATTTTTATGGATTTTTAGTTTTATTGAGTAATTTACAAGAAGAATTTATATTCCTCAAGAAATATTCCATGTCATCTTTGAGAATAATTCTCCATCTCAAATGGAATACTATGATTTAATTTATACATTTTTGGGGATATGATCCAAGGAAACCATTCATATTATTTCCCTAAATATCTTATTGCTACACGATGTTTATGAAACATGTTTCTCTTCCACATTTTATAACATGATAAAATCCTTATAAAACCCAAGTCTTTTTTATATGGTTTATTCTATAATGAAATTGTGAAAAGATTACGATCCCTATCTATTTTTCATAGGTTATAATGTGAATTAATTTTTTATAAAACCATTTAATTTCCTAGGTCATGATATATTGATTTTTTTATGATCTTATGGCACACATACATAAGATTTTCATTATGTGAAGGGTGGGACCTATATCTCCATCTAATGAATTGGGTAAAGATGGATAACCCATTAGAAAATATATTATGTCAAAACCTAATTACATGTTAACAATGTTATTCATGAACCAAATTACTTGATCACAATGTTATTCAAGAACCATATTTCATTTTCACAATGTTATGCATGAACCAAATTAGATGTTCACATTGTTATGTATGAATACAATTACATGTTCGTAGTGTTTTGTGTGAACTTTTATTTCATGTCCATAATGTTATATATGGATTTGGTTTCATATTCATAAGTTTATGTGAGTGATTTTTTTATATCCTTAACTTGATTATTGAACCTATCCTTGTTTATACATGTTCACAATGTTATGTACAAATTTGTATGGAACACATCCAATTCGTATTATAATCGTATACTCTCATAGATCACGAACATTGATTAACATTTCATTCATTCCTTATAAATATCCAATATTTATTACATGAATCAATATTATGATCTTGGATATTCAGGGTATGATTTTCAAATGATATGATCTTGTTTTCATAACCTTATATTCATGGTAGTCATACGTATCTCCCTTTGTTACCCTTAGTGAGCATATAAGCACACACATTATTATGTTTTATTTCCTTGTGTTATGAATAAAGGTTTTAAGTATGCTATTTTTTTATGAGTATTAAATGTGAATTTATTTATAGCTGATGTTGAATAACTTTCACCAAATTAGAATATATTGTACTTAATAACCATATATGATAAAATATTATTTTCCTAGGGCAAGTGTTCATATAATATATTTAATATTAATCTAAAAATATTTAATATCTAGGTATGATAAAAAAAATTCTTTATAGAAAACTATATTCATACTCTCTAAAAATTTATAATTTGGTTATCTGAAACTCTACATAATTTATTATATTTTCAAAAAATAGACTCAAATGATAAGGGTTCTATAATATGTACATTTTAAACAGTTATGTTTTCTATGAACATTTATTATTAATATCACTTATATAATGTCCAATTTTATCTTTCCAAAATATTAATAGTGTCATAAATATAAGTTTTATAACTTAAATCTATTTTCAAAGTTATCCATGTTAGTTGGTAATGAAAGAGAGAACATGTCATTCCTCGCGGAGGTAGTATGCACATATGTATGACAACATCTTTAATTTTTTATTGGTATTGTATGAGAGAAGAGAATTGATATTCTATTAGAATAATAATATTTCAATATATTAAAAATACCATTGATACCATAATTTCTTTAATAGAAAATATTTTAGGGTGTGTAAGAAATAAAAAGTTAAGAGAACACTATTGAGTACATTATCACTCCATTTATATATTCACACTTCTGTAACAAAATAAGGATCCATTTATTGGTCCTTTAGAATACCAAGGCTTCTAGAATGAGATTAGGGGTTTAATTAGGGTCAAGATAAATTGTTTGATATATTTAGGGTTTTCTAATGGGTAGATAAAAGTGGTTGAAGTGATCTTCTTTATTAGAGTAGAAAATGGAATTTTTGTAATTACTCATTACATTAAAATACTTACATGACATTGTTCAATGGTAATAGTAAAAAAATGGGAACAAATTACTTTGGTGTCATATGAAGTCAACAATCCCGAGATAATTCATTTGGTTCCACATTTTAAACATGTTATTTGTCTTTTGTGATTATGGTTATCTATTTTAACTTCATGTTTTTACCTTAGTAACTAGTTTTTCATATTTAATTAAATTTTAATTAAAAATATACGACAATCCGTATTGGTAAGATTTAATTACTCAAGAGGGGGTGAATTCAGTATCTAACTAAATTCTCAATTAAAACAATTTATAAAAATATTCCAAAACATATAAATCACCAAGTTAACTAATATTGTAGGTATATCTAGTTTACTATTTTGAAATAACATCCAATAATATTTCTAAAAAATTAGTGTTAATGACATGATATTATACTAATAATTTAATATTAATATAAATATACCAAATAATATATATAACACATGTAAAATCTACATATCATCGTATTGTTTTTCAAAAGATGATTAAAAAGTAGTTTTCTAAAATATTGAAAGGAAAACATAAAATCGCACCAATAAATAAAAAAAAGGTTTATTCTAAAAAAGTTATATAGTCCCATCCACATGATTGAATCCCATAGTTTTGAACATTTATAAATATATAATGGTGATCCACATCATATACTGAGTATTGATAAAAATAGTGTGTAGGGTTGTCACTGATTCCCCACAACATCTTCAATATTTATCATGGGAGTACTGGTATTAAAAACATAAACTAAGAGAGCATGATTTCAAAGTGTTTTAGATTTAATTAAATGGTATCTTTAATAGTTTTTTAAAAAACAACATTTACATATGGTTGGATGAATCATAGAGTGTGATCACTTACTCTAGCTGTGTGGTATCCAAAACAATTTATTTAAAACATTTCATGTATTTTTTAAGATATAATGTTTGGTTACTTTCATTGGTATTTTGTGTAATTCACTTGGTATGTGGTTGCTATGACAACTGGGTTCCAGTGACAGCACAGACACCCCTCCTTAACATTGTCGTTGGGTCCCGGCCCGTGAGGTACCACCAGTTGTCCCACAGACAGGTGGTCCCCACCCTGGGGCCCACCCATGTACCCAAATGGGTCATATGAATAATGAATGTCCCTACAAGCCAACACATTCCATTTAATGTGTGCTTTTTCCTCACTTTCACACACCCTTTGAAACTTTCGAGAAGGTTACCCATCCTGATCCGGCCAAGCATGCTTAACTAGGGAGTTCTGGTCAGGTAATCTCTCAAAAAGGTAGGTGCACCCTATTGACATGAGTCATATCATTTAGTCATTTAACCCTTTATAATTATTGGGGTGTTACATTCACCCCCCTTTTGAGCACAACATCCTCATTGTGATCCCTACATTTCAACACAGGTAGTGCGCTACACTTTAGGCTAGGTACCACCACTGATACCAAATATAACAATTGGGCCATGGTGATAGCACAAACATCCTGCCTTAACATGTTCATCGGGTCCTAGCCCGCCAGGAACCACCAGTTTCCCCAAATACATGTGTTCCCCACCTTAGGGCCCACCAACGTGCCCAAACAGGTCATTTGACTAATGAATTCCCCCACAGGCCAACACATGCCCTTTCCAGTGTACCTTTCCCTCATTTGCACACACCCTGGGGAACTTCCCAGAAGGTCACCCAACCTAATCACTACACCAATCCAAGCACACTAAACTATGAAGTTTTAATCATGTAGGCTCCCAAAAAGGAAGGTGCACCTTGTTTACATGAGTCATATAATTTAGTCATTTAACCCTTTATCATTTTGGGGTGTTACAATCACTTCAAATAATTCAGAAAATAATGACATGTTCTATAAACTATCAACATGGTTAAAAAAAATTCTATGTGATCTATCAAGTACTTTTCAAATGTTTATCTTCACAATTTTCCTTCATATGGTTGGTATAAGATCTCTATGCATTCAATAAAATCCTCTTTTTCAATTCACCAATTCTTATTATGGTCACATGATCACTTAGATATTTTTTCTTGTTTATCTCGTGGTCACTTGCCTAGATTATTTGAATTTATAGTCATTTTCGTACATAGTAAGTTTTTCATGGAGAACATAAAAATTTAGATTTCTAACACAAAATAAAAAATACATTAACAATAAAAAACATGACTTTATATCATTAAAAATAGGAATTACTAGTAATTTCTGGACTATGACTATAGTCTCCCCCTTCTTATGATCATAAATCATATAATAAATAAATAAACAGAGTGAACTAAAAAACTAGAAAAACATAAAGAAGGTATTTCATTTATTCATAACATCTATCATTGAACACATTATTTAGTACACCATTTGGTATTATCAAAAATATTGCATAAAACATGCTGATAAGGTAAAGGTATACATTAAAAAGACATTATATGAATTAATGTGGATAATAGAAAAATATAGTGTTAAATATAATGAGGCATGGAATAGATATAATAAACTTCATTGATGTTACAAATGTGAAAAATATTTTCAATTCCCATATGAGGTACCATAATAACATTTTGAATTTGAAGGGTCTTGAATTGTTGAAAGTCCAATTTTTTCTTTTCCTTTGATCATTGTTGGGGTAGGAGAAGGTGGATGTATATGATTAGGAGTTTATGAGACTCTTATAATAATAATTCTTTTTTGTGATTGTCCTGATATGATGAAGGATATGAGGAAGGTTGAGACTAAAATTTCCTATAGGAAGGGTGATGGGAGAGGTAGCTATAGCTATAGAAGTTGGTTCCAATGAAGGTTAGGTTCTTGGTACGAAAAAAGGAATGGGTGATAAAACTATAGCATTAAAAACTTACATATAATGTTCCTATACCATGGTAATGTCTTATATAACTCTAGATACATTCTCAATATCATTAAAAAAAATCATTATTCTCTTACAAATATTAATCAAAGAGAGGATCCATAACCAGAATATTTTCAATTGTATGCTTGAATGATTGGGTTAATGAATTATTTTTTTGATATCTATCCAATATCTTGAACGATGTATTAAAGTATAACTTAGTGAAACTTCTAATGAGATAATTCTTGATTTCCACAATTATAGAAATATAATATTTGGTTGTCTTAACTACCATAGTATAAACCATATCAAATAGATTTTCACCATATGGAGAAAGATCCATTTTGATTGGATTTTTTCATCCCTGAAAAATCTCTGACTTTCCTTATAAAAAAATTCTAGTGATATTATATTCTTCACTAAAAAATAGTATAGGATGAGGGGAAGTAGCTAAATAATAGACCATAAAATAAATAATGATTGTATATTGGTTTATCGTATCATTATTAATCAACAGTTATATTGGATTTACCCGTAGAGATCCTATTGCTCTAAATCATTCAAGATCTTGACCCATATGATCGATAGTGGGAAATATCATGGGTTATATATGAGAAAAAACACTTTAAATGTTAAATTAAATAAATTCCATATTATCATATTCATTTTAACTCATGGTATTGAAAAATATTTCTTTTAAAACTTCAATCATAAATTGAGTGAAGTCATCTGAATTAATTATTGAAGTAGAATAAGTAGCAACCGGTTGAGAAAGAGCCATACTATATCTAGGATTTATGTTAATGAAAACTGACTCAAAAGGTCTCAACCTTGATTATTCATTATCTAAGAATTAATACATAGTATTATGAGTGTCTTAAATTGATCTATCTGAATTTTAAATATGTAAAATATTAGATCAATGAAATGAGTCATATATGGGATCTCCTTGGAAGTGGTATCTGAATCATGAATTGGGGAATAAGGTACACTTTTTTCTTTGATTAATAGATCAAAAAATACCATGTAGAATATCATCTTCTAAAATATATAAACTAAAATTTTCATAAAAATCAATAGGTGATGGATCATGATAAAAAATCTTTAGAGCATTGGGTACAACAGGTGTAGCCCATCCACCAGGTTTGGGTGGACTAACACCACTTTCATAATCCCCATCAATGTTTTATAGGGTAGTAGAATTTAAATCCAAATGATATTTCTCTCGAGACTTGACTTCTATTGGTGGTGTATAATAAAATATATTTACTCCCCCTATCTCAATCATGGGTGTTATATATGCAATTTAAAGCTCATTATCAACACTCCTAGGGTTATAAATATTATAACTAAATACCATTGATTGAGGAGTTTTCTCCCCTAGTGGGTTGCTACTCCTTCCATCGGTCTTTTAATTATTATAATCATAGGAGTTAAACTTATGAAATCCTTATAATCCTTTAATTATTATTTATTAATGCCAACAACACCATCTAATCTACTTTCATCAGATGAATAATCACCTTTAACTATTATTCAAAATCAAAAATAGGATCCATAGTATCATTCAATCTATTAAGATTTTTTATAGTATTTAAATGATCATAAAAATTTTCTTCATATATTTTAAACATCATATTTACTTGGTTATAACTAATTCCCATTCTCTTTAATGTGGTCTAGTTAAAGAAAATACTTCATGAAAATAATGAATTTTCTACTTCCTTAAGAATAAGGCTCTTCTTTTCAACTAGATTTGAAATGCATTTCATATAATGTGAGCCATTAAATATTAATTAATAATTAATCAACTGTTTTAGGCAATATATAATACATCTATGTAGATTAATCTAAATCTCATGTAATATCAGATTGAGATAAAAAAGAGTTCCTCATTCCCAATGGAATTGAAATCAAACTTTCTAGGACAAATGGTTTTTTTGTAACCATTAGCCAAAGTATACACCCACCATTTAACTAAATAGTACATGGACATTGAGAGATTCTACCAGTAGTTAACTCATTCAATGAATTTACCATCCCAAAAAGTGAATTATTAAAATGAAAATAAATTTATTTAACTTTTTACTCACCAAGATGTAGAAATTTTAAGACATTACCACCAATGGATTGAAGAAAATTAAAATTATTGACCATTCGAAAATATTATAATGTGATATGACAGATATCCATCTTTTAAAATCATATTCGCCTAAAATTACATTACAAAATCTGATAGTAATGTTTTTTTAATACAAGAACTATACACTCTACCATTGTTGAAGAATTTATCTCTATACTAGAGAATAAATGAGTCAAAACCACTCAACGTCATTTTCCTTATCTAGAATGAATTCACCTGACAAAGGATGTGTCTTTATTATATTTTATGTTCCAATATTTCTTCCATTAATCTTTTTTATGAACTTAAAGTTTAAATGGTACTGTATTTTAAGGAATACAACATCTTGGATCTTTTCGACTGAGATTGGAATGTATAAGGCATGGTTTTGGTAAAGGGGTGGTTGAAATAGGACTAGGTTCATGTTAGAAGAAGTGAGTATCAATTTATATTACTATTAGGATTCATAAAATAAAATAAATTGGGGATTTAATATAGTAACACATGGGAAAGAATAATTTAATCTAAAATAAAATAAAACACAACTGATTTATTGAAAAAATTTTGTGTTAGAAAGGTCTAAAATAAACAAAAATAAGTAAAATTGACCCTTAATTCATGATGATCAACTATATAAACAAGTTTTTAATCCTAAATTTAATATAAATTATAAAATTATAATAATTAACATTATATTTCCAAATAAAACTACAAACATTACTTATCGAACATTAATAGAGAATAAAAAATTAATACTTGGTATAAGAGTTAGAATAAGGAATAGTTAATTATCCCTAATTCATGTCTGGTATTTGGAAGTATCTAAATATTCTTATCCTTAGTGAAAAAATCATCTATTTTACCTTCATATCCAATAATTTCAAGATTAATATCCCCTATTTGAAAATGATCAATCAAAAAGTGACGTCTTATGTCAATATGTGGTGTTCTGGAATGATATGTAGGATTCATAGAGAAATTAATGGCACTGGTGTTGTCAAAATTTGTAAGAACATGTATGAATTGATATCCATAGTCTAGAAAAGTGTGTTTCATAAATATAACATACACTCAACAAATTCATGTATGTATGTATTGAGCTTCAATAGTGGACAATAAAAAATATTTCTATTTCTTACTAAAACAAGATACTATATATTTTCTGAAAAACTGACAAGTTCTTGAGGTTCTTTCTCTGTCTAGTTTTTAGCCACTAAAATTAGAATTAGAATTGGTAATTAAATCAAAATAATGTATTCTAGAATAGAATATTCCTAAGTTAGATATAGTTTTTATCTATATAAAAATATTTTAATAACAATAAAATGATATTCCATGATGATTTATTGAAAATGATCCCATATACACACATGAAATATAATATCAAGATGACTAGTTATTAATAAAAACAAACTCCCAATCATACCTTTAAAATGGTTTAGTAAACTAGTACCAATGTATCATCAAGATCGAATATAAATTTATTTCTCAATAGAGTATCAATTCCATATGAATTACCCAATCTCAAACATTATAAAATAAATTTAGTATACTAACATTAGTTTAAAGAAATTCCATCATTATTTGGTATGATTTGAAAACCACCAAATAATTTTAGTTCACCCATCATACTAATTTCAAATTCATTTTTAATATGTTCTGAATATTTAGTGCATGAACAATATCCTGATGAACCGGGAAGAATATCATCAATAAATATTCATGTAATAAAAAAAATAAATTGATGTTATTTTGATAAATAAGGTAGTATAAACAACACATTTTATAAAACCATTTTATATAAGAATTTTTTTATCTTATCATACTGTTCCCTAGGTTCTGACATTAATCCATGATGTGATTTTATCTATTTAAAAATATTATGTATTTGGTGATGATTTTAAATTCAAGGGTGGTGGTTAAATGAAATTGTTTTAAAAAATATAATAATTAAGAAAATAACTATTGAAAACCATTGGATATGATTTTAAATTTAGATTCACTAAATAAGAAAGTAGTATCTTAATAGACTAAAGTACATCAATAGGGTAATAAGTTTCATCATTGTCAATAACTAATTCTTGACTATATCCTTCTTCCACCAATATATCTTTCTTTCTAATAATATTTCCATGTTCAACCACATTGTTTCTATAAAACCATTTAGTTCCAATGGGAAATAATATTTTTTATCTAATCTAGTTCTTATAATATATTCCTTCCAAAAAAATCAATTCATATTATATAGAAACCTTCCCATGTTCATCACTAACTACCAAATTATTGGTATTAGTTTCAAGTTATGACAAGAATGATTGATGTTCAAACTAATTTATACATAATTCATGGGTTTGAGTTCCTCTATTTAGATCTCTAACAACAGTATTCAAAGAATGGTCTCTATGTGTTTCTTTATTTATGGGTATAGTAGTAACCTATATGTTATCCTCAGTGTCTAGTTCCTCTAAATTTTATTTACTTGGATATTTTTCAACTAAATCAATAGTGTGGTAATTGGTCTTGAAGGGGTTATTGATTTTTGAGTTTTAAAAATAATCCTACATGTTTTATAATGAACTTTTCAGGTTCATGTAGATCTTTTTCCTCAAACGTTTCATTAACATAATTTTTCAAAACATTAGTTATAATTCTAAATATGTTTTGGTATTTACTGTATAATGAATAATAAGTGAAAATTCCCAAACCACTCTAGAGTGAAAACATATCTTGATTATCCATCATATTAATAATTTAGACTTTCTATAACAGAACATTGAATTAATTCACATTATGTTTTTCCCTTAAAAAAATAATTTCAGTTATTCATTTAAAATATTTCTTATTAAGACTATGTTAATTACATAACAAGTTGTAAAAACAACATAATACTAAAAATATAATGGTAATTTATTTTAACTAAGCATGGTCGGAGATATTTCTTGAATGGTCATATTTTTTAATTCCACCCCCACCCCCACCCCCACCCCATTCTATTGAGGTGTCCAAGGAGTAGATAAATTTTGATTATAGCTATATTTTGAGAATAACAGTTCAAAATCAATATTTTTAAACTCAAAAAAATGATCAATTTTTACACACTTAATGGTAATACCAGATAGGTTTTCTAAAAATATTATATAATTTGAGAAACTTATACATGCCTCACTTTTGTGGTCCATGAAACAAACGCATTTATATATTGATTGATCATCAAAAATGAAGAAATAATATTTTTTCTAGATAATCTAGAAACAATAGATAATATAAACTACTCTATGTGAACCATCTATAATGGTTGAGAGGTGGAAACCACTTTCTATGGTTTAAATAAAAATTTATTTTGTTGTCTATTTTTATAGGGATTTCAAAAATTGTATTTTTAGAAATACTGTTTAGGTAGATCCTTGATTAAACCCTATTTAACTCGCTTTATAAGAGACTATATATTATAATGGAATAATATCATATTCCACAACCAAGATTCCTAGTGAAATGAATTTAAAAGAGAATTTTTTTTTAATATAAATAATTTACATCAAATGTGTAAACATTTTCATTCATAAATATTGTAAAAACTAGATATAAAACATTGAATCATATATAAAATATTACCAAGCTTGACATTGAAACCATCAATACATAATTGAGATATTCATATAAGATTATATTTTCACCCATTAGAAAATAAAATGTTTTAAATTATTATGGTTTTATAATTACCAACTTCACCAAGGACATTAATTTTTCCTCTATTATTTTCACTAAAGGAGAAATATCCACTATCCAATATAGTAGATTTTTGGAATCTTCATAATTCCCATATCAAATGTTCAAAATACCAAATATCAATATACCATAACTTCATATAGAAATTACTCAAGTAAGATTTCGGTAATCATACAAATAAAATTTTCATTGGGTTCCCACGTATATTTGGGTCAAGAAATGTTTGAAATTAAAACTTTTATAATAAACATATATTTGATATATTTACATTTTGATTTATTAATGGATTTTAAATAATAATAATGATAATCTATACTTGGCCCAGGCCAGATTACTCCAAATTTATACTTTCTAGCAGTATTATATAAAATATATTTTTAATATTTTTTAAACTAGTAATAAAGTAGTATTTATAGTGTTTTTTATTCTATCCATACTAATAAATAAAACCATAAATTGTTTTTGGTATAATATGGATTCAAATAATTTTATCAAACATTGTAGTTTATAATAAAAATCATTTAATATCACTCTTCAATATCCAATTTAATAACATTAAATCATTATTATCCTTGAGATTCATTTTTTCTTCTACCTTTGAAAAAATGTTCATATTTATCATTAGAAGATAAAGAGTATAATTTGTTTTAATTATTATATTTAACCTTTAGATCAGTACTGTTTTCTTCTAGTATATTATATTATTCTCGTAGATCTTCACTATACATATCATTTTAATTGTGATTTTTTAGAGATCTTAAGAATAATATTTGTTACATCGAGTGTTATTCTAATAAAATAGGGAATTTATTTCCCATTTTCATCTTCTCCACAAGTATTCAAGTCACTGGAGTTGTCTTTATATATATTATATGTGTCCCTCATTGGTTTCGTATATTCCCTTTATTGATCCTTGTATTTTTTCTTATATTTGAAATTTTTACAGTCAACATTGATGTTTCCTTTTCTCTTATGATTAATACAAGTATCTCCTCTAAATTTATAATCCTTCTTTTAATCAATTTTATTATTTTATCTTCCATTGTTGATTTCTTTTATGAAGAAATTATACTTTTTATAAAATTTCTTGAATCTTATTTTCTACTTGGAAATCTCCCCATCCCTCTATTCTATATCACATCCACTAGTTTGCTAGTTTTTAATTACTTATTTACCATATGAATGATATTATTTAAATGTGATTGAAATTTAAGGGTTCATCAATATCATTTTATTAATATCTTCCTTTTACATCATTATTTTTATTATCATTTCATTTATTTTTATTTTTACACAACACATGATTCTTGAATGGATACAATTTTTCATCTCCATTTGTCTAGTAAGAATCTTGGAATCCTCAACACATGAGAATTTTCATCAGTATTTTCATGAATCATATTTGTAATCACATTAAACCTAAGGTACATATGAAAAATAAAATCCTCGTGATTCATCTAATTTATTTCATACATAAGATTATATTTATTTAAACAAATTTTATTGACATTAGATATACCCTCGTGAGCCATAGTTAAGGTATCGAAAATTTTATAGTATGTAACACATACAGATATTCTATAAAATTCAACATCTCCTAGTGTATATTTTAAATTAGTCATTTATTTAAATTTAAATCCAATGTATCTTTACTATCACCACTCGAATAAACTAGAATAGATTTATTCTTCCATATCAACACTTTATTACCATCCATATTTAAAAACCTACTCTTTCAATATAATATTTCATTTTAATCATCCATTAAGAATATTGAGGGATATTTAAATAAGTTTTTCTATTAGTGGAAGTCCCCAATGGTTTTTATTATTTATAAAGATATAAATTTATATTAAATGGAAATTTTGATGTTTTGGATAAAATTTGATCATAGATAAAAATATAAAGAAATAAAGACCTTTTATACAAAATTTTTGTTAGGAATGAGCACTCATTAGGGGGTGAAATATTTATCGAACAAGATTTTATACTAAATAAAATTATAAATAAAAATCCATTATTTTATAAATTACCCTGTTAACTAATACATTTGGTATATCAAATTTATTTCTTTGAAATAACCACTAAAAATATTGATCAAAAACAAAGATAGAATAACCTGAAATTATCCTAAACTTTTGTGATTATTCTACTTTCATTAAATAGTAGATATATACCACATAAATTATTGTAATAAAAATATATTCTTTAAAATATATCTTGAAAAACAGCTTTTTAAAACAAGCTAGAAAAAAAATAAATCACACAAAGAAAATAAAAATACAAGAAGTTTGGTTTCAAGTTCAGAACTAGTCCTCTCCAATTGAAAAAATACCATAGATATTAATTTTTTATTAATAAAATTAGATGGTCCAAAATTTAGATAAGGAATATATTACAACCAAGCATAAGGCTATATAGGATATCCATAGACTCTTCCATATTTAATTCTAGAATATAGATCTGAAGGAAATAAAGTAATCATATCTGAGTAATCATTAATGATCGATCACATGAACCTCAGCCCAGTTGGTGAGGTATCCTTAAGTGCGTCCACAAGACCCAGGTTCAAAACCAGGTAGAGGCATATTTTCCAGGGGTACTGCAGCAGTACTGTAGTAGGCACTATAGCAGCACTGTAGCAGTGCTATACACTGTGCGTGTACTTTAGTAGAACTGTACAATTTATAGGTACTATAGTAGAACTGTACATTGTGCGGGAACTGTAGCAGGCATTGTAGCAAGTACTGTTGCAGGTACTGTTCGGTACTGTAGCAGTTGGAACTATTCACCTTGGGACATTGGTCTGGGCTTGGAGTCCTTGAGACTTTCGGGCCACCAAGGCCTTTGGGTCAGTAGGGATTCCAGGACACGTTTAAGGCCCTCGGGCCACCTCAAGGCCTTCAGGACACATGCAGTTGCCCGAGACACACTACAAAAAAGGAGCAGCCCCAGATGAGGATTCAGAGCAGGTGCACTAACCAGAGCAGAAAAAAATAGATTGTCAGAATTAGAGGGTATGGCTATGCCATCGGTACTAGCTTGTGCTTGCACGGGAAGCCTAGCCAGATGGAAATGAATAGGTGGAGAGCTACTATTATGACACAGATGTTAGGGAGGGGCAGCTCCTTGTAGATAATCTAGTTGAATTCTTTAAGACCTTTGGGTCATGTAATCTCCTAAGCCTACGGGCTTGTATTCTTTGAGCCTACGGGCCTTGTAAAGGTTACCCCTCATCCCTTGAAATGGGGGTTATCAAAATTAATAAAAATAAAGGCCTCTGGGCCATTCGGGAAATTAATGATCGATAATGTTATGTGATTTGAAAAACATAAAAATAATTTCATTGTAAAAATCATAACTTCTATAAAAAGATAAATAGAAAAAATTGGTTTGATTCAAAAATAAATGGAAGTTTAGTTGTTCTATAAAAGATTATTCACTGCTCAATATCTTCCATTAGTTATTTCCATGAGATGAGAAGATTGAAAAGTTCGTTCAATTATTATAGTGAAGTTTATATGAAATAAAATTATCATATTTTCCAGTAACATAGAGAAATGTTTCATGTATTTTAAGATATTTCAATCCCCTAACATTAGTATTCATTTTAAAATACATCTTACATCAAAAATATTTTTCAGGAAATGATCAATTCAAGTTCTCATACTCAACATAAATTCTGGGAGCATTATATGATTTTCAAATAAAATATAATTATTCCTAAAAGTTTGGTTGGAGTTTAAATTTATTTTTAAATTTTTATCCAAATTTAGATATTATCTCTTAATGTGTTCCACAACATTATTCATGGTATATTCCATAAAAATAATATTTATTTCAGTTGTCATGTTTTTACATGATCAGAACTCATGGGGTCATTAATACATGGATATGTTCTGAATAAATATATTGGTCACTTCAACTCATAATGAGGTCACTTTAAGTACGCACGTTTTCTTCTCTAATTTTCTAAATACCCAACTATATTATATAGTTACCTGATTTCATTATGTATTAGCTTGAATTCTTATGATAGCTTTAGCAGTTTGTTAAAACCCAATTTTTTTATGTGGTCTTCTGACTCACCACATGCAGTTTCTTATTCTAGTCTCATGGTATCTATAATTCATAGTATTGAAAGAGATGGGCAATTACTGATATATAGATTTTAGTCACTTTGATTGGTATTTTCTTGATTCACTTAGTCACATAGTCACTTAAACCCTCTTTGAGAATTTAAACATGATTGAGAATCATTCCACATGGTTGGTGAATTTATTTTGGGGTTGATCTAGTAAATTGTAAAATTTTAGCTTCTCTAAATTACATTATAAAGTTGATATACTGTCTTCGTGGGGTCAATCGAATCATTTTTCTAATCGATCAAATACTCTTATAGTCCCTTAAGCACATATATATTTTTTCTCATCTATTTTAAGTTTGTTTGAATATATTTTATAGTATTATGGTTGATTTTAAATAGTGCAATGTTTCCATGTATAATATGAAAGTACATCATGCTATCAAAAATTATAGTATCCTTAATATTAAAACAAAGATGATTTGAGATATTAAAAAAAAGGAATTGTAAAGAATTTATTGACTAAGGCAACAACCCCTCCTACTAATTGTTTATTTTTTTAACCTTAATATAGACACCATTTAATCTAAATCATTTTTTAAATATGTAAAAAATAATTTTTATATTATGACCTATACTATGTAAAAAAACAATTTTTGTAGAGAAAAAATGTTTTAAACATTAAGTGTTCTTAATCTTCTAAAAATCTAATTTCAAATTAAATCAGTGATAAGATGTTTCTTTATTTTTGTAAACAACATATCACATTCATTATAAAATATATATTAATTTAATTTATTATATAATAGTCATAAAATATTAATAAAAAGATTCATTGAAAATAACCCTTCCACCATTATCATGTCCATTGACATTAGTCTTAGCAGTAATACTGTTATTACTAAAAATGAAATTGAACTTATTACATAGTATGAATATGTTTATCTAATATAAAAAATCTAATTTTTATTATATATTTCTACAAGTGATGAAAACTAATTTTGAATGTAATTAAACTAAAATAGTTTTTAGGGTAGAACATTTATTATGTTTCTAAATCATTAAGCATGATTTTAATAAATTCAACAAAATATTTTTAAATTCATATTTTCAATCCATAATTACATTTTAGATAATGTAAATTATTTATATGTTTATAAGTTTTACATACTTCATTATGTATTCATAATAAATATAGCTTCAACAGAAACTATATTTTTCACTATTCCCATAAAAATTAACAATCTAATAAATATAAAAATACCATACAAGGATAGTATTTTTACCATAAATCTAAAAACACTGTTAATTTGGTCATATTCAAAATCTAAAATTTTAATATGTATCTTATAAGTAAAATCATTAAATATAATGAAAAACTATTTTTAAAGGAAAATGAATTTTTAGGGTACCAATATTTATTATCTTATTTTATATAAATTAATAATTAGATTAGTGTTAATGTATTATTCATAAAAAATAATATATTATTTTATATTAATTACTTATTTTCTTGAATCATATAAAATTTAATTTCAGATAAATATATATTTTTATCATAAAATAATATTTTTATTTATTTAACTACAATAATTAATTTTTATCAATGAATTTATATTTAATAAAAGTACAATTGTTATTTTTTATTTCATAATATGGTTACCTCTATTTTTACTCTCCAATTTGACAAATACATTTTAATAGTTATATAATGTTATGCGGTTCGTTTTGGTTTTGTGTTGTGTGTAAATCAAGCTATTAAACACAATTGGTTTTATATGTAAATTATAATTCAAAATCATTGGGTGTTATATTGTTAATAAAATAAAGAAAGCATTTCCTCAAAATTTTACATTCCACTTACTGTAGGGACCCAGTTTTCACCAGTAATACTCTGAAATATTTTTATGTTTATTTCCAAAGTTGGGCATTGAGACAACATGAAATTCTGAGGCCAGTGTTCCCAAAATTAATTTTATAAAAATATTATTTATATTTTATACTATAAACACAATGTAAATTGGATATATCTTAAATATTAGGTCGGATCAGAAATCTAAGGCCATGGTTGTGTCTAGAACAGGATGTTTAATTTAGGCGAGACATAATTTTTGTCGACACAGGACTGTTGTGGAAAAATCCACCCTCGGGAAAATCATAATTAAAATAATAGAACTTAATTATTTTACCCGTAATGTTGTACCAAATTAATTCTGATAAAGAGATCAGATTTTAATTTTTTGACCGTTGTTATGTTCATAATTGGGTGTTTTACCTAATAATGATATAAAATGAAGGGGTGTGGGGGTTTCAAATTTCCTCACTGAGCAGGGATCCTACAAATAGAGGATTAAGGCTTCGTATTATGGTTATCACTAATATATTTATCTCTATATGAAGTCTCTATCTCCCCCTCTCTCTCATTCATTCTTCCTTGAATCAATTAGGAATATCTACTGAAGCCTTGGAGGATTGATCTAGGAGAGAAACATATGTGTCATCAATGATGAATAGTTATTTCGAAGTAGAATTTCATCTATTTTTGAATTTTGATTCAGTTTTTAAATGGAATATCTATTTTGTTCCATTTTATTTATTTTTTCTTTCTTGAATCATCTATGGTTTGATGAACACGACCATCGATTAGTTTTTTAATGCCATGTTTAAATTATTCTTCATCTGTTCTTCACGGATTTCCGCCTCCTATGTTTGAGAATGACAAAACGCTGGTGGATCATTGAGAATAGTTAAACCATGTGAAGTCCTCATCACAAGGTTCGCTGATCTGCTGACAAATTAACGATTAGGGGACCAAATGGTGTGTGTTGGTCCATAAAATGGACTACCAGAGCGCCAATGACGTGGTGGACCACAGTAGGTTACGACAGTGGACTACAGAGTGGCAATGGTATCATGACTCAGTGGTGTTATGACGTGGAAGACCATGTGGTCCGAACGATCGACAGGGTAGGGTTTTATGGTGGGGTGGGGTCACGCAACATGACGAAAGAGGTTGCCACCTTTTCTAATCGTGGGGGCCAAACGACTGCATTGACTCTGCTGGTCACTGGTTCGTGGCCCAGGCTGCTGTCTGCAACAAGCTGGGCCCTTATCGGCTGGTGGTCAAGGCCATAATGGTCCAACCCAAAAAAATGGGATTTCAAAATGGGAATGGTCCAAACCTAGTAGGTTAGACCCGGGTTGACCAGAGTGGACCAGATGGTCGACAATGGTAGTTATCCACCACGACACGGGCTTAGTCGACCACAAGGCAAACTGACCATGAGTTGGTCCACTAGCCCCATAAACCTATTATAAAATTTCAAACACTAGTAACATCTAATCCAGGGGGTCTTTTTGATGTTCCCTCTATAGAAGCGTGACCCTCTCTTCAAGATGGACCTTTAATGTAAATTTGAGAATTTAATGTTCTAGGTCATAACACGGACCCCTCTTTGACCCATTTGGGTGTGTGGCAATGAAAGAATCATTTTCACTAGTTTTCTTTTTTGGTCAAGTAAATATCATATCTTGCATATTTTTTCAAGTAGAACGTGATAGTGACCTCTATTGTGGCTTCTGGGTTATGAGGAAATATGTTCCGTACTTGACGCTCATTTAGTGGTGTTCTATGACTCTTCTTGGATTACCATCCGACATATCACTATTCAGTAGGGCTAGGTAGTGGTGTTTGTCGATGTATATTATTGTATTTCTCTCTAGCATATTACCCTTCATCGGGGCTGGGCTGTGGTGTACGTTGATTCCCCTTCTGGGCTTACCCTCCATCGTATGATCCTTTAGTGGGGTTGGGCAATAGTTTTCACCAATTACTATTTAGGCACTACCCTCCATTGTATCAACCTTCATTAGGGATAGGTAGTGGTGCTTTTTGATGACTCATTAGGTCTTACCCTCCAGTGTATCACTCTTCATTGGGGCTAGGAAATGGCATTCAACAATGACTCTTCTAGGCTTACCCTCCTGCGTATCACCCTTCAGTAGGGCTAGGCCGTGGTGTTCACCAACGAATTGGCGACAAGACATGTTTTTGCATAACCATGAACTCATAATTGCATTGGCTTCTTTCCCCATGGATACGCTTCCTTGTGACATGAACTAAAATGTGCGGGTCACACAGACCTGCCCAAAGTAGATAGTATCGATGTGTGGTGTTTGAGCCCCTTTGACTTGCAGATTAGGGAATAAATGAGGGATGTTGGGTTTTGATAGTGGTTACTTATGGAAATGATGAATAAAATATTCCTAGGATGATCTATTAGATAGAGGTCCCATTGATTTCTTATTTGGGTTTCTCTGACTGGGCATATTTATATGCATCCTTTTGCAAACCCACTCCATGGGTTTTGGTTACTCTCCTTCCTGTAGAGGAAAATACATGCAGGGGTATGAAACATTATTTATGTGTCTAGATTATCATGGTTGGTTGAGTATACTCTCCTACTATAGTTAGAGATGAATGGATGGGAAGTTAATATTCTCTCGTTTTCTAACTCCATTGATTTGGATGAACATACTTCACTTTATTTTTGGGTTGTTCTTCACTATTTTACTTTACATTGTTCAATATAATGTATTCCATTCCTATTGTATCTCTTACTGATCCCCCTTCTTTTCAAGGGGTCCTATTGTGTATGTTTATAATCAACTCTAAATGGGATTTTCCAACTTGTATTGTGGTTTATGAAAACAACGTACAGTTTTGATCGGGACATCAGGGAGCTTAGGTAAATAGTTTGTTGGACCACCCGCAGTGGTCGTAGATTGGGTTCCCAGAGGATCAATTTCTTAGTTGATTTAATTTTCCAATTTTTTTAGATAGGTACACTATTCTGGTTGGGTGTGTATTTTTACCCTTTTGCATTTCTGTACACATACTTCTTAGTGTTCTATGCATGTTTTGGTTTATTTACAGTAGGTTTCATCTTTTACTTCATTCCCTCTTTACTTTTTCATCAAGTTGGTTGTGTGTGTGTGTGTACAGGTACTTATAAAAAGGCCTCCCGAAGTTTTGTGTGCCTTTAGTGCTTTTCACCACCACCTGGCCTATGGAGGCGGGCTTAGGGTAGTTTTGGATCGAGCCTAGGCATGGTTCGGGTAATGAAAAAGTGTTTTCAGAGGAATTTCCTTACTTGGGATGTTGTTCGGACATTTTTCTTGTTCAAAGGATTGGTAGTTTTTAGGTAAATGATGTTAATATGTCTTGAGGGAATCTCTTAGTTTTGGGATTCTAGTGATGGTGCAATGGCTGATGTAGTCATTTACCAGGACCTTGATCACCCTCTTATCGACTTGGCATGTTGATACTTTTATTGTGGGTAACTTTGGTACAAGAATCAAATGGGATTGAGTATTTGACTATCCTTATTGAGTCAGCACCCCTTTGTTGTTGTTCTTGTTATATATATGTGTGTGTGTGTGTGTGTGTGTTCATCTGACAGTGGTACTCTTTGATAACATTTAAGATACTTCTGTGATGGAAGTCATCTAACATACCCTTTATGGTTCATGATAACCACCTCGCAAGTGATGAGGCATATATTCTGGGATAGTGAACCCCTTCATCAACGTGTAACAATAGTAGAACCTCCACTTTTGGAGTAGAAAATAGTTTCGATAGTGAAGGATTAGGACAAGAGTGTGTTGAGCATGCTCTGTGAGTTCCAGTGCTAGTGGTCGTTGAGGTTCTATGGTGAGACAGATCCTGAGGTGGTAGAGGACTGGTTGGAGTCATTGGTCTAACTCTTTCAGATTGTGTGGACACTATAAGATCAGATGGTGGATTTGGAAGCCAACATTTTTCACGGGATGGCTATGTTTTGTTGTAGTTTACTCACCCATATGCACAATGAGTCAGGACTCTCATGTGATGAGTTCCAGCAACTATTTCATAGTGAGTACTTCCCCTCTTTCTGGAGCTTCATCAGAAATTAAGATATCTTGGAGATGCATCAGGTAGTCATGGTAGTGGATGAAAACACATCTATTTTTATGGACCTTACATGATATTCTCTTAATATGATTTGTGACGGTAACTTCTAGGCATGGAAGTTTGAGTAGGGACTCCATTGAGAGAATTGTGGGAGCATAGTTCCCATGTGTATCACTACCTATAACGAGGTGTTGGAGAAGATGCTAGTGATGAAGAGTTTCCTAATAGAGGTACGCTAGTTGTACGGGAATGGAAATGGTCACTTCAGAGAGGATACATCTTTGGTAATTGGTGGATTTTAGTTGGTAGGGCCACGACAGAGGAGACCTTTCCAGGATCAGGCTCAGGTATGTGGTCAGATGGAAGAAGGGTAGCACAAAGAATCAGGTCATCCCAAGGAGGGCCTATGCTATGAGAGTATTGGGAGAGATCACATAGTATGAGACTTCCTGACTAGATGAGATGAGTATCCCAGGAAGGGAGAAAGAGGATCACCATGGTAGAGGCAACGTCGTGACCAAGGTGGTCCATAGAGAGGCGGTGCTGGTATAGGAGTAGGAGGTCCATGAGGTGGGTGACGACGCAATGAGATCCTCCAACCAAAAAAATTGAGAGGCCCATTTTAGGCTCTGAGAGTAGGTAGTTGGGGTCGCAGACATATTTAGGATGTGGATATCCATGATCCTCCAGCACACCACATGATCTGAGGTATGCTATATGTTTATTCTACTCATTCTTCAGTTTAAAAAGCCACGAGTTCCAGTCACACTTTTATCTCGTTACTCCTAGTATGTGAGTTTGATATCCCAATAAATCCTCTATCACAGTGACTTTGTCTCTAGGTTACTACAGGAAGCACTTCTTCTGTATCTTTTATCCGCCATCATTTAAAGCTATCGTTTGGAGGATAAATGTTTACATGGGACCTGATATTCAATTTGATAGAACCTTATGACATCATATTGTACATTGATTGGATTTCCATGGGTTGTGCCCAGATGCCAGAAGGTCAAATTTCTGCACTGTAATGGGATTGGGGTCACCCTTCAAGGTGAACAAGGCCTCATAGCCTGAAAGGTGGGTGTTGTGACCAAAATACAACATCCTTTTACCCATAATTTTGAAAATTTGATCCTTGGTGGGGTGGACTCTTCGGGAACCTAGGTTCCTTCAGTTGTGGAGTATTACATGTAAGTCTTCCCCAATGACGTTAGGGGACTACCTTCGATGTGGGAGTTGACTTTTTTCATTGATTTTCAACCAGGAACTACCCCTATATCGTATGGAACATATCTAATGGAACCCATTGAGCTCGAGGAGCTATATTTGTAGTTGTGGGACCATCAAGAGAAGGGTTTCATCAGACCTAGTGTGTCCCCCTTGGTAGCTCTGGTTTTGTTCGTGAACAAGGTATATGAGAGCTTACAGGTTTGTATGGATTATCATTACCTAAACCAATACATGATAAAGAATAAGTACCCCTTACTGAGGATTGAAAATCTCTTTGACTAGTTGAATGGTTCTAGGTGTCTCTCCATGATTGATCTTAGATCTGTCTATGACCATATATGGGTTTGAAAAGCTAATATAATAAAGATGGTCTTTTATTGACGCAATAAGAATTATGAGTTCCTAGTGATGCCCTTTGATGTGAAAAATTCCACCTCCATTTTCAAGGCTTTGATGAACAAGGTATTCCATCCATAATTAAACCAGTCTGTTGTTGTCTTCATAAATGACTTACTCGTTTACTCTATGTTAGAGGAGGATCACGTAGAGCACATGAGGATAGTCCCGGATCTACATTGAGTTCACCATCTTTATGGAACACTCTCAAAATTCTAGTTCTAGATACATGAGGTTCTCTTAATGGGTAATTTCATCTATGAAGAGGGTTTATACATGGATCCCATGAATATTGAGGAAGTTATTTCTTCGGATCCACCCAAGAATGCGTTAGAGTTTTGAGGTTTTCTTGGTTTGGATGGGTACTACTGGATATTTGTTGCATATTTTTCTAGGATCGCTTCCCCATTGGTCACTTTGACATAGAAGGGACAACTGTTTACCAAGTCTAAGTAGTGAAAAAAGTACCTTTGAGGAGTTAAGGTAGAGGCTAACGAGTGCTCCAGTTATGGGACTACTAGTGGAGGTTGTTGAGTTCATAGTGTATTATGATTCCACTAGAGTTGGGTTCGATTGCGTTTTGAGGCAACAATAGATAGTCATCACGTACAGGTTAGCGTATTTGATACCCCATGAGCAGATATATGTGATTCATGACTTAGATCTCACAACGGTAGTATTCAAACTGTTGATGTGGAGACACTACCTCTTGGGAGAGTGTTTTTTGGTTTATACAGACCACCAAAACCTTAGGTACATCTTTACCCTAAGAGATCTGAATTTGAGTCAGTGAAACTGATTAAGGTTCATACAGGACTATGACTCTGAGATACTCTATAATATGTGAAAGGTAAATGTGGTATTATATTCACTTAGTAGTAAGTCTCATGCTTTCCTCGTGTAGTATGCTTCAGAGCAGTTAGATTCCTTGCAAGTGACCCTGGTAGAGCAGGAGGGTACCACTTTTCTATAGTCGATGATGTTGACTTTTTTCACTCCTTGAGCATGTGAGAGTGTCCCAACTAGGAGATATCGACTGTGATGTTTTTCATGACATGATATCCACACATGATGCACCTAAAGGTTTTTCTGAAGGAGGGAATCATGAGATCTTGTTCCATGGGTGAACCATGGTTTCGGTCACGATGCGAGAGGAGGTGATGAGCGAGTTCCATACATCACCCTTAGTTTTACATCCCACTGTGGGGAAGATGTATATGGATCTTCTGTGGAATTATTGGGGGTCTGGGATGAGATGAATCATAGCAGATTTTGGCTCATGTTTATTAACTTTCAGAAAGTTAAGGTTGATCATCGGGTTTCGGCGGGTTTTCTACAACCATCAAAATCTTAGTGTGGAAATGGGATGTCATTTCCCTGGAATTAATCTTATGGATTGTGTTCCCAATAAAGAGCCATGACACCATCTCTATGATAGAGGAACGACTCACCAAGTCGATGAACTTCCTTGATATCAGGGAGTAGAGTTTAGGGGAGGGTTTGAGGTAGCTGAACATGAGGGAGATCATTCTCCTTCATGGGTTACCCATGAAGATTGTCTCTGATGGTGAGATGTCTGTTACATAACTATTATAAATAGGCCTGTAGGAGGAATTCGAGACCCAATTGTGGATGAGTACAACTTTTCATCCCAAGACTGATGGGCAGACTGAGTTCACTATCTAGGTGATGGAGGATATGTTGAGGGATTGTGTGTTGGATTTCAGCATATGTTGGGAGGATAACCTGCCTTTGGTGGCATTTTTGTACAAAAAACAACTAACACTCTCCTACTTCCATGGAACATTTTGAGGCCCTATATGGGAGACCCTACATGTCACCACTATGCTTGGTGGAGGTGGGAGAATCATCCCTTGTTGGGCTAGAGTTGGTGTGATCCATGATGGAGAAGGTGGATGTCATCCATGAATGAAAGAAGAAGGCCCATAGAAGAAAACAATTATGTGCAGACTACCGTCATAGGCCTTTGGTGTTCGAATAGGGAACCATACCTTCATGGGATTCTATCCATGAAACAAAATATAGAGGTTCGTCCTGGGAGGCAAGCTATCCTTGAGGTTAATCGGTCCATTCGAGATCTTGTAGAGGGTTGTAGATGTTGTTTACCACCTTATCCAACCCCATCATCTAGATCTGGTGCATGGCATTTTCCACATGTCGTAGATGACGCGATATGCATATGATCCTACACACGTCATCGACTGGGAAGATATAGACATTGAAGATGGATTCACCTTTATAGATCACCCGATAGAGATCGATGATTGATAAGAGTGGAGTTTACATGGTTGGTACATCCTCTTTTTTCACGTACTATGGGAGCATAAAAACATGCAAGAGAATTCTTAGGAATGGGAGATCCAGATGCGGGCTTAGTATCTTGAGTTTTTTCAACGTTTTTTCTCTTAGGTGTGAAAATCATGAAGGAGGGAATGATGCAGAGTCCTAGATTTCTCCTTGTAATACTTTGAAATATTTTTATCCATTTTTTCAAGGTTGGGGACTAATATGGAGTCCAATTCTGAGGCCCGATATTCCTGAAAATAATTTTATAAAATTATTAAGTATATATTATACTATACAGGTAATCGAAATGAGGTAACACTTAACATATCAGATTGTAAATGTGATGCAATATTTGCATCCAAAATGTGGTGCTTACCCTATAAAGGACATAACTTTTTTCGTTGTGAGATTTTTATGAAAAAATCCACTAATGGGAAAAATTGTAATTCGAATAATAAAACATAATTATTTTACCACTGACGTCATATCAAATAAATTCCAATCGAGAGGTCAGATTGCAATTCTAAGATCGCCGTTAAGTTCAGAATGGGGTTCTTTCCCTCAGCGTAATGTAAAATGAGGGGGAACGGAGGTTTCAGATTTTCTCACTGATCATGGATGCTATAAATAGTTGTTTAAGACTACAAATTTAGGTTAGAACCTGATTTCATTCTTTCTATACTATGTATCTTTATTTCCCTCTCTCTCATATATTCTTAGTTGGATCGAGGATGAATCTGTACCAAAACCTTAGCACAGTGAAGCAAGAGAACAATGGATGTTTCGTCAATGAAAAAGGGTCGATTTGAGTATGATTTTTTCTACTTTTGACTTCTGATTAAAATTTTAAATGGAAAATCCTTTTCTTTAACTTTTTTCAAAGTTTGTAACTTGAATTGTTGATGGTCACACAAACACAACCATTGATTCATGTTTAAATACCCAATTTCTACAATTATTCATCTGTTATTCATGGATTTCCACCTCCAACTTTATGACACGAAAAACCACTAGCATATCATTGAGTAGAGGCTGGTGTGGTAAAGACCTCATCATAAGGGTCCCTGATCTGATAACGGATTTGTTTTCAAGCGACTGGATGGAGTTTGGTGGTCCAATGAATGGTCCATCGAATCACCATTGGAGATTTCCGGCGGTTTTCCACTCTACTATGGACCATAGAGTGGTGTTGGAACAATGGCCTGATAGTTCTACGTTGTGGTGGGCCACATGATCGGGTTGGTCAGCTGGGCGGGTTCACGTGGCGTGACACAAGTGGAGACTGCCACTACAAATTGAATGCAGTCGGTCAACCATGTTGATGTGGTCGATGACCAGCTTACAGGACAACCTAATAAAATGGGATGGTCAATGGGACAGGTCCAAACCCAGAGGGTTGGACCCATGAAACTACATCAGAAATGGGTTGAACCGGGTAGAATACTACACTGTCATGGGTGCGGTTAACTACACGACAGACTAACCACAGAAGTTGACCACCACAGTTGGTGGACTGACTGTGGTGGTCAACCGCTGCAGCTGCACAGGTGTGGTCAACTGTGTGGTAGACTAACCACACCGGTCGACCACCATTGTTGGTGGAAAGACTATGGTGTTCGGTCACCATGTTTTTTGGACTAATCGTGAGTTGGTCCACCATCCCCGTGACCCTTTTCTAGAATTTAAATTGCTTGTAACTTATAAACAGGGTTTCTAATTGATGCACTATCTACAATAGTGTGACCCTCTCTTCGAGATAGACCTTTTGAGTTAGATTTGGGAATTTAAATTTTTTATTCATGATTCGGGCCCCACATTTACCCATTCGAGCATGTTGCGTTGAGAAGAACCCTTTTCACCTATTGTCAATTTTGTTAATATAAATATCTTATCTTGCATGTTTTTCACATAAAACTTGATGATGACCTCCGTTGTGGCTTCTGGGTTATGAAGAGAGGTATTATAACCTTGATTCCCATTTAGTGGTGTTTGATGACGCTTTCCAGATTACCCTCTAGTGTATCAGCCTTCAAATGGATTGGCCAGTGGCGTTCACTGATGGCTCTTCAAGGCTTACCCACCAGTGTATCACCATTCAGTGGGGTTGGATGGTGGAGTTCTACAATGAATCTTCATGCCTTACCATCCAGTGTATCACCCTTTAGCGGGGCTACGTAGTGGCGTTTGATGATGATTCTTCAGGTCTTACCATCAATAGTATCACCCTTCAACGTGGCTGTGCAATGGCCTTCGCTGATGAATCTTCATGGTTACACTCCAGGATATCACCATTCAATAGGGTTGGGTTATGGCGTTCGATGATGACTCTTCTGGGATTACCCTATATCACCCTTCAACAGGGTTGAGCAGTGGAATTCACCGATGAATCGGTAATGAGACATGTTTTTTCACAACCTTGGACTCATATGTAAGAGGGTAACTTTCCCCACTGAGACACGTCCTTGTGACGCAACATAAAAACGGGTGGGTGATATAGACCCACCCAATGGAGATTGTATCTTAAGGTGTTTTTTAGCCCTTTTGAATTACAGTTCAGGGTATACATGTGGGATGTTAGGTATTGATGGTGGTTACTTATGGAACTTATTATGACTCTCTTCCTAGGATGATCTGTGATATGGAGATACACATACTCTCTCATTTGGGATTCTTTGACCGAGCATATGTATATGAATCCTATTGAAAAACCACTCATTGGGTTTCTCTTACCCTCTTTCTAGGGGAGGTGAAGAAGCATAGGGTATTCCAACTGCTTTATGTGTCTAGGTTCTCATGATTGGATGAGTCTACTCACCAACTGTAGTTATAGAAAACTTGATGAGAAGGCCATCTTCTCACCATTTCTAGATCCTTACATTTGGATTAGGTTACTTCCCCTTCTTGTTTGATTGATTTGCACTGCTTTACCATAATTTGTTCTATCTACTATTTTCTTCCTATTATATCTCTTACTTATCCCCCTTCTTTTTAGGTCATCCTAATTAGTATGTTTATACTCACCCATTCATGGTCTTTAGGCACAAATGTCATTCTTTATTTAGAAGGTGGATAGGTTTGATTGGGACTTCAGGGAGAATAGGGATACATGCACTTGGACCGTGTGTAGTGGTCGCAGTTTGGGTTCCCATAGCTGGGCTTTCTCAGTTGCCTTACCTTTCCAATTTTCTGTCAGGTTGGGACACTATTTTGGTTGGGAAAGTATTTTTTCCTCTTTTTTCTGTTCTGTACTCATACTAATTTGTGGTATGTCCATGTTTTGGTTTATATACAGTATTTTTTATCTTTTACTTCATTCCCTCTGCACTTTTCCCTCGATTTGGATGTCTGTGTGTGTGTACAAGTACAAATTCAAAGGAATCCTTTATTTTTTTTTGGTGATTTTGGTTCTTGTCTCCACCCCATGTCCTATGGACGTGGGCTTGGGGTAGTTGTGTCCCGAGCCCCATCATGGGTTGGTTCATGAAACTTACATATAAAATAGTTAAGGATATCCATGACACATTTATTTCAAATGTGGTGTCATGCTCACTATCTAATGTGTGACTAGTGGACTCATATTTTCATTATAATAGATATTTCACTAATATTGAGTTTCTATCTAATATTTTTTTCTAGGTACCCTTTATCATTAGGTGTTAAGACCTAACAATTGGGGGTTATTTTTAAATAGGAGATTATAATCAAACATATACCAATAGTTTATCTTGTGTGAATTTTGGATTCTAATTCTCATTTTCCTATAATAGAAGGTATCATGGTCTCTATGTAAAGGGGTTCAATCCATGACTAGTACCACATTAAATTTTACTGAAGTAAGGATTATAATATTTTATAGGGAATAATATAATGAACCAACGTTTTATCAAAAGAAAATCAATTATTATAATTATATAATGTGGTAAAAACACTTATAAAACACAATAAAATCCTTATAAATGATGAATTAATGAAATAATAAGTATTTCTAGAATTCAAGGGACCTATAACGATGAAATGGTAACTTGAACTTTGGAACAGTAATGTCATCCTTAGAATAGTAATCCAGACAATTGAATAGTAACATATCCAATGAAGGTATAAATAAAAATTATTTATCTTATAAGTGAAAATATGATATAATTATATCATAGTATAAGAAAGAAAATATTTTAAAATTTATTAATTAAGTGTTGGTATTTTTGTAAGTCATAAATATTTAATTAAAATTTTAAGAATAATTTAATAATTTAAAATAAAATTTATCATCATGAAATGTATTCATAAATCATTATTGTGATGTCTTATTATTATAAGATAATTTTATGATACCTTAGTTAATTTTTAAAAGTGATATAAAATTAGTTATAGTTTAAAATATAAATTCTTTCGAGTAAATTATTATTTTAATTAAAATTTAATTTTACCATATTTATAAAATTATTTTAATAAAATGGAGTTAATTTTTCAAGTCTACATATCAAAAATTATTTATGGTGAATGTTTTGGGATTTTTCTAAAATAATTGAATTTTTAGTGAATAGTATAATATAGTAATTTAAGATATATATAGACATTATAAGTTAAATACACTATTCATTGAGTGAGGGATGATGTAAGAATAATTTATTCAAACTCACATGATCTAATTACTATATTTAGTTTCATTAATCAACACAATCTCTAATCTTGAGGAAAATATTAATCTAATGAATTAAATACTGAGAAACACTCCTCTCATCCACTATAAATACCACTCATCACCACTTATTCTCCTCACATCTCTCAATCCTTGAGAATTCACTAAATTATACTCAAATATACTCATATGACCCACCCCCACGTTGATGATCATTTGGTCTTAACAAAAGACCGAAACCAAACTCCTATGAAGGTTCTCAAGAAGAAGGAATAAAGAGGTATCACCCTCTTCCTTTTCTTTTAAATTCTTTTCAAGTTCCATTCGTCTATTTTTCTCTCCTTGCCTTCCCCTTACCCATGTTGAATTAAAACTCAGATATATTACATATATGGTAATTTTACCATGTTTATGGAAAAAATTTCAATCAAATATAATCTTATATATCTTCTTTTTATGAATGAAACCATCATCTCTGAAGTGCTGATCTACCACCTTCATGGAAGACCTATTTTCATCTTTCAAATACCCCTTCAAGTCTAGTCATGAAACCATTTTTATGGGAGAAAAAGATTATAATATATGTATTATATCATATAAAATGTTTTAGAATAATATTTTACTAATTATATTAATTTATAAAACAAAATAAGTTTATTGTGATTGAAAACCACCAAAATAAACCCAAACAATTATCATTGACTATTTACCTAATGATTCATACTAACGACATAGAAAAAAAATTAATTCTAATACCAATTTAACCTCTATAAGATCATTAATAACATATATCATCAACTATATATAATTACCCCCACTTTATTTGACCTTTCGTACATGTACACAAGTAAACTGAAGATGAAAACCAAGGAAACCAAATTCTCCCAAATGATGAAATTGAATCTCTTAACCCATCGAAAAATCCATAAATGAACTTAATAAAGTAATAATAAAAAATAAAATTTTAAATGTTTCTATAATTATTAATTAATGAATCTAATTTTATTATCCATAACATTATTATCATGTAAAAAACACCTTCGGTCTTAAGGTAAGGGATTCTACCTAAACCTTTATTATTAATTCGGGTTACTCTCTCTATCTCTCTTTTTACTCAAATTAAATTATATTATATTTTTCATTTAAATATTATAAATATTGTGTATATGTTCCAAACTCAGGTATCAAGGACTATTAATCCTTATTTTTTAGAGATATACTTTTTTTAAAAGGTTCCCTACTCAATTATTCCCAATATGCAAGCTTGGTTTAAGGGGAATTCGTGAATTATTAACCAATTTCAAGTGGACTCTATAGTATATTTCAAGTCACAAATATTTTTCATAAAATCACTCATTTTATTTTGGAAATTTTTTTGGTTAACTTATAGTTTTAAATAAAATATAATTTTATTTTATTCTTTAAATTCAATTTAACATTTTATTTAAACCATAATAATTTTTTTAATTCTAATATTTCACAGATACTCTTTTTACTTTTTATCACATCAATTTTTTCACACTAATCATGATATATGCCTATTTTCCAATTTGAATTTCTATGTATGATTTAATTCCTTTATTTAATGGAAAGTGTTTTTTACACCCATTTATTATGATTAATGACATGATTATGATGCTCAATTCATTCCATGGGTAACCATTATGTTCATATTTGATTAATTGTGTATGATTCCTTATGTGGAACACATATTAATGAACATTTTGTGATTGGTGCAGTAAGATAGTTTCCCAATGCATAGGGTAATGTTTAGTCTCATGAGATGTTTCGTGCTCCTTATGCAATGTCCTTGGTTATCAACCTTGAATCGTGCTCCTATATATGAAAAAAGACTTCACCCATGCTAAAATAAGGTTTCATGTTTCTTCAATGTTACTATGAATAAATTATTATATGATTTCATGTTATTATTCCTTATGTTTTCCCATGTTCCATTCCTTTTTATATCATTATGGTGTTCCTTCTCATCTATGTGCTGTGATTTATTATATTTTTTCCCTTACAAGGATTTTTAGCTCATCCCATTGTTCATGTTATCCTGAAGATATGCTAAGTGTATTTAAGGGCTTAAAGGAAGTCAGAAGCTCATAATGGATGATAAATAAAGAAATGTTTTATTTAGTCCCATGTTTTCAGTTTTATCTACCTAGATTTCCAAATACACTATATTTTTTATCCTTATATTTTAATTAAATATTTAATTATGATTAAAATCAAGAAATCATATGTGTAAAAGTATTGAGTAACTATTATTGGTATCAAAGGAATGTCTGGTTATTTTTGGATACTAGGAATAGATAAATTTTTTTAGAACCCTAGTGATAGGAAAATGTATGAGAGAACATCCCTAACATTTTTTTAGTATATAGTAAGTTATTTATCAAGAAAATACATCCCTATCGAGATAATATAATTGGATGTGGTTTTAGAACATATGTACCTATGTGTAAAAACTATGACAAGGTGTTCCAGATCGGGCATAGGTTAACCTGGTATGACACTCTCAGGGGATAAGATTTGGTAAATTAATAATATCATTACAAAACATTATTAATGGAAAAAATAAAATGACCATAAGAATATATTTTTAGAAATAAATCATTGATAACCAAGATTGAAACCTAGGCAATCAAAAGTTAGGATATACTATTTATTTAAGAGTTTGTCCATATATGTAAAAACTTTCCCCTTTACGATTATTAGCTATGTATTCAGGCCCCCTAATTTCACTTTCTTTTTGATAGATAATGGCGGGAAATAGAATAACACGTTTCAACTATCAATTTAATAGGGAATGTGATTATTTCTATAATTAAATGTCAAATATGATTGGAATGTGTGCTCAAAAAAATATGATAGTACTTTCTCAGTTGGATAAAGTTATGAATGATAACTTAAATAAGGTGGAACACCCTACTTATCTATAGAAATATATAGTTTCTATCAAATACTTTATGCAAAAAGGCCTCCAATGTTTATTGAATCTTCTATTACCCTCCTCACGGAATAATGGATTAACTCCCATGAAAATATATTATATTTCCTCGAATTCTTATAATAAGATAATATTGTGCTGGCGGTCTATCATTTTGATGGGGAAGTTGATAAGTTGTGGGAACTGATCAAAAATACTAAGACCAAGGATGATATTGATTCCATGTATTGGGAGGAATTTATGAAAAAAAAATCAATAAATATTTTCCCCGAAACATATGTGTCAAGATGGAATGAGAGTTCCTCATACATAAGAATAAAGAAGATGAGTCTATCAGGGCGTATGAAGTAAACATTACAATGATTTCAATATATTCCTCTAGATACATCATGAATACTGAAAGCATAGTGGTTCAATTATTTAGTGAACTAAGGATGATTATAAAAATGAATTGGAGATTTGAGACATCGAAAATTATGAGGAGACTATTTGTTGTGACCTCAAGGTTGAAATGGAGATGGGAGACTCTCAGTGGTCTCTTGGGACTAGTGAAAAAAGAGGAAAATGGAGTTAAATATGGGTGGATTAGAAAATAAATCCCATAATGGAATGAAGATTTAATATCCCACGTGAAAATATTGTGGGATGAATCATCCTTGGAACTGCCTAAAGGGAAGCAGGAAATGCTTTAAATTTTGAAGAATGGGGAATCTAGTTAAAAACTATCAAAGAGATGTGAATAATTCCACTAATGTGGAATAATAATGGAAGGTTCTGATCAATAATCTATTTATAATGTAGTGTTTCAACTATAAGGAATAGGGGAATTTTACAAAACAATGCCCTTAACCCAAGGTTTTTGGAATCAATCAGCAACAACCTCAATGTAAACAATGGAGGGATTATATTATCACTTATTCTATTGTAGAGTCAGTCAACGATTTGGGGATAAGAACACTGGGTATTTATTAAAGAATAGAAAACATAATATTTGATTCTAGTTCTAATTATTCATTCATATCTTGTATGTTTTGTAGAAATAGTCAAAAACCATCTCAAATTTTGGAGGTTGAGTTATCCGTGAGAATAGCTAATGGTGAAATTTCTATATCCAAAGTACATAACTCCTCCTAGAAAATCTTGTCTTACTTAATTTAGTAGAGTTTGATACAATTTTGGGCATGTATTGTCTATCTTTATACAATTCCAATATAAACTATCATGAAAGGGAGATAACCCTTCACATCCAGAAGCATCCTCCAATTATTTACAAGAGTAAGGGGGAAGATGAATCTCCTTTAAAATAATAGTCTCAAGTGTGGATACTACTACCATATAAACAATCATTTCTCACTCAACTGACTAAGATAAACGATATGATCTTGCTTGAAGACATTCCCATTTTGAGTGATTACACTACTGTTTTCCCTGAAGAGTTGTATAAAATTATAATGTGATAGCCTACGCAACAAGGAAGTTGAAAATTTAGGATAAAAACTATCCTACGCATGATCTGGTGTTGAGGCTATCATATTTATATTGACAATCTGGTGTCATTAACTCTATGTGGAGATGTGTGTAATATAAACTGATCACAAGAGTAAAATATATATTCATGCAAAAAAGGAGCTTAATATGATTTGGTAATGATGGTTATAGATCATCAATGATTATGATTGATAAATCCACTACCATCGTGGTAAATCAATCAAGGTGGTGGGTTCTCTAAGTATAAATGATCTTGTATCATTATCAATGATGAGAGATGAGAAGGATCCAATCTTATTAAATTTGCAATGAATGGAAATGGGAATCATTAACAAAGGAACATCATCAATCCTTTCTCAAATGATTTCTCTACCACCCCTTATGAAGAAAATAGTGGTTTCTCAAAAGAATGATGTGTAAATTCATAAGAAGGTGAAAGCTATCAAGAATTTGAAATCATTTGAGTTCAAGATTAGTGAGGATGGAGTTGTAAGATTTGGGTCACGACTATGTGTGGAATAAAATCCAATGATAAAGAAGAAGCTTCTGAATGAATCACACATGTCAACCTTCTCTATTTACCCATGGAGCACAACGATTTTGCAAGATCTTTAGGAGAAATTTTAGTGGGAAAATATAAAAAATGAGATCATTGAATATACATCAATATGCCTAGTATGTAATCATGTGAAATATGAAAGGAAAACAATCTAAATATATGATTAATGAATTATCCATACCAAAACAAAGGTGGGAAAACATCACCATTGACTTTTCTACTAGACATACAAAGACATATATAGGAAACAATTTTATATGGGTTATTATGGATCATCTTAGAAAGATTGCTCACTTTATCTCAATTTGAGAGGACTTCTCACTAGATCAACTTGCATGGATATATATCATAGAAGTGGAAATCCATCATGGAGTACCAATATCGATTGAATACGATTTTGAGTTGAGATTGACCACTATGTTTTGTAAAATTCTCCAAAATGATCTAAACATCGAGCTAAACATTAGTATGGCCTACCATCCTCAAATTGATGGCTGATCTGAGAAAACTATTCAGAAACTAGAAGAAATGTTGAGAGCGTGTTCATTGGACACCAAAGGAGGATGGGACCACCATCTACCTCTAGTTGTGTTATCTTACAATAATATTTTCCACTCAATCATCTGAATCACTCCATGTGAAGCCTTTTATGGGAAAAGGTTCACAAAACTAACATGCTGGGATGGAGTTGGTGACCATAAGTTCCTAGGAACTAAAATCGTTGAATAAATGATTGAGAAGATGAAAACCATTTAGCAGTACATCAAGATAGCCCCAAGTCAACCATAGAGCTATGTAGACAATCGTCAAAAAGGCATTCACATTAATGTTGGTGACATGGTATTCCTCTGTATATCTCAATGGAATAGGATCACGAGATTTTGAAATAAAGGGAAGCTATGTAAAAGGTACATCGACCCCTTCAAGATCCTTGATCATGTTGGAGTTATGGACTATCGAAAATCACTTCCACCAACCATGTTTTATGTACACGATGTATTCCACATATCCCTTTTAAGGAAGTACATACCAGATCCTTCACATGTACTAACTTCAGAGGTGGTATAGTTAGAAAATGATCACTCATATGAGGTGTATCCAGTAAAGATCATGGATCATATAGATAAACTTATATACAAAAAGGCCACACACCTAGTCAAAGTACTATGATAGAACCATAATTATGAAGTGGAAGCATAGGAACCGAAGGAAGCGATTAAGGAAAAGCACCCACACATGTTTTGAGATTAGAATGTATAACATAATTTTGAGGGAGAAATTTCATAAGGGGGAAGAATGTGATGACCCAAATATTTACCAATATAAAATTCCTTCTTATAATTATTTCATGTCATATAAACACATAGAGAAAACCATATATTCTTTATAATTAGTGAATGAATAAATTAAAAAGTATTTCAATAAGTTAAGAAATATATACTAATGAAATAGTAACTTGACCGTTGGTATAGTAATCTGACTGTTATGAATAATAAACTGGAAAATTGAATACTAACGTCACATATGAAAGTATAAAAAAAATTTATTCACCTTATATGTTAAAATATGATATAATTATATCATATAATAAGTAAATAAATATTTTAGAAATTATTAATTAAGTGTTGTAATTTTGAAAGTCATAAATATTTAATTAAAATTTTATGAATAATTTAATAATATAAAACCAAATTTATCTTCATGAAATTTATTAATAAATCAATAATTTTATGTCTTATGATTATAAGATAATTTTATGATACCTTTGTTAATTTTTTAAACTAATATAAATTCAATTATAGTCTACATTATGTATTTTTTCTAGTAAATTGTGATTTTATTTAAAATAATTTATATTTATAAAATTGTTTTCATAAAATGGATTTCACTTTTGAATTTTTCACATCAATAAATGGTTTTGGTGAATATTTGGGATTTTTCTCAAATAGTTGAATTTTTGTGAATAGTAACATACGGTAATTTATTGTATATATACATTATAATTTAAATACACTATTTATTGAGTCATGGATAATGTAAGCTCAACTGGTTTGAACTCAAGTGATCTAATTTATTTATCTAGTCTCAAGAATTGACACAATTTTTTTCTTGAGAAAAATAATTGACTAATGAATTAAATAATGAGAAAATACTCATCTCTTCCACTATAAGTACCACCCCTCACCACCCTTTCTCCTCACACCGATCAAGCCTTGAGACTATTCCAAATTCTACTCAAATATCCTCCCAAAAATCTCTTCTATGTCTAATAGTTATTTTTATTAACAAAATACCAAAACCAATCCACTAAGGAGGTTCTTAAGAAGAAGAAATCAAGAGGTGAAACCCTCTTCCTTTTCATTTATTTTCTTATCAAGTTCCTTTATTTCATTTTTGTATCCTCACAATACCATTTTTTATGTGGTATGAAAACTCCATTATTTTACATATACTATTATTTTATCATATTGATTCAATAATTCTTCATCAGAGATCTTATCCTCCCTCTTTCACTTTTAAAATGAAAAAATCGTATGTGAGGTGTCGATCCACCACCTTTGTGGATGATGTGCTTTCATCTGTCAATTATGATTTCAAAGATGGACATAAAATGATTTTTATGGATGAACCAGATTATAATAAATTTATTATATCACATTTAATGTACTGTAATCATTTTTAACTCATTATATTAATTTATAAAACAAAATAATTTTTTTTTGTGATAAAAAACTACCAAAATAAACCCAAATGATTATCATTTACTATTTATCTATTGATTCATCCTCATTACATAGAATTAGATTATATATAACACCAATGTAACCATTTTATGAGAATTAATAAAATATATGTTCAATTGTGGATAATTACCCCCACTTTATTTGACCTTTCGTACATGTATACAAATAAACTGAAGATGAAAACCAAGGAAAACCAATGCTCCCAAAGGATGAAATTGAATCTCTAAACCCATAAAAATGCCATAAATTAACATAATAAATATATAATAAATAAAATACATGTTTAAATGTTTTTTTCATAATTAATTAATTAATTGAATTTTATTATCCAGGACATTAAGACGATGTGAGGAAGACCATTATACTTAAGGTAAGGGATTCTACCCAAACCCCCATTGTTACTTAGATTTTCTATTTTCTCTTTTTACCCAAATGAAATTCTATTTTATTTTTTATTTAAATATTATTAATGTTGTTTATATATTTCAATCACATCAATCAAGATCCATTAATCCCAATTTTTTTATGGATATGCATCTTTTTAAAAGGATATCTACTCAATTATTTCTCATAAGGAAGCCCGATTTATGAGAATTTCCAGAATTCCTACCCAATTTCAAGAGCACTCTATAATATGATTTAAGTAACTATTATTTTTTATAAAATCACTCATTTTATTAAAAATAAATTTTTGGTTCACTTATTGTTTTATATAAAATATTATTTCATTTCCTTCTTTATATTCTCTTTAATATTTTCCTTAAACTGGGCTAAAATGTGTTAATGATAAGGTTTCTTGTATACAATTTTTACTTTTTGTCACATAATTTTTAAATCAATAATCATGATACAATCCTATTATTATTTATGAATTTCCATGTATAGTTTAATTCATTTGTTTCATGGATAATTTTATGTTATACCCATTTATTATGCTTTATGACATTATTAAGATACTCAATTCTTTTTATGGGTAACCCTTATGTTTATGTTTTATCCCATATGTATGATTCATCATGTAGAAAACATATTCCTAAACAAGTTACGATGAGTTCACCTAGATAACGACCTGAAGTGGTAGTAAATTCTATAGATTTTCTACCTTTTTACTATGTTTTTAATCGTTTAATAATTTATTTTTTGTACGTTTAACTAATTAATTTATATTTTTATAGTTAAATTTATTATTTAATAATTTTTAAAAATAAATTTCATATTTATAGTTTTTTAATATATTAGTTTTGTATTTATTACATTTTTGCTCTTTATATTTACTCTGTAGGTTTGTATTCTCCATGTTATTGCAGTTTTATGGTAATTTCTTAATAAATTAATCGATCAATTTACTCTCATTTTATTAACATGATATTTAAGTTAAGTTTTTATCTTTGGTTATTGAATTTTTAATATAAATTACATCCATTATAAATTTATGTTTTTTAAACATATTTCATTTATTACATCTTATTAATTTATTGTCTAAAATTAATTTCCTAATCCAATAAAATAATAATTACCAACATTGATTTTTTAAAATCATTAGTCCTTGAATAAATATTTTTCATATTTCATTGTTTTGTGGTTATTTTTGTGCTGTTTTTAATTTTTCTTTTGTATGTTTTATAATTTAAGGTTATTATTTAACATTTAATCAATTTTTTAATTAATTGAATCGTAAAATTTATCTTAAATCTTTTACCTTTGTATTTTTCTCTAACATTAATTAATATAATTAGTTAATGTGATTACAATCAACCATCACACCACCACTGGTCGTGAGAGACCGCGACCACTCCATCCTTACGAAGCTACCGACACTCACCACTCTTTGACGCTCCTCTGTTACTTCACACACCAATATTTCCAGCATCTCCATGACCAGCGGAGATGAGTCATCGTAAGGAGATGCATCGTTTGGGTTGGAAAAAGATCCAAAAGACACCTGTATTTCCGGTGCCTATCGCCGTGAGATGGAATTGATGCCGCTTTGGAGAAACTCACTCGAGCCAAAGTAGGAGTCCTTAAAGCAAGAGAAGGTCGAGCCGAGCTGGTGTGATGCTTCAGTCTGGTAAAAGAAGAGGAACTTGCTGCACAAGCCACCGCTGGAGCTTCCTTTGTAAGCCATATCCCCCCTACGGCAAAGTAGTGAAGAAAAAAGGCCAAGTAACAGAAATTTTTAATAAAAACTAAATGAATAAAAATTATAATACCATATAAATAATATATATATATAACTAATTAATTAGATAAATTTTTTAAAAAATAAATAGTAATAATAATTTATAAATAAAATTAAAATAACTAATATAATAAAATAAATTTAAAATAAATACATTATTCAAATAATAATAATTATAATAAATTTATTGAATTTATTTATTAAAATCAACTCTAATAATAATATTTATTAAAATAAATAAGTAACTTAATAAAATTATAATACAAAGTTATTAAAATATTAACATTAATTATGTTATCTATATAATTATAATAATTAATTAATCTAAATAAAGAATAATTGAAATTGAAATCTAATTAATAAATTAATAATTTCCTTAATCTAATTTATTAATATTTTTAATTTTTAATCTTATAATTAACATTATTTAGTTTTGTTGTTCTCTAGTACCCAACCAATCTTTGCATCCAGTTTCATCTCAACAGTAAATTGTTGAGTTCGTTGAGTTAGTTATAGGAGAAAAGTTAAAATGATGATCTGTTTACAAAAAAAATGCACGTGTGCGATGTGAGAGTGAAGATCCTACCTATGTCAGTGGAAACTGCTGGTACCTTGCAGGAGATGAAAGTTGATTTTTTAAATTCAGAATTAATAAAAGGAAGAGAGATAATCCACTCACAAATAGAGCACTTAAACTTTACACTTTTCATCAGAGAGTATACATGATCAAGAATAATTCCAGGAGATCTCTTATAGTGGAAACCTATAGGCCCTGCGGAGTAGGAATTAGAGAAGTAATTCAAGAGGGAGAATATTTATCTTATTTTAAATTCATATACCTTGTAATTGAATGGTATCAATTTTGTATATCTATATGATTATAGGTTAAATATCTTAGCTGTGGAATTTTTATTTATACTGGTTTTTCTATTATATTTCTTTGCATACATTCCTTGTTATGAAATTAGAATCAATCAGCATGATTAATTCTGATTATATTTCATTTGTTCACACCTCAATAATTTCAACTTCAAAATTTCAAGATAAATCGATGTGATTGATCTTGAATTCATTTATAAGAGATTTAATGTCTTCAATGTTGGAGTTTTAGGGTGATTTTGATTCCAATTGTTTTTTAAAAATTCTAAAGTTGTTCGATTAATTTTTGGAGTGGCTAAATCCAAGAATTAATCTTCTTCCTATTTAGTTTCTTGGTGAGGTAGATTCATCAATTTTTCTTTGAGGTGTGATTCAATAAAAATTATTGAAGATGTTATCCTTTTAACCAATAGTTTATAATTTCTGATTGTTATCCTTGATCTGTTTCTCTTTAGTCTTTTCTTCGGCATGTTAGTTCAAGGTTTCCTATAGTTTCACCATTATTGTAGTTAAAGAATTATCTTCTATGTTAATCATTATTTACTCATTACTTATTATTAAAAAAATACACAAGAATAAATAAAAGAAAACAAAAAGTTATAATGTCACCCACTACTAATAACAGTGGGCTGTTTAGAGAAGGAAATTGGTCACTCATCTCATTGTTAGCCTTCCCTAGGGTTCGACCCTAAAAACCACTATACAGTAGTAAGTAAGAGTTTAAAAATAATTAAAATTTTAATCAATTCAGTGATGAGTGGGTCACGCCCCAGTGCATTGGTTAATGATTAGTCTCATGAGACGTTATGTGCAATACTATTGGTTATTAGCCTTGGAGCATGTTCTATGTGTAACGATCTTGGTGGTTAGTGTTGACTTGTGCTCCTCAATCTACAATGATCCTTAAATCATTCTAAAATCATGTTTTATGTTACTGACACATTACTTTCAATCGAGGATTATATGATCCATTATTATGATTCCTTATTTTTATCTATGTTCCATGCCTTTTTATATCATTATGTTATGCCTTCTAACCCATATGATAAGATTTATTTTAACAGCCATTCCATTACAGAACTTTTTAGCACGTCCCTTTGTTTATATTATCCCAAGATTATCTTATATGGATTTAATATCTCAAAGGAAGTTGGAAACTCATAATGGATGATATGTAAAGAAATGTTTTATTTAGTCCAATGATTTTAGTTTTATGCACATATTCTTCCAAATACACTAGACTTTACAATCCCTGGATTGCAATTTGACAGTTAATAATGTTTATAATCATCTAATGATATGTGTAAAAGTATTGGGCTTCAATAAATACATTCACATACACATCTATCAAGGGAGTTTTATAAATAAGGGACATTATAATCATACCACCATAAGTTTTTTTTCATAATTCAACATCTATTCACTAGGAAGGTGATTTTATATTCATTTAAATAATCAAAGGAGTAGTATAACAATAATAAAATAAAATAAATTATGTCTTGATTGGATGATTAGTCTTCCTCACAACATGTAATTTTTGGTGCATACTTCAGCAGTTTCAATTTCATAATAATCCACTTCTTCACTTGTCCTTGGAAGTCTCTGATTTATATAATCAATTTAAGACATTGGATTGGGGTATTCATTTGTGTAATTCCTTATTTTCCCAAATTTAATACATTGAATTTTTGGTAGTACCTTAAGATGAAAACTTTTTTCCTTTAAATTTTTTCACTAAACTCTTCATTTTTCCTTGAAAATTACTTCCTTATACCCTCCTCTTGAATACATTAAAAAATCTCCCAATTACATTGTGTAAATATCTGGGGTTCTTCTTCCATCATTTTTTATATGATATAAATTTAAGCTTCTTTCCTTAATAATATTCATCACCAAAACATCTATGTGATTCTAAAATTCTCTTCTTTGGTTTTATTAGTAATCCAACTATGTTTATGTTGTTAATCATAATTAGTGGTAGTTGGTATTGCATAATCACATCGTTTCTTAGTACAATTATAATACCATAGGGTTAATTGTTGGCATAGAATCTACATTTTCCATGAAAATCATCTTTAAATTGATTCCTATAATCTTTATCTATTACTAAAAATGGATTTAACATGATTGATGAATAATTGATATCATAAGATAATTATCATAAATTATATCATGAAAAATAAAATCTTTAAATGTCTTTCTCATTAAAACCATAAAATTTTATTTCAATTCAACCTAAGTCACTCTTAGTTCAAACTAGGATTATTTTTTTTGTTCTCCCATAACCCTTGGTCTAGTTCCTTAACATAATAAATCTGTCATAGAGTAAATTAATGAGAATTATATTGACCAAAGAATAACCCCCATGGGTTTTTATTCAGATATTTAGAATTTGTCCCACTCATCATGCATCGATTGATCGCAATTTTAATACATAGATAACATTTTTAATGGTTATTACCCCTTGGTTCATCTGTTCAATAGAAGAACCTACTATACATTATCCAAATAGGGATTCAATTTCATGGAAAACTATATACTGAAAACATAACTATGACTTCATGATGTTATCCTATACTTGAACATATCCGCCATACATATCCATTAGAACTTCACTATATTTATCTTAACCTGTCCCCAAAAAGAACTAAACAAATCCTAAAAAATACTTAACTAATCCTAAAAAATAACCAACCCATGTGATGACACAAAAATCGGATCCCCGAATTGAACTCCAAGGTTCATTACTAGAAATATATACTTTACTCAAAGAATTTAATACCAAGTGAGGTGACCCAAGATAAAAATATCTTTATTTCACAATATTTCAACAAGATAAAAATTAAATATAAAAATCAAAACACATTCCCAATAATAATGTTTTAGTTTCATTGAGTACTATATATATATAATTATTTTACAATACTATTAAACATTTCCCAAAAATTGATCCATACTAGACTCTATTATAGTATTCTTTAATAAGTTATACACATATTTAAAACATGGGGGTGTAAATATATGAAAGGTGTGAGTCCAAATGCTCATTAAGGGAATAAATAATCATAATTTCATAACGGGTTAGATATTAATAATTTGAAAAAACAAGTGAAGGGGATAAATATCCTATTAAATGAATATGGAATAATAAGTGTTGAATATAAATCTAGATAGTAAGATATATAATTTCAAATGAAAAAACATGTCCTATAGCATAATTGTGTGAGATAATGAGGGACACATTTCATAGGGGAATGATTTTATAGTTTATTTAATCATAAATATGTTTTAATAACATAAAACATCACATCATAAGCATAATACATAGCTCACTACCAAGACAAGATAACATAGTGTGCTTGGATAACTTATAATGCACCATCAATTGAATCTAAGGAGAAGAAACCAATATCCAATTAATTTTTGGGCTATATAATTCTTGGACCACCTATCACAACATAATATGCACATTTATATGTCTTCCATATAAACAAAAGTAACCATACATAAATCATAATCATCATAAAACCCTTGTGAATGAAGAGGGTTTCATGATCATGTATCAAAGCATATTTTAAAGAAATATTATAAAGACTCTCAAGATAATAAATAATAAAATCATATTGGAGATTCATATTTGAATAAATAATCATTCGTATTGTAAATTATTTTACATTGTAGAAAAATTTAGAATAAGTATCAGAGAAGTAAGAATATGAATGAGTCCCTTAGGAGACGTTGTTTAAAATTAGTAAAGTATCTTTTAAAGAAGGAAGGAAAATATCCTTTTACAATAAAAGAATTGAAATATAGTGGTTTTCCCAAAAATAATTTGAGTTTTAGTAATATATTTATGGTTAAAATTATTTTATGGTGGTAGTATTTGAAATCAAATTAGAAATTGGGAATTTACCTTGGATTAGTTTTACATAAAAGAGGTAATTACGAAGGGAACCTAAAACATACATTATCCATGACAGTGAAAGGTTATGTATGCATTGTGTATATGTATGAAACATATATAAAAAATAAGGATGAATTATAAGAAAATAATATAGAGTAAAAGCGTGGGATATAAAGAGAGCATATAACCAAAAAGTATGGAGGTGGTTTTAATGGTCAGTTTTTTTTTGTTTTAAAATAACTTTTTTGAATCCCACATCATTATAAAGACTACTATAAAATTATTTTGAAAATGTTTAAAGGTAAATATGTGGATAAAAAGATTTATAAACTGATATTTGAAATATGAAAATATAACAATGTAGAGAAGGGAAATTATAGACATGGTGGAGAAAAATCCATTAGAAGAGATTCATATTAAGCCTAAAAATGTTATAACATTTACGATGAAATAAAAAAAATAACAAGTTATTAATTTAATGAAGTAATTTACATTAAGGTAAAATGTTTATTTACCATGAAAAATATATATAATTGGTATAATAAGGGATATTATAAAATAATCATCATGAAAGATAGCCCAAGACCCAAATGGAAAAAAATTGAGTTAAAGACCCACGTATGACTTCATTATCTTTTGAATAAAAACCCCATAAAGGTAGAACATGGGATGGACTTTTAAATCCTTCATATTTAAATAAATATATTATAAAAATACATCTATATGAAAAATTAAAATATAAAAAGGGAACAATTAGTGAATATTTATCATATCTCAATGAATAAAAAATGAAATATAGAAACCCTTAAATCATGTCCAGATTCATTCAACAAGTGTTCCTCACATCCTGAAAAATAAAATTACATTTACTAAGAACATTATTAGGAACAATTTTCTCAATAATTCATTTTTTTATGGTCTTTTTACTATCATATGTTATTCATTTGTTAAATAGTTTACACTTATGTTGGTTAATTGAGTTAATTCATCCAACTTAATTGAAACTTCCTTGGTATACTGACTATAGTGAGATGTATCATAAAATAGGTTCATATTAATTATAATTTTATATGTGTATGTATTTTATTATGAAATTATCACGAATTTTATAAATTTTATTAGGTTTTCCAAAAATTTACTCAAATTATGAAATTTTCCTTGGTATGTTAATTTTAGGAATTTATGTTTACTATAACCTTTTGTTATTTATATCACTTATAAAATAACTACTATTATCATTAAAAATTACTAACAGTGTCATAAATCAATTTATGACTTAAATATTTATTTAAAGTCAACAATGTTTGGTAGTTATGAAAAATTGAACACTACATTCATGGAGGTGGTAGTCCACACCTACACACATATATAAATATATTATCAAAATTATTTTTTAAATAAAAACATTTAATATATTGGATTTTTTTTGTATAAATATGATGTTTTATCCATTAAGAGTTCTAAAACATTTAGAAAATTTTAAAAAATTAAATGATTGATAATGTATTTATATATATGTGTGTATTAATCATATCAAATTAATTATATAAAATATATTAATTTTATTTTTTAGATAATAAATAAACAACTGTAATAAAACATTTACTTAAAAATAACTTGTTTTCCCTTATAATTTCTATGAAATGTAATCTTTTTAATCATACATTTATGTATAAAAATAGAACTGAACATAATATATAATATGAAAATAATTTTCCATATTTAATTACTGAATGTGATGAAAACTAATTGTTAATTTTAAAAAATAAAAATAGTTCTCATGTTAAGATATTACTTTTGATTTCAAAATGTCAAACCTAATTTTTATAAATAAAAAATAGTAATTTTAAATGAAAAATATCACTCCCAAAATATATTTTTTTTCCATAAAAATTTTATAATTTTTTTTAGTTATACATACTTTATTATATAGTCTTAAAGACTACGGGTTCTGTAAAATTCTTATTTTTCAGTATTCACTTGAAAATCCTACTTTTCATTTTTTAAAATACAAAAAAGTCATATGATAATATTGTTACTATAAATAAAAAAATGAAGATATTTTTTTTCAAAATCAAATTATAAAATTTTATTAGTTAACTTCTATGAAAAATGATTAAATATAATGAATATTTTTTTATAGGAAAATAAAATTTCATAATTTTAATCGTTCATTTTTGTATTTCCTATAAATAACTAATTAGATTGTGGTGAATAAATTATTAATGTGAGACATTGTTTCTATATAATAAACTTATATTCATAAAGTGTATAATAACCAATTTTAGAAAAAAGTTTATTTTTGGCATAAAATAATACTTTTAGTTATTTAGCTACAATATTTGAATTTCATCAATGCATTAATATTCATAACTTAACTTTTAATTATATATACATATATCCCATAATGAATTTACCTCTGTTTTTACCTTCCAATTCGGTGGCTATATTTTAATGTATCTGAAATGTTCGGTGGTTCATTTTGGTTCGGTGTTGTGTGTGAATCATTGTATTAAACACATTAGGTTTTAAAAGAAAATACAAGTTAAAATCTTGCGGTATTATAATTATTGATCCATATATTGATATTTTTAGATATATTTACTTTTTATGTTCTTCTTACAATTTTATATATATTATTTTATATTTATGGAATATGGTATATTGAGGTCACTATTGTTGGTATTTTAATATAAAAATAAATTAATAGATATTAGTGGGATGTGGTGAGAAGAACATTTAAAACCTGTATTTATTTTAATTTTCCCAATTTTTTAAAGGTGTATTTATATTGATGGTATATTTGATGTTTTTTTATTAATATTTTTCAAACCAGTTAAATTGGTTTTTCTTGTTGGATGATATTTACTAGGATACATCTATAGATATTTAAATCAGGTGGCCCAAACTATTGTATAATTATTTATTTCATATAGGCTAATATTGGTAAGTGTGTCATAAAAAAATTTGGTGTGGTATAAATTAGATGATTTCTAATGTACATAGCATGTCGATATAATTTATGAATTATATTCATAAAAATGATTTTATTTTTTCACATGGAAAAATAGATTTATGTATTTATTATTTATTATTTCATAAGTAGTTTCCATGTATAAAAAAGGAAAAGTGGTATTATTGTTATTTTTTTCTAATTACATGTTATAACTAGTATTGAATCAATATAAAGATTTATGTTAAGACAATAAAATCATTAAGGGAGTAAAGTTAAAATATAGATTTATGAATAATTTATTTATGTTATTGACTATGTATTTTTATTAATTTGAAATTCATTAAATAATACTAGGTTGATAATGTTGGGATTCCTATAATAAATAAAATATCATGGGCACATATATTGACAATTTTAATAAAAATCAGATACCACAAATAATGGGTGGAGTTGATGTTAATACTAGTTGTGTATTAAGTATTATTACATTATTTGTTATATATGGTCAAATTATATATATATATATATATATATATATATTAAAATGATTCATTCATTACATATGATATGATTAATCCTTATATAAGTATATTGGTTTTTGTTAATGACAGTCTGATGTCATTCCATAATATGTATCTTTCATACTCATATGTGATATTCTATGTATATAGGATAAAAAGGTTATAGTTTTAGTTATTAAGGGATAATGTTATTATTCTTAATTGAAGATGATATTAATTTTCTTTCTCCCTTAAAATGATTTTATTATGTTACTGCTATTTTGTCAAAGGCATATATTTCCTTGAAGTACAATCAATGAGTATTGTCACATAAATCTTTTCCATCATGGTTTAACCAAAGAAAATGCTTATATATTATATGTTCTTAATTTTATATTTGGTTATGACCATCAATTATGTCCTGTTAATTCATTTTCCCATAATTTGGGTCTTTTAGTATTTTACCATTAATATGATATTTTCTAATCTATGCATGAAGTTTTTATGGCCCTCCAAGTTGTTTTTAAAGAATTGTTTAGTTATTGAACTAGTTAAATGTATTCTTTTTTTATGATTTATTTTATTAATATATTTTGTTATATTTATTAGTATTCATTGGGAAATTAATGGACTTATAATTCATTAAACTGATGCTTCTTAAAAGGATTTCATCATGATATAGTTTCATATTTTGGTGGTGACTCTCTACATTGCATTTTATAATAACCCCTTCAATGTGAACCTTAGTGAACATGGTAAAGTTATTGAAATATTAGTCCAAGGATACATTGGACCCATGATATAAAAAATCTATTTGATATAAGATGAATACCGGGATATTTTTCCAACTTATATTTTATTTATTTGGACCTCCCATTTTATTTTATTATCTAGAAGAAATTTGTCTGTGTTTATTTTACTTAAAAGATATTTTGAAATTTTTTATGAGATGCATGAAACCTTGTAGATTAATATTTATTTCTATTATAAGTGGACTAGGTTATATTTTGATTTATTATACTATGTAGTATGAAATTACAAAAAATAATTAGGAGAATTCTTCTTTTTTTTGAATGTATTGTTTTATTTTATAAATATAAATACTTCATTTTGGGTTTTTGATAAAATATATACAACAATAATTATGCTATTATTATGGAAATAAATCTCTCTAATGGTTATAAATTAACAACTGATACATGTCAACAACCTCAAGGTAATGAGAACTATTTCAATGATTTCATTCCCTCTAGATGCGTTCATTCATTCATGGGATAAAATTATGTAATTTGGGAATGTACATACTAATATTTAGAGGATTAGATATTAACTAACTAGATATCAGGTCTTTTTGTCTGATATGGAACTCCCTTATAGAATAAAGATATTTTCATGAAATTACTATTGATTATATCTTTATATAAATATTGTAATAAGATATTTTATTATTTAAATTAAGTGAATACATTTATTTTAAAAGATGATCGATATTTATGTAATATTAATTTTAAAGTTATAATAAAAGTAAATATTTCATGTGTATTACAAATGGAATCACATGATAAAAAAAATTAATGCTCTATAACAAACATTTATATGATATCTTTCTAAAAATATTAAATATGGGGGATGATCAAAGTTTATTTTAATATGGGTGAGGTTTATAGTTTAGATTCTTATAGTGTATACTCATTTTTTAATTACTTGTGTGAGATTATTAAGGTTTAATATTTCATGATATATTATTGATAACTCAAGTCTCATATTATAATCTTATGAATTAAAGTATCATGTAAGATACTCAATATTGTATGTCTCATGGAAAATTATCACTATTTAAAGTCATGTATAAGATTATCATTATTTAAAGTCTCATGGAAGATGATCACGATTTAAAGTATCATGGTTTTTATATTGAGATTAATTCCATTCAAGAAGGATATGATTGAATTATTTAGATAGTTATAGAAAATAAATTTTACCTTTGGTTAATTTCATGAAAATGATAACCCTTGGGAAACACCTGAAGGAGGAATGAGATGAAATGAAATCCGAATTACCTATGTGATGAGATCTCGGAGAATAAAAAAAATAAATACCCCTCAAGAATTGAATTGAAAAATGGGGATAAATATATGGTTATCAATTGATACATTTTCAATATAAAATGGTTTTTTCACTGATAGGTTAGAGAAACATAGTGCTTTAGTTGGTGTTGTCTCTTGAATATCAAGTAGAATACCATGAGGTGGTCCAAAATTGTAATTTCATATGCATTGTCCATCCGAGAAAATAGTCATAGGGAATTAGATGTTTCACATGGGTTTATATATTTTTGGATTAAATTAAGGGATATGTTTTTTAAAGGATATAATGCATTAAAACAAGATTTTGGTTCATATTTCTTATTAAAAAATTCCTTATGTTAAATGGATTGAAGAAAAATAGGACAGTTTCGAGTTGTTTTTGATGAGATCTAATATGATCACTCCAAAATTAAGGTATACCCACAACATAGTGGACTCAGTGTGGACTACAGTGATAATACTAGTTATGGAAATGAATTTCTTTATTAATTATATATATATATAAGAAATATTTATGGAAAGTGGTGAGATAAGAATGATATATATGAATAATTCTTTTTGATCTTCTATATGGTAGCTTCAAAATAGTCAGGATTAATATACCACACTATTTTAGTACCATTAATTTAAATAATAGGTTTCAATCATGACTTAATGTGTGAGACATTATAATTATATTGAATGAACAAGGGGAATATATTACCCAAATTCTTAAGGTACGAGAGGTTTTGGTAGAGAATATCATTTATCTTGTTATCACTTTTATTTAATTGTTATACTTAAGTGTTTATGTATATATCAATAATTATTAAATTATTCTTTTTGATAATTAGATATAAATATAGGTTGTGGGAATGAAACCATTATACACTGGGGGTTTGTTACTTGTTAACAAGAGTTGAATAACCATTTATTATCCCTTGTGATGTGTGTGTTCATTGCTTCTCTAAATTTTATAAATGATATGTGGCCAAAAATATCCTTATAAACTAATAAATTATGGTTATATTTTTTTGGGACTAGGTTTTTTAACCACTAATTCTCTCCCCATATTAGTGGTGAATATAATGTTCTCTAAATATTCCATAGAACCTCCACTTGTATCTCAATAATGTGCTTGACTATTGAATCATAAAGAGTTTCCTCAATAAATAATTATATATATTTAACACTTTATTTTGAATTTATACCCACCTATTTTCTATAAAACACACCATAAGATCTATTATTATTTATATTTACATAATTCTCTCCTCATCACAAAATACTTCTTCATTAATTCCTACCCATTTCTCACTAGAGGGATATTTTCTCAATTTTAATTTTTCTTGAATTTTTTTTCCATTATCATCTAACCACGTTTATATCATTTTCAATTTTCTCCTCACAATATTTTTCTAAATGATTTGAAAACAAACTCTTATTCACTGATTTATTGTTATTTCATTTTACATTAAGAACATTATCTATTTGTTTTTTATTTTTAGTTTTCATTCCTTGATGACCTTTGATAATTTTCATCCTTCTCATATGATTTTTTGTTCTCATAAAATTAAACTAGAATATAACCAATTTTTCCATAATATAAAAATTTAAAATGTATTTTTTTACATTGAATTTACCTTTTATTCACTATATATTCATTTAAAATAATGATATAAAATCATAAAAATATAAGGAATCATCCTCATAAATTTTTTATTCCTTAGGATACTTCTTTTTGTCAAATTATTTTAATTATTTGTATAAGTTATCCTTGTCTATTTTTCATATTCTCTTTAATGATAGATATATTATAATATCATTGGAGATCAGGACATTGTTAATTTTTCAATGGAACACTCATCAATGTATTGATCTTGTATGAAATAAATATTTACATTAAATTTATCCAGGAGGATTCTCAACAAATAATTCATGATAGTGGAGTAATCTTTAATTACTTCATATATTCAAATCAAGAAAATAATTTAATTCACTCAATAAAATAACTAATCCAACATTTCGTGATCTCTCATTAATATATCCTCAAATGGATCCAAACATATATATAACCATGACCACTTCACATTCCTTTCTCCTTTAGGTATATTATGGTATCTCTTTCATATTTGCTTCTCAATTTTTGACCCCCTGAATTGTGTCAACTCCATCTATGAGAGGGATGAAAGTAATGAGTTATATTCTCTCTCATCATCTTTGATATTCTTCTTTTCATGAAATATATATGTTTTATAAACATTGGGATGATTTATAACAATATAAATTATTTAAATAAGATCTAAGCCCAGATAAAATAATATATAACCTCTCCCACCATATATTAAATCTTTTTCCAATAAACATTTTAAATCCTATAATTTTTAAATCATACTACGTGATATATTATGAAAAACCTTGAATAAGGTAAAGATATAGTTTCTCATGAACACCCATAAAAAATAGATCAACTAATAAAAATAACCATAGTTTTAAATATTTAATTGACCATGCTTTAATAGAATCATACAATGAAATTATTTTTTGAAATATGTCATAGTTTTGGTCACTTAAATTATCAATGGATGCATACTATGACTAGTTTGATCCAATTGACCCTATGTGATATGGGTTGGTAAGATGAAATGTTTTAATAGTAACTACACATTTTTTACCTCGACTATATTGGGTTATTGTTAAATTTAGAGGATATTATAACCTCATCTATACACATTAGTAGTAGTTACCTATAGCCACCACAAATGTTCCCACCTTATTATGTTAGCAGCGAATTTCATGAACCGCCGGTAAGGTAAAGTTCAATGAGAAATGGTTATATTATATGGGTTTTCAAACCCCTAAAATTTATTCACAAAATTATATGATTAGATAGTTTAGAGGGAGTTTTAGGCCCCTGTAATTTGGACCTCAATTTAGAGGTGGTTCAAAACCACTACTAAATAAGCTGTAATTACAAATACTAGGGGAAGTTTTGAGAACCACCGCAAATTGATACTGAACTAGAGGTGTTTTAAATTCCCTTTAAATATAAAAAAACTTATATGTTTATAAAAACCACCTCTAATAAAAAAAAATTAAAATTGAAGTCCCTTATTACCCCCTCCCTCCTATTCTCATATCCCTTTGACCGTGCTACCCTCGCATTCCCCTTCAATTCCAATTTTCCCCTCCCTCCAATTTATCGAGCCACCAATACGAAACTCAGATCCCATTACCAGCCCACATGGGTCTCTATGATTCCCTATATGAGGGGACTACATATCTATCACCAACAAACCTAGCACCACAATATCCACTTCTAAAGACCCGTAAATTTCAAGGAAAATTTGTTGCCTAAATTCTTTGGGATTTTACGAGTACGCTGTTTCTGACAAAACCTGATTCCGATGCCCGGTGTTCCCGGAATCAATTTCTGAAGTTTAGCCCGGGTATGTTCAGTGAACGAACGAGCTGGTTTTTCAGAATTTTGAACCGGTTCTCATAATAGAAATCTGAGGGCACCGATGAAACCGCAGCACCGGTTTTTACTTAAGAAGACATTTTCTAGAGTTTTGTTTTCTCGGGAAGAGTTGTTTAAAAATGTGGTTTAAGTGTTAAGTGATAAAGTTGTGTCACAACTTAATTTTCTATGTGGTTTAACTTCCATGTGACAGAATATCCTAACTCCTATTGTTAGGATATTAGTGAGGTGGGGCCCACATGAGCCCCACCCCCTTCAAATTCACTAACTCCCCATTAAACCCCCCTTGCTTTTATTTTGTAACTCTCCACTCTCCCCTCTTTATTTATGCCATTACACTTAATCAATTAAGGGAGATAAGAGTTTGAATTTTTGAATTCATGGAATGAGTTAATAAAATAAGGATGAACCTTATTTTATTTTGATTGGTTGTTGTGTGAGGATAATTGAGGAGAGAGCTCTTGTGTGTTTTCCGGAAGAACTTTATCTTCTTCGTGAAGAATTCTAAGACTTCGACGAAGAACTCCATCACCGCAAGGAGAGATTGATGTGTCGTCTCTTATTTTCTCTACAGCCGATGTGTGACGCCTTTTCCGAAGAATGACGGCACGCATTTTTTTCAATCTTCGCCACACGTCAAAGGAAGGGAGACGTCGCTTCCTCCTCAGATGTTCTCCATCAACATATACGGAGCTTCACCTCGCGACGCCATTTCCCGCGACGATCATCGTTCGACAACTTCTTCGAGGTAGGGGTTATGTTCAAATTTAATCATTTAAATTTACGCTTTATTTGTCATTGTGATTACTCATTCTTGGCTGCTTGCTATCAGTATAACTGGAGGAGGTCGGACTGTAGAAACACGACCGACCCTCCTCCACATTGTTGTTGTATTTCGTTGTGGTTTGGAACGGAGGCAGCATGGTGTCGTCGCACCACGCGGGAACGAGGTAAAACGCGGCGAAAGAGTTGGGTGTCGTCGCGACGCACTGTTGAGGGCGAAAGGGGCTGTGGCCGGGGTGGGCCACGGCAGAGGGGCCGCGGCCTAAGGTAGCAATGGTGCAAAGGAGGGTGGCCGGATCCGCCAGCCGCTAGCGAATTGGAAGGCGGGGAACCACGGGGGTCCCGTGGCAGCTCACCAGCTGGCCAAATCGGCCGGATGAGTTCGGGAAGGCCGGGGGTTTGTAACCCCCGGCGGCCAGCTAGGACGGACCCCACAGGGGTCCGCTATTTTGGGAAAATAGGAGGGTGCCCCCCCCCCTTCCACGTCTTCTCAGCGTGCGGGCGCCCGCACAGGGCCGGACAGCCCGCGCCGGGCCGGGCTGCCCGCGCCCAATCAGGCCAGACCCAGAACCGGGTTGGGTTGACCCAGTTCGGGCCGACCCAGGGGGTATTGGGCCAGGTCGGACCGGGCCCAAACCCCCTGTTTCCGAACAGATCTGTTCAAATGCCCATAACATGGGTTACAGACCTCTGATCGATGCACCATCAGCTGTATAGCGATCATTGGATCGAGATGGTCGTTTCAGTATATTAAAAACAGGGTTTCGGAGAACTTTGGGTACGGTTGGGTTGGTTCGAACATGAAACCAACCGGGCCCTTGGAGCGGAAACGCTTATAACTTGAGCTTCAGACGTCCGATTGACGTGTCGTCGACTTTGTTGGATTCCTCTTAGTGAGACTGTTCTTTTGGCTTACTCTGCTCGAGGTTTTGACACAGTTGGAGTATGATCGGGTTGGTTTTAACTTAAAAACCAATCGGGCCCCTGGGACGAAAAAGCCAATAACTCTCAGACCAGGCCTCTAATTGACGCGTCGTCTGTCATATTGAGTTCCTTTTGGCGAGATAGAACTTTGGGATACATCAACTTCAGACTTCGTGTCAGTTGATGTGTCAACCCCCTTGGCTCGTAGAGGTGACCGTCCTAGAATAGAGCATGTTGTGTGCGGGAACCCTAGAGTTGGCTGCGATTGTGATGATGATGACGACTGTACTGGGATCCTTCATGGGTTCAGCAGCGACGAAGACCGTACTGGAATCCTCCATGGGTTCGACGGCGATGACTACTATTCTTGTATCCTATGCGGGTCTAGCAGTGCTGGACTACTGTTCTTGTATCCTATGTGGGTCCGGCAGTATTATACTATGTACTTGTATCCTATGTGGGTCCGGAAGAGTAGATGGTCTTGTATCCTTTGTGGGTCCGACAGCTTAGCTGGTCTTGTATCCTATGTGAGTCCGACAGCTTAGATGAATCAGTGGCTACATCTGATCATATCTATCGCCTTACGAATAAGTATACCATTGGGAGCTGAGTCTTGACTTGCAATCATTATCATTGATATGATTGTTGTGCTTTTCCTGTGTGGATTGAGTTGTGAATTCCTATGTGGAATGGGTTATGCTTTCCTTTGTGGACTGGGTTGTACTTGGTCTCGTGAGCTGGAGCCGAGCTGGAATTGATGACTTAGGTATATGTATGGGAATATACCTAAGTATAGTTGGTTGTTACTTCGTGATTGTATCTTTCCTTTGTGGTTTATCCTTCGTGGATTCTGGGAGACCTTCGGGGGTCTCGGGGTCCCTACTGAGTAGTGTATACTCACCCTTGAACGGGCTATGCCTGCACTACGTTGTGTTGGATGAAGATGACGGACAACGCTGATCGAGGTGGAAGCTCATGGAGATGAATGGTACCTATAGGAGGATCACTGGACGGGACGTACTCAGAGCTGATGGCTGGAGCTGAGGAGTAGAGGAGACTAATTTTACCCACCCTTCAGGTGAGATTCCCAGAGGATGACTCGGACTCACTGCTTTACTTTTCAGTTGTTGTACATTTATTTCAGTTGTACTTTACTTACAGTTGGGTTTGTATTCTGGCCCATTTACTTTCCAGCACTTACTTTTGTACTCAGATTACTTAGTGTTTACTCAGCTTGCATACTCTGTGGTGTTTGTTTACTTTCTAAAGGAATTTCCTTCCCTTTTTATCGGGATTTACGCCTTTGGTGCTAGTCACCAACCCCTCTCATATTGAAGGCAGGCTTGGGGTCATCACGGCACGGGTCCCGACGACGGGTCGTGAAAAATTGGTATCAGAGGAGTTCGGTTCCACCGCAGAACTCAAGACTCTGATCGTTCCTCTATGTGAAGCAATAATGTTAAAGGTATTGAGTGTAGTTATCAGTCCGGGGAGTCCAGTGCTGGTGCGGAAGCTGACGTATACATACACCAAGACCTAGACATCTAATTTCTATCTCAATGCATGAAAACATTGATTACATGTGTGTTTTAAAAGTTTTCTTTGTGATTAATTTGTGTCAGCTCACCAAGTATATTGTATTGACCATGACACACCTTTTTATTTTCAGGATGGCCCCACGACGGTATCCAGCAAGGGTTCTGAGCTTTGTGTGAGACGACAGCCCACTGAGCGACGAGGCCTTGGTGCAGGGCCCTATTACAGAAGAGGCACCGACGATACCTCTACCCGCCGAGCCACCGATGCCACCAGCCCCAGCCGCTGAGAGTGCACGTCACCTTAGTGCACTGCACGAGTTTCAGCGTCAGATACTGCCCAGGTACCGTGGGGAGACGGACCCTCAGGCAGCAGAGGATTGGCTAGAGGTTGTTGTATGAGTTTTTATATTTGTAGGGACACCAGCTGACCTCATGGTGATCCTTGCAGCAAGTCTCCTGCACGGGGAAATAGGTAGATGGTAGAGCCTGATTCTCCAGGTGCATGACGAGGCATCTATTCTTTGGTCGGACTTTGAGAGCCTCTTCCGCTCGGAGTTCGTACCATCCACCCTCTGTGCGGTGCACATTCAGCAACTTCTACACCTGCGGCAGGGCAACATGACAGTAGCCCAGTACTCGGAGATATTTACCGATCTCTCGCTCTACTCCACTGACATGGTACGAGACCCATTCTTCTGGGCCCAGACCATCGAGCAGGGACAGAGTCATGAGATCATGGTTTCGATGATCTCCCTCAGCATTCTGACGCAGGCAGGAGTACTGGATCAAGCTCTTCTTGTAGAGAGCTTTCTTGCTAAGCCTACACCAGCAACGAGACCTACAGTAGGGTGACACGTAGCAGAGTCTTCTGCAGCTGGTAGTCGACGGATGTCATAGGGGTCCAAGAGGACCAGACCCTCAGGCGGGTGACCTCTGGATACTAGCTCGGAGGTGCGAGGCACACGCAGTAGAGCCAGTTATACGAGAGGTAGACAATGCTATGCATGTGGCGAACAGGGCCACATGGCTCGAGACTGTCCGACCCGTTGTGTAGAGGAGTAGTCGACAGTTGAAGGACCACCCAGTCAGAGGCAGAGGTTCGGCCGTGGTGGTCCGTAGGGAGTAGGAGGACGAGGCGGAGGAGTTGGCCAAGCAGCAGGTGGTGGATGACGTTTTTAGACTCTACCACCACCAGGAGGTCCACCCCGACCACAGGGAGCTGGCGGACAGAGACAGGATCAGCTTCAGGCAGTGGAAACCTACGACCATGCTGCACCAGAGATGATTTGAGGTACTATCTATGTCTACTCCACCCTTACTGCAGTTCTTATAGACATAGGAGCGAGTCATTCATTCATTGCTGCTGCCCTTGGTCGGAGCTCGGAGATTCTGATGGAGCCGTTGGCTCGATCCTTACGGCTAGAGACTCCTACGGGAGAAGACTCAACGATTACGCACTGGTGCCGGCAGTGTGAGCTTACTCTAGGAGGTGAGAGAATCGTCTTGGATCTTATGGTAGTAGCGTCGAGGCCTTATGACATCATCTTGGGCATGGATTGGTTATCTACGTTCCATGCTCAGATCGACTGTATTAGGCGCATGGTGCGATGTGTTCGCACCGATGGGAGCAGGTTCACCTTCATCAGCGAGAATGGAGCCTTTGCAGCGCAGGATGGACTCATGGATAAGAGAGGACAGTCGACCACTCATCAGTTGGCTAGCCTCATCTTACTAGCAGTTGACGTGTGAAGTCCGAGTTTTCATGTCGTAGTGGATCAGTATGCGGACATTTTTCCTGAAAACATTCCAGGACTACCTCCTCACAGAGAGGTAGACTTCTCTATTGACCAATACCCCGGTACAACCATGATATCTACTCCAGCATATCGGATGGCTCCCGCTGAGCTTCGAGAGATACGAGTACAGTTGGAGGACTTGCAGGGCAAGTGATTCATCTGACCTAGTGCTTCACCCTGGGCTTCCCGGATTTTGTTCGCCAAGAAGGCAGACTGGAGCTTGCTACTGTGTGTTGATTACTGTCACCTGAACCATGTGACTGTGAAGAACAAGTATCCACTTCCGAGAATCGAAGACCTCTTCAATTAGCACAAGGGAGCATGATGGTTCTCGAAGATAGACCTCAGGTCAGGCTATCATCAACTCAGAGTTTGAGACAAGGATGTGCAGAATATGGCCTCCAGGTGTCGATATGGCCACTATGAGTTCATGGTTATGCCTTTCGGCGTAACCAACACTCCAGAAGTGTTCATGAGCCTCATGAACAGGATCTTCCAGCCTTAACATGATCGATTTTCATGGTCTTCATCGATGACATATTGATTTACTCGACTACTGAGGAGGAGCATGCCTACCATTTGAGGGTTGTACTAGACACACTTCGTGTAACGACCCGAAATTTTTTATTTCCTAATTTTATGTGTTATTGTTATACTCAACAAAAATGTTTTATTTGATAAACATGATTATAATTAAAATGAGATCAGTGGGTTTTGACTATTATATAACCATCGGTCAATATGACCGCTGTGAACAAATTTTTTTGATTATTGTCTCTAAATATAAGTAATCTTGGTTAATTATTATATAAAGAAGATTCGATGGCCTCACCTAGTAGTCTTGGACCGATCGAAGCCCATCTAACAGAGCTTGGGAAGGAGGTAGCACCACTGGGCTTTGCTCTGGATCAAATCCAAGCCGAACTTCATCATGTGAAGCTGGAACGGAATCACCTTCATGAGAAGTTCAAACTGATAGAAATTACTACTCGGGCAATGTTGACTGAGCCGCCCCAAGCTTCTATCACCCTAGAACACCTTACTCTTTGGTCCTATGCTGGTATTATAAGGGGTTATGTAACGAGACCGTAACTACCTTGTGTAATCCTTGTTTTAAATAAAAATTGGGATTTCTTCTTATGATGAAGTTTATGAATTTTGAAATGACCGGATACATATAGTATGCATATTTTTGATGAATTTTAGAAAAAGGATATTTTAAATATGTTTATGTAAACCCTAAATAATTAAAAATGTGTAATGATTTTCAAAAAATGGTCTTCTGCAATTATGTTCAGTACTAAATTTAGAGTCTAATAAGATCAACTTGATTTTTGATGAATAGTAAATTATGAATAGAGATTTTATGATTAGGATTAGTAATATGACCAAATGGATTAGTAATCTCACTTAAAGAAAGTTTTAAAATAATCTAGGCACCTTGATTAAGTAATGTGATTCAATAAAATAGTTAAATAACGGTTTCATTAATTATTATTCAATTATTAGTTTTTCGGGTGAATAGTGTTTTTTAATTAAAAATTTAATTAAAAATAATTAGAAAATTATTTTTCTAAAAATGACTTTATTTTTGAACTCAGAGCATCGATATTATGTTATGGTAATTTTTGGGGTTTTTTCTGAAAAAAATGAATTTTCGATGAATAGTGTTTTTATTTAAAAATTAAATTAAAAATATTTAGAAAATTATTTTTATAAAATGGATTTCATTTTTGAAATCAGAGCATTGATATTTGGTTAATGTGAAATTTTGGGATTTTTCTGAGAAAGTTGAATTTTCAGTGAATAGTAAAAATACAGTTTTAGGGTTTCGGTATGTTTAATGACATCATAACGGTGTCATGATGATGTCATGAGATCTTTTGAGGGTTGGCCGGCCAAGGGTTATGAATTATTGTTTTGGGGGGCCCATGTGGCCTAACTCCATGATAAATGACAAGGGAGAGCACATGGGTTTGAGAAAAGCACATGTGAGGTGTCCCTTGGCCATTAATGCCTTGTCCCCTCACTTTCCCTATAAATACCAAGCCCTCCTCTCATCCATTCGACTCCCCACTCATTCCCAACGAATTTCTGGTCTCATTACCTCCCAAGTAGTCCTCACAAGGTTCCCCCAAGCCCTCAAGGTCCCAACCTTTGAGGTTTAAGAGTTACATTTTAAGGTAAGGGATCCGACCCCTCTCTTGCTTTTCAAGTAATCTCTTTTATGTCATTTCTTTTATACTCCATGTTCTTATGTTGGAGGATGTTATTTTATATTCATCCTACTGCCTATTTCATGTTCATATGATGAGAGACCCCCCTTGCTCTCATCAATTCGTTTTAAGAATGTTTAAGTGGCGCCGTTAGGCTGCTGAATTTTTAAGGGATTCTTTCACCTTCCTCGTTTTCAAGTTCTATTCTCATTCAAGTCTTTCATGTTCCTTTTTATTATGTTGGGGTATGATATCTAAATTATCATACTGATATTTTATTATCATATGATGAGAGACCCCATTTGATCGCTTCAATTCAGTATTTTGAAGTTTTAAGTGGCGCCGTTAGGCTGCCGAATTTTTAAGTGGTTCTTCACCCTTCTCGTTTTGATGTTCTACTTTCATGTCAATTATTTAATGTTCCTTTTTGTTATATTGGGGGTATGATCTCTATATATATCATACTTTACTCTTATGTTCATATGATGAGATACCCCATTTGATCTCTTCAATTCAGTATTTTGATGTTTTAAGTGGCGCCGTTAGGCTGCCAAATTTTTAAGTGGTTCTTCACCCTTCTCGTTTTGATGTTCTACTTTCATGTCAATTCTTTCAAGTTCCTTTTTGTTATGTTGGGGAATTATCTCTATATCTATCATACTGATATCTTATGATCATATGATTAGGGACCCTATTTGATCTTGTCAAATCATTTTCGTTTGAAGTTAAGTGACGCCGTAAGGCTTCCAAATTTTCATAAGAGAAATCTAATTTTATTTCCTTCCATGTTTTTCATTTAAAATGGTATGTCCCTAAAATTTCATTACCATGTCCATATGTCCTTCTTATTCTTTCACCCTACTATTTTATGGATCATTTATGAGAGGGTGACCCATGTCCCCTCTCATTTCAATGTTTTCTAAAACCCCGAAACATAGCCGTTATGCTGCAGAATTTTCCCCTCAAAATGCCTCTCTCTTTTCTCAAAAATTATTTTATGTTATAAAGTGAATACTCAATGCTCTTATTTATACAAGGGTATTCACATATATATCAAAATTTTCCATTTTAAATTCTGGGATTTACATACATGAGACCCTCTTTCCCTTTCCGTGGGTTTAAAGTGACGTAAAGATCATGTCTTTAAATCAGTTTTTAAAACGTTATGATTATGAAATGAAACCCATTTATTTTATGCTATGTGGGTTATTTATGAAATGTTTGATGATGATATATGTGGCTCACATGATAATAAAGGAAAATTTAAGGGTGCGCCCTTATAGCGCTCCAATGCATTGGGTAATGATGTAACCACTAGAGATTACAATTTTCACGATACCTTGATGAATAACCTTGGTAATTTTCAAATGACACCTTTGGGATGGACCTTGGTGATATGTTCATGATTGTCTATGTTAAATGATGTAGCCACATCTTCAAGTTATGAAAAAGTTTTATTTTTATTATGATATGCCTCATGATTTCATTTTCATGCCTTAAAGTTCTTTTCATGACTTTATTGATGTATCTCAAGTTCATATGTAATATGTTTCACTTGTTTCCCTTGCTGGGCCTTCTGCTCACCCTTCCTTTTGATGTATGTCCCCAGGTTATGAGATGCAATAATGAGCCTAGGGTGAACATGAGGAGAATCCTTTCAAGTGTTTAAGAAGAATGTTTTTTTTTGTTTCATGTTTTATGTTCCTTGTTTCCAAGACACTAAACCTTAAAGGTCCTCAGTTCCGTGTAACGGAATGGAAGTTATGTTATAAAAAGACGGGATGCTATAGTTGGTATCAAAGGATGGTTTAGTTATTTGTGGAAATTAGGATATGAAAACTCTAGGAGGAACCCTATAGAAAAGTTTAATATAGGAAATCTTCCTGGTATTTTGGTGAGTATTGAGTAAGGGGTTGCCAAGAAAATACATCCCTGTCTGGATACGAGCAAGTAGAGGTGGCTCTGGAATAGATGTACATAGGGGTAAAACCCTAAAACACCGCTTTGAGCTAGACTCGAATGGGAACTGGTACACGACAACGGGGCTTGCTGCACTCTTGGTTACGACACTCCCAGGGGATATGCTTTGGTAAATTCATAATCTTGGTATGAACCATTGTTAAAGGAACAAAGATAAAATAAAATAAAGGTTCACATAAGAATATATGATCATTCATAACCTAGATGGGAACCTAGGAGATCACAAGTTAGGGTATACCTTTCATATACAAGTTATCCTTATATGCTTTCAGTTCCTTTTCATGATTATTAGCTAAGTACTTTAGCCCCTAATTATGCTTTCTCTTCTTAGTTAATGCTGGGAAATGGAAGAACATGTTACGACAACCAATGTGATAGGAAATGCGACGATTTTTGTATTAATATGACAGGGATGATTAGGGGATTAAAATATGATTATTATTTTGGAAGACGTTCATTATTTTGGGAACCAAATTTTATCGAGGTAAATAGATTACTACGGTATTTTCATTGAGGAGTAAGGTTGACTTATATTTTGAAGAATCGATGAATTTAAGGTGAACTTATAGTAATTTAGGGTACTTATGGGAATGACTAACCTATCTTGGGTAAAATATGTTTAGGTTAGCTAATTTTTTTATAAGATGTTAGGAGTGGTTGGTGTTGTCTGGATATGAACAATGAAGTTGTTTTGGAAGACTATGTTATCAAATCCTTATTGTATTTGGGTTTCAATCTTAGTTTGGTTTGTTTTGAGGAATTTTAAGGACCGTTATTTATGGAATGGTCTATGATGAACTTTGGGTAGTACCATGGAACTTTGATGATTTAAAAGTAGTTTCCATTCCTATGGGATTCTTTCTTTTTGAAGAGTTGTTTTACCTTAACCTTTCTGTTTTTGGGATAATGTTTAAAGATAGAAGAAATAGATAGTTAATATTTTGTGGATTATGTGATTCTATAGAAGATGATTCTTGTGCTTTTATGAGACCAAGTGTTTTTGAATTCTCATCATTTGGAGAAAAGATTAGTGTTGGTAGGGACTTGTTAAAGGATGAAACTCTACTTGAATGTAGGTATATTTTCTTATGTTTTTGTTCTATGTAGTAAATGAAATCCTCAAAATTATGAAAAGAAACGTAAAACAAAAATGTTGTTGGTTTACGTTTCCTACTAGGTAATCAAAGACTGTTTACACACATCATAAGTTTGGTATTTTCTCATGGTTAACTTTCTCCTAATCATGTTCTCTATCACTCTCCCTCAGAACATGACCCTTTGTTTTCTCCTCCATGTCCATGTTTTCCTACATGGAACCCTAGTGTCGGTTAACTCGAGTGACCTTTGTACTTCCCTTTCTTTATTTTAAAGAAATAGTTTTACTAACTCCTTTTCCGATGTGGGACTTTCAATGAAATTTCAAAACCCAATTTTAAAATTGCGAGGACGCAATTTCTTAAGGGGGGAAGATTGTAACGACCCGAAATTTTTTATTTCCTAATTTTATGTGTTATTTTTATACTCAACAAAAATGTTTTATTTGATAAACATGATTATAATTAAAATGAGATCAGTGGGTTTTGACTATTATATAACCATCGGTCAATATGACCGCTGTGAACAAAATGTTTTGATTATTGTCTCTAAATATAAGTAATCTTGGTTAATTATTATATAAAGAAGATTCGATGGCCTCACCTAGTAGTCTTGGACCGATCGAAGCCCATCTAACAGAGCTTGGGAAGGAGGTAGCACCACTGGACTTTGCTCTGGATAAAATCCAAGACGAACTTCATCATGTGAAGCTGGAACAGAATCTCCTTCATGAGAAGTTCAAACTGATAAAAATTACTACTCGGGCAATGTTGACTGAGCCGCCCCAAGCTTCTATCAGCCTAGCACACCTTACTCTTAGGTCCTATGCTGGTATTATAAGGGGTTATGTAACGAGACCGTAACTACCTTGTGTAATCCTTGTTTTAAATAAAAATTGGGATTTCTTCTTATGATGAAGTTTATGAATTTTGAAATGACCGGATAAATATAGTATGCATATTTTTGATGAATTTTAGAAAAAGGATATTTTAAATATGTTTATGTAAACCCTAAATAATTAAAAATGTGTAATGATTTTCAAAAAATGGTCTTCTGCAATTATGTTCAGTACTAAATTTAGAGTCTAATAAGATCAACTTGATTTTTGATGAATAGTAAATTATGAATAGTGATTTTATGATTAGGATTAGTAATATGACAAAATGGATTAGTAATCTCACTTAAAGAAAGTTTTAAAATAATCTAGGCACCTTGATTAAGTAATGTGATTCAATAAAATAGTTAAATAATGGTTTCATTAATTATTATTCAAGTATTAGTTTTTCGGGTGAATAGTGTTTTTTAATTAAAAATTTAATTAAAAATAATTAGAAAATTATTTTTATAAAAATGACTTTATTTTTGAACTCAGAGCATCGATATTATGTTATGGTAATTTTTGGGGTTTTTTCTGAAAAAAATGAATTTTCGATGAATAGTGTTTTTATTTAAAAATTAAATTAAAAATATTTAGAAAATTATTTTTATAAAATGGATTTCATTTTTGAAATCAGAGCATTGATATTTGGTTAATGTGAAATTTTGGGGTTTTTCTGAGAAAGTTGAATTTTCAGTGAATAGTAAAAATACAGTTTTAGGGTTTCGGTATGTTTAATGACATCATAACAGTGTCATGATGATGTCATGAGATCTTTTGAGTGTTGGCCGGACAAGGGTGATGAATTATTGTTTTGGGGGCCCCATGTGGCCTAACTCTATGATAAATGACAAGGGAGAGCACATGGGTTTGAGAAAAGCACATGTGAGGTGTCCCTTGGCCATTAATGCCTTGCCCCCTCACTTTCCCTATAAATACCAAGCCCTCCTCTCATCCATTCGACTCCCCACTCATTCCCAACGAATTTCTGGTCTCATTACCTTCCAAGGAGTCCTCACAAGGTGCCCCCAATCCCTCAAGGTCCCAACCTTTGAGGTTTAAGAGTTACATTTTAAGGTAAGGGATCCGACCCCTCTCTTGCTTTTCAAGTAATCTCTTTTATGTCATTTCATTTATACTCCATGTTCTTATGTTGGAGGATGTTCTTTTATATTCATCCTACTGCCTATTTCATGTTCATATGATGAGAGACCCCCCTTGCTCTCATCAATTCGTTTTAAGAATGTTTAAGTGGCGCCATTAGGCTGCCGAATTTTTAAGGGATTCTTTCACCTTCCTCATTTTCAAGTTCTATTCTCATTCAAGTCTTTCATGTTCCTTTTTATTATGTTGGGGTATGATCTCTAAATTATCATACTGATATTTTATGATCATATGATGAGAGACCCCATTTGATCGCTTCAATTCAGTATTTTGAAGTTTTAAGTGGCGCCGTTAGGCTGCCGAATTTTTAAGTGGTTCTTCACCCTTCTCATTTTGAAGTTCTACTTTCATGTCAATTATTTCAAGTTACTTTTTGTTATATTGGGGTATGATCTCTATATATATCATACTGGACTCTTATGTTCATATGATGAGAGACCCCATTTGATCTCTTCAATTCAGTATTTTGTTGTTTTAAGTGGCGCCGTTAGGCTACCGAATTTTTAAGTGGTTCTTCACCCTTCTCGTTTTGAAGTTCTACATTCATGTCAATTCTTTCAAGTTAATTTTTGTTATGTTGGGGAATTATCTATATATCTATCATACTTATCTCTTATGATCATATGATGAGGGACTCTATTTGATCTTGTCAAATCATTTTCGTTTGAAGTTAAGTGACGCCGTAAGGCTGCCGAATTTTCATAAGAGAAATCTAATTTTTTTCCCTCCATGTTTTTCATTTAAAATGGTATGTCCCTAAAATTTCATTACCATGTCCATATGTCCTTCTTATTCTTTCACCCTACTGTTTTATGGATCATTTATGAGAGGGTGACCCATGTCCCCTCTCATTTCAATGTTTTCTAAAACCGCGAAACTTAGTCGTTATGCTGTAGAATTTTCCCCTCAAAATGCCTCTCTCTTTTCTCAAAAATTATTTTATGTTATAAAGTGAATACTCAAAGATCTTATTTCTACAAGGGTATTAACATATATATCAAAATTTTCCATTTTAAATTCTGGGATTTACATACATGAGACCCGCTTTCCCTTTCCGTTGGTTTAAGGTGACGTAAAGATCATGTCTTTAAAGCAGTTTTTAAAACGTTATGATTATGAAATGAAACCCATTTATTTTATGCTATGTGGGTTATTTATGAAATGTTTGATGATGATATATGCGGCTCACATGATAATAAAGGAAAATTTAAGGGTGCGCCCTGATAGCGCTCCAATGCATTGGGTAATGATGTAACCACTAGAGATTACAATTTTCATGATACCTTGGTTAATAACCTTGGTAATTTTCAAATGACACCTTGGGGATGGACCTTGGTGATATGTTCATGATTGTCTATGTTAAATTATGTAGCCACATCTTCATGTTATGAAAAAGTATTATTTTTATTATGATATGCCTCATGATTTCATTTTCATGCCTTAAAGTTCTTTTCATGACTTTATTGATGTATCTCAAGTTCATATGTAATATGTTTCACTTGTTTCCCTTGCTGGGCCTTCTGCACACCCTTCCTTTTGATGTATGTCCCCAGGTTATGAGATGCAGTAATGAGCCTAGGGTGAACATGAGTATAATCCTTTCAAGTGTTTAAGAAGAATGTTTTTTTTGTTTCATGTTTTATGTTCCTTGTTTCCAAGACACTAAACCTTAAAGGTCCTCAGTTCCGTGTAATGGAATGGAAGTTATGTTATAAAAAGACGGGATGCTATACTCCGAGAGCACCAGCTTTATCGTATGCTCTTGAAGTGTCAGTTCTAGATATGTGAGGTCCACTTCTTGGGACACGTCATCTCTGAGGCGGGATTTGCAGTGGATCCTGCGAAGATCGAGGCAGTGCTAGCTTGGGATCCACCCAGGAGCATGACAGTGGTGTAGAGTTTCCTAGGTTTGGCGGGATACTATCGGAGATTTGTGCCAGACTTCTCCAGAGTTGTAGCATCGCTTCCATCTTTGACGAAGAAGGGGATACCCTTCGTGTGGTCAGATAGATGTCAGCAGAGCTTCCTGGAGCTGAGACAGATATTGACTAGTTCACCCATCTTAAGGCTACCAGAGGAGGGATTAGGGTTTGTAATCTACTACGATGCATCAGGTACCAGACTCAGGTGTGTCCTAATGTAGGACCGGGCCGTGATCACCTATGGATCACAAATGTTGAGGCAGCATGAGAAGAACTACGCTACCCATGACCTGGAGTTAGTAGTAGTGGTCTTCGCTCTGAATATTTGGCGACACTATCTGATGGGTGAGCACTTTAAAGTCTATTCTGACCACCATAGTGTCAGGTACATCTTCTCACAGAAGGACCTGAATCTGAGATAGCGGCGATGGCTCGATTTCCTCCATGACTATGACATTGAGATAGTCTATACTCCTAAGAAGGGGAACGTAGTAGCTTATGCTTCTAGCATGAGGACGAACATTCAGCTTCTTGGAGAGGCGACAGAGCAGTTATTCGCTTTGCAGATATCCTACGTGGAAAAATACGGGGCAGCCTTCCTTCAATCACTCACAGTCACACCTCCACTTAATCAGTGGGTTAGAGAGGCACAACGTGGGGAAGTTGACTGTGAGATGCGGCGTGCACAGATTTCCTCAGGACAGGCACCTGATGGATTCCCTGTAGGAGAAAATCATGTCGTCCTTTTCAGAGGACGTACAATGGTACCAGCTTCATTACAGGAGGAGGTGCTGAGAGAGTTTCAGACATCCCCTTTGGTGGTGCATCTAGGGGTAGTGAAGATGTACCAAGATCTCAGATGAAAACACTAGTGGCTGGGTATGAGGAAGGTTGTGGCAGAGTTCATTTCTCGATGTCTCACCTACCAGCAGGTGAAGGCAGAGCACCAGGTACCAGCAGGCTTGGTACAGCCCTTAGAGGTCCCAGAGTGGAAGTGGGATGGGATATCTATGGATTTCGTGACTGGATATCCATGTACTTCCAGCAGACACAACTCCATTTGGGTGATCATCAACCGACTCACCAAGTCGGCCCACTACTTACCCATCAGAGAGCAAGGCTCAGTGGAGAGCATGAGATGCCTCTACGTTCAGGAGATCGTATGACTTCATGGTGTTCCATCATCTATCGTCTCTGATCGAGATGCTCGTTTTATTTCCCGGAATTGGAAGGGGTTGCAGGAGGCTTTTGGGACGAAGATGCGCATGGGCACCGCCTTTCACCCACAGACGGATGGTCAGATGGAGAGGACCATTCAGGCTCTTGAGGACATGTTCCGTGCATGTGTCCTTGACTTTGGTCATTGGTGGGAGGATCACCTACCCTTGGTGGAGTTTACTTACAATAACAGCTACCACTCTACCATCGGGATAGAACCATACGAGGCATTGTACGACCGACCTTGAAGATCACCTTTGTGCTGGACAGACCCTGGGGAGTCAGGACTTGGGGGACCAAAGATGGTCCAGGACATGATAGAGAAGGTTCAGGTCATCCAGGATCGGATGAGTATAGCTCAGAGCTGACAGAGTTCTTATGCCGACAGGAGGCGAAGACCACTAGAGTTCGAGGATGGAGACCATGTCTTCTTACGGGTCTCACCTCGACGTGGATTATGGAGATTTGGTCAGGGTGGAAAGTTATCTATGCGCTTCATCTGACCATTTCAGGTTCTGAGCAGGATTGGCAAGGTGGCTTATCACCTTGCCCTTCCACCTCAGTTGCACCAGGTACACGACATCTTCCACGTATCTCAGCTAAGGAGATACGTGGATGACCCGACGCATATCATCAACCATGGGGAGATGGAAATTAATGATGGGGTGACATTTGCGGAGGTCCCAGTGGAGATATAGGATCGATAGGAGCGGGTACTACGTGGGCGGTCGATTTCTCTAATGCGCATCAGATGGTAGCACTGGAACCTCTAGGAGAGAACATGGGAGCGGAAGCCTCAGATGTGTGCTCAGTACCCTCATTTGTTTCCCAAGTTTGGGAAGTATCATTACAGGGACGTAAATCCCTGAGGTGGGAGTAATGCAAAGACCCATAAATTTCAAGGAATTTTTTTTTCTTAAATTCTCTGGGATTTTACGAGTACCAAATTTCTGACGGAACCTGATTTTGAGGCCCGTTGTGCCTGGAATCAATTTCCGAAGGTTAGCTCGGGTACGTTCAGTGAACGAATGAGCAGGTTTTTCTAACTTTTGAACTGGTGTTCGGAATCAAAATCTGAGGGCACCAATGAAACCGCAACACCAGTTTTTGCTTAAGAGACCTTTTCTAGAGTTGTGTTTGCTTGGGAAGAGTTGTTTAAAAATTTGGTTTAAGTGTTAAGTGAATAAAGTTGTGTCAAAACTTTATTTTTCTATGTGGTTTAACTTCCAAGTGAGATAATATCCTAACTCCTATTTTTAGGATATTAGTGAGGTGGGGCCTACACGAGCCCCACCCCCTTCAAATTCCAAAACTCCCCATTAAACCCCCGCTTGCTTTTATTTTGTAACTCTCCCCTCTCCCCTCTTTAATTATGCCAATACACTTAATCAATTAAGTGAGATAAGAGTTTGAATTTTTTAATTCATGGAATGAGTTAATAAAATAACGATGAACCTTATTTTATTTTGGTTGGTTTTTGTGTGAGGATAATTGAGGAGAGAGATCTTGTGTGTTTTCTTGAAGAACTTCATCTTCATCGCGAAGAATGCCAAGACTTCGATGAAGAATGTCGTCACTGCAAGGAGAGATTGACGTGTCATCTCTTCTCCTATCCGCAGCCGGTGTGTGGTGCCTTTTCCGAAGAATGATGAAACACATTTTTTTCGACTTTCTCCCCACATCAAATGAATGGAGATAATTCTTCCTCCTCAGACATTCTCCATCAACATATACGGAGCTTCACCTCGTGTCTTCGTTTCCCGCGATGATCATCGTTCGACAATTTCTTCAAGATTAGGGTTAAGTTCAAATTTAATCATTTAAATTATTGCTTTATTTGTCATTGTGATTACTCGTTCTTGGAAACTTGCTATCGGTATAACTGGAGGAGCTTGGACCGCACAAACACGGCCGACCCTCCTCCCCATTGTTTTTGTATTTCGTTGTGGTTTGTAAAGGAGGCGGTGTGGTGCCGTCGCACCGCGCAGAAATGAGGCAAAACACGGTGAAAGAGCATGGCGTCGTCATGTCGCGCCGTTGAGGCAGAAAGGGGTCGCGGCCAAGGTAGGCCATGGCGGAGGGGCGGGGCGCCGTTGCACAGTGCCGGTCGGACAGGGGCTACAGTGGTGCAGAAGAGGGCGGCCGGATCCTCCGGCCACCGGCACTTCGGAAGGCAGGACCCATGGGGTCCCACGATGGCTCATCGGCCAGCCAAAATGGTCAGCTGAGTTGGGGAAGGTCGGGGGTTTGTAACCCCCGGTGGCCAGTTAGGGTGGACCCCACAAGGGTCCGCCGTTTCCGGAAAACAGGGGGCAATGCCCTCCCCCCTCCGCGTCCGCTCAGCACGTGGGCGCCCGCACAGGGCCGAACCGGCCGGGCCGGGCCGGGCCACTCGTGTCGGGCCGGACCCCCGCACTGGGCCGGGCCCCGCCATCCGGGCCATGCCTAACCAGGCCGGGTCAGGCCGTGCCCAACGGGGCTAGACCCGGACCCGGGGGCCCCCTATTTCCGGACAGATCCGTTCAAACACCCATAACATGGGCTACAGACCTCTGATCGATGAACCATCAGTTGAGAAGCGATCCTTGGATCGAGACGGTCGTTTTGGGATATTACACTTAGGTTTTTGGAGAACTTTGGGTACAAATAGGTTTGTTCGAACACAAAACCAACCGGGCCCTCTGAGCGAAAACACTTATAACATGAGCTCCGGACGTCCGATTGACATGTCCTAGACTTTGTTGGATTCCTCTTATTGAGATGGTTATTTTGGATTACTCTTCTTGAGATTTGGGTATATTTGGAGTATGGTCAGGTTTGTTTTAGCTTAAAAACCAACAGGGCCTCGAGGACGGAAAAGCCAATAACTCTCAGACCGGGCGTCCGATTGACGTGTCGTCTGTCACATTGAGTTCCTTTTGGCGAGACAAAACATTGGGATACATAAAATCCAGACTTCATCTCAGTTGATGTATCGACCCCCTTTGCTTGTGTAGAGGACCCTCCCGGAATCGAGCATGCTGTGTGCAGGAACCCTAAAGCTGGCTGGGACTGTGACGACCATGACGACTGTACTGGGATCCTCCGTGGGTTCGACTGCGACGACGACCGTACTGGAATACTCCATGGGTTCGATGGCGAAGAATACGGTTCTTGTATCCTATGCAGGTCTGGCAAATCTAGACTACTATTGTTGTATCCTATGTGGTTTCGACAGTATTGCACTCTGTACTTGTATCCTATGTGGGTCCGGTAGAGTAGCTGGTCTTGTATCCTTTGTGGGTCTGATAGCTTAGATGGTCTTGTATCCTATGTGGGTCCGAAATCTTAGATGAATCAGTTGCTACATATAATCATCTCTATGGCCTTATGAAGAATTATACCTGTGTGAGCTGAGTCTTGAATTGCAATCATTATCATTGATATGATTTTTGTGCTTTCCTATGTGGATTGAGTTGGGAATTCCTATATAGAATGGGTTACGTTTTCCTGTGTGGACTGGGTTGTACTTGGGCTCGTGAGCTGGAGCCGAGATGGAATTGATGACTTAGGTATATGTATGGGCATATACCTTAGCAGAGTTTGTTGTTACTTCTTGATTGTATATTTCCATTGTGGTTTATCCTTTGTGGATTCTGGGAGAACATCGGGGGTATCAGGGTCCCTACTGAGTAGCGTATACTCACCCCTGCACGGGCTATGCCCGCACTACGTTGTGTTGGATGAAAACGACGGACAGCGCTGATCGAGGTGGGAGTTCATGGAGCTATACGGTACCTGGAGTTGGATCACTAGACGGGGCATAATCGGAGTGGACGGCTGGAGCCGAGGACAGAGGAAACTATATGTACCAACCCTTCAGGTGGGATTCCCAGAGGACGGTTCAGACTCACTGCTTTACTTTTCAGTTTTTGTACTTTCATTTTAGTTGTACTTTACTTACAGTTTGGTTTGTATTCTGGCCCATTTACTTTCCATCACTTACTTTTGTACTCAGTTTACTTAGTGTTTACTCAGCTTGCGTACTCTTTGGTGTTTTTTTACTTCCTAAAGGCAATGCCTTCCCTTTTTATTAGGATTTATGCCTTTGGTGCTTGTCACCAGCCCCTGGCCTATGGATGGAGGGCTTGGGGTAGTCATGGCACGAGTCCCAAGGACGGGTCGTGACACCACATGTCATATAATATTCATAGAGTTATATTTCAAAAACCATATATGTCATTGGAGACCCATAATAAAATTGAACCTCCATTGTCAGTGAAAATACCATAGATAGGATTATAATTAGTGAATCAAATGTTCCTAGAATAATGCATTAACACTTTCCTCTTACCCATGCACCAAGATCCAAAAACCAGGATAAAAAATTAATCCACACACCAAGGTGAATGATCCTAGGTGAAATCATTTAACCATAAAAATGGAAACCAAGAATAGTATTCTTATACCCTATAAAATTGTACATTTTATAAGAAAAGGTGTTTTTGACACACTAGTGAAATATCTATTAGAAATTTCAACAAATTTCTATACGACATATCTACAAGGCCCCCAAATCAAAAAACCAAACACATATGTTTCCATTTTGTAAAAAAATGTCGTGGGTTGATCTGGAACATCACCTTATACGGGCCACCACAAGGCCTTAAGTGCGCCTCCCCATATTCCAAAATCTATATACTAGAAGTGAGGGTATAATAAATATAGTGGAAATGCTATACCATATGATCGTATTCAAATAACAGAGAATAATAACCAAACTAGAAACATTGATAAAGATCATAGAAATTATAACAAATAAACTAATACTAAAACATAATATAACAAAATAAATGAAGCATTCAATCTTGTGAAGTCAAATGAATGAAAAACAAACAATATACAGTCACCAAATGGGATAACCACATATACAAAATAAATAAAATAAAATAAATATATTATTCTCCACTAATAACACAGAGCCAAACCATATACCTGGTCTCCAATATCAATAATCTAAATAATCTTGATCTAGATATTTCACATGGTTTTCTCCACTCGATTAAGAAACACTTGTACTCAGTCTCATCCATGGTATAACTTGAATAGAGACATCAAGTTACCTAGAACACCAAGGTTCATGTATAAGGGGTGAGAAATAAATCTCAGTAGGACAACCCTAATGGTGAAACTATAATTATCCTTCCAAAAAAGTTCTTGTATATGTGATATTCCAATCCCAGAAAAAACTATTTACAACTATAATTAATAGAACATCTATATGAAAGTAAAGTGAAAAAAAAGATAACTTTAGGTTCTAGTCTGACGCATGAGGTAATTCAAACCCCAATCTAGCCTACATGAGAGGATTTACATCATGTGGACATATTACCCACACATCAAAAGGGTGCTCTATTAGATATAAAGAGGAGATGAAAGAATTTTAAACTCAATATGTTTGATTACTGGACCCCATGGTGTGACCATAGTTTTCCACATGACATAACACATACGTCGAATGGCCCGAATGCCTTCGATAACCCCCCTTTCAAGGGATGAGGGGGAACCCTTACAAGGCTCATAGGATTGGATATTACTTGAACCGTAGGTATTAGGGAAATATACAGACTATAACTACATGGAACTGATCCTCTCTAGCTTTTTCATCGTGATTTCATCTCTCCACGTTCGCATGGCTTGTTCAGATAGACCCGATGGTAATGACATACCCTCTCTTTATGAAAAATATACTTAGCTTCTGCTTTGATGAATTCACCTGCTCTGAATCCTCATCTGGAGTCTACTTTTTATAGAGTATTTCTGGTCATTAAGCATAATTTCAGGTGGCCCAATGGCCTTGAGGTGGCCCAAAGTCCTTGAGGTGGCCCGAAGGCCTTGAGGTGGCCTGAAATACTTTCTAGCCCAAAGGCCTTGGGTGGTACGAAGGCATTGAAGGACATGAGGCCCAAACTGGTGGCCCGAAATCCCTAATGAATGAATAGACCTAGATGCTATAGTACCAAATAGTTCCTTCTATAGTACCTAATACTGTGTTTCTATAGTAACTCGGAAATTATATCTCTCCCTGGTTTTGAACTCAAGTATCTTGGATGCACTTGTTGAGTCCTCACCAACTAGGCTGAGGCACTTGTGCACATGACATAGCACATATATTGAGATCTATGAATCCAATGGAATAATCTAAACTAGCTATAGGAACATTTATGTAAACACAACTAGAGAACCTACCAATCCATAATGTCATATAGAATAAGTTGATAACCAGCTATGGTCTCGAACAATACATTTCCCCATGGGTACCGTAAAGAAAATTGTGATCATATAGAATCCATGATACATGGGGAGTGGAAAATCTATCCAAAATAAAACCCTCTCTATGACTAACTTTCAACCTCATGAGAGTCCATAACTTCTATCTAGGGAATAAACTAAACTAAAAAATGGGTGCACTCATTTTGATCATCTTTTAGCTCCCTAATACTTTCTAACCACAACTACCTAATGAAGGTGAGAACAAAATCAAAACATAAGGCCAATGCTTGATCCAAGATTTTTCAAGGGTTTCCATGAAAATATAAAGACCATAGTAGAAACTAACAAAATAATCATATAAAAAATCCAACAAAAATATGGGATGATCCAACACTCAAACCCAATATTCACATAGAGGAACTATAAATACTGATCAAGATTTAGCATACAAATAACCGGTCTCACAAGGTCCACTGGATCACAAAATCCATATAATGGACATGAAAAACTCTCAAGGACCCACATCAAGTTGAAAAAACTCACAGATCCCATAGAATTCATGGAAATAGTTTCAAGTTATGTCTAACAAGGGACCCCCTTCTCCACCCAAGCTCTTAGGCCACACCCATCATGAAATCAACAGCTGACCAAAAGGCTACATAATGTTCATGACAATCTATTATGGGTTCCTATATATCATTTAATGCATGGAACACACCTATTAAAGAATCATCTTAAATACACCTTTGGGGATCTAACTAATCCTTGGTAAAAATATACCAAAAGGGGAATCCATAATAAAATCATTCCTGTAAAGGAACTCCCAATAGTCCTCATGAAATACTTTAATAAGGACCCCACAAGGACTCCACATCACAACAAAATCTAATGGAAAAAACCATAAATTAAAAAATAAGATGTCCCTTTCGGTAATTAACCCATCATTGGGAACCAATTCACCCACAAGGGTATCCAATGAAACACCATACAAAATGAGCATTCTCAACAACAAAGTATGGAATCAACTGATCTGTTGATTATAAACCTACCTACAAAGGAATAATATAGAGTCCCTATACTCATATTTACAACTAAATGACTCCCATTATTAACTTCCCTCCCATGTTCTCAACCCAAACAAAATCCATCAAAATATCTGATCCTCAAACATAGGATCTAAACCTCAACTCCTTTAATAAAAATTAAATAGTCTTGATTCGTGGGGACTGATTAGAAAATAAAAACACATATTTTGATTGCATTTTAAGGGTATTAAATTTTCATTTTTGATCTTATGGGCCTGAGTTAGTGGATTTTAATTTTGAACATCCATTCTCATCATTTGTGCACTTCATGCCTAATATGCACAAATTTAGGACCAATGTTTCATCTGATTTTAAAGAATTTAATTATACATATTTTAATTTTATATTTTTGGAAATGGATATAAATATAAATATGAACATTTTTCTTTCAGGGATCAATGGAGGATTCATAAAGGATGATGGGAATATTTGGCGATGAAAGGAAACAATTCTGGAGAAGGAAGATTGGATATCATCCCACTAATTGGGATTTGAGGCCCACAATATAGGCCCAATGAAGCCCAAAATTCAAGGGAGGCTAGAATACCTATATAGGAACAAACCATTATTCTAGGTCCAATGCTAATTTTCCCTACATGGTGGTGATTAAGGCGTCCCAAGTTGACCATGCAATTCTGGTCCAGATTCTGCGGCCCATAAAAATTCTCTCACTATTTATATCATATATCGTGAACAAATTCTTATTTTGGGCTGAAAGTTTACAGGATTTTAGGGGACATCCGGGGATTAATTTAAGACTTCTAGGGACCACTCAAATTCTGCCTTCCAGAAGGTCCTTTAGGTACGGATTTCTGGTGGATTCAAGTTGGCTGCAACTTCGGGGAAAGAAGTGGAAAAGTCTCTCTACATTAATGTTCCACCCACCTTTCCCCAACACAAATAATTAAAGGCACATGGGATGTTGGGGGATCGGACAAGGCTTCATTTTTTCTGTTTAAGGAAGTAGTGGTGGAGGATTTAGGGATCTTGGAGCTTTGTTTTGATTGTAATGTTATTATGTCAAATTGTCTTTATAGAATTTTTCCTTCCCATGTAAGTTGTTCGAATCACCTTAGTTTTTAATAAAAGTTCTTCTTATTCTCTTGTTTTGTTCTTATTCATATCACCTTGATACGTTTTCCTCATGGTGTGAAATTTTCACACCAAGTCTTGTGATTTTGTTCACACAACAGTGGAGTGATCGTTTTTTTTGTTGTTTTTACTTCTTCAATTCCACCCTCGTAAGTCAACATTCCGCTTCCATTGAGAACTTGTCATAAATGGAGAGAATGCCCTTTTATGGGTTTATCCAAGGGAGTAGAAAGGGGATGGATTGAATATTATTTCTCACTCTCTAAATTTTATTAATTTCTTTTAATTGAGTTTCTTTCATTCAATGATTTCTATTCTTCCTCCTCCTTATTGAATTTATTCACCCCACTTTCATGTGCTAATTATATCCTTTACCTTCGAGTGCTAATGAAAATGATCCTACAAGTGTATAGGTGATTAGAATGTGTTTTGAAGGTGTTTAATCTGTAATTTATGAGGTTAATTTGAATTCATTTCATGAATCATTCTCGAGATAATGAAATTAAAATCGTAAAAAGAGGAATTCATTCAATCTACCCCGGGAAATAACCTAGGATCAACTCATTTTCTCATAATTTGAATTCACATAGATATTTTAGTGATCTTTTAAAACCATATATAATCATCCAAAGTTGGCCACTTCATATCCAAAAACCTATCTCTTTTAATTGAGTGTCTAAAGGTTATTCTTAGGTCTATGAGGATTCAACAACACAAGATACACTACAAATGACCGCTTGACCATTAAAACTTGGGTAAATTTGGGTGAAACCAAATTTTGGCATCGTTTCCGGGGACCAAGTTAGTTCCTTAGACCAAAAAATTCTTTCCACACCTCCATTCTTCTATTCTCAACCAAGATATCTTATCTTTTCCCTTTCTCATTTTTTTTCTTTTGGTGAATGTCCGCCTACACCCGCGATAACTCAAACAGACTAGTTAGGGTTGAATGTCATAGGATAGGGGAGTCAAAGTACACCATTGGATACTAATCTTCCTAATACCCAGAGTTAAAGATTGAGTCAATTTCAATGGAGGGTCTTCAAAGAAACCAACTCATAAACTGAGGTGGGAACCAAAATGGAAATCCAAATGAGGCAGCCCCAAATTTGGGGAATGTAGTCGATCAAACCATGAATGACTACCTTAAACCTACCTGGACCAATGCACCCTCTTTCATTAGGCATGCTTCCATAGGAGACGCCCACTATGTATTTAAACCTCATGTCCTAAACCACTTACCAACCATCCATGGGATGGAGTCATAAATGCCTTACCTTCATGTCAAGTAGTTCAATGACATTGTTGAAAACATGTTCTCACCACATCAAAATAAGTCAGCTACGATAAGGCTCTTTACTTTCTCACTTAAGGATCGAGCAAAGAACTGGTTAAATAATCTGAGACCTTCATAAATCAACACATAGAACCAACTGCACAGAGAATTATACAAAAAATACTTCCCCCATCACAAAACCATTTCACTAAAAAAGAGCATCCAAAACCATTTTGAAAATGAGGGAGATTCATTTTATGGAACATGGGAGAGGTTCAAAGACACGCTAAACATTGTTCCACACCATGGTTTTTGTATTCCTGAACAAGTAATAGTTTTCTATGAAGGTTTGGGCCTAGGGAACAAACAATTCATTGACATGATGTGTAATGGGACCTTTAAAAACAAATCCCAAAATGATGCTTACGAGTATCTAGAAATCCTTGCTGAACAAAACCATACATGGGGAACATCACCTTATTCTAAAAATCCTCAAAGAACTGTTGTAATGCATACACTTAGGGAAGAGGAATGCCATAGGGCAAAACATGTATCATTATCTAGGATGGTTGAAGATATAGACTATAGGAAAATCCATTAAATCCAAACTGTAGACCCTGTTTGCACAATCTGTGACACACATGACCATGAAACAGACAACTGCCCAACCATTCCATCGATCAAGGATGTTATTTTAAGAGGACCACTTGCTGAATTAAATGCCCTAAACTTTCAAAATCCCCAATACCCAAACACATTCAACCCAAGGTATAATGACCACCCAGGCTTCTGATGGAAATATAACCAACAACCTATCCAACCGCAAGGACCAAACCCCTACTCTACACAAAATTTTCAAAACCATAACCAATTCCAACCACAACCAGTCCAATACCAACATCCTCCAGTCCAATACCAACAACCCATCCAACAACCAAAGTATCCCCCTAAGATAACCCAACCAACACAATCCCCTTCCCAATTTGTCCCTCTCCCAATCCTTGAACAAATGTGCAAACAAATGGAAAGGATGAACTCAAAAGTATCTTCCCTGAAATAATAACTTAAACCCATCAAAACTGGAAAGGCACCTGTGCCTACACAAGCCATTCCACAACAAACAATAAGGGGAGAGTCAAGTTGCACTCAAACAACTCATGAACAACTAAAGGCTGCGACTGTTCTAAGAAGTTGGAAATCAGTTGAGAAACATAAAAAAATAATTCAGAAACCATCTGAAGCTTCAAACACTAATGAAAATTCAAATAAACCACATGATCAAACTGAAAAACATTATAACATTGTCAAAGAAACAACCCTTCAAAAAACAACCCCACATCATGCACCATTTCCTCAGCGCATGAGGGGGAAAACCAAGCCTGAATTGAGTGTAACATTGAGGGAAATATTCTCACAAGTCAAGTTGAACATTCCACTCCTCGATGTAAGTCAAACGATTCCTTCATACTCAAAGTACCTTAAGGACTTGTGCCCTTTTAAAATAAAATTTTCACATAAAAACCAAGTCCTTTTGGCTTCTAATGTGAGTTCCACCATTCAAGGGACCATTCCTCCTAAGTTGAAAGACCCGGGTTGCCCTTACATCAATGTTGAACTATGAGAGAGAAAATTTGTCAAGGCCTTATGTGACTTAGGTGCTAGTGTCAATATCATCCCCTATGTTGTGTACTTCCAATTAGGCCTAGAAGATCTCCAACCCACATCTGTCACACTTCAACTTGCTGATCGTAGTATTAGGGTTCCAAAGGGGATCATAAAGGATGTTTTGGTGAAAGTTGAAAATTTCATTTACCCAGCGGACTTTATTGTTCTTGACAATCACCCAAGCTTAGGTCCTAGGGAGAAAACCCCAATCATCCTTGTTCGTCCCTTCCTTGCAATAATCAACTCTGTTATTCGAGTCTGAAATGGAATCATGACCATTAAATTTGGAAACATGAGTCTAGACTTGAACATATACAATGAAAACTCTCAAATTGGGGATGATGAAGAGATCCATGAGGTTAATTGGATATGTAGTGTTGATAGTGAACTCAATGAACATCAAGGAATTGCCGAAGGATGTTTAAGTCAAGAATATATTGATTTTATTTGTTCACATGAGGGAAATTTGTCTCCTTGGCTTGAATTTTTTTTAGATAGATCTATTGATGATTTTCTTGAATCACCAATCAATGATACCATGGGTGAAATCAATAACATCGAGTCCATACCCATTCATGAAACTTCTATAGCTAATTTAGTGGATGAAAATTATTTTAACAAGGAACCAATTTTGACAAGAAATCTGAACAAAGAAACTGAGTTCAATAAAAAGTCTCATCCTTTCTTGGAAAGTGATAACCACTATGATCTTGAATTTAAGGTTTTACCTTCATCACTCAAGTATGAATTCTTAGGAGAGAATCAATCCTTTAGTGTTGTCATTTCTTCCTCTCTTGAAGCCGATCATGAGAGGATGCTTCTAGATTTCCTTAGGAGACACAAGAAATCCATTGGATAGACCCTATCTGATATTCCTGGGATTTTCCCACTTATCGGGACTCATAAAATTGTTCTAGAATCCGATTCAAATCCATGTCATCAACCTCAATAGCAACTCAATCCTAATCTCATGGATGTAGTGAGGAAAAAACTTTTGAAATTGTTAAAATCTGGTATCATCTATCCTATAGCTGATAGTGAGTGGGTTAGCCCAATCCATGTGGTTCCAAAGAAGGTTGGAATCACAATAATAACCAATAAGGATAGAGAGACACTTCCCACAAGGGTTAGTAGTGGATGGAGAGTCTGTATTGACTATATGAATCTCAAATCTTGTACCAAGAAAGACCATTTCCCCTTACCCTTTATTGATCAAGTCCTCGATCGAGTGGCGGGTCATCAATTCTATTACTTCCTAGATGGATTCTCAGGTTATAATCAAAACAAAGTCTCCTTATAGGATCAAGGAAAAACAACCTTCACTTGTCCATTCGGCACTTTTCCCTTCATGCGCATGCCCTTTGGGTTATGTAATGCCCCTGGTACCATTCAACACTGCATGATGGGAATCTTCTCAGACATGGTGGGGGTTTGTTTAGAGGTCTTCAGGGACGATTTCTCCATATTTAGGGATACTTTTGAGGTATGACTTCTAAATTTTGAAAGGGTTTTTTCAAGGTGTGAGGATAATAATATCATACTAAATTGGGAAAAATTCCATTTCATGGTAAGGGAAGGACATGTTCTAGGTCATCTGGTATCTGGTAGAGAGATTGAAGTTTATAAAGCTAAGTATGACATAATTCATCACCTTCCCTCTCCTAAAAATTTTATGGATGTGAGGCACTTATTAGGTCATGCTAGTTTTCATAGAAGGTTCATTAGGAATTTCAGCTCTATTTCTCGACCACTTTGTGCTCTATTAGTAAAAGATGCTCCATTTTTATGGACAGAAAGCTGTGAGGAATCATTCTCTACACTCAAGTAAACTCTTATATATCCACCTATCATGCAATCTCCAAATTGGAAACTTCTTTTAGAGCTCATGTGTGATGCAGGTGACTTCGCTGTAGGAGTAGTCTTAGGAAAATGGTGTGAGAAAACTCCACGTGTCATTGCTTATGCAATAAAATCTTTAAATTATGCACAAATAAACTACAACACCACTGAGAAAGAGATTCTTGCTGTTGTCTTTTCCTTAGAGAAATTGAGGTCTTATCTCTTAGGATCACCCATCATTGTCTTCACTGACCATTCAGCCCTAAAATACCTTTTCCAAAAACAATATGCCAAGGCTAGATTGATTAGGTGGGTCCTTCTTCCTCAAGAGTTTGATTTAACTATTAAGGATAAAAAGGGTGTTGAAAATGTTGTATCTGATCACCTCTCTAGTATGGAATTCAAAGACAACTCACACCACCTCTCTGTGTCTGATTCAATTCCTGATGAGCACCTCTATTTAGTGAGTGATTTCCCTTGGTATGCTGACATAGAAAACCATTTGGTGATGGGTGACATTCCAAAATTATTGGGGACCCAAGCTAAGAGTAAATTCCATTCTGATGTCAAAAACTATGTGTTTGATGATTCTTACCTCTTAAATTTCTTTCCTGATCAAATCATCAGGAGATGTGTTCTCGAGTCTGAACAAGAGTCCATTCTAAAATTTTGTCATGGAGAGGCATGTGGAGGACACTTTTCTACTAAGAAAACAACTGAAAAGGTCCTCTAAAGTAGTTTCTACTGGCTGAACCTCACTAATGATTCCTTCCAATTCTGCAAAAGTTGTCCTCATTGTCAACAATTAGGATCCATTTCCAAAAGGAATCAAATTCCCCTCACTCCCATTCTGGTCATTGAAATCTTTGATTGTTGGGGAATTGATTTATGGGACCCTTTCAAAACTATAAGGGATACCTCTACATCATCTTAGATATTGATTATGTCTCAAAATGGGATAAATCCATTCCCACCATGTCCAATGACCATAATGTTGTGATCCAATTTCTAAAAGAGCATATATTTCTCGATTTGGAATTCCTAGGTCTATAATTAGTGATCGAGGAACCCATTTATGTAATCGCCCATTCTCTTCACTCATGTCTAATTATGGAATTTCTCATAAAGTTTCCACTGCATACCATCCTCAAACCAATGGTCAAGCTGAGTTAGCAAATAGGGAGATTAATCAAATTCTTGAAAAAAATGTCAACCCCTCTAGGAAATAATGGTCTAAGAAACTCTTGGATTCTCTTTGAGCATATCGTATAACATTCAAAACCATCCTAGGAATGTCACCATATAGGTTGGTTTATGGAAAAGAATTCCATTTACCTATTGAAATTGAGAATAAGGCATTTTGGGCAATCAAAAACATGAATTTCAACATTTCATTGGCTGAAGAAAAGAGGAAATTAGATCTTAATGAACTTGAGGAACTTAGGATGGAGGCGTATAAAAATTCAAGGATAAATAAATCTAGAGTTCAAGACTACCAATCTAGAAATATCAAAGTCAAACAATTTGAACTGGGACAACCTGCTCTCTTGTATAGTTCAAAACTTCATTTACACCCAGGAAAGTTAAGGTCTAGATGGTCAGGTCCATTCATAGTGCATCATGTGTACCCCCATGGGGAAGTAGAGATTCAGAATCCCACAAGTGGTAACATTTTTAAGGTCAATGGTCATAGGTTAAAACTATTCGTTGAATCATTCAATAAACAAGAAATAGAGGTAGAGTTAATAGAGCCAACCCATGAACCAGGAAAATATTGATAGATTTAGGATCCATGTAAGCCTAACGACGTTAAACAAAAGCACTGCATGGGAGGAAACCCGTGGTTTTCATGTTTCTAATCATTGTGAATCATATTTTGTTTCCTTCTTCTTCATTTTGTTATTTTTAAAAAAATATAGACTATTGACATGTTCTTATTTTATGAGTAAGGATGGGTATGAAAGGGGATCACCGTATTCATCCGTGTCACGCGGTGTGATCCCTGAGTAATACCTTACCCAGAAAATATAAAGAAAACAATGTATCATCAGTTTATTTTTATTTTATGTTTTTGTAGGTATTTAAAAAAATATAGATTGTTAATCTATTCTTCTTTTATGAGTAAGGATGGATATGAAAGGGGAGCACCGTATTCATCTGTGTCACGCGGTGTGATCCCTGAGTAATACCTTACCTAGAAAATATAAAGAAGACAATGTATCGTCAGTTTATTTTTATTTTATGTTTTTGTAGGTATTTTAAAAAATAGATTGTTGACATGTTCTTCTTTTATGAGTAAGTATGAGTATGAAATGGGAGCACCGTATTCATTCGTGTTACGCGGTGTGATCCCTGAGTAATACCTTACCCAGAAATTTAAGAGAAGACAATATATCATCAGTTTATGTTATTTGTACGTTTTTTAGGTTAGATAAACACAATATATATATATATATATATATTAAAAAAAATAAAGGCATGTCATAGGTCATTGGGAAAATCTGGTCACAACCATCCAAGCCATTGGGAGACAAACCAGATCTAAATGGAGATAGGGGGATTCATTTTCAACATCAACCACCAGGTGACTTCATTACATAATTTTTATTTTCAATGTCTTCATTGAACTTCTATCCTACCCCTTCTATGTTTCAATTATTTAAACACTAGGGATAATGTTATTATAAGTTGGGGGGGAGATGAGAATGTGTGGAAGGAAAAATGTCATTAACCTTGAACATGATAACACACATTCCAAACTCTGAAATTGGATATCAAATAATTTCTCATGCGATGATTTGGATTTTAATGCAAGTTTATGTTCATGTGCATTGATATTGGAAAGTGCGGTTTTCTGATGTGATTTTTCACCATTTATATTTTCATCCAATTATATAAAAATCACAATGCACATCCTCTAGATTTTGGGATTTTATGTTGAGTTTTTGGGGAACCATAATAAATAGCATAGGATTGATGATCATTTTAATTTTAACATGAGTATTCAAAAAAAATCAATTGCACGTAGAGATATTAATTGACCTAATGTGTGGATTTCGGCACTTGGGGATCATGACTCCATAGTTTTTCTGGCCCATAGTAGGGAATTTTATCTCTATTTTCCGTAAGTTGAACTTGTTTTTGTTTGAGTTAACTCAAGATGATTCATGATTATGCGAGCTTCAATGGTGGCCTAAGGTCTTTGAGCCTGGGAGTCATCGGCAAAGTATTACTACATGGGTTGACTCGATTGAGTTCAATTTCAATTACCATAAAAAAATTGCAAAAAAAATTAAAAAAATAAAATAAAATAAAAAATTTGTACTCATCTTATTATTAAAATTTTATTTCTCCTAGTGCTTCCATCTTTTCTCCCTCGAATGAAAATGAACCCCCATGTCTATTGTGATGCACAACACTTCATCATGATTAATTGAATTTGGATGAAATATGGTGATGAATTTGAAGAAAGTAATGGGTTCAGATAAAGAGATTCCTATTGAAATAGCTTGTTTTAAATGACTTTTATGGGTTTCGTAATTTTTTGGTATGAGATCTTTTGGTGAGAAATGTGAATTAAAATGTTTTTGGAAAAAGTCATTCGAATTTCATTTTTGTGAGATATATTTTTCTCGGGACTAGCAAAACTCAAGTTGGGGGTGTGATTATCCAATAGAAACACATATTTTGGTTATATTTTAAGGGAATTAAATGTTCATTTTTGATCTTATGGGCCTGAGTTAGTTTATTTTAATTTTGAAAATTCATTCTCATCATTTGTGCACTTCATGCCTAATATGCACTAATTTAGGCCCAATGTTTCATCGGATTTTAAATAATGTAATTATCCATATTTTAATTTGATATTTTGGAAAATTTATATAAACATAAATATGAACATTTTTCATTTAAGGATCATTGGACGATTCATAAAGGATGATGGTGATATTTGGCGAAGAAAGGAAACAATTCTGGAGAAGGAAGATTGGATATCATCCCACTGATTGGAATGTGGGGCCCACAATGCAGGCCCAATGAACCCAAAAATTCATTTTAGGATAGAATAAATATAGTGGAACAAATCATTACTCTGGAGCCTGTGTTAATTCATCATACACGATGATGATTAAGGCAGCCCAAGTTGAAGATACAATTCTGGTCCAGATTCTGTGGCCCAGAAAAAAAGACCATTATTTATATCTTATCTCGCAAAAGGATTATTATTTTGGGCGGGTAATTTACAGGATGTTAGAGGAAATCCGGAGATTTATTTAAGTCTTTTATGGCCCACTCATATTCGGCCTTCTAGAAGGTCCTTTAGGCGCGTCTTTCCGATGGATGCAAGCTGGCTGCAACTTCGGGGCAAGAAGTGGAAAAGTCTCTCTACATTAATGTTCTACCCACCTTTCCCCAACACAATTAATTAAAGGCACATGGGATGTTTGGGGCTCAGCCAAGGATTCATTGTTTTCTATTTAAGGAGGTAGTGGTGTAGGATTTAGGTATATTGGAGCTTTGTTTTGATTGTAATTTTATTATGCCAAATTGTCTTTGTGTCATTTTTCATTCCAATGTAAGTTGTTCGAATCACCTTAGTTTTTAATAAAATTTCTTCTGCTTCTATTGTTCTATTCTTATTTATATCACCTTGATACCGTCGCCTCAATGTGTGAACTTTTCGCACCAAACCTTGTGATTTTTTTCACACAACGGTGGAGTGATCTTTTTTGTTTTCGTTTTTACTGCTTCAATCCCACCCTCGTAAGTCTACATTCCACTTCCGTTGAGAACTTGTCATCAATGGAGGGCTAGCTCTTTTATGGGTTGATCCAAGGGAGTATAAAGTGACTGGGTTGAATGTTATTTTTCACTCTCTAAATGTTATTATATTTTTTTAATTGAGTTTCTTTCCTTCAATGATTTCTATTCTTCCTCCTCCTTATTGAATTTATTCGCCTCACTTTCATGTGCTAATTATATCCTTTACCTTGGAGTGATCATAAAAATGATCCTACAAGTTTATAGTTGATTAGAATGTGTTTTGAAGGTTTTTAATCAGTAAGTGATGAGGTTAGTTTGAATTCATTGCATGAATCCTTCTCGAGTTAATGAAATTAAAATCGTAAAAAAAAGGAATTCATTTAATCCACCCTGAGCAATAACCTAGGATCAACTCATTTTCTCATAATTTGAATTCACATATATCTTTTAGTGAACTTTTAAAAACATATATAATCAACCCATGTTGGACACTTCATATACAAAAATCTATCTATTTTTATTGAGTGTCTAAAGGTTCTTCTTAGGTCTCTGAGGATTCGGCAACCCAAACTACACTGCAAGTGAGCGCTTGACCCTTAAAACTTGGGTAAATTTGGGTGAAACCAGGGAAAAAATAAAATCTCATCAGAGATACAATATTATCCAAAATTTCAAAATCCATCCAAATGAAATTCAAACATATCATCATGATACACTAGAATAGGAGGATCACTGATCTTACAACTCTCATCCATGCATTGTAGCTCTTAGCCTAACCCACTAGAGGATTTTGAATCCAACCGTCGAAAAAAATTCCCTTAAAATGCTCACCCAAAAACCAAAATTCTTCCACCATTATGATATATAAGTAAAAACTATTATAATTGACTGAATATATGTCCAATTTTTACTCTAAAGAGAAAAATAGTTAGATCATACCAAGACAAGAAACTGTACACAATGTGTACTTCTATTAAATGATGTGTACCCCCAAAGGTCCTACATGGATACGTTACATACACCACTCGACATGTATTTATAAAATTTATATGATATGTAGGAATCATTCATGGAATGTACCCTACATGGGGTACCATCCCATATACCTCAACCCACTTGATCTGTAAAATTTCTGACTGGAAACCATGTGTTGAAGACACCCAAACTCTGTCCCACATGATGTCTCTGCCAATATACCATAAACATGGTCTAGTCAAGTACCCTATAAAAACATTTTTCTTTTACATCACATACATTCTGATAGTGTACACTAAATATCTTTTCCCCCTAATGTTGGGTGTCTGGTCGTGCCACTATCCCCACCACGAATCGCCACTACCTGGTGCGCAATCCAAAGTATATATCCTATATTCCTAAAATATCATCTTCCATGAATAAATATAAATTTTGTGTGTTTTCTATAAATGACATGAAATTTATATGGGTATTCACAAAATGAAAACCCCCAAAAATGATTGAAACCCATGTTTCCCCCTGATTAAGACTAAATTGACCCCCATGGGGTCTCTAAAACCCATAAAGGATATAAAACTTAAAAAAACTAAAATACCTGGATTTGAGGGAATAATTTAAAAGATTCCCCACCACTGGTAAAAAAACCATTGGATCTCTACACAAGATCCCTACCATGCACCTGTTGAGCCTCAATCTCCCTCTAAACAAGCTCCCATAGCAATGCTTCCTCCTCTGTCTCCCTCTTCCCTCTCGCTCTCCCTCTATCATCCAAATTCCCCAAAGGGGAGAGTTCATGGGTGTGAATACAAAAATATTGGGTAAATGTCCTATTGGTAAAAAATTATATCTAAAATAATATTATATGTGAAATATCCATTTTCCCCTAAACAACATATATGAACAAAAATTTTGAATTTCATTTCATTTTCACAACCATTTATGATGTTATGATCCACAATGAATGTGAACCATTTTTAGGTGAATATAATAAGATTATCTATTAGAAGATGTTAACATATTTACAATGGATTTTGGAAGATATTTTAGAAGTAATTATATTTAATTTATGAGGAATAATGTAGTTAGAGTAGTCTAGAAGATGAGATTATGGAATCCTAAAACATAAGTGTTCTAGAAGATAACAATTCAGATAATTGATTATATATTGTAATCACACAATATTTGTAATGGTAATATTTTTATAAATTTTATATTCTTATAAGAGTCATTTCATGTAGATGATTTTTGAAATTTAGTAAATACAAAGATTTTCCCTAAGTGTATAAGAGTCAATTATAATGAGGTGGATGGAAAAATGAAGAAGGCTTAAATTTATAAGGGTCATATGATAATATGGTAACTGTAATCTATGTATATGGATTGAAATCTATCAAATTATGAAACTATAATAGTCATATGGGATCTAATAATGGGAATATTGAATTATATATAGGTCAATAGATATTTCATAGTAATTATTAGGATCCCATAAGATTCATGTGGTGTATATATAAAAATAAAAACAACATTGACTCTCCCTACAGAGTGTAAGACATCATTTTCTAAGAAGTGGAATATAAAAATATCATATATCATTTAATATTATTTAGAGAATTTTTAAAGGTCATAAAGATTGACTGAATGGGTCAATAATCCTAGTGGTAACAGTCATTTGGGAATTTTATAACGGTCAATACCTTAGAAAAATAATGAAATGCAACGAGGGGCTTTGTTTTCATAAATATCATTTTGATAAAATATATGAGTATTTTTCACAGATATGATAAAATATAATGTCATCCCATTTCGTTTTTTAGTTATATAATCAAGTTGTATATACTAATTTAGATACTTTTGTTGGGATGATGAATATCATTAAACAATGACTACATGCATGGAAATTCCCTTTATCCATATGGAATCAAATGTTTATTACTAGTAATAATATATAAATAGTAATATATTCAAATATTATGAAGGGAATCTTGTGAACTATTTGGATAGGTGAATACCATAATATTTATACAAGATTGTAATGATTATAGAGAATGAGGAAGGGAGGATTTATTGGTGCATCAATAATTTAAAATTTTAAAAATTTCTTATGCAATAAAAGAGGACATCATGGAGAAAGAATCATGGAAGATATAATTATTGAGGAACAATACACACTATAATGAAGTGGAAATATTTAAATATATAAAATATGGAAAATATGAAACATTAATAGATAAAAATAATTCATAAGATTGTAATTTTTTTATAAAAAAACTATATTATTTTATTGAACATAAATTCCCATTATACTCATAAAAACATTATACTCTTTTGAAAGGGAACCAAATAAAGTTTCTCTTGAATATGGAGAATGCATTTTTTTAAGGGGAGGATAATAAAGAGAATTGTCTCTATATATAAGAGAGATTATTATTATGAAATAGTGTGGAATTGTACACTAGCATATCCATGAGTGGGAGAGAAAGACTCTATTTTTATTATCAAAATATCATTGCGTCTAAAAAATATAATGAATAGTCTGAGTGACATTGAAGATCCAGTTCTATAGAAAAACAATGTGTAGAAAAAGATAAACCCTAGAGGAATTCCAAATATATGATCTAGATTAATTAAAGTATATAATGCTCCAAGGAAGTAAGTGTTCCACTACAATATATTAACATTGAAGAAGTGTTATAGAGTGAAATTATAGTGTGAATTATCATCATTCAGATTAATTGTTTCCAATACCACAATTAGAGGATGATATAGAGTTGTTCTTCATTTCATGATTGTACTCACATATGGCTTGAACAATAAGTAAAAGGTGCACTTGTAAAATCAATAGTGTTCTTACCTAGAGTTGAATATACACAAATTTACGGCTACATTATTAACCATTGAGACCTAGGGGTCTACAAACTATTGATGACTTCTAACCATAGTTCATAGAGGAAAAAACTACGCCAAAATTGTCATTTAGCGGCGGTTTAAACTACCACTAAATCATTCTTCGATGATTTTCAAAAAGTGCCACTAAATCCTGTGTCGTCAATAAATTGGTGGTGGGTTTTTAAAACCGTCATAGAATGATTTAGCAATGGTTTTTGAGCGGTGATTTAAACTATTGTTGAATCTTTTTTAATTTTTTTTTACTTTTGTATTTTTCTTTATTTTCTTTATTTTCATAATTAATTAATTATTAATTATTATTTTTGTAATTAATTAATTAATTAATTAATTATATTTATTTTTTATTTTTTTCATAATTTATTTATTATTTATTCATTATTTATTATTACCATACTCATGCCCATCTACTTGCACAAGCCCATGTCTATGCACTCGCCCAGGCCATATATAGAAATTCTACATTTGGTCAGATTTTAACCCATTACCTATTGTTTTTCTCCAAAGACTTTACCACTCTAGCAGGCTCTTCATGTGGAGAGTAAATCGAATTTAATATACTTATATATATATATATATTAATTGAAAAAACAAATAATACATAATAAATAGATACACACTAAATAATTATTAATAAATAATGATTAATCAATAATCAATAATCAATAATCAATAATAAATAATCAATAAATAATACTTAATAGGTAATTATTTATATTTAATAATTACTAATTACAAATTACTAATAAATAAATAGAATATAAGTGAATAATAAATAAAGAAATATATAATATGGACATAAATTGTAAATAAAAAATAGTAAATAAAAAATAGTAAATAATAAATAATAAATTGTTAATTGTTAATTATTAATAGTGAATTTTTAATAATAAATACTAAATATTAAAAACTAAATAATATATATTATACAATATAAAATATATAATACATAATATATAAAATATATAATACATAATACATAATACATAATATATAATTTCTAATATCTAATATCTAATATCAAATATCTAATATATAATATGTAATATATAATATATAATATATAACATATATTATATAAGTAATTTATAAATAATAAATTAATTACAAAATAATATAATATATTATAAAAAATAATAAATTAATAATAAATTAATATATAATAGAGAATAAATAATAAACCATGAATAAATAAATATTAAATAAATAATGAATAAATAATGAATATATAATAAATAAGTAATAAATAGTTAAATAATAATAATAATTTAATAATATAAAAATAATTTATTAATATTAATAATAAATAAATGACTAATAAACAAATAATAAATAACAAATAAATAAATTAATAATAAATAACAAATAATAAATAACAAATAATAAATAATAAATAATTAATAAATGAATAAATGAATGAATTAATGAATGAATGAATAAATAATAAATAAATAAATAAAATAAAATACTAAATAACAAATAACAAATAACAAATAATTATTGATAACTAATAAATTATAACTGATTATTATGAATTAATAATTCATAGTTAATAACTAATATTTAAAAAATTTAAATAATTAATAAGTAATGAATATTGAATAAATAAGAAATAAATAAATAAAAAATAAATGAATAATAAACAAATAATAAATAAATATTTACTAAATTAAAAATAAATTATTAAATAATAAGTAATAAATAATAAATAATAAATAATAAATAATAAGGAATAAGTAAATAAATAAATAATAAATAATAAATAAATAAATGAATAAATACATAGTTAAATAAATAATTATTAATAAATAATTAATAATTAATAACTAATAATTAATAAAAACTAATAAATATAATTGATAATTAATAATTAATATTTTTCAATTAACATTAAATATATAATATATAATATATAATATTTAATATTTAATAATTCATAATTTATTCATAATTAATTCATTTGTAATTAATAGATAAATACTACAAAATAAATAAATAAATAATAAATAATAAATGAATAATAAATGAATAATAAAATAATAATAAATAAATAAATAACGATTAATTAATAAATTGAATAATTAATTAATTAATTTGTACTTAATAACTAAATAAAAAATAAATATTAAACAAGAAATAAAAAAATAAAAAAATAAAAATATATATATATAAATATATAATAATAATAAATAATAGATAAATAAATAAATAGTAATTAATTAATTAATTAATATTAAATAAAATAAATAAATAAATAAATAAATAAATATAAATAAATAAATGAAAATAAATACATAAATATATAAATAAATAAGCCATAAAACATTATAAACCTTTTATAGCCATAAAAATAATGAAGTGACCATAAAATGTAATATGAGAATCAAATTTTAGCTCCACAACAAGTCAAATCAAATATCAAGAAATGAGATTTGATATCATATGTGGTACAGGCTAAACAAACACCTGGATCCAAAGTTATAACCATTTGAATTTTAAGAAATCAGGGTTGTCAAATAAAACCTCTGTTTCGGAGGACTTCTAGGCCTTTCTAGTAGAAAAAAATGGGTATAATGCTCAAAGAGCTACTACGAGACCTAAAGAGCATAGCGCTCAGCCCAAGCTTTGATTTTATACGTGGTAAAGCCCAAAAAGACACCCAGATTAAATGTTATGTTCCTTTGAATTTTGAGTTCGACTTTTGACCTTTTTGAAATTTGAATATATATTTTTTTCTTTGTTTATCACATGATTAAAATATCACTTGGATTTATCTCATTTCATAAGTTTTTATTTGACTGGTTGTAGATGTGAAATGGACTCCAAGATAAAAAGTTATGGTGGTTTGATGTCGAAGTCTGGTTTTCAGGTTTTTGTAGATTTGTTTTAATTTTCACTTTATTATGAACTAATAATTATAAATATTTATTAATTAACACATAATAAATTATTAAAAATATAAATAATAAAATATATTTGATCGTTAATAATAAATAAATATTTAATATTTTTTTTATTTTGTTTTTCAATTTTGTAGGGGTTTTGAAAAACCCGTTGCTAAAAAAAATTTTATTTCTTTTGAAAATATTTTTTTAAAATAAATATAAAAACTATTTAAAAAACAATCAGCACCGGTTTTTAAAAATTCCACTAAAAACCATCACTAAAAACTATCGTTAATTGATTGATCGAAAAACATTTAGCGACTATTTTGAAAACCACCACGAAAAAACCGCTACTAAAACACTCCCTTCCTATAGTGATAAGAGAGTTATGTGTACCTTGGTTGAGGTGTAACTAAAACCAATACATTTTCAAGAAGTGATCTTTGGAATAGATTGATCAAAACCTAACTTACATCCTTTAAACTATTATAGTATTGAATTCTAGTACCCTCGTATAACATCTTGTGTATCCTCCATGGATTAACCCTTATTAGTGAACCAAGAAAAATCATTTTGTATTCAATTTTTTTTGTCCTAAATAAATCCTTGAGTATGAATTTTATCCATCAATGCAGTTGAGTGAAAGGGTGATCAATTTTTTTTACCATATTTCTTGCTAACATGGTAAAAGGATAATCAAGTGGAACAAAAGGTTTATTCTTTCTGAAACATTTATCCCCCCCATTAGGGAATCATATGTTACAATATAATTGGTCAAAGGGGATCTTGATTATGGAATAGTGTGTGGTAAAAGAATGTAATATAATTTTTTAAATACTTATGAAAATATAGAATGATATATTGGTGATGGAATGTCCAATTCTAGAGATGTATTCCTTAATGGAAGAAGGGGTATTTATTTTCAATCCAAGTGGAATATTTATTACTCTCATCTCAATGAAATATGACTCTTTTGAGGAATATCAATCCATGTCATAAATTATTTAGATGAAATCATTTATTAAAAACATTAGGTTGAATGTTTCATATCCAATGGTAATTAGGTGTGAAAACCAAAGTGAAATTAACATATTAATGAATATGTTACACATTCAATTTAAATTTTTTTGACATCAAGTAAAATTTCATCAAGCAGAATGTGGATCATTATATGATTTTAACAGAATAAGATTCAATCAAGGAGCATGATTTGGATTCCATTGTGATGCCCATAATTAATTAAGACTTCTTGAACTTGAGATGACTTTTTGGGGTATATTATTTTTAAAAATATTTGTTTGTTTTATATTTAACTATCCATCTTTAATTAAATTTAATATGTTAACAAAGGTAGAAATATAAACTGATATATTCATTTAAATTCAGATATACACTAGTTATTTTACTTATTATAATCAATGGGGAGTGGAGAAGATGAGTCTCTCATAAAGTTAGAGACTTTCGATGTTTTTAGTTGAGTCTTAGAGAATATATTTTCCATTTTTCTGAATGTTTCCTAAATATGATAGCGGATATATTGATATAATCTTTTATATTGAGTAAATTAAATATATCTCATGAATTTAATTGAACATGAAGAATTTGTGAGCTATTTTGAGTTGATAAAAGGTCAATATAGGAATTGTATCTACAACTATAGGTTTTAAAACCCTCAAAACACCATTCTATCATATAGCGTGGTGCTTATAAATCCTTCTCTTTAGATGCATGTAATGAAATATTTCTTCAGAAAATTCATTCATATTATTTGAATGGTTTTAGAATTTTATTTCATGATAATATGACCATGGATGAGTTGGAGTCTCATTGGACATGCATTCTAATGAAAATGAAATTATAATTCATGGTACAATGTAAAAAATTACTTCTCTAAACCATGTTAAGAAGGTGATTTTAAGAGGTCAAAATGTATTGTGAAGAGTTCAAGGGAACCTATGTGTTTAGGTTGCACTTAATATTATATTTTTTTTATTCCACATGGAATACCATAATATGAACTTTATATATTGTAATTGACTATGAAAATTATGATAGGGAAGTGGGAGTGAACCTTGGCTCTCATCTTTGTGGATTAAAGAAGGATATGAATTCAATGAAAGGGAGAAAGACATAAAATGAGCATGATGGTTCCCATTACCTATTACAAAAATGCCCATGTGAAATTTATAAAATAAAAATGGGCATAGTACCTAACCATTTCTCATGAGGTCTAAGATGACCGCATTAAAAATATAGTGAGACATTTTCATGGTGGACCATGGGTCAACCATGAGGAGTAAAATGGGTTTGGAGGTGATAATTTTATGTTCATGTAATATAAATAGTCATAAAACATTTGATGAAAATATTATGAATAAGAAAAACATATTTTCAAGACTTTTGGACCTTATTAATGTCAGATTGGAAATGGGTGTGGTGGTGCCCTCTATTCCATAATGATTCCTTATTTATAAATTAGATGTTTATGTATCAAACCAAAGACTGAGTGAATGTAATAAAATTAATAAAACTCCAAGATATTTTCAAACCCATTTCTGGTATATTTCTATGATTATTTTGGAATGAAATTTTGGAGATGAAAAAGGATGAAAAATTAATCAAAAATTCAGAGGTACTTATGATCATGTAATTAATGATTGGTCACCTACTTAAAAATTATCATTATTTAATATACATGGGAGTTTAGGTATATATCATTACACCTTTCCTTATTCTAACCTAAAATATAATTTTAATGTTGGAAGTGAGATCATGAACAATGTATACTAAGGATTTAACACTTAATAATAAGAGTTTGAGAAACTTTTATTATCCCTTGCATTTTGTGTGTTCTTTCAAACTCTATCAATTATCATCGCATTATCACCATTGAAATGCATATTCACTAACTAGTGACAAGATTAATTGTTTGAGAAACAATTTATTTGGTCAACTATTAATTCCCACCAACATCTTAGAGGTGGTTCACTCTCTAATGGGTCTATCAGTAGGGATGAAAGGATGTAAATTATGTTGTGGTTGACCCTCAAAGATAATTCCAATATATTTTTATTAAGAGAATAAAACCCAAGGTAGTTATAAGGGGTGTTTATATATTTAAAAACCATATATCATTGATTGATACTCCTAATATAAAAAATATTATTACATTTTCAATAACTATAAGAAAGTAATAACATGCCATTTGAATCCTTGAAATTAGGAAAATTCCGATATAGTTTTATTAATACGATGAAGAATGGTTTTGTGGCTTAAGAAGATGAAACATAAAATTAGTCTGTACTTATAGAAGATGATAACCTAAAAGAAAAATAAATTCTATAAATCATGATTGGAAGTAGTGAAGAAAAATCCAAGACTGATTCTATGTTCATTGAGGATAAATTCATACAAACAAATGCTGACACGTGTAATATTCCAAAAAATTATATATAAGTAGTTGTGAGGGAATATGAATCCATAAAAAAGAAAATCTCGTGACCTAAAAGAATTAGTAATTCACTATATATGCATGGGGATTAAAAAAGGTGGGTTTTGATGTATGCAAATACATATACGATAAATGAAAACATAAATAGGAACCCCATAGAGGAGAAATCAATTGAGAAGGAAAAATCCCATTAGATATTACCTATACAAATATTACTAAAGAACAAATTTCTTACAAGTAATACATTTTGACCTAGAAATTCATGTAATATTACTATTATAGTCAATGTAATGTTTTAAAGGAGATTGTATATTGGTGTAGAATTTGGGAGTTTCAGGAGTAGGGTAAGATGAATGCATGGATAAAAACCGTTATTATGTGACATTAATTGAAATGGGATATCTCAAGTATTTATAACACATAATTCATTTGACCAATTCAATACTAGAAAAGTGAATATTTTCAATGGGTTATTTATGACTAATAGAAATATGTCATAAATAATATAAAATATATACCTTTATTTAATAATAGTGTCTATCACAAATATTTTTTTATGAGGTATAATAGTGATATAAATTGTTATCTTTCATTTTTATCGATTATATAAACATTAATATTGATGGAATTTGATAATAATCACAAAAGGTTCTTTGAAATTAATATTATTAATGTAATTTTTGTCTCTATTAACATATCTAAAATAATAATGATTTAAAAACACATGAACAATTCCTACTCCCCTCCACCCAAGATTATTTCCTTCCCTTCCATCGCAATGTGATTTCAATTGGGAACCCTAGGATAAACCACCACTAAAATAACCTATCACACTAGATTTGATGAAGATTTATGTTTGAATCACCCAAGAACAAAATCCCCTTCTCTTATCCTTCATTATTTTTGTTATTTACAATTCAATCTTTCTGAAATTGGTTTAGTCAAATCCTAGTTCAAAATATGTATTTGATTATTAAGGTATATTTGGTGTTTATGGTTATTGTAAATTTATTATTCCATATATGGGTGTCCACCATTGAATAAAATGTGTTTTGGATCTTCATGGGTTGATTTCAATTGAATTTAGGTATTTTTCTCAATGTTTAACCTTTGTGTATAAAATATTTATATATTTGGATGTTAATCATTTTTAGTTTGAGGCATGTGGCCCCCCGTTAAGTCCTCATGCCCAAGAACCATACATCTAACAAATTGTATATATATATATATATAATCATATACATACATATTCATATATATATATATATATATATATCTGTGTGTGTCTATCTGTGATATTTATATGACTGAAAAATATTTGAGGTGTATATATATATAAACAATGTATCCTTTTAAATTTTTATATATTTATATATATAAACATTGAATTCTTTTTAGAACTATATATAAATATAGATAATTTTTTTTAACATGTGTATATATATAAAAATATATTTTTATATACTAATTCCAAAAATGGAAATCATTTCAAATGGAAACATGATGGATTCAATTCTTGATTAATTAAAGTATGTTGAACTTTAACTATTAGAATATAATTTTTTTAATTAATATTACATATGTGGTCGATATTAATAGTGACACCATATCTTGGAAATTGTATTTTTAGCTGAATCAGAATAATTTTAATTTTTTTTATTTTATGTTCTTGGAAATATGACTATTATATAAATCATTTATATAGGTGTATGATGTTTATATAAATTTCAAAAAATATTATATAAATCTATTTAATTTTTCCATTATAGGTTTTAAATGAAATAAAAATTATTAAATTTAATTTATGGAATGATGATTTTATATAATTTTAATTTATGAGGAAGAATAATGAATTATTTAATAAATTTTAGATATTTCTCAAATGAATTTTATTTAATATTTCATGAAGGAAAAAATGTGTAAAAAATATATTTTATGTATAGATATATTATAATTGGAAATCATGTAATATATATATATATAACAAATCAAGTAAATTTCAAATGAACGTCATATAAAAATGATAAGAAAATTGATTTAAACAAAATGTTTGAAAAATATTTATATAATGAAAACATTTTTTATAAAAAAAGTTTTATATTAATAGATTTGATATATTTTTTTTAGAAATGTTATCCATTTTAAAAAATGCTTTGCTCGACACTTTTAAGAAAAATATATTTTTCTTTATTTATGAGAATATTTTTATATATTTAGTATATATTTTTTTAATAAAAATATTATACTTTTTTTAATGAAAACATCTGAGAAAACATTGTATATATATACATTTTTGTAGATATATATGTTTACATAAAATTTTTATGTATATTTTTTAAAAAAAATTAAAAATATATTTTATGTAAAAATATCTGATAAATAAATTATGTAATATATATGTATATATATAACGTATGAAATAAATAAGAAATGAGTGTATTTAAAAAAATTATAAGAAAATAAGTACAATGAAAACGTTGGAACAAATTTTTTTATATGAAAAATATTTAACTTATAAAAAAATATTATATATTTATAGATTTGATATGTATAATTTAGAAAAACATTATAAATTTTTTATTTAAAATGTTTGAAAAATCCTTAAAAGAATAAATATATATATTTAATAGAGAAATATTATATATATATATATATATATTTAATATGTATATTTGTTTAAAAATTGTGTAAAAGTATTTTTTATTAATAAATCATATTATATATATATATATGTAATGTATGAAATAAATATTAAATGAATATTTAATAAAAATAATGAGAAGATAAATGTATAGAAAATGGTTGTTCAAAATGAATTTTATAAGAAAACAAATTTTTGTAAACAAATGTTATAAAATTTTTTTTAATGAAAAAAATTACTATTAAAAATAAGTAACATTTATTATAAAAATATTAAAAAATTATTTCTAGAAATTTATTGATACCTTGAAAAAAATATAAAAAATAAAATCAATTATTAAAAGTTATCAATAATTAGTAAAAATATAGTATTATTTAATAGAATTAGTAAAAATATAGTATTATTTAATATAATTAGTAATAATAATTAAATAATTTGTTATAACAAATAAATAATTATTCAATATTAGTACAAATTAGTAAATATTAGTATTAATTACTGAATTGTATTAATAATATGTAAATATTAGTAAATTGGGGTAAATTGTAATAAATTGTATAGGAAATATATGTAATTATTATTATTATTTTAAAAAATAATATTTATTAAAAATTATGTTATAAATAATGAATAACTACCGTCACTTAAGAAATAATTGAATCAATTATTAATTTTTTTTAAATATCATTTTAATAATTGGTAAAAATTAAAGTAATAATTATTGATAATTAGTCCTAATCAAACATAATTAAAATATAATAATTTGTAATTTTTCAAGACCCGTCCCTCGGGGCCCGCATCATGACTACCGCAAGCCCGCCTTCTATATGCCATGGGCTGGAGACTAGCACCAAAGGCCTAATTCCATAAAAATGGGAAGGCATTGTCTTTGTAAAACGTAAACACACACAACCAGAGTACAAGCAGAAGAAAACACTATGTAAAAACTGTATGACAAGTATGCTGAAAGTAAAGGGGTCGGAAATACAATCCGAATAGTAAAGTACAAAGAAAAGGCAAACATGTACAACTAAAAGACAAACAACTGGAATGTGTCTAACAGCTCCTAGATTGTCCACCAAAGATCCTACCTGAAGTGCAGGTACAAATAGCCTCCTCAACACTCCATGTCTGTATGTCTCTTCTGAGTATCGTCTCGTCGTGAGGTCCACCTACAGGCACCGCCCAGTCCTCGCACACTCCGCCTTGTTCAGCACTGTTAGTGGTCTTCATCAAACACAATGAGGTGCAGGCATAGCCAGTGTAGGGGTGAGTATAACGATACTCAGTAGGGACCCTGAGACCCTCAAGGTCTCATAAAATCCAACAAGGATAAACCACAAAGTATGAAATCAACGGATAACCATTACTTAGGTATATTCCCATACATATACCAAATTTATCAAGTAACCCATCTCAGTCATGGGGAAAACACAAAGGTTATTGACATAGCTCAAATGAGGATTTTTATTCATGATGTCGAAACCACGGCTGCTAGAGAACTCCTCCTCTGTCGAGTATAGGGGGTATGCCGCTACATCCAAGCACCTCCCACTAACCTTGGACTGCTGAAGTACTCCACCTGTCGAGTACTGTGGGCCTGCTGCTACAACCAAGTGCTTCCCACCATGGGTCTGACGCTACAACTAAGACCTCCCCCTCATAGCCTACAGAGGTACTTCTTTTGTTGAGTACCGTGGGTCTGACGCTACAACCAAGCCCTCTTCCTCTGTGGGTCCACTGCTACAACCAAGCGATCCCCACTAGGTCATCTGAATCACTCCGAGTCTATCGATCAGCAGTCGTCAAGTCTCAGCCAGCTACTAGGTCTCGGTAATCTTCTCGCTCTTCACCGGGAGGGTCCGCTCCAAATGCCACATGAAAATACTACAAGTGTCAGGAACTCTCACATAGAAGTATCACAAGGTCCTCCACATCATAAGGGTCTCAGCGCAACAGACGACACGTCAATCGGACGCCCGGTCTGTGAGTTATTAGCTTTTTTGTCCTGGGGGCCCAATTGGTTTTGTGTACGAACCAACCCAACTGTATCTCAACTATACCCCAAACTCACATGGGGTATTTTAAATGGAAACTTTTCTCAATGATATTACAATCACCGCTGACGGTTCGTCAAATGGACGTCCGGTGCCAAAGAAATGTCCAAAGTAAGCAATGGATCATTAGTGGGCCCAGGTCCAGTCTGACCCGGTCGGACTGACTCGGCCCAACACAGTCTTGGTCGACTGGGTCAAACTTTCTAGGTTTGATTTGTCCCATTGTGCGGGTAATCCCGCTATGTTTTGACCAGGTCCGCTGGACCCGACCCAGCGGACTGCGAGGGTAGTTCGACCGGATGCCACCACATAGGTGGCATCAGTTCAAAAGGCGGGGCTGGTTCGTCCAACGCTGTGAAGGGCGCGACTCAAGAGGGAATTAGTGAGGAGACCAGCAGGTAGGCTGTGCGTGGCGCGGGCAGGCCGGCTAGACTCCGGGAAGGCCGCGGGTGCACCGAGCAGGGTGACGAGGTGCTGGCTAGCGCATCGGGGCAGCGTGCTAGGGTGCGAGCAGCACACCGGGGCACCGGGAAGACCGCGACAGGGGGCCACGGGGGCACCGGTAGGGTGCTAGGTTACCGGGAAGGCTGCAAGAAGGGGCCAGGGAGGCCGCCAGTAGGGGTCGGGTAGGTCGCCGCCTGGGCGCGGTTGCACCGGGGAGCGCGTCGTGGTGCCGCACAGGCCGCTAGCAGGCGCTAGTCAGGCCACCGGTGGGGCGTGGGTGCACCGAGTAGCGCTCCTGGATGCCGGGAAGGCCGTCGGTAGGGGCCGGGGAGGCCACCGGCTGGGCGCGGGTGTGGCGGGGTCGCGAGGGCGGTGCGGCCTTTATTCGCCATCTTCGTCGATGCCGCCACTTTTGCATGTCATGTTGCCGCTTCGAGGAACATCACAATTAAAATATGATGGAGGGTGTCGGGCCGTGTGAGGTTGGCCTGAACCCTCCACTTTTAGGAGGATATCAATTGGCTCAATATAAGTAGAGGATGTTCATTAAAAACGTCTTCATCATTCCCATTATATCCTTTTAAGAAGGTAAGAAAAGGATTACAATATCAACACGAAAAAAAAATTAAACCCCCTACCTGTTGATTAAAGGGAGATCATTCGTTGACGTCGCAGTAGGTTGGTCGTCGATCCCTGGTAGACGATCACGTCCCACGTGGAAGGAGTCCGAGGAAGAAGGTCAGAGAAGAAGATCGTCACCGGCGTTCTTCGCGTTCTTCATTGGGAGGGGTGTAATCCTCCATGTTTTGGGCAACACATCTCTTTGCCATCATTTTGCTGCTTGATGAAGCCATCCCAAAACCTTCGCCCAATCCTCCTTTATATTGGAGAGGGAGGGTTTGTCTAAAATCACATTGGCATGTAATTTAAATGGTATAATTAATTAACCTGACTCCACCAAATTAATTGCATGAGGGGTGTCATAATTAATTTGGAGGATGTCAAGAGGCTCCCCTTAATTAATTCACATGAATTGGCTCTATTTATTAAGGGAGATGCAACAAATTCAAAGAGGAGGTTTTGGCCATTAAAATCAGTGGTGGTGGCACCATTAATAGGGGAGTTGAGAGGTTATTGTCTCCTCCCATTAATAGAGGTCAGGTGGCCACGTGTGGTCCCCACCACATTTAACCTCACATGGGAAATTGGGTTTAGTTGGGCCCCACCACCATAAGCTATCATGGGAGGTTAGGGTGTGTCGGTCCCACCCCCATCTCCCATGTGGAGGTTCCAACTACCCGCACTCACATGGCAGCTGGAATAAAATAATGTATTGCTAAACTTTATTTTATCATTTTTTTTAAAGTAAAAAATCTAACTTTTATTCCCGACCATCTGCCGTCTAGGTGAAAGTCTTCTTAAGTGAATATCGGCGTTGCGATTTCAAAGGTTCCCTTAGATTTCATTTCAGAGAAATGGTTCAAAAGTTATAAAATGTCGTTTGCACGTTTACTGAATATACCTGAAAAAAAGTTCGGAAAATTATTATCAGTCACCCTCGATCCACTGCGGTCGAGGTTAGGCTCTTCCTAGGTGAAAAACACCCCATCAAACCCAATGGTACTCTTGTATTTTCAATCTGAGTTACCGTTTAGAAGTTATGAATTTTACAATAAAATAATTGTCACTTAATTATTTTATTTGCGGCCAAAAACTAACTTGTTCTGGTGACCCGCGTCGGCCAAAGTTAGTATCTTCTTAAATAAAGCTTTCCCTCACGAGTTTAGCTGTGGTATCAGATTTTTAATTCGAGCTATCGTTTTTGAGTTATAAGTATTTTAAAAATAAAATAATTTATTTAATTATTTTATTGACGGTTATGCCATTTTTGGGACTTCTCACAGGAGGCTCGCACTGACTAAAATTAAGTCGCTCCTAGGGTAAACCCGCCCTCCTGAGCACAATGGTGCCCTTAGATTTCTGATCTTAGTATCCTTTTGAAAGTTATCCCACTTTTTCAGGAAAACTGATTACGCGTGTTAATTTAATCTTAACAAAACTTCGACGGATCATTTCGAGCACTCTGGGCCTCAGAATCGCGCACCGTCTGATTTCGTAGACTCGTAAAATTCACATTTTAATAAAAAAAATACATTGAAATTCCGGGTCTTTACATTATCCCCACATCAGGGCTCTACTTCCCCGTAATCCAAAACTCAAACTAAGGAAACAAAAGGGGGTACTGAGCACGTATGTGAGTCTCCCGCTCCCATGTGCTCCCCTAGAGGTTCTCGTGCTATCAGCGAACGCACACCAGAGATATCAATAGTTCAAATAGGACCCACTCCTATCGATCCAAAATCTCCACTAGAACATCCGTGAATGTTACCCCATCATCGATGTCCAGCTCTCCATGGTTGATGATGTGTGGAGGGTCGTTCACGTATCTACTCAGCTGAGATACTTGGAAGACGTCATGCACCCAGTGCAACTAAGGTGGTAGAGCTAAGTGGTAAGCCACCTCGCCAACTCTTTTGAGGACCTGAAAAGGTCTGATGACTCTCGGTGATAACTTGCCTCCTCAGAAAATCTCCGTATAACTTATTGAGGTGAGACCCATAGAAATAGGTGATCGCCATCCTCAAATTTCAGAGGTCTCCATCTCTTGACAGCATATGAATTCTGTCTGCTATGTGCAGTCTTCATCTGCTCTTGGATTATCTACACCTTCTTCATGGTTGCTCATACCATCTCTGGTTGGTAGGAAGTGGGCCAACTTGGTGAGTCAGGAAATGATCACCCAAATAGAGTCATGTCTCTTGGACGTATGTGGAAGACCCATCATGAAGTCCATAGATATCCCATAACACTTCCACTCAGGGACCTCTAAAGGCTGAAAAAAACCTGCTGGTACCTGGTGCTCTACCTTCACTTACTGACAAGTGAGGCACTGTGAGAATAACTCTTCTACCGCCTTCTTCATACCTGGCCACCAGTGCTGTCGTCGAAGGTCCTGGTACATTCTCTCCACTCCTGGATGCACCGCTAGAGGGGAAGTGTAGAACTCCCTCAACACTTCCTCTTCAAGTGAAACTGGTACCAGCGTACATCCTATGAAAATGATTACATGCTCCCCACCTTTAGAAACTCCATCAGGTGCATTACCTATGGATATCTGAGCACGTCGCGTCTCATAGTTAGTGTCTCCATGATACACCTCCATGACTCACCGATGAAGTGGATGTGTGACTGTAAGAGACTGAAGATAGGCTTCTCCATCTCTTTCCACAATGGATATCTGCAAGGCAGCTGGTTGCATTATCGCCACTCCTAGCAGCTGAATGCCTAATATCCTACTGAGAGCATCCGCAACAACGTTCCCCTTCCCAGGATTATAGACTTTCTCGAAGTCATAGTATTGCATTAACCAAAAACTCAAAACTCTTACTGCCACGAGGGTAAGGTTGGCTGACTCAAGAGTGATCGGTTTCACCCTCTTATGCATGAGTTTAACCTGTGCTGCCTGGGTTTCCTTTTTCATCGACCAAGGAAAATCTCATCCCAATGTTGTAGATAAAAAACAACCTCTTTTCCTAATATAGTCAATCTGAGTGTGAACAATGGATGAAAATTTCAAACCCAAATTAACATCATAAGACTTCAACGCTACCCCCAAGAGGTTCCAACTGAAACTATCACCTCTAGGGTCAGATCACACTGTTGGAGTAAGTGTGATTATCGAGTCTCCTCCTAGAGGTATCTCTAGACGTGAGGGTCAAGTCAACGGTTTAACTAGAAACTCTAGGTCTAGGACATGATTCTTTTAAGGAAGGAATGATTGGTACTTATGTCTATTGATATAATAGCTAGTAGTAGACACATTCTGTACCTCAAATCATTCCTAGAGCCCTTGGGTCACACTCCTTGACTGCATGCAGCTATTCTCTTCCTCTTCCCTCCAACTCCCTATTACTGGCGGGGACTACAAAGGTGGGTGGTTGTAACATGTCATAATTTACACCACCTCATGCTGCGCTCTTAGATCTGCTTCAACTTCTGTTGCCCTGCAGATTCATCTGCCCCTGTTACATCCTCTTTCTGAAATATGTTACACACCCAAGTCTCTGAGACTGGCGCTAGTTTCCTACTTTCCCACTACTAACATTCACTGGTTGTATCAGCTCATCCAAAGAACATTCAACCGAAAAGGTTCTCTATAGCATCCTAACATAGGTAGGAATGCGCAGAGGAAAAAAGTGTTGGCTCGGATGTCCCTAAACACACCACACTCAGAGGTCCAAGCTCTGAAGCACTGATTATATCGTATTCATCAAGTACCGAGAACGATCGGTATGCCTTGATAAATAATCACTTACCGACATGTTGTCCTGCCGAAGCTGTAGAAGTTCTAGAGAACTCTCATCCACCTCCTCAGGCCAGTCCTCAGCCGCCTGTAAGTCAGGCTCACTTCGGGACCTGAGGGGTATCTGATGCTGTAACACGTGTAAGGCACTAAGCCTACATGTTTCATCAACCAGTACTGTCGGTTGAAACACCGAACCATCAACCAGTGATATAGCTGACACACTACCTGAAGGTACAATCTCTAGAAAAGGTCCACAAACCAAAGCCTCATCACTATGTGGACCAACCTCATGGTCACTCACTGGGAAACACCAGTAACTAAGATCACCATCTACTCTACTGGTGTCCCAAATAGGCAGAGAACCCTAGAAATCACCTCTAGTTAGTCCTCTGCTGCCTGGGAATCTGTCTCGCCTTGTAACCTCAAAAACCTCTACCTCTGGAACTCATGAAACACTCTCAATCGGCATGCACTATCCTCCAGTGCGGCTGGTGGCATCTGCTGCCCAATGGGTGGTGGTACTGAGGGTACACCACCTGAAGGTGCCAACATAGTAAGGGGGCCCTGCATCGGAGCCTCGTCGCTCAATGGTCCGTCATCGGGTACTTTCTTGAAACTCGAACTAGCTATCTACGTGGAGGCATCCTGAACAGATGTGACACGGTCAAAAGATTATACCTCGCGAGCTGACCTAGTTTGAGTTGACATAAAGAAAACTTTTAAAAACACACACTCAATCAGTGTTTTCATGTACTTAAGTTTGAAATTAGTAGCCAGTGTCCTAGTGTATGGATATGTCGGCCCCTGCACCAACACTGGACTCCCTGAACTGAAAACCACACTTAGTACCCTTAACATTATTATTTCACAGAACGAAAATATCAAAGTCCTAAGTTCTGCGGTAGAACCGAATCCTTTGATACCAATTTGTCACGACCCTTCCCCTAGGGCCCGCATCGTGACTACCCCAAGCCCGCCTTCTATAGGCCAGGGGCTGGCCACTAGCACCAATGGTGTAATTCCCTAAAACTGTAAAGGCATCTCCTTTGTAAAACGTAAACACACACAACCAGAGTACAAGTGGAAGAAAAAATTAAGTAAAAACTATATGAAAAATATGTTGAAAGTAAAGGGGCCGGAAATACAAGCCCAACAGTAATGTAAAAGGAAAAGAAAAATAGGTACAACTAAATGTGAAATAGCCGGAAGGTGTCTAGAAGCTCCTAGATCGTCCACCACGGATCCTACCTAAAAGGCAGATACAGATAACCACCTCAGCGCTCCACGTCTGTTCGTCTCCTCTGGGTACCGTTTCATCGTGAGGTCCACCTCTAAGCATCACCCAGTCCTCGCACACTCCACCTCAGTCAGTGTTGTCTATCGTCTGCATCCAACACAACGAGGTGTGGGAATCGCCAATGCAGGGGTGAGTATAACGATACTTAGTAGGGACCCCGAGACACTCAAGGCTCACAAAATCCAACAAGGATAAACCAAAAAGTACGAAATCAATGGATAACCATTACTTAGGTATATTCACATACATATACATAAAGTTTCAAATAACCCATCTCAATCATGAGGAAAACACAAAGGTCATTGACTCTTCTCAAACTAGGATTTTGATTCACGATGTCGAAAACATAACTGCTGGAGAACTCCTCCTCTATTGAGTACAGTAGTCCTGTCGCTACAACCAAGAGCTTCCCACTAACCTTGGGATTCTAAAATACTCCACTTGTCGGGTACTCTGGGCCTGCTGCTACAACCAAGTGCTTCACACCATCGGTCTCCCGTTACAACCATGCACTCTGCCTCATAGCCTATAGAGGTACTTCTTCTGTCGAGTACCGCGGGTCTGCCACCACAACCAAAAGCTCCTCCACCGTGGGTTTTCTGCTACAACCAAGCGCTCCCCACTGGGTCATTCAAATCACTCTGAGTCGATCGATCAGCATTCGTCAATTCTCACCCAGCTACTAGGTCTTTGTAATCTGCTCGCTCGTCATCGGGAGGGTCCACTCCACATGCCACAAGACGATAGTCCAAGTGTCACGAAGTCTCATGTATAAGTATCACAAGGACCTCCATGTAATAGGTGTCTCAATGCAACAGACGACACATCAATCAGATGCCCGGTCTGTGAGTTATTAGCCTTTTAGTCCCGGGGGCCTGGTTGGTTTCGTGTACGAACCATTCCAACAGTATCTCAACAATACCCTAAACTCCCTTGAGGTAATTTCAAAGGGGCCATTTCTCAATGATATTACCAGCACCACTGACGGTTCATCAAATGGACATCTGGTGCCAAAGATATGGCCAAAGTAAGAAATAGATCATTAGTGGGCCAGGGTCCGGTCCGACCCGGTCAGACCGACTCCGCCCAACCCAGTATGGGTCAACCCCGTCTAACATGCTGGGTCTGACTCGACACGTTGAGTGGGTCAGCCTGCTATGTTTCGACCCAGTCCGCTGGGCCTGGCCCAGTGGACGATGAGAGAAGTTTGGCCGGATGCTGCCACGTAGGCGGCATGTGCCCGAAATCTCGGGCCGGTTTGGCCAGCGACACGAAGGGCGTGAGTCGAAAGGTCGATGTCCGGGAGACCAGTGGGCAGGCCGTGCAGGGCGTGGGTAGACCGGATGGAATCCAGGCAGGCCACAGGTGCACCGGGCATGGTGTTGGGGTGCTGGGTAGCACGCTGGGGTGCCGGGAAGACCGCAGAAGTGGGCTACGGCGGTGCCAGGGTGCCGGGCATACCGTCGGTAGGGGCCGACCAGGCCGCCTGCGGGGAATGGGTGCACCGGGTAGCATGCCAGGGTACTGGGTAGGCCACCGTCAGGGGCCGGGCAGGCCGCCGGCTGGGCGCCAGTGTTCCGGGTAGCACGCCGGGGTGCCGGGCAGGCCGTCGGCTGGACGCTGGTGCGTCGGGTAGTGCGACGAGGTGCCAGGTAGGCCACCGACAGGGGAAGGGCTGGCCGCCGTTTGGGCGCAGGGGCACCGGGTAGCGCACCGGGGTGTTGGGAAGGCCACTGGAAGGGGCTGGGCAGGTCGTCGGCTGGGTGCCGGTGCGCCGGGATCGCAGGGGCAGTGCGACCTTTATTCTTCGTCTTCATCGCCGCCTCCGCTTTTCCATGTCGTGTTGTCGCTTTGAAGAACATCACAATCAAAATCTGACGGAGGGTGTCGGACCGTGTGAGGTTGGCCTAAACCCTCCGTGTTTAGGAGGATATCAATTGGCTCAACATAAGTATAGGATATTAATTAAAAATGTCTTCATCATTCGCTTAATATCCTTTGAAGAAGGTTAGAAAAGGAGTACAATATCAACACTAAAAAAAATTAAACCCCCAACCTCTTGATTAACGGGTGATCGTTCTTTAAATTCGCGGTAGGTAGGTCGTCGATCCGTGGTAGATGATCACATCCCACATAGAAGGGGTCCGAAGAAGAAGGTCGGAGAAGAAAATCATCGCCGGCGTTCTTAGCGTTCTTCGTTGAGAGGTGCGTAATCTTCCAAGTGTTGGGAGATACATCTTTTTTCTAGCGTTTCGCCGCTTGATGAAGCCATCCCAAAACCTTCCCACAAGACTCCTTTATATAGGAGAGGGAGTGTTTGTCTAAAATCATGTTGGCACGTAATTCAAATGGTAGAATTAACTAACCCGGCTCCACCAAATTAATTACACGAGGGGTATCCCAATTAATTTGGAGGATGTCAAGAGGCTCCCCTTAATTAATTCACACGCGTTGGCGTAATTATTTAATGGAGATTCCAAAAATTCAAAGAGGAGGTTTTGGCCATTAAAAGCGGTGGTGGTGGCACCATTAATAGGGGGAGTTGAGAGGATATGGTTGCCTCCCATTAATAGAGGTCAGGTGGCCATGAGTGGTCCCCGCTACATTTAACATCACATGGGAGATTGGGTTCATGTGGGCCCAACCACCATAACCTCTCATGGGAGGTTAGGGTGTGGCGATCCCACCACCAACTCCCAAGTGGAGTTTCCAACTACCCGCACTCACATGGTGGCTGTAATAAAATAAAGTGTAGGTACACTTTATTTTATCATTTTTTAAAAAGACAAAAACTAACTTTTATTCCCGACCATCCGTCGTCAAGGTGAAAGTATTCTTAAGCGAATATCAGCGCTACGATTTCAAAGGTGCCATAGGATTTCAGTTCCGAGCAATGGTTCAAAAGTTATAAAATTTCGTTCGCACGTTTATTGAACGTACCCAAAAATAATGTTCAGAAAATTATTATAAGTCACCATAGACGTAATTTGGACAAGGATAGGTGCTCCCTAGGTGAAACATGCCCCAATGAACCAAATGGTACTCTCTGATTTTCAATTCGAGTTACCGTTTAGAAGTTATGAATTTTACAACAAAATAATTGTCACTTAATTATTTTATTAGCGGCCAAAAACTAACTTTTTCTGGTGGCCCGTGCTGACCAAAGTTAGTATCTGCTTAAATAATTCATTTCCTCATAAGTTTAGCTGTTGTCTCTGATTTTTTATCTGAGCTACCATTTTTGAGTTATAAGCATTTGAAAAAAAAATGATTTATTTAATTAAGTCGTGCTTATGGTAAACCCTCCATCTTAAGCTCAACGGTGCCCTCTTATTTCTGATTTGAGTAACAGTTTGACAGTTATTCCACTTTTTCAGGAATACTGCTTACACGTGTTAATTTAAGCTTAACAAAACTTCGATAGATCATGTCGGGCACTCCGGGCCTCAGAATCGCGCACCGTCTGATTTCACGTACTCATAAAATTCCCATTTTAATAAAATAAATAACATGTAAATTACGGGTCTTTACATAATTAGTCATCATGAGTAATAATTATTTATATTTCTATATTTTTTTAGATAAATATAGACTCAAAACATTTAAAAAAGATTCTATTTTTTTATCATGATTGGGTAAATCATCACAAAAATACCAGTAGATCTGGTATAAATCTTGTCTATATTGATGGTGTTGAATCAATTAAATCATTTCCATTTTCAAATTTAGAATTTATTCGGAAGAAATAGTTAAATATCCATTTCTAAAATTTTATCTTTGGAGAAATTAAATATTTGACATTCTTCGATTTCATCTACTATATTTTGGTTTTCTTAAAGATCGTGCTTTTTAGTATCATATTTTTGAGCATAATTTAGTAAAAAAATAAAAAAAATACGTTCAGTTCCATTAATTAATAATTTATTACATGAAGTTTTCGGCCCTTCTATTCAGAAAACAATAAATCAAAATGATATTCCATATTCTATATCATAACCTTCCCCAATTTTATAATTTTTTTAAATCTTTCGTGGATGACTTATATTTGGGATTTCGGACTAGAAAATATGATTCCATTACAAAAATTATGGCTATTAAATCATATTTTCGAATTTGAAATAGTTTTCATGATCAAATATTTTTTTGGTTAAATCTTTTTTACCTAACAAAACTATTTTAACTATATATTTCAATAAAAGTAAGAGGTTTGTCCATAATCTGGATCATTGTTATTAGAATAACCATGCATGTTATAATGAAAACATCTTTAATTATAGTGATTAAGAATCACTAGATAATTATCTAGCATGTGGAGAATCAAGGTATAAATATGCACATAATGGAAAGTCTATAATGATTGTCAAACAGTTGAAGAATTTTCTGATTACACCACGTTTAAAGAGCCTATTTATGCCTCACCACATAACTGCATTGATGACATGGAACAAATCATATATCTCCATCATTAAAATATTAAATCATCTATGAGATGGAAATTCATGGAAAAAATTGGTCATATTCATTCTTATTTTTCTTTAAAGCCTTATAATACTTGGTTAAGTCTTATTACTAAAGGGTTCTTACATTGAGTTCTTACAATAGTCCATTTTATTTTTGGACTGTTTTCTTTACATTGTACTACTTTCCTCCTTGGATGATGATAAATGAACCATATATATATATATATATTTCACTATTAATTCTATAATATCTAAAGATGAATATCTATATTTAATTTAATACACAAATTTATGAGTTAATTTCATTTTGGATCGATAGTTTTATTACATATGATATCGTTTCAGATCATATTTTTACATTAAAGGTTACATTAATGTGGAAAATCATTGAATTTCAATCATATGGTATGTTATTTTAATAGATTAAAAATGTTATAAAATCATATTTATATTTCATGGATGAAAATAGTGTTTATACTTTTCAATGGAAGAAAGGCTAGTTGTTTTGACTATTATAAAATATTTATTCTAACGGGTCACCTTTTTAGGAGAAATAGAAATAATTTTAAAAATCATTTAATTTAAAGAGACAATCCTCTAGTAGGTCTCTCAGGTATTCAAGTAAAATCTATCATCTATTTATTACCTCATGTTACTTTTGGACCAACTATACATGTAAAAAATTATAGGGTTTGGGGTAGTTAATAATTGGAAAAATTATTTTATTTTTTGTGAACATAAATATTGTTATTATTTGTTGGTTTGTTAAATGTTTTATATAATAAATATTAATAAAAAAATTGATTACATATTTTATATTGTATTGGACACAATTGGTAAAAGAAAATATATTGTAATGACGCTATAAGATCTTTCCCAAATTTTATAGCATCCTAAAAATGAATTATTTAATAATAATATATCATACAATTTATAGATTCCAAAAGTACAACACATGCTTTCAAAAGAAACTAATTTACTATTTTATCAATGGATTAGATATTTGAGGATATTAGATGGTTATTCCTATAATTTGTCTCATTGCATCAGAAGTGGACATATTATTGGGATACAAATTCTTGACTACCTTGTCATAATGGAATGATTATTGCTTGTTGCTCTTATATGGATATATAATTCATCAACTTGGGAATGTTTTTCTAAAATATCATATTTATTTCATGATATGTGTTTGAAAATATCAAATTATGATGCATTTTTCTGTAAAAAGATGTTTTAATTTTAGGTAAATTGGTTAAAATATTCCCACAATTCTTATTTGAGAGAATAAAACATATAATTTTGAATTTTCCATATGAAGATAAATGTGGATGGATGATACAATTTTTTTGGATGTAAATATTTGAGAGATGAATCCAAAAATTAAAGAAGAAATTACATATAAAATTATATATTGAAGGGTGAATTATATAGGAGTACTTGCAGGGGAAATATCAAATTTATACTATTTTTATATTCAATTTGAATATCCTTAATAACATAATCACATGGGTCACAATGAGGTAATTATTGATGATGTCACATTCCATTAATTGTCAGTTTTTAATCAGTAAGGCCTTGGTTTTGGTGGAAATCATTGACAATGGATTTCATATGAATAACTACACATAGCTCATACATTTGTTTTTCTGAATTATGAAGAAGTGACATGATTTTTGTAGTGATTACAAGTTTTTATTACTTTTTAATTTTTATACTAGATAAATTTATTTAAATTATTTTTTATAAACTATATGTTAACTATATAATTTTTTTAAATATTCCATTTTATCCTAATGAATTTTAGTAAAATAATTTTTCATATTGGTTAAAATGAAAAGTATGTTAAGTTGTTTACAAGGGAAAATTAAGTCAATTTTATAATGTTTTCTATTATTAATTTTTTTTATTTGTTTCAAGAAACACAAAATGAAAGTAAAAATGATAATTGATTATGTGTACTCAAAAACCCTACATCAAAAAAGGTAAAATCATATAATGGTTATGTGTATAATTGATTTTTATTTCATACAATCATATATTGTGAATTAGAGAAATCAATGTATAGTGGGGTTGGTTTAAAAGTATCTAGTCATAAATATTGAGAAGTTGAATTTTATGGAATAATGGATGAAATAATTATGTTATATTATTTGGAACCAAATTATATGACAATATTTAAATTCCTCTTGTTTGATACAAATCAAGAGTTGTAAGTTTATTCCTAACATGAATCCATTGAATTTATATTCAACAGTTTTCATGCCTCAAATGAACCATTTATGTTTTCTCATCAACCACATTGTTTTTGTTGTGAAAATTAATATGTTGTTTTGAGAGAATTAAATGACTGTTTGAGTGTAATTAAACATAAAAATCATGAAAATTAGTTTCGTGATAATGAAAATTGTTCTATGGAATTGAAACATATTTAAAATTTTCATGAACCATCTCCAATTATATCTTTTACACAAGAAGATATAAATATTAATGATGAACGACACCCCCCCCCCAATTAAGAAAAGATGATATTTAATAGGTGGATAATGTAACAAAGGACAATGAAATGGAAATTCATATGTAAGATTATGATCTTGAATATGAAGATAAAGACATTGTCATTAATGAAGATGAAAAATAATATTAAAAGTAAGGTATTATATTCCCGTGTTTATTATTTATTATATTTGATATCTATACTAAAAATTATTTATAGGTAATAATTTTTATTCATATTTTTGGACCTTATGATCTATTTCATTCTTTCGATGATGCGAATAATTATTAGATTTTTATAATTGATATTTGTATAAATAATTATTGATATTTAAAAATAGTATATTATTAATGTTGTACATATTTATTTATATTTTATATCAATATTAACAAATATTTATAGGTTATATTATTAGATTCTATTACCTATTTATAGGTAATTATTATATTTCAGTATTTAATTTTTTTTACTTTATTACGAAATTAACAAATATTAACAAGTAATGTTTTTTAGGTGCCTGGAGATGATCTCAAAAATCTATTTTATTTTTTCACTTATTGTGGGCTTCTTGATGATGAACCTCACTCATCTAATCCAACATATTCCACTATAACACTGCCTATTAGTATGGGACGTGACCTAGCTAGATTGAACATTTCAGACCTTATTCCAAAGAGATGTCCATCTCTTGATGTTGACAGTCATTTACAAAGGTAGGTTCAATTGTTTATGGTACTAATTTTATATTATGTTTTTAATTATTTTTGGAAAGAATATTCTGATTTCTTTTATTTTCATCATTTTTCTCACTTAGTTTTTTCACATGCCACTGACGTTCAAGGAAATTATTTTTTTGTACCATTGGTGTCATGGGATCCAGTTCCCATTATTATTTTATATCATATGTTTGATAACTAGATTATATGTTAATAAATAATATATTTTATTTTAAATTAATTTAATTAGTAACTCATTTCTTTTGATTACATCAAAAACATTATGGTCTCAAATAGATGATAGCATGATAGATCCTATTCTCGGGGCATGGGAGATTTTTATATGCAATCTTTTTTCGATATCTACACAACCTAAGAAAGAGATACATGGATATATAATTTGTAAAAAAAATTACCAGTATTTCTTCACCCATCAACCTAACTATATTCCAAATCAGGTATGGAATCGATTGGGCTCCTAAAATATAGGTGAGACTTTTAAGAGGAGTACATCATATGGGCTTCAGAACTGGGGGAGTCATGAGGATACACATAGTCCTAGGAGTCATTAATTTGGTATACATCGATGAAATATGGATAAAAGTATTATTTATTAATGTATATATACTTGAAATGAAATTTTTTAATATATTATACAATCCTCTATTGACCCATCTATTATAGAGTTTGAATTTTACAAGATGGTGTACATTGATCCCCTAATATAATAGCTTTTTAGTGACATACAATGAGAGATCATTCTTAGTATGTTTTAAAATTTCATTGATATTAATTTTATATTTATTCTAATTTCTAATTATATTTTAAGGAAACTTATGATACAATGACTCTTCATTCACGAGAGAGTCAAGATGAGAGTGTGGTAGTTTTCACATGAGAAAAAAGTTTTGATGAGGGGTGTTGTATGCATGAGACTATGTATGATGTATATAAAGTGTTGATGACTATTATTGGTTCATGACTAGAACCTAATAGTCATTTTGGTACATATGGGATGTCATTGGTCTAATCAAAGGGAGATCATGAAGAGTCATCACCATTATCCACTATACGGTATGGAGAGATATTAAGAGCACATTATGAGATGATTTAATGAATACAAATAGAGGGGGTGGAGGAGTGTGAGTAGTTATGTTAGAGAGATGAGAAGATTTTGGATTATATGTAACATCGTATATGTAGTGTTGGTATTGATTTTCCACCCTCTGACCCATAATGTGATCCTACTCCACCTAATACTAGTTGAAGCTCAGTTATTTTTATGAATATTATATATTTTACTTTAATAATAAAACAATGGTGTTTTTAATGGTATAATAATTCTATTAATATTTCTATTATATTAAATTATTTATTTTAATTTTTTCTGTTTTTAGTTTTTTAATCATTTCTTTCATAAATTTTCTTTTAATTTTTTTTATTTTAGTAATTGAAAAATATTTCTTAATTCGACTCAATTATTTTATTTTATATTCAAACATATTTGTGACAGACTATATACCCCATAATAGATAACAATATTTGTGATGGGTGGTTGTAATTAATTTTTTATACATTTCCTTTGGATTATTTGTGATGGGAATCAGGACATGTCGCATGTAATTTTTCTTGTTATAGGCCTTAACAAATAAGTATATTTGCGATAATGTTTAATAAAATGGTTATTTTTGAAATATAATGCTATAATTAATGAATTTTAGTGATGATAGTTCATCACAACAAACACATCACAATATCCAAAAACTCTAGTTGTTATTTTTCATTTCATTTTTCCTTCTCATGTGTATGGAATTCATGATTATTTGAGGGAACAAAAAATATATGTCTAAGACTCAGGAAATAAGTGAGGTACTTTTTTACATTTATAAATTATGTTTAGTATTGTAAAATTTACCATAAGAAGTTGAATTTTAACGATGTTACGAAAATTATATGATAAAAAAAGTGGTGATTTATTAGATTATTTCGATTCTTTATAGAAATTATCTCAAATGACTAAAAAACATTTTATTCATGTATATTTATAATATAAAATTTATATTGTTAAAATTTATGGTCTTACATGGTGCCTTTAGAATGGTTATTGTATAAGTTTTCTATACATATGATCATAGAAAATTGGGGTGTTTTCCCATCATGAAATGGTATAAAATCATTCATATTCTTATATTAAATCCTAAAATCACTGAATTTCATATAAATCATTATGTTTATTGGTTGAGATCTTTTTAAGTGTTTAAAATACCCCTAAATTTAATTCATTCTTGATGAAAAATATACAATTCAATGGTAAAATGAAATAAATTCATGTGTTATCCCATCTACACATATAATTCAATGTTAAAAATTCATCTATCCCATATATCTAATTTGGTTTAAATGAGAATAATTACCCATGATTCATGAAAAAATAATAAATTCTAAATGATCCATTTTTATGATTGTATACTTTGTATATGAATTTTATTTTCATAAATCTAATGATTTCCCTCACACATATAAAAAATTATAACTTGACTACAAGTTATTTGTATCAATATGTAGATGTAATTATAGTTAAAAAGTAACAATTACATTCATGATATTCCATTGATTAACAAATTTTATAACATATCCTAATTTTTTTCCACCTGTTTCATCCAATTCAAATATTTTATTCTCACTATTTATTTTTTATATATAATGTTACGTGTAATTATCACTAGAAAGTCTAAAATTATACTAATAATATAAAATATATAGTTGATTTTATTAAATAAAACATATGTTAGTTAATTTATCCCCATAAAATAATGCTTCCAAGTCATCATGGATTAGATCTTTTAAGTTATCCATTATTATATAGGATACCCAAGTACTAATTTTACTTTTGAGTAACGATGAATAGTATTTATTAAGAAACCTTACATTGGGTAGAGGTGAAATTCAAACTCTATGTAGGTTGATAAAGGAACCATCATCTCTAGAGTAAACCACTAGTACAATTAAGGGGTAATCCCATTTCATTATAAATTCAGTCATTTTTAAAGGAATAATATGCTTGACGTCCTAGTTAGAACCAATTATCCCTGAATAATATATAGATTGTGATCCTTCAAGTTAAATTCTCATGTTACATAGTTTTGATGGAATATCATGCTATGAAAACTCATGATATTTTGTTAATGAGGATTACCAACTCATCATGTTGGATTTAAAACCATTCATCATTATTCATTTGACCAAATAAAACTATCTATGTGAGTGAAACTAAAACATAATGGTAAATACTAACTCTTACCCATATAATGGGGAACATGGGGTAATTTGAGTGGTAATTCATGTTATGTTGGTATAATCCCAAAAAGAATTGATATGTTTTCCTAGCCCACATTTCACAATTTAGACTACCATTAATTATAGTACCTATTATAGGTCGCGCTTTTAACAGTGTTACAAATTGGATTTTACAATGCTATATAATAATTGATAATCTAAGAACTATAAAAATACTACCTTTATCAGTGATATTTAGCAATGATAATGTATCCATTTATAGATGAAATAAAAGTCCTCATAAGGACACATTTATTAACGTTAAAAAAGAACTGATAAAGGGATCCTTTATCAACTCTTAAAAAATTGTTGATAATGGTTACCTTTGTGAGGGCTCTTCTTAAGAACTGATAATAAGGGCATAAAAATTTATTATTTTTTTGGACCCCCTTTCACCACTTACCCTTATTTGTTATCACTTTTCACCCACTTTCCCCCACCCCACCTATAACCCGATTATCCACCCCCATCCACGCTCTAAAAGTGTGTTTTTCATTATTTTTTCAATGCCTAGTCTTCTGTTCACCCACCGTGAGCACCTAGATTCAATCATTGTACATCTCTTTTGAAACTAAAATGTCATTACCATTGCAATAATAAGTATTATTCTCCATTATATGATATTTATATGGATATATATATATTTACATATATATTTTTTATTCACATATAAATAATTATTTTTAAATACATTTATAGAATATATGATTTTGTGTGTTTGTGATATAAATATACCTATATTTATTTTAATATATTATATATTTGTATTTATTTACATATATAAGAATAAAAATAAAAATATATATCCATTTATTAATATACTCACATATGTATATATAAACTATATATATATATATATATATATATTTTGTAAAAGTATATATATCTATTCTTATGTTTTTATAATGTAAAAAATGGTTAGATTCTCTTGTAAATATATTTTAAGAATATGTCTATTTATAGTATATTTAGATATAAATTTTATATTATATATATATATATATATATGTATTTATAAGTATATATATTTTCATATATATTTATTTATACATTGTTTTATATTATGTGCTTGGGGGTATAATTACAAATAAACACACCCACACAAGGCGGAAAGCCAGGTCATAGCCCTCTCCACCAAAAGGGTATCCCACCCCACTAGATGCTTTATTACATTGATAAAATATTGCATCAAGGCCCATTGTTCATAAATCCCATCAGAGTGCTCATAAGACCCCCATTGGAGGGCCTGAAGACCCCACTTACATCATGCTTGCATATGTACTCACCAGAATACATTTATATTCCTCACATACACATACAAATATTTACATATATAAGTATTTATTTTCATATATTATAATATATATAAATATATATAAATATATATTTCTTATTGGCAGTCATATGTTTATATTTAAACAGTACTTGTATAAGTATACATATACATATTAATGCATTTCTATAAGGTAAATAAAATGGATAATTTTTTAATTTAAAAAATATGAATAATAAATATGTCTTCCTATTTGGTTTAAGTATTTAAATACAATATTTTATGTAAATATGTTTATATATGTATTTATAAAATTTATTTAATACAAATAAATATAATAAAATATGGATATACTTAATTAAAAATAAAAATATAATATGAAAAATGATGAAATTTTAAAACTATAATATCTATATGAATGTAATCCCTAGGAATAAATCCAGTCTCCACTCGAAAAAGGACAAGAGGACTATCTTAAATGATGCTTAAATACTATAAAATAATAAAAATTGGTGTATCTCAATTAAAAAATCTGTTTTGTAGGCCTTATGAGTATTTTACCAAATAAAATAGTGAAAATACCCCCATATCAATAATGTGTTAATCTCTTCGTAGGCTTCACTTTGATATTTGTTAGATCTAAAATATAAACTCAGATAAAAAATTATATCCATTTGATGTTCAATCCACGTTATTAACTTATCTTAGATCATTAATTAGTTTACTGAATTATTATGTCATCCAATTGTTATTAAATGTTACATGATAATAGTTTTAAAATTATTATTTAATATATTTTTTATATTTTATAATCTATTTTTACTAAATATCTTATATATTAAGTGTAAATGCATATTGAGCCTTATATAAATCATATTAAATAAAATAAATTATTTTTATATCAATATCTATATATTGATATATTGATATATTGTTTTTAATGACATTTTAATTTTTATATGAAATAAGTCCTTTTCATTGCTAGAAAAAATGTCGTGATAAAGGGGGAAATTTATCAGTTCTATTATAAAAAGAACTGATAAAGGGGACATTTATCATCACTTTTTTATTAGCATTGTTAAATACACCACAACATTATATATTGTTTTCTAAATCTAATAGTGGGGTCCTTTATTAATTCGTATTTCTAGCATAGATAAATGTTTCCTTTGACAACAATTTTAACTAGTCCTAATAAATTATAGCACTGCATAAACCCAAATTTATATTATCGAGTACTCTAGAAAAGGATTTGATGAATACCTCTACATAATCATCGATTACAACATGATAGAAAACGGTGTGGTTGAAATTTGTTATTCATTAAATACAATATCCTTAACTCGTGCACATAGAATTTTTTTTTTTTTTGAGAGTATTATGAGGAATTTGAATTTTTATAATGATATTGAACAATATGAAGGTATCATTGATTTTATTATTAACTCAGTCAAGGTAATAGTTTTAACCATTGAGAAATAAAATTAGAATCCATAATGATGTAATTAAACTTAAAAACATTAGTAAAATGAGATTTTCCCATAATATCAATCATCTATACAATAATGAGACATGAATACATGGTAGAAAATTTCATATCTAATGAAAAAATTTAATTATCTTGAATTTCACACATGTAAACCTACTTTAACATATCTACACAATTATATAATATCTAGGGCCTATAATAACAAAGTTCCCTAATTTATTAGTATATCACGGTTCCTTCTTAATTATTTCCTCATATACCCATAAAAACTTCCTTTATCATGATAAAAATTCCCCATATTTTTATACATATTAGGACAACGCTTCAAAATATTTGTTTCTAGATGATTTTCCCATCATTTTAATATCATATATAGTAAAATTCATTACCCAAATATCAATTTATTCTATTTATTATTAATATTATATAAGTATCATATTCAAGATATAGGTAAATATTTAAGTTATATGATAAAAATTTCATTGATCTATGATAGTAATGTTTTTACCCCTAGTAATGAAGATTGGATTTGATCCACCTCCTCCAATAATTTATCAAAAGTGGAAATTAAATATTATTATGACCCAGATATGAACATATCATATTGTACAAGATTAATAATATATGTGATTAAGTCAATGAGAGTATATGATTGAAAATTGTGATTTTTTTGAACAAAATATACACATAGACTGAAGGAAAATAATTTCATTAACTCTTATGGGTGAAAGATTAAGGTTTCTAATACTCATTTATTAATTAAATATTCTATATTAACTTTATGTATTACGGAATCTTAATGTACCTTTATAGAAAATAGGGTAATTATAAACCTAGAGACCCACTCAACACCCATTATAATGGCTTGGTATTCAACCAAATTATTTATAGAGCCACTAAAAATAGGAATTAATAGGGAATTATTATCTTCTAAGTGAAAATTAAGATTAATCCAATGCCTAAACTCTTGGGATTAAGGTTTTTATTTACCTTCCATTATTTTATATAAACTAATTCAAAATTAAATTATCAATATTTAAGGTTTTTTTGAAAAAACAATTCTATGCATAAGAATTCAATGGTGAGTGGATGTTCCTCCAATATCATATGTACAACCATGAAATATTTCATTAAATATTATTTTATTTTTATTTGAGGGGTGTATAAGATATCAAATTTTTTATGTGTGATGGACCAAATTACATTTCATTTGATAAATACACGATTATTTATGATATTATTTAGTGGATGAAAGTTGTAAATTAGTCAAACACCATAATGATATAATTAATATCATTAATTTTGAAAAAAAATACTAAAATATAGAAATTATTATCAATAGAGGTATGTATAGTCTATAAATATAATATTTTATAGTGGGAATTGTTCACTTTATTTCTTTTCCTTCATTATTTACTTGATCCAAAAGAATATTGGGTGACCATTTTATGGTTTCTATATAAAGGATGAGACATTTTCTCGGTATAGGTGGAATAAAAATAGGATGATGAAAGAGGTATTACATGATTTTAATAATTTTGGAATCCATTTTCTAAAGGATAAAATTCACCCATCTTTTTCAGTTTAGATAAGGTTTATAATTTATCAAAATGGTTAATAAGAAATCACATATTTTAGGAAAGGATTCATAAAAATACTCTCAACTTCTATCAGTTTTATGGAAGGTTCTTTTTTAAAACGGAATTTGTCTTTTCACAATCAACATTAATACCTCTATATTATATCATGAATACACATAATACCATGATGTGGCACAAAATACACATTTAAAAGGATTTATCTTAAGGTTGTATTATAATTTCTTGGAAAATACACCATTATGGTTAGTGAAATGATTATAATTATGAAATTATTTTACTACCAAATCATCTATATATAGTTGCTTTGTTTTATTATGATTGGATTGAAAATTATTTTCATAGAACATTGATAGGTTTCACTGAAATTATTCATACAAGAGGACTTCACTGAATAATAGAAAATTCTTGGGGTTATTTTAATGAAATGGATTATTTATCTGTGGGATCCATATAGGTTTAATTATACCATGAATAATCTCCCATAAAGAGAAATTCTTAATAATCCTTTCTCATATCAATCAATAAGTCATTGATAATGATAGAAAACTCAACATTAAAACAATAATCATTATGATCACAAAAGTAAATATAAACTCGACATAGTTCATTTTTCTTCTTAATGGGGATAATGTTTTCTATCCCTTTAGGATAGAAAAACTTTCTTATATAGTTTGATTTATTTTTTCACAAAACCAGAAACCATAAAACCATGATTCATGTGTATTCTTCTTACCACCTACTTATAGTCAATGAGACTAACTGGTAGGTCCCTATGAAGTACATACACTAGAGGATCTAACCACCTATATCTCTATATAATTCCATAATAAAATTTCATAGTTTTTTATAGGAAATGTAGTATACAATTAAAAATATTTAAGAGGCATATCTTTATTTATCAATATGGGTTGGGAATTTTTAGAAATAACTAAATTCACCATATTTAGATCATCTATTATAATAGAGAAAACTTTTCCAAAATTATTAGGATAATAATTCTTGTCTTACAAATTCAAATACTATATGGTGAATGAATAATCTATTCTCTATAACAACACATTTTTTTAGTATCAGTCTTTATCAACTTCCATGTGATTTTTTATTTTGATTTGGTGTCCAGGTTTCGGCTATCTGGGTTTCGGCTGTTTGGGTACCGGCAACCCACAATCCGGCTTTCTATAAAATGAAAAAAAGGATTTGCAGTGAGTTATGAAATTCGAAAAATATCATTTAATTTTTAAAATATATTTTCCTTAAAAATATTTTTGTATTTATTATAAGTTTTTAGTTAAGTTTTATATTTCACTTAATTATAGATTTAATAAGAAAAAATGGAACTCACAATTAGAATTGATATTTCAAAATTTGATAATAAGGTTAATTTTATTTTCTTGAAAAAAATAATTTATCATTGTAAAGTAATTAATTATGATATTAAATGATAAAATTAAATAAGATGGATTAACATGTGAGTAATGTTATAAAAAATCTCAAAACCATTCAGAAAAAATCATACATGAAAAAATACATGTCTATGATTCTTTATTTTCCAATTATGCTTCACAACCCCTGAATAATTACATTCCATATATATTATGGAAAATGTATTTGTAGATATTCCACTAAATATTATCTAAAAACTACCCCACCTCCACCCATTAAATACTATATATCTTGTTTTATCTCCTCTTTTATATCATCTTAAATTTCACCCCTAACTATTCACTATAATAGTTGGGTGTCTCTTGTCACAATAAGAAAAAAAATCATTCATTTAAAAGAAATTCCATATGGGAAGACTTGATCTTTCAACATAAATATTATCCTTTTCAAACTCATTTCTTCTCTCTTAATCCTCTTCTTATTCTTGAATATTATCTAATAAATTAATAATATAGAATTAACATCATTATTATTAATCAAAATTAATATTACTATAATTCATATCATTTTCTTAATCATTCATTTGATATTTCATTTTTTTTGTGTCATTTCAAAAAATGACCCGAATAATGCTATAAAATTTTCATCATATAAGAGTATAAAAACAAAAAATTATTTTTATGGTATTAAATTTTTAAAAAATGTTTTTATAAATCAATAATGGAAATATATATTTAATTAATTTAATATTAAAATAAACCCTTTTATGAATCAATATCGAACGAATGAATTATAATTGATAATTTAAATATCATAATTATTACAGTAATGAAAAAATATTGGGACTCTGAAACACCATCAAACATATATATATCATTTCTATTACCTTTCTATAGGTATTGGAGAAGTTATCAATAATATATGAAAAAAAATTCCATACTAAAGCTATCATGAAATATTTTAAATGATTAACACATGATGATTAATAATTTCTATGAATTATTAATAGATAAATAATAAACTATATAAATGAATGATGTTAATAAAAAAAATTATAAAAATTATTCTAATATAGGTTAATAATAAACCAGAATTTTCTATATAAGGTGTTATAGCATGTTCGAGCAAGTGTGGATCTATGGTAGGGGATTTATTGATTGAATCTCCTTTAACTGAGTCATTCGTTTTCATCTCTAACTTCATTCAACAATGTTTTTTATATTCTACCATCTGATAATATCATATTGTATGTTACTATTATTTTTTGGGAATTGAATTTTTTTGTGATAATCTCTTTATTAGTTGATTCTTATTTCATAAAAAACAATGGTTTAAAGTATTATTTCCTCTCTTTCCTGTAGATATTTATCCTCTATGTTCATGCACTTTCTTAAAACAAATCATTTTTTATTTTGAAAGTTAATTTTTTTTTCTATACAGAAAATATTTCAGTTTAATTTAATTTAAAATCTAATTTTATAAAAAAAATTATAATTTTGGTTTACATCAAGTTATTCAATGATTCTATGAAGTATTACTTTTAACAAAAATACCATTTCATTCATTTATCTCTATGTTTCTTATAGTTTATCTTTTATTTATTTTGAAATTAAAAATATGTGGATTTTTTATTTGAAATTATTTTCATTGACTTTTAATAATATTTAATAATTTCCCCAATTGGAATAACATTTAATATGAATTAATAAGTGAATTATATACCTCAATCACTCCTCCCTATGAATAAAAGGATACCTATCATAGACAGATGATACGCTCCATGGTATAAATTTTAAAAAATACTATCTGATGTAATAATATTAAATATTCACCACAATAAAAAAATTTAATATTGAAATTAAAACTATTATCCAACCATAAGTAAATCAAAATAGTCAGTCTATATAAAAAATGGATTATTTTAATTTTAGACGAGACAGATATATAAAAACAAGTATGCTTTTAGTTTGATAATATAAATACTGTAACAACCTGATATTTTTTGATAAGTATTCTTTTTAATTTATTTTATGTCATGTGTTTTATGTTACAACAATATTATCTTGTGCTATACGCCACACTGTATTATCTTGATGTATACACAACACTATTCTTAGATTGTGTTACACACAATTTCAAGTTCGTTTTATAATAGTCATTCTACGCAAAATTGAGTGTATATATATATATATATTCAATGTATAAATGAAATATGGTTGGATTCTGTTATACTAAATAATAATGGAGTCTTGCACAACATGAAACCCTGACTTGGCTTGCATTACACGCAATCACGACCTTCCTCGATAGCGTGTGTTGTACGCAATACTGGGTTTTACTAAAAAACGATATATTATTATAATATTATTATGTACTAGCCGTTATGAATAATATTAACTAAATTTTGAATTTTATAACATTATTATTCATATTACACATTTTCTAGAACATGGAATAAGAACAAAATAAATTTTTCGGGTAAAATATGTATTTTTCAAAAAATGTAGTTTTGCCGCCTTTTGATGGCGCACCCACTTTAAATCCAGTTATTGACATGTTTATAATTTCAATTTGACAAAATAAAATTCTTATTTTGAATCAGGATATAAAAACTTACATTGGACAATGTTTTGATATTTTTCTGATAACTTTCATATTTTAATGAATAGTAAAAACACGCTATATTTTAATTAAAAACAACTTTTTTCATCGTAATAATTTATATGGTTAAATTATAATATTTAATGGTTTTAAAGTATAAATATAATATATTTTTACCATTTAATATAATGTATGTCATTATCATTGATTTTACATTGAATTCGTAGGTTAAATCAATTCAATCTTTTGCAATGTTTTAAACAAAAACCCGTTTTCATTCGAGAACGGTATTAATTTTAATTTAATTTCTGCAACTTCTGTGTATTGAATTTGAAAAAATGGATTCCATATTTGGAATCAGTGGGTCCAAATTATGTTAATAGGCTACTTTTTATTTTTGGGAATTATGAATAGTAACTACGGTAAATTTTATTTACCATAGTTAAAGATAAATCGGGGAGTTAAGGGTAAATATAATATTATAAAATTACCCTAACAATGCCAAAATTCTATTGGATGGCTAAAGGTAAATCCATATCAACTAAGGGTCGGATTAGATTCATTTAATGGACTTTATTCCATGAAAATAATTTAATTATTATTAAAACCAAAGAATGTGACAACATGTTATTTTCTTAAATCTTATAAGTATAATAATTTTAATTTAGTGATAAACATCATAAAACTTCGAAAATGAATAGTATCCAGAAAGCTAATAAAATTATCTACATCATGATAATTTATTTATAATTTTTAGGGATTAAATAATTGTCATTAATGGTGATACATTAATGATACAGAAATTATTTATTAAGTGGAAAATAAGTAATATAGTTTTTATTGAAATAATAATACCCATTAAAAGGCCCACAAACCTAACCAAAACTTATTTTAGTGTATATCTATACCATAAGAATCTAATGACCTAATATATAACCGTTTGGAGTCTTATAAAAGTGATTATGACACTTATATTATTTTATTTTAAATGATACCAAAGATGTCACCTTCATTATTTAATAAATATAACAATTTAAATATTGTTAGTTTAAGATGATAAATTCTAGTAAAAGTATTATTGTGAAAGGTAATAGATTTATCTTCATCATAGGATTTTATTTTAAATTTTTATGCAACAAATCAGTATATTAAATAATTATACAAAAATGCTGTAGTAATTATTTTATTAAGAGATAAATCAAATAAATGGTTTTAAAAATAATAAAATATATGTTATTTAATGTGATCCAATAATTTTATAGATAAATATGACCTTTTATTAATCTATTAAAGATTTTAGTTCAAACATATCTTCTGTATATATTTTATTTAAATTCAAATAAAAGAATAGTTTCAAAATTGACACTATTGTTATTTTATAAAAATAACATATTATAAAATTGTTTAAAAATCACAAAAATATTTAAAAATTATAAATTTAAATTTATATGGTAGAAACTGTTATAAAGTATCAAATTATGGACAATTCACAACAACTAATTAATTTTTTGTATTAATTTAAAATTTTGAATGTTATTACCATAAATAAAATTAAATTGTTTAAATAAGGATAAATCAAGCTGATAATGTTTAAAAAAATCCTAACATGTATAAATTTTATTGTTTGATGATATTACAACCCTATCTCATCTAATATTCGGATATGAGTCATTTTTGGAGGTTTTTAAGTGGGGTTAGATTTATTATAAATTAATATTTTTAAGATTTCCAAAGGTGACCCTCTCCTCCCTTATAAAAGGGCACCTCCTCCCTCTCTTCCTCACACCAATTTGAGACTTCACGCTCGGCCAAACCCTGACAAATTCTATTATCCACTCCCCTAGAAACATTCTAGAGGTCCTGGTCTTCTTCAAAGACCAATTTTAGTTCCCTAAGTGGAGGTCTCAAAGAGGCGCTTCAAAGAAGAGGTAATGTCCGTTACCGATTGTTTCAACCTTATTTATTTTTATACTTCTTCTTCTTTAGTTTTTTCATTATGAAGTAATAAAATCAGTATCACTCATATACTGATATGTTATTATAAGTATTAAACAACCCTATTTCATCGTCTATCCATCCTACGGAAAACGAAATCACCGTGCGTGCGTACGTACGGAATAGTGTCTCCACACCGTGGTGTAATCTGTTTTTCCAACACCACCTTACTTGGATGGGTATAATGGTGTAAAGAATAACAATAAATAGTTATTATAAAATCATAATGATTATGATATATTGTATCATCCTATCCAATTCAATTCAATAATTATGGGAACGATATCATCACTCGTGCGTACGTACAGACTACCGTCTCCATGACGCGATGAGATTCATTCTCCATGTTAACCATTTAAAAATGATTATAAAGTATATATAAGAAATAATAATGAAATATATGACATTATAAAGATACTATATTTATGTATATATATATATATATGTATGTCATCTAATTAATTCCATTCAACTCAATAAGGAAACGAAAACAGCGTTCATGCGTACGTACGACATACCGTCTCCATGAACGGTGTATTTATTTCCATTTATCGATCTATTATATATATGTATATTATGAATATATATTATATATAAATCATGTTTTATATTCTGGAATTATTTAATCATGATCTAAGTAATCATATGAATAATTACAAGTCAAAACACGGACGACAAATGAAACGATTTTACCCAAAACACTCTTTAACATGGAATTTACAAAAGAACGGGTAATATAAAGTCATAAGTAAACCATATATGATATCATAACAATGAATATGATTCTTTAATATGTCAATTACATTATTTAAATCATTATACAGGAGGTTCGGATACATACGAAGCATATTGGACATAAGGTAAGGGAAAATATCGCAATCTCAATTTTTATCTGAGATTGTTAATACTTCAGAATTTACTGGGGAATATTTATCATCCACATCCATTTTTCTTCAATATGTAATATTTATATCCTTCTACAATATTTTAGATCCAATTTTACCCTTCAGTGATTTTTTAGTAAAAGATATGAAATGAATCTTTTGTCATTTTTCGTACGAGGTACTTTTTGACTTTTCCGACAAAAGTACGAGAAGAATGTTTTTTTAACTAATACAGAATGAATGGATTTTCAAAACATTATTTCCAAGAAGATTCCTTTACAAGTTTTCATGTTTATTTTTAATCAACTTCTTTTAGTTTAAAATTGTATGACATTTTAAGAAAGGAAAAATGTTTTTGAGGTAGAAAGGATATTTTCTTCAAGAATGGAGTTCTAGTATTTTATCAAAATTATTTTCCATCTAAGATAATAATTGGTTCTATTTCTATCCCTATTATTACATTGATTTGATTATGTTGTGATGGAATTATTTTTATGAATTCCTTTATCTTATATTAATTTTTTTATGATGTCACGATGTTTAAGAATCCCATTTTTATTACATGGGTTATGCTATGATGTATCGTTTATGATTTTGTGGCACACATTAGAATGGTATCATTATGAGATGGGTGGGACCTATATATCCCTTCAATTCATTGGGTAAAGATTTACATCTCATGAGATATACAATGCTGGAACGGCATGTTAAACTGGTTCAGTAATACAGGACTGGAACGAGGAGTGAAATCGATTCAGGAAGGGACTTTTTCCACTAAGATAGTCTTGGCAGCAATGCCTTGGCTACTATGTAAATAATATCATGTGCTTAATGGTTACCACAATTACATGTTTTATTCTAATGCTATTTTATCATTCTTAATGTTTTTTATGATCTATGCCTTACGTACTTCCATATTTTATGTCATTTCTCAAGCTTTTGATGTTTAAACATTATGTTCATGTTTTTAAGATCAAATGTATATGGTATTTTTTTTTATACATGCTTAACCTTAATAAGAATTTGAGCTCACACTTTTTATTTTTTCTTTTCCCCAGTATATAAAGAAGGGTTTTAGGTAAGAAAAAAAGGGGAAGATGTTTATGGGAGATGTTGAAGATCTTTCACCATGATTAGAAGATTACCTTCCAAGTTTCCAAAGACACTAAACTATTACGGTCCTTGTGTGTCTGTTTTTGTTATGTATTAAGTATTCCTCTAAAGTAATGTAATGTCCATGTATGTCAAGCTTCAGGTCTCTATAGTTGGTATCAGAGGAAAGGTTTAGTCAACCTTTGGAAACTAGGATGCAAAAACTGTAGTGAGATCCCTAGAGATATTTCTAAAGTATAACTAGGGATGTCCCTAAGGTTAAGTATAAGTATAGGTTATAGTCTTATAAATACGGTAACGATATTAGAATTTAACCTAAGATGTTATATATTGGTGGTACTCCCCCTTGATTATGTTATTTTCATTGTATGATTTTTGCCTCTCACATAATTCTTTTTGTGTTTTAGTCAATGGAGGGAACCAGAAGGAATTCGGTTAACATTGAATCCAATGGACAAATTAGTGACTATGAGCAACAAAATTGTGTAATGCCTAGAGATAAAGATATTGTGATTATTCCTAATCAGTCATCGCGATATATGATTAACAAGTTGAAATTTAGTGGTACTCCTAATTCATCAAATAAGAGGAAGATAAACTTTTATGCATGTTCTCCTGTGGAGGAGCATAAAGAAAGGAAGATTGAGATTTATAAAGAAGGGAAGAAGAACCTTGAGGAATACCTCAAATGGAGGGACAAATGTTATCTGTGTGGAGAAAAGGATCATAGAGTGACAGACTGTTACGGAGTTCAATGTCTTATTTGTGGAGAACATGGGCATTACCCAACTCAATGCCCTGACCTAAAAAGTTACTTCTAAATCAAGGAAGGAATTATTCTAGTACAATCATTGAAGAGGATGGATTAATGTGTTTATGTATTGGTATTCAAGAATAATGTTGTTGAGGTACTTTTATGGTTTATTAGAATATTTTTGTATTAGTCTATTGTGGTTTTCAATAATTTTATGGTACCGGTAACCATGAAAAGTGATTCAAATATTTTGGAAAGTAGATGATATGCACATAATGAAGGGATAAGAAGATACTGAGATGCTTGATTGTATTCATGAGCTCATGATTGATATAAGGACTAAGTGGTATCATGGTTTGAGTATATAGAATTTTGAGGATTTTGGTATGTGGAAAGTGTTAACTTTTAACTGCATTCATGTTTTCACTAAGGTTCAATGGGTATTCATTCTTCAAGAGAATACATGATTAAGGTATTCACATGTTTGTAATTTGGCCAACAAGATATATCTTATGATATATGGGGGATAAATGATGGAATTCACGTGATTGTTATGTGACAATTCAAGTAATCATTTTCTTTATACTATGATCTTGGACCGATGTATTTTAGATAAGCCTAAAGATTGGAATAGATTATGTTTGACATATGTTAGTATTGTTTAAGTATAGAACTTTTTTTGATATTATTTATGGGATAATATAGTAATGTTGTTTTAGAAAAAGGACAACCGGCATGACGAGCGACATCCCATCGCATCAGACAAGGCTGTGGGAATCGAACCCACAACTGAAGTGAGACTAGCCTTTATCGCATACCAATGGCCTACAAAAAGTCCCTGGTTTGTAGAAAATAGTTTTATTTTATTAAGTGTTATGATATATGAAGTATAAGTTCATTTTTGGAATCATATATGATTAACCTCACCATAGATGGACTTATGTATATTTGATAACTTTTACAAACCTTTTGTTTGAAACAGATGGAATAACCCATCATTCTATCGCATGACCTGTTAAGACTTCCCAAATAAAAAATTCAACTTCATTTCTTTAAGAGATGATATGGAAATTGTTGAAATCACAAACCACAGGGAGATTGTACCAAAATAAAGCAAGTATTTCTTCTAATTAAAAATTTTCAACTTTAGAGAAATGATCTGGAAAACCAAAAATGTTGTCCTAGTGCCCTTATATCTGATGAATCAGATTCTACCTTAGATCATCACAAATTTATGGCTTTGTGATTGTTGGTGTTTTCATAGCAATGTTCTCTACCACTCTCCATCAAGAACATGATGGTTACATTTCTCTTCTATATCCATATTTTCACTTATGTTCTCCTACGTGGAAACCCAATGATGAGTTAATTTGGGTAACCATTACATTTCATAATTTAGTTTTTAAAGTTAAGTATTGGTATTTCATTTTATGATGTGGGTTTCAATTAAAAAAAAATTCAAGTAGAAAACCATGTATAACCCCGACGAATTTCGAGGGCAAAATTCATTTTAAGGTGGGTAGAATGTAACAACCCGATATTTTATGATAAGTATTCTTTTTAATTTATTTTATGTCATTTGTTTTATGCTACAAAAATATTATCTTGTGCTATATGCCACACTGTATTATCTTGAAGTATACACAACACTATTCTTAGATTGTGTTAAACACAATTTCAAGTTCGTTTTATAATAGTCATTCTACGCAACATTGAGTGTATATATATATATATATATATTCAATTTATAAATGAAATATGGTTGGATTCTATTATACGAAATAATAATGGAGTCTTTCACAACACGCAACCCTGACTTGGCTTGCATTACACGCAATCGCGACCTTCCTCGATAGCGTGTGTTGTACGCAATACCGGGTTTTACTAAACAACGACATATTATTATTATATTATTATGAACTAGCCGTTATGAATAGTATTAACTAAATTTTGAATTTTATAACATTATTATTCATCTTACTCATTTTCTAGAACATGGAATAAGAACAAAATAAATTTTTTGGGTAAAATATGTATTTTTCAAAAAATGCAGTTTTTCCACCTTTTGATGGCGCACCCACTTTAAATCCAGTTGTTGACATGTTTATAAGTTCAATTTGACAAAATAAAATTCTTATTTTGAATCAGGATATAAAAATTTACATTGGACAAAGTTTTGATATTTTTATGATAACTTTCACATTTTAATGAATAGTAAAAACACGCTATATTTTAATTAAAAACAACTTTTTTCATCGTAATAATTTATATGGTTAAATTGTAATATGTAATGGTTTTAAAATATAAATAGAATATATTTTTACCATTTAATATAATGTATGTCATTATCATTGATTTTACATTGAATTCGTAGGTTAAATCAATTCAATCTTTTGCAATGTTTTAACAAAAACCCGTTTTCATTCGACAGTGGGATTAATTTTAATTTAATTTCTGCAACTTCTGTGTATTGAATTTGAAAAAATTGATTCCATATTCGGAATCAGTGGGTCCAAATTATGTTAATAAGCTGCTTTTTATTTTTTGGAATTATGAATAGTAACTACGGTAAATTGTTTTTACCATAGTGAAAGGTAAATCAGGTAATTAAAGGTAAATATAATATTATAAAATTACCCTAACACATGCCAAAATTATATTGGATGGATAAAAGTAAACCCATATCAACTAAGGGTCGGATTAGATTCATTTAATGGACTTTTTTCCTTGAAAATAATTTACTTATTATTAAAACCAAAGAATGTGACAACATGTCACTTTCTTAAATCATATAAGTATAATAATTTTAATTTAGTGATAAACATCATAAAACATCGAACATGAATAGTCTCCAGAAATCTAATAAAATTATCTACATCATGATAATTTATTTATAATTTTTAGGGATTAAATAATTGTCATTAATGGTGATACATTAATGATATAGAAATTATTTATTAAGTGGAAAATAAGTAATATAGTTTATATTGAAATAATAATACCCATTAAAAGGCCCACAAACCTAACCAGAACTTATTTTTAGTGTATATCTATACCATACGAATCTAATGACCTAATATATAACCGTTTGGAGTCTTATAAAAGTGATTATGACACTTATATTATTTTATTTTAAATGATACCAAAGTTGTCACCTTCATAATTTAATAAATATAACAATTTAAATATTGTTATTTTAAGATGATAAATTATAGTAAAAGTATTATTGTGAAATTTAATATATTTATCTTCATCATAGGATTTTATTTTTAATTTTTATACAACAAATCAGTATATTAAATAATTATACAAAAATGTTGTAGTAATTATTTTATTAAGAGATAAACCAATTAAATGGTTCTAAAAATAATAAAATAAATGTTATTTAATGTGATCCATTAATTTTATAGATACATATGACCTTTTATGAATCTATTAAAGCTTTCATTTCGAACATATCTTCTGTATATATTTTATTTAAATTCAAATAAAAGAATAGTGTCAAAATTAACACTATTGTTATTTTATAAAAATAACATATTATTAAATTGTTTAAAATCAGAAAAATATTTAAAAATTATAAATTTATATTTATATGTAGAAAATGTTATAAAGTATCAAATTATGGACAATTCACAACAAATAAGTAATTTTTTGTTATAATTTAAAATTTAGAATGTTATTACTTTAAATAAAATTAAATTGATTAAATAAGGATAAATCAAGTTGATAATGTTTAAAATAAATTCCTAACATGTCTAAATTTTATTGTTTGATGAGATTACAACCCTATCACATCTAATATTTGGATATGAGTCATTTCTTGAGGTTTTTATGTGGGGTTAGATTTATTTTAAATTAATATTGTTAAGATTTCCAAAGGTGACCCTCTCCTCCCTTATAAAAGGGAACCTCCTCCCTCTCTTCCTAACACCAATTTGAGCATTCAAGCTCGGCCAAACCCTGCCAAATTCTATTATCAACTTACCTAGAAACATCCTAGAGGTCTTGGTCTTCTTTAAAGACCACTTTTAGTGCCTTAAGTGAAGGTCTCAAAGAGGCGCTACAAAGAAGAGGTAATGTCCGTTACCGATTCTTTCAACTTTATTTCTTTTTCTACTTCTTCTTCTTTAGTTGTTTCATTATGAAGTAATAACATCAGTATCACTTATATGCTGATATGTTATTATATGTATGAAACAACCCTATTTCACCATATATCCATCCTACGGAAAACTAAATCACCGCGCGTTCGTACGTACGGAATACCGTCTCCACGCCGTGGTGTAATCTGTTTTTCCAACACCACCCTACTTGGATGGGTATAATGGTGTAAAGAATAACTATACATAGTTATTATACCATAATACTGATTATGATATATTGTATCATCCTATCCAATTCAATTCAATAAGTATGGTACTGATATCATCGCTCGTGCGTACGTACGGACTGCCGTCTCCACGACGCGATGAGATTCATTCTCCATGTTAACCATTTAAGAATTATTATAAAGTATATATAAGAAATAATAATGAAATATATGACATTATAAAGCTTCTGGATTTATCTATATATATATATGTATGTCATCTACTTAATTCCATTCAACTCAATAAGGAAACGAAAACAGCGTTCATGCGTACGTACGGCCTACCGTCTCCATGAACGGTATATTTCTTCCCATTTATCGATCTATTAAATATATGTATATTATGAATATATATTATATATAAATCATGTTTTATATTCTGGAATTAAGTAATCGTGATCTATGTAATCATATGAATAATTACAAGTCAAAACACGGACGACAAAGGAAATGATTTTACCCAAAACACTCTTTAACATGAAATTTACAAAAGAACGGGTAATATAAAGTCATCAGTAAACCATATATGATATCATAACAATGAATATTATTCTGTAATAAGTCAATTACATTATTTAAATCATTATACAGGAGGTTCAGATACATACGAAAAATATCAGACATAAGGTAAGGGAAAATCTCGCATTCTCAATTTTTATCCGAGATTGTTTATACTTCAGAATTTACTGGGGAATATTTATCATCCACATCCATGTCTCCTCAATATGTAATGTTTATATCCTTCTAAAATATTTTATATCCAGTTTTACCCTTTGTTGATTTTTTAGTAAAAGATATTAAAGGAATCTTTTGTCGTTTTTCGTACGAGGTACTTTTTGACTTTTCCGACAAAAGTACGAGAAGAATGTTTTTTTAACTTATACGGAATGAATGGATTTTTAAAACATTATTTCCAAGATGCTTACTTTAAAAGTTTTCAAGTTTATTTTTAATCAAATTATTTTAGTTTAAAATTGTATAACATGTTAAGAAAGGAAAAATGTTTTTGAGGTAGAAAGGATATTTTCCTCAAGAATGGACTTCAAGTGTTTTATCAACATTATTTTCCATATAAGATAATAAAGGGTTCTGTTTCTCTCCCTATTATTACATTGATTTGATTATGTTGTGATGGAATTATTTTTATGAATTTCTTTATCTTATATGAATTCTTTTATGATGTCACGATGTTTAAGAATCCCATTTTTATTACATGGGTTATGATATGATTTATGGTTTATGATTTTGTGGCACACATAAGAATGGTATCATTATGAGATGGGTGGGACCTATATCTCCCTCCAATGAATTGGGTAATGATTTATATCTCATGATATAGACATGGCTGGAACGACAAGTTATACCGGTTCAGTAATATAGGACTGGAATGAGGAGTGAACTCGATTCAAAAAGGGACTTTGTCCACTAAAATAGACTTGGAAGCAATGCCTTGGATACTATGGAAACAATATCATGTGCTTAATGGTTGCCACAATTACATGTTTTATTCCCATGCTATTTTATCATTCTTAATGTTTTTTATGATCTACGACTTATGTACTTCCATGTTTTATGTCATTGCTCAAGCTTCTGATGTTTAAACATTATGTTCGTGTTTTTAAGTTCAAATGTATATGGTATGTTTTATTTTATCCATGCTTACCCTTACTGAGCATTTGAGCTCACCCTTTTAATTTTATCTTTTCCCCAGGATATAAAGAAAGGTTTTAGGTAAGAAATAAAAAGGGGAAGATCTTTATGGGAGATGTTGCAGATCTTTCACCACGATTAGAAGATTACGTTCCAAGTTTCCAAAGACACTAAACTATTACGATCCTTGTGTGTCTGTTTTTGTTATGTATTAAGTATTCTGCTAAATTAATGTAATGTACATGTACATCAAGCATCGGGTCTCTACAAACATGGTATAAAAATAAGAAAACTTAAAGGATACATCCCCAAAACATATCCAATGTCATATACCAATACCATATTTGAACTCATACATAACATCATCAACTGAATTGTCTAGTGTAGGGATCTTGACCTTGTGTCATAAACCATTAAATCTATATATGAGATGATACTATTGTGCTAGGTGTGAATATAACATAGTAGGAAACCATTAATTGTTTCCATATGAAAATTTAGAATATATAATTAATGTACATGTGATATGTAAATAATGATAATAATACATCAATAATAACAAATATCATATGCTTTTGTTACATCATGTAATATCTAAGAACAATTTTTCTATGTATATAAATCCTTTTTATATAGTATTCCTTTTTTTTGTTTGATATAATCTTGGGTAAGGTCTTGATATCTTTTAATAGAATCTATTTTTTTGTAAGCCTTCTTTTTAGAAAAGGATAAACCATTACTGTGGTGAAATCCAGGGGTACTTTGTGTGCCCCTGTATAAAATGGTCAAGGGAAAACATATGATAAAAGGCATGGCCATGGTCATGGTGATTTGGGGAATTTTCTTATATGTCGTGGATATAGTAACTTTGTTAGGTCCATGATGGAATCTATGTTGGGAGATAATAGTTATGGTTTAGAAAAAACACCATGGGTATGGTTATTTTAGGCTGGGATGTTTGAAGATTCCACATAGTGGTGGAGACTATGGTGGAGGTTGTTGTGCATGTCGTGGTTGTAGTAACATGGAATTTAAAAATGAAGAAACCACCATTTTATTCATTATATCTTTCATATTAAAAAGGGGAAATTCAAATGACTTTTATGAAGTGTATTAAATGCTATTTTAATTTCTATCTTCTTCTATTGATCAAATTTAACATACATTTTTTATTAGTCCATCATTATAAATGAATTATAGAATCTCTTTGGATGAACCTAGGTTAGTCGTTCTTATATTGTGGTCACTAACTTGAATAACCTCAATATTATAAACCCACTTACTTGACCTTGTAAGAAAATTATACCATAGATGATGAAATTTTTTCATGTTGATTCAGACTTCTACGAGCCTTGAATATCTTCTCTATTCGATATTCCTTTATTAATAGATACCTCCTTCCATGAATCTAATTTTTAGACTACCAGTTTTGAAGTTATATTTAGAATAATTTCTAGTCTTACCCTTGTATTGATTTTTTATTGAGCCTAATTATATAACCCATTTCATGTAAGATCATAATTTATTATTGGAACTCTTGGGGTGTGATCTTGTTCTTGTTTGTGTGCAGATGTGGTTTGGGAGATGACACTCATGACGAATCATATTTTTGATGTCATCACACTTTGGGTAGGAAGTTCCTTACCATATTGAGGCCAAGTATGTAATTATTATAATGATATGATGTTTTGTTCTTCTATTAGTTAGACTATACTCGAGTCTCATTACAAGTGTGTCAATGTATATCTGATGGGACCTTGTTTGATGTTTGACCACATGCTTTTACATGCATATCCCATGATATCCATGTTTGAGTCTGTTAACATGTTTTTTTATTTGTCTAACGAATCTATATATTGATTTTCTATGATGTTTCTCTATTTATTGTGAAACTATTTTGATTTGATAATTTTTTATTACCTAAATGTTTTGTTCTATGCATGGTAGCAAAGTTATAGGTGGAACTATTTTGGCATGGTATCCCAATAGGGGGAGAATCTTTAGACACTACAAGTAACATGATGAAGAGACCTTGATAGACAACAGGTCATGATTTCCCTATGGATTAACCTAGGGACATGATGGTATAGTGTGATGTGACCTAAGATATGATAGTGGGAGATAATGGTATTTATTGACATAAACCAGGTAATATTTTCCTTATGGACTGGACAATGAGATATATGGGACTTAATGGACTTATGGAATGACCCATGTATATTTATCCATGTGTATTATTTAGAGTACATTTGGTGAATATGTTTTAAACACTAGTTCATGACTCAAATTTTGTCTATGTTTTTAGCATGGATTTGAAGCATCTACAGTTGGGGGTTTGGGGAAGCTTAGTTGGTGCAGAATCAGTCAATTACTTGATCATATGTTTTTATCTTTGTGTTTAACTATTATCATGTCATGCTCTCTTATACATGTGCACTCATGGTGAAGACCCGTTAGAATTATCCTACTATACTTACACTCACTCCCTATATGGGTATCTCAATGCATGTGTAGACTTCATGATTAGGGATACAGGAAAGGGAAGGGAACTAGAGACATGGATCATGGAGAAGTAGAAAGGTTATTAGAGGCATCACTGGGATGAATGCCAAAATGATTCCACAGTATTTATTTACACGAAATAATTTCTTAAACTATGGTTTAACCTTCCACTTTAGGACTCATTGGTTGATTATTCTAGATGACATCAGATAAATCATGTTCCTTTTTTATCATTATTCATTTAATTCATTGTGTTATTTTTTATGATTGTATTTATTAATATTGAGGGTATAGTCTACCTAATGTCTACACTTGACCCCTCATCACTAGTCACTATTCTCTTTCATATGAAAAGACATGAAAGATCCCATGTGGAACTCTCGATTCAACCTAGTGATTTTGGTATGGGAATTACAATGTGGTATCAGGGGAGGTTTTCCCCGTTCTTTCATCTAAAATATTATTTGTTGCAAGGTAGAATGTATGTTGGATATCTGGGACCCAAGAGGGGGGGGGGGGGGTTGCATGTTCCCTTGGCCTGTATTTGTGTGTCGGTCATCTCAATTACCATATTTGGGAGTAATGATCAGAAGATTAGGAGTCAAGAAAGCCTTATCCTATTAAAATATAATAAAACAGTTAAAGTACGCAAAAATAAATCACAGAGTAACTCTACAAGAATTAGTATAATTCACCCTATCCTGATCATCTTGAGATAGGAAATTACATTACTCAGGTAACAGAAATGACCAGCTAAAACTGACCTCCGAAATTTCCTTCTTCAAAAGGGAATCCACAACTTGATTGGCCTCTAGGTAGAGATGTGTGACTTCCAGAGATAGTACCTCCGTAAGCCGAATGTAATCTCTCCAGTCCGAAATCATCTTCCATGGCACATTCTATAATCAATCATTGAGAATCTGAACTACAAACGATGTGTACGAATCGATACATAGGTCACACCAAAAATATTGAATAGCATACCTGACTTCTTTAATATTATCCCATAGTTCTGCTTCGATAGCATATCTGTTGCCAATATAATGAAAAAAGCATCCTTTTACAAATCTTAGATACGTACAAAAAACATTACCACATCTAGATGAACCTGATGCTCCAAAATCTATTCCATCAACATTTATCTTCAACCATCGAGGGATGGGTGGAATCCATCTGACATACTTCATCATCATTGGCCTTTTCATCCTACCATTTACTCCAAGTGATCTTAACAAAAATAGATCAGAAACATAATTCTTCATGAATCCGTTCCGAATTTAGAGGCATTTTGAATCACACTATTCAAAAAAATCACGTCATTGTGAAATAAAGGCTCAACATTACTGAATAATAAGTAATTTCTTAACTTCCATGTGAAAGATATAACATTGGCAGCAACAACAAGAATCATCGACTAGACCTGCTCACTACAATCGAGACCACATACGGACTATAAAAGCCCCTCAACAGATCGGTTATTTAGAGAGTAGTAGAAATTCTCCTACACATATGTCCACAACCTGCATGAAAACATACAAGATAAAAAAACAAATTAGAGAGTTTCATCCACCTCATGATAGAGTAGACAGACTGACTCCAGATGTAATCTAGTACACTGCAAGTAAACCTGCAGTGGTAGCCTCTGCTTCCAGATTTTCCAAATAAAAATCGATTGAGCTAGAGGAATGAAGGCCTTATGAAAAGTAGTGGCCCAATGTTGGGGGCTCAGTGAGACACCATAAATATTTTTATAACACTCCCTTGTATTGAAATTGCCAAGAAAATTGGGCATCCAGACCAAAGTATCACATTCATTGAACCAGTATCTTGATATTTCCTACTGAATACTACTAGGTAGCATCCCATTGAGATCTGGATTCTCATGAAATTAAGAAATGGTAATATTTTTCAGGGAATATGGAATGGTAATATCATCAGTAATGGGCCACGAAATCCATGGTGTAGTCCAACAATTCAGTCGTGACTATTTACACACCACCCATTTTTAACAGACAATTAGGTCAGCATAGGCCTTCTTGAGAGTAGTCCATACAGTTGAATCGATATAATTGGCATACCCTACATGAATTTTCTCAACAAACCTGCTAACAAGAAAATCCAGAGACTGATCTAGAGTGGAAATGAGCTTCCATATGAATTTTTTTATCCGTGTATCATTGAAAAACCTTATATATTTGATTCCCAAACCACCCATATGAACAAGTTTGATGTAGTCCTTCCAATCAATAGTAACAATCTTCCTTTCAGGAATTGATCCAGTCCATATAAAGTTCCTAATTTTACAGTACTATTATAGAAATTGATTTATAATTTACTGTTGATCGTTAGTATGTTGTGATGTTACAATTTTATGGGATTTGGGTGCGTTTATACATCTTGACATGGAACTTGGGATCACATTTCATATATATATATATATATATATATATATTATTGATTAATTCATAGTAGTTTTTAATTAAAAACCTTGATATGTTCTTTTTAAATGGTTATATATCTATTTTCATTAATTTTGTGGTATATTTTTCCTTGAATTGATTACATGAACATGATAATTATTTTAAATATATATAGGACTTTGACTAACATGAAGGTACATAGATCATTGATTAATCCTTGAGTAGTTCTAAAAGGGATGTGCTTCCATATTACTAATATCCTCATATGATATATTTTCTGAAATCCCATGCATGTGACTATGAACATCCTAGTTCATTATATATGTAAGTAGTTATAGTTGTTCTAATAATAAATTATCATTTCATATAATTCCATCTCAATGATGTATTATGGGACTAAATAGAGAAATGTGACAGTATTCAACCATAAGGGAGGAAATCTAAGTTCTACCACATGACCTACTAGATAATACAATTGATAATGATCAAAAACCTAATACAAATGATTAGGAAGTAGGCCCACTTCACCCAAGATTTTTTTTCATACTTCATGTTCAAGGAAGAGTAATTTCTAAAATTATGGACAATTATTATTGAGATTTTATCTCCACCACCAATCATTATCCATTAGAACAAAAGGCCCTCTAAATACCATGGGGAAGAATGATATCATAGAGGGGGTCTTTGATCTAGTAGATACCCTGGATGATAAATAGGTATGGTTGGATACTTTCATGATTTGGGGACCCATAAGGAGGAGGTTGTGTTTCATATTACATGAATGAAGGCATGAATCTCTAACATTGAGGACCTTAAAAGACCTTTTATTTGAGTATTTCTTTCTATGTAGGCTAAAGATAGACTCTTCACATGTGTTCATGGAGCTTTAGTAAGGCTCAATGATGGTTTCATCATAATCAACACATTTCATTGATTTAATTATATTTTCTTCTCCCTTGGCAGGGAATTGGGTGAAAAAGGATAGAGACATTAAGTTTGGTCTTCATTTGGAGTTGAGATGCAATGTCAGAAATTTTGTCTTAGCTATATGTATTGAGTTACATATCAAATCATTAATGATTAAGAAGGGGTTTTAAGAGAAATATCTTTTTAATCTTATTTCACCCTTTAATGGACTTCATTATTATACTTTTAGTGGAAGGGAGATGAAGGCATAAGATTTATGTTAGACCAGTAGAAGAAAACCAAACTAGAGAAAGGGTTATTTAGTTCCTTCTATAGTATAAGGAGGTCCTCAGTGTTTCCTATGTGAATGGGATGGGGATTAAATAAAATTTTACACAAATATTTATATTTGTTTTCATTAGTTTATAAAAGCAAGGAATCTACATATTTTCTTCTCAACAGAATAATGGTTGTGTTCTCATGGGTGTTTGAATCAAATGCAGAGTAATGGGATTGGTTAGTGTCCCCATTAGTAGGTTCATATACCCTATATAATGATAACTTAGTTGAGCCACGTATGTCCGGGATAGGATTGTGGAATTGAGAAAAGTTGATCATATGAAGTGGTCTAGGTTTCTGTGGGATTTGGAGAGAAACTAACTACCATTTTATGTATAGTATTGATCTAATATACACACACTCTATTATTATTTTTGGCACTTGTGTTTTTTATTCATTTATGGAAGGATAAATTGTTGTTGAACTTGACTTACCTGTCATGTTATATTATAAGTTTTTGTCCCTTGATACTTCCTTGGGATGAAAATTGGATTATCTTTAGATAAATACAAGGGGTCTAAGAGTATTTTTTGTATGGAAATATATAGGATTTCATGCTCCTTGAGATGTCTAGATTCGATTTGCACTTAAGTATACAATAGAAGACTATTTATCATCATTCTCATATGACAACCGATTGACCTATCATCTTCAGGAATGTGAAGAACCCTAGAACATAACAGTATTTTTGTTAAAAAAATTTGGCATTCCGAACATAAAATCAGGACATGTAAGGCAAGAATACTAGACATGTTAGGAAGCCCCCCTTAAGGATGTTTTCCTTTTCCAACAAGGGTACTTGGGTATATTCCCTCAAACCATGTGAAACAAAAACCATGAGTCTATGGATATAAATTACCATTTCATATAGGAAGTGTAAAAAATGGGTTAGGAATGGATACTCATACAATCATATGGGTAATATTGGATCCTTATTCCACCCTTAAATGATCAGCTGGACAACCATGGTTCCTAATCTTTACTTAGTTGAGGGTAAGGGACATATATCTTCCATTAGGAATCCATCATGGTATAAGACTGTAACACTCCTAAACCTCGCATATCAAAAAAAAATTCACCAAGTTTAATTACCCATTTAAAACCATCAATGGTTTATGAAAAAATTGAACTATGAGGACTCTGATTCTTACTATAAGTAGTATACATAGGATGTCTTCCTAAGGTCTGAGACCCGTATCAAACACCCCATAAGGAAATTCCTAGTACATAAGTACCATATCTATACAGAGTGAGTCTAATCACTTTTTATTCCTTATTTATCACCCCAATATTGAATCATGTGGGAATTGGGATTTTGAATGGCCATATCACTCGTATCATAAATTTATCCCATATAGAGAAACTTCATTGTGTAATCCCCATTCAGTGAAATGATATGATTTCCCGTATACATGGGATTCTACTTTGGTTTATATCCCAAAGTAATTCCCATATTGGTAAGACCTAGGTAAATTAACCTCACAAGCATTAATTATTTTCCATCGCCCATTATTGGATTGAAGAAAAATTAAACTACTATGGTTCTGATTCTTATTATCCACAATATATGTTGACTTCTTTGATAAGTCTTGAAGTCAATATCTGGTATCTAAGCCCCCCCCCCAAATTTCTTTTCAATATTAAATTAAAATATTTGTTTAGAACATTGAAAACTACATGGTTTTTTATTCTTATCATATATAGGTTAAATAGGATGCCTCATGAGGGTTCAATATTATCCTTGACCCACCAATTTCTTCCCTGGATGATAGTAAACTCCAGAGTGCCTGGTTATATAGATTCAAAATATATGCAACTACCCACTGCTATATAGTAATCTAAAATATATAAGGAACTTTAGATACATAAGGATGATATCATCAATAAAACCTACATTACATAGAGATGGATTCAACACTCTGTCACTTTTTTAGGGTAATCGTTCCTACATCAGGATTTGGAAGAGATTCATAAACATATATTAATTCCAGAAGAGATTCCCATAATATGAAATAATTCCTAGAAACATGGTGAGATGAGACTGAACTCTCATTCCCTCAACCAATGTGAGTTCTTTTGTGCCATTGATTTTGAAACCCCAAATGTCAATCAACCTTTGGAAAGAAGTTTTATACCATGTTATGTATTTGGGATTTGTTTTGAGTTTCTTTGTGATAAAAATATTTTTAACCTAAAATGAAAACATTTAATGATATTATAAATGATTCTTTATAGGGATTAAGAATATTTTTGCTTAAACATTGTTGAACCATCAACATCTCGCTTAAGGAAACAAAAATGGTAAGCCCAACAAGAATCTATCAAATACTAAAAAATGATTGGTTGACCATGCATTGGGATATTTTGTTTTGTGTCTCCTATGAAAACATAAATGGTATTACTGAAATGAAATCATTCAATAATAAAATGTGACTAGGATTACCATGAAATAATTCCATTCTCATTATAAAAATTTCACACAAGAAACATACCCAAACCTTGAAATAGAAAGGAAAATTGTGTTACCCATGCATAGCTGATTGAGAATGTTTCACACTTGAAACTATTTACTAATCTGTAACTTTTTTCCTTATTTTCATTGTGACTATAAAATCTACTATCACATGAATAATGACCTGATATTGTGTCATTATCAAGTAAACATTGTGGAAAATCATCAACAATTGTTACTTCCATGGTTCACAAAATAAACTCACCCAACTAACACCATCAGCTTCAGATCGAAAAAAATGGTTATAAAAAACCACTGACATGGTTCTATCCTGACCCCAAAGGCTACATATATAGGTCTCTAGAAACTGAAGCTGACAAGTCTATCACATTTAGGTAAAGATGTAGTGAAACCCATGGCACCTATTTCCAACAACAGACACTTTAGAAGCTTATCCATAGAGTTCAGAAATAAAAACCTTCCATATATTTGAAAAGTAGATCAAGCAGTCAACTATGGTTCCATCTCGATTTAGGATCCTCCTATGAGGGATCATGTCAACCACTATCACCCGTATCATCTCTCCAATTCCCCAAAGTCACCTACTAAGAGCTCCAACTGATAAATTGACACACTGGAAACTCAAGCATCGGTACTATGGAGGTCTCTATAGGAATGAAAATCTATCTATAAATGGGAGTGGGATCATATCCCTATTTCCATTGACAATTCTGTTTGGAATATTCTAGCGATATCCAGTGGGTAGGCTCATATCCATAGTCACTTGGATAATTTCTGTATGCATATTCCTACAACAAGCATGGGAGAGACACATAACCATTCCACCAATCATGGAGCACACATTCATATTCTAATGGAACAAGGAGGACGTGAGGGAGTATATATCCCCACATCAATTGAATAAATATACTAGTATATCTTGGAGGCTGAGATTGTGCATGTCCATTTATATACACACACTTCAAAAAAGTGTCAATACATTCTAGAAACAATTTAAGAGCTTTGTCATAATAGCATGGTACTGGTACAGATTCAGGTACATACACATATCCCAATCCTAATAGAAAAAGTATCATATCTCTGTGATTAGTAAGAAAAATTGGATTCTCTAAAGCAGGAACACACTATTTATACCTTCTAAGAAGATTATGGGTATATTTTAGTAAAGATTGAGGCACATGACCAAGCCCACACACCAGTTCTAATCGAGGATTGGCATCTCAATTTGGAATATGAGTCGATATTGGTGCAGATTTCATTAAAATAAGACTAGAAACATACTCTATAGGCATTGTACATGGATTATATCCATGTTCTGATCATGGTTCACCAACTTATCTTGGAACCTACCTTGGGATCGTTTCCCATTAATATCAAAAAATACCAGTGACATACTCCAAATTAATATTACTAAGCTCATATCCTTGTTCCAACTGAGGCTCTCTAGTTTAGTTTAGCACATGCCTCGAGAAAGTAGTACAATACTATTGAAAGATACCAACAACATACTCTAAAGGCATGGGATCATGCTCATATCCCTTCTCTGAACATGGGTTTTCAATAAAATATGGGAATTACCTCTGATTATTCTCAAATCCCTTACAATGAAGCTACTTAGTATATTCAAGCAGTTTATGCAAGTCCAGATCATATCCCTACCCATCCCACTGAATGGCTACACTAGAATACTTTAGAGGCTATACAAGAGAATTATCTTGTCCTATCTCCCATTATAATGTTTTAACATCATATTATGATAGGGAATTAATATTATAATTGTGCTCATACCCCCGCTTCATCCATTATTGAAATATATATTCCAAAAACCATCCATGATATGTCTTATATTAATGCTGATAATAAAATTTGTCTCTAACATAATTTTATAGTTTCTCAGTAGTCTAATCATACCCCCACAACACTAGATAGTTATCGATATTTATTTTTAAATCTTCATTCACTATGATCGTATCCATTCTCAACCACAAAAGGTAGGTTTGTATATTACACTACGATGTAAAATATGGCTCATAACCCTGGTCATCTTAATCCTAGTATCCTTGAGGTTGTTCAACACATATCTATAACACCTAAAGGTTTTGTTGACTCTTTTAGATAAAGAAAAAAGTGATCACTACATTTATAGTCCTCTTTGAAGAAATGTAGATATGGATCATAGGTACCCTACTCAAAAAATCCAATGTTGTAAACCTCCCCAAGGTGATATCACTATTGGGCACGGAAATCCCCCCTTCCCATAATACTTCATATTATTATGTTCTCGAATCTCATACACCTTTGTATAGATATTTTATGGAACCAATGGGGTTACTTTCATATATAACCCCGTCAAACTATTAGAAGCACTTCATTGAGGTCAACCAGTGGCCCATAGAAGTAAACTCTATGGTTTGACCTAGTTTAAACATATAATTCTCATGAAGAAGAGGATATAATGGATATATAGAGATAATTATATGGAAACAAATCTCAAAAATATGTTATATACGATAGAGACTTTTAAATGTGAGGTCCAAAATAATCTAGAGATGGAGTGAATTCTTTACAAGAACCAGAACATGTGGCAGAGTCATCAGTGGTTAAAGGCCAAACACCTCCCATATCATGAATATGTGTGTAATATTCAGGTAAAAAATACACTATCTTTCATCTACATGTGGACAAATTCTCTCTATATAAAAACAAAATATGGAAGAGCCTGAAATATAACAATGATGTATTTCTATTTGCATCATAACAACTCTCCATAGACTAATTCATAATCCCCATAAAATGTACATATCCAAGGATAGTGAAAATGTAGATAATTTCACATTATTATTTCACCATAACAAAAAATCTCCCCAGATACAACATATTGTAATGTTATTTCCATAGAATATTTCATGGGACTTGGTAACGCAAGGGATCATTGGTAAATACATTGAAATTTCCCTATTTTGATGGCACAAAGGCATCCCAAATTGAGGGATAAGACATCAAATAGAATCCTAAGTTAGGCCCCTTAAAATATGAGAACACATCTCAGACATGGAATTTGAAGTAGTGAAATAACCTATAGGTTCATTAAGAAGATGAATCCCAATATAGGCAACCATTTCACCCGACTCGAACACATAAAAAATGCACTGAATCAAATAGATCGCAATAGCTGCTTACATAGTAGCCATCAAAGAGTGAACCCAACCCACATGGATGGGGTGATATATAACACCACCTTCATACCTTATTTAATCAAAATCTAAGAGGTTCCAATATATAATAACATCTATTGGAAACCAACCTTAGGCCATAGGGTTGGGGAATTTTTATCTCAATCTCCACCAATAGGTTCATCATACCCCAAGAGGGTCTTAAAGAAATATTATATGGTTCTAGATCAACCCTAGAATTTATGGTTAGAGGAATTTATATATCCATTAACATCTCAAAATCCATCATATACACAATGGAAATCATCAAATCATCAACAATAGGATCAAAAAGTGACGATAGTGTCCTTGAATAATCCCCAACCCACAAAGCTAGGGGAATTTTTTTCACAATAATAAACCCATAATGAACTATTGTTATCTTAGTTTAGAGGTAAATATCAATGGATAGAATCCCATTCATTACCCACACCATAAATTATACCTTTTTATTTGTCACCTGTTTGACATTCATGATCTAAAAATCCCTTAAGGCCACTATTCATAGACCAAGATAGGAGGAACATACAATAATGTAAATTAAACACTATAAAGGTCGTAATCCAAAGTAGTCCACCATGTTTAGGGGTTAGGGAAATAGTGGATTTGTAATCTTTTATGGATGACTAAGTAGTGAAAAATCACCATATTGTGTGGAGAGTAGTGGGTGATCACATAGATGTTCACTATTCATTTCTACCCTTATACCATTGTGCTAAAATGATTTTGTATCACGTATTAAATTTTTTTAAAAATTGAACTTCATGGTTGATTAAATTATTTTTTAAATCACTTTTAAAAATTTTAATTTCACCTTTTTGGATTATTTCATTACAAGGGGAGATGATTTGGAGGTCCCAAGACGAAGTTGAAGAAAAATTGGGCCAAATTACCCATGAATCCAAGAACACATGTAGACTAAAATTCACACTGATACTAATACGGGAATATAATTGGTCTTTTATTTTGTGATCTGATCCCATGTTTAGTGGGTATAACACATTTTAGGGAAACTAATCCCAATTCATCAATATGTTAGCCCAATTGTACAAATCTGTCCAAGAAGATGAATCTATAGAAAGTCAAAAATTATTTTATGTATTTCAACCATATTTAGAGATTTCTTTTCCAAATAATTCCAAACATTAGGTGGAGATATTAAATTTGTGGGCAAATTATTTTTTAGTTTTATCCAATGTGATATAATGCTTTATAACCACCCAAAACCATGGGCTAAGTGGTTTCGTGAAATCTGGGTGCCGAAAACCACCATTCACTTTGCCTATAAAAGAGTAACTTGGGAACCCCATTTGTATACTCCACCAGCAAAAAAGGTGATTCAATTTTGGAGACCTATAAGATTACTATACTCATCCTATATGTTTTGGAGGCCCATATCTTCATAGTGGGATCAAGGATGAAGGGGAAGTTCAACCCAATCCTCATCCTCTTCTCGATGGGGAGCTAAATGGTAGACTATAATTTCATGGGACATACACATATATGGAACTGAGTTTCAACACTTTTTATTAAACTATTTTTGTTTAATTTTTATTTTAAATATTTCACTTATGATTTATTATAACATTATTCTCTTTTAAATTCATTACTTTAGTTTAATTATGTGATGAAATTTTTATTTCAACTCTGATTGGGTTGAAATTTCATATCAGAATCATGGTTTATTCTGATTGGAAAACATAGGTATCCTATTTCTCTAACACATAATTTTTATATCAGTATTAATTGTTATTCCTCAATCAATGATTGAGTTTCAAACCACATCAACATGTTTTTTATGTCAAGGAGTGGTTAACTGTGCATCATTTTAAGAGGAAAGAGGGAAATCAATATCTTAACAACACTCAAACAAAGAATTCTATTAAACCATGTATATTTTTCCGAATGATGAACTAACCAAAGGGTTTAGTGAAATTGAAATTACCTCCATCTCTAATAATTCATAAAACACTACCTTATTTTTTTAGTTATTAATCTATTTAAATTAATTTATTTTTGTAAAACTATTTCCAAAACCACACCCTCATTTTGTACTTTTTATTAAAAATTAACACTCTAAACCCATCAACTATCCTTGAAAGATGAACTAGGTTCTTCCATATTCTATAAATTACCTTTAAAAACATAATTTATTTGAAATTTCATAGAAACAATTTCATATTTTGGCACAATTTTAGGGGAGTGATTTGGTTTTTAATGCATGTTTTTTATAATTTTTTTAAAATTTTGTGAATATTTATTGGTTTTATATTCAACCTTTGCATATTATTTTTTGTTTTGATTTATTTCATGTGTAGTTGTTATGCATGAAACATTATACTCAAGGATATTGAACTCATTTTTATCCTAAACCATAGGGGATTCTATATAATCAACACTGAGACACATGGGAAAACCCTTTATAGGAGGACACACCACACCTAACCACTTTTCTAAAACCCTCTTCATCTGGAACAAAAATAGAAACTAGAAAAACATGAATAATATGGATAAAAATAAAATAACCCTAAATGAAATAACCCCGCCTAATGTTTATATCCAACCCACTTATATTAAAATGTAAGACAAAGCCCCAAACATTGAACTTAAATCTATTTTAATTCAATTATTACCACGATTCCATGGAATCATTGGAGAATATCCATATAAGCACTTAAAAATAATTTCATACTATGTGTTTTACATTAAAACATACTAATATTGATGAAGAACATGTAAAGAACAGGTCATTCCCTTTTTCATTAAAAGACATTATAAGAGATTAGTTATATTATTTTCATTCTCCTATTAGAGTATGGGTAAACATGCAATGATTTTTTATTGAAAATTATTTTCTAGACTCTCAAACTGAAACTACAAAGAAACAAATCTATGATCTATTAGTAACACTTTAAAATGATTTTTTCAATTTTCTCACTCCACAAAAAATGTTATCAAATTTTAATATAGTATTTTTATAAAGGATTAATTAGTATTGTTTGATACATGATTGATACTGCTGTAGGTGGGGCACCAGTCGATAAAAACCCAATTTCTACAAGGACCCTCATAAAGAACATGGTACAGAACATAGAAAAATTTAGCTCAAGGTCCAATGTACCCATTCGAGTAGTCCATGTGGTGAAATGTTTTGAGTTTAAGATGAAGGAGGACATTAATTTTGAAGAGTTAATTACAATACTTCGACAAATTTCTCTTTCTCAAGGGAAATCCCAATATCCTCCTCCCATCTATTATGGTATCTATTCTGCTAATAACCACTATTCTTACCAATTCCCTCAATTTAGAGAAACTTTTGAGAGTTTTGAGGAAATGTTTCTAGGTCACCTCTATAACAAATATATTAGGCCAAATTATATTTTTTTTCTAACCCTGGTGGAAATACAACCAAGCCTTTAGGTGATAGGGGTATTCAAACCAACCTCATCCACCCTCCAATCAACTAGGGTAGAGTAGTCATCGACCACCACCACCCAAAAATCCTTAACCACCACAAATCCCTTTCTAATAAAACCCTCTAAAACCTAATCCTATCCTATAATACATGATGAAAAAACTGGATTCCAATAATATCCAATTCCAAAAAAGAACCCAAAAATCCATACAAGACCTAAAAACACAATTAGTCCAACATTACAACTCAATGGGGGAAATATAAATTCATGGGATGGTTAGACTACCCTCTTAGCCACTAGTCAACACTAAATACAAGGTAAATGTCACTTCCATCACCCTTAAGAGTGTAACACTACTTAAAAACCAAATTAAATCTCCATTACAGTCATCCCTCTTGAGGAAACTACCTCCCAACCTCGAAGAATTCTCCATGAATGGAAACACCTTGTCCACATAGAATCCCTTGAAAAGATAAAAGAGTTTAATTTTACGAACCACCAAGAAAAAACCATTCCTCTTCAATTTTATTAGAGGTCCACCCATCCAAGAAAACAGAAAGAAACTGAACATGATAAATAAATCTTGAAAACATTAAAAAAGTATAGGTTAATATCCCATTGATTGATTATGTAAAGAAAATTCCATGATATGAAATGTTTCTAAAGGAGATGTGTACACATGAAAGGTTACTTCAAGGTGTTGAAAAGGTGACCTTGGGGTGGAATGTCTCAGTATTGATAGAACCATAACTTCCCACTAAATTCAATGATATTGGAACATTCTCTATTACATGCTCAATAGGGAAGTATTTCTTTTTCCATTTCTATGCTTGATTTAGGATCTTCAATAAATGTGATGCCTTACTCCATTTTCTCTTCATTATGGTCACAAAACTGAAGCCTATAGGAATTTTTTTTCAACTAGAAAACTAGAGTATAACACACCCCCCTGGAGTGTTATAGGTTCTTCTTGTGAGGGTAATTTTTTTTTTAATTTTTCCTTCAAATTTTTATGTGCTTAAAATTTAATATGATAGGATTAATGGACACATACCAATTATATTGGGAATTCCTATCTTGAAAACTTCATAACCATAATAAATGTAAACAATGGTACATTATATATAGAGTTTGGTGGTAACATTTTCCACTATAACATGATTTATACCATGAATCACACATTGGAATAACATTCCTCTATTTTAGTTAATTCAATTGATGTACCCCCTTCCCCTAAAAAATCAATTATTTAACATGATCCACTTTTTGAGTTGTCATCCTTGATAGACGTTCTAGGTAATGAGTCATGAATTGAATATTCTAGGGTTCTAGACAAATTTCATGCATGTTTTCTAATTGATAATTTTTTGAGTATTGGGCTCCCATGATCATTGATGACAGTGCTATGCTTTTAAATACTTATTCCCCGTCTGAAAATGTTAACATTGAGAAGTTAGATGAGATCATTGACTTCCCACTTTAATATTAACAACCATAAATCCAAAATTCACCTAAATTAGAATATAAAAAACTTCCTACAAATGTAATATATTTATCTATTTAGAATGGAAACAAGATTCGTATCATCATTTCTAGTTCACTCCCTCTAGAGCATGAATTGTGAATTCTTGAACTTTTGAGGGAGTATAAATTTTTTTTGGATACACACTTGTTGAAATTCATGGTATTAGACCATCAATGTTCAAACATCATATATTGATAAATTATTAGGGTAAACCAATTGGGGGGAATGATTTTGACTGAACCCAAACCTTCCAGATGTTCTTAAATAGTAGGTAAAAATTACTAGTTGTTGGAATAATTTACCCCAACTCTAAAATACAATGGGATAGTCTAGTGCAGGTTGTTCCTAAAAAACATTCCTTACAATATTTAAAAATGAAAAAAATTAATTGGTTCAAACCCATGTGTAGAATAGTTGGTGTGTTTGTATAGATTATCACAGACTAAACCGACCCACTAGTAAGGAACATTTCCCATTTCCATTTATTGACCAGATGTTAGAGAGGCTAATGGGGAAGTCACACTATTGTTTCCCTAATGGGTTTTCTGGATACATTAAGATCCATATTACGCCCATGGATTAAGAAAATACAAACTTTACCTGAAACATTGTCAAATTTTTTTATAATAGGATTCCATTTGGTCTATGAAATTATCCAGGTACTTTCCAATGCTTCATGATTAGTAGTTTTTTGTATTACTTAGAGAGTTTCATTGACATAATCATGGTTGATTTTACTTTTAAACATCCACTTTTGATGATTGTTTTAGTAGTCTTGGTTTTGTTCTATATCTCTATATTGAAAATAATATTGTATTAAATTATGATAAATACTATTTCATGGTGAGACTAGGTATAATACTTGGGAATGTCATTTATAGGGATGATAACCAAGTAGATAAATCAAAATTGAAAATTATTTCTTACCTACCATTAAAAAAATTGTGTGTGATGTGAATTGTTTCTTAGGTAATACTATATTTTACCATCATTTCATTCATGACTTTGGTAAGACTTCACTCCCCCTCTAAAACTTAATCTAAACTGAAAATGAGTTTCTTTTTAATAAATAATGCGAGTATGTTTTTATCAAATTAAAATGGAGTATCACATCATCCCCTATAATCGATCCACCTAGGTGGGATTTACCATTTGAGATCATGTGTGATGCCTCAAACTATATATCCGGGAAAATCTTGTCATAAAGGGTAGATCTAGATCTACATGTCATATCATATCCCTTATACACACTGGACCATGTTCAATGAAAATACACAACAATTGGAAACAACATCCTTCCATTGTGGTAGCCTTGGATAAATTTTGTCCATACCATTTATAGTAACATGTGATTGTGTTCGCAAACAATAAAGACCTATGGTATCTTATTAAGAGTCTAGAATCCAAAAAACATATCATTAATTTTATTGTCCTCTGTCATGAATTTAATATAGAAATTTGGGATAAAAGAAACAGAGAATGGGGTGGCTGACTATATATGTAGGATCCTTCCAACCTCATACATTTACTCATTCCCCTCAATTCCCATAAATGAAATGTTTTCAGATGATCAGTTATATGGAGTGAAATATGTTATTCCTTGTTATTCCAAAATTGTAAATTATTTTGAATCATTTTTGATTCTTGCTTATTTTTTAAAAAAGAAGTAGAATGTCCGAAACATGACTGTCATTGGTATATTTTGGATGACCTCAACTATTGTAGAACATGTAGTAATCATTCCCTTAATCATTGTGTTTTATATAATGAGTTTCAATATACCATTAGGTTATTCCTTACTCTTTCTTGTGGGGGGAAACTTTGGTCCCCAACCAACTACTCCAAAGTCCTTTATTAAGGTATCTTTTGACTAACATTATTTTAGGATGCCGATGATTTTTGTAAAACATGTCCTAATTTTAAAATAATTGGGAATGTCTCTAAAATAAATTAAATGCCACAACAACCATTTATCTTCCATGAAATTTTTGATGTTTGGGTCATTGAAAATATGGGGCCATTTCCCACTTCCTTTATAAACTTGTACATTATTTTGGTAGTTGATTATGTGTAAAAATGGGTAGAGGAAAATTACCCAAGGATTAATGATTCCAAGATATTTGTGGAAATCTTGAGAACCCAAATTTTCTATACGTTTGGATTACCAATCGTCATCAATAGTTACCGAGGTTCTGATTTTTTCAATTGAACAATGAAATCCATTTTCTATTAGTCTAGGGTCAGGCATCGAGTGTCTACTTCATATCACCCATAGACTAATGGTCAATCCATCGTTTCAAATAGAGAGTTAAAATAAATTCCAGAAAAAATGATTCAACCTAACTAAAAATATTGGAGTCTTAAACTCAATGATTCATTATGGGAATATCATACTTCTTACAAAACACCCTTAGGAATTTCACCATATCAGCTAGTTTTTAGAAAGAGTTTTCACCTCCATATTAAGATAGATAATTGGGAATATTGGTCTATTAAAAAATTAAATTATAATCATTTTGGTCTAGGTTCTCCAATAATTCATCATATTCCAGAGTTTGAGGGAATGTTTAGAGATTCTTATGAGAACTCCCAGATCTATATGGAGTGAACCAAGGATTACCATGACCATATCATCTTACATCATCAATTTGACATTGGGAAGTAGGTCCTAATTTTCAATGTATGGATGAAGTTGAATCCAGGAAAGCTTAATTCCCACTAGATTTTCTCATACACTATTACTAATGTTTATCTATTTGGTGTTTTTGAGGATACAAATAAAGAAACAAAAAACATTAACTATCAATGGGAAATAAATGAAGCACTTCCATGAATCCATTGCAGATTCCCTAGTGGAGGAACACTATAATCAATAAGAATCCTACAAATTACACCCACCTAGTTTTATCCTTCCCTTCCACATTCTCTTTTTTATAGTGAAGAAACTGTGTACTCTAGGTGGGTGTGGGGAGGGGGTGGGGGGTAAATTCTTTGGATAGTTAGGAATGTTCATCAATTTTTTTATGTTTTTAGTTTGGTAAATAGTATTATTACTCTCCAAACCCACATTACCCCCTAATTTTTTTGTAGGAATATTCACAAATTATTCCTACTTAATCATGTAAATTATTAAAAATGCATAGGGAATTTCCCTATTTCAATATTTTTTAACATTTAACAATAATTCACTGATAAAATGTTTATTTTTGTATGAATTTAACATTGAGGTGTGACCTTGTCTTCATAATTGGATTTTTTTTCAATTATATTAGTTGTATCATTTTGAATCCTTTGAGAAGAATGGTTTCTTTTATGAGAGTAGTTTTTGAGAAAATTATGTCACTTAATATCTCAATAAACCTGTTCACCAAACAATGAAGGGTGATGTTTTTACTCAATAGAAGTGGAATATATCTTAGGTTTATATTTTTCAGAATTTTGAAATTATTATTGAATATTTTCAATCCATAACTGATATTTTTCATTACTCTACCGGATTGACCTATGATTTTATACCTATTATCTGAATTTTTACGCCCTAAAAATGAAAAAAACTAAAAATTAAAAACAATGTTAAAAACAAAAAAAACACAAAAATATGGGTTATCCCTTGGGAAGGAAAAAAACACTCTTCCTTGACCTCTGATCTTGTTATAACTATTACAATAAATGTCATGAGGAGATAAAATAATGATTGATTCGTGAGTGTGAGATTTATTCCAAGGTCAACTTTAAAAAAATACTACGGGGAGTGATGAATTGACCAAAATATGGGGATATATAGGTTAATCATAATATGTTTTGAATTATGGGAATTCATAAGTGAGTGGGTCTTGAAATTTTATTGCAAAAGATATAGGGTAGGTTCTGGGGACTAAATCACTTAAGAATTTTTTTAAAAAATAACCTATATTTTTGGATAAAAAGTGGAAAGAATATCATGAAGTTGTTTTCACACTCACACAAACACATGTAGAAATATTGTGACATCGTGGAATTTTGAATTATTTTCTCAAATTTTTATCATTCAGCTCCTTGAATTATTTTCTAATAAAATTCATGAGACATATTTTTCCCTGATCACTAAGAATAACTCCTTGGTATGATTTTTTTCTTTGATAAAATTTCTATCAAAAATTTAATTTTATTTTGATTTTGAAAATTCAAGATGTTGGGAATATATAAATGAATAATTTATATAAATTTTACTTTTCTTTGGAGTGAAATTTTTTAGGTGTGGGCATGTAATCGTATAGCGATTCACTATCGATTTACACCCTTATACCACTATGATAAACATATTTTTGTATCATAACTTCCAAATTTAATAAAAAAATTCACATAAAGATAGATTCAATTATTTTGTGTTAATAACTATTAAAAATGATAATTTCACCTGTTTGGATGATTTCGTTATAGGTGGAGGTGATTTGGATGGTCGAAGATGAAGTTGAATAAAAATTGGGTCAATTTTTGCATGGATCCAAGAGAATATGTGTACTCAACTGCACAATAATACTAATCCATGAATCCAATTGTGATAAAATTTTTTTGTATGATAAAAAATCCAGTGGGATACAACTTTTATGAATACAACTAAGACCAATTTGTCCATATAGGGGCCCATCCAATTGATATATCCAAAAAATATTATCTGCTTGATGTCAAAAAATTTATTTATTATTTTAGAGATATATAGAGATTTCAGCCTCAAAATTACTCTAAACATTAGGTGGATTTATTTAAGAGGTGTGTAAATAAACTTTTATTTTTTAAAATGCTATGTAAGTATTTATACACACCAAAATCCATGGTCCATCTGGTTTCTCATAATCAGGGTGAAAAAAAACCACTGTCCACTTTTCCTATAAAAGAGTACCTTGGGAACCACATTTTTATGTTAAACTAGGAGGCAATGTGATATTATTTTGGAGTCCTAGAGGGGTAATATCCTCATCCATGAAGTTATAGAGGCCCAAATCCTTATAGTGGGATCATGAATGAAGGTGAATTTCCACCTGAGCCTCTTACTCCTCTTGATGGCAAGCTAAATGGTGAATGGTAAATTCGAGGGACATAAACAAACTTGAGAGGGAGTTACAAGAACATTTTATTATACTAGTTTTTGTAATTTTTGTTTTAATTATTTAACTTATGTTTTATATTAACATCAATCTCCTCAAAATTCATTGATTTTGTTTAATTAAGTGAACCAATTTTTATTACATCATCGATTGTGATGAAATTTCAAGTGGGAATCTTGGGTTATTCAGATTGGAAAACACAACCATCCTCTTTATTTAGAAAGGAATTGAGATATAAGTATTATTTAGTAGACATCAATCTATTTTTTTGGTCTAAACCTTGAAAACATTATTTTTGTGTCAAGGGGTGGTTCACTGTTTATCATTTTAAGAAGCGAGAGGGGAATCAAGATCATAGAAGTCCTCAACCACATGATTCTATTAAAAAATGTTTATTTTTAAAAATTATGAACAAACCAAGATGTGTTATGAACATGAAATGGCCACCTTCTCTCATAATTCTTAAAACATCACCTTTATTTTTTAACTATTAAACTCTTCAATATAAGTTATCTTCATAAAATCGTTTCCAAAAATCACCTCATCGTTAGTACTTTTTATTAAAAATGAAAACTCTAAACCCATCAACGCTCATTGATATATAAACTAGGGTCTTCCCAATGTTATAAATCACATTTATAAATACAATAATTTTGACATGTCATGAAAACATGTTCAATTGAATAACAACCATTTCTTGATACACCTTAGTGAATGTGGTCACCATCAATACAAAAAATGATTTGGGACAAGATGAAAATGTAGTGGGGTGTAATGAATAAACTATAAATCAAGTGGTAGGTGATTTGGATGCACAAACTGATGCCATAATTACACAAAATCAGAGAAGGATCGAGAACCCAGAACCATCGAATGATGAATTACTTCTTCTACAAGGTAAAACTCTGAAGGATAAATGTAAAGGTGTGCATACATCCCACTAAACAACTAGAGGAGCCAAAATTAACTCTATAAATGAAATATGAGAATGAGATACAAAATAATAGATAGATAAATGAGGAACTACTCACAGGAAACATTCACGCTAGGTATGATCCCCAGAAAGAGAGTAATATCCCACCTCTCACATATCAGGAGAGAGATAATCTACCAATAAGAGTGGGATCGAAGTTTCATTATAGATCAAGATCTAGGAAACTAGTCTACATAAATGAGGTAGTTGAGAATGATTTCATCAATCCAAGATTACAATGATAGAATCTCCCCCATTATGGTTATTATTCAGTCCAAGGATTGATCGAGAATTAGAGAGATATGAAAATGGGGCCACCTTATCAAGCCCCATGCAATCAATGAGGATTGGAGGCATTATAGACAGAAGTACCTCCAAATCACCTAAACACAATTGGATCAATTTCTTCTCCAATGGATACCATGGATGGCAGATGTGAACCCATGTAGCCACAAATGAATATGTATCCTGAAAGGTTAGATGAAATATTACCCCCACATAATTTTGGAAATCTTATTTTCTCATCATTTGATGATGTCATAGATACAAAACTACAACTCACACACCTCATGTCCAAATGTGTCCTGATGATGGTCCCATGATATCAATAGGTGGAGATAAAACTAAGATGTTTTTCTCTAAAATATAATAGGGAACTATTAGAAAAATAACCTAAAACAATGGTTTGGAATTGTTGTTATAGTTACCCAAACCATTTGTATAGCCTATAACAAGGGTTTAGAGGGTCGTTGGCTAATTTTTTATTGGAATAGACCTATACAAATGGTTTTGGGAAAACCATTGGTATAGATCTATTCCAATGGATTGGGTAATGATTGGTATAGGTCTATATCAATGCCTTAGAAACCGTTGGGACATGTAATGTAAAATAAAATATGCAGTAGGGGTCTGAACCCACAACCTCTCACTTATATTTCAATGGAATAACCACTATTCTATAATTATCATTGTAAATATACACTACTAAAAAAACGACCTATACCCACGGTTCAAAACCGTGTGTATAGCCCCTAAAACCATGGGTATAGCCTATACCCATGGTTTTTGAATCCGTGCGATGGAAAGCCATCACAATAGAGGTACTCACCTATAACCATAGTTTAATAAACTGTGGGCACAGTAACTGAACAGCGTGTCACAACGTTGTTTTTACAGTTTTCAAACTGTAGGTAAAACATTATCAAAAATCAACCCTGTGCGGATTCAATCTCACACCTCGCGCATCATGCACACAGGACCACCAAACTTGTCTAATAGTATTATTGGTAAATATAGATACTTTTATTTTAATATATTAATATAAATCCTATAATCTTTAAAAAAGGAATCGTGGGTTTCGAACACGCGACCCGTGTGGAAGGCGTATACGGAATGACCAACTGACCTAAAAATTTTATTCATTTATATATCTACGTCTATTTATATATATTAATAGTACTCATATATTTGAAAAAAATGAAGAAGCGGGATTCGATCACTGCACTTACTCATGCAACCCGAATATTTAAACCATCCACCCTAATGAATTTATACGATTTAATATTTCTTTCCTTATAATAATATTATTCAAGATCGTCTTCCCACCAAATTTTCTTTCTGTCCCATGGAATTTTTTGTTCCCACCATAATGAAGGAAAGCTATACCCATGGTTTTTCAAAACCATGGGTATCAGTATTTGAAAAAAACACCTTCTATAACGATAGTTTTCAAAAACTGTGGGTATAGTTCTACAAAACAACACCTATATCAATGGTTTTGGCAAAACCATGGGTATAGGTCTTAAAAAAACCTATACCAACGTTTTTTCCAAGAACCGTCAGTATAGGGGACCTATACCCACAGTTTTGTAAAACCATGGGTATAGGTCCCCATACTATCTCTATACCCACAGTTTTGGGAAACCGTGAGGTATAGGGGGGACCTATACCCATAGTTTTGAATAAAACCGTGGGTATAAACCCATTTTCTAGTATGGATAATTGGATAAATAAATAAATATTTTTATGGATATATTTATATTAATAAATAATTTTAATATTTATTTATTTTATGATATATGACAAAAGAACACATAAAAAATCTATGTACCTATACCAACGGTTTTGAGAACCGTTTCTATAAGTGCCAACATTTTTGGGACCTATACCACCTATATTTCATAACTATTGGTATATGTTTATACATATTACAATGAATTTGAAAAAATAATTGGTATAGGGTCTTCAAATAGAGGCTTTACCAATAGTTTTAGATAAACTATTGGTATAACCCTCACCTATAACAATGGTTCTGAAAAAAAACCATTGGTATATTATCATTTTATAGAAGTTATACCAAAGGTTTGTTTAAAACCATTGGTATATATATAACCTATACCAATGATTTTTCCAAACCCACTGATATGTGGTTGTATTATGGTACCTACACCAACGGTATTGTTCAAAATGTTCGTAAAGAACCATTGGTGTAGGTACAGTTTCTATTCGTGGGGCTAACCTTAATTTGGAACTATAGCCTTGTAGAATGATCCTTTACATTATAGTAAGATCTTATTCATATATTCCTTTATTATTTTTTCTCCAAATTAATGAAGTTGATAATTGACAACCGAAATATCCAAATAATTCCACAAAGGGAGGGTTTCATAATTTATCACCAAATGGAATGATTTAACTTATTCACTCTATATCCCTCTATCATAAGTAAAATTTATGAAATTATGTGATTAAAATCCTCTGGATAATATTAAAACACATATGATATAAATGATATATCTAGGTCGCTTCTATGAGTTAAAATATTTTTTAAAACACTTTGAATATTCCATCCAGCATGCACGAGGTAAATCTCATCCCATTACCTCATTATAGTGAAACATTCTGTGTAAAGATAAGAATAATTTTGTTACCCAAAAACTATTATAAATGACTGTTCAAGTACCCATGCATTATTTTATTCTTATGTTTCCTCCCATTGAGTGGAATAAATAACAAAATATCACTCGAGTAGATGAAAAAAGAGATCTAGGTAACCAACAATTCAATGAATAGATGAATAAAGACCACTCATTCCAAAATGATAATTTCTCTCATTATTTCCATTCAACAAAGGAAAATATCCTACTCATTCTACCATTTCTTAAGAAACTTAATGATGATAACTTCAATGATTTTACTAACTAATTCCATTTTAATAAGATGATAAGTCACACAATATTGGACTTCTTTGTCTTCAAATATGTCCTCTAGAGCATGGTAGATTATAGAAATGCGAAATTAGAGATTTCTTTAGTATAGGTGACCTTTGTTACCAACACTCCACTATTTTAATAGGGTTAATAGAAATAATTTTCTACGATTAATGGATAGAAGTTCCATGAATGGATGACTTTAAAGATAGTTGAATGAGCACATGACACCCCTAGGGTACAACTTCACACACAAAAAATGATCCTTGTACCTTTAGAGGAATAATTCAATACACATCCCATAGGTGGACATAATCATTCGGTAAATGAAAAGTCACAATATAATGAATCATATCCTGCTCTAGCATGAGATCTAACTACTAAATACTCCATTACACTAACATCTAGAGAATGGGAATCAACCCACAAAATGGAATCCTCAATGGATGAAGAGTAAATTTTTTTGTTCTATTACCATAATTCAGTTAATAGATCCCTTCTCGGATGATGAATGTGAATTTGAGTTTGAGTTCCCCATAACTAAACTGAGAGTTGGAGGATAAGGATATAGAAGAGAAGGATACAATGGACGGTTTGGTCATGGTTGAACCCAATATTTTGATAAAACCCCCCACGTAATCTATATATCCAGATGATATTCAATGAAAATAACTCCATCAGGACAAACAAAATCATAGAGATGATTCAGATCACTCCAGTGGTCATTCAAGCCCATTCATTTTACATGACTGATTGGAAGGTGTGTGCTTGTATGATCAGCCCTGAAAAGATGAAGTCCAATGCAGCTCACGCCACATTCAGTGGACGATCCTTCAACCTATACTCAAGAACTAGTCTCATCCACCTCATATAGATAAACTCATGATCCACATAATAGGGACAAACCCAAATTTTTTAGGTATATAACTTTTTCACAGACATATGACATTTTATAGTAGTGTGTAGTCATTCTAACCAAAATCTCAATCCTAGATTATCTCAATCCTTCATAAGAACTTTAAGAGGAACTCATCAAGGCCCCATATAGACCGCAATATTTCAAGACATAATTCATTTTAGCTATGTTTTACCGAGGAGAGACTATTCCATCGTAATGTCATGTCCCCATCACGTTTAAATAATAGAGTAAAAAATATTTTATGTAGGGCATATCATACCCCATTTATGTTTTTGGAAAACTCTATAATGTTGAAAATATAAGGATTCTGTTTTAAAATGGATCTAAGATCAACCTCACCCTTTTTTTGACCCTATAATGTTTTTGATATAAAGAGGGGGATATATCTCTAACAAAGATAACTGTTTGCGGGTATTAAAAGAGTGGGAAATGACCTATCGATAAGATCAAGTACCATGATCACTTTTAGGATCTCCCATATTATACTGTTCTTGTGGTTATCCCATTAAATATAGTAAAAATGTACTTATTTAAAGTCCTTGGATTCATATCCAAGTAGTGGTACCTTCAACATTTCATCATTTAACAAAATACCCCATCAGTTGGATGGTTCTCATACTATATTGTGACAGTTCACCCTTCATGTCTTGAGAATCCATATATGGTGAAAAAGGTTTCTATATAAATTATGTCTAATAGACAATGGTGTTTGATGAAATGAATGTTGGATCCCCAAATATATTGGGGACCACACCTAAAAATACTAGTAGTTTACTCAATAGTGATAATATGCTACCCATAAACCTGATTGAGGCAATAGACTAAATCCTAACAAGCTATCATTACCCAAAAACATCATTAGTTCCTGTAAATGTTATAGTAGTCTAAATAGCTTAATTGGATGAATCAAAAGTGTATCCGGCTAATGATCTATTGGGATCTAGTAATTATTTCAAGCCATCAACAAAAATAATTTATTCCACCATGATATTCTCTATAACTCAGGATTCCTAGGCTCATCCTACCCCTGGTGGCATCATAAAAAAATAAGCATCCCTATATTCTCTTGATAATAACAGTGGTAGTTAATGATGACAAAAAACTTCTTCTTATGGACTCTCATACCTTAAAATTTATAGAGATTCTCAAAGATTACCCACCATGTCTAAAAATACCCACATGGACTCAGATATGGAATAAGAATATGATGGCCTCTAGAAACTCACTCCCATATTTTTGGAAGGCATACACACTGCCATAAAAGAGATCAGGTGGCTGAATATGGGAATAAGAGAATTTCCTTGGGAAACATTGATTACTAACACCTTACCTCTTTAGGAGAAGGATATGTATATTTCATTCCTAAAGTAGGATTGATATGTGTTCACTGAGAATTGTAAATAAAGTTTTGGGATGAACACCGATGTGGCTATGTACCACATAGGCTTACACAATGACCATTAAGGTTTCATAATGTTATCTAGGACGATACTACAATCTCATAATACTAATATATAATTTTAATTTTACTAATTGATCAAATATATATTTTTCCTAGAAATTTACTACCCAAAATGGCTCACTAACATCATCCCCATAAAGAGAAATAATTGGAATATCATGGTCTAAATCGATTCAGGTACATTAGTAGACCCCACTCAATGTATTTTTTCTTATTTCTAATCATGAAACATTTAATTTATGCAACTAAAAGATTCTAAACCCATTAAATAATGGATGGGTATTCTAATAATAATTATATAATGATGTACCCTCATGATGGGGATGCCAATGCCTTCAAATTACCTCATGGGGGTATTTTTCTATCAGATTACTTCCTTTAGATTAATGAACACTAGAGCTACATTCTGATTCTCCATGAATAATCTCTTCAATACCATCATAGGATGAATAAAATAGTTTTATGTTGATGATATGGTACTCAAATATTGAAAATTATGTGGTCACCTTAGTGATATTTAAAAAATCATCTGCAATTTGAGGTAACATAGTATGATAATGAATCATATAAAGTGTTCATTCATATTAATATTAGGGAAATTATTTGGATTAATGGTACACCACAATGTAGTTTATGTTGTTATGAAAATAAAAAATAAAACACTATAAATGTCACCAACTTTGAAAGTTAAAGAGCTTAGGGAAATATGAGGGAACCTTGATTATATTGAAAATTTCATAGAAAACCTAGTTGGAAATATCTCCCTTTCACCAAGTTAATATAGATGGGATTCACCCACTGATGGGATAATAACTTCCAAGAATCATTTGATAATCACTAGAATTAATTATTGTTCCCACCATTATTGATGACATGGGTATATGTTAAGCTTTTTATCTTATATGTGGACACCATAGAATGATCGCTCGGTGCTCTACTTACATAGAAAAATGATATAATGAATGAAAAAATCCTCCACTAACTTAGTCAAATGATGTTGGGTACAGATATATGGTACTCCAATATTGAGAAGAACTACCTCACACTCATGTTTATAGTGAAATATCCAAGACATTACTTATATCAACACAAAGTCTACTAGATCTATCATATTGACTTGCACAAGTACATCATTAGCTTCCCTATAGTGACTGAGCATTTGGTTCAATGGCTGGTCATTATACATCAGTATGAAATCTAGTTCATGTTGTCCAAGTTAGTGAAAGGGATTGATCTATCCAATTTCCATGTGGAAAATCCCACCTCATAAAGATCACTAGTGGATAGAAAGCATCTAGATGAAGAGGTTTTATTTTCCCATGGTACACCCCAAATGTGGAATATGTATTTTGGGGGTGCCTCTTGAAGAAATATTTCTATGAGGATAGAAAAATTGATGCTCAATCAGGTTGTTTAAGAGATTATATTTTTTTCCGATACAATGAAATTTTTTACTAAACCTTCTCACTAACTGAAGCCTACACTATTGACAAGATAGAATATCAGACCATAATTTGTTTACTAGGAAGTATACATATAGATAATTATAGACTACTTGACCATGAAAGTAGATTTAGATCTTCTCATAAAGATAATCAATGGAATGTATGACATCATGATGTAATAATTGGACCCTCACATTGGTTATGTTAGAGGATTGATGGAAGATTTCCCTTTTAAACCAACATTTCATCATGTACCTCAATAAAAAAATTATTATACTAATGTGATGGATAATATAGCCACAGTCCAAGACAACCTAGATCAAGATGAAGTGGTTTTCCAAATCATGCACCAAAATATAGTCTCATCAATCATTTTTTGTGACATGGGTGAAATCAACCAAATTAATACTACCATAATGTGTGATGAACTGATATCCACACTTGGATGGATGGATACTACAGTATATTACCTATCAAATTAGAACCTCATTCTATATTAAGCTGAAAGGGAATATACTCAATGTATAGTAGGGAATATTACTCTTTAGGGAGGGAAAATGAGAAATACCCCTCTAAAAATGAGGATTCAATGAAATCCTCTAAAGATTCATATCAGAAGGGAAGATTCCCACAATCATGGAAGATGTCCATACAAGATCATGTGGCACTCATTAGTCCTTGACCAAAGTCTCCAACTAAATTAGGAGGTGCAGTGACCAAAATTAAAAAATGATACAAGACTATGTGGTATTCACCAGGAAATTTAATGAATTCCAGTTTCATGAGAACTTTAACGATCAAACCCCAGAGTTTCAACATATAAAAAAATATTTATGGGATTTTTTCTTATGTGGAATAGATATTGTGGGTCCATATACCATCACTATAACTATGCGGTGTTGGTACATCCTTACTGCTACTGAAATCTCTTCCAAATGGTATGAGGGAATATCCATCAAGTATTTCTATATGGATAATATCATCAAATTTTTGAAATCCAATATCATCACCAGATTCTATGTCACTCACAAGATATTGATTGAAAACAACACCAACATATTTTATACCAAATTAAAGAAATTTTACGAGGATTACAATATAAAATCCAACCATTCATCCCACTATAATCTACTATATAATGATCAAATAGAGTCCTTTAGTAAGAATATATAAAATATACTAAATAATGATGGAAATGGATATGATTTCCTAGATGGAAAATCTCATTCCCTCTTTATGGTACTATCATACCACCATACACACTATCACATAAGATATAGAAAATTTATTGGTTTATGGGACCGAAGTTGTGTTTCCCCTATCAGTCTAGTATCCCTCACTCTGAATAGCTATTTTTGAAAAATTTTAGATGATGAGTAATCAAAAAATAGGCTGGATTATTTTGAATTAATTGATGAGAAAAGGTTGTGTAGACTATATAACATCAATTTTCATCAAAATCAGATCATGTGAGCATTCAATAATAGTGTTTTACTATAAATGCTCTGTAAAAAATGGTATAGGCTCTCAAAACCCCAATGATACTATGAAATAAACCTACAAACCTAGAACCTAAGTGTGAAGGGCCTTAAATAATACATGAAATCTATCCTAATGGAGCTTACTCAATAGACAAAATGAATGGGGAATGTGTTACGCCCATCACAAATGCAATGTTTGTAGAAAAGTTATTTCCATAGATTACATCAAGAACCCCATGTCTTAGAAGAAATAGTTTTTATTATATAGAATCTAAATCCTTGAAAGAAATATATTAAACTACATAGCATCATAATTCCTTACATCATGTACATAAAATTAATATAATCTTTCAACATTACAATATGAAATTATACTACATGTATTATTTCCTTATAAAATGATGATAAACAATAAATAATTAATCTTTACCTGATAACATTAATCACCACATATTATTTATTTACCACATAATGATAAAAATCACAAAATTTAGGCTCAACTCATCAGGTTAAACTACATAGAATACGTGAATACCATATGAGGCTAAAATGTACAAAGAATGTTACCTTATGGATAGTTTACAACATATGAACTAGATCTGTGTGAAAGAAAAATTAGGTACTCCCATTCTTATATGTGATTTAGATCAATATAAGGTTTCCCCATTCATGAAAAATTCCTGGATTTATTCCTCTTATCATAGAATGCGTGGTGATATAAAGATCTCTAACCTTGGGTCCATCAACAATATCAATCGAAAAATGTCTCCCCTTGAATATGGGCCATACATGCATGGGGTGCTTTCCATTAAAGAAAAATGTGTGGATTAATTCATCATAATAAATGCCATATAGTGGCACCCATATATCTAATACTGGTTCTATTCACAAAATCAATTGAAAACCCCCCCTCTACAAATGGGTTTGACATAGATGGAGAGTTTTCCATTCAATAATTCTGTGATGCTTGATTCCTACTATCATAAGATACATAGTGAAATAGAGATCAAAAATACTGGGTCCATCCAAAATGCGAATAGAAAAAAATCCCTTCTCTATGTATGGGTTAGACCTGTATTGAGGTTTTTTTATTCAATAACTATCTGTGGAATAATTCCTATTACTATAGGACATAATTCTTTATATAGCTCCAATCACTTGTATAACCATAATATAAATAAAAAATTCATCTCGATGTATATAGTTCAGACCTATGTTACAATTTTCCATTCAAGAACTATGTGTGTCTTGATTCCTATTATCATAATATATGTAGTGACACCATGATCTCAAATAATGGGTCCAACAACAATATAAATGAATAAAATTCTCCGTCTACATATAGATCAAACCTATGTGGTTATTTTTCCATTAATGAACTATGTGTGTGTTGATTCCAATTAATATAGGATATATTATGACTCCTAGATGTCAAATACTAGGTCAGGCTACAAATATCAAAAGTAAATTCCCCCCCCCCCCACTGTGTGTGGGGCAAAACTATTTGGCGAGTTTTCCCTTCAAGAAAAAATGTATGGATTGATTCCTATTAATATAGGATCTTTCAAGAGGCCTATATCTCAAATATTAGGCATATACACACCTTAAAAATGATAATAATCCCCCCTCCACATATGGTTTGGACCTGTGCATAGAAATATTGGAGAACTATGTGTGGATCGAATATGACAACCCACCTTTTTATTACATAACTTTTCATTACATTTTACAAAGAGAGGATCTTTAAAGTCTAGTGTCTTAGAAAAAAGTTCCATAATACATGAAATCATAAAAAATTATTTGAATCCCATTAAAAATATACTTTAAAATTTCATCCTAAGTGCAATTACTACATCTTATAACCTGGAGACGTGCATCAAAGGAAAGGGTGAGCAGAAGGCTCAGTAAGGAAAACAATTTAAATAGTTTACATGTGAACATCAGTGATTCAATAAGAACATGGGGAAAAAGAGGCATATCATAATAATAATAACTTGAAACATAACATAAAATTTTTTCTATAAAATTTAATTTATACATTCATAATCATATCACCAAGGTCCATCCCTAAGGTGTCATAAATAGTACCAAGGTTATTCACCAAGGTATTGTACAACTTATCATCTCTAGAGATTAATTTATTTACCAAATTCATTGAAGATATTCATGGAAAACCCTTAATAACTATTTATTTTCATTTGATTCAAATATATCATAGTCAACCATTTCATAAATAACACAAATAGAATAAAAGAAATGTGTTTCATATCAAAATTGTGACGTTTTAAAAAGTTCTTAAAAACAACATCATTATGTCATTTATAAAACATTGATAGGGAATGCGGGTTTTATGTATTAAAATTATAGAGTAAAATATATAATTTTTATGCCTTTATTAATACCCCTAGAAATTAAATAGGTTTGGGTATTAACATAAATAAATTAGAGAATTTCTTGAGAAAAAGAGAGAGATTTTGAGAAGAAAATTTTGCAGCATAACAACTATACAACATGGTATTAGAAAACATTAAAAAGAGAGGGGACAAAATAATACCATATAAAAATGACTCATAATATATTATTGGGACTTAATAATATGGAATATATAAAATTATATGGAAACTTGAAAGTTATACCACATAAAAGATAACATGAATGGAAAAAATAGAAGTTGAGAATTCCCTTGCAAAAATTCGACAGCCTAATGACATCGCTTACAATTCAAAAATATCAATTGATGATAGTGGAAAGGTTATCTAAAAATTTTTAAATAAAAATTTAAATCAATAAAAATATATAACAACATACTCCAACATAATAAAATGGAAACTAGAAGCTATAACATAAAGGAGGTCTTCACTAAAAGAGGAGGGTGAAATGTTCCATTACCTTAAAGAGTAACTTCAAAAACTAAATGGTGGGACCTTAAGGTCTTGATAGAGCATTGGTAGGACTCCATGGGAGGTTAAAAGACCATATCTTCATTGAAGAGGAATTTGGAATGAAATTAATGAAGGAATGGGTTCATATTTATAGAAAAAGTGAGGGAATATTTTATTAATTTCCAAGGGACACCTCATTAGTGGTATTTGCAAAACCATGAGCTTGCCAAGGGTATTTTCCCATAGTATTGTCCACATGTGATACCTCATAACATTTTTTACTGTACAAAAGTCGATCAGAATTATTAAATCATTATTACAACATTAATGATGTCATTAAACACACAAAAACTCAAAACTGTATTTTTACTATTCACCAAAAAACAAAACATTTTATAAAAATATCATAAATCCACTCTAACCTAATATTAATGCTCTGAATGCAATAATGAACTCCATTTTATGAAAATAATTTTTTAATTATGAGATATTTAATTTTTAATTTGAAACACTATTTACAGGAAAATATTCTAATACTCAACTAATAATTTCTGAAATATTTAATTACTTGTGCTATTATTCACCATACAAATCAAGATAACTAAATTATATTTATATTTTATTATGTGAGGTTACTATTACATTGGGAAAATTACTATTCATAAGGGTAATATTACTATTTAGTATTTATTATTCACCAAAAAATAATTTTATCTTATTAGTATCTAAATTTATTACTAATCACAACTATAGAAGACAATTTTTTTAAAATAATTTAACATTATTAATTATTTAAAGTATAAAAAATTATTTTAAAATATATTTTTTCCAATATTCATCAGTAATATGGAACTTCTATAAATTCATCATATATTTATTTTGACATTTAAAATTCACAAATTTTACCATAATAAGAAATAACAATTTTATCTATATAAAAGGATTACACAAAATAAATAAGGCCTAGTTACATAGCCCCTTATAACAACTATATAGGACCTAAGAGTAAGGTGTGAAATGATGATTGAATCTTGGGTAAGCTCGAACAACATTGCCCAAGTGGTGATTTATACCTGCTTGGACTTCTCCGAAAGGTGATTACGTTCAAGATTAATATGTTGAATCTCATATTGTTATTGGACTAGAGAAAAGACCAATGATGCTACCTCTTTCCCAAGCTTCCAAAAGGGGCTTCATATGGGTTAAGTCTACTGGATGAGACAATTGAATCTTCTTTCTATATTAATTAACCATGATCATTTTTTATAAACAATAAACATAACATTAAGAATATAATTTTCAATTTTCATTTTGACCAATGGTCATATAATAGTCAAAACCCAATAGTCTCATTTAATTACACACACTTCATTAATAAAACGATAAATTTTGGTTGTTTATAAAATAAAATAACATACAAAATCAGGAAACAAATATTATTCAAAAGTTTGGGTCGTTACATTCTTCCCCTTTAAGAAAAGTTTTCCCTGAAATTTCAACTCGTACCCTCTATAGAGAAAAGGTGTGGGTACTTATGCCTCATAGAATCCTCTGGTTCCCATGTAGTTTCTTCACATTTTTTGTTCCTCTATTACACCTTAACAAGGTAGGTAGTCTTGTTGTGTAGAACCTTTTCTCTATTATTTAAGATCTCTACCAGCTGATCCTCATGAGAGAGATCATGTTCCAGTTTTACCACCGATGTATTTAGTACATGTGAAGGGTCATATATGTACTTAATCAAGAGGGATACATGGAAGACAGCATGAACTTGTGCTAGATTTTGAGAAAGTGCAAGCTAATATACCACTACTCCTACATGATCAAGGATTTAATACGGGACAATGTACATAGGGATGAGCTTCCCTTTCTTCCAAAAACTCAGGAATATATTACAAGGTGAAAATAATGAAAAACTTTTTCACCAACATAAAACTCCATGTGCCTTCAACGATTGTCGACATAGCTCTTTTTTCGACTCTGAGTAGCCTTAATGTGTTTATGGATGGCATGAACAATTTCTGACATCTCTTGCAAAAGATCAGGACCTAGAATTTTTTTTTCACCAGCATCATCCCAACATGTATGAGTTCTACATCACTTACCATGTAGATAATTATAGGGTGAAATTTGAATGATCAAATGGAAACTATTGTTTTAAGAGAACTCAACTAATGGAAGATGTTGATCCCATTGTTCATTAAATTTCATTAAGTATGTTCTCAGCATGTCCTTGAGTGTTTAAATAGTCTTTTCAGATTGGTCATCAGTTTGGGGGTGATAGGTCGTATTGAAATTCAATTTTATACTCATAGCATGTTGAAGACTTCACCATAATTTTTATGTGAACCTTGATTCATGATCAGATATGATATAAAGTGTAAATCCATAGAACCTTACAACTTCCTTCAAGTAAAATATGGAAAGTTTATCAAGAGATAAATCATCCCGAATAGAGATAAAATGGGTAGTCTTGGTGAGATGATCCACAATAACCCATATCTCTTTGTTTCATTTCGATGTTTTTGGGAGACAAGTGACAAATTCCATAGTGATATTTTCCCACTTCTATGCTGTTTTGGGGAGTGGTTTTAATAACCCTTTTGGAATTTTTTTCTCTACCTTCACTTGCTGACATACTTGGCACCTTCTAGTGTAGTCAGCAAAATCCATTTTCATATCATCCCCCATATAATGATCACAAAGGTACCTATACGTTTTTTTGATTCTTAAATGTTAAGAGAAGGAGAGTAATGAACTTTATCCATAATCTAATTCTTTATTTCTAGAATATATGGAAGACATAGTATTGAGAAAAATTTTAGTACGCCTTCTTTATCAATATTGAACTCCAGAAACTTCCCATCCTTCACAAACTCAAACTTATTCGGTAACAAAGGCTCTTCTTTCTAATCCTTATTGATATTCTCTTGTGATGAAGGATGAGAAATCATTTTGGATAGAGTTGATTATGTCTCTTCCCTTATAATTCCCATGTCAATTTTCACTAGGTCTTGGATCAAGGGATATCTTTGAATCCACTCCATGGACTGAACAACTGGGTCAATCCTATTTAATGCATCATCAACTTTGTTTTCTCTTCCAGGATGATAATGAATTGAACAATCATAGTCTTTGAGAAGTTCCAACTATCTCCTCTATTTCATGTTCAATTACTTTTGTGTGAAAATATACATCAAACATTGATGGTCTATGTATATATCACATTTTTTCCCATAATTATATTGCCTCCAAATCATCCAAGAAAAAATAGCCGCAACCAGCTCAAGATCATGAATAACATAGTTCTACTCATGGGTATTCAATTGTTGATATACATAAGAAATGACTTTTTCATTTTTCATGTGGACTCACCCATGCCCTTTCAGAGATGCGTCAGTAAAATTAACAAATCCTACTACACTCTAGAGAAGATCTAACACGGGTGCAATAACCAATATCTTCTTCAACTGTTGGAAAATTTCCTCAAACTCATTTGTCCAGATAAACTTCACCCATTTTCGAGTTAACATGGTTAAAAGATTATAATTTCATGAAACTTTTTTCACAAACCTAATATAATATCTTGCTAATCCATCGAAACTACGAATCTCAATTATTTTTTCAGGCTGAGGACACTCCTCTACAACATTTTTCTTTTAAAGGTAAACTTTGATTCCTTTATTGGTTACAATGTTCCCCAAGAAAGAAACTTGTTGTAAAAAAACTCACATTTTCTGAACATTCAAAAAAGCCTCCCCTTCCATAGTGTTTTTAAAATAACCCCTAGATGATCCTCATGCTCTTCATGAATTTTGAAATATATTAGAATATCATTAATAAAAACTACCACAAATTTATCAAGGTATTCCTTAAAGAATTTATTCATAAAATCCATAAAAATAGCAGGAGAATTAGTCAAGCCAAAAATTATAACAACAAACTCATTATTCCCATATCTTGATCAGAAGGCAGTATTAGGAATATATTTTTCATCACCCTCAATTGGTAATAAACAGATCAAAGATCAATCTTAGAGAAGAATTGAGCCCCATGAATTTGGACAAATAATTCATCAATTCTTGGAAGAGGGTATTTTTTCTTCACTATGATTTTGTTCAGTTCTCTATAATCAATGCATAACTATATTGATTTATCCTTCTTCTTTACATAGAGAACAGGTTCTCCCTAAGGAGACACACTCGTTCGGATAAACCCCTTCTCTAAAAGATCTTGGATTTGTTTCATTAATTCTTCCAACTCCACATTTTTATCCTATATGGGATCTTTGATATTGGATGATATCCCGATACATGTTCAACGGATAACTCTACCACTCTTTCTAAGGGAGGTCCTAGTAACTCCTTAGGAAATATGTCAATGTATTTAGGAATGATGGGGACATTTTCTAACCTTTCACTATCATTTCCTTATTTTTATTCACTATTCAACTCTATAAAGAACAATATATGAGGTTATTATAGACAAATATCTGGTTGAGATATCTCTCCTTGGAAGATAACTATAGGTTTTCCTTTCAGGACTACACATATTTCCTTACTTCAAAATTTAAAATTAATATTATACGTTGAAAAAAAATCCATGCCTAGTACAATATCGAATTGTAGCATGGTAATGTCTACTATATTTTCAATAATATTGTGCTATCTATAGTAAATACAAGAGTTTCTAAACACTGATGATTCTTGGATAATCCCACCAAGAGTCTTGACTAATAAATCTAATTTTTGCAATTCAGGGGTTGTTTCTAAATTCTTTTCAAACATGGAGGTAATAAAGTAATGCATAAAACCAGAATAAAAAATATACTTTCTAGCTTTGAGAGAACAACAAGTGTACATGGCACCACATCATTTAGCACTTCAACTTTAGTCGTAGTGATAGAAAAAGCACGACCTTGTTCCCTTGGTCTTTTATAAGGCTAATGGTGACTCCCCTCCATTAACATTGGATTTAGAAAGTGATTGGAAAAGTGTCCAATTTGTCCATAAATATATCATTGTACTTTAGGTAGGGAATTCCCTATCTTCCCTTTTTCTGTAGTGTTTGGAAGTTGAGGATTTACCTCACTATGAAAATTTCGCATGATGTGACCATTTCTTCCACACTTGTAGCACTTCCCACTCCCGAGTAGGATATTACTATAATGCTTCATCCCACAATTATTACATGTGGGACATTGCACTTAATTTCCTCTTATTCCCTGATAAATGATCCTCCCAAAAAGTTTCTCCATCGATCTCTTATTTTCATTGGATTTATGAGACCACTGCATCTCAACAAACTCAAATTTGACTTTCACAGAACTTTGCATGATATCTTCACAGCTATCACATTATTAGTTGGATAGATTATTCTATAGATGAGGTCTTAGTACAACAAAGAATATATAAACCTTTCCATTAGGATCAATGAAAATTCTTGAGGTGTAACATGAAAGCCTTGTGAATTTCATCTCATAGATTCCAACATATTCATTCTATTTCTTCTTCAGCTTTATAAACTGCTTCTCAATTTTTGTTCTCATAGAATGAGGGAAATTATTATTGAAGAATATACCTCTTAACTATTCCCACTCCATATATTAAACCTATACCCTTGGAATCTGTATTTAACTAGTTCCCACCACTGATCATATTCTTCCTCTAAGTGGTAAATATCCTGGGTGACCTTCTCTTGTTTTGAATAGCGAAGAACAGAAAATATCTTCTCAATAGAGTTGGTCAACTATTATGTAATAAATAGTTCAATAGATACACTAAATGTTGTTGGTCATTTACGCATAATGGAATCAACAAAATGTTATTCCTTTCACGGTGAAATTGGTCTCTCAATATTATTCATGTTATTTCCTATAACTTGAGTTAGTTGGTTCATAATTCTTATGAAACATTCCATTTCTACTTCAATCATAGGGTCGTTAGTTAATTGTATGATAACCATTTTCAGGGTTCCTCCTACTTCCCATCATTTTCTAAAAGAATAAAACCTTAGTGATAAACTTATTAAATTTACAAATATTTTAAACATAAAGGATTTTTATATATTAAAACTTCATGCTTAAACATATTATTCTTTAACAAAAATTACATTTATCAATAAATCCTTCATAATAATTCAAAAAAAGCTTGTGATTAACCAAACATATCCCATGGAGTGTCAAACCGAAAGTGTAACAAGTCCCATTATCATGTACTAGGTTACACTGAGTCATGCCCGAAACTCCTTGTCAGAGTTTTCACGCCTAGGTACATCTGTTCCAGAACCACATCCACTTGTTCATATACAGACATTGATTTATTGTTTTTGGAAACCACTTATATAATATTTCACCAAAATAACTGGAAGGTTTCCTAAAATTGAACATTTAAATATGGTTCTTCCTAAAGTTTTCATATCTTAATTTCTATAAATAATGAAACTATCTTTTCATACCAACTATTGTATCCTGCCTTTTTATTACATAAATTTTCATTACATTTTACAAATAGAGGATATTTAAAGTATAGTGTCATTAAAAAAAGGTACATAAAACATGAAAACACAGAACATTATTTTAATCCCCTAGAAAATAATCTTGAAAATTTTATGCTAAGTTCAATTACTGCATCTCATATCCTAGAGACATACATCAAAAGAAAGGGTGAGCAGATGACCGAGTAAAGAAAACACATGAAATACTTTACATGTGAACTTGAGCGATATCAATAAGAACATGGGGATAAAGAGGCTTATCATAATAATAATAACTTATAACATGACTTGAAAATGTGTCTACAACATTTAATTTGTACATTCATAAGCATATCACCAAGGACCATCCCCAAGGTGTCCTAAAAAATTACCATGTTTATTCAGTAAGGTATCATAAAACTTGTTATCTCTAGAGATTAATTTCTTTACACAATGCATTGAAGCTCTATTAAGTTGAACCCTTAATATGTATTTATTTTCATGTGATCCATATATATCATAATCAAACAATTCATAAATAACCCAAAGATAACAAAAAAATGGGTTTTATATCAAAATCGCGACGTTTTAAAAAGTTCTTAAAAAAAGATCATTATGTCATATATAAACCATGGAAAGGGAATGAGGGTTTTATGTATATACATTCCAAAATAAAATATATAATATTTATGTCTTTATGAATAAGCCAGTAAATTAAATAGATTTTGGAATTCACAGAAATAAAATAATACAATTTCTTGAGAAAAAGAGAGATATTTTGATATGACAATTCTGCAGAAAAATGGCTATAAAACATGGTATAAGAAAAAATTTAAAAAAGAAGGGAAAAGGGACTCCCATATATAAATGACTCACTATATAGTATGGGAACATAATAATCATTAAATAAGAACATGGTATGGAAACAGGAAAGTTATACCACATAAAAGAGAACATGAATGGAAAAAAAGAGAAGTTGAAATTCCATTATAAAGATTCGACAACATAACGATGTCGCTTAAAATTCAAAAAAATTAGTTAATGACAGTGAAATGGGTATTTAAAAATTTGGACATAAAATGGATTACAATAATAATATAGAAGAATATACCCCAACATAATAAAATGGAAAATAGATGACATAACATAAAAGAAGTGTTGACTAAAAGAGGAGGGTGAAATGTTCCCTTACCTTGAAGAGTAACTTCAAAAACGTGAAGGATGGGACCTTTGGGGAATCTAGGTCACTGTGGAAGGACTCATTGGGAGGTAAAAGACCATATATTCATTGAGGAGGAATTTTTAATCAATGCAATGAAGGAATCAATTGGTATTTATAAAAAAAGTAAGAGAATATTTTATTAATATCCACGGGACAACTCATTAGTGGTATTCGAAAAACAATGGGATTGACCATGGTATTGGCCACTTGGTACACCTCATAAAAAATTTTAATATACCCAAGTCAACTATAATTATGACATCACAGTTACTTTATTAATGATGTCATTAAACACACCGAGACTCAAAACGGTATTTTTACTATTCAGAAAAAAAACAATTTTTTTTTTCAAAAATATCATAAATTCACACTAAAATAATATAGATTCTCTAAATTCAAAAATGAAATCCATTTTATGAAAATAATTTTCAAAATATGAGATATTTAATTTTTAAGTAAAAACACTATTTACATGAAAAAATACTAAAACATTATTAATAATTTATTAAACAGTTAATCATGTATTCTATTATATCAAACTACCAATAAAGATGCCTAAATTATATTTATACATTCTTAAGTGAGGTTACTAATCTATTGGTCACATTACTATTCATAAGGGTAATATTACTATTCATAATTTATTATTCACTAAAAATTAAGTTTATCTTATTAGAATATATATTTCTTACTGATCACAACTGTATAAGACCATTTTTGAAAATCATTTCAAATTATTAATTGTTTATAAGTATAAAATACTATTTTAAAATACCTTTTCACAGCATTCATCAATAATATGGAACTTTTATAAATTTATCCTAAATTTATTTTGAAATTTGAAATTTCTAAATTTTACCATAATAAGAAATAAAAAATTTATTTATACAAAAGGATGGCAGAAAGTAACTAAGGCCTCATTACATATCCCCTATAACACTTGCATAGGATCTAAGAGTAAGATGTGAAATGGTGATAGAATCTTGGGGCGGCTCGAACAACATTTCCTGAGTGGGGATTTATATCAATTTTAACTTCTACCAAAGGTGATTATGTTCAAGATTAATATGTTGAAGCATAGATTGGTCTTGTTCCAGAGACAATCCTAGTGATTCTACCTCCTTCCCAAGCTTTGACAGATGGTCTTTGTAGAACACGAGTTTACTAGATAAGGCCATTAAGTCTTGTTTTTTTTATTAATTAACCATGATCATTTGTATTCATAAACAATAATCTTAATGTTATGATTATAGTTTCCAATGGTCATATTGACCAATGGTTATATAATAGTCAAAAACCAATGATATTATTTAATTATAATTGATTCATTAATAAAAGGATTTAGTTTTGATGAGTAAAAACTAAAATAACACACAAAATCAAGAAACAAATATTATTCAAAAGTTTGGGTCATTACATTGAATACGACCATTGCAATCTACATGGTGATGTGTGGATCCTCTATTTCAGGACTAACCACAGGTTTTAATAATCCTCAATCATGTTCCCCATGACATTAACATCCATGTAGAGACTCCAATAAATAATAAATTGTGAAAAAACCCCACATATTCTCCATTATGTACCCTCACACAGCTTAACTAACTATCCAAATATCCCTTTTTTCACATTTCATAGCTCATGTGAGCTTAAGGAATCTGGATAGCCACTCTACCTAGTGTGATCGAGAAGTGTCCTGATGAGGTAACCATGTCCTAGTTGCATTATATTAAGCTACATGACAATTTCCTTGTTGAATGACATTAAACTACATGGGGGTGTCCTTGTCACATTATGTTAAACTTCCTAATAGGAGGTCTTCATTCTAAATAGATCATCCCACATGATGGTTCTATATTCAAGAATCACATATTTCATCCCTTATCCTTTAAATGTGTTCAATACATGTTGGACTAACTTTTAGGGAACTCAAACACTTCTTGAATATTATGTTCTATATGAACAAACTTCAAATATTTGATATCTGAGTTGATACCAACCAATTCATTGAGATTATATCCTTTACTTAGAAACCAATAGACCATAGGCTCCCCTTATCTTTTTTATCCCTTGTAGAAAAATGGAAATAGGGAATGAGTAATACAAAGTAAACCTCTAGGATTATCCAGATAGTTGAAACCCTCCCAATGGGCTTATTCATATAGGATGTTTGGTCCTAATGGAGAGGTAACCCTTAAACATAGGAGTTATTTTCTTGAATGTGTAGAATGTGGGATTCTTCTATTATCAATTGTTGAACTGTACCCACTGGTTTCCATCTTCAGTTAACTCAAATATTTTTTATGATTTACACTCCACATAACCCAATTATTCAAGTGGATTGTGATACCTTCCATCTTAAACATATGTGAATCATACCCATCATCAAATCATGATTATGACATCGTATTTTTTCATCATTCTATTTTTGGGTAAACATTTTTTACCTAAATATAATATCACTGATTTAGTTATTCATCTCAGTGGTAAATACTAGTTACATGGAATTAAACTACATAAAGATGTCCTAATTTCACAACATTAAACTTTATGATTTATGATTGTTTCCCTCATAATGTGTTTTCTAGTTAAGAATCACTATTTCTGAATGGTTACCAATGTATTGGTTTATGGAATAAAAAACACACAATGATTTTGTATCCAAAGGTACCTGATTTCCCAATTAATGTGTTTTTTAGTTTTATGGACCTATGATACATATGAAATTTCATTGGTCGAGAGGATGGGAGGTCGGTCTTATCACACACTTTTTGGGGGGATTATTTCCTACTTTGGGACTCTCTTATAGATTTTAAATATGTTCATGAATCCTTTATTAATTCCCAGGTATGATCTGATTTATCCCAATATTAGAAATCAATTATTATCATGTGTGTAATTTATAATCATTTGTATGTATTCAAAGTTATTCATTTATGGAGATATCATTGTGTATGTGGGGTTCTGTATTGATGGTATCCTCTTATAAACTACATATAGATTCTTTAGTCATTATCCTGATGAAGATAGGTTTTTAAGACACTTAGTGGGGTACTTTGATGTTTATGTCCATCCAGGTAGACGAGTGTCAGTCTAGAATTTATCTTCATTTTGGGAAATGGAAATTTAATCAAGTTTTTATTTTCATCATGGTAGACAAATATTACTCTGGACTTATTTTCCATTCTAGGAAACAAAAGTTGTTTTGAGGTTGGGATCAAATACATAGATGGGATTCATATGTATCCTTGTGAAAGGAATTATAACCCACCTAGTTTGGTGCTTCTTAATGGGGCACATCATACCTTTTAAGTTCATGTGATAAGGACCCAACCATATAGTTTAATGTCACATGGTTGGGAAATAAAGGTTGTAGGTTCCTAGTCAAAGGTTGGTGTGGGACTTATTTCTAAGAAGCACGAGGAACATGAAAGGAATATGAACATACACGTTGAATTAGTCCCTGCTAGGGATATTATAAAAATATAAAAGTGTTGATTTGGAATGTTGGGTTTAAACCTCAAGGAGGCTTCCTTCGTATCATGTTTAAATGGAAATCAGAGCCCATGTAGTTCGGTAAGTCTCACAGGGGATTATGGCGCTTTGAGATAAATTGGATGAGGCTTAATCTTGAATATGATTATCATGTAATAGGGTCCATGAGATTTTTCTTAACCCATGGGGGTTTAGGGGGGCTTAATTCAGGGTTTACTCCTAAGGACTATTCTCGAAATAAGGGAATTTGGATTGGGGATTACTCCTGAGAAGGATGACCTGATGAATGGGGTATTATTTCTTATTTCATGGAAGATATTTTATGGATATCATGCATTAAAATGTATTCATATGTATCCCATTTATATGAGTGTAATTGGAGTTATTGTAGTTTATTACTTCAAGTGGATTGGATGGGTGTTTTGATCATTACAAACCTCTAATACCACATGATTTGTGATAGGTTTGAGAAATAAGATGATGTGAAAGATTCCACAAACCACACAAAATCTTCTTTCTTTGATGATTAAAGAGGTCGGGGCTATGGTGGAAGAGTTTGTGGCTACGACAGAAGAGGTCTTGGCTATGGAGAAAGAGGTCATTTTAACAATTCTTTCCTCTCTTCAATTTACATTGAACATGGGTCCAATGCAAGGAAGGAATTAAGGTGAATGATGTAGATATGATAAAGTATATATCCTCCTACATGAAAGGCTAGGGGATTACACTAGGATTGTTGTCTTTTGATTTCTCTTGGTAGAGGAAGGAGACATTTCCTTTGTAAAAGGGAAAAGAAAGTGTGATCCTAATCCTATCTACCTGGAACAACAGGCATCGAGCCTTAGGGATGATAAGGGAATAAAAAATTATTATCCTCAGAATCCAAGACTAGGAACTCCTCAACAGTTTCCCTAGGTTAAGGTTCCATGTGACCATAGATATACAAACCTAAAAATAACGCAAGGATCTTGACCATTTGTAGGAAAAGTGTGGGAAACCTTTAACCGAATAAATACAAACCCAAATGGGATACACACTGATGTTCCTTTCCCTATGGTTTTGAAAATCAGAAGATCATAGTAGAGGTTTTAACATGGTTCATTTTAGGAAGGGGAGTTGGTGAAGGAGAATCCTTTTGATGAGTGACTTTGAATGATGATTCATGAAAGACTCACATAGGCTGAAGGGATGAGGTGAACCAAGAAGACCACACAAGGGGTGAACCGCACAAGGGGTATTTGTGTAAGTAGTCTTGGGAGAATTTCTTACAACTTATGTGAAGAAAAAACTAGATTAATAAAGATGGGAGAATATTTGTTCAATCCTTCATGGGTCTTTACAAGGATTCAATGAAGTGAGGAACACAAATTCCTATTTGAGGATGGTCATGTCACCAAAGTCTTATTAAGTCAAGGGGGTGGGATAACTATTAGTGCAAGTGTTATTTATATTTAACAATTAATGGAAATAAGTCTAACTATCCCCCTTTCATGTATTTTATTTTGGTGTTATGAAACTACAATGAATGTTTCGAAGAAACTGGGCAATGCACTAGGGAGACCAGAGTAGTAATCAGCCTTTTAAGAAATTCATTCATAAAAATGAAGACACCAATGGTATATTTATAGGAAAATGTGGTACCACAGGTGAAGTATACTGGTTGTGCAAGTGGGAAGGTACATAAGTACTTTAAAACTATCAATTATTTGGGATACCTTAGGTGAACCACTTTTTTATCCTTTTCAAATTGAGAGATTTCCCATTTATTTTCTCCTCATTTTTCTAGGGAACTTCCCCGTGTCACTTTTTCATCCACATGATGAAACATAGTTTCAAAAAAAATCACCCCTCATGATTGGATCAAAAAATAAAAATGTGGGTCTAATATTGAAGTAGGATAAGGATGAAAAAGGAAGATGTCTCACTCATGTTACTGTTTCAGCTCAACCAACATAAAGAAGAAAGGAAACCACTGTTTGGGTGGGAGAAAAACATGGCACTTATTTATGTTCATTAATCCCAGAATACATAGATCCTTATGATCGTGATTCTAAATTGGACATATATTTTTAGGGTTCTCTCTATATCACACATCACATATCTTGGTGAGATATATATAATCTTATTTATATGACACCCCTTGAAGAATTACCATCACGAATCCCACAGATTTCATAGTTATTTAACATGTTGGGATTTGGTGGTTTTAATTACAGTGTAATAAATATTTCCATAAAGAAACCCATTCGGAGGTGGGAGCAAGAGCACAAAATTCGTTATAACATATTAACAAATAGGCTACTTGCTAATATTTATTAATTTCAGTTGGAAGTATCTCAAGATAAGGCCATTCATGGAACAAAGTTAGCAACATTAAATCGGCAGATCAAATAGAAGACTGCTCAAATTTTGTGTCTTAAGAAATAGTTAGATACTAATATATAGGAACTTGTATAAATTCAATACTCATTAAGAGAAACCCAAATAATAAGGAGAAAATTCCATGGAAGATTCAATGGAATATCTTTATCATGCTGAGGAGACTGAGGCTGGTTGAGTGATTAAACATCAACAGGCGGCTGATGGGGCTCAAGAGGATATTAAACAAATACAAAGTTATGTTGAATTCCTCTTCTAATTTTTGATAGAGATACTCAAATTTTTTGATGTTCCTCTAGAGTTTTTTTTCTCTTAAATGAATAGAATTTTGCTTCTGATCATCTATGTCTTTATCCATACGTTTTATTGTAATTATATTGTCAAAATTGTTTTTCATAGAATTATTTTTCACATCAGATAATCACAACTACAATGATAGTGATGGAATGTTCTCTAAATTTTTTTACCTAATCCATTGGTCCTTGTGAGTGTAGCTTAACAATTTCTAAGTTCTTATGGAAAACCCTACAATATTTTGTCTTTTGTGTTATCATCTTAATTTTAACATATACCAAATATGGATGGGACTTAGTAGGGGAAATTTGGATTTTTATTAGGATTCCCTTTTTGGGTTTTCATCCAAACAATTTTTTCCTTTTAACTTTTCCTTACTCGATATTGCATAATCCATATCAAGTGTAGGTCTAGAAATATGAGACTTGACTTTTATCCATATTTCCCTTTTCATTTTTTCAATGTGGTGAGTATTATGACTCTTTTTTTGGGTGTTTAATGTCATGAATTTCAGAATAATAAGGCTATTTTTTAAGGTCAAATAGCTTTGACTGAAAATTTTGAGATTATAACCCAAAAAAAGTTTGATAGTTGGGGAAGGTATTGATATTCCTCATATATTTCTAAGGGTAACCATAAGTTATGGTTTTTTGTGGTCACCAAATCTAAAACATGAAATATAGATATAGAGGAGGTCTCTTTCAAGGGCAATGTAACCATTGCTTGACAAACCCATTATGGGGGCTATATTATGCATGGCTAACTAAGTCATGTGTTGCATAGCCAAATAGTGGCATCCTTTGGTTGAAAAGCCCATTATATGGGTGAATTAAGCATTGCCAACTGGGGAACATACTACATAGTCATGTAAAGAGTCTCTTAAGAATTTTAACATTATATTACTGAAAAAAAGGGTTGTAAGATTTTTATGTCTCAAGGATATAGTGGGTGGATTTTCCAAGGAGATATGTCTAAGAATAAAAGGCTCCATCGGTTCCAACATATACCATGAATGAGAAACCAATTCTACACAAATTTTGTTTGCGAAAGAGGATATATTTTTTTAGAAAGCGGATATCCAACATTATGCAGTGTAGATTCATGTCACATAGCAAGGACATTATATTGTCTAGTTTGAAGTCATGGAACAAAGACATTAGGGGAGATGTGCAGTTTAAATTCATGATGCAAGTACATTATGAGGGTTATGATATTTAACATCATGAAACAAGGACATTATGTTGTGTAGTTTAAACTCATGTTGCAAGGACATTAGGGGAAATGATTTTAAGGACTTTATCATTGACCAAATGTTTGATGATTCTTTGTTTCTTTTTAACATGTCTAGAAATATGCTACTATATTTTGGTACGGAAGGATATATTTTTAATAAATGATTTATGGATTTCTGAATCTGAAGAGTGATATGGGAAAAAGGGTTATATTTCATTAGAGAAAGTATCTTCCAAAAACAAAGTTACCACTATTTGAAAAACCCCATTATGGGGGTTTTACTATGTAGTTCCAACTATGGTATATGTTGCATATCTAAATAGTGGAATCTTTTTTCTAACAGACCCATTGTATGGAATAATTTTTTCATGTCCAACTTGGGGCACGAATTTCATAGTCAAATAAAGGAGCTATCGAGCATTCTGAAATTTTATTCTTAAAAGACGATGAATGTTTATGGATATTTGGATATTCACAAGAACATTTTTTGGTATTTGTGTAGAATTATTTGACTATATAAGAGGTACTCAAATTCATAATTTCCAATGAATTGGTAGAATAGTCTCTCTATGAAGGTCTAACCCAAGAGCAGGAAGTAGGGTTCCAGTATTTTTACATCATACGACTATGAAAAAAATATTAAGGAAATAATTAAGGATATATCAGTCAAATTACCCAAGGTTATTCCAATATTCATTGAAAAAATGAGAGGGTAAAATTGTAAACTATTGTCTCGGAGACTTTTAGGTAGAGAGAAATCATATGGGAGAAATATGGAAAGGATGAAAATTATAAACTACTAGTTTCTAAATATTGTCATCAATGCTTAGAGGGATAAAAGTGGCTTCTCTAAAGAATATAGTTACCACTATTTGAAAAACCTGTTATGGGGATGTATTATGAAGAGGAAACTAGGTCATATACTAAATATTCAGAAATTGGAATCCTTTGGCTGAAAGACCCACTATGTAGGGGACATACTCAAGGTTTCTGCGGAAAGGTACTACATAGTCAAGAAAAAGAGTTCCCAAGTATCATACATTCATCCACCAAAACCAAAGTAATACTATAATTATATAAAATAACTCAATATTAGGAGTATTAAATGTGAATGGGGTAATTTACAATGTACAAGAGAAGTATTTTGATTGATATTGGACATGATTTTGGAGTCCCTTACATAGATTTGACTCATATGTAAAATGAGGAAACTTCTTGTTTCCTTGGTGGGATCTCTAAAGAGAGGAGCCAAAATAAATGCTCAAGCATATATATTTTTATTCGTATGTGAGAAAAATGATTCTTTTAATGTTGTGATGTGATTGGGACCATGAATGAGGATTTGGATGTCATTATGTTTCTCACAGGGGTGAGAATCAAGGAACATATAGTTATTAAAGAAAGGTCCCCCACCCTTATTGAATTTATGATTATAGAATAACTGGGGTTTATTTTAATATGAATTCATACATAAGATGATATCTCATATTAAAACTCCTCACATAGATTTGACTCATACATGGGAGGAATGATGCATTATTTGTATCACATTGCGACTAGGACAAAGATTGAATGTATTGATGTCACTACGTATATCATATGGGTGAGAATCAAGCCCCATGTAGTTCTAGAAATTGGTCTCCTTGAATAGTCTGGGTCAATACATAGGGAGGGGGGAATTTTTTCCTAATTTTTGGATGGACTAGAATGTAGGATCTAGGCATCACTACATATCTTCCTTGGGAATGAATCAAGCCATATGCAGTTCTTGAAGAAGCCCCCCATGAAATCATGATCAGTACATAGGGGATCATGGATTTTAAATTGCATATGGACTATGGGATATGAACCAAGTGTCACTACATATTTCAATATGATGAGAATAAAAAACACACATTGTTCCTGGAATTCCATGCTGTTTAATGTCATGCAGGAAGGACAAAGGTGAAATTACGTGAAGTGATCGAAACATTGCGGGTGGGCCTAAGAATGAAATTATGGGAATCACAATATATCTCATATGGGTATGAATCAAGACTCATGTGGTCCTTTATAGGCTCCCAATGTAGATATGAATCATGCACATGATGTTAATAATCTTAATGATTAATCACAGTTGGACCCATGATTGGGGATCCTAGTGTCACTGCATATCTTTCTGGTGAAAGAATTAAGACACTCATAGTTCTTGAATGTTGTCCCCCACATTAATCAGACTTTGATGTAAGAAAGGGGAGTTTTGATAACTCCAAAACTAATGGATGGGCTAAATTATTAATTCTAGGTATCACTATGCATCTCATTGTAATGAGAATCAAGGCATAAGTCTTGGAAAGGTTCTCTGTGCAGATCAGGTTCATGTATGAGTAACATGAAAGGGAATTTTCTTCTAAAAATTCTCATATGGACCCAATATTAGAGGTATAGGCGTGACTATGTGTCTCAATGTAAAGAGAATCAGGCTACATATAGTTTATGAAGGTTATCCACATTCAAGTATGATCCATAGACACTGATGATTAAGGGACTTTTTAAACATTATGGTTGAACCCAAGATAAGAGATCTGGGTGTCACTACATATCATTTTGGGGAAAGAATCAAGCCACACCTAGATCTTGAAGATAGTTCCCCACACAAATTTAATATTGATGAGAGAATCATGGGTTTTTATAATTTATAAAATAATGGATGGGACCAAAATACAAGACAATATTAGAATAAAACCATATTTTTTGGAAGGGTTCCAAGTATAGAATTGACTCATGTACAAGGAAGGGGGAAATTTTTTATTTTATGGTAGTGGCTGGGCTAGATAGAGGATATTTTGGTATTACTACATATTTCATTGGAATGAGAATCAATACACATGTAGTTCTTCAATATGGTTCCCTATGTGGTTCTAATCCAAACAATGGGAATAAATGGGGCTCAGATGCCACTATGGACTGGCAATGATGTGATTAAGACTTATTCATAGAAGCTAATCATCATTTAAGGGACCATAATGAATGTCAACTCATGGTATCATGAGGTATTTATAAATGTCAAATGAGGGAGATGTAAAACATACCATTTAATGTCATGTGCTAAAGAAAAATGGTGTTTTTTAGTTTCAGGTCTTGCTACTAGGATCTTATTTCATGTAGTTTATTTTATTTCAACAAAGACCATGATGGTACAAAGTTTAACATCATACAACATGGATTATGGTTGTAACACAGTTTATAATCGTATAACTAGGATAAACATTTTATGATTACATAAAGTACTTCTTTAGGAACCCTACATTGGTTGGATTTGTAATGAGTTCTCCATAAATTGAGATTAAGGAAGAAGCTCAATTAGAATAGAATTTATATATAGAATAAGGTTTTTCCCACTTTGGTTTAAGCTTCAAAGTTTTCTTTCCTAGTATCCCTGGAGTCCTAAGGACCAAAACCAACACTCCTTGGAAGAATTAATGAAGGCGTACCTTCTTGTTAATGGCCCATTCTATTTAGTTCAGATAGACTTCCAAGTGATGCAAGGTATTAAGTCTCTTTTATCCCAACTGATCCAACTCATCTCTCTATTTCTAGGATTGCTCATCATTGGATAATTTATAAAAAATGAAAACTCTGAGTGATTGAAACTAAATTTCAATGGGTAGAACTACTTCTATCCAATGTACTAATGAGTAAGTGTAATGACCCAAACATTCATTAATGGAAATCCCTCTTGATCTAATTAAATTTCCCATTATGTAAAATGTTCATATAAAAGTTGAACTTCTTTGGTTATATGTTTTTGAATTTTAAAAATACTGTTATGAATTGTGACCATTTCTAATATGGTCGTTGAATAGTGATCACATGATTAGTATAAATATAGGTCTTTAACGAATCCAATTTACTCAGACAAAGGAAGAAAAGACCTCATCTAATAGATGTTCCACATACGAAGCCCATTTTTCAGAGCTCGGAAAAGAGGTTTTGTGGATGGGATTTGCTCTTGACCAAGCCCAAGTGGAGCTTCAATAGGTTAAGCTCGAGTGGGACTGCCTACGAGAGAAGTAGAAGTTGATAGATATTACCACCCGAGCAATGTTATCCAAGCCACCCCAAGAGTCTGTCACCATCCCACACCTTACTCTTCAGTCTTATACGGGTGTTATAAGGGGTTATGTAACAAGACATTAACACTATGGTTATGTACATTTTTTTGTATATAATAATGAATATACTTTTATTTTATTATTGTTACCTTGTAAATAGTTTTTAAATCACAAATAGTATTTTTAGTTAATGTTCAACTAAGAAATCTATTTTGATGAATTAATGGATTTTTAAATTAAATAATATTTTAATAAATTTTTATTTTTATTTTTAAATTATTTTTTATTATATATAAATGATCATATAATTTTATTAATGCAATTATAATATTTATTAAGGATTGAAATCCATTTTTGTAAAAATCGATTTATTTTCGGAAAATGTCAGTTTTTATTTTAAATGTGACAATTAACTTATTTATAAAATTAATTAGATAAAATGAGTTTTTTTTGAATTAGGATGTCTAAATTATCCAATGTTTAATATTTCATAATTTTCTGAGAGAGTCAAATTTTTGGGTAAAAATTAAATACCGTTTAAATATATAATGTATTTTATGACATCATAATGAACCAATAGTGATGTAATAAAATACTAAAAGCTTTATTTTCGGAAAATATATGTTTTACCATTAAAATAATGAGATTTTGGGTTTGTTTTACTTATTTTACAAATCATTAATGGACCCTTCAAAACTTATTAAACATCTTGTCTTTTTAAATTGTTTTCCTTGGGAGTGTGACTCAGCTCCACACAAGAAACCCCATTATTTTAAGAAGATCGGACTTTGGCCTTATAAAATATTGTTTTCAACTTCCCTTTGCCAAAAACCATGGGAAAAATCCATGGGATTGTTTGTGGATTGAATTAGTATAATGTGAGGTGTCCCAAACCGAAATAATAAAGAATTCCCTCACCTTTCCTATATAAACCCACCCAAGATCCCACTTTCTCCTCACTCAAAGACATTGGAGTTCTTCCAAACTCTTACCACCTCTTTTTAGAATCCTCTTAGGGTGCCCCAAGCTCCCATGAAGCCTCTCTCAAGCCCCTATCAATCCTTTGGAAGCACAATTCCATATAAGGGTTTTCCTTCCATTCTCATTTTTGTCCAATTTTCTTAGTATTGTCATTCCCTTTTAATTTCAATTATAAATGGCGGGGTATGGTTTGTAACCTCCCCCATAATTCCCTTTTTTATGTTTTAATTATGGGATACCCTTTTATCTCTCATAAAAGGCCTCCCATGTACACCCATTACTATGCCGAAATTTCAAAAGGAATTTCTCTCTCCTCATTTACATTCAAGAAATTATTTTGTATCATTACTTTAAATTCCATTAAAATCATTGGAACATGTATTTATATTACCACATTAATTTACATTTCATGTACATATGATGAGACACCCCTTTCTCTCCCATCAACCATGTTTATGAAATCTTAGGTCACGCCGTTACGCTGCCGAAATTGCATAGACTTTCCAAGCCAATGTCATTGTGTATTGAATACCATGCCCATTTCTCTGTCAAGGGTATTCACCTTTATTCACATTTACATATTGATTATAAATTTTCATGTATGACATCCACATTACTTTATCGTGGAATAAATGACTATTTTTTGTGAATCCATGTTATAAGATCCATGTTCCACACTTATGCATAAAATGAAATGTTTAATAAGGGTGCACACTTATTGTGCTCCAATGCATTGGGTTAAGAATAATATCATAATACGTCATGTGAAATGGGTGTTTACTCATTATAATTCATGTTAAACATGGTTTTACTCATGATTCATGTTCAATGAGGATTTACTCATGCTCTATGTGCAAGGAGGATTTACTCATGCTCTATGTGCAATGAGCCTCAGCTCATGCTAGTTCCATGTTAAGTGCTGTTTCTACATTTCCATGTTATTATTATCATGATTTATCATGCCATTATGTTTATTCTTCTATTGTGATCTATTGATATGCCTATTATCTGACATGTATTTTATTCCTCATGTTATTCCATGATTATTCCGTTACTGGGCTTTATAGCTCACCCTTTTCTTATGCATGTCCTCAGGTTATCCCATGCAATGCTAAGTATGAGGGAATGTAGTGGTAATGTAGAAGAAGTTTTCAATAAAGATGTTGTATTTCATATTTTAAGTTGTTTTGTAATGATCCTAAGCCCCAAAGACACTAGACCTCTCGATCTTCTATCTTGTATCAAGTGAATTTTATGTAATAAATTATGTTTAATTGTGTAATAAAAGATCAGGGTTGTTATAGTTGGTATCAAAGGATAGGTTTAGTTATTTTTGGGATTAGGATCAGAAAACCCTAGGGAAGCCTTAGAGACAAGACTAAGTATAATAAATACATCCCTAATTTTTGGTGAGTATTGATTAAGTGTTTTATCAAGCAAATACATCTCTGTCTGGATACGAGCATGTAGAGGCCGCTCTGGCACAGATGTATCCTAGGGGTAAAACCCGAAAACACCACTTTGAGCTAGACTCGAATGGGAACTGGTGTAAGACAACTGGCCTTGATACAGTCTTGGTTATGACTCTCCTGGGGGATATGGTTTGGTAAATTCATAAGCTTATTATGAATCGTTATTTAGGGGGAAAAATTTCCTAAGAATATATGATAGAAAGTAGATCATGGATAGCATAGTCTGAAGCCAATATATTCTTATGTTATGGAAATAAAAGTTACTTATAAAATATTAGTTTTTTCCTTGTATTACCCTTTATGTGTTACCCCTAACTTTCCTTTTATTCCAGCCAATGGCCGGTAATAGGAGGACTCAGGCAAATAACTGATGTGAAGAGCAATGTGATGACTGTACTAATGAGATGTCCAATCCAATGGGGGAAGGAATCAAAAACATCATCACACTTATCCCTCAGATAACTCAATATCTAAATAGAAACATTGATCAAGAGGAACATTCAACCCCCCTAGAAATAACAAGTCGCTATTGAGAGATTAATGAGACAAAGGCCTCCTAATTTTAATGGATCATCTGATCCCTCAATCTCTGAACAATGGATTAACTCCATTGAAAATATCTTCTCAATCCTTCAATGTTCTAAATAAGATAAGGTTCTCCTGGCTGCTTATCATATGGAGGGTGAAGCTAATCAGTGGTGGGTGTTGATAAAAAATACGAAGCCTGAGGAAGAGATCGAGGCATTGGAATGGAAGGATTTCTAGAAGATGTTTTTTGATAAATATTTTTCGTGCACACTCTGGATTAAGATGGAAAGGTACTTCCTTTCCCTCATGGAAAAATATGACAAATCTATTGGAACATATGAGTAAAACATCACACATCTTGCATGATATGCTTCCATCTTTGTCGTTTCCCTCGAATGTAAGGTTGACCGCTTCTTCGGTGGGCTGAAACCTAGCCTGTGGAAAGTGCTGGAAATCAGCATCTTCGACAGCTATGAGGAAATTGTCCTATGTGCCCTCAAGGTTGAAATAAACACATCAGAATATTAGTGATATCATGTGGAGAAGAAGGGTAAGGTAGAATTCAATGCTGGTGGTCAGATGGATAAATCCAATGGTGCAATGAAGATCCAGCACCCCACTTTCCAAAGGTGAAAAAATGAGCACCTTGGAAATTGCCTGAAGGGGATGAGGAAATGTTTTAGGTGTGGAAGAGAAGGGAACCTAGTTGTTAACTATTAGCAAGAAAGACCTTTGGCTGCAATAGAGGAGGGGAACGCTCCATTCGAACCTCAATGCATTGTTCATTACTACAACTACAAAGAACCAGGGCATCTTGCAAATCAGTGCCCTAAGCCATGGGTTTTCAGAGGAAACCAACAACCTCCAAGGTAGAAATGGAAATATTTTTCCATCACTACTATAGAAGCGAATGCTAAAAACAAAGTGGTGATAGTTACGCTAGTTATAAAATCAATAATATAAAATTTAGTTTTTGATTCAGTTTCTACATATTCTTTTATATCTCGAATGTTTTGTAGAACAATACCAGCACTACCATAAATCATGGAAGTGAAGATATCAGTGAGTACGGAAAATGGGGCAATCATTGAATCCCATGAATATAACTCCCCCTATCATAATATGTGTATTGAAATTCCCGGAGAACCTCGTCATACTCCCTCTAGTGGAATTTGATGCAATTATAGGCATGGATTGGATTTCCTTATATAGAGCCAACATAAATTTTTGTGAGAGGGAAATCACTCTCTATGTAGAGAATTGACCCCCGATTCTTTACAAGTGGAAGGAGGAAGATGAATCTTATTTATCTTCATCATCCCAAGAATGGATATTACTAACCTATGAGAATGGGTATTTTTCTCATATGTTTGAGTCTAAGGAGGCAACCATCCTAGAGGAAATGCCTATTTTGAGGGAATTTGCTGAAGTGTTTCCTAATGAATTTCCTAGACTTCCTCCTAGAAGAGATATTGAATTCTCGATTGATCTTACACCTAGGGAGTTACCAATATCCAAGACTCCGTATAGAATGGCTGTTGTGGAGCTTGAAAAGCTGAAGAAACAACTACATGAGAATCTGAATAAAGGGTTTATACGCCCAAGTGCTTCACCATGGGGTGCACCAGTCCTCTTTGTCAAGAAGAAGGACGAGTCCATGTTCCTTTTCATCGATTATCATGAGCTCAACAAAATCATGATAAAGAAAAGTATCATATCCCAATAATTGATGACTTGATTGATCAGCTTTGTGGAGAACCATACTTCTCCACGGTGGATTTGCAGTCAGGATATTATCTAATAACGGTGATGAAGAAAGATATCCCCACGATTGCTTTTCGTACAAGATACGGGCACTATGAATTCATATTAATGACTTTCAGACTCAGTAATTCTCCATAAATCTTCATGGAATTGATGAATATAGTCTTTAGAGAATACCTCGACAAATTTGTGGTAGTCTTTATAGATGATATTCTGATATACTCTAAAACCAAGGAGGATCATGAGGAGAATCTGAGAACTATACTAGAGACCTTGTGGAAGGAGAATCTCTATGAAAAGTATAGAAAGTGTGAGTTCTTGTTGAAGGAGGTATCATTATTTGGCCATATCATCACAAGCAATGGGATATCTGTAGATACCTCCAAAACAGATGCAATTGAGGTATGACTGAGGCCAACATCAGTAACAGATATCCATAGATTCTTCGGGTTAGCTGGATATTATCGACGATTTGTGAGAAATTTCTCATGATTGTCCAAAACTCTTACCAAGCTAACTTGGATGGGAGTAATGTTTTCTTGGAGTGATGAATTTGAAGAAATCTTTATGGAGTTGAAAAGGAGGCTTATCACTACACCTGTGCTCACATTACCCATAAGTGGAGAACATTTTGTGGTATTCAGTGATGCTTAGAAGAAGGTCTTGGGATGTGTGTTGATTCAAAATAACAAAGTCATTACCTATGCTTCAAGGAAATTGAATGTTCATTAATAGAACTATCCAACACATGACCTCGAGTTGGATGCAGAGATCTTCACCTTGAATATTTTGTGGCACTATCTCTTTGGGGAGAAGTGTGAAATATATACGGACCACCAAAGCCTCAAGTACATATTCACATAGAAAGAGTTTAACATGCGCCAATGAAGATGGCTAGTTCTGATCAAAGACTATGACTTCTCAATCCATTGCCATCCTGGGAAAGCGAACAAGGTGGCGGATTCCCTATGTAAAAACGACCCAGCGATTCTATCATTGATGATAATTGAAAAGGATCCAATCTTCTTATATTTGATGAAGATGGACATGAGAATCATAAATAAGGGAACATAATCAATCCTTTCACAAATTATTGTTCAACCATCACTTTTGGAAAGGTTAACAGATGTTTAAAAAGATGAAGTGGGAATTTAGGAAAAGTGGAATCCATCAGAAAAGGGAAATCTTCAGAGTTTAATGTTAATGAAGAAGGAATTGTGAGATTTTGGAAAATACTATGTGTTACATCATGTCCAGAGCTGAAGAAGGAACTTTTGGATGATTCAGATAGTTTAAATTTCTCTATTCCCCTAGGAAAAACATAGATGTATCGAGATCTCTGAGAGAATTATTGGCGGGATAATATGAAGAAGGATATCTCTGAATATATATCAATGTTCTTCATGTGTTAGCAAGTGATGACATAGAGGTAGAATTATAAGGGGATGATGCAACCATTTCCCATACCAGAATGGAAATGGGAGAACATCACTATAGACTTTGTCAACGGATATCCGAAGACATCCAAAGGCAACAATGAAATCTAAGTTGTTGTGTATCGTCTTACAAAGGCTGCACACTTCATTGCTATTCAAGAGGATTTCTAATTGGATCAAATGGCACAGATATATATCAGAGAAGTGGTAAGGCTGCATGGAATACCACTATCTATTGTGTCTGATCGAGATCCAAGATTCACCTCTAAGTTTTAGAAGAATCTTTAACATGCTCTGAATACTAAACTTAACTTTAGTATGGCCTATCATCCTCAAACTGATGGCCAATCCGAGTAGACTATCCAAACACTTGAGGACATGTTGAGAGCATGCTCACTGGAATTTAAAGGAGGATGGGATCAACATCTTCCTCTGGTTGAGTTCTCTTATAATAACAGTTTCCACTCGAGCATCCAAATGGCACCATGTGAATCCCTTTATGGGAAAAGGTGTAGAACACTGGCGTGTTGGGATGAGGTCGGTGAGCATAAGATACTTGGACCAGAAATGGTCGAAGAAATAGTGGAGAAGGTGAAGACCATTCAGTAGCATATCAAGGCAGCCCAGAGTTGACAGAAGAGTTATGCTGATAATCGTCGATGAGACCTTGATTTTAAATTTTGAGACATGGTATTTTTACACATATCTCCATGGAATAAGGTCATGAGGTTTGGAAAGAAAGGGAAGTTTGGTCTAAGGTACATCGTCCCCTTCGAGATTCTTGATCGTGTCGGGGCTGTGGCCTATTGACTAGAACTTCCACCTACCAAAGGAAAAGTACACGATGTATTTCATGTATCCCTCTTAAGTAAGTACATACCAAACCCTTCACAAGTACTCTCTTTAGAGGTCGTATAATTAGAAAATGATCTTTCTTATGAGGAGCAACCAATGAAGATCTTAGATTGTAGTGAAAATGTTCTACAAAATAAGACACTGCCCCTCATCAAGGTGTTGTGGAGAAACCACAGGTTTAAAAAAGCGACATGGGAATCAGAGGAAATGATGAAGCAGAATTACCCACATCTATTTTAGTATGGGAAAATAAAATTTCTAGGGAAATTTTTTTAAGGGGGGAAGTTTGTAACGACCCAAAATTTCATTAATGGAAATCCCACTTGAACTAATTAAATGTCCCTTTAGGTAAAATGTTTATATAAAATTTAAACTTTTTTGGTTATATGTTTTTTGTTTTTAAAAATACTGTTAATAATTATGATCGTTTCTAATATGGTCATTGAATAGTAAACACATGATTAGTATAAATATTGGTCTTTAACAAATCCAATTTACTCAGAAAAAGGAATTGATGGCCTCATCCAGTAGATGTGCCCCATACGAAGCCCATTTTTCGGAGAATGTAAAAGTTGTGGCATCATTGGGCTTCGATCTTGACCAATCCCAAGCCAAGATTCAACAGGTTAATCTCAAACATAACCATCTATGAGAGAAGAGTAAGTTAACAGAGATTACCACCCGAGCAATGTTATCCGAACCATCCCAAGAGTCTGTCACCATCGCACACATTAATCTTCGGTCTTATGCCGATGTTATAAGGGGTTATGTAACAAGACCTTAGCACTATGGTTATGTACATTTTTTTGTACATAATAATTAATATACTTTCATTTTATTATTGTTACATTGTAAATAGTTTTTAAAGAACGAATAGTATTTATAGTTAACGTTCAACTATGAAATATATTTTGATGAATTAATGGATTTTGGAATTAAATGAAATTTTAATAAAATATTATTATTATTATTATTATTATTAAATTAATTTTTATTAAATATAAATGATCATATAATTTTATGAATGCAATTGTGATTTTTATTAAGGTTTGAAAGCCATTTTTGTCAAAACCCCTGAATTTTTGATAAATGTCAGTTTTTATTTTAAAACTGAAAATTAACCTATTTAGAAAATTATTTAGATAAAATGAATATTACTTCTGGAATCAGGACGTCAAAATTATCCAATGATGAAGTTTTCATAATTTTCTGAGACACTCAAATTTTTGGGTAAAAATTAAATACCATTTAAATATATAATGTGTTTTATGACATCATAATTAATCAATAATGATGTAATAAAATATTAAAAGCTTGATGTTATGCCAATATATGTTTGAACATTGAAATAATATGATTTTGGGTTTATTTGACTTATTTTACAAAGCATTAATGGACCCTTCAAGACTTATTAAAAATCATGTCTTTTTAAATTGTTTTCCTTGGGAGTGTGACTCACCTCCACGTAAGCAAACCCATTATTTCAAGGAGTTAAGAATTTGGACTTATAAAATATTTTTTCCACTTTGATTTTCCAGAACCCATTGGAAAAAACCATTTGATGGTTTGTGTTTTGGATTAGTTTAATGTGAGGTGTCCCAAACCTAAATAATAAAGAATTCCCTCACCTTTCCTATATAAACCCACACAAGCTCCCACTTTCTCCTCACTCAAAGATATTGGAGTTTGTCCAACCTCTTTACTAATCTCTATATAATCCTCCCAAGATGCCCCAATCTCCCAATAAGGCTCTCTCAACCCCCTCTCAATCCTTTTGAAGCACATTTCCATGTAAGGGTTTTTCTTCCTTTCTCATTTTTGTCCAATTTTCTTAATACTGTTATTCCCTTTTAATTTTAATTATAAATGTTGGGGTATGGTTTCAAACCTCCCCCATACTTCCCTCTTTATTTTTGAATGATGGTATAACCCTTTCTATCTCATTAAATTCCTCCCATGTACACCCGTTACTATGCCGAAATTTCAAAAGGAATTTCTCTCTCCTCTTTTACATTCAAGAAATTCTTCTGTATCATGACTCTAAATTCCATTAAAATTGTGAGGACATGTATCTATATGACCCCCTTACTGTAAATTTCATGTACATATGATGAGACACAACTTTCTCTCTCATCAACCATGTTTATGAATTCTTACGTCACGCTGTTACACATCCGAAATTACATCGATTTTCCAAGCCAATTTCATTGTGTAGTGAATACCATTCACATTTTTCTCTCCATGGTATTCACCTTTATAAACATTTAATTAATGATTATAAAGTTTCATGTATGAATTACACATTCTTTTATCATGTAATATATGACTATGTTTTTTGAATCCATGTTATATGATCCATGTGGCACACTTATGCATGAAATGAAATGTTTAAGATGGGTGCGCCCTTATAGAGCTCCAATGCATTGGGTTAAGAATATTATCATGATGCATCATTTGAAATGGGTGTTTAATCATTATAATTCAAGTGCAATGAGGTTTTAATCATTCTTCATGTGCAATGAGGATTTACTCATGCTCCATGTGCAATGAGCCTTGGATCATGCTAATTCCATGTGAAGTGTTGTTGCCACATTTCCATGTTATGATTATCATGCTTTATCATGCCTTTATGTTTATGATTATATTGTTCTATATTGATATTCCTATGTTCTAACATGTATGTTATTCCTCATGTTATTCCATGATTATTCCTTTACTGGACTTTATAGCTCACCCTTTTCTTATGCATGTCCTCAGGTTATCTCATCCAATGCTAAGTACGAGGGAATGTAGTGGTGATGTAAAGGAAGTTTTCAATAAAGATATTGTATTTCATATTTTAAGTTTCTATGTAATGATCCTAATCCCCAAAGACTCTAGACCTATTGATCTTTTATATTGTATCAAGTGAAGTTTATGTAATAAATTATGTTTAATTGTGTAATAAAAGATCAGGGTTGTCATAGTATGGGGTTGACAATGTGGTATTATAGGTAGTATTTTTGTAAGACCATAAGGCTTGCAATATTTCATCAGGAAAAGATTTATTTCATTTACCGCAATTTTATGGAATATGTTGGACAATGTTTTTTTAAATGCCTATATCTATCCATTTTCCTCCACATGATAGTGGGATGAATGGTTGTATTTGATATTGTATTCCTAATATTACTTCCCTACTTTATCAGAATGGAAATTAGTGTCATTATCCATCAATAAGGTATGAGATACACCAAATATAGTTATGATATTAGTTTTGAAAAAGATAACAACGATTTTTTCCTTGACTTCATTGAGTGGTATTGACTCACCCTATTTAGAGAAGCAAATTGAAGAATTAAGGATCTACTTGAACTATATAGCTGTAACTAGAGTATAAGGTCCAACTATGTCCATTCCCCATGTAAAAAATGGCCATGAGTATTTGGTTGTATGTAGCAAATCTAATGATTGATGGGTGAATTTGACATGCACCTAGCATGGATGAAACTTCTTAATGAAATATGTGGAATTATATGTCATTGAAGGCCAAAAATATTCAAGCCTTCGAATTTGATCAGAAATAATGTACCCAGACTGGTGGGAACCACAAGCTCCTATATGTACTTCTTTTCTGAAAACCATAGTTTCTTCCCCATCAATGTATTTGAGGATAATTCCATCAAAGCCTCATCTATAGAAGATCTTTTGGTGATATGGTCCATCGTAAAGAGTGATATTAACTATTATTCATCATAGTTTCTCACTTTCAATCCTATTTGGTGGATTTACTCAATCTTCGAGATATTCCTTGATAGGTCTCTTCTATCCCATAGTAAGACCAAATGGTTTTGGAATGAGAATGATTTCATTGTTTTCCTCTATTCTGATTTGAAGAAAAGGTGAAACCATAGGATGATGAACAATGATGATGATTGTTTCATCTCAGTTCGGATCTTCTAGGGCTATAGATATATTTTACAATGCTTTATATTGATCATTTTGTGAACACAAGATGTATGAAAATGTTGGTTCTAATGAAAATTGTGCCATTAACACTCAGACATAATCACACAGGGGAATTATCTCTTCTTTTCTGATGGTGTAATTACCATTAATTAGTTTAATTACCAAATATGAATCACCCAATACTTATAGGTGGTTCACTAGTACATGGAGTGCTAATTCCAAACCTACAGTGGGATCCAGATATTCTGCCACAGTGTTGGTACCACCTTCTGATAAAAGTAAAGAGTGTGGAAAGACTACCATTTTGGGGGAGATAAGAACAAATCCCAACCCAGATTTGTTGAGATTAGGGTCCTCTATTCTATTCCCCATTGAACTTATAGAAGCACCATAAAATTACATTTACCATTTTTGAGGATAACATTGAATATAGAATATTTATTCCTCAAGTTGTTCAATATTAAATTATGTTTATTCTACAGAATGATGCTCAAAAACAATGTCTGCCAAACATGGAAATCCACTACATTTTGATGAAGAAACTGTATATCAAACTACAACTGAATAACTACCTATTATACCAAACATCATATCATCATAGAACAATTGAGGATAAATCTGAGTGGGTTATTGCGAGATTTTATGTGGAAATCATGATATTATAGGTAGTGCCTCAATATCTAAACTAAATAATTAATTCTAGAAAACTCGTTTAAATACCTAAATATCAAGTCTTTTCATCAAGAATGGTTCAATTGAGATATTGGAGGCTATTTTCATTCCCAAAGTCATTCTATTGTGCAAGGAAGGCGCCCAATGATTGCTCCAAGACTATTAAATAATAAATGAGTGGTTTTCCATCAACAAGTTGGCATCAATACCGATGGATTAAAGAGGTATTTATTAAGGTTATAAAATAAACCTTGGCATTAATTGGTCCATTGATATGTGACCCCCTTCTTCATCAATTTGGTGAAGGGAAAACACTTTCCGTCCAGATTAGCTATGAAGTGTCGGATGCTGGTAAAGCTTCCCTAATGTCCTCTCAACTCTTTCATGTTTTTAGGAGGTTACATGATAAGGATAGATTTATTCTTCTATGGATCTACATTGATCCTATGATAGTGTACAAAAAAACTGATAAATTTTCCTAGGGATACCCCGAAAGAACATTTCAAGGGGTTCATCTTCAGATTATGTAGTCATAGCTTGCTAAATATGATCTCCAAGCTAGTTAGGTGATCAAAACATTTTCTATATTTGACCACTAAATAGTCAACATAGAATTTAGTAATTTCACACAAGAAGTTTTTGAATATGTGATGCATTTCATTTTAGTATGTCTCACTAGCATTCTTCAAGTCAAAGGGAATTATCTGATATAAAAATACGCCTTGAGGGGTTATGAATGCTATAGATTCATCATATTTTGGGGATGCATGGATTTTTTTTATACCCAGAGTATCCCCACATGAAGTATAGGAGCCTGGTAGCTAGATGTTGCATCAATCAAGCATTTGGTGATTAGAATGGGGAAGCTATCTTTAGAAAAATGCTATTTGAGATCTCTGAAATCAATGAAAACTCTTATTTTCATGTTCTTATTTTTCAATAAAAAATATTATATAACCATTTTAGATATTTCACCACAAGAATGAAGTTTAATTTGATAAAATTGTTAACTTCATCCTCAAATTTGGAGGTGTGAGTCGGGTGCGTTCTTCTTGGTGCTTTCTTGTATCCTCGAATATCTTCTAGGGAACCCAAATGATGGGTGGACGCATCCGGGTGAAGACCTAGAATTTATATATAATTCCAATCAAAAAAATCCTAGTGTTTCTTTATAAAGGATGTATAAACCTATTTCTCTTCATAATTCATGGCCTCACTAATCAGAGTGGGGTGTAGATCTTCCTCTATACCAAGATTTATTTCTCTGATTTCTTCCACAATGGTAGAGATTCCTTCCTAAAATTATTTGGTACATCCCTAAGGTCATCCTATTATTCGTCTTCATTATGTATTACATTGTCAACCTCTTCTTAGAGGGTAGGTGACGAAGCAAGATTTTCTAAGCTTGGGGATGAATCAATATTTGGACATCCCAAAGTAGAGGATAGCATATCTAAACAAACTGATGATAAAGGTCCTTTTTGAAGCTCTGAAAGGAAGATGATGGGATCTGAATCAGCATAACTAAATTTTTTCATGAGTTTGAAAACTTTTTCTAGATAGGACGATGAAACAGAGACTTGATGAAAATTAGTAGATGGAATGAGGACATCTCTTTTTAGTCTTTCAACACTGTTTAGTGAGTGAATCATTTCTACTGTGTTTTCAGTTTCAATTTCCAAAAATGACATTTTTGAAGACACTAAATGACTGATTAGATTTGGGAAACCCATTAAATTTTTATTACTGTACAACACATAATATGCACCAATACACTTTAATGGGTTAGCTGGGAAAATTTCTAGACCATTCAGAGCATTGATTATAGTAACATCTTTTTCCAAGGACTATTTTACCCTGGTGTGATTGGACTCTGCATAAATGTACTGATCATTATAAGTTTTAAATGGGGTCTTATCACCATGAAATTTCCCAATTTGACCATTGATTAAATATTTGATACATTGGTGGTATAATGAAGGAATGGTTGCATGCTGATGTAGCCAAGGTCTTCCTAATAGAATGTTAAATGTTGTGTCCTGCCAGAAAACCATAAACTCTGAAGCAAATATGAGATCCCCAAACTATGTTATGAGAAAAAATCTTTTTGAGAGTTTATTTATCATTCTTGTTATAGCCCTGTAACATCAATATTAAGGGATACAAGTGGGATTTAGTGAGGTCATATTGGTGAAGTGTCCGAATTGAAATATGGCCGACTCATGATCCATTATCAATGATGTATCATCGAATTAAAATGAAATTAATCATTCTAGATATCTACAAGGTCCTGATGTGTTCATGTAAAACATCATCTTCATCCTATTTTGTTAAATATATGAATGAATGTAATTATTTTGGATCATTCATTATATAGTAAACCTCTGTGGCCGCAAAATCGGCTTCAAAATCTTGAGGTCTTGATAAAGCTTCAATGAATTCTTCCCAATGATCCATTCATAAATGAAGAGAACATAGGATCAATATATTTTATGGTACTTGGGATAGTCTCTTCTACACATCATACTTTTGATCAAGATGTCTGCATTTTCTAGCATGGAGATACTCTTTTGTAGGAGTCTTGGGAGCTAATGTTCCAGAAGTGGTCTGAAAATATTTTTTCGTAGATGTTGTAAATAATTATAATCATGGTGAATTAGGCCGTATAGGAATTTCCACTCGCCTAGAAGGTGGTGGTATATCCCCTAACTGGTGTCCCAATATTATTATGTCAGGGAAGACCATCTCTTGTTTGGTAGAATTCCCTTGTTCCTACTGCGCCTGCCATAGGTCTCTCATATGAGTTTTTACTGCATAAATATTTTGATTATGGGTGTGGTTGGAGTGTTTAATTCTAGAATAACCCAGTCTTCCCCTGTATCCTCAACCTTGAAGACCTATTCCTTTAATTCCCCAATCATGTATAGGGAAATCATGTTCATAATCAGAATCATCATTTGAGTAGGGATCCATTAAGTGAATAATATTAATGAAATCGAAGATCAAATCTTCTCTATTAAAAATTATTCATGGTAGGAAAATTATTGTTTCTCTATATAGTGGAGAAGTGCCCATACTTTTGATATTTTTAGCATGAAATTTTATAAGGTTAAGGAAAAAGTTATCCATTTCACAAACTCATATTATTCTTATTTCTCCTTATTCTTTTGTCCATAACTCTTCTTTGATTATCTACCTTAAAAGGACTGGGATTTTGATGAAGATGACATTTCTATAATGGATGTGGTTGGAGACATTGTTGGTTGTTTCAACTATGCTCATATAATGGAATGAGTTCTATTGATTATTTTCCTGACCATCCAATCATCAAAATTATAATCCTTCTTACTTTTGGCTTCCTTACTATTTCTTTCTTCCTCTAGATCGGTAGAAGTGACACATGCTACCTGGGATGCTGCATTTTTCAGCTTCAGTTTTCTAAAGTCCACCATATTTTGTAGGAGGTCATTAAAAACAAATCACTCCTGGATGATGTTCCCCAACATTTTATGGAGAAGGAAATAGTTTGGGAGGTCATCATATCTTTATTTGTTATGTTTTTTGGAATTTTTTATTGAAATATGTTTTTTTCAAAATATTATATGAATTATCTGAAAACATGGTTATTTAGAAAATAATATACATTTTTTTTCAACTCCTCAAACTATATCCACCTTTGATCTTTTTTACCATCATGATGAAGAGGTCCTTGGTTCTAATGCTTGGGAGGTGGATCCCTACGATATGATGATGGATATGAGGTAGGAATGGGTATATGGGTCATCTTAAGTGTAACTATAATAGATTATTATTTTCCAACTCTTCCTTCTAGAGTTGATGGGATTACTCAATATTTGGCTCTAGTATTTTCTATAGAGTTTTCCACCTGTTGAGAAATCGAGGCCATGTCCTAAAACCCTCTTATGTATTTCACATGGATTAATGGTGTGAATAATTCATCACAGACATTTTTTACACAAATGGAAAACAATTCTTCTTCAGGGAATGGTATATTCAAAGAGTATGTTAATCCTTTCCATTGGGCAATGAAATATAAAACTCTTTAATTCCCCTTTGCTTGAATTTTTGGAGATTTAAGAATATTCTATTTAGTAGTGTTGAGATAAACTAGAAAAGGATATATTGATGGATATATTCCTATATAGTGATCAATTGAGACTGAAAACTTGTGTACTATAGAAAGGATGGCCCTTGAAATGATTTAAGGAAGCATCTGACTTTCACTGCATCCTATTTCTCGGGGGTCCCCATCATATGATCATAGTGAGAGATGAAATGTGTCAATTGATTTTACGGATCTCCTGATCTATTGAAGTTTTGAAATGTGGTATTACCAATGTTTGGCAAGGGAGGAGATAGATATACCCATTTGGGAGAAGCCTTCTTTTTTGGTTGTACTGGTTCATGTCATCCATCCAATGCTTCCAATAAAGTTGTTAATGACTCAATGGTATTCATAAGAATTTGAGGAATATCTGGATGATTTGGGACCTAAATATTTCTGGTGTCTAGAGCCTGAACATGTGCAATGAATTTCAAGCCCCCTGGTGGCGGAACTATTGGTATGTGTCGTGGGTAACCAATTGGGGTAGGCCAATAAGTATGTGCCTGACCCTACTCTAGATATGTACCCAATGGAGTTAATTATTGATATTATATTGTGATATTAAAATAAATTTGTGTTTGACATGTCACACTGAGAATATGTTTCCTATCTACATCAGTTGTTGCAGAAAACCCTCTTTGCTGAGGTGAGGCAACTGGAACTGTGAGATGAGGATCTTCTTTTGAAGAATATCTGGTAGGAATGATACCTTTGAGTAACTCTACATTGAGTTTTCTTAACTCCTTAAACTTCCCCTCTTGCTAAAAAATTATTTCCTCAAGAAAAAGGTAATTACCTTCTATAGGGGAGGGTGAGAAATTGTCTTCCCATTACCTTTTCCCATATTAGGTCTCTTTTTAAGAGGTGGAGGTCGATTATTCAAGGGGATACATAAATTTTGGGTAAGCCTCATATTTCATGCACACACATCTCCTTTATTTATTTATGTGTAGATTGTATTATGAATAAGAACATCATATTCTAACTCCCGTGAACTACATTTATTTTTTAGAGGATCTTCAATGATGGTATTGATGAAATTCACCAACGCATAGTGCATTGATGGCATTCTGTTGGTGTCTTTGTGTGATTGCCTACTTCTATGCCCCCATGAGACTTTTTCTTCTTAATTGTTAGATCCATGAGAACTATTTAAAGGATAATAACTTGAGTAGAACCTGGTATAGTTTAGTTTTGCATGCATTTTTTGGCTTCTTCCCTAATCGAGAGAAAACTAACTTCCACTAAAGAGGGGATTATGAATGGGAAAAATCACCCATTACTATGGGATAGGTTTGTTCCTATTATTCATTATCATCCCTTTGGGATCTGTTTGTTGACTTCGATGGTTGGGTTAAAATATCCCCCAGCCCTATGGGATGAGGTGGCTTCAGAACTATAGTGGTTGATATCAATGAAACTGTTCTTATGATTTTACGAATTATGGTCCGAACATTGGTTGGGTGAACTATTCATCACCCACATAAATCTCCTGCTTTGGAATACAATTATTCAATTTCAAACATTTATACATTCTTATTGCTGACATTATCTATGTGGGAGGGCCACTCGATGTTCTAAAATTTTTCATGTGAAATTACCTCAATATCTTTCTCTCTTTGGGCCAAACTTTGGTGGAATACGGTCAAGGCCCATTCTTACTGAGCATCACTCTGGTTATGAAAAAAATTATTTTATTGTATTCAACCTGGGGAAATAAAATTCCAAGATACCTATTCTTCCAGGATTTTCTAGATTTGGAGTGAAGTGAGATGCAATGCTCATGTGCACCCAATCCTCTGATATGAACACTAGATGGGGTATCTACGGTCTATTGTTGCAACCAAATTAATGCATTGAGGAATGCATGTTGAAAGGATCCCTCTTATTTCTAAAATTTTTGATGTCGGGAATCCATGAGAGATGCCAAGTCAATGTTTCATTAAAAACCAGATATTACCTTAACATAACTTATATATGCATCATACTATATTAATTTGGATTTTAAATGATGAATATTCTTCCATATGTTGAGGAAGATATCACGAATACAATATTCTACCAACATCTCTAGAATATTGTTTTGAGATGTAGCCAAAGGAAAAACATGACTAGCATTTCACCCATAGAAAATAATTTCCTCATGTGCAACAAATCATCTTCATTTTTTATAGAGGTTTCTCAACTTTATCAGATCAAAGTTGGCATTTTACTGCTGCTTTATCAGAATCCACAAGATCAGTAGGGAGTTACTATATTGTATTGGAAGATAAATGGCCCTACGGTGGTTCATAGAATTACCATCACCTTGGGATATCTTATTATTGAGAAATAATTTCACCCACTAGTGCCAATACATTAGAAATGACTTTCCTTGTGTTTTCAAGTGCCTCAAGATAAGTGGTATTTCTCATCACTACACCATTATTTGGAGAACTCTCTTGAAAATGTGAATCACTATTGTAGAGGGAACATTCAAAGTGAATTTTATAATGGAAAGGACCACCATGGTGGATCATAGAAATGGGTGGACCCTCATTCTCCTTGTTCTTTTGGCCACATGGAGGGTTTTTGTGGCCCTCACCAATAGATAAGATCTCAAGATTAACCAAATTTTCATTATACAGGCCTTCATGAAGAAGTTCCAAAAAAAGGACATTTAGAGTTACTATTATTTCTCCCGTTATTTTGTAATGGGAGGGTAGGATCTTGAGATACAATAGATAAATATTTGGCGGCTTCAAGAACCCCAACATTATGAGGATCCATTTCATAGATCAATTATTGATTCTTCAACTATTCTTGGATTGAATATTTCTTAGACACCTTATTACATGTAGTTGGGGTCACTTCCTGGGAAAAGTGGTTATCATAGGTAGGTGTATGTTCATGCCTTGGAGTGGTCTTGGGAATAGGATAATTATCTCTAGTTGGAGTTGGTGTATGTGACTGTTCTAGTTGTTCATATGATATGGGGGATTGGACCCCATAACCCTCCTGGATAGGAATAGAGGTATGAATCTACTCTAGGGAGACATGTTGATTAGACACCCTACTTGTGGGGATAGAGTTATGCTTCTGTCCCTCAGGTACTATTGTTTCTACTGTGATGATATCATGGCAAGTCTATATGACATGAGCATGAATTTTCAGCTTCCCTTTCACCATTTCCAAGATGTGCTTGGTGACTTCAGTGGAAGGAATGGGAATATATATCTATTTTATGTCAGGAGTAAGGTTATATACATACTTATATCCTACCTTTCCTTTTAGTGGATATAGGTAGTACTCGTGTTTTGGGGAAGAGAGTTGAGTCTACCCTCTGCTTGTCGTCGGGACATTCCGACTGAATTCTCAATGTGCTGCTAGATGAGGATAATAGAAGTCTTGATGGTGTGGGTAGGTTTATGTTCATTTTTATGGTACAAAACATTATTAGAACATCGGTATTCAATGGATTAAACCAGATGAGTCTACTGGTTAGATGATTGATGATGAATGGGTGTATATTCCCGATCATTGTTTGTCACCAAATTGGGTTGGTGGGCTTCTCTGGAAGGGAAAAGGTAGGGTCTTACTCCCTGTTAGACAGTTTTTTCCCTAGTGGGCTGTATTGCATGCTCGTGTCTGAGGGACCTAGGCTGGATAGAAGAAGGAAGTAGGCTCATCATGTTGAGGGTTTACTGCCACGTGTTGCTGGTAGTGGAGATTGTTGGCATGAGCCCTAGAGAAGGGCCCCTATGTCTTTGGGACAAGGTTTCAGGTGGTCTCTTAGTGAATGTCCTGAGAATATGAGAGGGATTGGTGATTGAATTCTAGGAATAATTTCCTGAAATGGTTGATGATAGTGGCTGGAACCATCTTCTTCTGGACCACCGGTCATCGCCGACTAGACGATCGAGGGTTATTCTAAATTTGTAGGTCTTATCGGGTAGCCTCCAAGGTTGTAATTATATAATGTAGATGGTACTCTCAAACCAGTGCATTAGAGAACCAACATTAAAGACACCGAGTCTATGATGGCATCCTTCATGCGGATGAGGATCCAACCTGAGATGCATTTAGGGACTTCATGGGAATATACAAGAAAAAACCCATATGGATTGTTGGGAGTTCATGGAAAATAGTTCATGTATATATTATAAAAAAAACAATCAACTCCACCATCTCATTTGAGGAAAAAAGTGCCTGATTAATTGGCTTGTCTATAATGGGTAACACTATCATCTTGGTTATGGATTCATGTTGGGTTCACCATATTTTGTTTCCCTCAGAATGTGTGTTTTGGTTATGAATCACTATTTTTTAATGGTTTTTAATGTATTTGATTTTGGAACTAGAAACAACCAAAAATTTTATATCCAATGGGACCTTCTTTCCAATGGAAGGTGTTCGTTATGTTTGTATCCCTGTGATATTTATGAACTCACACTGGTAGAGGGGATGGGAGGTTGGGATCATCACATGATTTTGGGGGGAATTATTTCTTACATTGTGACTCTCTTATAGATATAAGATTTTCCAATGTTTCCTTCATTAATTCTATAGTATGATTTGATTTATCCCAATATTATCAATCAATTATTATCATGTATGGAGTTTAGAATCATTTTTATGTATTAGAGGTGCTTGATTGATGGGTATATCTCTTTGTATTTTGGGTTATCCATTGATTTTGTACTCTTATATACTACATAGAGATTATTTGGTAATTATCACCATGATGATGGTTTTTAAGACACTCTTTGAGGAAATATGGAGTTTATGATCATCCAGGTTTAAAAATGTCACTCTAGAATTTATCGTCATCTAAGGAGAGAGAAATTAACTCTGGAGTTTATTGTCATCTAGGTAGAAGAAGATTACTCTAGAGTTTTTTTCATCTAGGGAGACAGAAGTTGTTTTGATGTTGGGATAGAACCCATAAATGTGATTTCTATGTATCATTATGAAAGGAATTAGAACCCATGTAGTTCGGTGCCATTTAATGGGACACATCATTCCTTTTAAGGTTGTGTGGTAAGGACCCAACCGCACAGTTTAAGGTCATGTGGTAAGGACATCTAGGAGGAAGGTGCCTAGTAAAAGATTAGTATTGTACTTATGCCTACGAAGCGCAAGGAACTTGGAAGGAATATGAAATTTCAAGTTAAATAAGACCCTACTAGAGACAAGACCCAAATGAAATAGGGTTGATTTGGAATATTGGGTTTGAACTTCAGGGAGGATTCTTATGTATCATGTTCGGATGGGAATCAAATCCAACGTAGTTCAGTAAGTCTCATATGGGATTATGGACTTTTGAGAGAAATAGGTTTTGGATTACTCTTGAATAGTATTCCCTTGTAACGGGGTCCATGAGAGATTTTTTAACTCATGGAGGTTTAGGGAGGCTTAATTCTAGGCTTACTCCTATGGTGGATGCTCGGAATAAGGGAATTAGGATTGGAGATTACCTCTGAGGAGCATTCCCTGATTAAGAGGGTATGATTTCTCATTTCATGGATGATATTGTATAGATATCGGGCATTATGAAGGATTCCTACATATTCTAGTTATTGTGGGAATCAGAGTTCTCATAGTTCAATACTTCATGTGGATCTTATGGGTGTCATGATCATTAAAACCATCTAAGACCACATGAGTCATTCTCGGTGTGAGAAACAAGAGTATGTGATAGATTCAACAAACCATACACAATTTTCCTCCTTCACTAGTGGAAGTGATTGGGGATATGGGTGAAGAGGCCATAGTTATGGCAGAAGAGGCCATGACTATGGAGGTTTCATCTCTTCAATTTACATTGAACATGGTTCCAATGTAAAGAAGGAATGAAGGTGATGGATGAAGAGAGGAGTAAGGCCGAAACCTTCTATATTAAAGGCTTGGGGAATACACTCTGATGGTTTCCTTGTGACTGGTCCAAGGAGATTAAAGATACTTTTCCTTTGGAAAAGCGAAAATCATCTGTGATCATTATCCTTCCTACTAGTAACCAAAGGCTTTGGGTTTCAAAGATAAGAGGGGGAGGATAGGGTCATATCCCCGAAATCCAAGGCCGGGAACTCCTCAACGCTTTCCCTAGGGTAAGGTTCCACGTGACCATAGATATCAAAACCTCATACATTCCATTAATCGAGACCCTATAGTAGGAAAGTTATGGGAAATCTATGAAAATAGAAATACAAACCCAAATGGGAGTCATGATGATGTGAATTTCCTTATGTTTTTTTAATCAGATGGTCTTGGTGGAGGATTCAACATGGTCACTTCTAGAAAATGGAGCCGATGATGGAGAAGCCTTTCCATGAGTGGATTTTAAAGGGACTTTATGAAATTCTTGTGCAGGATGAAGAGATGAGGTGAACCTAGGATGACTGTGCAAGGGGTGCACCGTGAAAGGGGTATCTACGCATGTAGGCTTGGTAGAATTGGTTGAAACATACATAATGAATAACCTAGATAACTACACTTGGGAGAATCTTTTCTCAATCCTTAAATGGTCTCTATAGGGATTCCTAGAAGTGCGATGTGAAAATTCCTATTTAAGGAAAGGCGATCATGCAAGTCTACTTAAGTCAGGGTGGTTGAGAGAACATGTCACGTAAGTGTTGTTTTTTTAAAAACTTAACAGACTTAAGTCTCACTATCCACTTTTATTCTCTATTTTTAGGTGTTATGAAACAACCTTGGAGGGTTTAGAGGACTTGAGAGAAGCTCTAGGGAGACCAAAAAATAAATCAAATTTTGGGGAAATTCGTTCCTAAAAATGAAGACCCCAAGGGTCTATTTATTGGAAAATATGGTACCATCAGTGATGGATACCGGAGATGCAAGTGGGATAGAAAGAAAAGAATTGTTCTCCACATGTGATTTAGGATACCTTGGGAGAAAAACATTTTTATCCTTTAAAAACCCTGATATTATACTTCTATTTTCTACTCATTTTTCAAAGGGATTTTCTTGTTTCAATTTTTCATCCACAAGATGAAATAGAGTGTCAACAATGTTCCATATTGTATATCATTACATTTTTTACATTGGGCCTTGTTATCCATGACTCTATGTTAACAATGAATATTTCATCTCCATACCAGAATGAAATATGGATTTACCTATCACTATTAATGAAACTGGTCTATATAGAGGACCCCTTATTAAACCTCGATTTCAAGACTTTCTAGGGGAATAAGATATAATTATCCCTCTACCATGCATATGAGTTATATCTATGTAGAGGGATCTCATTAAAAGATCTGACTATGGAATGGTTCTTGTATTTATATTATGTATAGGGTAACCTAGGTAACCCCATCCATAAAAATATAATAAACCTATGTTTCAATAAGGAATATTATATATAAATACTCTTCAAACATGAAAGTAAGATATACTAATGACTTATATACCAATGATATAAAATGAGGAAAAAGGGCTCCAACATATAGCTACCCATTAATAAGACTGTCCAGGGATAAAAATTATTTGCATATATCTAAATTACCCAACCAGTGAAAATTTTCCCAGAGGATATCCTAAACAATTTAACATTCATACTGACATATATACCACATGAAATTGACTACCATTAACGAAATCCTTGTCACATGATGTTAAAATTCACAAAAAATGTATCCCAACTACATGACATTAAATTATGAAGAAGATTATCTGTTATCACTCCTTATCAAAGGACCACTAAAGCCTAACCAAAGGAAACCAATTTTTGGGTTCTTCTATAATATTTATGAGAATATCAATTCATAAATAACACTTCATGCCTTAAGAGACTCTAGATGCTACAAACCCTCCATGACCCTTTGAAAGGGACACATGGATTCAAGGGACCCTTTTTTTACTATACATTTCTACCATTGGTTCTTGTATATGAGTCTATGGACATAATAAAAATGTGTTTTTTCCTTAAAAAAATAGATTCAAATTCCTAAGAGCCTAGACATCATCATAGTGGAGGTCATCAGCATTGACTGATTCATGAACATATTGGGAATGAATGTCTCATACCATTACTCATGACCTGAGAACCATGGTCCATGATTTAAAACACTATTATATTCTTATTGAATGGATTTTAGAGTAATATTGACCCTTGGAATCCTAATTATTCTATTTTGTGGCACACCCATCATTATAACTCCACATGAATTTTGACCATAAATTAAATGAACTTTGGTGAAGGTTGTATAACCATAAACTATTTCCATATATGGTCTAAATTAAATGACCCCCAAAAACTAGTAAAAGATACATAAAACTGTTCCGCCTAAAAACCCACAAAGGGTGGAATGAGAAAAATTCATGTCTCCACTCACTAAAAATATCATCTCAAGTGTTCAAGGAATATTTAGAGCATAAATAAAATGGAAAAAATCTCATGGGGACCATATTATAGCTTTAGTAAAATAAGATCCATGATCATGGGAACCCTTGTTCTAGGAAAAAGTTAGATTAATGATTCATCACATCTTATTACTATGATATTGTGTTCATTATGTGGTGAAAAAACATATAGGGTTCTCAAACCCTTCTTGAATATTATTTTCTACATAAACCATCTTTATAACTTTGATGTATGATTTGAAACCACCAATTCCTTAAGTTGATGCCCTTTTCCTAGAACGAAATTGACTTGAGTCATTTCTATTGGTTCTCCCTTATGGTGAATTGGTTATAGGGACATGCTGATTTGAATGGAACCCACTGGCATTCATTAGAGAATTTAAACCATAATAAATATCCAATTCATAGAGTATGTTTGGTCATAGAGGAAAGGACCCCTTAAACCCATAAGTCTTTTTATCTCAACTATGTGTAATACTAGCTTCCTCCATTTCTAATGTTCATCCTATATCTACTAATACCAATTTTTAGTAGACTCCTATATTAAAAGACTGTGATCTAAAAGTCTAATAAGTAACCCATTCAAGAAGATTCAACAACCTCGACGTTATGCCATCATGTATTGTACACATTCTCATAGTAGGACTGCAATATTCCATTCTTGAACCTTTTGATTACCCATACCATATGAATAAAAAACACGTAGATTAGGGACCAATCTTCCCAAATATAATCTAAACCACCCTAGGGTTCCATATCCGTTCATGGATAAATTTTTTATTCATATCTATCTTCAGTGTCCAAATTTTAGAATCTTCACAAACAATTGTTGTCACATAAAATATAGTGGGAACCCTTCTAAAAGACCATGAATTTAAGCCCTATGGGATCATGCATAAGTGCCTCAGATCCATCAACTAGAATAATCCTCTTCTTATAGGAAATAACCACAAATCATCATAATCCTTATTAAAACCCAAATTGAACTCAGTATCTTAGTATATTTTTTTGGTTATCCATAACATATAAAACCCATTTCATATTCAGTGGTTTAAGATCCTGAATGCATTATTTACACAACCAATATTCCAAATATACATATGGGATTTACTTCCCAAACATTTTACCTCCTATTAATTACCTTTATGATTAGGGTGTTGGTAGTCACTACCCGTCATGTATATTCTTCCCTCGTGTTTCCTGTAAGAACATAGGGTTACAAAACCCTTAATGAACATTCATTATTCAGAATATCAATTAAAAATGAAGGGGTGTAGATCAATTCATAGAAACTCATTCTTCAAAATTTCATCATGGATGAAGGGTTCTTTAACCCTTCATGAATACCCTCCCTTCACTAACATTAATAGAATTTCTAATCTAAAAGACCCTAAACTACATTAATAGAAGATCCGATCAAAAAGACCTCAAACTACAACAATAGAAAGTCCAATATAAAAGTTCATAGACAATAATAAAATTTTCAAGATAAAAGTCCCTATGATACAATAATATATTTTATGATCTACGAGACCATAAACTACATAAATGGATGTTCTAATCAAAAATAACATAAACTACAACAACATTTTCTCCAAGCGAACAAACCCTCAACTATAAAAACAGATATTCAAAGATAGATAAACCTAAACTATTGTAATGTACAATCCTTCAAGACCTAAAGAAACCAATTAAAATACACATAATTATATCCAAGTTTAAAACCCGAAAAACTAAAGTTATGTGCTATCCTTCAACATCTCAAGAAACCAATTAAAATACACATAATGATCTCCATTGTGAAAAACCCGAAAATAGAACCTTGGAAAAAAGAATAGTCTCTGCTCGGTGGACATGAAATTTGTTTCATCCAAAAAAAATTGAGAACATATAAAATGGTAAAGGCATAGAACATGAGAGGTTTAAAACACAGAAAAGGGATTCATGAGAAAAACCTATGTCCATACCTGCTAGGTTTTTCCCATATTAATTTTACGAGAATGTTAAGGAAATATAATAAATGATACAATGTTTATGGGGATCATTATTCATACCTATAAAAAAATAATGTTGTGCTCACTAGGTCCACTAAATTGGAAACAAATAGAGAATTATTCCTCTGGGAAAAAATTATATCTTTGTTACCCTCTTTAATCAGGTGCTCTAGGGATAACTAGATCAGATAAATTAATGTGGATTCTTATGTAATTAACCATTTATGGATAGCTATTGAAAAATTTCTATTATGATTCATGAATACAAATTCAGGAATTTAGATTTTCTTGGTAATATGTGACGTATGGGTATATTTAATGATCTGTATGATATAAAGTCAATGAAATTTTATTAACACCATGAATGAAATAAAATTGGCAATGAACTATGAAGTCTAGATGAATATGTGATTGAAAATGTGGAATAGAGGGAGGAATATCTACATTTTAGAGTCTCTCCAAGCTTCCAAAAAACAAACATCTATGAAAAAAAATAATAAATCAGGGTGGATGAGTTTTATAAATCATCTAGAGTATATCATGATGTGCCAATTGATAGGTAAATCAACATCCACTCTATTTCTTGAGTCACCGCTAGAGGAATTAGATTCAAAATAAAATAAGATAACTCTTCACCACATTTTTGAGTTTCCACTAATAAGGTTAATGAAATTGAAATATGAGACCTTGGGTGATCTATGATCACTTCATGTTCTAAAATATGTGTATTAAAATCATCCATCTCAGAACATAGTTTAGTGATCTTATAATGTCTATGTTCAACAAATTCTGAAGCATCCCTTATATATTCGACTAGAGGAGTCCTTCCATAATAATCATGAAATTACTTCTCATTTATAACCAATTATTATTGATACTATATAATTTGTATCATGATGTCCTACAATTTTCAACAATAAAATCCATCTAATCCCAAATCATTAAAGACCTGGTGAAAAATTTTACCTCGTTAATGAATTCACTCCAAGGTACTCTCTATAACCATGGTGTCAATTTTCTGCAAAATTATCCTTTGTGGTTCAATTCCATTAAAGGACGGATTTTTGGAGTAGATGAGAAATCAATATAAGGAAGTACATGTATTTATCCATGAATTAGTACATCATCTTTAACTAGTACCTAAGGGCCAACTTCCACAACAAACCCTTTTCTGCAAATGGTAGCTTCATCATTGTGACAAAGTGCTCCCTTAGGGGATACCTAATTTAAGAAAACACTCCATTACTACCACAGATATGGGGATCATGGAAGTGCAAGGATTTTCCACCTCATGGATCAGTCAATTCAATAAACTTAATAGGTAAGATTCCACCCAGATTTACTAATATTCATGAGACTAGTTGTTAAGGGAACTGATAGGTAGAAGAATGATTTCAGTATTTCTATCTATGCATGCTTGAAATATCCAAAATTGGATAATGAGTCTAGAATTTCAAACTTCATCAAACCATCTAAGGGAGGATGGGAAATTGTATGAATAAAAATAACTAGTGATAAAATTGTTAAGGGGAATAGGTATAATATATAATCATCTCATCTACATGATCTATGAGAACTCAATCCCAGAGATAGATTTTGTATAATCTCTTGACAAGAGAGCCATTGAAATTATAAAAAATCATAGTTGGTGTGGTATATGGAATGAAGTTTAAACATTTACCAGGGATAAACATGTCAATAATATCATTGGGACCTAATGGAATCATATAAACCATATAAATGTTCAACATCCTATGATGGAATGAATCATGTTGGAATATTGTAGTTTTTTTGATATTTCTTAAAAAGGAAATTATTTCTTATTTACCCAAATAAACAATTGAAAGAGACACCAATTTGGTAAGTGATATTGGATTATTGTATATGTAAATGGATCTAATGAATACTGGAAAGAGTCAGCATGAATAGATTTAGAGGCCACCCCTTGGATAATTGGACTTTCTTCACCAATGTTCCTACTCGAATGACGAATCATGATTCCCCATCTTGGAAAATCCGTCAGTGCAAAAACATATCCAAAAAACCTAATAACCAAATACTTGGGGATACCTATGGTATCACACAGTTTCCTCATGATTCATGCTCTCCAAATTCCAAAAATGGACGAATATAAGTGTGTGCTATCTTGAAATTTTTATGACGTACATTGATGAGGGAATATGGTGATTAGCTTAATCCTTCCCTGAAAATGAATACCCTGATCCAATATATGAAATAAAAAAGGTATCATTGGTTTATCTACTTATTTAACGTATATATAAATATAATGATATTTTATTATCCTAAGGATGGATTCGTTCTAGGGTCATCCCAAACATCTACAACAAGAAGGTATTTTTCATACATCTCCCCAAGAAATGGTGTCCCTCCCAAAAGATAAACATCCTAGAGGATGAATATTGCTTCTTATTAAGAAACATTAAAGGCAGTATTACCTAGAAAACAATGGATAACCATGTCCCTAGGTATTTCTAATTGATGATACATGAAAAAATAGTAAATCATGTCACCTCATAAAGATGGATATCCTGCAGTTGATCAATGATTTTTTATAAACTTTGCCTATCTTAAAAGGGTCATCCCATTCATTATATAATTTAACACCAGGATTTAACTATACCTTTGAACTATATAATCTTATTTAATTGTTCAATAAAAAAACAAGTCTGTTCATGTAACTCCATGAAATAAGTATATGGGTGACATCATAACCATCTAGACTGAGTAGGGAGTTTTCTAATATATAGATCAACCTTTGGAGAAATGACCTGATCAGTTGATTTCCTTCAGAAATTGTTCTTTGATTTTAATTGATAGAAGTTTAAAACCAGTGATATGGGTGATTATAGTCTGAGGAAGGAATGAATGTATCTTTCGAAAGACAAAATTTATACAAAGGCAGTCTGTGTGACGGAGGGTAGTTCTAACGTTCAACTAGATGAATCCCCTTAAAGAATTGTTGTCAAAATATACTTGGTAGTGAGGTATAGTATTATTATTCAATAGTAATCATAACTTTCTAAAAATCTTCATTTATAGATTTTTGTGAACTAGTATCCATCTAAAAATGTGTATGAAGATTAAAGGAGAGGGAGTATCCTCCCAAAAAGGAGAATTAGTTAAATGAAATTCGTAACATGGGTCGAATCATATGGATCACATGACTCATATAAGGGTTGTTGATCATGTATCCCATTACGTTTATCATGAATTTCATGACCCTTTTAACACATCTTAATCATTTGTTATTTTTTGACTCATAATCTTGTGACCATATAGAGGACATGTTGGTCAATCAATGGTCAAATAATCATGTGAAAAAAGACCTGTTGGACCCTGAAAAATGTTTTAGACAACCCATATTCATAGATGTGATACATAGACTTATGAAATTATAATTCATTAAATAATTTATCAATTAGGAAAGTCACAAAGACAAACTTGATCAGGAGAATATATCACATTATTGGATCTCATGAGTTGTTCTCATGATGGGGTTATGCGAAATTATCTTGCAAAGCGGTTACGTGATATGAGAGATCACAATATATTTGTAGGTATGAGTTAATAGTGAAATGAATGGACCCTCATTACACTATTTATAGTGTTTCCAAGGGAATACCAAATTTCACCCAGAAGTCCAACTGCCACTCATAACACTGACCAAAAGAAGCCTAAAGAACACAGGTTGGCATTTAAATTCCTCCTAACTAATTCCTTATAACATAAGACCATTCTTATAATGATGGTATTTTTTTACACCTGCCAAATGAGCCTAGAAAATTCTAATATCAAATATATAAATTGTATTATAGGTACTATTTTCTATATAGAAGACAGAAAGCAAACTCATGGCTATATGAAGATCAGGCAACGGGATCATGAAAAGTACATAACCTCCTAGAACACATGGATTTGCATGAATATCATGTGGGTAAATTATTCATTATACTTTATCATAAACTGATAAAGTTAATCCACATCATACATAAACGTTATCACACAAAGACCTTCTGATAATCCCTTATGATGATTTGAAGGCTTATAGATTAGTTCCTCTAATCAGACGAAATATCAATGGAAAGACTCCTAAAAATCCCCAAACCCCAATAGAAAATAAAATATAAAAATTTTATAATCTTCATGCGATCAACGTTATGTATATTTTTATACAAGGGTTTTATATGGCTCACATGATAAGTTCAATTATCATATGAGATCCATAGAGGCATATAATCCATTCCACATGAAAGTGGTTGTTGTTTTATCCCTCACTATGAGAAGGCCCTAATATTCATCTAAATAAATTAATGAGTTATATAAAAAATTATCATGTTGGAAATTATGTAAATTTTATATATCTTGAGAAATAACACATTAAGAATGAAATTGAGATATACATTCCACAATGAAAGATTAATTTAGCTCAATAATATGTAAGTTTCCTTAGTAGATATGACTAAAATATTAATGAATGTGTACATTTCTATATATCTAAATTTATGAATCACTGATTTTTCATTGGATGATTATGGGATGAACTGAAGGTGCTATGATGATTTTTTGAAAAGATATAAATTATTTTTCAGAACAAGGGAAATCTTGTTTTATGGAAATAAATTGTATGTATTTTAATCATTTATATATAGAGGTTCATAAACATTCCATATTTATATTTTAGAAATATCTTGTTGGGAAATCACAGGACAATAAATACATTTTTGTCATTTTTTTCTAAAAATATGATGATCCATCTAATATGGAAGAAAATTACTTATAAAAGATAACATCTTATGAATAATCTGAATATTTTCAATATTATAAATTGTTTTTAGTAAATTGAGAGTAATTATAGTCTTAAAATCCCAATGAAGAAGAACCCTAATGGTGAATGGATTGAGAAAATGGAGATATCATCTTTGAAAATACCCATCATTGAGTAATAGAATAGTATATAGAGTGGTGGGAAACAAATCCTACCATTTTAGAATGTTTAGTAGTCTATGGGGTGATACACCAGTTTAGAAGAGGCCATTAAAACCCTAATAAAAGTGGAAGCATTTAGATTCTAAATAGAATAAAAATGAATCAAAATACACTTAAAATTTTATGAGGACACATGTTACATGGTTAATTAAGAGTCCAAGGTTATTTTTTAGTTTTTGGTTTCTTTAGAAACAATGTAAGAAATTATTGGTAAAAACTTACAACTATTAAATCCAATAAGATGTATGTGGAGTAGTATACTGATAAATAAGAAGATCCTATAAATATTGGATCACTTGAAAAGACATTTAGATAGTGTATTAATTGGAAAAGACCACCAAAATCTATCTCACATAGATTATTAAGAAAAAAAGTTACGTGAGAATTAAAATTCTTATGAGTAATGGAGTAATAAGGATTCTTTTACAAAAGAAGTTGAGAAAAGTCGATCGGATATCTTAAAACTTATGGAGTATCCTAACGAGAATAAAAATATTTTTCGCCAAAAGATGTATTTCATATTTTCATATGGTTTATCTTGGTCAATAAAATTTAAATATTCAATAGAGTTTTTTCAAGTTGATTCTTATATTTTAAATTAAAAATGTGTGATGATGAAGCACTATATATAAAGTTACCCATTAGAAACTCTAAAAATATAAAATCTATATGAAATATGTAGGAAGTGACTACAATAATTAAGGGTATCTATAAGCATGTCATTGATATTATCACAGAATAATATAAGAGGATTGAAAAAATAGAAGGTCTATAATTAGTTAAAATGGATAGAGGATAGTTTGTAAATATTTTAAATACAAGTCAATTCCTAGTTCGATATCCCCCTATTTTAAAAAAAATAATGCTTGAGATGATGAATCGTCTTCACGTAGTTATGCTTGAATTAAATGATGATGTTTTATAATGAAATTGAAATTTTATTTGAGAAAAAGTGGGTATTACAAAAATAAATATTTTTTAGAGGATCACTTATGGACAACATAGATTATTAATTGGTTACTCTTGTTTCATAAAACAATTTTCCTCCCATATACATAGATTGGTTAATAGATACTTCTATTTTAATGTATTATTTTTTTGTATTAATTAATATGTTATGGAAGATTTTCAAGAGTTGATGTTTTTAAAAAATGGTGATGATTTTTATTACATATTAATTTTTAATATGATTACCCCATTTAAATACAATCTGTTCTAATAAAAGTGGAGAATGAAGAATATTTTTGTTTAATAAATGGGGAGTTAATCGCTAGGGGATAAATTTCATTGATCTACATGAAGTTGAAGAAGTTTCCTTTTCATGGGTTATAAAAATTCTCAAGACCATAAAGGGGATAGATTGAGGTGTAATCCAACTCAATTACACTCTATTTTTTATTGAATTATATTTTCAAATATAAAGAGGAAAAAAATAAATTGAAGTGACTTTGTTGAAATTATTAAGGGAATGTTAATGATTAATGGGTATTGATTTCTGTGTGTTGCTAACATTTTTCCTAAGTGCTTTAATGATGTTTCTTAATGGAATTATGATTTTTATTGAAAATTACTAATGATTATTGTAATGTTAGTGAATGAAAATGTGAATATTTTTGTTCTTAATCATTTTATGATGAAGAAGTTGATTCGTGTTCAGTTATACCATGTTTCATTTTTTCAATAGTTTATGAAACCCATTATTCAATTTTATATTTTGAATTCATTGATGATGTTCATATGATTTGAGAGATGTATGTGTGAATGTAAGTTGGAATTTTAAAATTAATATTAAGGAATTTTATCATAATTTTAGAGGAATTTGGAAGAAGTGAGACATTTATTTTAGAGGTAGATAATCATAGATTCATGCATCATCCATGGGAATGTGTTGTTTGAATCCATTAGTAAACATAGTGAACTAATAGAAAATATTAATGAATAGAAACATGATGTTTTTTAGAAGAAACACATTGAATGATATATTCCATTAAAATATCATGAATAAATCTTGGAGAAATTGAGAATAATATATATTGTAATGAATAAGTTGGATCTTTCGAATCCTTGTGATGATAATGGAATTTTCCATGATACGATTGATTTCTAGTTTATTGAGTGATATAGGTTCCTCATTAATAATATCCAAACTGGTGGTGTGTTGGAATGAACCTATTAATGGATTTGGATATTAATTCTACCTATTATGAGTAGATAATTTTACACTAACATATGTTATCGATAAATGATTTATAGTGATTCATTTTAGGTCATATCGAGAGGTATTTCTAGTGATTAAAATAATCCATATCATATAAAATGTATAATCACTTGGATAGAGAAGAATTAATCTGATGTTGTGGAACAATAAGAGTATTTAATCTTTAAGATATCACATTGAAAATGATGAATATTAGAGAAAAATATGGATTTTGAAGAATATTAGTGAAGAATTAGAGGTTTGGACTTAAAAAACTCATTATGTTATATGGTATCATAGTGCAAAGGATATTTTTACATTGATGATAATTTTATTATATTGTCGAGTGTATACTATTAAATTAAGTTTGACACCAAGCCATATATTTTCTACTCCATGAAGTAGTTAATGAAGAGGGATGAGTTACTCTTATTCATATATAGTTTAACCCAAACACATGTTTTTACTCCATCACAAATTGTTTTGAGATATGGTAGTGAATAATGTTTTCTATTTTGGGATGTTTTATGAATATGGGTTTATTTATTTAGTGATATAGAATTATTAATGTCACAAAAAAAATTATTATGATGTAAGGGTACCATTCACACTAAATCTAGTTTTCAATTAAAAATTTGTACACTATTGGTTAAAGAGATGATAGATTTTAGATTACTGCCTATTAGAAAAATATATTAGTGTGATTCTAGTCCATTTTAGGTTTGAGGTGATAATTTCATGTTTTTCATATTGGAATGAATAAAATAGAGACATGATTGAATTGACTTTTAAAAATAAAATTAGTAAAAAAAATAGTTATTTCAAAATAGAAACAATTTTATAAAGATAAATAAATTAGTGAAATGATATTTATTAAGTGACAATATTGAAATATGATAAGAGTTAAAATAAGAAAAATTTATATTAAGAATGAAAATTAATATATTATATTTATTTAATTATTTAAATCAATATTTCAATTCTGAAATAAAAAAATAGTAATGAAAAGAAAAACTAATTTGCTAAAGAGTTCAATAATAGCTCAAGAAGATCCCAAACATCTTCACCACTCAATTATAGAGATGTGTCTTATTTTTAACATCCTTTAGTTTTAGTAAAAACCCAAAAACCAAATCCATTTTTCTTTAATGGATACCCAAGAATCACATCCCTAGTTTAAATGAATACCCAATAACCACATCCCTTTAAATTTAATGATTATGTCAATAAACCACTTCCCACACATTGCTAGTTCTGAGAACACATCACACACTTGTGTTTGTGAGCACCATAAGAAGATTAAGTGACAATAGAAAATATTTTCTTAGTGAAGATAATTTTTAATTTTGATCTCATATCTCCCAAGAATGATGGATATATGTTTATAGAGGGATACACAAATAGTGGTTGGAGTCTTTTATATTAGGAAAAGTATTGTTGGATCTTAGATATGAGGGCTCGGAGAAAGATAATGATTTTATGTCTTGATTCTTGAAGATAATTTTTTAATGATCATGGAAGTAGTAAAATAAATATTATGTCTCTATTTATAGGATATAATAGGATTAAAGACATTCTGGAATCCTTCATGTGTATTAAACACTAAGAAAACTGCCATAAATTCATTTTTGACTTCAATAAATGCTTCCTTAGAGAGAACATCCCAATCCCACCAGATACTTGGTAGACTCTACCAAATATCTTGTAAAATAATTAGAATCCACTAATTCTATACAAATCACACTATCCATATTGTGAAACTCCACTGACTGTCTAGTAGACTCTTACTATCTAAGAGGGTTCTTTCCATGCCATTGGCTATCGGGTAAAACTGCACTGGGTGACTAGTGTAACAAGATGGGAAGAGAACACTAATAATTGATTCTAAATTCCTTTATCTACCTTCTAATGAAATCCAAAATTCCTTTTATGAATTCAAAAAAAGTCCCTTAAGTCGCATCAATGAATTAAAAAATATCCATTATGATTCTTCAAAAATCATTAAGATTTCATTGAATCCCATCATAAGATTCATTACAAAAATGAATTCTAATTCCATTTACATAACTAATAATCACTCAAATAACGTTTTTATGACTATAATATAGGGTTTATTAGTGATATATTACCATTATTGTTAAAGGGAGAGTGAAAATAATATTCCCCCTTTTAATGATCACAAAAACATAACATAAAAAGAAAAATTATGTGTAAATCTAGAGTTAAATGATATAATGAAAGTAAGATGGATATAATAATTTTAATATAATCAAAATTCTGAAGATATTAATCATAAATATATTCAAATTTTCCAAGAGTAAATAAACTATTAAAAAGTATAACTACCTGATCTAATTTCCCAAAAAAAACATCTCCTATTTGATATAAGACATTTCTTCCCCTTTTACCCAATCAATATTTTTTTAAATAAATATTCAAAAAATAAAACAAATAAAATTTATCCTACATTTTGATTATAAAAAAGGGGAAATAGTAGGGTAAAATAATAGATAAGAAGGAAAATACATGTGATATACTTTTAAACCATGATTTTAGAAAAAAAAATATTTTCAATATTACACACACTTATAAAAAGATAAACCATTAAGAACATTTATATATAAGGGTTTAAAGGAAAAAACATCATTAAAAAAATACGTATATATAAAATATAGAATATAAAAATGAGGTTACATATCAATTTAAAAAAGAAAAAAAATTAATTTTATGAAAATTAATGTTTGAAAACATATAAAATGAAAAATGTTAAAAATTGATAAGATAAATATATTCTGTAAATAAATTTGTAAAATAAATTTAAATATAAATGAAAAAAAATTATTAATTGAAATATATTTTAAGAGAATGAAATGAATGAATAATAAAAAATAAAATTTTAAGGAGGATATATCTACCCTTAAAAGAAATCATAGATTAGAGGGAGTGAGATGAGAGAACTAAAAATTAATTTGAAGAGGGAAATAAAACTAAAAAAATTGAAAAAAATTTTCTAACGAATATCATCCTAATACTATATGGTAATGGAAAAATCCTATCTCCGTAATCAATTGGACAATTTTAATATTGAACTCAATTTTTAAAGAGTTGATAAATAATTTCTAGTATTGAACACCACTAGAATTTAATAGACACCCATAAATATGTTAAAGAGTTATGGTGGTTGAGTATTATAAAAACTAAAAAAAGATATTTTTTACCTATAATGATCCTACAATGTGATTTAATAGATCTTGAAAGCTGAAATAATCTTGGGTGAACTAATATTAGCTAATATGGATTTAAGATCGAATTTTTTTAGTGAATTTTTTTTTAAATATTTTATAATAAAGATAAATGGTTTTTGGTCTTCAATATCTAGAATTTTTACAATCACATTAATATATTAAATGAAAACATTTTCCAAAATTTTTTTATTTCATGAAACCCCATTTAAAAAAGTATTACTTTTCAAAGATATTTATTTTTCTGTGAAAAAATCAATGATTATTTATTTTAACACATTGACAACCAAGGTTCATGTTATGATTTTCCTAACCGTGGGTGAATTTTAAGAGTCCTTTTTCAAATCCATTATTTATGTCTTTCAAAATTCAACATATGGATGATTTTTTAATTCTAAAACCAAGTAATCATTTTAATTTACAAGAATACCCTTTTAATTAAAGAGATTATTTTTCTCATTAATATTTAGTTTAATTTTTCCAAAATATTGTTATATTTTGAAATAAGTTATTCAAAAAAATTCAATTTAATTTTATGAAAAGGAATGTAATTAATAATAGTAAGAATAAGATGAAGAATTGGAATGGGAAACAGTGCAAGAAAAGGCTTCTTAACCTACCTCAATTTGTCCCATGAGGCATTTTGGAGTTGATTAATTTTATTTTTATGTTGAAATTTTTTCCTCACTAGTACTCCATACTAAAACCTTTAGATCATTCTAACCATTTTTCTTGTATTTGGACATTTTCAAGGGAGAATATATCTTGGTGTGATCTTTCTTTTTAAAACAGAAAAAATTTATTTCTATTAAATGAATTTGATTTGGATTTTTTATCTTATTGTAAGGATAAATAAAATTTATTTATCAGGTTCTGTTTTCCTAATCTTATCATGGAGTATTAAATATTAGATTGACTATCAAATCCTCTTTTATAATAATCATTTTATTTCATTTCTATAAAATTTATTATTATTTTGTATTCCCTAACTTCTTACTATTAATTATTGGGATGTCTCTTCAACATTGTCTTATATTTCATAAGGGAGTTGATGATTTACTATATGGAAATATTTTTCACATCCTTTATTTCATGGAACATAGTGAACTTGGGATCCCATGAGAAATATAAAACCCATGATATATTCTTCACAATCCTTTCTAATAATAATTCATATCTGATATACTTTCTACCACTGAAAATATATATTAAACAAATATCAGTAATAGATTCACTAGAATGAATACGAATGATTTTAAATTAACATATGGACATATATTATCTAGTTTCTTTGAATTTTTTCACACCATTCAGGGTCACTTCTAAGAGTATATATATTTCATGAGTCGATTTTCAAGAATGTATTTTATTAAATTAACTTTTATCTAATCCATAATGTAATGCTTTTATATATTTTCTATTAAGTTACAAGGAATAAATATCATGAGGATACCATTTATCTTAAGATTCATTAGTTGGGTTCCGACCATCAATGACCATATTTGAAATAGGATAGAACATGCAACTAAAAATTGTAGAATTTTTTTTCAATAAGGGAAATTTGAACAATTAATGAAAGGAACCCAAACTTTGGAAATTAAATCAAGAATTTTTTGAAAATAATAATTGACTTGAGAAGAAAAAATCAATATTTCACAGTAGTTCTTATTTTTAAAAATTAAAATAAAATTTTGTAAACTAATATTTTGGAATAAATACAATGATATATTATAATAATAAGTGTTTGTATCTGATAAAAAATATTTTTAATTAGGGATGTTGAAACCATGAAAATTTAAAATAAAGACATAAATAATCCCTTTGATATAAGGTGTTGGTATCAGATAATAAGGATTTCCAAAAAGGGATTTTGAAACCAGGGAATTTTTTAAAATAAAAACACAATAAAACCCTTTGATACCATGAGTTGGCATATGATAAAAAGGTTTTTCAAAAAGGTTTTTTCAAACCCCAAAAAAATGAAATAAAAACACAAAGAAAAACATTGATACTAAGTGTTGGAAACATTTTAATGAATAAAATTGATAGATGGAGGTTAATTACATTTTACAAATAAAAGAAATAAAATAAAGTGAAAAAATTAAAAAAGAATCATTTTTGAAATGGTAATGAAAATAAAGAAATGAAATCAAGTAAGAAATAATTGATAAATCTGATACAAGTTAAAAAATAAATGTTGATTTATATTAATCAAGGAAAAAATTGTGTTGTATTTATAAAATTATGTGCAAGAATATTTTAGGGACACAATGTTGAAATAGTAAAGTGAATAAAAACATGATTTATAAGGATATTGATAATAACTCTATAAGATCCACTATGTCACCACCCTCAATTAGAGAGATATATTTTTAATACATTCCCTTTGTTTTTTGGAAATCCAATAAACACATACCATGGTTTTTTTAAAGACACTTGAATAATTTCCATTAGGTTAAATAGATATACATTAACTACTTAACTTCCCTTTTAATGGTTGTGATAAGAAACTGCATCCCTCACTTTGTTAGTTTTGAGAACAACTCTCACACTTTTGGTAATGAGAATCTTGAGAATATAATGTTATAATCTAGAATATTTTATTAGTGAAAATAATAAATAAATTTAGTCTTATATCTCCATAAAAATATGGATAGAAATTGATGGAGGGTGATGGGGAAACATGTGAGATAATTTAAAATGTTGAATGGAAGGTTGGATCTCTAAGAGTAGGGCTTAAAGAAAGCAATAGATTCAATATCCTGATTCAAGGAAATCATTTTTTTATTATATATAATGTATTAAAAGGAAAATTTGTTCTCTTTTCATAGGAATTAAGAGTACCAAGATCATTTTAGAATCTTTTGAGTTCATTATTCATAGAGAATACCTCCATAAAATAATTTTTTAGTATAATAACTGCTTCTTTTGAGAGCCTATTCTGACACCTCTAGATACCTAGTAGCCTCAAAAAGACATATAGATTCCTACCTGATGGTTAATTTTTCTAGGAAAACCACACTAGTGAACCAGAAAATATTCTCTGGATGGTCAGTGTACACCTCTTAGCTAATAGGGTGTTATAAATTAATTCATATCTATGATGGAACTACAACAGGTACCTAGTGACACTTTCTTGTAATATAACACTATAATGGGCTTATAAAATCCTTCATTGGTCTCCTATGTAACTTCCAACTTCATTCCAAGGCTTTAATAAGAACAGTAAGCACATTAGGAGCTTTAAAAAGGAATCTAATATGATTCTTAAATAATATTGAAGATATCGTTGAATACTATCCATTGATTAATTAGGAACTTGATTAGGAATTCCACTGATATAAATTTTCACGACTCAATGAAATTTATAGAACCATAATAGAGAATGTATGATCATGAATGTTCCATGAGGTAGAGGTACGTACAACACATCATTGAACACTAGCTTCATAATCTAGAGACACTTAAGGGAATTATAGAAAGTATATTACATGATAGACAACTTCTTTCATTTTTATATATTTACTTTATAAATTTCATTGAAATTTTTATTACACAACAAGGATATAACTTTACTCCATTCATTTAATAATTCATAACTGATAAAAAGGTGGTGAATCGGATAATTAGATGATAACCATTTCACACCAAGGATGTAACCACTTGACAAAAAGAGAGTTCTGAGACTTTAAAACCCTAGGTCAAGTGTGATATATATTTACCCTCTCTTCAACATCACTTGTACCATTAATTGAGTCATTATGTGATATATCTACTGAATAATAACTTGGTCACAATGTATTATGGAATAGAGAAAATGGGGAAAAGATAATATTAGTAAAAAATAATTGATTCACATCCTACTCCCCTTATTCATTGGTAATCACTCTTCTCGGACTGACAACAAATAAATTTCAATAATATAACAATAATAATGAAATGTAAATTTTAAATAAATATACATATGAAGGTTAATATGGTTTGTAGACTCACCCAACACCTTTATAAACTCTACATCATGTTGTTTACTCACACACAACCCCTTTTCCCATTTCCCATTAACATATAAGGAAACACCCATGTTATTCTTATATCATTTTATCCCCCATAACTAAGAAGAAAACTAAAGAACCTATCAAGCTCCAATTTTCTTTCAAAAAATCATAGACACCCCTTTTATGTTCCCTTTCTTATTATTATATCACTTTAGTCAAAGGTGTTGTCATTATTGACCAGGGTGTAAAATACCACTCCTGTGAAAATAATCATGTCCTTATTCATTATTAATTTCTTACTAGCTTTATGGATAACATATATGGTTTCATCCAAGAGAATTATATCAGTTCTAGTGTATCATCTATATTTCAACACACAAGGTATACATATAAACTATTACAAAGGGATAGGGATCCCCTACCTCAAAACCATAAGAGAATTATTGAGTAAATTTTTAATTAGAATACACCATTAATGTCTGAAATCAAGGATCATAGATTAAACACCAATATTAGGGAATATTCAATGGAAAAAAATCAATATAGTGAGAATTTCAAATATTATAGGGAAGAGGATAGTTACCCTACCCCATATCGATACAGTGTCAAATGATATGGGATTTTGATAATGAAAAAAATAGTTACACACTTGGAAAGGAGAGTAAGAAAAGGGTAGATTTGATTGTCGAACATCCAATCTATGACCAAATTAAGGAAACCATATTTAATTAAGAATAACATAAATAATTATTTTAAATAAAATTTAAAAAAACATCCCATGAACCCCTATGGTACCCACTTAACCAATATCTGGTACTCAGTACCCATGGTTCCCATTATGAGGCCACCGAGCATTCTATATCCCTTCTAAACCCTCACTCTACACTAGAGGATATTAGGTACCTAGTACAACACTTCTGGGTAACTTGTGCCTTCTTTCATCAATTAAGAGTCCTAAAACCTGGAACAACTCCTTGAAACCAACCATTATTTCTCCTTTGACACCTACAATTACCAAAATCTATCCAATTTCACATGGTTTTTAAAAAGATAAATTAAATTCATAACTCAAAACATGCATGGGGTTACAACCCCCACACCATATAGTATCCCATCTATGAGTTTCATAATAGATACATATCAGTAGACATATTTCGTCACTATGATCATATATCAGCCTCATTCACACATGTATCCTTGTGTATATGATTTCTCATTCACCAAAAATATACTACAGGAACATTCATCCTATGTCATATGAGCTATCTCTTATTCACTATCAAAAAATATTATTCCATGAATGAACCATAAGACATAAAATTGATATTTTTGATGCATATTACATGATATGGGTTAAGAAGATATATCCAATGTTGAGATACTTGTAATATGTAATACATGGTAGGCTATTTATAAATAAATTCAAACTAATATGATATCATACTAATCGTTTCAAAAAACTAAAAAGGAACCACATTCATAGGAACAAGATTACCCCACCTTTGAATAATTCTATGTCCTAATTAAGGATATACTCTCATGAATATCTATTCTCCAATATAAATCTCTAGAGGATGAAATATCCAATCAATATACAATCCATGCCTACTCTGAGTAATCATCATCTTATTCTTGATAAAACTAATATTCTCTGTCATATCCTATATGAGACTTTGTCTAATAATTACTACCTCCCATACCTATAACTACTATAGAGATGATTTTCATATCCTTCCATACAAGGCCTCAAAAAAATAAATATGAATTAATGTATAATCGTTATTATTGTTGAAAAACATTGTAATAATGATGTGGTTCTCCCATGAATCACTGAAATAAATGTAACATTCTTGAATCTTTTACTCTAATAATTATACCATATTATTATATTTCCCACCTATCTATGTATAAGAGGTAGTTCTCCGGTCCATATAGTTTTCAAGCACCTTTTATATACCCTACTAGAAGCACCATATAAAACAATAATATCAGTCAAATATGACACTCATAAGAAGTAAATGGAGATAAATTATCACACACACAGATAACATACTTATGTCATCCATTAAATAGGTTTCCCTAATAAATATAAATTGTGTAACATTGTTAGAATGGTTGATAATTGACCAGATCTAATCACTACCAAAATATGACCTGGGTAAGCTTATCATGAATTCCATCATTCCATAGTCCAGTCATCCCATTTCATCTTAGGAATGGGAAGAATCTATAGAATACTGGTATATCCATGATTATCATCCTTTAACCATAGAAAATTTAGTTGTTGGTAATTGAATCTTGTTATGAATTTATTCATACAAGTCCAATATTTATCACCTATGGTATCCCTCATAATCTAGAAATATGAATTGGATAATTGAATCACAGCTACCCTCTGGAGGAGTGAGGATGTAGTGTTTATGAATGTAAGGGTTAATATACCATAATAATATTGGACATTAAGATGTGTCTCCAAAAAGAGTTTCATCAGCTGCCACTCACTATTATCCTTATGCACCACCCATGTTTGAGTCTTCTTAATCATTACACTATCCAAAATATTCATCATGCATAGGGTATAATCCTTATCAATATCACCATAAATTATATATTAAAGGTTCTAGTTAGTCTATGAAAATATATTATTTAAACTCTTATAGTTTATAAATACCAAAAACCTCATGTTCATAAAATAGTTATTCCAATATCTCAACACCTGCACTACTATTAAAATAAATAATTCCTGTGTTATGTAATTATAATCATTCAGCCTTAACTTCCTATATCTATTAATGACTACGTTGCCATCCATTATCAACACATATCAAATACTGACAAATGTTGCATCATATTATTGGTGATACTCATTACATATTTTATATAAAGTCAAAATCATCATATAATTCAACCTACTCTTCAAAACCTATATGGCTCCCTCAAAATTATCGAACCACTAAAACAATATCACTACTTGGTCTAGGTCATCATCAGTAGTTCCAATTAGGAGAAGTACTAAATCAATGTCATATAGTACACTATAAATACTATGAATATATGATTTTTAAAGATATTATTTTATATCTCCCAAGAAATAAGATCCTCAAACTGGTCAAGGTCCGCTAATATATCAGAATATAACATCATATGTCCCATGAAATTCACCTCACTAATTCAGAAAGATACTTCTAAATCATATAATAAATGAAATTATCTCTCAGTAGGTCAATACTATTTTTCAATTTTTGCAATGATCCTCCCACAACTAGGAGTACACTAGAATATCGTTAATGATGGTATCCCTGATAAAAAACCATATATGGATGGAAGACATTTTTATTAAGGAATTAAACACTTCTAACATGTTCATTTCTCTGAATATAATTATAAAATAATCATATAGAATAATCCTAATCTTGAATGAAGTAAAACTAATAGTAGAAGGTTTCACAAATAACTGATGATAACTAAACCTCAAGTAGATTTGGGAGGAAGAATTGGTTCCCCTCAATAATAACTAATGATAACACAAGAAAAATCAAAGGCGATGTTCATGGGAGAATAACACCCTCATTATCTTGGTCCACAAGGTGAATCCACACCTCTCAAAGAATTATAGCTGATCTCTTGTATAATGGAATGACCATGGGATTTATACCCTCAATTAGCTTGACTATGAACTAGACTTCTCAATCAAGTGGAAACACTAAACAAATATGGGAAAAATGTTCTAGAACACATCCATATTATGAGGAAATGTTGACATATATGTATCCTCATCACCCAAAGTAACACTATAATACTTGGATATAATTTTCCCAGGGTACCGGTCATGAGCACCCTCTATTGAAACCCATTTTGTAATGATGATGATGATGTAGTGACCCCTAAATAACAACTCCAATAGGTCATGGGGTGGAAACTGGTACTAGGGGTATAAAATGAATACAAATGGGAGGCATTACCCCCTTTATATAAATCTAATTGCAAGAGATAATATGTTATATATCTAGTAAATCTATATTCAAAATAATTGTGAAATCATAATATGTCGATGTAATGTCATACAAAATGAAAAAAACTAATAATATCCCATGATAACCCTATGATGTAACCATTCACTCCAACAACTCATGAACAAAAAATATGATCTAGTAAAATCCATCTTGATCACCAACTAGATCATGCTGGCCTAAATTTTTTTATATATACCTTAGGTGAGAATACATGTATAGTAAGTAGTATCAACCCTAGATCCTCTTCTTAAAATGAGAAAGAATCACAATAAATCTCAATAAGTAATGAAATTAAACTCACTCATTACCTAAGTGGGTAAAACTATATCCCATAACAATAAGGATTTATTATAAAGTAACACTTTAAAGGTAGAATATCCATATGAAAACAAATATGTAAGAAAGGTAACCTTATCTAACATCCCAATTTTTTTTAACTCTCACACCCCAATGATGAATATCTTATGCTCTTATCCATTATGTAAGTCATATTACACCTCCGGAATACACATCACATCTCATCCTACATCCCATGAAGCTCATCAAATACTCATCCTCATAATAAATAAAAATTACATAATCCATTACATCCTATTTATTATGTTTTATAATATAATAAAACATAGTCCATACATGTGAACCTAAAAGAAATTATAGTTACCACAACATAATACATGTGTGTCATATAAAATGAAGCCATTACACCCATCATATACAAGTATATTAAAAACATGATCCATCACATCCTAAGTATACATGTACCCTTTGCATAAATCTATTACATCCTAAATATACCAATACATACTTCAACATTGAATTAAGAATTTTAAAGAGGGACAATTCATCTATATTTTCCTCAAAATCCAAACTATTGGGTATTGGTTTCCTTACCAACATTGGTGTTGATGGGTATGAAATAAAAAATATATAATTATGAATATCAGGAATAACTTAACTATGGGAAAAACTTATATATAGAATCAATTTATGTAATCATCCCACTATACACCTAGCTACCATTGCTAAGGCCAAGGAAACTAGATTCCATATATGCACATAGGAATATAGATTCAATAGGAATAACTATTTTTTAATTTTTAATTATAAATTAGAGACGAAAATAATTTTTTTAGTAAACCTATTTCAAATTATGGTTTAATGAATTTAATTCATTAAAACCCATACTAATTTAAAAATTCTAATTTCAATTACCATATTTCTATCATATGCCACTTGGATAATTAATCCATCCATACTATGGTTTTAATTACTATACATTTAGAATAAAAACACCCATACCATGAGTTTATTATTAATCCCTTCACTATTCCATAATGGAAGGTATAGGTCCTTGATCATTTTCATTGAGACTATGTCCGTCTATGGTCACATGATTGGTCAATGTATCAATTCAATGAAAATCCATCTATTTATTTCTAATAAGTTCTTTGGAAGATGATTTAGAGATATTTAGAACATTCATGGTTTCCAAAAAAGTAGCTTCCATTTTTATACCTTCGTGTCCCGATATCTTGTGGTTGCATCAAGAAGAATTATTTTAATGATATCACTAACCACATGTGGGGAAGGATTCTTAATTGAAAAAACAGGCTTCTTTTGTTTAGAGGCTGGATTGCTTTAATTAACAATGTACTCTTCTCTACACCGATGTATGTTTTCTCAATTATCAACCCCCAAATGGATTTTAGGGAAGATGTAGAGAGCTATGTCTGTGTTCTTATGGGACATGAATCGAATCAGACACTGCCATTGGGCCTCCTTGTCTCATTTTTCTAATCCCATGCTTGAGGGTGGTGTCATGCTTTGGGACCTCAATGAAGCCATACATGGCATGAATGGAATGTTGGATTGGGATATTCTTTTTGGGGAGTCTCTATGGGAAGCTCTTTTTAAGGCATAGAATGGTTATCAATGGAAGGTTTCTACTTCTCAATGTTTAAAACCTTCTGTTATAGCGTGATGTATATTTTCTCACATATAGGTTCTTAGTGGTGATAATCGGTGGATCATTGGGAAAGTAGATGTCAACTTTTGGACTACCAACTGGGTTGGCTAAAGGATGGAAGATTCAGGTTGCCCTTATATGGATATTTTTTTAGTGATGTAGCTAGGCATCACAATATCATTCAGATGACCCACAATCAAGATCAAATGAAGGTTCTACAAGGTATTGTTATGAATAACGAACTAGAAAGATGTTGATTCACTAGATCTAGCTTAGAAAGGTTTGTGTCCTTGGATTACATGATATTTCATCATGTAGAAAATGCCCAAGATGAATGGTCGCCAAAGGTATAGTTCAATGATATTTCTATACAAATAAACTTTTTCATTTGTAGAATCAGGAATAAGGATCTTCGAACCAATGAGAACATTCAAAGGAATGGAATTCCCTTTTATTCTTACTGCTAATGCTATGTAAATCTCACGACGGAGTAAACTATGAACTTCTTTTGCTACAGTGACTAAGAGAATTACCTCTAGCCCCTTTTTACGCCACATCCCTCCATGTCATGTGAGCATATATATTTCCATATTTTTATGTTATACATGTTTCATGGTTTTGAGAGAAGTGTTATGGAGTGGAACATGTAGGCAATTATCCTTGTTTTCATCTATTGGACCATCTGGGAAGCTCACAATCATCCCCCCCTTGGTCCAGTCGGTCCCTTCTATTCATTCAGATTCGGTTGAGGCCGCTCATCCCTATTTTTGGTTCGTTGTTGAATGGGTTCATTGGTCAATTATTGTATGCAATATTCATAAAATATCTCTCTTACTGGAAAGGGTGAGAGGTCGTTGGATCAGGTGGGAGCATCCTATCAGTGGTATGAAGCTGAACATGGATGGTTCTTATTTGAATGGGGTGATTAGGGGCGAAGGGGTATTGAGAAATTCTTGGGGTTCAGTTATAATGGGGAATACCTCTTATTTTGTTCTGGGAATCTCCTTGGTTATAGAGGTGCAAGCACTTATGTCTGGTCTAATGGTCTGTAGGAGACGCGACCTTCTGATGGATGAAATCAAATCGGATTCGCATGTTCTGGTGAGAGATTCTCAGGGTCGTCATGTAGTGCCTTGGGAGTTGGTCTATTTGATCTACAGATGCATTATGGATACTTATTAAGGGAATCTAATTTACCATAATTGGAGGGAGTCTAATTTTGAGGTGGAACATTGGACTGTATGGGAATATTAGATGAGGATATTGTTATCTATGATAGTTTGGGTTCTCTTTCTATTGAGTGTAAGTCTATCATTCATGGGGATTCCCTGGGTCTACATCATTTTCAACCTCCTAGAGGGGGTTTGTGGCTCGATTGTTTTCTTCCCTCCTAATATGTAATAAAAAACAATTTTTAGTCAGTCAGTCGATAATAGTAGGCATTTGGGAGCCATAAAAAGTAACCATCTGATAATAACCCTTCAAAGAGAGAAATAAGTAGAAAGAAAGAAACATGGGAAACCAAATATCCCAACCCATACCCAAGTAACCAATCAACAAGTTTCCATCAATAACCCAACATACTAGAAAAATATGATCTAAACCTAATCCATCTATTCCCATCAACCACTACATAACAAAATGGCACCAAGAACACCACACTCTCAACTTGTGTCATCAACCAATTTCTATCAACCAAACCCCACACATCAAAATACATCAATTATTTACCATCCTATAGTGAATAATAATGGAAAACATGTGTTTGAAGCCCAAAAACTAAAGGATCAACCAATGTGACACCTAAATTCTACTTTTATGTGTGTGTATTTTTTATGTTCCTTAGTAAATTGAGTTTGAAGTCTTTTTGGATGAAAAATACAAAAACATTGTAATGTTTCAGGTAATTATAGTTTATGATTGGTTTTCAAAATACATTTTCTTATTTCTCCATCCTAAAGTAGTTTTTTATAGTGGTGATTTTCATGGTTTCTACACATTTTCAAAAACCAGGTGGGTAAATCATAAAACCCACACAAAGGGGGTATTTTGATTTTTTTTGTTGTGTTTTTAATATTGTATTTTTCCCTTTCCATACCCACTTCAAACCAGTAATCCTAGTAATCTCTCTTAAATTATTCTTATACCCTCATCACCTCCCTTGGTGACTTCATGGGTTTTTTATGGATTCTCCTTTAAATTTATGTGTATGAGACTCTTTCTCAATCTACTTCCCATTTCTATAAATTTCATTCATGTTATTCATAATTATTATAAACTTAATAGATATATTGGTTGAGTATCATGTCTAGGATGATTTAAATTGGGGTTTATTGGTTTTCAACAGGATTTAAATATCCTATTGTGAAAATTTTTGATGTTTTTTCTAAGGAAACATGTTTTCATTGATTGAGTTAGGTACCTCCATTTCATTCCTTTTATTTGATACCTCCATGGGTATATGATTCATTAAAACCTTTTTTGTTATAAAAGAAAACATTATATGGGTTACTTATGATTGTTCAATAAAAAATCACACTTAATTTTTTTTATAGATTTGATTTTTACATAATGGGGGAGTTTTAAATTTTGAGTGTATTTTCATTATACGTATAAATTTGTTCCCTTTATGTGTTTGTTAAAATAAAAATGAAGGGTTTTCTCAAATGGAATGATTTATACATGTTGTTTTAAACCAAACATGTTTTTTATTGCTATTTGTTTTTTGGTATGACATGTTTTCTATGTTATAAGGGTTTTTTGGTATTTGGTATGGTTTTAGGGGATTCATTACTTGATTTTGATTATTTTTTTGTGTTACTTATGTGTTATTTGGATATAATATTTATTTTATAGGTTATTTTAAAAATATATTTTTAATGCATATGACTACTACGTAAACCCAAAAGCCCATTTGGAATTTTGTATAAAATAATTTCTAATGTTATAGCTACACAATTTTTGAACCCCATTTTTTATCTATGGAATATGTTTTTCATTATGAGAAATAATTAAGTTATTGGATGTTGAATACAAGTTTTAAAATGGGATATTTTTTAATAAGTGTATGAAGTGGGATTGATGGTTACAGTTTGAAATAATAGATTTTTATTTAACCATTATTTAGTGATTTCTAGATGGAAAATTCAGCCAATATCCTTTATCTAATTCAAGGCGGATCCATAGACACTAAGAGGAAATCAAGTGATGAGTATTTTTCTAGTTTAGACTACATACTAACAAGTATCTATTAGTTTGGATACTTCTTAAATAATGAGGTGTTATGTTAATGAAATAGGTTTTGATATATTTTGGTGATAATTATAGGTTAATTTTTTTACCAGTAGTTGGTTCCTCTAATGTTAGACTACAATTGTAATATTTTTCTCAAAGGTGATACCCCATGATGATTATTCATTTTTATTTTTATGACTTATTTGTTATGTGAGTTACTTTTTTATAGTTTATTTATACTCTAGATATGATGTGTGACTTATGTTTAAGCATGATGTTATATATTTATCCTTTATAATGTTTAAAGTCGCATTCCCTATATGATGATTTTATAGTGTTTTTCCTTTTCCGTGACCATATTTGAGAATTTTATAATGGTTTTCAAAATAAAATAGCTTGTTTTCTCTAAACACCAGGGTTGTTATAAAAATGAATTCAAAATTCATCTCAAAACATTTTTTCAATATTTTTAAAAAAGGATTATTTTTAAATTGAAAATTGGATCATGATTTTGAGTTTATAAAGGATAATTATTTAAGAAAAAACATTATATGTAATTTTTTTTATTTCTAATAAAATTAAAATAAGATTACTTAATACTATTTATTTTAAAACTAGTATTTTTGGTTACTCCAATGGAAGGAATGAAAAGGATTATTGGTGGAATTATATTTGGAATTATCTCACAAACTGTATACACACAGTAGTGGTTCTGTAGTCTCCATGTTTTCTGTAGCTAAGAATGTTTGGAATTCCATGTGAGATTGGTACCAATTACATTGGAATATGGGTCAGTATTGATTCATGTAATAGTTGTGAAATAGATTAATATAGTTGATTTAGTCTTTTTGGATCAATATTTAATAGATAAATATCATGTATCTATCTCTTTAATATGTATTCTTTATTTTACTCCCATTTTTTGGTATTTAATTTTAAAATTATAAATTTATTTTCATTGGTAATGTATTTGGAAATTGGTTTTGTTAAAAAAAAATTTCATTATGTTTGGATATTATTAGTTTTATGTTGTTAATTTTTGTGATGATGTTTTTTTATTTTGTAATATTGTTTATTTTGTATATATACATCATGTTGGGTTTCTGATTTCAAACTGTTGTTCGGATTATGATCTTATGGGTTAAATTACTCCCCCAACGATGTTCTGATAACTTTAACACTTATTGTGATCATGTAGTGTTCAAGGACACTCTTAAGACCTTCTAGTGGGCTAGATCATGTGATAGTTCTGGTAAACATGTGCTAGTTTTTTACAAAAAGGTTAGATATCCCTCTTTATATTTGGAGGAGTAATGGTATACATGAGATATAGAACCATCATATCTTGAGAGGTAGGTATGGGGGAGTTTCTGACCAACTATTCCCCTTTTTAATCCTTGATTTTCCATGGGAGGTCAAAATTTTTACATTAAATTTTTGTTTCATAATAATATATTTTTATTAATTTAAATTTTTATTGGCTTTTCTATCATTTTTAGGGAGATATCAAGTGTAATTTTAAGGAATTCCGAGTTTTTTGGACAAAAAGGTATGTAATCCAGAGGCACATGGTCAGGGTTCACATTCTTTCAATCCAAACACAAACCATGTAAAGTTGTTTTTGGTGACATCCAGTTATTCTTGTAGGGATATCACATAGTTTGAAAATCTGTGTTACTAAACTGTACATAGTTATAAAATTTTTGATTTTTTTTTTGTTTTTAAAATTTAGAATGTTATTTTTGTTACCAGTTTATAAGTGATATAATGAGTTTTATAAGTTTTTGATATTATTTTTTCACGTTTTAGTTAATGATTCATGACTTAGTATTTGACCATTAATAATATAATAATGTTAACAACATTGGGATTCCATTGTGAATTTTTTTGAAAATAATTATAATGAATTTGAGTTGAAGGAATTATTTTTGGTTGGTTGATTGTAAAATAATGGATTTCAATGGTTTTAATGTATTTGGGTGACCTTTTGAACTATTTTATAAATAAATGTGTTGTTTTAAAATTTAATTTTTCTCATGGAATCAGTTTGTATATATATCATTTTTGGATTCATGTTATGAGGTGTATCTAAATATTTTGAAGTTAAATTGTCACAAAAAAATTATCATGATTTTTTTTATTTATAATTTTTTTCCTCTTTAATTAGGATTTAAATATTTTGACTTAATATTGTTGTTTGTGTTGGCAATATTTTAGATCATGGACCTAAAAAATAAATAAAAAATTCAAGGAGGGAATTATTTGGGTAGTTCTTCTAATAGCCTATATATTGTCTTCTAATCTTTTACCCCTACCAGAATCATGGCAGAAAGGAAAATTTGTGTTCTTCTCATGTTGAGGATGAAGGATACGAGTTTATAAACTATTATAATCCTTCTTTTTTGTGTGTGGTGATTTTGTCCCTCAAGAGGAAATGGGGAGACCATAAATGTTTTAATAAATCCTTAACTCCTTAGGAAATCTTGATGCATCGAGAGTTCATACCACTATTTTTCAATTCTTCATATCAAACCATTAATAGTAAAAGACCATCATACATGTTCGAACACTTGATGGTATGTATTTAGAATATTTCAAGAATATTTTCCTAGAATGAAACTATCCCATTGAATTGATTGAAATGAAGGTATTAGAAGTTAATATATTTTATCAACAAGGAAACATGGTAAAGGTATATACTAAATTTTTAATTCATATTGGTTTATTTTCCCCTAAATTTGTTTATAATGACATGAAGAAGGATCAACTCTTTTAAAATGTCTCTAAATCAATCTCATATCAGTGTTTTTCCTTTTTGTATTTATTTCATATGTATAATTGATTACTAAAGACATTATTTTTGAGTCATTTCTCAAAGGACTGCCTCTAGAAAATGATGATTCAGTTTTGATTGGTACTAGTAAGGGTGAACCAACAAGAGAAATGTGTGACCATGAAGAACTATAGTAAGGGAATAGTGAAAATTTCAAAATACAATGTACGATAAGTGACCAGGGATAGCTTGTATTAGTTAATTTATTTTTTTACTTGTGAAAAGCCCTTTTATTTTTCTATAATGAATCAATGGTTTATCAAACTAGTTTTATTAATATTTGAGTTTTTTTATATTAATTACTACTAAATGTTTTTTTGTTATATTAGTGGGTTATTACCCTTTTTTTATTCTTCTATTATGAGATTTATTAAAATAAGGGAGATGTATAGTCAATCTCCCTATGGAATCTCTATCATCATGGGAGGGTATCTTCTACTGTTTTCAGGTTGAATGTTAGTAATAGTAATCATAGTACTCTCAAGTTTCTATTTATGTTTCATTTTTATGCCTCTCTTTAGTTGGTGAGTTCATGTGTGTACCTGATCAATGAATATTTAATATCAATGGGATGTTTCTTTATAAAGAAATTTATTAATGTTATGAATCTTTGTTTTGGGATAAGTAGTTTATTATATTATATTTTATAATTATCGATGACTTTATAAGGGGGGTTATGTTTCATGGTGTGTAGAATTAGGTCATATAAATGTATTCATTATGTGTATATATATTTTATATTACTTTGAAAATCGGCCTTGACATGTTTCATTACAAAATATGATAATATTTAACTTTTTTAAGGCCACATTCCCTCTGAATGGTTTTGTAAACTATATAGAAAAAGTGTCCATCTTTCTATAGTTTTTCAATGTGATAATATTAACATGTTGAAAAACTATATGGATAAACCCTAAAACCCACTCAATGAAAGATATTTTGTTCATTATTGGTCTTTAAAATTTGAATTTCTCCCTTTGATTCCCCACATCATCCTAGAATAGTAAGGAACATTACCTTGCCTATTATCCCTCCCATCCATACCCATTAGGGATTTCATGGTGTTTCATTGATGGATTCTCCTCCAAATTTATGGAAATGAGATTTTTATCTCGTTATCCTTCTCTTTTTTATTTATTTTATCCATTTTTTTACTATTTTTTCATACCCTAAAAACCGTGGTGGTTGAGTATCATATCCAGAGTTGTTTTTAATTAGGGTTCTTGGTTTTCAGGGGTTGTAATGTTACTCTTCGGATATATTCCAATGGTGTTCCCCAAATGAGACATGTGTCAATCAATTGTTGTGGGTGTATCCCTTTTAATCTGTTTATTTAAGAGTTTAATGGGTTATTGATTCTTTAAAACTTGATTCCTTATCTGTGGAACCATAATTTGATTAACTTATAATTTTTTTAATGACAACCCTCAATGTTTCCATTTTATTTCAATTTCACATAAGGGGGAGTGTTTTGTTTACTTGTTTTTTTATTTTCATTTCATGTAAAAATTGGCTCCCTTTATGTGTTTTACAAAATATCAATGAGGGTTTTCTCAAGGGGAATGATTTATACATATTTTATTTAACCAAACATTATTTATTAAGTTGTGTGTTTAATAGTTTGGTAAGTTTTCCATGTTATATGAATTATTCTGATCAATGGGATGGTTTTATTTAATTTTTATTTGATTGTAAGTATGTTTACATGATAATTAATTTTTATTTGTATTTATAATTTTTTTGAAGGTAGTTTAAAAATGGATTTTTAAATTATATAAACATTACTTAAAATCGAATGGAAATTTTCATATTTGAGTAAAATAATTCCAATTTTTCTATTTACACCAGTGTTGATAACCATTTTTTATTTACTCCTCATGATGTGCATGTTGAGAATTAATTTGGTTATTATGTGTTGATTATGAGTCTGATAAAGGGGATACTTGTTAATGAGTTTTGTAGGTGGAATGGAAAACAATTTTTGTGATGCATTACTTTTTTAATTTTATTTTTTTAGTGATAGTTGTATGATAAATGAGGCCCACCTATTTTACCTAGTACATGGGGAAACATAGGTTACTAATTGGGAATTCAAAAGATGAGTACTCTACAAGCCAATATGACACACTGACTAGTATATGATAAATGATTGTTTTGTGGATAATGGGGTGCTATATGATGAGGCTAGTTTAGGGAGGTTTTGTGAAATAATATAAGACTGTAAAACCAATAAGCCTTCGGTTCTACCCAACTACATAAATTATTGTCTTATTATCCCCTAAGCCAATTCCTTGTGATGATTAATATGAATTAATATATTTTATAGATTATTCAAAATATAAGTTTCTTATCTTCATAGTTAATTTTTTCTATTGATATTATGAGTTATTTACGATCGTATTTTCGGTTATATTATTATTCTTTCCATGATTTTTTTTTCACATTCAGGTAAATATTTATTTTATAGTGTTAATCATTTTTCATGATTATATTTTCATAATTATATTTTCATAATTTTATAATGGTTTTAAAAATAAAAAGGTGGATTGTTCTAAGACTCTAAGGATTTTCTGAAAAAATCTTCTAAATTCATCTTTGAACTATCTTAATATATTTGTTTTAAAAGGTGTATTTTTAGATGGAAAATGGTAACATGATTTTTACTTTATAAAGGGAATTTATTTGAGAAAGTAACTTGATACACTTTTGTTTTATATCCATTAAATGTAAAATAAATATATTTATTACTCTATATTTTAAAAATATTATTATTTCTCTATCATATAACATTATTGAAATAGATTCTTGGTGGTATCCAGTTAGGCATTATCTCACACCCTATATAAAAAAAGTCATAGGTATTTAGACTCCATGTTTTATGTAGGGGAGTAGGTATAGACATCCATGTGGGAAGGGTATAACTTTGGTTATAAATCAGGTGGGGGTTTATTCATTATATTGACTTGGAGTAACATGGTGGATTTAGTATCTTTTGATCTTTTTTCAATTGGGATATATCATGTATCTACCTCCTCGACCTTTATTTCTCTTTTTAAACCCAATTTTGGCGTTTCAACTTTGTAATTATTAATTTATTTTCATTCTTATTTCTTTTTTATATTTCAATGGTATTCAACTTTTTATTCCTTTTTTGTTTGAAAATTCTTTTAATTTTTTATATTATTTCTACATATGTATCCAGTGTATGGAGACATCATGTCGAGATTCTATTATGAGCCTGTTTTTTGGATTATTTATCTTTAGGGTGAAACATTCATAATGGATATATATTAGATATCCTGGACACTTATCAATAGCCTTTTGTGATTAGGAATGATCATATAACCTTTTCGTAGGTTATCTTGAGTGATGGGTCTAGTTGAGCCATACTAGATCACTATGGACAATTCGATAACAACAATATATCCATGTGTTTTTTCAATAATAATGGGCTCACTCATCCTAGGAATTTATCTCCCTTAATCAACCTTTCTATTACCACCACGAATTAACTGGTTCATTATTAATAGGTTTTAGAAACAAGAAGCCTATCATAAACAAAAATCAAATCTATGAACCAACCATAAACATACTTGAATAAATTATTTTATATTAAATAGTTTCTAAGGAAAAACAATAATAAAATTTTCATGATTATTTAATTAATCATCTTATCTTTACTATATTTATTTTTTTTCTCTAATTTCATGAACATCAATCATTATAAACAACAAAAAAAGAATAATTATCACATAACACACTCTCTAGAAAATCACATTATTTCTTATAAACTAAAAATCAGCCCAAGTGATCATAATATCCCTACAAATTCATTCTTGATTATGAATATTATCTTCCGTAGGTTCATTACTACATTAACCAAAAAAATTTGAAGTATGATAATTTCACATCAACAAATAAAAAAGTGATGTAATGAATTTTTCTACATTAATATTTTCAACATTCTCTAGGAAATAATGGAATAATAAGGGTATATCTCTGAACAAATCCCACATAAGTAATCCACAATACCTATGCCAAAAGAACCATTGATCCAATATCAAAAATCTAAATATAACCTCTGAGACAAAAAGTAAACAAACTAATATAGATTGGAAAGAGATAATATAAAAGAGTAGAACCAACAAGATAAGAAGAAAATGACTCATATCACTAGCCGATAATCTAGGGAAGAAAAAGAATAAATTCTAGAATAAGGGGACATAATGTCTCAAAAATTGTGTTTTGGGTCACCTAAGAATAAAAGGACATGAGATAAGATATGAATATTTTCAAGGAACATTTAAATTTATAACCACTGAAAATTTAATTGAATCATACATTGAACTCAAAGGATATTCCATAACCTATAGTTTTTTTTACCCAATAAATGATGTAATAGGAATCCACACCATAAGGGTTCGAATCAAACTGGAACCATTAATTTTAATAGTAGATTCCACACATATCTCTCCCTGATTATACAAACCCCATGGATGACAATATTGTATCTCGTAGACTATGCAATAAAAATCAACAATTCAATCGAGAAATGGAATCTAGATACATAGGAATCCATGTTTAAACATAAACATATTCCACATGTACACTAAGATATATAGAGACACCAGAACCCCTCACCATGAGACATCAATTTGTAAGCACCACACTATTACATAAGAGTAAATATCAACAAGACACTACACCATAACCAAAAGCTCATGTGCCAAGCCTCACTTCAAGTGAAAAAATTCTATTCAAACTATTTTCTCTCTACTATCCTACTCCTAGAAACATCTAACTACTAAAAACCCAATGAATGGATTATGAAGAAAAAATACCTTAAACCATATTCCTCTAAATAAATTCTAATCCTTGAGAATTTAAACCCCAAAATACGAAATAAAGAAAATGAAACATGAAAACTAGCTTATGGAATACCCCTCACGGATCTATCTAGAACATAAAACCACCATAATATTAGGATACAAGAATATATAAATATGAAATACCATCAAACATATCATAATAAATTAAAATGTCAAACATTGAATTTGAAAATATAAAAGGATGAAACAAATAAAATATCTAGATATTGTTCCTGAATTTATAACTCTTTCTCCAAATTTTATCCTTCATGACATTGTTTCTCCATAGGATATGAACCAAGGGAATTAAACACCAATGAAGCTTCCTATCTTGATGTTCTTTGATATCAAGAGGTCATTTGATAAAGGAAATTTGATGAATAATATACATCTCAGCCCAATTGAGGACTTTTGAATAATCATAAAGGTACTAGTGAATCATCAACAAATTAAATACATCATGAATTCAACTCCACTTTGAGGGAAGTTCTAACAAATATTCAATATCTTCAAAACATGCCATTTAATCAAAATGTCAAAAATCCATGGAGAAATATTACACTTATGACTAAAACTTCAATACCCAGAATGAGGAGATACTTTTAGGAACACATTATCTCTATTGAAAAACTCCATAGGCCTAATCCTTTAATCGGAATAGGGATTATGATGACCATATTCTTACTTCATTACCTCATGGATCACATTTAACTTTTCTATCAGTCTCTAGATCAATTTAGTTCTAATAATAGATGGATCTCAAAGAAAGGTCTAACACACTAGAAATAGAAAAGGTTAACCATAAAAACTTTCTAAGGGAGTCTTACCAATAGTCGATTGATAACTTTTATTTTATGAAAACTGTACCAAGGATAGGTTTCTCTCCCAAAAACATCAAGAAATAAGTAATTCATGCACAAAACTTGTCCGTTAATGTTTTGGTAGTAAACTCTATCTGGAAAACATTCTTTGGATGAAAAGTGGTACTAAGGGAAATTTTAATGTAAAAAGTAATATTAGAGACTTATCCGAACCCTAGAGGTGAAATGAGGATCATGATTAAAAATAACCATCTTCTAAATTCTAGGAACCCCAACCACCTCTCCTAGATAATTCCTCGAAAAAACCTATACTGATCTAAACTCTTTAATTTATAAGAAATGAGTTAATTTTATCAAGATGTATATGTTCACCAATTTGGAATCACAACCTCCATGATCACAAGGAAAAATACTAATGAATTCCGTAGATATATCCTCTCACAACTACTAGGGAACATCAAACAGTTGAAGCAGTCCACCATGAACATGGTTCGTACCCTTTGCCTCATAGTAAACCAAACATCCAGGAAAAAACTCTAAAATAGTTCATTTCATTCTATATAATTGGAATTGAAATAAAAATTAATGATATTCCATATCCACCCTTGGACGTATCTCCATTGGATAATTTTGGTAAACACAAAGAACCATATCATGAATTGCCAGAGTAATAAAGAGCCTCCCCTAAAACAATACTTTATACGAATCATCTATAGACCATCCCTCACAAGAACCACAAAAAAACTCAATCTCATCATACCTCTAACTTATAATCCCTTTTTAGGACTCCTACACCTATTTCACCAAATATTACTAAATCATCACCTAGTAAAGGTAAAATCTACCATCAAAAACTCACATATGAAGGTGAATAAAAAAACCTCCTCTATCACCCTCCAATCATCCCCATTCTCATATACTTAATAACTAAATTAAATTCTACTGAAATAAAACAATTACCTTTTCATACTGTATAGGTAATATTAAAGTCTTTTTACAATAATAATTCCATCCATCGTCGCTTACGTAAAGTTAGATCACACTAGAGATAACATAATTAAAGCATACCTATTTTTAAATAAAAAAAATCTCTTGACAATGAGGTAATGTCCCTAAAATATCAAAGATAACCTGACCAAAATAAACTCAAGGTCAATAGTAGTATAGTTTCGTTCATGAGGTTATAAATACTAAGAACCATACGAGATCACTGCCTTATACAACATCAGAAAAAATACTCTGATCCATGACATGAATAATTATAATAATCCATGAATGAAATTACGTCATCTAGAAAATTAAGAACTAGATAACATACTACCATCTCTTTCAAATAATCTAATGAATCTTTCACTAGTCAGTCCATACAAAAGTATAATCATTTCTTATCAAAGTTGTCATAAAATTCACATCCAATATATTTTTCAAATCAAACTCTTATAATAATAAGAATTACTTATTAATATCAAAACCTATTAACATTCTTTGAGGATACCTAATAAGTAACCACCTTAAACGTTAAAGGATACACAAATACTCTATGATGATAAATGACACATCGCATGAATAGAACCTCAGGATCCTAGTGCTCACACATTGATAACATCCCTAATATTTTCTAATTTCAATGAAATATTAATATAACTCACATATTCTCTTCATTATTCCCATTAGACACTAGAAAATAAATGTTAGTTATACATAAACACCACTTTGAATCTATCTAGAAAAATACATAACACTTCATTCATCATTCCCCTTAACACAAATTGAAAATTCATAACACTGAGTGAAATTAAAACCAATTCCCAAAAACTATAACAATATATGATTGTAATCTCCTAGATATCCTCATCCTTCAATAACATCAAATGATATATTATCTTAAAATTGATCCTCAAGAACTAGTTATCTCCCTTCAGATGATTGAAAAATCATCCATCAATGGGAGTGGGCAAAAGTTATTTAATTTCACCAGAATCAAGAGACAATAATCGATACACAAACATAAGACACTATAACACCATCATGTTATAATATAAAATAAATTTTAATTTAGTGAATTGATTTCATAGCTTTTACCACACGCCACACATAACATAAATGAAACCTCTATATAGTTTGATAAAATATATCTATTTATGTATAACTATTTAAACCTATCCATTGAATTAGTGGGAATAAATAGGAGTAACAAATTTATGAAATATTTATAGAAATAAAATAAAATCTACTTTTATTATGATTGATATTTAATTACATTACAAAAAATGATTAATAAAATAATTTACTGTATAGAGCGATATTTTTATTAAAAAAATCATTTTTATGTGATTGGATTTTATATTTTAGGAAACACATTATTAATAATGATAAATTATGTTCTATATTTTCTTAAAATTATTTTAATGGGTAAATGGAAAAAAATAAGGACATTAACAATTAATATTTGAAAATGACATTTTCCAATAAAAACTTGATATCATATTATTTTTTGATTTTATTCAAAAATTAAATGTAAAATGTTTATAATTTTAATTTTATAACATGAAAATAATTTTTTATTTTAAATAGTAATATTATTTTAAGATTAATACTAGGAATTTTTCAAAAATTATTGGGTTTTACGTAAATATTGATAAAATACCGATATTTCTAAAAACTATCACTTTTATGGCATTTTCATAATACAAGAATGAAAAAAATATTAATGAAATATTTTTCCATAAAATTTTTATATTTATAAGTAAAATAATTTAATGAATTATTTTATTGAACCCATTTGTAATAATTTCCAAACTTATGTAATATTTTTATCTAAAAACTATTTCACTCACTTATATTAATAATTAATATTCATCACATGTAGAAATTAAATTTATAAATAATGTATTTATTTTTTTTCCAAATTATCATATTATACAATAAATTCAATTTCAATGTTTGGAATATAAGTATCATTACTATGATTAATATTAATAATAATGAAAATGTAAAATAATTAGTTTCAAATAATTATATTATTAATATTTTGTAATTATTATATAAATAATTAAATTAATCAATTTTAAAATCATGGCTCTAATATGATATTTTAACAAATATGTAAATTATATCAACTCAAAATAACATTTTATCCAATGAAAAATAATATTAAGATTACATAATAAAATAAAACATCATTTCTCTACATAAAATGTTTTCTATATATGAAATGATTTAATTTAAAAGTAAATTGTTACTTATTTTGAAATTTTATTATATTAAATGGAGGCTATATTTTTTAATAATATCCAAATATATTATGATTTTTTATTTCATATTTTTATTACATAATCAATTACTTTGTTAAAAACTAGTTACTAAGGTAAAAACAAAAAAAATTAAAGTACAAACAAAAGGCCAAATTTTATCCAACACGCATAAACAAATTAATAGAAATTTGATATTAAGGATTTATAGACCCAAAAAATTTTTAAAATACATTATTTATAAATTTGGAAATATTTTCCCTTGAATAGTGTAATTATATCATTGAACAGTATATGGTATTCACAAAAGTGACCTCTTCTTCACTTGTAAAAGGGGAAACTTACTCCAATTCATACCACACCAATCTCACATAATTACTTCATCAAACTATACCATTTTTATCTTGATATAAAATTCTATTATTTTAATAATCCCTTGGTCAACCTATGTTAGCATTATCCCTTCATTTACAAGGATACTTTGAAGGGAATGATCGAAATCTCAATGTGGGTATTACTAAATCCTTGAAATTTTTATTATTTATATTTCTATTAAAAACAATACATATTTTTTTAATATGACTACCTCAGTATTATTATTATACTTTAGTGATTTGTGATTAAATTAATAACCTTTATTTATTCATTTCCATTCCATTCTTAAAATAAAGGAACATTAATAATGTGTTTTATTGATTACCACCTCCACGAAGTAACATGTTTCGTTTTTCATATTGATTATATTTCATTTTTCAAACCATGTAAAATATTATTTATAAAATTCAAAAAAAAATATTATTTTTCTTTTTTAATTATAATATACACTTCATTAACCACACTCACCCATCGGTATATAGTGTATTCATGTTTGGGGTTTTTTAACCACTAACTTAAATAATGCTATAGAACTATATCATGGGTCAATATGGGAAATTGATTACTAATATTATTATAAGTTATTAAGAAAATAATTATTTTTATTTGGTTTTTTAATGTTAATATTTTGTATTTAACTTAATATTAAAATATCATATTTGATCACTAAGATCATTGAAATAAGCTGATACTGATTCCACTTTTATGAAAAAATTATAAAACAACTATATAATGAATAAATATAATATAATAAAAATAGAATATATTAAATTAAATAAAGATTAATATAGTTAATAATAAGTTATATAATTAATATAATTTTATTATCCATGATGTTTAGTGCATGCGCAGAACAATCCTTGAAAATGTTAAGGTTTTTTTTCTAAAAATTCCCTACTTTGAGACATATTTTTTGTATTTTGAATCCAATTTAATTTATAAGGGGTATATACTTTCTATTTGAGATATCAAATCATTAAATAAAATTAATTCATTGTGATTATGTTCCTGTTTTAATCTATCTCTTTCTACATGTTTTTATTTAAATTCTCCCTAGGTTATAAGGGGTTTTCTTAACATAAATATTCTTCTTGTGTCATAATATTTCCACTTAAATTTTTTATATTTCAATATTTAATAATTTTACCCTATGATGATTTTATATTTTATTTATATGTTTTTTAGGTAAATCATATTTCACCCTGATTTTTTTATTTTATTATTCTATTGTATCATAAAATGTAATTTTCTAAAGAATTATTCACATCTCTTTTAATGGATTTTACATTCATATCCTTGTGTCTACCCCACTCCAACATTTTTTGTTCGAGAGTAGAAAATAAATTTGTTTGTAACCAATAATCCATTTATTATCCTTTATTAATTCTAATATAATAGTTTTTCTATATTTCTAAATAATGTGGTTTTGAATAACAGAGTTTTAGAATATTCAAAAGGATTTTACTTATCATGATTTTATATTCTTCCCATCGAAATTATATTTTGACATATTATTTATTTCTTATTAGGGTATATTTATTAAAAAAATTGAAGTAATGTTTTAAGAATTGTTTTATTCATCTTAAAAAAATTTATTTGTAATGTTACTTCAAAATAAAATCTTTTTAAAGTTGATATTAAGAAACGATATATAAGAAAAATTCATCTTGTTGCTTCTCTTCCATTTTCAAATGATTCCATTCCAATGATGTAATGATTCCTTAAGCACTCTATATGTTCTCTTTTTAAATAATCCTTTTTAGTGATCATGTTTTCTTAATTTTATAACATTTGGAAGGGTCATGAAATCCATATTATTCCCATTGGTAATTTATGAAAAGATGAATGATTTTATATTATGTAGAACTCATGTGAATAGATAGTGATATGTAAGGTCCTATATCAGACAACAATGCATTTTTCAAATATTTATATCTCACAATAAATGGATGTTAAGTGTAAAATGTTTTAATTCATAATAATAAGAATGATTTTTTTTCCACAACATAAAGCATGAGAATTTTTTTTCTCCCAACATAATGCATTGTAATTTTTATGTTCACAAAATAAAGAGTATAAATTTTGTTGGTTTATAACATTAAGAATGGGATTTTTTTCCAAAACATGAAGAATAAGAATTTGTTTGTTCAAAACATTTATCATATAATTGTTTCCAATTTTTTTAATTTCTCTTTGTATATGTTAGTTCAACTTCTCTTTGATGTGATTTGTTTTCAAGGTAATGTTATATTTCCAAACCATTTTCTGATGATTTTGTTCCATGGTTCATGTTTATTATCTCAGTTTTCGAAAATCTTATCCATATTATATTTTTTTCTCTTTTGATATTAGATTTTTATATAATGTATTATAGGAAAATTTTATTATTCCTTGTTCTTTTTATCAGATATTTCTTCCCAACTCATGTTTTATCATATTTAAATGATCCAAACCTTGATAATATATGGATAAGGTATTTCTTACTAAAAATTTAACTACTACCCTTTCTTATGTTTTCTATACACATGTTATAAATATTTTTATAACTATAGAGTGACATATAAGTGGATCTAGTGGACTTTGAATGTGGATAAATGTTCACAAGTATCATAAAATATTTTTCTTATATAGATGATCACCTAAAAAACTAAAAATTTATATCCTAGTGTTGTGTGACTATTTTTCATATTTATTATCTAAAAATTTGAATGAATGTAATATTTATATATGTTTAGATTGATTTATAATAGTTAGACTCATATGATATTTTATTTATTTTTAGAATTAGTGAAATTATTTTTCAGAATAGGATAACATAAAATTTTTAAAAACCCAAGGGATAAGTCTAATGGATAATTAGGTGTATAAGATAACATCATGAAATTTTCATTAATTAAAGATCTTGTAGTAATATAAGAAAATACATCCCTTTGTAGATACATGATATTGGATAAAGATGTAGTAAATATTCACTATGAAGAAACAACCCTAAAAATAGACGGTTAATAACTTCATCAGTATTCACTCTAGTGCAAGATGAGTGATCCTTAAACTGCACATATAGATAGAAACTCCAGTGGTATATTTTTTATTTAATAAAATTATCTTTAATCACCTTTAGGAAGGATTTATTATATCAAGGAATTGTGTAATGGAGTATAAAAGAACCCAAGTTATAGAAATATAGATTGAACCAGATGTAATTTAGGTTAAGCTAAAATTTATGTGATGGTTTCAAATAGTAATACATATTGATGTTCAGTTATTATATAATTATTTATGATAAATATCAAATATTTATAATATTTATCACTCATAATTTACTATTTTTGTTTTATAAGTTGTCGATCTAGGAGGAAAAAGTCAACAATCAACATGAATGGAAATGAAATAATATTATTAATTGGTAAACAAATAGAATATAAACTGGGGTTAAAATTTTTTTATATGCACAAACAACTATCTTGACTAATGAATAATAACATGGGTATCTCCAAATATATTGACACCCCAAATAAGAGAAGTATTGAGTATCATGGAGTTTTAGGTGAAATATATGATGAAGTAAAGAATGTCTAATTTCCTTTTTGTCAGAATCTTTTTAAGGGATTCGTAGGGGAATGTCAGTTAGGAAATGGAAGATATTTCATCTATGGTAAAGGATGACATTGAGAAAAAGAATTAAAAGTAAAAATGTAACTTATTATTAACATAATTGTAAAAAATAATGTTATCCTTAAGGATCCAATAGTAATTACATTTTTTTGATGTAAGGAATTTCAAAACTATGAAAAAAAGTGAACTAATCCATGGGGTTAAGATGAAAATTAATAGAAGTGACCTCACAGACCATAGAATCAAGGAACATCCTATTAAGTGGTCATGATTTGAGTAGTGATAGATAATTAAGTAGTTCAATTTAACCTTATTAAATATATAGGACTTGAATATGTCTTATATTTTACTTTATAAATCCATGCCAATCCACACTAGACCCATGCTATTCCATCACTACCTCGTGTGACTCCACATCACCACTCACCACTCATTGTTGAGATACCCTAATCCATATACACTTCCATCACAATTTTCTCATGTTTCTCACCCATATGTTCTTACATGGTTAAAACTCAAACCATTATGAAGGAAAAACATAACATTATTTATCAGAATAGAATAAAAAGAGGAAGTGGAGAAGGTATAAGTGGAAACAATCCTTCCATCCCATTGATGTGGCTCATTTTGTTACATGTTTTCCAAATATATATATATGATTTTAAAATTTTTGATAATAAAAAGTTTTTTTAAATAATAAATAATTAAATATTGTTCATTTTGTTCTGAATTTATAATTCTTTAAATATTTTTATGAAAATTTGAGATTTTGGTGGTAAAATAGTTTATTGTTCTTATATTTATCTTCCAATATTTTGAAAACAAATATTTTGACTGATTATAGTGGGAATTAAATTGGATATAGTTTAGAAGTAATTTTGATGATTTTGGGTTTTGTTAATTAATTCGTTAAGAAAATTCTATTAAACATAATCTGTTGGAATAATTTTTTATTACATTTTGAATTCATGACTTTTATGGTATAATTTTGTTTTTTTTTTATTTTTTATTTTTGAATTCATTGATTTTCACTCAATATTAAATTCTATTTATTTATGGTCTATTGTAAAGGTAAATTGAATATGGAATACCTGTATAAGGTATATAAAAGATCTAAATAATGTAAAGTTACATTTTCGAAGTTGAGTAAAGGTATCAATACAACTTTAGGCTATATAAATGTTTTATCACTTAATCAGAGTACTATAGAAATGGTCTCAAGAACATATATAAGGGATAACTCATGGATTTGAGGTTTTGCGCAAAGGTATATCGTTGCCTAAACTACTCTTGGGATAGAGTATCTCATGTGTTTTAATGCTCATATATGGTTATTTCTCTATGGATGGTAAATTATCCAGCACTACCACTAGATTTTAGAGTTTTACATAAAGGTACTCAAACGCTTGTTTAAAGGTAGTTGTAAGCTCATGTAAAGGCTAGATCCACATATCAGAATTTATAAAAGGCTAATATAACATTTCGTCATGGTGATATGTTAAGTTCACTAGCCCAATGACTCTCTAAAAAAATTGACAGATCCCAAACTCAAAAATCAAAATCAAAGAAGGACAGAATTTAAGCCTAAGTTAGTGAAGTTGGAATCGATAGGAACAATTGAATTTTGTTGAGGAAGAAAAGAGAGGAATCAAGAATATCACATAGGATTCCTATATTCACAGGATTATGGAATCATGGGTTATAGGTTGAAGATAGTAAATTGTGATCAATACCATATAGATACCTTGTATTTGAATTGGGGTGATGATTGTGAGCTACAGAGCTGGGATTTGGAGCATGATTCATATTTGAAAAAAGTAGAAAAATTTCATGTAATGGAAATCAAGGATAGGAAAGTAGGGATCTTGATATAGATGAAATAAGAAACTTTGGATATGAGGAGGGAGCTTGGGGAGAGTCTTATAAAATCAATAGATAATATCATTCAACATATTTTCCTCTTTTCCTTTATCTCTTCTATTATTATTGTGAAATTCATGTACATCATTAATATTTAAATGTTTATCTACTAAAATATATCGACAGATATAGATTTTCATGAAATTAATTCATTACCTTGGTGTGGATGTATCTTCTTTTTGGGTTACTACATTCTTTGTTTTTTTAATTATATAAACCAATTATTTTTATCCATCAAGGTAAAAAAATGGCCTTGATTGGGATTTTAAAGTTGTTAAGGAACATTTATTATTGTAAAAATCTTTATAATGTGTTTCAAGGTTTAGTGAGTAGTTTAACCAAGATTAATGACAATTGTTTTTGGTTTTACAATCTTCATTTTCATTCACAATAATAAAGAAGATCTACTCAATGGTATGAAATAAAATTCACCCTAGTTACCAAATAACCTCTCATCCCTATTTAATTTTTGTGTTACTTGAGTTACTAGTAATTTACATAGATTTAAAATACAATCAGATATGATTTTACACAACATTCTATAGTGTTGTATTCATTTTCAATAATTCATAACATTATCAAAATCCATTTTTCTGATTATTTTCACTGCATGAGTCTTTATTTTTTTTTGTTTTTTTTCTATTTTATTATTCCATGTTTTTCTAGTCCTTCTATGTGGGATCAACCCTACATGTTACTATAGTTCATCATGTAGGAAAATAAATAAATAATTTTAATTTTCTCAATGAAATTATTCAAATATGACATCATTGTTATAGAAGGTGTGTGCGACCAATGAAAAAAAATATGAAATCTCATAAAAAGAGAAAAATATTAACATTTTAAAAATCTATTTTTTATGAAATATAAAATTAAGAAACAAAATTTTAATATGTATTGTTAAAAACCAATAAAATATATCCTTTATATTACCATGATATCAACCAAAAAAGAGTTATATCCCATTAATCCTAAAATTTAAAATATTTAGGTTGTTTTAGGAAGGAAACTAAGGGTAAAAAGGAAAATTTTATAGAAATAGAACTTTGTGATAATGAGAATATTATACAAGAAAATGAATAAATACCAATGATAAGGGGATTTTGAATCCTTCATGTTTTAGGAAATACTTCACTAGAAACTATTAGATGAAAAAGACCCATCTTTTACTACTACCAAAATTTCAGGGGCTAACTAAAGAGGTCTCATTATTCATTATTAGATATTTTTAAAAGTGGTACAACAGCTACCACTACAAGGGATCAATGACAATGAACTCAAACTGACAGTTTTTCCTTTATTCCTAAAAAGAAATTCAAGAATTATGTTTTTATATATAGATTATAATATCATTGAAAAATCGGGAAAACATTATCATTTTTTCAACATTATGTTTTTACAAATAATATTAAAAAGAAAAATTAAAAATCAGACTTCTAGTTTATATCAATAGGATAAAGTGGCCTTCTATGAGGTTTGTGATAGATTTAGGGACATAATCAGGTGATTATATCACCACAAACAATCTTACCATGTCCTAATAGAATTATGTTTTGAATGGTTTTCACCGTCATGGAGAAATTTTGGTTGATCATTCTACTGTACGTAATTTTAATAATAAAACTAATGAGGAAATTCAACAAATTTACAACTCCCTAGCTCTAAATTCACAGAACAATGATTATAGGGGATGGAGAGGTAATGATAATTTGTTCCCTAGTAGTTTATGGTAGGAAATGAATCCCAAACTAGTTAATATGAAAGAAAAATCCATTTCCTAGTGAATTAGAATACTAAATGAAAAGCTAATTAAATTGAAAGTTGCACTCAACACAAATCACTTAAATATGAATTCACTTAATGTGGAATGTTTATCCACTCTAGTAACTGCTACCCAAACATTGAAATTTTGTCACAACAAGCATAAATTGATAATTTTGTGGGATATTGTAATAGGATGTTGGATATAAATGATCTTTTCTCTAATAAATACAACCCATTATATAGAAACCATTAAAACATTCCATAGAGAGCATAAGGTAAGATAATAAAATATACCATTGATTTCTCAAAAAAAAACAAAACCACTATTTCAAAATCAATATAAGTATAAAACATATAATTTTTAAGAATAATTAAGGGGTATTATATAGAATTTTTTAGACAAACTCCACTAAAAAGGATAAAGTTTTTTCAGATAATGATTTTAATGATATAAAATAAAAACTAAAAGTTAAAAGTGGGGAAACTAGACAGAGGCCTGAGAACTAAGGACAAGGGTAAGGTACCTAGAATAAAAAAGATAACCCAATGGAAAATTCAAAAACTATTACCATGAAGAGATTCTTGAAAACACATGAGGACGTTAGAGAAGAGCCTAAATATGTTCATAATAATTTTTTTAATGAATATTGAAACCTAAATATATAATACTATAAATATTAAAACCTAGATGGAAACATTGAAAATTCTTTAAATCCTCTTATTATATATTAAAATAAAAGGGTAAATTATTATAAAATTAGAAAAATAATGTAAAGAAAGAGCTTGATGAATATCTAGAGAGGATTCCTTTTCATTTTGATAATCCCCTCCCATCCCCTCCCCTCAAGGGGTTTACAAGAAAAATGATATACTGGATTATTTAAAATTCCTTTAAGTTGTTTAAAACCATAAGCATTAAGATTGAATTTTTCGAAATGTTCAATAAAACCTCTTCCTATGTTAATTTTATCAAGTAATTTTTAACTAATAAAATACACATCGAAGAATTTAACACTATTTTTTTATCTAAGGAATATAGTGATTCCATTAAAAGAATTTTAACTCATAAATTTGAAGACCCTATATGATTATTCATACCATGAATAAAATGATAAGGTGAGAATAATATTTCTTTGTGTGACTTTAGTACTACTATAAACCTTATTCATTTCTCTTTATTTAAACAACCACATCCAGGGGATATAAAATCAACCTCTATTTCAATTAATTGTTTTAATAGGTTGCTCACTCAACTAATAAAAATAGTGGATAACCTATTAGCTAATATATGGAAGCTCAATTTTCATAATTATTTATTAATAATTTTTTGGAGTGAGGAAATTAGTACCTATAATTTTGGGTAGGCCATTTATAATCATAGGTGGGACAGTTATTGATATATCCAAATTAACATTGACCATTCATGATAGTAATGACCATTAATAATTCGATTTTTATTGAAAATTAACAATATAGGTGATCTATAAGTTGATTGAAGTGGAAAAAGATATGTGTAGAGATGATATTTGGAAGTATACCCATTACGCTTTTGAAAAAATAATACAAAAATCATTTAATAAACACTTTAGGGATAATTTTTTTGAATTCGAGTCTACATAAGAACTTATAAGACTAAACAGACCTGCAAAAATTTTTACGTAATTCATTAACTAGGATTAGGAAGTAGTCCATCAAAAACAAATATTTTTTTGTTGGAAATTCATCTCCCAATATTTTTCATCATTCACAACCCACATTTGGTTTAAGAAACTACACCCTAGGCCCCAACCAAGATCCAATCCCCACTACTCCATATCCTGAGATCTAAAAGTATATTTCAGTGGTATTACAAGCTAAAATGAGGGTTTAATAGTTTAGTAAAATCATGATATTGGTACTATCCATTTTGAATTTGAAGATAATTTTACCCAATCTATTGAGAGCGTTAAATAGGAAAATCTAAATAGTTTTCTAGATAATTATAGTTGATTTTTAATACTAAGATGAGCTATTTAAAAGATTAATTTTACATCATTGAGATTAAGGAATTAGCCAGAGAGCTTGAGGATGTTTTTTCCACTTATGGTAAGAAATAAAACTATAAAAGAAACTATTTGGTAATGGTAAATATAATATAATGGATCGCCCATTTTTTCCTAAAGTATTTATGTTCCCTACATGAAATGGGGACTTTTTAATATACTGATGGATAACATGATGATTTTTATGTGATTTTTTAACCAGTTTGATACTTTATATGAGATTTTAGGAATTAAAATTAAACTGGACGATAATATCTTCCCTAATGATACTAAATAATTCAAATATATTTTAACAAATATTTTTATTCTATAAATTTTAAGAAAATATGATAAAATTTCCACAAAAAATAATAGTGTATAAATAATTAAAAACAACACCTTCTAAGTGATATAGGTAGATTTTTTAGTGGGTGAGTTTGACTAAAGACCCTAAAATTAGTTCTATATCTGAGATAACCCATGGTTTTAAGTTTATGTTTGTTTTATTTTTTTAAATAAATGTCCCTCTCATTAATTTTTTCCTACTCACCTATTTCCTCTACCCCACTGTTTTTATCTTTGGATAGGAACATTCATTGTCATATTCTCATAATTTTACATTGTTTCAAATTTTTATTTTTAAGGTTAGAATCCAATAGAATATCTATTTAGATATTTAGGAAATTCAATAAATATACAAACTATAGTTGAAATTATATATATATGGTGATTTTGGGGATAGAAATACGGGATAAACCCCATGGTCAATGGATTATTACTTCTTCATTATAAATTTAAATTTTATTTACAAAACTAGCCCGCATACTTCAGTAAAAATTATACTTAACTAATTTTTTAAATATATTATGTATTGCAAATTAAGTTTGGGGGGAAATTAATGTAACATTATGAATTAAATTGATTTATTTTAACATAAATGTTTCGGTGTTTAGCTTACTATTATTTAGGTTGTTGAAAATTATTTAGAAACAAAATTTAAAACCTTTCTTAAAACCCTAATATCTCCTTTGGTTTGTTTTAAGAGTTCTTAATCATGTTTTCAAAAGGATTTTGGTTGAAAATATAATTTAATAATGTTTTTTTGCAAAATATTAATTAAAAATTATTATCTTTTTTCATTAAATATGTATGTACATTTAAAACATCTTCATGGGAATTTTTTCTGAAATTGTGGAAAGATGATAGTTTAAGATTTTTTTTCAAAACGTTGACATGATTTTCACTAATTATTTTCAAAATATTTTAAAACTAATTTGTTTTAAAATATTTCTCTCACCTAGAGGTTCAAAATGAAGGATAATATCAGATTGCAGTGTCTGTGTGTGGGGGGGGTCTCTTAATATAATATTATCTAATTTTCATTAAAAACACATCAAATACTCCATTAAAATTTTCTAATCTGATTGTATTTCAAGGATCTATTTCCATTTATAGTTAATTAAAATTATTGTTGAAATTGAGAACTCTTTTTCTACTTTGAGTGGTTAATATTTTCTATTTCTTCTGGATTTAATTGGGTACATCATTTACATTGATCTTTTAAAAATTATTTCTTTTTCTAAAACATTATGGTAATATATACAAACTTAATTGGTGTTGAAGTTTTTTATTAAAATTTTAATTTATAAGATTTAAAAGTAAATGAGATATAAAATTATCTTCTAGTTATTTTGAAGTAATAATTATTCAAGCTGAAACTGGTGGGTGAGTTAATTATACCACCTTTTAATTATTAAAACCACTATTCCAATAGTTTTGCTTAATTGTTATGTGATAATGTATATGGGAATATTCACCAAGAAAGAAAAGAGGTGTTTGGAATAACATCTATATGAACATTTATGTTTTTTTAAATCTTTCAACAAATTTACAAAATAAATCATGTTTATAAAAAAATCAACATTTCACCAAAATAATTTTTTTTGAGAAAAAATAATCCAATATTATTTGAAAAGTACATAGGAGAAAAAAAACTTGTGAAAATCACTTCTTTATTGGAAATAAAAATATTTTTCTTTTAATATTAATTAACTTTCATTTAAATTGATAAATTGATTTCTAGAGGGAAATTGATTCTTTAAGTGTAATGGAATTTTTTGTGTTATTTTTTGGTATATGTTTTCGAGACCTTTTACTGAGATTTTATTGATTTTAATGATAAAATATGCTTTTAATGATATATAGTCTAATATTTTTCATTTTGTTTGGCATTATTAATCCTTTTTTATATTTTTATAGAAATTTGATATTTTGGTGATAAAATTATTACTGTTCTTGAATTAATCTACCAATATTTTGAGTAAAAATATTTTTATTGATTTTGGTGGGATGTTTATTGAATATAATTTATAAGTGATTATGATGAATACTGGTTTTGGAAATTAATTATTTTAAATTTAATTTTTTCTATAAAACATAATCTGTTGAAATCATTTTGTATTCTATTTTGAATTTTTTTCATGGATTAACTCTATTTTTTATTTAAGTTTATATTTTTGATTTGGATATTTTTCACTTAGTATTGAATTTTATGGATTTATAGTGTTTTTAAAGGTAAAGTGTATATGTAATACCTCTATTAAGGAAGATTTAAGACCTATGGTTTTTAGGGTCTAGAAAAAGGTATCTCAATGCCTCAAATGTTCTCAAATAATGGAATACAATTCATTTAAAAGCTTATGTAATGGTAGTTCTCTATGGATATGAAAGTTTGTAGGGGGTACCACCAAATGTTATATTACTATAGAGGGTACCTAAACATGTTTTTACTATATTTATCATAGTGTCTTCATGATCATAAACACTTATATATGTGTCTATTTATTTGATTTGAGTAAGTTTCAGTGATTATATTGATTACAAAATGAAGGAAAGTTATTTATGTTTGATGATATTATCAAAGGACATAAGTTTTTTTGAATATATTCTTGATGAATTATTTCATATCTCAACTATTTAGAATAAAGTTAGAAGAAAATTATAATATCATTCATTGAAGTGAAGAAGACACTTATTGTAGTTTCATGAAAAATTGAACCAAATTTCTAGTTCTATGGTGTGGCGCACTTATGTCAGGGTATGTTGGACCTATGCCAGAGAATTTTACTAGGTGATTTGAAATAAAAACAACTATGTTTTCTGATCCATCGTGTGGTTCATGTTTTTTCATCATGTGATAGATTCAATCCACTTTTAATTTTGGAGAAACCTATATTAAAGTCAGTCTTTAATGTCATAATTTCTCTAAAAAAAATCCACAAGATTTATGAATTTTATTGAAGGATATAAATGGAGGATCAAGGAGGATATCAATAAAAACTTTTTCCCAACATCACTCTTATTCTGAATTTATTCCTAAGTGTTGGATTTTTCTAAAATCTATTAAAGGGAAAACTTCAAGTTCTCAATATCTAAAGTATCTAATCCTTTCTCTCAAATTTATCACACCCATTTATAAATATCCATAAAAGATATTTGTGAGCTGATTTTTAAGGAATTTTACTAAATAATATAGTTCACTTCTCATTAAATTTCTCCGACAAGTTTTCACTCTACAAAAGTGAGGTATATATTCCTTGGATACTGATAAAGCTCAAGAGGGTGCTACCAAACCACAATTGATAGGTACATGTTTATTGATCCCGATTAAGATGTAGATATTAAATAATAAACATCTCTAGTCAGGAGGTGGATAATTAGGGGCTCAGAGTAATAATTATCTTAGCTCTTAATCAATTAATTATTTCATCTTATTTACTTTTCCACACTAGATTATTTAACATTGATTCACATGAATTCATAAATTTGGTTCAGTTATTTACATGATTAAATACCATTGCTATTATATTTATTGAATATATAAAACCTATATATTTTTTTTATTTTTTTCAAATTAATTTTATATATTTTTATATTTTCTATTACATGAAACACTGAGCTTATTTTGTGGTACCCACAATATTATGTTTAAACAAAACATGTCATACTATTAAAAAATTATTAATTAATATATCACCTATCATTTATAAAGGACGGTATTAATTAGAGTCACTAAATTATGAAAAGATATAGTTTACATAAGAAATTTTCTATATATCGATGAGAAATAAAATAAAAACCATTTAAATAAAAAAGAAATGTTTTCTAAAAAACTATATTTTTCTAAAAGATTGATTAGTCTCACATTGTGCACATAATTTAAGACTAATTTATAATAATTTTTAATATTTAATTCAAAAATTAAAATTCATTTTCAAATTGGAGAACTGAAATTTTATTTGGGTGAATTTTTGGGATTTTTCTAAAATGATACATTCTTTTATGAATAGTGAAAAATAATGAATTTTAGTTGAAAACTTCCTTTTTTATTTAAATAATTTATAATGTGAAATTAAATTTTTAATTGGTTTTAAATTTAAATTAGATTAATTTTATATTAATTAATCCAATTTAGGAATTTGAATTATTTTTATATTTAATTTAGATATAAAATAATTGTAAACATTTAAACATTTTCACTTTAAAAACCTGCTTTATCATCATGTCTACAACATTAATTTTAAATTAAAGTTCCACTTATGTGAATGAAATTTTGAAAAAATATTATATATATCGAATAATCATAATTTCTAATTTCTAATTTATAATAAAACCAACATATTTTTTTACCAAAATGAATAGTGAATGTATTAAAAATTAAATTACTCCTAATAAGGTAAAAATGGATTAACCGATGGTTAAAATAGAATGACAAGAGTGAAAATGACCTAAAATAATTTCTAAATTTTATTCAATGAGATTATTTTGAACTTTAACATCAAATTATCTAAAATCTTTAAATTTATTTCCACTTTCCATTGAATATGACCCATATAAAAAGTTAAGTAAGGAAAAAAACATGTTTCTTACTTTTAATATCAATAAAGCCTTGGGATAGGGTAAAATAACATATGATTTGTTATATATATCATTTTTAAATATAAATTATTTTTCCTATCAAGATAATTTATTTTAGTTCCTTTAATGTGAAATAATTACTTATTCATAAGAAATGCCAACAAAGTAAGTATTTAGATAACAACTTAATAAAATAAATGATACTAAAAATATTAAATGTTATGTAAATTGAATGAATTATTATGTTAAATTATATTTTTGTTGAATATATCCTGATAAATATGTTTTAAGACAATATATTCTAATTCCATCATTGTATTGATATTTTTAAAAAATTGAAATTAAATAGATAATGTCAAAATGGATATTAATGTTATTTTATAATAAATGATATTTTTTAAAATGATTCAAAATTACTAAATATCATGTATACTAAAAAGTAATTTTTTAAATATTAATATATATATAATATGGTTCATTCATGTACCAATTTCTATATTATGATGACCCTATTGATTGTTAAACAGAAAAAACTCGGTTAGCGCGGTTAAGGTTGAAGCAGCGTTTTTTCATATTACATGCGCTTATGTTTAAAGTAATTTCAAAAAAATAGAGTATTTATATTTTATAAATTATATATAATATTTATATTCTATTAGTGAAACATTATCTAATAATTATCACTATACCTTAATAGTAAATTATAAATTACCTCGGGTATAAAAATAGTTACCATAGAAAAAACCAAAATAGTAAAAATAAAGATACTTAGAGGTCAATTAATGAAATGGTTAAAACATGTTTTTAATTATTTAGTGGAGGTTTTTATTGACTGTATAATACCTAAAACCTTTACACTACAATTTGTTGAGCCACTTTATATAAGAGTGTCATCTCGATAGTGAATACCATTGAGTATTTACAAGAATGAAACTCCTCCTCAACTATAAAATGAAACTAATTTTATCCACTTCTTCACACATCTAAATCAAGTTGAATCAATAAATATTTACCCAAAAAATTAAAAACTTCACTAAATTCATCATAGAATGCTTAATTTTATATAAATATAACTAAGCAAGGCATTAGTTTAAACCTAAGGAGGGTACCTGAAGAAGAGGAAATGTTCATCAATGAGCGTTTTCATTTTATTTCTTCATCCACACCCTTAAATTATTATTATAACATGATAATATAATAACCTCAATATCATACATATAATTATATGTTTTTATGTAAATTTTATTACCTAAAACCACACACAATTCCATCAAATGGGTTACGAAACCATTGTTCGTGTGTATAAGGGACTACTACCGTGTGAACCAATGACATTCATTTTTTCATTAACACATTTCAAGGTTGGTCATAATAATGGATTTATAGTTTATATATGATATATATAAATTTAAATATGTTATAATTACTCAATAATTATTATATCACATATACCTTCATTCATTTCATTTTGTGGGAACACAATAACATCGTTCATATGTATGACAACTACCACCCAATGAAGATATGTGATTCATTCATGCTTTACATGGAATATATTAAAGATGTGTTTAATAAAAATATGTGATATATATCACATAAAAATTATACTATAATAATAATAAATTCATGTATTTATATATATATATATATTTCATTTACCATTATTTCTTTCAATACGACAAGAAAATGGAAACAATATTTATGCGTATATACAACCTATCATCTCCATGAACTATATATTGCATTTACTATAACTAATTTTTTATAGATTTATATAAATAAATTTTTAATGAATATATATTATTTTTATATCATTATTACCATTCAATATATTTTTAAATTATGATCATATTAAGGGGACCAAAAATATCAAATAAAAACATATATTCAAACAAAGCTATTATTACCCCAAATGTAACTTTAACCAAGAATTATTTATAAAAGGGTAATAAAATTTCATAATAAAATCATATATGGTATGATATATATTAATAAAATTAATTAATATATTTATAATAAACATATATTTATTATACATTTGGTTTTACTGAGTATGATGGAAGTGAATACTTAAAGTAAGGGATTTCCATCTCACTTTTTACTTCCATGAGATACATGCCATGTTCACCACCTATTTATTTTATGTGATGTGTATACTACCCATGAGTTTAATTTATTATTATACAATTGATAGTTATTGGTATTTAAATATACATTTTAGGATCTATCAATCAATGGGTTTACTGTTAAAATATTATCAATGCATCAATGGATTTTGTCTCAATTAGGTTTCTTGGAGACATATGTTATGTTATGCACATATATTATTTCAAAAGGTGTATACACAACCCCTTTGACATGTAATGTCATAAATGTATTTATATTCATGATATTTTATGTTAAATGTTATGTTATTGATTCATGGGTATTATGATTCAATGTTACAAAGGTTGTAATGATTTTATGATAAAATCTAATCATTTATATGGATTTTTTATGATTAAGTCTCCAATGGTGAAATATAATTATAAATCCCTCAATAATTATTATAAAGTTTATTATACTATGATTATTCATGATATATTCAAGTAATTGTAAAAATTTTACACTCTTTGGTACTTAAAGTTATTTATAAAATGTTTTTATGAAAATCCATCTTTATGTATCTCTTCATTTGGAAAAATGCTTTCACACAAAACCATGTTTTCTAAAAAAGTTTTCAATAATGTTTCATTACTCTTTTATTATTTTAAAAGTAAATCTTTACCCATGTTTTAATTTTATAATTTTTTTTTGAAATTACTCTCCATGTATTTTTTTCAAACAATTCCCATTTGTATTTTTTTGAAAATGTGAAAGGAATATTAATTTTATTGTTTATGACATGAATTGAATCATCTGAAATCATGAAAAATCACTAATTCAAATATTTATTTACAAGTTTGAAAGTTTATTTTTAAATGATATATGATTCAAAAAAAATTAACATTTTAAAAATCATATTTTTATCAAAGTGAAAAGGATATTTTTCTCCAAGAAATTTTTTAATTGATTTTCCAATTATTTTTTTCTATGTCTACAATGTTATTTTCAAATAAAAAAAATTTCAATTTTATTTTAGTAATTTATTTTTAATTAAATATTATTTTTCTTAGTAAATGTTCTATGTTGTCTTTGAAAATCATTCTCTATATAAGATGACAACCTTTGATATGATTTTTTCTTTACTAGGGATATAAACTATAGATACCATTCTTGTTCTTTATGTGAATGGTTTATGTTTTGATGGAATGATGATTATGAAACCCTTTATATTTCCATGGGTTACACCATGATAATATGATTATGAAATTTATTCCATTTCACAAGTTATGATATGATGAAATGATTATGAAACCCTTCAATTTTCTATATGTTATGATATGATGAAATGATTTTGAAACCCATATCATTTCATAGGTTATGGTATGATGAATTTTATTGTATTTTGGTACACATATGTATGATTTCCACTATGTGATAGGTTATAAGTATATCTCCAAACAATTCATTTGGTAATTATTAATTTTATATAAAGTCAAAGGGAATATGAGAGGTTATCACAAGCCCTAAAGAGGGCACATGGGAGGTCATCCTAAGCCTAAATAAGGTAAACTGGTGATTATCCCAAGCATGACATGTTATGAATATCTTGGTGGGTATCCTTCACATAGGATTTTATGTGTTTATTTTTATACCCTAATTCTATGCTTTATGAAATGTTAGTCTCTCATGATTCTTTTTTATTGATTTCTTTATGATTCATGCCTTGTGAGCTTCCAAACATTATGCCATGACCCAAGATTATTATCTTTGATATATAGGGATTTTTTTTCAAATGTCATGCTCATGTTATCATACCATTATTCAAATGTTATTATTATGTATCTACATTATTTACCCTTATTGGGTTTCTAAGATCACCTATTATAATCATTTATTTCACTAATTTATGAATAAATTTTTAAGTAGGGGTTTTTATAAAAAGTACTAAATGTGGATGATATTTGTGGAAAACATTGAAGATCATTCACTTTATTAGAAGATTGTGTTAAAAATTTACAATGTAAATAAACTATTATGGTTATCCGGCATGTGTTTGTGAAAATTAATGAATATTCATCTAAAACGATGTAATATCCATATAAGATAATCTTGTGTCACTATAGTTAGAATAAGAGGAAACGTTTAGATAATCTTTGGAAACTAGGATAAGAAACATTTAGTGAGATCCCAAGGGATATTTCTAAGGATATGTATATATATATATATATATTTCTATAAGGATAAGTCTAAGGATGATTCAATGTATAGTAAAATGTCCTTGAAATTTTTAAAATGTTAAAGTGAGTGGTTTCCGATAATTTACATCTCTATCTATATACTACAACTAAATGTGGATCTAGCACAAATTTACCATGGGTTAATAACCTCAAAACACTATATTGAGAAATAATCAATAAGTAACTATTTCCTAAAAATGGTCCTTGACACACACCTGATGTGACACGCTTGGGGGACATGAATTAGAAAATCAAAAATATTTATGAACCATCATGAAGGATTTAAACAGATGATGGTTATGAATGACCTTGGATAAACCTAAAGTTTCATATATTAACAATATTGTGTATTGATTTATAACTCCCCAATTATTTTTCAGACTATGTTATTTTCCTCTATGATTAACATTTCTTATACTATAATTTCTCTTCGTAGTCAATTGGAGGAACTAGATGCAATAGGGTTAAAATTGAATGTGATGGGATTTTTTTGATGAGTAGCCAAATGGGATGATGATTGGAGTAAAGGATGTTGTGATTCTACTGAATCCATTTTCACATAACATGATTAAAAATGTATACCTTAACCAAATCTCAAACTATATTGACCTGAAGTATTTTAAATAAAATTTCCCTTACATTTTTATTAAATGTATTATTATTTTGTATAGAAAACACATGAACTTATTTGGTCTTATTATTACCATTGGAGTTAATATACCATTATGTATTATGTCTATGGATAATATAGCCATTGAATAGTTATCACATGATTAGTATAAATATATGTTTTTAACAAATCCAATTGTCACAAAAAAAGGAAGTGACATCCAGCAGGATCGTACCCCATGAATCTCATTTACTAGAGAGGACCAAGCCCATGTTGATATCAAACTACTTAAGCCCGAGTGAAACCATTTATGAGAGAAGTTCAAATTCATCGTGACCATGACCCATACCATGTTTTCTGAACATCTTGTGAAATTCCCACCATCACACACCATAACCTTAGGGTTTTTCTTGTTTATTAAAGGGATATGTATCTAGGAACTAGAAATATGATTTTGTATATTATTTTTTATAGAATAATGAATATATTTTTATCCTTTTAATATTACTACATAAATTATATTTATTTTATTTTAATACAGTATAAATTATATTTTTTGTTAATATTAAATTTTATGAATTAATTTATTTATGAAAGACAAAATATTTTAATAAAATATTATTGTTAAATTATATTTATTTAATATACTTTATTATATAATTTTTATGAAGTCAAATGTAATTTTGATAACAGTTTGAAAAACTATTATTGTAAAAAACGCATTATATTCAATAAATATCATTTATTATATTAAAAGTGATAATTGAAATATTTATAAGATTATCTAGATTAAAGAAATATTATTTTTTGAATTAGAACATTAAAATCATCCAATAATAATTTTCTTTATAATTTTATGAGATTCAAATTATTTAGTAAAAAATAAATACTGTATAAATATACTTTGTGTTTTATGAAATCATAATTACCCAAAAGTGATATAATAAGTAATATAAATTGGATCCACAGCCAGATATATTTTTTCCCTTTAAAATAATATGATTTTAAGTCTATTTTATTTGTTTTTTAAATTTGTTATGAATCCTTCAAGACATATAATATATTTTATGATTTTAAAATCATTTCTTTAAGAGTGTGACTCAAATCCACATCACCAAATGTAATATTTTAAAACATTCAATCCTTTTACTTCAAAAATAATAAAAAACATTCCAATTTGGAATAAATCATGGGAAAATAAAGGGATGATGTTTGTTTTTGTATATTTTATTATGTAGCAGCCAAAACCAAAATAATAATGAAATATTTGTATCTCCATATATACACCCACCCAAGATCCGATTACTCTTCACTAAAAATCCTTAGAGCACATACTTTCTCTTATATCCACTCCCTAGAGTACTCCTAAGGTTACCCCAAGCTTTCATGATGCCCCTCCCTAGCCTTTGGAGTCACACACTCATGTAAGGGATCATCACCTTCCTCCCCCGCTTTCAATTTGAGAATCTTCTTTAAAATTAGTATTTATAATTGAAAATGGTTATATTTTCATTCATTTATTATCATTCCCTTACTATCCAATTAATATTTTTTGAATGGGAGACCATTTTTACTCTCTTATTTTGACCCTTACCTAAGTCATTACTATGCCAAAATTCAATAAGGGATCCTCACCTTCCTCTCCTCATTTCAAATCCAAGCACCTTTTTTGAAATTTGTTCTTATAATTTCAATTTATTATATTTTAATTCATTTAAAATAATTACATTACTATCCAATTTATGTTATTTTAATGAAGTATGATTTACCCTCCCTCATTTAGACCCGTACTTAAGCCATGAATATGCCGAAATTCTGTAACGGATCCTCGCCTTATCTTTTTTATTAAAGTCTCTTTAGGAAATTATTCATTCTACTTATATTTCCTAATGTTTGGACATGTCTTTACATGTCCCTGTTACTAAAAATATTATTTCCAAATTATTAGAGAACCCTTTATCTCTCATAAACCATTTTTATGATTTTTTAAGTAACACCATTATGCTTCCGAAATTTCACCGTGATTTTCCATGCCAAATAAATTATGTAGTGAATACTATACCCATTTTTATATCAATGGTATTCGAAATATGAACATATACATATTTATTAGGGATTTATATGTATTTATTTCACATTACATTATCTTGGAATATATTATAATGATGAATGTATCAATGTCTTATGTTCTATGTGGAACACATAAGAATTAGAATGAAATGATTATGATGGGTGTGCCTAGATACTGCTCCAATGCATTGGTTAATGTTTAGTATCATGATAAATCATGTTGGGGTAGGGTTTTAACTGATTCCCTTATGGGAATTTTTCCACCATGATGTAATGTTAGTTAAGCCTTTATTGATGTTTATGATTTAGTGTTTTAAGTTGTTTCCACATTTCCCATGTTAGGATTATCATGCTATATCATTCCTTTATTATTCATGTTCCTTTCATTACTCATTGATTTTACAATTGTATAACAACAATTAATTATTCCATTATCATTACCTTTTTGGGATTTATAGATCACCCATTTCTTATGTTTGTTCCATGGACATCCGATGCAGTTTTAAGTTCGAAGGAGTATTCTGATCATGTTAAAGATGTTTTAAATAGATCATGTTAATGAACTTTTTAACAATGGTGTTTTATCCCATGTTCAATATGTTATGTTATGTAACTAATTCCCAGATACACTAAACATGTCAAAATTTTGGGATGTATTATGTATAATTTATGTAATAAATCAATTATTAAAGTGTAATAAAGAGTAGGGTTGTTATAGTTTGTATAATAAGAAACGTTTAGTTATTTTTTGGATTAAGATTAGGGAAATCTAGAGAAAGATTTACTAATAAGACTAAGTATAAGAAAACATCCATAAATTTTGGTAAGTATAGAGTATTTTTTTTTCATGAAAATAAATATATTCCTGTATACTATAAGTGGACGTGGTTCTAGTGTAGACATACCTAGGATTAACAACATAGACTAGGTTTTTCAGGCATAACATGGGGTAACCTGGTACATGACAATGGGCCTTATTGTGCACCTAGTTTGACAATCCTAGGGGATATGCTTTGGTAGATTAATTAGCTGATTATGAACCACTTTTAAGGGAATAAAAAATTCCCATAAGAATAGATGTTAGGAAATTGATCATGGATAACATAGATTGAATCCTATAAACACATAAGTTAAAGAGATAAATTTAATATTCATGTTTTCTATTTAAAATCATTATATTACACTTTATTTGTTTAATTGTTTAAAATAATCATCTCGAATTTACCTTTAATTCTTTTCAATTGCTAAAAATAGAGGAAATAGGGTAAAATATAAATGTGAGAGGAAATGTGATGACTTCTCTAATGAGATACAAAATATGATGTGAGAAAGAATAAAAAAATCAGAATACTTTCTTAGCTGACTCGGGTTATAATAGAAACCTGTATCAAGAGGACTACCAAAACCCCCTATGAAAGAACAAGCTGCAATCCAGAGCATCATGTGACAAAGGCCTCCTACATTTAATGGATCATCTAATACATAAATCATGAAACAATGGATCAACTTCATTGAGAATATATTCTCCATCATTCAATGTTCTAAGAAAGATAATGTTATATTCTCTGTTTATTATATGGTGGGAGAAATCCAATCACTGGTGGACATTGATCAATAATACGAAGCCTAAGGAATAGATCTAAGTGTTGAATTAGAAGGAATTTAGAAAAATGTTTTTTGAGAAATATTTTCCTCAAACTATATGAATTAAAATGGGAAGGGATTTCCTCACCCTCATGAAAAAGATGAAGAATATATCAGGGTATACGAGGAAAAATTCGCAATAATTGCATTCTTTTCCTTAGAATTTTTTGTTACCCCAGAATACAAGGTTGTTGATTCTTTGGTTGGCTAAACCCTAGTCTACAAAATCCCTATAAATCGATGACATTAATAGCTATGAAGAAAGTTCCGAATGTGAGATCAAGATAGAAATAGAGATTGGAAAATACCAAGGGTATCATGGGGATAAAAAATGGAACTTTTAGTTTAATTATTGTTGTCCAATAGATAAATATAACAGTACTATGAAATTTTATCATCCCACCTGTCAGTGGTGTGGAAAGAAGCACCCCATAAATTTCCAAATGGGGATGAAGAAATTGGTTAGGGATGGGAAGGAAGGACACCTAGATAATAATTTCCAATATTAGAAACCCTCTAATGCGATAAAGGAAATGAATTTTTCTGTAAACCTGAAATGAATTTTTCAATACCACAACTATAAGGAACCATGGTACTTTTCAAACCAATACCCTATGCTAAGGGTTTTTAGAGGCAACTAAAAAATACAAGGAAGCAAGGGAGATATTTGTCCATCACTACCATAGAATTGAATCCTGAAAATGATGTGGTGATATGATTCCTAGTTATTCATTCAAGAATAGCGAACATACATTTTGATTCTGGTTATATGCATTCCTTCATATAATGAATGTTTAGAATAACTATTAAAACACTACAAAAAATAATTGAATTAGAGATGCCAGTGAAAATGGAAAATGGGGAAATTATTTCATCCCATGTATATAACTCCACCCCTATGATAATTTGTGGGTTGAAAATTCAAGAAAACCTTATCATACATACTTTGGTGGAATTTGATGTAATTCGAGGCATCAATTGGCTTTCCTTGTATATATTGAAAATAAAATTTTGTGAGAAGGAAATAATCCCTATATGGAAAATCAACCCCCGATTCTATACAAGTGCATGGATGGGGATGAATCTTGTTTAAAAAATCATCTCAAGAATGGATAATATTTCCCTATGAGAAATGATTTCTAGATCAAATGAATTCGTAAAATTAAAGGATAATCCTCAAATACATGCATATTGTGGGGAAATACACAAATGTTATTTCTGAAGAATTGTCTGGTTTTCCTCCTAGCAATGATGTTGAATTTTTAATTGAAAGTATACTTTTAGAATTTCCAATATAAAAATAACCATATAGAATAGTTTTTTTGGAACTTGAGGAGCTAAAAAAACAACTACATGAGAATCTAGATAAAGGGTTTATAAGACCAAGTGCTTCACCATGGGGTGCACCAGTCCTCTTCATCACGAAGAAGAATGGGTCAATGTTCCCTTTAATTGATTATCGTGAGCTCAATAAGATCTAGGTAAAGAACAAGAATCCTTCGCCAAAAATTAATGTATTGATCAATCAGCTATGTGGAGCATGATAATTTTTCATGGTGGATCCTCGGTCAGGTTATTAAGTATGGGTGAAGATGAAATATATCCCAAATATGACTTCTCGTACAAGGTTTGGGCACTATGAGTGCATAGTGACTCCATTCAGACTCACTAATTCTCTATCAATATTCATGGATTTTATGAATAGAGTATTTAGATATTTCCTAATAAAGTTAGAAGTCTTTATAGATGATATACTAATATTCTCTAAAAGAAAGGTGTGTCATGAGGATCATTTGAAAGCTATGACAATGACCTTGAAAAAGGATAATATTTATGCAATGCATATAAATTGTGAGTTCTATTTGAAGGACTTATCTTTAATGGGGAATATAATTATAAGAAATGTTAAATTTGTAGACCATTCCTCGATTAAAACAATTGAGGGATGTCCAAGGACAATATCTTTGATAGATATTTGTAGTTTCCCTATTTTAGGTTGGTATTATCACCAATTTGTGATAAATTTATTGCAATAGGCAAACCATATTACGAAGCTAAATCATAAGGGAGTCAAGTTTTCTTAGAATGATGAATGTGAAGAGAGGTTTGTGGAGTTTAAAAAAGAGGCTCATCACTATGATTATTCTCACACTTCCAATAAGTGGATAATTATTCTTATTATTTAGTGATCCTTCAAAGAGGTATTGGGTAGTGTGCTAATATAGAATAAAAAATTCAAATTCTATGCTTCAAGATAGTTGAAATATCAGGATAAAATATATCACATGAATAATCTATAGTTGACATATGTGATCATTGCATTGAAAGTATTGCGATATTATCTTTATAGGGAGAAGTTTTAAATATATAGAAATAAAAAAATTCTCAAATATATATTCACATAGAAAGAGTTGAATATAAAACAAATAATATGGTTAGATCTGATAAAGGACAATGAATTCTCAATTCACTACTATCCTTGTAAAGAGATAAAGTGGAAGATTCTCTAGGTAAAATGGGTCGATAATGTTTATCATTGATAAGAATTGAGAAGGATAAAATATTCATATAATTTAAGAGGATGTGCATGGGAGTCATAATGGAATTAAAATCATCAATCCTTTGACAAAATATTTTTCAACTCCCTCTTCATGAAAGGTTAAGGATTGTCAAAAACTTGGTTTGGAAATTTAGATGAAATTGAAAACTATTGAAAAGGGAAATTTTTAGATTCCAATGTTAATAAATAAGGAATTGTGAGATTTGGGTCAATACTATGTGTTCTATAAAATCTAAAGTTTAATAAGGATACATTGAATGATTCACATAGATCAACTTTCATAATTAACCTAGGAAACACAAAGATATATTGATATCTCTGAGATAACTATTGGTGGCACCACATGAAGATGTAGATTGTTGAATTTACATCAAAGTGACTCGTATGTTAGAAAGTGAATGAGGAAAGGAAAAAGTATAAGAGGATTATTCAACCATTACCCATGCCAACATGGAAATGGAGATACAACACCATGGAATTTATAACTGGAGTTCCGAAGATATCCAAATAAAATAACTCTATCTGGGTTCTTATAGAACATCTTAAAAAGACGGAACACTTCAATGTGATTCAAGAGGATTTATCACTGGATAAACTTTCTAGGATATACATCAAAGAAGTGGGGAGGATGCATGGAGTACCACTATCAATTGTGTCTGATCGAGATCCAAGATTCAACTCTTTGTTTTGGAAAAGTATTCAGTATGCTCTAAACACAGAGTTGAACTTCAATGCGACTTATCACTCTTAAACTAATGGAAAATCTGAGTGGACTATCCTATCACTTTAGGATATGTTTAGAGAATGCTCAATTAACTTCAGAGAAAGATGGTACCAAAATCTTCCTTTATTTGAGTTCTCTTACAATAATAGTTTCCACTCGAGTATCCAAATGGCTCCCTATGATGCCCTTTATGAGAAGAGCTGCAAAACACCTACATACTAGGATGAAGATAGGGAACATAAACTACTGGGTCCATAAATGGTTTAGGAAATGGTGGAGAAGGTTACGACCATTTAATAGTATATAAAAGATGCACATAGATAAAAGAAGACCTATGCTGACAATTATCAATGAGTCCTAGATATTGATGTTGGATACATGGTATTCCTCCATATGGGTTGCAGTTTTGGATATTTTATTATGTAGAATACAAAACAAAAATAATAATCAAATCTCTTTATTTTCCTATATAATCCCAACCAAGATCCCATTTCTCTTCACTCAAAAATCTTGGAACATGTACTTACTCTTCCCTACACTCTCTAGAGTCCTCCTAAGGTTCGCAGAAGCTTTTAAGAATCCCCTACCAAGCCTTTGGAGTAATACACTCAAGTAAGGGATCCTCACCTTCCTCCCCTTCTTTTAATTCATGAATATTTTTTTAAATTAGTCTTTATAATTTCATTTGGTTATATTTTCATTCATTTATTATCATTACATTACATTTCAATAAATGTTATTTTAATGAGATAACATTTATAGTATCTCATTTTTACCCTTTCCTAAGTCGTTACTATGCCGAAATTCCATATGGGATCCTCACCTTCCTCTCATCTTTTTAAATTCAAGTACCTTATTTGAAATTAGTTATTTTAATTTCAATTAATTATATTGTAATACATATATAAAAATTCCATTACTACCTAATTTTTGTTATTTGAATGCGTGATGATTTATCCTCAATCATCTGGACCCTTACCTAAGTCATTACTATGCCAAAATTCCGAAAGGGCTCCTCACCTTCTCTTTTTTATTCAAGTTTACTTATGAAATTATGAATTATATTTTCATTTCCTAATTTTGGGAAATGTATTTTCATGTCCCTACTACATAAAGTTTGATTTCCAAATGATTATAGATCATTTTCTCTCTCATCAACCATTTTTATGAGTTTTTAGGTAACACCATTATGCCGCCAAAATTTCTATAAGGACCCAGCCATAAAACATTACTTAATATTGAATTAAATTGAATAATTCACATCAAGGATCTTTTCAAGTTTAGTGTTTTAGAGAATTAGGACATAACTATTACATCTCAAAGATTACAAAGTAGACATATCAACTCAGTTTCCATTTTTTTTACAAAATAAAAACTCTTGAACAAAAGAGTCATGTCTAGTTCCTTGTTTTAGATAGCCTGACATTTCCTTAATCCCATCCTTGACCCTATTCCACTTTATGTCCTGTGAAAAACGTTTCAAAAACATGAGATGAGCATAAAAAGATCAGTAAGGGTTATAAAAATACGGAAAGAAAACATTAGTCCATATATACATAAGAATTAATGAAATCATACTTCACTCATGAAACATAAGAACTTTAACATACCTCATTAAATCATAATATTTATGAATAACTCATAGAAATAATAAAACATAAAGGTAACTTGAGGCATTCATAACATTCTTACGTAGGGAGTAACCCTCATGGTTACGTTTAAATTAACCATCACAGTATATTCCCTAAATCTATTCGGATAAACCTTAGCATTTAACCCCTTCACGTTACCCAATTCATTGGAGAGCTATATCGGTCTCACCCACCATTAGTTTATCATGTAACAAACCATATTCATAAACAATGCCCAAGAACCATAACATAATCGTATCACATAAAATATGCATAATGGAAACATAACATTTCTATATTTCAATCATAAGATATCAATACAACACATTGATATAATAAAAACATTATAAAAACCATTTTCAATACCAAAATAAACGAAATTTAAAACATGGTATTTATTTTTCATATAAAAATGTTATGGATTGTAGAGGAAGCCGAAACTCAAATAATGGTCAAGACGGCAGAGAATTCATTGTCATCGCATATGTATGAAAAAACATTCCCTTTTTCCATTTAGTAAAATGATTCATATAAAAAATATTCCTTTTTAATAAAATTAAAAGTCAAGGGGGTTTATAGATCATATAAAAGAATGTTGTGTATAAAACAAAATTTTCTTCAATGAAAGTAGACTGAGATGATGTTCCGTACAAAGACAGTATCCTTAGATTAAGGATAAATAAATTACATAATTATATGTGAAAAATATAAATACACCCAATAAAAGTGGATATTAAGTGTAAAACAATCAGTTTCATTCAAACATATTCATATAATGACGTATTCAAGGAGTACAAGTTTAACCCAAATAATTTAAATTGAGTTAATAAGTTCCTTTGCAAGAATTTTATAGCCTAACAACGTCACATTAAAATTCATAAAATGAGTTGATGAGAGATAAAATGGTATATCATCACTTAAACATAAAATTTACATAAATAATGATATATAAGAACATATTCCAATATAATAAGATGTAAATTAAAAGACATAAAAAAAGAAGTCTTTTTAAAAAGAGGAGGTTGAAAGGTTCCCTTACCGATTTGGATAACTTTAGAAACGTACACCCCATGAAATAAGGGTCATACAATGAAGTTGTAAATACCCATAAATTAGATTATATTATATAATGAATACAATAATGGGCATTACATACACCACACAAAAGGAAATAGTGGAAAATGTAGCATGAATCTCACAGGAATAAAAGTGAGATGAAAAATCCCCTTATGAAAATTCGGCATCCTAACGGCTCCACTTAAAACATCCAAAAAATGGATTGATGAGAAAAAAATAGAGTCTCTTATCATATTTCAATAAAATTGAAAGAAATATTAATATAAAATAACATCCCCCAACATAAGAAATATGAGCTTAAAGTAAGTGACATAAAAGAGAGTACTTAAAAAGAAAGAGAGAGGTAGGATCCCTTACCTCGTGTTGGACTTGACTCAATCGTTCTTTAATCTCCTGAATAATAAACTAGAGTTAATTTCTAATGTATTGAGAACCTTTTATTAGTTAATTATTCCTTTTATATCATTCATTACCTTTTTATGAACATTATTTAATTATTTAAGTTAATAACAGTCGTTTTGTCGATCATTGGTACTTGAGTCAAAAATAAACTTCTTATAATTACAAGTTGTTCATGTGGTAAAATGTCCATTAAATCCAGAATTATATTCATGATTTATATATCATGTATATCATATATATCCAGTATATAAATTCATTTATAATATTACATAACATTTAGAGGTAAGAAATGAAATGCACCGTTCATGGAGACGGTAAGCCGTACGTACTCATGAACGCTACTTTCATTTCTATTTCATATTTAATGGAATGAAATCATAATGATATAAAGGTATATTATAATTCCAGTATAATATCATATATAATATCATTAACCCCATCCTTTATACATCCCACATATGTCATTAACGAATCAAATCAATTTGAGGGGGCGGTAGACCGCACTTCCAAAAATGAAGATATCGTGTTTACCCATAATGGAAACCATAAAGGTATGTCATAAATGAAAAATACAGAAGAATATAGAAAACATAAACATAATATATATCATATATAAATATAGTGACATCTTAATGGCCACCATGAAAGGTGTTAGAAGAATATTGAACAATCAACGTTTCCTGAGGCAGAAATTCGTCATCCATAGAAACAGTATGTTCTTTAACCATTAGATAGAGGTGTGAGTAAGTGTTGCTAGAATTATTCTAATAAAAACATCCTAGAATATTTAATATACATTTTTCATTACGAAATAAAGGAATAAGAAGAGTTTAGGGGGTTGGAGAAGAAAAATAAAACAAAATAACATTAGAGAAGACTTTACCTTTAAATCGGGTAACTCCCCTTGGTTTGAACCAAAAGGGTTTCTTGAAGAGGTTTATGCCTAAGGTAAGGCTTCTATGATGAATAGAGGGATGTGGAGAGATAAAAGTATCAGATTTTGTCCGAGCCAATGTCTTGAGAGGTGTGGGTAAAGAGGAAGAGGTGGGGGCGTTTTATAAGAGGGAGGAGGGGCACTCTTGGAAAGTATTGAAAAGTTACTTTATTATAAAATGTTTTTCGGATATAAAAGGTCCAAAAATTATATATTTATAAGATAACCTGATAAGGGTTTTAAATCCACCATACAATAGGTTTTTGACAAGTGTAAGTCTTTATGTATTACATTGTCTTTTCCTTTTATTTAAATCGTTCTTTAATGAGGTAATCGCTACATCATCATGGTGTCATAAATTAATTAATTTATTTAATGTCTAAAAATTATAAAATAAATACAATGATGTAGGAAATATTTTTATATTTCAATTAATATTTATATTCTAAGAGATCGTTTATATAGACAAAATTAAAATCGTTTTACTTAGGTGTTACATACTTTGGATACATTTTCCTTTCTTTAAAAAAATATGATAAAAGGTCACTATCACAGTAAAGTGATTCCATGGGGTTCCAAGGTTGGCACAAGGCATCCCATGGTCGTCCATGACACCACTAGTAGCATTAGGACACATGTTAGGGTCATTTTATATTTTTATGATATTATTTTATTACCCTTAACTACTCGGTTACTAATTAAACACGATAATTAAAGATAATTATCGTTGTTACTATTCATAATGTCCAAAAAACAAGAGTCTTAATTACATAATTTTGACTTTATAATTCCAAATATAGAAACCATTTTATCAAATTTCAAACACATAAATTATAGTAATTAATTTAAAATAATTCCCATTGTCAAAACCAATGATGGGTTTTTAAGAAGTAAAATCTACCAAGATTGATTTGTTTGTACATCCAATTTAAAAGTGAAATTACATCCAATGAAAAAAATTTGATTAAATGATAAAAACATATTTAAATTACACCTTAAAACCTATTAAAATTACAATCTTACTATATAAATAATTTGGATGAAAAGGAAGTTTTGAATTAAAATGCTGTATTTTTCACTATTCATTGAAAATGAACATTTGTCAGAAATATACAAAATATTCACCCTAAGATATATTTGATATTACAAATTCAAAAATGATTTCAATTTTACCAAATTAAAATCATAGAAATTGAATTGATTAATTTTACAATCAATTCCCACTGTCAAAACAAATAGCATGTTTTTAAGAAACAATATCTATAAAAGATTGGCACTTGTTTATGTCCAATTTCAAAGTGAAATTAATTAAAATGACCAAAATTGGATTAAATGGTAAAAATATATTTTTATTACACATTAAAACCAATTAAAAATATAATCATACTATATAAATAAAATATACTAAAAGGATGTTTTGAATTAAAATACAACATTTTACACTATTCATTAAAAAAATGAACTTTATCGGAAAAATACCAAAAATTTATTCAAAGTAAATTTTGATGTCCCTATTTTAAAAAATAATTTTATTTGGTCAAATATAACATATAAAATTTCCAAAAAGTGGATTTAAAAAGGGTTCACCATCAAAAGGCAGTTAATCGACCTTTTAAAGATTATTAGAATATTTACGCTTAAAAGTGGATTCATTCGCATTTTAAGCATCTAAAATTTATTGAATAAATGTAAAAAAAATTGACTAGCATATATAGTAACTTTTTAGTTAGTTCTGTTCATTCCTACCATTACATCAACTAGTAGTTTACAACCATTTATAATAATATTATTATATTATTAGTGCACATCGTAAGATTTCAAAGAAGCTTGTTGTTGCGTATTGGGTACGCCATCGAACATAGAATCACCTTTAAAGTAAAATTAATATTTTATTCAAAAATATTAATAAATATGAAAAAGTAATAATCTTTATTTACCTGGGATGTTACATCTTTCCCCCCTTTTGGGAATTGCGTCCTCGCAATTTTAAAATTGGGCTTGGAAACTTTATTAAATGCCCCACATCGGAAAATGAGTAAATTAAACTATTACTTTAAAAGAAAGAAAGAAATTTACCAAGGTTACCCAAGAAAACAGGTACTAGGATTCCATGAAAACATGGATATGGAAGAAAAAACAAAGGGTTAAGTACTGATGGAGAGTGATAGAAACATGGTTAAAAGAAAGTTAACCACCAGAAAATCACAAAATTGGGATGGGTTAAACGGTATTTGATTCCCCAGTAGGAGAAATTAACAGACAACATTTTGGTTTTAAGTTACTTTTCATTGAGGAATTTATTTATGAGCTTAACTAAAACATAAGGAAACATAGTTACTTGTCATGTTGACTTTCAAATTTTATTAGATTTCTTACACAAACTCATATTTTCTCCAAAAGATGAGTATTTAGGATGACTTGTTCATATTAATAGTACTATAATAAACTTCTTGAGAATCACCTATTCCATAAAATAGAACTACATATATCCCATGTTTTTAGACCTTAACCAAAACCAAAACCAAAAAGGTTAGTACAAGATCAGATAATCCCCAAAATGGATAATCCTTTATAAAAAAATATGTTCATAATCTTTAAAAATTTTCAAACAATACGCAAAGTTCAACAAAGACCATTCAATAAACATTTATCCATAAAATTCTTCGAAGTAACCAAAACTAATATTGAAACCTAAATCTCTGAAGGATTTAATCAAATATTCTTCCAAAATAAATCTTAACATTTATCTCCAAATAACATCAGCTTCTCTTAAAGTCTCATATTGAAAAGTAATTAGCCTAATCAAATATCCTCCATGATAGGTAAATCATTTAAATAGGTAAGCCATATTCAACTTACTCTTGATTCATAAAATCATCTAACTAAAAATAATTAGTCAAACTAACTAGGGACTTCACGTAGTCTAGTGGTAGGAGATAAATACCAGTTTCACTTTGGTTGTGGGTTCGATTCCCGCAGATTTGTCCGATGCGACGGGTTGTCACACAGTATGTCTGTTGTCCTTTTTCTAAAACAATATAATTCTTAAAACATTCCCCCAAAAAGATATAAAATCTTCAAAAATAACCATAACATATTTTACCACAAAGGTTATCTAATAACTTTCATTTTGCAACCCAAAATGTATTAACCAGTAATTGCCTCAAATTCAAGGATCATATAAACCCAAATGGTTCTTTGTAACTATGTCTACAAATGAAAAGATAATTATTCCTTGAATAAAATTTTCAGATATCAAACATCAGGGTTACACATACTATAAAAATTCTTCTAATGTAACCCTATCATCAAAAGAGACTTAATAATTTTAAGAATTTCACCATCCTAAAATCTACCATAACTCTTGAATCCCTTATATGTTGACTTCTTAATCATTAAACATTCTTCATGATCCATTAACCATTCCTTTATAACTTATTCTGAAATAATTGTTTCCTAAAAACAAAATCATTAACGATATCCTAAGATTCCAATAATAGGAAAACATATGTTCAGAAATAATTCATACCTTTCATTGGTCATTGTCAGTTTCTTCATCCTTAATCAGAATGGCATTATGTAATGGTATATGAATATTTGTATGATCTTGGTGATCCCATTACCGAAACTTCTTCGTAGGACATGTTTTTTCATAATGATCATGCACCCCACATTTAAAACATTCAATTGATCCCTCAGAAACAACTTCTTTCCCTTTCCTCAAGTCAACTGGATGCTTCCTTTTTCCATGGAAGGTTCTTTCTTTATGATCTTAATTTCCACATCTATATCATATTTATATCCCTTTGAAACATTTTCCTAGGTGTTTCTTTCCACATCTTTGTCACATAGGTTTTTTAACACACTTACCTTTATAATTATTACCTGAACTTCTGTAGGGATTTGTTTCTCGCATATATGATGCCTTATAAAAATAACCAAGGTTTAGGTGGTCAATCATGACTCCAGATAGTTGGTTGAGGATAAACACAAGAGTTCTCATTGCAGCTCCCATATCATCCAGTTTCTCATTCATAAAACTATCACAGTTTCCTTCACATCCACTGTTACTTCGGTGCTTGCTAGATCCATCCATTTACTAAAACCAAAAAGGCCAGTGTGAGTATATCAGTAAAATCATCATATAATAATGAGGAAGATAAAAACTAAGATATATTTATCAATGTTATCTCAAACTCATTCTAACTTTCTAAAAAAAATTGACTCCATCAAATATACTACCCATTAAGGTTATACACAACTTGTCACTTATGCTTAAACAACACTCTAACCTCTAAAGTTATCTAAACCGACCTTTGATACAAACTATAAGGACCTGGCCATAAAACATTACTTAATATTGAATTAAATTGAATAATTCACATTGAGGATCTTTTCAGGTTTAGAGTTTTAGATAATTAGTACATAACTATTACATCTCAAAGATTACAAAGTAGACACATCTACTCAGTTCCCATTTTTTCAAAAAATAAAAACTTTTGAACAAAAGAGTCATTTCTAGTTCCATGTTTTAGATATCCTTAAATTTCCTTGATCCCATCCTTGACACTATTCCACTTTATGTCCTGTGAAAAACATTTCAAAAACTTTGGATGAGCATAAAAATCTCAGTAAGGGTTATAACAATACGAAAAGAAACCATTAGTCTATGTATACATAATAATCAATGAAATCATACCTCACTCATAAAACATAAGCACTTTAACATACCTCATTAAATCATAAGATTTATGAATAACTCATAGAAATCATAAAACATAAAGGTAACTTGAGGCATTCATAACATTCGTACGTAGGGAATAACCCTCATGGTTATATTTGGAATAACCATCACAGTATATTCACTAAATATTTTCATAGAAACCTTAGAGTTTAACCCCTTTGCATTACCCAATTCATTAGAGAGCTATATCGGGCTCACCCTCTCTTAGTTTATCATAGAATAACCCTTCTTCGTAAACAATTCCAAAGAACCATAACATAATCGTATCATATAAAATAATCATAAAGCAAACATAACATTTCCACATTTCAATCACAAGATATCAATACAACACATTGATATAATAAAAACTTTATCAAAACCATTTTCAATGCCAAAATAAAAGAAATGTAAAACATGGTATTTATTTTTCATTTAAAAAAGTTATGGCTTGTAGAGGAATCCGAAACTCAAAAGATGGTCATGGCGGTGGAGAAGTACTTTTCGCCGTATACGTACGACAAAAACATTCCCTTTTGTCACTTAGTAAAATTCTACGTATAAAAAATATTACTTTTGAATAAAAGTAAAAGTAAAAGGGGTTTATACACTTTATAAAATAAAGTTGTGTATAAAACAAAAGTTTCCTCAATGAAAGGAGATTGAGATGACGTTTCTTACAAAGACAGTGTCACGACCCGTCCTCGGGGCCCGTGCCGTGACTACCCCAAGCCCGCCTTCCATAGGCCAGGGGCTGGCGACTAGCACCAAGGCGTAAAATCCCAGTAAACAGGGAAGGCATTGCCTTTATAAGTAACAACCACACAGAGTCAGCAAGCGGAAAGTAAAGTGCAGAAAAGTAAAGGGGCCGGAAATACAAGCCCAACTGTAAAGTACAACTGAAAAGAAAAAGAACAGCAACTGAAGAAAAGACGGCGGCCTCGTGTCGTCCACTGGCAATCCCACCTGAAGGGTGGGTACAGATAGCCTCCAGGCTCCTCGGGTCCCACGTCCGCTCCGAGCACGTCCCGCCCAGTGGTCCACCTCCAGGTACCGTCCTGCTCCACGCCCCAACCGCGATCAGCGCTGTCCGTCGTCTGCAACCAACACCACGAAGTGCGGGCATAGCCCGTGCAGGGGTGAGTACAACTACTCAGTAAGGACCCCGAGACCCCCGAAGGTCTCCCGAAATCCACAAAGGATATAGCACAAAGAAAGATGCAATCACGAAGTAACATCTGACTCGACTTAGGTATATGCCCATACATATACCTAAGTCCCCAAATCTAGCTCTGCTCACGAGCTCAAGAACAACTCAATCCACAAAGGAAAGCAAGACCCAAATCCACAGAGGAGAGTAAACAGTAAATCCACAAAGGATGGTTCAACACAATCCACAAAGGAGAGTAACATAAGATTCAGCTCAACCAGGTATACTTTTTCAGATGACGTCAAAGACGATCACTGATCCGTCTCAGTCGTCGGACCCACGAAGGATCGATAGGTACTAACCCCCGCAGAAGACCCACACAGGATCGGGCTCACACAGAACCTGTAGGCAGTGGCTCACACAGAACCAGTAGGCAGTGGCTCACACAGAACCGGTAGTAGGACCCACATAGGATCGGGCACTGATCCGCGTAGGATCGCTGAGTGCAGTAGTCGACGCAGTCCACTGAGGTCCCTGCACAGTCGTCGCTGCAGTCCACGAAGGATCTCTGCTCTGCCGTCGTCGCAGTCCACTGAGGATCTCTGCTCTGCCGTCGTCGCAGTCCACGGAGGATCTCTGCTCTGCCGTCGTCGCAGTCCACGGAGGATCTCTGCTCTGCCGTCGTCGCAGTCCACGGAGGATCTCTGCTCTGTCGTCGAGGTCACAGCCAGCGCTAGGGTTCCCGCACGTAGCGAGCTCGTTTAGGAGGGTCCGCTCCACGAGCCGAGGGGCTGATACATCAACTGACACGTAGTCCGAAGTTGATGTATCCAAAAGTTCCGTCTCGACAACAGGATCTCAACGCGACAGACGGCGCGTCAATCGGACGCCCGGTCTGAGAGTTATTGGCATTTTCGTCCCAGGGGCCCGGTTGGTTTTTTTAGGGCAAAACCAACCCGACCGTACTCCGCCTGTATCCGATCCTCGGGCGGAGTATGCCAAAAGTTCCGTCTCACTTAGAGGAAACTACCACAGCTGACGGTACGTCGTTCGGACGTCCGTAGCTCAAGTTATGAGCGTTTCCGCTCCGAGGGCCCGGTTGGCTTCGTGTACGAACCAACCCGGCCGAACCCAAAGTCTTCCGAAACCTTGAGTATAATATACCGAAACGACCGTCTCGATCCAAGGATCGCGTAGCCGCTGACGGTTCGTCAATCGGAGGTCCCAGGCCCAAGATATGGGCGAAAGACCGAAGAGGGCCCGAAACGGGGGTACTGGGCCCGGGGCGACCCGGCCCGAACCCCCCCTGGGGTCGGCCGAACCGGGTCGGCCCGAACCGGGTCGGCCCGACCCGGCCCGAACCGGCTCGGCCGGGTCCGGTCCGGCCTGGGCGCGGCCCGGCCGACCGGACCGGCTCGGCTTCGGCCGAGCGGCCGAATGCGCTGCCGCCGCGGGTCAAACCCGCGGCTTTGGAGAAAACCGCGGCCCGCGCGGGCCGCGTGCTGGAAGGCCGGACCGCGGACGCGGTCCGGCGGCTCGCCGCCGCCGCGGCTCGGCCGCGGCGGACTCCTCCGGTGGCCCGATTTGCCTCCCGTCTGCGCCGTTGTTCCTCCCGGGATGCGTCCTCCACTGCGGAATCAACATATGGCCCTTGCGTCGCGCTTTTGCCGTCGCTCGCCAAATCCGCACACAAAGGAAGATCGACGGAGGGTTGCCGGGTCTTGTTCGTTAGACCCGCACCCTCCGCGTTAGTCATAATCAACGGGAGAAACAGGAAAGAAACCAATCAACAATTTTAAATAAATTAAAATTGTTTCGTGATCGGGTTCTATATTTCAAAAGAATAAACACGGGATTTTAAAAAGAAATCCAACATCCCTTACCTTATCGTCGTCGTCGGATGAGGGGTCGTCGCGGAATTGCTCGTCGCGGAAGATGGAGATCGCCGCGTCGTCGCGGAATCGCTCGTCGCGTCGCCAATCTCCGGATCAAGATCAACGGATTTAATTAGTTTAAATCCGTTGATATTGAAATTAAAAAGGGAGAAGAAAAGATCCGATTCTCACCTTTGTTGCCGAACGAGGATCGGCCGCGGAAGAAAGACGTCGCCGAAGAACGTCGCGGGTAGATCTCGTCGACGTCGCAGATCTTGGTGTGCGTCGTCGAATTCCGTTCGCCGGAGTTCTTCGCGTTCTTCGCGTTCTTCGCGTTCTTCGCGTTCTTCGCGTTCTTCGCGGAGAGGGTGGAGGAACGAAGATTCTTTCAAATCCTTTCCAAGGATTTTTGGGTTGGTCTTATTTTATAAACATGCCAACACGAAACCGGTTAAGAAACGATCCATCAATTCGTTGAATTAATTCAACGAAAGAAACGACCCATTTAATTCACGAAGAAACAGTCCATTTAATTCACGAAATAAACCGCCCAATTAAATGGTCTGTTAAGAATTAAAGAAAACGCGTCGGTTGACTTTTCAGTTACTTTGACGGGTTTTCGCGGGTGCGTTACTTAGCGAAAGAAACGGCGGGGCTCGTGCGGGTCCCACCGCACAAATATCCTACCAAGGGGTAGGATATTTCTGGATAGCATCCTATCCAGTTCAACTCAGTTCAAGCCGTCTTTAAGTGACTTCAAGTGGCTTCCAAGCAGCTTAAGTGAAATAAAATAAAGTTGTCGCACAAACTTTATTTTATTTCTGACTTAAAGCCGTAAAATTTAAAAACCACGTCTGAGAAAACGCAACTCCGGAAGAGGCGTTTCTAAGCAAATACCGGCGCTGCGATTTCATCGGTGCCCTCAGAATTCGATTCCGGGCACCGGTTCAAAAGATAGAAAAACCCGCTCGTCCGTTCACTGAACGTACCCGAGCCAAACTTCGGAAATTGATTCCGGGCACACCGGGCCTCGGAATCAGGTGCCGTCTGAAGCTGCGTTCTTGTAAAATTCCAAAGAAAATTAAGAAAAAAATTTCCTTGAAATTTGCGGGTCTTTACATTACTCCCACCTCAGGGCTTTACGTCCCCGTAAAGATACATCAAAACTAGGGGAACAAATGGGGGTACTGAGCACGCATCTGAGCCTCCCGCTCCCAAGTGCTCTCCTGGAGGTTCCCGTGCTGCCATCTGACGCGCACAAGAGGAATCGACCGCCCACGTAGGACCCGCTCCTGTCGATCCTCGATCTCCACTGGAACCTCCGCAAAAGTCGCCCCATCGTCCACGTCCAGCTCCCCAAAGTCGATGATGTGCGTCGGGTCGTGCACGTATCTCCTCAGCTGAGACACGTGGAAGACGTCGTGCACCCGGTGCAACTGAGGTGGTAGAGCCAGGCGATAAGCCACCTCTCCTATCCTGCTGAGGACCTGGAAAGGCCCGATGAAGCGGGGAGACAGCTTGCCGCCTCGGCCAAATCTCCGTAAACCACGTCGAGGTGAGACACGCAAAAAGACGTGGTCGCCATCCTCGAACTCTAGTGGCCTCCGCCTCCTGTCAGCATATGACTTCTGCCGGCTCTGAGCTGTCCTCATCCTCTCCTGGATGATCTGGACCTTCTCTGTCGTGGCTCGGACCATCTCTGGTCCCACGAGTGCTGACTCCCCAGGGTCTGTCCAGCACAACGGTGATCTGCAGGGTCTGCCGTACAACGCCTCGTATGGTGCCATCCCGATGGTGGAGTGGTAGCTGTTGTTGTACGCAAACTCCACCAAGGGTAGGTGGTCCTCCCAGCTGCGACCAAAGTCGAGAACACATGCACGGAGCATGTCCTCGAGTGTCTGTATGGTCCTCTCCGTCTGTCCATCCGTCTGAGGGTGGAAGGCTGTGCTCAGATGGAGCCGCGTCCCGAACGCCTCCTGCAACCCCTTCCAAAGCCTGGAAGTGAAACGAGCATCTCGATCGGAGACGATAGACGATGGCACACCGTGAAGCCGTACGATCTCCTGGACGTAAAGACGTCCCAAGCTCTCTACTGAGCCCTGCTCTCTGATGGGTAAGAAGTGTGCCGACTTGGTGAGTCGGTCGACAATCACCCAAATGGAGTCGTGACCTCTGGAAGTGCGTGGAAGTCCAGTCACGAAGTCCATAGATATGCCGTCCCACTTCCACTCCGGGACCTCCAAGGGCTGTACCAAACCTGCTGGTACCTGGTGCTCTGCCTTCACCTGCTGGCAGGTGAGGCATCGTGAAACGAACTCTGCCACAGCTTTCTTCATACCCGGCCACCAGTGCTGTCGCCTGAGATCCTGGTACATCTTCGCCACTCCGGGATGTACCGCCAAGGGAGAAGTGTGAAACTCTCTCAGCACCTCCTCTCGTAAAGCGACTGGTACGAAGGTACGTCCTCTGAAAAGGATGTCGTGCTCTGCTCCAAGGGAGAAACCATCAGGTGCCTGACCTGAGGATATCAGTGCACGCCGGGTCTCACAGTCAGCGTCCCCACGCTGAGCCTATCTGACCCGCTGTAGAAGTGGAGGAGAGACTGTGAGAGACTGAAGAAAGGCTGTTCCGTCTCTATCCACGAAGGATATCTGCAAGGAGGCTAGCTGCTCCGTCGCCTCCTCAAGCAGCTGAATGCCCGTCCTCCTGCTGAGGGCATCGGCTACCACGTTCCCCTTCCCAGGAGTATAGACTATCTCAAAGTCATAGTCCTGGAGGAACTCAAGCCATCTCCGCTGTCTCAGGTTCAGGTCCTTCTGAGAGAAGATATACCTAAGACTCTGGTGGTCAGAAAAGACTGTGAAGCGCTCGCCCATCAGATAGTGCCGCCAAGTCTTCAGAGCGAAGACCACTGCTGCTAACTCCAGGTCATGAGTGGCGTAGTTCTGCTCATGCGGCCTCAACTGACGTGATCCGTAGGCGATCACGGCCCGCTCCTGCATCAGGACGCACCCGAGTCCAGTCCCTGATGCGTCGCAGTAAACTACGTACCCAACTCCCTCCTCTGGCAACCTCAAGATAGGTGCGCTGGTCAATCTCTGTCTCAGCTCCTGGAAGCTCTGCTGACATCTGTCTGACCACACGAAGGGTTTCCCCTTCTTCGTCAAGGCTGAGAGTGGTGCCGCAACTCTGGAGAAGTTCGGCACAAATCTCCGATAGTATCCCGCTAGGCCCAAGAAGCTCCGCACCTCAGTCACGCTCCTGGGTGGCTCCCAAGCTAGCACTGCCTCGATCTTCGCGGGATCCACTGCAACTCCCGCCTCAGAAATGACGTGCCCCAAGAAATGGACCTCACGCAACCAGAACTGGCATTTTGAGAGCTTGCCATAAAGCTGGTGCTCTCGGAGTGTGTCTAGCACAACTCGCAGGTGGTAGGCATGCTCCTCCTCAGTCGTCGAGTATACCAAAATGTCGTCAATGAAGACAACGACAAATCGGTCGAGGTATGGCTGGAAGATCCTGTTCATGAGGCTCATGAACACTGCTGGAGCATTGGTTACGCCGAATGGCATAACCAAGAACTCATAATGGCCATACCGACACCTGAAGGCCGTCTTCTGCACGTCCTCGTCTCGAACTCTGAGCTGATGATAGCCTGACCGGAGGTCTATCTTCGAGAACCACCGCGCTCCCTTGAGCTGATCGAAGAGGTCATCAATCCGTGGCAGCGGATACTTGTTCCTCACTGTCACCTGGTTCAGGCGACGATAGTCGACACATAGTCGCAAGCTCCCGTCCGCCTTTTTGGCGAACAAAATCGGGGAAGCCCAGGGTGAAACACTGGGTCGGATAAACCCCTTGCTCTGCAAGTCCTCCAACTGTACCCGCAGCTCTCGAAGCTCGGCGGGGGCCATCCGATATGCTGGAGTAGATATCGGGGCTGTCCCGGGGTACAAGTCGATGTAAAAGTCTACCTCTCTACGAGGAGGTAGCCCTGGAACGTTGTCGGGAAAGACGTCCACGTACTGGTCCACCACTGCAGGAAAAGCCGGACTCCGCACGTCCACTGCTCCTAGGATGAGGCTAGCCAACTGATGTGAGATGGGCTGCACTCTCCTCCGCGGAAGTCCATCCTGTGCTGCAAAGGTTCCCTTCTCGCCGGTGAAGGTAAACCTGCTCCCGTCGGTACGAACACATCGCACCTTGCGCCTAAAACAGTCGATCTGGGCATGAACCGTGGATAGCCAATCCATGCCCAAGATGACGTCGTAAGGCCTCGACGCCGCTACAAGGAGATCCCAGCCGAAGCTCTCGCCTCCTAGAGTAAGCTCACACTGCCGGCACCAGTGCGTAATCGTCGAGTCTGCTCCCGTAGGAGTCTCTAGCCGTAAGGATCGAGCCAACGGCTCAGTCGGAATCTCCGAGCTCCGAACAAGGGCAGAGGCTATGAAAGAGTGACTCGCTCCTGTGTCTATAAGTACTGCAGCAAGGGTGGAATAGACACAGATCGTACCTCGAATCATCTCTGGCATGTCGGGGTCGTAGGCCTCCACTGCCTGGAGCTGGGCCTGTCCCTGCCCGCCGGCTCCCTGTGGTCGAGGTGGCCCTCCTGGTGGTGGTGGGGGTAGAGCCTGAAAGCGTCGCCCACCACCCGCTGCTCGGCCAGCTCCTCGGCCTCGTCCGCCTCCTCCCTGCGGACCGCCACGGTCGACCCTCTGCCTCTGCCTGGGTGGCCCCTCCACCGTCTGCTGTTCCTCTGATCGGCGAGTCGGGCAGTCACGAGCCATGTGACCCTGCCCGCCGCAAGAGTAGCACAGCCTGCCTCTCGAAAGGCTGGCACTCCGCTGTGTGCCCCGCACCGCTGAGCCGGTGTCCTGAGGCCGTCTGCGAGGGGGTCTGGTCTGCCTGGACCCGTGAGTCATCCGTCGGCTGCCTGCTGCCGATGACTCAGCTACCTGCCGCCCTGCGCTAGGTCTCGCCGCTGAAGAAGGCTCTGCCAGGAAGCTCTCGATCAGGAGGGCTCGCTCCAGCACTCCTGCCTGGGTCGGAATGCTGAGGGAGATCAGCGACGCACGAATCTCCTGTCGCAAGCCCTGCTCGAAGGTCCGGGCCCGGAAGAAGGGGTCCCGTACCATGTCGGTCGAGTAGCGAGATAGGTCCGTGAACCTCGCCGCATACTGAGCGACCGTCATGCTGCCCTGGCGCAGCTGGAGAAGCTCCTGGATGCGCACCGCTCGGAGGGTGGCCGGGACGAACTCAGAGCGGAAGAGGCTCTCGAAGTCCGTCCAGAGCAGGGATGCCTCATCGTGAACCTGGAGCATCAGGCTCCACCATCGTCCTGCCGCCGCCTGCAGGAGGCTCGCTGCGAGGATCACCATGAGATCCGCTGGTGTCCTCACTAGCCTGAAGATCCGTACCACCGCCTCTAGCCAGTCCTCGGCGGCCTGGGGGTCCGCCTCACCGCGAAACCTGGGCGGTCGCTGGCTCTGAAACTCGTGCAGTGCCCTGAGGCGACGTGCATCGTCGGCGTCTGGTACTGGAAGCATCGGTGGCTCGGCGGGTAAGGCTACCGCCGGTGCCACTGCTGGCAAAGGGCCCTGCACCGAGGCCTCGTCGCTCGGTGGGCTGCCGTCGCGCCCTACACTCGGAACCCTAGCTGGCAGTCGTCGCGGGGCCATCCTGAAAAGGAGAACAAGAGCACCACAGTCAGAACAGTATACCTGGTGAGCTGGCACAAGTAATCACAAGGAAAACTTGAGACTTTCATAAAGCAGATCAGTATACCCGGTGAGCTGACATAAGTAATCACAAAGAAAACTTGAAACACACACGCAATCAATGTTTTCATGCATTAAGTCGGAAATCAGGAGTCAGGGTCCTGGTGTACGGATACGTCGGCCGCCGCACCAACACTGGGCTCCCTGAACTGATAACCACACTCAATACACTAAACACTATTGCTTCACATAGAAAGAAAGGACGATCAGAGTCTGCGGTAGAACCGACCGCCTTTGATACCAATTTGTCACGACCCGTCCTCGGGGCCCGTGCCGTGACTACCCCAAGCCCGCCTTCCATAGGCCAGGGGCTGGCGACTAGCACCAAGGCGTAAAATCCCAGTAAACAGGGAAGGCATTGCCTTTATAAGTAACAACCACACAGAGTCAGCAAGCGGAAAGTAAAGTGCAGAAAAGTAAAGGGGCCGGAAATACAAGCCCAACTGTAAAGTACAACTGAAAAGAAAAAGAACAGCAACTGAAGAAAAGACGGCGGCCTCGTGTCGTCCACTGGCAATCCCACCTGAAGGGTGGGTACAGATAGCCTCCAGGCTCCTCGGGTCCCACGTCCGCTCCGAGCACGTCCCGCCCAGTGGTCCACCTCCAGGTACCGTCCTGCTCCACGCCCCAACCGCGATCAGCGCTGTCCGTCGTCTGCAACCAACACCACGAAGTGCGGGCATAGCCCGTGCAGGGGTGAGTACAACTACTCAGTAAGGACCCCGAGACCCCCGAAGGTCTCCCGAAATCCACAAAGGATATAGCACAAAGAAAGATGCAATCACGAAGTAACATCTGACTCGACTTAGGTATATGCCCATACATATACCTAAGTCCCCAAATCTAGCTCTGCTCACGAGCTCAAGAACAACTCAATCCACAAAGGAAAGCAAGACCCAAATCCACAGAGGAGAGTAAACAGTAAATCCACAAAGGATGGTTCAACACAATCCACAAAGGAGAGTAACATAAGATTCAGCTCAACCAGGTATACTTTTTCAGATGACGTCAAAGACGATCACTGATCCGTCTCAGTCGTCGGACCCACGAAGGATCGATAGGTACTAACCCCCGCAGAAGACCCACACAGGATCGGGCTCACACAGAACCTGTAGGCAGTGGCTCACACAGAACCAGTAGGCAGTGGCTCACACAGAACCGGTAGTAGGACCCACATAGGATCGGGCACTGATCCGCGTAGGATCGCTGAGTGCAGTAGTCGACGCAGTCCACTGAGGTCCCTGCACAGTCGTCGCTGCAGTCCACGAAGGATCTCTGCTCTGCCGTCGTCGCAGTCCACTGAGGATCTCTGCTCTGCCGTCGTCGCAGTCCACGGAGGATCTCTGCTCTGCCGTCGTCGCAGTCCACGGAGGATCTCTGCTCTGCCGTCGTCGCAGTCCACGGAGGATCTCTGCTCTGTCGTCGAGGTCACAGCCAGCGCTAGGGTTCCCGCACGTAGCGAGCTCGTTTAGGAGGGTCCGCTCCACGAGCCGAGGGGCTGATACATCAACTGACACGTAGTCCGAAGTTGATGTATCCAAAAGTTCCGTCTCGACAACAGGATCTCAACGCGACAGACGGCGCGTCAATCGGACGCCCGGTCTGAGAGTTATTGGCATTTTCGTCCCAGGGGCCCGGTTGGTTTTTTTAGGGCAAAACCAACCCGACCGTACTCCGCCTGTATCCGATCCTCGGGCGGAGTATGCCAAAAGTTCCGTCTCACTTAGAGGAAACTACCACAGCTGACGGTACGTCGTTCGGACGTCCGTAGCTCAAGTTATGAGCGTTTCCGCTCCGAGGGCCCGGTTGGCTTCGTGTACGAACCAACCCGGCCGAACCCAAAGTCTTCCGAAACCTTGAGTATAATATACCGAAACGACCGTCTCGATCCAAGGATCGCGTAGCCGCTGACGGTTCGTCAATCGGAGGTCCCAGGCCCAAGATATGGGCGAAAGACCGAAGAGGGCCCGAAACGGGGGTACTGGGCCCGGGGCGACCCGGCCCGAACCCCCCCTGGGGTCGGCCGAACCGGGTCGGCCCGAACCGGGTCGGCCCGACCCGGCCCGAACCGGCTCGGCCGGGTCCGGTCCGGCCTGGGCGCGGCCCGGCCGACCGGACCGGCTCGGCTTCGGCCGAGCGGCCGAATGCGCTGCCGCCGCGGGTCAAACCCGCGGCTTTGGAGAAAACCGCGGCCCGCGCGGGCCGCGTGCTGGAAGGCCGGACCGCGGACGCGGTCCGGCGGCTCGCCGCCGCCGCGGCTCGGCCGCGGCGGACTCCTCCGGCGGCGCGCCGGGCGCCGCCGCCCCCGGTCGCCGGCGCCGCCGCGCCGGCGACCCGCGCCGCCGCCTCCTTCCGCGGGCCGCCGGAGATGCTCCGGTGGCCCGATTTGCCTCCCGTCTGCGCCGTTGTTCCTCCCGGGATGCGTCCTCCACTGCGGAATCAACATATGGCCCTTGCGTCGCGCTTTTGCCGTCGCTCGCCAAATCCGCACACAAAGGAAGATCGACGGAGGGTTGCCGGGTCTTGTTCGTTAGACCCGCACCCTCCGCGTTAGTCATAATCAACGGGAGAAACAGGAAAGAAACCAATCAACAATTTTAAATAAATTAAAATTGTTTCGTGATCGGGTTCTATATTTCAAAAGAATAAACACGGGATTTTAAAAAGAAATCCAACATCCCTTACCTTATCGTCGTCGTCGGATGAGGGGTCGTCGCGGAATTGCTCGTCGCGGAAGATGGAGATCGCCGCGTCGTCGCGGAATCGCTCGTCGCGTCGCCAATCTCCGGATCAAGATCAACGGATTTAATTAGTTTAAATCCGTTGATATTGAAATTAAAAAGGGAGAAGAAAAGATCCGATTCTCACCTTTGTTGCCGAACGAGGATCGGCCGCGGAAGAAAGACGTCGCCGAAGAACGTCGCGGGTAGATCTCGTCGACGTCGCAGATCTTGGTGTGCGTCGTCGAATTCCGTTCGCCGGAGTTCTTCGCGTTCTTCGCGTTCTTCGCGTTCTTCGCGTTCTTCGCGTTCTTCGCGGAGAGGGTGGAGGAACGAAGATTCTTTCAAATCCTTTCCAAGGATTTTTGGGTTGGTCTTATTTTATAAACATGCCAACACGAAACCGGTTAAGAAACGATCCATCAATTCGTTGAATTAATTCAACGAAAGAAACGACCCATTTAATTCACGAAGAAACAGTCCATTTAATTCACGAAATAAACCGCCCAATTAAATGGTCTGTTAAGAATTAAAGAAAACGCGTCGGTTGACTTTTCAGTTACTTTGACGGGTTTTCGCGGGTGCGTTACTTAGCGAAAGAAACGGCGGGGCTCGTGCGGGTCCCACCGCACAAATATCCTACCAAGGGGTAGGATATTTCTGGATAGCATCCTATCCAGTTCAACTCAGTTCAAGCCGTCTTTAAGTGACTTCAAGTGGCTTCCAAGCAGCTTAAGTGAAATAAAATAAAGTTGTCGCACAAACTTTATTTTATTTCTGACTTAAAGCCGTAAAATTTAAAAACCACGTCTGAGCAAACGCAACTCCGGAAGAGGCGTTTCTAAGCAAATACCGGCGCTGCGATTTCATCGGTGCCCTCAGAATTCGATTCCGGGCACCGGTTCAAAAGATAGAAAAACCCGCTCGTCCGTTCACTGAACGTACCCGAGCCAAACTTCGGAAATTGATTCCGGGCACACCGGGCCTCGGAATCAGGTGCCGTCTGAAGCTGCGTTCTTGTAAAATTCCAAAGAAAATTAAGAAAAAAATTTCCTTGAAATTTGCGGGTCTTTACAGACAGTATCCTTAGATTAAGGATAAATCAATTACATAATTATGTGTGAAAAATATAAATACACCGAATATAAGTGAATATTATGTGTAAAAGAATCATTTTAATTAAAAAATATTTACAGAATGACATATTCAAGGAGTACAAGTTTAACCCAAAGAATTAAAATTGAGTTAAGAAGATCCTTTGCAAAAATTCGACAGCCTAACGACGTCACATTAAAATTCAGAAAATGATTTGATGAGAGTGAAAATGGTATCACATCACTTGGACACAAAATTTAAATCAATAAGGATATAGAAGAAAATATCCCAATATAATATGATGTATATTAAAAGATATTACAAAAGAAGTATTTTTAAAAATAGGAGGTTGAAAGGTTCCCTTACCGATTTGGGTAACTTTAGAAACGTACACCCCATGAAATAAGGGTCATAAACTGAAGTTGTAAATACCAATAAATAAGATTATATTACACAAAGAATACAATAATGGGATGTAAATACACCACACAAAAGGAAATAGTGGAAAATGTAGCATGAATCTCACAGGAATAAAAGTGAGATGAAAATCCACTTATGAAAATTTGGAAGCCTAACGATGCCACTTAAAACATCCAAAAAATGGATTGATGAGATAAAATAGAGTCTTTTATCATATTAACATAAAAATTACAGCAAGAGGAATATAAAAGAACATCCCCAAAAATAATAAGGAGGAGCTTAATGTAAGTGACATAAAAGAGAGTACTTAAAAAGAAAGAGAGAGGTAGGATCCCTTACCTCGTGTCCGACTTGACTCGATCGTTATTTAATCTTCTGAATAAAAAAATAGAGTTAATTTATACTTTCTTAAGAACGTTTTTTAATTTCATTATTCCTTTTATATCATTTATTACCATTTTGTGAACATTATGTAATTATTTAAGTTAATAACAGTTGTTTTGTCCATCATTGGTACTTGAGTCAAAAATAAACTTCTTATAATTAGAATTTGTTCATGTGGTAAAATATCCATTAAATCCATAATTATCTTAATGATTAAGATATCATTTATATCATATATATCCAATTTATAAATGTATTTATAAGATGACATAACATTTAGAGGTAAGAAATGAAATGCACTATTCATGGAGACGGTAAGTCGTACGTACGCATCAACGCTACTTTCTTTTCTAATTCATATTTAATGGAATGAAATCATAATGATATAAAGGTATATTATAATTCCAGTATAATATCATATATAATATCATTAACACCATCCTTTATATGTCCCAAATATGGCATTAACGAATCAAATCACTTTGACGGGGCGGTAGTCCGCACATCCTAAAATGAAGATATCGTGTTTACCCATAATGGAAACCATAAAGGTATGAAATAAATTAAAAATACAGAAGAATATGGAAATAATAAACATAATATATATCATATATAAATACAGTGACATATTAATGGCCACCAAGAAAGGTGTTAGAAGAATATTGAACAATCATCGTTTCATGAGGCATAAATTTGCCATCCACAGAAACAGTATGTTCTTTAACCATTAGAAAAAGGTGTGTGTAAATGTAACTCAAATAATTATAATAAAAACATCCTACTATATTTATGATACAGTTTCTATTACAAAATAAATGAATAAAAAGATTTTAGGGGTTTGGAGAAGCAAAATAAAAAAAAGAACATTAGAGAAGACTTTAACTTTAAATCGGGTAACTCCCCTTGGTTTGAACCAAAAGGGTTTCTTGAAGAGATTTATTTCTAAGGTAAGGATTCTATGATGAATATAGGGATGTGGAGAGATAAAATGAGCAATGTTTGGCCGAGCCAATGGCTTTAGAGGTGTGGGTAAAGAGGTAGATGTGGGGGCCTTTTATAAGAGAGAGGAGGGTCACTCTTGGAAAGTCTTGAAAAGTTACTTAATTTTAAAATGCTTTTCGGATATCAAAGGTCCCACAATTATATATTTATAGGATAAGGTGATAAGGGTTCTAAATCTACCCATACAATAGGTTTTTTACAAGTTTAAGTCTTAGATTTTTCATTATCTTTTCATTTTATTTAAATCGTTCATTAATGAGGTAATCACTGCATCATCATGGTGTCATAAATAAATTAATGTATTTAATGTCTAAAAATTATAAAACAAATACTATGATGTATAAAATCTTTTTACCTTTCCAATTACTATTTATAGTCTAAGAGAATGTTTATGTAGACAAAATTAAAATCATTTTACTTAGGTGTTAAAGACTTTGGTTACATATTCCTTTCTTTAAAAAAATATGATAAAAGGTCATTATCGCACTAAAGTGATTCGATGGGGTCCCAAGGATGGAAAAAGGAATCCCATGGTCGGCCATGACACCACCAGTAGAATTAAGACATATTTTGGGATCATTTTTTATTTTTATGATATTATTTTATTACCCTTAACTATCTGGTTACTAATTAAACACGATAATTAAAGATAACTACCGTCGTTACTATTCATAATGTTCAAAAACAAAATAGTCTTAATTACATATTTTGGACCTTAAGAATCCAAATATATAATCCATTTTATCAAATTAAAAACACAGAAATTATATTAATTAATTTAAAATAATTCCCGTTGTCAAAACCAAAGATGGGTTTTTAAGAAGTAAAATCTATCAAAAGATTGATTTGTTTTTATATCCAATTTAAAAATGAAATTACAACCAATGACCAAAAATGTATTAAATGATAAAAACATAATTAAATTAAACCTTAAAACCAATCAAAATGACAATATAACTATGTAAATATTTTGGATGAAATGGTAGTTTTGAATTGAAATGCAGTATTTTTCACTATTCATTGAAAATTAACATTTGTTAGAAATATACCAAAAATTCACCCTAAGATATATTTGAAATTCCAAATTAAAAATTGATATCAAATTTACCAAATATAAAGAATAGAAGTTTCATTAATTAATTTTATAATCAATTACCGTTGTCAAAACAAATAGCTTTTTTTAGAAACAATATCTATTAAAAGATTGACACTTGTTTATGTCCAATTTCAAAGCGAAATTAATTCAAATTACCACAATTGGATTAAATGGTAAAAATAAATTTTTAGTAAACTTTAAAACCAATTGAAAATATAATCAGACCATATAAATAAATTAAACTAAAAGGAGGTTTTGAATTAAAATACAACATTTTACATTATTCATTAAAAATAAACTTTATCGGAAAAATTACAAAACATTATACAAAGTAAATTTTGATGTCCATATTCTAAAAAATAATTTTATTTGGTCAAATATAACATATAAAATTGTCAAAAAGTTCATTTAAAAAGGGTTCTCCATCAAAAGGCAGTTAATCGACCTTTTAAAGAATATTCGAATATTTACACTTATAATTAGATTCATTCACATTTTAAGAATCTAACATTTATTGAATAAATGTAAAAATGTTTGACAAGAATATATAATCACTTTTTATTTAGTTATGTTCATTCATTCCATTAAATCAGCTAGGAGTTTACTACCATTTACAATAATATTATTATATTATTAGTGTGCATCGTAATATTTCAAAGATGCTCGTTGTTGCATATTGGGTATGCCATCGTAAATAACATCCCCTTTAAAGTGATATTAATATTTTATTCACAAATGTTAATAAATATTAAAATGAAATATTCTTTATTTACCTCGGATGTTACAATTTCAGCGTGATTTTCAATGCCAAATAAATTGTATTGTGAATACCATACCAATTTTTATTTCAAGGGTAATAACTTTTATGCACCTATAATTATTTATTAGGGACTTAAATGTATTTATTCCACATTCATTAATCATAGAATAAAATATGATGATTAATGAATCCATGTTGTATGATCTATGTGGAACACTTAAGCATGAGAATGAAATTATTATTATGAGTGTGCCTATATAGTGATCCAATTCATTCGATAATTTTTAGTATCATGATACATCATGTTGGGACAAGGGTGTACCTGATTCCTTTATGGGGATTTTTGCACCATGAATTCTTTACATTTTAGCCTTGACCTATGTTTATGATTCAATGTTTTAAGTTGTTACAACATTTCCCATGTTATGATTATCATGTGATACCATGCCTTATTATTGAGGTTCCTTTTACTCCTGATTGATATTATTGTTGTATTACAAGTATCACCAATTATATGTTCATTCCCATACTGGGATTTAAATATCACCTATTTATTATGTCTTTCCTTAGGACATCCCCTATAGTTTTAAGTTCAAAGGATTATTTTTATCATGTTAATGAATTTATCAATAAAGCATGTTAAATAATTTTTTTTAAAAAAATCTATTATATACCATGTCCAAGATGTTATTTTATGTGACTAATTCATAATTGCACTAGAATTATCGATATTTTGAGTTGTATTAAGTGTAATTTTATGTAACAAATCAAGTATTAATGTGTAAGAAAGAGTAGGATTGTTATAAAGACTCATAAAATATGATAAATAAAGAGAAAATTATGGGTTCAGGTGATGGTAACTAGGAATAAAAGAAGATTTAGTTTCTTATAAGTTGATAATGTGGAAAGAATCATCCAAAGTAACATATCAGAAAAATAAGAAACTATTTTTCTTATAAAAAAGATGACAAATAAAGTTACTAAAAAGGAAAAATTAAATGTTCGGTTAATAAAATGTATGACAATAATGGTCTCCCAAAGGTATCATTAATGATCGAATGTTTTAAGTATGGAAATCATGGTCATTATGAAAATCATTGTCCTAATGGGAAAGATCATGAATAAAATCAGTAATGATTTTTGATAAATGGTTATATTTTTTATGGTGAAGAGAAAAAAAATTAAACATGATAGGAAGAACTGTTTCCGAATAAGATGAAAATTCCTAGTTAATGGTGTATGAAGAAAGTAGAATAGTTGATGTATTTATGTATTGATATTCAGTGAATTATATTTTAATCAGTGATATTTTTGTTATTAGAATCATGAAACATCAATGGATTATTCCACAGTAGTTTTTCATTATAGAGTTTCAATAATATATTAAAAGGTACTGATGGAATATAAAAGTGATTTAACAGAAAGGTAATATTTTTATTATGCTACTATAACTCTTAATATGTTCTTGATGTTGATAAAATAGTGTTTAGTTTTGATAAAGTGATTTTGGATAAGAATAATGTATATTAGATAGTACTGATTATCTTGGAACAAATTAATGATATTTTTTACAAAGTGTTTTATGCTATAATGGATGGAGTTTACATCATTTTTGGATTTAAGGAATATGTACAATAGTTTGTGTTCTATATAAGGAATGAACAATCATGTATTTTTTCAATATATTTTTATTGTAATGTAGGATATTACCACGATTCAAGTCAATTCATGTTGAAGGTATTCTCACGTTTGGTATATAACAATAAAGAGCCAATTTATGATATATTGGGGGATCAATGTTAAGAAAATTTTATCAATTTATTGACCATCTTTCAAAAGTTTTGTATTTTCATATTTTGTAAGGGTAAAAAGGTTAAACATTTATGGAATAGTTTATATTGAACATTGACTATGGTTTTAGAGATTAATGTATTATTTCGCCATATAAAGATTTACTCATATAGGATGACCTACGAAAACCAAATTATTTTGACGATAAATATAGATATAAGAAATGGATTAGAAGTATATGTATGGATATTATGATCTGTTAGTGCATTAGGAATAATAAATTCACCTTGATTTAAAGGAGTAAGAGATGAAATGGAGATTGATCAGGGAACAACCACATGGTAAGATTGTGTATATGAAATAAAATGGAGTCAAGTTATTATATATTCTCATGAAATTTTTTCTACATTAGGAAAGAGTCCATGAAATAATTTTTTTTACTGTTATCATCATTTTTTAGGATATCAATGATTTTTCAAGACTCTTTGATTTATTGGTTTGTGATCATTAACTTTATCTCGACCATGTTCTCTACCACTCTTCATCAATATTTAGATGTTAGTTTTCTCTTATATATCACTATTTTCACTTCCCACCCATGTTCTCAAATTTAGAAACCTAGTATGTGTTAATCTATATGACCTTCACACAACCCTTTATCTTTTTCAAGAGGATGTTTATGAACCCTTTTATGATGTGGGTGTCTATGAAAGGAATTTATGAGTATTAAAACATTGATTACAGAGATAACTTTCAACGGATAAATTCCTTTTAATGGGGGTATAATAAAACACCCTGAAATTTTGTGAAGTTTTTTTTAAAATAATTTAATCTTTTTATATTTTTCATTACATGAAACATCGATCTTAGCTTGTGGTACACACAATAATGAGTTTAAATGAAACATGTCATACTACTAAAACCTTATTATTTAATATATCACCTTGTAGTTAGAATGGTGTGTATTGGTACAATTAATTAAATTATGAAAATATATATTTTACACATGTTCATTTGTTATCTATTCACTATAAATAAAATAAGAAGCATTTAAATGAAAAGGAAATCATTTCTGAAAAATATTATTTTTTTAAAAGACAGATTAGTTTCGTATTGCACATATATGTAGAAACTAATTTTTACCACACTTGGAAAATTTATGTCAAAATATAAAATAAATTTTGAAATTGATATACCAAAACTATCATAGGGTGTATTTTTTTTTCTAAAAAGTTTCATTTTCTGATGAATAGTGAAAAATACTAACTTTTAATTGATAATTGACTTTTAATTTAAGTTATTTATAATGTTAAATTATATTTTGAATTTGTTTTAATCATAAATTATATCAATTTTATATCAATTAATAAAATTTAGGCCATTAGAATTATTTTCATATTAAATTTAGATATAAAAACTTTGTAAACTTTCAAACATTTTCACATTAAAACCTCATTTTCTCATCATGCTTGAACGATTAATTTTAAATTAAAATTTTCCAATTCTACAAATTAAATTTTTAAAAATGGATTCAGTATGTGTAATAATAACAATTTATAATTTATAATTTCTTCAAAATATATTTTGACCAAAATTAATTGTGAGTACAGTAAAAATTAAATTACCCCAATTAAGTTAAAAATTGATTTACTATGGGCTAAACTAGATTGATAATTGTGAAAATGACCTAAAATATTATATAAATTATATTTAAGTACATTATTTATACCTTTCATATAAAATTATAAAATATATGTAAATTTATTTCCCCTTTCCATTAAATATTACCCGTATAATAAGTTATGTGAAGGAAATGACAGAAAATACACTTTTATTACTTTTAATATCTATAAAGCCTTGGGATATGAAAAAAAAACATATTTTCAGTTATATATATCCTTCCAAAATATAAACAAGTTTTTTTATTGTGATAATTTATTTTCATTTCTTTGATATGAAATAATAGTGTCAAATGCTTAAGAAATTTCAACACATTAATTATTTAGATAATAATTAAGTAAAATAAATAATGAAAAAAATATTAAAAGTGATGTAAATAGAAAGAATTATTATGTTAGATTATTTTTTATATTAATGTATCAGGATAAATAGGTGTGAAAATAATATATTAAATATCCTTCATTGACTTGATTTTTTTAATTTAAATTAAATGAATAATGTTAAAATTGACATTAATGTTATTTTATAATAAATGATATTTCATTAAATTATTTGAAAAAACTAAAAAACATATCTTCTACCAATTTATCATTTAAATATTAGTAAATATTAATTAATGTCCACTCATGGACCATTTTTTCAATTATAATGAATATATTGATTGTTAAATAACAAAAACTTAGTTAGTGTGGTTAAGGTTAATGCGTTGTTTTTTCACAGTACATGCGCTTATGATAAAACTATTAACTAACACACATAAAATTTATATTTCATAAATATAAAATCATATTTAAAATTATTGGGTATAAATTATATAATAATTTTCACTCTAATTAAGTCTTAAAAGGAAAAAATTAATAGGGTTAGATAACTATCTATTATCATGAAAAAAACTAAATTAGTAAAAATAGGGATACTTAGAAGACAAGGATTTAAATATTTAAAACATGTTTTTAGTTGTGTGGTGTGGGTTTGGATTTAATATATCATCCCCCCAAAAGCTTTAATTATTATATCTGGAGCCACTTGAGGTAATATTTTCATCCCAATAGTGAATACCTTTAACTGTTTTCACAAATGCCGCTCCACCTCAACTACAAAAGGGAACTCATTTTCCCCAATTATTCACAACTATGAATCCATTTAAATCAATAAATATCTTCCCAAATAACATCCAAGATTATATACCCTCATCCTAGATTCCAAATTTTTTATATAAATACAACCAAGCAAAACTTCGGTGAAAACCTGAGGAGGATACCTGAAGAAGAGGTAACATTCATCAAGGATACTTTTATCTTTATTTATTCCTAGAACCCATTAAATTATAATGATACCAAGATTATTTTATGAAATAAGTATACTATATATACTAATATGTTTTTATGTTATGTTTAAAACCTACTACCACACATAATTCCATCAAATGGGTTAAGAAATCATCATTTGTGTGAACAACATACTACCACCTTCAGAACCGATGTCATTAATTTTTACATAACCACCTCTCAAGGGTAGGAATAATGATGGATTTATAATTTATATATGTTTTATGTTTTATTTATGATTTTTTTATTCTTATTGACTTATTATATCATACATACCTTTATTCATTCCAATTAGTGGGAATATGATAACGGCATTCATGTCTACGACATACTACCACCACTTGAAGTGATGTGATTCATTCACGCTTTACACGGAATGTATTAATAATAGGTTTAATAAAATATATGATATATATGATATAAAAATTCTAATATAATTATAATATATATCATTGATTTTTTTTCTTTCAATATGATAAGAAAATAGAAACAACGTTCATGCGTACATATGCCCTACCATCTCCATGAACGGTGTATTTCCTTTCCTATCATTCAATTTTATGGATTTCTATAATTACATAAATAATTATTATATATTATGTTTATTTATTGTTTATAATTACAAATATTATTTAATATGGATTAATTTAATAGGACCCAAAATAAAAAATCCAAACATATAGGAAAAAACAAATCGGTTATTACCCGAAACGTAACATTAATAGAGAATTGTTAATAAATAGGTAATAAAAGGTCATAAGAAAATCATAAATGTTATGATATAAATTAATATGGTTCATAAATATATTTATAATAAAATTATATTTGTTATATATGTGTTTTGACCGAGTACGGTGGAAGTCAATACATAAGGTAAGGGATTTCCATCTCACTTTTCTTCCGTGTGACAAATGTCGTGTTCAAAAATTATTTATTTAATATGGTTTATATAATTCCCATGACTGTATATTATGATTCTTGTAATAATAATTTGTGGGGTTTAAATATCCATCTTAGGATCTATTTTTCTTGGTGTTTATGGTTAAAAATTTACCGATGCGGTAAGTGATTTTTGCCACAATTTTGTTTGTTTGAGACGTATGTTATGTTATGAGCACATATTATTTCATGAGGTGTATATAAAACACATTTAAAATGTAATATAATAAATTTATTTTTAATCATGATATTTTTAGTTCCATTTTATGACATTCCTTCATCTGGATTATGATTCAATGTTTGCAAAGGGTTAAATATTTTATGTTACAATCTAATCATTTATCGAGATTTTTTATTACTAAATCTCCACTGTTGAAATATCACGATATACTTCTCAATTATTATCATGTATTTTTTTCTCATCAATTTATTTATGATATATTTATATAATGGTAACATTTTACCACTCTTTTTTACTTCAAATTATTTATAAAACATGTTTATAAAAATCTTACTTTATTTCTCTCTTCGGTCATAAATCTATTTTATTCTAAAACATTGTTTTATAAAACTATTTTCAAAAATTTTTTAAAGTTTTTTTATTACTCTCTGATGATTTTAAAATTTTATTTTTTAACCATTTTATATTTTTTTAAAAAAATTGAATTGAATATTCATGTCATTTTCCAAACAATACATGTTTGGATTTTTACTAATAGTGTGAAAGGAATCTTCATTTTAATGTATAAGACATGGATAGAATCATATGACATCATGAAAAGTAATTTATTATATTATTAAATTGTTTATTATCAAGATTATTTTAAAATATAATGGTTTCCAAAAATGTTTTATGTTGTAAAACGCATTTTTTTCAAAGAAAAATGAATATTTTCCACAAGAAATGTTTAAAGGATTTCTAAAATATTTCTTTATATTTTATCAATTTTATTTTGAAATAAAATGATATTTAAATTTTTTTATGTTTTATTAAGCAATTTTCAAAGAAAATTTATTTTCCATAGGAAATATTATATGTGATCTTTCAAAATCCGTCTCCATCTAAGATGTGACCATTTAATTTTATTTATAATGTGCAGAGGATATCAATGAAGAATTCCATTCTTATTCTTTCTCTAAATTATTTATTTTTTGAAGGAATGATGATTATGAAACCCTTTCCATTTTCATGGTCCATACCTTGATATTATTCTTATTAAATCTATTCATTTTCATGGGTTATGATGTGATAAAATGATTATAAAACATATCAATTTTATATAGGGTATGATATGATGAAATGTTTATTAATCCCATGTCATTTAATTTGTTATGATATGATGAATGTTATGATATTATGGAAAACATATGTATGGTTTCCATTATGTGACGGGTGGGACCTATATATCCCTTTAATTCAATGGGAAATGAGTAATGTTATATGGGATCAAAGGGTACATGATAGGTTATCCCAAGCCCGAAATTGGGTACACGGGAGGTAATCCCAAACCCAAAGTTGGTACATTGGTGGTTATCAAATGACGAACATGTTATGAATTTCTTAGTGAGTAGCCTTAGCATAAGAGTTTTTGTTCATCTATGTATGCCACAATTCAATGTTTTATTCCAATATTATGCTCTCATGCCAAATCTTATTTGACTTCATTATGATTCTTTCCTTATTAACTACCAATATTTATGACAGGACCTAATATTATTAATTTGATATGTAGGGTATGGTTTTCAAATGTCATGTTAATTTTCTCATACCATTATTAACATGTTATGGTTATATATCTCCCTTATTTACCCTTAATAATAATTTTTCCCACCCTTTCTAAAGTATATTTTCATCCGGTTAGGAAGAAATGTTTAGATTGGTTATGTTTTTGTAGACTACTAAATGGGTAATATCATAATGGGAAATACTGAAGATCATTCACTAGATTAAAATATTTTGTTCTAAGTTTCCAAACGCACTAAACATTAAGGGTCCATATGCATGGTTTTTTTTTGAAATTTAATGAATATTCATCTAAAAATATGTAATATCCATGAATTATAATCTTGTATTACAATAAACTAAAATCTAATTTATCAACTATCACTTTATCAATTTATTGGTTTATTTCTTTATTCTTATTTAATTTTTAAAGAGTAATTAATCCCTCAATTTCCATATATATATTACCAACAATTGGAATCAAAGAGATTGTTTGTTTATCCCCCCAATATATAGTTTCAAAATAAAATAAAATATTAATCCTTGTTAATGTTCTATTTTATTATGTAATCTAATTTGCATGCTCTTTTTTTATAGCACCAGCTATTCCTGTTCGGAAAATAGGATGAAAACTTTTCTTGGTATTAATAGTTATCTTGTTTGTAAAATGGAAATGATGATTATTTTCCAAATAAATAATCTCAAGAAAAATAGACTCCTAAAATATGTTATGAATTCTGAACATAATAACAAGGCTAATTCTTTATATTCTGGTCTCTATATAAATGAGTTTAATCAGGTCCTTCTTAAAAAACTACATCTGAAATATGTAAATTATTAGAAGTAACACTTAAAGTAATGGATAATGTATAAGAAACTAGATTATATATGCATCATCAATATTTTTAAAGTTTCACTATTATTTCTAATGAATATATTACAAGACTATTTAAAATATTTAATGAAAAATTATATTTTAGAAATTCCATTGATGGCTAATTTTCAAAACAAGTGACCAAAAATAAAATTTTATGAGCTTTTCCTGGGTCTAGGGAAACTAAATTCATAGCCATTCAAGAAGATAACGATGTTGAAAGTATGTCGGTCCAAGAACTCATTAGATCCCTAATGTTATACAAAATCATGATGAAATTAAAAGTATAAAAGAAGGCCAAAAAATCTAAAAAAATCAATAAAACCATAATCTTAAAAGATAATAATGATGAAATATCCAAAGGTGAGTCCATTGACCTTAATCTTATTTCTAGGAACATGTAAAACTTCTATCAAAATAGGAAATTATACAAGTAATCATAAAATTCATTTAAAAATCATAACTAAAAGTAATATGACATGAATTTAAAACAAAGAGGTCACATCAAATCAGAGTTCCCCATCTATTAGTAAAATATAAAAGAAAATAAAAAAGGTAAAAATATTTCTAATTTATGATGTGGTGTTAAATTGATGACTCTATGGATTCGACATCATCATCCACCTAAAGTGACTCAAGCCAAAAGTGAATAATGGTACATGTTGGTAAAGAAATAAAGTTTAATACCCCTCTTCCTATTTTTTATCCTTATATTCTTCTCATAATTCTTATACTCTTTCTTATTCTTTCTCCTCCAATTACCAAAAATATGATGAAATAAAATATGGATGAAATTAACATGGAAATTAATTTTTTTCAACTTTCTTCTTTATATGAACAACTTGAAAAGAAATTTGATTAGTTGGTTCAAGAAAAAAATAATATTTAAAATGAAAAAGGTGTTATATTTAAGGAAAAAGAATACATATCCATGCAAATGTTATGTCAAAAGTATCCTTTTGACTTTTATCTCTTCTTTTGGAAATCACAAATATTTTTATTTTATATTCTCAAATAAATTTTTTACTTTGAATATTGAATCTATTAATCATACTAATTATGTCAATCGTACAGACTATGGATATCATAATGACTCTGTCCATCCTACTGACTCTATCAATAGTACTGACTCTGTCACTCGTATTGACTCTGTCAATCAAACTAACTATCTTCATCATACTCACTTTTCATTATATCAATACAATTCACTTAGTAATAATAATAGTACTCATGTTTTACTAAAATCATATACATGATTTTAATCTCTTATCAAAACACTTGTTCTACATTAATCGTACTCATGTTATCATTCTCATATACATATAATTTTTACCAAAATTTTGTCATGGAGTTAGTTATAAACTAATCAAAATGATATCATGTTTTCTGTTTCAATATGATCGTTACAATGCCAGGTGTCCATGTACCTACGAGTTTTCTAGAGAAATATGACCGTCGGAGAAAATATGACAGTTGGAACCAATGCCCTATAAATATGAGGTCATTTGAAACAGAGAATATACTTTGATTAACTTTTTCTTCTATCAATTCATAGAGAAAGACTTTGTGACTTCTCACTTTCTTTGTGAGAAATCCTTGGAATTACAAAATGTAAACCACTCATTCTTAGCTTTTGTATTTCAATAAGTGATCTATTTTGCTTTGTGCGTCCGATCAGGTAAATGTGATTGAGGGCTTCTGGGGATAGGCAGACGGTGCGACCGATCTTCGTATCGAGGGATTTCAAGTGTTTGAAAGATAGAGGTACCGATTACCTTTAAAATTGAGGGCTTGCAGGGATAACAAGATGGACGTGCCGATCATCGTATTGAGGGATTACTAAGGTGGTGGTAAGACAAATTTTTTATCCAAGGTGAAAGGATACCCTTCTCATTGGGATAAAAGAGTTGTAATACTTTTACATTTCCGATGTTGTTTTTATTAGAAAGTCAATTATATTCTTTCCAATTTCTTTTCATATTAATTTCAATTGTAATTGTTTCAGTTATGATTCATTTGTTACACACTATATTAATAGATTATATACAGTGTATGTTGGAATATTTTTCATTTTTATTACTTTGATCATTGTATTTAATTATTATACAATTGTTTTTCATTACATATAAGTATTACATCTTATAATATCTATTAGATCCAAGATCATTGTATTAAATCTTATTAATTGTGAATTATATTAGTTTTAGACCTCTTAAACTAAGTTCTTTCTTAGGTGTTTAAATAAAAAGTTTTTAAACTTAAAATTCATCCCCCTCTTGTATTGTGCCATATTATATACATATTCATATATTTTACGATCCAACAATTAGTATCATAGGTAGTTTCAACTTATTTTATACTATTTTCTTTATTTATTTTTAAAATATAATTGCATTTCTATTACACATTTATGTCTATAACTACTTACTACACTAACGTGTGGAGTAGAAAAGTATTGTTTTATAAGATGGCAGGAATGAATATTGGATAAATTGACAATATGAATCCAACTAGACCACCTATATTTGATTGGAATTATTATGATTATTGGAGAGATCTAATGAAGACATTTGTTATTAATACTGGACTAGAATACTATTTTATGCTTACTGGAGGTTACAAAATCCCAGACAAAGATGTCAATACTTTCACCAATCTAGATAAGCTAGAATATCAAATGAATTACAAGGTACACAATACTTTTTCATATTCTATGACCAGGAATATATATAGTCAGATATCATCATGTGAAGCAGCCAATTGTATCTATAAGAAACTGTAGGTCACACAATTTGGTACATCTAAAGTTATAAATACAAGAAGAGCAATGCTTTGAGCAGAATGTCATGGGTTTATTTTCCCTTATGGAGAACCAGTATGTAAGGGTCAGCAAATATTTATGAAAATATTCGATAGTTTTAAAATCTATGGGAGAAAAAGGTCTTGATGATGAATCACTTGTAGAAAAAAATTATTGATATAATTCCAAATGAATGGGAATTGAAAAGGACATCCATTGATGAAAATGAGGAAGTCACTCAAATCACTCTTAATAAGTTGTTTGGAACTCCTCTTCAATACGAGACAATAATGAAAAGGGATACTGATTTCAATAAAAAAAATAATGGTAATGTAGGCGTATCGTTTACTGCTACATCCACAGTCAAGACACCAAAATGGGTGACAAGATCCAAAGAAAAGAAAGATGTTATATCTAAATAAAGTAATAGGGAACAATCTGAGAATGAGTTATCTAATATTTCTTGTAGGATGAAAAAGAATTTGGGAAAGAAAGACTTTCAATATAGGTTCAAAAATAACGATAGTAAAGGCAAGAAAGACTCATAAGTAACTTGTTATGAATGCAAGAGAGCAGGTCATATTAGGCCAGATTTTCCGTTGCTTAAAAGAAAATATAGGAAGGAGAAGCAATCTGAATGAAACAAAAAAAGTATTACAAGTCAAAGAAAAATAAAGTCTTGAAGTAAAATGATACTTAGAGTGCAAGTAGTGGTGATTAATCAAATAATTCTCCAAAATATAAATCCTATGAACAAATAAATATTGGTCTAATAGCTAGAATACCTATTGAAAATCATTGTTTTATGAATAAGGTACACAATGATGAATCTTTAACAAATGTTTCTTCAAATTAAAATTACCCTAATGAGAAACATTATTATTCTTCAGATGAATAATATTCCTCAACAAAATAAAATTTACCTACTTTTGAAGAAGTATCTAGATTTTCCAAACATCTTGAGAATGAAAATTCCAAACTCAAGAAAAAGATTGATAAGGAAAATTCTAGGATAAATGTTCTTATAAAAGAAATATCCAATATTTCAAAGGATCATGATAAGAAAAATCTTTATTTTTAAATATTTCGTTAAGCCTTGAAGAAGTTGATTCTGAAAAGAATAAAATTTCTAAAGATCTTATAAATGTAATTTCATAGAAATATATTTTAGAGGCTAACTCTAGTTCTAAAACTAATGTTTTTGAGGATAAAAACTTTTTTATTAAACTAAATTCATAAATACCCTCTTTAATGAAATTCCTGTGAAATTTTACCATAGGAAAGGAAGATTTTGAAAGGATGTATTCTCAAATTCAACCTTTAAAGAATCATTCTGGTTTTGGTTATACTCATTCTAAACCTTTTTTTAGTAATAACTATTTTGTTCCTCAAACTGCCCCATTTGGTACTAAATATCAATTTGGTGGATATTGGGAAAGAAATTATTTTCCTAATAAAAATCAATTTTTAGGTTTTCATAAAGATCATTTTGGAAAAAAAATATGGATACCCAAAATTATTTTATCTAACATTTCCAGATCCAAATAAGTTTGGGTTTCAAAAAAATAATTATTTCTTTGTCAAGAAATTAAGAAGTGTATCAACAAAAAGAAAATTCGGTACATTTATAGTGGTTGTTCTTGAAACATGACCAGAAACAAAATATTTCTTTGAAAATATTATTGTAACAAAAGGTGGAAAAGATACCTTTTGAGACAATGCTCAAGGAAAGATTATTGGTATAGGTAATATTTTTTTCTTCAGTAAAGTTTTAATTTAAATTTTTTTTAAAGGTCTTAATCAAAACCTCACCAGCATAAGTCAATTATGTAATGAAGGATACATTATAAATTTTAGGAATGATAATTGTTTTGTTCACAATTCCAAGGATTAATTCGTTCTATCTTCCCATAGTCATGATAATGTATACATTATTTACTTATTAGACCTTAGGAGCCATGACATACCTTTATTAAGTGCAATGGAAGACAAATATTGGTTATGGAATAGAAGGTTAGGATAGTGTAACCTTAGAAACCTTAGTAAACTCTCAATGAAAAGTCTAGTTAAAGATCTACCGGATCTTAGGTAGGATTCTTCAAATGTTTTTTGATTCTTGTCAACAATGAAAGAAACATAAAACTATATTTAAATCAATCAGTGAATTATCAACATCTAATGCATTATAGTTAGTGCAAATTGATCTTTTCAGTCCTACACAAACTATAAGTATTGGAGGAAAATACTATGTATTTTTTTTAGTTGATTACTACACTATATTTACATGGTTCTATTTTATAGAAAAGAAATATGAATCATTTTCCTATTTCAAAACTTTTAGAGCCCAAGTAAAAAATGAGAAAAACCTATCATTCATAACTATTCGTATTGATCACGGGGGTGAATTTCAAAATTTGGATTTTGAAACTTTTTGTAATAAGATAGGTATTACTCACAGATTTTCTGCTCTAAGAACCCCATAGATAAATTGTGTTATTGAAAGAAGAAATTGTATTCTTCAAGAAATGACAAGAACCATGTTGAGTGAATACTAAATTGCAAAGCATTTCTCGGATGAAGCTGTTATTACTAAATGTTATACTATAAATCGTGTTTTAACTAGAACTTTTCATAATAAAACACCTTATGAATTGTGGACTGGCCGAAAACCTAAAGTTTCATACTTCATAATGTTTGGATGCAAGCTCTTCATACTTAATACAAAATATAATTTACATAAATTATCACCCAAATCTGATGTAGAAATATTTCTAGGTTATTCCACAACTTCTAAGGCTTCAATAGTTTTTAACAAAAACTCATGTATGGTTGAAGAAACAGTATATGTTAAATTTGATGCACTACTGGAAATCCTACTTTTACAAACACTTATATCCCAATGGTTAATCTAAACAATTGGGAATGGATATGTATACCAACAGTTTACACAAACCATTAGTATAGAGAACTTTATAGAATCTTTTACCAACATTTTTGCAAAACCGTTGGTAATGGCCTTATCCATATCACTTTTTTACAAAAATTTTACTAAACCATTGGTATATTCCACATTCATAACACTTTTACCAAAATTTAGTCTGAACGGTTTTTATAACATACATTCCCAATGGTTTTTAAAAACTGTTAGGAAATATTTACCCTAAATGTAGATCGGGTATCCAGTTCCCCCTCCGCTCGATTCCAGTTTCGCTCTGCTGGATTGGTGCCCTAAATCCAATCTTCCTTCTGCCAAACTTATTCCACATATTGATCCATCTTCAATAAAGTAACTCATTTCTTCTACACACCAAATCTATAAGTGATTCCTTGGTTTTGTGTTCTGCGACTATGTATTTTTGTTTTCACTTTTGATTTGGCCGAAATGGGAGCTTTGTGGTCATTAATGATGGTTGTGGGTGGTCATTTAGGATGTAAGATAGTATGACTTCATTTTACTTGATATATACAATATTATTATTGATTTATGTTTGATTTTATTATCTTTTACAAGTGATGTTGTTTAATAAGTTTTTATTAACAGTTGTACTAATGACGATATGGTATAAGGGTTCACATGGTGTGCATAATGGTTGACATGGTGTCTACGATAATCTAGTGTCCTAGGAATGTACATGGGAATTTACACACAGTACATGACTTAGATGGACATGTAAATATACATGGCCAGCACCTTATTGGGAAAAGTATTCTTGGCCAAATGGGGTACGGAAAACACCCCATTTACACATGGTTTTGTTGCATGGGTATTCCCACATGATGTGTTGGACATACTATAGAGTAGGTTGTAATTAGATTATTCAAAATACTTTTATCCCTAAAATTCAAGACTACATGGTTAAATGGAAGAACCCATGTTCTAATGACAAGCCTAACATGGTTTCTAACTCACCTCACCTAAAAATAAACTATAACACTCGTTAAATGAAAGAATTCATCCTAAACGTACACTATAAAATTGGTTAAATGGAATAAATTATCCTCGTTACAAAATTCCATACACATATGGGCAAAAAACCATCATTCACGGACATCACAATAATATATAGGATTTTCACAAAACAAATATCCCTTAAATGTCATGAAATTACAATAGGAACTGATATAAAGATTACATGTTTATAGGTGGAATATTTGTAGCTTTGGATAATATATTCTCAGAACTATAGAGTGGAACCCCATTTAGTGTTTTGAGGTCCACACATGACAACACCCTTCCTTCCTCGAGCCAGGACAACCCCCTCCTTCCTGGACCCTTGACATCCCCCACCCTCCTCCCTAGACCCGGGACAACCCCCCACCCTCCTTCCTGGACCCTCGACAGGCCCCCTCCTCCTTGGACCCTGGACAGCCCCCCACCCGCCTTTTTAGACCCAGGACTGGACCCCCTTCTTCTTGGAACCTAGAAAGCCCCCAGCCTCCTCTCTAGACCCCTGACAACCCAAAAATCATTATTCGTATGTGAGATAAAACACAATAGAACTTGAAGGTCTCTCTCCAATGAGTGGCCATATGGGTTCAGGTCACTAACGAGTGGCATCCTGGTTTGAGACGTCACAATTCCTGGATATCCTTTATATAGGGTTTTCTAATCAAATCCATTGTAATGACCCATAAATTTCAAGGGAAATTTTTTCTTAATTTTCTTTGGGATTTTACGAGTACGTAGGTTCTAACGGCAACTGATCCTAAGGCCCGGTGTGCCCGGAATCAATTTCCAAAGTTTAGCTTGGGTACGTTCAGTGAACGAATAAGAGGGTTTTTCTAACTTTTGAACCGGTGCTAGGAATCAAAATCTGAGGGCACCAATGGAATCACAGCATCGGTAATTGCTTAGGACCACCTTTTCTGGAGTTACGTTTTCTCGGGTGAGGTTATAAAAAAAAGGGTTAACTAAGGAAAGAAATAAAAATTTGTGCACCAATTTTTATTTTTTATTCTAAGTAGAATTAACCAATGCATGGTGGTTGGAGTGGGACCAACAACATCCTAACTACTCCCGGTAGGATATTAGTGAAGTGGGGCCCACACGATCCCCACCCCTTCAAATCCCTTAAACCTCCCCTGAGCACTTAATTGTGTAACTCACCCACCCCCCAATTTAATGGAAAGTCAACCCTCAAATATTAATTTGAATATTAAACTCTCTCCAAATAATTTAATTAATTAAATGAGATCATTTTGAATTTAGAATTAATGGATTGTGTGAGTGTAAATAAAATAAGACAGTGTCTTATTTTATTGGGGGGGGGGGGGTTGATTCGTTGTGCGGAAATAAGGAGAGGACTCTTGCGGTCTTGAGGAACATATTCTTCCTCGTTGATGAATGCGAAGAACACCAAGTCTACGACGAAGAACTCCATCACCACAAGGGAATCATCGTGTCATCTCTTCACCTCTCCGTAGCTGGTGAGGGACACCTTCTTCAGAGAACGATGACACACCACATCCTTCATCGGGCGTGCACTGACGACGTATACGGAGCCTCATTTTGCAACTCCGTCTTCCGCTATGCCATCTTCCGCAATGCCTTTTCTCCGTGTGACCATCGTTCGACAACTGTTTGAGGTAGGGGTTTCAGTTCAAATTTAATGGATTAAATTTCCTCATTCTTTAAAGAAGATATTTTATTTTGGGCCGCCAGTTATCATTATAACGGGGGGAGGTTGGACCGCACGAACATGAATTACCCTCCTCCCCCTTTGTTTTTTTACTTGTTGCGGCACGAACAAAGGTGGTGCGGTGCAATAGCACCGCATAGAATCAAGGAGAAACACGGTGAAGAAGAGCGGTGCCGTCGCGCCGCGTCCTTGATGCCAAATGAAGCCGCAGCTGGAGGCGGGCCGCGGTGAAGGGGGCATGCTGCTATCGCGCCGCGCTGGAGGACCACGAAGAGGTTGCGGCCGGAGCAGGGCCGCGGTGTCGTCGCGTCACACCTGTCGGACAAGGCCACGGTAGTGCAAGGAGGGGCGGCCGGAACCGCCGACCGCCGGTACTTCGGAGGGACGGGACCGCTGGGGTCCCACAGTGGCAGTACTGGCCAGCCAGCAAGGCTGGCCATTTTGGAAGAACCGGGGGTCGTAACCCCCGACTGTCCAAGAGGCGGGCCCCCTAATGGGGGTCGTTCTTCAAACAAGGGGGGCAGTGCGCCCCCCCCCCCCCCAACTTTTTGCGCGACCGCTCGGCCATCGTCGGGCCGCCCTGCTCGGCCGGTGTCGGGCCTCCCAAGACGGGTTGGGCCGCACCTTTCGGGCCGCACCCTGATGGGCCGGACCCGGACCCAGTTCGGGCCGACCCAGGGGGTCTTGGGCCGGGTCGGTCCGGGACCAAAACCCCCTAAAACCGGAAAGGTTCGTTTAAATGCCCGTAACATGGGCTATGGACCTTCGATCGACGCACCGTCAGTTGAGATGTGATCCTTGGATTGATACGGTCGTTTTGGTATATTACACTCAAGGTTTCAGAAAACTTTGGTTATAGCCGAGTTGGTTCGAACACGAAACCAACCGGGCCCTCGGAGCGGAAACGCTTATAACATGAGATTATGATGTCCGATGGACATGACGTCGAATTTTTTGGATTCTTCTTAGTGAGACAAACCTTTTGGCTTACTCCGCTCGAGGTTTGGACGCAGTTGGAGTGCGTTCGGGTTGGTTTTTACTTAAAAACCAACTGGGCCCCTGGAACGAAAAAGTCAATACCTCTCAGACTGGGCGTCCAATTGACGCGTCATCTCTCACATTGAGTTCCCTTTGTTGAGATGGAACATTGGGATACATCAACTCCGGACTACATGTCAGTTGATGTATCGACCCTTTGGCTCGTGGAGCAGACCCTCCCGGAAACGAACATGTTGTGTGCGGGAACCCTAGAGCTGGTTGCGAATGCGACAACGATGATGACTGCACTGAAATCCTCTGTGGGTTTGGCAGCGACAACGACTGCACTGAAATCCTCTGTTGGTTTGGCAGTGACGGTGACTGTATTGAAATCCAATGTGGGTTCGACGACAATGACTACTGTTCTTGTATCCTACGTGGGTCTGGAAGTACTATTGTTCTTGTATCCTATGTGGGTCTGGCAGTGTTTGACTTTGTTCTTGTATCCTATGTGGGTCTGGTAGAGTAGCTGGTCTTGTTTCCTATGTGGGTCTGGAAGAGTAGCTGGTCTGGTATCCTATGTGGGTCTGACAGCTTAGCTGGTCTAGTATCCTATGTGGGTCCCATCTTAGATGAATCAGTGGCTACATCTGATCATCTCTATCACCTTACGAAGAAGTATACCTGTGTGAGATGAGTATTGACTTTCAATCATTATCTTTGATATGATTGACTTGTTTTCCTATGTGGATTGGGTTGTGCCTTCCTATGTGGATTTTATTGTACTATCCTTTGTGGACGTGATCAAACTTGGGCTCGGATGTTGGAGCCAAACTGGAATTGATGACTTAGGTATATGTATGGGCATATACCTAAGTAGTGTTGGATGTTACTTCGTGATTGTATCTTTCATTTGTGGATTATCCTTTGTGGATTTTGGTAGACCATCGGGGGTCTCAGGGTCCCTACTGATTATCATATACTCACCCTTGCACGGGCAATGCCCGCACCACGTTGTGTTGGATGAAGACGACGGACAGCGCTGATCGCGGTTGAGGATTGTGGAGCAAGTCGGTACCTGTAGGTGTACCACTGGGCGAGACGTACACGGAGCAGACGTCTGGACCCGAGTAGCTGAGGAGGCTATCTATACCCACCCCTTAGGTGGGACTTCTAGTGGATGGCTCATCATTGCTGCTTTACTTTTCAGTTGCTGTACTTTCTTTCAGTTGTACTTTACTTTAGTTGGGTTGTATTCTGTCCCATTTACTTTCCAGCACTTACAGTTGTACCCAGTTTACTTAGTGGTTACTTCAGGTTGCTTACTCTGGTGCTTGTTTACTTTATAAAAGAAATGCCTTCCATTTTTATTGGAATTTACAACTTTGGTGAAAGTCGCCAGCCCCTGGCCTATGGGAGGTGGTCTTGGGGTAGTCACAACACTGGCCCTGAGGATGGGTCCTGACAAATTGGTATCAGAGGAGTTCGGTTCTACCGTAGAACTCAGGACTCTGATCTTTCTTCTATGTGAAGCAATAGACTTAAGGGTATTGAGTGTGGTTATCAGTCCAAGGATTCTAGTGTTGGTGCGGCGGCCGACGTATCCGTACACCAGGACCCTAACTTCTGATTTCCGACTCAGTTCATGAAAACATTGATTCCATGTGTGTTTCAAATGTTTTCTTTGTGATTACATTTTGTCAGCTCACCGGGTATACTGTTTTGACCGTGGAACACCTGTTTCCTTTCAAGATGGCCCCATGATGATAGCCAGCTAGGGTTCTGATCTTTGTGCAAGACGACATCCCACCGAGCGACGTGGCCTCGGTGTAGGGCCCTTTTACAGCCGGGGCACCGACGATACCTCTACCCACCGAGCCACCGATGCCACCATCCCCAACTGCTGAGAGTGCACGTCACCTTAGTGAACTGCATGAGTTTCAGCGTTAGAGACCACCTAGGTTCCGTGGGGAGATGGACCCTCAGGAAGCCGAGGATTGGCTGGAGGCTGTAGTTCGAGTTTTCAGGTTAGTGGGGACACCAACTGACCTCATGGCGATCCTTGCAGCGAGCCTCATGCATGTGGCAGTAGGCAATGGTGGATCTTGATGCTCCAGGTTCACGACGAGGCATCCCTCCTCTGGATGGAATTTCAGAGCCTCTTCTGCTCGTATTTCGTCCCAGCCACCCTCCGTGTGGTGCACATCTAGGAGCTACTATAGCTGCGGCAGGGCAACATGACGGTCGCCCAGTACTCTGTGAGATTTACCGACCTCTCGTGCTATTCGACGGACATGGTATGGGACACATTATTCCGGGCCTGGACCTTCGAGCATGGACTGAGGCATGAGATCAGGGCATCGATGATCTCCCTCAGCATTCCGACACTGGTAGGAGTACTGGAGAAAGCCCTTCTCATAGAGAGCTTTCTTGCTAAGCCTACACCAGAAGCGAGACCTACCACAGGGCGGCACGTAGCAGAGTCCTCTGCAGCTAGCAGTCAACGGATGTCACAGGGGTCCAGGCAGACCAGACTAGAAGGCAGGCGACCTCAGGACACTGGCTCAGAGGTGTCGAGCACACGGCTCAGAGCCAGCCTTCCGAGGAGTAGACAGTGCTACGCATGCGGCAGACAGGGCCACATGGCTCGTGACTGCCCGAACCGCCGTGCAGAGGAGCAGTAGACGGTTGAGGGACCAACCAAGAAGAGGTAGATGGTCGACCGTGGCAGTCCGCAGAGATCAGGAGGACGAGGCAGAGGAGCTGGCCGAGCAGCAGGTGGTGGGTGACGCTTTGAGGCTTTACCACCACCACCACCACCACCAGGAGGTCCACCCCGACCACAGGGAGCTGGCGGGCAGAGACAGGCTCAGCTTCAGGTAGTGGAGGCCTATGACCAAGGTGCGCCAGAGATGATTCGATGTACTATATGTGTCGACTCCACCCTTGCTGCAGTTCTTATAGACACAGGAGCAAGTCATTCTTTCATTTCCGCTGCCCTTGTTCGGAGCTCGGAAATTCCGACGGAGTCGTTGGCTCGATCCTTACGGCTAGAGACTCCTACGGGAGCAGACTCGATGATTACGCACTGGTGCTAGCGGTTTAAGCTTACTCTAGAAGGCGAGAGCTTCGGCTAGGATCTTCTTGTAGTGGCGTTGAGGCCTTATGACGTCATCTTGGGAATGGATTGGTTATCTACAATCCATGCTCAGATCGACTGTATTAGGCGCAAGGTGTGGTGTGTCCACACCGATGGGAGCAGGTCCACCTTCACCGGTGAGAAGGGAGCCTTAGCAGCACAAGATGGACTCACGCAGAAGATAGGACAGCTGATCTCTCATCAGTTGGCTAGCCTAATCCTAGGAGCAATTGGCGTGTTGTAACACCCCAAGCTTCTATGGTACGCTTCTCTTTGAATAATGTGATAGTGTGTGTTGTACGCAACATCGAGTTCTAACACACCACAACCAATCAAACTAGCTATTATGAATAGTAATGCCTACCTTTTGAAATTATATATATTTTATATTTCAAAATGAACTTCATTTTTGGAATTAGAATATCAAAAGTATCCTAAGTTGAATTTTTCTGAGAACGTCCAATTTTTATGAGTAGTGAAAAATACTTAAAAACAACTTTTTTAATAAAAATAATTTATAGTGATAAATTATATTATTTAGTTGTTTTATAGTATAATTAGAATATATTTTTACCATTTTATCCAATGGTGTTCATTATAATTAATTTCACTTTGAAATTGGACATAAACAATTGTCAATCTTTTGATATATATTATTTCTTAAAAACACGCTATTTGTTGTAACAGCAGGAATTAATTATAAAATTAATTAATGAAACTTATATGTTTGTAATTTTGTAAAATAGACCGCATTTTTGAAATCGGAATATCAATTATAGCATTGGGTGAAATTTTGGCATTGTTCTGAAAAACTTCAATTTTTGATGAATAGTGAAACTACTAAGTGGTAGTTAAAAAACTTAATTTTTTCATAAATCTTAATTTTACCACTTCTGTGAATGGAATTTTGAAAATACGAGAGACATGGTTAATATCAAGAAGTAAAATGTGGTTCAATGAGATGAAAATAATTTTTGGTGTATAGTAACTTTTTACTTTTATTTACCACGGTTAAAAGTAAATAGGGTAATTAAAGGTAAAAATGATATTAATATTACCCTAAAACATGTCCAAATTCTATTGGACAAGTGTATATTGAGAAAAAACATCCTTAGAAATAAAATATTATCATTTAGGTCCACATGGATTAGATTAGGACATTTATTATTATTTAATTCAAAGAAGAGTTAAAAGAGTTAAAATCAAAGTTTATTTACTAAAACATTTTTAATACAAGGTTATACATAAGATAAATTGGATTGTAAATATTCATTAGAAATATAAAACGATTTCCCATATAATGATATTTTATGTATAATTTTTAGACATTAAATAAGTTAATTTATTTATGACACAATGATGATGCATTAATTACCATAATAGTAAAAAATTAAACTAATTGATATTATAAATACCCAAATAAATATAATTTGAGACTTTTAATGATTTAAACTAATTTTATAGGATAATATGACATATTATTATATATTTAATTAACTTTTTTAGAAGTAATAATTCCGTTATAAGTTTCACAAAAATCAACTATTGAATAGTGTCAAAATTGACATAAAAGAGTTTTTTAAAAAACTATTATATTATTAGTTGATATTAAATTACTAAAAATCTAAGTTTCGGCCAAGAGACTTATATCATGAAATTTTTATCATTAATGGACCACTTGGGGGTCTCTTGGATGTATATGGTAATTTTATTAACCATATAATATAAAAATACAAAGAGACATTGTAAAAGTGAAACTAATTAACTTAGAGTGAATACTTAAAGATAAGGTTAATATAGTAACCCAAACCCATCTAAATTTTATTGGTTGAATGTTTTTAGACCTATCCCCACCTTAACCTCTGAATAATCAACTTTGGAGCCATTAGAACCCGAATATGAATTTCTTATAAATAAATATTTCTAGATTTTCCAAAGGTGCCCCTCACCCCTCTTATAAAAAAAGGGAACTGTTCCTTATCATTTATTCACACCTTAAAATCCTTTTGGTTCGACCAAACTCTGCCCAAATACTCTCCCAACTTCCCTCACTACAACCGAGATGCCTTATTTGGATCAGAAATCCAACCTATGGAGCCCTTTTGATCAAATCAAATGGAAGAACCCGAAGAAGAGGTAATGATTTCACCACCCTTTTCCAAGTTCCTTTCTTCTTCCACTTCTTCTTTCTTTGTTATTACCATTATACAATAATAACTACAGTATCATATATATACTGTGATGTTATTATAAATATGGTACAACCATATTATGTATTCTATCCACCCTTTGAATAATATGTCACCATACGTGCGAACGTACGGCTTACCGTCTCCACGTCGTGGTGTAATTGTTATTCAATATATTATTATTTGGATGGGTATAATAATGATGTGTAACTCATGTAAATAATAAATATAACATGTTAATGATTTTTTATATATGATATACCATCAATTTATATATTATTTTAATATCAAAAGAATGATATTGTCGCTCGTGCGTACATACGGACTACCGTCTCCACGAATGTGATGATATTCATTCTCCATCGTATCCATTCAAGTATAATTCTCATTTGATGATTAATAATAGTATCTAAGGACTTTATATCATTATGGATATGATTAAGATACATCCTATCCATTAAAAACATGGCTTATGTAACAAAACATATAAAAGAAAACGAGTAAGTTAACACCTGAAACAACGATAATACTAAGATATTATTAACAAATCAATGTTAAAAGATCATATATTATATCATATTAATGTATATGATTCTTGTATAATTTAATAAAAATTATTTCACCATTATACAGTAGGTTAACCTACCCCAACCTGGGAAAATTACAAGGTAAGGGTTATTTCACAATCTCTTCATTATCCAAGGTTGTTTATACGTAATAATCTACTGGGATCTCTTTATCATCCACATCCATGTTTCTTAAAAATGTATTTCAAAACATTTTTACTATTTAAAAGAATATGGGTTAAGGTCATTTATACCCTTGTTTGACTTTTTATAAGATTTTTATAAAGGAATCTTTCCGTTGTTTTCCAAACAAGGTGCTTTTTAACCTTTTCGACAGAATTAAGGTAAGAATGTTTTTTTTAACATATAAGGCGGGTGCGGTTATTTTCTGCCGTTATAAAATCGTCTAAGCTTCCCTTACAAGCTTATAAGTATATTTTCAAAGAAAATGTTTTATTTCATAAATATAAGACTCTTAAATGATTTCAAAATAGAAAGAGATATTTCTCTAAAAAGAGTTTTGATTTCATCTTTGTCAACATCCTTTGATGGATTTTACACTTATTTGAAGTTAATTTATTATGATACAAAACTTCTATATTTTATTTACGGTTTTGTGATATGTTTGACTGTGGATGTGCTATTTTTATACCGTTCATAGTTTATGTTGAAAGTATTGACATTTCGTATACTAGTTTTAATACGAATGTTTATGTTATGTTTAAACATTTTATATGGGAATGCATTGAACTTAATATGTGACGGGTGGTTCCCGCTATAGCTCCTTGATGCATCGGTAGGCCTCATGAGACAAACTAGTGTCTTGGCACAAGGCCTTGGAAAAATCTTATTTGTATTCTTGGCACGAGGCCTTGGCTATGTGGTTATGATAGTCTGGAATTATGTATTCCATCATTATGAAAGTGGTTATTGATATTGCATGTGATTATTCGATTAGTAGAATATCCATGTGAATAAGTAAATGAAATTATTTCATTTTACTTTTTCCATACTATGTTGAAGTTCAAGTTTTAAAGTCTTTTGTTTTAATTATACATTGCCTTAAATGTTTATGCTTATTTTTGAAAGTTTCCGCTATATTGTTATCCTTACTGGGCATTTGAGCTCACCCCTTTTCTATGTTTTATTTTTTCCAGGATGTGACGAATTAAGTTATGAATGACCTGCAGGGATTTTATGTGGGGATATGAGTGTGGAATATGGAGACTATGTTGTTGTATTAGTTTTTCACTTTATGATGTAATGTAAAACTTTATTAATATATCTAGTTTTTCTAAGGCTACTAAACCAATCGGTCTTTCGAGATTTGATCTTTCTTGTGATCATGCTAATGTTATGTAACAATGCACCAACTTTGGGTAACTTGGGTCGGGGCGTTATAGTTGGAATCAGAGGAAGTTTAGTACAAACCTTTGAAGCTAGATTTAGATAAACTCTGATTAGACCACGTAGACCTAAGATGAAATTTGAGGATTAGTATAGAAGAACTTTCTAGAATTTTGGTATTATAGAGATTTTGTGTGTTTTCTGAGCAATACATCCCTGTCTGGATATGAGCAGGTAGAGGCCGCTCTGGCGCAGATGTACCTAGGGGTAAAACCCGAAAACACCGCTTTGTGCTAGGCTCGAATGGGAACTGGTGCACGACAACGGGCCTTGCTGCACTCTTGGTTACGACACTACCGGGGGATATGCTTAGGATAACTCTCCTTTTCTTTAAAAATAATTATTAAGTGTTTATGAGTATATACTTCCTCAAAGAAAACATTCTTATGATTATGGATTATATCCATAAATAGTTCAATTTATGTTAAGTGTTTTATAAGTATGGGATTATGTATTTTGATTAATAAACTGATCTAGTTTATGCCATTGTTTAGAAATGGCGCCTAGTAGAAGAAATGGAAACTGTATCAATGCACGCACTCCATGTAGGGATTTCCCTCCTGCTCAAGATAATTATTGTGGAGCTGGTGATGCAACTGGTGCCGATCAGCTAATCACCATACTGGGACAACTCACTCAGGTTATGAATAATAACCTTACCTGTATGGAGCACCCTGATCCGCAGCGTGGAGGATCAATGTTAGATCGATTCATGAGGCAACAACCACAAACGTTCAACGGGAGTAAAAATCCCTTAGTAGCTGAGCAATGGATATTTTCCCTAGAGAAAATATTTCAGGATTTGGGGAGTAGTGAAAGGGAAAAAGTTATCATGGCACTTTACCGCCTCACTGGAGATGCTGATCAATGGTGGTCATTTATTCAAAATAACAAGGAAGATGATGAATTATAAAATATGTATTGGAGGGAGTTCAAAGATTTATTTTTAGAAAAATACTTTCCTCGCGACCATCGAGCAGATATTGAAAGGCAGTTTCTGAGTCTGAGACAAAAGGAGGATGAGAATGTCACAAAGTATGAGGCTAACTTTACAAGGTTAGCAAGGTATGTTAGAGATTATATACGTAACCCAAGAAGGAAGATTGATAATTTCTTTGATGGGTTAAAACCATTACTCTGTTGAGCATTAGTCTAACAATCCTTCTCGTCGTATGAAGACATTGTCTCATGTGCTATCAAGACCAAAAAGGAATTCTCTAAGTCTTATGAATTTAAAGCAAAGCAAGAGAAGAAGAGACCTGCTGATCAATCTGGGAATGGAAATAAGGGGAAGAAGGGAAAGGTTGAATATCAATCCTATGGTAAATGTGGGAATAAAACACCCGGGTACTTTCTTGAAGGGAACGGGAGTCTGTTACAAGTGTGGTGAAAAAGGCCACCAAGATCGTGATTGCAAGGGGAAGAAGGAGGCCACCAACATTTAGTGCTACAATTGCAGGGAGATGGGGCATTATGCAAATGAATATTCTAAGCGTCAGGAGAACTTACCTCAGAAAAGGCCAAGGGATCAAGGCCAAGCTTATTCTATCACTACTGCTGGGGTAGAAGCTCTAAAAGACGTGGTGGTAGGTAATTTAATGGTTTCCTCAAGTTTAGAAAATGCATTATTTGATTCTAGATCATTGCATTGTTTCATATCTTCCCAGTTTTCTAAGAAAATTAGATATTTCCAATTTGATTTAACAAGGGAGTTGTCAGTTAAAACTCCTAAGGGAAGTATCATTGCAACAAAGTTTTGTGAATCAGTCCCCATTAGAGCACATAAATTTTCTTTATCTGCTGATCTCATCGTCATACCTATGATTGAGTTTGATATAATCCTAGGTATGGACTAGCTTTCGGACTATGATGCGAAGATTTGTTGTAAGAAGTACGATGTTATGATTCTTGATGATAATGATAAGGAACACCTTATCTTTAGAGCAGAATCATCACCACCTAATTCTTATTTAGATCCACCCCCAGTAGCTCAAGTAAATTCAATTATTGGGGAGGAAGAGAATGAAATAACTGTGGGTGAGGAAAGGAATGTTTAAATAGAGGATGTACCTATTCTGAAAGAATTTGTAGACGTATTTCCAGAAGATTTACCTAGACATCCTCCAGAATGAGAAGTTGAGTTTTCCATTGATTTAATTCCTGGATCAAGGCCTATATCGAAGACCCCTTATAGAATGGCCACTGTAGAATTAGTTGAACTAAAGAAACAACTAGAGGAATTGAGTAATAAGGTATTTATTCGCCCTAGTGTTTCTCCATGGGGAGCCCCTATTCTTTTTGTTAAAAAGAAAGATGGATCTATGAGGTTATGTATCGACTACAGGGAGATCAATGATATAACAATAAAGAACAAGTATCCCCTACCACGCATTGATGATTTATTTGACCAACTGCATGGATTTCAATACTTTTCAAAGATTGACCTTCGATCTGGATACCATCAGTTGTGTGTGAAGAAGGAAGACATTCTGAAGACAGAATTTCGAACCAGGTACGGGCATTACGAGTTTACTGTAATGCCTTTTGGATTGACTAATGAACCCTCTGTGTTCATGGATCTGATGAATAGAGTTTTTAATGAGTATATCGACGAATTTGTGGTGGTATTTATTGATGATATCTTGGTATACTCCAAAAGCTACTAAGATCATGAAAATCACTTGAGCATTATCTTTAAGACTCTAAGAAGGCATGAATTATATGGGATGTTTAGCAAGTGTGAATTCTGGCTTCAGGAGATTTCTTTTCTTGGCCATATTGTCTCTAAAGATGGAATCTCTGTTGATCCTTCTAAGACCAAGGCAATCCAAGAATGGCCAGAACATACGAGTATAACTAAGGTACATAGTTTTATTGGTTTAGCTGGTTATTATCGACGTTTCATCCAAAATTTTGCGCGATTGGCTAACCCATTAACGAAGCACACACATAAAGGGGTTAAATTTGTTTGGAAAAAAGAGTGTGAAGAATTTTTTGAAGAACTGAAGAGAAGATTATTCAATGCTTCTATATTGAATCTACCATCGGGGAATGATGGGTTCGTTATTTATAGTGATGCATCGAAGAAAGGACTTGGTTGTGTCCTTATGCAGAATTATAGGGTTATTGCCTATACATCATGACAGTTGAAAATTCAGGAACAAAACTATCCTACTCATGATCTCGAGTTAGCAGCAGTGATCTTTGCTTTGAAGATATGGAGGCACTACCTCTATAGTGAAAAATGTGAGATTTATACTGATCATAAGAGTTTGAAGTATATTTTCTCACAATAAACTCAACATGAGGCAACGGAGATGGCTTGAATTACTCAAGGATTATGATTGCACGATACACTACCACCTGGGGAAGGCAAACAATGTGGCAGATGCTTTGAGCAGAAAAGATCATGGAGTTTTGAACAATATGAGAATTGAAAGGGATCCAATTTTCATGGATCTAGTGAAGATGGACATGGGAATAACCAGGGAAGGAGAAACATCAATGCTTTTTCAAATGGTTTCCAATCCATCTTTACTAGAAAGGATTAAGAGTTCTCAGACTAATTATGGGGAATTTCAAAAGAAGATTAAAGCTGTGAATGATGGGAGACTGTAGGCTTTGTGTATGAAGATGGAATATTGAAATTCGGGAAAAGACTTTGTGTTCCCGATATACCTGATCTAAAAAGGGAATTGCTGGATGATGCTCATAGTTCCAATTTCTCTATACACCCTGGGAGCACCAAAATGTATAGAGATTTGAAGGAAAATTTTTGGTGGGACAACATGAAGAGGGAGATTGCTGATTTTGTGTCAAGATGTATGGTTTGTCAACAAGTGAAAGCCGGAAGGCAACAACCTGGAGGAGTCATGCAACCTCTTCCCATGCTGGAGTGGAAATGGGAAAATATTATGATGGACTTTGTCATGGGGCTACCAAAGACTCCAAGAAGGAATGATGCAATATGGGTTATTGTTGAGCGTCTTACCAAGTTAGCACATTTTCTTGCTATAAGAGAAGATCTACCCCTGGAACGTCTAGCAAGACTATATATTAATGAAGTTGTGAGACTTCATGGAGTACCCCTATCAATTGTTTCTGATCGTGATCCCCGTTTTACTTCAAGATTCTGGAAAATTATTCAGAAATACCTGGATACTGAACTTCATTTGAGCACTGCATACCACCCTCAGACAGACAGACATTCAGAATGAACTATTAAAACCTTAGAAGACATGTTGAGATCTTGCTCACTTGACTTTCATGGTATGGGGATCAATATTTACCTCTAGTAGAATTTTCCTATAACAATAGCTTCCATTAGAGTATTCAGATGGAACCATATGAAACGTTATATGGAAAGAGATGTCGTACACCAACCTGTTGGGATGAGGTTGGTGAAAGAAAACTTGTAGGCCCAGAACTGGTGGAGGAAACGATGTAAAAGGTGAAGGTAATCCAAAATCACATCAAAGCAGCTCAAAGTAGGCAGAAGATCTATGCCGATAATTGAAGGAAGGATTCAGCATTTCAAGTCGGTGATCATGTTTTCCTGAAGGTATCTCCATGGAAGGGAGTCATACGTTTTGGTAAGAAAGGTAATTTGAGTCCCAGGTACATCGGACCTTTCGAAATTCTAGAACGAATTGGGGTTATAGCTTACCGATTGGAAATGCCACCAAGTCTCTCCAAAGTTCACGATGTATTCCACTTATCTCTATTGAGGAAATACATGCCTGACCCAATGCATGTACTCACCTATGAGGAATTAGAACTGGAACCCGATCTGTCTTATTGCAAAGATCCCATCAGGATTCTTGATACGAGAGAACAAGTACTGAGAAACCGGACGACGCGTCTGGTAAAAGTTTTGTGGAGAAACCATAAGATGGAATTGGCAACATGGGAACCCGAGGAACTTATGATGAAGAACCACCCGAGTATTTTCATGTGATAATATTCTAGAAATTTTGAGGATGAAATTATTTGAAGGAGGGGAGAATGTAACACCCCAAGCTTCTACGGTACGCTTCTCTTTGAATAATGTGATAGCGTGTGTTGTACACAACATCGAGTTCTAACACACCACAACCAATAAAACTAGCCGTTATGAATATTAATACATACCTTTTGAAATTATATATATTTTATATTTCAAAATGAACTTCATTTTTGGATTCAGAATATCGAAATTATCCTAAGTTGAATTTTTCTGAGAACGTCAAATTTTTATGAATAGTGAAAAATAGTTAAAAACAAATTTTTTACTCAAAATAATTTATAGTGATAAATTATATTATTTAGTAGTTTTATAGTATAATTAGAATATATTTTTACCATTTTATCCAATGTTTTTCATTATAATTAATTTCACTTTGAAATTGGACATAAACAATTGTCAATCTTTTGATATAAATTGTTTCTTAAAAACACGCTATTTGTTATAACAATGGGAATTAATTATAAAATTAATTAATGAAAATTATATTTTTGGTATTTTCAAAAATAGACATCATTTTTGAAATCGTAATATCAATTATAGCTTATGGTGAAATTTTGGCATTGTTCTGAAAAACTTCAATTTTTGATGAATAGTGAAACTACTAAGTGGTAGTTAAAAAACTGAATTTTTTCATAAAACTTAATTTTACCGCTTCTATGAATGGAATTTCAAAAATCTGAGAGACATGGTTAATATCAAGAAGAAAAATTTGGTTCAATGAGATGAAAATAATTTTTGGTGGATAGTAACTTTTTACTTTTATTTACCACGGTTAAAAGTAAATAGGGTAATTAAGGGTAAAAATGATATTAATATTACCCTAACACATGTCCTAATTCTATTGGACAAGTTTATCTCAACCAAAAACAATCTTAGGAATAAAATATTATCATTTAGGTCCACTTGGATTAGATTAGGACATTTATTATTATTTAATTCAAAGAAAAGTTAAAAGAGTTAAAATCAGAGTTTATTTAATAAAAAATTTTTAATATAAATTTATACATAAGATAAATTCTATTGTAAATATTCATTATAGCTATAAAGATATTTCCTACATAATTATATTTTATTTATAATTTTTAGACATTAAATAATTTAATTTATTTATGACACAATTATGCTGCAGTAATTACCATAATAGTAAAAAATTAAAATAATTGATATTATAAATACCCAAATAAATATAATTTGAGACTTTTAATGAATTAAACTAATTTTATAGGATAATATGACATATTAGTATTGATTTAATTAACATTTTTCGAAGTAATAATTCTGTTATAAGTTTCACAAAAATCAACTATTGAATAGTGTCAAAATTGACATAAAATAGTTTTTAAAACAAATATTATATTATTAATTGATATTAAATTCTTAAAAATCTAAGGTTCGGCCAAGGGACTTATATCATTATATTTGTATCATTAATGGACCACTTGGGGGTCGCTTGGTTGTATATGATATGTTTATTAACCATATAATATAAAAATACAAAGAGACATTGTAAAAGTGAAACTAATTAACTTAGATTCAATACTTAAAGATAAGGTTAATATAGTAACCCAAACCTGTCTAAATTCTATTGGTTGAATGGTTTTCGACCTATACACACGTTAACCTTTGAATAATAAACCTTGGAGCCATTAGAAACCGAATATGAATTTATTATAAATTAATATTTCTAGATTTTCCAAAGGTGCCCCTCACCACTCTTATAAAAGGGCACTCCTCCTTCTCATTTCTTCACACCATCAAAGCCTTTCTGTTCGACCAAACTCTGCCCAAATACTCTCCCAACTTCCCTCACTACAACCTATTGGCCTTAGATTGATCATAAAGCCAACCTAAGGATCCCTTTTGATCAAATCAAAAGGAAGAACCCAAAAAAGAGATAATGATTTCACCACCCCTTTCCAAGTTCCTTTCTTCTTTCACTACTTATTTCTTTGTTATTACCATTCTAAAATATTAACTCCAGTATCATATATATACTGTGATGTTATTACGAATATGGTACAACCATATTCAATATTCTATCCACCCTTTGAATAACATGTCACTATACATGCGTACGTACGGCTTACCGTCTCCACGTCGTGGTGTAATTGTTATTCAATATATTATTATTTGGATGGGTATAATAATGAAGTGTAACTCATGTAAATAATAAATATAACATGTTAATTATTCTGTATATATGACATAACATCCATTTATATATTATTTTAATATCAAAAGAATCATATTGTCGCTCGTGCGTACATACAGACTACCGTCTCCACGAACGAGATGAGATTCATTCTCCATCCTATCCATTCAAGTATAATTCTTATTTGATGATTAATAATAGTATCTAAGGACTTCATATCATTATGTATACGATTAAGATACATCCTATCCATTAAAAACATGGCTTACGTAACAAAACATATAAAAGAAAATGAGTAAGTTAACACCCGAAACAACGATAATACTAAGATATTATTAACAAATCAATGTTAAAAGATCACATATGATATCATATTAATTTATATGATTCTTTTATAATTTAATAACAATTATTTCACCATTATACAAGAGTTTAACCTACCCCCACCAAGGAAAAGTACAAGGTAAGGGTTATTTCACAATATCTTCATTATCCGAGGTTGTTTATACGTAATAATCTACTGGGATCTCTTTATCATCCACATCAATGTTTCTTAAAAATGTATTTAAAAACATTTTTACTATTTAAAAGAATATGGGTTAAAGTCATTTATACCCTTGTTTGACTATTTATAAGAGTTTTATAATGGAATCTTTCCGCGTTTTCCAAACAAGGTGATTTTTAACCTTTTCGACAGAATTTAGGTAAGAATGTTTTTTAACTAATACGGAGGGTGCGGTTATTTTCTGCCATTATAAAATCATCGAAGCTTACCTTACAAGCTTATAAGAATATTTTCAAAGAAAATGTTTTATTTCATAAATATAAGACTCTTAAATGATTTCAAAATAGAATGAGATATATCTCTAAAAAAGAGTTTTGATTTCATCTATGTCAACATCCTTTGATGGATTTTACGCTTATTTGATGTTGATTTATTATGATACAAAACTTATATATTGTATTGAAGGTTTTGTGTTATGTTTGAATTTGGATGTGCTATTTTTATACCATTCATTGTTTATGGTTAATGTATTGACATTTCGTATACTAGTTTTAATACGAATGTTTATGTTATGTTTAAACCTTTTCATATGAGAATGCATTGGACTTAATATGTGACTGGTGGAGCCCGCTATAGCTCCTTGATGAATCGGTTGGTCTAATGAGAAGAACTAGTGTCTTGGCACAAGGCCTTGGCAAAATCTTATTTTTAGTCTTGGCACGAGGCCTTGGCTATGTGGTTATGATAGTCCGGCATTATGCATTCAATCATTATGAAAGTGGTTATTGATATTGCATGTGATTATTCGATTAGTAGAATATCCATGTGAATAAGTAAATGAAATTATTTCATTTTACTTTTGCCATACTATGTTGAAGTTCATGTTTAAAAGGCTTTTGTTTTAGTTATACATTGCCTTAAATGTTTATGCTTATTTTTGAAAGTTTCCGCTATATTGTTATCCTTACTGGGCATTTGAACTCACCCCTTTTCTATGTTTCATTTTTCCCAGGATGTGAAGAAGTAAGTTATGAATGACCTGCAGGGATTTTATGTGGGGATATGAGTGTGGAATATGGAGACTATGTGTTGTAGTAGTTTTTCACTTTATGATGTAATTTAAAACTTTATGAATATATCTAGTGTTTCCAAGGATACTAAACCAATCATTTTTTCGAGATTTGATCTTTCTTGTGATCATGCCAATGTTATGTAATAATGCACCGACTCTGGGTAACTGGGGTTTGGGTGTTACAGTTGGTATCAGAGGATGTTTAGTACAAACCTTGAAAGCTATATTTAGATAAACTCTGATAGAGCACGTAGACCTAAGATGAACATTGAGGATTAGTATAGAAGAACTTCCTAGAATTTTGGTATTGTAGAGATTTTGAGAGTTTTTTGAGAAATACATCCCTGTCTGGATACGAGTAGGTAGAGGCGCCTCTGGCATAGATGTACCTAGGGGTAAAACCTGAAAACACCGCTTTGATCTAGACTCGAACGAGAACTAGTGCACGACAACGAGCCTTGCTGCACTCTTGGTTACGACACTCCTGGGGGATATGCTTAGGATAACTCTAATTTTCTTTACAAATCATTATTAAGGGTTTATGAGTATATACTTCCTCAAAAAAAACATTCTTATGATTATGGATTATATCCATAAATAGTTCAATTTATGTTAAGTGTTTTATAAGTATGGGATTATGTATTTTGATTCATAAACTGATCTAGTTTATGCCATTGTTTAGAAATGGCGCCTAGTGGAAGAAACAGAAACTATATCAATGCACGCACTCCATGTAGGGATTTCCCTCCTGCTTAAGATAATTATAGTGGAGCTGGTGATGCAATTGGGGCCGATCAGCTAATCGCCATACTGGGACAACTCACTCAGGTTATGAATAATATCTTTACCCGTATGGAGAACCCTAATCCGTAGCGTGGAGGATCAATGTTAGATCTATTCATGAGGAAAAAACCACCAACGTTCAATGGGAGTACAAATCTCTTAGTAGATGAGCAATGGATATTTTTCCTAGAGAAAATATTTTAGGCTTTGGGGAGTAGTAAAAGGAAAAAAGTTATCATGGCAGTTTACCGCCTCACTGGAGATGCTGATCAATGGTGGTCATTGATTCAAAATACGAAGGAAGATGATGAAGTATCAAATATGGAATGGAGGGAGTTCAAAGATTTATTTTTAGAAAAATACTTTCCTCGCGACCATCGAGCAGATATGGAAAGGCAGTTTCTGAGTCTGAGACAAAAGGAGGAAGAGAATGTCACAAAGTATGAGGCTAACATTACAAGGTTAGCAAGGTATGTTGGAGATTATATACATAACCTAAGAAGTAAGATTGATCATTTCTTTGATGGGTTAAATCCATTTCTCCATCGATCATTAGTCTCACAATCCTTCTCGTCGTACGAAGACATTGTCTCATGTGCTATCAAGTCCGAAAAGGAATTCTCTAAGTCTTATGACTTTAAAGAAAAGAAAGAGAAGAAGAGACCTGCTGATCAATATGGGAATGGAAATAAGGGGAAGAAGGGAAAGGTTGAATATCCATCATGTGGTAAATGTGGGAAGAAACACGCCGGTACTTGCTTGAAGGGAACGAGAGTCTGTTACCAATGTGGTGAAAAAGGCCACCAAGCTCGTGATTTCAAGGGGGAGAAGGAAGCCACCAACGTTCAGTGCTACAATTGCAGGGAGATGGGGCATTATCCAAATGAATTTCCTAAGCGTCAGGAGAACTTACCTCAAAAAGGCCAAGGGATCAAGGCCAAACTTATGCTATCACTACTGCTGAGGTAGAAGCTCTGAAAGACGTGGTGGCAGGTAATTTAATGGTTTCCTCAAGTTTAGAAAATGCATTATTTGATTCTGGATCATCGAAGTGTTTCATATCTTCCCAGTTTGCTAAGAAAATTAGATATTTTCAATTTGATTTAACATGGGAGTTGTCAGTTAAAACTCTTAAGGGAAGTATCATTGCAACAATGTTTTGTGAATCAGTCCCCATTAAAGCACATAAATGTTCTTTATCTATTGATCTCATCATCATACCTATGATTGAGTTTGATATAATCCTTAGTATGGACTGGCTTTCGGACTATGATGCGAAGATTTATTGTAAGAAGAAAGAGGTTACAATTCTTGATGATAATGATAAGGAACACCTTATCTTTAGAGCAGAATCGTCACCACCTAATTCTTATTTAGATCCACCCCCAGTAGAAAAACTAAATTCAGTTATTGGGGAGGAAGAGAATGAAATAACTGTGGGTGAGGAAAGGAATGTTCAAATAGAGGATGTACCTGTTGTGAAATAATTTGTAGATGTATTTCTGGAAGATTTACCTGGACATCCTCCAGAACGAGATGTTGAGTTTTCCATTGATTTAATTCCTGGATCAAGGCCTATATTGAAGACCCCTTATAGAATGGAAACTTTAGAATTAGTTTAACTAAAGAAACAACTAGAGGAATTAAATAATAATCGATTTATTCGCCCTAGTGTTTCTCCATGGGGAGCCCTTGTTCTTTTTGTTAAAAAGAAAGATGGATCTATGAGGTTATGTATCGACTACAGGGAGATCAATGCTATAACAATAAATAACAAATATCCCCTACCACGCATTGATGATTTATTTGACCAACTGCATGTAGCTCAATACTTTTCAAAGATTGAACTTCGATCTGGATACCATCAGTTGTGTGTGAAGAAGGAAGACATTCCGAAGACAACATTTCGAACCAGGTACGGGCATTACGAGTTTGCTGTAATGCCTTTTGGATTCACTAATGCACCCTCTCTATTCATGGATCTGATGAATAGAGTTTTCAAGGAGTGTCTTTATGAATTTGTGGTGGTATTTATTGATGATATCTTGGTATACTCCAAAAGCTACGAAGATCATGAAAATCACTTGAGCATTATCTTGAATACTCTGAGAAGGCATGAATTATATGGGAAGTTTAGCAAGTGTGAATTCTGGCTTAAGGAGATTTCTTTTCTTGTCCATATTGTCTCTAAATATGGAATCTCTGTTGATCCTTCTAAGACCAAGGCAATCCATGAATGGCCAGCACCTACGAGTATAACTGAGGTACGTAGTTTTATTGGTTTAGCAGGTTATTATCGGCATTTCGTCCCGAATTTTTCCCGATTGGCTAACCCATTAACGAAGCTCAAGCGTAAAGGGGTTAAATTTGTTTGGACAAAAGAGTGTGAAAAATGTTTCGAAGAACTAAAGAGAATATTATTCAATGCTTCAATATTTACTCTACCATCGGGGAATGATGGGTTCGTTATTTATAGTGATGCATCGAAGAAAGGACTTGGTTGTGTCCTTATGCAGAATGATAGGGTTATTGCCTATGCATCACGATAGTTGAAAATTAATGAACAAAACTATCCTACTCATGATCTCGAGTTAGAAGCTGTGATCTTTGCTTTGAAGATATGGAGACACTACCTCTATGGTGAAAAATGTGAGATTTATACTGATCACAAGAGTTTGAAGTATATTTTCTCAAAAAAAGAACTCAACATGAGGAAAAGGAGATGGCTTGAATTACTCAAGGATTATGATTTCACGATAAACTACCACCCAGGGAAGGAAAACAAGGTGGAAGATGCTTTGAGCAGAAAAGATCATGGAGTTTTGAACAATATGAGAATTGAAAGGGATCCAATTTTCATGGATCTAGTGAATACGGACATGGGAATAACTAGGGAATGAGAAACATCAATTCTTTTTCAAATGGTTGCCAAACCATCTTTACTAGAAAGGATTAAGAGTTCTCAGACTAATGATGGAGAATTTCAAAAGAAGATTAAAGCCGTGAATGATGGGAGAATGAGAGACTTTGTGTATGAAGATGGAATTTTGAAATTCGGGAAGAGACTTTGTGTCCCCGATATACCTGATCTAAAAAGGGAATTGCTGGATGATGCTCATAGTTCCAATTTCTCTATACACCCTGGGAGAAAAAAAATATATAGATATTTGAAGGAGCATTTTTGGTGGGACAACATGAAGAGGGAGATTGCTGATTTTGTGTCAAGATGTATGGTTTTTCAACAAGTGAAATCTAGAAGGCAACAGCCTGGAGGAGTCATGCAACCTCTTCCCATACCGGAGTGGAAATGGGACAATATTACAATGGGCTTTGACATGGGGCTACCAAAGACTCCTAGAAGGAACGATGCAATATGGAATATTGTTGATCGTCTTACCAAGTCAACATGTTTTCTTGCTATAAGAGAAGATCTACCCCTGGAACGTCTAGCAAGACTATATATTAATGAAGTTATGAGACTTCATGGAGTACCTCTATCGATTGTTTCTGATTGTGATCCCCGTTTTACATCAAGATTATGGAAAAGTCTTCAGAAATCCCTAGATACTGAACTTCATTTGAGCACTGCTTACCACCCTCAAACAGACGGACAATTAGAACGGACTATTAAAACCTTAGAAGACATGTTGAGATCTTGCTCACTTGACTTTCAGGGTATGTGGGATCAATATTTACCTCTGGTATATTTTTTCTATAACAATAGCTTCCATTCGAGTATTCAGATGGCACCATATGAAGCGTTATACGGAAAGAGATGTCGTACACCAACCTGTTGGGATGAGGTTGCTGGAAGAAAACTTGTAGGCCCAGAACTGGTGGAGGAAACACTGGAAAAGGTGAAGGTAATCCAAAATCACATCAAAGCAGCTCAAAGTAGGCAGAAGTGCTATGCCGATAATCGAAGGAAGGATTTGGAATTTCAAGTCAGTGATCATGTTTTCATGAAGGTATCTCCATGGAAGGGAGTCATACGTTTTGGTAAGAAAGGTAAATTGAGTCCCAGGTACATCGGACCTTTCGAAATTCTAGAACGAATTGGGGTTGTAGCTTACCGATTGGCAGTGCCGCCAAGTCTCTCAAAAGTTCACGATGTGTTCCACAAATCTCTGTTGAGGAAATACATGCCTGACCCAATGCATGTACTCACCTATGAGGAATTAGAACTCGAACCTGATCTGTCTTATTGTGAATAGCCCATCAGGATTCTTGATACGAGAGAACAAATACTGAGAAACCGGACGACACGTCTGGTAAAAGTTTTGTGGAGAAACCATAAGATGGAATTGGCAGCGTGGGAACCCGAGGAACTTATGATGAAGAACCACCCGAGTCCTTTCATGCAATAATATTCTAGAAATTTTGAGGACGAAATTATTTGAAGGAGGGGAGAATGTAACACCCCAAGCTTCTACGGTATGCTTCTCTTTGAATAATGTGATAACGTGTGTTGTACGCAACATCGAGTTCTAACACACCACAACCAATCAAACTAGCCGTTATGAATAGTAATACCTACCTTTTGAAATTATATATATTTTATATTTCAAAATGAACTTCATTTTTGGATTCAGAATATCGAAATTATCCTAAGTTGAATTTTTCTGAGAACGTCAAATTTTTATGAATAGTGAAAAATACTAAAAAATAACTTTTTTAATCAAAATAATTTATAGTGATAAATTATATTATTTAGTGGTTTTATATTATAATTAGAATATATTTTTACCATTTTATCCAATGGTGTTAATTATAATTAATTTCACTTTGAAATTGGACATAATCAATTGTCAATCTTTTGATATATATTGTTTCTTAAAAACACGCTATTTGTTGTAACAACGGGAATTAATTATAAAATTAATTAATACAACTTATATGTTTGGAATTTTTTAAAATAGACATCATGTTTTTAATCGGAATATCATGTATAGCTTAGGGTGAAATTTTGGCATTGTTCTGAAAAACTTCAATTTTTGATGAATAGTGAAACTACTAAGTGGTAGTTAAAAAACTGAATTTTATTCATAAAACTTAATTTTACCGCTTCTGTGAATGGAATTTCGAAAATCCGAGAGACACGGTTAATATCAAGAAGTAAAATGTGGTTCAATGAAATGAAAATAATTTTTGGTGAATAGTAACTTTTTACTTTTATTTACCACGGTTAAAAGTAAATAGGGTAATTAAGGGTAAAAATGATATTAATATTACCCTAACATATGTCCTAATTCTATTGGACAAGTGTATCTCGACCAAAAACATCCTTAGGAATAAAATATTATCATTTAGGTCCACTTGGATTCGATTAGGACATTTATTATTATTTAACTCAAAGAAGAGTTAAAAGAGTTAAAATCATTGTTTATTTACTAAAACAATTTTAATATAGGGTTATACATAAGATAAATTCGATTGTAAATATTCATTAGAAAGATAAAACGATTTCCTACAAAATTATATTTTATTTATAATTTTTAGACATTAAATAATTTAATTTATTTATGACACAATGATGATGCAGTAATTACCATAATAGTAAAAAAATTAAAATAATCGATATTATAAATACCCAAATAAATATAATTTGAGACTTTTAATGAATTAAACTAATTTTCTAGGATAATATGACATATTAGTATTGATTTAATTAACATTTTTCGAAGTAATCATTCTGTTATAAGTTTCAAAAAAATCAACTATTGAATAGTGTCAAAATTGACATAAAAGAGTTTCTAAAACAAATATTATATTATTAATTGATATTAAATTCCTAAAAATCTATGTTTATGCAAAGATACTTATATCATGATATTTTTATCATTAATGGACCACTTGGGGGTCTCTTGGATGTATATGGTAAGTTTATTAACCATATAATATAAAAATACAAAGAGACATTGTAAAAATGAAACTAATTAACTTAGAGTTAATACTTAAAGATAAGGTTAATATAGTAACTCAAACCTGTCTAAATTCTATTGGCTGAATATTTTTTGACCTATCCCCACCTTAACCTTTTAATAATAAACTTTGGAGCCATTATAAACCGAATATGAATTTATTAAAAATTAATATTTCTAGATTTTCCAAAGGTGCCCCTCACCCCTCTTATAAAAGGGCACTCCTCATTCTCATTTCTTCACACCTTAAAAGCCTTTTGGTTCGACCAAACTCTTCCCAAATACTCTTCCAACTTCCCTCACTACAACTTAGAGGCCTTAGTTCGATCAGAAATCCAACCTAAGGAGCCCTTTTGATCAAATCAAAAGGAAGAACCTGAAGAAGAGGTAATGATTTCACCACCCTTTTCCAAGTTCCTTTCTTCTTCCACTTCTTCTTTATTTGTTATTACGATTCTAAAATAATAAATAAAGTATCATATATATACTGTGATGTTATTATAAATATGGTACAACCATATTCAGTATTCTATCCACCCTTTTAATAACATGTCACCGTACATGCGTACGTACGGCTTACCGTCTCCACGTCGTGGTGTAATTGTTATCCAATATATTATTATTTGTATGGGTATAATAATGATGTGTAACTCATGTAAATAATAAATATAACATGTTAATGATTCTGTATATATGATATACCATCCATTTATATATTATTTTAATATCAAAAGAATGATATTGTCGCTCGTGCGTACGTACGGACTATCGTCTCCACGAACGCGATGAGATTAATTTTCCATCGTATACATTCAAGTATAATTCTCATTTGATGATTAATAATAGTATATAAGGACTTGATATCATTCTGGATATGATTAAGATACATCCTATCCATTACAAACATGGCTTACATAACAAAACATATAAAATAAAACGAGTAAGTTAACACCGGAAACAACGATAATACTAAGATATTATTAACAAATCAATGTTAAAAGATCCTATATGATATCATATTAATGTATATGATTCTTGTATAATTTAATAAAAATTATTTCACCATTATACAGGAGGTTAACCTACCCCAACCAAGGAAAAGTACAAGGTAAGGTTTTTTTCACAATCTCTTCATTATCCGAGGTTGTTTATACGTAATAATCTACTGGGATCTCTTTATCATCCACATCCATGTTTCTTAAAAATGTATTTCAAAAAAAAATTACTATTTAAAAGAATATGGGTTAGGTTCATTTATACCCTTGTTTGAATTTTTATAAGAGTTTTATAAAGGAATCTTTCCGCCGTTTTCCAAACAAGGTGCTTTTTAACCTTTTCGACAGAATTAAGGTAAGAATGTTTTTTAACATATACGGCGGGTGCGGTTTTTTTCCACCGTTTTAAAATCGTTGAAGCTTCCCTTACAAGATTATAAAAAATATTTTCAAAGAAAATGTTTTATTTCATAAATATAATACTCTTAAATTATTTCAAAATAGAAAGAGATATTTCTCTAAAAAGAGTTTTGATTTCATCTATGTCAACATCCTTTGATGGATTATACGCTTATTTGAAGTTGATTTATTATGATACAAAACATCTATATTGTATTGAAGGTTTTGTGATATGTTTGACTGTGGATGTGCTATTTTTATACCGTTCATAGTTTATGGTGAATGTATTGACATTTCATATACTAGTTTTAATATGAATGTTTATGTTATGTTTAAACCTTTTCATATAGGGATTCATTGGACTTAATATGTGACAGGTGGAGCCCGCTATAGCTCCTCGATGCATCGGTAGGTCTCATGAGACAAACTAGTGTCTTGGCACAAGGCCATAGTAAAATCTTATTTTTAGTCATTGCACGAGGCCTTGGCTATGTGGTTATGATAGTATGGAATTATGAATTCCATCATTATGAAAGTGGTTATTGATATTGCATGTTATTATTCGATTAGTAGAATATCCATGTGAATAAGTAAATGGAATTATTTCATTTTACTTTTGCCATACTATGTTGAAGTTCAAGTTTAAAAGGATTTTGTTTTAGTTATACATTGCCTTAAATGTTTATGCTTATTTTTGAATGTTTCTGCTATATTGTTATCCTTACTGGGCATTTGAGCTCACCACTTTTCTATGTTTTATTTTTCCCAGGATGTGAAGAAGTAAGTTATTAATGACCTGTAGGGATTTCAGGCGGGGATATGAATGTGGAATATGTATACTATGTTATTGTAGTAGTTTTTCACTTTATGATGTAATGTAAAACTTTATGAATATATCTAGTGTTTCCAAGGCTACTAAACCAATCGGTCTTTAGAGATTTGATCTTTCTTGTGATCATGCCAATGTTACGTAAAAATTCATCGACTCTAGGTAACTGGGTTCGGGGCATTATAGTTGGTATCAGAGGAAGTTTAGTACAAACCTTGGAAGCTAGATTTTGATAAACTCTGATTAGAGCACGTAGACCTAGGATGAACTTTGAGGATTAGTATAGAAGAACTTCCTAGAATTTTGGTATTGTAGAGATTTTGTGAGTTTTCTGAGAAATACATCCCTGTCTGGATACGAGCAGGTAGAGGCGGCTCTGGCACAGATGTACCTAGGGGTAAAACCCGAAAACACCGCTTTGAGCTAGACTCGAATGGGAACTGGTGCACGACAACGGGCCTTGCTGCACTCTTGGTAACGACACTCCCGGAGGATATGCTTAGGATAACTCTCATTTTATTTACAAATCATTATTAAGGGTTTATGAGTATATACTTCCTCAAAGAAAACATTCTTATGATTATGGATTATATCTATAAATAGTTCAATTTATGTTAAGTGTTTTATAAGTATGGGATTATGTATTTTGATTCATAAACTGATCTAGTTTATGCCATTGTTTAGAAATGGCACCTAGTGGAAAAAATGGAAACCATATCAATGCACACACTCCATGTAGGGATTGCCCTCCTTCTCAAGATAATTATAGTGGAGCTGGTGATGCAACTGGTGTCGATCAGCTAATCACCATACTAGGACAACTCACTCAGGTTATAAATAATAACCTATCCCGTATGGAGTACCCTGATCCGCAGTGTGGAGGATCAATGTTAGATCGATTCATGAGGCAACAATCACCAATGTTCCATGGGAGTACAAATATTTTAGTAGCTGTGCAATGGATATTTTCCCTAGAGAAAATATTTCAGGCTTTGGGGAGTAGTGAAAGGGAAAAAGTTATCATGGTAGTTGACCGCCTCACTGGAGATGCTGATCAATGGTGGTCATTGATTAAAATACAAAGGAATATGATGAAGTATAAAATATTGAATGGAGAGAGTTCAAAGATTTTTTTTTAGAAAAATACTTTCCTCGCGACCATCGAGCAGATATGGAAAGGTAGTTTCTGAGTCTAAGACAAAAGGAGGATGAGAATGTCACAAAGTATGAGGCTAACTTTACAAGGTTAGCAAGGTATGCTGGAGATTATATACATAACCCATGAAGTAATATTGATCGTTTCTTTGACGGGTTAAAACCATTTCTCCGTCGAGCGTTAGTCTCACAATCCTTCTCGTCATACAAAATCATTGTCTCATGTGCTATCAAGACCGAAAAGGAATTCTCTAAGTCTTATGACTTTACAGAAAAGCAAGAGAAGAAGAGACCTGCTGATCAATCAGGGAATGGAAATAAGGGGAAGAAGGGAATGGTTGAATGTCCATCCTATGGTAAATGTGGGAAGAAACACCCCAGTACTTGCTTGAAGGGAATGAGAGTCTGTTACAAGTGTGGTGAAAAAGGCCACCAAGCTCGTGATTGCAAGGGGGAGAAGGAAGCCACCAACGTTCAGTGGTACAATTGCAGGGAGATGGGGCATTATGCAAATGAATTTCCTAAGCGTTAGGAGAACATACCTCAGAAAAGGCCAAGGGATCAAGGCCAAGCTTATGCTATCACTACTGCTAAGGTAGAAGATCCGAAAGGCGTGGTGGCGGGTAATTTAATGGTTTCCTCAAGTTTAGAAAATGCATTATTTGATTCTGGATCATCGCATTGTTTCATATCTTCCCTGTTTGCTAAGAAAATTAGATATTTCCAATTTGATTTAACAAGGGAGTTGTCAGTTAAAACTCCTATGGGAAGTATCATTGAAACAATGTTTTGTGAATCAGTCCCCATTAGAGCACATAAATGTTATTTATCTGCGAATCTCATTGTCATACCTATGATTGAGTTTGATATAATCCTCGGTATGGAATGGCTTTCGGACTATGATGCGAAGATTTATTGTAAGAAGAAAGAGGTTACGATTCTTGATGATAATGATAAGGAACACCTTATCTTTAGAGCAGAATCATCACCACCTAATTATTATTTAGATCCACCCCCCATAGCTCAACTAAATTAAATTATTTGGGAGGAAGAGAATGAAATAACTATGGGTGAGGAAAGGAATGTTCAAATAGAGGATGTACCTGTTGTGAAAGAATTTTTAGATGTATTTCCGGAAGATTTACCAGGACATCCTCCAGAACGAGAAGTTGAGTTTTCCATTGATTTAATTCATGGATCAAGGCCTATATCGAAGACCCCTTATAGAATGTCCACTGTAGAATTAGTAGCACTAAAGAAACCACTAGAGGAATTGAGTAATAAGGGATTTATTCTCCCTAGTGTTTCTCCATGGGGAGCCCCTGTTCTTTTTTGGTAAAAAGAAAGATGGATCTATGAGGTTATGTATCGACTACAAGGAGATCAATGCTATAACAATATCGAACATGTATCCCCTACCACGCATTGATGATTTATTTTACCAACTGCATGGAGCTCAATACTTTTCAAAGATTGACCTTCGATATGGATACCATCAGTTGTGTGTGAAGAAGGAAGACATTCCGAAGACAACATTTCGAACCAGGTACGGGCATTACGAGTTTACTGTAATGCCTTTTGGATTGACTAATACACCCTTTGTATTCATGGATTTGATGAATAGAGTTTTCAAGGAGTATCTCGATGAATTTGTGGTGGTATTTATTGATGATATCTTGGTATACTCCAAAAGCTACAAAGATCATGAAAATCACTTGAGCATTATCTTGAAGACTCTGAGAAGGCATGAATTATATGGGAAGTTTAGCAAGTGTGAATTATGGCTTCAAGATATTTCTTTTCTTGGCCATATAGTCTCTAAATATGGAATCTCTGTTGATCCTTCTAAGACCAAGTCGATCCAAGAATGTCCAGCACCTATGAGTATAACTGAGGTGCGTAGTTTTATTGGTTTAGCAGGTTATTATCGACGTTTCGTCCAGAATTTTGCCCGATTGGCTAAACCATTAATGAAGCTCACACGTAAAGGGGTTGAATTTGTTTGGAAAAAAGAGTATGAAGAATGTTTCGAAGAACTGAAGAGAAGATTAGTCAATTCTCATATATTAACTCTACCATTGGGGAATGATGGGTTCGTTATTTATAGTGATGCATCGAAGAAATGACTTGGTTGTGTCCTTATGCAGAATGATAGGGTTATTGCCGATGCATCACGACAATTGAAAATTCATGAAAAAAACTATCCTACTCATGATCTCGAGTTAGCAGCTGTGATCTTTTCTTTGAAGATATGGAGGCACTACCTCTATGGTGAAAAATGTGAGATTTATAATGATCACAAGAGTTTGACGTATATTTTCTCACAAAAAGAACTCAATATGAAGAAAAGGAGATGGCTTGAATTACTCAATGATTATAATTGCACAATACACTACCACCTGGGGAAGGAAAACAAGGAGAAAGATGATTTGAGCAGAAAAGATCATGGAGTTTTGAACAATATGGGAATTGAAAGTGATACAATTTTCATGGATCTAGTGAAGATGGACATGGGAATAACCAGGGAAGGAGAAACATCAATTCTTTTTCAAATGGTTTCTAAACCATCTTTACTAGAAAGGATTAAGAGTTCTCAGACTAATGATGGATAATTTCAAAAGAAGATTAAAGATGTGAATGATGGGAGACTGAGAGACTTTGTGTATGAAGATAGAATTTTGAAATTCGGGAAGAGAATTTGTGTTCCCGATATACATGATCTAAAAAGGGAATTGCTGGATGATTCTCATAGTTCCAATTTCTCTATACACCCTGGGAGCACCAAAATGTATAGATATTTGAAGGACCATTTTTGGTGGGACAACATGAAGAGGGAGATTACTGATTTTTTGTCAAGATGTATGGTTTGTCAACAAGTGAAAGCTGGAAGGCGACAGCCTGAAGTAGTCATGCAACCTCTTCCCATACCGGAGTGGAAATGGGACAATATTACGATGGACTTTGTCATGGGGATACCAAAGAATCCTAGAAGGAAAGATGTAATATGGGTTATTGTTGATCTTCTTACCAAGTCAGCACATTTTAATGCTATAAGAGAAGATCTACCCCTGGAATGTCTAGCAAGACTATATATTAATGATGTTGTGAGACTTCATGGAGTACCTCTATCGATTGTTTCTGATATTGATCCCCGTTTTACTTCAAGATTCTAGAAAAGTCTTCAGAAATCCCTGGATACTGAACTTAATTTGAGCACTTCTTACCACCCTTAGACAGATGGACAATCAGAACGGACTATTCAAACCTTAGAAGACATGTTGAGATCTTGATCACTTGACTTTCAGGGTATGTGGGATCAATATTTACCTCTGGTAGAATTTTCCTATAACAATAGCTTCCATTCGAGTATTCAGATGGCACCATATGTAGCGTTATACGGAAAGAGATGTCGTACACCAACCTGTTGGGATGACGTTGGTGAAAGAATATTTATAGGCCCAGAACTGGTGGAGGAAACGATGGAAAAGGTGAAGGTAATCCAAAATCACATCAAAGCAGCTCAAAGTATGCAGAAGAGCTATGCCGATAATCGAAGGAAGGATTTGGAATTTCAAGTCGGTGATCATGTTTTCCTGAAGGTATCTCCATGGAAGGGAGTCATACATTTTGGTAAGAAAAGTAAATTGAGTCCCAGGTACATCAGACCTTTCGAAATTCTAGAACGAATTGGTGCTATAGCTTACCGATTGACAATGTCGCCAAGTCTCTCCAAAGTTCACGTTGTGTTCCACGTATCTCTGTTGAGGAAATACATGCCTGACCCAACGCATGTACTCACCTATGAGGAATTAGAACTGGAACCTGATCTATCTTATTGCGAAGATCCCATCAGGATTCATGATACGAGAGAACAAGTACTGAGAAACCGGACGACACGTCTGGTAAAAGTTTAGTGGAGAAACCATACGATGGAAGAGGAAACGTGGGAACCCGAGGAACTTATGATGAAGAACCACCCGAGTCTTTTCATGCGATAATATTCTAGAAATTTGGAGAACGAAATTATTTGAAGGAGGGGAGAATGTAACACCCCAAGCTTCTATGGTACGCTTCTCTTTGAATAATGCGATAACATGTGTTGTACGCAACAACGAGTTCTAACACACCACAACCAATCAAACTAGCTGTTATGAATAGTAATACCTACCTTTTTAAATTATATATATTTTATATTTCAAAAAGAACTTCATTTTTGGATTCAGAATATCGAAATTATCCTAAGTTGAATTTTTCCGAGAACGTCCAATTTTTATGAATAGTGAAAAATTCTTAAAAACAACTTTTTTTAATCAAAATAATTTATAGTGATAAATTATATTATTTAGTGGTTTTAAAGTATAATTAGAATATATTTTTACCATTTTATCCAATGGTGTTCATTATAATTAATTTCACTTTGAAATTGGATATAAACAATTTTCAATCTTTTGATATATATTGTTTCTTAAAAACAAGCTATTTGTTGTAACAGCGGGAATTAATTATAAAATTAATTAATGAAACTTATATGTTTGGAATTTTGTAAACTAGAAATAATTTTTGAAATTGGAATATCAATTATAGCTTAGGGTGAAATTTTGGAATTGTTCTGAAAAACTTCAATTTTTGATGAATAGTGAAACTACTAAGTGGTAGTTAAAAACTGAATTTTTTCATAAAACTTAATTTTACTGCTTCTGTGAATGGAATTTCGAAAATCTGAGAGACACGGTTAATATCAAAAAGTAAAATGTGGTTTAATGAGATGAAAATATTTTTTGTTGAATAGTAACTTTTTACTTTTATTTACCACGGTTAAAAGTAAATAGGGTAATTAAGGGTCAAAATGATATTAATATTACCCTAACACATGTCCTAATTCTATTAGACAAGTGTATCTAGACCAAAAACAACCTTAGGAATAAAATATTATCATTTAGGTCCACTTGGATTAGATTAGGACATTTATTATTATTTAATTCAAAGAAGAGTTAAAAGAGTTAAAATCAAAGTTTATTTACTAAAACATTTTTAATATAGGGTTATAAATAAGATAAATTCGATTGTAAACATTCATTGGAAAGATAAAAATATTTCCTACATAATTATATTTTATTTATAATTTTTTGACATTAAATAATTTAATTTCATTATGACACAATGATGATGCAGTAATTACCATAATAGTAAAAAATTAAAATAATTGATATTATAAATACCAAAATAAATATAATTTGAGACTTTTAATGAATTAAACTAATTTTATAGGATAATATGACATATTAGGATTGATTTAAATAACTTTTTTCGAAGTAATCATTCTGTTATATGTTTCAAAAAAATCAAGTATTGAATAGTGTCAAAATTGACATAAAAGAGTTTTTAAAACAAATATTATATTATTAATTGATATTAAATTCCTAAAAATCTAAGGTTCGTCCAAGAGACTTATATCATGATATTTGTATCATTAATGGACCACTTGGGGGTCTCTTTGATGTATATGGTAAGTTTATTAACCATATAATATAAAAATACAAAGAGATGTTGTAAAAGTGAAACTAATTAACTTAGAGTTAATACTTAAAGATAAGGTTAATATAGTAACCCAAACCTATCTAAATTCTATTGGTTGAATGGTTTTCGACCTATCCCCACCTTAACCTCTGAATAATAAACTTTTGAGCCATTATAAACCGAATATTAATTTATTATAAATTAATATTTCTAGATTTTACAAAGGTGCCCCTCACCCCTCTTATAAAAGGGAACTCATCCTTCTCATTTCTTCACACCTTCAAATCCTTTTGGTTCGACCAAAATCTGCCCAAATACTCTCCCAACTTCCCGCACTTCATCCTAGAGTCCTTAGTTTTATCCGAAAGCCATCCTAAGGAGCCCTTTTGATTAAATCAAAAGGAAGTACCCAAAGAAGAGATAATGATTTCACCACCCTTTTCCAAGTTCCTTTCATCTTCCACTTCTTCTTTATTTGTTATTACCATTCTAAAATAATAACTCCAGTATCATATATATACTGTGATGTTATTATAAATATGGTACAACCATATTCAGTATTCTATTCACCCTTTGAATAACATGTCACCATACATGCGTACGTACGACTTACCGTCTCCACGTCGTGGTGTAATTGTTATTCAATATATTATTATTTGGATGGGTATAATAATGATGTGTAACACATGTAAATAATAAATATAACATGTTAATGATTATGTATATATGATATACCATCCATTTATATATTATTTTAATATCAAAAGAATGATATTGTCGCTCGTGCGTACGTACGGACTACCGTCTCCACGAACGCAATGAGATTCATTCTCCATCGTATCCATTCAAGTATAAGTCTCATTTGATGATTAATAATAGTATCTAAGGACTTGATATCATTCTGGATATGATTAAGATACAGACTATCCATTACAAACATTAATTACGTAACAAAACATATAAAATATAACGAGTAAGTTAACACCCGAAACAACGATAATACTATGATATTATTAACAAATCAATGTTAAAAGATCATATATGATATCATATTAATGTAAATGATTCTTGTATAATTTAATAACAATTATTTCACCATTATACAGGAGGTTAACCTACCCCAACCAAGGAAAAGTACAAGGTAAGGGTTATTTCACAATCTCTTCATTATCTGAGGTTGTTTATACATAATAATCTACTGGGATCTCTTTATCATCCACATCCATGTTTCTTAAAAATGTATTTCAAAACATTTTTACTATTTAAAATAATATGGGTTTAGGTCATTTATACCCTTGTTTGACTTTTTATAGGAGTTTTATAAAGGAATCTTTCTGTCGTTTTCCAAACAAGGTGATTTTTATCCTTTTCGACAGAATTAAGGTAAGAATGATTTTTTAACTTATACGGTGGGTGCGGTTATTTTCCACCATTATAAAATCGTCGAAGCTTCCCTTACAATATTATAAGAATATTTTCAAAGAAAATGTTTTATTTCATAAATATAAGACTCTTAAATGATTTCAAAATCAAAAGAGATATTTCTCTAAAAAGAGTTTTGATTTCATATATGTCAACATCCTTTAATTGATTTTACGCTTATTTGAAGATGATTTATTATGATAAAAATCTTCTATATTGTATTGAAGGTTTTATGATATGTTTGACTGTGGATGTGCTATTTTTATACCGTTCATAGTTTATGGTGAAATTATTGAAATTTCTTATACTAGTTTTAATACGAATGTTTATGTTATGTTTAAACCTTTTCATATGGGAATGTATTGGAATTAATATGTGACGGGTGGAGCCTGATATAGCTCCTCGATGCATCGGTAGGTCTCATGAGACAAACTAGTGTCTTGGCACAAGGCCTTGGAAAAATCTTATTTGTAGTCTTGGCACGAGGCCTTGGCTATGTGTTTGTGATAGTCTGGCATTATGCATTCCATCATTATGAAAGTGGTTATTGATATCGCATGTGATTATTCGATTAGTATAATATATATGTGAATAAGTAAATGGAATTATTTCATTTTACTTTTGCCATACTATGTTGAAGTTCAAGTTTAAAAGGTTTTTTTTAGTTATACATTTCCTTAAATGTTTATGCTTATTTTTGAATGTTTCTTCTATATTGTTATCCTTACTGGGCATTTGAGCTCACACCTTTTCTATGTTTTATTTTTCCCAGGATGTGAAGAAGTAAGTTATGAATGACCTGCATGGATTTTATGTGGGGATATGAGTGTGGAATATGGAGACTATGTTGTTGTAGTAGTTTTTTACTTTATGATGTAATGTAAAACTTTATGAATATATCTAGTGTTTCCAAGGCTCCTAAACCAATCGGTCTTTCGAGATTTGATCTTTGTTGTGATCATTCCTATGTTATGTAATAATGCACCGACTCTGGGTAACTGGGGTCGGGGTGTTACACGTGCGGAGTCCGAGTTTTCCTATAGTGGTGGATCAGTATGCGGATGTTTTTCCTAACGACGTTCCAATACTAACTCCTCACAGAGAGGTAGACTTTTATATTGACCTGTACACCGGGACAACCCCAATATCCACTCCAGCATATCGGATGGCTCCCGCTGAGCTTCGAGAGCTGCGGGTACAGCTAGAGGACTTGCAGGGAAAGGGATTCATATGACCCAGTGTTTCAGCCTGGGCTTCCTCGATTTTGTTTGCCAAGAAGGCAGACATGAGCTTCCGACAGTGTGTCGACTATCGATTCCTAAACCAGGTGAGCATGAGGAACAAGTATCCGCTACTGATGATTGAAAACAACTTTGATTAGCTCAAGGGAGCACGGTGGTTCTCAAAGATAGACCTCAGATCAGGCTATCATCAGCTCATAGTTCGGGATGAGGACGTATAGATGACGACCTTCAGATGTATGTATGGCCACTATGAGTTGTTGGTTATGCCTTTCGGTGTAACCAACACTCCAGTAGTGTTCATGAGTCTCATAAACAGGATCTTTCATCCATACCTTGATCGATTTGTCATGGTATTCATCGAAGACATATTGATATACTCGACCACTGATGAGGAGCACACGTACCACTTGCAGGTTGTACTGGACACGCTCCGAGAGCACCATCTTTATGGTAAGCTCTCGAAGTGTCAGTTCTAGTTATGTGAGGTCCACTTCTTGGGACACGTCATCTCTAAGGTGGGAGTTGCAGTGGATCCTATGAAGATCGAGGCAGTGATAGCTTGGGAGCCACCCAGGAGCATGACAGAGGTGCGGAGTTTATTGGGGCTAGCTGAGTACTACCAGAGATTTGTGCCAGACTTCTCCAGAGTTAAGGCACCACTTTTAGCATTGAAAAAGAAGGGGAAACCCTTCGTGTGGTCATATAGATGTCAACAGAGCTTCCAGGGGCTGAGACAGAGATTGGCCAGTGCACCTATCTTGAGGCTACTAGAGGAGGGAGTGGGGTACATAGTCTACTGCGATGCATCTGGGACTGGACTCGGATGTATCCTGATACAGGATCAAGTAGTTATCTCCTATGGATCACGTCAGTTGAGGTAGAATGAGCAGAACTATGCTACCCATCACCTGAAGTTAGTAGTAGTGGTCATCTCTATGAATATGTGGAGACACTATCTGATGGGAGAGCGCTTTACAGTCTACTCTGACCACTAGAGTCTCAGGTACATCTTCTCGCAGAAGGACATGAACCTGAGATAACGGTGATAGCTCGAGTTCCTCCAGGACTATGACATTGAGATAGCCTATACTCTTGGAAAGGGGAACATAGTAGCCGATGCTCTCAGCAGGAGGACGGGCATTCAGCTACTTGGGGAGGCGACGGAGAAGCTAGCCGCTTTGCAGATATCCTTCATGGATAGAGGTGGAGCATCCTTTCTTCAGTCACTCACAGTCACTCATCCACTACTATAGTGGGTCAGAGAGGCACAGGTTGGGGACGCTGACTGTGAGACGTGGCATGCACATATATCCTCAGGACATGCACATGATGGATTATCTATAGGACAAGAGCACGAAGTCCTTTTCAAAGGACGTACCATGGTACCAGCTGCATTGCAGGAGGGGGTACTGAGAGAGATCCACACTTCCCCTTTAGTGGTACATCCAGGAGTGGTGAAGATGTACCAAGATCTCAGACAACAGCACTAGTGGCCATGTATGAAGAAGGTTGTAGCATAGTTTGTTTCTCGATGCCTCACCTTCCAGCTCGTGAAGGCGGAGTACCAGGTACCAGCAGGCTTGGTATAGCCCTTTGAGGTCTCGGAGTGGAAGTGGGATGGGATATCTATGGACTTCGTGACTGGACTTCCATGTACTTCTAGAGGTCAAGACTCTATTTGGGTGATTGTCGACTGACTCACTAAGTTGGCCCACTTCATACCCATCATAGAGCAGGGCTCGGTGGAGAGCATGGGACGCCTTTACGTTTAGGAGATTGTGCAGCTTCATGGTGTTCTATCATCTATCATCTCCGATCGAGATACTCGCTTTACTTCCCGGCATCGAAAGGGGTTGCAGGAGGCATTCGGGATGCAGCTACGTCTGAGCACCGCCTTCCACCCTCAGACAGATGGTCAGATGGAGAGGACCATTCAGACTCTCGAGGACATGCTCCGTGCATGTGTCCTTGACTTTGGGCGCAGTTGGGAGGATCATCTACCTGTGGTGGAGTTTGCGTACAACAACAGCTACCACTCCACCATCAGGATGGCACCATACGAGGCTTTGTACGGCCGAACTTGCAGATCACCTCTGTGGTGGACAGACCCTGGGAAGTCCGCACTTTTGGGACCAGAGATAGTCCAAGCCATGACAGAGAATGTCCAAGTCATCCAAGAGCGGATGAGGACAGCTCAAAGCCGGCAGAAGTCTTATGATGACAGGATGTGGAGACCACTAGAGTTCGAGGATGGCGACCACGTCTTCTTGCGGGTCTCACCTCGACGTGGATTACAGAGATTTGGCCGGGGCGACAAGTTATCTTCACGCTTCATCGGGCCATTCCAGGATCTTAGCAGGATAGGCGAGGTGGCTTATCGCTTGGCTATACCACTTCAGTTTCACTGGGTGCACGACGTATTCCACGTATCTCAGCTGAGGAGATACGTGCACGACCCGACGCATATCAGCGACCATGGGGAGTTGGACATTGACGATGGGGTGACTTTAACGGAGGTCCCGGTGGAGATCGAGGATCGACAGGAGCGGGTCCTACCTGGGCGGTCGATTCCTCTAGTTCGCATCAGATGGCAGCATGGGAACCTCTAGGAGATCACTTGGGAGTGAGAGGCTCAGATGCGTGCTCAGTACCCTCATTTTTTCCCTCGTTTGTGATGAATATTTACGCGAACGTAAAGCCCTGAGGTTGGAGTAATATAAAACCCGTAAATTTCAAGGGAAATTTTTTCTTAATTTTCTTTGAGATTTTACGAGTACACAGTTTCTGACGGCACCTGATTCTGAGGATCGGTGTGCCCGGATTTAATTTTTAAAGTTTAGCTCAGGTACGTTCAGTGAATGAATAAGTGGTTTTTTCTATCTTTTGAACCGGTGCTCGGAATCGAAATCTGAGGGCATCGATGGAATCGCAGTGCTGGTAATTGCTTAGGAACACCTTTTCTGGAGTTGTGTTTGCTCGGGTGAGGTTATTAAAAAAATGTTTTAACTAAGGAAAGAAATAAAAATTTGTGCAACAACTTTTATTTTCTATTCTAAGTAGTTTTAACCTATGCATGGTTGTCAGAGTGGGACCCACTACATCCTAACTCCCCTAGGTTGGGTATTAGTGAAGTGGGGACCACACGAGCCCCACCCCTTCAAATCCCTTAAACCTCCCACGAGAACTTAATTTTTTAACTCACCCACCCCCCAATTTAATGGAAAGTAAACCCTCAAAGATTAATTTGAATATTAAACGCTCTTTAATTAATTTAATTAATTGAATGAGATCTTTTTGAATTTCAAATTAATGGCTTCTGTGAGTGTTAATAAAAGAAGACAGTGTCTTATTTTATTGGGGGGTTGATTTGTTGTGTGGAAACAAGGAGAGGACTCTTGCGCTCTTGAGGAAAATCTTCTTCCTCATCTAAAAATGCGAAGAACGACGAGTCTACGATGAATAACTCCATCACCACGAGGGAATCGTCGTGCCATCTCCTCACCTCTCCGTAGCCGGTGAGAGACACCTTCTTCGAAGAATGACAACATGCCGCATCCTTCATCGGGTGTGCACCGACGACGTATACAGAGCCTCGTTCCGCGACACCATCTTCTGCGATGCCGTCTTCTGCGACGCCGTCTTCCGCGACGCCGTCTTCTGTGATTCCTTTTCTCCACGCAACCATCGTTCGATAACTCTTTGAGGTAGGGGTTTGAGTCCAAATTTAATGGATTAAATTTGTGCTTGCTTTAACAAAGATATTTTATTTTGTGCCACCTGTTATCGTTATAACGGGAGGAGGCCAGATCGCACGAACACGGCCGAACCTCCTCCCCATTTTATGTTGTACTTTTTGCGGCATTAATAAAGGTGGCGCGGTGCGATGGAACCACACAGAATCAAGGAGAAACATGGCGAAGAAGTGTGGCGTCGTCGCGCGCCGCCGTCGAGGCCGAACAAAGCCACGACAGGAGTCGGGCCGCGACGAAGAGGGCACGACGTCGTCGTGCCACGCCGGAGGACCACGAAGAGGCAGCGGCCAAAATGGGTCTGCAGCGGAGGGGTGCGGCACCGCCGCACGACGCCGGTTGGACAAGGTCGTAGCAGTGCAAGGAGGGGCGGCTGGAACCGTCAGACGCTGGCACTTCGGAGGGATGTGACCACGGGGTCCCGCAGCGGAAGCACCGGCCGGCCAGCCGGGTCGGCCGTTTCGGAAGAACCGGGGGTCGTAACCCCCGGATGGCCAAGAGGCGGGCCCCCTCATGGGGGAACTTCTTCAATCAAGGTGGGCAGCACCCCCCCCCCCCCCTTTTGCACAACCGCTCGGCCAGCGCCGGGCCGCCCCGCTCGGCCAGCATGGAGCCGCCCTGGCCGGCCCGGGCCGTGCGGTGCCGCCATGCCGGGCCACGCCCTGAGGGTCCAGACCCGGACCCAGGTAGGGTCGACCCGGTTCGGGTCGACCCATGGGGTCTTGGGCCAGGTCGGCCCGGGCCCAAAACCCCCTAAAACCGGACAAGTTTGTTTAAATGCCCGCAACTTGGGCTACAGACCTCTGATCGATGCACTGTCAGTTGATATGTGATCCTTGGATCGAGATGGTCATTTCTTTATATTACACTCAAGGTTTCGGAGAACTTTGGGTTTGGCCGGGTTGGTTCGAACACGAAACCAACCAGGCCCTCGGAGCGGAAACACTTATAACTTGATCTCTAGATGTTTGATTGACGTGTCGTCAACTTTGTTGGATTCCTCTTAGTGAGAAAGACCTTTTGGCTTACTCCACTCAAGGTTTGGACGTAGTTGGAGTGAGGTCAGGTTGGTTTTTACTTAAAAACCAACTGGGCCCTTGGAAAGAAAATCCAATAACTCTCAGACCGGGCATCCGATTGACGCGCCGTCTATCACGTTGAGTTCCCTTTGTTGAGATGGAACATTGTGATACACCAACTCCTGACTACGTGTTATTTGATGTATTGACCCCTTGGATCATGGAGCGGACCCTCCCAGAAACGAGCATGATGTGTGCGGGAACCCTAGAGCTGGCTGCGACTGCGAGGATGAGGACGACTGCACTGAAATCCTCCGTGGTTTCGGCAGTGATGACGACTGCACTAAAATCCTATGTGGGATCGGCAGCGATGACGACCATACTGAAATCCTTTGTGGGTTCGACGGAGATGACTATTGTTCTTGTATCCTACGTGGGTCTGGCAGTACTACTGTTCTTGTATCCTACGTGGGTCCGGTAGTGTTTGACTATGTTCTTGTATCCTATGTGGGTCTGGAAGAGTTGCTGGTCTTGTATCCTTTGTGGGTCCGAAAACTTATCTGGTCTAGTATCCTACGTGGGTCCCAGCTTAGATGAATCAGTAGCTACATCTGATCATCTCTATCACCTTATGAAGAAGTATACTTGTGTGAGCTGAGTCTTTACTTTCAATTATTATCTTCGATATGATTGACCTGTTTTCCTATGTGGATTGGGTTGTGCCTTCCTGTGTGGATTGTGTTGTACTATCCTTTTTGGATGTGATCGAACATGGACACGGATGTTGGAGCCAAACTAGAATTGATGACTTAGGTATATGTATGGGAATATACCTAAGTGGTTTTGGGTGTTACATCGTGATTGTATCTTTCCTTTGTGGATTATCCTTTGTGGATTCTGGGAGACCATCGGGGGTCTCAGGGTCCCTACTGAGTAGCGTGTACTCACCCCTGAACGGGCTATGCCCGCACTACATTGTGTTGGATGTAGATGATAGACAGCATTGATCGCGGTTGAGGCTTGTGGAGCAAGTTGGTACCTGGAGGTGGACCACTAGGTGGGACGTACACGGAGCGGACGGCTGGACCCGAGGAGATGAGGAGGCTATCTGTACCCACCCTTCAGGTGGGACTTCTAGTGGACGGCTCAACATTACTGCTTTACTTTTCAGTTGCTGTACTTTCTTTCAGTTGTGCTTTACTTCAGTTGGGTTTGTATTCTGGCCCATTTACTTTCCAGCACTTATAGTTGTACCCAGTTTACTCAGTGTTTACTTCAGCTTTCTTACTCTGGGGTTTGTTTACATTATAAAGGCAATGTCTTCCCTTTTTATCGGAATTTATGCCTTTGGTGCTAGTCGCCAGCCCCTAGCCTATGGGAGGTAGGCTTGGGGTAGTCATGGAACGGGCCCTGAGGAAGGGTCATGACATCCATACCTATAAATAATGAAGGCCCCTCTCCAAAATCAATTGGGACATGATTCAATGAATACACCCTACCAACCTATGATCCGTGGCCCCAAACCTTGGATCCTTTCATCCATGGTTAATGTGAAACATGATGAGGCCATAACTACTTTTGATGTGATCCTCATCCGACTCCTCATCCTGATCTCCCTGAAGAAGTTAAAGTATAAAACTCATGTACTCCAAATAATACCCTTACAGATTATGTATTCCTTGATCCACTTCTAATATATTACTGGGAAATATTTGAATATAGGAATTAGAAATTCTGTATCTTATATTCTTATATACACTATATTTTTTTGTGTTACTTAATATGATTCTCATATAGAGTAATGTGTCAGTTATGCTTTTATATAAAGTAAATAATTGTCATTTACCTAAATATTTTTTCGATTGAACATCAATATTATTGAATTGATTTGAAATGACTTATTGTAATTTTTTTACAAAATGGATAAAAGTTGGATGTACAGAAATGGTCTGATTTCAACAGATTTTCAAAATAATTTGAACATATTTTAAGATTTTTCATTTGAAAAGGATTCAAGTACTGGTCGCATACACTTCCCATGTTCTAATTATGTTGGAATACCTTAGTTGAGTCATGAAGTAGTTAGATATCATATAAACAAATATGGTTTCCAAACAAACTATTATGTGTGGTATCACAATGGAGAAAAATGGAATATCAAAATATTGATAATCCAAATGATAGTAATGAATTGGAGAGTTTGATATATGATTGGATTCCATTTATTCAGCATCATAAGAAGGAAAGGATGTCCACCCAACAAGATTTCGATATAAGAACACATGATGCATCCAATGAAAATGATGATGTTGATAGGGTGAAAAAATTTAATGACGCTGTGATGACTCCAGTATATCGGAAATTTGGTAAAATGAAAATGTTGTAATTTTTAATCTGAGTGTTTCATGGGAAAACTATGTATGGGATTTCAAATACAGTAATCGATTACATTATTACCTTCTTGTAAGACATACTTTTAGATAATTTAGATATTACCTCAAACCACTATATGGCATGAATGTTAGTTGATGAACTAGGATTCTCAAAAAAAATTCATGCTTTCCCAAATGATTATAGCTTATTTTGGGAGGAAACTGCTGAAATAAATGACTATATCAAATGTGGAACCTCACGATAGAAGCCAAAAGATGATGGAACGCCATCTCATGTGCCACAAAAAGTAATGTGGCACTTTCGATTGATCCCCAAATTACAGAACCATTTCATGTCTGATGAAATATCATTAAAAATGAGATGGCATGACACTAAGAGAAAAAAGAATAATGAAGAGTTGGTTCACCTTGCAGATGGATTTTCATGGCAGAGATATGATGCTCTATATCCTTAATTTGTAATGGACGTACGTAATGTGAGACTGGGTCTTTCATGTGACGATTTTAATCCATTTGGGATGATGAATACTTCACACAACACACGGCCGGTTTTCATACACATTTATAACCTTCCCCCATGGTTGTGTATGAAAAAGCCTTACACTTTCTTGAGTATATTGATATATTGCCCTTATGATCCCGGAAATGATATAGATGTATACATGCTACCATTAATAAAAGAGTTGGAACTTCTTTGGGATGTGGGTGTGCCCACGTATGATGCATGTTCGAAAGATATATTTCAGATGCATAGTGCGCTTATGTATATGATCAATGATTTTCATACTAATGAAATGATTTCTTGGAGCAGAAAAGGAAAATTTTATTGTCCTATTTGTATGAAGAGTACTCAACCAAGAAGACTGAAATATCATCATAGTTTAAGTTTTATGGGACATCGATGATTCTTTTCAATAAACCATCCATATAGAAACAATCGTTGAAGATTTGACAATACCATGGAGACTGATGATCCACCTCATCATATGTCTGTAATTGATGTTCTTAATGAATTGAAAGATTTCAGTTAATCATTTTGGAAAGGTGTAATGAAACCTAGAAAGTGGGAAAATGTTTCCAACGATACCTATTACAATTGGAAGAAGAAGAGTATATTATTTGAGTTTTCATATTGGTCAACCAACTTGTTATGTTATTGCTTAGACGTAATGCACATTGAATAGAATATATGTGAAATGTTGCTTTGTATTCTTCTAAATTTCAAGGGGAAGACAAAAGATGATTTATGATCTCTGTGTGACATGGTAGATTGGGGGATCAGACCAAAATTGCATCCTGTCTGTATCATTGAAAATAAATGGAAACTTCCATGGGCTTCTTATGTGATGAAACCTACTGAAAAAAATAAATTTCTAGAAGTGCAAAAGAATATTAAATTTCCTGATGGATATTCAAGAAAAATATCAAAATGGGTCAATAGAAAAGAGTTGAAGTTTAAATCATTGAAGACTCAAGATTATCACATCCTTTGGCATGAGTTGATTCAAATATAAATCTGTCTTCTCTTGTCCAATAATTTAAGATTCTCAGTTATTCGGTTGTTCTATTTGTCTAGATATCTTTATACTAAGAAGTTTTCCAAATATTTCTTGTAAAAAATACTGGTAGAGACACCAATAATTTTGTGTGAGTTAGAGAAAATATTCCCTCCATTATTTTTACATGCATGTTTCATATGACTGTCCATATTTCAGCCGAAATAATTCTTGGAGGACCCATTTCTCTCCCCTGGATGTATCCAACTGAATGAAACATGTACACAATGAAATCATATGTTTGGAACTGGAATTATCCCGAAGGTTCAACTGTGAACAGTTACTTGGATCAAGAATGTATGGATTTATGCTCAATGTATTTGTCTGATCTTACTATCAGAATAAACAGACCAATGAGAAATAATGAAGAACAGTATGAGAAAATTGTACCCAGTTTTCCATCACATCCTTAGACAGGAAGAATTCCATGATCATATACATTGACGACATTAAGCCTTGAAGAGCTAGAGATGGCACATCGCACAGTGTTGTTCAAATGTGATTTGTTCGATGAGTATATCAAGTAAGTAAATTGTACCTGTATCTCTTATCTTATATCATGTAATTTTAAATATTTGTTAAACTATTATTATTTTTATCTACAGGGAACATAAACAATTGATATATAGGAAGCATCGTTCATTATCTTTGAGAAGGAAAGAGACTTTTCATAGAAATGGGCATTCTGTTTGGTTGAAATGGAAGGTAAAAATATTTCTGTAATAACTAAATAAAAAAAATTAATTAAGTTTATTATTTGTTTATATTTCAGGTATCGAGTTTTCCTACAGAATATGTTTCTGATGAAATAAGAGCTTCAGATTTTGGTCCTAATATGATGGTTCGTGCTTGTAAATCACTTGTGATCAATGGATAGAAATTTATTATCACTGAATGAGAAGAAACATGAGAACACATCATGATGGTGTTATGCTAACTTCCATAACAGACTATTATTCCAGTTCATCGGATAAAAGACCTCATTCTGAAAATGTAGCTTATTATGGAGTTGTGATGAAAATAATAATTTTGGATTATTACTCGCATGCTCGGGTCACGATGATGAAATGTCAATGGTTTGATTCAATGATGAGGCAAGGCACCTTTATTGATTATTTTGGATTTCAGGTTATTAACATGACTCACACTCTTACCACCGATGAACCATATGTGTTGGCATCAATGGTGAAAGAAGTTTTTTATGTAAAAGATCATCATCATCATAAATTCGGTTTAATTATTGAAGTAAATCCTAGACATGTTTTGATGATGGTGATGATGAAGTTGACACTATCCCTACTACAATTGGAAGAAATCCGTTTATTACTTATGATAAATCCAATAGCTCAATTGTCAGAGTTGACTGTGAACCCAATGTTGTGGTGGGAAATATATAGAATCATACTGTCATGTTCTCACCTACATGTTACACCTACATCATTCAAAGTGTGTATCCTAGTACATAGCTTCAAACCACCATAAATCTTTTGTTTCTTTATGTTTTTTTATCAGAATGGTTTTTCTATACTTTTTTTGCGTTACACATTAGTTATCTGTTTCTAATTACTTCCATATTTGTTTTCATTGTAGGAAATTACACGCATTGAAGAGATGTGGTGGAAAAAGATAACAGAAAATAATCATCGCATGACAAAGATGGTTGTTCCTCCACTCATCCCTGTTGTGAGTATTTTATTTCAAATATATATATTTCAATGACTTATAATATCATGTGTTTACTTTTGTGTTAAACATTTTTTCAAGATCGACCCCCTAGACGAGAGATATCTGATGAGGAGCCTGATATTGATCCCAGTATAGAGGTTGGTGGTAGGAGGGGTGGGGTGGGGTGGTGTTAGAGTTAGATGATCATCTGGTGGTCCCAGTACTGAGGCTGGTGGTACAGGGGATCATGGTGTGATAGTTAGACGATCAACTGGTCCTACCTGATTGGATTGTTCCCCTACCACAAACGCATCTTCTACACCCCATTTTGATCATGTCTTGTCTTTAAGTACACACAGGATATTTAGGCCTCCAATTTTTACACTACCAGTTGGCCAGACGTCTGTACCATCATCTTTTTCTTCTGTTTCATTATCTCCAAGATATTATATTCCACCTTTTTGAATCCTTCTCTGATAGAGTATGTGGCTAAGGATCATACAATGAGAGACACTCCACCTGTAAAGGATATTCCTTCATCTTCTGCACATCCAGTGATGCCCATTGATCTTACTACCATAGGTATATTTATAAAACTCTAAAAAAAAATTATACCAAAATTTATTTTTATTATAACTTGTACTAATATTTTTTTATTTAATAACAGATTCATCTACTGATAGGAGGCAGGGGAGGGGGTGTACTCACTTACGTGTGGTATGGAACTGCTATACACAGTTGATGGTTGAATACAATGATGATGGAAAGATGGTTGATAAACTTGGGCAAGAATGTCGTGGGTTTTTGGCGTCACTAGACAAATACCTCGACATAATTTTGGTCAGACCTCTCTCTTGGAGACATCTACCACACGAATTCAAGTATAATACATGGGAACAAATACGAGTGACAAGTCTATTGGATTTAATATAGTATTTTTTGGTATTTATATGAATTAATCTATTGGGTGTCAGCTTCGATTTAACATCCCTGATGGCGAAGGTGCATGACCAACACAGTTAAAGGATCTATAAGAGATTTAGAGAGCTTATATGCATGAATTGTATGTTGGATGGTGTGATAGAGTGGGAACAGTTTTGGAGATGGTACCTATCATGGATGACTTCCTGATAGAGCAATATCACCAAATGATTACCCATTGGGTGATTGCCAAATTTAAGGTATTAATCCCATTTGATGTATTTAAATGATATTTTTCATATTTTTCATTAATATTATCTTCTTTATTATTAAAAATTATTTATCAATCTTCTAAAAAACCCAAAAAACATTGATTCAAAGAAATAACTCCACACTTTGGGGCGCACTACTAAGTCAGATCATGAGAGGCAGCTGGTATGATAAAGTTGTTTATAATTTTTCTATAAGACATTCCCTTTTTATTGTTTCCTACTTAAATTATGTGACTTATTTAATATTGAATATATGATTATACTTTCACTTTATATTGTTTTAATTTCATTATAGAAGCAAAAAATAAATATTGAAGGACATCTCCCTTGAGATTTTTTTTGATCGAGTAGAAGGAAAAAAGATGGAACTATGGTTAACGAAATGACACAAGAAAAGATTGTAAGTTTTAATTTGTTCATTTCAAATTTTAATATCTATTTTAAAATTTAATATTCTATTATTATTTTTAACATGCTTTTTTAGAGGCCCTTGATGCATAGGAACCTGACAATTTAGGGCCACATGATCATTTATATCAGGTTTTGGTAGATGAACACTCTGGTTGAGTACACTACTGACCTGGTAAGAATATAGTCCCGACGAGGTATTGGTCCTCTCCAGGTATCCATTCTAGTACCATCGAGTTGGAACATGTCAAGGATCATGCAAGACAGTCTGATAAAAGGGTTATAGAGTTGGAAGAATAGGTTCAAATGAGGGAGAAAGAATTTATGAAACTGATCAACGATTTATCTTCGTCACTTCCACCAAAGGCTAGCATGGATTTTAAGACATATATGTTGCTGATGGGTGAATTATCCAATGCACCAAGCAACAGTTCTAGTGGAGTTAGAGATGATAATGTTTCTGGTGATGACAAGGATGCTGAAGAAGATGAGGGCGAGGATGAGGATGAGGATGAGGGTGAGGATGGGGTTGAGGGTGAGGATGGGGCTGAGGATGAGCATGGGGACAATGATGAGGATGATTAAGAGGACAAAGATGGTAGAGAGGATGAGGATGATGATGATAGTAGTTATGGTGATTGTGATCAGGGGAAGATTGATCCATTACATTTTTGAATTCATTATAACTCTTTATTTTTGAACCGGATTTTTCACTATGGTATGGATATTTTTTAATTCAGTATAACTCTTTATTTTTGACCAAATCTGGAAGCCTAATGATGTTATAATGGTTTATGGGGCTTCGGGGGCTTGTTCAGAGCTTGGAACCCCGGTCGGCGTAGAAAAACACTATGCCTCATGGTTAGTAAAAAATTTAATTCCATACCACAAGGTATATACCAAACATATAGGTCAATATATTAGAAGTAATGTGCATGATTTTCCCAAACCATGCACTAGAGGATGCACATCATGCACAATGTCTACAGTTTTAGTATAAAATATTATCATTGTTGTTGCACGATTTTCCTAACGGGCATATGGAGAACCGACCAAAGGCATTATTATTGTGTTGATACATTAGTAAAATGATCCATGAGTCATATGTGACCTTTACGAGTCAAACCTGCCTCAATCCGAGGCATGGTTTGGCCGGTATCAATCAAAGTGTCTCTCTTTTTTTAAAATGGACACCCTTTTAATTAAAAAAAATAGCATACGGAAAACTGACCAAACATATTTTGATTGTGTTGATACTTTAGGAAAATGATCCATGGGTCATTTTTGATGTATACTACTCTACCGCGCCTCAATCCAAGGCACGGTGTGGCTGGTACCACTCAAAGTGTCTCATTTTTATTTGAAATAGACAACATTTTAAGTAAAAACAATAACTGAAATATGAAAAATAGAACAAAAATATTTGGATTCTATTTATACTTTAGCACAATAATCCATGGGACATTTGAGACATATATAAGTCAACCCCGCATTAATCTGAGGCACGGTGTCACCGGAACCACTCAAAGTGTCTCACCTTTATTTTAAATCAACAACATTTAAAGTGAAAACAACAACTGACATACGAAAAACCAACCAAAATCATTTAGATCATGTTGATACATTAGGAAAACATTCCATGGAATTTTTTTGACATTTATGAGTCAACCCCGCATCAATCCAAGGTACGATGTAGCCGGTACCACTCTATGTTTCTCTATTTTGTTTAAAATAGACCATGTTTTAAGTAAAAACAACTGGAAAATGGAAATCCGATCAAACGTATTCATATTGTGTTGATACATTATGTCAATGATACATGTGAAATTTGTGACATGTTGGAGTCAACCCCACATCAATCCGAGGCGCGGTGTGGCTGGTACCAATCCAAATGTCTCTCTTTTGTTTAAAATGGACATCATTTTATGTGAAAACAACAACTGGCATATGGAAAACCAACCAAATGAATTCAGATTGTGTTGATACTTTAGGAAAACAATCCCGGGGAAATTTTTGATGTGTACGAGTCAACCCTGCATCAATCTGAGGCACAGTGTGGCTGATACCACTCTAAATGTCTCTCTTTTGTTTAAAATGGACATCATTTTAAGTGAAAACAACAACTGGCATATGAAAAACCTACCAAACGCAATTTTATTGTGTTCATATATTATGAAAATGATCCATGAGTCATATGTGATGTGTATGAGTCAACCCCAACTCAATCCGAGGCACGGTGTGGCTGGTATCACTCAAAGTGTCTCTCTTTTGATTAAAATGGATATTGTTTTAAGTAAAAAAACAAGAATATGAAAGCCAAATGTATTAGTATTGTGTTGATACTTTAGTAAAACGATCCATTGGTCATATGTGATGTGTATGACTCAAATCCTCATCAATCTAAGGCGCGGTGTGGCCGGTACCACTCAAAGTGTCTCACTTTTATTTGAAATGGACTACATTTTAAGTGAAAAAAACAACTGGATTACGGAAAACCAACCAAACACATTTGAATTGTGTTCATACTTTAGGAAAACGATCCATGGGACATTTTTTACTTGTATGAGTCAACCCCACATCAATCCGAGGCACGATGTGGCTGGCACCACTCTAACTGTCTCTCTTTTGTTTAAAATGGACAATGTTCTGAGTAAAAACAACTGGCATATGGAAAACCTACCAAAAGTATTCAGATAGTGTTGATACATTAGGAAAAAGATCCATGGGACATTTTTGATGTGTAAGATTCAACCCCGCATCAATCTGAGGTGCGGTGTGGCTGTTTCCACTCCAAATGTATATCTTTTTTTTAATGGACATCATTTTAAGTGAAAACAAAAACTAGCATACAGAAAACCAACCAAACGTATCAGGATTGTTCTTATACTTTAAGAAAACGATCCATGGGACATTATTAATGTGTAAGAGTCAACCTAGCATCAATATGAGGCATAGTGTGGCCGGTACCACTCTAAGTGTATCTCTATTGTTTAAAATGGACAATGTTTTAAGTAAAAACTACTAGCATTTGGAAAACCGACCAAACGTATTCAGATTGTGTTGATACATTAGAAAAATGATACATGGGACATTTTTGATGTGTAGGAGTCAACCCTGCATCAATTTGAGGTGAGGTGTGGATGGTACTACTCTAAATGTCTCTCTTTTGTTTAAAATGGACATCATTTTAAGTGAAAACAACAACTGGCATACGAAAAACCAACCAAATGCATTCAGATTTTTTTGATACTTTAGGAAAATGATCCATGGAACATTTGTGATGTGTATGAGTCAACACCACATCAATCAGATGCACAGTGTGGCCGGTACCTCTCTAAATTTCTCTCTTTTGTTTAAAATGGACATCATTTTAAGTGAAAACAACAAATGGCATACAGAAAACTGACCCAATGCATTCAGATTGTGTTGATAATTTTGGAAAAATATCCATGAGTTATATGTGATGTGTACGAGTCAACCCTACCTCAATCTGAGCCACAGTGTGGCCGGTATAACTCAAATGATCTCTCTTTTGTTTACAATGGATAATATTTTAAGTAGAAACAACTGGCATATAAAAACCAAACATTTTCAAATTGTTTTTATACTTTAGGAAAACGAGATATTGGTCACTTGTGATGTGTAAGACACTACCCCACATTAATATGAGGCACTGTGTGGCCGGTATCACTCAAAGTGTCTCACTTTTATTTGAAATGGACTACATTTTAAGTGAAAACAACAACTGGCATATAGAAAACCAACCAAACGCATTCATATTGTGTTGATACTTTTGAAAAAAGATCCATGGGACATTTTTGACGTGTATGAGTCAACCCTGCATCAATCTGAGATATGGTGTGGCCGGTACCACTCTAAATGTATCTCTTTTGTTTAAAATGGACATCATTTTAAGTGAAAACAACAACTGACATACGGAAAATGGACCAAATGTGTTCATATTCTATTAATACTTTAGGAAAACAATCCATAAGTCATTTGTGATGTGCACGAGTCAACCCCTACTCAATATGAGGTGTAGTGTGGTTGGTTCCACTCAAAGTGTCTCACCTTTATTTGAAATGATCAACATTTTAAATGAAAACAACAACTTTCATAAGGAAAACTGACCAAACACATTTGGATTGTGTTTATACATTAGAAAAACGATCCATTGGTCATTTTTGATGTGTACGAGTCAACTCTGCCTCAATCCGAGGCATGGTGTGGCTGGTAGCACTCTAAGTGTCTCTCTTTTGTTTAAAATGGACATTGTTTTATGTAAAAACAACTGACATCAAAAAAACTGACCAAACTTATTCGGATTGTGTAGACACTTCAGCACAACAATTCATGGGTCATTTATGATGTGTAAGAGTCAACCGAGCATCAATCCGAGGCCCCTTGTGGCCGATACCCCTCAAAGTGTCTCACTTTTATTTTAAATGGACAACATTTTAAGTGAAAACAAAAACTGGCATATAGAAAACCAACCAAATGCATTCAGATTGTGTTGATACTTTAGGAAAACGATCCATGGGTCATATGTAACGTGTAAAAGTCAACTCCCCCTCAATCCGAGGAATGGTGTGCCCGGTATCACTCTAACTATCTCTCTTTTGTTTAAAATGAACATCATTTTATGTAAAAACAACTGGGATACAGAAAACTGACCAAACGTATTCGGATCGTGTTGAAACTTTAGCACAATGATCCATGGTCCAGCCTCACACATTCTACTTCTCATGTGTGGAACTCCTACCCCTATTTTAAAACACATGAAATTTAATATTACAGGGACAACTATATTCCTTAAATCACACAAGCTCATTGGTAAACAACCATTATCATCATCATTATGTTCAAAACACCCACCCCAAACCATGACATTATATTTGTGTTTGGTTGAATTAATTTATTCATTTCTTTATTTTGGGTTATTAGCTTCTAATTTATGAATTCACTCGTGTATGTGTTATAAAAAATTCAATTTGTGTATGTATTATTAATTATGTATCACATATAATTACGTATTCAGTTTTTAATGTATTGTATTCATAATTGATTATTAAATTATGTATCCTTCTAATTATCAGTTTTTAATTATGTATTGTATTGTATGTATTCTGTAAAATTCACACAGCATCACACAGAGCAGGATGCGGTGTGAATTGTACAGAAAAGCCTATACCAATAGTTTTAAACCATTGGTATAGGTTCTGTATATATTTTTTACCAACGGTTCTGATCCTTTGGTACGAAACCGTTACAAACAGTTTAAACCATTGGTATAGTGGTGAATGGAAGACTAAAAAATATATGCCAATGGTTTTAAAACCATTGGCATATGTGTTGTATAATAACTCTATGCCAACGGTTTTATAAAACCGTTAGGATAGAGTAGATTTATTCACATATACCAATGCTTTATCTCAAACTGTTGGTAAATGTCTATTGTCAAAGCTTACTAGGCTACAGTTTCTAAAACCGTTGGTATGATTTATACCAATGGTTATCCACCCTACACAAATGGGTTTCAACCATTGGTCTACCTAAAATTTCCAGTAGTGATGAAGCCAACCCCTTTGTTTTTAAACAATTCTTGCTTACATCAACTGATTTATTTTCCCAAACTGATTATCAACCTACAATTGAAAACTCTTCTGATAAGGGGAATACTCAAGAAAATTCTTCTGAAATATTCACCCCTGAATAATTTCTATCGTATGTTGATGAACATGTTTAAAAAAACCCAAATCAATTGTTTATTAGGAATCATCCCAGTGATAATATCATTAGTGATGTAAAGCAACCTATAAGGACCAGAAATTCCTTGAGAAATGAAATAGAACATCATGATTTTCTATCACAATTTGATCCTAAAACTCCAAGAAAGTCCTTAGGTGATGGAGATTGGATTAAATAAATTCAAGATGAAATAAATTAATTTTAAAGGAATAAAGTCTGTAATTTGATTGAAAGACCTAAAGAAACAACTGTAATTGTTGTAAAATGGGGTTTCAGAAACAAATGTGATGAGAATGGAGTCATTGTAAGAAATAAAGCAAGACTTGTGGCTAATGGATATAATCAACAAGAGGGAATAAACTATGAAGAAACCTATTCTCTGGTATCTAGACTTGAATCTCTTTGTATTCTATTTGCCTTTTCATAATACATCAAATTCAAACTATTTCAAATGGATTTAAAATGTGATTTTCTTAATGATTTTGTACAATAAGAAATTTTTGTAGAACAACCTATTGTCTGTGTAGATCCAAAACATCCTGATCGTGTTTTTAAACTTACAAAAGCTTTTTATGGCCCTAAACTAGCCCCAAGAGCATGGTATTACAATCTTACTGGATTTATTTTACAAATAAATTATGCAAGAAGTAAGGAAGATCCAACACTTTTTATAAAAATGGATAAAAAAATGTTTTGATTATTCATATTTATGTTGATGATATTATGTTGGGATCAACTCAGCAATGTTTAACTGATTCTTTAGAAAATCTAATGAAATATGAGTTTGAAATGGGTATGATGGGTGAGTTAACATTATTTCTAGGTTTTTAAAGCTCTCAAAAACTAGATGGAACATATATATATCTCAACATAATTATATCAAAGACTTACTCAAAAAGTATAGATATGACAATACTAAAAGTATTATCACTCCAATAAGTACCTCAAATTAACTTGATCTTGATAAAGCTAGAAAAACAGTAGATCAAACAACTTTTAGAGGAATGATAAGAAGTTTTTTATACTTTACAGCTAGTCATCCAGACCTAATGTTTTTTGTATACTTATGTGAAAGATACTAATCAAATCAAAAATAATTCCATTTAAAAGACGTGAAAATGATTTTTTGGTATTTAAAAGGAACATTAGATTAAGTCTTTTCTATTATTCTGGAATTGATTTTGTATTGAAATATTTTTTAGATGATAACGTTAGTGGCTATAGAATGAATAGAAAGAATACATCTAGAACTTTTCATTTCTTAGTAGATTATTTATTTTCTTGGTCATGCAATAAATGACACTCAATATCACATTCCACTACTGAAACTAAATATGTAGCAGTTGGAAGTTATTGTGCTCAAGTGTTGAAGATTCAACACACACTCACTGACTATGGTTTGTGCTTTTTCGAAACATAAATACTATGGGACAATACTAGTGTCGTATATATTAGTAAAAACCTAGAACATCACTCACATGCAAAACACATAGATATTAGTCATCACTTTCTTTTGGATCACACAAAAAAAGAAGATATTATTTTCCAATTTATCTGAATGTAAGAACAAATTGCTAACATTTTTACAAAACCATTACCTTATGATATATTTTAATTTTGTAAACAAAATCTAGGAATGATTACACTAAAATAATCATTAACATCTACTTTAGGTTTTTTACATTTCTCCTTACATTAAATAACTCCTCTTCTAAGGGGGATAATATTTCTTTGTTATTTTTTTTTACATATTTTAAGTTTATAATTATATTTTTTATATTTGTTTATTTGGTTTGGAAATTACGTTTATTTTTTTTAAATTCTATTTTTTTGTTTTGACATTCTGTTTATCATTTTGACATTCTAATAATTGGTTATGACTTTGTTTCTCATTGGCCTGACAGCCTATGGTAATTACTTTTTCTTCCATAGGCTTGACAACTTATGGTAGTGACTTTGTTTTCCAATGGCTTGACAAAATATGTTAATGAATTTGTTTTAAATCAGTTTGAAAACCTATGGTAATGACTTTTTTTCCATCATCTTGACAAACTATGGTAAAGAATTAGTTTTCCATCAGCTTGACAACCTTTGGCAATGACTTTGTTTTTAATCTATTTACAAACTATTGTAAATACTTTGTTTTCCATCGACTTGACAACCTATGGTAATGATTTTTTTTATTTTCTTAACAATCTATGGTAATGACTATGTTTTCCATCAGTTTGAAAACCTATGGTAATGAATTTGTTTTCCATTGGCTTGAAAACCTATGGTAATAAATTTCATTTCATCAGCTTGAAAATCGATAGTATTTACTTTCTTTTTCATTAGTTTAATATTTAATTTTATTCATTTAATTATTTCAACTATTTCTTTTCTATATTGTATTATGTCTTTATAATACTATGAAACCAATAACTTACTTGAAATATCCAACAAGTACATTCTCTTTTACTTTTTTATTACCTTTATTTCATGTTTTTAAACAATCCTTTTATTATACATCATTGGATTCTTTATCTTCTAATATCAACTATAGAAGATCAACAGTCATCTAAATTCTCCTATAAATAGAGGACCACCAACTTCAAACCCACACTGGTTTTTCATATTTCTCGGCAAAGCTCTGCCTATTCTCTTTAAGACATGGTATGATCTTTTCCTTTTCCACTCATCTTTATATCTTAGTCTTTTACCAACACTCCTTATAAAATGTCTTCAAAGACCTTATTAGATAAAGATTTATTCAGATAAAGGTCATTTTCCTGAGATTTATTTGATAGTTATCACTCAATAATCAAGAGGATTATTCTATTCCAAGGCTGAGAACTTCTGTGTGTTGAGAAACCTATAACTCAAGATCCAATTCTTATTGAATAGGTTAGAAAATTATAAAATACAGTTTCGTTTGATAAGAATATAATGATTAACATTGTTCTGTATTATAGAAAATTTTCAATGTTTGTAAAATAAGAAGAACACTTTCTAAATTTTCTTACAGAAGGTGATTCCTTTTTCCCATCTCATAAGGTACATGAGGAAGTTGGTATGTTTAACAAGGTAAGAGATGAAAATTAAATGTTTCTTATCAACGAGGAGAAAAGAAAAGTATCTCATATTTCTACTGATAACCCATTTATTGTCCTTTATATGTAAGGTTTTCTAATTCCAAGGAAAGGGGATAGGAAAATTATTAAGGTTTCTGAATTTTTTATGCTAGATAATCTAGTAGATATGAGAAAGGTAAATCTCATGGTTTATATTTTCAAAAATATCATGAATGTGAATTATGGAGTTATCAAGTATCATCTTATCATGTATCCATCAATTATCACAAAGTTCTTTATTTAAGGTTTGAAGTTTTGTAATATTCCTATAAAAGGGGAATTGAAAGAGTCAAATCCTTCTTGGATAAGAAAGAATACGCTGAAGAAATATTATGTTTATTTTGATGAAGAATCAAAACTCATTTTCAATGATGTGGAAGAATAATCAGCACCAAATCATTCGGCACCAAATCAATAAGCACCAATTCTAATAGAATCTGTTCTAAGGTTGTTGCTTCTCAGAAGTTAAATCCTCAAGTTAGTAATAAACTGAAGAAGAAAACAAAATATTGTAAGGAGGTTGTGGCCAAGTGGAGAAAGGAGAAAGAACAAAGAAAATAAGGTGATCCTATGTTTTTTCTTGATCTAGTTGAAGCTCTATATGAGATGATAAGGGTAGAGGATACTCTATAGGCTGAGAAGAAATAGAAGACTCTTTTAAAAAGAAAAGCTCAATATTTTGATGTTACTAAAATCCTAAACGGCATTGAATTGGAAAGTTATCAACTTTAAGAAGAAGTTCGAAAAGAACCAGTCATACAAACTTTTATAGAGAAAGAGAAAGGGAAAAATAGTGTAAGAAGTTTAGGAATGTGAAGATGAGGAAGAACACTTTATTTTGGAATTTCATCCATGTTCTAAGAAGAGTAGAGAAGAATATTCTCTTAAAAACAATAGTTAAGGAATACAAAAAAATCATCATGCCGAACAAGAACCAGCTCAATAGTTAGAAACCCATTTATGAATAATTCCATCTCCATTCAAGCAAGGAGCTCAATGTTATCATACCGAGAAAGTAATTGTCATCAGTGAAAAGGTCAAAAAAGAAAGAGCTGAAAAAGAAGTATAAAGGGTGGAAAAGGAAAAAGAGAAAGGAAAAGGAAAACATCTTGTTGAATACTCTAGTCGATCAAATGAACTGGAATCATACAATGATGATACTTATTCAGAACACACAATCTCATTGAAGAAAAGTGATTACACTGTTCTTGTTTTTTGAAGAATTGAAAAGTATATTCCTTGTTTTCCTAAAATTGAGGGGAAAATTGATTTTCTTAAAAACAACCATTAGAAGAAATTTGGTTCAGTAAGAGATCTCATAAAGATATTTTTGTCAATAGAAGCTGATTTAAATGTTTTGAGTGATAGATCAGCTGCTAATAAGAAGTCTTGCAATAAGATGACTAAGTGCTTGTACAAAACAAAAAGCTCAGTGAATGAACATGAGGAATCAATTGAAGACTTAATGATACTTTAAAATGGTCTAACTATTGATTTTAATAATTTTGATAAAGAAAATATTGACTGGTTGAACTCGATCTCAAAAACCCATAGAGTATATATTATTTCAGTAAAAGAGTATCATGAATGGATGAATGCATTGTAGTCATATTTTTAGAAGGCTTTATCTTTCGAATATGAAATAGTTTTTTTAAAGAAAAAAAATATTGTTTTGACTCAAGAGAATAATAATTTGCAAGACATAATTGATACTCTTGAAGAAGTTATCAGAGTTCAAGAAAAGACTATCAAAAACTGGGATCATCTTTTTTCTGGCCAATAAGAGATTCTCAAATCCCAGGGTAATTCTATCTCAGAATATAAGAAAGAGATTAAGAAGATGAAGTATGTTCTTCATGTGTTGATCAGGAAAGATAAATAAAGAGAAAAAAATGAATGTCATGTTGTATTTTTCTTTGTTTTTTACATAATTTTTGTTAATCTTTTAAGATTCAATTAATTGTATGTCTACATTTCAATTTTTTTGAATTTATTTTCTCTCTAGTACTTTTAGGAAACTAAAGGTTGCCCCATTCTTTTTGTAAATAACAAAGGAGGAGAATGTTTTACAAAAAAAGGAGAATTTTTCATAAAGGGGGAGATTTATTAATGTCTTACTCAATTGTAATGCATCTAAATCAAGGGAAATATACGAATACAATCCTTAAGAAAAAAATTGCATAAGGGGGAGTTAGTTATATTAATTTTCTTATTCAGAATAGTTTATATAACTTAGGGGGAGATAAGTATTTCTTTTCTAGATTTATGTTGTGTTTTTTTCATTCAAAAACGGGGGATATTGTTATGTCAAAAGTCTTATTTTTTTACTTTTATGTCTTTTGTTTTGGAAATCACATATATTTTTTATATTATATTCTTAAATAAATTTTTTAATTTCAATATTGACTCTGTCAATTGTACTGACTATGTAAATTGTACTGACTCTATCAATCATACCGACTCTGTCAATCATACTGACTCTGTTGATCATACCGACTCTATCAATCATACTGACTCTGTCAATTGTATTAACCCTATCAATCGTAATGACTTTGTCAATCATATTGACTGTGTCAATCTAACTCAATGTTTTCATTTTACTCACTTGGAATCATATCAATACATCGCACTATGTAATAAAAATAGTACTCATGTTTTACTAGTATCACATGCATGATTTTAATCTCTTATCAAAACATTTATTCTATATTAATTGTACTCATGTTATCATTCTCATATACTTATTGTTTTAACCAAAATTATGTCATGGAGTTAGTTATAAATTAATCAAAATGATGTTCTGTTTTCAGTTTCAGAATGACTGTAACAAGTCTAGGTTTCCAAGTCCCTTTGAGTTTTCTAGAGAAATATGACTGTTGGAGAAAATATGACTGGTGGAACTAGTGGCCTATAAATAAGAGGACATTTGAAACATAGAAGATACTTTGATAAAATTTTTCTTCTATCAAGTCTTAAAGAGATACGTTGTGACTTCTCTCTTGCTTCATGCAAAAGAATTGGAATTACAAAACGTGAATGGATCATTCTTAGATTTTTTATTTCAATATGTGATTTTTTTCTTTGTGTGTTTGATTAGGTGATAATGATCAAGGGTTTCTAGGGATAGGCAGATGGTGCGATCGATCTTCATATCGAGTTCTTTCAAGTGTTTGAAAGACAGAGGTACCGATTACCTATAAAATCAAGGGCTTATGGGGACAATAAGATGGTTGTGCCGATCATCGTATCAAGGGATTACCAAGGTGGTGTTAAGATGGACCTTTTATCCTAGGTGAAAGGAAACCCTTTTACTTGGGATAAAATAATTGTAATACATTTACATTTATGGTGTTGTTTATATTAGAAAAGAAATTGTATTGTTTCATCTTTCCTTTTATATTCATTTCAATTGCAATTGTTTCAATTATGATTCATTTTTTATATACTGTATTAATAGATTCTATACATTGTATGGTTGAATATTATTCATTTGTATTAATTTGATCATTATATTCCATTAGTATACAATTTTTACTCATTACTTTTATGTATTACATCTAATCTATCTAATAGATTCAACATCCTTGTAGTAGAACTTATTGATTGTGAATTGTATGAGTTTAGGACCACTTAAACAATGTTATCTCTTAGGTGTTTAAATAAAAAGTTTTTAGACATAAAATTCACCCCCACCTCATATATTGTTCCATCTAATATACATATTTATAAATATTACAATCCAATAGAAAATATGAAATCCACCGGATATTGTTAATCATCAATAAACTATTAAAGACCTCAAAATTTCTCTTTTTAAATTAATTCATGTTGAAGAAATATTGAATAAATTTTTAGGATCTATAAAACCTAGAAAATTTTAGATCAACATTGGATACTCTAATAAAGAAAAAAACCTTAAAAATCCAATGAAAACTACTTTTTTAAAAGTTTTATTTCAAGAAAAAATATAAAATTATTAAAAAAATGGCCATTCATTTAATCTTTAAATGATTTTACAAGAACGAATGATATATGAGAATTAATTAAATCTATATTTCTTCCAATTTTTCAAAAAAAAAACTACTAAGGAAATATGGATTCTGAAATAATTATTTTCCTTTATAAAAAGATCTATATTTGTCTAGGTATAAAAAAAATTCTAATATTTAATTCTACGGGAAACATGTATTTTGATAAAAACCAAATAATAAATATGGTACCTAGATAGTGGTTTCTCAAGAAACATGTATGATAAACACTATCAATTCAATAAAATTGATAAAAATGAAGGATTTCATGTCCCATTCAGGGATACCTTTATGGGTAAGGTAATTAATGATGGTTCAATTATTTTTTCTAACTCAACTTTTATAAAAAAAATATTCATAAAAGGGTTGAAAAAAAATTATATGTATTAGTCAATTATGTGATAGTGGTTTCAAAATCTCATTTTATAATGATTTTTGAAATTTTTTAATTCCAAAGGAAAAAATATATTTACCACATCAATATTTCAAAATTACTATAATATTGGTTTAAAATATATAACTATTCTAAACATTAAATGTTTGAGTGCCTAAGTTAGTGATTCATGGATTTGGCATCGACTCCTTGGTCATTTCATAACTCAATCACTTTTAAAACTTAAACATTATGAACTAGAATGTTGTATTCCCAATTTTTATTTAAAAGACGACATGTTTGTGAAGAATGCTAATATAGTAAGAAACACAAATACACTTTTAATTCAAAAAATTAATTTCATCTAAAAAATAATTTAGATTAATTCATATTTACATTTTTGGATCTTGTCAAATCAAATGGTTAAGAAGAAAAATCTATAATTCCATAATTATTAATGACTTTAAAATATTAACATAGTCATATTTCTTATCTCATAAAAGTTAATCTTGAAAATCCTTCATCAATATTTTAAAAAAGATTGAAAATTATAATATTTCTAAAATTATTTCAATTCATAGTGATAATGGAGAAGAATTTTATTACAAGTTATTTAATGATAAATGTTATTAGAAAGTCTATAATAAATATTTTTCTTCTCATAAAAACCATAAAAAAGAGTTACTAGAGTGGTGAAATTGAATAATGAAAAAAACTCTTAGAGACTTTTAAATCAATTTTCTATTCTAATTTTTTTGGGGGTTGAGGACAAGTGTACTGCATGATATATCATTAATTTGTTTTTGTTAGAACTTTTCTAAATATAAACTCTTATGAAATTTGGTTTAATAAAATTCAAAAAGGCTTTTTTTTAAATTTTGTAAATTATTTATTTTAAAAACCAAATAAAATCTTGTAAAATTTTATTCTAAATATGTGGAGGCTATATTTATATGGTTCTACAACTCAAAAAAGGTTTAACATTACATTAATAAATTGACTGAAATGGCTGAAGAATGAATCCATGTCGTTTTGATGAATTGCTCCCAAAATATTATTATCAAAATGTTTTTGAATTTTTTTAAATGATATTTTCATGTTAAGGAAATTGGAGAAGAATAATAATTTACTTAAAATTTTTACTTAAATATTTTCAAAAATCTAATACATTTCCCATCAAAATATCATCATAAATTTACATGTAGGAATAGATAATCATATATTAGTATTAAATGAGATTGAACATCTTATCTTTGTCTCTCACTTTAAACCCAAAAACAAAAAAACTTCCCTTAATTATAAAAATTGGGTACCTTATTTGCAAGACTAATTAAATAAATTTACTCAAAATAATGTATGAAATATCTTAGAATGACCTAATGATCATTCCATTATAGGATCTAAATGGATTTTCATAAATAAAATATAATAAAATTGTAATATTATTATAAATAAATAATTATTTATTTCAAAGGTTATAATCAAGAATACAGAATCGACTATAGTGAGTATTTTCCATCCTTCACTAGTTAGAATGCATTAAAATCATGTTAGAATTCACCTGTCATCTTAATTTCCAACTATTTAAAAGGGATACTGAAATCACATTTTTAAATTGTTTTATTTTTGAAAATATTGTTATGGAACAACCACTTAGTTTTGAAAATAAAATTTTTCTGATTTCTATTTTGAAATTATCTATAGCACTTTATAGTTTAAAATAAACCCCTCGGGCTTGGTATAACTTATACATTATCTTCTTTAAAATTGTATTGAAGTTGGAAAATCCAATTAAACTCTCTTTATAAAACACATCTCAAATGATTTTTTACTCATTTAAATTTATTATGATAATGTTATTTTCAGTTCAATCAATGAATATCTTTATTTTTAGTTTTTTTATTTATTGAAAAAGGAATTTGAGATGCGCTTTATTGGTGAACTCAAATTCTTTATCAGATTTCAAATTTCTCAAATAAACGATTGTATCTTTTTGATCCAATTAAAATATACAAATAAACTCTTAAAATTATTTAAAATGAATCATTCTAAGTATATTATTACTCCCATGAGTATAACTTGTAAGATTACATTAGATAAAGTTGATAAATCTGTTGAAAACAAGATTTATAGAAGTATGATTGACAGTATACTTTACCTTATTACGTTTATTGTATTTATCTATTATCGTTTTAAATCAAATATAATGGAATATCATTTTAAATATATCTAGAGAATTTTTTTATTTAAAAATGATATAAAAATATCCATTTTTATCTGAAATTGACCTGTTTTTAATTAACTTATTCTTTAAAATGTTGATTTTTTAGGATACCCACTAGATATGAAAATTATTAGTGGAAATTTCCATATAGTAATAAAATACCTAATCTCATGGTGTAGTAAGAAGAAGAACTCAATTTCTCTTTCTACGGCTGAAGCATAGTATATAGTCATTGAGTTCTATTGTTCCCAAATACTATGGATTTAATATGCTCTATTGGATTTTAATCTTAAATTTGACTATATCCATATCATGTGTGATAACACTAGTACTATAAATATCCATAAAAATCATATCCAACACTCTCACACCAAACACATTTACCTTCGACACCATTTCATAAGAGATCACTTCAAAGAAGGTGATATCTTATTGGATTTTTAACCAATGAAATATCAACTTGTTGGTATATTCACAAAAACTCTTTCCCTTTATCATTTAAAATTCATTAAAGGTGAATTTTGAATGGTTCACTAGTGAAAATATTAATTTTCCCAATGGATATATTTTATTATATTTTTGAAATTTATTTTAATCTTACATTAAATTTTTAATACTTATATTTCTTATTTTATATTTTTATCTAGGATATGATCCCTTTATCTCAAATGTGATATCATTTGAGAGGGAAAAACATCTCTTTTAATTCAAAAAATATTATTAAATGATGTTTTTTGTTTTCAAAATTAGTTATTTATTAATTTTGGGAACATTTTCCCTTATTTTAAAATTTTCAAAATCACATTTAAAAAAGTCAGTACTTTTTATAATATTAATATTTATTTTAAAAACTACCCTTTGTAACCTAGATTTTTAAATATATTTTTTAAATTGGTCTTAAAACTTATATGAGTAACATTATTTATGATCTCTTATTTTTAAAAGTTTTTATCTCACTTAAATAATGTTAATGATGAGTAAAATGATTTCATATACTTATCTCTCTAGCTTTTATCATATGTTTTATTTGATGAAATTAAAATCCAGTAAATCCTTTGAAGTATGATATACATCAAAATAATTTATTCATCATTCTATTTTATTTGAAGAAATTAATCTATGGAGGTAATGTAATTTTAGGCACCGAAAATTACTCCCGGGCTGAGGAAGGTTCAGGCGCGAGAAAGCGAAGCCATATTTGGAACCGGTGATCCATTCTGGGGGCGCCTGGAGGGGCGGCGTGAAACAAATACTAAGGTGCATGAAAAAAATATGACCTACATGAAAAACTCTGGGATTCGCGAGAGTTTTCCACATGAGCGCATAACTCTTTCACGCCACTGCTCTGTGCAGTTGATCTACACGCTACCGACATCGGGCGCGCAATATTTCATGCTGGCATGTTTTTCGCGTGAACCCACGATCGTGAGTGCCTATAAAGAAAAGGCCATCCATTCGACTTCATCCTGAAGAATATGAACCATCTCCCCCATGCGAAATTCCTCTCCCGTGCATGCAAAAAGATAGCTCTCATGTACTAAATTTTTCGCGCCCAGTCGCCAGGGGGTCCGCCCTTTGCGCGCGACTACTCGAGCTTGATCTTTGTCCAAATTCCATCGAGCCCCCTTCCCCCACACGCAATTACTTCCAATTGTGCACAATCAGTTATTCAGTGCACAATTCCTTTTGTGCACTGGCCCGTCCCTTTTTTTTCACGCTATTTCTTTTGCGTGTCGGCACACTTATTTGTGCGCCTGCTATTCATTTGCGTGCCGCACCCGACCTTTTTCGCACCCACCGTTTCATTGTGCGCCGACCTGTCGCTTTTGCATGCAAGCCTCCCGCCTTGTGTGCCCAGGATGTCCCTCTTCCAAGCATCATTTTTTGGAATCTCCTGTTCCCAAAACACCTTCGCCGTATACTCATTTCCCATGCGACCACCTAGGTTCGCATGAAGTAACTTCAAAGTCCCATGGACACTAATTCCCATTGCGTTGCTTGACCTCATGATTTTTCGCATAAGCACGCTAACGACTATTGCTTCTTTGCATAGCCATGCTAATGTGGACACCCCGATCGTTCGCTCCATGACACCCCCTTTTCACGTCATTGTCGATGCCTTCCCTTCCACAAGGAGCAGAGGGTACTGGTTATGTATGTTCTAGGGGTAGATAGAAAACCCACCTCATCAGAGCTACAAGACGTTAAACTGCCAAGCACCATCTTCCTCATTACATGACCTTAAACTCTGACCTCTCCCCATGCATCGCACGCAGGGTGCCCCCACCTTGGACATTCTCCACACCCACTAGTCTCTGCTAGGATGAGATATTACCTCACAGGGGATGATATCCTCCTTATCGGAGTGGCGTTTGTTCATGGGGAAATGGAACCACCCTGGTGTAAGTACCTAGCTTTTCTTGCCGGAGGCAGCATCCCTCCTCCTCCTTTATTCTTTGGTCCCAAGGACCAGGGGGATGGGGAAATGGACACCAGACCCCTCCTTTCTTTGGTGCCAAATCCTTCTCTTGTTGGGATTTTTATATGCTAGGCCTCCATCCTCGAGTAAGTTCCAACCTCTTCGGGCTGCTAACCATGCATAATCCCATGTTTCCTATTTGGTCCATGATCATGCGTAAGCCCCACTCCACTTACCATGGACGCACCTTTCGTGATGAGATTGTCAGGTCTCTGTTATCTCTTGTTTCTCACACAGAACATGAATCACATGGGCTTAGAGTGAGCACCGACCACGAAATCTTCCTTGGACTGCCTCAGATCGTAAGCCCCAAATTCTCACCACCGGAACTATGAGTTCTTTGATCCTTTCCATGATAGGGTATGTAAGAATCCTCCATGAGGTTCAAGCCCACCACTCATCGGACCCCAAGTCCACCTTCACATCGCGTCCCAACCATCCGAACTATGAGGACTTTGATCCTTGCCAAAGAAGGGTATATAAGAAGCCTCCATGAGGTTCAATCCCAACAACCATTAGACCCTAGGTCCTCCTTCACATTGGTTCACCGACACCCTGGGCTCCCTCAGAGCGTAAGCCCCAAATGCTGCCACCTGAACTACAAGGTCTTTGATCCTTTCCAAGGCAAGGTACGTAGGAAGCCTCCATGAGGTTCAAGCCCAACACTGGTCATTCCGACCATCTTTACTTCATTCCACCAACTCATTGGGGTGCCTCTTAGCGTAATCCCCAAATGCCCCATCCGAACTACAAGGACATTTATCCTTGACATGGTAGGGTACTTAGGAAGCCTCGACAAGGTTCAAGCGCAACAACCATTGGACCCTAGGTCCTCCTCCATGTCGGTTCACCCACACCATGGGCCACCTTAGAGTGTAAGCCAAAAATTCCACCACATGAATTACGAGGTCTTTGATCCTAGCTAATGTAAGGTATATAGGAAGCCTCCATGAGTTTCAAGCCCAACAACCAGCTGTTCTAACCCCCTTCAAGTCGGTTCACACCCATCCTGCATGGTGTTAAACTGTGGACCCCATCTAGTGGTAAGTCATTGAAACCCCAACCAGTGGCAAGATGTTGAACCCCAATCGGCGGTAAGGTATCATCAGATGAACTACATGGACTTTGATTCCCTGTCACAGGGATACATAGGAAACCTCTTCATGGATCAATCCCAAAAATATCATCATCTACATGGCGGTTCCATCCCATTGACCACCCACCTCATTCAAACTCCCCATCACCCATCCTGATTCTTACCCGGGCTGCCACATCTTTGTGGGATCAGGCCACCTCATACCACATTCCCCTCGATAGCACTCGGGAAGCCACCCACATGATGGCCCTAATATCCGTGTTCCCTCTAGGGGATTGCACCCATATGATCCACTATAGTTAGTGTTATGATTAGTTTGATCCGTCTCAGCTGGACGTTAAACTTGTGGAATACCCTAAGATAAACATGGGAAGCTAAGGAAAACCTCAGATATATTCCCAAGGCATATGATTCCCCGCGTTCGATGTGGGATGCCTCGGGCTTCAGCGCCCTCAAGAAGCCCTATAATAATGGATAAAAGACAGACACAACAATCCCCCAGCTTCCAGACACACCGGTGATTCCCAATGTGACTACTCCCCTGGCCAAAGGTTGCTGCCCTGGCCGGACCTCTTGGAATGTCCCAACGGAATTAGTGTAATTAACTGGTGTCCAGGAATATTTGAAGCTTGGAAGAGTGTCATGAACAACGTATTATCTCCATAAGGGAGACCCAGACTATGTGATGAGTTCTGAGGAGGAATCCACATAAGGAAGAACTGACATCTCGTCATCCTGTTTCGATAAAGGTGCATACATCCCTGAATACAAAGTGGATGATGCCCGCCTTTGGAAAACAGGAGTGTGGGGAAACAAAACTGCGCCCTCTCGTCCCCGAACGAGACGGACACGCGCGTCCGGATGAAAGCGTCAGAAACAATAATTTCTTAAGGAAATTTGATGTTTTATAAAAGTTATGTAAGGTTTTATTTTCATTTTCTTTATTTATTATTTTTCATTCTCTTTCTTTCTTCTAATTTTCTTCAAATATTAAAATTTTTAATTTTCTACATTTTTTCATTATTCACGTTTAATTTCCTCTATATCTATATTTCATGATCATATTATTTAGGGAGTTTGAAATTTAATAGGTGTTTTTAAAAATTTTAATTTTCTATTTTCTATTTTTCTTCTCTTTCTCTCAAGATTATACTATTTTGGGAATTTAGAAGTTAAATCCTTTTTCAAAACCTATTTGTTATCATAAATATATATATTTTTTAAAATATTCTTCTCTCTTAAATACTCATGGTCAAAATTATTTTTAAATGTTTTTTAATATTATCATTCCTTTACTTATTTTTATATATTTGATAATCACAAAGGTGGAGTTATTTTGTTTAACTTATGTGTTTCTATTTTTTTCAATGGTGGGAAATTTTTCAAAAATTATTCTCACAAAGGGGGAGAAGTTCTTAATTTTTTTCTATTTTTATTTATGGAAAAATTATTTATTAAATGGGAACTATATTTTATAAAGGGGAGATTTAAAATTATTCTTTACTGATTTTAATAGATTTCTAACTGTGTTTACTTCTTGAGATAATTGGATATCTAGTTAATATCTTGAATTTATTTACTATCTCATTAATTCATGATTTGTGCATAATTTAAATTGTTATGTCCAGTGTTTTTGATCAAAAAAAGGGGGATATTATTGTACCTCTATCTGTCAAGGTAGTTTCTCGATCAAAAATATAAATATATGTTTTCAACAATTCCATTTTTGTAGGATTTAATGATTATATTGAATATTAAGTAAAGGAAACAATTTGTAGTTGGATGATGTTATAAAAGTATTTGACTAAATTTTAATAAATTCTTGGAGTCTTATTTTATGTCTCAATTCATTAGTATCATTTTGGAATAACCTTAAAATATTATCCATTGAATTGGATGAGCCACTTGTTGTAGTTTCATACAAAACTAGCCAAAAACTACCAGTATTAGGGTGTGGTGAACCTATCACAGGGTGTGGTGAACCTATAACAGGGTGAAGTGGACCAATTATGAGGTGTTTTCTAGGTTATTTAATGAAAACAAACCAGGGTATGTGTACTGGGGTGTGGTACAAGTTGTTTTAGCCTATGACGGACTTGCTATACTTTTAATGTAGGTCAAACCTTTGTTAAATTTGATCTTGAATGTCTTAATTTCTCTGAGATAATTCCAAACTATTTATAATTTTTTTCAAGGATATAAATAGAGTATAGGGGAGGATCTCAATTTCAACTTACACCCCACGTATCACTTTAAACACCTTGATTTTATTAAAATAAATCTTTGTTCGATAGAATATATGTCACATAATACCGAGCCTAAAAAAACCATGAAAAATTATTGTTTATATATGACCCTTACAACCTTTCCTTTAAATTGGAAGGTTTGAATAAAAATAATTTATTTATGAAACATAGATAATTTTACTACTCAATATAAATGTATCGATATATTCTTAGTAAATAATTTCTCAATTTTGTTGTAAATTCATTTTATTTTTCAAAAATATGTTTTCCTCAAAATTAGTTTTTATTTATTTCAGAATTTTTTTAAAACTTTTATAAAATTAATTTGACAAAAAGGATATTAGTTTTTTTAATTATCATATGAATATTTTCTTAGGGTGAATTTTTGGGATTTTTCTAAAAGGTTTGATTGTGTAATGAATAGTAACAAATATTACTCTTTTTTGAAAAAACAATTTTTAAATGAATAATGTCATTCCATTTTAATTAATTAAAATAATCATTGATATTATATTATATATATATAAAATGAATATAAATACATATAATGATGATCAATAGTCATATATTTAATGTAGGATCATATTATGCTTGAGAAACACAGTTCCAAAAAGAAACGATTTTCGAATGTTTTGTGGGTTTATCTAAAAATTAAAAACCACCACTTATATGGATTGACTTTTATAAAATAGATTCAACATTTAGAATATCCATAATTAATATTTTGTAAAAAAATCAGTTTAATTTATTTCATAATGAATAGTAAAAACCGTAAAAATTTGTTACTATTGTTAAGGGTTAAAAAAGATTACCAGAGTTTAAATTAAAGATATATGGGTTATAATGACAAATTTTTTTAATTTCTATTTTATGGACATATTTTGACTTTATATATTCTAAATTATATAAATTTACCATGTTTTTGTCATATTTCCCCGATAATGACTGTTAAAATAATTTAAGTAAAGGGAAAAATAAAAAACTCTTACTTTTAAAAACAATTATGTGTTTACATAAAGATAAAAAAGGAGGTATGTTTGGTTATTAAAAATATTTTTAATAATAAATAATTTTTATTCATCATTATAATTTATTTCATATTATTTGTAATGAAATTATTACCCTAAATTCTTACTCAATGTTGATGCAGTAATAATTTAATTAAAAATAAAATAAAATAAATTATTTTAACAATATTAAAAGTAATATAATATTACTAAATTATTGTGTTCCGTGAACTATATAGACTAATATAATTGTTTTTGAAATTTTAATAGGTTATTTTCAAATTCCATTGTTTCCATATTGTTTTTAAAGTCAAATTAAATGAATAGTTAAAAATCATATAAATGATAATTTATAATAATTAATATTTAATTAAATGATTTGAAATTTCCAAAAATCATAATTTACTCCAATTTATTATTATAAGGTTTTACATATCAACCATGATCCAATTATGTGCCAGTTTTCATTTTATAGTAATTATCTTGACCTTTAAAATAGTAAAAAACTAATAATTATAAAGAAAACCAAAATGGTGAAAGTGAGTAACCTTAGAGGGAAAATTAATAACATGTATAAAAAATGTTTAATTTTTATTTTTTAGGTTTGGATAAATATTAAATTCCCTACACTCTATTATTTATCAATTTTGGAGGCACTTTGGTTGAGAGTGACTTCACATTATTGAATAGTTTTTGGTATTTAAAAAAATGCCACTCCTCCATTATAAATGGGAACCTCCTATCATATTTTTATTACAATTAAAAAACCATTTGGTTTATAAAATAAATTATAAATTAACATCCTTACTTACCTACACACAACCTATAGACACTTTTGTGATCAGAAAGGCAATCTAGGAAGGCTTTAGACATAATCCAAAAGAGGAAGTCCAAAGAAGATGAATTGTTCTTAACAAGACATTTAGTTTTCTTCTTCCACATACATCAAATATTCTTAAAATATGATAAAATAATAACACCAGTATCTTAAATATACTGATATTTTATTATTTTAATGTTATAACTTGTATTCATATCCTCTTCTATAAAATGGGAAACAAAACTGATGATCATGTGTAAGGAGGACTATTGGCTTGCAGATAGATGTAATTAATTATCCATCACATCATATCACAGATGTATATAATGATGGATTTAATGATTATATATGACATTTATGACATAATTATACTTCTATAATTATAATATCACTAATTTAATCTATTGTAAAATGGTAAAGGTGTTTGTGTGTACGTGTGGATTACCACCTCCACAAAGTGATGTGATTTGTTTTTAATTTTATTTTGAAACAGATATTAATAAGGATATATTTAATGAATATATATGATATATATGATATAATAAAGATTATATATTGTTGAAATATTATTTACCATTGTTTCTTTCAATATGTTAAAAAATGAAAACAATGTATATGCATACATAAGACATATCATCTCTATTAATGGTTTAATTCCTTTTTATATCATTAAATTATAAGGATGAATTAAAATTTGTATATAATTAACATATATTTTATTTATATCATGATTAATATTTCTGAGATGATGTAACCCTGATCAATATACATGTACCATGTCTACCAAAACAAAACATACATAAAAGAAGAAGTAGTTATTACCTAGAATAGTGATTTTAATAAGAAATTGTTCATAAATATGAGATAAAAGGTTATAATTTTAAAATATATGGTATTATATATATATATATATTATTATTATAATTATATAATATATTTATAATAAAACTTTATTTATTATACATGAGGTTCGAACACATATGAAGGAAGTCAGACCTGAGATAAGGGTTTTTCGTATCAAATCATCTTCTTTGGGACATTTTTTTGTTATGAACCAATATTATTATATGATGTGTATATAATACCAAAATTAAATTATATATAATTATTATAAATATGTTCATTATATTTAAATTTTCACTTGATGTAAATCATTTAGGGGGCTTATAATTCAAATGTTACCAAAATGGAAAGGTTTTATTTCAAAATCTCATTTTAATCAGGATTATTTATGCATGAATTTCATTTGAAGTAAATTATTTGATCATTGTAAAACCCCTTAATTTTTTATCCTATGTTTATTTCTTGTAATTAAATTTTTTTCATTACATGTTCCACTCTTTAAGTACTCAAAATACTAAAATCATGTTTTTAAGAGAAACCGACTTTATTTCACTATTTGGTCAAATCACCTTTCACTTACATGTCCATGATTTATTTAAAATGATTTAAAAAATGTTTTTAGTAGTATTATATTATTTTTTAAAGAAAATTTTAACCATTAATTAATTTTTAGAAAATGGTTTAAATGGATTTTTCATAACATTTTCTGAATAAAGTATTTATTGACATTTTACCAAATTGTGAAAGGAATTTGTTCATTTAATTTTTATGAAATGATATAGATTTCCAACAATCATGAAAATAAATGATTTAAAAGTTAATTTATATTTTTTCATATTTATTTTAAAATTAAAAGTATTTTCACATATTCTGTAATATTTTCATTTAAAAAAATGTGAATTTTCAAATTACAATGGTTATTTTCCTAAAGAATGTTATTAATATATTTATATTATTTCTATTCATAAATTAAAATGAAATTATATGTTATTAATTGATTATAAATTATTTTTACAATTCTATCAAATTTAATTCTAGCTCATTCTCGCTTATATTGATGGGATAATACAAGCCTTATAATTTTTTCTCAAATGCCTTATTTAATAAATCTCTTTTGATTATGATATGAGGAATGATTATGAAACCTAATTATTTCCATGGGTAATTGTAATTTTTAATCATAATTATTGATTTCCTTTTGTTTCACACAAAATCAAGAACATTTCATTATGGGACCACTTAGATTGCATCCTAATGCACTGGGTAATGTTTTAGTCAAATGAAATGTTATGTATGGGATTAGGGAGTAAACTAAATCCTTTATGGGACTTTGTATACCATGTGATGTTGGGTTTTAAGATATCATTGACTAATTTTTGTCTTGGTATATTTTTATACTATATTTACTAATTTTAAATCATCTTTTGAAATTATATTATTGATATTATTCTCCCATGTGATTACTCATGGGCCTTACCTATTATGGTATAACATTATACCTTTGAATCTTATCTTATGTTAAATACTTATTCCATGGCTGATGATATAGGTATTAATGGTTTTGAAATATATTATTTTATGGTCATTAACTTTTATTATTTCATCATACCCTTATCCACTTTTTATGATCATTTATTTCATTTAACTGCTAATTCATATGTTTACCCTTACAGAGCATTCAATATCACCCTTCTTATGTTTTATTTCCCACAAGTTATGTAGAAGTGTTTTATGTATGTTATGTATATGAAGGTTAATAGTTTTGAAGGTATTAGTAGGAGAGAATATACTTATTTATGAAACAATTAAGTAATATTTGATTCCTAATTATATAAATCTCTAAACCTAAAAGGTCCTCTAGTATATAGGTGATCCAATAATTCCTTTTGAAGTTGAAGGTTTTTGATGGATTAAATTGGAATAATTTTTTTTAGTATCAAATACTAAAATTTAATGATTATGTATTTACCACAAGATCTAAGAGTGTGACATTGAGCCTATTATATATCTTGATCTAAATTATTGGTAAAGCGATGACATTCTCCAAAACCTATCAAAGGGACAACATTATGTTCTCAATCTCTCAAGGTTTTCATCCTTTATATGAGATATCTCATAAATTTTTTTAATCATCTATCCATGATATTTTTGAGTGGTTTTTAATGGGTTTTCATAAAAAAACTTGTCTCTCCTCATCACTTTCCTCTAATAGGTTCTCACTCCATAAAAGTGAGTAAAGGTTTCCATGGCTATTAGTGAATCTAAAGACTGTTCTCATAAACCAAAATTGTGAGAGAAATTTTTCTTGATTACCATTAAGCTCTAGGTATTTATACAATATTCTTCTCAATTCAAGGGCTGGAGACATATGGACTCACATCGAGATTTAGCAGAACTCCTTATCAATTGTGTTTTTACTCTATTAAATTTTATACATTGCATCATTTTACATAAATTTTAAGAGTTGAATAAATATATTTTAATCATTTACATGAGTTAATTTATTTTATATTATCTTTATTAACATGAATCAAATTTATTAACTATTTTTTAATTTATTTTATCTATTCAATATTTTATTTTTTATAATTTTTTAAAGGTGAAATTTACCACCTATTTCCATATAATTTTGACAAAAAAAATACTAATGTAAGGTAAAACATGAGATTATATAAAGGCCTTCTGCGCTTATCAAAAGATACTGGAGGGTAATAATATACTTAAAAATATATATATGGAAATGTATATGGAACCTTGACTCAAAAAAAAATCCATAAAGACCTAACTTTTAATTAAAATAAATGAAGGTGAAAAACTAAGCATGAGATAACAATATTTAACTCTAAAAGATATTTTTAATATTTATGAGGAATCCAATAGATGAATAAATAAGGTCATGGGAGGTTTTTATATTCATGGTATATAAGAAACATGTGTTATAAGTTAGAGATAATGAATAGTGACCTACACCATGTAGATGCATGTTATTCAACTTGGGTTGCTAATCTTGATATTCCGAGTAAGGAGTTGGTGAATGATTTATTTTAAAATACATAGTGACATTTTTGGGGGTGGAATAATGGATATGGAACTAGGGAGCTTTACTTATATGAAACAAGAGACATTGTATGTGAGAAGGGATCTTAAAGAGATGTTGATCGACTCGATAAGGATGATCCTTCAACCTATTTTTCTCTTTTCCATTATATCTTCTATTATATCATGAATTTATTATAATTCATTCATATGGGAATTTTTTTCTACTAAAATCTCTTTAGGGATATAGATTATAATATTATTAATTATTTACCTTTTTTTGCAATTTATTTATGTGTTATTCATTTCTTCATTTTCCCTTAGTAAGAACCAATTCTTTTAAAACATTAAGGCCAAGGATTGTTGTATTGATTGACATTTTAAAGCTATTGAGGAGTATTTTTTCTTGTATTCATCCTAAAAATGAGTTTCAAGAATGAGTGAGTAGTGTACCCAAATGTAATGGAAATTTTATTTAGGTTTTTTAGGATTTATTTTCTTTCATAAGAATAAATGAATATCTATTCAATAACAAAAAATATAATTTCCCATAGTTCAAAAAATAACCTATAATCCATACTTCATTATTTTGTTTAATGAGTTACTTATAATTTACATGTATTTTCACACACAATTAGATATTTTCTTACATAACATCACACAGTGTTGTCTTTATTTTTAGTCATTCACAACTTTATCACAATCATTTGTTCATGTTATTATCAGTACATGATTCTTTGTTTTTTTGATTTTTTTGAATGTTTTATTAGCAAAATTGGTTTCATTATTTATTTTTATAATTGAAAAAATATTGTTACTATACTAGATAAATAATGATAATAAATAAATAATCTAAATTTTCTCAATGACACTCATCAAATAACATGTTATTCAATTATGAATGAAATTTTTGATGAAAAACAAGGTGAAAATTAGTTAAAAACACTATTAACATAATTAAATAATCACTATAGGAAAAATATTGATATCAAAAAAATAAAGAATTAAAATCCATGTTAATCATTATTCCATAAAAAATTAAATTTTTAGATAAATAATATCATGAAATTAATGAATGGGGTGAGAGAAATTATAAATAAGTCCTAACTTATTGGTGAATCATTATATCTTCAAAAATCCAATTGATCCCTCAAATTTTAAGGAAACCTCTATATTGTATGCTCACCACAAACACCCCTATGTTTTAATTTTTCTAATATTAGAAATTTTATTAATGAAGAATACAAAAAAAATATTTATAAGGTGGATTATAGGATTTTCATTAATATTTAATTATCTCCTATAATAATATTGATTTAGGCTTTCAAACCTAGTGAGAATTATACTTTCCATAGGCAAAACCCCTATCTTAAACACACATGTAATGTTATATTTTATAAAAGGGAATCTTTTTGGGTAATATAATTTGTTCTGGTGAATATTGTCTAAAAAGGTTATTTGAAAATATTGTTTATTCTTTAAAGATTTGTGATGCTTTTAAAAATAAAACAACTATTCAAACACCTTAATAAATATTTTTAAATATAATTAAAATGGTTAAATAAGATATCTAGGCTACTAAATTCAAACTAATGTGGCTTTCTTGATTTTCATTTGGCTTGAAAAAGTGGAAAATATAATAGTGATGAACATATAATTTAATTCATTTTATTCTAAAGATTCATGGTTATTTATTACATCAAACACTTAATCATTATCAAGATGAAAAATAATGTTTTGGTTCCAAGTACTAGGGTTGAAGGAGAAATTTGGAATTATTAGATATTTCCCTTTTTCCTAGGCATTTTCTATCTATGGTTGTGACACAAATTCGTGGAAATTCATTTCTTATCATGATCAAAACCAATAAATTATACTTTATCCCTTATAAAGGCTAAAATTTTAGTTTTAAAGGAGAGGATTTATAGAGAGAAGGAAAGAGAAAGATAATTGAAGATTTTATACTTTCACTTTCTTGATAATTTTTCTATAGAACATTTATTATTTCTTTATTTTTTTTCTCGACACTTATATTCAATTAGATAATTACTTTTAATGTTATAATTTTCTTTTTATTTTGTTCTCAATTTAAATCACTATACATTAATTTTATTTTTTATTTCAATATTAATTTCCTATGTTCATTTTTTTTATATTTGAGAATGAGAGTCTAAAAACCCTTAAGAGAAGTGATTTGAGGATATTATTATGAATGTATAGACCTTTTCCAATTAATTTTATTGAATGAATTCATGTCAATTGTATTAAGTTAATTAAAATGGTTTAATCTTTTTTATTATTAAATGTTTGATCTTTTTTTTGTAAAATTAGGATGTCCAATATAATAGGGGTTTCAGAATCATGATGGTGATCATTATTCAAAACATTAAAACTTAATATATTCTTTAAGAACCATAGATGGTTTTATTTCCTTTAAAATTTAACTTATTGATTTTAATTAATTTTTTAATCTTGAAACCTTTATTTTAGTATTAAAATTGAATGATATTTATAACTTTTAATGAAAAAAAAACAATAAAACTATTTTATTTGACTTTTATTTCATAATAGTATTTATTCATTTTAGTTTTCTATTTTTGATGATTTTAATTGTTATTGTCGACATAGATTTATAAATTTTATATTTTTTTAGAGATTGATACTTATATTATGATTTATTTGTCATGGGATCAAACCAAACTATTTTTTAACACTATTGGGACAAAATTTATACTTACAACTACATAAAATTTTGTTTAGAATTTTTGAAATGTTGTAGATGTACTCAATCAAAAAAGAATCATTGAAATTTTGATTGATTCAGTTATTGTTTTATTAACATACTTATATTTTTTCTTTTCATTTTTCAAATTTTAAAACATTATTATATTTTTAATAGATGGTTACTACCATTATGGTATGTAAAATGTATAAAAATAAAAAGAATATAGGGGAATAATAAGTCCAGGTAGAGAAAACATCCCTCATTCAAGATAGGATAAAAAAGAAAAACCATCATCATGTCAATGATCATAAAACAATATCTCATTACCATAAGAACCATTTAAATATGAGATTAATATATTATGTGGCATTATTTCCTTATAAGAACCATTTAAAACATCTCTTTGTCAACATAACACACTGTTTTAGTATAATCATGAGATCGAGAGGTTTCCATTTAAATAAAAGTGGGGTAAACTTTTTAATCCAAATATACCCGAAAGGAATCATGATATCATGTGATGGTACCTAAATACTATATAAGTATTTTCATTCAAATAAAATTCATGAAGTTTGAAACTTAGGAATTATACATTACCCTCAATTAATATAGAAACCCAATTTTTTTATCATCCATTAATTTAATCAATTTTGAAATAAATCCAACTATTCTAAAAATGATCTAGAACACAATCCAATTTTTGGCAATGTAACATTGAGTCCAAAATCCATATCTTTCAAAATTTCTAGAAATTTATGATACCTTAAAGTGTAATTATTTTTCAAAGAATGTTATTATACTGCGGAAAATACTTTTTTTACTATGAGATAAATCTAATGAGTGACTAAATGATTTCCACCTAGATTCATTGATATGTGAAATATTTTAGAAGAAATATCATTACGAATGTCATATAGAATATATTATTCCCAAGTTTTCTATATCTAAAAAATAAATCAATATCATATAGAATCAGCTTATGAAACATGAGAAATTTTTGAAGATATATTAAGTGATATGTAAACATGACATGAAAATTATGATTTGGTTTTAATGATTATATGGATTTATTCTTACCTAATTTGGGTATTTTATGTAACGACACAAAATTTCATTAAGGAGAATCCCTTTTGATATAATTAAATGTATCTTTATGTAAAATGTTTATATAAAATGTCATGTTCTTTGGTTTTATGTTATTGGATTTTAAAATACTGTAAAGAATTGTGACTGTTGCTATTATAGCTATTGAATAGTGATCAAATTATTCGTATAAATATAGGGCTTTAACAAATCCAATTGACTCAGAAAAAGGTATTAATGGACTCATCTAGTAGACGAGCCCCATACGAAGCCCATTTGTCAGAGCTTGGAAAGAAGGTTTCATATTTGGGATTCTCTCTTGACCAATCCCAAGACAAACTTGAATATGTTAAGCTCGAGTGGGACCGCCTACGAGAGAAGTAGAAGTTGATAGAGATTACCACCCGAGAAATGTTATCCGAGACACCCCAGGAGTATGTCACCATCACAAAACTTACTCTTCGGTCTTATGCGGGTGTTATAATGGGTTATGTAACAATACCTTAGCACTATGGTTATGTAAATTATTGTTGTATATAATAATTAACATACTTTCATTTTATTATTTTCACCTTGTAAATAGTTTTTTAAAGAACAAATAGTATTTTTAGTTAATATTCAATTAAGAAATCTATTTTGATAAATTAATGGATTTTTGAATTAAATAATATTTTAATAAAATATTATTATTTTTATTAAATTAATTTTTATTAAATATAAATGACCTTTTAATTTTATGAATGCAATTGTAATTTTTATTAAGGTTTGAAAGCCATTTTTGTCAAAACCCATGAATTTTTGATAAATGTCAGTTTTTGTTTTAAAATTTAAAATTAAAATATTTAGAAAATTATTTAGATAAAATGAATATTATTTATTGAATTGGGACTTTGAAATTATTGAACTGTGAATTTTTCATAATTTTCTGAGATAGTCAAATTTTTGGGTAAAAACTAAAAACCGTTTAAATATATAATCTGTTTTATGACATCATAATGAACCAATAGTGATATAATAAAATACTATAAACTTTATGTTCGGACAATATATGTTTTACCATTAAAATAATGTGATTTTGGGTTTGTTTGATTTATTTTAAAAAGCCATAGTGGACCCTTCAAGACTTAATAAACATTTTGTCTTTTTAAATAGTTTTCCTTGGGAGTGTGACTCAACTCCACATAAGAAATCCCATTATTTTAAGAAGTTCGGACTTTGGAATTATAAAATATATTTTTCCACTCCCCTTTGGAAAAAACCATCAGAAAAAACCATGGCCTAGTTTGTGGTTTTGATTAGTTTAATGTAATCTATCCCAAACCTAAATAATAAACAATTCCCTCTCCATTCATATATAAACCCACCCAAGATCCCACTTCCTGCTCACTAAAATCTTTCGGAGTTCGTAAAAACTCTTCCCTCCTATATCTAGAATCCTCCCAAGGTTCCCCAAGCTCCCAGGAAGCCTCTCTCAATCCTCTCTCAAGCCTTTGGAATCACACTTCCAAGTAAGTGTTTTCTTCCTTTCTCATTTTTGTCCAATATTCTTTAAGTTTTTATGCCCTTTTAATTTAAATTATAAATGTTGTGGTATGGTTTATTACCTCCCCCATACTTCTCTATTTATGTTTTAATGATGGGAGACCCCTTTATCTATCATTAAATGCCTCCTATGTACACATGAAACTATGCCGAAATTCCGAAAGGAATATCTCTCTCCGCATTTATATTCAAGAAATTATTTTGTATCTTGAACCTAAAGTCCAATACATTTGGTGGGACATTTATATATATGACCCCTTACTATCCATGTCATGTAAAAATGATGAGACACCCATTTCTCTCTCATCAACCATTTTAATGAGTTTCTATGTCACGTCGTTATGCTGTCGACATTGTATCATCCTTTTCCATGCCAAAGTCATTGTGTAGTGAATACCGTGCCCATTTCTCTATCAAGGGTATTAACCATTATTCACATTTAATTATTATTTTAAAATTTTCATGTATTTATTCCACATTCATTTATCATGAAATAAATGATTATGTTGAATGATTCAATGTTTTATGATCCATGGGGCACACTTATGCATGAAATGAAATGTTTAAGAAGGGTGCACCCTGATAGTGCTCCAATGGATTGGGTAAAGTATAGTATCATAATATTTCATGGGTAATGGGTGTTTATTGATGCTATTTCAATTGAAATAAGGGTTTAATTTTGCTTCATGTGCAATGAGGGTTTACTCGTGCTCCATGTGCAATGAGCCTTGGCTCTTGCTAATTCCATGTTAAGTGTTGTTTCCACATTTCCATGTTATGATTATTATACTTTATCATGACTTTATGTTTATGCTTCTCTTGTGATCTATTGATATTCGTATTGTATAACATGTATTATATTCCACATGTTATTCCATGATTAATGCCTTGCTGGGATTTATATATCATCCTTTTTTATGCATGTCCTCAGGTTATCCCATTCAATGCTAAATACGAGGGAATGTAGTGGTCTTGTAAAGTAAGTTTTCAGTAAAGATGTTGTTTTTCATGTATTAAGTTGTTATTTAATGATACTAATCCCCAAAGACACTAGACCTCTCGATCTTCTATGTTGTATCAAATGAAGTTCATGTAATAAATTATGTTTAATTGTACAATAAAAGAACAGGGTTGTCATAGTGGTTATCAGAGGGTAGGTTTAGTTATTTTTGGGATTAGGATTAGAAACCCCTAGTAAAGCCTTAGATAGAAGAATAAGTATAATAAAAACACCACTACATTTTGGTGAGTATTGAGTAAGTGGTTTATCAAGAAAATATATCCCTGTTTGGATACGAGTAGGTAGAGGTGGCTCTGGCCCAGATGTATCCTACGGGTAAAACTTGAAAACACCGCTTTGAGATAGACTCAAAAAGGAACTAGTGCACAACAACGGGCCTTGATGCACTCTTGGTTACGACACTCTTAGGGGATATTCTTTGGTAAATTCACAAGCTTAGTATGAACCATTATTAAGGGACAAAAAAATGCCCTAAGAATATATGTTATAAAGTAGATCATGGATAACATAGACTAAAGCCAATAGATTAACATGTTAAGGAAATAAAGGTTATTTATAAGTCATTAGTTTTGTCCTTGGATTACCCTTTATGTGTTACCAGTAACTTTTTTTCATTTCAGCCAATGGCCAGTAATAGGAGGACTCGATCTGACAACAAATGTGATGATCAATGTGATGACTGTACTAATGAAATGCCAAATCCAATAGGAGCAGGAATCACGAATTTTTTCATGCTTATTTCTCAGATAACTCAAGATTTGAATAGAAACATGTGTCAAGTGGAACATTTTACCCCCCTAATAATGAACAAGTCTCTATTGAGAGATTCATGAGACAAAGGCATCCTACTTTTAATGGATCATCAGATCCCTCAATCACTGAACAATGGATCAAATCCATTGAAAATATATTCTCCATCCTTCAATGTTTGGAACAAGAGAAGGTTCTCCTAACTACTTATCATATGAAGGGTGAAGTTGATCAATGGTGGATGTTGATCAAAACTAAAAAACCAAAGGAGGAGATCGAGGCATTGGAATAGAAGGATTTCTAGAAGATCTTTTTCGATAAATATTTTCCGCCACCCTCCGGCTTAAGATAGAAATGGACTTCCTTGCCCTCAAGAAAAAAAGATGACAAATATATTTTAGAATATGAGGAAAACTTCAAAAGGCTTGCACGATATGCTTCCAGCTTAGTCATTACCCCCGAATGCAAGGTTGAGTGCTTCTTTGGTGGGCTGAAACCTAGCCTACAGAAAGTGCGGGAAATCTGTGATTTCGATAGCTATGAGGAAATTGTCCGTTGTTCCCTCAAGGTAAAAATGGAGATTAGAGAATCTTAGGTGTATCGTGGGGATAAGAATAATAATATGGACTTTAATCCTGGAAGTCCGATGGATAAATCCAACGGTGCTAAGAAGATCCAGCACCCCACCTACCAAAGGTTCAAAAAGAAGCATCCCAGAAATTGCATGAAGGTTACGAGAAAATGCTTTAGGTGTGGAAAAGAAGGGCACCTGGCTATTAACTGTCAGTAATAAATACTCATGACTATGAAATAGGAGAGTAAAGTTCTATTAGAAACTCAACTCATGGTTCATTTCTACAAATGCAAAGAACCAGGGCATCTTGCAAATCAGTGCCCTAAGCCAAGGGTTTTCGGAGGCAACTAACAACTTCCAAGCTAGAAAGGGACAGATATTGCCATCACTAATGCCAAAGTGAATCCCGAAAACGAAGTGGTGACATATAATCTAGTTATTAATTCATGAATAGTGAACATATATTTGAATTTAGGTTCTATGCATTCTTTTATATCTCGAACGTTTAGTATAACAATCCCAGCACCACCAAAAATCATAGAAGTGAAGATGTCGGTGAGTACAGAAAATGGGGAAATCGCTGCATCCCATGAATATAACTCCTCCCCTATCATAGTATGTGGATTAAATTTCCTAGAAAACCTCTTCATACTCCCTCTAGTGGAATTTGATTCAATTCTTGGAATGGATTGGATTTCCTTCTATAGATCCAACATAAATTGCCATGAGAGGGAAATCACTTTCCATGTGGAGAATTGACCCTCGATTCTTTACAAGTGAAAGGAAGAAGATGAACCTTATTTAGCTCTATCATCTCAAGTGTGGATATTACTGCCCTATGAGCACGTGTATCTGGCTCAGATGATTGAGTATAACGAGTCAACCATCCTAGAAGGCATGCTAATTGTGAGGGAATTCACTGAAGTGTTTCCCTAGGAATTGATTGGTCTTCCTCCTAGAAGAGATGTTGAATTCTCAATTGATCTTATACCTGGGGAGTTTCCAATATCTAGGAATCTGTATAGAATGGTTGTTTTGGATCTTGAGGAGCTGAAGAAATAACTACTGGAGAATTTGGATAAAGAGTTTATATTCCCAAGTGCTTCACCATGGGGTGCACCAGTCCTCTTCATCAAGAAAAAGGATGGGTCAATGTGCCTTTGCATCGATTATCGTGAGCTTAACAAAATCAAGATAAAGAACAAGTATCCTCTCCCATGAATTGATGACTTGTTCGATCAGCTGTGTGGAGAACAATACTTCTCCAAGGTGGATTTTCGGTGGGGATATTATCATGTAAGGGTGAATAAAGAAGGTGTCCCCAAGACTGCTTTTCGTACAAGATACAAGGAATATGAATTCATAGTAATGCCTTTTTGAATCACTAATGCTCTAGAAATCTTCATGTACTTGATGAATAGAGTCTTTATAGATTACCTCGACAAATTTTTGGTAGTCTTTATAGATGATATTCTGATATACTTCAAAACCAAGGAGGATCATGAGGAGCATCTAATAACTCTACTAGAGACCTTGCAGGAGGAGAAGCTCTATGAAAAAGTACAACAAGTGTGAGTTATGATTTAACGAGGTCTCATTCTTGGTCCATATCATCATAGGAAATGGGATATATTTGGATCCCTCCAAAACAGATGCAGTTGAGGGATGAACGAGGCCAACATTGGTAATGAATATCCAAATATTCTTGGGGTTAGCTGGATATTATCAACAATTTGTGAGAAATTTATCATGATTTTCCAACCCTCTTACCAAGATAACTCAAAATGGAGTAAAGTTTTCTTGGAGTGATGAATGAAAATAAATCTTAAAGAAGTTGAAAAGGAGGCTTATAACTACGCTCGTGTTCATTTTACCCACAAGTGGAGAACTTTTTGTGGTATTCAATGTTTCTTTGATGAAGGGCTTGGGATGTGTGTTAATGCAAAATGAGAAAGTCATTGCCTATGATTCAAGGCAATTGAAAGTTCATGAATAGAACTATCCAACAAATGACCTCGAGTTGGCTACAGTGATCTTCGATTTGAAAGTTTTGCGGCATTATCTCTTTGGGGAGAAGTGTGAAATATATACGGACCACAAATGCCTCAAGTATATATTCACACAAAAAGAGTTGAACATGCGCCAACGAATATGGTTAGAGCTGATCAAATACTATGACTGCTCAATCTATTACCACCCTTGGAAAGCGAACAAGGTGGTGGATGCCCTATGTAGAAAGGACCCAATGATTCTATCATTGATTAGATTTTGAAAGGATCCAATCTTCTTAGATTTGATGAAGATGGACATGGGAATCATAAAGAAGGGAACATTATCAATACTTTCACAAATTATTTCTCAACCATCACTTTTATAATGGTTAAAGGATTCTCAAAAGGATTATGTGGGAATTCATGAAAAAGTGGAAGCTATCGGAAAAGAGATATCCTCATAGTTTAATCTCAATGAAGATGGAATTGTTAGATTTGGGAAAGGACTATGTGTTTCATCAAGTCCGGAGTTGAAGAAGGATCTTTCGGATGATACACATAGTTTAAATTTCTCTATTCACCTAGGAAATACAATGATGTATCGAGATATCTGAGAGAATTATTGGTGGGATAATATTAAGAAGGGGATCACTGAATATACATCAAAGTGCTTGGTGTATAAGAAAGTTAAGGAAGAGGGGCAGAATTCTAAAGAGATGATGCAAACATTGCCCATACCAGAATAGAAATGGGAGAACATCACCATGGACTTTGTCACCAGACATCCGAAGACATCCAAAGGAAAAAATGCAATCTGGGTTATTATGGATCATATTACATAGGATACACACATCATTACTATTCGGGAGGATTTTTCATTGGATCAACTGGCACAGATATATATCACAAAAGTGGTAAGGCTTCATGGAGTACCACTATATATTGTGTCTAATTGTGATCCCAGATTCACCACTATGTTTTGGAAGAGTCTTCAACATGCTCTAAATACTGAACTGAACTTCAGTACGACCTTTCATCCTCAAAATGATGACCAATCCGAGCAAACTATCCAAACACTTGATAACATGTTGAGAGCATACTCAATGGTCTTTAAGGGAGGATATGATCAAAATCTTCCTCTAGTTGAGTTCTCTTATAATAAATGTTTTCACTCGAGTATCCAAATGGAACCATATGAATCCCTTTATGGGAAAAGGATCATAACTCTAGCGTGTTGAGATGAGGGTAGTAATCGTAAGCTTCTTGGACCAGAAATGGTTGAAAAAATGGTGGATAAGGTGAAAACCATTCTGCAGCATATCAAGGTATCCCATAGTCGATAGAAGAGTTATGTAGATAACCGTTGATGAGAGCTTGAATTTAAATTTGGATAAATGGTATTTCTATGCATATCTCCGCAGAATAAGGTCATGAGGTTTGGAAAGAAAGGGAAGTTAAGTCTAAGGTACATCAGCCCTTTCGAGATTCGTGATCTTGTCGGGGATGTGGCCTATCGACTAGTACTTCCACCTATCATGGGCAATGTACATGATGTCTTCCATGTATCCCTATTAAAGAAGTACATACCATACCCTTCACATCTACACTCTTTATCGGTGGTACAGTTTGAGGATGATCTTTCTTATGAGGAGTAACTAGTGAAGATCTTAAATCGTAGAGAAAAAGTTATACGAAATAAGACAATTCCCCTCATCAAGGTGTTTTGGGGGAACCACAACTTCGAAGAAGCGATGTGGGAATCGAAGGAAATGATGAAGTAGAGTGACCCAAATTCGGTTTAGTGTGGAAAAGAAAATTTTGAGGGTGAAATTTTTTAAGGGGGGAAGATTGTAACGACCCAAACATTCATTAATAGAAATCCCTCTTGATCAAATTAAATGTCTCTTTATGTAAACTAATAAAATAAAATTTCAACTTCTTTGGTTTTATGTTTTTGGATTTTAAAATACTGTTAAGAATTTTGACTATTGCTAATATATCCATCGAACAATGATCACATGATTAGTATAAATATAGGGCTTTAATAAATCCAATTTACTCAGACAAAGGAAGCGATGGCCTCATCCAGTAGATGTGCCCCATACAGAGCCCATTTGTCAGAGCTCGGAAAAGAGGTTGTGTCTTTGGACTTCTCTCTTAACCAAGCCCAAGCTGAGCTTGAATATGTTAAGCTCGAGCGGGACCGCCTATGAGATAAGTGGAAGTTGATAGAGATTACCACCCAAGTAATGTTATCTGAGCCACCCCAAGAGTCTATCACCATCGTACACCTTACTCTTCTTTCATGTGTGGGTGTTATAAGGGGATATGTAACAAGACCTCAGAACTATGGTTATGTACATTATTTTTGTATATAATAATGAATATACTTTCATTTTATCATTTTTACCCTGCAAATATTTTTTTAAAGCACAAATAGTATAGTTAGTTAATGTTCAACTAAGAAATCAATTTTGATGAATTAATGGATTTTTTAATTGAATAATATTTTAAGAAAATATTATTATTGTTATTAAATTAATTTTTATTAAATATAAATGATCGTATATTTTTATAAATGCAATAGTAATTTTTATTATGGATTGAGAGCCATTTTTGTCAAAACCCAGGAATATTCGATAAATGTTGGATTTTATTTTAAAAGTGAAAATTAACATATTTAGAAAATTATTTAGATAAAATGAACATTATTTTTGGAGTTAGGATGTCAAAATTATCCAATGGTGAATTTTTCATAGTTTTATGAGAGTTAAATTTTTGGGTAATAATTAAATACCGTTTAAATATATAATGTGTTTCATGACATCTTAATGACCCAATAGTGATGTAATAAAATACTATAAACTTTATGTTTGGCCAATATATGTTTTACAATTAAAATAATATGATTTTGTGTTTGTTTGATTTATTTTAAAATTCTTTAGTGGACCCTTCAAGACTTATTAGACATTTTGTCAGTTTAAATTGTTTTCCTTGAGAGTGTGACTCAGCTCAACACAAGCAACCCCATTATTTTTAGAAGTTCGGAATTTGGAATTATAAAATATTTTTTCCACTCCCCTTTGGAAAAAACCATGGGAAAAACCATGGTCTAGTTTGTGGTTTTGATTAGTTTAATGTGAGGTGTCGCAAACCTAAATAATAAACAATTCCCTCTCCTTTCCTATATAAACCCGCCCAAGATCCCGCTTCCTCTTCACTCAAAGCCTTTGGAGTTCGTCCAACCTCTGCCCTCTTCTCTCTAGAATCCTCCCATGGTTCCCCAAACTCCTAATAAGCCTCTCTCAAGCTTTTGGAATCACACATCGATGTGAGGATTTTCTTCCTTTATCATTTTTGTCCAATATTCTTTAAGTTGTTATGCCCTTTTAATTTCAATTATAAATGTTAGGGTATGGTTTTTTACCTCCCCAATACTTCCATATTTATGTTTTAATGATGGGAGACCCCTTTCTCTCTAATTAAATTCCTCCCATGTACACCCGTTACTATGCCAAAATTCCAAAAGGAATTTATCTCTCCCCATTTACATTAAGCAATTCATTTGCATCATGAATCTAAATTCCATTAAATTTGTTGGGAAATGTATCTATATGACCCCCGTACTGTACATGTCATGTAAATATGATGATACACAACTTTCTCTCCCATTAACTGTTTTTATGAGATCTTATGTCATGCCGTTATGATGCCGAAATTACACTGCGCTTTTCCAAGCCAAAAACATTGTGTAGTGAATACCATTCCCATTTTTCTATCAAAGGTATTAACCTTTATTCACATTTACTTATTGTTTATAGAGTTTCATGTATGTATTCCACATTTGTTTATCGTGAAATAAATGATTATGTTAAATGATTGAATGTTTTGTGATCCAAGTGGCACACTTATGCATGAAATGAAATGTTTAAGAAGGGTGTGCCATAATAATGCTCTAATGCATTGGGTAAAGTATTGTATCATGATACATCATGTGCAATGGGTTTTTACTCATTCTAATTCAAGTGAAATGAGGTATTACTCATGATTCATGTGTAGTAAGGATTTACTCATGCTCTATGTGCAATGAGCCTTAGCTCATGCTAATTCCAGGTTAAGTGTTGTTGCCACATTTCCATGTTATGATTAGAATTCTTTATCATGTCTTTATGTTTATTATTCTCTTGTGCTCTATAGATATTCCTATTGTCTAACATTTATTTTATTCCACATGTTATTCCATGATTAATCCCTTAATGGGATTTATAGCTCACCCTTTTTTATTCATATCCTTAGAATATCCCATGCAGTGCTATGTATGAGGGAATGTAGTGGTCATATAAAGAATGTTTTCAATAAAGATGTTGTTTTTCATGTTTTAAGTTGTTATGTAATGATCTTAAGCCCCAAAGACACTATAAATCTTGAACTTCTATGTTGTATCAAATGAATTTTATGAAACAAATTATGTTTAATTGTGTAATAAAATATCAGGGTTGTCATATTTTATATTTCATATAGGATAAAATGTATAATCAACTTACTATTGATGTTTTATAGAATATTAATGGCCTTTTAAAAAATACACATTCTATAAAGCTGTTACACACAATGTTAAATGTTGTTGTGGAAATATAAAGAATTATACTCAATAATGGTTTTGATGACATGTATTGATGACCTACATATTATGTAGATATGTATAACATTTTTAATAGAACATATTGGGGGATACATAATATAATTACATGTGGTATGTACTATGAAACTAATTTCATATAGTTCATGGAGAAGTGATAAAGTGTTACTTAGAAGAATAATATGAAATGTTGAATTTTTACACAATGTGTTGGTGGAGAAAAATGACCATTTATGTAATGTTTAGGGATTTAATATAGGGATGATATTTGGATTTTATAGATATAAAAATGTTTACCATGTTGTGTGTTTTTATATATGGATAATTTATATGACCATGATTGTAAATGATGTCAATAAAAAAAATATAGATTGATATATAAGGACCGCATCATGTGGACATATAAGTCATGATGTTTTTGTGGTATATAGATACTAAACAAATTATGATAAGATAGTAAAATATTTAAATATAAGATATGATTCAAGAAAAAATTACATAATTGTACAAAGATACAAATTAGTCTTCATGTTTAATTGTGACATGTTATATTTTTCTGGACTAAGAATTATTCTATAAATAAAAAGACTTAAAATGAAACTTTAGAAGCCCACATTTTAACCATGTTTTGAAGGATGATAGGGGATATCTTTTTAGATAAGTTAAACCATATATAAATGAAAGGAATTCAATTCCTTATCCATGGTGAAATTTTTCTTATTATAGTCACGTAAAACCACCAAGTCAAAAGTGAATAATTCTCTTATTATAGAGATGTAATGGAATATTAATTTACTTATATAGTTTTTATTTATCATAGTGATATTTTCATTAAAATTGAATTTAAATTTATTTTAACACCTCAAGCTTCCACGGTACGTTTCCCTTCGAATAATGCGATAGCGTGTGTTGTACGCAACCTCGAGTTCTAACACACACCACAACTAATTAAACTAGCCGTTGTGGATAGTAATACCTAATTTTTGAAATCATATATATTTTATATTTCAAAATTGACTTCATTTTTGGATTCGGAATATTGAAATTAGCCTAGGCTGAAATTTTGGTACTTTTCGGATAACTTTTATATTTTGATGAATAGTGAAAATTACTAAATTTTAATTAAAAACAACTTTTTTAATCAAAATAATTAATAGTTATAAATTGTGAATTTGAGTGGTTTTAAAGTATATTTAGAATATATTTTTACCATTTAATATAATGTTGGTCATTGGACATAATTTTACAATTAAACCGAACATAAACAAGTGTCAATCTTTTGTTAGTTATTATCTCTTAAAAACACGCTTTTTGTTTTGACAGCGGGAATTAATTTTAAATTAATTTCTGACACTTCTGTGTTTTGAATTTAGAGAAATGGATTCCATATTTGGAATCAGGATGTCCAAATTGTGTAAATAGATAACTTTTATTTTTAGACATTTTGAATAATTACTGTGGTAAATATTTTATTTACCATGGTTAAGGGTAAATCCGGTAAATAAGGGTTAAAAAATAATATTATAATAATACAAAATTACCCTAAAACGTGTCCTAACCTTATTGGTGGACACATACCCGACCATGAGCATCCTTGGGTCAATTTGGGGACCCCTTGGAGCCACTTGTATGTGGTAGGGACACTTTATATTAATAAAGTTAAAATAAAAATAAAAATGGCATAAGCTTACATCTTTTAGAATAACAATTTTTACATAGGGTTATACATGTTGGATTTTCGATTATAAATATTCATTAGAAATCTAAAAAGATTTCCTACATAATGATATTTTATTTATAATTTTTAGACATCAAATAATTTAAATTATTAATGACATAATAATGATTCAATGTTTACCTCATTAATAAATCATTTAAATAAATCAGATTATAATGATTAAAATATTATCTAAAACCTGTCCAATTCTTATTGGTTGATGTTATTTAGAATATTAGTCATCTTATCTTCGACTTAAATGATTTTTGGACCATTATAAACCGAATATAATTATATTATAAAGTAATACTTTCACTCTTTCCTAAAGAGCCCCTCTTCTCCCTTATAAAAGGAGACCACTTCTACTCATTCCTCACACCTCTCAAGCCACTTGGCTCGTCCAAACTCTGCCCAACTAAGCTCCCCACATCCCTCTCCTCCTCCTTGAAGCTTCCCCTTAGGCAGAAAGCATTTCAAGAAGTCCTTTGGTTCCAACCAAAGTGAGTTACCTAAATTAAAGGTAACGTTTTCTCTTAAATTATTTTCATTTATTTTGCTTCTCCAACCCCCAAACTCTTTTTATTTACTTTCTTTTGTAACAACACCAGTATCCTCAATATACTAGGATGTTGTTATAAGAAGTATTCAAACTACACATACGCACAACTCCATCTAATGGATGATGAACATAATGTTTCTGTGGATGGAAAACTAACGCCTCACGAAACGATGATTTTTCAAATACATCTTACCGCCTCTCATGGTGGCCATTATGATGGAACTGTAATTAAATATGATATTAATGATATATATTTTATATATAATCTTCTGTAATTCCATTTTATTTCATACCATTATTCGTTTCATGTTGTATATACATACGATAATTTCATTTGAGGAAGTGCGGACTACCGCCCCCTTAAAATGATATGACTCGTTCATACCACACATGGAACGTATAAAGGATGGTATTAATGAACATAAATAACATATATAAAATATTATATTATACTGGAATAGTAAAATACCTATGTATCATTTGGATTCAATTCTTTTAAAATAAAAATTAAATGGAAGTAGCGTTCGTGCGTACGTCCGGACTACCGTCTCCACGAACGCGATGAGATTCATTGTCCATCGTATCCATTCAAGTATAATTATCATTTGATGATTTAAAAATGATGTTTAAGGACTTGATATCATTATGTATATGAATAATATACAACCTATCCTTTACAAACATGTCTTGCGTAACAAAACATATAAAAGAAAACAAGTAAGTTAACACCCGAAACGACGATAATTCTAAGATATTATTAACAAATCAATGTTAAAAGATCATATATGATATCAAATTAATATATATGATTATTTTATAATTTAATAACAATTATTTCACCATTATACAGGAGGTTAACCTACCCCATCAAAGGAAAAGTACAAGGTAAGGGATTCTCTTATCTCACTTTCAATTCCGTGAGATTTCCATTGTTCGCCACTAAATTATTGAAAGTGGTGTATTATGTACGGCCATTTGATATATATTATCATGATTCTCTTATATTCATGTTATTATGTAAATAATTTGGTGGTTATTAACTTTTGGCCATACGACTCAGTTGATTAACGTGGTAAGGGATTTTCTTATCTCACTTTCAATTCCGTGAGATTTCCATTATTCACCACTTAATTATTGCATGTGGTGTATGTGTACTGACCATGATTGTATTCATTGTGTAATATACTTTAATTTATGGGTATTTACATCATCATGGTATGATACTTCTTTCATGGGTGTATGTTTCGTAAGTTACCTAATCGATAAGGGAATTTGAGATTTCAATTTCCACTCATTTGGCTTTACACATATTTCATTGATTATATTACTCCAAGATTATGTGTGGAATCGCTATTCATTTGATTATGTCTTAATTTCCACTCCCCTTTCTGTGGATATACTTTTGATACACATAATCACTCCATTGATAAATTCTCAAGTGATATGTATGAACTTGATAAGAGTAATTTTAACTCAATCTCCATTTGTTGAGTTAAATATCCAATTCGTTGGTGTTGTTTCTAAAAGAATATGTGTGAATATCCTTTGATGGTTTTACACTGAATATTCAATCATATTTAGTGTATTTATATTTTTCACACGTAATTATGTCGTTGATTTATCCTTAACCTAAGGATACGGCCTTTATGAGAGATTTCATCTCAATTTACATTCAACTGAGACTTCTTTGTTGATATACACCAAATCACTTTTATGTGGTGTATATAATGTACTTTGACATAGTATATCATGAATCCCTTTATTCTCATGATATTACAAAGTTTTGATTACCTCAATTATTTGTATTCAAGTGTCTCTCTTTTGGTTAGAATCTCTAACTAAAATACCATTTTTAAATGTTTTAAAGACTTCTTCATCTAAATCTTTCTTATTAATGTCCATGTTTTAAAAAATGGTTTTAAGGATTTATTTATATGGACATTAAAGTTTAGAAATCAAAACTCCTTTTAAAAAGTTTCAAAGTGGTATGGGAAACTTTGATTCAAAAGTCTACTTTTAAATGGCTTCTTGACAAATAATGTTACTTTTAAATGTTTTCAAGAAAAGGGGGATATTTCTCTCAAATAGTTTTGATGATTATTTTCATCTATGTCAACATCCTTCATTATTCATGATTGAGGTTAATGTGATACAATACAATCTTTCATATTGTATCAAATGAGTTATGTTTGATTGTGGATGTTCTATTTTTATACCATTCATGGTTTGTGGTTAAAGTATTGACATTTCTTATGCTAGTTTTAATACGAATGTTTATTTTATGCTTAAACCTATTCATATGAGGAATGCATTGGACTTAATAAGTGACGGGTGGAGCCCTCTATAGCTCCTCGATGCATCGGTAGGTCTCATGAGACAAACTAGTGTCTTGGCACAAGGCCTTGACAGAATCTTATTTGTAGTCTTGGCACGAGGCCTTGGCTAAGTGGTTATGATAGTCTGGCATTATGCATTCCAACATTATGAAAGTGGTTATTGATTTTTGCATGTGATTATTCGATTAGTATAATATCCATGTGAATAAGTAAATGGCATTATTTCATTTTATTTATGCCATACCATGTTGAAAGTTCATGTTTAAAAGGCTTTTGTTTTCGTTATACATTGCCTTAAAAGTTTATTCTTATTTATGAAAGTTTCCGCTATATTGTTATCCTTACTGGTCATTTGAGCTCACCCCTTTTTTATGTTTTATTTTTCCCTGGAAGTGAAGAAGTAAGTTATGAATGACCTGCAGGGATATTATGTGGGGATATGAGTGTGGATTATGGAGACAATATGTTGTTGTAGTAGTTTTTCGTTTAATGATGTAATATAAAACTTATGAATATATCTAGTGTTTCCAAGGCTACTAAACCAATCGGTCTTTCGAGATTTGATCTTTCTTGTGATCATGCCAATGTTACGAAGTAATGCACCGACTCTGGGTAACTGGGGTCGGGGCGTTACAGTTGGTATCAGAGGAAGTTTCGTACAAACCTTGGAAGCTAGATTTAGATAAACTCTGATTAGAGCACGTAGACATAAGATGAACTTTGATGATTAGTATAGAAGAACTTTCTAGAATTTTGGTATTGTAGATATTTTGTGAGTTTTCCGAGCAATACATCCCTGTCTGGATACGAGCAGGTAGAGGCAGCTCTGGCACAGATGTACCTAGGGGTAAAACCCGAAAACACCGCTTTGAGCTAGACTCGAATGGGAACTGGTGCACGACAACGGGCCTTGCTGCACTCTTGGTTACGACACTCCCGAGGGATATGCTTTGGTAAATTCACAAGATTAGTATAAACTATTATTAAGGGAATACAAAAAAAAATGCCCCTAAGAATATATGTCGGCAAATAGATAGTGGATAACCTAGATTTTAACATAGGGTACCCCAAGTTAGGATATATTGTTCAATTACAAGATTATCCTATTATGTCTATTTTTTTTACATTGTTATTAGATAAGTATTCAAAAAACCCTAATTGTATTTTCTTTTGTTAGTTGAAACATGGAGGGAGCAAGATCACGAACAACTCTTCTCTCTCTTCCTGAATAACTACTTACAATTATTATCCAAAAGTCATGCGCAGACGATGTTGAAACTTCTTCAAATGTCCAAGTTACATGCAAACAACTTTATGAGACATCCAATACCTCTAGCATTGCACGATTCTTTCAAGGATCAATTACCGACTATGGGATAATGTTGCGCTCTCAACTTTCTTACCACGCTAAGCGTGGGAAGTACCATCAGGGTCTTTTCAAATTATTCACTTTAACTCAAAATTATGATGCACTAAATGATTTTCTAGATGCTGCAGAAGAGGGAGACCTTCGAGCAGCCTATATGTATCAAATTATATATTTATGTCTTTTGGGATATACGAAAACTGATTTACCAAAACCTTATTTTGAAATATTTGAAGATGAATCAGTGAGAATTTTTCTAAAAAACATGTTAAAGACGATGTCTCAAAATTATATATAAGAAATACCTATTTTTTTATGATGCATCGATGCTTCCATCGATATAATCCAAAATGGATGAGGAGTTTTTGGGTAAAGGAAGTAGATGATTTTGAAAAATTCCTGAGGTACCATTGTGACACATGAACGCATTCTACCAAAAGTCAAATCCGCCTAGTCTCTCCAGAGTTCATGTTGTGATCCACATACCTCTAGTGACAAAATACATGCCTGACCCAATGCATGTACTCACCTATGAAGAATTATAACTGGAACTCGATCTATCTTATTGTGAAGAGCCTATCAGAATTCTTCATACCAAAGATCAAGTGTTGAGAAACCGAATGACTTGTCTGGTAAAAGATCTATGGAGAAATCATAAGATGGAAGAGGCAATGTGGGAACCCGAGGAACATATGATGAAGAACCTATGTGGAAATAAATGGATGGTGAAATGTTTAAAAGTGTTAGTGCTCTTTATTGATGGGATTACTTTGGAATAATTTTCTCTTGTATGTGTAAACCTGCAATTTATCATGTGAAAATGATATCTGAGGAAGAATTATCTTTTCTGTTGCGGATATAGTTATAAATAACCATTTGGTCTTATATGATCATTGGGTTTGAGGAAATTATAAGTTATTATAATTTGGGATGAAAATTCAAGGTATGATATAATATTTGTGGTTAAATTATGTTATTTTGAGGAATTTATCTCATTTTGGTAATATTATAAAATATATTTTTTGAAAAAGGAGAACACGTAGACCGTGTGACAACCCGTCGCGTCGGACAAAGTTGTGGGAATCAAACCCACAACCAAACTGCGATTGGGATTTATCGCCTACCACTGGACTACGTGAAGTCCCTGGTTAGTGTGACTATTTTTTTTTTAAAATGATTTTATTGATCAATAATAAGATGATTTGGGTTCTTATGTCTTATCAAATGAATACCCTTGGTATAGGAAAATGATTTGGTGATTAAGTGATAAATGTTATTTTGGAAGATGTTCGCTTTGTTGGGAACACTATATGCCCAAGGAAAATATAATACAATGGGGTTTTATTTGTAGAGTAATGGTGGATTTTTATCTACGTTTTTATTGTTGATTTATAGTGATTTGGGTTATTTATGGAAATGATTAACCTATAATAGAGAATATGTGATGAAGTTAATTACTTTTAAGTATGTGACTTTAAGAGTATTTGATGTCATTTGGAGATACAATGTAACATGGGAGACTACATAATCAAATTCTTCTATGATTTGGGTTTCAATATTAGTTTGGATTATATTAAAGGATTTTAAGGACAATTTGTTATTGAATGGTATCTATGTAACTTTGGGGTATTGTTGGTTTAATTTTAGAAATTAAGATTAGTGCATATTTATCTCAATGAATATCCTTTTGGGGGATCATTAGATCATTCACTTACCATTTTGGTTTTGATTAATCTTCAAAGACAATGTAAATATATGGTTTATCCTGCATGGATCATGTGATTCTATAGAAGTTTATTCTAGCTCTTCCAGTGTGACCAAGTCTTCTTGAATACTCATCGTTTAAAAAAAAATTGAGTTAGTGGTGGAAATTTATTAAAGAGTGAAAATTTACTTAAAATGTAAGTATATCTCATAATGTTCTTAGTCAATATCATAAATGAATTCCTCTTCCTTATGTAATGTAACTTTAAAAAAAAATGTTGTCCGTTTACTTTCCTACTAGGAGACTAATGGTCGTTTTTCCCAACACAAGTTTGTGGTTTTCTCATTGTTAACTTTCTCCTGATCATGATTTCTATCCCTCTCCATCAGAACTTGACACTTAGTTTATCATCCATATCCATGTTTTCTTACATGGAATCCTAGTATGGGTTATCTTGGATGACCCTTATACCTCTCTTTCTTTCTTTTAAAGTGATAGTTTTATTGACTCTTTTTCTGATGTGGGACTTTCCATTATATTCCCAAGAAAAATTTTAAAAATTGCGAGGATGCAATTTATTTAAGGAGGGGAGAATGTAACACCCCAAGCTTCCACGGTACGTTTCCCTTCGAATAATGCGATAGCATGTGTTGTACGCAACCTCGAGTTCTAACACACACCACAACTAATTAAACTAGCTGTTGTGGATAGTAATACCTACTTTTTGAAATCATATATATTTTATATTTCAAAATGGACTTCATTTTTGGATTCGGAATATTGAAATTATCCTAGGCTGAAATTTTGGTACTTTTCGGATAACTTTTATATTTTGATGAATAGTGAAAATTACTAAATTTTAATTAAAAACAACTTTTTTAATCAAAATAATTAATAGTGATAAATTGTGAATTTGAGTGGTTTTAAAGTATATTTAGAATAAATTTTTACCATTTAATATAATGTTGGTCATTGGACATAATTTTACAATTAAACCGAACATAAACAAGTGTCAATCTTTTGTTAGTTATTATCTCTTAAAAACACGCTTTTTGTTTTGACAGCGGGAATTAATTTTAAATTAATTTCTGCCACTTCTGTGTTTTGAATTTAGAGAAATGGATTCCATATTTGGAATCAGGATGTCCAAATTTTGTAAATAGATAACTTTTATTTTTAGACATTTTGAATAATTACTGTGGTAAATATTTTATTTACCATGGTTAAGGGTAAATCCGGTAAATAAGGGTTAAACAATAATATTATAATAATACAAAATTACCCTAAAACGTGTCCTAACCTTATTGGTGGACACATACCCGACCATGAGCATCCTTGGGTCAATTTGGGGACCGCTTGGAGCCACTTGTATGTGGTAGGGACACTTTATATTAATAAAGTTAAAATAAAAATAAAAATGGCATAAGCTTACATCTTTTAGAAGAACAATTTTTACATAGGGTTATACATGTTGGATTTTAGATTATAAATATTCATTAGAAATCTAAAAAGATTTCCTACATAATGATATTTTATTTATAATTTTTAGACATCAAATAATTTAAATTATTAATGACATAATAATGATTCAATGTTTACCTCATTAATAAATCATTTAAATAAATCAGATTATAATGATTAAAATATTATCTAAAACATGTCCAATTATTATTGGTTGATGTTATTTAGAATATTAGACATCTTATCTTCGACATCAATGATTTTTGGACCATTATAAACCGAATATAATTATATTATAATGTAATACTTTCACTCTTTCCTAAAGAGCCCCTCTTCTCCCTTATAAGAGGAGACCACTTCTACTCATTCCTCACACCTCTCAAGCCACTTGGCTCGTCCAAACTCTGCCCAACTAAGCTCCCCACATCCCTCTCCTCCTCCTTGAAGCTTCCCCTTAGGCAGAAAGCATTTCAAGAAGTCCTTTGGTTCCAACCAAAGTGAGTTACCTAAATTAAAGGTAACGTTTTCTCTTAAATTATTTTCATTTATTTTGCTTCTCCAACCCCCAAACTCTTTTTATTTACTTTCTTTTGTAACAACACCAGTATCCTAAATATACTAGGATGTTGTTATAAGAAGTATTCAAACTATACATACACACAACTCCATCTAATGGATGATGAACATAATGTTTTTGTGGATGGAAAACTAACGCCTCACGAAACGATGATTGTTCAAATACATCTTACCGCCTCTCATGGTGGCCATTATGATGGCACTGTAATTAAATATGATATTAATGATATATATTTTATATATAATCTTCTGTAATTCCTTTTTATTTCATACCATTATTCGTTTCATGTTGTATATACATACGATAATTTCATTTGAGGAAGTGCGGACTACCGCCCCCTTAAAATGATATGACTCGTTCATACCACACATGGAACGTATAAAGGATGGTATTAATGAACATAAATAACATATATAAAATATTATATTATACTGGAATAGTAAAATACCTATGTATCATTTGGATTCAATTCTTTTAAAATAAAAATTAAATGGAAGTAGCGTTTGTGCGTACGTCCGGACTACCGTCTCCACGAACGCGATGAGATTCATTGTCCATCGTATCCATTCAAGTGTAATTATCATTTGCTGATTTAAAAATGATGTTTAAGGACATGATATCATTATGGATATGAATAATATACAACCTATCCTTTACAAACATGTCTTGCGTAACAAAACATATAAAAGAAAACAAGTAAGTTAACACCCGAAACGACGATAATTCTAAGATATTATTAACAAATCAATGTTAAAAGATCATATATGATATCATATTAATATATATGATTCTTGTATAATTTAATAACAATTATTTCACCATTATACAGGAGGTTAACCTACCCCAACGAAGGAAAAGTACAAGGTAAGGGATTCTCTTATCTCACTTTCAATTCAGTGAGATTTCCATTGTTCGCCACTAAATTATTCAAAGTGGTGTATTATGTACGGCCATTTGATATATATTATCATTATTCTCTTATATTCATGTTATTATGTAAATAATTTGGTGGTTATTAACTTTTGGCCATACGACTCAGTTGATTAACGTGGTAAGGGATTTTCTTATCTCACTTTCAATTTCGTGAGATTTCCATTGTTCACCACTTAATTATTGCATGTGGTGTATGTGTACTGACCATGATTGTATTCATTGTGTAATATACTTTAATTTATGGGTATTTACATCATCATGGTATGATACTTCTTTCATGGGTGTATGTTTCGTAAGTTACCTAATCGATAAGGGAATTTGAGATTTCAATTTCCACTCATTTGGCTTTACACATATTTCATTGATTATATTACTCCAAGATTATGTGTGGAATCGCTATTCATTTGATTATGTCTTAATTTCCACTCCCCTTTCTGTGGATATACTTTTGATACACATAATCACTCCATTGATAAATTCTCAAGTGATCGGTATGAACTTGATAAGAGTAATTTTAACTCAATCTCCATTTGTTGAGTTAAATATCCAATTCGTTGGTGTTGTTTCTACAAGAATATGTGTGAATATCCTTTGATTGTTTTACACTGAATATTCAATCATATTTAGTGTATTTATATTTTTCACACGTAATTATGTCTTTGATTTATCCTTAACCTAAGGATACGGCCTTTATGAGAGATTTCATCTCAATTTACATTCAACTGAGACTTCTTTGTTGATATACACCAAATCACTTTTATGTGGTGTATATAAAGTACTTTGACATAGTATATCATGAATCCCTTTATTCTCATGATATTATAAAGTTTTGATTACCTCAATTATTTGTTTTCAAGTGTCTCTCTTTTGGTTAGAATCTCTAACTAAAATACCATTTTTAAATGTTTTAAAGACTTCTTCATCTAAATCTTTCTTATTAATGTCCATGTTTTAAAAAATGGTTTTAAGGATTTATTTATATGGACATTAAAGTTTAGAAATCAAAACTCCTTTTAAAAAGTTTCAAAGTGGTATGGGACACTTTGATTCAAAAGTCTACTTTTAAATGGCTTCTTGACAAATAGTGTGACTTTTAAATGTTTTCAAGAAAAGGGGGATATTTCTCTCAAATAGTTTTGATGATTATTTTCATCTATGTCAACATCCTTCATTATTCATGATTGAGGTTAATGTGATACAATACAATCTTTCATATTGTATCAAATGAGTTATGTTTGACTGTGGATGTTCTATTTTTATACCATTCATGGTTTGTGGTTAAAGTATTGACATTTCTTATGCTAGTTTTAATACGAATGTTTATTTTATGCTTAAACCTATTCATATGAGGAATGCATTGGACTTAATAAGTGACGGGTGGAGCCCGCTATAGCTCCTCGATGCATCGGTAGGTCTCATGAGACAAACTAGTGTCTTGGCACAAGGCCTTGACAGAATATTATTTGTAGTCTTGGCACGAGGCCTTGGCTAATTGGTTATGATAGTCTGGCATTATGCATTCCAACATTATGAAAGTGGTTATTGATTTTTGCATGTGATTATTCAATTAGTAGAATATACATGTGAATAAGTAAATGGCATTATTTCATTTTATTTATGCCATACCATGTTGAAAGTTCATGTTTAAAAGGCTTTTTTTTTAGTTATACATTGCCTTAAAAGTTTATTCTTATTTATGTAAGTTTCCGCTATATTGTTATCCTTACTGGGAATTTGAGCTCACCCCTTTTTTATGTTTTATTTTTCCCAGGAAGTGAAGAAGTAAGTTATGAATGACCTGCAGGGATATTATGTGGGGATATGAGTGTGGATTATGGAGACAATATGTTGTTGTAGTAGTTTTTTGTTTAATGATGTAATATAAAACTTATGAATATATCTAGTGTTTCCAAGGCTACTAAACCAATCGGTCTTTCGAGATTTGATCTTTCTTGTGATCATGCCAATGTTACGAAGTAATGCACCGACTCTGGGTAACTGGGGTCGGGGCGTTACAGTTGGTATCAGAGGAAGTTTAGTACAAACCTTGGAAGCTAGATTTAGATAAACTCTGATTAGAGCACGTAGACATAAGATGAACTTTGATGATTAGTATAGAAGAACTTCCTAGAATTTTGGTATTGTAGATATTTTGTGAGTTTTCCGAGCAATACATACCTGTCTAGATACGAGCAGGTAGAGGCAGCTCTGGCACAGATGTACCTAGGGGTAAAACCCGAAAACACTGCTTTGAGCTAGACTCGAACGGGAACTGGTGCACGACAACGGGCCTTGCTGCACTCTTGGTTACGACACTCCCATGGGATATGCTTTGGTAAATTCACAAGATTAGTATAAACCATTATTAAGGGAATACAAAAAAAAATGCCCCTAAGAATATATGTCGGCAAATAGATAGTGGATAACCTAGATTTTAACATAGGGTACCCCAAGTTAGGATATATTGTTCAATTACAAGATTATCCTATTATGTCTATTTTTTTTACATTGTTATTAGATAAGTATTCAAAAAACCCTAATTGTATTTTCTTTTGTTAGTTGAAACATGGAGGGAGAAAGATCACGAACAACTCTTCTCTCTCTTCCTGAAGAACTACTTACAATTATTATCCAGAAGTCATGCGCAGACGATGTTGAAACTTTTTCAAATGTCCAAGTTACATGCAAACAACTTTATGAGACATCCAATACCTCTAGCATTGCACGATTCTTTCAAGGATCAAGTACCGACTATGGGATAATGTTGCGCTCTCAACTTTCTTACCACGCTAAGCGTGGGAAGTACCATCAGGGTCTTTTCAAATTATTCACTTTATCTCAAAATTACGATGCACTAAATGATTTTCTAGATGCTGCAGAAGAGGGAGACCTTCGAGCAGCCTATATGTATCAAATTATATATTTATGTCTTTTGGGATATATGAAAACTGATTTACCAAAACCTTATTTTGAAATATTTGAAGATGAATCAGTGAGAATTTTTCTAAAAAAACATGTTAATGACGATGTCTCAAAATTATTTATAAGAAATACCTATTTTTTTATGATGCATCGATGCTTCCATCGATATAATCCAAAATGGATGAGGAGTTTTTGGGTAAAGGAAGTAGATGATTTTGAAAAATTCCTGAGGTACCATTGTGACACATGAACGCATTCTACCAAAAGTCAAATCCGCCTAGTCTCTCCAGAGTTCATGTTGTGATCCACATACCTCTAGTGACAAAATACATGCCTGACCCAATGCATGTACTCACCTATGAAGAATTATAACTGGAACTCGATCTATCTTATTGTGAAGAGCCTATCAGAATTCTTCATACCAAAGATCAAGTGTTGAGAAACCGGATGACTTGTCTGGTAAAAGATCTATGGAGAAATCATAAGATGGAAGAGGCAATGTGGGAACCCGAGGAACATATGATGAAGAACCTATGTGGAAATAAATGGATGGTGAAATGTTTAAAAGTGTTAGTGCTCTTTATTGATGGGATTACTTTGGAATAATTTTCTCTTGTATGTGTAAACCTGCAATTTATCATGTGAAAATGATATCTGAGGAAGAATTATCTTTTCTGTTGCGGATATAGTTATAAATAACCATTTGGTCTTATATGATCATTGGGTTTGAGGAAATTATAAGTTATTATAATTTGGGATGAAAATGCAAGGTATGATATAATATTTGTGGTTAAATTATGTTATTTTGAGGAATTTATCTCATTTTGGTAATATTATAAAATATATTTTTTGAAAAAGGACAACACGTAGACCGTGTGACAACCCGTCGCGTCGGACAAAGTTGTGGGAATCGAACCCACAACCAAAGTGCGATTGGGATTTATCGCCTACCACTGGACTACGTGAAGTCCCTGGTTAGTGTGACTATTTTTTTTTTGTAAAATGATTTTATTGATCAATAATAAGATGATTTGGGTTCTTATGTCTTATCAAATGAATACCCTTGGTATAGGAAAATGATTTGGTGATTAAGTGATAAATGTTATTTTGGAAGATGTTCGCTTTGTTGGGAACACTATATGCCCAAGGAAAATATAATACAATGGGGTTTCATTTGTAGAGTAATGGTGGATTTTTATCTACGTTTTTATTGTTGATTTATAGTGATTTGGGTTATTTATGGATATGATTAACCTATAACAGAGAATATGTGATGATGTTAATTACATTTAAGTATGTGACTTTAAGAGTATTTGATGTCATTTGGAGATACAATGTAACATGGGAGACTACATAATCAAATTCTTCTATGATTTGGGTTTCAATATTAGTTTGGATTATATTAAAGGATTTTAAGGACAATTTGTTATTGAATGGTATCTATGTAACTTTGGGGTATTGTTGGTTTAATTTTAGAAATTAAGATTAGTGCATATTTATCTCAATGAATATCCTTTTGGGGGATCATTAGATCATTCACTTACCATTTTGGTTTTGATTAATCTTCAAAGACAATGTAAATATATGGTTTATCCTGCATGGATCATGTGATTCTATAGAAGTTTATTCTAGCTCTTCCAGTGTGACTAAGTCTTCTTGAATACTCATCGTTTAAAAAAAATTGAGTTAGTGGTGGAAATTTATTAAAGAGTGAAAATTTACTTAAAATGTAAGTATATCTCATAATGTTCTTAGTCAATATCATAAATGAATTCCTCTTCCTTATGTAATGTAACTTTTAAAAAAAAATGTTGTCCGTTTACTTTCCTACTAGGAGACTAATGGTCGTTTTTCCCAACACAAGTTTGTGGTTTTCTCATTGTTAACTTTCTCCTGATCATGATTTCTATCCCTCTCCATCAGAACTTGACACTTAGTTTATCATCCATATCCATGTTTTCTTACATGGAATCCTAGTATGGGTTATCTTGGATGACCCTTATACCTCTCTTTCTTTCTTTTAAAGTGATAGTTTTATTGACTCTTTTTCCGATGTGGGACTTTCCATTATATTCCCAAGCAAAATTTTAAAAATTGCGAGGACTCAATTTATTGAAGGAGGGGAGAATGTAACACCCCAAGCTTCCACGGTACGTTTCCCTTCGAATAATGCGATAGCGTGTGTTGTACGCAACCTCGAGTTCTAACACACACCACAACTAATTAAACTAGCCGTTGTGGATAGTAATACCTACTTTTTGAAATCATATATATTTTATATTTCAAAATGGACTTCATTTTTGGATTCGGAATATTGAAATTAGCCTAGGCTGAAATTTTGGTACTTTTCGGATAACTTTTATATTTTGATGAATAGTGAAAATTACTAAATTTTAATTAAAAACAACTTTTTTAATCAAAATAATTAATAGTGATAAATTGTGAATTTGAGTGGTTTTAAAGTATATTTAGAATATATTTTTACCATTTAATATAATGTTGGTCATTGGACATAATTTTACAATTAAACCGAATATAAACAAGTGTCAATCTTTTGTTAGTTATTATCTCTTAAAAACACGCTTTTTGTTTTGACAGCGGGAATTAATTTTAAATTAATTTCTGCCACTTCTGTGTTTTGAATTTAGAGAAATGGATTCCATATTTGGAATCAGGATGTCCAAATTGTGTAAATAGATAACTTTTATTTTTAGACATTTTGAATAATTACTGTGGTAAATATTTTATTTACCATGGTTAAGGGTAAATCCGGTAAATAAGGGTTAAAAAATAATATTATAATAATACAAAATTACCCTAAAACGTGTCCTAACCTTATTGGTGGACACATACCCGACCATGAGCATCCTTGGGTCAATTTGGGGACCCCTTGGAGCCACTTGTATGTGGTAGGGACACTTTATATTAATAAAGTTAAAATAAAAATAAAAATGGCATAAGCTTACATCTTTTAGAAGAACAATTTTTACATAGGGTTATACATGTTGGATTTTCGATTATAAATATTCATTAGAAATATAAAAAGATTTCCTACATAATGATATTTTATTTATAATTTTTAGACATCAAATAATTTAAATTATTAATGACATAATAATGATTCAATGTTTACCTCATTAATAAATCATTTAAATAAATCAGATTATAATGATTAAAATATTATCTAAAACCTGTCCAATTCTTATTGGTTGATGTTATTTAGAATATTAGTCATCTTATCTTTGACATCAATGATTTTTGGACCATTATAAACTGAATATAATTATATTATAAAGTAATACTTTCACTCTTTCCTAAAGAGCCCCTCTTCTCCCTTATAAAAGGAGACCACTTCTACTCATTCCTCACACCTCTCAAGCCACTTGGCTCGTCCAAACTCTGCCCAACTAAGCTCCCCACATCCCTCTCCTCCTCCTTGAAGCTTCCCCTTAGGCAGAAAGCATTTCAAGAAGTCCTTTGGTTCCAACCAAAGTGAGTTACCTAAATTAAAGGTAACGTTTTCTCTTAAATTATTTTCATTTATTTTGCTTCTCCAACCCCCAAACTCTTTTTATTTACTTTATTTTGTAACAACACCAGTATCCTCAATATACTAGGATGTTGTTATAAGATGTATTCAAACTACACATACACACAACTCCATCTAATGGATGATGAACATAATGTTTCTGTGGATGGAAAACTAACACCTCACGAAACGATGATTGTTCAAATACATCTTACCGCCTCTCATGGTGGCCATTATGATGGCACTGTAATTAAATATGATATTAATGATATATATTTTATATATAATCTTCTGTAATTCCATTTTATTTCATACCATTATTCGTTTCATGTTGTATATACATACGATAATTTCATTTGAGGAAGTGCGGACTACCGCCCCCTTAAAATGATATGACTCGTTCATACCACACATGGAACGTATAAAGGATGGTATTAATGAACATAAATAACATATATAAAATATTATATTATACTGGAATAGTAAAATACCTATGTATCATTTGGATTCAATTCTTTTAAAATAAAAATTAAATGGAAGTAGCGTTCGTGCGTACGTCCGGACTACCGTCTCCACGAACGCGATGAGATTCATTGTCCATCGTATCCATTCAAGTGTAATTATCATTTGATGATTTAAAAATGATGTTTAAGGACATGATATCATTATGGATATGAATAATATACAACCTATCCTTTACAAACATGTCTTGCGTAACAAAACATATAAAAGAAAACAAGTAAGTTAACACCCGAAACGACGATAATTCTAAGATATTATTAACAAATCAATGTTAAAAGATCATATATGATATCATATTAATATATATGATTCTTGTATAATTTAATAACAATTATTTCACCATTATACAGGAGGTTAACCTACCCCAACAAAGGAAAAGTACAAGGTAAGGGATTCTCTTATCTCACTTTCAATTCCGTGAGATTTCCATTGTTCGCCACTAAATTATTGAAAGTGGTGTATTATGTACGCCCATTTGATATATATTATCATGATTCTCTTATATTCATGTTATTATGTAAATAATTTGGTGGTTATTAACTTTTGGCCATACGACTCAGTTCATTAACGTGGTAAGGGATTTTCTTATCTCACTTTCAATTCCGTGATATTTCCATTGTTCACCACTTAATTATTGCATGTGGTGTATGTGTACTGACCATGATTGTATTCATTGTGTAATATACTTTAATTTATGGGTATTTACATCATCATGGTATGATACTTCTTTCATGGGTGTATGTTTCGTAAGTTACCTAATCGATAAGGGAATTTGAGATTTCAATTTCCACTCATTTGGCTTTACACATATTTCATTGATTATATTACTCCAAGATTATGTGTGGAATCGCTATTCATTTGATTATGTCTTAATTTCCACTCCCATTTCTGTGGATATACTTTTGATACACATAATCACTCCATTGATAAATTCTCAAGTGATCGGTATGAACTTGATAAGAGTAATTTTAACTCAATCTCCATTTGTTGAGTTAAATATCCAATTCGTTGGTGTTGTTTCTACAAGAATATGTGTGAATATACTTTGATTGTTTTACACTGAATATTCAATCATATTTAGTGTATTTATATTTTTCACACGTAATTATGTATTTGATTTATCCTTAACCTAAGGATACGGCCTTTATGAGAGATTTCATCTCAATTTACATTCAACTGAGACTTCTTTGTTGATATACACCAAATCACTTTTATGTGGTGTATATAATGTACTTTGACATAGTATATCATGAATCCCTTTATTCTCATGATATTACAAAGTTTTGATTACCTCAATTATTTGTTTTCAAGTGTCTCTCTTTTGGTTAGAATCTCTAACTAAAATACCATTTTTAAATGTTTTAAAGACTTCTTCATCCAAATCTTTCTTATTAATGTCCATGTTTTAAAAAATGGTTTTAAGGATTTATTTATATGGACATTAAAGTTTAGAAATCAAAACTCCTTTTAAAATGTTTCAAAGTGGTATGGGACACTTTGATTCAAAAGTCTACTTTTAAATGGCTTCTTGACAAATAGTGTGACTTTTAAATGTTTTCAAGAAAAGGGGGATATTTCTCTCAAATAGTTTTGATGATTATTTTCATCTATGTCAACATCCTTCATTATTCATGATTGAGGTTAATGTGATACAATACAATCTTTCATATTGTATCAAATGAGTTATGTTTGACTGTGGATGTTCTATTTTTATACCATTCGTGGTTTGTGGTTAAAGTATTGACATTTCTTATGCTAGTTTTAATACGAATGTTTATTTTATGCTTAAACCTATTCATATGAGGAATGCATTGGACTTAATAAGTGACGGGTGGAGCCCGCTATATCTCCTCGATGCATCGGTAGGTCTCATGAGACAAACTAGTGTCTTGGCACAAGGCCTTGACAGAATATTATTTGTAGTCTTGGCACGAGGCCTTGGCTAAGTGGTTATGATAGTCTGGCATTATGCATTCCAACATTATGAAAGTGGTTATTGATTTTTGCATGTGATTATTCGATTAGTAGAATATCCATGTGAATAAGTAAATGGCATTATTTCATTTTATTTATGCCATACCATGTTGAAAGTTCATGTTTAAAAGGCTTTTGTTTTAGTTATACATTGCCTTAAAAGTTTATTCTTATTTATGTAAGTTTCCGCTATATTGTTATCCTTACTGGGCATTTGAGCTCACCCCTTTTTTATGTTTTATTTTTCCCAGGAAGTGAAGAAGTAAGTTATGAATGAACTGCAGGGATATTATGTGGGGATATGAGTGTGGATTATGGAGACAATATGTTGTTGTAGTAGTTTTTTGTTTAATGATGTAATATAAAACTTATGAATATATCTAGTGTTTCCAAGGCTACTAAACCAATCGGTCTTTCGAGATTTGATCTTTCTTGTGATCATGCCAATGTTACGAAGTAATGCACCGACTCTGGGTAACTGGGGTCGGGGCGTTACAGTTGGTATCAGAGGAAGTTTAGTACAAACCTTGGAAGCTAGATTTAGATAAACTCTGATTAGATCACGTAGACATAAGATGAACTTTGATGATTAGTATAGAAGAACTTCCTAGAATTTTGGTATTGTAGATATTTTGTGAGTTTTCTGAGCAATACATCCCTGTCTGGATACGAGCAGGTAGAGGCAGCTCTGGCACAGATGTACCTAGGGGTAAAACCCGAAAACACCGCTTTGAGCTAGACTCGAACGGGAACTGGTGCACGACAACGGGCCTTGCTGCACTCTTGGTTACGACACTCCCGGGGGATATGCTTTGGTAAATTCACAAGATTAGTATAAACCATTATTAAGGGAATACAAAAAAAATGCCCCTAAGAATATATGTCGGCAAATAGATAGTGGATAACCTAGATTTTAACATAGGGTACCCCAAGTTAGGATATATTGTTCAATTACATGATTATCCTATTATGTCTATTTTTTTTACATTGTTATTAGATAAGTATTCAAAAAACCCTAATTGTATTTTCTTTTGTTAGTTGAAACATGGAGGGAGAAAGATCACGAACAACTCTTCTCTCTCTTCCTGAAGAACTACTTACAATTATTATCCAGAAGTCATGCACAGACGATGTTGAAACTTTTTCAAATGTCCAAGTTACATGCAAACAACTTTATGAGACATCCAATACCTCTAGCATTGCACGATTCTTTCAAGGATCAAGTACCGACTATGGGATAATGTTGCGCTCTCAACTTTCTTACCACGCTAAGCGTGGGAAGTACCATCAGGGTCTTTTCAAATTATTCACTTTATCTCAAAATTACGATGCACTAAATGATTTTCTAGATGCTGCAGAAGAGGGAGACCTTCGAGCAGCCTATATGTATCAAATTATATATTTATGTCTTTTGGGATATACGAATACTGATTTACCAAAACCTTATTTTGAAATATTTGAAGATGAATCAGTGAGAATTTTTCTAAAAAACATGTTAAAGACGATGTCTCAAAATTATATATAAGAAATACCTATTTTTTTATGATGCATCGATGCTTCCATCGATATAATCCAAAATGGATGAGGAGTTTTTGGGTAAAGGAAGTAGATGATTTTGAAAAATTCCTGAGGTACCATTGTGACACATGAACGCATTCTACCAAAAGTCAAATCCGCCTAGTCTCTCCAGAGTTCATGTTGTGATCCACATACCTCTAGTGACAAAATACATGCCTGACCCAATGCATGTACTCACCTATGAAGAATTATAACTGGAACTCGATCTATCTTATTGTGAAGAGCCTATCAGAATTCTTCATACCAAAGATCAAGTGTTGAGAAACCGGATGACTTGTCTGGTAAAAGATCTATGGAGAAATCATAAGATGGAAGAGGCAATGTGGGAACCCGAGGAACATATGATGAAGAACCTATGTGGAAATAAATGGATGGTGAAATGTTTAAAAGTGTTAGTTCTCTTTATTGATGGAATTACTTTGGAATAATTTTCTCTTGTATGTGTAAACCTGCAATTTATCATGTGAAAATGATATCTGAGGAAGAATTATCTCTTCTGTTGCGGATATAGTTATAAATAACCATTTGGTCTTATATGATCATTGGGTTTGAGGAAATTATAAGTTATTATAATTTGGGATGAAAATGCAAGGTATGATATAATATTTGTGGTTAAATTATGTTATTTTGAGGAATTTATCTCATTTTGGTAATATTATAAAATATATTTTTTGAAAAAGGACAACACGTAGACCGTGTGACAACCCGTCGCGTCGGACAAAGTTGTGGGAATCGAACCCACAACCAAAGTGCGATTGGGATTTATCGCCTACCACTGGACTACGTGAAGTCCCTGGTTAGTGTGACTATTTTTTTTTTGTAAAATGATTTTATTGATCAATAATAAGATGATTTGGGTTCTTATGTCTTATCAAATGAATACCCTTGGTATAGGAAAATGATTTGGTGATTAAGTGATAAATGTTATTTTGGAAGATGTTCGCTTTGTTGGGAACACTATATGCCCAAGGAAAATATAATACAATGGGGTTTCATTTGTAGAGTAATGGTGGATTTTTATCTACGTTTTTATTCTTGATTTATAGTGATTTGGGTTATTTATGGAAATGATTAACCTATAACAGAGAATATGTGATGATGTTAATTACTTTTAAGTATGTGACTTTAAGAGTATTTGATGTCATTTGGAGATACAATGTAACATGGGAAACTACATAATCAAATTCTTCTATGATTTGGGTTTCAATATTAGTTTGGATTATATTAAAGGATTTTAAGGACAATTTGCTATTGAATGGTATCTATGTAACTTTGGGGTATTGTTGGTTTAATTTTAGAAATTAAGATTAGTGCATATTTATCTCAATGAATATCCTTTTGGGGGATCATTAGATCATTCACTTACCATTTTGGTTTTGATTAATCTTCAAAGACAATGTAAATATATGGTTTATCCTGCATGGATCATGTGATTCTATAGAAGTTTATTCTAGCTCTTCCAGTGTGACCAAGTCTTCTTGAATACTCATCGTTTCAAAAAAAATTGAGTTAGTGGTGGAAATTTATTAAAGAGTGAAAATTTACTTAAAATGTAAGTATATCTCATAATGTTCTTAGTCAATATCATAAATGAATTCCTCTTCCTTATGTAATGTAACTTTAAAAAAATGGTGTCCGTTTACTTTCCTACTAGGAGACTAATGGTCGTTTGTCCCAACACAAGTTTGTGGTTTTCTCATTGTTAACTTTCTCCTGATCATGATTTCTATCCCTCTCCATCAGAACTTGACACTTAGTTTATCATCCATATCCATGTTTTCTTACATGGAATCCTAGTATGGGTTATCTTGGATGACCCTTATACCTCTCTTTCTTTCTTTTAAAGTGATAGTTTTATTGACTCTTTTTCCGATGTGGGACTTTCCATTATATTCCCAAGCAAAATTTTAAAAATTGCGAGGACGCAATTTATTGAAGGAGGGGAGAATGTAACACCCCAAGCTTCCACGGTACGTTTCCCTTCGAATAATGCGATAGCGTGTGTTGTACGCAACCTCGAGTTCTAACACACACCACAACTAATTAAACTAGCCGTTGTGGATAGTAATACCTACTTTTTGAAATCATATATATTTTATATTTCAAAATGGACTTCATTTTTGGATTCGGAATATTGAAATTAGCCTAGGCTGAAATTTTGGTACTTTTCGGATAACTTTTATATTTTGATGAATAGTGAAAATTACTAAATTTTAATTAAAAACAACTTTTTTAATCAAAATAATTAATAGTGATAAATTGTGAATTTGAGTGGTTTTAAAGTATATTTATAACATATTTTTACCATTTAATATAATGTTGGTCATTGGACATAATTTTACAATTAAACCGAACATAAACAAGTGTCAATCTTTTGTTAGTTATTATCTCTTAAAAACACGCTTTTTGTTTTGACAGCGGGAATTAATTTTAAATTAATTTCTGCCACTTCTGTGTTTTGAATTTAGATAAATGGATTCCATATTTGGAATCAGGATGTCCAAATTGTGTAAATAGATAACTTTTATTTTTAGACATTTTGAATAATTACTGTGATAAATATTTTATTTACCATGGTTAAGGGTAAATCCGGTAAATAAGGGTTAAAAAATAATATTATAATAATACAAAATTACCCTAAAACGTGTCCTAACCTTATTGGTGGACACATACCCGACCATGAGCATCCTTGGGTCAATTTGAGGACCCCTTGGAGCCACTTGTATGTGGTAGGGACACTTTATATTAATAAAGTTAAAATAAAAATAAAAATGGCATAAGCTTACATCTTTTAGAAGAACAATTTTTACATTGGGTTATACATGTTGGATCTTCGATTATAAATATTCATTAGAAATCTAAAAAGATTTCCTACATAATGATATTTTATTTATAATTTTTAGACATCAAATAATTTAAATTATTAATGAAATAATAATGATTCAATGTTTACCTCATTAATAAATCATTTAAATAAATGAGATTATAATGATTAAAATATTATCTAAAACCTGTCCAATTCTTATTGGTTGATGTTATTTAGAATATTAGTCATCTTATCTTCGACATAAATGATTTTTGGACCATTATAAACCGAATATAATTATATTATAAAGTAATACTTTCACTCTTTCCTAAAGAGCCCCTCTTCTCCCTTATAAAAGGAGACCACTTCTACTCATTCCTCACACCTCTCAAGCCACTTGGCTCGTCCAAACTCTGCCCAACTAAGCTCCCCACATCCCTATCCTCCTCCTTGAAGCTTCCCCTTAGGCATAAAGCATTTCAAGAAGTCCTTTGGTTCCAACCAAAGTGAGTTACCCAAATTAAAGGTAACGTTTTCTCTTAAATTATTTTCATTTATTTTGCTTCTCCAACCCCCAAACTCTTTTTATTTACTTTCTTTTGTAACAACACCAGTATCCTAAATATACTAGGATGTTGTTATAAGAAGTATTAAAACTACACATACACATAACTCCATCTAATGGATGATGAACATAATGTTTCTGTGGATGGCAAACTAACGCCTCACGAAACGATGATTGTTCAAATACATCTTACCGCCTCTCATAGTGGCCATTATGATGTCACTGTAATTAAATATGATATTAATGATATATATTTTATATATAATCTTCTGTAATTCCATTTTATTTCATACCATTATTCGTTTCATGTTGTATATACATACGATAATTTCATTTGAGGAAGTGCGGACTACCACCCCCTTAAAATGATATGACTCGTTCATACCACACATGGAACGTATAAAGGATGGTATTAATGAACATAAATAACATATATAAAATATTATATTATACTTGAATAGTAAAATACCTATGTATCATTTGGATTCAATTCTTTTAAAATAAAAATTAAATGGAAGTAGCGTTCGTGCGTACGTCCGGACTACCGTCTCCACGAACGCGATGAGATTCATTGTCCATCGTATCCATTCAAGTATAATTATCATTTGATGATTTAAAAATGATGTTTAAGGACTTGATATCATTATGGATATGAATAATATACAACCTATCCTTTACAAACATGTCTTGCGTAACAAAACATATAAAAGAAAACAAGTAAGTTAACACCCGAAACGACGATAATTCTAAGATATTATTAACAAATCAATGTTAAAAGATCATATATGATATCATATTAATATATATGATTCTTGTATAATTTAATAACAATTATTTCACCATTATACAGGAGGTTAACCTACCCCAACAAAGGAAAAGTACAAGGTAAGGGATTCTCTTATCTCACTTTCAATTCCGTGAGATTTCCATTGTTCGCCACTAAATTATTGAAAGTGGTGTATTATGTACGGCCATTTCATATATATTCTCATGATTCTCTTATATTCATGTTATTATGTAAATAATTTGGTGGTTATTAAATTTTGGCCATACGACTCAGTTGATTAACGTGGTAAGGGATTTTCTTATCTCACTTTCAATTCCGTGAGATTTCCATTGTTCACCACTTAATTATTGCATGTGGTGTATGTGTACTGACCATGATTGTATTCATTGTGTAATATACTTTAATTTATGGGTATTTACATCATCATGGTATGATACTTCTTTCATGGGTGTATGTTTCGTAAGTTACCTAATCGATAAGGGAATTTGAGATTTCAATTTCCACTCATTTGGCTTTACACATATTTCATTGATTATATTACTCCAAGATTATGTGTGGAATCACTATTCATTTGATTATGTCTTAATTTCCACTCCCCTTTCTGTGGATATACTTTTGATACACATAATCACTCCATTGATAAATTCTCAAGTGATCGGTATGAACTTGATAAGAGTAATTTTAACTCAATCTCCATTTGTTGAGTTAAATATCCAATTCGTTGGTGTTGTTTCTACAAGAATATGTGTGAATATCCTTTGATTGTTTTACACTGAATATTCAATCATATTTAGTGTATTTATATTTTTCACACGTAATTATGTCGTTGATTTATCCTTAACCTAAGGATACGGCCTTTATGAGAGATTTCATCTCAATTTACATTCAACTGAGACTTCTTTGTTGATATACACCAAATCACTTTTATGTGGTGTATATAATGTACTTTGACATAGTATATCATGAATCCCTTTATTCTCATGATATTACAAAGTTTTGATTACCTCAATTATTTGTATTCAAGTGTCTCTCTTTTGGTTAGAATCTCTAACTAAAATACCATTTTTAAATGTTTTAAAGACTTCTTCATCTAAATCATTCTTATTAATGTCCATGTTTTAAAAAATGGTTTTAAGGATTTATTTATATGGACATTAAAGTTTAGAAATCAAAACTCCTTTTAAAAAGTTTCAAAGTGGTATGGGACACTTTGATTCAAAAGTCTACTTTTAAATGGCTTCTTGACAAATAGTGTGACTTTTAAATGTTTTCCAGAAAAGGGGGATATTTCTCTCAAATAGTTTTGATGATTATTTTCATCTATGTCAACATCCTTCATTATTCATGATTGAGGTTAATGTTATACAATACAATCTTTCATATTGTATCAAATGAGTTATGTTTGACTGTGGATGTTCTATTTTTATACCATTCATGGTTTGTGGTTAAAGTATTGACATTTCGTATGCTAGTTTTAATACGAATGTTTATTTTATGCTTAAACCTATTCATATGAGGAATGCATTGGACTTAATAAGTGACGGGTGGAGCCCGATATAGCTCCTCGATGCATCGGTAGGTCTCATGAGACAAACTAGTGTCTTGGCACAAGGCCTTGACAGAATCTTATTTGTAGTCTTGGCACGAGGCCTTGGCTAAGTGGTTATGATAGTCTGGCATTATGCATTCCAACATTATGAAAGTGGTTATTGATTTTTGCATGTGATTATTCGATTAGTAGAATATCCATGTGAATAAGTAAATGGAATTATTTCATTTTATTTATGCCATACAATGTTGAAAGTTCATGTTTAAAAGGCTTTTGTTTTAGTTATACATTGCCTTAAAAGTTTATTCTTATTTATGAAAGTTTCCGCTATATTGTTATCCTTACTGGGCATTTGAGCTCACCCCTTTTTTATGTTTTATTTTTCCCAGGAAGTGAAGAAGTAAGTTATGAATGACCTGCAGGGATATTATGTGGGGATATGAGTGTGGATTATGGAGACAATATGTTGTTGTAGTAGTTTTTCGTTTAATGATGTAATATAAAACTTATGAATATATCTAGTGTTTTCAAGGCTACTAAACCAATCGGTCTTTCGAGATTTGATCTTTCTTGTGATCATGCCAATGTTACGAAGTAATGCACCGACTCTGGGTAACTGGGGTCGGGGCGTTACATTTATAATATCAGATAATTACTATTATTATTATATTAATTATAATTTAGAATAAATTTAATTATAATTATTCAATATTCCAATTATATTTATCAAATTCATTCATAACCCTTAATTAAATTAAGATTATCGATTCTTCAATATGGTGTCGATTCAAATCATTGTTGACTTAATTTATTATATAGTTTGAAACTATCTTGGTCACTAAAATGTTTTATTTTTATCTTTAAAAATTTATTTATTTATTATGGGAGTTTTTGGGAGTTTAAGCAAAAAAAATTGGTTTGAGAAGATAGACCATGGCACACAGTCAACATAATGTTTGTTTAATCATGAAGCTAAACATGAAAGGATGATGTTTTTTAGAAGATGATCTTTTACATATTTTGAGAATGGTTTTTCTAATCATGCACAATTCATCTTAACCAAAGTTTCTTTTCATTGGGTAGATAGTGGCTCCTACATGGTTGTCACGTGGATTATCTAACCATGAATCCAATCCATGATGTTTGTCCAGGTTATTTAAAAATTGAGTTTTGACCATTTGATTCCATTTTATGTTTAAGGGGTTTACATTTATTTCTATATCCACAAATTTTTATCTATATCCCCACTCCTTGGAGCTTATACCCTCTCCTTGGTCGATTATTATTGGATAATTAGAATTATAGCATGAGGTAATCTTATTTTCTTCATTATTTGAACTTTCCCATAATATCACCATCTTCTTACATTTTTATAGAAGGATGAAACAACAGATTGTGATTTTATAGAATCTATGGTTTTTAATGGTGGTTTTGTATATTTTTTTTTATTTTAGGCATGTAAGGATGTATATTTTTGGACTTTGAGTGGTTTTCATCAAATATGACCAGTTTCTATTTTCTCTCTAATGGGTGTTTCTATTTAAGTGATATATTTTATGGATTTCAATTGATTCTTTATTTAACCTGGTTTTTTGTTTATTAAATTTCCCTTAATTTATTATATTATTGAAGAGTTATCCATTCTTCGTATAATTTCTGTATTTGGTTGAAAATTTTATTATTTAAAGTGGGGTTTTAAATGGAGTTGGATTGTATACACTCCATGTATTTTTTAAAATGGATCAAATAGGTTTTATGATTTAAAATGTGTCTTTGAAAGAGTTTCAAATGGGTATTCCAAGATCTTTTGTTATGGTTTGAAAATAATTATGAATATAAGTTTTTAAATATTTTATGAAATTATATCTTTTTAAACTTTATGTGTTCTACATTGAGTATCACATGAGAAACCTTAGTTTTGGGGTTGTCCATGACTCATACAAGCAGACAATTATCCAAGGGATCAAGAGTTCCTTTGGGAGTAGGACTAAGGGAGTTTCCAAATATGTCCATATAGCCATAGGGATATCATTGGATTATTTTTGGGCCTATAAAAACCTAGTAAATCTTCCAAAACTTGTAATATTTTCTTATCCAGACCATAAATAATAATTTTTGACTATGTTACACTAGACCCCATTAGTTAAAGCCTATGGTGTATACTATTAATTCCTATTTTGTTTTTTTATGTGTTATGCTTGAGGATAGTTCCTTATTTGGTTGTGATATCGTTTATTCTTATTCCGATTTTCTATTATTTTACTATATTATAGTGTTTATTATTATTCTCACATTGATTATGATGATTCAAGCCTTTGAATCATATTATTAGATAGTTTTTAACATAAACATAGTATCATAAAGGATGGGTATCTTTGAAGGAATAGGTTTTTAAAACATCAAATTGAGAATAATAATAATAAATTATATTTTATTCTTTATAATGAGATCATAAATACTTTTGATCTTCTAAAGTTAATGGTATAACTTGGGGAATACATATGGAAAGGTATGAGCTAAAAATCCCATTACGGGTATAAACATGATAGGGAAATGTAAAATGTGAGTCAAAGGTTTAACATGATATCCTTAAATACAAGGATCATGAGTAATTTCATAGAATAATATCATAAATAACATTTCATCATAAGATCATGGCATCATAACAAATGTGGAAACAACATATAGTATGAAATAAACATGAGTCGAGGCTAACTTCCAAGACAATATCAAATGGTGAAAAAATTATCATAATGTATTAGTTTTACTCCCTATCCCATACAATATGGATCATGGAACTAATGATTTACCCAATTTATTAGGTCATTGTCTGGGAACACCCATCATAACATGTTCAAGATCTATTTGTTCTATAAAAATGAACTCAATCATAATGTAAAACATAAAATTTACCCATAGAAAGAAAATGGGTTTAATAATATTTCTTTACATATATTCAAATTAATTTTTCTAATGAATGAATTTGAGAAATGATTATAACGCATGTATTACCTTACCAAAGGAAGGGAGAATAAACTAAGTATATATCTGAGAGATATATTCACATAATTTATAATAAATTTATAACATAAATTATTTTCTTCAAGGATTAAAATACTTTTAAAAATATTAGAAACTTTATTTATGATAATAACCTTTTAAGATTGAGTAAAAAAAATGATGTCAACTTATATGGAAAATTATTTTAAAAGATCACTTTGAACATTTCTGGAAAAAAAATTATCACATCGGTTTTGAAAATAATTTTTTAAAATTGAAAACTTTCCCATACATTAAATAAAAAATCTTTTAAAAAATAACCTTCAAAACAAAAAAAATGAAGATTTAAAACATTGATATTTCATTATGGTGGAAGAGTTATTTTCATGATTCAAACATTAAAAAAGATTCCTTTCAAATTTTTGCAAGAAAATTCAAAAAGTACATTATTCCAAAAATCAATGGAATAAATATTTTTTTTAATAATTTTATGCATATGAATGAAATTAAAAACTCATAGAAAAACATTATTGAAATCATTTTTAGAAACATGTATTTGAAAGGAAAATATTTTTTGACTGAAGAGAGAAACAAATTCTAATTTTCTTAAATAAATTCCTATATAATATTAAGTACCAAAGAGAGGATAATGGTACTATTAATTTAAAAATTCATGAATAACCATAGCATAAAAAATTATTTTTTATTAGGAAATGATAAAATAATTTCAACTAATAGAAATTAAAGGATAAACAATCCCAATTAAAATGAGATTGAGAACTAAACCCCTACCACTTTGGTAACCATTGAATAATAACATCCCATGAGTAAATTATATATTTTATAAGTTAAAATATCATGAATAATTTATTATTCATGATATAGTATGTAAATGTGAAGTATATACATGGTTTAAAATATATTAGGATTATAAAATAACATGCATCTCAAAGAAGATTTTTTTGAGATAGAACTATTAAAAATTTCATATAATTGAAATGAGAGGTAAAAAATTAAGTGATTATGTGTAAAAAAATAAATAAACAAAATTAACATTTAAAATTTAATCAATGGTAATTTCAAACATATTTTGCATAATATAATCAATGAAGTAGACATATAACCCAATGGACGGAAATTGAGTCAAGAAACCCCTTACCATGTGATTACAATTAGTTGAGCACTCATTAACCTCCTAAATAGTGGTTATAAACATTTTATTAACTTATATAACAATAATATTATCATTTATGATATCATATATGATCCTTTTATAACATATTATTACATATTCATTAAAAATCTTACAGTATCACTACTGCATCTTCTATTAATTTCCTTATTTTTTCCTTCACATTCCATCATGAATGTTATGAATCTTGAGAATAGTTTATAGTTACATAATGTACATAATGATATTAATGTTATAAATATCATTTTTTCATTATATAAATCTTTTAAAATCATTATCATATTTTAAACATGGAGAATGAATCACATATGTTCATGGAGTTGATAAGTCATACGTATGGATGGGCGACGTTATCCTTTCCTTAACAAGTGAAAAGTTATGAATTTTATTGTATATCAATTTTATTGAATCAATATATTTCATATTTTTCACATATATTCAATAAAATTATCCTCTGATACCTTCTAGGAAAATTATTTGAAACATTTAATCACATCACTTCGTGAGATAGTAGTTTGTCGTACACATGAATGAAATTATCATTTATTCAATGGATGGTAAGGTAAAAAAGTATATAATATATTCATGTTAAATAATTATTAATATTAAATTAATACAGTATCTTAACATAAAATTAATCCTTATTACCTTTCATGTAAATCATAAGTGATAAACAAACCACTTCACTTTGTGAGGTAGTAGTTCAGCGTATACGTGAGCGATGTTATCGTATTCCCTACGGAATGGAATGTAAGGATGTGAATATGATATTATAATTATGGTATAATAATTAAATCATATATATGATATATAAATCTTATATACATTATTATATCCATCTAAGAGAAGTAGCGGTGGAAAAATAACTACATTAGTTCATGAGGACGTAGTCCACCATACACACGATCAATGATTTCATTTCCCATTTGTGGTAGTAGGAGATGGTTTTAGGTCTTTAACATAACATAAAAAAATATCAAAAATATGTAAGATACTATGATTATTATATAATCATGGTTTGATAATATTTTATGGAGGAGGAAGAATAAATAAAATAAATCGCTTGGTTAAGGACGTTACGACTTTTTTAGAAAACTTCTTTTGGTTTGCACGAAAATCTTCCTAGGTTAGATTTCTAAAACCCAATGATTATAGGAGTATTGGAGTAAATTAGGTAATTAATTTATGTAGTTAATTTACATAAAAAATGGTTTTATAAGTGTGAAAGTAGAGGATATGGGATGAACTTTTATAAGTGGGGGAGATTCCACACTTGGAATTTTGGAAAAGAAAGAATTCAAACCGCATTTTTCTCACGAAAAAATGATATAAAATAGACCAATTCCAACCCTAGGAATATATATGGTATAAATATAACCATGAAATAGTAATTTCACCTATTTAGTGTCATTTATATCCCTTATGTTATGAGTTTTACCCCCACTAAACTAGTTTTTACATTAACTGAAGTAAATAATTTTTACTATTTTCACTATTAATTAAGTTAAAAAAATAAATTAAAATTGTTATATAGAAAAAAAATATTCTAAACCAAATTATAGAATCCATTTCTCCAAGTTTAACTCATATAAGTGGCAGAATTTAATTTAAATTCAAACTCATAGATGTGTCGAAAGAACGATTTTTCAAGAAATGAATTTTTAAAGAAAAGATGATATCATATTAACTATATAGCAAGTAATAATAGTTAGATGAATTTAAATTCATATTTATAGATATATAATATCTAAATTTAATTTAAATCATTATTTATTAGGGGTTATTTTAATTATTTAAAATGGATAAACATTATACATTTTAAATAGTTTTCATAAAAAAGGTGTTTTAAACCCTAAAAATAAACTTATAATAAAATCTTGTATAAATATGATTTAAATTTAATTAATTAGATTTAATATAATTCAATAGTACGAATGTTAATTTTAAATAAAATTAAATAATAATTGGACTTAATTTATTAAAAATAATTGACAATTTTATAAAAATTGGTATTTTCACTATTCACTGAAAAGTAATATTTTCACTATTAAATGAAAACATTCAGTGACTACCCCTTACCTACATGATGTAATGGTTAAATATTAGTTGTGAGTTCAAGACCTATGGCCTTTTTCAGGTGATATTAGTTATCACCCAACTTATGGGATGTTATTTTTCTAAAAATATAGAAAAACTTGTGTGATGATCATATTCTTAATTCATCCTGATCCTATAATATTCTAAAGAATATGATGATCATATTAAAAAATAAAATAAGAATCAAATCAAATTTTTTAACCACTATGGGTTTCTATAAATATCATTCTATTTCACAAAATCAACTAATTACCTCAATATAAATCACATCTCCAAGATTATCTTTTCGTAAATTACATGTTTTTTCTATAGAGTATCACCTCACCATTAAAACACCTTTCTAGGCCACTGGTACCATTAAACATATTCCTAAAAATGTGTAATGAAAAACATCTACTAAACAATCCTTATATATATCATTATTAATATAATTATGTAATTCCAATACAGAAACATTTCAATCATTCCACTTCATTATTAATCTATTGACGAAGATTCATCATAATATTCCTTAATACCTCCTCAATGTCATATGTTATTTACCGTATCTTTATCATCGACAAAAAACCTTTACATATACAACCTTTTTTTATCAAACTCTTTCAATTTAACCCGAGTACACTTATTTCTATAGTGGCCATTATTTCCACATTTAAAACATTTAACTATTGATGATGCCTTAGAGAAAACAATATTATCAACCATTATATTTACCAAACAATTGATTTTTTGTAACACCCGAGATTTTTTATGAGAAATATTTTCTTTTTATGTTATATACATCATCAAAAAAATCTTTCACTACACAAAACACTAGATTGGATTTCTTTACATGCAATCACGGCCATCCTCGATAGCTTGCATCGTACACAATACCGAGTTTCACAAACAACGATATGCTATTAAAATATTATTAAAACTAGCTGTTATGAATAGTAATAACCACTATTTTAAATTTTTAAATTTACTCTTCCAAAATGGACTTCATTTTTGGATTTGGAATATCGAAATTATCCTAGGGTGAAATTTTTTTATTTTTCTGAAAACATTCAATTTTTGATGAATAGTGAAATCACTAGGTTACTATTTAAAAACCAAATTTTTATTTAAATAATTATTTTTTTTATTTAAATTTATTTTATGTCAAAATTGATACATAATACCTATATAAGTTCAATTTAATTCAATGGGGACATTTTATAATAATTTTAGATATATAAAAATATTATTGAACTTTTCACCGTCTTTTACCCACCTCCAAGAAAATTTTCAAATTCACATAAACCTTAATTTTACCGCTTATGTGAGTGGAATTTCGAAAATCTGAGAGACACGGTTAATATCAAGGACTAAAATGTTGTTCAAAGAGATGAAAATAATTTTTGTTGAATAGTAACTTTTTACTTTTTTTACCACGGTTAAAAGTTAATAGGGTAATTAAGGGTAAAAATGATATTATTATTACCCTAACACATGTCTTAATTCTATTGGATAAGTTTAACTCGAACAAAAACAACCATATGAATAAATTATGACCATTTAGGCCCACTTGGATTAGATTAGGACATTTAATATTATTTTATTTAAAGAATATTTAAAATAGTTAAAATCAAAGTTTAACAACTAAAACATTTTTAATATAGGGTTATACATAAGATAAATTTGACTAAAAATATTCATTAAAAATCTAAAAATATTTCCTACATAATGGTATTTTATTTACAATTTTTAGACATTAAATAATTTAATTTATTTATAACACAATGATGATGCAATAATTATCTTATTAATGGAATGTTAACATAATTGATGTTATAAATACTCAAATAAATGTAATTTGAGATTTTTTATGAATTCCACTAATTTTATAGGTTAATATGACATGTTATTAGTGATTTAATAAACTTTTTTAGAACTAATTATTCTGTTATGATTTTCACAAAAATCAATTACCTAATAGTGTCAAAATTGACATAAAATAGTTTTTAAAACAAATATTATATTATTAATTGTTACTTTATTCCTAAAAATATATGGTTCGGCCAAATGACTTAGATAAGGTTATATATATAAATAATAAACAACTTGGTTTTTTTTGTCTTCTTATAGTGAGTTTATTAACCTTATAGTGTAAGAAAACAAGAAGACACGGTAAAAGTTAAATTATCTAACTTAAAGTTCAATCTAAATTATAAGGTTAAAATAGAAACCTAAACTTGTCTAAATTATATTTTAAGAGAGGATTTAGACACATCCACATCTTAGCTTCTAAATAAATCAATTTGGAGCTATTAAAAACTGAATATGACTTTATAATAAAATAATATTTTTTCCAAAGGTTCCCCTCTCCTGCCTTATAAAAGGGCACCTCCTCCCTCTCCTCCTCACACCACATTGAGCCATCAATCTCAGACAACCCCTACCAATTTATCCTATCCACTTTTCTAGAAACATCCTAGGTATTCTGGTCTTCTTAAAAGACCATCTTTAGTTCCCTAAGAGGAGGTTAAGAAGAGGCGCTTCAAAGAAGAGGTAATGTCTGTTACCGATTCTTTCAACTTTATTTCTTCTTCCACTTCTTCTTATTTAGTTATTTAATTATGAATTAATAACATCATTATCACTCATATACTGATATTTTATTAGAAATATGAAACAACCCTATTTCACCTTCTATCCATCCTACGGAAAATGAAATCACCACGCGTGCGTACGTACAGAATACCGTCTCCACACCGTAGTGTAATCTGTTTTCCACCACCACCTTACTTGGATGGGTATAATGGTGTAAAGAATAATTATACATGTTTATTATAAGTTGATATTGATTCTGAAATAGTATACATACACTTCAATACAATTCCACGATCATGGGAATGATATCATCGCTCGTGCGTACGTACGGCCTACCATCTCTACAATGTGATGTGACTCATTCTACATGATCTTCATTGCATAATAATTATATAAATGAATTTAATGAATAAATATGATATATATTACATTAATACCATCCTGTAAATGAGGTATCTACAACCTAAAAAAATAATAAGAATTTATTCGACAAAACACGCATAAGAACAAAAAAGCAATAAACACCCGAATAACAAGTAGCAATGAAATATTACTAATACGAAGCTAAGAATATGACCATATATGATATCATAACAATGAGTACAATTCTGGAATAAGTTAATAACATTATTTAAATCATTATACAGGAGGTTAAGACACATACAAAGCAAATAGGACCTAAGGTAAGGGAAAATCTCACAATCTCAATTTTATATGAGATTGTTTATACTTTAGAATTTACTGGGGGATATTTATCATCCACATCCATGTTTCCTCAATATGTAATATTATTTATATCCTCCTACAATTTTTTAAATCCAATTTTACCCTTCAGTGAGTTTTTAGTAAAGGATATGAATGAAATCTTTTGTCGTTTTCAGTACGAGGTACTTTTTTGACTTATTTGGCCAAAGTACGAGGAGAATGTTTTTTTAACTTATACAACATGAATGGATTTTTAAAACATTATTTCAATGAAGCTTCCTTTACAAGTTTTCAAGTTTATTTTTAATCAACTTCTTTTAGTTTAAAATTATATGACATGTTAAGAATGGAAAATGTTTTTGAAGTAGAAAGGATATTTTCCTCAAGAATGGAGATAAAGTGTTTTATCAAAAAAAAATTCCATATAAGATAATATAGGGTCATGTTTCTATCCCTATTTTTACATTGTTTTTATTATGTTATGATGGAATTATTTTTATGATGTCCTTTTTTCTTATATGGATTGTGTTATGATGGCATGATGATTAAGAATTCCATTTTTATTACATGAGTTATGTTAAGATGTATGATTTATGATCTTGTGGAACACATAAGAATGGTATCATTATGAGATAGGTGAGACCTGTATCTCCCTCCAATGCTTTGGGTAAAGATTTATATCTCATGAGATAGACATGGCTGGAACGTCCGGTTAAACTGGTTCAGTGATATAGGACTGAAACGAGGAGTGAACTCGGTTTATAAATGGACTTTGTCCACTAAGATAGTCATGGAAATGAGTCTTGACTAATAAGAAATGATTCTCTATGATTAAGTGTGTATGCCACAAAGTTTCATGTTTTATGTTATGGTTATTTGGATTACATTTCACTACTATGATTTATCCCATGATATGATATTATGATCTCTTTTACAGGTTATGATTTCCAAAATGCTATGTTCTTATGATTGATATTTCTTTTGTTTACCCTTACTGAGCATTTGAGCTCACCCTTTTGTATGTTTTCTTTTCCCCAGGTCAAGAAGAAGGGTATTAAGTAGGATATTCCAAAAGGCACTCTAGATATGATGAAATAAATGGGAGACAATGTAGATGATTTATGAACCAGTTGTTTATGCCTCCCAGTTTCTAAAGACATTATACCTATACGGTCCTTTTATGGTTTTGTTATATGTTGTAATAAGTGTGCTTCAATTATGATGTAATAACAATGTATGTAAAGTATGGGTCATTATATTTGGTATTAGAGGAACGGTATAGTCAACCTTTGGAAACTAAGATGTGAATTCCTTACTAAGAACCCTAATGATAAGTCTAAGCATAGACCACAATCTTAGTGTTTTATAAATGGCCATGAATAACCTATGATAAGACCTTAAGTGTGAAATTTATTCTTGATTATGTGATTTTATTATTATAATTAGTGTTTCTCACACTATTCTTCTTGGTTTTAGTCAATGGCTGGAACCCGAAGGAACCGTGTTATTGTGGAATGCGATGGGAAATGAAATGATTGTCCCCCTGGGAAACCAAACGTTATGGGAGCTGGAATGAAAAATATTGTAGCCATGATCACACAACTTTCTCAAGCTATGAATCATGCAAGACTTCCAAATGAGAAAAGTAAGGAGCAACATTCTGTTGAATCCTTTATGATTCAGTGTCCACCTTCTTTCAGGGCATCTATTGATCGATTGGTTTCTAAAAAATGGATTAGTACTACTGAAAAGATATTTTCAGTTCTTCAATGTTCTGAGCATGATAAAGTCATCTTAGCGGTATATCTTTTGGAATGTGAAGCTGACCAGTGGTGGAATCTTATCAAGAATACGAGGAAAAGGGATGAAATTGAATCCATGGAATGGGACGAGTTCAAGAAATTATTTTTCAATAAGTACTTCCTTCGTATTCTTCGAACAAATATGTAGAAGGAGTTTCTTGAATTGAAGCAAAAGGATGATGAATATGTTGGTACCTACGAAGAAAATTTTACGAGACTTGCAAGGTACGCTTTAGGGATTATTATCCAACCTGAGAGTAAGATTGATCGATTGTTTAGTGGCTTAAAACCAAGTCTTTGAAGGGTGTTATCCATATGGTACTTCAATATCTATGAGGAAATAGTTCGATGTGCTCTCAAGGTTGAGATGGTGATTGGAGTAACACATCAGTCATATTCATTTGATAAGAAGAGGAAAATGGAATTAATAGGAAAATCTAAAGAGAACACTGAAAAGAAGATGAGTTTTCTCTTATGCTCAAAGTGTTGAAAGAAACATGGAGGGAGATTTCTTAAAGGGACAATTAGATGTTTCAAATGTGTAAAAGAAGTTCATCGGGAATTTGAATGACGCAATGATGGGAAGAAGATGTCTAGTGATGCGAACAAAGAAAAGGCTACAAAGTGCACCTCCTACACTTCAATGTTACAAGTGCAAGGAAATGGGGAATTATGCTAATCAATTCCCTAATCCAAGGGTTGTTGATGATGATCAATGTCAACAAAAACTTAAGGATAAAGACAAAGGAAAGTCACATGCAATTTCTATTAGCGATATGGAGTATGAGAAAGAAGTGGTGAAAGGTACACTTACCATCCAATCAAAAGCAGAAAATGTTTTAATTGATTTTGGATCCACCCACTCTTTTATTTATAAATAATTTTCTAAGGCTATCGCTGTATTACCTCAACAATTAGATGTTGAGTTAGCTGTGACAACCCCTAATGGAACAACAGTCGCATCAATAGTTTATAATTCTTCTCTGATTGAAGTTTGTGGGAAAGTGCTTCCTACAAATATTTTGATCCTTCCTACAGTGGAATTTGATGTTATTCTTGGAATGGATTGGCTTTATTTATATGGAGTTCATATCAATTGATAAATAAGGGTAGTCACATTTCATATTCCAGATCGATCTATGATCATCTATCGATACAAGGATGAACATAACCTTCCAGTGGAAATTTCTTCCATCTTATGGGACATTATTCCACTAAATTAAGGTTATTTATCTCAAATGGTTGGATAGAAACTCACGATTAAGAATATTCCCATTTTATGAGAGTTTTATGATGTCTTTCTGGAGGAATTTCCGGTTCTTCCACCAAATCGTGAAGTTGAGTTTTTAATAGAACTAGTACCTGGTTCTTTGACTATTTTAAAGTCACCTTATAGAATGGCCCCAATTGAGTTGTGGGAATTGAAGAAGAAACTCCAAGAGAATCTTGGTTAGGGATTTATACACCCTAGTGCGTCACCTTGGGAGCACCTGTTATCTTTGTTAAGAAGAAAGATGGACCAATGAGACTCTGCATTGATTATCGAGAACTTAACAAGATCACTATCAAGAACAAATATCCTCTCCCATGCATTGATTACTTATTTGATCAACAACGTGGAGATCAATACTTTTCCAAGATTGATCTTCGTTTAGGGTATCATCAATTAAGGGTCAAAAGGGAGGATATACCCAAGACGTCTTTCTGTACATGGTATGGACACTATGAATTTATAGTGATTCCATTTGGTCTTACTAATTCCCCTGCTATCTTCATGGATCTGATGAATAGAGTCTTTAGAGACTATCTTGATCAGTTTGTGGTAGTCTTTATAGAAGATATTCTTGTCTATTCAAAGAGCAAGGAAGAACATGAAGATCAATTGAGAATTTTATTGAAGACCCTGAGAAAGGAGAAGCTTTATGCCAAATTTACCAAGTGTGAATTTTGGATTCAAAAAGTTTCATTTGTGGGTCACATAATCCCAAAAGAGGGGATATCTGTGGATCCAGAAAAAACAGAGGTTATAGAAAGATGGTTGAGACCAACAAAAGTAACTGAGATCCAAAGTTTTCTTTGTTTGGCTAGATATTATCGACGTTTTGTGAAAGACTATTCACGATTATCTAATCCACTCACCAGGTTGACTCGAAAAGAAGATAAGTTCGTGTCGAAGGAGGAATGTGAAGAGAATTTCAAGGAGTTGAAAAGAAGGTTATCCAGTTCACCGGTAATCACACTTCCTTGTAGTGGAGAAAGGTTTGTGATCTATAATGATGCATCCAAGAAGGGGATGGGGTGTGTTCTTATGCAAAACTATATGGTGATAGCTTATGCCTCATGATAGTTGAAAATCCATGAACAAAATTACCCAACTCATGATTTGGAGTTAGCTGCGGTAATCTTTGCATTAAAGATTTTGTGGCATTATCTTTATGGTGGAAGGTGTGATATTTATACTGATCATAAAAGTTTAAAGTATATTTTCACAGAGAAGGAGCTGAATATGCGTCAAAGAAGATGGTTGGATCTGATTAAGGATTACGACTACTCAATTCATTACCACCCTGGGAAAGAAAACAAGGTGGCAGATGCATTAAGTCGACAAGACCATGCCATCTTATCCATGATAAGGATCACAAAAGATCCAATATTTATGGATTTACAAAGGATGGATCTTGGAATTATAATGGAAGGGGAAAAATCTTATCTTTCTCAAATGAATGTTCAACCATTTATACATGTGAAGAATAAAGAGGCACAGAAAGAAGATGTGGAGGTACAAAAGAAGGTGAGAAACGTTCCTGAATTCAACCTTGATTGTGAAGGGATAATAAGGTTCAGGAATCGGGTTTATGTTCCTCCCATCCCAGAATTAATGAAGGAGATGCTGGATGAGGCTCATAGTTCTTCATTCTCTATTCATCCTGGAAGCACGAAGATGTATAGGGACCTGAAAGAGTACTTCTGGTGGGATGACATGAAAAGAGATGTTTCTGAATATGTCTCTCGATGCTTGGTTTGTTAGCAAGTTAAAGTTGAGAGACAGAAGTCTAAGGGGATGTTACAACCATTACCCATACCCGAATGGAAATGGAAAAACATCATTATGGACTTTGTCACTGGAATTCCAAAAACATCCAAAGGCAATAATGCTATCTGGGTCATAGTTGATCATCTTATAAATTCTGCACACTTCATCGATATTAGAGAGTATTTCTCTATGGATAGGCTTGCCAGGATATATGTAAAGGAAGCAGTAAGATTTCATGGGGTGCCTCTTTCCATTATATCTGATTGGGATATGAGGTTTACCTTGAAGTTTTGGCGACGTCTTCAATATACTCTGGATACATAGTTGAGAATCAGCACTGCTTATCATCCTCGGACAGACGGTTAGTCTGAGAGAACAATTCAAACTCTAGAAGAAATGTTAAGAGCATGCTCTATGGACATCAAAGGTGGTTGGGATCAACACCTACCTTTGGTGTGATTTTCTTATAATAATAGTTTTCACTCCAGTATTCAGATGGCTCCTTATGAATCTTTCTATGGAAATAAATTTTTAACTCCAACTTGCTGGGATGAAGTTGGGGAAAGAAAGCTATTAGGACCTGATCATGTTGATGAGATGGCAGAAAAGGTCCGATCTATTCAACAACACATAAGAGCAGCTCAGAGTCGACAAAAAAGTTATGATGATAACCTAAGAAAAGACCTAGAGTTTGAAGTGGGTGATAAAGTGTTCTTATGAATATCTCATTGTAAGAGAGTAATGAGATTTGGAATGAAGGGAAAGTTGAGCCCTAGGTATATCGGTCCTTTCGAAATACTGGATCGTGTTGGGAAGGTAGCTTACCGATTGATGCTTCCACCAAATCTCTCTCAAGTTCATGATATGTTCCATGTATCTCTCTTGAGAAAGTACATACCCGATCCTTCACATGTACTCAGCTCAGAAGTTGTACCATTGGAGAAAGATCTTTCTTGTGAAGAAAAATCGATAGAGATTCTGGGTCATAGCAAAAAAGTCCTATGGAGAAAGACCACACGCTTGGTGAAAGTTATATGGAGGAACCACCAATTAGAAGAAGCTACAAGGGAGCTTGAGGATATTATGAGGGAAAGGTATCATCATCTGTTTGTTACCAAGTGATTAAATTCGATGGAAAAATTCATTTTAAGGGGGGTAGAATGTAACACCCGAGATTTTTTATGAGAAATATTTTGTTTTTATGTTATATACATCATCAAAGGAATATTTCACTACACACAACACTAGCTTGGCTTTCTTTAGACGAAATCGCGCCATTCCTCGATAGCTTGGGTCATACGCAATACCGAGTTTCACTAAACAACGATATGCTATTAACATATTATTAAAACTTGCTGTTATGAATAGTAATAACCACTTTTTGAAATTTTTTAATTTTCATCTTTCAAAATGGACTCTATTTTTGGATTTGGAATATCTAAATTAGCCTAGGGTGAAATTTTGTTATTTTTCTGAAAACTGTCAATTTTTGATGAATAGTGAAAACACTGGGTTACTATTTAAAATCCGACTTTTTATTTTAATAATTATTTATTTTATTTAAATTCATTTTTGTTAAAAATTGATACATAATACCTATATAAGTTCAAAGTAATTCATTGGAGTCATTTTATAATAATTTTAGATATATAAAAATTTTATTGAACTTTTCACAGTCTTTTACCCACCTCCTAGGAGAATTTGCAAATTCACATAAAACTTAATTTTACCGCTTCTGTGAGTGGAATTTTGAAAATCCGAGAGACACAGTTAATATCAAGGACTAAAATTTAGTTCTATGAGATGAAAATAATTTTTGGTGAATAGTAACTTTTTACTTTTTTTTACCACGGTTAAAAGATAATAGGGTAATTAAGGGTAAAAATGATATTATTACTACCCTAACACATGTCCTAATTCTATTGGATAAGTGTAATTTGACCAAAAAAACCTTAGGAAAAAAATATGACCATTTAGGCCCACTTGGATTAGATTAGGACATTTAATATTATTTTATTTAAAGAATAGTTAAAATAGTTAAAATCAAAGTTTAATAACTAAAATTTTTTTAATATAGGGTTATACATAATATAAATTCAACTATAAATATTCATTAGAAATATAAAAATATTTCCTACATAATGGTATTTTATTTTTAATTTTTAGACATTACATAATTTAATTTATTTATGACATAATGATGATCCAGTAATTATCTTATTAATGAAATATTAACATAATTGATGTTATAAATGCTCAAATAAATGTACTTTGAGACTTTTTATGAATTACACTAATTTTATAGGTTAATATGACATGTTAGTATTGATTTAATTAACTTTTTTTGAACTAATTATTCTGTTATTCTTTTCAAACAATCAGTTACCAAATAGTGTCACAATTGACATAAAATAGTTTTTAAAACTAATATTATATTATTAACTGTTAATTTATTCCTAAAAATCAAAGTTTCGGCCAAATTTCTTAGATAAGGTTATATATATTAATAATAAACAACTTGGGGTTTGTTTGGCTTGTTATAGTATGTTTATTAACCTTATAGTGTAAGAAAACATGAAGACACGGTAAAAGTTAAATTATCTAACTTAAAGTTAAATCTAAATGATATGGTTAAAATAGAAATATAAACTTGTCTAAATTCTATTGATTGATAGGATTTCGACTCATACCCACCTTAGATTCGAAATAAACCAATTTGGAGCTATTAATAACCGAATATGACCTTATAATAAAATAATATTTTTTGTTTTTCCAAAGGTGCCCCTCTCCTCCCTTATAAAATGGAACCTCCTCCATATCCTCCTCACACCACATTGAGCCATCAATCTCGGCCAACCCCTGCCAATTTATCCTCTCCACTTCCCTAGAAACACCCTAGGGATTCTGGTATTCTTCAAAGACCATCTGTAATTCCCCAAGAGGAGGTTAAGAAGAGGCGCTTCAAAGAAGAGGTAATGTCTGTTACCGATTCTTTCAACTTTATTTCTTCTTCTACTTCTTATTCTTTAGTTATTTCATTATGAATTAATAACATCAGTATCACTCATATACTGATATGTTATTATAAATATAAAACAACACTATTTCACCTTCTATCCATCTTACGGAAAATGGAATCACCGCGTGTGCGTACGTACGGAATACCGTCTCCACGCCGTGGTGTAATCTGTTTTCCACCACCACATTACTTGTATTGGTATAATGGTGTAAAGAATGAGTATATATTATTATTTTAATGTGATACCGATTCTGAAATAGTATACATACACTTCAATACAATTCCACGATCATGGGAACGATATCATCGCTCGTGCGTACGTTCGGCCTACCGTCTCCACGATGTGATGTGACTCGTTCTACATGATCTTCATTGCATAATGATTATATAAATTAATTTAATGAATAAATATGTTATATATTACACTAAAACCATTCGGTAAATGAGGTATATATAACATAAAAAGAAGAATAAGAATTTATTCGACAAAACACACATAAGAATAAAAAAGCAATAAACACCCGAATAACAAGTAGCAATGAAATATTACTAATACGAAGCTAAGAATATGACCATATATGATATCATAACAATTAGTAAAATTATGTAATAAGTCAATAACATTATTTAAATTATTATACAAGAGGTTCAGACATGTACAAAGAAAATCGGACCTAAGGTTAGGGAAAATCTCACAATATCAATTTTTATCCGAGATTGTTTATAATTAAGAATTTACTGGGGAATATTTATCATCCACATCCATGTTTCCTAAAAATGTAATATTATTTATATCCTCCTACAATTTTTTAAATCCAATTTTACCCTTCGGAGAGTTTTTAGTAAAATATATGAAAGGAATATTTTGTCGTTTTTAGTATGAGGTACTTTTTTGACTTATCCGACCAAAGTACGAGGAGAATGTTATTTTTAACTTATACGGAATGAATGTATTTTTAGAACATTATTTCTATGAATCTTCCTTTAAAAGTTTTCACGTTTATTTTTAATCAACTTATTTTAGTTTAAAATTATATGGCATGTTAAGAAAGGAAAATGTTTTTGAAGTAGAAATGATATTTTCCTCAAGAATGGAGTTCATGTGTTTTATCAAAATTATTTTCCAACTAAGATAATATAGGGATATTTTTATATCCCTATTTTTACATTGTTTTTATTATGTTATGATGGAATTATTTTTATGATGTCCTTTTTTCTTATATGGATTGTGTTATGATGGCATGATGATTAAGAATCCCATTTTTATTGCCTAGGTTATGTTATGATGTATGATTTACGATCTTGTGGCACACCTAAGAATGGTATCATTATGAGATGGATGGGACCTATATCTCCCTCAAATGATTTGGGTAAAGATTTATATCTCGTGAGATAGACATGGATGGAACGGCAGGTTAAACAGGTTCAGTGATACAGGACTGAAATGAGGAGTGAACTTGGTTCAGAAATGGAATTTTTCCGCTAAGATAGTCATGGAAATGATTCTTGACTAATAAGAAATGATTCTATATGATTATGTGTGTATGATACAAAGTATCATTTTTTAAGTTATGATTATTGGGATTACATTTCACTACTATGATTTATCCCATGATATGATATTATGATCTCTTTTGCAAGTTAAGATTTCCAAAATGTTATGTTCTTATGATTGATATTTCTTTTGTTTACCCTTACTGAGCATTTGAGCTCACCCTTTTGTATGTTTTCTTTTCCCCAGGTCAATAAGAAGGGTATTAAGTAGTATATTCCAAAAGGGAATCTAGATATGATGAAATAAATGGGAGACAATGTAGATGATTTATGAACCAGTTGTTTATGATTCCCTATTTCTAATGACACTATACCTATACGGTCCTTTCACGGTTTTGTTATATGTTTTAATAAGTGTGATTCAATTATGAAGTAATAAAAATGTATGTAATGTATGGGTAGTTAAATATTTCCACATAAATTACTTACTCTATGCCCCTCTTATCCACATGTAAAATTGCTTCTAATTACTTTGAGAAATTCCCTTGAGTGATTCTATTGCATTATCAAAATATATGAAATTGAATCTTCTTTCTGTTGTGGTATCCCCCACAAGAACTCTTAGACAACTCTATCATTCTTTCATTTGGTGATTCCAAGAGTTGGTTAAGGTGGAAAATTTTATTCATATATCCTGATAACTAATTAAGCATAATCACAATATCCTTTACTCCAATCATTATCCCATTTAGTTTATCATAAATACATTTTCTATCACATTAAACATTAACCCAATCCCTTCTAGTTCCCATCATTAAATATAATAAAAAATATTATAATACATTAACTAATAATTTAAAAAAAGTATACTTATAACCTTGTGTGGAATAACTTATAAATGATAACTATATCCTAACTTATGAGTCTCTTGGAATCAACCATTGTTATCCATCGTAATTTTCCTATTAGTTCTTCTAACATAATAATTTCTTCAATTCCATTATAATGGTTTGTAAAGAGCATGAATTTCGAAAAAATATTCCTTGGAAGTTTCAAACCATTTGCGCAGAAAAGACCATTGTTGTGTACTTGGTAATGATTGATTCAAGCCTGATGTGCCTTTTTTAGAGTCATTTCCATTATATACATCTGTTCATTAACCACATATACTTGATGTATCCATACAGGGATATGATTGTTTGTAAACCAATCACTCTATAATTCAACAACATTCCATTATATTTTTGTATTCTTAGTATTATCCATAGAATTATACACAGAGTTCTCACTAAATGTTTCTCATCCTAGTTTCCAATGGTTAACTTAACCATCCCTCTGATATTAATTATGATTACCCAAGACTTTAACACATATTATTACATGTTTTTAAATAAAAATCATGAATAAAACATAAGGATAGTAATGACATAGTATATTTGGAAGACTCAGTTCATAGAACAGAAAATTGAAAAAAATATTTTATTATTCCTAATGAGATCCTGAATCCTTTCATAAACCTAAACTGCCATGGATAAACTTGAGAATAAATAATGATAGCAGTGTTCCACAAAACCCAGAAGTAGAATAAATATGATAGGTAAAGAGATGTGTGGATCATGATGCCTCAACAAAAATTATTTTTTTGCTCACTGCTGTTTGAGAACTTCTTCATGTCATACGGTATGATAGAAATAATATCCTTTTCAATAAGGGCTCATTAAACTTAAATGCAGGTAAAGCTCAGATTCTCATTGCGATTCAAGAAGTGGCCTCAATTCAAAAAGTGCATTGTAACAACACAGTTGGAGACTTTGAGATTCTTCACAAACTTTGTGTTGATGGAATTTATAGTCTTCCTAAGCGCACTCTTGATGTATTCTGAAAAACCCTGATTCCAGGATGGATTAAAGTAAATATTAATGGTGCCTCAAATGGAAATCCTGGTCCAGCGAGCGGTGGTGGGATTTTTAGAGATTATCTTGGGCAGTGTCATGGTTTCATTTTTAGTGGTTGTGGAACTACTTTGTCACATGAAGCAGAGATGATGGGTGTCATCAATGTTGTCACCTTTAACCTTCATAAAGGTTGGATAAACGTCTGGTTAGAAAGTGACTCAACCACCATTGTTCAAGCATTATAGAATAGAGTGACTCATCTTTCCTGGCCACTCACCACTCGATGGATGAAATGTCTCCATTTTCTCTTGGGGATCAACTTCATTTCTACACATGTTTTTTGTGAAGCTAATGTGGTTGCAGATGCTCTTGATAATAAATGTGTCAACCAGGTTCTGATGTGATTGGAAGCTTTGATTTTTGATATGCTTCATTTTTATCAAAATGATTGTAAAAAACTCCCATTATTTTGTCTCTTGTAACCCCCTTTTTTATATGAAATAATTGGTTCCTTTGTCATTTCACCATGGCACAACCTTCTTAAAAAATGGATAAGAATTCGGGAAAAAATGATAGGTAAACAGAACATGTAATTCAATGTATAACATGATATCATAAAAGATAATTCCCATGAGTAATTTCATGGAATCATATCATAAATAAAATGGTATCATTAGACCATATAATCAGAGGAAATGTTGAAACCACATATAACATGACATAACCATGAGTGAAGGCAAACATCCTAGACAATATCACATGGTGGAAAAAGTCCAATAATGAGTTATTTTTACTCCCTAATCTTATTCATGACATCACATGAGACAAAATATATACCTAATGAATAAGAGTGTTATTGGGGTGCACCCATTATAACATGTTCATGAGATATGAATTCCATATAAATGAAATCAATCATAATTAATAATATAAAAACTAGTCATGGAAATAAAATAAGTTGCATAATCTTGCTTCATGTCATATTCAAGGTATATTTCATAATAAAGGAATTTGGTAAATGGTCATAAGGAATGTATTACCTCAACAAAGGAAGAGAGAATAAACTAGGTATATATGTGAGAGTAATATGCATATAATTTATAATCAATCCATAAAACAAAATGCTATTGGTATTGATGAAACTAATTTTAAAAATATTATAAACGTTCTTGAGTAAAATAACATTTTCAATTTAAGTAACATCATCAGATTTAATATTACGAGGAAGATGATTTTGAAAGATCAAATAGATATTTTATCAAGGAAAATAACCCTTCATTTTTGAAAAAAAATATTTAAAATCTAAAAAAATCTCGAACATTATTTTTTTTGAAAATAAACATCAAAACATAAAATGTAATCTTTAAAACATTGATTAGTCATAACGAATGAAGAGTATCCTCCATACTAAATACATTAAAATAAATATTCATTTCACATTTTTAAAAGAAAAGTAAAAAAGGTACCTTGTTCAAGAAATGATGGAAAAAATATTTTAAAAACATTTTTAAAAATTAAATTAATTATAAAAATGACATGAAACAGTTATAGTAACAAAATTGAAAATAGTTTTATAAAACATAAATTTTAATGAAAAAGGATTTTTACCCAAAGGGAGAAATGATGTCTAATTTTCTTAAAAACATTTTATCAATAATTTTAAGTACCAAACATGGGATAGTTGAACTATTACTTGAAAAATTAATGAATAAAAAGAGGATAATAAAAGAAAATTTTTTTATTAGGAAATTATTAAATATTCTCCATTAAAGAAAATTAAATCATAACTAATCATGATTAAAATGAGATTGAAACTTAAACCCTTACCACATAGGTATGTTTTGAATCATAACATTCCCTGAATGAATTAGATAAATTTAAATTTAAAATATCATGAATTATAAGGATTCATGAAATAACTTGAAAAGTGGCAGTATATACACCATTTAAAATATATTAGGTGAGTAAATGAACATACATCTCGAAGAAGAATGTTTTGAGGTGAAACCTTTAAAAAGTTCGTATCATTGGAATAAGATTTAATAAATTAAGTGATTATGTGTAAAAAATGTAAACTCAAAATAATAAAAGTTTAAATACAATAAAATTTCATTTCAAATATAATATTGGAGTAATATAGTCAACAAAGTAGACATATAACCTAATGTATGGAAATAAAATCAAAAAACCCCTTACTTCACGCTTCCCTTTAGTTGAGTTTTATTTGATCTCCAATGTAGTCGATTTAAACATGTTATTAACTTATATAAAATTCATATTATTGTTTTAAAAATCATATATTTTCCTTTATAACATCTTATAACCCATTCATTAATAATCGTACATTATACTATTGTTTCAGGTGTTAATTTCCTTGTTTTCTCCTGTACTTTTCATCGTTAAAGTTCCAAATATTGAACGTAGGTTATAGTAACGTAATATAAATAATGATATTAATTTTATAAAAATATTCTTTCATTATATATATCTTTATAGTAATTATTATATTTTTTATATGGAGAATGAATCACATCACCTTGTGGAGATGGTAGGACGTACGTACGCATGAGCGACATTATCATTTCCATAAAGGGTGAAAGGGTAATGGAATTCATTTTTTATTAATTTTATATTATAAATATCATGTCATATATGTCACATATATTTATTTAAATTAACTTTGTTACATTCCATGTAAATCATTAGTGAAAAATGAATCATATTATTTTGCGATGTGGTAGTCTATCGTATACACGAATGACATTATCATTTATTCAATGGATTTTAAGGTATGAAAGTATATTATATATTTATATTAAAAATGTTTTTCCAAGGAATAACATTTTTTAAGGAAAAGATGATCTCAAATTAAATATACGACATGTAATCATTATTAGATGATTTTACATTAATATTTATATCTATAAAATCTATAAATTCCAATTAAATCAATACTGATTAGGGGTTATTTTAATTATTTAAAATGGATACAAATTATGCAATTTAAAACAGTTTTTGGGAAAAAGTTATTTTAATGCCTAAAAGTAAAATTGTAATAAAATCGAGTACAAAGAGAATTTAAATGAAATTTATTGGATTTAATATAAGTCAGTAATACATATATATATATATATATTTAAATCAAATTAAAATAATAATGGGAGTATTTTTATACAAAATATATGTAAATTTTATAAAAATCCGTATTTTTACTATTCACTAAAATAATAATATTTTTCGTAAAATCCCAAAATTTTACCATAAGTTAATATAGATATTATGATTTCAAAATAGTTTTTTTCAAAAAATCATAAAAATGGTAAAAATTTATTTTAATTTATGTCTGTAAACTATAACAAAACTACATTTTTGAAAAATATAGTTTTTGAGAAAAGATTAATTTTTTCTTAAAAATGGTTCATATTTTATTTATAATCAGTAAATAACCATTTATTATTTTATACATGTGTGAAAAATATAATTTATAAAATTTAGTTAATCTTATTCATACCTTCCAACTTAATGGATTGGTTATAATGGTCATGTTTAAATAATAATATTTTAATAGAGTATCACATTTTGATTAAACCTAGTGATGTATGAATCTGAAGCTATCAAAGAGATTAGATTTATTTTAAAAAATTAATACATAGTAATGTCTTTGGGTGTTTCATTTTCTTCTTATCTTTCTATTTCGTGTCATATATGCTATCAAACTCAATGTTCCTCTTTTAAAATACCGTGTTTCTAGATTGATTATATGTGTGGGTGTGTTGAGCATGTTATGATGGGTGGATTTGTTTCTGTATTTGAGCCTTATTTTCCATGTCTGAGAAAATGTTTTATTTGAGAAAACTAAAGGGATTTATAAATAGTTTTTTTCAACTGATCTTGATTTAAAATTTGAACATGGTTTTAAAAAATGATTTTTCTATCTAGACTCATTGGTTAACAGAGACAAGTACCTGATATAGTTTTATAGTGGCATTCTACTGGGATTTTTTCCTCACACCCTGTATAATACTTTGGGTGTATACTAACCTTTTTTTCAGTACACAAGCAAGGACAAGGTAACTTTGTAGCTTATCGACTCTTCATGATTACCGATGTCCATGTAGCTTTAGGATGGTGGAGATATGGTCTTATAGAGATTCTCTCATATAGATAAGTTTTGGTACTTTTTATTAGTGGGATGTAATGTACAAGCCTTTTTGGTATTTATTCCCTTGTTTAACCTTGATGATTGATATCAAATATAAGTATTATTTATGGATTGAAAAGTGATGATGTTATGATATCTATTTTTAGTATTTTCTATATGTATTCTATTATATAATTGTATCTTCTGGTCCTATATATTGGTCGGTGTGGTTTCCCAATTCGTGGGTGGGTCATGCTAGTTTTCCAAGGGAGAAACCATTCCCAAATGGTCATCTATGATGCCCCGATGCTTTTTTCAGCTCTTGGAGATTAGGAATGTACTTTGGGCCCTATGATAGGCCAAATTGGATTTAATTGGACTAGTTAATTACGAAATTTTATCACAGGTCTTGTTATTTTGGGGTCAGTGGTAGATAGGAGATAAGATCGTCCATGATTACGAGGTATGTGCAGAGGAGTACCTGAACAACTCTTCCTCTTGTCAGGCCTCATTTTTCCAAGTGTGATAAAAAAATGTGTTTATAATTTGACAATATTTTGGGATTATATGATGATATTTTATGTTATTCCTCATTGGTTAATGGTTTTGGGAATAAAACATGAGTGGTTTTTAGATATTTTGAGTTCTAGGGTAAAACCGGGGGGTGGAAAGTAGGGGTGCATAGTTTGGGAGTTCCATTAGTATTAACCGTGAAAATCCCTTGAGACTAGCACTACAACCTTATAATTCGGTTTCATATGGTCATCACATAATTTTTTTAACCATTCTTCCTAACCATATACAGTATAAAAGTGTTTAATTTTTTTATTTTTTCACCCCTTCTTTTTTTAGAAGTTTTCTTTTTGTAGATGTGGTTTGTTTGAGACCTATTATAAGGTTTTCCTATGGTTTTAATGATATTTATAGAGTTTTAAAATATATTTTTATTGAGTTAGTATCATAATTTTTATAGATAATTCTACCTAGAAGGCTCTCTTTTGAATGAAGGGAGGTTTCTTTAGAGAATGTTCCACAGGTTAATCCTATGATTGACCCTACTTTAGTGGAGTAAGTGATTCATACGATCCAATATCTATGTAAAAATGGTGATAGGGGTCAGGAATGAATGGTGTACTATTTTCATGACCACATTCCTCCAAATATACCCCTCATATGTTGAAAATAAAGGAATATAGTTAATGACCATGTGGGCCACCTCTAGCGGGCCCCGAGTTGGTGACTAAAACTATGGTATTAAACAAAGTCACACATATGGGATGCACTACACTCAATAGAAAAATAGAATCAGGAGATATGATATAAAACACAAAAAACTCCATCACATAAAATAAAAGAGGTATAGATCCATCCCACAATGAAAAAACAAATCTAGATAAATACAAATAAAAGTTTCCAAGAAAGGTACCAAAACACAATCCTATGACAGAAACTCAAAAATAGCTCCAATTCCCAGGATATTAGTGTCTATATTAGTCCCTAGAGTACTTATAGATACTTGAAAATAAATTTACATATATATAGGGTGATAATAACCAGTATACTTAGCTAAATCATACCCAAGGTCTATCCTTCATATGTGAAAGGATCATATTAATACACAAAATGACAAAATATCAAAACTAACGAGAACCTAAATAGGTAATATATCCTTCCACAACTTCACAACAAAGCACTCACAAAATAACACATCTATATACAGTAACATATCAATGAATAAATATAATAAAAGTATCCCTATAACCAATTCCCCACTGATTTACCACTCTCACACCCCAACTTCAAATGTCATGTGTTTCCACCCCTTCCATGTCATCACATAACATATCATTAAATCTTGAATGTGGGGTGGGGTGCATCACTACCAACCCCTTACTCATACATGGAACAATATATCATTCTAACATAAATTTCATCAAGCACACCTCTCATTCCACTGCCGAATTCATCTCTTATTTGGGTTAGGATGCATCCCTACCAACCATAACCTCCCACATGATCTAGCATGTCATGCTAGAATCAATAAACATATAGGTCATAACCTCATCATGATACAAGGTAGTATATTATCATGAACATAAATTAAATAAACATTGTGCCTTCCTCCTACCACATATGACCCCACCATATATCAAATCCTCATCATCACTGGGAAATATCCAACACTAACTCGTCATCATTAGGCAATCTCTAACTCTAACTCTAACCCTTAATCATCGGGTGGTCTCCAACACCAACCCATAATTTTCACTACTACTGAAGGAAGATTAGGGAAGAGGGGGTAGTTGACCACCCAATTCACCACCATCTATGGTGTTGGTGAAAACACCCAAAACCCAAACCATGTTCGTAAGGTTATCCAAATCGGGTTGGGAACATATAGAAAACATCAAATACATGGTAAATAGATAATGAAATATCCCAACCCATGGGTTCATAACAAGATCAATAACATGTATAACAACATTACTATAATATCTCACAACCTCTATCACTATCCTGTTTGACCACTAACATGTCACACTACACAACTGACACACAAAAGCCACACAATACTACCTTTCAAGTTAACTATATTGACAGATTTATTATTTTTTTTAAAAATACAAATATTAAAGATTTCATTACATATTTATGGAAAAACAATATAACCCTAATTTCTCATCCAATTCTAAAAATTATTAACCATTCCTTTCATTGATTAAATTATTTCATATTAGTTCCAAACTTTACACATTTAATTTCTAACTTATGCCATATCAATTTTTTCACTATCATCTCATTCCATCACTACTGTAAAACCAAATCAATAAAAAACATAATAGTCCATCAACCTCACAATAAAAAACATAATATCTCAAAATAATCAATCACCAGAACCAAATAATATCAATATTAGAACAACACATCACAACCACTGTACATCAGACTGCATCACATCCCATGAAAACCAACCATGGATTCACTTCCCAACACATTCCTCATTAAAATTGGGTAACCAATATCATTGTAAAATACCCACACAACAATGAAATAACCACCATATATTCACAACAACAACATCATCACATAAAATCACATTTTAGCTTCCTATTATACCACAAATTCAGTTTCAACGCGGCCTTCAATATATTACATTGTTAATTTTCATTCATGGGTATTCTCACATTATTCTAAAATTTTAAGGGAACCAATTTCGTTATCCATCTATAAGTTCTTGCCCTTTTATACATATTAATATTAAGAAATCAACATAGGAAACAATCAAAAAATCCTCCCAATAGACATTATTATTAGTAATGGTGGCAAATATGCATAAACTCATATCCAACATTTCAAAACAAGTAAACACATGTGAATAGTCTCCATCCCATTTGATTTTATTTAATTTCATTTAATTATCTTCTAATGTCTACCTATAATTTCCACCAAAAGGAAGAAAATATCTGTAGATTTCCACAAATTCATATAAATAAAAGAGAGAATGAGGATCCCCTACCACAAAAATAAGTTCATTATTCTTTGGGAAAAAATATGATCACAAATTAGCCACCACTAAATGAAACATCACCAAAACCTATGAAAATAATTGTACCATAAATGCGTGATCAATTTCCAACCCAAAATAGAAGATCTCCACCCAAAAAACTCATGAACAGAAAAAGAGTAAGAAGAATGGATAAGAGAGGGAAAATAAAAGTGACTTGATTTTTTAGGGAAAGATCTAGAAAAACCAAGGAATTCAAACTCTCAAGAGGTTCCATTAGAAGGAAATGAGACATTAAAGGGTTGACTAGGGTTTTAGGGAAGAAGAAGAAACCAACCAAGGGATTTAAGATTCCCCTTTTTATAAAGGAGGATATGTAAGCCTTTACCATGAAATGGGGGTCATTAGAATGACCATGGTGAGTAAAATGAAATCCAATATGTAGAATTCATTCTTTGAACCCATGATTTTTTCATGTTTTAAAAATATTTTTTACTATCACGTCAACCATGGACATAGAGTATTCAAAGGCATGATGGATCCATTTCTTCCCACCCTGACAAACTATTATAGTGTAGATCAAATGTTTGGATGTTTTTCCTCACCACAACCAGTACCATGGTATAGTGTTCTCTAACTCCCTATGTTATAGAGGTAGTATTCTAAAATAACATGACCATTACAACACCATTCACCGAGAATTTTTGAGTTTCTCATGATACATAGGGTGACCATCCAAGTGCCATATCCAAACACATGACCAACCAGACCATATCTCAAACCCCAATACATCTAAAAACTACATCACCATCTCCGCAACTATCCTCCAAGCACCCAAGTCTAGAACAACCAGTTCTATTCCCACCACCACAATGTGGTGACCTTCTTAATGGATAAAACTCTTCACTATCCCTTGTAACACATTAAAAACCCCCCTCGACACCAAAAAGCTCTAGAGAAACATAAATGAAGGATTTTATAAACCCATTCCCTCACATTATCTACCTATTAAGAAACTATCATCTTCAAGAATCAAAACAAAACTCTAGAAGGAAGAGGATAATGGAAAGGTATGAACAACCACCCCATGGGATACCTCTCTGAGTTCTCATTACTACCCAGCACAACAATAAACCAAGAATGACTAGAAATAGGAGATTACACAATTCATAAACTATCAACAATCCAAGTGTTATATCACCAATGGAATAATATAATGAGAGAAAAACTAAAAAAACAAAGGATACCGAGGACAAAAATATACCCCACATTCAGAATTACTATCCTCCAAACCTCTAGTAATATAACCGCTAAAATAGATACCACCTAAACTAAATTTGACCCACTAATAGAAACCACACTACAAATTCAAGAATGGATAACCCACTTAAGGGGAATATTCTTTGCACACTCACCACTTTCAATTTAGGGATCATATCAAATTTTTTACCCTCTAAAATAAGGGAAACCAATAATACATGAAAAAAAAGAGATACATATAAAACAAATCATTCATTAATGAGGGATTAAAATAATGAAGAACAAATAAGATCAAAAGAAAACACTTTCTGTTACCTAGACATCATAACGAATAAAAACATCTTACTCATATATTACTCTCTCTAACTAGCTCACCCGCACAATATCCAATAAACACTCTCTTATCCCACACAACCATCCAAATTATTGATTCCACACTAATTTTTCAACCTACCATGCTTAATATAGTAACAAAAATTATCAAACTAGTAACAAAATACATCACTTGATCACCACCATATTTTCCAACTTTCTTATCTTAAGAATTATGTGTGGACAACAAGTCACTATTACCATATTACAGATTTAAAAAAAATCCTTTTTCATTTTTAATTTAAATGATTAAACATTTTATAGAAGGTGAATTTAAAACTATATTAACAAAAAATCATAACACCAAGGAACTTCATAATAAAAAATTACTTAAAAATAAACCAACATCAAGTAATATTTCAAAAATTATATTTTAATTCTTTGATATTTATTTTAGGAAAGTAAATATTGCTTTAAATTTCATCAATATTACTTAGACATGATTTTAAATTATAATTTTGAATTTTAACATACTTAGTTACTTTTCATTATGTTAAAAAATTTCCAAAAAATATCCACAAAAATAATCTTCCACATAGGTGATTTTATTTCATAATAACAAAATAAAATAGTACATGAATTAATTTCCTGCTTCACACTAGAATTACTCAACTAAATGTTATTTAATCTGTTTAACATTAATAAAAATATTATTTTAGGGTACATATGTGATAAAATTATTTTACCTTAATATGTTAGTAAAACATGATCATGGTATATAACAAATATTATAACATTCTTTGTATGAAATCATATAAACATTACTTACCTTTATACATTTCCTCTTTGTTATAATGTTATATTTACTCTTCATGTTCATGATAATTATTAAAATAAACAAATTAATACTATGCATGATCATTTTTATTTTAAACAACTATACACGGAATAGTATTTATGACATTTTATATTGAACACAAAATTTTCAACATCCTAAAAATTAGCTTTGCTTGGAAAGAGGAAATAGGTTTATCAATGAAAAAGTTTACAAATACGAATGGTTTATCAATATGAATATTTATGTATTTTTATAAGAAAAGAGAAAATCCTTAGGCCTGTAGTAAATTTCTAACACATTCATATAAGATACCAAGGTATGAGAAATCATAAAAAAAAATTAAGTGGCATGCATTAATGGAATTTCATTTTAGTATATAAGAATAAAATCCATTAAGAGTAACTAGTTTTATAAAATCTTACAATTTAGAAATTAAGCTCATCAAAATACATAAATCATAATTCACTAATAGTGTTAACTATCATATAATTACATAAACATTTCATGAATTGCATAATCAATAGATGATTTTAATTTAAGAAAAAATATGTTATAGAAGACATGGTATTAACATCTAATATGAGGCATCACAACCATATCTCATTGGATATACTAATAGCATGTTTCTTATCTAGTTATTATATAATTATATCATGTTTATAATGAGAAAATAACAACATTTTTCTCATCTTACTCATTCATTAATGTCTCATCACGCTTTTTAATTTTCCACTTAATATTTATATATTCCCATTTAATGCTTAATACATAATCATATATAGCACAACTAATCATTAATAAAACACAATTCAAAATATCTATAACTCATCAATCCTAACATGGAATGAAAAATAAAATTATATCATTCATTAACACACTATTTATCAATTAAAATCATGTATTGTTAATTTATATTTCCTACAATACAATTTTCAATAAACATGCATCATAATTCTTCTTCGAGTCGCACAAGATAATAAATAGGAATCTGAAACCCTTGGAATGTTATTTATTTAAATGAGTCACAAAAAAAAATATGTCAATTTTAATAAATTATTCATGTCACATGGAATAAAATTTCATGTTAAAAAAATTCAAAATTTAAATAATACTATTTAAACATTCCCTTCTTGAATTAAATATTCTCAATCAAAGGAGTATTTAGTTATGAAAAAATTTCAAAAAAGATCTCCATGAAATTTAAATCTATTGGATATAACCCTTAATTAATTAAGATATTAAAATACTACTTACATCAGTATAAAATATTTATTTCAATCCAAAACATTCTATCACATGTTTTTAATCAATATTTTCAAAATTTAAAATCATAATGGAATAGTATTAATGAAAACTAAAAATATCAACATCTCATAACTTGTAACAAAGCATTTTTTAACTGATTGATATCAATTTAAAAGGGATTAATTTTAATCATAAAGAACACATAATACAAATACACTATAACATAAGTAAAAAAATATAAACATAAGCACAAATCAAATTCATAATTTTACCTATAGAATTATAATCTCTTGGAAAATTCTTAGAAAGACCTAAAACCAAAAATCAGTTTTAAAAACCTGAAAATTATTCCGTGTAATACATTCATTAAAATATTTGTATGAATCAATTTTTTATATTATTTACTTTTTAAACTATCCTTTAAACACATTTTTAATATAATCTTCTAATTTTTATTTTAAAACATGAGGTTTAATATTTTTTATAAAATACTCTAAACCAATGACTATATCACTTTGAAAATCAGTTTAACCATTACTAAAAGAAATATTTAGACCTATAAAAACACATCATAAATTAAATAAATTCAATATATGATTACTAAATGTATAGACATATTAAATTATCATACAATGTAAGATATTTTCTACTCAACCATAAAAACATTAAATCATATATTTTTTTAAGTATATTTCAATGTGAATAACTTAAAAAATACACTCTAAATAAACAAAAAATAGTATTTACAAAATATGGGGTTGAAAAACTTCACATGATCAGTTTTAATGATTATCTAGGTTATTAACATACTGGAAGTTACTAATCAACATCAAAAACAAAATACTCAAGTGGGAGATAATGTCTTTCTTAAAGTATATCCATAGAAGGGTTTTATAAGGTTCATTAAGAAAGGGAAGTTGGGACCAAGGAACATTTGACCATTTGAAATTCTATAAGGAATTGGAGTTGTAGCTTACGAATTATCAATGCTACCAAGTCCCTCTAAAGTTGATGATGTGTTCTAGATTTCACTGTTATAGAAGTACATGCCAGACGAGACGCTTGTACTCATCTATAAAGAAATATAACTAAAACATTATTTTTCTTACTTTTATGATATTATTGATATTATTGACAAAAGAGAGAAAGTATTTAGAAACCAGATGACTCGTCTAGAAAAAATTCTTTAGAGAAACCATAAAATGGAAGAAGCGACATGGGAACCTGAGGATGTTATGAAGAAGAACCACCCTCATCTATTTAGAAGAAAAAATTCATGAAACAATTTTGAGGATTAAATTTATGATGTTGAGAAGAATATAACACCCCAATATTTTTCGGTATGTATCTTCCTAAATATATTCAATTTATTCGATAGCTTATACCAAGCATAATCAAACCATACTATTAAAAATTTATGTGACCTATAGGAATATTAATGTGTCCATTAGAATAATAGCCTCATTTATGTAATTACAAATAGAATTTAGTTATCTCATGAATAAAAATATCTTATATCCAAATAATGGAATAAGTTAATAGATGTTTTAGAAATGATAAATCAAGTGTTTCATTTTTTGTGAAACATAAATATTTATTTACAATAATTTAATTAAAATAATGATTTAAATGAAAAATTATTTTCCTAAAATAGATTGATAAATCAATATTTAGTTTTATTATAATTGTAATATAATTTTATGAGACCATAATTAATTTTTCAAAGTGTTATAAAATTTGTTATAATTTTAAAATTGGTATTTTTTGAATAATTGATGATTTTAATCAAAAACTAATTTTCTTCTATTTAGAGAATTGGTTGAAAAAAATGAGGTAATTTTTGAAATATAAACATTGAGAAATGGTTAGGGAGAAATTTTGGGATTTTTCTAAAATAGTTGAATCGTTAATGAATAGTGAAATATGGTAATTTACATTATTAGATAAATACATGAATTATTGAGTTATGCAATATGTATGGATGATGTAAGCACAATTATTTCAAAATCAAATGCACTATTTACTATACCTATTAACATGAATCATCATTATTGATAGTCATGACCCAAAATAATAAACAAACGTATAAAATAAAAAAAAACACCCCTCCCTTCCTTTATAAATACCACCCCTCACCACCTCTTCTCGTCACACATTCTAAGCCTTGGATCATGCTAATAATATTAAAAATTCATCTCCCAAACATCTTTACGACTATGAGGTGCATCTAATCTAAACAAAAGACCAAACCAAAATTCCTTGGTGATGTGATCACTTGAATCTATTACATTGTAATACAATAACCACTGACTCTAGGAAACTGGGGTTGGGGTTGTTACACATTTCACATCATCCCACATTGAATCCCATTCCAACCAACCATGGATTCACTACACAATTCATTTCACATTCTAATATGGTTACAAATACCACTATACAATCTCCGCAAAGATAGCCATCCAAGATTCATAGCAAGAACATCATCACAAAAAAACACATTTTAACTTACACTTCTACCACAAATTCAGTTTCTAATGGAACATCAATAAATTAAATCATTATAATTATTTCATGAGTATTCTCACACAGTTATATAATTTAATGGGAAATTAATCCATTATCCATTTATAAGTTTTTAAACACTTATTCATGTTGTGGTAATGAAATAAATTTGAATAAGGTAGAAAAATCACAAAACTACATTCCAAATAAGGCTCCCAACATCCATGATTTTCATTAAAGTTAGAAAACCAATATAAACTCATAAAGAAACATTAAAAAACAAGTAAAAATGTGTGGATATTCTTTTCCCCTAATATTTACTCTAAATTAACTTAATTATCATATTAATTTGATATGTACCATTCACCCAATGCAATAAAAATAGGAAATTTACACAAATTCATATAAAGAAATAAGATAAAAAGGATCCCATACCTCAAAAATAAGTTTAATGTTCTTATTGAAATAATGGACATATCATGAATCAACCACCATATAAGTAAACACTAACAGAACCTAAGAAAGGAAAGATACTATCAATAATTGCTTGATTTACAAACCAAAATAGTTGATCTATTTCTAAACAAATAGTTGTAATTAAGAATATTAAAAAGTTTATATAATAAAGGGTAAACCAGAGTACCTCAATTTACAAGTCTTTGATCTGGATGATCCAAGGTATTCAAACTCTTAATAGGTGTGCCTGGAAATATAGGAGATGATAAGGGGTTGACTAAGTCTCTATAGAATAAAAAAGACTAAACCAAGGTATTTTTGATACCCATTTCTATGGATATGGCTTTGTAAGACATCAAACTAACATGTGAGTCCTTAAAATGCTCGTGGTGAGTCTGGTAAAAGCCAAGATCTAGAATTCAACCCTTGAACCCCCGATTTCCACACAATTTAAAAACAATTTTTACCATCACCATGACCTCATACATGATATGGTATAAGGTGTGGTGGCTCCTTTGATACACGTCACAACCATCCACTATGGTGTATCAATAAGTGATTATCCTTTTTCTCTTCACCATGACCAGTAACATGACATGATGAGCTTCATCACCACATTTTATACTAGTGGTCATCCAAAACACTACTCCTAGGACCATGCCTTTCACTGGGAATTTCTAAGACACCCTTATTATTCAATATGAATGTACAAACACCATACCCAACGACACAATAAACTAGGACACACATCTCACTGTAGTGCATCCCATAACCACATGACTAGCTTCAAGACCAACCTCCAAGCAGCCAAGATCAGAAAAGCCAGCTTTATACCCACCAATAGGGTGTGGTGATTCATTTAATAGACATAAATCTTCCCTAGACATAAGAATAATTAAATACTCCCCTCATCCCCAATAATCCCTATAAAAATTAAAGAGATGGTATTAGAAATTAAAGCACTCCCAACCATGCTCGGGAGTTTGCTAAGAAGAATTCACTTGTCTTATATATTGATAGTGGTACCCATGGTCCAATGGAATATATTGAAATAATTAAGTGTATATTATATTTTATGAAGATCCATGAGATCCTGATATAGTCTTATCCACTTACAAATTGGAAGGATAAAGTAAGAAATGGTGGGACTCCTTCACGCATTCAGGGTTCCATAAGGTTCTCACCTAGGCTACCTTCAAAAGGATTTTAATCAGAAATTTTTTACTGAGACACTGAATGTGGTGAAAACCTATGAGTTCGTTATTCTTGGTTAAGTAAACTATTTAATAATGAAATATACTACTCATGTTTTTATCTTAGTTGAACTATTTCCTTATATAATTACAAAAGGCTATATAATAAAGAGACATTTAGAGATGAGCATAATGTTGATGATCATATCAATGATTATACTCCTTTTCTTATAAAACTATGCTAATGTGGTGGAAAAATCATCCATTGATAAGGAAAATTTAGTATGAAATATAGACCTTAGTGTGGTTTTTTCAATAGTTCAAGGTAGCTATAATTCCTCCTCTAGTTAGAAGAGGAGGTGGGATGGACCTCAACTAGGTAGTGGCAAGGGTGATCAATAATCAGAAGGTTTGGAAGTTTATTATTTCGTGAATAAAATATTAAATTGTTGTTTTTGTGGAAATTTTGGTCATATCAGACAAGATTTCCTAGAGGGTTTGACGATGTACCACCAGTGTCAGCATGCGGGTCATTTTTAGTGCTTTTTTAGGGCTTCTCTTCGGGGGAGTGGTGTTGGTTATTAATTTTCTAAGGGTCTACAAGTGTGTTCTGATGCTTCTAAAGTTGTGAGATATCACCCTTAGTCAAAATAGGAATCTCATGATGCTAATAAAGACCATGGAGGGATTTATATTGGGCCACATAGTTCAGCATATGTAGAACCTTAGGACTCCACGTCTTTGTCGACCACCATAAGAGGTATGATGTTTTTTTTATTTTTCAACAGATGTATCCTTCTTTGATACATGTTCTTATTATTAATTGATATTATTAAAATTTCTTGATTCTTTAGGTATGTGATATGATTTTATAAAATTTATGATTGATCTGCTACCCCATTGGGAAAGAAGAATGAGAAAGGTTTCAAGTTCCCAAAGTGTTGTATTATGGTTGTTGATATGGAGGTCATGTGGGACTTCCTTGGGTTGGATCTTTATTCTTCTAATCTCATCATCAAATTTAATTTTATTATCAATTTCAAAGATCAAATTTACTAATATCATTATAGGGTATAGTTTTTTATACTAATAGGATCACTCATGTTTTCTTAGGGTGATTAGTATCTGAGGTTGTGGAGAAAAAGGCTTTTTACCTTAGTTTTGAGATTGATCTTATGTTAATTCTTAGGTTGTTATTTGAGGATGTGAATAAGGGTTTAGATGAACATATTCCATTGTTTTTATATTGATACACTAAGTTGTTACAAAATCATTTTCTCTAGGTTTCTATTCTAGTGAGCAGTTGAGTTTTCCATCAATATTCTTTTTGAGATTAGCCTAATTTTCTTATTATAATAACAGATGGCTTCTAATAAGTTAAAAGAGTTAAAATTATAATTTTGGGATATTTAATGATAGTTATTTATCCATACTATAATGTCATAATGAGTGTTTCTAGTTATTTTTACAAAGAAGTAATATGGGAGTCTTTGACTTTCTATAGACCATCATAAACTGAATTACGTGAACATTATGAATAAATACTTATTTCATATATTAGAAAATATTTTCTGATCGGATCATAAGATCTTTATGGTTTGAAATATTGATCTGTCATTAGGGTATCATCAGTTGAGGGTCATGGTGAAGGTTATTTCCAATACCTCTTTAATTAGTCGTTATACACACTTTGAGTATATGTTTATGTTATTTGGACTTTATAATGTTCATATGGTATTAATTTAATTGATGAGCCTAATCATTCATCTCCTTTTGGACACATTTTTAGTCAAGTTTTTATGGAATCTTTTTTTATTCTAATATGGAGGAAGACCATGGAGACCATCTGAGTGTTGTATTTGGAACCTTTATAGAGAATATTATGTATGAAAAGTTATCCAAGAACCAGTTTGGGATCCAAGAGGTTCAGTTTTTAGGCCATGTGATATCTGAGAAAGTACTTTTCGTGGAACCCAATACGATATAACCAAATATGTCTTAGGAGTGTCCTAAGAATGTGTTTGAAATCAAGGTCATTTTAGGATTTGTGTGGTATTGTAGAAATTTTTTCAGGAATTCTATATTCTAGATTCTATTTTCATAGTGTTTATTCTAGAAGGGGAGAAATTTAAGTGGAGTGATAAGTTTCAACATTATTTTAAACAGTTGAAGGTTTATTTGAAATAATCTCCAATATTGATTCTTACTAATACTAAGAAGGTATATATAGTGTATTTTGATGCCTTAGGTGTTGCAAAATGGTGTGTGTTTTTGCATAATGATCATGTTGTGGATTATGTCACTTTTCATCTATTCTTGTAAGAGAATATCTACCCACCCATGAATTAGAGTTATAATCTACGATGCATGCATTGGTAACTTGGTTAAATTACCTCTTAAATGAGTTGACTATAATTTATTGATATTCTAAGAGGAAAAAGTATATTTTCATGAAAAGTGTGTAAAAATTAGGCATAGACGCTGGGTGGAGTATCTTAAAAACATTAATTTTGATATTAATTATACACATAGAAAGGGGGATTTTGTTTTTGATGTTTTGAGTATAAATATACCAATCTTAAAAGTTAGATAATCATTGAATGAGTGCAGTTTGATGAGTTTTCTTAACGATCTATGTCAATAGGTTCAAGAGGATGGAGAGTAGGTGTTCTTAACCAGTGTTCAGGTCCCACCCACTCTTGCTAATCTAGTTCAACATGAGGGGGTAGATACCCTTAACAGTCAATATATTAGAATAATTTTAAATATAAGGAACACCTAGAGTGATTTGTTTTAGTCTCTCGACAGTATACTCCTCTTTAGGAAGAAGTTATTTTTTCACTTAGACCATACTATAAGAGTTTATGCATGAGAGGAATTATTATAGTTGGTCCATTCACCTAGTGGATACCATGATGTTTTATAACCTAAATAATTGGTACTTCTTGGAGGGGAAAATATAAACAATTACAGATTTTTTATCCTGATGTTTTACCTTTCATAGGATAAATGCAGATCATTAGAGACTGACTATATTCCTTCAACCCTTTCCCATTTTGGTGTGGAATGGTGATAAAATATGTATTGTCTTTGTGATAGTTCAACCTCATAATAATAGTGGTAAATATGATATTCAGATGATTATTAAATGATTTACTAGGTTATCTCATTTTCATCCCATTGGGGAGTTAATGATGGTAGATGAGCTTGGGTACTTGTATATCAAAGAGACTATTAAGCTTATGGGGGTGCCTTCAGTGATAGTTTTTTAAAAGTTAAATGTTTTACTTATTAGTTCTGAAAGAGTCTCTATGATTTTAAAGGAACCCTTTTGTAGTTGATCATAACTTATCACCCACATACATTTCATCAGACTGAGGGGAGCTTCTAGATTAATGAGGATATACTTAGTTCATGTGTTCTTAAATTGAAAGGTTCATAAGAGAGGTACCTATCAATGGTAGAATTTTAATACAAAAAAATTACAGGGCCTCACTGTGGATGGATCCTTTTGATTCATTTCATGGGTGACCATGTTAATCCCTATCATGTTTGTCTAATATGGGTGAGCATTCCATATTGGGACCAAGCCACATCCAATAGATGATATAGAATGTTTAGTTGATTTGTTAGGGGTTAAAGATAGTTGAATATTTCCATAAATTATATTCCAATCACCATTTTAACCAATTAGAGTTTGATTTTGGTGACCATGTATTCATTTGGGTATCTGTTTGATTGGGACATCACCTCTTGAGAAAGTATGGGAAGTTGGTTCTACGTTATGTCAGGTCATTTTAGTTTGTGCAGAATATGAGGAATGTTTCAAATCATTTGGAATTTCCACTACAAATGAAATTAATTCATGATGTTTTCCATATATCCTAGATTAATAAACACCATTCATAACAATATGATATTATTTAGTGGGAGGATTTGGAGTTATATCATGAAACTATGGTCGTAGAGCATCATATTCGTATCTTATACTATCATAACATGGTGTTTTATGGATATTCAACCCATTGGTCTATGTGATTTGGTAGTATGGTGGTTATATACAATAGATTTGTGAGTGGGGGTTTTCAATGATAGACTATTGGAATCACTTATTTTATTATCTGAAGTCTTGAGGACTTTTGGGGTTAGAAAGTGGTATGGTGGAGAGAATTGTGACACCCATAAAGTCACTCTTATTTTTTATTTTGAGGCTTATTTATTATTTATTTATTATATGAGTTTCTAAGAGATGATATTGAAAAAAATTGTTTTTTATTAAATAATCCTTGGTGCACAGTCAACAAATTATTTTTCTAACTGTGTGTTTAACCATGAAAGGGTGATGTTTTGGGGATAGAGTCTTTTTTCATAGTTTCAACATACTTTGTTTTACCATGTTAAATTATTTTAAAATTGAGTATATTATAGTTGTGGAGATAGTGGATCCAAAATGGTTAAAGAAAAATTTTTCTACCCTTGAATACAAATCATGTAGTGTGCCTAGGTCCTTAAAAAAGAGGGGTTTGACCATTTTCCCCATTAAATGTTTATGGGTTTTACCCCCATTTCTCTCCCCACTCATTGAAAGCACCATCCATCCTCTTTAGAGCTTCTCCCCTCTCATTCTTGGTGGATTTTTTGGTATTATTTATTTCCTTTCTCAAGGTAATCTTGTTTGCATCATGAATTCTCCTTCATCCTCTTTATCTAACAATATTCTTAATTTTTATGAAATATTGAAACCATGGCTTATGATTTGGACAAACCGGGGGTTCTTAATGGGGGTTTTGATTTTTTATTTGTGTTTTAGGTGTGTGAGGACTTCTATTGCTTGATTCAAGTAGATTTAATGAACGGATAAAATTTTTAGTTCTTTTTCTAGAATGGGAATCTATTTGTGGTCAATTTTCAATGGATTTCCATTACATAATGATTTACTTTGGTTATTATTAAATAAATTTCCCCTAATTTTTGTTATAATTGGGTGTTTATTAATACTTATTATGATTTGTGAACTTGGTTGAAAGTTTTATGATGTAAAGTGTATTTTCAAATAGAGATGGATTTTATGCATTCCATGTGTTTGTTAAAATGGCTCAAAAAGATTTTATTTTTTAAAATGTTTTTTTTTTTGAAAGAGTTTTAATGGGGTTTTTCATGGTGTTAAATTATTGACTCATTATGGGCCTGAAAAGAATTTTAAAAATATTTTTTAAATAGCTTATGTGATGGAAGATTTATAACTTTTATGTGTTTGGAATTGAGTATCACATGGGAAACCATGGGAATGGTTGTGTGCATGAATTAGACAAAGTGAGTGTTATCTAAGGGGCCAATGGAGCCATTGGGGGGATGATTGACGCAGCTTCCAAATGTATCCATGTGAATCTGGGGAGCCTATGAGATTATTGTTGGGTCTAGGAAAGACCAGGAGAGATTAAAAACATGTTGTACATTTTTATATAACTAGAAAAAAACTTTTTTTAGACATATTAACACTAGATCCTATTATTTAGAGCTCATGTAGAGTACTACTTATGCCTGGTTAGTTTTTATATGCATTATACGTTATGCTAGTTCCATGTTTTTTAGTGATATATTTTGTTATTATACCCATTTTCCATTATTTGACTATATTATGGTGTGTATACTTATCCACATATTAATTTTTTTGTGTAGGTGTGTTGATCATGTTACACAGGTTGGAATCATTTCTTTATTTGATCCTTATTTTCTGTGTTAGATAAAATGATTTATTTGAGAAAACTGAAATGTTATAAAAAAAATTGTTTTCAAGTGAACTTATTTTAAAAAGATAACTTGGTTTTGAGAAAAATAATTATAAAACTATAATAATTGGTTTATATGGATAAATGCCTTACATATTCCCATGGTGGTATTATAACAGGCTTTGTGCCTCACACCCTATATATTCCTTTAGGTGTATAAAAACCTTATTTTGCAGGAGATAATTATGGGAAAGTTCACTTTGAAGTTTGATTTCTATTCATGATTATGGATGTACATGGTGGTTTTGGTATTTTTGAGACATGGTCTCATGAATATTCCCTTATATGGAGAAGTTTTGGGATTTTGTACAATTTTTATGTTATGTATTGTCCTTTTTGGTCATTATTCTCTATTTTGAGCTTGATGATGCATATCAAATGTATATATCTTATTGATGGAATGTGATGTGATGATGTGGCAATATTTTTTATTCATTACATGTATTTAATCTAATATATATTTTTATTTGTTATTTTTATTTATTGGTGGGAATGGTAGTCCAATTATTGGGTGGTTGAAATTGGTTTTCCAATGGAGAAAATGTTCCCAAATGTTTTTCTATGATGATCTGGTGATTGTCTCTAGCCTGTAGTGATTAGGAATGTTCTTTAGACCTTATTGTGGGATATCATGAGTGATGGGTCAGGTTGACCTAATATTGTTTATTACAAAATGGTACCAGAGGTCCTGTTTTTTTGGGGTCACTGGTAGATAGGTGATATGACCATCCGTAGTCAAATTGTAGGTTTAGAGGAGTTATTGTATATCTCTACCTCATTCTAAGCCTTGAGTTACCATGGATAGTGATAATGTTTTTTATAATATTAACATGGATTTGGGTTTTTTTATGAAATTTTATATTTTAAATCATTGGTTAGGGGGTTTAGGAAGAATCCATGATTGGTTTTAAGAAATTTTAAATTTCAGGGGAAAATGGGGGTAGACAGTAGGGGTGCATGGTTTGGGATCATGTTTAGTAGTAATCGTAAAAATATTGTGCAACAAGATCTACGTTCTTTTAGTGTCATTTGTCATGGTTGGTGCAGGGTTAATTTAATAGTGTCAGAAAACTATGAACTATGGAAAATTATTTAAAATTTTGATGTTTTCACCCCATCTTCATTTGGAAGTGTTGTTTATATTGATGTGTATTGTTGGAGACCTATTATAAGGGTTTCTTATGGTTTCATTGATGATGAATAATATTTAAATTATGTTTTTATTGACTTTCTATCTTATGTTTTATTGAAAATTCCACCCATAAGGTCCTCCTCTAGATTAATGGAGGGTGATTTAGAGAATTTATTATATGATACTCATCAAATTGAATTCTCTTTAGTGTATTTAGTGATCCATACCATCCAATATATAGGTCAAGAGGGAATCATAAGTCAGACACGGATAATAGACCATGCTAAGAAGATTACTAAGTACAATCCATAAATATTTTGTGGATATAGAGGTACCCATGATCTTAAGGAATGGATTGAAAGAATATATCACATATTCTACTTTCTGAAGACTCCCAAGACCATGAAGATATCCTTTTCCACTTACATGTTCAAAGGAAAATGTTTGAAATGGTGGGACTCCTTGGTTCAAGGAAGGTGGAAAGGTGATCTCACCTAAGCTACTTTTAGGAAGGATTTTAATCATTAGATTTATTCTGAGACACTACATATAGATAATGTAACACCTTGATGTTCTAAAAATGAAAACTATGTTTGATAGCATATGCTGCACACAACACCAAGACCAAATGAAGCATGATTATTTAAATGATCATTGTAACATCGTAATTATATTGGAATGTATTCATATGATTAAATACTTTATGAAATTTATATAAAGGTCCTAATAAATATAATGTTATTAATAAATTATTAGTAAATAAGAACTCAATTTTTAATAAAGATATTTTATTCTTCAAATAATCATTTTACTTCAAAATTGAAATTTATTTTTTTATGAGAAAATATTAAAATTTATTTTTTGAAATTTTAGAAAAGTTATTTTAGAAAAAATTATTTTTTGAAATCCACATCAATAAATTAATGTATGGAATATTTTTGGGATTTTTCTAAAATTGTTGACTTTTCTGTGAATCGTAAAAATTACCAATTTTATAAATACTTTCATTTATTTTCTTTAGAAACATAATATAAAAGTAACATTATATTTTTTATTTATATTAAAGTGACATATAAAACAATTAATTTATAATAATATAATTAATTTCTATTGAATCGGCAATTTTAATATTTTTGGTTTATGTTTTTTTGGCTTAAAAATGCACTTTGCAACAAACTATTTTTTATGTGAATAATGTTTATCCATTTTAATTCATTAAATTAACCCCTGATAAGGAAATATTTAAACATAATTTATATATTATTTTTCTATTTATATGTATTTTAATTCAAATAATGATTATTTCTAGTAGTAGATTCAATATATGATATTCTATTGCTTGAAAAATACATTTCCCAAAAGTCTCTTTGCGTCATGTGTTGTGGGTTTAATTTTAAATTAAAATCTAGAACATATGTGAATTTAATTCGATAAAATTTATTATATATTTTTAATCAACATAATTATTATTTTTAAATATGTTCAAATTAATTTTTTATCATAATAAAATGTAAAAATAGTAAAAATTAATTAATGCAGTTAAGGTTAAAACATGGTTTTTCACGTTACATATGCTCTTGCAAAATTTAATTTTATACACACATAGTATTTTTATTTGATAAATTGGATTTATTATTTATAATCATTGGGTCAAAATTATAAAATAATTCTCATTTTATTTTTAGAATTAAAGGTTAAATTTCATAGGTAAAAAATAGTTACCGTGGTGAAAACTCAAATGGAAAATGTGAATAACTATAAATGTAAAGGGAATAATATGTTTAAAAATGATACTATTTTAATTTTGGAAGTGTTTATTGAACTTATATTCCATATACTATATAATATATCGATTTTTGATTAAATATTATTTATAGTGACTTTCCATTATAGAATAGTTTTAGGTATTTACTAAAATGCAACACCTTCATGCTTATAAATGAATAATCCTATCCTATTTTATTAAAACTAATAATATATTTTGGTTAAAAAAATACCATAAAAAATTCTTTAATTACATCCCTTACCATTTCCTTGATTACTTGGTTTTGTTACAAATCCCTCCTAGGAATTCTTTTTGTGAAAACAAAAAGAGGTTTCCTAAACAAGAGGTATTGTTCTTAACTGATCATTTTATTTATTTATTTTTAAAACTAATTAAAATATTATTAAAACATGATTATATAATATAATCAATATATCCCATATAATAAGATTTTATTATGTTAATTTAATAACCTATATCAATCTCCTCTTCAATCAAATGAGAAACAAAACCATCATTCACGTGTACGGATGGTTATCACCTCAAGAAAAAATGTAATTCATTTTCGATAATCACCTATCAAAAATATTTATAATGATATAATTAAGTTATATATATTATATTTCTGAAATATTTATCATTATGTAAAATTATTAAATAATATATATTATTACCTTTTCATTCATTAAAAGATGATAGTTTCATTTGTGCGCACATGTGGATTAACACCTCTATGAAGTGGTACGATTCATTTTTCATTACCACATCACATGGATGGTATATATAAGTGTATTTTAAAAAATAATATTATATTTATTATATAATTATAATTATATAAATATAAAATAAAACCTAACTGCATTCCATCAGGATCACTAAAAATGGAAGTGTTACTCAATCGTACATACAACCTATAATCTTTATGATTGTAACTTTGTTAATTTTTCATAACCATAATTAATGGTCAGTTTTAAAAGTATAATTTATGTATATAAATGTTAATTAATTTATTATTTATATTCTATCAATTATTAATTAATAATCTCTTCGATCTAAGTCAACATACCAAAGTGATTTTTGACATATGAGCTTAATATTGTCAAAACATCTCACATTAACGTAAAATATTAAGTAATTGAATATAAAATGATTAATAAAAGTGAAATTGGTTATTAATTAAGTATACAATTAGCATAAGGTTATTATTTATAGGAAGATAAATAATGTACATGATGATTCAGACTCAAGGTAACAGATATCTCAAAGCCACCCTTTTCTTTAGGTTATGACATTTCTATCTCTAACTCACTTTATATATTTATTTAATGTCATATAAATATTATAAATTTATTATATATTTATATCAAATATATAAATAGTTTATTCTCCCATCATTTTTGGTATAATACATTCCATACTTTCATTTCTCAAATGAAACCTATTTCATTCCATGGGAAATTCTTCGGTTTATACCATAAGATGTATTTATTTTTGTGGGAAAAATAAGCATGTTCATGTTATGTGGGTGTGCCCAGATACTTTTCCAATGAATTGGGTAAATAGTTTTTCACATGATATGTTATGTATGGGATTAGAGAGTAAACCAAATCCATTATGAGTCTTTTTCAACTATGTGATATTTTTGGTAGTTAGCCTTGATTTAGGTTTATGTTATGTTATATGATTATCCCTCATTTACATTATTACTAAGATATTATTATACCATGTTATTTATGTTATAATTAATTTTAATTTCGCATAAGTATTATCTTTTATGATATAATTTTATACCTTTTAATCACATGTTATGTTTCTTTATCATGCTTATTCCCTTACAAAACTTCTGAGATCTCCCCTTTCATTTATGATTTCCATAGTTTATCATATATAGAATTAGGATCTCAAAGGGATATAGGACCTTATTATGAATAATAAAGTTAATATTTCATGTTTTAGTTTCATTTTTATGTATTATGAACCTTGTATTCCAAAGAAAATATGCCTCATGATCTTTGGGTTGTACTGATTGGATATTCTGTTTAGAAGTCAGGTAATAATTATGTAAAAGGCTTGGGTCACTATTGTTGGTATCTGAGAAACATATAATTATTTTTAGGGATTAGGAAAAGAAAAATTTAGTGATAACCCTATGTTTATTTCAAATTATATGAAAATATATTGAAATATTTTTTAATGATACAGTGAAGGGTTGCCAAGAAATTACATCACTATCTAGATACTACAAGTGGATGTGGCTTTTGAAAAATTTCACATAGGGGTAAAAAATCTTAAAAGATAACATTGAGATTTGTATTGATCATCACATGTTTTAAAACAATGGGGCCTTAATTCCCCCCGGGGTTGACACACCAGAGGGATATGTTTTGGAAATTCACAAACTCTTTACAAACCATTATGAAGGACTTGAAAAAACATTAGGTCTGAAAATCAAATAGGAATCATTACCATGGATAACCTAAATCAAAAACTATAGACTCATAAGTTAGGATATAATTATTGTTTTTGAATTATTCTTTATAAGTGTATAATTTTCAATTTTATATTCTAATGTATCCAAATCTTGTTTTTTTTAATCTTTTTAGTTAATAGAGGGAAATAAAAGAAATAATTACAAAAAAATATTGATTCTGAGTTGAGTGGAAGCATGAAGTGGTGGGAAATATATTAAAATTTATTTTAATATTTTAGTTTCCAAAAATATTGTGCATAGATATTTCACATAAAATTTATAATTAATTTAATTAATATTGGAAGAAACAAATACGTGTTCATTGGATCTTTCTTTGATGTTAATGTTGATCATAAAAAAATACCCTTTTGGATTTCCTTCATTGCACTGTGAGGATTCACAAGTAGAATCCCTCTTGTAGTGATCTACATGTGAACCTTTGATATTAAAGTAAAACTAATTGATCTCTGAGGGCTAGTAAAGTGAATTTATTGTTTGTGTATTTTGTGTTGATCACTCGTCCTTTGGTCTTAAAGAAAGTTTACTAGTGTTTCTCATTCTTAAGATGGAGAGAGAAGGATTCAAGAGAGAATCCATTATGGGTAACAATTATGTATTTCAATTGAATGGATCAATTTTTAAATCACTACACAAGAGACAAAACCATGTATTTATAGAGATTAAGTTTAGGTTAAAATAATTCATTAATTTCAGGATGGACCTTAATTAATATATTATCCTTTGATAAATCCCATTCCACATAATAGTAATAATGTTATTATTATTTTTTGGTGCACAACAACATGCATAATAAAAATATTATTTAACTATATTTCTATTTAATATTTGTCACGAGACATAGTCTTGGTCAATTCAAACTCCTCTAGCATTTATTTAACACCCGAATAAATATTTAATATAAATATTTCATTTATAAATAAATACATGAGATCAATAAAACTATAATCAGATGATTTATTGGTCTTGAGAAAAATATTTATTCAAATAATTAAACTCAAATAGAATTCAATAAAGATCATCGGTAACACGTAGTGTGTGACCCTATAGGATTCATTCTCATTGGAATTAGGCAGGTTTTCCTAATGTCTAAGATTATAGTCTAACAAAATGTCAAGAACCCAAGATAAAAATAATAATTTTTCAATGATGAAAACAATATACGAATGATGACAGTTTAATATAATCCCATTGTAGCAATATCTCATAAACAAGGTTTCACATATGATTCACCAACCTATTTTCTCGATATATCATTATTAAACTATCTGAAATAAACTAATCATTGCACCATGTCCATGGAATTTAATGTGATGGTTATATTCCAATCAAAGGGGTGGGATATCAACTTCTAAAATATAAAATGTGAAAAATACTCCCTTAACTTATCCATTAATGATATCAATAGTGACACACCCACCGTACCTGACTTCACCATGAACATATTTCATTGCTATTTTTATTAAAAACATATAAATTTATAAGTCATGACATGCATTAATGATAATATTAATGTCTAAGGACCAATACACATGCTCGTAGATATGAATATTTGATTAAATCAAAACATGAAGAATTCTTACCAGTGAATCACTTAACATAAACTCCAATCTTAGAGATTATTAAGTTAGAAATTCATGAGAAGAATCCTCTTCTGATTATGAGTAATCTCGTCTAATAGCATATATACTATGTTTCCCATCAGAGTATGTTATCCAATCATAGAACATTATTTAAGAATACATCATATCACTTCATGTTTTTCATTATATTGTTGAAATGATATGATCTTATCAATATGAGGTATACTCTATGACATTGATACATTAGATTCACATAGAAAAATGAACATTATGTAATAATATGTTTTATTAATATTCTATACAATTAATATCCATGTAATCAAATAACAAATAGTTGGTCCTAGAAAACCAACGCCAATAAACTCCCACTTTGACTAGATTCAACTACATTTGAATTTCAGTTTTCTATACCTCACATGATAATCATTTTTCTACTGATTCAATGTGTTAGTCAAAGTTTTCCTCCATCTTGTATTATATGAAAATACTACTCCCCGCAACCTCAACTCTCAAAGAAAAATACCGCAAGATATGATACTTCAAAAGTATATGCTTCATCTTCTAATGTGCCCTTAGATATTTTGAAAGATCCACTACTGGATTATTATCACAATAGTATGTGATATGATCTTTACAAGTAGATATAACATCAAGAACATAATTTTCTTGGATGATGTTAAGCATCCAGACTAATTCTTTAGCTACCTCATAAGCTATAATATACTCAAAATATTATAGAACCACATCATTCTTTGAGATATTCTAGCCCACAAAACATCCTCTCAAAGTGAATATGTATCCTGTTTATGAATTAATGTATTCTTTATTACTTTAGAAACTTGAATCATAATATCCTATGATTACTAGTAACTCATCTACACTATAAACTAGAAATATATTCATATACTTAGAATGATTCAGATACATAAGGATAATATTAAATTTAATCCAATCGAGGTCACCTGGATCAGCTTGATATCTTCTTGCCATAATTAATGAAAAAATAAAATCTAGCCTATTACTTATCAATATCATACATGATTGACCCAATCATGGATTCATATGGAATCCATTACATTCCATTTATGAATTATGTGTATTAGGAAACATTTTCCTAGAAAGATGAATGTAATTTGACACTGGTAACAATCCCTTCTTGGTTTTTCCATATTGAATCATTTCTGTATCTTGTCAATGTATCTACTTTGACATAGTATATGCAACCTCTTAGATCAATTATGATGGATCATGATATCACATATATATGATACCTCAACCAAGTCTTTCATAGAGAATCACTTATTCAACCATATCTTAATATATTTTCAGATTGGTATTTTTTCCTATGAGTAATATGTCATCAACATATAATATTAAGAAAATTATGAAACTCACACTAAACCATTTGTAGAAACATGAATCAAACTCATTATTTATGAAATGAAATTCCATTATGGCTTCATAAAAAAGAATTCTCTAGGAAATAGATTATTTATTTAATTCGTAAATGGATTTTTTCAATTTCCATATCATGTTGGAATCCTTTGAAGTCTTAAACCCTTTATTTTGTGTCACATAGACATATTCTTAAAGGTTCATGTCGAGGAAGGATGTTTTGAAATCCATTTTCCAAATCACATAGCAATGGTAATCCATAATGGAAAGTATAATTCTTATGGATTTCAACATTTCATCATGTTAAAAGGTTTTATTGGATGTTTTTTAAACCCTTTTATATATAATCATGCCTTATAGGTACTAACTTTTCGTTACATTTCTAGTTTCTTCACGAGTAACCATTTGAATTGAATGGGATTTACATCCACTAGAGATTTTACAAAAATCCACACATTGTTTTGGGGTATGAAATCCATTTCAGAATTCATGTCTTCTTTCCACTTGGAAACATTTTTGCCAATTATTACATTATTTTATGTTAGGAAATCATAATTATAAATTAATAACAATTCACCATCCTCAGTGACTAGAAAACTGTACAGTTCTTTTTCTGTAACCTATCTTTTACTCCTATATAATTCTTTTGTATTTGGAATAATTTATTTTTCCATGGGTCATTTTGGAATCTATTCTTGTGCCAACCCTTGTGTCCCTTGATCCTCAACTTCATCAAAGTCTATCATGCCCCCAATTTATCTTTTATATATGTTCTCTCTTTCAAATAATACAGAATTTATTTCTACTATTAAATTTTTTATTAGGGGTTATATAGATAATATCCCTTTATTTCTTTGGGGTATCCTATAAATGTACACTTTTTACAATAGGGTGAAAGTATTTTACCTAAAGATGCCTCAAAAAATGATTTACAATCACACACATGTAAGTATGAAAACATAAGTTTTTTTTCATTCCATAAATTGTATGGTATATTAGCTTCCACTTTAGTTGGAACATGGTTTATTATTTTTGTTTTTTTTGTAACGCATATACCCAAAAGGATAATATAATACTCACATGACTCATCATTGATCTCTCAATGTTTAACAAGGAGTGGTTCTTCCTTTCATATAGACCATTGCACTAAGTTGTATAAGGATATGTGAGTTGATATAGGATCCTAAAATCGCATAACTAATCAATGAATTCTTGATTAAGATATGATTTACCAAGGACTGAGTGATGTTTAGTAATCATCTCAATAAAATCGTTCTCAACTACATTCTTATATTCCTTGAATTTATCAAAAGAATCTAAATTATGTCTTCTTAATTAGACATATCTATATCTACTAAAATCATCAATAAAGGTTAAGAAGTAAGAGTATCCACACATTGAATTAGTAAAAAATGGTCCCCACACATAGATATGAACTAATTCAAGAAGATCCTTAGACCTTTATCCTTTTCCAATAAATGGGGATTTGGTTATTTTACCTTGTAAACATGCATGGCATAGACCAATTGGTTTTAGTTAAAAAAAATATAAAAATCCATATAGGTATAATTTAGTCAATTGATTTTCATTTACATTACCTATATAGTGATTCCATATTTGGGTTTGGTATAATTCATGTGAAGTAGTTTCTTTATCTATTTCCATTAATTGGATTGTGTAATCCAACACATAAAGTCTGTTATTTGAATATAACTGTCCATAACAAATACTATCTTTATAAAATAAATAAAAATATTTTCCAAAGTTAAAAATAAATCCATCTATATCATTTTTTAATATAGAATTTTTTTTTGTAAAATATGGTACATAATAACAACCTTTCAAAAAAATATCATTATTATTGGAAACATGATATGGTAGTCACCGATAACTTCAACAACATGTTTAGTTTCGTTGGATACTTAAATATCTACCTCCAATTGTCCAATAATTCTGATTATGCTTGGTTCCTATATTTGAATACATATGTGAGCACCATAATTTGTTTCTAATACCCAATTTGTAGAAATAGATAAATTTTACTCAATAAAAAAATCGCACGAAGCTTCCCCTTTCTTCTTTGGATGGGTAAAATCTTACTTCCAGTGTCCCTTCTTAGCACATTTGAAATAGATAGCATCTTTTTTCCTTGATTTCCCATTGGTATTTCTCTTATTAGAAGGTCCTTAAGAAGCCTTGTGGTTAATTCTCTTAACTTGTCATTTCTATTTTTTCACCATAAGGATGAAAGAATTTTCACACTTAATATATTTATCTACTTAGAGAAAAAGTGAGAGAATATCTAGAAGATACTTATTAATTTTTTTCAGAATAAAATTCACAAAAATTTGGATAAGATATGGGGGAGTGATTCCAGTAAGAGATTTTTTCCCAGTTCATTGGAGTGTTTAAACCATAGAACCTCTAGGAACTAAATTTTTCCAATGAGCTTGACTACATAAAGCCTAGCTAAGGAACCCTATATAATATTTCTCTGAAAGAGAAACTTAGAGATATAAAAAATTTATTTTCTAGATCTCTCTTGGTAAAGACCAAGGAGGAGATTAAGAATACTATACACACTAACAGTTTGATGAGACATTCTAAGTTTACAATACATAGACTAAAGCATCATAAATTGAATATCAACTGCATCAATAAAAAAAATTCATCGATACCGAACTATATATCACTCACCTCATTAGTATGTGGATCAAGAATTTATTATTCTATCACATAAGAGTTTTATTTTTGGCGTAACATAATCCAAATGCATCAAAACCACTCTCAGAAGTTACAGACAGTTAGGATATTGTCTTTCTCCAATATTGATCATAGGGTTAGTGTGGATGATGATATTGAAATTTTATTTTATAATTAAAAGATAACATTATTATTAATTTTCTTAATTACAAATTATGAGGTAAATAATAAAAAAATAATTTTATTAAATCTCCAACTATTTTATCAAATCCCAATAGCCCTCTCCATTAAAATCAGAATGTCAAGTTGGTTAAAAATTCGAATGAAAAGGATACAAATGACCCTTATATTATCCCAAATGAGGGTTTTCAAGCTAATTGAAGTTATTTGGATAGGTAGATATTTTCCAACTATGGGCATGCAGCTCCCTGTTTCATTGAGTGGACTCCCTTATCATGAAATCCAGATTAGGATTTCCTCAATACCTACCTCCAAGTTACATAAAGTCTAGTGATTGTGACTTATATTTATGTAATATGGATTAGTTAACACATAATATTTATAATAACTACTCATTAAAAGTATGTGTCTATATGAGGGTTGGTAAAACATTTAGTTCTAAGGCTTCAGTTCCAAATCAATTAATGGAAGGGAAAGTGTGACTGAATATTTAGATGAGGCATTTTAGTTTATTATTCATAAATTGTTTCATGTCTTATTCTTTACAAGTGTTTTTAATATTAATTGGATGATAATTAATTAATTAAAAATGTTGTTTAATTTTTTTTTTCATGATTCATTTATTTAATTGTTGTCTTATCACGTTAATTAATTTTCTTATGTGATCAGGGCCTTGCATCTATAAAATAAATAATTTTACAGACAGAAATAAATAAATATTTAAATGACCTATTCATGAACATTATATAATGGTTTATTTAATGAGAGGACAATAAATCAACCATTTACCTAGTATAAATACCTCTTATTACTATTCTTGGAATGTATTTCAATATTCCACCTATCCACCTATGTACCACAAGGGATGGAATCACTATGGTTCCATCTTAAACCATCTCCACATTCACTGGGAAAATAAATTAGTTAAAAATATTTATAAGGGAACCAAAAGATTGGTTAATGGGGAATTTCATAAATATACTTAGACATAATGATCCATCATAATAATTGAGGGACATGTGACTTATAGGATATTAAATTTAATTTAATAATAAAATTTTTTAAAACCATGAAATCAATTAAATTAAATTAATTCCAACACGTACACTTGTCTTGGTTAAGATCATGAATGGTTATAAATGTAATTTATATCAAAAATAAATCACTAACTTTAATTTCATATTCATTCTTTATTATTAAGATAAAAAAATGGTATTAATTTATATATATATATATATATATTAATTTCCTTTCATCTTAATGACCATCCAAATTAATTTGGAGATAACCATATTTATGGAATTAATTGAAAATAAAAGGAAGAACGAATAGTTTCAGATTTATTATAATAACATAATTGATCATTTAAAATTATTTGAAGCCCTTATTAAATTGTTAAGAACTTAAAGTGAAAATAAAATAAACAAGGTTTTAATGATATAATTGTTAATTTAATGTAATTTAATTATATCATTAATCTGAATGCTACATTATGTGTACTATCTAGATATATTTCATGTACCTCTATTGTCATGTATCAGGGTCACACCCTTGGGGATTCGGTGTGTTGACTTGGCCAGACTACACGACATGTTTATGATAGCTACACACCATGTATCTTCTTACTGTGTGGTTTAGAAACTTACCTGAGTCTTTATCATGCATCTCAGCAGATTAAAAAGAATGTAAAAACTAGCTACATGTTCTGCGATCCAAATTTTTTATGCCTACGAAAACTGATGAAAGACTTAGTGTGTTATCTGGCGAGAGATTACTTGATGTGTGTACTCTAGGTACAAACCATATATCTCCAATTTCGTTTTCCCAGATAACTCGACATGTATATCAGATGTTAGAATTGATAAACTATAAAATTTTTACACCACATAATCATTGTTTATATCATTGATTTTCTAGTTTTTCAGCATCTTGTGTTTTTAACATCTATTATGACCACTAAAATTTTATTCTTTATGCCACTAACCTGTGTAGACTACACATCATGTATATCGATATGTTCAATTTAATACAACAACCTTGTGAAATGTTGGCTAGTAAACACGAGGTTTAAAACACATTTAGTAACTATGTGGAATTCCTTGTATCCTGTGGCATGGCTAGGTGTAGCGTATTAGGGTACATGACATGTAATTATGAGTACACACTCTGTAATCCTATATTACCGGCTAAATATTGGTAGTTCATGATAGAATATTCATTCATTATTCTTCTATTTTTAATCCTTTAAGAAGATTAAACACTGAATGAACATGATTAATATGTCGATAACATGTTAACTCAAATTAGATTAAATAATTAATAATAAGGAATGATAATTTAACAATTATTGTGTATCGATCAATAATAAAATAAATAATTATAAATTTAAACATGACCACTCTGACACCACCTTTAGGTTCTAGGCATATAAGAATATTTTAGTGGTATGAGATATATTAAAATTTCTTTTAATATTCAAGTTTCCTAAAACAATGGGAAAGGATCTTACACAAATAATTTATAATTTATTTATTTAATTTTAGAATAAAAAAATACCTGGGATTAGGATCTTTCTTCGATGTGAATGTTTATCATCCAAAAAGGCCCTTTAGGAATACCTTCATTGTGCTATGAGGATCCAAATATAGAATCCCTCTAGTAGTGATCCACAAATTATCCTCTAATCTCTAATAAATTCCAATCGATCTATGGGTGTTATCATGATGAGTAAATTGTCTTTCATTTTTTGCATTAATTTCTGGTCTTTTTAAGTTGAAGGAATCTCTTCAAAGGGAGAGGAAAGGAGGAGTTGAGAGAAAATTCTTCATGCACAACAATTATATATTTTTGTTGCATCGATCGATTTTTAACTCAATACACAATAGACATACCTGTCTATTTATAGAGCTAGGGTTTAGGTTAAAATAAATATTCAATTATATGCCAATTATTAAATAATATAATGACCATTAATAAAACCCACACCACATATTAATAATAATAATAATAATAATTTTTTTCATGATCCAACTTTTATAATAAAAAATATTATTTAACCATCTTATTATTTTATATTTGCCATCATACACATTCTTGGTCCGTTCAAACTCCTTTAGAGTTTATTTAACACCCAAATAATTATTTAATTTAAATATTTCATTAATTTGTAAATATATGAAATTTATAAATCAAGAATAAAATTACCCATTAGTCTTGAGAATAATATTTATTCAACTAAATAAATTTAAATAGAATTAAATCAATTTCATCGATAACACTTACTGTGTGATCCTCTCAGATTCTTTCTCATTATAATAAGACGAGATTGCCTAAAGTGCATGATTATTATATAGAAACTTGTCAAGGCACCCAAGAGAAAGAAATTAATGTCACACTGGTAAAAACCACATATGAAAAATCAAAATATAATATGATCCCATTTTCACAATATCTCCTCAATCATTTTTCACATATATTTCATCAATCTATTTTCTCATTACATATTTCTTCCACTATATGAAATATACATGTAATTAAACCATGGACATGGAATTTATTGTAACTGTTCTATTATAATAAAAGGGTTGATATATAAGCTTATATAAAAGATAAATAGAAAAATTATTCCTCGACTTATCCATTAATGACATGTAAATTGTGATGTAGCCAATGAAACTTACCTTTTAGTGAACATATTTCATCAAGGTTTTCATAAAAAAATATAATTCATGAGTCATGTGATGAATTAATGATAATATTAAAGTATAAGATCCATTAAAAACACTTGAATATAAGATTATTTGATGACCCCAAATAATATATAATTCTTACCGGTGGGTCTATTCTCATAAAATCTCATCTTGGAGATCACAAAATGTGAACTTCATGAAAATAGTCCTCATATTATTATGAGTATTCATACCTAATAGTATTCTTATAATGTTTCCCATCATAGTATGTTATCTAACTGCAAAATATTACTTAATAATATCTTCATTAAACTTCATGGTTCTCATGATAGTGGGGAACTACTATGACCTTATCAATGCAACATATAATCTAGGACTTTGTTATATTATAGTCATACAGATCAATGACCAATATGTAATAATAATTTTTATCAATACTCAATACTTCGAATATACATGTAATCAAAGTACAAAAAATTGTTCCTAGGAAAACAACTCTAACAAAAAATGTTATAGGAAATGTGATTATTTCCCCAATAATATTTCTAACTTAATTGTAGGAGGAGATTTGAAATTCCTAGAAGTACTGGATCTACTAGGCAATGTTATGAATAATAAATTGAATCATATGGAATTCCCTAACCCTCCTAATAAATTGAAAGTTGTAGTTGAGTCTTTTATATGAGAAATATCTCATACCTTTAATATATATTCTAATCCCTTCATCAAGGAACAATTGATTAACTCCCTTGAGAATATATTATCTATCCTCTAATGCTTAGAGGAAGAGAAAGTTGTGCTTGACATTTATCACACTGAGGAAAATCTAATCAGTAGTGTACATTGATCAAGAACACAAATTCTAAATAGGATATTGATTCTATAGGATGGGAATAATTGGAAAATAAATATTTTTCATGAACTCTAAATATTGAAATAGATAAGTATTTCTTCCAGTAGAAATAAAATGAAGATGAGTCTATCAGGGTGTGTGATGAAAACTTCACAAGACTTGGATGGTATGCCACTATCATTTTCATTAACAACGTCATTATGGTACACCATTTATTTACTAGCTTAAAAAATATTCTTTGAAAAACATTAGAGATTTAGGAAATTTATATATATATATATATATATATATATATGAAAATATTTCCTATTGTTTCCTTAATGTTAAGATAAAGATCAGTGAATCTCGGTGGTCTCATGGGGTTGGAGACAAAAATAGTAAAATGGATTTTTTGACAAGAGTATCAAAATTAAAATTTTGAAGTCCTTGTTTTTTGTATAAAAATATTAAATATATATAAAGAATATTTTTAGATCCATGATCTGAGATGACAAGAGATTTCAAGGCCTAGAGATCCTTGATGTTGATATAATAAAAATATTATACATATTACATCACATACACACTTGTTTTGAGAAATTATGGAATAACCCCCAAATGGAGTCTTGGATTGAAAATCCAAAATCTATGTTGACTATGCAGTATGATTTTTACCCTAGGAATGACATAATTCTTATCAGCATCAGGAATTTTTATAAATTCAATCATTAGAAAAAATAATAAAATGAATTTATTATTTTGTTAATTTGACTTAGAGACCTAATCTCATCTATAAATAAACATTTATTCCAAAAAATAGGGTTAGAAAAATAACCATATGTATTTATAGGTGTTTATGGATAAAATCTTGGAACACAATAGAGGGATCAAGGTTTATATTGTTATCACCATGATCATCTACACCAATAGAGTTGGGGATCTCACCAATGATAATGGAAAAAACCATTCTTCAACAATGAGAAATGAAAACTTGAGGTAGGATATTGTTTTATGTGAATTTATAACCATTTATCTATCCCATGAAAAATATGAATCAATTATTCTAAAATTTGATTCATAGGTTGGTTGTGTCATTCAGATATGAGTTTATCTTCTTAGAAATAGGAATTTGATATTCTTTTATTTATTTCTCTTCATTCATAATTACTATGACAAGAAATTGTTACCAACATGAACATTATAAAAGGATTATTCCTAATTTTTGTGTTCTATGAAATTATTTCCCCATTATTTATAGAATCGTCAGTTCTATTTGATTTATTACTGTTTCAAAAAATAACTTATAAATGATCATCATGTAATTGATATTTAGCACAAAATATCATTAATATGGGTTTGGGATAGAGATAGACAATGTGGTTGTAATATTTAGAGATAATAGTGGATCAGGATTATATTTAAAGACCCCAAACCACGAAATTTGGAATACTGGCATGGTAATGTGATGGGTGAGGCATCGTGAGAGGATTGAAGGCTGGATTCCAGCCACCAAAAATGGGTCTTTTGTGGTCAAAAATAGATTTGGGATCTAAGGTCATGACATATGGTGGAATGAGCAACGACAGATTCATAGGGATAAAACATGTGAATAACCTATGGGTTGTTGAAAATCACATGATACATGATGTGTTTCAAGGAAGAACACACGTCATGTGGACCCAACTCTAGATGATAGAGTTTACACCTGAAATAACATATCACACACCACATGACTTGTGTCACACCCCATGTTACTCAATTTCATAATCTCAACATGTACCCCTGAGGGTACATGGGAACAGACATGACAAAACACATGGCCATGACCATAGATCATAGGCATGACCCGGTAATTGGACTTGGCCAGGTACATAGGTACAACCATAAGTATACGGTAACACCCTAAAGAATATGAGTGTGGCCTTATGTACATGGGTAAATATTGGAAGCACACCCAGTGTTGGATTTGCATCTACATGACATGTACCCCTAGAGGACTCACCATAAATGGGAGAAATACATGTCTTGTGAGAATGCAAGACATTGATAGAGTTGGAGTATGCAAGACATGATGTGCACCCCCTATTAGACAATACGTATTTTTTCTAGGGAATATCTAGGTCCTTCGTATCTTTAGTTTGGAATCATATTAGTTGAGTGAGTTCCATTGGTATATCTATGTTAGGTTTAAGTGTGGTATTACTTCCCTAGAATAGGATTTTAATACCTTATATGGGTGGGTTTCAGATAGAGTCATTATGAATACCTATATCTTTCCTAAGGTGGGATTCTCTATCATATCGTCATTCCATGGTGGGATTTTAGGAATTGTCATAACCATGTTTTATGTGTGTATGATCCCCAACATAGCAGATTATTCGAGACTAGGTTTGTGGCATCCACTGATAGTCATGGGTGTGATCCCCTATATGTGTATTGAGATATTCCTAGATATAGTGAGTAATTCTTTTGTGAGCCCAGATGATCATGAACACTTAGATAAGCACCATCAATTATAGTGTGGCTCATGGAGTGGATTCTCTTAGAAGATAATTACCATGAATCTTCGAGGAGAATCCTATGAATGACTGTGTGGATGAGACCACTTTTTATAAGTTGAGTCTATTATGAGTATACATAGGTTATATATCATTATTATTTCTATGTACCATATCCCATTGACAAACCTTGTGATGAGATATCTACACTCTTAATGTTGTTTTTTCAGGATGTCATACTAGGTACTATTATACTCATGCCTATATGGGGTCTGTCCACACATATCATGTCTTATGTTGATGATATGCCTTCTGATGGTATCCTAGGATGATTGGTAGAAAGCAGAGCATAAAGAGCTAAACTGAACGTGGTTATACCTATAGTTTCACATGATAGTAGTCCCCTACATTCAAGAAGTTTGGACTCTTTTACTAGTTTTGGTGGGACTTTATTTGTCCCTGGAGCTTCTGTACTTCGGTTGTACTATTATTTTAGGATGTATATATATTCACGAGTTATAGTATTAGATGTATTTTTTTTACCTTTCCTCATTGTATGGGAATTTTAAGATGTGTACATGTGTATAGGTACCTTATTCTAAGGCCTCTAATGTTTAATATATTCCTACTCCATACTATTCTCCATACCATGGACTATTAAAGGTAGTCCTAGAATGTCACATTTAGTTTAATTTTGGCTAGTCATTCCTCGTTGGTTTGGGTTGTGATGTAGTGGTATCAGAGTAGTTCATCTTTTGACCAGAGTTTGGATATTTCTATCTTTGTGGTTTGGTTTGGTATTTATGTCAACTATTTTAATGTGTTTCGAGTTAAACTTTTAGGATATGGAATCTAATTTGTGTGTAGTGACCATTGTATCCATTCACCTGATCTTCGACAACCTTCTTATTGACTCGGTACACGTGGTCATTGGTTTGTGGGGAACCATTGGTACATGTATCATATATGAATTGGGTTTGGTTTCTAGATCCTTCTTGGGTAATATCCTCAAATATACCCTTTAAATACGGTTCAACTTTATTTTATTTCAGTATTCCTAAATAAATACATCCAACCGAGATTCCACAGTGGGATTATGATGATTACCCACCTTATGAAGAGGCTTTAGTGTGGGGATTTATACATGATTTGCTACCTCTGGGTAGTTTTCCCAATTTTCCACCACCCATTTAGTATATAGTATTGCTGATAGTACCTGATGAGGGTGTGAATAAGATGAGTGAACTCCATGAGTTTTAGATGTAGTGACCTCCTAGATTTCGGGGTGAGCCAGACCCCCAGGTAGATGAGGACTAGATATTGGAGGACACCTGATTTTTTAGCCCTGTGGGGACAACTATAGATCATATAGTGGTTTTATAAATTACCCTTATTTAGGGATCCACTTATATAAATGATATTTTGGTGACTCATACATAGAATGAGAAAACTCTCTCATAGTCATACATCGAGGATCTCTTTAGGGAGGAGTTATATCTAGCCATGTTGCGAGCGGTTTTCATCTTAGGAGATTTTGCATCTTCATCAGGGTAGTATGAACATGGATGATTATTTTTCAAGGTTAAACAAACTGCTGAGATATACTCTTTATATGGTTTAGGATCTATTTTTTAGCACAACCCATTGATTAGGTCCTAATATGAGATATTAGGTAGTCATCAGTATCATCTATCATTCGCACTTATGCTAGAGTGCTTGAGAAAGACTTAGTGGTGAAAATATTTTTGAGAGATAGGAAGTCAATATCATGTTCTGGCAGAGGGAATGTAGGATTTGAGACACCATAAGATGATAGAGGATAATAGAAAAAGGGATATAAACATTTGATAAATTTTAGGAGGTGATCTCAGGATATAGGGGCTTTAGTTAATGGATATTACAACTATTTTAGTTAGCCTTGAGGGAGGTGGTGTTCCTCTTGGGATGGTTAAAGACACATAACTTAGGTTTTCCTAACCCTTCATATAGCTAGAAGAGTGAAAAATTATTTAACACTTAAGAAGATACACTAGAATATGCAAGGAGGTCCTCAAGTCAGCAGATGTTCCATATGAGTAGGGAAAGTAGATGGAGGTGAACGATATTTTGAATTATTACCACCACCACCCATAAGTGGTCCATGCCAAGCTTAGGGATCCACTGGAAATGGATAAGGACAGATTTATTCCATGAAGGTATACAAACATAAGGCTGTAAGGATTATTATAGTTATAATATATTTCTTCTATAAATTAGATGTTCTATAAATAGAAATGGGTACGGGAGACCTTTTTCAATTCTCTTGTACAAGACTTAAAGAATCTGATTGAGCCCTTGGCTTGACCCTTGAACTTAGAGACTCTAACCAGATGGGATTCAATGATCACACACTACTTTAGATAGTGTTAAATAAATATTGGATAAATTATCTTCATATAAAATTTATTTGTAATAGTGATGATTCCATACATTGTAAACATGGTCATGGACTGAATATCCACAATTGTTTCTAGTATTGTCTATTTTAGGTGGAGGATGTTGTGTATCCACTGTGATGGAATGAGGTTTTCCTTCATGAGTGAGTAAGAAAACCAGGAATATAAGAATGGGATCATACATATGAGTATATACCTGATTAATCACCAATTGGCTGGTATTACCCTTGGATAAGTGGATTCTATAGTATTCTATCTTTCTACAGTGGTGGAACAGTATAAGGATATCTTCCCTGAGGACATTACAAGATTAAATAACCACTAATATATAAAATTCTACATTTACATGCACCCAAGGACTATCCCGATATCTATTCTAACATATCATATGGATCTCATAGAGATTCTTGATCTAAATTTGTAGTTAGAGGACTTGCAGGGGAAGAAATTTATCAGAACCAGTGTCTCACCCTAGGTATCCTCAGTATGGTTCACTAAGAAGGCGGGTGAGATCTTAAAGTTGTGTGTGGATTACCAATGCTTGAAATAGGTGACTGTGAAGGACATGTATCCACTATCAAGGATTGATGGCTTCTTCAATCACTTGAGAGGGACTAGATGGTTCTCGAAGATAGACCTCAGATGAAGTTATCACCACCTTCAATTATAAGGCATGTATATAAAAAAATATTGATGCTGCTAAATTAATTATGGGTACTTGATGATTCATTTCATCATGAAGAATTCCCTAGTAGTGTTCTTGGGACCCATGAACCAAATCTTTTATCCTTTTGTAGTGTAATTTGGGGTGGTCTAAATTGATGAATTTATAGTGTATTTATCATCCAAGGAGGATCAAATTAGACACGTGATACTTTAATATCCCAATATTTATGGGTAGATCCTGAAATGTTAGTTTGGATTCAAGGGGTTGAATTCTTGGGATATTTTATCTTATCAAAGGATGTAACAATGTAAATGGGGATGGTTTTTCAGAAATATTGGAGATTCATGCTCAATTTCTCTAATATATCAAAACTGTAAACAAATTTCACCAGAAATAGGAAGCCTTTCATGTGTACTAAGTGGTGCAATTAGGATTTTCATTAGTTTAGGATAAGTGTAATGATCACACCCACCGTGAGACTGACATTGGTGGCTATCATGTGTGTAGTGTTCTTCAACTCCTCCGGAATTGAAATTGGATGTTTTCAGATTCAGAGGAATGTGGTAATTTTTTATGGATCCCAAAATTTGATACCACATTATAATAACTACATAATTCATTATCTAGAGTTCGTAGAAACAATCTTAACCTCGATTATATGACTACACTACCTTAGGGGTGAGTAGTTTATAATATATTATTTCCAAAAGAGTCTTATGTATATATTCTCACAGTAGTATCTCAAATTGATACATAAGATATGACTAGAGTTACACTATGATTATTATTATAAGATTTTATATAATTATGGTAAGGGTAACTTTGTAGAATATTATCTCACTATGAGATCTGGTTTTCAATTGTGGAGTGATGTGTCAGAGTATTTGGCCTCATTGTAGTTATCTATAGTGGATGAGGATGGTGCGATATATCGATAGTTGATGGTTTTTACCCTACCACTTTTACATCATATTGGGGAGTCTCACCATGGGGATACCAACTATGATACCATGTGTTCTTAGATATACAATGGACATGCTCTTGATGGATTCTCTGGAGGTATGGATTATGTCATCATTTTTAAAGGACAGATAATAATACCTATGATATTTCATAAGGAGGTTTTAAGGAATTTTTATACAACCCTTGATAGTATGTAAAGGTGTGGAAAATTTGTACCTGGTAAATCAACATTAGTTATAGTGTCCAGTGAGGAAAATATTTGCAGAAGAGTTTGTCTCTCAAAGGCTCATTTTTCAGAATGTGAGGAATGATAACCAAGTTTCAGTGGGTTTAGATCAACCCCTTCAGGTTCAAAGGTGTAAGTGTGATGGTATATTTATATAATTTTTGATAATACTATCATGAATATCTAGAAGTAATGATTCCACATGGGTGATCATAGACAAACTCACAATGTTAGATCACTTTGTACCTATCTGAGAGAATATTTTATTACAAACTTAGGATTCCTTTAGATTCATAAGATAGTACAATTTTATGGAGTCCCATCAATGATCATTTATGACCATGATGATTTCTTTACGTCACAATTATGGATAAGAATGTAGTAAGCCTTTGGGGATTAGCTCTGTTTGAGCATAGTGTTTTACCCCAGAATGACTATCAGGCTGAGTGGACCATTCAAGGTCTAAAGAACATGTTGTGGGATTTCATGTTGGAAATTAGAAATAGTTGGGAAGATCACCTACCTTTGGTGGAATTTTTTTTAAAAAATAGTTATTATTCCACCATCGGTATGGAACCATTTGAGACCTTTCATGGGAGACATAGTAAGTCACCACTATGCTGTGTTAACCTATAGGGGTCTATACTTATGGGTCTAGATTTGGTTCTAACAAAGAAAAAGAAGGTGAAAATAATCTAGGAGTGGATTTTGATTACACAGATCTATCCGAAGTCCAGTGTTGATCAATAATGGAGGCCTTTAGAGATTGAGGATGGAGACCATATGTTCTTGATGGTCTCACCTCAACATTTATTGTAAAGATTTGGACAAGATGATAAGTTTCCATTAATATTCATTGGAAATTTCCATATACTACATAGGGTAAAATATGTAGCATACCACATATACCTACTACTAAATTTAGATTAGGTATATGATGTCATCCACATGTCACTGCTAAGGAGGTATATGCACGACCCATCACATTTTATCGACCAGGAAAAGATGGACATCAAGGATGGATCCATCTTTGAAAGGTAACCAATAGTCTTCAAGGATTAGAAGGATAGGATCCTTAATTGGTGAATGATTCCCTTATTTCATGTTTTGTGGAAACATGGGAGTCTGTAGAAGATAAAATAGGAGTGGGATGCCTAGATGTGAGCCCGATACCACCATATTTTCATGTAGTATTTTTTATTTTAATGATGAATAAAGTATAAGTTAGAGACAATATAAAGTCCCTATATTTCGTTGTAATACTTTGAAAAATTTTAGTGAATATTTTTAAATCCATGAATTTAGAGGACATGAGATTCTATATCCGGGAGAGCCTCAATGATGATATAATAAAAATATTAAATATATTATATTTTACATGAATATATTTTCAAAAATAATGAAATAAATTTGAAATGGAGTATCAGAGAGAAAATATGATATTTCCATTTAATCAAGAATATGGGTTTTACTCTAGGTGCTAAATAATAGTTTTCGACATTATCCATTTTGATAAATTCTATTGGGGGTGTAAATGATAAAAAAATAAAAAAAAATTGGTTTTGTTTTAATCTGACACATTGACCTAATATCCTATATATAAATATATATATTTTTGGTAAATCCCTAGGGTAAGCCACATAACAATAATATTTTAGGGGAGTGTGTAGAGGAGAGCATGGTGGTAGATAATGGGATCTAGGATTTGATTAGAACTACTAGGATCATCTAGACTAATATAGTTATGGATATCACCAATGATGATGACACAAAACTATTCTTCACCAAATATTGATCCTTCTCTTGGTAGTATTTTGTTTTATATGGATTTATCCCCTCTTATTTATCCCATGAAAAATTTAAATAAATTATTCTAACATTTTTATTCCCATCTTGATCAGGTTGTGCATATATGAGTTTATCATCCCAGAAATAAGATTTTGATACTGTATTATTCGTTCCACTTTTATCATAATTCCTATGAAAAAGGTCATGTCCAACATCAAACGTGTATTATGTTACTAATTCATGTTTTTAATGAATTATATCCCCTTTCCACATATTATTATTATACGTATTTTATTTGGATTTTCATTCCACAAATACTTAGTAAATAATCATTGAATAATCGATATTTGGAACAATAGATCATTAACATGGGTTAGGTATAGAGAATGAAAATTTTGTTGTGATGTGTAGTGATGATAGTGGATTAGGTTCAGATTTAGACATCCTCACCCATAGGATTTGGCATCTCGACATGGAGATGTGATGAGAGAGGCATCATGAGCAAATTGATGGATGGATTTCATCCATAGATGATGGATTGGGAATGGTTCTCCATAGATATAGGATCTACAGGAATGATGGATAGATTAATTAGTAGAAATAGTGGTGTAGGGTGTAACTACATGAAGAAACTATCGGTTCTATAAATTCTCATGAAACACGATGGGTAGTATCGAAGAACACATGTCGTGTGGACTATTTCTGACACTTTCCATTGATAAGTGCGTCATCTTCCTACGATATGCTGATTATTGCCCTATATTCCCACTTTACAAAGGTGGGATTCATTCATCAATTATTTAAGGACGTTTTATACTTGATCAAAATGGGATAATGGGATGTCAGTCTCTCCTTTTGTGGATTCATCTGTGGAATTTCTTGCCTAGTCCGGCTCTCCCTCATAGATTTGAGTTGTTGTTAATGAATCTCAATCCTGGTGCCATATCATTGTGGATGCCGGTTAATTGTGTTTCTTTAATAAGTAAATTCCAAGGTCTCGTGGTAGGGTTTCAACCTTCGATCAAAGTAGATGATATCATAAGGAATTTTGGGGCATCTCTAGATGTTGATACATTGGTACAAATGTATTTCCCTTTGATAGGGCTTCTCGATGGTGCAGAAGCATGAGGAATCCCATGTTGAGTGTGGAGAATTATATGACAGAGGCATGACTCCTAGGTTTTATTTGCCTTTCCATGTTTAACTCGGGGCATGTTGTGAGTTTAACATCTAAAGAAGACGGATGCCTATGGAATAGTTTTTGAGGTTTTTCTTCGACATTACATGTTCAAAATTGGGAAGGCCATGATTTTAATGTCTTGCAGAGAAAGAATGAGAGTTATTAGAATGCCCCATGGAGACAGGTCATATTGTTACATCACTATTCAGGAGAACCTGGAAGGTTTACCGGATGGACAGATCAAAACATCCTAATAGAGTGGACCTAGGGTGGTGTGTCCCAAAAGGGGAAGAAGTCACATCATGAGGGTGGATCCCAAAAATGGAGATCCAGATGGATGGATCATAATTCCCCAAAAGAGTGGACCAAGGGTGGTGTGTCCCAAAAAAGGAAGATGTCACACCCTGAGGGTGGATCCCAGAAAGGAAGTACCAGATCGATGGATCAAAACACCCAAAAAGAGTAGACTCAGGGTGGTGTGTCCCAAAAAGGGAAGAGGTCACACCATGAAGCTGATCTTGATGCCCCAAAGGGTGGATTAGATAATGGTGGGTCCATATAAATGGGACACCAATGTTTACCACTAGATGGGATTTAACCTTTGAAATGCTCATACATACCCTTTTTAGAGGATAGGGATCAAAACCCACATAGTTAAAATGGGAGGGGCATGAAATTAGGGTGTACACAAAAGAAAAAGGCCCAAAATCATGCTGGGGCTTATGTGTGGCTCAGTGGCACATCATAAAAGGGGCACTCAGGGAAGGTAGAATGTCGATTGTTTGGGGATTATGGAAGGTTATCATATCAGGTTCTGCTAGTAGAAGCGAGGAGGTTGGTGGAATGATCTCCCTGGGATGTGGCGGCCCGGGTAAAAATCATTATGGATAATGGATGATTTAATGAAGTAGATGATAGGAATGGGGTATAACTTACATGAAGATAATGGTTATGTTGGTCTTGAACATTATGTAGGATTCCTACGCATCTCTTTGGATGGGAATCAATGTTTATGTAGTTCATTGGGGTGATGGGACACTTGAGGGGAAACCCATGAGAATGAAGCGCATGGATGTGGAACTGAAGGAAGAAGAACCTTCAGGCTGGGGAATGGTCTTCCCCAAACACAAAGGCTCGAACGAGATACTAAGATGGGAAATGGATGATGGGATTGGACCTCAAGGTGGATTCCTACATATCCCTTTCGTAGGGAATCAAATTCCACATAGTTCATGAGTGGGCACAGAATCGAGTTGTACACAAAGAACTGCAACCGGAAGACATGCTGAGGATTACGTGTGGTTAGTAGCCCGTTGTAAGAAGGAAACTCTTGGTTGTAGGAGTAGGGATTGAGTGTGGGGATTGCGCCCTGAGACTGCCTAGGAATTGGTCTGACACAACTAAGGGTATCACGAAGGATATGGGTCCCAAAAAAGGGGACACTGAAGTTTACCAGTGTTTGGGGTTGGACCTTAGAGAGGTTCCCTACAGCCCTAGTCAAGGAGAAATGGATCAAAACCCACATTGCTTAAAATCATAGATTTTACCATCATGCAGGATGAGGATGAACCGACTTATTGATGGGTTATGGGCTTGAACCTCAGAGAGGATTCCTATGTACATTTCTTGAAAATGGAAAGGATCAAAGTCCACATAGCTTGGTGAAAAGGGGCATAAGTCTTACACACAAAGGAGGCCCAAAAAGGGTGTTTTGTTCACTATTTACTCTAAGATCATGTGATTAATTCTCGATGTGAGAAACAAGACGAAATAACATACATGACGATCGTGGTGCAAAGGTGTGTCCAAAAATGGTGGTGAATGGGGATTACACATGGAAGTAGATAGTGTGCCTCTCAGAAGTAGCAAATATGGATGAGACTTATTCATTGAAGATTCTTGGGATTCACTAAGTAGACTAAATAGTGGAAGGGACTTATGCATGGACACTGCTCGGGTGCTTCTATAGAGTGTCAATGGTGGATTGGGCTTACGCATGGATAATGCCTAGGTGCTGCTATGGAGCGGCAATGGTGTATGGGGCTTACGCAAGGACACTGCCCGGGTGTCACTATGGATCGACAATGGTGGACAGGGATTACTCATGGATGCTACTTGGGTTCCACAATGAAGTAGAAATGGTGGAAGGGGATTATGCATAGACGATTCTCGGGTGCCTCTATAGAGTGATAATGGTGGATGGGGCTTACACATGGATGCAACTCGGGTGACACTATGGATTGGAAATGGTGGATGAGTTTTACGCATCGACGATTCCCAAGTGCCAATATATAGAAACAATGGTAGATGATTCTTATGCATGGGTGCTTCCTAGGTGCTACTATGGAGCGACAATGGTAGATGGGGATTACACATGGAAGCCACCCATGAGTCGCTATGGAGCGGTAATGGTTGATGGGGCTTACGCATGGAAGATGCTCGGGTACTGCTAAGGAGTGGCAATGGAGGATAGGGCTTATGTAGGGTAATTGAAAATAATGTGTTCTCTATGTCTGGACATGGGGGCATCCAAACTTACTGGTGGGTTTAAGCATATAATTGGGGCCTCACCAATGTTCTAGTGCACAAGCGGGATAACTCCAAGAGTGTTGGAATCTATCTGAACAAATGGAGATGAAAAGTGTGAATCATACGACCAACATTCAGAGCATAATGATGGTGGCATGATGAAGGGAGATAACTACTGACCATATTCAAAATGCAACATCCACATCACATTATCCTAAGATGGAAACAAACAAATTAGGGCCAACCACTGACCATATTCAAAACGCGGGTCCAAATTCAATGTTTTTCCAATTTCTTTTGGGACGTTCATCTAGAACGTAAGATGAAACAAAGAGGCATGGGACCAGGAAATTTGGGGGTACCTTCATACATAAAATAGGATGAATATTATAATGAAGGACACACAAAGCATGGGGTCGAGTGATGCAAAGCTTGAACCGAATATGACTCTCTTGAAATTATGCCACTATAATCATAGAACAAGGAATCTTATTCTTGTCACATAATGAATCTCTTGTTTAGAATAAGAGGAATCCTATTATTTAATTATAGGGTATTCTACATTTTTAAGTCATGTGGTGAGGACTATTGGCATATTATTCTTGGAATATAAGGCATCTCTTATTCAGAACAAGAGGCATCCTATGTTTTTCTTATAGGGTGTACTACAGTTTATAGTCATGTAGAGATTAATATTATGCATAAGGAGTCTATAAATGGCTAGTGTTGGAATTATGAAAGAGATACCCTTCCTAGTTCAACCTGCCATAAGAGTCAGGTGATGGGGTTTGAATGAGTTGATTGAGGAATCGTTCAACTCAAAGGTAATCATGGAATTGATGATGAGTCTCAACTCATGACATAAGAAACTGACCAAAAGGAATATTTTGATTAAATATGTTTTATGAGGTGGGGAGAGTATCTCGGATCATGGTATTCCAAAGGTGGAAATTGGGTGTGCATAAGAACACAAGGTAAAATATCGGCGACTGGGCTTGAAATTTTTGTGGTTATAGTCACCATTTTTCATGGTTGTTAGTGATGGTAGAAAAAGGAACAGCCTGGAGGGACAAGAACACAGGCCAAAACTATTCTTGAGTAGGGTTGTGGAGGTGTAACTCTCATGGTATGGATCAGAAGGCACAAGCAAGGGCACAGTTGTACATAAGATTAGGTTGTGCTGCATAGGTGCGTGCAAGATGGGAATATTGGCACTGTAGAATTAAAGATTTAGAACATGGAAATTTTGGATGTAATATTGATTTTTTGGCATGAAAGATTGGAATTATTAGGCGAAAGATTGGAATCTTGCACATAGAAATGGAATATTTCACGCAGGAATGGAATCTTACAAGCAAGAGTATATCTTGCGTGCACCTGACTTATAAAGAAAAGAGATTGGGTGAGGATAAATCCACCATGGAACTGCATGAAGGCATACCCATATTTGATCTGTCACTTAATATCTCACATGGAGGGTTCCATTCTTCCGTAGAGACAAAAAAGGTGGGCTCACACACTGCAGAGTGGTAGATGACCTCTAGAGACTTACCTCGAGGGGATGGGGTGCCTTTGTATATATAGGCAAAACCTTGAGTGGTGACATGTAGGATTTCGTGCACAGAAGAGATCTTCTACGCACCCTGCACCAGGTGCACACACAAAGGGGCATTTGACATCACATTGGGAATGTAAGAGTATTGTGCGTAGATTCTAATCTTGTGTGCACATCTCAAAAACCTGTTTTCACCTTCCTTAAACATTTTCTGATTGGTCGGGGTTGAATATGACATCACATTTGGTGCATAAAAGGTTTGCACAACAGGTTCCACCCAATATTTCTTTGTTGAATTCAGTATTCCAATATTTTAAAAAACACCAATTCTTGCTTTCAAAATTTCCATTCTTCCATGAAAAAAACATACTTTTCCCCAAAATCATCCTAGATGGACATTTTTAGGAGTATGACTTCAAACAACCATAATTTCTGATCCATTACTCTATTCATGCTCTCAAAAAGTAAAATTGAATCTTTTGAAACAAGATATGTTTCAATTTCATGTTTTTAAGCATTATAATAATTACATTGATGTGTTTTATTATGACTACATGGACCCACCTGTAGTTGTTATGGTTTATGGGTGAAATAAAATATCACACACCATGTGACACATATCACATTCCATGTGACCAAGTGCTGGAAACTCAGTTTATACCTCTGAGGGTACATGGGTGCATACATATCCATGCATGACCAGAGTACATGGGCACAACCTGGTAATCAAACTCATCCAGGTACTTAGGTACGACCATGAGTATATATTCTTGACTTGAAGTACACATGCACAACCAGATGTATGTGGGAATACACTGGTGGAAATCCTAGTGTCATACTGACCTCTACAATCTATGTACCCCCTATAAGATATGTTGTGTATGTGGATAAATACATGTTGTGTGAGGAAACAAGACACGTGAAGAATCGGGGTGGGCTAGACGTTCTATGTAACCCCGAGTGCACTCTATATACTTTTTTCAAGGTAGAATGATGCATTTCATATCTTCAGTTTGGAATAGTATGAATTGTGTGTATTTCATTCATCCATCCCGATGAGGATACAATGATACATTATTCCATCACCATATGATTTTGATCCCCTATACCGGTTTGTTTCAGATGGAGTTCTTATGAATACCTCCAGGATGCCTGAGTCTGGTTCCCTATGATATCATCCTTCATAAGTGGGTTTTGAGGAATATTGTGAAAAAATTACATGGGAATATGGTTCCCTACTTAGTGGATATTCTAGATTAGGCTTGTGGTGTCCCATAAGGGTCCTAGGTGTGATGCCTTGTCTTTATGTAGAGATATTTCATGATCCAATCAGTACTTATTTTGTAACGACCCAAACATTCATTAATGGAAATCCCACTTGATCTAATTAAATGTCTCTTTATGAAAAATGTTTATATAAAATGTCAACTTCTTTGGTTTTATGTTATGAATTCTGACCGTTTCTAATATAGTCATTGAACAGTGATCACATGATTAGTATAAATAGAGGTCTTTAACGAATCCAATTTACTCAGACAAAGGAAGTGATGACCTCATCCAGTAGATGTTCCCCATATGAATCCCATTTTTCAAAAATTGAAAAAGAGGTGGCATCATTGGGATTATCTCATGACCAAGCCTAAGATGATCTTCAATAGTTTAAGCTCTAATGGGACTGCCTATGAGAGAAGTGGAAGCTGATAGAGATCACCACCTGAGAAATATTATCCAAGCCTCCCCAAGAGTCTGTCACCATCGCACACCTTACACTTCGGTCATATGTGGGTGTTATAAGGGGTTATGTAACAAGACCTTAGCACTATGGTTATTTATGTTATCATTGTATATAATAATGAATATATTTTCATGTTATTTTAGTTACCTTGTAAATTATTTTTAAAGCTCAAATAGAGTTTTTTGTTAATATTCAACTAAGAAATCTATTTTGATTAATTAATTTATTTTTGAATTAAATAATATTTTAATAAAATATTTTTATTATTATTCAATTATTTTTTATTAAATATAAGTTATTGTATAATTTTATGATTGCAATTGTAATTTTTATTATGGTTTGAAAGCCATTTTTTGTCAAAACCCATGAATTTTCGATAAATTTCAGTTTGTATTTTAAAAGAGAAAATTATAATATTTATAAAATTATTTAGATAAAATAAATATTATTTCTGGAATCAGGACATCGAAATTATCTGACGGTTAATTTTTCATAATTTTCTGAGACAGTCAAATTTTTGGGTAAAAATTAAACTCTTTAAATATATAATGTGTTTTATGACATCATAATAACACAATAGTGATGTAATAAAATACTATAAGCCTTATGTTCGGACAATATATGTTTTACCATTAATATAATGTGATTTTGGGTTTGTTAAACTTATTTTACAGAGCATTAATGGACCCTTCAAGGCTTATTAAACATCTTGTCTTTTTAAATTGTTTTCCTTGGGAGTGTGACTCACCTCTACATAATCAACCGCATTATTTTAAGAAGTTCAGACATTGGCCTTAATAAATATTATTTTCCACTCCACTTTGGAAAAAACCATTGGCAAAAACAATGGGCTGGTTTTTGGTTTGATTTAGTTTAACGTGAGGTGTCCCAACCCAAAATAATAAAGAATTCTCTCACCTTTCCTATACAAACCCACCCAAGCTCTCACTTTCTCCTCAGTCAATTTAATTCCCTGACCCCAGTTACCTAGAGTTAGTTAATTATTATATAACATTATAATGATCAAAAAATATTGAGTCTCGAAAGGCTGATTAGTTTAGTAGCCTTGGAAACACTAGATACATTCATATGTCTTATATTACATGATAAAGTGAAAAACTACAACAACATAGACTCCATAGTCCACACTCATATCCCGTCATACTATCCCTGCAGGTTATTCATAAGATACTTCTTCACATCCTATGAAAAATAAAACATACCAAGGGGTAAGCTCAGATGCTCAGTAAGGATAACAATATAGCAGAAACTTTCATAAATAAGCATAAACATTTAAGAAAATGTATAACTAAAACAAAAGCATTTTAAACTTGATCTTCAGAAAAATATGGAAAAAATAAAAAGAAATAATTCCATTTACTTATTCACATGGATATTATACTAGTCTAATAATCACATGCAATATCAATAAATATCACTTTCATAATGATGGAATGCATAATGCCAGACTATCATAACCACATAGTCAAGGCTTTGTGCCAAGATTACAAATAAGATTTTGTCAAGGCCTTGGGTGAAGACACTAGTTTGTCTCATGAAACATACCGATGCATCGAAGATCTATTGCAGGATCCACCCATCACTTACTAAGTCCAATGCATTCCTCATATGAACAGGTTTAAATATAACATAAACATTCGTATTAAAACTAGCATACGAAATGTCAATACTTTATCCATAAACCATGAATGGTATAAAAATAATACATCCACAGTCAAACATATCACAAAACCTTCAGTACAATATGGATGTTTTGTATCAAAATAAATCAACTTCAAATAAGCTTAAAATCTATAAAGGATGTTGACATAGATGAAATAAAATTTATTTGAGAGAAATATATCTTTTTTGAAATCATTTAGAAGTCACATAATTATAAAATAAAACATTTAATTTGAAAATATTCTTATAATCTTGTAAGGGAAGCTTCAAAAATTTTATAATGATAGAAAATAGCCGCCCCCGCTGTATAAGTTAAAAAAGTCATTCTTACCACAATTTTGTCGAAAAGGTTAAAAAGGACCTTGTTCGGAAAACAACTGAAAGATTCCTTTATAAACATCTTATAAAAAGTCAATCAAGGGTATAAATAACTTTAACCCATAGTCTATATAATATTAAGAATGTTTTTAAGTACATTTTTAAGAAACATTGATGTGGATGATAAAGAGGTCCCAGTAGATAATTACATATAAACAACCTCAGATAATGAAGAGATTGTAGAATAAACCATTACCTTGAACTTTTCCTCGGTCGAGGGTAGGTTGAACTCTTGTATAATGGTGAAATAATTGTTATTAAATTATACAAGAATCATATACATTAATATGATATCATATATGATCTTTTAACATTGCTTTGTTAATAATATCTTAGTATTATCATCGTTTTAGGTGTTAAAAGATTCGTTTTCCTTTATATTCTTTATTATGTGAGTCATATTTGTTATTTATGGGATGTATCTTATTAATATCCAGAATTATATTAAGTCTTTAAACATTATTTTTAATCATCAAATGAAAATTAGTCTTGAATGGAGACGATGAGGAATGAATCTCATCACTATATGGAGACAGTAATCCGTACATACGCACGAGCAACAATATCATTCTTTTGATATTACAATAATATATAATTGGATGATATATCATATATATAGAATCATTATAATTTTATATTTATTATTTACATCAATTAAACATCATTATTATACCCATCCAAATAATAATGTATTGAATAACAATTACACCACGACGTGGAGAAGGTAAGTCGTGCGCACACACATATGGTGACATGTTATTCAAAGGATGGATAGAATAATGAATTTTGTTGTAACATATTTAAAATAACATCACAGTATATACTTGATATTGGAGTTATTATTTTAGAATGGAAACAACAAAGAAAAAGTAAGTGGAAGAAGAAAGGAACTTGAAAGAGGTGGTGAGATATTTACCTCTTCTTCTGGTTCTTACTTTTGATTTGATGAAAAGGGCTCTTTAGGTTGAATTTATGACTAATGGAAGGCCTATAAGATGAATGGAGGACAGTTTATAGGGTATTTGGTAGAGTTTGGAAGATCCAAATGGCTTTGATTGTGTGAATTAGAGAGAAGGGGGTGCCCTTTTATAAGAAGGGTTAGGGGCACCTTAAGAAAGGCTAGAAATATTATTTTATAATAAAATACGTTTAGGTTTCCAATGGATCTAAAAGGGATTATTTAAAGTATAAGGTGGGTATGGGTCAAAAACCACTCAAACAATAGGATGTATACAGGTTTGGATCACTATATTAATGTTATCTTTTAGATTTAACTCTTAGTTAAATAGTTTGACATTTACCATGTCTCTTTGTATTTTTATATTATATGGATAATAAAATTACTATATAATTCCAAGAGAACCCCAAGTGGTTCATTAATAATACACCTATCATTATATAAGTCTTTTGGCTGAACATTAGATTTTTAGTAATAGAATATCAATTAATAATGTAATATTTGTTTTAAAAACTCTGTTATGTCAATTTTGACAATATTTGGTATTTTGATTTTTCTAAATTCATAAAAACATTATTGCTTCGAAAAGAATTCATAAAACCAACACTAATATGTCATATTAGCCTATAAAATTTGTGTAATTCATATAAAGTTTCAAATTAAATTTATTTGGATATTTATAATATCAATTTCTTTGATATTTCATTAATTAGATAATTACTGCATCATCATTGTGTCATAAATAAATTAAATTATTTAATGTATAAAAAATATAAATAAAATAACATTATGTAGGAAATATTTTTATATTTCTAATGAATGTTTATAATCGAATTTATCTTATTTTTAACCATATATTAATAATGTTTTAGTTATTAAACTTTGATTTTAACTCTTTTAACTCTTCTTTGAATTGAATAATAATAAATGTCCTAATCTAATCCAAGTGGAACAAAAATGTTCATATTTTATTCCTAAAGTTTTTCTGGCCGAACTATACATATAAAATAGAATTAAGACCTGTTTTAGGTAATAATAATATCATTTTTACCCCTAATTACCCTATTTACTTTTAATTGTGGTAAATAAAAGTAAAAAGTTACTATTCACCGAAAATTATTTTTATCTTATTGAACCACATTTTACTCCTTGATATTAACTGTAACTCTAGGATTTTTGAAATTCAACTCACGGAAGTGGTAAAATAAGGTTTTTTATGAAATTTCAAATTCTCCTAAGAGTTGGGTAAAAGACGGTGAAAAGTTCAATGAAATTTTTATATATCTAAAATTATTATAAACTAACTCCAATGAATTACATTGAACTTATATAGGTATTATGTATCTATTTTGACCTAAAATAAATTTAAGTAAAATAAATAATTATTTAAATAAAAATTTGGTTTTAAACTATATCTTAGCGTGTTTTCACTATTCACCAAAAATTGAAAGTTTTCAGAAAAATACAAAAAAAATAACACTAAGCTAATTTAGATATTTAGAATCCAAAAATGAAGTCCATTTTGAAAGATAAAATTTATAAAATTTCAAAAAGTGGGTATTAATATTCATAATAGCTATTTTGATTGGTAGTGGTGTGTTAGAACTCTAAGTCGTGTACAACACATGCTACTATAATTTTCAAAGAGAAGTGTATCGTGGAAGCTTGGGGTGTTACATTCTACCCAACTTCAAATAATTTTTTCCTCGAAACTTCTATAATTTTACTACATAAAAATACTCAGGTGGTTTTTCATCATAAGTTCCTCGGGTTCTCACGTTGCCTCTTCCATATTACGGTTTCTCTATAGAAATTTTACCAGAAGAGTCATCCAGTTTCTCAACACTTATTCTCTATTATCAAGAATACTGACAGCATCTTCACAATAAGAAAGATCGGGTTCTAGTTATACTTCCTCATTGGTGAGTACATGCATTAGGTCAAGCATGTATTTTCTCAATAGTGATACATGAAACACATTGTGAACTTTGGAGAGACTTGGCAGCGTTGCCAACCGATAAGCTACAACCCCAATTTGTTCTAGAATTTTGAATGGTCCGATGTACCTGCGACTCAATTTACCCTTCTTACTGAAACGTATAACAACCTTCCATGAATATACCTTCAAGAAAACATGAACTCCTATCATAAATTACAAATCCTTCCTTTGGTTATCGACATATCTCTTCTGCCTACTTTGAGCTTCTTTAATGTGGGTTTGGATTACCTTCACCTTTTCCATCATTTCCTCAACAAGTTCTAGGCCTATAAGTTTTCTTTCACTAACATCATCCCAAAAAGTTGGTGTGCGACATCTCTTTCCATATAACGCTTCATATGGTTCCATCTGAATACTTGAATGGAAGCTATTGTTATAGGAGAATTCTACCAGAGGTAAATATTGATCCCACATATCATGAAAGTCAAGTGAGCATGATCTTAACATGTCTTATAAGGTTTGAATAGGTTGTTTTGATTATCCATCAGTTTGGGGGTGGTAGGCAGTGCTCAAACGAAGCTCAGTATCTAGGGCTTTCTGAAGACTTTTCTAGAATCTTGATGTAAAACGAGGATCATGATCAGAAATAATCGATAGGGGTATTCCATGAATTATCATAACTTCATTAGTATACAGTCTTACTAGACGTTCAAGTGGTAAATCTTCTCTTATATCAAGAAAATATGCTGACTTGGTAAGACGATCAACAATGAACCATATTTCATCGTTCCTTCTAGGAGTATTTGGTAGTCCCATGACAAATTCCATCATAATATTATCCCATTTCCACTCAGGTATGGGAAGAGGTTTCATGACTTCTCTAGGTTGTTGACTTCCATCTTTCACTTGTCGGGAAACTATACATCATGACACAAAATCAGAAGTCTCTCTCTTCATGTGGTCCCACAAAAAATGTTCCTTCAAATCTCTATACATTTTGGTGCTCCGAGGGTGTATAGAGAAATTCGAACTATGAGAATCATCCAAAAATTCTTTTTTTAGATCAGGTATATTGGGAACCCAAAGTCTCTTCCCAAATTTCAAAATTCCATCTTCATACACAAAGTCACTCAATCTCCCATAATTCACTGCTTTAATATTTATTTGAAACTCTTCATCATGAGTATAAGAACTATTTATCATTTATAATAAATATGGTTTGGAAACCATTTAAAAAAGTAATGATGTTTCACCTTCCATGGTGATTCCCAAATCTATATTTACTAGATCCATGAAAATAGGATCCCTTTCAACTCTCATCTTGTTCAAAACTCCATGATACTTTCTACTCAAATCATCTTCCACCTTATTTTCCTTCCCTGGGTGGTAGTGTATCGTGCAATAATAATCCTTGAGTAGTTCAAGCAATCTCCTTTTCCTCATGTTGAGTGATTTTTGTGAGAAAATATACTTCCAAATAACGTGATCAGTATAATATCACATTTTCACCATAGATATAGTGTCTCCAAATCTTCAAAGAAAAGATTATAGCTACTAACTCAATATCATGATTAGGATAGTTTTTTCTCATGAATTTTCAGGTGTCGTGATGCATAGGAAATAACCCTATCATTCTGCATAAAGACATAACTAATTCCTTTCTTTGATGTATCACTATAAATAATGAACTCATCATTCCCCAATGGTAGATTAAATATAGGATCACTGACTAATCATATCTTTAGTTCTTCATAAAATTATTCACACACTTTTTTCCAAACAAATTTAAGCCTTTTTCATGTGAGCTTTCTTAATGGGTTAGCTAATCGGGCAAAATTCTAGACGAAACGTCAATAATAACCTACTAAACCAATAAAATTGTGTACCTCAATTATACTTGTCAGTGCTGGCCATTCTTGGATTGCCTTGGTCTTTGAAGGATCAATGAAAATTCCATCCTTAGTGACAATATGGCCATGAAAAAATATCTCTTAAAGCTATAATTCACACTTTCTAAACTTCCCATATAATTTGTGTCTTCTAAGAGACTTCAGGATAATGCATAAGTGGTATTCATGATCTTTGTAGCTTTTTGAGTATACTAGGATATCATCAATAAATTCCACTACAAATTCATCAAGATATTCCTTGAAAACGCTATTCATTAGATCCATGAAAATAGAGGGTGAATTAGTCAATCCAAAATTCATTAATGTAAACTCATAATGCTCGTACCTGGTTTGAAATGCCGTATTCAGAATGACTTCAATCTTTACACACAACTGATGGAATTCATATTGAAGGTCAATAATTGAAAAGTATTTATCTCCATGTTGTTTTTCAAATAAATCATCAATGTGAGGTAGGGGATACTTGTTCTTTATTGTTATAGCATTGATCTCCCTATAGTCGATACATAGCCTCATATATCCATCTTTCTTCTTAACAAAAAAGGACAGGGGCTCCCCATAGAGAAAAACTAGGGCGAATAAATCCATTATTAATCAATTCCTCAAGTTGTTTCTTTACTTCCATTAATTCCACAGTGGCCATTCTATAAGGGGTCTTTGATATGGGCCTTGAACCAGGAATTAAGCCAATGGAAAACTCAATTTCTCATTCTAGAGGATATCCAGATAAATCTTATGGAAACACATAAAAATATTCTTTCACAATAGGTACATCCTCTATTTGAACATACCTTTCCTCACCCATAGTCATTTCTTTCTATTCTTCCCCAATAATTGAATTTAGATGAGCTACTGGGGGTTGATCAAGATAAGAATCAGGCGATGACGATTCTGCTCTAAAGATAAGGTGTTCATTATCATCATCATAAAAAATAAAAACCTCCTTCTTATTACAATAAATCTTCATATCATGGTCCAAAATCTAATCCATACTGATGATTATATCAAATTCAATCATGGGTATGACGATGAGATCCGCAGATAAAAAACATTTATATGCTCTAATAGGGAATAGATTAACAAAACTTTGTTGTGATGATACTTCCCTTAAGAGCTTTAACGGATAACTCCCTTGTTAAATCAAATTATAAATATCTAATTTTCTTAGAAAACTAGGAAGATATTAAACAATTCGATGATCCAAAATCAAATAAATCATTTTCTAAACTTGAGGAAACCATTAAATTACCAGCCACCACGTCTTTCAGAGCTTCTACCTCAGCAGTAGTGATAGCATAATCTTGGCATTGATCCCTTGGCCTTTTATGAGGTAATTTCCCCTAACTCTTAGGAAATTAATTTGCATAATATCCCATATCCCTACAATTGTAGCATTGAACATCGTTTTCTTCTTTCATCCCCTTGCAATCAAGATCTTGGTGGCCTTTTTCACCACACTTGTAACAGACTCCCATTACATTCAAACAAGTACCGGGGTGTTTCTTCCCACATTTACTGCAGGATGGATATTCAACTTTTCCCTTCTTCCCCTTATTTCCATTTCCAGAGTGATCAGCATATCTCTTCTTCCCTTTCTTTTCTTTAATTTCATGATACTTTTCTTTTTCTTTCTTGATAACACATTAGACAATATCTTCGTATGACGAGAAGGATTGTGAGACTAATTCTCAATGGATAAATGGTTTCAACCCATCAAAGAAATAATCTATATTACTTCTAGGGTTACATATATAATATACATCATGCCTCGCTAACCTTGTAATGTTAGACTCATACTTTTCAACATTCTAATCCTCCTTTTTCCATAGACTCAGAAATTGACTTTCCATATCTACTCGATGGTCATGAGGAAAGAATTTTTCTAAGAAAATATCTTTAAACTTCATCCATTCCATATTTGATACTTCATCATATTCCTTTGTGTTTTGAATCAAGGACCACCATTGATCAGCATCTCCAGGGAGGCGGTAAACTGCCATGATAAATTTTTCCCTTTCACTACTCCATAAGGTATAGAATATTTTTTCTAAGGAATTTATTCATTGCTCCACTACTAATGGATTTGTACTCCCATTGAATGTTGGTGGTTGTTTCCTCATGAAGTGATCTAACATTGATCCTCCACATTGTGGATTAGAGTGCTCCATATGGGTAATGTTATTATTCATAACCTGAGTTAGTTCTCCCAGTATGGTGATAAGCTAATCAACACCAATTGTATCACTATCTCCACTATAATTATCTTGAGAAGGAAGTAAATACCGATATAGAGTGTGTGCATTGATACGGTTTCCATTCCTTCCATTAGGCTCCATTTCTAAACAATGGCATAAAATAGATTAGTTTATGAATCTAAATACATAATTCCAAACTTCTAAAACACTTAACATAAATTGAACAGTTTATGGATATAATCCATAATCATAAAAAAAATCTTTGAGGATGTATATACTCATAAACCCTTCATAATTTTTTGTAATGAAAATGAGAATTATCCTAAGCATATTCCCTAGGAGTGTTGAAACAAAGAGTGAAGCGAGGCCCGTTGTCGTGCACCAGTTCCTGTTCGAGTCTAGCTCAAAGCGGTGTTTTCGTGTTTTACCCCAAGGTACATATGTGCCAGAGCTACCTCTACCTGCTCATATCTATACAGGTATGTATTTCTTGGAAAACTCAAAAAATATATACAATACCAAAATTCTAGGAAGTTCTTCTATATTAATCCGTAAAGTATATCTTAGGGTTATGTGCTCTAATCATATTTTATCTAAATCTAGCTTCCAAGGTTTGTACTAAACTTTATCCTCACTCAATGTAACACCCCGACCATAGTTACCCAGAGTCGGTGCATTATTACATAACATTTTCATGATCACAAAAGATCAAGTATCATAAGACTGATAATTTTAGTAGCTTTGGAAACACTAGATATATTCATAAGTATTACATTATATGATAAAGTGAAAAACTACAAAAACATAGTCTCCATAGTCCACACTCATATCCACTAATACTATCCCTACAGGTCAGTCATAAAATACTTCTTCACATCTTGGAAAAAATAAAACATAGAAAGGGGTGAGGTCAGATGCTCAGTAAGGATAACAATATAGTGGAAACTTTAGTAAATAAGAATAATCTTTTAAGACAATGTATAACTAAAACTAAAAGCCTTTTAAACATGAACTTCATCATAATATAGAAAAAATTAAATGAAATAATCCCATTTACTTATCCACATGGATATTCTACTAGTCGAATAATCAAATGAAATATCAATTACAACATTTATAATGATGGAATTCATAATTCAAGACTATCATAACCACATAGTCAAGGACTTATGCCAAGACTACAAATAAGATTTTGTCAAGGCCTTGTGCCAAGACACTAGTTTATCTAATGGGACCTAACGATGCATCGAGGAGCTATAGAGGGCTTCACCCATAACTTACTAAGTCCAATGCATTCCTCATATGAATAGGTTTAAACATAACATAAACATTCGTATTAAAAATAGCATACAAAATGTCAATACGTTATCCATAAACCATGAATGGTATAAAACTATCACATCCATAGTCAAACATATCACAAAACCTTCAATAACATATGGAAGTTTTTTATCATAATAAATCGACTTCAAATAAGCTTAAATTCTAACAAAGGATGTTGACATAGATGAAATTAAAAATATTTAAGAGAAGTATCTCTTTTTTGAAATCATTTAAAAGTCACATAATTATAAAATAAAAAATTTAATTCGAAAATATTATTATAAGCTTGTAAGGTAAGATTTGATGATTTTATAATAGCAAAAAATATCTGCACAAATCGTATAAGTTAAAAAAGACATCCGTACCTTAATTTTGTAGAAAAGGTTAAAAAGGACCTTATTTGGAAAACAATTGAAAGATACCTTTATAAACATATCATAAAATGTAAAACAAGGTTATAAATAAAATTAACCCATAGACTATAATATAGTAAATTTTTGTTGAAATACATTTTTAAGAAACATGGATGTGGATGATAAAGAGGTCCCAGTATTTAATTACATATTAACAACCTCAGATAATGAAGAGATTGTAGAATTAACCCTTACCTTGTACTTTTCCTTGTTCGAGGGTGGTTGAAATCATGTATAATGGTGAAATAATTGTTATTAAATTATACAAGAATCATATAAATTAATATGATATCTTATATTATCTTTTAACATTGCTTTGTTAATAATATCTTAGTATTATCATCGTTTCGGGTATTAATGGATTATTTTTCCTTTATATTCTTAATTATGTGAGTCATATTTGTTATGGATGGGATGTATCTTATTAATATACAGAATGATATCAAGTCTTTAATCATTATTTTTAATCATAAGATGAAAATTATTCTTGAATGGATATGATGAGGAATGAATCTCATCGCTATGTGGAGACAATAATCTGTACGTACGCAGGTGTGACAATATCATTCTTTTGATATTAAAATAATATATAATTGGATGGTATATCATATATATAGAATCATTATCATGATATATTTATTATTTACATAAATTACACATCATTATTACACTACTTCAAAATGGACCTATCCCCATGGTTTTCCCGAAAACCATGGGGATAGGTACCCCTATACCCATGGTTTTTGAAACCCGTGGGCATACGTCACCTTTCAAGACCTATACCTATGGTTTTCCAAAACCGTGGGTAAAGGGGGGTCTATCCCCACGGTTTTCTAATACCATGGGGATAGGTCCTAAAACGTCACCTATACCCACAGTTTTCAAAAACTGTGGGGATTGGTTTGGGGTAAAATACATATACCCACGGTTATGAAATATTGTGGGTATAGGTTTCTTGTGTGTGTGCGGGAAATTTTTTTCCCACAGGAAGGAAAATATTTTTGGTAGGAGTCATATACCCATGATTCTTCCCTCTATACCCAAAATTTATATAACTATATTTAACTACATATATATGCACACGGGTGATGTTAGGGTAGTTGTTAGACTCACTGTTTACAGTGAAGAGGTTGCGGGATCGAAACCCGCCACCTGCATTATTTTAGGATTTATACCCACGGTTTTGAAACCATGGGTATAAGCCTTTGACACTGTGGAAGTTGGGTATGTTTCGTTGATACGGTGGAAGAACACATATACCACAGTTTTGGAAAACTGTGGGTATAGGCTATACCCATGGTTTTGGGGGCTATACCCATGGTTTTGAACCATGGGTATAGGCCATTTTTGTAATAGTGTTATACCCATCCAAATAATAATGTATTGAATAACAATTACACCACGACGTGGAGATGGTAAGCCGTACGTACGCACGTATGGTGAAATTTTATTCAAAGGATGGATAGAATAATGAATTTGGTTGTACCATTTTTATAATAACATCACAGTATATAGATGATACTGGAGTTATTATTTTAGAATAGAAATAACAAAGAAAAAGAAAGTGGAATAAGAAAGGAACATGAAAGAGGTGGTGAGATATTTACCTCTTCTTCGGGTTCTTCCTTTTGATTTGATCAAGAGGGATCCATAGTATGGCTTTATGACTAAAATAAGGCATCTATTATTAAGGGAGGATGGTTTATAGGGTATTTGGGAATATTTTGGCCGAGCCAAATGGATTTTAATGTGTGAATTAGAGAGAATGGGGAGTGCCCTTTTATGAGAGGGGTGAGGGGCGCCATAGGAAAAGCTAGAAATATTATTTTATAATAAATTCATTTTCAGTTTATAATGGATACAAAATGAATTATTTAAAGGATAAGGTGAGGATGGGTTTAAAACCACTCAACCAATAGGTTTTATACCGGTTTGGGTCACTATATTAACTCTATATTCTAGATTTAACTCTTAGTTAAATAGTTTGACATTTACCATGTCTCTTTGTATTTTTATATTATATGGTTAATAAACGTAATATATACTTTCACAAGAACCCCAAGAGGTTCATTAATGATACACCTATCATTATAGAAGTCCTTTGACTGAACCTTATATTTTTAGGAATAGAATATCAATTAATAATATAATATTTGTTTTAAAAACTCTTTTATGTCAATTTTGACACTATTTGGTATTTTGTTTTTTCAAAATTCATAAAAACATTATTTATTTGATAACAATTCATCTAACCAACCCTAATATGTCATATTAACCTATAAAATTAGTGTAATTCATAAAAACATTCAAATTACATTCATTTAGATATTTAAAATATCAATTATTTTGATATTTCATTAGTTAGGTAATTATTGAATCATCATTGTGTCATAAATAAATTAAATTATTTAATATCTAATAAATATAAATAAAATACCATTATTTAGGAATTTTCTTTAAATTTATAATTAATATTTATAGTCGAATTTTTCTTATGTGTAACCCTATATTAATAATTTGTTAATTATTAAACATTGATTTTAACTCTTTTAACTCTTCTTTGAATTGAATAATAATAAATGTCCTAATCTAATCCAAGTTGACCAAAGAGGTTAATATTTTATTCCTAAGGTTTGTTTCTGAACTATACTTATCCAATAGAATTAGGACATGTGTTAGAATAATAATAATATCATTTTTACCCTTAATTACCCTATTTACTTTTAACCGTGGTAAATAAAAGTAAAAACTTACTATTCACCAAAAAATATTTTTATCTTATTGAACCACATTTTACTCCTTGATATTAACCATTTTTATTGTATTTTTGAAATTAATCTCAAAAAAGTGGTAAAATTAAGTTTTTTATTAATTTGCAAATTCTCCTAGGTGGGTAAAAGACGGTGAAAAGTTCAATAAAATTTTTATATATCTAAAATTATTATAAACTGACTCCAATAAATAAAATTGAACTTATATAGGTATTATATATCTATTTTGACATAAAATAAATTAAAATAAAATAAATAATTATTTAAATAAAAATTTGGTTTTAAAGTATAACTCAGTGTTTTTTCACTATTCACCAAAAATTGAATGTTTTCAGAAAAATACCAAAAATTCAACCTAAGAAAATTTCAATATTATAAGTCCAAAAATGATGTCCATTTTAAAATATAAAATTTATATAATTTCAAAAAGTGGGTATTACTATTCATAACGGCTAGTTTGATTGGATGTGGTGTTTTAGAACTCGAAGTTGCTTACAACACACGCTACTGTATTATTCAAAGACAAGCGTATCGTGGAAGCTTGGGGTGTTACACTCAAAGCCTTTGGAGTTCATCCAACCTCTACGCCACTCTCCCTAGAATCCTCGCAAGGTGCCCCAAGCTCCCAAGAAGCCTCTCTCAATCCTCTCTCGGGCCTTTGGAAGCACACTTCCAAGTATGGGTTTTCCTTCCTTTCTCATTTTTGTCCAATATTATTTAAATTGTTATTACATTTTAATTTCTATTATAAATGTTGGGGTATGGTTTCACACATCCCCCATACTGCCCTATTGATGTTTGAATGATGGGAGACCCCTTTCTCTCTAATTAAATGCCTCCCATGTACACCTGTTACTATGCTGAAATTCTGAAAGGAATTTCTATATCCTCTTTTATATTCAAGAAATTATTTTGTATCATGACTCTAAATTCCATTACAATTGTTGTGACATGTATCTATAGGACCCCATTACTGTCAATTTCATGTAAATATGATGAGACGCCCCTTTCTCTCTCATCAACCATTTTTCGGAATTCTGACGTTATGTTGTTACGCTACCGAAATTGCACTGATTTTCCATGCCAATGTCATTGTGTAGTGAATACCATGCCCATTTCCCTATCAAGGGTATTCACCTTTATGAACATTTACTTATTGATTATAATGTTTCACGTATGAATTCCATATTCCTTTATCATGGAATAAATGATGATGTTTTATGAATCCATGTTATATGATCCATGTGGCACACTTATGCATGAAATAAAATGTTTAGGAAGGGTGAGCCATTATAGTGCTCCAATGAATTGGGTAAAGTATAGTATCATGATACATCATGTGAAATGGGTGTTTACTCATGCTAATTCAAGTGCATAGAGGTTTTACTCGTGCTTCATGTGCAATGAGGATTCAATCATTCTCCATGTGCAATGAGCCTTGGCTCATGCTAATTCCATGTTAAGTGTTGTTGCCACATTTCCATGTTATGATTATCATGATTTATCATTTATTTATGTTTATGATAATATTTTACTTCGTTAATATTCCTATTGTCAAACATGTATTGTATTCATCATTTTATTCCATGATTATTTCCTTACTGGGCTTTATAGCTCACCCTTTTCTTATGCAGGTCCTCAGGTTATCCCATGCAATGATAAGTACGAGGGAATGTAGTGGTCATGTAAAATAGGTTTTCAATAAAGATGTTTTATTTCATGTTTTAATTTTTTATGTAACGTTCCTATGCCCCAAAGACATTATACCTCTCGATCTTCCATGTTGTATCAAGTGAAGGTTTTATGTAATAAATCAGGTATAGGTTTGTAATAAAAGCAGGGTTGTCATAGTTGGTATCAAAGGATAGGTTTAGTTTTTTTTTGGGATTTGGATTAGAAAAACCTATTGAAGCACTGGAGACAATACTAAGTATCATAAGTTTTGGTGAGCATTGATTAAGTGGTTTATCAAAAAAATACAACCATGTCTGGATACAAGCAGGTAGAGGCGGCTCTGGTACAAATCTATCCTAGGGGTAGAACCCGAAAACACTGCTTTGAGCTAGACTCGAACAGGAACTGGTGCACGACAATGGGCCTTACTACACTCTTGGTTATGACACTCCCGGTGGATATGCTTTGGTAAATTCACATGCTTAGTATGAACCATTATTAAGGGACAAAAAAATTCTCTTAGAATATATGTTAGAAAGTAGATCATGGATAACATAGACTGAAGCCAGTAGATTCATAGGTTAAGGAAATAAGAGTTATTTATAAGTCATCAGTTTTTTCCTTGTATTACCCTATATGTGTTACCCCTAACTTTCCTTTTATTCTATCTAATTACTGGTACTAGGAGGACTTAGGATAACAACCAATGTGAAGATCAATGTGATGACTGTACTAATGAGATGCCCAATCCAATGGGATAGATAATCGATAACTTTGTCACGATTCTCTCTCAGTGAACTCAAGATTTGAATAGAATCATGGGTCAAGAGGAACGTTTAGCCCCCCCTAAAAAAGAACATGTCACTATCAAGAGCTTCATGAGAAAAAGGCCTCTTACTTTTAATGGATCATCTGATCCCTCAATCGCTGAACAATGGATCAACTCCATTGAAAAGATCTTATCCATCCTTCAATGTTCTGAATAAGATAAGGTTATCTTGGATGCTTATCGTATGGAGGGTGAATCTGATCAATGGTGGACAATGATAAAAAAATACGAAGCCTGAGGAGGAGATCAAGGTGTTGGAATTGAAGGATTTCTGGAAGATGTGTTTTGATAAATATTTTCTGTGCACCCTCCAGATTAAGATGGAAAGGGACTTACTTTCCCTTAAGAAAAAATACAATGAATCTATTGGAGAATATGAGGAAAACATCACATAGCTTGCATGATATTCTTCTGGATTTTTCATTACCCCCGAGTGCAAGGTTGACCGCTTCTTTGGTGGGCTGAAACCTAGCCTGCGGAAGGCTCTGACAACCTGTGATTTCGACAGCTATAAAGAATTTTTCTGATGTTCCATCAAGGTAGAAATTGAGATTGTTGAATCTCAGGGGTATCATGAAGATAATAAGCATAAGGTGTACTTTAATTCTGGTGGTCCGATGGATAAATCCAATGGTGCTAAGAAGATCCATCACCCCACTTTCCAAAGGTGTGTAAAGAAGCACCCTGAAAATTTCCTGAAGGGTACAAGAAAATGATTTAGGGGTGGAAGAGAAGGGAACTTAGCTATTAACTGTCGGAAAGAAAGACCTGTGGCTGTGACAGAGGAGAGGAATGCTTTGTTTGAACAAAAACGTGTGGTTCATTGGTATAACTGCAAAGAACCAGGTAATCTTGCAAATCAGTGCCCTAAGACAAGGGTTTTCGGAGGCAACCAACAACCTCCATGGAAGCAAGGGAGAGATTTTTCGATCACTACAGCCAAATTGAACCCCGAAAAAGATGTGGTAAAAGGTACGCTAGTTATTCATTCCAAAATAGTGAACATACTTTTTGATTCAGGTTCTATGCATTATTTTGTATCTTGAAAGATTAGTAGAACAATACTATTACCACCATAAATCATGGAAGTGAAGATGTCGGTGAGTATGAAAAATGGGGAGATAATTGAATCCCATGAATATAAGTCCTCCCCTATCATAATCTATGGATTTAACTTCCCGAAGAACCTCGTCATACTCCCTCTGGTAGAATTTTATTCAATTCATTGCATAGATTGGCTTTCCTTATATAGAGCCAACATAAATTTCTGTGAGAGGTAAATCACTCTCCATGTGGAGAATCAACCCCTGATTCTTCAAAAGTGCAAGGAGGAAGATGAATCTTCTTTAGCTCCATCATCTCAAGCATGGATATTACTACCCTATGAGAACACGTATCCGGCTTTGATGATTGAGTCCAAGGAATCAACCATCCTTGAAAACATGCCTATTGTTAGGGAATTCGCTGAAGTGTTTCTCGAGGAATAGCCTGGTCTTCCTCCTTGAATAGATGTTGAAGTCTCAATTGAACTTATACCAGGGGCACTTCCAATATCCAAAACTCCATATAGAATGGTTATTAAAGAGCTGAAGAAACAACTACAGAAGAATCTGGATAAAGGGTTTATACGCCCAAGTGCTTCACCATGGGGTGCACCAGTCCTCTTCATCAAAAATAAGGATGGGTCAATGTGCCTTTGCATCGATTATCGTGAGCTAAAAAAATCATAATAAAGAACAAGTATTAGGTCCCACTAATTGATGAGTTGTTTGATCAGCTACATGGACCAGAATACTTCTCTAAGGTGGATTTTCTGTCAGGATATTATCAAATATGGGTGAAGAAGGAAGATGTCCCGAGACTTCTTTTCGTACAAGATACAGGCACTATGAATTCTTGTTAATGCCTTACGGACTCACTAATACTCCAGAAATCTTTATGAACTTGATGAATAAAGTCTTTAGAAATTACCTCGACAAATTTGTGGTTGTCTTTATAGATGATATTATGATATACTCCAAAACCAAGGAGGATCATGAGGAACATCTAAGAACTGTACGAGAGACCTTTTAGAAGGAGACACTCTATGCCAAGTACAACAAGTGTGAGTACTGGTTTAAGAAGGTATCATTATTAGGCCATATCATCACAAGCAATGGGATATCTATGGATCCCTCAAAAATAGATACAATTGAGGGATGGATGAGGCCAACATCGGTAATAGATATCCGTAGCTTCTTGGGGTTAGCTGGATATTATCGACAATTTGTGAGAAATTTCTCAAGATTGTCCAACCCTATTACCAAGATAACTTGGAAGGGAGTAAAATTTGGTTTGAGTGATGAATGCTAAGAAAGCTTAAAGGATTTGAAAATGAGGTTTATCACTTCACTCGTGCTCACATTACCCACAAGTGGAGAACATTTTATGGTATTCATTGATACTTCGAAGAAGGTCCTGGGATGTGTGTTGATAAAAAATGAAAAAGTCATTGCCTATGATTCAAGACAAATGAAAGTTCATGAACATAACTATCCAACACATGACCTCGAGCTGGCTGTAGTGATCTTCTCTATGAATATTTGGTGGCATTATCTCTTTCGGGAGAAGTGTGAAATATATACAGACCATAAAACCCTCAATTATATATTCACACAAAAATATTTGAATATGAACCAACGAAGATGGTTAGAGCTGATAAAAGACTATGACTGCTCAATCCATTACCACCCTGGGAAAGTGAACAAGGTTGCAGATGCCCTACGTAGAAAGGACCTAACAATTCTATCATTGATGAGAATTGAAAAGGATCCAATCTTCTAAGATTTGATGAGGATGGACATGGGAATCATAAAGAAAGGACCATCATCAATCCTTTCACAAATTATTTCCCAACCATCACTTTTGGAAAGGTTAAATGATTCTCAAAAGGATGATGTGGGAATTCAAGAAAAAGTGGAAGCTATCAGAAAAGGGAAATCCTCATAGTTTAATGTTAATTCAAGAAGGAATTGTGATATTTGGGAAAAGACTATGTGTTTCATCAAGTCCACAGATAAAGTAGGAACTTTTTGATGATACACATAGTCCAAATTTCTCTATTCACCCAGGAAAGACAAAGATGTATCAAGATCTCCGAGAGAATTATTGGCGGGATAATATGGATAAGGAGATCGCTGAATATACATCAAAGTTCCTAGTGTGTCAGTAAGTGAAGGAAAAGAGGCAGAAGTCTAAGGGGGTGATGCAACCATTTCCCATACCAGAATGGAAATGGGAGGACATCACCATAGAATTTGTCACTGAACTTCTGAAGACTTTGAAAGGCAACAATGCGATATGGGTTGTTGTGGATTGTCTTACAGATTCTTCACACTTCATTGCTATTCTAGAGGATTTCTCATTGGATCAACTGGAACAGATATATATCAAGGAAGTGGTAAGGCTTCATGGATTACACTGTCTATTGTTTCAAATTGAGATTGAAGACTCACCTCTATGTTTTGGAAGAGGCTTAAAAATGCTCTAAATACTGAACTGGACTTCAGTATGGCCTATCATCCTCAAACTGATGGCCAATCCGAGCGGACTATCCAAACACTTTAGGACATGTTGATAGTGTTTTAAATGGACTTTAAAGAAGGATGAGATCAACATCTTCCTCTGGTTGTGTTCTCTTATAATAACATTTTTTACTTGAGCATCCAAATATCACCATATGAATCCCTTTATGGGAAAAGGTACAGAACACCAGCATGTTGGGATGAGGTCGATGAACGTAAGATGATTGGACCAGAAATGGTCAATGAAATGGTGGAGAAGGTGAAAACCATTCAGCAGGATATCAAGGAAGCCCATAGTCGATAGAAGAGTTATATAGATAATCACTGATGAGACCTTGAGTTTAAAGTTAGAGACATGGTTTTTCTATGCATATCTCCTTGGAATAAGGTCATGATGTTTGGAAAGAAAGGGAAGTAAAGTCCAAGGTACATCGGCCCCTTTGAGATTCTTGATCATGTCGGGGATGTGGCCTACAGAATAGAACTTCCACCTACTATTTCTAAAGTACATGATGTATTTCATGTATCCCTCTTAATGAAGTACATACCCGACCCTTCACATGTACTCTCTTCATAGGTGGTATAGTTACAGGATGATCGTATTTATGAGGAGAAACCAATGAAGATATTAGATCACAGAGAAAAAGTTCTACCAAATAAGAAAATTCCCCTTATCAAGGTTTTGTTGAGAAACCACAAGTTTTAAGAAGAAACGTGGGAATCAGAGGAAGTGATGAAATAGAGTTACCCGCAACTATTTTAGTGTGGGAAAAGGAAATTTCAAGGGTGAAATTTTTTAAGGGGGGAAGATTGTAACGACCCAAAAATTCATTAATGGAAACCCATATTGATATAATAAAATGTCTCTTTATGTAAAATTTTTATATAAAATGTCAAATTATTTGGTTTTATGTTAATAATTTTGATCGTTGCTAATATAGCCGTTGAACAGTGATCACATGATTAGTATAAATATAGGTCTTTAATGAATCCAATTTACACAGATAAAGGAAGCAATGAACTCATACAGTAGACATGCCCCATACGAAGCCCATTTTTAAGAACTAGGAAAAGAGGTGGAATCACTGGGATTTGTTCTTGACTAAGCCCATGCCGTGCTTCAACAGGTTAATCTCGAGTAGGACCGCCTATGAAAGAAGTGAAATTTGATAGAGATAACCACACGAGCAATGTTATCCGAGCCACCTCAAGAGTCTTTCACCATCGCACACCTTACTCTTTGGTCATATGCAGGTGTTATATGGGGTTATGTAAGAAGACCTTAGCACTATGGTTATGTACATTATATTTGTATATAATAATGAATATATTTTCATGTTATTTTTGTTACCTTGTAAATTGTTCTTAAAGCTCAAATAGTGTTTTTAGTTAATACTAAACTAAGAAATATATTTTTATGAATTAAGGTATTTTTGATTTAAATAATAATTTAATAAAATATTATTATTATTAATCAATTAATTTTTATTAAATATAAATTATTGTATGATTTAATGAATGAAATCGTAATTTTTATTAAGGTTTAAAAGCTATTTTTGTTAAAACCCATGAATTCTAGATAAATGTCGGTTTCAATTTTTAAAGTGAAAATTAACATATTTCAAAAACTATTTATATAAAATAAATATTATTTCTGGAATCAGGACGTCAAAATTATCCAATGGTGAATTTTGTTATAATTTTTTGAGACAATCAAATTTATGGGTAAAAATTAAATATCATTTATATATATAATGTGTTTTATGACATCATAATAACCCAATAGTGATGTAATAAAATACTATAATCATTATGTTCGGCCAATATATATTTTACCATTAAAATAATGTGACTTTTTTTGTTTGAATTATTTTACAAATCATTATTGGACCCTTCAAGGCTTATTAAAAATCTTGTCTTTTTAAATTGTATTCCTTGGGAGTGTGACTCACCTTCACATAAGAAACCCCATTATTTTAAGAAGGTCGGACTTTGGCATTTTACAATATTGTTTTACACTACCCTTTTGAAAAAACCATGGCCAAAAACCATGGGCTGGTTTTTGGTTTGAATTAGTTTAATGTGAGTTGTCACAACCCTAAATAATAAAGAATTCCCTCACCTTCCCTATATAAACCCACCCAAGCTACCACTTTCTCCTCACTCAAAGCCTTTGGAGTTTTTTTAACATCTGCCCTACTCTCCCTTGAATCCTCCCAAGGTTCCCAAAGCTCTGAAGAAGCCTCTCTGAAGCCTCTCTCAAGTGTCTCTCAAGCCTTTGGATGCACACTTCCATGTAAGGGTTTTCTTCCTTTCTCATTTTTGTCCAATATTATTTAAATTGTTATGACCTTTTAATTTAAATTATAAATGTTGGGGTATGGTTTCTCACCTCCCCCATACTTCCCTCTTTTTTTTTTAATGATGGGAGACCCCTTTCTCCCTCATTAAATGCCTCCCATGTACACCCGTTACTATGCTAAAATTCTAAAATGAATTTCTCTCCTCTTTTATATTCACGAAATTCTTTTGTATCATGACTCTAAATTACATTAAAATTATTGGGACATGTATCTATATGACCCCCTAACTTTATATTCCATGTAAATATGATGAGACACCCCTTTCTCTCTCATTAACCATTTTATGAATTCTTACGTCACATCGTTACGCTGCCGAAATTGCACTGATTTTCCAAGCCAATGTCATTGTGTAGTGAATACCATGCCCATTTCTATATAAAGGGTATTCACCTTTATGCACATATACATATTGATTATAAATTTTCATGTATTAATTCCACATTCCTTTATCGTGGAATAAATGATGATGTTTTATGAATCCATGTTATATGATCCATGTGGCACACTTATGCATGAAATGAAATGTTTAAGAAGGGTGCGCCCATATAGTGATCCAATGCATTGGGTAAAGTATAGTATCATGATATTTCATGTTCAAGTGGTGTTGAATCATGATAATTCAAGTGCAATGAGGTTTTACTCATGCTTCATGTGAAATAAGGATTCACTCATGCTCTATGTGCAATGAGCCTTGGCTCATGCTAATTCCATGTTAAGTGTTGTTTCCACATTTCCATGTTATGATTATCAAGATTTATCATAACTTTAGGTTTATACTCCTCTTTTTCTCTATTGATATTCCTATTGTCTAACCTGTATTGTATTCGTCTTGTTATTCCATGATTATTTCCTTACTAGGCTTTATAGCTCTCCCTTTTCTTATTCATGTCCTCAGGTTATCCCATGCATTGATAAGTACGAGGTAATGTAGTAGTCATGTAAAGGAATATTTCAATAAAGATGTTGTATTTCATGTTTTAAGTTGTTATGTAATGTTCCTAATCCCCAAAGACACTAGACCTCTCGATATTCCATGTTTTATCATGTGATGGTTTTATGTAAAAAATCAGGTTTATGTTTGTAATAAAAGCAGTGTTGTCATATATTTGGAGAGGCCAGAGGAGCATGACATCAAAAATGAGAACCATCAGTGATAGAATGGATCAGATAGTGGATTCTCTCATATGACCATTACCTTTAGGGCTTGAGTAAAATATTGTGACTAGAGGTTTGTATGAGTCCAATTTTGAGGTTTAGAGTCTGTTATCAGTATATATGAGTTTCTATTTCATTATTATTTCTATTTCTAATATCATTTTGACATACCATGTGATGAGTTGAATACTCTCTATGTGGTTATTTTTGGTAATTTATATGAACCCTAATGGGTATTTTTATATTCACCCCTACATGGGCTCTTCCTGCACATGTCATGTCTTATGCATATGACATGCTCGTGGATGGTGTCCTAGAAAGATTGGGAGCAAGAGGATAATATCAATCCAAACGGAATGTGGTTGTACCATGAGTTTCACTTGATTGCAGTCCCCTCATTATAAGAATCTTGGACACTTTTATTAGTTTTACTGGGATTGTATTTTTCCCTTATGCTTTATTTATTTTTTCCTAATCTGATTGTGGGATAAATATGTTTTCATGCATTATGGTATTATATTTATTGTATTACCTCTCAATGTTGTATGGGAATTTAGATATTAGTGCATGTTTATAGGCACACTAGGATAAGGGATCCCATGTGTAAGATATTCATACTCTAAACTCATCTCAATCCCTAGGACTATTGAAATCAGGATTGGGGTGCCACACTCAGCTTATCGCTAGCTGGGATTCCCCTAGTGGGTTGGGTCGTGACATAAATATTATGGATGAAATAAAACCCAAAATCCCACCATTGAAATGTGTGAGAAAAATAGCCCTAAAAATTATCTCAAGGGAACCAAAATTTGTTTCAAATGTAGAAAAGAGGGGAATAAGGATAATCAGTTCGAAATGGAAATGAATAAAAACATGAATGTGTAATAAGAAAATATTTTTCAGATCAACACTAAACCTATGGTGTAGTTTTTCAATTTCAAGGAGCATGTGAATTATGAAATAAAATGCTTTAATCTAATGTTTATTGGAGAAAATCAATGGAAAAACCCTCCAAGACCTAGGGAATAAGGAATGACATATGTTATTGCTACTTTTAGGTGGATCCAAATAAATATGTGGTTACAATAATTCTATTTATTCATTAAAGAATAAAAATCATACCATTTAATTTTGATTCCTTGATTTCATTCATATATTTCATGTATAGTAAAATCATTAAAACTCCTCCTCAAAACATTGGTGTTGAACTATTATGAGAGCAACAAGAAGATAAATTATTAAATCCCAAGTAAATAAATCCTCCACAGTTAATGTTTGTGGACTGAAATCATCTTAATTACGTTAGAGTATTTTAATGCTACATTGGGAATGGATTGAATGTCCTTATATAAATCCAATGTCATCTTTTGATAGATATATATTACTCTTAATATCCCAAGTCATCCTCTGATTTTTTAAATGTGTAAGGAGGATGGTAAATCTCCCCTAAAATTTTCTATTAAATTAGGGATAATATTGGCTTATGAGTAATCATATCTATCCCAAATGATTGATACAAAGTAGATAATCCTTCTTGATGGAATTCCCATTGTAATAGATTATACTGATGTACTCTAAAAAGAGTTTTCTGATCTTTCTCTTGATCAATAGGTTGAGTTCTCAATCAAGCTTATATATGAATCTCCTCCCATATTGAAGACTTATTTTAGAATGGCCACCATTGAGTTGGAAGGTATGAATAAGGAGTTACAAAATAAGATGGAAAGGGGTTTTATATGATTAAGTGATTCACTATAGGGTTCTCTAATCCTCTTCATCAAGAAGACGGATAGTTCAATGCACCTCTACATTGATTATTGTGATCTTAGAAAAATAAAAAATAAAGAAAAAGTATCCCCTGTCACTGATACAGGACTTGTTTTATCAACTACGTGGGACTCAATATTTCTCTAAGGTGTACCTTCACTTGGTATATCACGATTTAAAGGTGAAGAAGGAATATATTCCCAAAAATTACTTTCTAACAAGGTATATATAATATAAGTTCATAGTGATTACTTTTGGACACACTAATTCTCTAAAAATATTTAGGGACTTAGTGAATATAGTCATTGTAGATTACCTCAATAAATTTTTGAATGTCTTTATAGATGATATTCTAATATAAATAAAAATTAAAGAGGATCATGAGAAGAATTTTGAATACTAAGATAAAGACTTTATGAAAAATTAACCATTAGAAATGTTCATAAAATTTTAGTTATAGATAAAGAAATTATCATTCTTGGGGTATATTATTTCAAACAAAGGGATATATTTTTTCCCTTCTAGGAGAATGAAAATTGGGGAGTGGTGTATACAAAAATCTATAATAGAGATCCACAGATTCCTTGGACTGATGGAATATTACCAAAAATTTGTGAGACATGTCTCACAATTGTCAAACCAGTTAACTAAATTTACTTAGAAGGGGGTAAAATTTTTACTAGTTAATGTGAAGAGAGATTTATGGATTTTAAAATTAGGCTTATCACTGCACAATCCATCATGCTGCCCTCAATTGGCAGACTTTTCATGGTTTGTAGTGATGAATCAAAATAGTTCATAGGATTTGTACTAATTTAGAATGATAAAGTGACAACCAATGACTCAATGAAGTTGAAATATCATGAATATAACTATTTAACACATGATAGAGAGTTGGATATAGTGATATTTTATTTAAAATTTGTGGATGTTTTCTCAATGTGAAGAAGTGTGAAATATATACAGATCATACTTGACACAATTATATATTCAGACAGAAGAATATTAATATTAATTAGAGAATATGGTTATAACTAATAAAGGATTATGAAATCTTAATCTATTACCATCCAAGTAAATTAAAAAAATGAAAATATTATATAATTAGAAAGGATCCAAAAACTGTATCATTAATGAGAATTATTAAGGATCTAATCTGATTAGACTTCAAAAGGATGGACCTGGGAATCATTATGGAAAGAATATCATCACCCATTTCATTAATAATTACTCAACCATCCATTTTAGAAAAGTTTAATGGTACTCAATGATATGATGTGGAAATTAAGAATAAGGTGGAAGGTATAATAAAATGGAAATCCTTAGAGACCACAATTAAAAAGAAGGAGTTATAGGATTCAGGTGATGACAATGTGTCCCCTAAAATATTGAGATATAGAATGAGCTACTGAATTATCCACATAGATTGACCTTATCCATCCAACCACCGAGCATGAAGATGTATCGATAACGTTGAGATCGCTATACGTGGGATAATATGAAGAATGAGATCATGGAATGTTCATAAAATTTTCCGGTATGTCAGTAAGTGAATGATGAATGGTAAAATTATAATAGAAGATGGAACCATTTCTCATACCTATTTTGAAATAGGGAAACATCTCCATATAATTTGTCACTGGTATTCAAAAGAATCAAGAGGAAATATTTTTATATGGGTTGAAGTGTATTTTCTTACAAAGATTGGTCACCTTATTTCAATTTGAGAGCACTTATCACTCAATAAAATTTCAAGTATATACATTAGAGAGGCGGTGAGGATTAATGGAACACCACAATCTGTTTTATCAGTCTATGATCTGTGATTTACCTCGAAGTTATAAAAGATCCTTTAAAATTATCTAAATGCATAGTTAAACATTAGTAAGGATTATCACCAACAAAAATAATGTCTAATATGAGTAGAATATTCAGAAACTAGATGAAATTTCGAGCGCATGGTTGATGGACTTCAAATAAGGATTTGACCAATATCTTCTTATGGTTGATTTATCATAAAATAATAGCTTTCAATAAAGAATCCAAATGGATTATTATGAATACATTTATGGGAAGAGATACAAAACACCTATGTGTTGGGATGAAGTGGTGACCACAAAATTTTGAGACCTCAAATGGGTGAGGAAATGGTATAAATGATCAAGACCATTTAGAGACACATGATGTGTGCTCAGAATCAACATAAGACCTATGATGACAATTATAGATGATATATGAAGTTTTTAGTTGGAGATAAATTTATTATCCATATATCTCAACTAAATAATGTCTTGAAATTTGGGATAACGGAAAAGCTAATCCATAGGTACATCAGCCCCTTTGAGATTCTAAATTGCATCGGAACTATGGCTCATCGACTAGAACTCCTATAAAACCTTTCTCATGCACATGACATATTCAATGTATCTCTCTTGAGGAAGTACATAACATATGCCTCACATGTACTAAATTTAGATATGGAATAGTTGAAAAATTATATCTCTTAAGAAGAGAAACTAATGAAAATCTTCGACCGTAGCGATAATGTTCTATGCAACAAGACAACTCACCAGGTCAAAGCACTATAATATAATTATAAAAACAAAAGGAAAACTAGGAACTAGAGGAATCCATAAAGGAGAAGTTCTATCACAGATTTTTAACTTAGTATGTAATATATAATTTCAAGGGAAAAATTCCTAAGGGGGATGTAACACCCAAATTTTAAGAAAAAAGAAAACTATATTTGATAGAATATGCAACACAAAACAGTGAGCCCAAAAAAACCATGATTATTATTTCCTAGCCCTTAAATTAGTTGGTCTGAATAAGATTGACTATTTTAAGAAATATATGTAGATATATTAATCATTATAAATGTATTAATAAATTATTATTAGATAATCACTCAATTTTTAATAAAGAAATTTTATACTTCAAATAATACATTTTAACAAAAAATGATTCTATTTAATTTTTTGAGTAAATATTATAATTAATTTTTGGAATGTTTAGAAATTTAATTTATAAAATTACATCATTTTTGAAATCATCATTTCAAAAATAATTTAGGGTAAATTTTTTCAATTTTTATGAAATGATTGTTTTTCAATAAATAGAGAAAATTACCGATTTTTCAAATATTATCATTTCTTCTCTTAAATAATATAATTTAAAATAAAAATTATATTTTGAAATTTGGTATTAAAGTGGAATATGAAATAATTTATTTATTAAAATCTAATTAATTTCATTGAAATTAGAAAATTTCTTGATTTTAGTATAAGATTACTTTTATGCTTGAATCACAATTTTCAGCAAACTATTCATTAAGTTCATCCATTTTAATTAATTAAAATAACCCCTAATAATGAAATATTTTAAAAAATTATAGATTTCATATCTACTTATATACATTAAAATTTATATAATGATTACTTCTAGTCATAAATTTAATATATGTCCTTTATTTCTTGAAAAATGCATTTCCTGGATAATTATTTTTCATTACGTTATATGGGTTTAATTTTAAATTAAATTATGAAAATTAAATGAATTGAATTTGATAAAAGGGATTTCATATTTAGAATTTGAATAATTAATATTTGTTATTTTAATTTCTTGTATTTTCTGTGTATTATTTTTACATATTATATGGATTATTTTCAAGACCAAGAACTATGACGGTGTGGGATTCTACGGTGCAGTGTTCCCAGATTAACCCCTTGAAAAATATTAAAATATTTAATAGAAGGCATGCACAATTTTCTTGAAAAAAGTGTAATAACTCTTAAATAGTTTCTCGAATTCGAAATTTATGCCACTATTGGATTAAAAATAGAGACTTTACCCTTAGTGCGGCATAAAATTAGTCGACGAGGGTCATTTGTGAAAAAGTTGTCAAGGGTGAGAAATTAAAAAATTAAATCAATATAAAGGATTTATTTTATTTTTTTCAGTGCAATGACTTGCTCCCACTATAAGTTTATGACTATGGAATTTTTCCGAGGGTTGGTGGAAAAAACCCTCGAGACTTAGACGCTGTTGGAGGAGAGAATTCTTGGATGATGGAACAGAACAAGATCAGATCATGGATTGTTGTGCTAGTAGACCTAGAGGATCTTGTAAATGATAAAAACGAAACTGTTCTTTTTCAATGATCGATCCAAACTCGAGATAGTATGTTTTTTATGTGGATTCTTAGATGTTCTTTATTCTTATGATGAACACGGATCAATCGAAAAATTAATTGACCCATTTGTAATTTAGGGATGGTATATTATGGGTTAATTTGGGAAAATTATTTCTAAATCTATTCATTGATTATCTTGCATAAATTAATAGAGATCGACACAAACATTGATCAAGGATCATTCCTCTTGTTTCTTGTTATGTTTTTTCCCCCAATTCATCATTCATCATGGGCGTTCTTCATTTGGCATGTGACACGAATATTCTCGATCAATTGATCATTGAACACCCGTTTCATGGTACAAAAATTGAATATCATAGATTTAGTAACATCCTGGCATGAAGGAGGGGAAACAATGGAGACAAAATGAATCAAATGACAAATGATTCATGATTTTACATTCAACGTCATTCTTTGGTTGACAAATATGAACAGTGATTTGATCCATTTTGCAAGTAGACCTAATGATGGGATGCATTTTTAGGAAATATAAAGGAATAAATGACCTTGGATATTTGATTTTGTGGTTAATCAGTCATCGAATCAAAGGCGGAGCATCACCCGAGACATGTGGAGGAAGAATGATGATTCTGGAAAATCGTGATCCACACGTTGTTTAGTCCAGGATTATATGGAGTTTTGGGACCCTTTCCTGTGGCACTAGGTTTTGGCAATAGATATGGATTTAAAATTGTGGGACCCCTATAACATGGCGTGTGACCCTCCTCGATTGACTCAGTGTCAACTCTGAAGAGTACATAGACATGAGAAATAGTGCACTACCAAATGACTTTTGTACTTTGGCACGGACACGGCCTGACATACATGGAACGATACATGGACAAGGATTAAGTACACATACAGAACTAGGTGATATGGGAAGGATATTTTGGGTCGTTACACATCATTTACTCATTCTACATGATATTTATATGGAGAATACGTGCCATGTGAGGCTCTTATTCACGAGAAGAACTCAGGATAGCTTTACATGTTGTGTACCCCTGGGACATGTCGTGTAGTCCCTTAAAAAGTGAATGAGGCTCTTCATTTTCCTTATTTGGACTATTATAGTTTGAGTGCGTTCCCGAGGCCCTTTTACTTAAGTGTACAGTGCAACATTGTTTCCACATCACTAGATTTCGATCCCCTATAGAGGTCAACTCTCAGCTATATTTTTGTTGTCCCTCTGTGTGACTAGAGTGAAATCCTCTATCATACCTAGTTAGGGTTTGAATAATTAGTGTGACCTCCCTAATTAGGGCATTGATCCTCCATCAAGAAGGTCCTATTGGTAGGGTTTGCATAATTGTTGACATACAATCCCCTACGTAGCAAGTTGATCCAAATTTGGTTTGTGGTGCCCCCAACGGTTATGGATGGGACTCCCTACGCAGCGGGTTGATCTAGATGGGGTTTGTGATTTATTTCATTATTTCAGCCTTATTTTTCATGTTTTATAAAATGGTTTATTTAAAACACCAAATAGATTTCTATATAGTATTTTTTATATGAAATTTATTTAAAAAGTGAACTTGGTTTTGAAAAACATATTTTCAAACTAAACATATTGGTTGTCCTGAATTGAGAAGTTACATATATTCATAGTGTAATCCTACTAGAAATTGTGCCTCACACCCTACATATGCCTTTGGGAATATATAGACCTTTTTCATCATGTCACAGTTAAGTAAAATAGAACATTGTTGTTTAGTATATCTTCTATATTACTGACTCCCATTGTGATTTTGGGATGGTGGAGATGTGGTCCCATAGAGACTTGATCATATGGATCAGTTTTGGTATTTTTTATTATAAGGATTATATGTATTAGATTTTTGTGTTTATTACCTATTTTTATCGTGGAAATTGATATCATGTATACATGTATTATTTAGGGATTGTGATGTAGTGATGTTATGATACCTGTTTTTATTCATCGCTTTATTTACTATATTATATATTAATATCTATTGATCTTATTTATTGGTTGGAATGGGTGTCAAATTCATGGGTGGGTATACCCATTTTCTAAGGGTAAAACAATTCCCAAATGGATATCTTTGATTCCATTATGCTTTTTTCTAGACAATGGTGTTTGGGAACATGCTTCAAGCTTTTTGGAAGGACAACTCAGGTGGTTATTTTGGTTGATCCATGTTATTTCATTCCATATTGATTAAAAAAATAAGTTTTTTTAATTATTTATGAATAAATATTGTACCAACAATATATTTTACTTCATTATAATGATAATAAAGCATTAATTAGAATTTTAGAGATCTATATAATCAAAATATTATAAATTGAACCCTTATGATTTAAAAATATTAAATAATTTGGTTTTAATTTTTTTACTTTAAATATTTCAATAAAAATAAAAAAATAATTCAAAATAAATTGTCTTAAATTTATGTGTCAAAGTATTACACTAGGGATCAAATCTTCTTCTTTACGGTCTTACAGCCCGTCTATCTACTTTACTGAGTTTTTTAGTTTTTTAGGTCAAAATTCTATATTAAAAAATCATAAATTTATTGTAATCATGTGATTTAACAATTCTACATGAACCTATAATTTTTTTTCATTTTTTAGGATGAAATTAAATTTTGATGGATCAGATTTTATATATTAAGATAATTTTTTTTATTTTATTCTTTTTATTTCTTTGGATATTCCTGATGTTTTTTTGTTATGATTATAGGATTAAATTTATTGATTTATGATTCCTCAACCAGGGAGATTAAGACTAAATTTGAAAGATTATTTTTTTACATTAAATCTTGATATTGATAGGATATTTTAGAATTAAATAAGGCAGGAAGACATGGCTGGAGTAAAAGTAAATAAGATAAATAAATCATTTATTTTAAATAGGATAATCAAAGAAAATAATATTAATATATCATAAATAATGTTTTTCTATAGGTTTTGGATCAATAATATTTATGCCACCAAATTTTTTAATAATTTCAAGGAAAATAAAAAGATATTTCAAATGGTTAAAAATTAAATTCAATTCATTGGGATATCACACGGGGATCATAATACCGACTTTTATTGATTCCATGAGCTTTTTGAAACTTTTTAGTGTAATAAAATTTTAATTTTTGTGTTAATAAAGGGATTATTTAATTTTTAATTGATATAAAAATGATAGAGTGGATTCAATGCATGAAACAAAATCCCATTTCTCACTTGATATGAGATGAAACAATGCTGCATGCCATAAATTGTACCTCAACCCAAATCTAATAATATTTTTATCAATCATTTAAAATTTAATTAATATGATATGAAATTCATTTATGAATCATAATAGATGTTTAAATATTTTTTTAGGAAACTATATCGATCATGGATTTTGAATTGTGGTTACTAATTTTTTTATAAATACTTATTTCAAAGTAATAAGTCAAATATTTATCTCATCACTAATAATTTTTCAAATAATGTATTAATGTAGAAGTCATACAATTGATTGTATGAGATGAACAAAAAAAATTTTCTGGTTAATTTTTTGGGAGATTACAAAAAATTATTGAAATTTATATCTTAATGAATATATAGTAGAAAAAATGGAATTTTTCATAAATAATGTCGGTGAGATTATATTAATACATCAAGGTATGTCTATAGAGGATACTAATTTACTTAGATTTAATAAAAAAATAATGTTAATCAGGTTTGTAGACATTAAGAAAATTATAAAGGATGTGGTCAAACTAATCAACCTTAGGGAAATGATTTTGGTTTTCAATAATATCAAATGTATAATTTTCAAAAAAAAATTATCCATTGAGTATTGAAAAAAATTATAACATTTTAAGTGTTTTTTAAAAATCTGAAGATTCAAAAATAGAAAATTTTATCTCAACTGATTTAATGAATGTAAGGAACATTATTTGATATTATAAATTTTAACTCGAGATATTATTTGATGGTTTTCACATTGAGAAATATAAGGATGATTGAAGAATAAGTTGTAATATAAATATAAAAATGGGTTGTAAATCATGAAATGTATATAAAAGATGAGTAAGATAGGATATAAATTGATAAAGATGAAATAAAAGAAGGATTTACCACATTTTAATCCAATATTACCACCCCTAGAGTGGATGAAGGAAAAATTTAGGGGATGAATTCTATAATGTTTTACAAAAAATTATATTAAAATTATACTTCCATATTCTTCATTTAATATTCCAACATCTATAAAATTTATGAATACTTTGATCTAAATATTAAGAAACTACAGGAGATGAGTATAAATTATCCCATGAAAAAAAATTTAACATTTTTTAATGAATTTAAAAATAAATGAGAAAATCCAAGTGAAATTTCATTATATATTAATATTAAATATTATGAATTTGGAAAGCAGTAATTCCATAAGTATTTATAAATAAATTTAATATAGAATGAAATGCATGCAACAATGTGTCTCTATGAAAAAATAATTGGTTATTTAAAGTATATTTTTATAAAATAAGGGTTTCAAATAATTCTTTTTCTTCTTTGAGTTGAATTTAAAAAACCGAAATACATGGTTGCGATCAATAAGATATTTAGATTCTGATAGGATCAACTTAATTTTTGTTGAATAGTTACTTGACCCTTTGGACTAGTAATGTCACCCTTATGAATAGTAATAAGACCCTATGAAGTGTAAATTATAAAAATTAATAGTAACATCATCCATGAATGTATAAATATAATTTAGGTATCTTGTAAGTTACAATATGATCATGGTATAAGAAAATAAATATTTTTAAAATTATTAATTAAGTCATTAATATTTAATTATAATTTTATGATAAATTTTAAAATTTAAATGAAAATTAATTTTCATAAAATGTAAAAAAATTATTATCTTATTATGTTATGGTTATAATATTGTTTTATGAGACCCTGATTCATTTTTTCAATGTGTTATAAAATCACATATAGTTTTGAAATTATTATTTTTCAAATAAATTATTATTTTATTTAAAAAATAAATTTATCTTAGTTATAAAATTATTTTGATAAATTGGAGTTCATTTTTTTAATTCTACACATCTATAAATAGTTGGGGTTAATTATTTATATTTTTATGAAATACTTGAAATTTTGGTGAATAATGAAATACAATAATTTACGAAATAAGATAAATACATAAATTATTGAGTCATGGATGATGTTATGTTGAGGTAAGAACACTTGGTTATAACTTAAAAGAACTAATTATTTTATATAGTCATAATAACCAACGCTATTTCTTGTCTTGAGAAAAATAATAATATAATGATTAAAATAATGACCCCCCTCCACAACTATAAATACACCCTCTCACCCCCTCTTCTCATCACACCTCTAAAGCTTGGAAAACTATCCAAATTATGCCCAATACACTTCCCAAAAATAATACCCACAACCAAGGCATGTTGGTTTTACCAAAAGGATAAAAACAATCAAATGAAAGAGGATCTCGAGGAGAATAGATCAAGAGGTAAAAATCGTCATTTATTTTCTTTTTATTTTATTTTCGATTATTTTTCATTTGTTGTACTCTAATCACCTAACCATATACAAGAGGCATGAAAGCTATAGTATAATATACATAATATTATTTTTTCATTATTTTGGAAAAAAATTCATCATCATAATTCTTTTACTCTCCCTCTTATTCTAAAAATAAAAACATCACCTGTGATGTGTTGATTTACTGACAACGTGGACGATGTGGTTTCAATTTCTATTACAGCCTTCATGGATATTCAAAACCCCATTTTAGTGGATCAAATATATTTCAAATTTTATGACATAACATCTATTATGTTCTTTAATAAATATATATACATAATATCAAATTATATAACAAAACTAGTTCCAGAATATAAAAGAACCACTAAAATGATCTAAATGAACATCATCAATGTTTTATCTAATGATTCATCATCATATCTAAAATAATATTTATGTTTTCATTTATATTCTGGAAACATATTAATACCAATTCATTCTACTTATGTAGTTTTATTTCCATACAAAAAGAAAATCCAATATGAACCAACCATGGAAACCATGTAAAGTATGCACCCAAACCAATGGAAATAACGAAATATTATTAATAAAGGGGTGGAATGGTGTTATAAAATGATCATATAAATTATTATAAAAATTTATATTTTTACGTAAAATATTAATAAAACCCTTTTAACAACTATACAGAAGGTTTAAACATGTTTTATGTAAGACGAACCTGAGGTAAGGGAATTCTTAACCCAATTTCCATTCTTTGGTCTAACCTCCCACATCTTTGATTATGTGATGATAAGATTAATTTTGTAGTGTATTTTGTTTATATTATGTTTTATAATGTGTATATATATTTTATAAACATATTCCTTTTATTCTATTAATTCTATTAATTCTCACTTCAATTATATAATATTTGTAAGGGACTTTCCTATAAAAATCATCTTTTAGAATTTTCTTTTACAAAATACAAAAGTAATGTTTTTTTGAAATTATTCATGTTTTATGATTATTATATTCATATTGGGAATTATTTATGATAATGAGTGGGACCTATATCTCCATCCAATGCATTTGGTATGTTTAATATGAAGTTTGGATGTCTGGTTACTCCATGTGTAATTATTATGGATACACTATAAAGTAGTTGTGAGGATTCATTATAAGGTAGTTGGGAGGGTTATAAAGCATAAGGAATCCATGATGGTTACAATATTAATTAATTAATTTCTCAAGTTAAAATTATTTTATTATTTATTTTTTCTATGTTCTCTTGAAATCATATGTTTTTATAAAGTAACTATATGATACATATTGGGTGAGAAGTATGTCTTTGTGAAAATTATTTCATATGTTTATAAGTATTCGTGTACTAACAGTTTCTATCCATATTTATATATACCTTACTGTGATTTTTGTTCTCATTCCATGTTTTAAAATGTTTTTCACAGTGTTTAAGGATGGGTAATAGAAAATGAGAATCCAAGATAAATATTGTGAAGAATTTTCATGAAAACATTTCAAGTTTTTAATAAAAGATTTCATATTATGAAAAAATGGATATTGTTTTAGTAGTATAGAATTTTTATTATTAGGGGTTTATATTTAAGAATTAGGTCATGAATTTCTAAAACTCTAAACCAAAAATATATTTGGGAATTTAAATAAGTGAATTCTTAATGAATTTACTAGATTATGTAATGTTTTAAGGCTGGGTCCATATAGTTAGTATCAGAGTTTGGTTTAGATAACTATGGGGGTCAAGATGATGTTCATAGAATACCATAAACAATTATTTTCTTTTGTTTACATTGAAATGATATATAATTTAAATATTACCCAGTTTCTTCATCGAATATATTTTTATTCAAAATAGTTTTTTCATATGAAATAGGGATGCTGAAGTTAGAAGGAACTGAGAGGCTGTTATCATTCTGAATATGCAACCTGGAATAGTATGGACTGAAACTAAGCAGTTTTTGACAGTAAGGTATTAGTTGATATAGGAGATAAACAATAGAGGAATCCATGCAAGAAAACAAACAACGTTACAATAAATAAACATGATGATAGTTGAACATTTTATGCGGCAACACCCTCCTGGTATCAGTGGATATTTTGACCCAGTGGAAACTAAAGGATGGATTAAATCCCTTGAAAATATATTTGATGTCATTGGTTGTTTATAAAGAAAAAGTATTTTCGTTTCATTTATAAATTTTAAGGTGAATCTGACCAGTGGTGGTTAATGGTCAAGAATAGCTAGGATAGCGATGAGATTGATGCCATGGAATGGGATGAATTTAAGAATCTATTCAATTAAAAATATTTTCCTAAGGTGGTTCATCTTAGGATTGAAAATAAATTCCTTGAATTTAAGAAAAAGTAGGAGGATTAAGTGGTTGTGTATGAATTAATCTTCACCCTCCATATAACGTACACTCTAAATATTATTTGGGATATTTATAGAAAAATCAACCATTTTTACTCAGGATTGAATCCAAGATATCGAAGGGAATTGGCTTCCCATAAATTCAAAAGTTATGAGAAACGTTTATGATGTGTTGAGAGGGTAAAAATGTAGTTTTATAATTATGGAATCTAATTTGAAAACAATCATAAGAAGTGGTCCAGATGGAAAGATATGTGTAATAATCAATCAAATAAATTTTATGGTAAGAAATTTATGTTTCCAGTTTGTGAAAAGTGGGGTAAAAATCACCTTGGGGAATGCCTTACTAAAACATGGAAGTGTTTTCAATATGGTAAGTTTTTAAATATGGCCTATTTTTTTATGAAAATGATCCTAAGAATAATCTTGATTAAAAAATATAGAGGGTTTTCAATGTGGACAGATGGGTCATTAAGAAAATACTTTCCCAAAGAACAATATGAATGTTGGAAAACATCCAGATTATAAGCATAAAGATGTATTGAGATCCTTTATGACTACTTCAGAATATATCGATCCATCCATTTATGTGGTATTAGGTTCCTTTTACACAAATTTTTCTAATGTTATATTTGATATGGTGTCTACACATGCCTTTATTTCTAATAATTTTTCTCATAAATTGGAAATTTCCCCTCATGCAATGAGACCAAAACTTATGGTTAAAACACCATGGGAAATATTATAGAAAAAATTAAGTATAAGAATCTTTTTTTAGTAGAAATACAATACCCGCAAACCTTTTTGTATTACCCTTATTGGAGTTTTCTATTATTCTGAGAATGCATTGGATTTCTATTTATGATGCTAAGATTGATTATAGTGATAAAGAATCTATTTTTCAAAAAACAATTAGTTTTTATATAATAATGAACCTATAAAATTGATAACATATTAAGAAGATGACAAAATATTAAAATATATAAATTAAATTAATCTTGCTTATATTATTTAAAATAAGGTAATTGTTCAGATTAATGATGTTCCAATGGTAAACGAATACCTGGTTGTTTTTTCTAATGAGTTTCCTAGTGTTATACTTGATCGAGAAGTTGAATTTATTATTTACTTTGTTCCTAATGCTAAGACAATTTCGAAACCCCATTATTGAATGGATCCAGTGGAACTTCTTGAATTAAAAAATTAGTTTCACGAGTTCCTTGATAAATTTTTCTTTCATCCTAACACTTGACAATAGGGATCTATGGTTTTGTTCGTTAAAAATAAAGATGGTTTCATGAGACTATGCATTGATTATAGTGTTTTGAATTACATTAATGCTGAGAATAAGTATCATTTACCTCATATTGAAGACTTTTTTGTTAGCTCTAGGGATCTTAGTATTTTTTCATGATTGACTTGAGATCCAGGTACCATCAAATTAAGGTGAAGGAGGATAACATCTTGAGAAAATATTTTCATACTAGATCTGAGAATTATGAGTTTGTTGTTAGGCCATTAGGTTTGAAAAATTCCCCTAATATATTCATGGATATTATGAATAGAATATTTCATGAATATTTGGATAAGTTTTATATTTTTTTATTAAAAATATTTTGGTACTTTCAATAGTTATAAGGGTCATGAAAATTTTTAAGGATTTTGATAAAAACGTTCAAATAAAATAAGTTATACATAAAATTTATCAAATGTGATTTTTGGTTGCAACAGATATATTTTCTAGGGAACATTGTAAATAAGGATGGAATAATAGTTTGTCATACCAAAAAAAGTTTTTGATAAATGGAAAATACAGACAAATGTTTTAGAGGTTCATATATTTCTTAGATTAGTAGGTTATTAGTGATGTTTTTTTACAAAATTTGATCTGTTGTCTATAATGATAACAAAGTTAACATGAAAAGGGTTAAATTTATTTGGAAATAAAAATCTGATGATTATTTTTTGAGAACTGAAGAAGTGATTTGTGAATGCTCATGTTTTGGCCATGCCTTCTAGAAATGGTGATTTTTTCATCTACAATGATGCTTAATTGAGGGGACCTAGATGTGTTTTCATTAAAAATAATCAAGTAATTTCTTATTGTTCGAGTCAAATAAAACATCATGAGTTAAATTACCCCACACATGATTTGGAATTTTTAGCCATGGTTTTCACTTTGCAAATTTAGAGGAATCATTTTTACGGATCCAAATATGAAATATTTATTGACCATAAAAGTCTGAAGTATATATTCACTTAGAAGAAATTAAACATGAGGTAGAGAATATTTCTTGAAATGATAAAGGATTATGATTTAATTATCAATTACCATCATGGAAAATAAAACAAACTGTATGATGCATTTAGTCAAAAATATCATACATCATTATCCATGTTACATTTGGAATATGACACCTTGATTAATGAATTGATGAATTTTGACTTGGAAGTTGTTGGTGTAAGAAATTCCACTATTTTTTTCAAGTGTTAGTGCAATCATATCTATTAGATAGAATTAAGAAAGCACAGAAGGATAACCGTGAGTAACAAAAAAAGATATAATTGGTCAGAATGGGTACGTTTTCAGAATTTAACATTGATAAATATTGTGTTTTAATGTTTGGAAAGATATTATGTGTGTCGTGTATTTACCATCTAAATAAATAATTATTTTTTTCTGCAGATCATAATTACCCATTTTTAATTCATCCCAGTAATACTATGATTTACAGAGACCTTCGAGAGTATTACTGGTAGGATGTAATGAATTGATATATTGCATATTTTACAGTGAAATATATGATATTTCAACATGTTAAAGAAGAGTGAAAAATACCAAAAGGGATGCTTCAGACTTTTCTATTTCCAGAGTGGAAATGTGAAAATAAATCTACGGATTTCTTAGTGGGAATACCAATAAATTATCAAGGTAAAAATGTGATTTGGGTTATTTTTGACTGACTTTCTAAATATACACATTTCCTTCTTATTCAAGATATTGTATGTTTGGACCAGATTTCTCGACTGTACCTCAAATAGATTGTAATGTTACATGTACTTCCTCTTTCCATGGTATCTGATCATGATGCTAGGTTCACTTTTAACTTTTATAATAACCTTTATAATTCATTGGGAAGAGAATTAAATTTTAGTATAGCCTTTCATCCCCAATCTGATGGACAATTATAGAAAAAAATTAATGCATTAGAGGATATGCTTCGAGTTTGTTCAATTTATTACTAAGGAAGTTAGGATCAACATATTTCATTAAGTTATTTTTCTTATAATAACCATTTTCTTTCCAATATACAAATGGAACCTTTTAAGTAATTATATGAGAAGTAGTGTTGAACTACAACTTTTTGGGATGAAGCTGGGGAAAGGAATTTGATGGGACCAAAATTAGTAGAGGAAGTGGTTAAAAAAGTGAAGATGATTCAGAAACACGTGAGGATAGCTCAAAGCATACAGAAAAGTTATGCAGATAATAGGAGGAAAGACTTTTCTTTTGAGGTAGGTGGTCTTTTTTTTATTAGGATCACACCACAGAGAAGTGTTTTGTGTTTTAGTTAAATAGGAAATATATGTCCATGATTAATTGGAACTTATTAAATCATAGATAAAGTTGGACCAGTCACCTACTGATTAGTTTTGCTTATGATTTTATCTTAGGTATATAGTGTTTTCTTGTTTTAATGTCTATAAATTATTAGCTTGATTCATCTCATGATGTGATCCCATATGTATTTCATCTATAATAGAACCTTTCTTATGAAGAGAGACCTATGAAGATTATTGATCATAGAGATAAAGTGTTGTGAAATAATGTAATTCAACAGGTTAAGGTTTTTGTGAAGAAACGACATAGTTGAAGAAGAAACACGAGAATATGAAAATGCTATGAGGGAAATGTACCCTCATTTGTTTAATAAATAAATAAATAAAATGCAAGGATGAAATTTCTAAAAAGTGGGAGAATATAACACCCCAAGTAATTATAAATAAATTTAATATAGAATCAAATGCATGCATCACTCTATCTCTATGAAAAACACTTTTTTATTTTATAGAGATAGTTATAAAATAGTCGTTAAACATAATTTTTATGCTTATATGAATTGAAATTTAAAAAGTGGACATACACAGCTGCGATTATTAAGATATTTACAGTTTGATAGGAACAACTTAATTTTTAGTGAATGGAAACTTGACACTTTGGAATAGTAATATTACCCATATGAATAGTAATATGACCCTTATGAATTAAAATATTCCAAATTAATTGTAACATCACCCATTAATTTATAAATAAAATTTGGTCATCTTATATGTGACAATATGATCATAGTATAAGTAAGTAAATATTTTTAAAATTATTAATTAGGTCATAGATATTTAATTATAGTTTTATGATAATTTTAATAAATTAAATGAAAATTTATTTTCATAAAATATAATCATAAATTATTTTTTTATTTTTTTATTATTATAATATAATTTTACGGGTACTTGATTAATTTTTCAAGTTTTTATAAAATCAATTATTGTTTTAGAATTATTATTTCTTCAATAAATTATTATTTTATTTAAAAATTAAATTTATCATATTTAGAAACTTGTTTTGATAAAATGGAGTTATTTTTTTATTCTACATGTCAAAAAATGGTTGGGGTAAATTTTTGGGATTTTTTTGAAATACTTGAATTTTTTAGTGAATAATGAAACATGGTAATTTACGAAGTAAGCTAAATACAAGAATTATTCAGTCACAGATGATTTTATACTAAGTTAATCACCCTTGTTTTGAACTCACATGCACTAATTATTGTATTTATTTTCAATAACCAACACTATTTCTTTTCTTGAGACAAAAAATTAAATAATTATTAAAATAATGGAAAACCCACCTCACCTACACTATAAATACCACGCCTCACTCCATATTATCCTCACACCTATCAAGATTTGATAATTGTACAAATTCTGCCCAATCCTCTTCCCAAGACTCTTAACAATGCCCATGAAATTTTGGTCTTAGAAAAAGTCCAAAATCAGGGGCCTAAAGAAGGATGTCAAAGAGAAGATATCAAGAGGTAAAAATCCCATTTCATTTTCTTTTTTTTTCTATTATTCTTATTTTATTATACTCTCTTAACCTCCAATTATTAAAGAGGAATAAAAACTAAAATATCATATATATACTTTAAATTTTATTATGTTTATGTAAAAATTCCCCATCATACTTCTTATCTTATCCCTCTTATTCTATAAATAAAAACATTCTCCATGATGTGTCGATTTACCGACATTGGGGATGATGTATTTCCAATTTCCATTACCACATTCATGGATGTTCATAAAATCATTTTCATGGTTTAAAAATATTTTAAATTGTATGATATAACATATTTTGTGTTTTGTAATCAACATATATACATAATATTAAATTATATAAGGAAACTATTTCATGATTATCAAAGAACCGTCAAAATGATCTAAATGAATATCATTAATGTTTTACCTAATCATTTATCATGATATCTGAAAAAAAAATTATGGTATCATTTAATATTTATGAAACATATTAATAACATTTAATTCAACTTCTAGAGTTTTATTTCCATATGACAAGAAAATCCAATACGAACCAACCATTAAAACCTTGTAAAGCACACACCTGAAATAATGAAAATAACAAAATAGTATTAATAAATGTGTTTAATGATGATATACAGTGATCATATATAGTGTTAAAAAAATAATATATTTCATTAAAATATTAATAAAAATATTTTAACCATTATACAAGAGGTTCAAACATGTTTTAAGTAAGAAAAAGACAAGGTAAGTGAATTCTTAACCCAATTTTTATTCTTTGGGTTAACCTTCTACTTCATCGATTATCTGGTACTAAGATTATTTTTGTAATTAATTTTGTTTATATTATGTTTGATTATGTGTATTTATAGTGTATACACATATTAATTTCATTATATTAATTTTTACTTCAATTATTAGATATTTTTAAGCGACATTTTAATAAAATATTCTCTTAAAATTTTATTTTCCAAAATTCAAAAGTAGTGTTTTATTAAATTATTTGTGTTTTATGAATATGTTTTGGATCTTGTCAATTTTTAATGATTAAATGTGGGACCTATATCTCCCTCCAATACATTTCCTATATTTATATTGGAGGTCGGATATATGGTTACTCCAAGTGTAACTACGATGGTTACATAATAAAGTATCTATGAAGGTTACATTATAAAGTAGTTGTGAGTGTTAAAAATCATAAGGTAGCTGTGAGGGTTACAATATTAAGTAATTAATGTCCCAAGTTACCCTTATTGTATTATTTATGTTTTATATGTTCTATTTAAACCTCATCTTTTCAAAAAGTAACTATATGATACATATTGGGTGAGAAGTATGTCTTTGGGAAAATGATTTCATATGATTATAAGTATTCATGTACGAACCATTTCTATCCATATTTTTATATACCTTAATGAGATTTTTGTGTTCATCCAATGTTTTTAAAAAAAATCACAGGGTTTAAGGATGTGTAATAGAAAATGAGAATCCAATATGAATGTTGTGAAGACTTTTCATGACAATATTTCATGTTTTTAAGAAAAGGTTTTATATTATAAAAAAATGGAGTTTGTTTTAGTAATATCCACTTTTTATGATTATAGGTTGATATGTATAAATTATTTTCTGAATTCTAAAACTTTAAACTGAAAAAATATTAGGGAATGTAAAGAAGTTAATTATAATGAAATTTACAAGATTATGTGATGTTTCAAGGCAGGGTCCTTATAAGATAATTTTGTGATCTAAGTGAAAATGTTAATATATTGTAAAAATAAATATTTAAGAACCAATGTTTAAGAGAGGTAAAACATGGATTAATTTTTCTCTAATTGGAAAACCATACAATGATATATCTATAAATATAAATTAAATATATTTTAGTAAAGTTGTATAAGTTTTATTTTCTAGTGAACTATCTTATTCCTGAAATTGAATTAGATAAAACAACCCTAATATATGGAAAAATATTTTTATAAATGGTAATATATTTGGTTGATGATAAAAGTGAATATTTATAATTGATATTTGGTGATTATTAATTTAAAATTTCGATTCTTTGATAATTTTACAATATAGATAGAGAATTGGAATGAAGAGATGACAAAAAAATTGATTTTATATAGCTTTCTTCCATAGAAAAAATAACAAGAGTATAAAGTTGTAACAAAGAATAAATGTTCGGTTACATAAGAAAAGAAATAATAAAATGTAATTGAAAACATTTCTGGTGTAATAGTGGTCAAAATATTGAAGGCTTCTAAAATATGTTTGTGAAGGAATAAATAAATAAGGGATAATAAGTTTTCTTAGTGCAATAATTAACCCCTTATTTTCTATAATGTTTTTAAACATGGTGAATTGGTAAGTGGAAGTGAAGAAACCATCTTCTCAAATAATATTAAATTATATTCTAGAGAAAGGAAGGATAATTATCAATATAGATAAGAATATATTTTTATAATTCAATGATATAGACCCAGTAACTTTTTTTAATATTTTATTATTTGATATTTTTTTTCTAATGTTTATCTAAATGACAATAAAGAAAATATAATTTAGTAGAAAACTCATTTTTTTAATTTTCTTATTATTATTTTAGAATTAATTTATTTTATTATGGGTTTTAGGATTGTTTTAGGGTGTGTAATTAACCTCCAATTAATTTTTTATCTTTAAATGGAATAAACCTTACAATTTCAAGAGGTCATTTTGATTTTTACATCCATAGAGAAGAAGGGATGTTGAAATTGAGTAAGGATGTAGGAAAATGTGTAAAATTTTATGGAATTAATATTTATTTAGTTTTGTGTTAAATTTTATATATTTTATACTTTCTATTTTTTGGTAGTGAGTTAGATATATGCATGTCCACACATAAAAAAAATATTTGATTTGACTTTGATCTATTATATAAATTTATAGTTAGGAAAACCAACATAGCATGGTTTAATTATCATATTTAATGAATTTAATTGAGTACGTTGATGAGTGGTTAACTAGATATATCATGATAAAATTATATCGATGGGTCATGATTTAGGATATTTAATTTGTTTTTATATTTTCAAAATTTTAGAATTTTATGTTAATATTTTTTGTGTGAATTATTTAGAGTATTTTGAATATGATATGAATGCAAATTTAAATATTCAATTAATATTCAGAATATTAAAGTGAGTTGGAAAAAGTTGTTTGAAAAATAATTGATAAAAATGTTTAAAAATTAAATGATAACCTTATATTTACCTATGGTTAGTAACCCCCTCAATATCTTAACATTAAAAAATAAAAGCTGATGTTGATTAATAGTCAAGATAAAGGTTTCTTTTATTTTCAAAATTTTAAGGCTTAATGTATTATTTTTTACATAACAATTTCCTCTAAAAAAATAAAAAAATAATCATATCAATTTATGTTTAAGTTGAAATTATGATAAAAATTTGACTATATTTTTGATTGGTTTTAATTGAATTGTTATGAGTTGAGAAGATATTACAATATAAATCATAAAAATTTATTGAATATTGATAATTTTATTTTCATTATTTTGATATAATATATTAATCATGATTATTATGAATTTTATTTCTGATGATTAGAAGGTTTCTTATTGAGAAACTCTGATTTAGTGAAGGAGAATTTGATATTTGAAAATAATATATAAAACGTGATTTGTTTTTAATAGTTTTCTAAATTTCTCACTAAATTAGATATTTTCTTCTTAAAAGATTATAAAAAGATGAAATTTATTTACTTTGGATTCTTTGAATAATATTTTATGATTTTGGATAAAAATAACAGTATGGAATTGTTACACATCTTATTGAATTTTTTTGTGAATGTTAGAAGAATTCCCCTTAACATTTTCTTACAAGCTACATGGTTTTGATTGATTCCCTATGTATAAATAGAGAATATTTTAAACACAACATATTGGATGAAATATCATGTTGTGACTCGTCATTTTTATTTTATAATATATTTCATATAGTGAACCCTACCTTGAAACATATTTTATTAACTTTGAATAAATTAGTATATTTAGAATTTATTTCACTTATAAATGAGTATTTCATAGTAGTAAAAGGAAAAATTTTATAAAAACTTTGGTATTTTCTAATTTTATTGATCCCTTTCCCAATTGGTTCTTGTACTGTTAGGGAAGTCTTATGTGACTTAGGGGAAAGTGTGAATTTAATGGTCATGAGTATATTTAATAATTTTGGACACGAAGAATCTAAACCTAAATGATTTAAACATTAACCCACCGATATTTTAGTGGAATACATGGGATAGATCCATACAGATATACTTATAAATATGGGTAATTTTATCTTTCTCATTGTTTTTTATTGAGATTTTCAATGTGATCCCTAGCTTCCTTGTAAATTTATAGTTTTACCCTAAAACACATAACTATGTTGATATTAGTAGTGGTATTTGATCCCATAGAGAAAATGGTTAGTCTCTAGGACAGTTAATTTTATTAATTATTTTGAGATACATAAAAGCTAATAGTAAATAAAATTTAATTAATGATCTAATATTAGTTCTATGGGTGGATGGTTCTTGACATGTGATCCCTTTGAGACTACACGCAGAGTTTAAAAAAATAATGAGAGTGACACTCTAATACCATATTTCAAAATACATAGGTAATGAAATAGAGATAATAGTATAATCACTCAAAAATAGAAGGAATTATCCTAAAAATACAAAATAAAATTGAAACCCATAATGTGAACAATAAAAATAACATTGATTGACAACAATTTGTGTCAAATAGACAATATGATTGTATAGAAAGGAATAACTTAAAACATTATTTTCCAACAAAAACCATTTTTTGATGGAACTAACATTTATAAACATCTCTAATAAAATGACCATGATGATCCAAGAATAATTTACAAAAAATATTGGTGAACATAAACAAACTTATTAGGTTCTCTTACATGAAATTATAATAGTGCCTATGTGATTATAGAATACAAAATCTTTTAACATGTAATAACTAAAATAAGAAAATACAACCCAACTTAGAGTAAGGTCCAAAAATGATGGAATTTCGAAAATATCACAAAAAAACTATCCAAGATACATAATGTGTGTATCTGGATGTATCACATAACACACACAACAAAATTAATTAGGGACCCCCTATAAACCAACACCCATTAACTAGTCATCACAAGTTCTAATGTCAAACATCATGTTATCCACTATTGTATTAGCAAACATAACCATAATAAAATATCATTAATATAACATACCATAACAATATCTAATAGTGTCTTTAGGTAGGGGGATTACTATTGGATTGGTGTATCCCAATATTTGGATGAAATTGTGCCAATATCTAGAGACCCATAATGTACACGAGGTTGCAACTCTCGTATAGATGAATGGTAACTCTAACTGGACACTATACTAGTGTGTAATTATTATAACAGTGTAATATAGTGGTACTATTACTTCGTGGGATTCCTTCTATTGATACTGTATCATCTTAGACATGTTTCATTGTGGTACTATAACATAGTTTACTTACTGTTCAAGAACTATAAAAACATGGTTTAGTACTCACCACATTGCTTTAAGATCTCATTTGTTCTAGGGTTTTTTATACTCTGAAAAATCACCCAAAAATATTTCTCTCAAACATAATGAGGTGATTATGCCTCTTAGTATATGTAAGGATTATTCCCTAACCATGTTAATCATTTTTATATTGTTTCTCTTGATTTTTCCATCGCACTTACTAGTTTGGTCATCTAGTTATCCAATATGGATATTGTGTCAAACCCAATAAAAAAATACCAAGGAGGTTGTTTCATATTGAATACTTCTCTTATAACTCAAATAATATAAAATATAAAATAGTTATCTCATAACTCAAGTCCTTGGCCAACTTTACATATAATTTTATAAAATATTATCAAGCATATAATACTCTCATAGAGAACAACCTCTTTTCAATTCCCTCAGGAAAGAGATGAGTAATCAAGGAACACATACCAAATATGTATTATGGAATTCTAATCTCAATTTTTCCATATGGATCTCAAGACATACCAACCAAGAAACAAAAATTCTATAAACCAAAGAAAATATATAAAAAATAAGTTCTATAGATAAATTACTTCCAACCTCTTATCCTGGGCTTTTCCACATTTTAATTTAAATACATTAGTCACAATACACACCTTAAAAAATTTAGAATTCAAATTTTAATGGATTTACAACGTTTTTCAAAATATAAAAAATAATGTGGAACATGACCTATATTTGATAATATCACTTTATTAAAATTAAAGGTAAAAGAAAAAAATAATTATATAGAATAGTATTTGTCCTAGTTTGGTATGAAACCATTCCATTTTTAATTGAATCCCTGTAGTACTCTAAAAAAGATATTATTGACACCTCTAAGTGATACAAAATCAATTTCACATGACATGACCCCCTAAGTATCAGTAATTACGTTATATCTAAAGGGAATAATATTGTCTAAGTAAAACATCTAGTAAGTATATGAAACCATGTAGAAAGTAGCATTCTATTATGTTAAACCTTCACGTTTCTATATTTTTAAAAAATATTTATCTTCACAATAATTTCATAGAAAATCAATTAAATAATTAAAAACATCATTTATTCCTGTAAAAACGTCCATTACCATCATTAAATAAAAAATATCATTGTTTTATTTAAGAATAACTTCATAAATATTCAAATATTCCCTGAATTCTTTTCTAAATAACCATTAGAGACATAGTGTATCATTTTCCATGTTCATACTCTTTTATGGCTAAGTACAATTGACTTCTAGATGGTGTTTTCTAGAAGATACTTTATAAAAAAGAATGCCATAGTGGGAAAATCCACCATAGAGTCCTTGAATATGCAATAATGAATCCAATTTCTAGATGATGGAATTATGGAAGAAATAACATGTTTCATGTATGTATAACTTTATCGATGTATAAGATTATTTTGAGAGATATACTGGATTAATTGGTTTTCTTAAACTAATTTTGGGAAGATGTAAAAATATGTGACATTTGCAAGAATCATGATCTAGAAGTGGAAGGAGTTGTTCTAGATGTTTCATGGAGGATGTTTTATAGATGTGTCATTGTTCAATGAAAGTGATATTGAAGTTGGTGTTCCTTAGAAAATAGTTAGAGGTTTCATTGATCAAGTGGTGGTTGTCTATGTTGATCAGAATATTGTGGAACTGATAGAATAGTATAACTATTTATAGATATTTTTAATATAATTTAGGATGGGGTAACTTTTTGGGAACTATATTATGTGAGAACTAATATATAATAAATTAATTATTCAGTTGTGCACTTCTCTTATTTCTGGGCAGGGTTCTGGTATATCGGATACCTTATAACTCAAATTTTTTCTATTTAATTTTTTTATTTAATATTATGTTTTAAGGATTATATAATGTATTAAGATTAACTTCCAAACCATATTATTCATTGGATTTTTTGTGATGATTTTTTTCATACATTTCAATAAGATTTGGAACGTATCATCTGAACTGTAACAGATAGATGTTTTTATGAAATATTTTCTCTAAATTAATTTTTTTCATCAATATCATGCATTGCATAAAATAGTGTGATTAAAAAAACCTAGAGATTCCCTGAGTATAAAATTACCATTTTATCCTAGCTATTAGGTTAGAGGGAATAATTATAACCTACTTATGATAATGCACTATAAATTCATTGGATATCAATTATTTATGTAATATATAAATCAGATATTTTTATTTTTGGGTGAATTACTATTGGAAAGAAAATTAGTGGGATATATATGTTATATAAAATATTTTCATTTTAATCTAATATTTATTTTAATCATAGGGTGGGAATAAACCCTATTTGTTGTATACAAACCTATATTTTGATTAAAGGGTAATCTTACACCTTTGAATGGATAACCCCTTTTAAATTATGATTATAAAACACTAATTATTTTTATATGACAAAATGAACATGTTATTTTTAATATGGATATAAAAAAATTACTTTGGATGAATTTTTGATATATTCTGATAACATTAATGTTTTGATGAATAGTAAAAACACACAAATTTTATGTGGAATTTTTTTTCATTGAAGTACTTTTTATGGAAAAATTATAATATTAAATGGTTTTAAAGTATAAATAGAATTTATTTTTATCATTAATTATAATTTATGTCATTATCATTAATTTGAAATTGAATTCATATGAAAAACATTTCAATCTTCAACAATATTTTTACTTTTTAAAAAACACATTCTCTCATTCCAACAACGAGGCTGATTTTAAATTAATCTCTACCAATTAGGTGTTTTGAATTTATAAAAATTTATTCAAGATTTAGATTCAGAAGTTCCAAATTGTGTAAATAGGTACCTTTTATTTTTTGACATTATGAATTGTAACTTCAATAATTATTTTTAATTACCATGGTTAAAGGGTAAATCTCGTAAATAATGGTAAAAATTTATATTATAATAATAAAAAACTACCTTAAAACATGTCCCAATACTATTGGATAAGATATTTCTAAACATGAGCATCCTTGGGTCAGTTTTAAGACCCTAGGTAGTTACTTGGTTGAGATATTGAACTTTTACATTTTTTAATTTAAGGTAAAGAGAAATATAAAATAAACATATATCTTTAACTAAAACATATTTAATATATGGTTATATAACTGATTTCTTTGACTATAATTAATCATTATAAATATAAAAATATTTCATACATCATGTTATTTTTAGATAATTTTATGAAATTAAATAAATAAATTTATTTATGACACAATGATGATGCATTGATTACATTATTAAAGAATGATTCAAATAAATTATATTATAAATATTAAAATAAATGTAATTTGAACATTTTTATTCCATCCATGAATTTTCTGGATTATTATGACATTTTATCTTTCAATTAATATAGTTCTTTCCAATGAATAATGGTTTTATTACTTTAACAAAAAATCAATTACTAAATAGTGTAAAAATTGACATAAATGTGTTTTTAAAACGAATACTATTTTATTAAATGATATAATTGTCCTAAAATTATAGGATTTAGCCAAATAAATTATTTTTTCTGATGCTTTTTTCGGGGTGCGTGCATCCGTCTATTTGAGGAAGACAGGAACGCGCTGGCTGTTGCCCCACATTCCTGCTTTCTAAAGGTAGGCGTCATCTATTCCTTTTTTAGGGATGTTTGATCCTTGATCGAAACGAGATGATGGGATGTCAGTTCTTCCTTCTGTGGATTCCTCAATGGAAGTCGTCACCTAGCTTGGGTCTCCCTTATAGAATTAAGACGTTGTTCGTGAAACTCTTCCTAGTGCCATATCTTCATGGACACTTGTTAATTACACTGCATATCTCTGGACATTCCAAGGGTTCTGGTTAGGGCAGTAACCTTCAGTTTGGGGAGTAGTCACATTGGACATCATTGGTGTCTCTGGAATCTAGAACACTGGAGCGTCTGAGTTTCTTCCCTTTATAATAGGGCTTCTTGAGGGCGTGGAAGCCTAAGGCATCCCATGTCAAATACGGGGAATTATATGCCATAGGCATGTCTCGGAGATTTTCTTCAACTTCCCATGTTAAACAGAGGGTATACCGAGAGTTTAAAATCCAACAGAGATTGATCAGAATGATTAGAACACTGACAGGAGTGGATCAGATGGGTTCCACCCCTGGAGGGGACACTGACGACGGGGCTATCACGTGGTTAGTTACCCTATTACTACAAGAAGTAGTGAAGATGTGAATTATCCTGATCTCACCAGGACGTGGAATCCCAGGTAAGAATCAGGATGGGTGGTGGGTGATTAAGTGAAGTGGATGGAGAATGAGATGGGGTAGACTCAAGGGAGATGGTGACATTGGTCTTGGGCCTCGAAGAGACTTCCTACGTATCCCTATTGCAGGGAATCAAAGTACACGTAGTTCGTTGGGGGTATAGGATGAGGGTGTGCGCCAAGGATAATGACTCGATGATATATAAGGGCTTACGTGTGGTTAATAGCCTGGGTTGGTCTAATGCCTGCGGACAGACTAGAGAATTGGGTCCCAAAAAGGGGACTACAATGGCTTTCCATTGGATTGGGAACACAACAAATTACCACTGATTGGGATTGACAACTACATACCATCGATCGAGGTATACAACCACATACTATCAGTTGGGATTGATAATGGCTTACCGCTTGATTGGGTTACAACGGCTTATCATGGGATGGCTCAAAACGGATTACCACTGGATGGGTCATAATGGCTTACCACTGGATGGCTCACAATGGCTTAACGCTGGATGGGTCACAACCGCTTACCGTTGGATGGGTTCGAACCTCATTGGGGATTCATATGTACCCTATCTAGGAGACAGGGATCAAAGCCCACATAGTTCGAGCGGGTACAGTTTAATGTTATGTGGGATGAAAAGGGGGCATGCAGTTTATTGTCATGAGGGACAAAGGTGAACTGTCATGAAAAGGGGGTCAGAACAACTGGGTGTTGGAATTGAACCTCAGAGAGGATTCCTACGTACCTTGCCTTGGAAAGGATTAAATTCCATGTAGTTCGAATGTAGGGATTGGTGTGCCGACATGAAGGGGGTTGGGACCAATGGTTGTTGGGCTTGAACCTCGGAGAGGCTTCCTATGTACCCAGCCTTGGAAAGGATCAAAGTCCACATAGTTCATAAGTGGTGTGGGTCTTACACTCTAGGCTGCCCTTAGGATTTCATGGTCAATGTTTACTCTAAGCCCACACAAGTTTTGCTCAGTGTGAGAAACAAGAGGCAACAAAGACCTGCTGATCACATCACGAAAGGTATGTCTGTGGGAAGTGGAATGGGGCTAACAGATGGTTAGTGGCCAAAAGAGGAAATAATGGCTTACACATGGTTCACAACCCAATGAGATGGAAAGTGGGACTTACTCCATGATGGAGTACCAGGTGGAAAAAAAAATCCCTAATGGGGAGGCATTTGGCACTAAATAAAGGAGGGATCTAGTGTCTATCCACCCTCTCTAGTCTTCGGCCAGGAAGAAGATATGAGAAGCATGGGTGCTTCCTCTTGCAAGAAATGCTAGGGACATACACCAAGGTGGTTTCCCTTTCCCCACAGATAGACACCGCTCCATTAAAGATGATCTCATTCCATGTGAGGAATGGTCACACTCCTATGGAGACCAATGGGATTGCAGAATATCCATGGTGGGGACCCCCACGTACAATGTACGAGTCAAGGTCACAGTTTAACGTCATGTGCTGAGGATGATAGTTCTTGGAAGTTTAACATTCTGTAGATCAGATGAAGTGGGTACACTACGCACCCCTAGGACTTACATGACAGATACCCACGAGACCTTGGGGAAGGGAAGGCATCAGCAATGCCGTATTGAGAGGCTGTTATGGATTGATCCATTGGGGGGTCTACGTTAGCGTGGCTATGTGAAAGGAAATAGTTGTTAGTGTGTCTGGGTGCCATTAAGGAGTGGAAGTGGTGAATGGGGCTTATGCATGGAGGCTACTCAGATGTCTTCCTCATGTCCGTCTATGAGGGAATCTCAACTCGCTTGTGGGTTATGGCATATAATTGGGGCCACACCTATGCACAAGTGCATAGGCAGGACAACGCTAAGGGAATTGGAATCAGTCCGAACAAAGGGAGATGAAAAGTGTGAATCAAATTCCAAACATTCGGAACACGGTTAGGGTGGCGTGACGATGTTGTATAACTGTTGAACATTCTAAAAAACACATCATTCATATCACGTTACACTGAAATGGGGACAAACAAATGAGGGTCGACTATGGACCATGTTCGAAACACAGGACCTGACTCGAAGTGTCATCCAAAGTCTTCTGGGGATTTGGCCCAAAATGATAGGTGTGCTGATGTGGCGTGGGACCAGGTCATCTATTATTCCTTTTAGACATGAAAGAGGATTAAGATCTGAATGTAGGACACACGAATCATGAGGTGGAGTGATGGAATGTTTGAACAGATTCCAACGCTCTTGAAATTATGCCACTATGATCATGGAATGAGGTATCTTATGATTGACACATAAGAAATCTCTTATTTGGAACAAGAGACATCCTATGTTTATCACATAGAGAATACTATATTTTAGAGTCATGAAGAGAGGACTGTTGGCATCTTATGCTAGGCATATAAGGCATATCTCATTTACAAAATGAGGCATCTGATATTGGTCATATAGGATGTTATACAGTTTACAGTCATGTAAAGAGGGTTGTTGGCCTCTTATGCTTGGATCTAAGCCCCCTCTCTTTTAGAGAAAGATGCATCACATGTTTTTCACATAGGGAGTACTACAATTTATAGTCATGTAGATAGGACTGTTAGGCATAAAGACCCTAGAAATGGTTGGTGTTTGTACTAATGCAAGGGTGGACATTTCGGGTTCAACATGGAATTGGAGTCAAGTGATGGGATTTTGATGAGTTTCTTGAGGAATGGTTCGACTAAAGGTACTCAGGGAATTGATGATGATAATCTCAACTGATGACATGGGAAATGAACCAAGAGGAATATGTTGACTCAAGGTATTTCATTGTGTGTGGAAGAATATCTCAAATCATGGTATTACATAGGTAGAAGGTGGGTGCGTAGTGGAAAATACCAACTTACCGGCCCGAAAAGTTCACAGTGTTACCCTCAATTTTTTATGGGGGTTAGTGATGGTAGTGAAGGGATCGGCTAAGAGGGCTAGGACCAAATCCCAGCAATGACTTTCAGAAAGAGTGTGGGGGCACAACCCCTACGGTATAGACCATTGGGCACAGGCATGGGCACTGTTTCACATAAGATGTGCTACATGTAGGATGGGTTGCGCGCATGATTGGACTGTGTGTCATAGGTGCATGAAATATTTGGCACCTTGGTATGGATGCACGAAATATTGAAATCTTTCACACAATATTGGATGTTTTGTGTGCGGGATTGGATGTTTTGTGCGCAGGATTGGAATCTTGTGCACACATGACTTAGGCATAAAATGTGTTAGGAGAGGATCAACCCACGGTGGGACCATGTGAAAGTGGACCCATATGGGATCTGACACGAAAGATCTCACATGGAGGGTCCCATTCTGCCGCACAGGTAAGAAAGAGGTGGTCTTACACCCAATAGAGTGGCATCCAACCTCTAGAGACCTCCCCTAAGGGGTGGGGGCTGCACTTGTATTTATAGGAAAACCTGGGAGTGGATTCATGTAGTATTCCGGGCATGGATGTGATCTTAGGTTCACCCTGCGTTGGGTGCGCATGCAAAGGGGAATTTGACATCGCATTAGGTGCGTAAGAATCTTGTTCGCAGATTCTATTCTTGCGTACACCAATCGAAACATGTTCACAGCTTCCTAAGATGTTTTTTGGGTGGCCTGGGTGGAAGATGACATCTCATTGGGTGCGTAAAAGGCTTGTGTGACATGTTGCGCGCAATATTTTACTGTAGCACACAATATTCTATTCTTGTGCGAAATACATCCATTATTGTTTGCAAGATTTTAATTCTTGCACACAAAACCATACTTTTCCCCAAAATAATCTGGGATGGCCATTTCCAGTAGCCTAAATTTGAAAAGTCATAACTTATGATCCGTAACTCTGTTCTGGCTCCACGACCAGTCAAATCAAAGCTTGCAGAAAGAGCTACGCTTCAAGATCATGTATTGAAGCATTAGGTGAATTACATAGACGTTTTTCCGGTTCCAACACTTATATAATGTTAAAAATGTCATTAATTATCCAATGTTTGTTCTCTTTTCATTTTATAGTAAATATCGTAACCATATATTATGAAAATACAAGAATACATGGTAAGAGTTAATGTTTTTAACAAAGGGGTAAAGGTAAACGAAAAGGTTAATTTGGTGACCTAAACTTGACTAAAACCTATTAGTTGAGAGGATTTCGACCAATCCGCATCTTATAATTGAAATATATCACTTTTAAACTATTATAAATCAAAATTCATTTTATAATAAAATGATATTTCAAAACTTTCCTAAAGTGCCCCTCATACCTCTTATAAAATTTCACCACCTCTACCAACATGCTAACACCTCTCAAGCCCCTTGGATCATCCAAACTATACTAAAATTAGATCATAAAATCCCTCAATTCCTATTATGGGACACACATTTTGTAGAAATCTATCTTAAGGAGACTATTTGTGAAAATCAAAAGGAGATACTTGAAAAAGAGGTAATCGTTCTATCCCATCTTTCAAAATTATTTTATTCTTATACTTCCATTTCATATGTTGTTTCCATTATAAAGTAATAAATAAATTATCTTATACAAGATGAAATTTTATTATAATTATGTTATAACCTTATACCTCCTTTTATAAATCATATGAATAAGAATATCACCATGTGTGCGTATATACGACTTACTATATCCATGTCGTGGTGTAATTTTTTATTCAAAATTACTTTATTTGGATAGATATAATGATTGTATAATGGATGTAAATAATTAATATAACATGATAATAATTCCCTATAGTTAATATATCGTCTAATTACATTTCATTTAACCATTAAGTGAATGATATCATCGCTCGCACGTACGTAAAACCTACCGTCTCCCTGATGTGATGTGATTTATTCTACCTAACCTTCATTAAACCATTATTATATACATGAATGTAATGAATAAAAATGATATATATTATAATAATATCATTATTTATATTATATAACTATAACCTAATATGTTTAATATTAATTTACCTGACAAAACCTGCATAAGAGAAAAAAGTAGTTAATATATGAATAATGAGTGCAATGAAATGTTACTGAAAAACAGATGATAATATAATCATATAAGATATAAATAAAATGATTATGATTCTGTAATAAGTCAATAACATTATTTAAATCATTATATAGTAGGTTATGATACATATGAAGGATATCGAACCTAAGGTAAGGGATAATTTTACTATATCATTATTATCTGGGATTTTTTATTCATAAGTATTTACTAGGGTATATTTATCATTCATATAAATGTTTCCTAAATTTATAATAATATTATTCTACTAATATTTAATGTGAATTTTACCCATTGGTAAATTTTTATTAAATATTATGGAAGGAATCTTTATTTCGTTTTCCATACGAGGTACTTTTTCACTTTTTCGGCAAGAGTATGAGAATAATGTTTTTTAACTTATATGGAATGAATGGATTATTATTCTTTCATAAAACATTATTTACATGAATCCTACTTTAAAATATATCAATTCTATTTTTAATAATATTCTTTTACTTTAAAATTGTGGGGAATTTTTAGAAAAGAAAACTTTTTTGAAGAAGAAATGATATTTTCTTCCAGAATAAATTACAAATATTTTGTCAAAATTGCTTGCCAACTAATTTGAATTTCTTTTAAAAGGGTTATATTTCTATCCCTATTATCAATATTATTTGAGATATTTTTATGATGGACTTATATTTACGAACTCATTTTGTTTTATATGGATTATTTTGGAATTATTTTTAATATTTTTTGTATTCTTTGGATTATTGTAATGCCCCTACCCCAGTTACCAAGAGTCGGTGAATTATTATATAACATTGGCATGATTACAAAAGATCAAGTTTAAAAATAATGATTAGTTTAGTAGCCTAGGAAACACTAGATACATTCATAAGTCTTACATTACATAATAAAGTGAAAAACTACAACAGAATCTTATCTTCATATTCCCTCATACTATCCCTATAAGTCATTCAGAAAATAATTCTTCACATCCTGGGAAAAATAAATCATTGAAAGGGGTGATCTCAGATGCTCAGTAAGGATAATGATATATAGGAAACTTTCTTAAATAAACATAAACATTTAAGGCAATGTATAACTAAACAAAAGCCTTCCAAACTTGAACTTCAGCATAATATGGCAGGAATAAAATGAAATAATTCCATTTACTTATTCACATGGATATTCTACTAATCGAATAATCACATGTAATAACAATAACCACTTTCATAATGATTTAATGCATACTTACAGACTATCAGAACCACGTAGCCAAGGCCTCATGCCAAGACTACAAATAATATTTTGTCAAGGCCTCATGCCAAGACACTAGATTGTGTCGTGAGACCTACCGATGCATCGAGGAGCTATAGAAGGCTCCACCCCTCACTTATTAAGTCCAATTAATTCCTCATAAGAAAATGTTTTAACATAACATAAACATTCATGTTAAAACTAGCATACGAAATGTCTATACTTTCTCCATAAACCATGAATGGAATAGAAATAACACATCCACAGTCAAACATATCACAAAACCTTCAATACAATATGGAAGTTTGTATCATAATAAATTAACTTCAAATAAGCTTAAAATACATGAAAGGATGTTGAAATAGATGAAATCAAAACTATTTGTGAGAAATGTCTCTTTTTTGAAATCATTTAAAAGTCACACATTTATAAAGGAAGTAATTTAAAAGAGATTTTTGAATCAACGTGTCCCATACCACATTGAAACTTTTGAAAATAAATATCACTTCAAAACATTCATGTCCATATAAATAAATCCTTAAAATCATTTTGAAAACTTGAACATTAATTAAAAATATTTAGAAAGATAAATCTTTAAAACATTTTAAATTTTGATCTTGATAAAGAGTACCTTTCACAAATTCTTGAAATATTTATTTTTGAAATAATTTAAAGGTCACATAATTATAAAATAAAACATTTACTTTCAAAATATTCTTATACCCTTTTAAGGGAATATTCGAAAATTTTATAATGGCATAAAATAACTGCACCTGCCGTATAAGTTAAAAAAACAGTCTTACCTTAATTCTGTCGAAAAGGCTAAAAGGACATTGTTTGGAAAACGATGGAAAGTTTCCTTTATAAACTTCTTATAAAAATTCAAACAAGGGTATAAAATACATTAAACCATATTCTTTAAAATAGTAAGAATGTTTTGAAAAACATTTTTAAGAAACATGGATGTGGTTGATAAAGAGGTCCCAGTAGATAATTACGTATAAACAACCTCAGATAATGAAGAGATTGTGAAATAAACCCTTACCTTGTACTTTTCCTTAGTTGAGGGTAGGTTAACCTCATTTATAATGGTGAAATAATTTTTATTAAATTATACAAGAATCATATACATTAATATGATATCATATATGATCTTTTAACATTTCGTTGTTAATAATATCTTAGTATTATCGTCGTTTCGGGTGTTAACATACTCGTTTTAACTTTATATGTTTTCTTACATAAGCCGTGGTTGTTATAGATGGGTTGTATCTTATTCATATCCAGAATTATATCATGTCTCTAAAAATTATTTTTAATCATCAAATGAAATTTAGTCTTGAATGGATACGATGGGGGATGAATCTCATCGCGTTCGTGGAGACGGTAGTCCGTACGTACGCACGGGCGACAATATCATTTTTTTTGATATTAAAATAATATATAATTGGATGTTATATCATATATAAAGAATCATTATCATGTTATATTTATTATTTAAATCAATCACACATCATTATCATACCCATCCAAATAATAATATTTTGAATAACAATTACACCACGGCGTAGAGACGGTAAGCCGTACGTATGCACGTATGATGACATGTCATTGAAAGATAGATAGAATAATGAATATGGTTGTACCATATTTAATATAACATCACAGTATATATAATATATGGGGGATATTATTTTATAATGGAAATAACAAAGAAAGAAGATGTTGAAGAAGAATGGAACTTGAAAGAGGGTGGTGAAAACATTACCTCTTCTTCGGGTTCTTCCTTTTGATTTGATCAAAAGGGATCCTTAGGTTGGATTTCTGACTAAAGGAAGGCCTCTAGTATTAATGGAGGATAGTTGAGAGGGTATTTGGATAGATTTTTGTAGAACCAAAAGGCTTTGGTATGAAGAATTTGTTAGAAGTGGTGTCCTTTTATAAGGGGGAGGAGGGGCTCTTTAGGAAAAACTTGAAGTATTAATTTATAATAAATTTATTTTTGGTTTATAATGAATCCAAAGTGGATTATTAAAAGTCTAAGGTGGGTATGGGTCGAAATCCTTTCAACCAATTGATTTTAGACAGGTCTGAGTCATTATATTAACCTTATCTTTTAGTTTTAACTCTTAGTAAATTAGTTTGACATTTAACATGTCACTTTGTATTTTTATATTATATAGTTAATAAACTTACTATATACATAAAATATACCCCCAAGAGGTCCATTAATTATACAAATATCAAGATATAAGTCCTTTGGAAGAACCTTATATTTTTAGGAATATAATGTCAATTAATAATATAATATTTTTTCAAAAAAACTCATTTATGTCAATTTTGACACTAATCAATAATTGATTTTTGTTAAAGTCATAAAAAATTTATTAATTCGAAAAAAAATCATTTAATCAATAATAACATTTCATATTAACCAATAAAATTTGTGGATGTCATCAATTCTTTCAAATTATATTTATTTTAACATTTATAATACCAATTGTTTGATTCATTCATTAATAAAGAAAAAACTGCATCATTATTGTGTCATAAATAAATTCAATTATTAAATGTATATAAATTTTAAATAAAATACCATTATGTAGGAAATCTTTTTAACTTTCTAATTAATATTTATAGTTGAAACGATATCATATATAACCCTATGTAAAAATTGTTTTTCTAAAAGACATATGCTTATGTCATTTTTGTATTTACTTTAACTTAATTAATATAAAGTGTCTTTTTCACCTAAAAGTGGCTCCATGGGGTCCCAAAATCGACCCAAAGATGCCCATGGTCAGACATGTATCAACCAATAGGGTTTGGACACGTTTTAGGGTAAATTAATATTATTATAAGTTTATTTTTTTACCCGTATTTACCAGATTTACCCTTTAACCATTGTAAATAAAATATTTACCGAAGTAATTATTAAAAATGTATAAAAATAAAGGTTACCTATTTACACAATTTGGACCTTCTGAATCCAAATATGTAATCCATTTTTCTAAATTCAAAACACATAATTGGCATAAATTAATTTAAAATTAATTCCTGTTGTTAAAACAAAAAGTGTGTTTTTAAGAGATAATAACTATCAAAATATTGACACTTGTTTATGTCCGGTCTAAACGTGAAATTATGTCCAATTACCAATATTGTATTAAATGGTTAAAATATATTCTAAATATACTTTAAAACCACTCAAATTTATAATTTATCACTATTAATTATTTTGATTAAAAAAGTTATTTTTAATTAAAATTTAGTAATTTTCACAATTCATGAAAATATAAAAATTATCTGAAATGTACCAAAATTTTACACTAGGATAATTTAGATATTCCAAATCCAAAAATTAAGTCCATTTTCAGATATAAAATTCATAAAATTTTAAAAAGTGGGTATTACTATTCGTAAAGGCTACTTTGATTGGTCGTAGTGTGTTAGAATCTCGAAGTTGCGTACAATGCAAGCTATTGCAGTATTCAAAGGGAAATGTATCGTGGAAGCTTAGGGTGTTACATTCTCCCCTCCATTAATAAATTATTTCCTCACAATTTGAAATTGTTCTTCGAAAATACAAGGTTTAAAATAGAAAATATCTTTGTCGGAAAACCCACATTGGAAATTGGGTTAATAAAATTTAGTATTAATAAGAGGAAAAGAGAAATGAAAGGGTGAACAACAATTTATGATCTAGATTTGGAGAAAATTAGTGGAAATTAAAGACACATAATTGGAGGAAAAACGTATATATTTATTAGGAGTGATTGAGGTCATCAGTCACAAACAATTGTAGAATTGAAGGCCTCAAAGCCATCAGTCTATGATGATTTAAAATATCATTGGTTCAACAAAACATAAGGTATTAGGATAACACATTTTTGGTTTCAAGATACATTACCTAATGTTTAGGAATTTGTTTCTTCATATAATATATATATATATATATATACTTGACAAGTAGAGTTTCATCATTCAACTAATTTCTACCACAAACTCATCTTTCACTACAAAATATAATAGAACTCAAAAATATTATATTTATCCTAATCGTATAAGGATCCAAACATTAACATATACCATTACAATGAAGAAAAATACTTTTTAATGACCAGGGACTTCCTACAGGCTAGTGGTATGTAATAAAGGCATGTCGCACTATGGTTGTAGGTTCGATTCCTGTAGCTTTGTCTAACGCAACGGGTTATTGCCCGACCTTCAAGTTGTCCTTTTCCTTAAACTATAGTATCATAATAATCCAAAAATTGATCATAAGAATTGTTTTAACCTTAAACAATACTATCCAAATTTCAAATTAATCCACTCCAAACATTATAGTTATCCAAAGTACCTCTGTCCAGACTCTCTCTAAAAGGTATCTAAATTCCAAAATCAATTGTCACATCAGATTCCCCAAACAAAGTAAAGTATATCTTATTGTCACATACTGAAAATATGATTACCTTAGTCATTTTAAAACAATAATGGAAACAACAAGTACTTCAGTAAAATCCTTATATATATTACATTATTCTTATAACCAGAATATAATCCTTGAGTCTAAAAATACAAATGCATTAATTATTCCACTTCAACTATAGTAACAACATAAGATTGGACTTTATCACTTGGCCTTTTCATAGGTAAGTTTCCTTTTCACTTAGGTAATTCATTCGCATAATGGCCCATTTCTCTACAATTGTAGCATTCAACATTAACAGCATCTTTATTTACCTTGCAATCACGAGCCTGGTGACCTTTTTCTCTACATTTGTAACAAACTCCCATTACTTTTAGGAAATTACCAGGGTGTTTCTTCCCACAATTATCACTTAATGGAAAATAATTATTTCCCTTTTTTCCTTTATATGTCTCTTGTTACACTGTTCTCTTCTTCTCTTTCTTTACTTTATTGTCATAAGATTTAGAGAATTATTTTTCTGTCTTTATAGCACATGAGACAATGTTTTCGTATGAAGAGAAGGATTGTGAGACTAATGCTCGAAAAAGAAATGGTTTTAACCCATAAAAGAAAAGATAAATATTACTCCTCAGGTTACGTATATAATCTACTGCATGCCTCACTAACCTTGTAAAGTTAGCTTCATACTTTGTGACATTCTCCTCCTCCTTTTGCCTCAGACTGAGAAATTGCCTTTCCATATTTGCTCGATGGTCATGAGGAAAGTATTTTTCTAAGAAAATATCTTTAAACTCTATCCATTCCATACTTTATGGTTGTTCATCATCCTTTTTGTTTTGAATTAATGACCACTATTGATCAGCATCTTCAGTGAGGCGGTAAACTGCCATGATAACCTTTTCCCTTTCACTACTCCCCAAAGCCTGAAATATTTTCGTTAGGGAACTTATCCATTTCTTAGCTACTAGTGGATTTGTACCCCCATTGAATGTTGGTGGTTATTTCCTCATGAAGTGATCTAACATTGATCCTCCACGCTGTGGATCAGGGTGCTCCATACGGGTAAGGTTATTATTTATAACCTGAGTGAGTTGTCCAAGTATGGTGACTAGCTGATTAGCACCAGTTACATCACTAGCACCACTATAATTATCATGAGCAGGAGGGAAATCCCTACATGGAGTGAGTTCATTAATATGGATTTTATTTCTTCCACTATGCACTATTTATAAACAATGGCATACACTAGATTAGTTTATGAATCACAATACATAAATACAAACTTGTAAAACACTTATCATAAATTAAACAGTTTATGGATATAATCCATAATCATAAAAATGTCTTCTTTGTGGAAGTATATACTCATAAAGCCTTCATAATGGTTTGTAATGAAAATGGGAATTATACTAAGCATATCCCCCAGGAGTGTCATAACCAAGAGTGGAGCAAGTCCCGTTGTCATGCACCAGTTCCCGTTTGAGTCTAGCTCAAAGCGGTGTTTTCGGGTTTTACCCCTATGCACATCTGTGCCAGAGCCGCCTCTACCTGCTCGTATCCAGACAGGGATGTATTTCTCCGAAAACTCACAAAATCTCTACAATACCAAAATTTTAGGAAGTCATTCTACACTAATCCTCAAAGTACATCTTAGGTCTATGTGCTCTAATCAAATTTTATCTAAATCTAGCTTCCAGGGTTTGTACTAAACTTCCTCTGATACCAACTGTAATGCCCTGACCCTAGTTACCCAGAGTTGGTGCATTATTACATAACATTGGAATGATCACAAAATATCAAGTCTCTAAAGACTGATTAGTTTAGTAGCCTTGGAAACACTAGATACATTCATAAGTCTTACATTATATAATAAAGTGAAAAACTACAACAAAATATTGTCTTCATATTCCCTCATAAAATCCCTGCAGTTCATTCATAGAATACTTCTTCACATCCTGGGAAAAATAAAACATTGAAAGGGGTGAGATCAGATGCTCAGTAATGATAAAAATATAGAGAAAACTTTCTTAAATAAACATATACATTTAAGGGAATGTATAACTAAACAAAATCCTTTTAAACTTGAACTTCAGCAAAATATGGCAGGAATAAAAGGAAATAACTCCATTTACTTATTCACATGGATATTCTACTAATCTAATAATCACATGAAATATCAATAACCACTTTCATAATGATGGGATGCATAATGCCAGACTATCATAACCACGTAGCCAAGGCCTCATGCCAAGACTACAAATATCATTTTGTCAAGGCCTTGTGCCAAGACACTAGTTTGTCTCATGAGACCTACCGATGCATCGGGGAGCTACATCGGGCTCCACCTGTCACTTATTATGTCCAATGCATTCCTCCTATGAACAATTTGAAACATAACATAAACATTCGTATTAAAACTAGCATACGAAATGTCAATACTTTCTCCATAAACCAGGAATGGAATAGAAATATCACATCCACAATCAAACATATCACAAAACCTTCAATACAATATGGAAGTTTTGTATCATAATAAATAAACTTCAAATAATATTAAAATCCATCAAACGTTGTTTACATAGATGAAATCAAAACTATTTGAGAGAAATATCTCTTTTTTGGAAATCATTTAAATGTCACACATTTATAAAGGAAGTAATTTAAAAAATATTTTTGAATCAAAGTGTCCCACACCACTTTGAAACTTTTGAAAAGAAATATAATTTCAAAACATTCATGTCCATATAAATAAATCTTTAAAATCATTTTAAAAACATGGAAATTAATTAAAAATATTTAGAAAGATAAATCTTTAAAACATTTAAAATTCTGATCTTGAAAAAGAGTACCTTTCAAAAATTCTTAAAATATTCATTTTAAAATAATTTAAAGGTCACATAATTATAAAATAAATCATTTAATTTAAAAATATTCTAATAATCTTGCAAGGGAAGCTTCGATGATTTTATAACAGCTGAAAATATTCGCACCCGCCGTATAAGTTAAAAAAACATTCTTACCTTAATTCTGTCGAAAATGTTAAAAAGGACCTTATTTGGAAAATGACGGAAAGATTCCTTTATAAACTTCTTATAAAAAGTAAAACAAGGTTATAAATTACTTTAACCCATATTTTCTAAAATATTATGAATGTTTTGAAGAACATTTTTAAGAAACATGGATGTGGATGATAAAAAGGTCCAAGTAGATAATTACGTACAAACAACCTTGGATAATGAAGATGTTGTGAAATAAACACTTACATTGTACTTTTCCTAGGTTGATGGTATGTTAACCTCCTGTATAATGGTTAAATATCTGTTATTAAATTTTACAAGAATAATATACATTAATATGATATCATATATTATCTTTTAACATTTCTTTGTTAATAATATCTTAGTATTATCGTCGTTTTCGGTGTTAACTTACTCATTTTATTTTATAGGTTTTGTTACATAAGCCATGTTTGTTATGGATGGGTTGTAGCTTATTCATATCCAGAATGATATCATGTCTCTAAAAATTATTTTTAATCATCAAATGAAATTTATTATTGAATGGATATGATGGGGAATGAATCTCATCGCGTTCGTGGAGACGGTAGTCCATACGTACGCACGAGCGAATATATCATTCTTTTGATATGAAAATAATATATAATTGGATGTTATATCATATATAAAGAATAATTATCATGTTATATTTATTATTTACATCAATTACACATCATTATCATACCCATCCAAATAATAATTTTTTGAATAACAAGTACACCACGACGTGGAGACGGTAAACTGTACGTACGCACGTATGGTGACATGTCATTCAAAGGATGGATAAAATACTGAATATGGTTGTAAAATATTTATAATAACATCACATTATATATAAGATAATGTAGTTATTATTTTAGAATGGAAATAACAAAGAAAGAAGAAGTTGAAGAAGAAAGAAACTTGAAAGAGGGTGGTGAAAACATTACATCTTCTTCGGGTTCTTCTTTTTGAGTTGATCAAAAGGGCTTCTTAGGATTGATTTATGACTAAACAAAGGCCTCTAGATTTAAGGTAGGATAGTTTAGAGGTTATTTGGGTATATTTTGTCCGACCTAAAAGGCTTTTAAGGTACAATGAATTGGTTAGAAGTGGTGTCCTTTTATAAGGAGGAGGAGGGGCTCTTTAGAAAAAACATAAAGTATTAATTTATAATAAATTAATATTATTTTTTTAATGGCTAAAAAGTGTATTATTAAAAGTATATGGTGGGTATGGGTAGAAATAATTTCCAAAAATAGATTTTAGACAGGTATGGATCATTATATAAACCTTATCTTTTAGTTTTAACTCTTAGTTAATTAGTATGACATTTACCACATCACTTTGTATTTTTATATTATATAGTTAATAAACTTACTATATAAATCCAAGAGACCCCCAAGTGGTACATTAATGATACAAATATCATGATATATGTCCTTTTTCTGATCCTTATAATTTTATTAATAGAATATCAATTAATAATATAATATTTCTTTTAAAACTCATTTATGTCAATTTTGACACTATTCAATAATTGATTTTCTTTAAAGACATAACAAATTTATTAATTCGAAAATAATTCATTGAATCAATAAAAACATGTCATATTAACCAATTAAATTCTTGGATGTCATCAAAATATTCAAATTATATTTATTTTAACATTTATAATACCAATTGTTTGATTCTTTCATTAATAATAAAAAAATGCATCATTATTGTGTCATAAATAAAATTAATTATTCAATGTCTAAAAATTATAAATAAAATAAAATTATGTAGGAAATCGTTTTTTCTTTCTAATGAATATTTATAGTCCAAAAGATAACATATATAACCCTATGTAAAAATTGTTTTTCTAAAATACATATGCTTATGTAATTTTTGTATTTACTTTAACATAATTAATATAATGTGTCCTTATCACCTACAAGTGGCTCCATGGGGTCCAAAAATAGACCCAAAGATTCAAATAGTCGGACATGTATCAACCAATAGTATTATAACACGTTTTAGTGTAAATTAATATTATTATAATATTATTTATTTACCCTTATTTACCATATTCACCTTTTAACCATGGTAAATAAAATATTTACCGAAGTAATTATTCAAAATGTCTAAAAATAAAAGTTACCTATTTACACAATTTGGACCTTCTGAATCCAAATAAAGAATCCATTTTTATAAATTCAAAACACAGAAGTTGTAGAAATTAATTTAAAATTAATTCTCATTTTTAAAACAAAAAACGTGTTTTTAAGAGATAATAACTATCAAAAGATTGACACTTTTTTATATCCGGTTTAAATGTGAAATTATGTCCAATGACCAAAATTGTATTAAATGGTAAAAATATATTTTAAATATACTTTAAAACCACTCAAATTCATAGTTTATTACTATTTATTATTTTGATTAAAAAAGTTGTTTTTAATTAAAATTTATTAATTTGCACTATTCATGAAAATATACAAGTTATCCGAAAAGTACCAAAATTTTACCCTAGTCTAATTTTGATATTCCGAATCAAAAAATGAAGTACATTTTGTGAGATAAAATTTATAAAATTTCAAAAAGTGGGTATTACTATTTATAATGGATACTTTGATTGGTCGCGGTGTGTTAGAATCTCGAAGTTGCGTACAATGCAAGCTATTGAATTATTTAAAGGGAAACGTACCGTGGAAGCTTAGGGTGTTACAGTTAGGCTATGATTTATGTTTTTGTGGCACATGTAATAATTATTTCATTATGAGATGGGTGGGACCTATATCTCCCTACAATGTGTTGGGTAAATAATTATATCTCATGAGATAGATATGAATGGAATGGAAAGTAAATCCAGTTTAGTAGTATAGGGGTCAAACGATAAGTAAACTCAGTGCGGTAATAGACTTTGTCTGCTATGATGGTCTTGTCTTGGTTCCATGGATAATATGGAAATTATTTTCTATGATTACATGTATTCTAAAAAGCTTATTGTTTTATGTTTTTACTATTGTGATTATACCCATTTATTATAATGAACTTTTATCCCATGACATGATATCACGCTATTTCCAATGAAGGATAAGACGTCCAAATGTTATGTTCTTATATATTATGATTGGGATATGATTAATATTCACCCTTGTTTACCCATACTGAGAATTTGATATCACCCTTTCATATGTTTCTTTTCCCCAAGTCATGAAGAATTTTATTAAGTATGATATGTGAAAAATGAGTCTAGTTGTGAAGAAATAATCTAGAGATAATGTAGATGTTTTATGAACTAGTTATTTATGTTTCCCAGTTTATAAAAACACTATACCTATACGGTCCTGTCGTATATTTATTATATGTTGTGATAAATATACATAAATTATGATGTAATATAAATTTATATAATGTATGGTTCACTATATTAATATTATTTCAATTTGATATAGTATCTTGGGTGTATTACCTTCTTAGTTATGGAATATCATCTTCCATGTAATTCTATTTATAGAAGTTTTAGAACTTATTTTATGAAAGTTTTTTCAGTGGTAATATTTTATATTGGAGGTTGTGGAATAAAAATTTGTGTCAGAACTTAGTTCAAGACTCTAGTGAGTAGTACAATGTTTTGGAATTAAAGGTTTGTGGAGACTATTGGTAGACCCAATTCTGAGTTTTAAAGTTTAGTTCAAAGAAACATTATGAGCCTTTTATTATAAGGATATTTTTAATAATCCAATTTATGCCTCTATTTTTTTCATTTTATTGGGAGTTTCTATTTTATCATTATTTATATATAGAAGGTATGGTTTAGATTGTTTGGATACATAAAGAAAGTGAGTAAAAATGAAGAAATGTACGAATAAACTAAAAAACACTCCGAGGATGTTTAGATGTTTGGATCAGAACATGGATTTCAATATCTAAGAGTTCTATTTTCTCTTTTGTTGTTGAGAAAACTATATGACTTTATTAAAATGAATAATTGGATAATGATTCAATGGGTTTTAGTTGACCCATTATTCCATATGATAGAATTTTATAAGGAAAGGATGGGAAGTTATGTTGGGAAAAAAATTAGATGATTTAATTTTAGTGGTTTCATATAAAATTCCTATTTTTTAGAAGTTGTGAGAAACTTGTGGTTTCACATCTCTAGTACACTTGATTAATAGTAATTTGACTATGGGTATTTTAACTCTATTTATGAGATAGAGGGTTCATGGAAATTGTTCCTAGAATTTTTTTCAATAACTTGGGATCACCTTATGGATGATACTACTCTATAAATAATATAAGAGTGATGTTTCCATTTAGATCTATAAATTAACGATTTTTTTCATTACATTGGGTGTGGAATATTCTAGGGTTTTATATGAACCAGATATTGTAAGAAAAATTAACTATTGTGTACTTATATCCATTAAAACCTAAAAATGGTATGTTTAAGATCATGAGTGGATTTATGGTTATGTCTATATGTTTAAAGGATAAGTAATATTATCTTTCCATGGGTTTAGAAGGAGAAATTCATGTTAAAGAGTATACTGGAAGTTGGGAGCTATGGAATAAATGCCTCATTTACTTGGCTGAGAATGAGATAACATTTTTGGGTTTGAGCAACACGCTTGAACCCGGACGTACGAAGTATGGAACATTCCAGTAGTATTTCCTTGAAAAATAAATTGAATTCATCCTTCTATATCGATAAAAATACATCCAAAAAATAGAATCATTTTCTAGTTTATATGGAATTATGGGGTCTTTCCTTGGTTAGTTATAATGAAATATTCGTGTAAATTTATACGGTAATCAATGATGGGACACATGAAGTGTTGGTGATTTTCTTCTCATCCATAAAGAATGAGGTTTTTAAACCTTCAATAGATGGAGAACCATGATACTATTTTTTTATGATATTTTATTTATCTATTAGGGAAAATTTAAAAGGCATAGAGTGCTAAAGGATCTATTGGTGTCGAATCATATAGTTGAAGTTTTCATACCAATAACACTTAATGAGGATGAGTTATATACATACTCATGTTCAAAAGGATTAATAGTTCCGTAGGATAGTTGGAACATCTCATTGAAAAGTGTTTTTATGATTCCACCTATAGTTATATCAATTCTAGAATGGAGGGGGATATCCCAAAGTCCTGAGTGTGTTTTCTTTATAATGAGAAATGGGGACAATTTTGGTTTTTGGATATGAAATTTAGACTTATATGTTGTTTTTATAGCCTAGAATGCCCTCATGAGTTGGATACCCTGTGATATATCTGAACCAAGTCAGAGATGCAGTTTGGAACAATGATCTGACACAATTTTAGGTTTATTTGGGATGGTATTATAGATGTTATTTATTATCTAGGGAGTTTCCCACTTCCAAAGATACCTAAGTTTTTGGAAGTATTATTTGAATAAAGGTTGGTTTCCATTGGTATCACTAAAGATAGAAATACCAATTTGATCAAAGGATTTCAGAAGCTCAAAATATAATTTAAGAGATATAGGATTGGGAAGGATCTATTTCCTCAAATTTTGAAGTAGCCAACTAGATCATAATACCCATTATATGGTATTAGAAGTAGAAAACAACTATTATTTATTATGGATGTTAAATAATATAACATATCGAGTGGTAAAAGTTTAAATGGATTGAGTGGGAGACAGTTCCAGAACATGGGAGATGATAGTAAAATACATCTAGAATAATGGAACTTTATAATAAAAGATCTACTAGTTCATGGAAGAATAAAATGTTGCTAAAATGGTATGAGGGAATGGGTTATTTATTGTGGTTCAATAATTTAAATCTTTCTCAATAATTGGTTGTTGTAAAGAATAATTCATAGAGAAATTAGATGAGTTTTATGGTAATAAAATAGAAGGTTAGAGTATAGATAGGGTCTTATATGAATAAAAATACAAGTATATATTTGATCCCTTTTATAAAAATTTCTACTATTGTGTGTTATGTAGACTATATTGTTTAATGAAGTCAAGGATGTTATATTTTCTAGTCTATGGCCTTTTGTGGAAATGTGATGAAACATAAAATATATATTAGGATTCATGTTTTTCATAAGAAAACTAGTGGACTTGGTTGAATCACTGATAAAATATCTCAAGTGAGATATTGTTAGGCTTAGTTTGTGCAAATATCTCTCAAGTAGGTGATTGTTGGGTTTTTCTTTGCGAAAAATATTTTTCGACTAAATAAAATATATTTATTAAATGTTTGTTTTAGAAGATATCTTAAAAATATGAATAAAGTAATGGGAGTATCCACATCATAGGTTCAGAAGCAACAATAATTATTCATAATAGGCCGTCTATAACCATGATCATGATAATGTTCATAGATATAGTTCCCCCTATAGCCATAGTTCAACCTTCCAGTTGTTATAGGATTTCTTATGATAGTGTGGGAAAATAATTTCCCATGGGAAGGGAATGAAAAAACTCTATAACCATGGGTGGGGGGATAACTATGGCTACATGGGAACCTATACACATGGGTAGGCCGACATGTGGCTATAACATGGCGAGGAAAGGCCTATGTCCATGATCGTATATGACTGTGGCTATAGACCTTTGAAAATGGACTCTATAGCCACAATCATGAAGACAGTGGCTATAAACCTTTGAAAATGGTCTCTATAGCCATAGTCATGAAGACTATGGGTATAAACCTCCCACCATCCACTACCAACCGTGGCTATATTATTTAGTAATAATAATTAAATATGTATGTAAATTATTATATATATATATATATATATATGTATATACAAAAACCCATGTTTGGAGAGTGGTATAGTATGCTTAGTTACATGTGTGAGAGAGGGATTCAAAACCTAGAAGCACTATATATTTAGAAATAAGCCTATAGATACAGTCATGGAACATGGATGTAGGTGAGACATGGACCAACTCCATGTCAAAAGAGCTATAACCATGGTGGATATTGTAATGGAAATAGCTTCCACAGGAAGCCTGACTGTATCTATAACCTATAGCCATGGTCATAAGCCTATAGCCACAATCATGGACCTTATTCATAAGAGATTTTCCACTAGTTATTAGTGTATATATTTATTTAATACTTTTTTGGGATGTTTTCAAGTTAATAAAACCCATTTTAAGATTAACTCTTATGGTGATGCATCATATTCCATACAATTATGAGATATTTAGAATAGTACAAATCTTGAAAAAGAATTAGGGATGACTAAGTGTAACAGATTTATCACTCAAACCAATTAAAGGAATTTATCACTTGACCTAGTTAGATGTTTTTAACAAATACATGATAGGAAAACCCTAGTAAGGTAAAGGTGGCATGTTTAGTATCTATTTTCAATAATGGATGCGTATGGATGATATCGAGATTCATAAGAGTGGGGGTCCCTTATCAAGGAGGTATAAAATCAAATCAGTTAGGACATAAAGATATGTTTTATATTCTCATAAGCCTAAGATGACCATGAGGTTATGAGGAAAGGTGTAAAAATATTTTTCTTTGTGCAATGAATTTTAGATGTGTACACATGGGGAGTTGGTCTTAAGTGAGGTGTCATCCTATTGGCATCACCCATGGAGGGTTATTCAAGTTTGGGTGGAGGAATAAAGTTATGACCTAAGTTAGGTCATGTGTGTAATGGTTATGTATATCTTATGTTTTGATATTTTAATGCCATGTGTTTCTTTTAACCACCATCAATGATTCATGTGTTTTGTGGAGAATTTGTATGTGAATGTGAACTATTTTATACACAATAAATTTTTTTTGTCCTATTTTAGGTTAATTGAAATGATTTTGAAATAATTATAGGATATATAAGGACGTTAAAAGAAGTGTGATACAAAGATAATGATTTTCAAACAACCCCACTATTATTATGATCAAAACATGATGCCTATTATACTTAAGTTATTCCAGGGTAATGAAATTGATTTTATATAGGAAATATAATCATTATTCCAACCACAATGTGAATGGTGAATACTATAAAAACAATAAAATGGTAGTAATGATGACTAAAAGCTAAAAAAGAATCCAAGGTAGACAATATATTTATAATTGAAGAACAACATCCTGGGAGGGAGATTCATTGATACGACCCAACCCACTGAGACCCCACCCAGGATGGCAATAAGCCAAGTGTGCCACCCAAAGTTTTCCTCTAATAGGATAAGAACTATTGACTAACACTATGAAGGAATATCACAAAAATTAGAGGATGATTTTAGGTTGTTGTGGACCTCTAAATCCACAAAAATTTAAAACCTAAAATATGGTTAGGGAGCTGATTAAGGTCATTTAACTTGATAAGCTTCACTGATTACTCACTATTATAATTTATTTAGTTTTTTTTTGATTTTTTAATATATTTAAAACATGAGAAATGTGGGGTTTGTTGTTTTTCATGGATAATGCATGGAAATAAAATGGAATCAAGTAAAACTAAATAAGGGTTAGTGAGAAAACTAAATATAATCCATGGAATATCACACTTAATTCACTCTATAATTATTTTATTTGATATTCAATATCTTTACTATCCAATGTGTTGACTAAATACCATTAATTTATCACACCCACTTATTTTTGATTTTTAGTATATCAATACTCACCTTATCAGTCTAATACTAAGTCCATATCTCCCTTGTGAGAGTTGGTCAAGATCACCCCCAACCGAGTGGAGACTCTTGAACAAACCACAACCCAACAACCTAGAACTCACCTCAACTATGTGTGAATCCAATTTCGCTGATCCATGATCTTACCAACCATCACATGGGTGAAACCACAACACCAAGTAAACAATCCCCCACCCAAATCTATCATTTGATATATATTTTCATGAGGGGAGGCTTGATAAGTGTAGGTATAAAGGGAAGAAGATATGAAATGCGAAGTAAGATATGTTACTATCACTTACCACTCTTCCCACCCACAACCTCACTTCTCGAGTTGGATAAGAAATCAAAATGGATGAATTAATATCATTACTCAAGATTTCATCAAAATTTATCCCTATTGATTCCATTTAAAAAATGGGTTAGCCTCTCGTAATCATGAGAGTGAGAGGCATAGGGAATAAATAAAAAAAAGAAAACAAAACAAAGGAAGAATGAATTACTATATTAAAATTTATAATGAAATTACAAAACTATAAGTCATACATGTAATCATCACTATGTTTGAGAGACCAAAGTTTTGAACCCCTTAAAGTGTAGGGGATGAAATTTTTAAATAGGAAAGAGTGAGATTTGTTGTTCATAGGATGTATTCCATGTGGCATGGATGAATGGGGGGATTTCTCCATGTAATGAAATTCCAAATACTTCTCCATCTTGAATATTCACCCCATGATCTACGGCCTCTTCATTTACAAGATGAAATCCACATCAAAACACAAATCAATCTTTTCATGTTTTGGTTATACATTATATATGTTGATATACATATTGGATGTGTGGACTCCATAAATGAATAATGACTCTGGGTGTTCTGTAGTGTTGGGGTATAACTATAATAGAGATATCACTACCCGTGCTTGAATATGAGGTAGTGAATTAATGGAATCATATGTAGCGATTAGAACCCAGGAATGAATCTAGGGAATGGGGTAGAGGGTCATGTTAGGGAGATGAAATTGGGTATGTGAATTTATTCTTACGAAGCTCTCACACAACCAAGTTTCTCTTATGTAGATCCCCGATTAATCTCATGTGGACTTTGATATTTCAAATTTAATATTTAAGTACAAGACAAATTATTCTTATAAAACATTTTTGTGTCCAAGTTATTCATATGAAAGATACTAATTACTCTTACATGACCTGAATGAATCCTCATATATACTTATATAGTGATTCCTAATGCAAATTTATTCGCACGTAACTCATGGGAGATGGAGTTTAATCTAACATAGTGGATGAGATATTTCCCTCAATTACAATTAGCTAATGGGATGAGATGTAGAAATGTGTAAAAGGAATTAATATCCCACACACCCTTTTTTCTCATGTAACATTAACTATTTTACTAAAATAACACAAAAAACAAAATTTAGTGGTATTACCATTATAATTAAAATCCATAATAATACTAATATGACTAAAAAACAATTTTAGGCCATTTTCACATTCGTCTTATTATTTACTCTATAAAATGAAAATGATCTTACTTACAATATTCTAATATAATTTTTATATTAATCATGATAAAATACACATTAAAAATATGGATTAATCACCCCCACACTTTAATTATTACTTGCCCTTAAGAAACATTTCATAATATGATATATGTTTCAACACATACATTATCCATTATTTTAATATTACATATGTTTCAATGAATATCATTGAATCTCAACAAAATTTCATTGAGACTAGGTGAAAAAAAACATTATTTATTAAAATTTGTGTACCACAAGGTATACATGTATTTCCTCTTTTGAAATTTTCGATTAATTTCAGACTAATAATAAATATACTCACATTAACACCTACCATTTTAAGGTTGATGAAAGATTTCTCATGTCTTACTATCAAGCGACTTCTGGCGCTACCAACATGAGAATTAACTCCAATGAAGTCATTTATAATATCCATTTCTAATAAAATGAAATGGCACATACACAAGTAAAATAAAGAAGAAAAAGAAATAAAAACTACAATATTGATTAAAAACATCATAAAATTATAGAATATCTTCTTTATAAGAATTTTTATATCATCATCATGCTCAATACTTTCCAGGTTTACAAATAAATCAAATTCATTAAAATCCATTATATCTTCACTACTCCCCAAGATCTAATCCTAAAATTTTGATTCAATATATTTTTCATTTCCTTTGATTGACCACCAATAAAGACCAACAAAGTGCTTTGATGCATGACAGGTTCATCACCAATTCTCTTTCACACAACATCTAAAATAATCATTTTCAATATGTTTTTTTTCAAATGTGATTGTTAATCATTTTACCTCTTCCAGTGGTTTCATTTCCTCCTTCCACTCAATTGTATTATTATATCCACTTATGGTGGAGATGTTAAAATAAAAATATATAGTTTTTCACATGGTCATGTGTGCTAACATAATCATTCACTTTAATTGTTTCACTAAACCCATTTGCATCTAGGTACATTTCATCACCCAACATCCATGATAAATAGTTCTTTCTATTGATGTTATGTGTAAGGAAACAAAACATAACAATACTCACCATAGAAAATAATGCCCACCCATTAATAAAAAAATCTTCAAAAGAGGAGAGTCGGTGATGATAATGTATTATGAAATTATGATTGTAATGTTTATTGAAAACACTTGTTTTAAATATAATCATGACATTGACCGAAGTAACAAGAAGATGGTGAACAAACCAAACTCTAAATCACATTACTTTTTGTCAAAGAAAGTGACAAAAGGTAAAATAAAATATGTAATCCAAAAGTTATTATTTTATTACATTATCATCCCATATTTATCATATTAAATAACACAATATCAAAGGTCCAGATCAATCCTTATTTTCCAAAGTAGTTCAATGACTATAATCACACCCTGTGTATAATAGATAATAACATGGATAAAAATTTAAGAAATGTAGTACAAAAGAATAATTACCCATGATAATAGTGACATCCACCATTTTTAATATCAATTATTTATAATAAAAAATATTTAAGGCAACACTCATCTTCATAGAGAGATAAATGATGGGAGGGAACGGATGCGTGGATGTTTTAGGCTCTATGTGTCGATCTTAGGGAATAATTACCTTTGTGATTGGGGAAATGGGGTGCCCACTTGGGTGGTTTCTTTGACGAGGGGGGGGGGGTTATTATTTAATTTTCTATAGTATTATAATAATAAGAGTCCTATCATTGTTTTTAAATTTCAAAAATGTAATTAAATATAATATAAAAACCTGAATTGAAGATTCAATTAGAAGAATAATCTTAGGGTAACTGAGGTTATTCAACAATTAAACCTTTCATTTTTTGTTTTTAAAGTTGAGAAGAAACCTATAAAAACTAAATGATTTCTAAATCACAACTCATATTAATTAATTATCTAAGATTACTATATTTATGGATGGTCTGTGTGATTGTATTTATATTAACACATATTATTAAGAGGTGGATTTTTTGCCTCAGGTTTGGGGAAGTCTTTGGATAACCTGAGAAAATTTTAGTATGTGGATTATTTCCTTAATGGGAAAAGTGATGAAAATGTATTAGAGGGTGGGGGGGATTATTTCCATAGGAGAGGGTGAGTGTATAAATAATTTATAGATAGATAGAGGGAGAGAGGGATAGAGAGAGTATTTATTCTAGAGAGGGAAGGATGTGATCTTTTGATTTGAGAAGTTTCACTATGAATTCAACCAAATCATGGTTAAATTAAGGAAAATTTCACTAAATCCTTTGATAATTAATGTTAATTATTTTTTGAATAAGTTTAATGAGATTTTGTGATAGATAAAGTGAGAAGTTGATTACACTTTGGGAATATAGAGAGTTAGAGGTTATATAGTGAAAATTTGGTGAGTAGGAGGTGACGATGGTTCTCGACCGCCCCCATGGTTGATGATGAGTATTACATGACCAAAAATATTAGGGGAGTATAATATCATTGTTATTGGTGGAATTATGGTAACTATATCATTGAATTATGAATAGAGATTACCCACCCAAGGAGGATAATTACAAATATGTACACATTAGAGAAAATTTGAACCGCTAGACTGCCACCATCATGCTCACTGATCAATGAAGGTTTTGACAATGATTGAGGGGTCTTCCTATGTGACGATTAATAGAAGATAACCAATATAGTTGGTGAAATTACTTTTCTAAAGGGAGGTTGAAAAACATTTGATTGATCAACCACATGGTATGATTATGAACATATGTTTTTTAAATAATACATTAATCTTTTATTTCAAATTGAATGAAATGGAATTCATGTGATTGTATAATATAATTATTTTAATTATTTAAGGTGACTTAATAATTACTATTGTATTAATTATGTGAAAAATTTACATATATATGATCACCTGATTTCATAATCATAGAGGATTTATTGAGGTAATTAGACCATGTAGTATTGAACGATCTTTTCAAATCAATGATAAACTATGATGGGGGAGAACAAACCATCTAATTAGAAATGTAACATAAACCAACCTCCCATAAACCAAACAAGGTGAATGTGATGAGGGTTCTTAATCATGTGACATTTCATGATCCTATCCACCTAATTGATTCATGATCCAAGCATTGACATGGTGTGTCAGGATATCATTATGTGATGCATTATAAGTTATTTATATTTGGGTCACATGTAGGGTTTCACATGTCCTTTAACATGGAAGGTGTACATGTGAAAATCCATTCACTAGTGAAAATTTGGATTATGACCACAGAGCTGTAGCCACGATTAGGCTTGATCGTGGCTATAAGCCACCTATAACCATGGTTAGGCCAATGTATGTGTCTATAGTTCTTCATATAGCCATGGGACAACCTACCTATAGTTATATGATTTCTTATGATAGCGTTGGACAATAATTTCCCATGGGAATGGCATAAGAAAACTCTATAACCATGGGTTGACAGCCAACTATGGCTATATGGGAACCTATAGCCATGGGTAGGCCGGCCCATGGATATAACTTGGTGAGGAAAGGCCTATGTTCATGATCTTATATGACTGCGGATATAGATATTTGAAAATGGACACAATAACCATAATCAGGAAGATGATGGCTATAAAACTTTGAAAATGGAATCTATAGCCACAAACATGAAGACTATGGTTATAATCCTCCCACCAGCCACTACCAACCATGGATATATTATTTAATAATAATAATTAACTATTTCTATAAATTATTTTATATATTTATATATCTATATATACAAAAAACCAAGTTATAATAGTGGTATAGTATTCTTAGTTACATGTGTGAGAGGGGATTTAAAAATCTAGAAACACTATATTTTTAGAAATAATCCCATAGATACAGTCATGGACCATGGATGTAGGTGAGACATGGATCAAACCCACGTCAAAAGGGCTATAACCGTGGAGTCTATTGAAATGGAAATAGCTTCTAAGGGATTCCTGACTATAGTTATAACCTATATACATGGTCATAAGGCCTATAGCCACAATCATGGACCATAGTCATAAGACATTTTTTACTAGTGATTGGTGCAGATATTTATCTAATACTTTGTCTCAGATGTTTTGAATTTCATAAAACCCAGTTTAAGATTAACTCTTATGGTGATGCATCATATTCCATACAATTATGAGTTCTTTAGAATATTAAAAATCTTGAAAAATCATAAAGGATGACTATGTTTAATAAATTTATCACTCAACCCAATGAAAGGAATTTATCACTTAACCAAGTTAGAATTTTTTAACAATGACATGATAGGAAAACCATAGTAAGGTAAAGGTGGCATGTTTAGTATATGCTGTTAATGAGGGATGAGTATGGTTTATCCAAGGATTTATGAGAGTGGGGTTCCCTTATAAAGGAGGTATAAAATCATCCCAGTTAGGAAATAAAGATATTTTGTATATTATCATAAGCCCAAGATGACCACGAGCTTATGGTGCAAGGTGGAAGCACCTTTGTCTTTGTACAATGAATTTTAGATGTGTACAAATAGGGATATTGTATTAAGTGATGTGTAATCCCATTGTAATTACCCATGGATGGTTATTCAAGTTTGTTTGGTGGAAGAAGGTTATGATCTGAGGTAGCCCATGTATGGAATGGTTATGTGTATCTTATGTTTTGATATTTTAATTCCATGTGTTGCTTTTAAACACAAAATGATTTATGTGTTTTGTGGAGAATTTTTATGAGAAAGTGAACTATTTTATACCCAATAAAAGTGTTTTTGACATGTTTTAGGTTAATTGAAATGATTTTGAAATAATTATAGGAGATTGAAGGAATTCAGAAGAAGTGGGATATAAAGATGATTATTTTAAAACAAATGAATAGTTATTATGACCGCAACATGATTCTTATTAGATTTATGCTATTCTAGGGGAATGAAATTGATTTTATATAGGAAATATAATCATTGTTACAACCACAATGTGAATGGTGAATAATATAAAAAAGAATAAAATGTTTGGAATGATGACCACCAGTTAAAAAAGAATCTTTGGTAGGCAATATTTTTATAATTGAAGAACAACATCATGGGAGGGGGAATTCATTGATATGACCCGACCCACTGAGACCCCACCCAGGCTAATGATAAACCATGTGTGCCACCCTAAGTTTTCCTCTAATAGGATAGTAACTGGTGACTAACACTAATAAGGAATATCACACAAATGAGAGACTGATTTGAGGTTGTCAGGGCCCTCGAAATCAATAAAAACATAAAACCTGAAATATTATTAGGGAGGTGATTTAGGCCATTTCACTTGAGGAGATTCACTGATTACTCACTATTATAATTTATTTAGTTTCTTTTTGGTTTTTTAATATATTGAAAACTTGATAAATGTAAGTATTTTTTATGTATAAATCAAGGAAATAAAATGGAATCAATTAGAACTACATGAGGTTTAGTGAGAAAATTAAATGGAATCCATGGAATACCACACTAAATTCACTCTATAATTATTTTCTTCGATATTAAATCTCATTCATATACAATGTTTTGAATTAATACCATTAAACTAGCATACCCATTTGTTTTTGAATTTTAGGATCTCAATACTCACCCTATCAGTCTTATACTAATTCCATATCTCCCATGTGAGAGTTGTTAAATATCACCCCCAATTGGGTGGAAACTCTAGAACAAACCACATCCCAACCACTTAAAACTCACCTCAACTAAGTGCGCATCCCATTTGGTTGATGCATGATCTTCCCAACCCTCACATGGGTGAAACCACAACACCATGTAAAAAATCCCCCACTCAACTCTATCACTTTATAGATAGGTTCATGAGGGGAGGCTTAATAAGTGTAGATAAAAAAAAGAAGAGAGGAAATGGGAAGTAAGATAGGTTACTATCACTTACCACTCTTCCCACCCACAACCTCACCTCTCCAGTTGGATATGAAATAAAAATGGATGAATTAAAATCATTACACAAGATTTCATCAAGAGTTATCCCTCTTGATTAAATTTAAAAAATGGGTTAGAATATCATAATAATGGGAGTGAGAGTCATAGGGAGGAAATATAAAAAAATAAAATAAAGGAATAAGGAATTACTATATTAAAATGTAGAAAGAAATTACAAAACTATAAATCATACACTTATTCATTGCAAAGTTTGAGAGGCAAAAGTTTTTAACCCCTTAAAATAGAAGGGATGACATGTTTAAATAGGAAATCATGGGATTTGATGTTCATAGGATGTGTTCCATGTGGCATGGATGAATGGGGAGATTTCTCCATATAATGAAATTCCAAACTCTTCTCGAGATCAAACATTCACCCCATGATCTCCAGCCACCTCATTTACTGGATGAAAGACATATTGAAACACAAATCAAGAATTTAATGACTTGGTTATACATTATGTATGTTGAGAAACATATTTAATGTGTGGAATCTATAAATTATTAACGACTTTTGGTGCTCTGTAGTGTTGGGGTCAAACTACAATAGAGATATCACTTCCCATGCTTGAATATGAGGTAGTGACTTCATGGAATCATTGGTAAAGATTATAACTTAGGAATGCATCGAGAGAATAGAGTTGAGGGTCATGTGAGGGAGATAAAATTGGGTATGGGAACTTATTCTTATGCAGATCACACATGACCAAGTTTCTATTATGTAGCTCCCTGATTAAGATCATGTGGCCATTCATATTTCTAATTTAATCTTAAGTACATCCTTGATTATTCTTACGAAACATTTGTGCGGCCAAGTTTTTCATATTCAAGATAATAATTACTCTTACATGACCTACATGACTCCTTATATGTTCTTATATAGTGATGCCTAATGAAAAGTTATTTAAACGTATCTCATGGGAGATGGAGTTTAATCTAACATAGTGGATGCGAGATTTCCCTCAAATAAAATTAGCAAATGGGATGAAATGTATAAATGCGTAAAATGAACTAATATCACACATTATATTTGTTCTCATGTAATATTAACTGGTTTACCGAAAAAACACAAAATATTTAGAGGTATGACCATTATCATTAAAATCCATAATAATAATAATATGACTAAAAATCCAATTTTAGGCCATTTCTGCATTAATCTTATTATTTACTCTATAAAATGAAATGTATCTTATTTACATTATTCTAATATAATTTTTATATTAATAATGCTAAAATAAACAGTAAAAGTATAGATAAATCACCCCCACACATGAATTATTCCTTATCATTAAGGAATGCCTCTTAATAATATTTTTATTAAGAATCCAATTCATTTACAATGACCCTGATTTGTAGTATGTAAACCTTTAGAATGTTCTAAATAATATTTTTGAAGGGATTCAAGAATGATATATTAAAAGCAATATATATTTTTTATTCTTTGCACATGAATTCATAGGTATAATTATTTCCTTTTAAAATAAAGCCTTATATAGGAAATATGATAACATAGTTGCATCCATAATTTCGGATTTAACCTAGGAGAATTATAATTTCATATGCACTGGGGTTCTCGAGATCAGGCCGTTATGGGTGGATCAGTCAATTAATCAATAAATTGGTTAATTGTATAATTTTAACTAGAGATTCCCTATTTAATTATCTCAGACATATCTCTATAGGGTTATTTTTCATAAGACATAGCTTGAGAGAGGTATTTAGAGAAAGAAAATTGAGGGAGATCCAAAGAATTTGTGGTACTATGGAACAAAATTCATTATCAAAAATTTTGAACATCTCCCAATGCAAACACATTATTTATCAATGATCAATATAATATTGAGGTGGGGAATTTTTTATTTTTATGATACTTCTTTATTCATTATTTGATCATGAACTACCTATTTTTGAACTAGTTTCTCAATTTCTTGTCCCTATACATTATTTTGTTTTATTTTTATCCTATAATTTATGATACTGTGCTGCCTTTATCCTAATCTATGAATGTCACACCAAAAAATCGGTGATTGATCTTTTAAATGAACACCATAAATTCCCTCCTATAATATCCATTTTATTTATCTTTCTCGTTATTTTTTCCTTCATAACTAACCATTATGATGGCCAGTGGTTTGAAAAAATTTGGTTTGTATCCTCACGTGATAAAAATACAAGTCTGTGACTAATTATTTTATGTTCAACTGTGAAAATATTTCCATGATAGAGAATTAATGGGAAACAGTGAATCACAAGAGGCGTGCTAGTGTGGATACTTAAAGGGATGTGATGGAATGCGTTTTAAGGATATGTGTGAGGTGATTTTGAACCCCGTTTATGGTAAGGGGTGGATAAAAATCAACCTATAGAGGTGTTATATCATTGAGAGAGGCATTTATCAAAGTTATGAGATTGATCAAAGGCTGGAACAGTGACATCAACATGATTTCTAGTGAATTGATGAATCTGTTCTCACATACGTGACAATACAACATATAGTTTAGAATAAAACATGTTCTTTGCTTCATTTGTAGTGTTGGATGGGATTTAGAGTAGAGATAAGTATCACATTCTTTGTAGCATAATGAACGTTCCATGTGTTCCTAGTCATCAAGATCAACATGTGCAAGGAGTACAAACTTAGGTGGCCATTTGGAAACACACATCATGTACCCTATGGGACATGCCTTGTGTTTTGGACCTCACATGAAATGGTCTATAATGGTGATGTTATTAATATTTTCATGAATTATTATATACTCTATTTACTGATTTTATATGAAATGTGCATAATTTTTGTGAAATATTAATGTTTAAATATTAAATACAATTTTAGAGAACTATTTGAATTCATCCAGATTCAATTATGTTTAATGTTTTAATAATAAATATCACCCTACTGATCCAAATTGTGATGTTATTGTTTTTTAGTATTAATATTTCAATATAAAACATTTCATTATAAGGGATCATGGGCCAATTATGCCATTTTATGGGTCCTATGGACCACACAATGGGACCCAAAGAATTTGTGATGAAACTAGACAAACTATGAAGATTGAATTATTGGGCTCAATACAGAATTCGAAATTCCTATATTCTACAAAAATGTTTGGGGGACAATTTAATGAGTCTTGGATAAAAATTTCACGGCCCAACTCCAAAGAAAAGGGCCCCAACTAATTCATTAAAATCATCCCACCATTCTGGACGGGAATTAAAATCAGCACAGTATTCATGACATGTCGCTTGATATATTCATCAAAATCAAATTGATATTTTTCATTGTGAAATAGGAGATATAGGAGGCCGACTTTGTTGAGGAAATAATTCATATTTTAATTCATATTCCTATTCAAAAATCCATTCATATTTTGTCCATCGAAAAGGAAAGGATAGAAATGGATAGTTTAACATTGTTTATGAAAATCAAAAAAACGTTGGATCCATAAGTCCAAATACCTCCAAATTTTTAGAGAAGTCGTAAAACATTATTATATACAAATTTTAATAAAAGTATATCTCTATATTTGGATTTCTTGATGCCCAAATCGTTGAGCCAAGTGGAGGGGTAGTTCTTGAATGCAAACAATCCACCACCTTGAGCTATAAATACAACCCCTCCTCTCCTTTAAAAAGGGTTGGAATTTAAGAAGAGAGGAGAATAAATTGGAACAACCAAATCCTTTCCAAATTCCTGGGAGGACCTAACATAGTCAAGTTTTCACTTGATAGACCCTTCCTCCTCTCATTGTTTTCATTTACTTTTGTGTTCTTCATTGTTGTAATCTTGTAAGATTTTTTTTGTTATTATGTTTTAATTAAAGTTTATTCTTCAATATCTCTTATTATCATCCACCTTATATAGTTTAATATTAATTTTCTTAAAATAGTTTAAATAAAGTTAAAACCCCTTCTCTTTTTTTGCTTTCTCATTCAATCTAAAGTCAGTATTTAATTCCCTTCATCATTTGTGTGTGTGTTCAACACACCACTCTTTTCTTATCCCTTTATTTTTCTTATCTTATTAATTTATCATCATAATAATTATAACCAGATTACTAGTCATTTAAATGGATAATTAAATCTCTCATTGATGTGATTTATAATTTAGTTATGTTAAGTGATTGAGAGATTTTTCTCGATGAATATTCTTTTAATTAACATTGTGTACGTTGGACTTAACATGTAATGGATTAATGACTTGTTTGGTTTAACGTATGGATTCCATGGATTATTGGAACCATAAATAGACTACCACAATAAATTACTAATTGAGATTAGAATCCTAGTTAAGTTAAGTCTTGGATTAAATCCTTAACACTTAGGAATTCCAATAAGTGTTATCTTGTGAAGTGGATGTTAATTTAAATTAAATATAATGAAAAGCTAAAGGATATCACAAGCTTAAATAACTAATGATGAAATCATCCCAATATTTATCAAATTTTTAAATAAATCTTAATCAATAAATCATTTCAATTAATCTCTACAAAAAAACCACCAATTCAAAATACAATCAACTAAAAACATTCAAATATTAATAAGTATCATCGCTGAGGATTCTACCCAAGTGCTGCTATACACATTAGCAGAGCAGTAGAACCTTGATCGGTCAATAGGTGACAATAGGCTGTGCTTTCCAATGGCACTATTTCTGGGGATGGTGCAATTTATTAGTCATAAGTTTCTGTTTATAGTAAAAAAACAAAATTTTAAAAAAATTGAAAATAAACACAAAGAAAAACCCGTCTTCCCCTTTCTTCCAAAATCTATCTGAATTCCTCATAGCCTCTCAAAAAATACATTGGATTTGTTTGACCCTAAAATTGATCAAAATCTATGCCAACTTAGGAGGAACATGAGAGATAATTAACTCATTCAAGAACTGATCCTTTTCCAACCAATTGGATTAGATATAGTCAATCCTAGGGAACAAACACATGAAGAACATGCTGCCTTTGATATGAATTACCAACCTCTTGGTATTCAATATCTAAAAATAGAGGCTCACTTTAAACTCAAATAAGGTTTGATTCATCTTCTCCCTCATTTCCATGGGCTAGTTAGTGAGGATCCACATCTTTATCTTAAAGAGTTCCAAGTGGTGTTCTCTACAATGAAGCCTCAAGGGGTTTCTGAGGAACAAATCAAACTCTGAGCATTACCATTATCCCTAGCTGACACTGCTAATTCATGGATATAATACCTTTATATTGGTTCTATAACCACATGGAATGAAATGAAGTGACTCTTTTTAGAGAACATTTTTCCTGCTTCTCGTACTGCTTCTATCTGAAAGGAAATAAGTGGTATTCTTCAATTCCCAAATGAATCACTCCATGAGTACTAGGAGAGGTTCCAAAATCTTATTGCAACCTTCCCACACCACCAAATCCCTGACCAAGTCTTGATCCAATACTTCTATGAGGGGTTATTGGCTTTGTATAGAACTCTCATTGATGCCGCAAGTGGCGATGCTCTTGTTGATAAAACTCCTGCAGCTACAAGAGATCTCATAAGTAACATGGCTTCAAACACACAACAATTCCATACTCGAGAACATTCTCAAGTAAATCAAGCTCAAGATAACCAATCTATAGAGTTGAACAAGATGATATAGTGGTTGAGTGAACTTACAGGTCTTTTGTGAAAACTAGCTATGGAAACCAAATCCCAAACCTCATCTTACCCACAATCTTTGTTCCCTAGACCAATCAAGAACTGTGTAATCTACAACTCACCATCTCATCCAACTGACATATATCCACAAATTCAAGATGAACCATCTAATTCATCCGGACCAATGGAGATCAATGCAGCATATGCTCAGAGGAACAACAACCCTCAACAATCAGGTCAGTTCATTAGAAACTTCAACCAACCCCTTCATGATCCCTTCTCTTGTACCTTTAACCAAGGCTTGAGGTATGTTAATCCCATTTATCATCTCCCTAAATTTACTCCTCAAAACCCAAACCAGTTCCAATATGGTCAAGGTGTTGGTAACATCCACCAACCTTACCCTTTTGTTCCTAAACCTCAGAGGACCAATCTTCCTCTTCCTCCTTCTGGATTCCACTATCCCATTGAGCCTTATCAATTCCCAAAACAATACAATCACTTTCCCAAAAACCAAAATCAAATTAATCCCAATTTGGGTCAAGCCTCTTCTTCTAAGCATCCATGGGAAAGTGCAGGGAAAGATCTTTCTTTCTTCCCCAGATCTATCTTTAAAAACATTAAAACACAAATTTTTTAACTTGCATCCCACTTGAGCTAGAAACAATAATCAAATTCTTCCCAAATCCTAGCTCAACCATTACCCAACCCAAAGGTAATGTAAGTGAAATTTCACTTAGATCTGGAAAGAAAATTGATATGTCTCATGATAAGTCTCCTAACCCCCATTTGAATGTTGACCTAGAATATGAAAATAAAAAGAAATATGAAAAGGAATCTGAATTCATTACCTCACCTCCTTCTATTCCACTTAGGAACCCAATTCCTTTTCCTCAAGCCATTTATAATCTAAATAAGTCATTTGAACCAAATCCTGAAATGATTGACATGTTTAGACATGTGGAAGTCAAGATTACCCTCTTAGATGCCATAAAATAAATCCCTAAGTATACCAAGTTACTTAAGGAATTGTGCACCCAAAAGAGACAACTTAGGACCTTCAAAAATGTTTCCACTCAGCAGTCTATTCCTATAAAGCGGAAAGATCTATGGACCTTTACAGTTCCATGCCAAATTGGAAGTTCCAATTTTGATGATGAACTCATAGATCTATGAGCCTCAATTAATTTCATGCACAAATCCATCTTATCCAACCTTGTTCTAGGTAATTTTCACCCAATGGGTGTTGTCATTCAGTTAGACAATCAAATCACAGCCAGTCCTAGGGGTATAATCAAGGATGTCCTTATTTTTTTGAATGATCTTAACTTCCCTGCTAATTTATATGTCCATAACATGGAAGGTGAGATGAATTATTCTAGATATCCCCTAATTCTTGGAATAACATTCATTATGACTTCTAGAACCAAGATTGATGTCTATTCAGGCATCTTATCCATGGAATTTGGTGACCAACTGGTCAAGTTAAACATTTTCCAATCCATGCAATACCCATCTAAGGATCACTCTGTATTCTCAATCCATGATTCTAAGGACACTTTTGAGAGTCAATTAAACCCCATTTCATTATGTTCATTATGTTCTAATGAGAGCAGATCTTGTGAAATCTACACCATGATTAACACAGTTATAAATGGTGAATTTTATGTTGACCTCTCATTCATAGAATCTATCAATCTAGAGGATCTTAAAAACACTCTTGAATCCCACATCAACTCTGATATCTACTGCTCCACCTTGGATAGTATTAAAGAAAAATGAATATGAAGCAACTGAAGTCCCTTCCTATATTCCTGAGTTATCTAATCCACAAATGAAAGATGATACTGATCTAAAACCACTTCCCAAACACCATAAATATGCATTTATTTTCTATGATCACTCTTATCCTATCATTATCACTGCTTCACTTACCAAAACCTAGGAGTCCAAACTTGTTCAAGTGTTAGAGGAAAAAAAAGAGGCCTTAGGTTGGACCCTAGATTACATACTAGGAAACAACCCTACTCTTTGCATGCATTACATCGATCTTAAGGAATCATCTAAACCAATTAGAAAACCACAGAGAAGACTCAATACGCTCATACATGAGGTAGTTAGGGAAGAGATCACCAAGCTTCTTCAAGCTAGTATTATCTACCCAATTTCCAATAGTAAATGTATTAGTCCAATTCAAGTTATACCTAAGAATGGTGGGATAACTATTATAAAAAATGAACATGGGGAGGTAGTCACAACTCGAGTGAAGAACAAATTGTGGGTGTGAATTTATTACTGAAAATTGAATACTGAAACAAGAAAATATCACTACCCTCTTCCATTCCTTGAGCAAATGCTAGAATAATTAGCTGGAAAGTCACACTATTGCTTTATTGATGGATACACCAGCTACTTCCAAATCCCAATCGCAACTCAGGACCAAGAAAAGACTAATTTCACTTGCCCCTTTAGAACATATACATATAGAAGAATTACATTTGGTCTATTTAATGCTCCTGCAACATTCCAGAGGTGTATGATGAGTATCTTTTCTGAATTCATTGAACACTGCATGGAAGTCTTCATGGATGACTTTACCATTTATGGTGAGTCATTTGAATCAAACTTGAATTCACTCTCTCTAGGCCTTTAAATGTGTGTCATGTGTAACCTTGTGTTAAACTTTGAAAAATATCACTTCATGGTAGAAAATGGGATTTTTCTAAGGAACATAGTTTCAAAAGATGGTATTGAATTTGATCCTTCCAAAATTAAAGTGATCCAATCACTTCCTGAACCCAATTCTATTCAATACATATGTTCATTCCTCGGTCATGCCAGTTTCTATTAGAGATTCATCCATAAATTCAGTAGGATTTCTCTCCCACTCACTCAGTTGCTCCAAAATAATTTCACTTTCCATTTTGATGAGGTTTGCAAGAGATCATTCATTGAACTCAAAATTTCTCTTACATCTACCCCGATAATTCAACCCCCAGATTGATCTTTATCCTTTGAGTTGATGTGTAATGATTCTGATAGAGTCGTTGGAAATTTCCTTGGTCAAAGAAGAGAAAAAATTCCTCGTGTCATCTATTATGCCTCAAAAACTTTGGATGAAACTCAATCTCACTACACTGTCATTGAAAAGGAACTTTTAGCAGTGGTTTTTTCCTTAGATAAATTCTTGCCCTATCTCTTAGGTTCCAAAATAATCATCTCCACATACCATTATGCTATAAAGTTCTTACTCAAGAAATGTGATTCCAAACTGAGGGTAATAAGATGGATACTAATGCTCCAAGAGTTTAACCTTGAAATCAAACATAGTTTAGGAAAATAAAACTCTCTGGCTGATCACTTGAGTAGAATATATAATTATTGTCATTCATAAATCAGTGATCCTGAATTCCCCACTGATCACCTTTAATCTCTCACTCCAAAATTACCATGGTATTCCCCAATTGTAAACTACTTGGTTTCTGGTATTTTTCCTAAAAATGTTTCAAAAGAATAAAAAATAAAGTTGAAAAGTGATTCAAAAAACTATTTTTGGGAAGATAATAAACCTTGGTAAACTGAGGATGACATGGTAATTAAGAGATGTGTTGATGAAAATAAACATTCTTCCATCTTAGAATTCTATCACTCAATGCCTGGTGGTGGTAAATTTGGACCACAAAGGACCTCCCAAAAGGTCCTAAACTATAGATTCTTTTGGCCTTCAGTCTTCAAGGATTCACATGAGTTCTGTTAATCTTGTCCCACTTGCCAAAAGTTTGGCACAATTTCCAAAAGAAATTAAATGCCCCAAAGGACTTTAATCTTCTGTGAGATCTTTGATGTTTGGGGCATCGATTTCATGGGATCATTTTCCCCTTCCAATGGATTCTCATACATCCTTCTTGTGGTTGATTATGTTTCTAGGTGGGTCGAGGCCAAACCCACTAGAAAGGATGATTCACTTACTGTTATGGAGTTCCAGAAGACACGCATCTTCCCCCGATTTGGCACACCACATGCCTTGATAAGTGACTTAGGAACCCATTTTTGTAATAGAACCATGGAATCTCTTTTTAAAAATAATGGTGTTGTACATAAAACTTCAACTGTATATCACCCCCAAACAAATGGAATGACTGAGCTTTCAAATAGAGAATTGAAAAGAGTGCTTGAGAGAATTGTAAAACCCACCAGAAAGGATTATCCTGAAAGACTTGGTGAAGCACTTTGGGCTTATCGAACTCCCTATAAAACACCCATTGGGAAGTCTCCTTTTAGGATAGTTTATGGTAAAGCATGTCATTTTCTAGTTGAAATAAAACATAGGTATTTTTGGTCTATAAAGAACTATAATTTTGATTGTGAAAAATCTGGTGAAGAAAGATTATTTCAATTGGTTGAACTGGAGGAGCTTCGACTTGATTCCCATGAGAATTTTGATCTGCACAAAGAAAAGGATAAGGTACTCCATAAAAAACATCCTGAAAAAGGTATTACATGAAGGTGAAAAGTTATTTCTCTTGAACTCTCAATTTTGGATTCTCCTAGGTAAGCTTAATTCCCATTGGGAAGGTCCTTTTGTTATTGATAATGTTTATCCATTTGGTGCAGTGCAAGTCTAAGACCCCTCTTCAAAAAGGACATTCCCAGTTAATGGATATCAGTTAAAGAATAACCATGAGAGGACACAAAATCCTAGGACCACATCAACTTCCATTGAATCCCCAACTTCTATAATCGACCAACCACTGGATGGAGATGGAAACCCATCAAATCCAAACCAGGGGGAACCTCTTTCCCTTTAACTCTCTCTCTTCCTCTTTTTTTACCACTTTCTTCATCAAAACCTTTATTTTTCTATTTCTATTTTGTGTGGGTGTTTATTTTAAAAATACAAATAAAAAGTAAATAAATAAATGTAAAAAAACCAAAAATTCATATTTAATCACCAACCAGTTTTGAAAATACATGGTTTCGTCTCAAAAATGTTTTTGTTTCTTCATAAATTTGGATAAAGATTATTGTGTCAAAACCAAAAAAAATTGAATGCTCAATTTTTTTGATTTGTAAAATGATTTTCCAAAACCATGAAAACCAATATTAGCTTTCATCCTAAGTCCACCTATAGACATATTTTCAAAATTTGTGTTTTTACCCCCCCCCCTTTGCGAGTTTTGAGTTTGTGGACCATCAAGCTGAATTTCCTACTTTGGTGTGCATTAATATGATAGAGGCACTTTATAAACCACACAAGAATCACAATATCCAAATAGACTCGCATTTCCCTTACATTAATCCTCCTTTTCAAGGCCCCTTTGAGCCTATGAAAACATTTTCTTTGATAGCCACATTACAATCCCAATACCTTATCCCACCCAATATGAAAATGGATTTTCGTTGCATAACTTTTTGAAATTTAAGGGTGGGGGGAATGGATTTCATTTTTTGGGTGCCCTTTTATTGATTTTCAATGAGTTATCACATTCTTGAGGGAGAGCATCCATTTTTGTGTGGGTGAGAGTTTTTCATTAAATGAGTTTTGTGGAATTTAATTTACTTTCATTTATTTAATTTTGTAAATGTTACTAATAAGTGTTAAAAATAAAAAAAATCAAAAAAAAGAAACAAAAATGGGTTGTGTCTTGGGTAGGTTAAAAATAACTCTTCCTCAACATTTGATCTTGTTATAACTATTACAATTAGTGTCATGAGGAGACCAATCATGGGTTGGGATATGAGTGTGAGACCTTTTTCAAGTCCAACTTTCGAAAAATGCAAAAAAAAGAAAAGAAAAGAAAAACAAGAACACTTATTTCATTGGGAGAAGTTTTGTGGTTGGTAAATATTACAACTTTTCATACCCTTAATATATTCTTCCTATCTTTCATATTTTTTAACACATTCATTCCCTTGTCAACGTGTGTTTTCATTTCCTTCCATGTTTCATTTCACAAAAATTGTGCATTGTTTTTTTCCATGTTAGTGTTTTACCCCCTTTTTCTTATCTTTTGGATATCATATTCCTACCATCCCATAGCCATATAAAAACCCATAAAAAGGCCTCTTAATTTTTGATCACTTTAGGATAGGGAATGGACGATGAGAGTTCTTTCAAACTCTATAATTTTCACTTTTTGTTGGTGAATGAGTAATGCTCCATAAATTAATTTTATCATCTTGAGAGGAGTAAGTTTTGTGTGCCACTATTTTCCATTTCTAAAATTTAGAATGAAAAAATGAATTGATTTTCGAACATTTTTTCTATAATAACTTGTGGTGGAGTTAAATATGGATGAGTTAAATTCTCTAAACCTCCCCTGATTGGGGAAAACAAAATTTTAATATTTGTTGTTGAGTGAAAATGATTCTGTAATGTTTTTATATTTATTACATATGAGGACTTGAACAAGACTAAGTGTGAGGGATTTTATGTTATTAATATTTTAATGACTTATTATATACTCCCTTTACTGATTTTATATGAAATGTGCATAATTTGTGTAAAATATTAATTTTTAAATATTAAATATAATTTTACAGCACTATATGAATTCATCGAGATTCAATTATGTTTAATGTTTTAATAATAAATATCACCATACTGATATAAATTATGTTTTTCGTGTTTTTAGGATTTATATTTTAATATAAAACATTTCATTAGAAGGGATTATGAGCCAATTCTTCCATTTGAAGGTTCATATGGACCACACAAGGAGACCCAATGAATTTGTGATGAAACTGGACCAGCTATGAAGATTGAATTACTGGGATCAATAAATAATTCAAAATTCCTTTATTATCCTACAATGTTCTAGGTACAATAAAAGGATTCTTGGATAAAAATATCAAGGCCCAAATTCAAATACAATGGGCCCAAATAATTCATTTAAACACAGACTACCATTCTGGACGAGAATTAAAATCAGTATAGTGTTCATGACATGTCTCCTAATCTAGTCATCAAATCAAGTTGATATTTTTCAGTGTGAAATAGTGTATATAGGGGGCAGTATTTTTGAAGAAAGAATTCAGATTTTAAGGCATAATCCTATTCAAAAATTCATTCACATTTTGTCCATCGAAAAAGAATGGATATAAATGGAAAGTTTAACATTGTTTGTGAAAACCACCATAACTTTGGATCCATAAATTCAAATGCCTCAAAATTTTGAGATTATTCATAAAAAATTATTATATAAAACTTTTAAGAAGAGGATATTTCTATATTAGGTTTCCTAGATTTCCAAATCGTCAAGAAAAGTGGAGGGGTAGTTCTGGAATGCAAACATTCCACCACCTTGAGCTATAAATACATCCCCTCCTCTCCTTTCAAAAGGGTTGGCGTTTCAGAATATATGAGCATAAATCGGCACGAAAAAAGCCTTTACAGAGGCTCTGAAGGTCCTTACATACTCATGTTTTCACTTTAGATACCCTTCCTCCTTTATTTGTTCTTATTTACTTTTGTGTTCTTCATTGTTGTATTCTTGTAAGTTTTTTTTGTAATTCAATTTAATGAAAGTTTATTCTTCAATATCTCTTATTATTATCCAACTTCTTGTAGTTTAATATTAATGTTATTAAGATAGTTTAAATCAATTTAAAACCCCTTCCCTTCTTTTTCTTTCTCATTCAATCTAAAGTAATTATTTAATTCCCTTCATCGTTTGTGTGTGTGTTTGACGCACCACTCTTTTCTTATTCCTTTATTTTTATTATCTTCTTAATTTATCATCATAGTCATTATAACCAGATTACTAATAATTTAAATGGATGAGTAAATCTCACATTGGTGTGAGTTATAATTTTGGTATGTTAAGTGGTTGAGAGATTTTTCTTAATGAATATTCATTAAATTAACATTGTGTATGTTGAACTTAACATGTCATGGATTAATGACTTTTTTTGTTTAAAGTATGGATTCCATGGATTATTGGAACCATAAATACACTATCAAAATCAAGTACTGATTGATATTAGAATCCTAGTTAAGTTAAGTCTTGGATTAAATCCTTAACACTTAGGAATTCCAACAAATGTTATCTTGTGAAGTGGGTGTTAATTTAAATGAAATATAAAGAAAAGGTAAAGGATATCACAAGCTTAAATACCTAATGATAAACTCATCCAAATATTTATCAAATTGTTAAATCAATCTTAATTAATCAATCATTTCAATTAATCCCTGAAAACAAACCCCCAATCAAAATACAATCAACTAAAAACATTTGACTATTAACAAGTATCATCATCGAGGATTCGACCCGAGTGTTTCTATACACATTAGCAGAGCACCAGAACCTTAATCGGTCAATAGGTGACAATTGGATGTGCTTTCAGATGGTACACACCAAGTACTTCCCTGGGTCTCACATGACCTATAACCTATCACACAAACCATGTAGGTATACCATTACACTCCATGTGATGAGTAAGTACATAGATATAATTACCTAAAAGGAAAACATTCTTTGTACCCCTAAATCACAAGGAGTGTACTTTTATAGTCCAAGTGGCCTTTCATATCCCCTCGCTCGGGATTCAATGTTTGGGCACACAAGTCATCCAACTTAATTTTTTCCACATATATTGCAATAGTATGAAACCTTTGTACATCAAAGTCCATTTAAAAGGTGAGATAGTAATTTTTATCATTTTTATCCATTTGGTCTATGATGGGGTTTCATGTGTGATTATCATATCATTCACCAGGGTTCAGGTATTCCCCCTCATTTTCTACACCCTTCTTGGTGAGGATTTGGCCCCTCCATATTACTAATAGAGTTAGATATTTTATCTCCCATATTTTGTGTTCTAATAACACCTGTTGTGTTCTACTATCATGTTTTGTGTGCTACTCAATGTGACATGAATCCTCCTTTGCAATTCCTAATAGGTGACATGATCTACTTTATTTGGACAGTTTAGATTATTGGTGTAGCATGCTATTTTCTTTTTTAGCTGGTTATGAAAAGTGTGATAGTTTTCTATGTCCAAGGTTGTTTATTTCAAGGAATATTTGGGTTGTTGTTATATTTGATGGGACATTCCTTCTTTTAGACCTCTAATGTTGAGCTGAATATTTCTCTTATTATTTACATTGTGATTTTTAGGGAATCATAATGGGTATGTATATACTCTCCTATACATGGGTATATTCTCCTACACATGATGTGTCCTATGTGAATAAAGGGGATTTTCGAAGTGATATTGGTGGTTAGTAGCAGGCATCATTCATATCCACATCTAGATATCTATGGGGACCTCTTCATTATAGTTTCTTAGTTTGGATTTTCAATATGGTTGTTGGGAATGCATCTTTCCCTTTTTCATTATGGATATTAATGTATGTTTCATGCATTTTATATATTATAGTTAGTTTTATTTATCTTTTTTTCATTATTATGTCTTATTTGGACGTGTGTGTTGTGCACAAGTGCATTAGGATAAGGCTATACATCTTGTGTGATATGACTAATTAGTGTTATTCACTGTCCCTTGGCCTATTAAAGGTTGGATAATAGAGGAAAACTAGTCTTATTATCACCAAGGAGGGGTCCTGATGTGACGGTTCATGTTAGAGTGGTATTAGAGCGGGTATGTCTTAGGGATGAAGTTTAGATATGTATGTATGATGGGGATTGGTTTGGAAATTTAGGAAAACAATGTTAAAGAGTCTCAATTTTGGCATAATTTCTTGGAAACCTAGTGTTGACATGGAAGATGATGTATCCATGCACTAATACTTTGATAACCTACTTGTAGACTCATTATATTGAGGCGCTGGTTGCAAGGAATAAATAAACAATGAATGCATCATACAAGAATGAGTTACTAGTGTAGAAAATGTTTTTACGTTAGTTTTTTGCCAACGTTATTACAGGAGACGTTAAAAATATTGTTTTTTATGTCAGTTATTTTAAACTCACCGTAAAAAACATAAATCTGAATCATTTTTCACATTGCTTCCTAAAAAACTGACGTGGAAAATGCTTTAGAGTTTTGATTTATTACGTCGGATTTAAAATAACCAATGTGGTATATCAATTATTATGTTAGTTATTACATAACTGACATAATAAATTGCACCTCTGAAGCGTTTTTCAGGTTAGTTATTAAGAAACTGACGTGAAAAACAAGTTTATAATGTCATTTATTTCCATAAATGATGTTATAAATAAGGTTTCGAATTAGTTTTGTATGTCGGTTATTGTTTAACCAACATGAAAATACACACACTACGTTATTTATTAAATAACCAATGTAAAAAACCAATCCCATGCATTTATTACGTCGGTTATAAAATAACCGACGTAAAAACCTGTCTGTGAATCATTATTCATTCCGGTTATTGTTTAACTGGCGTGAAAACATATATACTAGCTCAGAAATTAAATAAATGACATAAAAAAACCAATCCCATGCATTTATTATTTTGGTTATAAAATAACATACGTAAAACCCATTTTTCTAAATAAAACTGTTCAACCATTATTATGATTTTCCAAAGAAGACCTGAAACAAGCAGAAAATAGACCAAAACCAAACCAAAACCAGACTAGAATGAATACTAGAAAAACATCAGAACTAGACCAAAACCAGAAGAACCAAAGAAAAAATAAACATTCACATGAATAACATTCAAAACTTACAATGTCAACCAAAAAACCTAAAATACCTTAGACAGTCCCTACCCCCTTGGACACCCCCACCCTCCTAGACAGTCCCCACCCCCTAGACACCCCCATCCCCTAGACACCCTCCCATCCCCATGTACATCCCCCACCCCTAGACACCCTCCCACCCACTGAACACCACCCCACCCCAGTGGACAACCCCCTAGACACCCTCCCACCCCCCTGAACACCCCCACCCCCTTGACATCCCCCACTCCCCGGGACATCCCTCCACCCCCTGGATAGCCCCTCGCCCCCTGGAAAACCCCCATGGACACCCCCACCCCTGTACACCCTCACACCCCCTGGATAGCCCCCACCCCCTTGGACATCTTCCACCCCCTGGACAACCCCCACCCATTGACATCCCCCACCCCCTGGACAGCCCACACCCCCTGGACAGCCACCCAACCCCCCTGGACATCCCCCACCCCCTGGATAGCCCCCCACCCCCTGGACAGCCTCCACCTCTGGACATCTTCCCACCCCCTGGACACCCCCACCCCCTGGCCAACCCCCACCCCTAGACACCCCCACCCCACTGGACAACCCTACACCCCCTAGAAACCCTCCCATACCCCTAGACACCCCCAACACCCTGGTCACCCTCACACCCCATGGACATCCCCCACCCCCTAGACCTCCCTCCCACCCCCTGGACAACCCCCATCCCCTAGACACCACCCCACCCCTAGACACCCCCAACCCCTGGACACCCCCACCCCCTAGACACACCCACCCCCTGGACACCCGCCCACCCCCCGGTCACCCTCCCACTCCCTTCGACAACCCCCACCCCCTGGTCCTCCCTCCCACCCCCAGGACAGCCCCCACCCCCTAGACACGACCACACCCCACTGGATAGCCCCACCCCCTAGACACCCCCCCCACACCCTTGGACACCCTCCTACCCCCATGGATAGACCCCACCCCTGGACACCCCACCCCCTAGACCCCCTACCCCTTGGATAGGCCCCCACCCCCTGGATAGCCCCCCATCCCCTAAACACCCCTACCCCTTGGACAGCCCCCACCCCCTGGACACCCTCCACCCCCCATTAAACCATTACTATGCTCTGCCAAAGTATGAAACATGCATAAACCAGAACAAAAGAATACCAAAACCAGACCAGAATCCATACTATAAAAACATCAGAACTAGACCAAAACAAGAAGAACCAGAGAAAAATTAAACATTCACATATATAACATTAAAAACATAAAATTTCAACTAAAAAAACATAAATATAACCAAAAACAACTACCAAATACACAATTATAATTACAATATTCAAAATTAAATTTTACACTACAAACAAACTAAAATCCAATCAAACTTGTAAAATAATTTGACATTCCACTTGTAAGTGTTTGACCCTTTGAGCACTATAGAATTTAGGTTCATAAAATATCCACAAATTAAAAGGATAATATTTAACATGTATAATGAATAAATAAAATGAGATATTATAGAAACGTTTATAAGGAAATATTACCAGTAAAACTTCACTAGTGTTCCAGTTGTAATTATTTCATACATAAATATTAACATATAATATCCACATTCAATGATTCCTTTTTGGTCATGACAATTCTGTTTAAATGAGTGTCAATTAAAAATACCATTTTTATGTAATACATCGAAAGGTATAAATTATAAATGGATATTTACCTTTACTTTTACATATTTGATCTTGGCACTATTTTTCTTTATGTTTTTTTGAAATTAGACCCATCCCCTGTTATAAAATAATACGAATGGGATAAATTTAAAATTCATTATAATATAAACAACTATTAAGAAATTGAAACATACTTTTCCAACATGTTCTTAAAACTTCCCCACACATCTCCATGGACAAAGCATATCCAATAAATTGTTTTCTCCCTTAGAGAAAAAACACCTAACATCCAATGATCACTAATATAAAAGAAAATTTAAGTTTAGTGGTTTTTATGTTAAAATATAATGAACACTTTTCTAGATATATGTTTCATACCTCTCACAAAAAGGCATCATCCAACACTGCATGATTATATTCTATTCAAGTCGTTCAGCAATATAAGGTGTTCTTTGTTCCTCATCCAATGCATGTGATTCAGGGGAAATCAAATGTGGGTCCATGAATCCATATACATTTGTCAACTCATTATTCTCACACATATCATAAAGATACCTAATAAAAAATAGACATAAGTATAAATTTTTAATAAATATAACACAAGGAAAGGTGTTAAGACTTACATGGAAAAAATCTACACCATGTTGATGATCAGCTTATCTCCAGTAACAAGCTCCATGATATCATTTTTCACAATCCCCACATTTATTCCACGTACAATAACAGGAGATTACATTAGAAACTCAAAATTAACCGACAACAAATTTGAATATCTTGACAATCTGTCAAGACTAATAGAATTTGTATCTGATGTCATAGACATTTTCCATAGTTTTTGTCTATAAATTATTTCTTTACCTTTGAAGTATTCCTGTAAAAATAAATACAAAAATATATTAGTTTTCAAATGTTAAAAAAAATTTATAAAAAAGAAAATAAAAGCTATAACATACATACCTCTATGGTAATGAGTCGTAGAAGTTTGGATGGCCAAACTAAAAAGTGGATGATACTATGTCCAACTGGAATCACCTCATCTATAGGTAATGGTACTCGATCAAGTCTATCTATAATATCCTGTATAGTGACCCTATGATTCGTTACCTATAACTGTTGATGATGAACTATATCTCCTATACAATATACCATCCCATATGCAAATATATAATGGTGACGATCATCAACATACAACTCAAAATAAGTAGGAAGCTATGTTGGAGGAGTAAGATAAAAAACGGGGTCCACAGGTTGAGGTGGGGGAGTGGGAGATACTCATGGAGGTGGAGGATAAATAATGGGGTCTATAGGGGGAGGTGGAGGAGTGGGAGCAGCAGTATGAAATTGTCTTTGCATGTCTGCAAACATAGACTGTACCAACACTCTAATCTTTTCCTATATCATCTCATTAATATTATGAACTTCAGCCTCCAAGGATTCTATTTTTGTTGATAAACACCCTCAACGGAATAAGTTGAAGAACATGGAAAAACGTTTCTTACCGATACACCCATCAGATATCCTCATACATGAATGAGGTGTTCAGGCTTTCCCAATGTTGTAGATAAAATATCTTGCCTCCCAGTAGCTATAAATACCTCCCCTGAGCTCTGATCCTCAAGATATTATTGTATTAATTAATCGAACATTTATATAATGATTCAAATTATTTAAAGAATATAATTAACTTAAATAAATAAAATAATTATCTTACAATCCTCTCGGCAACGATTATTGATTATTCCAAAATATATTGACTCCTTTTGCCCATCCAAGCTCTCTTCCATTTTTCATGTCTAGATGGAGGGGATGGAGGGGAAACCTCTCTAGATCTTGAAGACTCAGCTCTCCATTTTTGTAATTTTTACATCATCATTTGTTATTACAATAATGTATAACCTCCTCGAGATAAAATATGAGGGTATACATTTTTAGATTGGATATCCTAATGAGATGTATTTATTTTCTATAAATTAAGAATAAGAAATCATTAAAAAACATTAATAAGATCATTTATATAAGAAATATTATAAAAGTTTACATCGACCTTACCAAAAATGAATCTTTTCTTCTACTTTCAACAAATTTTCTCCATGTGACTTTAGCTATGAAAGGATATATATGACATGTATTGTCATGATTCCTATGACAAAAAATGAAATTAGATGTGAGGCTTGATTTGAAATCCATCTATCTCCTTACAGCCATCGATAAACAATTCCTCCTAATTTCTCCAATGTTAGGAATATCAAATTTCATTTGATAAAATAGAGGTAAAACATATTATACTAGAAACATTTAAAGATTAGTAAAAAAATAGCAAAAGATCTTACCAAAATTGTCTCCCACAACAGAGATATTATCTCCTTTTCCACACTTCTCCAATCATCATAGATGAAAAACTCTTAAAATATTTTTTATTTGTACCTCTAGGAATATCATCATCGTCAAACTCAACAAGTATCCTCTAGTCCTGGCTACGGCCAAGTGATAATTTTGGTAATCGTGGGTAACTGCATTTACCAACTCTTGAACTCTTCTTTTTCATTAATGAGAGAACATGAGGAAGATTGGGGAACATCAAGAAGAGCATGTGAATGTTCCTACCCATAGGTATGATCATTATGCTCATCTCCAAAATCACGTGGTTGATCAACTGATTGATCTGTCATTATTCTTCACATCAAAAAAATAAAACATTAGTTCACAAATATAAAAATTCAAATATTACAATACTAATACATAAAAAATGTAAAACTGAACTAAGTTACATAATAGTAATCATGGTAAATATGGTAAGCATGTTAAACAATGGTAATGATGGTAAACATGGTAAACATGGTAGTGTAATTTTCATTCAACAAAATCAATAAATATATAAATTATGTAAAGGTAAACTATGGTAAACTAGGATAAACATGGTAAACATGGTAAATATGGTAAGCATGTTAAACAATGCTAAATATGGTAAACATGGTAAACATGTTAGTGTAATTTTCATTCAACAAAATCAATAAATATATAATTTACGTAAAGGTAAACTGTGGTAAACTAGGGTAAACTATGGTAAACATGGTAAACATGCCAAACATGGTAAACATGGTAAACATGCTAAACATGATAAACATGTTAAAGTAATTTTCATTAAATAAAATAAATATATATAAGTTACTTAATAGTAAACATGATAAACTAAACTAAATACAATTAAAATCAACAAAAATGTATAACATTTGTATGAAAATAATAAATGTAAAAAAGAAATAAACACATGATACCAGTAATATTAGGAATATACAAATGGATTGTTTTCCCAAATTCCTTCTTCATGATATTTTTTTATGGCACAAACCATGTCTTCAACATGCTCATCATTATTTTTTGGTAATATTTCCATGGAAGTAGGGATCTCACATAAATTAGAATCTTCATCAAGTTCAACCCCACAAACATATTGTTTTTTCTTATATAAAAGAATATACCACTTCATATATGATTGATCAACTACTTAAAAAAATCTATTTTTCATGTATTTCCATTATAAAAGAATCTACTGTGTCTTATAATCTGTTCAAATTAACAACTGTCATTCCAAATTCATCATCTCTGACACTACTGTTATTGATAAACCATTTGCAGTTAAAAATAAAAAATTTAATATTAATGTAATCAAACATAATATTTCTTCAATGACTCCATAATATGCACTTGATGTAGAAATTGGGTCTTTGTCTTTAGAACTCAAAAAATGCATTGCTTCTAAAAACACCAATACACCACAATTATGAACTGCACTTCTATTGTCTTGAGATTTCGTATGAAATGTATATCTATTAATGTCATACCTAGACCATGTTATCACATTTAAACTTGTACCACCCACTAACCATCTTAATATCTCTAATACATATGATCTACAAAGAAAGGTCTTTTTAAACCATAGAAAAAATATTTTCTTTTGATCATTCAAAATCCACATTTCTTTTTTCTTTGGATGAAATTGTTTCAACTCATTAATATGAAATTTGATATACAGTTGAGCATCAACCATGTTATTCAAGATGTATAATTCCACCTTATTCATCTATCCAGTTGACAATGATTTTACTTTCAATCCACAAATCCCCTTTCCCCCATTACTAACTCATTCATGGTGAGATGGAGGCAAACCTATATGCTCTTCTATAGCCAAGTAGTTTTTAAAAAACTTTGTAACCTCCTCAGAAATATACTTTTTAATAATGGAGGCTTCAGGTCGATATATATTCTTAACATACTGCTTCAATATTTTCATCTAAATTTCAAAAGGATAAATACAACGAAGTTATATAATTCCAAAAATCGTTATTTCATGAACCAGATGAACCATTAAATGCACCATTATATCAATAAAATATGGAAGAAAATACATTTCCAATTGACAAAGTATAGAAATTGCATCCTTTTCCAAAATGTTCAAAAGCATTCACATAAATCACCTTATTAATAATTGAATTGAAAAAATAACACAACTTCATTATAGTATTTATAACATGGATATGCAATATTCCTCTTAATTAAACTGGTAGAAGTTATTGTATCATGATGTGACAATCATGAGATTTCATACCTATCAACTTCAAATCCATCAAAGAGACAAAATTTTTTACATTTGAAGGATAACCTTGAGGCACTTTGATATCATGAAGACACTGACAAAAGATAATTTTTCCCTATTGGATAATGTATGACAAGCTAGGGGAAGAAATGTTCAACTTCCATTATGAGTGGGAGCTAACTCCAAACATATTCCCATTACTAGTAAGTCTAATCTTGCATTCAACACATCTATAATCTTTCCTTTAATATCTAAAAATGTTCCAATCAAACTGTCGTAGTTATTCTTCTCCACGTGCATGACATCAATATTATGTTTCATATCATGATATCTCCAATATGGTGGCTAAAAAAATATTGACCTTTTCTTCCAAATATGTCTATCATTACTAGATTTATATGTCTTTCCCAATGTCACATCAAGGTTTTTCAACCTCTCAAAACACGCATCAGGGGATAAAGTTTTTCGAGCAATATCAAATTCTTTTGAGTCATTTAATGCCTTTTTTAGACTTCTATAAGAGTGATCCATACACAAAAACTTTCGATGACCCATGTATACTATTTTCCTCTCATGATGCAATTGACAATATGAAGTCTGTTGTTTGAAAATTGGACATGCTTTATTCCCCTTAACACTGTATCCATACAAATTTCCTTATGCTGAGAAGTCATTTATAGTGAACATAAACACTGCATGTAGTTGAAAATATTCCATTTTACAAGAATAATACACCCAAATACCATCCTCCCATAAATGTTTCAAGTCATCAATCAATGGTGACAAGAACACATCAATATAATTTCCAGGTTGCTTCGGACCAGAGATCATTATACTCAACATGACATATTTGTGCTTCATACAAACTTTAGGAGATAGGTTGTAAATTATCAATAAAATAGTACATGAACTATTTGTTCTACTGAGGGTTCAGTATAGATTCATTCCATCATTGCACAACCCAAGTCTGAGATTTCTAATTTCATTTCCAAATGTAGGATATTGCTCATCAATTTCTTCCATTGTGGAAAATCATCTGGATGATGCATTTTTTCCATCACATATCTGCTCATCAGTATGCCATATTAACCCTTTTCACCATGTGAATTAGAAAATAAATGTTTCAAACAATGAATTATAGGAAGATACCAAAATACCTTGGCATGGATCTTTGTAATCTCTACATCAGCCTGTGATTTTTCTTTTAAATTATACTGTGATGTACCACATTTAGGACACTCTGACAGAAATTAATATTCCTTCCTATATATCATACAGTAATTCAGATAGGGATGTATTTTATTATATCCCAATAGCATCAGGCATAATAATTTCTTGGCCTTATAATGTTAATCTGGAAGATCGTTGCCTTCTGGAATACTATCTTTCATCAATTGTAGTATGTATGTAAAACTTTTGTCACTCCATCCATGTTTTTCCTTTAGATTAATCAATATTAACACCACTAACAAGACCGTAAATTCCATACAACCAGGATATGGTGGTTTTTCAACATCACCATATAGATGCACAACTATTGGTTCTATCTCATTTTGTTCCAATGCAATATCACGAATCATTTTTTCAATTCCATCAGGGTAATCATATTGAAAATAATCATCATTAGTAGATATGATATTCTATTCAGTTTCACCATGCCAAATCTTAGGGATGTAACTCTGATTAAAACCATGACAAATAAAATGATCTTTGATCTCTCTACTATTCAACTTCTTCATATTCAAACATTTAAGGCATGGACAGAAAAAAATGCTGCTGCTTGGAACATTTTGTTTAGAAAATTAAAAAAAGGAATCAAAACCTTCCTCATATTCATTACTCATTTGATGTGCCTTAATCCAACTTCGACTCATTATTACCCATAAAAATATCAAAATTATAAAACTTATTAAGATAAGCCAATTTTATATTTATATGAAATATATCATAATTTGAATGTAAAACAATTTTGAAATATAAAACAAATATTTGAATATTTGAAAAAGATATGAATGAAAATTTATTTTAAAAAGAAAATATAGTTAGATATAATAGTTTTAAATTCATCTTGGATCCTTTCTTCTTAAGGTATACAAAGAATACATCATGGTGCAACTGGATACCAAATTTCCCCTTCCATAAACAAGAAATATGAAGTAAAAATATTAAAATATGTATAGATTTAGTACTGAAAATTACACCTATCACAATGATTTGAAACCATTGGGATAGAACCTGAAACCATTAGGATAGAATATCACAATGATTTCACACACTGTTGGAATGATGGATGTTGCAATAGCCCTATACCAACGGTTTTATAGGATCCATTGGTATAGACTGCTTAAAGTTAATATAGGCCAATGGTTTCAATGAAACTATTGGGATATATATATACCAACTATTCAAGAATCATTGGAATACATGTTGTCAAACATATAATCTATTCCAACAGTTTCATGGAAACTGTTGGGATATATGTATACCAATGGTTCAAGAACTGTTGGCATACACTCTCTAGTATATAATCTATTGCAACGTGGGGTGGGGGGATATCTAGTGGGGTGGGGAGATGTCCATGGGGGTGGGGGTGTCTAGGGGGTGGGGGGTTATCCACGGGTGGGATGGGGGGGTGTCCATGGGGGTGGGGGTGTCCAGGGGGATGGGGGGTGTCCAAGGGGTGGGGTTGTCCATGGGGTGGGGGTGTCCAGGGGGTGGGGGGATATCCAAGGGGGTGGGGCTATCTAGGGGGTGTCCAAGGGGGTGGGGGTGGTGGTGGTTTTGAGGGGGGTGGGGGGATATCCAAGGGGGTAGGGGTGTCTAGGGGGTGTTTTCCTGGGGGGGCTGTCCAAGGGGGTGGGGGAAAATTCATTATCACCATATATTTAAAAATAGAACATTCCTTTTTGTATTTTTATAAAAACGTTTTGTATAAAGAACTTAAAAATATTACTTTTCAAAACCATTGAAGTAAAGTAAAAATTGATATAAAATGTACTTAAAAAATTTTTATTTCTATATAAAAATATTCATAAAATCATTCTAAAAACATTGACAAGGAAGAGTAAGAGTTTAAAAGAAAACTTTAATGGATGAATTTTTAAAATATTGTCCCTTACATCTTTGGAAACATTTTAATCATAAGACCCTTGAAAAATAAAATTAAGCAAAACTTTAAATATCAACATAATTAATAAACCATGATATAACATGTCAAAGGAATTTTATATACACCTCATAAAAGAATATAGGTGCATAACATGAAAATATGCCTCAATAAAAGGAAACTGTGATGAATTCCATTATTTCATGTTTGATTCATCACATTTGTTATTTGTATTCCTCAACAAAATGAAATTGTGAAGAAGTCTGTTATCTCACACATTGGTCACCACCCCCACCCCCTTGGACACCCCACCCCTTGGATAGCCCCCACCCCCCCAAGACCACCCCACCCCCATGGATTGCCCCCACCCTTATGGCCACCACCACCCCCTTGGACACCCCCTACCACCTTGGCCAGCCTGTTACCCCCCAGGACACCACCCCCACCCCCTTGGACACCCCTGGACAACCCCCCAACCCAGATATTCCCCCACCCCTAGAAACGTTCACCACCTAGACAGCCCCCCCCCCCCCCAGACACCCCCACCCCCTGGACACACCACCCCCATAGAACCCCCAAACCCCTGGATAATCCCCCACCCCCCAGATAACCCCCACACCCTGGACACCCCTACCCCCTTGAACAGCCCCCTCACCACCATGACCACCACCCCCACCCCCTTGGACACCCCCTGGACACCACCACCACCTTGGACATCCCCCCACCCCTAGACATCCCCCACCCCCTGACACCCCTTGGACACCCCCACCCCCTTGACACCCCTAACCCCCTTGGATAAACCACTCACCCCTGGACACCACCCCCACCCCCTGGACAAAACCACCCCCATGGACAACCCCCCCCCAACCCCCTGGACATCCCCCACCCCTAGACACACCCTACCCCCTTGGACAACCCCCTCACTCTTCTCGACACAACACCCACCCCCTAGACACCCCCTACCCCCTTGGAAAGCCCCCTCACCACTGAACACCACCCCATCCCCTTGGACACCCCCTGCACACCACCACCCCCTTGGAAAGGCCCCCCACCCCTGAAAACCCCCACCCCTTGGAAACCCCTGACCCCCTTGGATAGACCCCTCACCCCCTGGACACCACCCCCACCTCCTTGGACACCCCTACACCCTTGGACAACCCCTCACCCCCTAGACACCACCCCCAAAACACCCCTACCCCCCTTGGACAGCCCCCTCACCCCTAGAAACCACCCCACCCCCTTAGACACCCCCAGACATCCCACCCACTTGAATATCCCCCCACCCACATGGACATCCCCCCACCCCTTGGAACCCCCCCCCCCCAACACACACACATGATAGAACACACAAAATTCGTAAAATTGCATGATATCACTTCCATGGTTTATTTTAACAGAAAAAAATTTAGCATGGTATAAAAGAACACTATGACACTTAACATGATATAAATAAAAATGATAGAAATATAACATCTCAAAACATAAGTTTAGGGAATCTCAAAAAATATAAAATGAAACTAAGGCGTTTGAGGCTTACTTTAGTGTTGTGAGTCAACCTGATAGATCTGGTGGTAATAAAGATGATGAATGATGTTTCCAAAATGAGGTTGGAGGGAATGAATTCAAAGAATCCTTTCTAGGTTTTCTGTGTGAGGGAGATGAGTCACAGGTCGCCCGATCAAAGAAAATAGAATGACCGAATACAGGGCATGATTAATCATTTAAAATCCTTATCACATAAATTATTTAGTAACCAACATGATAAATTATTTTTTATGTTTATAATGTGAGTTATTTAATAACCGACATATAAATTCCTTTATAAATTCGGTTATTTAATAACAGATGTGATAAATGGCATTTTATCACGTCAGTTATTTTATAACTGACGTGATAAATCGCCGAGATTTGATTTATCACGTTGGTTTTAAAATAACCGATGTGATAAAGTTCCTAGATTCAATCTTTCACATCAGTTATAAAATAAATGATTTGATATATGTAATCCCAGTGATTTATATCATTAGTTATAAAATAACAGACATGATAAACCAATTTTTCCTGATTTTCACATCGGTTATATAGAACCGATGTGAAAAATGCCGACGTTTTAAACATTTTTTGCACTAGTGAGTCATTGAATTACATGTATTTAATTATTTATATTAGAAGATATTATTTAATTATAGTGGTATATCTTGTTAAATTATAGGATGCCACTATGCATACAGCTAGCTAGGAACCCAAGGTAGGGTGGTGACTTTCTCAAGCTAGTGATTGAGGCTTATATTGATGACCAGTTGAGTGACGAGGCTTCTATCCAGGGTCCATTTCATGATGTGATTCCCATAAGAATGTAGGGAGTAGTACCTACAACTATTTTTTAGTAATAAAATCCACCTCACATAGTGTAGAAATTTTCCCCTCCACTTACTGTGAAACCGATTATTCCAGTGGTGCAGGATAAGGCTACATGTAGGTTGATTTTTTTAGATGAGTTATAGTGATACATACCACCTAGGTTATAAGGAGAGCCTAAACATTAAGCGATTGAGGAATGGATTAAGATAGTTTCATGATTATTCCTCCTTACTTGGATGATTACGATCCAAATCGTAGTGATGGAATTCAGTCGTAACTACAATGTATTGGGTTAATGGTGTACTCTGATCATTTGGACTGTTGATGAGGTGATACTTCATAGGATAGAGTTAGAGTATCTCTTATGTGATGAGTACTACCCAACACCATTGAGACCCATTCACGTCTAGGAGCTATTAGAGTTGTTTAAGGGTAGGATTTCAGTTGTTGATTATGCATCAAGATTCACTAATCTCATGAGGCACTCCCTTAACATGATTCCTGATGGATTCTTCAAAACACCAAATTTTGAGCATTTACTCAATAGAGATATCAAATAAAACATTGTTCTCCTCTACACTCCCACCCATGTTAGGGTTTTAGAGTGATCCTTGGTTATGGATAGATTCTTGGAAAAGGGATAATAGGTAGAAGCTGTTGGTGGTAGTCATATGGGAGTAGATTTTTCAGCTACAACTACCCGACATCAAACATTAGGGTGACGATGTGGGATAAAAGTGCATGAGAAATCTCAAATCAGAGGATCAATATATTAGTGTCCCCACATAGGATCTCGTTAGCCATGGTACACGATTTTTTATTCTTATAGGGTATTAGGTTATCTAACATTTGACTACCCAATCCATCATGCAGAGGAAGACAGTTAGGCAGTAGATAGACCTCTATGTTAGAGGTAGTGATATGACCAATGTTGTACCCTAAAGTATAATTTTTTAATGATCACAGACACTCTAATATTATTCGAAATTATTTCAAATTGTTTCAAGTGTATTTTTAATTATTTTGAGATATAATTTAAGGAAAAAATATGACCATTATACGGATTCAAAATAGGCTTAAGGGTCACTTACCAATCATGTGAAATAGTGTAACACCAGCTAGCTGGTGTAGTGATACCAGAGAGTCGGCAACATATAAAAAAGCATATAGTTTTCTAGAAGGCACATCGACTATATGTTGATAGAAAACCATGTGTATCAGATTCCAGGAAACCCACTGGTTACCTAGTGGAGGCCACCAGGTATCTAGTGGTGTTAGTACTGTTAGTTAAAGGGTGCATTTATTATGGTCATAATGTTCCCTATTCATATCTTTAATGCCATGGATCGAACCCTTGGACCCTAACACACTATGAAGTCTATAAAAGAGCTATTGGGAGGATTGGGACTTCATCAAATTTTAGTGTGCATCAAATTAAAGGATCATTGATCTCCAATAGCTTCATAATATCCTCATGATATTCAAAGTTCCACCTTCATCATTATTACCCAAAGAAGATAATGCTTTATTCACTTGAGGAGACCTAGGAACCAAATAAATAAGGGTGTGTTATTCAATTAATTTTTCTAAATCACCAAACACATTCTCATTTAATCTTTTGTGCCTATTTATATCTCCTCCTATTGAGACTTTTTGTAAAAATGCTTGGTCTCACTTTTTATCCCCCCTCCCTATTTCTATCTTGATATATTTCTTCAATAGGGAATGATATTTGTGCATTTTAAAGGGATTTCAATTAAACAAGTCATATATTCACTTCTCCCTCTATTTCGTCAGTTCTTGGTTTTCTGTTCAAACCAAAGGATTGACGTTCTTGGTCTACTATTAAAATAAATGGTTTTTGAGGTTATTGGTTTTCATTAAAACCAAGGGTTTTTTGGTTTATTGGTTCTTATTAAAACTAGGGGTTTTATTAAATTGAATCTCATAATTTTTCTCATGGGGAAGATACATAAGGGTACCTTTAGGTTCTACTTCCAAAATTCTTTACCAAATTGCCCATGCCCATTTACTTCCTACTTTTACTTTTCCGAAATGCTTTCACCAAATTACCTTATTTTAATTTCCACTATGCTTTACTTTGATATTATTTCATGCTTGTATTATATCATTGTATTTTTTATAGCATTGATTTATTTATTTACTTTAATTTTTTAAAATTAAATTCACCCCTATTCCATTTCTTTGACCTAACAATTGGAATCAAAGGGGGAATTTGTGTTTTTCAGAAAATAGTATCTTTATTTCAGAAATATAATTTTAAAAAATAGATTTTAGTTTTTAAAATCCTAGTCAATTTAAAATTAATATTTTTAAAATGGAATCTACCTCTTTTACTCATTCTCTATTCTTTGAGGTTTCAAATTATTCATAATAGAAAAATCACACATCTATTTTCCTTAGAATAATTAAATATCCTATTTGGAAAATGGTTATGAATGGTCATAACCATAAAACTGAATTTGAAGATAAATGGACTAATCAATATATATATATATATTTAATTATATTTTAAAACTATGAATGATTTGTTTTTTAGTTTAGATCAAAATGAATTTAATAGAATATCTACTTCAAAAATAGTTAATGATATCTGGAAACTATTAGAAGTCATAAGAAGGCACAAATAAATTTAAATACACTATATTGGATATGTTTATATAAGAATTTGATAGTTTTTACATTCATTAAAATGAATATATTACCAAAATATTTATAATATTTACCTACATTTTCATGGGTAGAAAATATCATGCTGATGATTTGTCCATAAAAATGCCTTTGAAGAAAATTTTATAGGTTCTATCAACCTGATGGGATCCCAAAGCTACCACAATATAACAATCCAAGGACATAAAGAATATTCCACTCAAATAACTCATCTAAACCCTTATGAAATACTAAATTACTATTAAAACACAAGCATTAAAAGAATCCTTCGAAGCCAATAAAACCAAGAACCTAGCCTTTAAAGCAATCAAGGATGATGATTCTTCTTAACGTGACACTGATAATGAAGTTGATCTTGAAAAAAATTTCAAAATGGTGGAAAAACATGTAAATTAGAAGAAACCATCCTAGTATATGAAAAATAAAGGTCTTATTGAAGTTTCATAAGTAACGTGTTATGCATGTAACAAAAGGTTCATATAATAATGGATTTTCCATTCAATAAAAAGAGATTAAAAGATAATAAAAATGGTAAGAATGGTATAGAAGTTTCAAATTATAGTGATTCATCCTCATCAAGTGATGAATTACCTAAATGCCTCATGGAACATCTTGAGAAAGGTAAAAATGTTGGTAATCCAATGTCTCACTATCCTTACAATTATTCTTCTCATTGCTCTTATTATTCATCTAGTCCCCTTACCTATTAGGATCTTGAAAATTCATATGAAAAACATTGAAAAGGCTACCTGAATATTTATTATAATTTAAAAAATATTAATGGGAAACATAAAAAAGTTTTAAAGGAAAAAATATTCTTTTAAAAGAAAAATTTGAATTTATTTTGAAATTAAAAAATCAACCCAATATTGCAATTTTCAAATCTAAAATCAAGGACCTCAGAATATCTCTCTAATAAATCACCCAAGGTGAAAAAATCGCAATATTATCCTTGGTTCTCAATGTGTAAAAAGAAATAATCATGGTTTTTTTTTCAAATAATAATGAAACTTCTTCCAAAACCATTACTTTTGTGAAAGGTGTTTCTTAAAAAAAATTTGAAAATATTGTCATAAATTTTTGTACTTAATTTATGAATGTGAATATAAAAATACTAGATATGGGAGAACCAAGTCTATTCATCTTTCTTCTCAAATTTCTAAAATAAATTATCATTCTTATCAAGTTTAGGTTCCCAAATATCTTTTAGACAATCTTAGTGGGCCCAAAAAGTTTTTAGTATCTCAATGTTCATTATATCACACTATTGGACCCAAAATTCGTGTACTGAAAGTCACTATCATTTCATATCTTGCAGGTCTATGCCACTAAACCTCATTGAATTATCATTTTCTGTCTAAAAAATAAAGGAAACAAAAGGTTGATTAAACTTTGAAGTAGTTTTTTTTATCAAAAATGATAAATCCATGGATTTAGAAGAAAAAAATAGTAGAATTATTTCAATTTATATGATTTAATTGTTTTATATAGGAGGAGTTGTTTTAATGATCCATCTTTTACACTCTCACCTTAATCTAAGCTTGTGTAATCTCTAATACCTTTATCCAAGCATGTTTTAATTTTATATCTTTTATGATAAGAATGTGTGATCTTGAAAATATTTATCTTATCAAAATCACATTCTAATTTTTTTATCTTATGGCATGTTTTTAATTTTTTTAATTTTTTTTAATTTTTTTAAATTTATTTTAAAAGTTTACTTTTAATTTATTTTCAAATGTTTTCTAATTTAATGAAAATCACTTCTAATTCATTTAAAATAATTTTTTAATTCATTTCAAATCAATTTATAATTAGTTTCAAATCATTTCATAATTCTTTTCAAATATTTTCTTAATTATTTGAAAATATTTATACATGGTTAAAAAATCATTGTTTTCAAAAGCTTTATTTTAAATAAGTTTTTTGTTCATAATTTGTTTTTTCTTGAGCATGAGATTATTTGTTAATAAATTTATGGATTCTTAAGCTTAATTACTTTACCTATTTATTTTATGAAGCGTAATAGTTTGTGAATCCCTGTCTCATAACATCCCATTATTTTCATAAAGGGAGAATTAAATATTGTTTAACGATTGTATTAAATTTATATTATCTTATGTTATCTCTCTAACCATTGTGCTTTATAAGATCCTTTTTTATAATCTAAAATGGGGAGAAATTTTTTATGGGGGAAAAATGAAAGGATTTTCCTTTCAAATAGTGTTTCATAAATGGGTATAACTTTGTTTCAAAGCATCATAAACAAGGATAAATGGTTTCATGTAAATTTGGTAAATTCATTCCTTTATATATCTTTCCCCTCTTACTTATTTTGATTTTTATATCAAGTGTTTGTGACCATCAGAGGTGTGTACCCCCAAGTTCAATTTTTAGTGGTCACAAACACTCTAAAATTGTTATAACATGTTTCATGTTATTTTAATTTCATTATATATATATATTGAGATATTATAGAAGGAAGGAATTTGACTATTAGAAGAATTCAAAATAGGACTAAAGGTCCATTTTCAAAGCATGTGAAATAGTGTAGCACTGGCTAGCCAGTGAAATGCTACTGACTAGTTGGTTGCCTATGAAAAAATATCTATTTTTCTAGAAGGCCCACCGGTTAGCTAGTGGGAGAAAAATCATACAACAGATTCATGGAAGCCCACTAGTTACTCAGTGGAGGCCACTGAGTATTTGGTTGTGTTGGGATTTCTAGTCCAAGGGTGTATTTATCATGGTCACAAAGTGCCTTATTTGGGTATTTAATTCCATGGCTCAACACCTTGGACCTTGACACCCTATAGAGGCTATAAAAAGAGGCTTTGGGAGGCTTGGGACTTCATCATATTATAGTACGCATCAAACAAAATGCTCTTGGATTTAACAACATAATAATCTCATCAAGAGCTTTAAAGTTCCATCTTCCTCATCCTCTCACAAATAAGATCAATTTTTCTTTGTCCGAGGAGACTTAGGAACCAAATAAACAAGGGAATTTTCTTTAATAACTTCATCCAAAGTGCCAACGAAATTCTTATTCAATATTTTGTGCCTCTTTCTCTCACCTCATATTGATCATTTTTATTAAATCTCTTGTCTCTTGCTTATCCTTTTCTCTCTCTCTCTCTCCTCTCTTTATTTATATCTTGATCTATTTCATAAAGAGGGAGTGAAGTTCATAAATTGTTAAGGGCTTGAAATTAGGTCATTTATTCTCTTCTCCCTCTATTTCTTTAGTTTTTGGTTATCCATTAAAACCAAGGGATTGAGGTTATTTCCATCCCATTAAAACCAAGGGTGTTTGAGGTTCTTGGTTTCCATTAAAACCAATGGTTTTTGTGTTCTTGATTCCCATTCAAACTAAGGAGTTTATTAAATTGAACTGCATGATCATTCTCATGGGGAGGAGACACAAGGTTACCTTTAGGTACTATTGTCAAACTTCTCGACCAAATTGTATCTGTCCAATTACTTTTGGATTTCACTTTCCACTTTTACTTTTCTAAAATTATTTATTTAAATTGACTTATTTTAATTATCACTATGATTTAATTTTTTATTATGACATGATTATATTTTATCATCATAAATTTTATATCATCTGTGTATTTGTTCACTTTAATTATTAAAATGGTAATTTTCCCCCCTATCTATTTCCCCGACCCAATAACCAGGGACCTCCAAGAGGTGTTCAGGGTGGTCCTTAGGGGGGTGACTTTGGAAAAGGATATAGTGGTGCACCAACAGGATGATATTAAGGGATAATATGACACAATCCTCTACTACAACTTCTACCCCTAGGTGTTCCATGCTAGTCTCAGAGGGATGGTGTTCAGTGGTGTAATCATGTTTAGGTAATGGAGGGATATGATTAGGTAAAACTTGACATGATCTGAGAAATGGTCTATATATTATCTAAAATAGAACCCATACCCATATAAATCAATGTAAGATATTAATTTATTACTATATCCTTTGCTCACGAGCTATAGATTTTAGTGGATCCTTTGGCCTGACCAATGTAGCTAGAGAAACCTACTTGAAGTGATCAAACACTCACTCGCATCTGCTGATGAAGAGAACTTACGTTCAGTGGAGAGAGGTTTTCATTTGACCTTATAGTGGACATGATGAATCCCTAATACATCATCCTTGATATGGGATGACTATCTATAATGCATTCCTAGATATAAACCTATCATTATAGAGCAATGTGTTTTTTAGATTATGGATTTATATTATCCTTTGTTGGTGAGTGATGCCTTAATTAAAGACAATTATAGTCTGTATGTGGGAAGTTATACGCAATCAACCACTAGTTGGTGAGTTTGGATTTTTGTGTGACAGATAACTCAGATATCAGATTCTAGTAATAGTGGATGAGTACATGTACATTTCTCCAAGGATGTTTTAGGATTGTCTTCTCATTGAGAGTTTGAATTCTACATCAATCTATACATTGTGACTGCTTCCATATCATCCATAACTTAATGAATATCCCCAAATAATCTAAGGGAGTTAATGTTATATTTGAAGGAACATATGGAGAAAGGTTTTATTAGACCAAATGTTCCCCCTGTATAGATCCAATTTTGTTTTCCAAGAAGGAAGATGTGGTCTTGAGCCTCTGTATCAACTATTATCACTCCGGTCAGGTAAAAATCATGAACAATTAATCACTTTCAAGGATTGATAACCACTTCAACTAGATTAAGGTAGAAAAGTGGTTCTCTAAGATCTATATAAGGTTTATAAACAACCAAATTTGGGTTCTGAGGAGGATATCCCAAAGACATCCTTTAAATATCACTATAGACATATTGAGTTTTGGGTGATGCCATTTGGTGAGATGAATTCCATGACTATGTTCACGGGCCTTATAAACCATATATTTAAACCCAATTTGGACTGGATTTTTGTTGTCTTCATTGATGAAATCCTTAAATATTCAGAATCATAAGATGATCTTATGAAGCATATGAGGTTTGTATTTGACTTATTTCAAGAGCACCAACCCAGTGAAAATATCTTGAAATGTTAGTTTTGGATTTTATAGGTCCACTTATCAGGTCATTTCATCTCAAAGGGTTGAGTATCCATAAACCCAGTGAATATCAAGGCAGTTCTAGCTTGAGAACCACTCAATAATGTGTTTGAGGTGAATAATTTCCTTGGGTTGTTAGGGGTACTATTAGAGATTCATGGTGGACATATCTAAGATTTTGAGTTTCATGAATTCCTTTACCCAAAAGGGGTGTTCATTTGTTTTGTTTGAGAGATGATAGAGAGATTTCATGAAGCTAAAGTAGAGGTTTATGAGTGATCCTATCCCAAGGTTTCTATAGGAGGGAATTAAGTATATGGTGTTCCATAATTACTCAAAATCTAGGCTTGGTTGTGTACTAATGCAGGGGAAAAAATGATTGCTTCTATGTCTAGGTAGTTGATACCTCAAAATAAGAACTACACAACACATGATATGGATTTGGAAACAACAATGTTTGACTTGAAAAATTAGAGGCCTACCTTCCTGGAGAGTGATTCATAGTCCATACGGTTCATAAGATTCTTAGGTACATCTTTACCCAGGGAGATATTAACCTAATAGAGGGGTTTTGGTTAGAGTATTTATAGGATTATGACTTTGAGATTTTATATACCATAGAAAAGGGAAACATGGTCACCAATTCCCTTAATAGGATGTCCCACTCCTAGTTATTGGGAGGGGCACTTGATTAGTTGGCCTCGTTGTAGCTATCATTATTATATAAGGGAGATGTAGTTCATATTTGATCAATGGCGATGGACCCTAAGTTTATTTAGTGTCTGAGGGTGATCTAGATAGTAGATATTTATTATGAAATTTTATACAACCAAATATTATCAGGCGATGCACCTGATGGATATTTTGAAAGTGGGAAGAACATTATCATTTTTTAATGGCAGATGATGGTTCTAGTCGCACTGTAGAGGAGATGCTAAGGGAGTTATATACTCCACCCTTTACTATACATACTAGATTGATGAATATGTATAGATACTTAAAATGTTAATTTTTTAGGCAAGTATAAAACAAATTATTGTCGTGTTTTTCTCATAGTGCCTCACCTATCACTAGGTGAAGGCAGAGTGTTAGATCCCAATGAGGTTAGATAACCCCTTGAGGTTCCATAGTGGAAGTGGCATGTCATGTCAATGAATTTTGTGATGACGTTTCCTTAGTCAATGAGAGGTAATGATTTTATATGGATGATCATAGACCAACTAGACAAGTTGGCTCATTTTATTTCTATTCAAGAGTAGATTTCAATGGGAAGATTGAGATTCTTGTACATGGAGAAGATCATATCGCTATATGGTTTACCCTTAACAATTGTTTCCAATTGAGCATGTTGAGTTGAATCCTAGGGGTGGAGGAGCTTCTAGAAGGGTTTCATGACTCTTTTGTAGATGATTAAAACATTCTATCCCCATACTAATGGAAATACCAACAAAACCATTTTGGTTCTTGAGGTCATGATGAGGGTTTTGATGTTTGATTTTTACTAGAGTTGAGAGAATCACTTGAATTTAGTGGATTTTACATAAAATAATAGATACTACTCCACTATTGGAATGTAACACTTTGAGGCCCTATATGGGAGACCCTATAGGTCACCCAAGTATTAGACAAAATTAGGAGGGTTCTTACTGAGGGGGATAGAGGTGGTGTATGTGACAATATATAAGATAAAAGGTGATTTAGGAGTGGATGAGGAATACTTAGAGCCATTAGAATCCCTACACGGATTGACTACAAAGACCCTTGGAGTTCAAGTAGGGATATTATACGTTCCTAAAGGCATCTACATGATGTGGTTTATAGAGATTTGGTTGGTGAGTAAATCCACCCCTAAAGTTCATCGATTCATTCTAGATCCTTTGTAGGGTGGGAAAGGTTGCTTATTGTTAGTGTCAACTATGAAAATTATTTTACATCTCGGTTTCTAATACTAGTAGAAGTATAAATTCTAGAATACTAGCCACCAATAAATAGATAACATGATGTAGTTGTCGCATTATATATTCAATGGACTAAAAATTACAGGTTAGATATTTCAATTGGAAGATGGTACCGATAGTTACCCTTGATTACTTATCCTGGAGGAAGTGCAGTAAACATAGTGAAAATTATGTAAGGGTCACTAGAGAGGTTGTGTAAGGTTTATTTTATGAGATCTATGGAAGTAGGTACTATTAACTGAATGATAGAGTTGTGGTGGTGGAATTATTTTACTGAAAAAAGAATTTCTATGCTCATTAGATTAGGGGTACTTCTCTCCATGAATATTGGGAAGTAGTGACTACTGAAAGAACCTACTATACTGACTATTTAAGTAGTGTTAACTCACTTATGATTTGTAATTGTGAGAACCCGGTTCTTCTTCTTGAGGTACGGGTTTCTTCTTTTCCTTTTTTCCTTAAGTGTTTTTGTGAAAAAAAAGGAAAATAGGGTAAAATAACAAATTTTATGGGTACAGGGCATGTACTTTTCCACACGTCGTGTACTTAGGCCATGCGGGATGAGTACACAGGACATGTAGGACTGCCAGCGATGAAGGGTGTAAAAACTGACTACACGCCGTGTAATCAGTCAGCAGGTGAACAGTAAAGCGGTGGAAGTAGCCACCAGCTGAGTGACAGTACACACCGTGTATTCAGAAATACAGGTCGTGTACTCATGTCGACAGATGAATAGTGCGGTGGTGAAAAGTAGCCACCAGAGGAAGAGTTAAATGAGGAAAAGTAAACGTTGTGTACTTGAGATTACATGCCGTGTAGTTTGTTTTTTTCACTTAAAAAAGGCAGTAGCCTCCTCATTTGGAAGAGCTGGTAGTGGGTTCATTTGGAGCACGTGAGAGACAGCCAGACCTTGGAGGAGCTCCCAATCGCACACTGGAACTCAGATTCTTCCGCCATCGATCTTGTTGGAATCGCGTGGGTAGGATCTTCCTTCTCCTTGAACCCTTATTTCTAATTCTTTCCTGATGGGAAGTTATTTGAGTTTGAATGAGTTAACATTTATCCCAGATCTACATTGTTCTCATGCATTTTGTAAGACGCCATTCACGTATATTGATCAGTGAAGATCGAGGTAGGTGGTCTGGTGTTTAAATTCCAACTACTGAGTGCTTTTTTGTGTACCATTGTGCTACGTGCCCATGATTGGGGTGTCGTATGGCTAAGGCCTTGATTAATTATATAACTATAATTGCCTAGCTAATTTAATGAATATGTACAGCTACTATTTGGGATCATTTCTTAGATCCAGGGCCACCTCGTGGGTGCGTTCCCTTGTTTATCCATTTTTCCAGCTTACCCAAGGGTATACCGTGATTTTAGAACGCTTTAAATTTCCTTGATAGGAAAATTATATAAATTGCTTGCTTATGTATTGGGCTCATCTTGATTACTTGCTTAGCTTGAGGGCAGTGTTTCATTTAGCCTGTGGGAAAATCTTCTCAGGCCTGTGGGCAGTAGATTCTGTGACTATGGGTGACACCTCATACGCCTGTAGGAAATATTCATTATGCTTGTGGGAAATCACCTTCGGGTTTCGATTCTAATTACCTGAGGGTAAGGATTTGCATGTATGCGGACAACATTTACTTTGTATATTCACTGTGGTGATTTATTATGTTGTACCTTACAAGTTAAAGCAGAATCTTGGTATTGATAAATAATTAATAAAATGGAAATGTAATTAGTAGAGATAGTTACTTTTGAGTACTACCTAGTTTACTGCATTTTATTACTGCACACTGCCGTTGCACATTTTCACTGACAGTTGGGAATAGGCCTTTGGTGGTTGCCTACTGGGATTTACTTCTCACACCCTATTTGGGTCATGTCTTGGGCCCAAATAAATTATATTTCTGCAGGTTTTTATAAGGGAAAGATTCTCTATATAGGTACTTGATTGTTGAAGAGGAGTGGGAGAGCACGCGACCGAGCTTAGGCTCACGATTCGGCTGAGTTACTACCGCACTGTTTGGTTTTCCTATTCTATACTTGTAATTTTATTGGATTATTCGAGATTGTAGTGTATCTTGTTTTGGATGCTTTCCTAGACTTAGAGACATAAATCATAATCATATATATATATGACTACTGTTATATTTTACTTCTATACAGTTATCCATTTCAGTTGGGTATTGTTTACTACTTTCACTTTTTTATGTTTATATCTATTTCCACTGCACTACACTTTCACAAATGAGGTTATAGTTTCCCCACTATAAGACCTAGTCCCTCACTACTAGTCAGCAGCCTCTGGCATTTGGGGAAATACGCTTGAGGTCATGTGACCAACCGGGTTCGGGGCACCCGTTGAGTGGCACCCGGATTCGAGACGTTACAAAGTGGTATCAGAGGGATTTATTTTCTCTTGACTTACTATTTGGAACCTATAGCTAGGGAATGGACATAATATTTATTTGGAAATAAGAAATGCCTGGGAGTAGCTAACTCGTGTACAGGGAAAAGCCAATTTACCTCGCGTTGCAATTTTTCTGATTTTACAATTTTACAGTTGATTTGATTTTCACCATTGGGTGACGCACTTGTGGTGCGCCGTTATATTTTTATACTTGGGTTATATTTAGTTGCAACCCGGTGAGATGAGGGTATTCCATCTCATGCATCATTTAGGCACATGTTAGAATCAGTTGTCATGCATTGTTTCCTCGATATTTAGGTGCATTAAAAATTTTCATGTTGTTGTGATAGATGTTGTGATAGTAAATTCATGTTGTTGTGATAGATGCCTTGATAAAACACCTGCTATTTGATAGGGTATTATTTTGTGAGGTATTGTAGAATGAACGCCAAACTTTGGTTCTTGAGGAGTATGGGTCCTCATTGACTGGAATTTGGTGGATCATTGACCTATTTACTTTGTTATAACATGTATAAGATGCCAAGATTTGATTCGCGGGGAGTATGAGCCCTCACGGATCAGAATTTGGAACTTAGGTGTTGGTTTCAGTGTTTCTTTGGGCTCTAGAGTAGTTTCTAAGGATTACTGTCCTGAAAACCCCATAATAAACGCCGTTTAGATTTGATTACATGCTGTTTAATCTTCTGTTCCTGAAGAAAAGGAAAAAAAATAAATACATTCCATATACCGTATGTACACGTCGTGTAGTTTCTAGCCATTTCATAGGTCATGTAGGTAGAAACATGGGATAGTGAAACCTTGAGGGCACACGTCGTGTAGCTCTTATACACTCCGTGTTGTGTTAACCTTGTGTATTCCATGTAATTAACAACATGGGTGGAGGAATCTGAGCTTATACACACCGTGTTCATGACGTATACGTCATGTAGTTTGACTTGGGGATCCAGCCGTGTAAGTAACAAACACGGGTCGGTGTTACCTCTTCTTAAAACATGTTGTGTACCTGAGGTACATGCTGTGTAGTCTTGACTGGTGAGAGGCCGTGTGGCTGGGGAAACGGGGTGGTGTACACACCATGTGCGGGAGTAACACGTCATGTACTGTCAGCCGAGTATCCAACCATGTCACTAACAACACAGGAAGTTGGAATCTAAGTAGTACACATCGTGTAGTTATTATACATGCCATGCAGTCTCGTTTAAAGGAGATACGTGTGGCTAAGCCATGTAGAAGGACTCGGGAAGGGAAGAAGGATTAAAGTACACCCCGTGTGTTAACACAACACGCCATGTTGTTGGGGTGATACATGACCAGTTCTGGCAAAAGTACATGCCCATTTAAAATAATTAAGGGAACATGCCATGTAGTTTTTATACACTCCATGTAGTCTTGTTTTGTAAAACATGAATGTTTTCTTTCTCTTGTTCCCTTTTTACACTCCTTGTTTTCAGTCCTTGATGCTCTTAATCTAGGGAATGTGTTTGACTTTATAGTGTCATGCCGCCGAGACGACCACACATTGTTCGCCAGGAGAGCGGGAAAGAGTATACTCTATAGATGGAAGACCATGGGCTACTGATGGATCCTCCAGCAGAGCTAGATGTGGCTCCAACTATTATACCAGGCACAGACGCTGATGCCCAATTCCGTGAAGGCTTCATGCAGTTTATGCAGACCTTCTAAGGAGAACAGCTGGCTGCCACATATATAGCAGAGATGACACGTATATTCTAGTAGCAACATACTCCTATGTTTACAGGGGATGGCGGACCATAGGTTGTGGAGTCTTGGATGGGTTATATGAAGACTATTTTCGAGCATCAGGAGATGCCTCTAGTGAGGAGGGTCAAGCTCGCTACATACATCCTGCGTGATTCCTCCAAGAGGTGGTGGGATGTTACCACCTAGACCAAGCATCACCGAGACATGTTGTGGGAAGAGTTTCAGGTGGTATTCTATGACTTTTTATTTCTGGAGATTTTGAGGAAAGATCGAGCTCGAGAGTTCTTGAATTTGAAGTAGGGTTCCATGTCAGTAATGGATTATTCTTCTCGCTTTACCGAGCAACAATGTTTTGCACCTGTTCTGGTGGGTGATGAGACGTTGAGGGCTCGACGTTTTTAGGATGGTCTTCGACATGACATCCATGCACTGGTGAACATTTGCATGTTTCCTACAGTGCATGCTATTTTGAACCAGGCACTGATTACTGAGCAGAACCTGCGGGAAGCTAGTGGTGAAGGCATGGGCGGTTCGACACCAATTTCTGGTACCATTTCTACTGGAAATAGGGAGAGGTAGATGGATTTATCTCATGGTGCTAGTACTAGATAGAATATTTCTTTAGGTGGCCAGGTCATGTGCAACCAGTGTGGTAGAGAGGGGAATAAGAGACCTCAGTGTCCACGTGATCCGATGGAGTGCTAAGCTTGCGGCAGGATGGGTCATCTCTAGCGTTTTTGCAGGGTGTTTCCACCAGTGGCTAGTGAGGGGGGTTCTGTGTAGACTCTGTGTGTGGGAGAAGGTCCATCAGCTTCATACTAGTCGGGAAATTGGGGTATGTCAGGGCGTGCAGGCAGAGATGGTGGTTGTGGCCATGTTAGCCAGACACGAGGATCTCAGAGACAGCAGGGCAGTTCAGCTAAAGGTAGCCAGGCTTTGTCGTAGGGCCGCAGAACTGGGCAGGCATATGCAGTTCAACAGACCCAGCATGAGCAGGATCCCGGACCTTCCACTGTCAGAGGTAGTATTCTAGTTTCTTTTGTTTTTTCTTCTGTACTTTTTGATACGGGTGCTACACATAACTTTATATATGTGACCATTGTGGAGAGCCTTGGGATCTATGTTTCTTCTTCATCTGATTTTATGATGCTAGACACTCTATTGGTGACTAGAGAAGTAGGTGTGTGTGAGTGCAGGGAGTGTCTTCTAGAGGTTGGTGGGTGTCACTTTCTATGGAACCTCTATGTCTTAAAGATGACAAGCTAGGATGTCATTCTCAGGATGGACTAGTTGGTACCCTTTCGAGATTTTGTAGATTTATATCGTCGTAGGGTGAGTTTCATGTCACTAGAGGGTTGAGAGTTTCTATACAAGGGCGAATGGAATGTCCAGGTGATCCGATCTAGACCAGAACATCGTGGGCGAGGTGGAGTCACATCCCAGATTGCGAGTTTATATCTAGATACCCAAGGAACTTTTCAAAATGATTTCCCTCTAGTAGTTGAATGTTGTAGGGATGTCTTCTTTGATGAATTTTCTAGTCTTATTCTAGAGCGAGAGGTGTATTTCTCTATTGATATTGTTCTAGGAGTAGCACCAAGGTCCTTTCCTCCTTATAGTATGGCTACCCGAGAGTTTCAGGGATCAAGAGGTAGTTAGAGGAGTTTTAGGAAAAGGGTTTCATCTGACCCGGTACATCTCCTTGGGGTTTGCCTGTCTTGTTTGCTAAGAATGTGGAAGGTACTGTTAGACTCTGTGTGGATTATCAGAAGCTAAACCAATTGATGGTTAAGAACCGATATCCCTTACCAAGAATTGATGATCTTTTTTATCAACTTTGAGGAGAATGAGTGTTCTCAATTGTTAACATGATATCCAGATATCATCAGTTACGCGTTAGACCATCATACATACTGCTTACATATTTTCAGAGTAGATATGGTCTATATGAGTACTTGGTTATGCCGTTCGGACTCATGAACGAGCCAACAGTTTTCATGGCTATGATGAATCGTGTGTTCGACCCTTATCTGGATTCTTTTGTGATAGTCTTCATGGAGGATATCTTATTGTACTATCACACTCGATATGACCATGACACCCATCTTGAGATCATTTTGAGTACACCGAGAGAGCATCAGTTATATGCTAAGCTCTCAAAGTTCCACTTTTGGATGGACCAGATACACTTCTTGGGTCATATTATCTCAGAGACAGGAGTTATGATAGACCCAGAGAAGGTGAGAGCAGTAGTTTCCTGGGAAAAGACTAAGAATGTGTTTGAGATACAGAATTTCTTGGGGCTGGCTGGTTACTACATGCATTTTATTCAGGACTTCTCCCGCTTAGCAGCGCTGTTGACGGGTTTGACTAAGAAGGGTGTGAAGTTTGTTTGGTCAGAAGCATGCGATACAGCCTTTTAGAAGATAAAGGGAAGGTTGACATCAGAACCAGTCCTAATAATTCCATAGTAAGGGAAGAACTATAGAGTTTACTATGATGCATCAGGTATTGGGCTGGGAGCAGTGTTGATGCAGGACGATCGAGTTGTTGCGTACGGGTCTCGAAAGTTGAGGCCACATGGGAGGAATTACCCAACGTATGATCTCGAGTTGGAAGCTATTGTTCATGTGTTATGATGTAGGAGATATTATCTCTTGGGAGAGAATTTTGTGGTGTTTACGGACCACAAAATTCTAAAGTACATCTTTACCCAGCGTGACCTGAATTTGAGACAGCGAAGGTGTGTTGAATACCTTCGGTCCTTCGACTTTGAGCTTTCCTATAAACTTGGTAAGGGTAATACAGTAGCTGATGCACTGAGTAGAAAGACTCAGACGCAGGCTACACAAGAGGCCAGTGGTAAGTGGAAGCTTATGAACTTGCTCTTTGAGATGCATTTGTAGGTGCACGATAGTCAGGGGAAAACCTATCTTTCATCCTTAGTTGTGACTTCTACCATACTGGATAGAGTGAGGATGAGACAACTATCAGTATCAGAAGGCCTAGTTCTATGGGATACTATGTAAAGTGATGACCCTCCTCCCGGATGGACGATAGGCTTTGATGAGGTATTGTGTATCCATGGACGAGTATGGGTTCTAGGGGATATGCGTGAGGAGATGATGCGGGATTTTCATGCTTTAGCTTGGAAAGTTAATCCTGTAGTCACCAAGATGAACTGTGACTTGAGACGTTAGTATTGGTTGCTAGGTATGAAAATAGAGGTAGCTAGTTTTTTTACGAGATGTTCCACCTGCCAGCAGGTGAAGGCAAAACATCAGAGGCCAGCTGGATTGTTACAGCAGTTACCCATTCTGGAGTGGAAATGGGATGATGTCGCGATGGAATTCGTGACCGGATTGCCGAGGTCACCTCGAGGAAATGATGTCATGTGGGTTGTTGTAGAAAGAATTATGATGGTAGCTCACTTTTTGTCGATCAAGGAGACCTCCATTGTTGATGATCTTAGGAAGTTGTATTTCTGAGAGGTAGTACGTCTTCATAGGGTCCCTAGTTCTATTGTTTTAGATAGGGACACCTGTTTCACGTCTCGTTTCTGGCAAAGTTTTCAGAGGGAACTGGGTACACAGGTGCTTCTGAGCACAGCTTACCACCCTCAGACCGATGGCTTGTCAGAGCATATGATACAGGTTCTTGAGGACATGCTACGTGCATGCGTCCTGGACATTGTTGGCTCTTGGGAAAAGCACATACCCCTGGTCGAGTTTGCCTACAATAACAGTTTTAAGGTAACTATTGAGATGAAACCTTAAGAGGATTTATATGGAAGGCCATTCTGATCACCTTTGTGCTGGTTGGAGGTAGGTGAGGCAGCTTTACTAGGACCACGTCTCATGCAGGAGACGTCAGAGCAGGTCCAGTTGATTCAGAAGCAGATGACTACTGCACAGTATCGTCAGAAATCTTATGCTGAATGTCGTAAATGACCCTTAGAGTTAGTGGTCAGGGATTATGTTTTCTTGCATGTTTCACCAAGGTTGGGACACTGGTGGATCATGAGACAAGGTAAAATTTCACCTAGGTATGTGGGGCCGTTTGATATTCTAGAGAGAGTCGGTTCGGTTGCCTATCGGTTGCAGTTACCACAGAGGTACTGGGCCATGCATGACGTCGTCCATGTAACTTAGCTGCGCCATTATCAATCAGACCTGTCTCACATCTTTTAGCCCGCGGAGGTTTAACTTTAGGCTGATGCATCCTTTGAGGAGAATCCAATTCATATTGTAGATAGGAGAACAAAGGTTCTCTGAGGCCAGTCATTTCCTCTCGTACGGGTGCTATGGAAGCATGGCCGAGTGCAAGATGAAACCTGGGTGTGGGAGACCAACGTACGTGCTTAAAGGACAGAGTTGTTCTGAGCTTTATCTTCACCACCCTTTAAAGGGAAATTTGGGGATGAATTTCTTTAAGTGGGGAAGTTTGTAAGAACCCAATTATTATTATTGAGGTACGAGTTTCTTCTTTTCCTTTTTCCTCAAGTGGTTTTGTGAAAAATAAGCAAAATGGGGAAAATCCCAAATTTTATGGGTACACACCATGTACTTTTCCCCACACTGTGTACTTAGGCTATGTGGGATGAGTATATAGGGCATGTAGGACTGCCAGTGATGAAGGGTGTAAAAACTAACTACACGCCGTGTACTAGGTATTTACACGCCATGTAATCAGTCGACAGGTGAACAGTAAGGCGGTGGAAGTAGCCGCCAGCTGAGCGACAGTACACGCCGTTTATTCGGAAATACATGTCGTGTACTCATGTTAACAGACAAACAGTGCGACGGTGAAAAGTATCCACCAGATGAATAGTTAAATGAAGAAAAGTACGCATAGTGTACTTGATAGTACACACCATGTAGCTTGTTTTTTCGCTTACAACGGGTAATAGCCTCCTCATTCGGTAGAGGAGGCAGTGGGTTCATTTGGAGCATGGGAGAGATGGCCAGACCTTCGAGGAGCTCCCGATCGCACGCCGAAACTTGGATTCTTCCGTCGTCAATCTTGTTGGAACCAAATGGGTAAGATCTTCCCTCTACTTGAACCCTTCATTCCAATTCTTTCCCGAGGGGATGTTATTTTAGTTTAAATGAGTTAATGTTTATCCCATATCTATGTTGTTCTCGTGCATTTCGAAAGGTGTCGTTCGCGTATACTGATCAGTGGTGATCGAGGTAGGTGGTCTAGTATTTAAATTCCAACTACAGAGTGTTTTTCATGTACCATTGTGCTACATGCCCATGATTGGGGTGTTGTGTGGCTAAGGCCTTGATTAAGTAAATACCTATAATTTCATAGGTAATTTAATGAATACGTACAACTACTGTTTGGGATCATTTCTTGGATCTAGGTCCACCCCATGGGTGCGTTCCCTTATTTATCCATTTAGCCAGGTTACCCAAGGGTATACCTTGATTTTAGAATGCTTTAACTTTCCTTGAGAGGAATTGTATATAAATTTCTTTCTTATGTGTTGGGCTCAGCCCGGTTACTTGCTTAGCCTGAGGGAAATGTCTCGTTTAGCCTGTGGGAAACTCTTCTCATGCTTGTGGGCAGTAGATTCTATACCTATGGGTGACACCTCATACGCCTATGGGAAATATTCGTTATTCCTGTGGTCAATCACCTACTGGTTTCAATTCTGATTTCCAGAGGGTAAGGATTCGCATGTATGCGGACAACATTCATTTTGTATATTCACTCAAGTGATTTATTATGTTGTACCTGCCAAGATAAAGCACAATATTGGGATTGATAAATAATTAATAAAATGGTAATGTAATTGTTAGAGATAGTTACTTTTGAGTACTGCCTAGTTTACTGCATTTTATTACTGCACACTTCTGTTGCACATTTTCACTGACAGTTGGGAAAAGGCCTTTGGTGGTTGCCTACTGGGATTTATTTCTCACACCCTATTTGGGTCATTTCTTGGGCCCAAACAGATTATATTTCCGTAGGTGTTGATAAGGGAAAGATTCCCTATATAGGTACTTGATAGTTGCAGAGGAGTGTGAGAGCACGCGACCGAGCTTAGGCTCGTTATGCGGATGAGTTCATGCTGCACTGTTTGGTTTTCCTTTGATGTACTTGTACTTTTTATTGGATTATTCTAGATTGCAGTGTATTCTGTTTTGGCTACTTTCCTAAACTTAGATACATAAATCAACATCATATATATATGACTGCTGTTATATTTTACTTTTGTACTGTTATCCATTTCAGTCAGGTATTGTTTGTTGCTTCCATTTTTTTGTTTATATCTATTTTTGTTGCGCTAAACTTTGACAAATGAGGGCATAGTTTCACCACTATTAGACTTATTCCCTTACTTCTAGTCGGTAGCCTCTAGCATTTGGGAAAATGCGCTTGAGGTCATGTGACCAACCGGGTTTGGGGAACCCGTTGAGTGGCACCCGGATCTGAGACGTTACTGTAATCATGTAAAAAATTGTAATAATATTCCATTTAATTGAATGAAAATAATGTTAGTGTTCCCCCATGGATTGGGATGAAAGTATGAACCATATTAATTTGTGTGATGTTCTTATTCCTTTTGTTTCTTTTGATCATTTTTTATGATAGTTATTTTCTAAATTTGTTCATAAGTTTTGCGTCATAGTATAGTGATTTGGGTTAGTGTTTCTTCCAAGTTCTAGACATAATATCAAGGGTTTAAATTCCAATACTTTGTTTCAACCTAGAAAATTTAGATGGATACCTTCTGGTGATTTATCCAAAAGATAGTTGTGATCCCAATAAGTTATATCAAAGCATAGTTGGAGTGTTCTAGGTGATACAAATTTATCCATGGTGTTTCAATGCTTGGTTCAACAACATCATTCTACATTTGACCTTATAGGATAATACAACTAAGTAGTTCCTAATCTCTCTTTTACAATGACTATAAGTTAGTTGGAGATCAAAGTTATTAAAGGAATGGTGTTAAAAATGGTTATGTTATGGGTGGAGAAGTTTGACAAAACAGATTTTGGGTTATGGAGACTGAAGATGGAGAATTGTATAATATATAAGGAACTTGATATTCCATTTATAGTAACCAAGCTAAAAGTGTTGACTAAGGAAGAGTGAGATAGGTTGGATAAGGAGACACTGGGGTTGATTTTGATATTATTATCCCAAAATGTGGATTAAAACATCTGGGAAGTGAAGAAAAAAATAAGATCATACAAAGAACTACACTGACAAGTATGATAACGCCATTATGACGAAAAAAGTGTGTAACACCCTGCTATTTTTTCCCAAATAAATTTACCTTTTTTGATAGCTTGAGTAACACACAACATCAAGTTTAAATGTAACACAAAATACTATTACAATATTATTATGATAATTATCAACTAGCCTTTGGAATGATAGTTTTGAATATAAATAACTAAATTATCAAAATATATGGTTTACACATGTATACATAATGAATTATTTGGTTACCAATTAATTATAAATGAATATAAAAAACATTTGAAAACAAAGGAAATATTTTTCTAAAAAACTATTTTTATGCGCACAGGCATATTTTACCTCAAAAAATTAAACAAATCACTTTTTTTGAATGATTTAAATAAAATTTATATATTATATATTAAATAAAAATTTTAAAATTCATCTTATGTTTTTTCTAGATAACAAATAATAATAAATCTAATTTTACGCTTAAAATTTGTATTTTTCTAAAAAACTTTTTTTTCGCATTGTACACACTTATTTTAAAATTAATTTTGTAAAATTTTATAAAATTTATTTGAAAAAAATTTCTTCTTTTTTGAAATAATCATGTCAAAATTATCTTGGAGTTATTTTCTGATAATTTTATAAAAAGATAAATTTTTTAGCGAGTAGTGAAAAATACTGCTTTTTATTAAAAAAATCTACCTTTTCATTCAAATAATTTACAAGATAAATCTTATTTTAAGATGGTTTTAAAAGTAAAATTAGTTCAATTATATATTTATTAAACCAATTCAGTTCATTTTAATCAATTTCATATTTATGTTTTATATAAAAACATTTTAAACTTTTGAATTTTTTCTCTTTGGAAAACTACTTTTTCTTCTTATTTAGAGGATTAATTTTAAATTAAATTTTTCCACTTATTCAAATAGAATTTATAAAAATGGATTAAGAATTTTTAATCATAATAATTTATATTATCTAATAATATCAGCTTAATTTGTCACCATAATGAATAGTAAAATTAGTAAAAATTAATTACTACAGTTAAGGTTAAAACGAGTTTATCGGGGGGTTAAACTAAAAAGATAAGGGGTAAAATGAAAATGAAACGTGTCACACATCCATTTTATAGACATATTTCGAACTTATAATATTTAAATTTCGATAATTTCATATTTTGGATCCTTGTATCATGTGAAAAAAAATGGGTACACCTTTTTCTTTTGAAAAATTACAAGTGTGCCACTCACCTCACTTATAAACGGCCACCCCTCTTATTTTCTCTTGACACTCCTAAAAACATTTGTTTCAGAAAATAAATTTGAAAATAAATTCCTTAATTCCATCATATAATCCTATAACACTTATTTTTTTTATAAATCTAACCTAAGAAAACTTTTTGTGCAAACCAAAAGAAGTTATATGAATAATAGGTAACGTCCCTAAACGATAATTTTATTTTATTTCTTCCTCGAACTCCTTAAATTACCATTAAACTGTGATGATATAATAACCTCAGTATATTAAATATACTAATATGTTATAATTTTAATTTCATTACCTAAATCATTCTCCTCTTCCATAAAATGGGATACAAAATCATCATTTGTGTGTACGACATACAACTGCTTTGCGAATCGAGGTTATTTGTTTTTCAGAACCACCTATCATAGTTGGATATAAAGATAGATTTAATTTTTATATATGATATTTATGATATTATTATACCTATATAGTTATAATACCGCATATCACATCTTTCTTCCCAACCCATTGGAAAATAATAACATCGCTTGTGTGTACGGTGAACTACCACCTCACTAACCGATGTGACATTTTTTTCATTCATGTTTTACTTGGATGGTATTAAGAATAAATTAAATAAATATATATGATATTTTTAAAATAATTATACTTCTTTAATTATTACATTACATTTACCATCTTACTTTCCATTCCGTGGGGAATATGATAGCATCTTTCACGTGTACGACGAACTACCAGCTCACGAAGTGATGTGATTTGTTTTTCACTGATGCTTTGCATGGATGGTAATTAGGGATAATTTAATGAATATATTTTATATATATGAAATATAAATTATTATTTAATATTTTTATATTATTTACCTTAATTTAATTTCATCATTCAAGAAAATGAAAACATCGTTCATGCGTACGTACTATCTACCATCTCCATGAATGATGTATTTCATTTTCTATATCTGTCATTTTTAGATTCCTATAAATACATATATAATGAATATATATTATATTTACATCATTATTAAAAAAATTTATGATATAACCATGATCAATTAAAAATGACCAAAAATACCATACTAAAACATAAATGAAAAACAAAGTAGTTATTACCCAAAATGCAATTTTAACAAGGAATTGTTAAGAAACAGGTAATGAAAAGTAATAAGTAAATCACATATGGTATGATAAATATTATTATGGTTATGAAATATATGTATAATAAACTTCTATTTTTTATACAAGAGGTTTTAATGTGTACAAAATAAGATGGGGCTTAAGGTAAGATATTTGTTTTTTAATTTTCTATGAGATAAATGTCGTATTTACCATGTTTTAATTTTATATAGTGTATATACTGCCCATGAATTTATTTTATAATTATTTTCCTTAAAATTGTAGGGATTAAAATTTCCATTTTATTATCTCTCTTTTATGGGTTTTATGGTTTCAAAGTTACCAATGCAGTAATGGATTTTTATCTCAATTTTTCTTCTTTGGGACATACATTATATTATAAACCTATATATTTTTATAAAGTGTATATAAAACCCATTTGACTTGTTATATCATTAATCTACTTATATTCATGATATTTTAAGTTTCTTTTTATGTTATTATTTAATGGGGCTTATGATTCAAAGGTTACCAAACTGGTAAGGGGTTGATGTTACAGTCTCATTGTTCTTAAGGATTGTTTATGATTATTTTTTTATGATAAAATATTATAATCCATATGTCAAGAAACTCATGAATTTTATCCTAATTTGGTTATGTCATGATAATACATGTTTTCCCTTCATTTTACTCTCTTTATGTACTCATTATTCCAAAATAATATTTTTAAAGAAAACCAACTTTATTTATCTCTTCTGTAAAAAATGTTTCTCCTCTATATCCATGTTTTATATAAAATTTTAATGCCCCTCTAGGATTTTTAAAGTCATTTTTACCCTTGTTTTAAATTTTTACAAATTTTTAAAAGTAATCTTCATGTAAATTTCAAGACAATGCCCTTTTGGATTTTATTTAAAATGTGAAAGGAATATTTATTTTAATGTGTACAGAATTTTCTACCATCATGACCACTAAATGTTTTAAATATTCCTTCATAATTTTCAAATGTTATTTTAAAAGAAAAGTATTTTGAAATTGTTTTATGTTTTAAAAGATGTTTTCCAAATTTTAAAGGGTATTTTCCTCAAGAAATGTCTTAAATGATTTTTAAATATCCCTTTATAAGTGTCCAAGGTTATATTTAAGGAAAAGGATTTTGAAAATATTTTATGTTTTAAAAAATATTTTTCCAAGTGGAAAGGATATTTTCCTCCAACAAATGTTCCAAGTGATCTTTCAAAATAATTTTCCATCTAAGATGACATCCTTTGATATTATTAATACATTAATGGGAATATAATCCAAGGATACCATTCTTATTCATTCTCTAAATGGTTTATGTTTATGATGACAATATATTTATGAAACCCATTTCTATTCCATGGGTTATACCATAATAAAATTCTTATGTAACCCAATTATTTTTACATGGATTATTCTAGGATGAAATTATAAATTGATTATGAAACCTTCTTCTTTTACATAGTTTATGTAACTATGAAATGTTTATGAAACCCATTCATTTTATTATTTTTTAATGTGATGAATTTTTTACGATTATATGGCACACATATTTATGTTTTTCATTATGAGACAGGAAGTACCTATATCTACCTACAATTCATTAGTTAAAGATTTATATCTCATGAGATAAACAAGACTAGAATAGGGAGTGAACCCAGTTCTGTAAGGATCTTTTCCCACTATGATAGTCTTGGGAGTGAACATTGACTACTAAGATTGTTCGAGGAGTGAACCCATTCTACTATTATAGTTTTGAAAATGAGCCTTGAATATTAAGGAAATTATTTTATATGATTATGTGTATACCAAAAATCTATGTCTTATCCAATGTTATGTTCTCATGGTTCATGTTATTTGATTCCATTATGATTCATGTCTTATGAACTGCCAATATTTATTTCATGACACAAGATTTTTATTTTTGATTTTTAGGGCATAGATTTCATATGTTATGATCTTGTTATCAGACCCTTATGCTCATATTATGTTTATTTATTTACTATATTTACCCTTACTGAGCATCTGAGATCCCCCTTTCGTATGCTTCCTTTCCCAGGTTATGAAGAAAGGTTTTAAGTGGGGTATGTTTATAAAGAGTATAAAAGGATAATACATGTATAGAACATGTTGAAGATATTTCACTAAATAAGAATATTGTGTACATAGTCTCTAAAGGAACTAAACTAGTATAATATTTAGGTGTGTGTTTGTCTAATGTAATTAATATTAATTTAAAATATGTAATATCAATGTATGAGAAGTTTGGGTCTTTATAATTGGTATCAAAGGATATGTTTAGTTATTCTTTGGAAACTAGGATGAGAAACCTTTAGTGATATCCTTAGGGATATTTGTAAGGACAAGTCTAGGAATTTTAATATGTATAATTCTATGGATGATTCAAAGTATAGTAAAATGTCTTGGAATTTTGGTAAAAGATTGAATGAGTGGTTTCTAAGAAATTACATCCCTATCTAGTCACTACAAGTGGATGTGACTCTGGAATAGAGGTACCTAGGGGTAATACCATTAAAAACGATGCATTGAGCTAGACTTGATTTTCACCTGGTGCATGAAAAAGGGCCTTGCTACACATCTGGTTTGAAACTCCTATGGGATATGCTTTAGAAATTCATGAACTGCTTATAAACCATTATATAGTATTTAAATAAAATATGACTATTAATTACCTATGATAAACCTAAGGTTTCATAGATTAAATAGAAGGTTTAATGATTCTAACACCCTATAATTTATTTTTCATGATTATATGGCTCCCCACTATGATAATTATTTCTTACACTATTTTATTAGTTTTATTCAATGTTTGGAACCAAACGGAATTGGATTAACGTTGAATGTGATATAAATGTTTTTGATGATAAACCAAATAGGATGATGAATAGAGTGAAGGATATTGTAATTTTTTATATTTATTTATCACAATATATGATAAAAAAATGCACCTTAACCGACTCTTAGACTCACCAAAGAAGATAAATATAGAGTTTTTTGAGAGTTCAGATGGTGGAGACCATAGAAGAAAAAATATTCAATTTTCTATATGTCTATAACATGGGAAGAATAATTCCAAGGAATGTATCAAGGGAATTAGAAGATGTTTTATGTGTGGATAATAAGGACATAAAGTAAACAATTTCTGAGGGAAAATGAAAGGTTCAATTAATGCAATAGATGAGAATAATCGTCTTCATAGGGTATCATCTATAGTTGAATGTTTTAAATTTTTAAAATATAGGCATTATGAAAATAGATGTCCTAGGTATAAAGTCCATGAGGAAATCAGAATGGTTTTAAGAGTAGTGGTAATATTGTTGATGATGAAGAGACTATGAAACAGATATGAAATGTTTGGGATATTCTAAAAATATTTGTAATGTTAAACGAAAGAAGAATGATTATATTGAGGTTGATAAATTTTATTAAATGATTCATATTTCATATTGTAGTAAATATGTATTATATATTAAGTTGATGAAGCCTAGTTAATGGTTTTAGAATGAAGTGGGATGATTGAATTTCTTATGCTTTGGAATTCAGGAATTATAAATCATGATATATATAAGGATTGTACAGTATAAGTTTTTTAATAAGGATTTTCATGAAAATGTTGAATAGTAATAATAACCTAGAAAAATTATTTAATAGAAAATTAATATTTTATGGTAAACACATGATTAAGGTAACATAACACTTAATATGTTCCTGATGTTGAGATAATGATATTAGGATAAAGAGATGATGGATATGAATAAAGTAAATTGGATAGTATTGATGACCATGGAATTGATTAAATATTTATGGAAAATTGGTTTATGTTATAATTGATGGAGTTTACAACATTATTAGATTTATGGAATATATTCAATAAGATAAGGTTTTATACAAGGAATGATGAAGCATTCATGTTTTCATAAATCTTTTATAGTAATTATGGTTATTACTATGTTTCAGCAAAATATATGACCAAGGTATTCACATATTTGGTATTTGAAAATTAAGAGTTACTTTATGATATTTTCGGGGATTAATGTTAAGTTTATTTTTTTAATTTTAGTGAAATTATTTATAAATTTTTAATTTTTAAGGCTCATAAGGTTAACCATTTATGGAATGGTTTAGGTTTAAATTTGCATGAGGTTTTAGAGATTAATGTATTATTTCACAATATAAAGATTTATGAATATTAGATAACCTATTCTACCATTTTTTTGATAATAACTAGATATAAGAGGAATTAATTATCATTATTTTATGGATATTATTATCCATTAGTGCTTCATGCATGAAAAATTCATCTCTTTGGCTAAGAGATGAAGTGAAAAATTGATCAAAGTAAAACCAAAGGATGAGATTATGATTATAAAATGGAATGAAGTCAATTAAGTATATATTCTAATTAAGATTACTCAAATTTCAGAAAAAAATATATTGGAACAGAAATGTTACCCTATTACCTTAATTTCTAAAATTAAATAGTCTTTTCACTCATTGAATATTTATGGATTTATGGTTGTGATATTTCTACTGATAATGTTCTCTATCACTCTCTATCAATATATGGGTGTTAGTTTTCTCTTTTATGTCCTTGTTTTCACTTATTAACAATTTTTTTCTATATATAAACCAAGTTATGTGTTATTCTAGGTGACCTTCACACATCCCTTTCTTTCTTTTCAAGAGAAAGTTTTATTAACCATTTTTATAATGTGGGTTTCCAACAGTGGTATTTTCAAATGTTAAACCATTGATCACTAAACACTAGTTAAAATTATGAGGACACAATTTATTTAAGGGTATTAGAATATAGAAACTCGATATTTTTCATTTTTTTCAAATAAATTTAATTTTTTGATAGCTTGTGTTACACGTAACACTGATCTTAAACAAAACAAATTATACTATTAAAATATTATCATGATAGTTGACACCTAGACATTGGAATTAAGGGTATGGATTGGATTTAATAAATTATAAAAATATATGGTTTAAAAAATTATATATAATGAATTCTTTTGTGACCAATTAATTAGAAATGAATATAAACACTATTTCAAAACAAAAGAAATCATTTTAAAAAAAACTATTTTTACACGCATAAACATGTTTTACCTCAATAAATTAAGAAAATCACTTTTGGTGAATGATTTTAATAAAATTTATACATTATATATTCAATCAAATTATTAACATTCATCTTATGTGTTTTCTAGAAAACTGATAAGAGTAAATCCAGTTTTATGCTTAAAAACTCTATTTTTCTAAAACAAATTATCATATTTTGCACACTTATTTTGAAATTAATTTTTAAAACTTTTAATAAAAGTATTTATAAAAATTAAATTCATTTTTTAAATCATAATTTTAAAATTATATTTGAGTCATTTTTTGAGAATTTTCTAAAAAGATAAATTTTTTAGTGAATTGTGAAAATATCGTTTTTATTAAAAAAATACATTTTCATTCAAAGTATTGACAAGATATATTTTATTTTAATGTGGTTTTAAAATGAAAATTAGTAAAATTATATATTTATCAATCCAATTCAGTTCATTTTAATTCGTTTCATACTGAATTTTGATATAAAAACATTAAAAACTTTTGAAACTATTCTCTTTAGAAAATCGCCTTTTCGTTGCGTGTGTAAGATTAGTTTTAAATTAAAATTTTCCAATTATGTGAATTGAATTTTTAAAAATTGATTCTACATTTTGAATCAGTATAATTTATATTATCTATTAAGGCTAACTTAATTTTTCACCACAATGAATAGTAAAAACAATAAAAATTAATTACCACGATTAAGGTTAAAGAAGGCTTACTATGGGGTTTTTAATAAAATGATATGGGGTAAAATGAACTTAAAACTAATAAAAAATACATTAGTAGGACATATGTTTACCTTATTACCTATAATGGTCAATAATGGACCATTTTTTAGCCTTGTTTCATGTGAAAAACATGGATACACTTTTTCTTTTCAAAAATTATAAGTGTTCCACTCACCTCACATATAAAAGGCCACCCATTTCCTCTATTATTAACACTTAAAAAACACTTTAGTTCATACAAAACATAAAAAAATATCTGTCTAAATTCCCCCTATAATCCTATAAGCCTTATTTTGGTCAGAAATCCAACCTAAGAATCCTTTTGGCACCAACCAAATGAAGTTATCTAAGGTGGAGGTAACATCCTTAACCACATGTTTTATTTTATTTATTCCTACACTACTTAAATTATTATTAAAACATTATAACATAAAAACATAAATATATTCCATATAATGATATTTTATTTTGTTAATGGAATAACCTAAGTCATTCTCCTCTTTCATCAAATGGGATACAAAATCATCATTCATGTGTATGGAAGACTGCTGCCTCACGAATTGATGTTATTTGTTTTCAATAAGTACCACTAAAGGATGTATATAATGATTTATATAATATTTATATATGTTATTTATGATATTATTTTACCTCTATAATTATAATAACACATCAAACTTCTTACCTCCCAACCTGTAGGAAAATAACAACGTTGCTTTTGTGTATGGCGGACTACTGTCTCACAAACTGATGTGATATGTTTTTCATTTATATTTTACATGGATGGTAATAAGGATAGATTAAATGAATATATATTATATTTGTAACATAATTATACTTTTATAATTATGAAATCATATATACCTTTTTACCTTCCATTCTGTGGGGATGCAATAACGTTGTTTGGGTGTACGACGAACTATCGCCACATGAAGTGATGTGGTTCATTTTTTACTAAAGAATTATATGTAAGGTAATTAGGGAAAATTTAAAGAATATATTTGATATTTATGACATAAAAATTATTTTTTAATGGTAATATATTATTTACCTTTCTTTTATTTCATCCATTGAGAAAATGGAAATAACATTCATGCGTAAGTACAACCTACCATATCCATGAACTGTGTATTTTTCTATCTCAAACATTAATTGTAGGGACTATGGTTTTTCATTTTAATAAATTTGAATATATTTAGGAATATTTCTAATTCCAGGTGTTGTGTTGGAATGGAATTTCTTGGCATTAAGAGCCTCAGTGCAGTGATATTAAAAATATTAAATATATTTTATCATGTAAGTGAAAATTTGGTAGAAATGTGGAAATAAATATAGTGTAGTATATTGGATCTATAATATAAGTATATGGTTGATTATGGAATTAATTTTTTACCCAATGCATGATATAAAGATTTTCAGCCTCAGGTGGCTGGCTGGAGAAGACCGTTGGCGTGGTGTTAACTGGAGTTTTATTCATTTCAAAAAATTAAATTAATAACCCTACCCCTCATATGGATTCCTACATATATAATGGAGATGGGATATTCTCTCTAATTAATATAGATGAACCAAGGAGGAACCATGGTGAACAAGTACCTCCAAACCCTATTTTTGATGGTGATCATTACTGGATCATGCTGTAGTATCTTCCAGACATTACGTTGGACCTAGAGCTTCAGTGTTTCACCATGAGGTAGGTGACTTTTAGGTTTAAGTACTAATACCATTTATATGAATTGTTTTAAGGTTTTAGATTCATACTATGACTACTAAATACCCCTAGGGGTCGATCTAAGGGAAGTTTTAGGAAAAACGGGGGTTTAGTTGAATCATAGGGATTTTCTGTTCAGAAATATCAATCACACAATGTGTAGTGTAGGAGAACATTCTGTGTGTTCTTCCCATTTAATGAAGATGATATTTGTGGGATACATTCTTTGTATTGGGTGTAAATTTAGTGTTGTATACCTTTCATGTGTGTATGAGGAATTTACAGACATTCCATGTCAAGGGAGATGGTCGTGTGGTATTACACTACTAGAGGACACAAGCATGATATACTTACATGGGCATGGGATGAAGGACATATACATATTCCTTGGATTCCTAGACATGCCATGTACTAGGGGTACATTCCATGTTTGTAGACATGGCTAACCGAGCCATGTGGGGGAGGAAATGACCAAAGTCTAGGTGAGGAAAGACACTTCGTGTACACCACGTGTGTATGAGGACTTTACAGACATTCCATGTCAAGGGAGATGGATGTGTGGTAGTTCACTACTAGAGGACACAAGAATGAGATTCTTACATGGGAATGGACCAGAGTAAATATCCATATTCTCCAGATTCTAGGGCATGCCATGTAATGGGGTGTATATTCCATGTTTGTAGACATGGACAACTGAGCCATGTGGGGGAGGACATAACCAGAGCCCAGGTGAGGAAAGACACTCTGTGTACACCATGTACATCATGTGTAAGATCACATGGCTAGAAAATATATGTTGAATAGTAAACAGTTAGGTTTCTAGGAAGGGCCACACACCATGTGGACTCCAGTACATGTTGTTTACTTTTCTTGAAGACTTCGACCTCACGTATCTTCTTCTTCAGAACTCAGATTTAGGCCCATGAGTAGCCCATCCTAAGTAGATTTTCATAAAGAACATGGTGGTATATTTTGTAGTGACTTATGAGATATGATAAAGAATGATTCAAGAAATATAATATACTAGAAGTGCTTGACCATGGGCATTGATCAGGATGGATCACTGGAAATATGTTAGGATAGGTAACCTTCCCTATCACACCAAGATGTAGGTCCCCTAGATTCTTTGGGATAGTAGAGAAGTGATCCCCTTTTTCCAAGGCATGAGTCCACTATTCATGGAAGTGATACGACAAAAGGAATGATGAACATGACACTCCTTTCTATGAAACTTGACCAATATCAGATATTGGGTTAGTTTTTTTGAGAGATCTTGGGACTTGTACTCCCCTATCATAATAGGGTATTATTTTCCCTTACCTCTCAAACCAATAGAGTCGAAACTCCCCTACAGTGGGTTCAAGTAATCTACCCATGGAGTAGTTATTCTGGGGTCATTATTCCCTTATCATATTAGGGTGTGGGTCCCCCATATAATTCATACATGTAGATATGATACCCCCTACACTCAGGTGTTGTTCCTCTATCTTGGGAGTGGTACTCCTCCTTCTTCGAGATCCAATAGGGAATGGGTCCTCCATGGGACTTTGATCTACCTAGACTACGATGAATAGTTGTGAGGATTGGGAACCTCAACTTATTACACATGATACTTTATAATAAGTTTATTCTCCCTCGATGCAGCAAGGTGCGGGCCTCTCCATACTGGATCTTCATAGGTTTTTCAAGGTGGTTATGAGTTATTACTCCCTTGGTAATGGGGAAGTGGTGAGGAGAAGGTCCCTCCTTTTACTATACTTAGAGGTTTCACATGGTTATTGGTTTGGAGATATATTTCCCTTTACTGTGAGTTTAGTGGCAAGGGGTGGGTGTTTCCACTTGGGTTCTTATGATCTTACACTAGGCACAATATAGTGGGGATAAGACCTTTGGTGCTAGGCACTAGAGGCAGACCTAAGGAGTTATAGTTCAAATCATCATTCTTAGTTGGGTTGTGGAGATGGAGATACACTTTTTTCTTATTTGGGTTTCTTTGAGAATATCTAGATTGTGTTGAGTTGACTAACACTTATGAGTTTGGGTTGATCTATTGACTGATTGTGTGGTAGTCACTCCCCTTTATTTTGGGTTTTGGGGCTCATATTGTGCATGTTTATACTCACCCCTGCATGGATTTTTCTTTCATTTGTTTTGTATTATTCAGATGTATCAAAGGCACTATTATAGTCACTCTCAAATGATATTTGTTTTTTTTGGTAATTTAGGTGCAACAGAGTGGTTGACCAAGGTCATCTCTCAAAGGAGGAAGTGATTAAAACAACAGTTTAAAGGTATTTTGGAAATAAAATAAAATAAAATAAACACACTATTTAAAATATTGGGGCTTTTTTAGGGTCATAAATAAATAATAAGTATGATGGAATAAGATTTTTTTAAATGAGATTGAGAAAACACAACGAGAAGTTATTTTTTTTGAAAAATATTTTTTAGAAGGTATAATTGATATAACTCTACATATTCAATTACTTATTTTAATTATCATTTAAATTAAACTCATGTTAATTATGATTCCATAATTTTTTAACCCTCAAACCCTAGGAAAATTAACTTTACCACAAATATTAAAAGAATTAAACCCTAGGATAGCTTCAGAACATGAAATCGTAGCACCCCGATTTGATTGTCGTTATAAGGATAGCTTATGTTTAGTGGTAAATTAGGGAATATATCCATTATATAAATGAGGGGTAATTGAGTTATGGGATTGAATCTGAACTCTAAAAATTTATCGTGGTTTTTTTGTTTTACTGATTAAGATTTTGATCTAACAATTCACACAATTATCGACCTCAGGTATTTTGTGTTAATTGTTCAATTGATTTCTTAGTTTATTTTAAATTAAAAAATAAATTAATATATCATATTAAATGAATTATAGTATCTCATTTATTTAAAATATATAAATTAATAACAACAATGTTTAATTTTGGAGGAGATCCTATCTTGATATATTCCCTCCTCCAATGGTGAATTTAAATGGAAAGGCACCACTTCTCCATTGATACAAATCCTTTAAAGAACTTTAAACCCCCTATAAATGAGAAAAACAAAAATCTATAGAGTTTAAGGGAGGCTAGGGTTTCAAGAATTTTCAACCATGAATAGATAATTCATCCAAATATTTTGATCCAATTTTAAACATCTTTTTAGCCTCCAAAATGTGTGAACCATCTATCCTTACAGAAGGATGATTTGTGCTAAATTTTTTCCTCGATATTATATCCAAATTTAGACCCAATCCATGCACCGATGTAGAGGTTATGGGTCAAATAATGAAGTGGTGTTCAATATGAAAATTTCATTCCATCTTTGACTTCATGACCAATTTTCACCAATCAAATTCATGATCCATCTCATGTGTACTAATTTAAAGTTATATCCTATTGAGTTATGATCAGTTATGAAAAATTTAAAGTTCAAATAATACATAGAAAAATATTTACAGATAAAATAATACAGTACACATTAAAGGTAAAAACTAGAATTTTCATAAAATTTTCAAATGAATGATCTAAACCCAAATATTTTATAAATAAACATATTTAACGCAATTTGAGGAAAATAATTCATTTATTATAAATAAAATATTTAACAAAATCATATTTTTTCAAATCCCTTACACTTACCGTTTTGTACTCCTGGGAAGATCCTCACATCATGTATTCCAAAAAAAAATTGTGACATGATATGCATGTTTATATTCCTCAAGCCATAGTGGAAATATAGACAAAGTAAAAATCCCATCAATAGTAAATATCAAAAAAATTAAATTCATTGTTGCATAAATTGTATCAAAATAATATCTAGAGATATTAATGACACTAATCATAGCGAAACAAGTTATGGGTCCACCATGCCATTAATTCCCCATGTGTGTGTGTGCCAACCATTTCAAACTCATATCTCCACCCTTTATTCATTATATTAAATTCATGTAACAAAATTATTCTTACATAGTTTAATTCAACTAAATTTTCATACATTCCTTTTCTATCAAATTTCAAGACCCACGCACTTAATACTTCTTGAAATTAAAACCTTAAGCTCTCAACCTAGATATCCCCATGTGTTGTACATTTCATCACACCCATATTTATTAAGATAATATATATTTATTTTTGGTGTTTTATTTTTGATTTTTTTGAGGGCGTACAACTTTTTGATATCAAGTACAAACACATAGGTCAATTAGATACAGTAATGAAACCGATCAGAAGAGAAACAAACATATTCATCAACCATTGATATAAGATGATTTTTTACCTAACTTAACTATACCTTCAATTGAGTAGGAAAATTTTCACAAGACATGGTTTCATAAAAAGTTGTGTGGAAAAATCAATGACAAAATTTACCATGAACAAATATCACAAATAATGGTTTCAAAATCTAAAAATTTTTATAATGACATAACCAATCATACCATTGACGATTTCAATTTTTATAAAACACAACCCTTGATGATGAAATATTCCTCATGGTTATCATGATACCAATGTATTTTTGAAAACATGCATTTTCCATATATTCCATATCTAAATGAGCATGTTATATGGTGATTTTCTTCTCACTGTTTTTTTATTTTTTTTATTTCATTTAGAATTAACACAAAACTCACACACAAAAAACACAAAAATGAAAAACCTAAAGAAGCTACCCAAAAAAATGTTCCCCTCCCCCTCACTTAAAATATTGTTTTTTCTGTAATGTAAACCTACGAGATAATATGTGAAAATGAAATTTAAAATATTAAATATGATAAATAATATAAAATTGAAAGGTTTAGGATTGGCCTAATATTCAAAATTGATGATGGGGTCATGTAGTGTGATAAAATCAACTACATAATTAGGAATTCCCTCAATGTATTAATTCGAACATTTCCCATTGACTGTAAAGATCCTTCCCATGTCCTTTTATGTGATCTCTACTACACCCTAAGTAAAGAAATTTTGTACAATATAAGTACCTAACCATCTATAATTCAACTTACCAAGCATCAGTTTTAGTCATGAAATGTAGAGTAGGACTTTATCTCCTACATGAAACTCCCTTTTTTTGATCATTCTATCAAGAAATTCTTTTGATATTTAATTGTAGAGCCTTGAGTTTTCATATGATAAAAATAAAATCTCCTCAAGCTCTTGAATTTTCAAATTTATTTGAATTACAGCTTGGGAAAAATCCATTTTGTATTTATTTATATCCCAATTTTCCCGATGATCAACCTTCACAAGAAGATAACATACTTTCCAAAAAATGATCTGGTAGGGGGACATACCAATGAGAGTTTTGAATTCCATCATATAGGCCTATAGTGAATCATCTGAGTGCTTTCTCTAATCCTTCCTATTTGGATGCACAATTTTTTCAAACATTTGTTTCATATTTGAAACCTCAGCTTGACCATTTGTTTGGGGTTATATGGAGTATAAGTTTTATACTTCACACCATACTTATAAAGGATTGAATCTAAATTCTGATTGCAAAAGTGTGTCCCTTGGTCACTTATGATGGCCTTTGGTTCTCTAAACCTACAGAAAATTTGACCCTTTACAAAATACACTACAACATGAGAATAATCAATCCTAGTGGCATTGCCCTCCACCCATTTTCTAACATAATCAACAATAAAAACAATGTATAAGAAACCAAATAAACTTGGAAAAGGACCCATAAAATTAATTCCCCAAATATAAAAAATATCATAGAATAATATGGGTTGTTGGGGAATCTCACGTTTCTTTGAAATATTACCAGTGTATTGGAAACAAGAGCATGACTTATAAAACACATGGGAAGCATGAAATAGGATATAATCTAGAGTCTAATAATTTCTTAGCTATCCATTTCGGTCCAAAGTTTCCACCATAAGTAAGTGTATGAAAAAATTGGAAAACAGACTCAAACTCATAATCGAGCACACATATCCTAATGAATTGATCATTACACATGCGTCATAGGTAGGGATAATACCACACATAAAACCTAGGCTCACTTTTTAATTTTTGTACTTGATGTTTCTTTAAAATTTCAAGAATTTCATAGGAAAAATGGTAGTACACTAAACCTACTTACTAAGGATGCATACTTGAGATGACATAGATATGCTGATCGAGGAAGGTGTCCCAAAGTGGTACTTGGTCGAAGGTGTCGGCCTCTAGCGTGTGAGTAATCCTACTCATGTGGTATGCCATAAATATTTCTAACCCTTCTTATAATTTATCTCAATATTAAATTATTTTACAAGGAAAATCCATTATATAAGTCTATGATTTTCATTTGGATTCTTCAAGAGGTACCTTAGAGCTGCATGGGTAGAAAAGCAACCACTTTAGAGGCTAATAAATATGAACATGATTTATCTAAATTAAATATAATAGCAATAAATTCATTTTTTACTTTGTGGTATAATTTTCTTGGTATTAATACAAAGTCCTAGATGCACAAGAAATCGCATGGGATCGCCCCTCCACCTTCTAAGATAAGACAGCTCCAACTGCAAAGTGGGATGCATCATAAATAATCTTAAAAGGAATATCCCACCGTGGGTGATCTATGATTGGTGGAGTAGTCATAATCTTCTTTAGACCATCACATGATACCCTACATAAATCATCAAAAATAATTCAATATCTTTTTGAAGAAATCAAGATAAGTTTAGAGTGATCTTACTGAAATCTATAATGAAGCATCGATAAAATCCTACATTCCCTAGGAATGATCTAACATCATACACATATGAAGGATATAGAAAGGATGAAATAATACCAAACTTAGATATATGAACCTCTATTCCATGTTTTTAAACTATATTCTTTAATATAATAGAATTATCTACCATAAAATGACATTTTCAATGTTCAAAACTAGATTCTTCTCAATAAAATTATTCACAAAATTTACCAAAATAAAGATACAATAATCAAATTAATATCCATACACTATAAAATCATCCATAAATACCTCCATGAAGATCTCAATAAAATATAAAGAAATTCACCATGAACCTCTTAAAGGTATATAGGTAATTACAAAGTTCAAATGACATCCTTCTGTAGGAAAATGTACCAAATGGAAAGGTTAATGTTATCTTATCTTGATCCTCCAATGTTATAGGAACATAAACATATTTAGAAAATTCATACAAGAAACAATATTGTGTATTCCTAGCTAGTCTCTCATGCATTTAATAATTAAATGGGATGAAAAATTGGTCCTTGCAAGTGGATTGATTTACTTTTATATAATCAATACACACACACCAACTATTTTTCTCCCTTATTTGATCTAACTCCTCTATCTCATTTCTAACAATAGTAACACCATTTTTATTTGGTAGAACCTCAATATGACCCACCCATAGGGAATCTAAAATGTGATAAATGATACCTTCCTCAATAAATTTTTTAAATTATTTTTTAAAAACTTCCAGAAGAGTCAGATTAAGTCTCTTTTGTGGATAACTAACAAATTTAGCACAATCCTTTAAAATAACCATATGTATGAAAACATAGGGAATAATACTAGATATTTCATCCAAGGTCAACCCAATTTCCCTAATGTTCTCCCTTAAAATATTAAAAAAAATTCTTCATGTTGAAAATGGATATTGTTATCAATGATAATAGGTAATCTCTCACCACTCAACAAGCATGAGTTTTTTATATTTAGTGGTAATGGATTGAGTTCTAATCAAGTGGTGATGTATGGATGAATACATTGAAGGAACTAAAATATGTTCATAATAAAAAATATAATTTGAATAAAAATCATCAAAATTAGAGAATAATGGATCAAATCTATCAGCATACTCAATAGACATGTCCTAATCAGAGCGAACATGATAAAAATCAGAATATGAATACACATAAAAATCAAATCCAAGAGAGGTTTGTGCATCAAAAATAGGTGTGTAAGTTCTCTTAGACATCAAACTAGAATGAATGCATATAATATATCTAAGAATAGTACAATAAAATTTGACGAGGATTGAAATGGGAGATAAAAAAGGATAATTGTCCTATGAAGGGTACTTCATGGATTCTATAACATTAAATATCACAAATTCATCTCCAAACTTCGTGGAATGTATACCCTCATTGAAATTTATGATAGTTTTTTCTATTTTGAAGAAGGGACTACCTAACATAATTGGATCATTATAATTTACCCAATCATCTTCCTTATTAAGAATGTGAAAATATGCTGGAAATATCATGTATCTTACCTGAACAAGTACATCCTCAAGGACTCCCACTAGATATGTTGTAGCTCTGTTTTACAAATGCACCACCACTCTCATCAGCTTCAACTCACCAACCTATAAAGAAGATAATACAGAGTGAGGAATCACATTTATGGAAGCTACTAAATCACAAAAATCATCAAAAAAGTGTAACTCTTATATGGTTCAGGGGATGGTGATTTTACTGGGATCCTTTCACTTTTCTGGAATTAATTGAGTTGGTGTAATGAGTGATGAAAAATTAATTCCAAGATTTATCCTATTATTTTCCTTGATCCCTATTTTATTGGTACAATGTTATTTTAAGAATTTGGAAAACCTTAGAATTTTCTTAATGGCCTCAATAAGGGGTATATTTATCTCAACGTGCTTGAATGTGTCCAAAACCTATTTTTTTATCTCGTATATAACCATCCTTTTTGTTTGAAAAACTTTATTTGGAAAGGGAAGAGGTTTATAAGGAACATCATAAATTTTATTCTTAACTTTTCCTTTATCCTTTGGTTTCTCAATGACTAACGATGATATGGTAATTTCTTTAGTTTGGGTGAATCCCGGTGGAATGGTAGCTACAAATTTATCAGTCATTTTCTTCCCTCTTATCAATGTGATGGCATTGAAATTCACCTTTAGATTTGGAGTAGGTTGGGAAGGAAGATTTTTGATGTTCTTACTTACTAGTTCATGGAGGGATATGGTAATCTAGCTCATTTTCATCTTCAAATCCCTCAAATCTGAACCTTGAATCTTCATCTCATTCTGTTAATTAAGAAAAAATTGATTCAAAAGTTCATTAGTATTAGAATCAAACTTTTTTTGATAATTTCCTTTTTATTGTTGACTTTTAAATTCATGGGCTTCAAATCTCCTTTGGGGTTGTTAAAAACCCTATTGGTAAGGAAAAACTACTAGATGTTTTTTTTTGAAATGGGGGCCTTTATTATTTTATAGAGCCATAACTCATTTATTATTTATCTGTAAATCCTTGGTTATATGTCTGTGAAAAGTAATCATATTTTTTGGGGGATGTGGCTATTGTTTCTGCTGATACGGACTCCTAGATAATATGGCTATGAAATCCTCTGTCTCTTGTAATTAGAGGAAACAGTCAGTTTAGTGGTCTGTTTTAGTGAAAATTCCATAAGGACTTGTAGGAGTGGTTTAGGATGTATTTTGAGCCAAATTAATCTAACTCACCACATTGGTGAGTTATTCTAACTTGGCAATAATTAAATTATTTTCAAGAGAATAAGGAGTTACCTAATGTACTTATCTAACATGTGGTCTACCTCAATCACCAAATTGTTGGGAGTTCTGTACCATATTGTCAATCAATGCATGTTCAGCTAGTGGTGGTTTTTAAACCGATTCTCTTCTAGCTATGCCATCTATCATACTCCTCTCCATAGGTGCAAGGCCTTCATAGAAGTACTGGATGAGGAGTTTCTCACTAATTTGGTGATATGGGAATCTTGAACAAAACTTCTTAAATCACCCCCAATACTCGTACATTGACTCCCCTTAGGCTTACTTGATTCCTGAGATCTCTTTTTGAATGGTATTGGTCTTTGATTCTGGAAAAAATCTCCACAATAAAAGGAATTTCAAATCATTCCAACATGTTAAATCTTCAGGTTACAAATAATATATCTAGTATTTCATAGTTCCATCAAGTGAGAATGGGAATGATCATAGTTTTATATGATATTCTGATACATTTCTTGGTTTTTGGGTTGATAAAACCATATTAAATTATTTTTAAATTATTTTTTTGAATCCTTACTAGATAATTCATGAAATTCTAGAAGAAGGAGAATTAACCTAGATTTTAGTTCAAATTCTGATTCAAGATTTGAGTATGTAATATACTATGGTTGATATTTAATAGTTATTATATTCAATTTTCAAATGGTTCTATTAAGTTCATTTTCTTAAGATATTGGTTCTTATTTTAGGTTTTATTTATAATTTTTTCCAATTTTAGTGTTTCCAGAATGGAGGAATTCTCCAACTAGGTGAATGTTAAAACTTTCCATAGACTATGGTTGTCTGATTTGATCCCAAATAATGTGTTAAATTTTAGGTTCAAGATATACGATATCCTTAGTATTAGTTCATGTCATAAATCAATGAAAAATGAAATTAAAAAAAATTGACCATAACAAAAAAAACAAGAATCTTGAGAGAATGGTCCAAGAAATAAAAAAAGAAGAAAATAAAAAATAAAAATTAAGAAAGTGTAAAGAAGAAAGAAATAATAGAATAAAAGAATAAAATGAAAAATAACCCTCTAATTGGTGTAATAAATTACTTTCCTCCCAAGAAATGGTGCCAATTTGAAAGGTGCTATCATGGGTTCTCTCAAATTATGTTTGATTTTTTTGGTAATTTAAGTGCAATAGAGTGGCTGACCAAGGCCATCTCTCAAAGGAGGATGTAATTAAAATAATATATTAAAGTTGTTTTGAAAAAAATAAAAAAAATGAACACACTGTTTAAAATTATGGTATTTTTTAGGTTTATAAAGAAAGAATAATTATGATGGAAGAATGTTGTTTTTTTTGTTTTTGAAATGAGATTGAGAAAACACAATGAGAATTTTTTTTATTTTTTAAGTATTTTTTAGATGGAATAATTGATATAAATATACCTATTTACTCACTTATAAATAATTTTAATATAATGTAAACTCCACTTAATTATGATCCCCTAATTGTTTAACCACCAAACCCTAGAATAATTAACTTTACTACAAAGATAAAAAGAATGAAACCCTAGGTTAGCTTCAGAACATGCAATCATAACACCCTGATTTAATTATAATTATAAGTATAGATTATGGTTGTTGGTAAATTATTAGATATATATATTATTTAATTAAGGATGAATTGATTTATGTGATTGAATTTTAAATATACAAATTTATCCCATGTTGTTCTGTTTTACCAATTAAGATTGTGATCTCACAATGCACACAATTCTCGACCTCACGTATTTTGTGTTAATTGTTCAATTTAATTATTAGTTTCTTTTAAATTAAAAAATAAATTAATATATCATATTAAACTAATTAAATTATCTCATTTTTTCAAAATAAAAAAATAAATAATATAATAGGTAGATCTATTACTAAGAAAACTACTCTTTCATGGGCGGTGTATCCATCATAGAAACAAATTTCATTCACAAAGGTTTAGAAAGGGTATATCCTAATAAAATTTATATTCTTTAGTTACATCCCAAATAAGTTAATAAAATAATAATTAAATTGAAAATAACATAAAAAATGTAATCTGAATATAGATTTTATTGAATGAACATTAATGTTATAACAGATAAGAGGAAAAGAAGAGCATTTTGTAAGAGATCCTAGATTGATAGTTTCCCTCTTTCAATGGTGAATTTAAATGTATAGGAAAAAATTATACTATGATAAAAATCATATAATTCACTTTTAACCCGCTCTAAATGAGAAAAAAAACAAATATATAAAGTGTATATGAGGCTAGGTTTACAAAACTTTTCAAGTGTGAATGGGGAATTCATATAAATATTTTAATCCAATTTACATCACCTATTTTACCTTCAAAACTCATAAACCATTTATCTTTCCCATACTATTATTTTTCATAAATTGATTATTCAAGATTATCTCCAAAATTGGGCCCAATAAAAGAACAAATGAATAAGTTATGGTCTTAATAATGAAGTGGTTCCCAATCTAGTGAGTCCAGCCCAAATTTGACTTCATGGCCCATTTACTCAAATCAAATGCATAATCCAGCTAATATATCCTAGATAAAAGTTGTATTACATTAAGTTAGGAAAATTTTTACAAAATTTTAATTTCAAATAATACATATAAAAATATTTAGGGCCAAAATACTCTAGTAAAGTTTAAGGGAAAAAACTAGAATTTACATAAAAATTTCAAATGAATGATCTAATACCAAATATTTTATAAATAAACATATTCAAAAAAATGTGAGGAAATTATTTCATTTATTATCAATAAAATTTTGTTTTATCAATAAAAGTGATGTTAGCAGTTGTACTGGGGTCCTAGATATGGTGGAGCATAAAAAATCTTAGATCTGATCGTGTATGGTGGCTGACTTAGAGATTGGAACCGAGATATCTTTGGTTTTCCTTTATTTATATTTTTAGTCAGGTTGGGACTATTTTTGGTTGGAAATTTATTTTTACCTTTTCACTTTTTTACTGAACTTTTGCATTCTGATGTTTTCATAGAGGTTGTTGCATGTATGGGTTACATTTAAGATGTTTCAACACTTGTATAGATCTACACTTTTTCATGGAGGTATTATGTGTGTCAATACATGTATATATTCCATTTCATCTCTTATCATTTATGCCTTCTTATCATTAGTTTCCAACCCCAATCCTATTGGAGGGAAACTAGGGGTTGTGGTGGTCCAGACTTCCGCCGACCAGGTGGGCCCCAGAGAGTTGAGTTGTTATAGAGTGTTATTATATTAGTTAATTCCTTGGGATGGTGTTTAGAGGTTTCCCCTTATAAGGATCGGTTGGGACTAAGGAAATCGTGTCATAGTGTTTTGAGTGTAGATTTTAGTCCAGAGAACCCAATGTTGGTGCGACAACCAATATATCAATTCACCAAGACATTGAATACCTACTTGTTGACTCAGTATACTAATATATTGGTTGCGGGGATTGGTGGTACATGCATCATATAGTATTGAGTCTTTTGAGTGTCCTTCTTGAGTTAGATCCACAAATATTATTATCTTACCATGGTATGTCATGATAATTTTTAGGATTCCTCCATGATAAAAACTAGATATGATGCCTATACAAGATTGGGATGATAATGTTTTGAGTGTTGAGGCCTCATTTCAGGGACCCCCAGATGAGGTGTTTACTCTTAGTGGGAAAATAATAGTGTTTCCCTTATCGAGTAGTGTGTAGATCCACTTCCAATGGCTCAGGCTGATGACCGATTACCTGCTAAGCAGTCGATTGTTCCCATTGTTTAGGGAGATGGAAATGCATGTAGGTTTAGTAAATTTCATGAGTTATAGTAATAGAGACTACTTAGGTTCTATAGAGATCCAAACCCTTAGGCAGTATAGGATTGTCTTGAGGTGTTGGTCCATGTTTTCAGGCTGGTTTGGACCCTGACCGATCAGATGGTTGCGCTTGAAACCAACCTTATTTTAGGAGAAATAGGGCACTGGTGGATTTTGAAGAAGAATACCCATGATGAGATGAAACTCTCATGGTTATAATTCGATTAGTTTTTCCCTGACAAGCACTACTATTTTAAATTGTTCTCTATGAGGATTCAGGAGCTCCTCGAGCTATAGTAGGGTGACTTGTCAGTTCATGAGTATGATGAGCAGTTCACTAACCTCATGAGTTACCCACTTGACATGGTGTGAGATGGATACTTCTGGGAATGTAAGCTTGAACAAGGACTTTTTAGAGACATCCATGAAGAAATGGTCTCCTTGTTCCTTCCCTCTTACATGGGAATGATGGAATGGGCTCTGGTGATAGAGAGTTTCCTAGCGGAGGGTTGGGTATTTGGAGATAGAAGTGGTTATCACAGAGCTAAGCCATCTACTGTATCTAGTAGAATTAATTTGATAGGATCATGACACAGGAGTCATATTCATGATGATACTTAGACACATGGGTTTTCATCATAGGAGTCACGTCAAGTATTGAGTTATCTAAGTGAGAAGAAATTCTATGCTTGTGATGGGTGAGGTCACATGACATGTGATTTCTGGACCTATCATTCTTCAGATTGTGGTCATGTAGTGGATGAACCTCCATGAAAGAGAGAGAGTTTTGACCAGGGATCTCCCAGTCATAGTCCAAGTGGAACCTAAAGAGGCAAAGCTTCTAGAAGAGTAGGAGAAATTAAATATTTGTAGGGAGGATCTCTTAGTGGATAGAGACACTATGGGATACTTCCACCACCACCACCTAGGGGCCCACATTAGGCTCATGGAACTGGTAGACATGACCATAGATAGTTCCAGTCCATGTGGGGATATGACCAGTTTCCACTTGAGATGATTCAAGGTGCACTATGTCTTCTATAATTTTTATTCAATACTTTTTACATAGGCATAAGTCATTTAATTAATATCTATATCCCTTGTGAGAGATATTGAGTTTCTCGTAGTGACAATTTCCTAACAGCTATGACTAATAGTTCCTTTTGGGGATGATTCACCTATTACACACCTCTTCTGATGGTTCTAGTTTACATTTGGGAGATAGAGTTCTAGAAGACGTGATTTCTCAAGGTGATGTAGGGATTTATTGGATCTCTATGTTGGTGGTTTTTTATGATACATCAATCATACAAGGAAGAGGGATGCTTCCACCACCAAGATGTATTCTCTATTATGTAATTAAAATTTTGTGTGTGAGTCAGTGCTTCTCAAAGAAGACAGTGTCCAGGTGTGGTGGATGATTTCCTTTGAGTTTCATGTTTGATCTTCCTAGTTAGAAAGTGTTTCTCATGTTACCTTTGGGACACATTGATGAAACCTTGTAATTTCATCTGGAGCATGTACTGGTTGTCCATGGTTTGTGCTCAGGTATACTATCATCACAGGAGAATTTGATTTTTTCATGTGGTGGCCTGAGGTTCTTTGCTATCAGAGAGAGATAGATTAGGGTGGAGTAGTCTTAGAGAGCCTTTGAGGAGTTAAGAATGTGATTAACCAGTGTTCTTGTGTTGAGACTACCTGAGGTGGATGTTGAGTGCACAATTCTTAGAGACGTCTCTCAAGACAGTTTTGGGTTTCATGTGGACATAGAGGTAGGCATTGATCACTTATTGGTTAAGGTATAGAGACCTCATGAGAAAAACTATGTGACTCACAACCTAGAGTTATAATTGTGAGTTTTCACCTTAAGGTTATAGAGGCAACATTAATGTTATTGGATTCATTGTAGCTAACCATGGAGGATATGGGTATGGTTTTTATCAATTTTTTGGTGGTGGATACTATGATTCTTCAATATATGAGTGAGGCCTAGTTTTGAGATAATGACTGTGAGGTTCTCTATGACCACTTATTCTCAGGTTATTCCCTAGATGGATTCTTGAAGGAGGGGAGAATGTCATCATTTTTCATAGAAAAATGGCACATCTAGTCACGATGAGTGAGGTGGTGGTGATGAGATTTCACACTTCCCATTTTCTATTCATCTAGTGTGTATAAGATATATGGGGTTATTCTACGTAAAGTTTGGGGGGATGGCATGATGATGGTTTATATGATGGGGATTCCATGTAAAATGATGGGGTTGCTGCATACGACATGAGGTCATTATTCCATATGGATGATTATGGACTGACTCCCTAAGTCATCATGATTTTATGCCATTAAAGTGAATGGTTTAGTTGTGATTATGTGGAAATTTTTTGTGTGTGATATCATCTAGTTTCATGGGAAACACATAATGATCATCTCCAACTATGATTTGCAGATCACATCACAATTGTAGAGGAGCCTAAAATAGGGATTTAGGTCCTAGTTATGTAGAAAAACATTTCACCCTAGGTGGACAGGAAAATTGAGAAAGATGTCTAGGTATTGTAAGATATTCTAAGATCCTAAGTATGCTAAACTTTGGCTATATCCAAGAGGACCACATGAATTTACCCAAAAATTTGTTTCTGTGTTGTGGTAGAACAAGAGATATATATAAGAGCACATTATCCCCACATTCTTCTTTATTTTAGGCTTTTCAAGAAAAAAAATACTTGAAGGAGGGTAGAATTTAGTGACTCTTATTTTTTCTTATAAGAATTTTGAATATTTATAAGATTATTTCAGAAGTTATGTGCAATGTTGGTGTGGAATTATGGGGCCCAGAGAGCTTCGATGCAGTGACATTAAAAATATTATATATTTTTATCACATGTGATTTTTTTTATAGAAACATGAAAATAAATATCATGTGGATTCTCAGCTCAGGAATTTTAGGTCACGGTTGAGTCTGAAATGTGTGTTTTATCCAAGATGCAATATAATGATTTTCAATGTCAGATGCCCAATTAGAGGCAACCGTTGGTATGATGTTAACTGGAGGTTTAATAATTTAATAAAATTAAGTTAATAAACCTATTAAAATTTGGATTCCTATGTATATAAGGGGGATGGGAGGTTATCTCCCATAGAGATGGATGAATATAGAAGGAAATGAGGTGAACAGGTGCCATCAAATACCATTTTTTATGCCGATCATTACGAAACCATGATGTAATAGCTTCTGATCATTGTGTTGGACTCAAAGATTTTCATAATGAGGTAGGTAGTTTTTAGTTTTATTTACTAATTACCTTTATATGCATTATTATAAGGTGTTATAGACACATTATGACCACTGAGGATCTTTTGGGGGTCGATCCGAGGGATTTTTGGGTAAAAACAAGGTTTTGAGTGAATCAAAAGGATTTTCCATTCGGAAATCTTGATCACCCGATGTGTAGTGATGGATCGCACAATATGTTTTCTTCCCATTTAGGGAAGATCGGCTTTAAGGAATACACACTGTGTAATGGGGGTACACACCATTTAGTGTACCTTGTCCATGTGGCTGAGGACTTGGAAAAACATGTTGTGTCAAGGAACATGGTCATGTGGTAGTACACAACCAGATCAAATGGCCACATGATTCTTACATGGGAATAGGATGGAGGACAAGACCATATGCCCCGGGTGCTAGGACATGCTGTGTACCGGGGGTACATGCTGTGCTAGTAGACACAGATGGTCACGCTTTGTGCGGGAGGACATGACTAGGGCCTAGGTGGGGTGAGTCACAATTTAGACACCATTTACACACCATGTAAAATCACATGGAAAACCAATCCATGAGGAAGATGACATGTCCAAGTATCCAGGTGGTGTCACACACTATGTGGACCCTAGTTCACACTGTGTACTTTTCTTGGATACATTCTCCTTGTGTATATTCTTCTTTGGTACTCATATTTAGGATCATGAATAGGATATCCTAATAAGTTTTCCACATATAACATGATGGTAGCCTTCATAGTGGATTTCAAGATATGACTTGGTATGATTCAAGGAGGATGCTGAATCAATGGTTCTTGATCATGGCTAGTGATTAGAATTGATCACTAGAGAGATTTTAGGGTTGGTAACCTTTCTTATAACACCATGATGTGGATATCCAAGACTATTTAGGTTAGTAGAGCAATGCCCTCATTTTTCCAGGATGTGGGTCCTCTATCCATAAGAACAATATGACACAAAGAGTGATGAGCATGATGATCCATTCAATAATTCTTGACCGATATCGATAATCCAGTTGGTTTTTCATAGATAATATGGGACTAGTATTCCCCTATCATAATAGGGCGTGAGTTTCCCTTACATCTGAGATTAGTATAGATGGAACTCCACAATAGTGGGAGATTGTCCTCTACCTATAGAGTAGTTCTTTAATGGTTGGTACTCCTCTATCTCATCGGGTTTGAAGTGTCTAAGGATCAATTAGGTACCAATTAGGGGGGCTGAATTAGTGGTACTATATTCTTAAAAATTATTTATTTTTAATCCAACCTATGTGACTGATTAAAATCTCAATCCCTGTCTTTAATTATTTTCATTTCCTTGAAAGTAAAAATAAAAAACAAGCACAATACATAGGTTTTTTTACAAGGTTTGATACTAATACCTAATCCTTGATGCAACTGATTATAATCCCTAGTTATAGATTTTTCACTATATGCAGGTGGTTATAATTAAATAAAGTCCCATTCCCATCAACACCGAGTCCCATAGTGTTTCTCTCTAGTGTACCAATATAGATTACAAGTTTACACTAACACTAGCTTCCCCTTAGTCCCTTAGAAGGATCTTTATATTGCATCCCACAATGTTACCATCATCCAACTTTCCTGCTCCAAAGTTCCATTGGAGGCTTCCACTACTTTAGAGTCCAACTAAGGACTTCCAAAATCTTGAGTCACACAAGATATGATTCACTGATAAAAAGATATCTATCAGATTCATACTGCTTATGCATTACCTCAAGATTAAATCTTTATCTAAAATAGAACAAATCACCTAATCTTATTATGTAAAATATTCAATAACTTCAACAACTAATAAAAAACTACCTGGTCTTTCTCACTATCTTCTAAAATTCAAATGCTCAGGAGTGATCTCAGTACCCTAGAAACTCAAATATATGACTACTAAAATAATTCCTAGATTCAGTCTCAAAATCATTACCACACACCCTACATTCAAAGTATATCACATGTACATTTCTCAATCATCATTCTTTTATAATACAATGCATGGTCTTAGCAAAGTTTTCCTTATGTAGGTGTCATTTTTTCCATGTAAATGTTATATAATGCATGCACACATACACTGCCTCTAATTTTATTCTTCACTATATAATTAATTGTATACTTCCTAAGAACATATAAACTATACTATCTTCATGCACGCTTATCACTCAATTAAAATTCTCCATTGTGCAACTAGTTTAACTCAATAATACCACTTCACCATGAAAATATATCATGCGATAGTGTTTCATTCACTACCTCCTTTATGAGAACCTGAATGGGTTTAGATTCTCCTTTTCCCAAGGCTCACTATGAAATTATTGTGCAAAAATGGAAGTTATTATCTTCATGAAAGAATATCACGTGATTCTACTATGCTTCACATAACACCACCTTCATAAGAACAAAATATGTAGGACTACACTTCTATATTTCTACTTCATGTAACAGTATACGTGGGTTCTTATATCTCCATAGCATAGCACAATGTTTATGTTTACACTATTTTTCAAAAACTCACAACATCTTCATTATATATCAAATTATTTGCAAAAAAAAACAGAAATACATGGAAACATCTCTTGAATACAAAGAACTTCAAACATATGCTTCTCTCTCAAACCCACACAGATTCTGTCTCTAATATATATTTGGATAACCACCATAAATGATCTTATGAGGTCATATTTATAGAAATATCCTCACCAAATAAGTGGTATAAAAAACATAGATAGATACCAATTACATCAGCTCATGTACTCACTACCTCCGATTATGTTTCGTAAGAAATTATTTTCTCTGTAAAAACATTTAGTTCCACCTCCATTTTCCTTAAATTTAACATAAATTTAAATCATGAAAACAAAATTTTATTATATATATATCATATACCAATAATTATTTTATCAAATACATACCATAAGACTAAAATTGATTGATCATAGGTGCGGCCTGCAGAAATTCTTGATAAATAGAAGCTCTCTAATGACTCAAGGAAGAAGATGACAACCACATGTGAATGGATGGTCCCAATTAATTTGATCGAAAAATGCACCATATTTACACATATTAAATGAAAAATGAACAATGATCAACCTTCATGAGTCCCACATGAAAACATTCCTCAAGCATGTGGTTCCTTTTATATCAAGGTGCATCTTTAGCTGGAAAAAGTTTGTTATTAGTCCAGTCCGAATATCTGATGACACCTCCCCATGTTGGTACCTTTCTCCTATATTGCGCCTCTTTGCATAGTGGTGGATCTACCTATGATCATACACCTCTTTGGGTGCACCATGCACACCTTTATACCCATTATGCTCATGTTGGCTGGATAGGGAGTTTACTTCCCACCTAAGCAGTGGATGCGGTCCTCCTAGGCTAGATGGTATGTGTAGGCCCACTTTTTTATCAAAGTATGACAAAATTATTATTCAAATATAACAAATCCAACCATACTAAAATATTATAATGAAAAAAATTATCAAATATACCAAATCAAACCATACTAGATGGTATGTGTAGGCCCACTTTTGTAAACATTGTGTCGCTTCAAATAACCAGAGACACATGTTTTCTGAACTATTTACTAGTACTAAAATCATAACATTAACATTGAGGAAATTTTCATAACAATACTCATCATCATTTAACATCTACTCCATATCATTTCAATAATCCTTATTGAAAATAAATGAAATTAAACTCAAAGTACACTTCAACCCCCCTTTGAATTTGTTGTCAATACCACTAAAAAACATCAATCTCAATATGTCGATTTTACTCTCTCCCCATTATTGAAAATTAATACAATGATCATGTAGAGGTAATAATTTCTTGTCAAATATCTGATTCGACATTAAAATTTGACACCACATTTTTTTTTGCATGGAGACTTTAGCCAAACAAGTCTAAGTCTACTTAGGAAAACCTAGTGTAGAGAAAAAGAGTTTATAACCAAGGTGATCAATAATGTCCATGAACAATCATACATGTGATAAAATTCTTATAAAACTCTTACTTCATACTTTTGATCTACATAGATAATAAATTCATGAAAGAATATTTATCGTTCAATCATCTAAACAAACACATCAAAAATTTCAAGTGCAAAAACATATAGCTCCCCCTTTTTAGCTCAATATCAACTCTCTATTGATAACTAATTTTTCAAGAATATTCTGATTATGAATTTGAGAGTGATTATTATATTCACAAAACTTGTGAATACTTAACAACATTGCATGATTTATGCTCCCCCTAAAGGGATAAATGTTAGATGGTATGTATGAGTAAGATATACTCTATAATACCAAATGTAGGATCGAATATGTAAAGATGAGATGCTCAAATACAAGAGGGGGGTGAATTGTATACTTTAAAAATCCCTAAGGAAATTTTTGCGTATCCAAAATTCACAACACCTCTAAGTCCTATTATCTTTCTTGATTCCAGAAAAGTGATTATAGAAATGAAACTTAACAAAAGTTTACAACAAATTAGATTCTACTTTAAAGCGTATATAATCTAACTAAATCAGAGTAAAAATTTAGTGAAGTATAAGAAAATTATACTTTCCTCAACAATAAAAATACACAGCAGAAAAAAATACTACAAGTAACAAGTAGTAACTCTTTTAACCCAAAGAGGAGGATATCCAACAACCCTGGATAAGAGGTCCCTTGATGTATACTTTCAAGAAAGTATGTATTACCCAAACCTAGGTATGTCCTCAATCCGAAGATCGGTATCTCTCTTTTTATCCCTGAAATCCCTCGATTTGTAAGGAAATCGGCACCTATGACTTCATAACCCGAAGTCTCATATTTCAAGGAAATCACACCTATACACTAAGCAAATTTTCATGAAGAAAAGTTTGAACAAGAATTTAAAAACTTTATATATGAATCTTGAGAGTTCATAAGAGCCTCTCTCTCTCTAGAAATCACTTTTGAAAGTTCTGAGCTTCAGAAATTCCAAAAGTCTCAAAAATCTAAAAAGTCTCGAGCTCTTTCAAATGAGATTCTATTTATAGGTATAGCTTCAACAGCAGGCTCCCTCCTCCAAGGGTCACATTTTTCCTTTAATTTTAGAGGGACCTATACACGTGCCACTCAAACAATAGTTAGTGAGTAACTGAAATCACAACATCATTTTATAACAAAACAGGTGTAAGAAAAATATGGTTATATAACTAAAATCCAATATTCTGAATGTAAGAAAATGAAAGTTTGGGGTCTAACCAAAATTGAATCCGGAGTGTATAATAAAAGGATATTCGGATTCTGTTTTATAAGAATTCGAAACATGAATTCTATAGAATTATAGAGTCTGAATTTCAAGGAAATTTAGAGTCTGGATTCACAAGAATTTGGAACCTGATCTTACAAAGTTCAGAGTCTGAGTTCATGGTAATTCAGAGTCAGAACTCATAAGAGTTAGGAGTCTGAATTCAGAAAACTCTGATTAAGAACTTAGAGAAGTTCGTATCCAAAATTCGTATTCAGAATTTGGAGTCAGAGATCAGAAGAGTTCGTAACCAGAATTCTGATTCAAAATTCAGAGTCATAACACATAAGAGTTCATCACCAGAATTTTGATTCAGAATTCAAGGTCAGAACTCATAAGAGTTCATAACCATAATTCTGATACAGAATTCGGGGTCAGAACATGGAAGAGTTCGTAACCAAAATTCTGAGAATTCGGATCCTAAAACAAAATGATTCATATCTAAGTAATTATGGGATTCTGAGGTTTTGGTTTCAATCCGAATTTTACACTTAGAAAAATTATGATATGAATAATGAAAATGAGGTAAGGATAAATTTAATTACTGATGGAAATTTTCCTTAAAGAAGTAAATCAAGGGTAAAAAGAAATTTCCCTTGAGATAAGGTGTTTGTGATTTTCAAAACAAGAAGGAATTGTGAATTCATAAGGAAAGTCTTAATGACTTAACAATATCCCCCATGTATAAAGGAATGGAAAAGTCATAAGGAAAAATTTATTGACTCAATAATCTCCCCCTTTTTGGAATGAAAAAACATCTTTATGAAAAAGAATATAAGGACTTAGAAAATATTTTACTAAACATTTCAAATAAAACTTATCTCCCTTTGTTCATGGACAATGGTTAATACGACTAACTCCCCCTTAGTTTTTGGATCACTAAGGATCATATTATAGATTTCCAGAATGGGATTTTCATTATCTTGGGTATGGAAATCTTCTTAATGAGAACTCCCCTTTAGATAAACTCCCCCTTACATAGGGATATATCTTCTTATACTTAGAATTATTTTTCCTTCCCCCCCTTAGAATTCATTTCCATTCTCCCCCTTTGTGATTTTCAAAAAGAGTTTGAGGGAATGGGAAAACATTATAGTACCTAAAATATTAGTATAGACATCCAAAAAAACAAATAACCATAATTTCATTATGATTAGAAGAATTAGTACAAGGAATAATACAACAAAAGATCAGATTTGGATTTATTTTGGTTCTTTTTCTTTGGGTATAATCTTCTTGACAATTTTTTTTATCATCTTGAATTCCTTGTGATCTTCCTCAGATTTCTTCTCTAGAGATTTGATTCACTCTTCCTAAGACTTAAGAACTTATTCTTGAGCCTTCAAAAACTCATCTTGATGTACAAACTTCTCTTTAAACTACATCCGGAGATCTCTTTCCCTCTTCTAGATTTGAGCTATAGAGTTCAACTTCCCATTCAAGTCTCTCACCTCTTGAATCCGAGTATTTTGTTATACAGTCAGAATTTCCTTAAAGTTGTTTGTAAGATCCTTGATTCTGGTATCTTCAGTATCAAAAGAATCCTTGTTATCTTCTTGAAATTGATCAAGGTCACTCGTTTCTTATACTGTCTTCTTTGACCAGATGGCTATCTTCTTACATGACTTCCTGTAAGCTTTGTAGCCTATGAGGAATGTTTTGAAATCTGATTCCATCTTGACACACTTTTCCATCACCATGGACATCGAATATGATTTCTTATTAAGAGAATGTTGAAGCATTTGGCATCTAGAGTCTATGCTTGAAAAATTTGGAATGGACCCGACAAGCTTCTTCAAGGATTTTTCAACAAAATCATGACCAAGCGAAGATGATTCAGAATCTGAGACTTTACTTGGTGATGCTTATTTTTCTAGCTCAACAAGCTTACTCTTTGAATTTCAATAAACTTCCTTCTTCTTCACTATAGATTTTCTAGGGGTATCAACAAACACCTGTTTACCCTTATCAATTCTCGGAACATCTTCCTCACTAGGGGATTCATGCTCGCTGTCAGACAGCTGCACAACTCTATCTTCATCTACCACTTATTTCTAATTTATAGCATCAGCATTCTCAGGATGAATGAAATCATGATTTATACTTTCTTCTTTAGACATTTTATCAACTTCTTATTCACCCTTCTCTTTATCCATCTCTTCATCCTTCTCTGGAGTGACAAGCTTTGAGGACTCGGCTTCAGAAGTTCAGAGTTACAATTTTTCGGATGGGGTTAACTTGTCTTGATAATATTCAACTTGCTTTAAAATATCATATGTGTTACCAGTCCCTACGTCTTATTCTTCTTCCACCTATTCCACTTATTCCACTTCTTCAACAGGTTTTTCTTTAGCTTTTCCCGAAGTGAATAAATTCATCCATGGAGTCTTAGGTAAAGGCTCTATCAATAAATATTATGGCACAAAAATATTTTTGGATGATAATTTAGTAGCCTTTAAGAGAGATTTCACAATCTCAGCCTCAGACATTTTCTTCTAAAGTTTCTTCTCTTTGTCTTTCTTATCAAGCTCTTAAGTAGTTGATTCTTTCAAGGCCTTAGCCTCAGCAGGATCCAAACCGAACTGTGGCTCCCCTTAATTTCTATTTTTCTTATCCTCTCTCCTTTTTTCTACAACCTTGTCTAGGTATGATTTTTTCTTCTTGGGTTTAGGAGGTGTGGATTGGACTTCCTTAGATTTAGGAGTTTGGTCTTATACTTCCACTTCCTTAAAATTTCTTTTGTTTCCAACCTTCTTCGATGGTTCGGCTTCTTCTGTATTTTTCAGAATGACTTCTGCCTCTTCCACGGGCAGATCATAAAACTCTCATGTCTCTTTAGAAAAACCCATATTGATTCTTTTAAAAGTGTCATCACTTACAAGTATAACATTACAATTCTTTGGCTTGGAACTACAAGGGATCTTGAATGATTCAAGACACCGAACTATCATCTTGGAAAGTAAGGCAGGATACATAATAATCTGAGCTATGAAATTACCATTTTTGATATTCTCTATGGTAATGAGAATGTGCCTCATCAAATTGATTTTCTTTAGATTTACCAAGAAATCCAAGATATATATGTCACTTTTATTTAAGGTGTCCTTATCACCTTTTCTCGGTACAAAAAATCCTTGAACCCATAACTGCAGGATCTGATTATTGACAGATAAGTGAGAAATCATTGTGGCCCTGATATCTGATAGTACAAGACATTCCAAAGCTTTCACCTTAATGAAACTTCCTTGAACATCTGGTATTTTATGAGAGAAAAGCTCGGATTCCCCTTCATAAGATAACTCCCCCAACTAGCAGCCTTGATGTAAGAGAGTTTATATGTCTTTCTATAACTCTGGAAGGAAAACTTTTCTCTGCCATCTTCCCTAAAGAAAGATACTGACTCATAAAATTATATAAGAAAATCCAGATACACAACATCCTGAGCTCCTGCCTTTGAAATAGAAACACTTTCCCATCCATTGAGCTTGATGTTCTTAGAGATAATAGAATCATATTTGAAAAATTTCGGATGGACCAACCTTTCTCTGTACACTTGCCAACTTGAGATTGGCTTCATGGTAGACATATCTTGAGAAGAGGCTTCTACAGACATTCATATTGGAGATACTCTGAGAGATTCGGAATGGGTTTATGAAAGGGGGAAAACTTTATCATGTGAGAGATTGAAAACCGATGTGCGACAACCCTTCGAGGGTCCTTTATATAGGCGGTGGAAGTTACCTTCCATATTCCAAATCCAATCTAACAATTGTGAAACCTTCTGATTAGATCTAATAGTTGATATGAAAGATGCAAAGAAAAATTGTTTAGGATCCGATCTTTTGAGGTTTTTTAAGAAAAACTAGAATCTGATAATTTAAAATAAAAAAGAAAATACCAGCAATGAAATAATGACTAAGAAAATTTAAGAAGGAAATCATTCCTTTCAGATTTCTAGGAGCATTATTCCTAATAAATGATGTTCTTCTTAAAAAACTTTACATTAAAAAAAGTTTGACTATAAAAAACTTATTACGAAAAATCTAAGGTCGAAAAATTTTATTGCAAAAAAAAATTTAGTACCAAAAAATCCACTATGAAAATTTCGAGTATGAAAATTTTCATTAAGAAAATTTCGAGTAAGAAATTTGTTCATTACGAAAACTTTGAGTACGAAAATATTTATTACGAAAAGTTCAATACAACAATATTCATCACAAAACTTACTAAAAAAATTTCATTATGAAAAATTGTAAACATTAACTTTAAAAATTTTCATTACGAAAATTTAGAAAAACTAACTACGAAAATTTTCATTATGAAAATTTTGAAAAACTAACTATGAAAATTTTCAATTCTGAAAATTTTGAAAAACTAACTATGAAATTTTTTATTACAAAAATTTTGAAAAACTAACTATGAAAATTTTCATGTTCGAAAATTTTGACAAACTAACTATGAAAATTTTCATGTCTGAAAATTTTGAAAAACTAACTACGAAAATTTTCATTATGATTTTTCTAAAAAAATAACTACGAATAATATGAAGAACTTCAAACAAATGAAATCCCCCAATAAAAAGTAGTTTATTACTGTAAGGATATTGATTTCAAAAGAAAGTTAATCTAGGATGATTACCTTATGGTTATCATTCTTAATTTCTGTTTAATGTATTCAAATCTATCGGAGGGTAAAGATTTTGTAAAAATATCAGTAAGTTGATATTGCATTCCAATAAATTGAAGAATGATATCTCCTTTCGAATTAATTTAGTTCATCTTTCATGGATTTAATCCAATCATCATCACCTAAAGATTTATCAGTGCTTTTTGGTTCTAATTGGGAAAGGAATGCTAGATGTTCTACTTCATTTCTTAACGAACTTCTAGTCCTTGTAGTTTGATTCACATCACCAATGATACTATCACTAGGATGATTCTGTAGAAACAACTAATTTGGTTTTTATAAAACCTATTCATAAACATAGGGTACAAAATCTTCTGGGGTAAATTCTTCAGAAGTATCTTCTTGGACATTTTCCTTATCAGAAGGATCTTCAATCATAGGTTAATCAGTTTTTGAAAACATATATGAGGATGTAGGTTGGGGTTGTTTAGAAACAAAAGGATCAGTTTCATCAAATTACACGTGTACTGTTTCTCTAACAATACAAGTGTTTTTATTGAAAACTCTATATGCCATAGAAGTTGTGGAGTAGCCTAAGAAAATTCCTTCATCAGATTTTTGTGCCAATTTATGATGATTATATTTAGTATTCAGAATTAATACCATGCAACCAAAAACCTTAAAGTAGGAAAGTCTAGGTTTTCTACCATTCTATAACTCATAAAGAGTTTTATTAAGAAAAGGTCTAATCATAACTCGATTTATAGTATAACAAGTAGTGCTTACAGCTTCATCCCAAAAAATTTTGGCTACAGAATATTCACTCAACATGGTTCTAGTTATCTCTTGAATAATTCTATTTCTTCTTTCAACAACACCATTTTTTTTAGCTGTTCTGGGTGCTGAGATGTTATGAGTAATGCATTTTCTAATAAAAAATGTTTCAAAATCAGAATTTTGAAATTCTCCTCCATGATCACTATGAATAGTTATTAATGGAAGGTTTTTCTCATTTTTGACTTGGTCTCTAAAACATTTCAAATATGAAAAAGCTTTAGACTTCTTTTCTAGAAAATAGACCAATGTAAATCTAGTGTAATCATCAACCAAGACAAATACATAATACTTTCCCCCATTGCTTCCAATTTGTGTAGGACCAAAAAGATCCATATGCACTAGCTATAATGCATCAGTAGTTGAGAATTTACTAACTGATTTAAAACATGATTTATGTTGCTTTCCATATTGACAAGGGTCACAAACTTTTGAAGAATCAAATCTAATCTTCGGTATATCCTTAACTAATATCTTCTTAGAAATTTTGCATAAGTTCCTAAGGTTACAGTGTCCTACCCTTATATGCCATAACAAAGAATGATCTTCCATTACACTAAGGCAAGGTAGATCTTGGATCCTAAGGTCTTCTAAGTTTAGTGTGTAAACATTCTCTTTCCTATTGGCAGAAAGAATAAATTCTTCCTCGGAATTATGTACTAAGCACTTATAATTCCTAAAATTCACAAGGTAAACTTCATCACATAACTGAATTCAGCTATTGAGGTTGTGATTAAGACCCTTAACAAATAAAAAATATGAAATAAAAGTTTTTCCAAGAAGAACGATGTTACCTATACCAATAATTTCTCCCTGAGAAATATCTCTGAAAGTTACTTTTCCTCCTTTCATCTTGATAATCATTTCAAAATAGTTTTTGTTACTAGTTATATGCCTGGAACATCCACTATCCATGTACCATGTATTGTTGTTGGTACCTTTTTTATCATCTAGAAAATAACAAAGTTAGACATTCGAAATCCAAACTTTCTTGGATCCATAATTTTTGGACAAAGAAATTTTGGGTATCCACATTTGTTTAGAAAAATAAGCTGTATGTAACCCAAGATGTTGAACATTATTCATGGAGAAAATTTTCTTCCAGTGCCCACCACTTTGACATTTAGTGAAAAAAGGGGCTCTAGAAGGAACAAAATAGAAGTTTTTGAAAATTAGTTTTTGGTGAGTATAACCTACTCCAGTAGTGTTTCATTGAGGTTTAATTTGAGAATACATCTTGTCAAAATTTTCCTTCCTAGAGGTAAAATTTTCAAGAATCTTCTTAAGAGAAAATATTTCAGATTTCAGTCTGATGACTAAATTCCTATCCTCAGGAATCATTTCCTCAGAGTTAGATTTTTCCTTAAAACATTTATCTCTAAAATAAAATTATTAAGATATTTAGAAAGTTCATCCTTAATAGAATTTTCTTTCTCAAGGTCTTTATAATGATATTTTAAAATCTCATCTTTATCTCTAAGATCTCTAGAATGATCTGAAATCTCTTTTGTAAAAATTTCTTCCCTAGTATTTTCCTGGTTTAATTTCTTAGAAATTTTACAATTTCATGCTTCAAGTAACTTGGAAAATCTAGAAAATTATTCATATGGAGGTATTTCTTCATTTTTAGAGGATGAAGTATATTCATTAGAATTACTATTTTCAGAATAGTAATTCTTATCAAGAGATAAATTTGTTAAAGCATCGGCAGAGCGTACCTTGGCCATAAGACATGTATTAGGGAAAGAAGTAGTTGCAATGAATCCCATGTTCTTTTGTGTTGATGAATCATATTCAGAAGATTCACTTCCTAAAGAGCCTCCATAGTTAGCACTCCAAATATCATTAACTTTAAGGATTTTCTTGTGCGTTGATCGATATAATTTATTCTTGTTCTTTTCTAAATTCCTTTCCTTATTTTCTTTCTTTTTCAACAAAGTACAATCAGGTCTGATATGACATGTTCTTCTACATTCATAACATGTAACTTCTCCATATTTCTTATCTCTGTAGTCTTTCTTCTTGTACTTATTCTGATGGTTCTTTTGAGCTATAATCTTGTTCATTCTCCGAGCAAGATTAGCTTATTCATTTTCTGAATTTTCTTTGTCACTTGATTCTGACTGAATAAAGGCTTTCTTTGTCTTTGATCTAGTTACTCTTTCTGGGGTCTTAGCTTTCATATGTCTAGAAGTGTTTGTAAAAGAAACTCCTCAATTCCCATTCTTCTTCTTAACATTTTCAGCATCTCTCTTCATTCTAGTCTCATGATGAAGAAGAGTTCAAAACAACTCATCTAAACAAATCTGAGTAACCTTCCCATTATCATCAATAGTTGTCCTCTTGGATTCCCATTCAATTGGCCTGATGTTCATGATCTTGTCAAAAAGAGCTTCATCATCTAATACTATCTCACCCATGGATTGTAAACTATTCCCAATAGTCATGAATCTTTGTTTCACCTTACATATGGGTTCTCCATAAGGAAATTTAAAGCCATGGTATTTAGCTCTAAGCATAGATCTTCTAGTCTCAATAACATTGGAGGTTCCAAAGTGAATAACTTCAAGTTTCTTTCATATAGAATTTGCTGCTTCACAAGATGATATTTGTCTATATATATTTCTAGTCATAGAACAAACTAAAGTATTTTGTACCATATAATTCAGTTGATATTCATGATTTTATTGACTGGTAAAGGTACTAACTTCTTTGTCAGGGATTTTATATCCTCCAGTAAGCATAACAAAATTATCAACACCGGTACTGATAATGAAAGTGTTCATATGATCTCTTTAATATTCATAATCATTTCCATCAAAGATATGTGGTCTGGTTGGATTAAGATTGTCTATGGAACCAACATGGATTCCTACCATCTTTAACAAAGTTATTTCCACAAAAACTTGTTAATAGAAAAAGTTTGTAAACAGGGTAAAAATTCCTAATCAAGGAAAAATATAGAATAAAAGTATCTCTAGGAAAAAATGAATCTGAACTATATGAGTCTGAAAAACAGATTCCGAAAAAGTTTGAATCCGAAAGTTCAATTCTGAAAATTCCCTTCTGAACTTAATCGTGAGATTAATTCAGATGGAATCAATCCTATGATACAAATTGTTAGATAGTATTTCTGATTATGATATACTCTATAATACCAAATGTGGGATCAAATATGTAAAGTTGAGATGCTCAAACACAAGAGGGGGTGAATTGTATACTTTAAAAATCTCTAAAGAAATTTTGAAAAACCATATTCCACAACACCTGTAAGTTATATTATCTTGCCTGATTACGGAAAAGTGATTCCGGAAATGAAACTTAACAAAAGTTTACAACAAATAAGATTCTACCTTAAAGCGTAAAGAATCTAACTAAATCAGAGTAAAAATTTAAGGAAGTATAAGAAAGTTATACTTTCCTCAATAATACAAATACACAGTGAAAAACAAAATACTATAAGTAATAAGTAGTAACTCTTTTAACCTAAATAGGAGGATATCCAACAACCCTAGATAAGAGGTCCCTTGATTTATACTTTCAAGAAAGTCTATCTTACACAAACCCAGGTAATCCCTCAATCCTAAGATCGGTATCTGTCTTGATATCCCTGCAAGCCCTCAATTTGAAAGTAAATCAGCACCTCTGACTTCACAACCTGAAGTCTCTGATTTCAAGGAAATCGCACCTCTACACTAAGAAAATATACATGAAGCAAAGTTTGAACAAGAATTTGAAAACTTTCTAGACGAAGCCTGATAGTTTATGAGAGCCTCTCTATCTAGAAATCACTTCTCAATGTTCTGAGCTTCATAAATTCTAAAAGTCTCAAAATCTCAAAAGTCTCGAGATCTTTTGAATGATCTCCTATTTATAGGCATGACTTCAACAGCCAACTCCCTCCTCCAACAGTCACATTTTTTCTTAAATTTCGGAGGGACCTGTACATGTTTCACTCAAACAACGGTTAGTGAGTAAATGAAAGAATGACATATTTTTATAAAAAAAATAGGTGTAAGAAAAATATGGTTACATAACTAAAATCCAATATTCAGAATGTAAGAAAATGAAAGTTCGGGGTCTAAGAAAAATTGAATCCAGACTCTATAATACAAGGATATTCAGATTCTGTTTTATAGGAATTCAGAACCTGAATTCTATAGAATTATGGAGTCTGAATTTCAAGGAAATTCATATTCTGTATTCACATGAATTTGGAACCTGAACTTACAATGTTCAGAGTCGGAGTTCAAGAGAATTCAGAGTCATAACTCATAAGAGTTTGGAGACTAAATTCTGAGAACTCGGAGTCAGAACTTAGAGAAGTTCATATCCAGAATTCGTATTCAGAATTTGGAGTATAGAACTTAATGAAGTTTGTATCCAGAATTCTAATTCAGAATTCAGATTCAAAACTTAAAAGAGTTCATAACCATAATTCTGATTCATAATTCGGAGTCAGAACTCAGAAGAGTTCGTAACCAGAATTCTGATATAGAATTCGAAGTCAGAACTCTAAAGAGTTCGTAACCAGAATTCGTAGAATTTAGATCCTAAAATATAATGCTTCATGTCTAAGTAATTATGGGATTCCAAGGATTTGGATTCAATCTGAATTTTACACTTATAAAATTTATGATATGAAAAATGAAAATGAGGTAAGGATAAATTTCCTTAAGGATGGAAATTTTCCTTAATGAAGAAAATCAAGGGTAAAAATAAATTTTCTGTGATATAAGGTGTTTGTGATTTTCAAAACAATAAGGAATCGTGAAGTCATAAGGAAAGCCTTAATGACTTAAAAATCCCCCCCATGTATAAAGGAATGGAAATGTCATAAGGAAGACCTTATTGACTGAACGATGAATCCATCTCTTTAAATTCCTTATATGTTGTTACAGAATAATTTATATAAGGGAATAAAGATGAACTTTTTTTTCTTTTCAGAAATAACACATAAAATGAGAGTTTCCTCTAAAAATTATCTTGTTATTATTCCTTTTGATCTCAAATTTGGAATATTTCACCTTATCATAAATAGTTTCTTTATGTGGATCTATTTTTCTCACCTTTTTAAGTAAATAAAATTTATTTTATTCTGATTTAATAGAGTTCGTCATGTCATATCCAACTTTTTAACCTTGATTATTTTTATTATAAATATCATAAAAAATAGATGAATTAATTTTATATTCATTATCTTCATATGAAATAATCTTATTATGCTCAACTGTAGCATTAATTTTAGTTTTCTCTATTTGTTTATCCAATTTCAATTAATTTGGAAAAACAATCAAACATTACTTCTTTTCATATTTATCCTTTTTGGGTGAATCACACTTATTCTATGATTCACATGAATTCCTCTCCTTTTCCTTATAAATTTTATTCATATTAAAATCATAGTAAGCCCTCTAGGTAATTTAGTCATGCATGCCTCAACTCTATGAACTTCTAATCCACATCTTTTACACACTTATTTTAAGAATTCATACTTATTTTTTACTGGTACCTATGATGGATTTATTTGATATTATATTCTCATATACTCATTATATCCCCCTTGATTCATTACTAATTCCTATAAATGAAATTTTGTACCAACAAGAATATTTTTTATGCCTATATTTTCAACAACACTAGCAAAATCCTTTGAACTATGATCTTCTATTATTTTGATAAATCTATTCAAAAAATTCACAATTTTGTCTTATTGTAAGACATGATTGATTTTTATTAGGGGGAAATGGTATTACAAGAATCTTACTTTCACCATTTGATGTGGTAAAATGAACCTATCTTGAATTCTTCGTCCTCACAGATTCACCTGCACCTGTAGTGATATCATATATATTTTGAAACTATGTAGAAAAAAATGTACCTTTTTGTTGGTACATTTTATTTCACCATATTGAGATGAATCAAATTTTATTTCAATAAACCTATTTAAGAATTATCTTTGATTGTCCAATTTATGTTGTAATATTAGATACATTCACAGTGTTTCATAAAAACCTTCCTCCTTGTGAGTCAGTTTCTCTTCAAGATCACTCACCATATTCTCTATCTCATCTACCTAAAATATATACTTATTATTTTAATCAACAATATATATTTTACTTATATCATAATATTTATTTTAATTTTCTATTTTTTATTTTTTTTTCAAGATCCCTCATCTCTTTATAGAGTTGAGTATTTTTCTCAAGAGCATCTTCCAATTATTATTTTAGCCTCTATTCCAGATCTATTCTGAAATCACCATCATCATCACTACTTGAATAATTTGATCCCTTCTCAATACAAGTAAATAAATTGAGTTCATAATCTAAATAAAAACTAGATGATTAATTTTACTATGTATTCTTGGTCATTAAATTCCTCTTTTTGTAACAAGAATACTTCTTTGTATTTTTATCCTTTTTATATTTCTGAGGTTTCTCACTTCATCATTAAATTATGATTCAGTTATTTTCATTAGGAAAATTATGAAAAAATGTCCAATACCATTACATATGAACCACTTGAGTATTTTCTTACATTTTCATTTCCATTCCCACATTTGAAACCTCTACCAATAAGATAAAAAATTTCACTGAGGTATTCATTAACAACATCATTATCATAATCAATTGATTCCTCAACTTCCACTTCATTTAACTTTCCTTTCCTAATATCCTCAAAGGAAATATCTTATTTTACCTTATTTTTAAAAGTTTAATCCTTTATTATTTCATAATCTATGATAATATTATGTAACTCATTCAATGAAATGTCTTCCCTAACTTCTAAGGATGAAATATTGGTATAAAATCTAGTAAGGAAACTTCTCATAAGTTTTTCACAATTTTTCAATATTATAAATTCAACAAAATCCATAGATATTACTTAATATCTCATTTAATATAATGAAATATTCATCAATAATTTCTTCATCTATTATTTTAATGTCCTCAAAATTGATTCTCCATATTTTCTGCTTAGATTAATTAACATTAAGATTTACCTTGTAACTGCTTCTTAGTTTATCCTAGATCTACTTGGTAGTTTGGAGACCCATCACTTTAGTGTATAATTTTTATGATAAAGCTGTCAATATTTAATTATAATACTTTCCATAATATTGTAGATTTCTATTTTCATCTTGAGTCATATAAAAATCGTTAACAATAAGTGGTAATCCCACTGTAGCTACATCTCTCACTTCCAAGACAAGAGATAGAAGAAAAAAACGTATACGATTCCTCTACATATGGTAGTTATTACCATCAAAATTTGGTATTCCTCGACTCTTCAATAAATTTTGATTCTCTATTTCTTATAAAATTCTTAGATATTCTGAGGGGACCTTGGATCTGATAATAGTTAATGTTTCCAAGGATCGGTTATGTACCATTGGGAGGGGGGGAGTAGTGGTACACTATTTTTAAAATTATTTCTTTTTAATCCAACCACTATGATTGATTAATATCTTGATTAATCATATTTAATTATATTAATTTCCTTTAAAGAAAAGGTATAAAAAAAGCACAACAAATAGGGTTTTTACAGGGTTTGGTACTAAGAACTACTTACTACAACTGGTTATACTTATTGGTTATATAGTTTTCACTATATATAGGGGGTTACAACTAGGGAAAGTCTTATTCCCATAAATACTATGTCCCATAGTTTTCCAATATAGATTCCTAATAGATATTACAAGTTCCCACCTATACTATAAACTTCTAAGTCCCATACGAGGATCTTTATATTACATCCCACAATGTTACCAGCATCCAACTAGCCTACTGCAGAGTCCCACTGGAGGATTCTTCTACTTCAAAGTCCCACTGAAGACTTCCAAAATCATAAGTCACACAAGATATGATCCACTGATAGAAATACCTCTATCAGCTTTAGATTTCTTCTGCACTACCTTGCGATGAAGTATTCCCAAACAAAAATCAGATCACATAATATGCTCGTGTACAATATTCAAGAACTTCAGTAATTGGTAAACAAATACCAGGTCTTTCTCACTGTTTGTTGAAGTTCAAATTCTCTGGAATGATCTCATTACACTAAAAACTCAGGTATATAACTTCTAAAATAATGTCCAACATCAGTCTCAAAATCTTTACTGCACACTATACATGAAAATTATATCGCATGTGAATTTATCAATCACCATGCATGTATATTACAATGCATGATCTTCTCAATAGTTTCCTTATCCAAGTATCATTTCATGTGAATGTAAATGTGTATAATGCATGAACACATAAATTTCCTCAAATTTTATTCTTTATAATCTAATTAATTTTATACTTCTTAAGAACATATACACTGTACAGTTTTCATGTATGCATAACACTCACTATAAATACTCCATCATGTAACTAGTTAAACTCAATAATACCACTTCACTATGAAAATATATCATGGGACAGTGTCTCATTCGATGCCTCCTTTATGCGAAACCAAATGGGTGTATCTTATCCTTTTTACAAGTATCACTATGAAATTCTTGTGCAAAAATTTAAGTGATTATCTTCACATAAGAATATCATTCGATTCTACTGTGATTCATATAACACCACCTTCGCAAGTACAAAATAAATGGAAATTATATTCTATATTTATACCTTGTGTAACCATATAAATGGGTTCTTAAATCTCCATTGCATAAAATAGAATTTATTTTTACAATGGTATGTCGAAACTCACACCATCTTCATGATATCATAAAGCCTTTGCAAATAACATCACAAATACATGGAAACACATAAAAATACAAAGAACTTGAAACTTCTATTTCTCTCTAAAAATATCATAGATTATATTTCTAATAAAAATTCATAACACCACCACAAATGAGAACATGATTTGGTATTTATAAAAAAAATACTCACTAACTAGGTGCTCCAAAAAACATAGACATCCACCTGTTTCATCAGCTCATGCGCTCACTGCATTAGGTTACCCTTCACAAGAAATTACCATCTCTATAAAAAAAATTAGATCCATTTCTATTTTACTTAGATTTAATATTATTTTTAATCATGAAAACAAATTTTTTTGATATATTCATCATATACTAATCATTTATTGATATAATACTACATGGAAGCCTTGTCTTGATCAATTAGAAGTGCAGCCTGCCAAAAATCCCAATAAACAAAATCTCTTTGATGACTCAAGGAAGAAGATGATGGCTTCATGTGAATGGAAAATCCTGATTAATTTGATCTAATGGTGAACCTTCTTTATTAATATTAAAGTATGGATTAATAGTGATAGAAATTCATGAGTCCCATATCATAACATTCCTCAATCTTGTGGTTCCTTTTATATCAAGTCGCATATTTAGCTAGCCAGAATTAGTTACTATTCTGCTCTAAATATCTGTTAGCACCTCCCCGTGCTGGTACCCTTACCATTTTCCATTCTACCCTGCATAATGGTGGCTCCACCTATGATAATGAATCTTTATGGGAATTCCATGCACACCTGTACACCCATACCTCCCATGATAACCATCTTTGGACTCAACTACCCTCCAAAGAAGTGTCCACAGTCCTCCTAGGATGGATAGTATGTGTATACCTAATTTTTTTTATAAAATTCAATCAAAATTATTATTCAAATATACCAAATCCATCCATAATAAAATATTCCATTAAAATAAATCTCAAATAATCATTGAAAATACACACCATTTTTCATGGACCATTTTTTAACTATTTTAAACATTGTATCACTTCAAAGAACCATAAACACATGTTTTTTGAACTACTGATCAGTTCTATAATCATCACATTGATGTTGAGGATATTTTTATAACCATCCTCATCATAACATCATTACTATTGACATATTCACATAAACTCTACAACAATTCAATCATCCTTCTTAATAAAAAATGAAATTCAACCTAGAGGGAACTTCAAGGTTGTGGGTCCCCTATAGTGTTCATACAGGTAGAGATGGTATTCCTCTACACATGGGTGTGGGTACTCTATCTATGGAGTTGTACTCCCCCATATTCAAACTCTGATGGGGAGTGGGTCCTCCATGGGAGTTAGAGCTCCCTAAATTGTGGAGAAAAGTTATAATGAGTGGGCCCCTCCACATTTTACACACGATACCTAGTTAGGAGTTATTGGTTTCTCAAAGTGGTGAGGTATGAGCCTCTCTATATAGGTTCTTAAGAGGTTTCATTAGATGGTTAGGAGTTCGTACTCCCTCGATTTCAGGGAAGTGTAAATGTGAATTTCCCTCCTTTTCCTCTCCTAATAGGTTACACGTGGTGTTTGGTTTGGAGATAGATCACCCATGACTATGAGTATAGTGGTGAGGGGTGAGCCTCTCCACTTGGGTTCTTAAGAGCTTGTGCAGGGTGCATGACAAAAGTGACAAGACCTTTGGTATCAGGAACCAGAGTTAGACCTAGGGAAATATAGGATGTATCATCATTCTTAGTTGGGATATGGAGATAAATACCCCCTTTCTTTATCATTTTGGTTTCTTTGAGCATATCTAGCTTGTGTTGAGTTTACTAACACTTATAAGTTTCTGTTGAGCATTTGACTGATTTCATGGTAGTCGTGCCCCTTTATTTTGGGTTTTTGGGGTGACTATTGGGTATGTTTATACTCACCCCTCATAGGGATTTTTTTCTACATGTGTCGTGTCTTATGCCGATGTAAAGAACTTCAATGGTGATATTAATGGTCCAAGATATAGTGGATCATAGCGTCTCTTTGCACTGACCATGTAGGGTGGTCAACTCTGAGATTGGAGCCAGGATCTCTTCAGTTTTCCTTGATTTCTAGTTTTAGTTAGGTTGAAACTCTTTTCTAGTTGGGAATGTATTTTTCCTTTTTTACATTTTTACTAAGCAGTTGTATTATGATGTTTTTCTAGAGGTTATTATATGAATGGTTTACATTCTAGATATTTCAACACTTTTATACCTCTGCAATTTTTATTAGAGATTTTGTGTGCATGAATAAAGGTATATAGGATAAGGCCTCCCATATCAATTATTCCTTCTCAGCATTATCCACCATCCCTTGGCCTATTGGAGGCAGGCTTGGGGTTGTGGCGGCCTGACCATCCACTGGTTAGGTGGGCCCCTACGGGTTTTGTCATTACATTAATGGATTACTATAAATACATATATAATGAATATATGTGATATTTATATCATGGTTAACATTCTAGAAATTATATATTGATGATTAATGACAAATGAACAAATTCACCAAACTAAAACATACGTGGAAAATGAAGTAGATATTACCTGAAAGATAATTTTAACAAGGAATTGTTAATAAATGGGTAATGAAAATTCAAAAGAAAATCATATATGGTATTATAAATGTGATTATGGTTCTATAATATATTTATAATAAACTTATATTTATTATATAGGATGTTTTAACATGTACAAAGTAAGTCTAGACTTAAGATAAGGGATTTTCGTCTCACTTTTATTTTCAATGAGACATATGCCACATTCACTATGTGTTTATTTTATGTGGTGTATATAATTTCCATGAGTGTATTTTATGATTATTTTCCTGAAAATTATAGAGATTAAATATCCATTTAAGTATCTCTCTTTCTTGGGGTTTATAGTTTCAAAGTTACTATTACGGTAAGGGATTTTTGTCTTAATTTATCTTCTTTGGGACATACGTTTTGTCATACACCTATCTACATTTATGAGGGGTATATACAAACGATTTGAAAATTTATATCATGAATAACCATATATTCATGATATTTAAAATTTATTTTTATGTTATTCTTTAATGTGGCTTATGATTAAGAAGTTTCCAAAGTAGTAAGGGCTTGATGTCACAATCTTATTATTCCTCAGGATTTTTTATGATTATGTTTTTGATGATGAAATATTACGATTCATCTCTCAAGAAACTCATGAATTTTATTATCCTATGGTTATGTCATGATAATGCATGTTTTACATTCATTTTTTTCTCTTTATGTACTCATTATTCTAAAAGAATATTTTTAAATAAAACCAACTTTATTTCTCTCTTCAGGAAAAAATCTTTTTTTTCTTCAATATCTTTATTTTATAAAAAGAATTATTGTTTTTATGGGATTTTTTATGGTCATTTTTATCCTTGTTGGATTTTTTTAAAAGGAATCTTCACATCTCTTTCAAAACAAGGCTTGTTTGTATTTTACTGAAAATGTGAAAGGAATCTTTATTTTAATGTTTACAAAATTTCCCACCATCATTATAACTCAATATTTTAAGTATTTATTCATAAGTTTGAAAGGCTATTTTAAAATAAATGTATTTTGTAAATTTTTAATGTGTTAAATAATTTTTTTTCAAAGTGGAAAGGATATTTCTCCCTAGAAATATTTTAACTAATTTTTAAATCATCCTTTATAGGTTTTTAAATTTATTTTCAAAGAAAATGATTTAATTTTTTTGTTAAAAAATATTTTTAAAAGTTAAAATTGTATTTTCCTCCAAAAATGTTCTAAGAGATATTTAAAAATCATTTTGCATTTAAGATGATGTCCTTTGATGTTACTCATTCTTTACCAGGGACATTATCCAATGATACCATTAAAATTATTTCTTTAAATGGTTTATGTTTAAAAAGAAAATATATTTATGACACCCATTTATCTTCCATGGGTTACACCATGATAAATTATTATGAAAACAACTTATTTTTTCCATAGGTTATTCTCTGATGAAATGATGAAATGATTATGAAACCATTTCTTTTACACAGGTTATGATATGATGAAATGTTTATGAAAACCATTTATTTTATTATATTTTCATATGATGAATGATTTATGATCTTGGGGAACACATATGTGTGATTTTAGTTATCAGATGGTTGGGACCAATATACCCCTCAAATAAATTAGGTAAATATTGATATCCCATGAAATAAATAGGACTGGAATGGGGAGTGAATCCAGTTCATTTAGGGAATCTATCCACTAAGATATTCTTGAGAGTAAACCTTGACTACTATAATGGTTTGGAGAGTGAACCCATTACACTAAGATAGTTTGCGTGAGGAGACTTAAATACTAAAGAAATGATTTTCTATACTTATGTGTATACCAAAAATCTATTTATTGTTCCATATTTTATGTTCTCATGGATCATGTCCTTTGATTCCATTATGATTTATGTCTTATGAAATAAAAATATTTATGGCATGACACAAGATTTTGATCTTTGATATACTGGGTATGGATTTCATATTTTATGATATTGTTCTCATATTCTTTTGCTCATGTTATGCTTACATATTTCCCATGTTTACCATTGTTGAGAATATGAGCTCACACTTTCTTATGTTTCCTTTCCCTAGTTCTGAAGAAAGTTTTTAAGTAGGGTATGTTTATAAAGAGTATAAAAGGGGAAGATATTTATAGGAGATGTTGAAGATATCTCACTAAATAATAATATTGTGTACCTAGTCTCCAAAGTCACTATATCATTATTATTCTTAGGCATGTTTTTGTGTAATGTAATGAATATTCATCTAAAAGATGTAATATCTATGTATATTAAGATTGGGTCTTTACAAAGTGTACTTTCTATGAAGACTGTCTGGCATGAGGATTTCATAAGGGATGTCTACTAGCAATCATATTAATGACTTTAACATGATAAGAATTTAGATTGAGTTAGTGAATTTAGACTTAAAATACATAGAATGGGTGTTGTTGTTACTCTTATAACTCATAGAATCTAGGGATGTGATGGTCATTGCTATGAGTAACATGATCACAAATAATGACATAGTGTTTTTGGACATTAGGGATTTAGTTTTGAATGAATTTTTTTTTCCGAATTATATATAAATATCTTCTATAAATTAATATAGTTTATAAGGATGGGGGAAATCCATAATAAATAAGGTTCATAAGAAAGGTAAATTAAGGAGAATCTGAAGTAGGATAATATTGGTATAAGGTGGTCCCATGGGATATAATTATGGGAAGAAAGTTCACATCTTGAAAGAGCATAGTGATCATAGAGTTAATTCTAAAAGATATGATTTCAAAAGTGTTCCACAAATCTTTTGTTGGGAGAAAAGAGTGGCTTCATAATAAGTGCCTATAGTTAACTTGAGTCTTGGATGAGAGGATTTGGAGATTTGTTTCACTCAACATATTAGATAGGAAGTATGAATAACTATACATTTAGAATATTTGATAGAGTATATCTTGAAGATTATAAATCTCTCATTATAGTTGGTATGTGACATGTTTCTATCCAGACAAGTAGTGAAAGATTATTGATTTTTCAATGAATGAGTCACATCTCTAGACTGGGGAAAACTTAATTAATATTGTATAGTTAAATGATGTTGATTTCTATAAAACATTCATAGATGGAGTGTAAAATACTTCACATGGTTACATGCTTTTAGAAGGAGTGAACGATGAAACTCTATACCTAACATGGGTATTTGAAGGTGCGATGCATGCTAGAAAAGTAACATCAATTTAGTCATGGCATGAATTTCTAGGTTACTTAATGAGAAGGGTATGGAATCCCTAATAATTAAAGGGACATCGAAGGATGAAAGCATAGAGTTTGTAACATGTGAGGAATGAAATCTTGGGAAACATCAAATGTGTCTATCTAAATACTAGAAAATATGGAAAAGAACCAAAGGTTATAACTAGTTCTTATAGATATTTGGGGATAAACTATGGTTCATTCTCATAGAGGGTCACTAAAATATGTAATGTTTATCAATGATTCAATAGTGAAAGTTTTGGAGTTCTTTCTCAAACACAAGTCCAAGGTATTCATAATCTTTTTTCGATGGAGAGACATAGTGGAAAATAATACCATATACAAATTAAAATGATTAAGGTATGATAACGATGGGTATTATGGAAGCTGGGAATTATGAATTTTTTGTTAGGGGAAAGGTATATGGGTTGAGAAGACCATACCAGGTACTTTGAAACATAATACAGTCTTAGAGAGGATAAATCATATATTGGTTGAAAATAAATGAGTATGATGGGATTGCCTATGTTTTTTTTGATTGAAAGCGGTGAATTATACGACATACATAATCAACATGAGCCCTTATTTTGTGTTAGAGTAGAAACTTATAGAATCTTGTTGATCCATAAAGAAAATGGATTTAACCCATATCAAAGTCTTTAGTGCACTCACCTATATTTATATTTATTACAAATAAAGATAAAATCTAGAGTCTAAGTCTTGAGCATGTTACTTTTTTGATATTCATGATAAAGAGTTTGGTTTTCATCTCTGAGATAATAACTCTCAGAAGGTTATTAAAATGCAGAATGTGATTTTCAATAAATAGATCTTGTGGAAGGATTTGAACTAAGAATAGAATGCTGATGAGATCAAAGTATCACCAAAATATTAGATTCAAATGATTTGGAATCCATAATTCATGGATGTTCCATAGAAATATGAAAAAAAATTAGTACTAAAAACAATATACTATTTGGAGGAATTTCCAGAAGTTAGTCAAGTTTTGATGGAATTTCCATGGTCTAAAGTATTTTAGAGATAAAGGACTTTAGAATCTTGAAAAAAAAACTTTGGACGATAAAATTGTAGATGTTTTAGTACTAAAAGGATCATATCCTTATGGAAACCAATAGAGATCTATGAGAGTGATATTCCCACTATAGTGGTATAGAAGTAGCTTTTACTACTTTCTTCTTAAAGATGATGGAGATACTAAGATCCTGAATTATGTGAGAAGTTTTAAAGACTTTAATCAATAGAATTTATCCTTTATGGATGAGATTTATTCCCTTTTTGTTTCTGGAACATGAGATATTATAAAGATATTAATTAAGAAGAATTTACTTCAAAATAAATGGGTGTATAGGCTAATGGGAGAAGCATATGGTTGCTATAGGTATATGGATAGGCTATCTATAAAGGGGTTTCAACAAAAAAAATCTGTGGATTTCCCAAATATATTTTTACTAGTAGTTAAAGATATGACTATTCAAATGGAATTGACCATATTTGCAATGGAAATAATTATTTTAGAGTTAATGTGAAGAAAACATATCTTCATGGGGACATAATGAGTAAATATACATGAAGAAACAAATTTATTTCATAGATCATCAGAACTAGGAACTTTTGTGAAGACTTAAATGAAGCCTCTATGATTTTAATCAGGCATCAAGGAATCAAAATCATAAGTTTAATGACCTCATGTCATAGTGGAAGTTCATTAAGAGAAATACTAACAATTTTTGTTACCAAGAATGTGTTCGATGATGAGAGTTTCACCATATTACTTATCTATATTAATGATATTATTATTTTAGTTATGGTAAAGAAAAGTATTAATGAGTTGAAAGTTTAATTGTCCATAAGTTTTGAGATAAACGATCTTGTTCTTAACAAATATATCTTAGAGATGAGTATTGTGAGAGACATAAGTTTTGGTAATTTTTACCTAACTCAGACTGATTTGATCTAGAATGTAGTTGAGCACTTCACCATGAGTTAGGTGAAACTGGTAACCACATATTTGGCTAGAAATTGCAGGCTAGGAAGGAGAATGCACCATGAATATAATTTGAGGTTGAGTACATGGAAAAGGTTTTATATGGATCAACTATCTGAATATTTATGTACCCCATGGTTTGTACTCATCTAGACATATCAAAAGTAGTGGGATTTTTAAGCATATTTATATAAAATTCTAGAAGATAACATCAGGAGTATATAAAGTGGGTTCTCTTGTACATAAAGGGTTCCAAAGGTTTGTAACTTTAATTCAAAATGGAAGATCTATTACAAGGGTTTTTAGACATAGATTTTAAAGGATATGATGACACTCAGAAGAGAAACATATGATATGTGTTCACTTTTGGAGGAACAATAGTTATTTAGATGTAAAATATTTATCTAGTAGTTACATTCTAAAAAATAAAAGTAGAATATGTTACATTAATGGAAGATAGAAAGGAGCAGATTTGAGTGATGAAATATCTTGAAAGAAATAAAGATGATGGGATTATATTTTATGTTTCACAAAGTGTGATTCACTTGAATAAAAATTTACATATCATTCCAAGACAAATAAAATTTAGGTGAAGTGTCAATTTATCCATAATTTTTTGTAGGATGGAGTGATAGATCTATAAATTATAGAAGGTACTTGAAATTTGGAATATATATTGAAAAATGTAATGACTTGGGATTTTCTATGTTGGTGCTACATCTTAGTTGGAGTGGGATGACCAAAATAATTATGGGAGAACCATAATATTACAATGAAATATTCAAGATCAGGAGGAGGTATATGAACATTGATAGGTAATTAGTCTTAAATATTGAAAAAATGGTTCTCAAGTAAATATTTTTGGGAATGAATATAGAAATAATTTTATAAATTGATTCATAAGACTATCATAAGGAAATACTCTAGAATCCTAACTACCAATACATAGATGGGATTATGGAGTGATAATGATTAATTTATGTAATTTATGGACCATGTGGTGCATTTGGAATATTCTATCAACAATTACCCTTGATCACTCAGTCTATAGGTAATATAGGAAACATGAAGTAAATTGCATAAGGATAATTAGGGAGGATGTGTAAGGGTCATTCTATGAGATCATTGGAAGAATACAATGTTCACTGAATGAGTCATTTGACGTGGTGTAGGTCTTTGACTAAAAATAGGGATTTCCATGGTTATCATATCAGGTGGAATTATCCCTGGGAATATCAGTAAGAGGAAACTACCGAAATCCCCAATTGGAATCTATTATTTAAGTAAAGTGAAATAGCTTTTGATTTATAATCCTGAATAAAATTGAAATAATTTTCTATTTACTTGAATAAATGGATTTATAATGTTCCCTTCAATGTGTACAAGGAGTAAATTCTCAATTGTTCATTTTCATGCACATGTTGTGTACCCTCTGGGACATGACATCTATTTCATCCATCACATGACACGTGATATATTAGTACACACTGAGTACCTCATTATCCCACATGTTATGGGAACTATAATACACATTGTATAGGTAAACCCTTTCACACCATGTAATGTTGTAGTACACAAATAAACTTCTTCAGAATTTCTATATGTCATGTACTTATAAAGTACATGCTATGTAATTTTCTAGACTAAGTGGATTTTTATATCTCCTCATCCAATAATTAGATTTGGGAACATGATCAGTCCATCCAATGTGTTTTTCTATATAGATTATGATAGAATAACCTGTTTTTTCATCCAAGACTATTTATGAAGTGATATAGGAAGTTTTAGGATTTAACTCTTTAGGGTTGATGATAGGGTTCGAGTGAGATGATTGAAACATTCACTAGTGGCTATATATTTCCATTAATTTATTATGGGATATTTAGTAAGGTTTATCCCCCCATATTTCTATTTTTTTAGATATTTTATCTCTTATCTACTATGTTCTACTTTTGCATGTTTTGTTCTACTCTAATTTGTTGTTTGCTACTCGATGAGAATTTGGTCCTCCATTGCGATTCCAAAGAGAAGATATGGGTTATTTGATTTGGGTATTTAATATTAATAGTGAAACATGATGATTTATATTATAGTTGGATATGAAAATAAGGACTCTCTCCTTTACCCTCAGTCCTCTCTTTTAATGAATATCTAGTTTGTTGTTTTCTTTGATGAGATTTTACTCTTTATGGTCTTGTGTCATTTAGATAACCACTTATCTTATTATTTCCTTCATGTTTTTCTAGGAATCCAATTGGGTATGTATATAATCACCCCATCATGGGTGTCTCTACCCACACATTAAGTGTATTATGTGGATGGAAGATAGTTCAAAAATGATCTTAGTGGGAATGGTGTTGGTAGATCTTAGTGGTACCAAGAGGTGGTAGTAGTAGGAATCATTCATATATGAAGCTAGCTTTACATAAGTACCTCATTGTTACAATTTCTTAGGTTGAATTTCCTTTCTAGTTGTTAGGTGTGCATCTTTGCCTTTTCATTATGGATTTTGTACTAATTTTTCATTACAAATATTAGTGTTTTTACAAGCATTTTTTATATTATATTTAGTTTTATTTATATTTTCTGTATTATTATGTCCAGTGTGTAGGTGTGTATTGTGTATAGGTGAATTATGATATAGCTTCCTATCATGTGTGATATTCCTACTCAATGCTAATCACCATCCCTTAATTATTTTAAGGTATTATTGGTGTAGGAAACTCATTTGTACACTACTTAGAAGGGGTTCCAGTGGGCTTGGCCATGTCATCATCCTTTTTTATATACTTGATCCAATGATTATTAATTGTTTAAGATTTAATTGATACTCAATATTAACATACAATCAATTTTTTAACTCCCTTTTATTCACGCTTTATATCCTACTTCCCAATTTCACAAACACTAATTTGTTAATATGCAATTAGATTAGATAAATTCATTTTTCTCTTCTACATTCAAGTTTAGTATTCACCACCCTTCCATTTCTCTCCATATCTAAGAAAATTTTCACAAATTTTTATTTAAATTCATTAATGTTCATAAATCTTAATAAATTTATTATGTATTTTTACATTTCACATACACACTACACTTTTTGAAATTTTTAAAAATTTCGTTTTGATATCAAGTTATCAAAATAATTTAATTTAAATGAATTTATAAAATAAACTATTTAGTAATAAATCCTTTAATTGTTAATTTTTTATAATATTATTCGCTCAAAATTATGTTCCTTAATCCAATTCATGCATAATAAATAACGTTCCTCTTAGATATTTTCCAAATAAGATTCATTTCTCAATTTTCAAACAAGGAAACATAATTTTCTCTAAATGAATTTTGTATACTAGAGAACTCAAAAACCATATGTACTCAAGTGGAGGAAACTAATTCAAACCATTAATTCATGAAAAATAATAAATGAAGAAAAATATACTCAAAACCTAAAATATATTTAAAATCTCCCTCCAAAATTTAAATTCACTACCCTATTTTAAAGCTCTAAAACTTATAATATGGGTTAATGAAAACTAGTGGGATTGGGAGATAAAACCTTTCTATTCACTTCAGTGGCATGAGGGAATATCTTTCTCATTGGTTTTCTATAACCTCTAAAATATAAAAAAATATAAGAAAAAGTAAAAAAATGAAAATGAGAAAGAGGTAGGGAAAATATTCTTGATTCAATACTCTGAAGAATAGGAAATTTTTTTTCATAAAGATATGGGAATTTTATGAGTCCGCAGTTTCTGATGGCGCTTGATTCCGAGGCCCGGTGTATCCGAAATCAATTTCTGAAGTTTTGTTTGGATACGTTCAGTAAACGTACGTACAAGATGTTATAACTTTTGAACTGGTTCTCATAACTGAAATCTGAGGGCACTGTTGAACTCGCAGCGTCAGTGATTTCTTAGTGAGACCTTCACTGCAGTTGTGTTTTAAGGAGAGTGGAAGATAATTTTTTGGGTTTTTATTTAAATTGAATAAAAATAAAGTATTGACTTTATTTTTATTTTTGTGGTTGAAACCTCTAAGGGGAGGTTGGAGGTGGGGCCACCACACCCGAACCTCCCATGGGAGGTTATGGTGGTGGGGCCCACCCAAGCCCTTAACTCCTCTAACCCCTTTAAACTCTGTGGAACCCCCAATTAAATTGGTGAAACTCTTCACCTTCCCTCATAAGTGTGCCACTCCACATAAATTAATTAATGGTTCATTAATTAATTATTTGAATAAATTTTAATTCACGCCAACCATTTAAAATAAAGGTTATGCTATTACTTTATTTTGGTTGGCATAATTCTTTGGTGGAGCCTTGGAAGAATTAAGAGAACATCCTCTCAACTAAGGACACGAAGAACCGTAGCCATCTTCTTCCTTCTTTAATCGGGGCTAGAAAGGGAAGTCGAACCCACGAAGAATGCCCACGACATCTCCAGAGAACTTCATTCACGTCAAAGGAGAAGATGTTGCCTGCAAAGAACGTCGCCAACGACGACGTCACCTCCTTCCACCGCCAACGAGTGACAATCGAGGTAGGGGTTATTTTACGATTGAATATTAACCTTCGTAACCCATCTTATGTTGTGTGCTTTGAGAACCAAATAATATCACCGTAACGAGGAGGGTTCGAACTGCATGAACATGGCCCAACCCTCCCCTTTTTTTGGTTCTTGTTAGATGAAGACGGATGTGGTACACACAGCGACCAACAACAAGCCAGCCGCCAAGAAAGCTGGCGGCACAAGGCCACCGGGTCACCACAAGGGTGCGACACCTCCATGTCGCGCTAAGAACCGAGCTGCAGCCAGACGGGCTGCGGCAGTGCCGGAGGGGCACGATGTCGCCGTACCATGCCGGGAGGAAGGGTCGCGGCTAGGAGGGCCACGGTGGTCGAACAACGAGTGCGGTGTTGTCGCGCCGTGAAGAGGAGCGGTAGGCCGCGGCCAGGCTGGGCCACGGTGTAGGGGGCACGGCACCGTCACCCCGCGTGGAGGCAAGCGAAACTGCCACGCCGTCGCGCCACAGTTGAGAAACCAGGGGTGGCCGGCTGAGCTGACTGCTGGTGCACACTATAGGCTGGACCTGAAGGGTCCCACGGAGAAACAGAACTGGTGCCTAGTGCCCGTTCGGATCAAAAACAGGTGGGACGGGACCCCCTACCACGCGTGGCCAGCCAGGCCAAGTAGGCCGACCAGTTGGGCCGCCTCGGGTCGTGCGGCCAGGGGCCGGGCCACCACGGGCCAGGCTGCCATGGGTCGGGCCACCCCCATGGACCGCGTCGGACTCACAGACCGGGTGAGACACCGGTTCGGACCAGGTCAGGCTGGGTCAGTCCGACGGGGTCGGACCGGACCCGGACCCGCTATGGCTCGTTTACTCCTTTTAGCCTGTATCTTGGGCTATGGGTGTCTGATTGATGAACCGTCTGTGGTGACAGAAATCTAAGAGCGATATGGATCCTTTGGAGTACCCTACATGAGTTTTGTATACATTTGGGGTACGGTCATGTTGGTTTGAACCGAAAAACCAACCGGTCCCCTGGAACGGAAATGCCAATAACTTACAGAATGGGCATCCAAATGACGCACCGTCTGTTATGATGATATCCCATTGATGAGACTGGCCTTTGAGATACTTCTTCATGGAACTTCGCGATAGTTGGATTATTTCCTAGTATCTCATGGAGCGGATCCTTCCAGTTACAAGTAGACAGAGTGCAGAGACCTAGTAGCTGACAGACCTGACGATTGCTTGACCGATTTGACTCAGAGTGATTCGACTAGCCCAGTAAGGAGTGTCTAGTACTTGGCGGTAGACCCATGGCAGAGGAGCACCTGATATTTGGTGGCAGACCCATGGTACTCGACAAGAGGAGTACCTCTGTATGATATTAAGTGGATCACCTGGTATTTGGTGGCAGACCCACAGTGGAAGAGCGCCCGGTAGTTAGCAGCAGACCCACAAAACTTGATAGGAGGAGTACCTCAACAGCCCAAGGTTTGTGAGAAGTGCCTTGGTGTCATGAAATTCCCACTTTTCTCGACAGAGGAGGAGTTCTTCCACAGTCATGGTTTTGATAATGAAAACCCTAGTTTGATCAAATCCAATGACCTTGGTGTTTTCCTCATGACTGAGATAGGTTAGTAGATAACATAGGTATATATTTGGGCATATAACTAATTAATGGTTATCCATTGATTCATACTTTTTGTCTTATCCTTGATGGAATTAGTGAGACCTTGAGGGTCTCGGGGTCCCTACTGAGTATTGTTATACTCACCCCTGCATGGGATATGCCCGCACCTCGTTGTGTTGGATGAAGACGACGGACAACACTGACAGAGGCGGAGTGTATGAGGACTGGATGGTCCCCAGAGGTGGACCTCACGACAATTCGGTACCCAGTGGAGACGGACATATGTGGAGCACTGAGGAGGCTATCTATACCTACTCTTCAGGTAGGATCTGTGGTGGACGATCCAGGAGCTGCTAGACACCTTCCAGCTATTTTTCTTTTAGTTGTACCTGTTTTTTCTTCTCCATGTACTTTACTATTGGGCTTGTATTTCTGGAACCCTTTACCTTCACCACTACCTTTGTATTCAGTTTTACTTAGTGTTTTGCTTCAATTTGTGTACTTTGGTTGTGTGTGTCTACTTTTTATAAAGGCAATGCCTTCCCAACTTATGGGTTTAAGCCTTTGGCGATAGTCTCCATCCTCTGGCCTATGGAAGGCGGGCTTGGGGTAGTCACATCTCGGGTCCTGAGGACGGGTCGTGAAAAATTGGTATCAGAGGTTTCAGTTCTACCACAGAACTTAAGACTCTAAAATTTCTGTTCTCTGAAGAAATAGTGTTAAGGGCACTGAGTGTGGTTTTCAGTTCTGGGAGTCCAGTGTTGGTGCAACGGCTGACGTATCCAAACACCAGGACCCTGACTACAGATTTCCAACTTAGTGAACAAAAACACTAATTGCGTATGTGTTTAAAAAGTTTTTCTTTAAGTCATCTCAACCAGGTCAGCTCACCAGGTATAATAATTTGACCGTGTCGCATCTTTTTCTTTCATGATGCCTCCCCATGGATGACCTGTTAGAGCCCCGAGAGTTTTACACACTGACAGCCCACCGAGCGACGAGGCCTCAGTGCAAGTCCCCTTTCCAGTTAAGGCACCAAAAGAGGCACCAGGGGCACCACCACCCATTGGACCACCGATTCCACCAGCCCCAGCAGCAGACAATGCACGCCACTTGAGCATGCTGCATGAGTTCCAGTGCTAGAGGCCACCCTGGTTCCAGGGAGAGACAGACCCACAGGCGGCTGAGGATTGGATGGAGGTTGTGGCGAGAGTCTTCAGGCTAGTAGGGACACCAAAAAACTACATGGTGATCCTTGCTTCCAGCCTCCTTTAGTTACCAGCAGGCAGATGGTGGAGCCCGATGCTCCCAGTGCACGATGAGGTGACACTTCTATGGACAGACTTCGAGAGATGGTTCCGGGTGGAGTTTGTCCCAACCACCCTTTGAGTGGTGCGGATACAGGAGATACTTCATCTACAGCATGGCATCATGACATTAGTGCAATAATCAATGAGGTTCACTGACCTCTCACACTACTCCACAGATATGGTATGGGACCCATTCTTTAGGGGTCGGACCTTCAAGCAGGGGCTCATGCGAGAGATCAGAGCTCCAATGATCTCACTCAGCATCTCAACGCAGGTGGGGGTGCTAGAGAGAGCCCTTTTTTGGAGAGTTTCCTTACTGAGTAGTCTCTAGTAGCGAGACCCACCACAAGACAACACGCAATGGAGTCTTCTATAGCTAGAAGTAGAGAGATGGCATAGAGTTCCAAGAGGACCAGACCCACAGGTGGACGACCATACGACTCAGGATCAATTGTGCGGGGTACCTAGAGTGGAGACAGAGCCAGTCATTCCAGGAGCAGACAGTGTTACTCATGTGGCGGGTAGGGTCGCATGACACGTGACTGTCCAAACTGCCATACAGATGATCAAAAGTCAGTTGAGGGACCTCCCAAGCAGAGGTAGAGATTCAATTGAGGCGGTACGCAGGGCACAAGCGGACGTGGTAGAGTATCTGGTCGAGTAGCTAGCAGTGGATGACGTTTCAAGGTGTTTCCACCACCACCACCAGGAGGACCACCTCGACTGCAGGGAGCTGGTGGACAGGGGAGAGCTCAGCTTCAGGCAGCTGAGGCATATGACCATGGAACTCTGGAGATGATTCGAGGTACTATTTATCTCTACTCCCCCTTAGATGCAGTTCTTATAGACACACGTGTAAGTCACTCTTTCATTGCCACTACCCTCATTAGAAGCTTGGAGATTCTGATGGAGATGTTGGCTCGATCCTTACGGATAGATACTCCTATGGGAGCAGACTCAACGATTACGCACGGGTGCTGGTATGGTGAGCTTACTCTAGGAGGAGAGATCTTTTGCTGGGATCTCCTCGTAGCGGCGTCGAGGCCTTAAGACATCATCTTGGGTATGGACTGGTTATCTACACTCCATGCTTAGATTAACTATATTTGGTGCAAAGTGCAGTGTGTATGCATGGATGGGACTGGGTTCACCTTTACCGGTGAGAAGGGTGCCTTTGCAGCACATGACAGTCTTACTCGGAGGAGGGTGCAGTCAATCACTCACGAGTTGGCTTTCCTTACCCTCATAGCAGTAGATATAGAGAGTCCGACTTATCCTGTAGTGGTGGACTAGTACGCGGATGCTTTCCCTGACGATGTCATAGGACTACCACCTCGTAGAGAGGTGGACTTCTACATTGATCTGTACCCCGGGACAACCACAATATCTACACCATCATATCGGATGGCTCCCACTAAGCTCCGCGAGTTGATAGTACAACTTGAGGACTTGCAGGGGAAGGGATTCATCCGGACCAATGTTTCTCCCTGGGCAGCCCCAATTCTATTCACCAAGAAGGCGAATGGGAGCCTGAGGCTCTGTTTCGACTATCGTCGCCTGAACCAGATTACCGTGATGAACAAGTACCCACTTCCGAGGATTGATGACCTCTTTGATCAGCTCAGGGGATCTCTATGGTTCTCAAAGATAGACCTCAGATTAGGCTATCACCAGCTTAGAGTTCAAGACGAGGATGTGTAGAAGACGTACTTCAGATTTTGGTACGACCACTAAGAGTTCCTGGTTATTCCCTTCAGCGTAACCAACACTCCAACAGTGTTCTTGAGTCTCATGAACAGGATATTCCAGCCTTACCTCGATCACTTTGTCATAGTATTCATCGAAAACATACTGATCTACTCGACTACTAAGGAGGAGTGTGCCTACCATTTGCAGGTAGTACTGGACACACTCTGAGATCACCAACTTTTTAGTAAGATCTTGAAGTGCCAGTTTTGGATTCAAGAGGTTCACTTTTTGGGGCATGTCATCTTGGAGGCTGGAGTTGTAGTGGATCCGGTGAAGATCGATGTAGTAATTTCTTGGGAGCCACCCAGGAGTGTGGCGGAGCTATGAAGTTTCCTGGGATTGGCTGGAAACTATCGGAGATTCGTTCCAGATTTTTCTAGAGTTGCAGCACCACTTTCATCCTTGACGAAGAAGGGGTAACCCTTCGTGTGGTTGAAGATATTCCAACATAGTTTTCAAGATCGTAGGAAGAGGCTAACTAGTGCCCCCATCTTGAGGCTTCTAGAGGAAGGCGTATGGTACGTAGTCTATTATGACACATCAGGGACCGGACTCGGGTGTTTCCTAATGCAGGAGAGAGCACTGACCGCATATGGTTCTCGGCTACTGAGACAGCATGAGAAAAACTACTCTACCCATGACCTGGAGTTAGCAGTAGTGGTCTTCGCCTTGAAGATGTGGCGGCACTATCTGATGTGTGAGCATTTTACCATATACTCTGATCACAAGAGTATCAGGTATATCTTCTCTCAGATGGACATGAACCTGAGACAGTGACGATGGATTGAGTTCATCCAGGACTATGACTTTGAGATAGTCTATACTCTTGGGAAGGGGAACATTGTAGCAGATTCACTCTATAGGAGGACTGGTATTCAGCTGCTAGGAGAGGCGATAGAGCAGCTGGCTGCTTTACAGATATCATTTTTGGATAGATATGGAGCATCCTTTCTACAGTCTCTCACAGTCACTCCTCCACTTTTTCAGTGAGTCAGGGAGGCGTAGCATGGGGACACTGACTGCGAGACATGATGTGCTCAAATATCCATAGGACAGGCACCTGATGGATTTTCTAAAGGTGGAGAGCACACCATCCTCTTCATAGGATGTAACCTGGTACCAGTTTCACTTCTGGAGGAAGTATTGAGGGAGTTACACACTTCCCATCTAGCGGTACATCCAGGAGTGGTGAAGATGTACCAGGACCTTCGACGACAACATTGGTGGCTAGGTATAAAGAATGCAGTAGTGGAGTTTGTCTCATAGTGCCTCACTTATCATCAAGTGGAGGTAGAGAACCAAGTACCAGCAGGCTTGGTATAGCCCTTAGAGGTCCTAGAGTGGAAGTGAGATGGGATATCCATGGACTTCGTGACGGGTCTTCCACGTACATCTAGGAGTCATTATTCGATATGGGTGATCATTGACCGACTCACCAAGTCAACCCACTTCCTATCGATTAGAGATAAGGGATCAGTAGAGAGCTTTTGACGCATCTATGTGTAGAAGATTGTGAGTTTACATGGAGTACCTTCTTTTATTGTCTCTGACCGTGACGCACGCTTCACTTCTCGGTTATGGAAGGGGTTGCAGGAGGCTTTCGGGACACAGCTTCATCTGAGCACCACCTTCCATCCTCAGACAGATGGTCAGACCGAGAGGACCATTCAGACCCTCAACGACATGCACCATACTTGTGTCCTTGACTTTGGTCACCGCTGGGAGGACCACTTACCATTGGTAGATTTTTCTTACAATAACGGATATCACTCCACCATAGGGATGGAACCTTTCGAGGCATTGTATGGTTGACCTTATAGATCACCACTGTGTTGTACAGACCCTGGGGAGTCAGCACTGGTGGGACCAGAGATGGTACAGGCTATGACGGAGAAGGTGCAGATCATCCAGGAGTGGATAAAGACTACACAGAGCAGACATAAGTCATATGCTGACAGGAGACGGAGACCTCAAGAGTTTGAGGATGACGAAAACGTCTTCCTACGAGTCTCGCCTCGACCAGGTCAACGGAGATTTTTCTAAGGCGGAAAGTTATCTCCGTGATTCATCATACCTTTCTATGTCCTCAGTAGAGTAGGTGAGGTGTCTTACCGCATAGCTCTTCCACCTCAGCTGCATCGGGTGCACGACATCTTCTACGAATCTCATCTAAAGAGATACGTGCACGAACCAACCCACATCATCAACCATGGAGAGTTTTACATCGATGACGGGGTGACATTCACGGAGGTCTCAGTGGAGACTGAGGATCGACAGGATAGGGTCCTATATGGACGGTTGATACCTCTGGTGCGCATTCGCTACAATCATGAGAACCTCCGAGAGAGCACATGGGAGCGGGAGGCTCAGATGCATGCTCAGTACCCCCATTTTTTCCCTTAGTTCGAGTTGTAGCTTACGACGATGTAAAGCCCTGATGAGGGGAGAATGTAAAGGCCCAAAATTTCCATAGAAATTTTTTTCATAAATACATGGGAATTTTATGAGTCCGCAGTTTCTGACAGCACTTGATTCTGAGGTCCGATGTGTCTGGAATAAATTTCTAAATTTTTGTTCGGGTACGTTTAGTAAACGTACATACGAGATTTTATAACTTTTGAACCGGTTCTCAGAACTGAAATCTGAGGGCACTATTGAACTCACATCATCATTGATTGCTTAGTGAGACCATCACCACATTTTTTTAACGAGAGTGGAAGACAGTTTTTTTGGGGTTTTTATTTCAATTGAGTCAAAATAAAGTATTAACTTTATTTTTATTTTGGAGGTTGAAACCTCCAAGGGGAGGTTGGATGTGGGAGCCACCACACCATAACCCCCCATGTGAGGTTATGGTGGTGGGTCCAACCCGAGCATAACCTCCCTTGGGAGGATGTTATTCGGTGGGTCCCACCCGAGCCCTTAACTCCTATAACCCACTTAAACTCCCCAGAACCCCAATTAAATTGGGGAAACTCTTCACCTTACCTCATAAGTATGACACTCCACGTAAATTAATTAATTGTTCATTAATTAATTATTTTAATCCATTTGAATTCATGCCATCCTTTTAAAATAAAGGTTATGATATTACTTTATTTTGGTTGGAATAATTCTGTAGTGGAGCCTTGGATTAATTAAGAGAACATCCTCTCAATGAAGGACACAAAGAACCGTCGCTATATTCTTCCTTCTTCAATCGGGGAAAGAAAGGGAAGCAACGCCCAAGAAGAATGCCCACGAAGAATGCCCACGACATCTCCAACGAACATCATCTGTGTCAAAGGAGAAGATGCCTCCCGTGAAGAATGTTGCCAATGATGACGTCACCTCATTCTGTCACCAATGAGCGACAATAGAGGAAGGGGTTATTTTACGATTGAATATTACCCTCCGTACACTGTCATATGTTGTGTTCTTTGAGAACCAAATGATATCACCATAACGAGGAGGGTTCGGACCACATGAACACGGCCCAACCCTCCCCTTTTGTTGGTTCTTATTTGATGAAGATGGAGGTAGTACACGCAGAGACCGACAACGATCCGACCACGAAGAAAGATAGAGGTGCAAGGCCACAGGGTCTCCACAATGGAACGACACCGCCAGGCCGCGCTGAGAAACGAGCCGTGGCCAGCTGGGCCACGGCGGTGCCGGAGGGGCGTGGTGCCGTCGCACCACGCCAAGAGGAAGGGTTGTGAAGGTCTGACGATGAGTGTTGTGTTGTTGCACCGTGCAGAGGAGCGGCTAGGCTGGGACGCGGCGGAGGTGGCGCGGCGCCGTCATGCTGTGCGGAGGCCAGCAAAACCATGGCATTTTCCTTCCTCGGTGGAGAAACCAGGGCCATCCGGCTGAGCCGGTCACTGGTGCGTACTACAAGCGGTACCCGAAGGGTCCCGCAGAGAAACCGAACCGGTGCTCAGTGCCGGTTCGGATCGAAAATTGGGGGCGCAACACCTCCCTCCCACGCATTCCCTTCTAGGCCACGCAGGCTGGCCAGCTAGGCTGCCTCGGGCTGGGCCTCCACGGGATGGGCCGCCACTAGACGGGCCGCCTCGGGATAGAGTGCCACGGGCCGGGCCGTCACGGGATGGGCCGCCATGGGCCGGGCCGCCCTTGGGCCGGGCGGCCCCCTTGGACCGGGTCAGACTCATGAACCGGGTGAGACCCTATTTCAGATCGAGTCGGGCTGGGTCGGTCTGACTGGGTCGGACCGGACCCGGACTCGCTATGGACTGTTTACACCTTTTAGCCCACATCTTCAGCTATGGGTTTCTGATCGACGAACCGTCTATGGCGACAGAAAGCTGAGAGAGAGAAGGTTCCTTTGGTATACTCTTCTTGAGGTTTTGATACAGTTGGGGTATGGTCAGGTTGGTGTGAACCTAAGAACCAATAGGACCCCTGGATTGGAAATGTCAATAACTTACAGACCGGGAATCCGAATGACACGCCGTCTGTTACGTTGAGATCCCATTGACGAGATGGACCTTTGAGATACTTATTCATGGCAATTAGAGACAGTTGGCCTATTTCCCAGAAGCTCATGGAGCGGATCCTTCCAGTGATGAGAAGACAGAGTGCGAAGACCTAGTAATTGACAGACCTAACGACTGCTTGACTAATTTGACACTGAGTGGTTTGACTAGCCCAGTGGGGAGTGCCTGGTCCTTAGCGGCAGACCCATGGTGGAGTATCACCTGGTATTTGGCGGCAGACCCACGGTACTCGACAGAAGGATTACCTCTCCAGGCTATTAGGGGGAGCACCTGGTATTTGGTGGTAGACCCACAGCCAAGGATCGCTTGGTAGTTGGAAGCAGACCCGCGGTACTCAATAAGAGGAGTACCTCTGTAGTCCAAGGTTATTGAGAAGCACCTTGGAGTTACTATAGGTCCACCATTTTTGACAGAGTAGGAGATCTCCAGAAGCCGTGGTTTCGATAATGAAAATCTTGGTTTGAGCTGAGTCAATGACATTTGTGTTTTCCTCATGATTGAGATGGGTTACTAGATAACTTAGGTATATGTATGGGAATATACCAAAGTAATGGTTATCCATTGATTCATACTTTTTGGATTATCATTGTTGGAATTTTGTGAGACCTTAAGGGTCTTAGGGACCCTACTAAGTATCGTTATACTCACCCCTTTATGGGATACGCCCGCACCTCATTGTGCTGGATGCAGACGACAGAACATGCTGATCGAGGCAGAGTGTACGAGGACTGTACGGTACCTGGAGGTGGACCTCACAAAGAGTCGGTACCCGAAGGAGACGGACGGACATGGAGCGATGAGGAGGCTATCTGTACTTACCCTTCAGGTAGGATCCATGGTAGACGATCCAGGAGCTGCTAGACACCTTCTAGCTGTTTGTCTTTTACTTGTACCTGTTTTGTCTTTTCCTTGTACTTTACTGTTGGGCTTGTATTTCCGGCCCCCTTTACTTTCAGTACTACTTTTTTATTTAGTTTTACGTAGTGTTTTGCTTTCATTTGTGTACTCTGATTGTGTGTGTCTACTTTTTATAAAGGCAATGCCTTCCCATCTTATGGATTTACACCTTTGGTGCTAGTCACCAGCCCCTGGCCTATGGAAGGTGGGATTGGGGTAGTCACGACACATGTCTCAAGGACGGGTCGTGGCAATTACCCTAATAAATTTCAATATTTATGCAACCTATAACCATAGAATATAATTTTTAACCCTAATTAAATAGAGGATGAGGATTATGTGATGCAAATAACCACATTTTATTTTTCCCAGTGTCTTTAAGAAGACACTGAGAATGTGGATTCCAAAAAGAAAAGAAAATGGTTCCATACACCAAATTGATATAACATGAGAAGTGAATTGTGTGAGGGAAGAGAAGAAAGCAGTGCTCCCAATTATCCTGAGTGGTTCCCTCCTCCATGTATTATATAGGTTGTTTTTAAGGTGGTAGTCACATAACCACTTTCCCCTCAAGCTATTCTTATTATTATTCCAACTCATTGGTGGTATATTCTTCTCTATCCAAGTTTAGATTCATATGTGTTAAATTTATATTCATATTTTTGGTGGAATCATTTTATAGTTATATTTGAATAAGATTAAAAATAAAATGGATTTAAATACACATTTCTCTATCATTTATGTCAATTTTTATTTTTCTCTCCTTATACATAACCAATAGACACTCTTCTTATTTAATTTAAAACACCATACTCTCCTCAATGGTGGAATATTCTTTTTCTTCTTCATTATCAAGGGAAAATAATGGTTCTAATTTTATAACAGACAAGCAAGGGTAGTGAGTTGTCTTGTTCAACAAAGTAAAATAAATAACAAGTACAAGGTTTAGTCCACTCCCTTTAGTTGATCAGAAGAAAGTATTGATTATTATTGTAATTCCATTGGGAGGAAGACTTCATGTTTATGAAAAGAAAGATTTTTCAAGACGTTATCCATATCTTCATGGGATTATTTAATAGTAGTAGGAAGTAAAGGATCTATTTTCTCCATAACCACTTGTTGGTCAAATTCAGGAAAGTATTATTGGAATTGAGTGGGACCTTAGGCCAAGGGTTACAAGTATGTTTGTTTAAAGTATTAATTTAGATCCTTGATGATCTCTATAAATTAATCCTCACTATAATGAAATATCTATATTCCCCACACATGTCTATCAAATAATAAAACTATTTATTCTATAGGATGTGGTGAGTAAAAAATTAATTCCATTTTTTTATTTATTTAATATAAGAAAAAGTGATGAAAATAATATTTAAAAAGTGAAAAAATAATGTTGAATGATGGAATTAAATCCTTGAAAATGGTTATAGTTATTTTTAGTTTTCATGGGACTTAAAATTAACACATATTTCATACTTGGAATTCACCTAGGGAGGTAACCAATGTCATATTATGTAAGAAGCTTCCCTAATTACTCCCTAATTTTATACATTTATTTTATTTTTAGTTTTTTTATATATAAAAAATAAGGGAAATGGGGTTTTTTTTTGTAATTCATAGAAATAAAATGAAAGTAAAAATATACAAGTATTAGCGAGAAAATTAAATAGACTTCAAGGAAGATCACACATAATTCACCCCATTATTTTTTCCTTTAATATTCAATCTCATTCCTATCCAATGTGTGGAATCAGTACCATTTATCCATAAAACTCCCTTATTTTTTAATTGTAGGATCAAAATACTCACTCAATTGAGACAATATGAAGTCCATATATCCCTTGTGAGAGTTGGTCCAACTCATCCCCCAATCGGGTGAAAAATCTTAATCAAACTATAACCCAACTACATAGAAATCACCTTAACTTCGTTTGAATCCCATTCAGGTGAGCCATGATCTTCCCAATCCTCACATGTGTGAAAAAACAAAACCATTTCAATAATCCCTTAGAAAATGCATATTTTTTATATATTTTTATTTATAATTAAATTATTTAATTCCTAAAATTTCATAATATAATGAAATTACCATATATTTACTTTATAGAATATTTTTGGGGTTTATTATAAAAATGTACTAATTTCATGAATTTATTGATTTTATTAATATTATGAAATTCAAATTTTAGGTAAAAGATTTTAAATGGTGTTCTTTATGTTTTTCAATATAAAGGAAGTTCATCCAGGACATGAGCAAGATTAATTTAGCCACTAAACCAACTGTATAATTCAAAAAGTAACTGGATGTGTGTGATTAAATGACTAAGTGTGAAGGATATGTGAAATTAATTAAGTTTTCTTATATATTCATCAAATTAACTAATGTGGGAATGTTTTTACATCAGAACAACCCACATAATAATGGGCTTCATAAGAGTAAACTTTGCTGAAGGTGTGTTTCATAGGAATAAATTGGTAGAATATGTTCTGAATAAGAATAACTATAATTTTTTGTAAGATTAACCTATATATATCAAGGGATGAATAATATTAACAACCAAATCCATGAGGCTATGTCAAAGTAACTCAAATTTTTATAATAATTACTCTAAATCCAAGCCTTATATATGAGGTTTTTCACTTAGAGAATTTTGGTAAAGCTACTCATGTAAGATTAATCCACAAAGAAGATGAGAAATAATCTAACTAAGCTAGTTGGAAAAAGGTATTCTTAACCATTTAAAAATATGATTTCAGCCATGAAAAAATGGAATAACCTAAAATGTCTTAGTGATATTCATGAAGATGAATTTATATCCATAAGATTCATCATTTGTACAAATAAAATAATTATAGTGAACCTTGATTGAAAAAATAAATTACTATATCTTTTGTTCATAAAAAAAGATATTTTCATAAATTATCTTTACCACATGATTTTAATACAATAGATAATAATAAAAATGATTGTTGGAGTGATTCAAATGGAAGAAAAAAGATCATTTAAGATTTTCAAGGATTTACAAATTAAGAAAAACCCATATGCTTTCTACATAGAAGAATCTACTGGCTCACTCCATTCTCACATGGATCTATCCCCATAAAAGTCCAATTTTGTTCAAGATACCATCCATTTATTTAAGTGTATTATTCCATCCTTTGATAGGATTTTTTCCTTATCCTATATTAGAGTTGTGTTTAACTGATTTAGTTTTTTATATAATTTATTTGATGAAGTTTTAATAGAATAATTATTTCTTCTAAATCTTATAGAACCACTTGTAGGATCTATGGGAGACCTCTAGGGGTGGGGGTGAATCAACGATTGTAATTATTTTTATATTTATTTTGAAACAACCTTTTTCATCAGTTAGGATATGTGATGTTTTCTATCTAGTCACACTTTTAAACACACACCAACATAATAGGAATAAATATTTATAATGTTCACATAGCAATGTCATAAGATTGGTCCATGATGGGCTATAGATTCCTTTGAGATTATACTACCTCCAAGAATCAACCTATAAGTACAAGAGAGTAATTTTTATCCTTGTACTTGAATTATATGTATCTCAACAATGTTTCGGTGCATATTTTACACAAGTATATCTCACAATTTACAATGATAATAAATATTAGTTATAATTGATATGTCTTCCTCAAATATACTTTTATCAAGTCGTTGAGTGTAATGAGTTATTTTTCTTTTTTTCTTGCCCAAAAGTAGTATTATACTTCAATTTTCACGCACATCATTTCACACAACCACCACTATTGTTATATTAATTATGAATGAGCTTCTTAAAAAATATATGGAAACAACCACTTCTTCTATCTCTCCCTCTCTCTTCCGTGAACTTGATGAACAACTTTCTCATACTTCCTCTAAATATTTTAGATAATTTTATATAGGATATGTTGACATGTTTTCATAAACCTTAATTTCTTATTCTTATTTGAATTAAATATTCACAAAACTATGAATTTTTGTATTTCTATTTCTCTTTATTTTTTTCTTCCACCTATAACAACATAGTTATAAATATTTGAATTTAAAATCCTTGATAGATCATCATTTAAAATATTCCACTACTCTTCTTCATAATTGCACATAACTGTAAGCTGAAATATAGAAAATAATACAACCCTTATTCTTTCACTTATTACTCTTCATAAAACCATCAGGAAATCTACTTCATCAAAGAATACCCATGTATACATGGAATTCCTGCATCTTATGTTGTAGTAGATTCTCTTGTAGTATGAATTCCTTTAAACCACATGTATCAAAATTTATTGTGATATTTATATTGAGGAAGAAATGATTTCTTGAAATTTTCTGATTTTATTTTCTGATCCTTTGAATGTGTTTAAATTTAATATAAATAATTGATATTATACCATGAAAATTCCAATTCTATTTTTTTATTCTTCCTCATCACTACTTTAATTAGTTTTTGATCTTAGGTAATTTTCTATAAAATAACCAATATATACACGCATGAATAATTTTAAAGGGAGTTTTCCCTTGAACTTTCCCTCTATATTCTCACTTTTGAAGAGATAAAGTACATAAACTCATCAAATTTATCCTCCACATATTCATCAGAATTCAAACTACATTATTATTATTCAATAACTACCCTCTTTTTTAACTTATTAAACATGGATTTTTAAAGGAAATATTCTTTTCAACCTTTACCTTCTTCTTTAAAATATTATCATTTATCATATTATAAGATATAAAAATAATATATAAGTCATCAAGATGGATTTAAATTGCATATTTTTATTCCAAAGGAGAAACTTTTTCTTGAAAATTGTTAGGTAATATATGTAATATCTTATCTATAATAACAGAGTCTTATAAATTCACACCATAGCCTCTGATTGTTATAAAAACTTCATTTACTCTTGTGAATAATATCTCAATAGTATCAACACCATGAATTCAAAGATCTTCATACTTTAATCTTCAAATATATTTTATTTCTCACTTCAATTTGATATTTAATTCATAAATATTTGGATAGTTATACCAAATACCCTTTTCTATTTTTATTCCTTTAGTTTTTAGATATAAATCTTTGAAATAGAAGTCAAAATATCATTTATATCATGACCATAATTTTACATATCTTTCTTTTCTGTCACTACTATCATATCAACTTTATAATGTTTGGTAAATCCATCACTTTCAGATTCCAATACATCATAACTAATATATAAAAGGTCAAGAAACATTCTATCCTTCCATATGTGATAATATTTCCTATAAAATGTATAAATACACTTTATATTAACTTATTTTAAATTATCCATTGGATACAATTTAAATCAGTGACTAATTATTCAATAAGAGAGACTTCAAATATTAACTTTCAGAAATACAATCATAAACAAAGGAACCTTGAGTTTTTATATCACTTGTGGAACCACCTAAAAAATCTATGAGAGATCATTGTGGGGGGGGGGGTAATCCATATTCTTAATTATTTTTATGTTTCTTTTGAAATAACCTTCACCACCAATTAATATGATTGATGCTTACTATCCACACACAATAACAAAATGAGAATAATGATTTACAAGGTTCACCTCTAAATGGGATATGGTTAGTCCTTAGTGTGTTTTTTATTCATCCTAGATCACAATACTCATTAGATACAACCATTAAGTATAATGGATAAGTATTTATCCTTAAATTCACTTACATTTCTCCAAACATTATTTTAGTTCATCCTATACACAAGGGAATCCCATAATTTACCATAATAGTAAATGTTGGTAATAACTGATATATTTTCCACTAATAGACTGCTATCAAATCATTGAGTAATCTGAGTTATTGTTCTTATTTTTTATCTTCACAAAAGAAAGAAACCACTTCAATTTTCATACACAACACTGTACTCAACTATCACTATCTACTTATTCATCATGAATGAGATTATTCAAAAATGTATAACAACATAAACTTATTCTATCTCTATTTATCTTATATGAACTTCATGATAACTCACTTTTCCTTGTTCTAAATATTCTTGATGATTTTATATAGTCTTTATTTACATGTTTGTACAAACCTTCTCACCTAAAAAATAACTATTCACAAAACAATATTTATATTTTTACATCTTATTCTACTTCTTTTTTAGTCTTCAAAATTTGATAAAATAGTTACAGATATTTGAATTTAAAATCCATGAGAACTCAACATTCAGAAGACCCCACTTCTCCTTTTATAACCACTCATAACTGCAATATGACATGTAGAAAATAATGCGCCCCCTCTTCCTTCACTTATTAATCTTTATAAAACCTTCATGAAATCCACTTAATTAAATAATATCCATCTATGAATGATATTCTTGCATCGTAAGTCACATAAGATCCTCATGAAACATGAAATTCTCAAATAGAAAGTGTTAAAATTTATTATGATATTTATATTGATGAAGAACAACTTTATTGGAATATTTTGATTTTATTTTTGGATCTTTTAATGAGTTTAATTGAAATATAAATCATTTATATCATTCCATAAATTTTTTGAACCTTTAATTTAATTCTTCTATGAACCTAGAAATATCATACATGTGACAAAAATATTTTATATCCCACAAAAAATTCATACAATGAAATATATTACTTAGTAAAAATACCATATGTGGTATAGAAGCATCATATATGGATAAACAATATCATACATGGTCCATAAACATCATATATGATAGTAAAGTCTTATGAAACAATATCTCACATGACAAAAATATCTTACATGGTATATAAAAATCATATGAGGTTTAAAATATCATACGATGTAATAAAAAATAACTTATGATCCCAAATGTCTTACACATAAATAGAAAAGATCATATGGATCATGTGAAAGTCTTCTGTAAAAGAATTATCAATTTCTCAAATTCCTACACAAAAATTCTAGAATAACTCCAAACAATTTTAGATCACTTTAAAATAACTCCAAACCTACTTCAACAATCCTAGTGTCCTTCACCTCATATATTCACCTTTATATTATGTGAGTTTGAATATTATTTATGTATTGAAAACAAAATACAATACACTACCATATCCACACCACTTTTTTTCAATAATATCTTAACAAATTATAAAAATATCCAAAACATATCTTGGGATCAAAATTTCCATTTCTTTTTGTTTTCCTTCAATATGATTATATAAATCCTTGATGGAGGAGTAATAATCGAATAATTTTTTACTTTGGGAATCTATAGTGATATTGAGTCTCATTCTTGAATTTATTTAATATTTTTGTTTATCAACATAGTTAATAATGATAAAATAAGGAGTTGGGTTAGATATTCTCACCATTAAAACCTCATAGGATCTATTCCACTTACTTCATTCACTATCCATTTTCCCTCCCATTTCTCAACAAACACTTCATACGATGAAGTCAAGTTGGTCAAGGAATGAATAAAATTTATACAGATGCTTGGAAGGTTTATATTCTCGATTGAGGTGTGAACTAACCTTATATTGTTAAGGAGGAGAGACCTGATATTAATGAGTGATATCACATGTGTGTTTGGAACCAATAATTTTGTGAAGGTAGGGTAATCCATGAATTATATTGAGTTGGTTATTGAAATGGATTTAAATAACTAAGATAATAGTGAAGGAATCCAAAGTTGTCCTAGGATCATTCCCCTTTCTAGCTAACTTTTTTGTTTTATTAATTTATTTTAATTCATGCAATAACACCATACAATAAATCCCCTATCCATTTTCATTATTTTAATATAAACAAAAAGTCTAAAAATAACAATATTTGTAAAGAACATTGAGCGATTGATAAAAAGTATTTTGAGAGATAAATAAGTACATACACCTTTCTACCCCATGAATATTATAAATTCTATTTTTCATACCTCATGATAGGTTTCCCAATCCCCCACCTGAATCCATCATTTTTTGGATAGGTTCATTAACGTAGGCTCAGTAAGTATTTAAAAAAATGTAGGAAGAGAAGAAATAGAGAGTAAGAGATGTTGCTATCATTTATCACTCTTCAAACCCATAACCTAACTTCTATAGATTGATATGAAATCAAAATGAAAGAATTAAAATCATTACTCAAGAGTGAATAAAGATTTATTCCCCTTGGGTCCACCCAATAAATGCAATAACCTATTATAATCATGAAATTGAGAGGCACAAGGGAAGAAAAAAAGAAGAAAATAAATGAATAAAAAATTACTATATTAAAATGTAGAAAAAGATAAAAAATATAAAACAAACACTAATTTTTCAAAAAAATCTAAGAGTCCAAAGTTTTTAACCCCTTATCATGGAAGGGATGAAGTTTTAAATAGACAATAGTGAGCTTCAATGTGTATGGGATGGAGGACACATAATCAACATACAGACTCTTCTTTATCATGAATATTCTCCCCATGATCATTGGTGTCCTCTTTTTCTATATGAAGGTGTTGGAATAAAGGTAATTGACCACTTTAAATAGATGTTTTTCTATGTTTTTTCTCAATACACACTGGTTTTATCAAGATTTTACAAGACAAGTCATCTTATGATGCTGGTGGCTTCAGTGATGACGGTGGTGCAATTATCTAGTGTTTTTCAAATTTCCCCCCTAAAAATACAGAGAAAATACAAAGTTTCATGAAAGTAAAGTTTTCATAATAAAAAAAGGTAAGTCTCAAATGCATATTTTTACAAAATTTTGGAGTTTCATGAAATATAACAGTTTCTTGATTGTTTGGAGTTTCACAAAAAATCAAGTTTCACGAGATCGTGAAAGACATGTTGACATTAGATAATTGAGGCAACATATTTTTTGGGTGTGGTAGAATTTCAAAAAATATAAGTTGATGTTGGTGAATCAAGGAAATATTTTTTTAATATGATATAGTTTCATGAAATATATTTTGATGTTGGAGAATCAAGGTGACTTGTTTTTCGGGCATAATACAGTTTCATGGAAGCCAAAGATTTTCAAGATATCCATGGAGTTTCACTAAAGTTGTATAGCTTCATCAAAGGGTGACCATAAACTATAAATATGAATCTTATTATCATATTATCCATTGAAAAAGTTTTTGGAGGAAGGCTTATCACTCTGATTTCATGAAGGTTTTACGCAAACATAATTATTACATGAATTGGGAACCTTACTAGAACAAACGTTTCCTGAAAAAATGGTTGAGAAATAAAAATATAGAAAAATATTGATGCGTTAGAGGCCTTAGCCTAATAAAACTATGAACAAACACATATCTCTAGAACATAATATATTAATGAAATAATAACACAACCATAAACTATAATATAAAATGTATGAAACATATTCTAGATAACTATGATATTTAGAAAATGTATCATCAATAAGTATGATATAATACAAGGGACCAACACCTCAAGTAAAGATCAACCTAAACAATTGTAAAGGGAGGAATCCATAACACACCAACTCCATACATGTACATCATTAGTGACCACCGTTGATAAATGACTCTAATCTCTAACTCTATTAGCTCTACACCCACAAAATTCAACTCTATAATACATTTCATCTATATATACACAACACTTGTGGTCATAAGACCATGTTGATGTGAGTGTAAACATATCCAATAGGATGCCCAAAAAAATTTGGAAAAAAAAATAAATAGTCAACTAAAAAATGGTATAAATCCTAGATGTGCTTTAAATAGTAAGTTAACCAAGAATTAAGGTGATTCCTTTTTTAGTATTTATAGATAATATCTATAGAGATAATATATCAAAGGGAACTTGAAACACTTAGATAACCATGATAAGTAAATAATTTTAAATAACCACACTACTCAACTTCTAAAACTTACAAAACATCTACATCACCTCTATGGAATTATAGTGGGGGACTCACACTTCAATAAGGATTTCATATCAACTAAGAGGGTACTGAAACCTATATAGGACATTAACCTTGCCTTGTGGTATGTGAATTGACTAAGGGTGTTACCTACTCTATAAGTGGAGGACCCATTTCCCATTATATAGAGGATTACCAACTCTAATAAGTGTATAAGAGAACCATTACCCTGTATCAGTGTCACCAGTAGGGTAACCATCTCCGTGTTAGCTAAAAATCTCACCCACACCCCATCATTGTAGTTATGAATATAAAGACCATTAATTTACTAAAACATATTATAAATGTCTTCCCATGATAAATATATATGCACCATCACATTTTATATAAAAAACACTATGAATGTACTCCTCACTTGTCTAATTCTGACACTCATGCATGAAGAAATGAAAAAATCTTATAGAATTCCCAATACATGACATGTAATACAATGTACATGACATGTATCTCAATTATACTTTCATGTGGAGTTATATTTCATGATGTTACCTAATGAGGACACAACATTTGGGATCTTTGGGATTTTCGAGCAGACACTATCATGAGATCCTGAGTCATGGAATTAATGTGCACAACATGCACATTGGCCCACATAGTGTGTGGGTCAGGGGATAGCTAATCATATACCTCTATACAAACTGATTCGTGAGATTTGATATACATGAAGTATGAAATGAGTACACAAACCTTGTTATATTTTCCACTACACATAAACCCTATCATCCATGTATGATCATATATGGGATGTTCCTCAAAGCTATATATCATATGATATTTTTCTTTCATGGAAACCATAACACTACCTGGAAAACAAAACATTATGTGTGCCTAAATTACTTCACTCCATGTAGTTAGGATTTATTCCCTAATAATACTTTTAACTGAATCTAATTATTTCACTATAATCATCACTATTTCTAATGCCCCCACCATCGACTGAGCCTGACACGTTTAGGAGTCTTCATCATCCCTTATCATAGCATAATTTATACCTTCTATTATGGCCTTCATTCTTGGGAGAACTGTTATGCCTGGTATATCACTATTCCTTATCAATGTTATTCCCAATCCCTACTAGATCCAATCTATACCACCACTTCCCCATGAAAACCCTCACCATCGATCGCTACTCACCATTGCACCACCCCAGATTTCAGTAACTTCCATCACAATTTCCCCCATCTTTTTTATCCTTATTATATTCTATGGTTGAACTGATGACCATTAAAAAGGACAATGATGAACATACTTAGTGATAAGTGAGGAATAAGAGGGACAAGGGAATGGTTTACTGGATGGAAATTCTTCCCTAACCACAACATTCTTTGATCCTGAAAGTGATCATTGATGAAAACACAATAAAAAAATCAAACAAACAGTACTAACTTAATCAAATAATCACCTTGGGAAAGAAATAATTGGATTAAAAAATCGAGTATTTCAAGAATTAAAATCCATTTTAATCATTATATCATCAATAACTCACATTTTAGATAAATAAAATCATTAAAATGATGAATCTGGTGTAAGAAATTATAAACAAGCCCCACCTCATTGGAAAAATTCCAAAATATTCAAGAATTTGATTCGACTAGTGAACATTGATGGTGTATCCACGTGAAATGATCTCCATAAAAACCTATAAGATTCATAATTTCAAATGAAATATATCCTCTAAATATATAATACATAACAATATTTTTATAAGTAAGATTATTGTATTTTCATTAAAAGTAAACATAGTTCTATATTGGGACTGATCCAATCCCACAACCTCACTGAGGGTTATATCTCCCTTGGGTAAAACTCCATATCTTGGACCTAACTACAATATTAGATTTTATAAATGGAGATATGTTTATGAGATATTAATTTTTCATGTTCAGGATTTCAAAAATGTTATATATTCTTAGAAGAATCGTGAAACTTCTATAAATGAGCCATCCACAGAATCACTTTAATAAATATTATTAAAAATATTAAAAAAAATTAAATAAAAAATTCAGTTTACTAAATCCTCCCCGCATTCAAGTTTTTTCAACTTAAAAATCATAACTCGCTCAAAGAGGCTTAGTTATTGATCTTTCATAGGATTCTCACACTTCCATGATCTCTTTTAAAGATTCCCATTCTACCACTGAACATAAACCAATTGAATCACTCAACCATGAATAATATTATCCTATCAATCCTTGATAACCTCTAGGTACTCAATAAAATTGGTACCATACATGATATATAGTTCACCCCAGTTGATAATGTGTGACAGACTATGTACACACCAATTTAGTTGTGACCCGTGGAAGATGTTGTGCACCCAATCCATATATAGGGGTAATAATATATGATAAGCTACTATATTACATTGAGAAAAACCTAGAATAATCTGATGAATATTGGGGAAAAATTTCTACCATGACCAAATATCTTTAAAATGTGTTTGAGGATAAACCTTTGGGAATACATGGTCTCCCTCCTCAAACTATAAGTGTTTATATCTTTTATCTGAATTGGTCTTTTAACACCTTTGGGTTATCCTCATTAACTACTATATTACTTAAACCTTCTAAATTTTCAAATGCACCAGCTCTGGACCTATAATTGATGAATCACCTAACTATGGCTAATAAAATCGTAACATGTAGGGTCTACCATACTAATACTCAAAAGGATCCATGTTGATAACTAAGTGGTAGCTATTTTTGTCCAAAAAATCAACCAATGGTAGATTATTGAACCAAATCTTTCTAAACTCCATCACACAAGACTGCAAAATATCCTTGATAACATGAATGGGATTCTTTGTTAGACCATTTTTTAGGGGTAAAATGTCATACTCAATCTCATCTAGGTCATGAATTCTTCCGGAAAGATCCTACATAACCAAGATATGAAATAAATATTAATATTTGAGATGATTGTGAAGGTAAATTCAAGAAACTATATTATCTAATCCATTTATAGGAATCCCAATCTCTCCACTTAACTCTTCTCTTGTTTGGAAATGAAGTTAGTTGACTTGGTTAGTTGATCAAAAATCACCCAAAAATGTCATGAACCTTCACAAATCATGGTAATATAGTCATGAAATACATTAATAAACCATCCCACTTCCACTATAAAACCACAAAGTGTTGTCTCAAACTAGTAGGAACCTGGTACTCAACCTTCACTTATCGATAGCTGAGGAACTATGATATGAACTCAAAAATAATTCTATTTATCCCTATCCATTAGAATTGATATTTAATATCTTGATATATCTTCATAATTCTAGTATATATCATTGGAGGTGAGGTTTGAAACTCCCTCAACACATCACACAACACCAATGGAACCACCATTCGCCTTTATAATATGACAAGATGCGTAGCACCTTCAGAGAATCCTTCAAGCTCATTACTAATGTATATCTTCCATCACATGATATCATAATAAATGCCTCTAAATTAAGAATCACCCAACCATTGAAGAAGTTTGGGGGCCACCACCATCGATCACATATATGAAACATATCCCTCATCCACCAAAACTAACCACATTAAAGAAAACTAATCTTACTCCTCCTATATCAGCTGAGAATAAATATTTTAACTAAGAACACAAGGCAAACCATTTTCCTTACTTATAGTATAAACTATTTCAACTTCATTGTCCTGAAAGAAATATATCCAATGCCTCTGTATCAGGTTGATATCTCTTTAGAAGAAGATATTACTAAGACTCTTATAATCCTTTAAGACCCTAAATGACTCATTGAGAAGATTGTGCATCAATATCTTCAAGGAAAAAACCACTGTAGTATACACCAAGTTATAAACTGTATAATTATTAACCTAAGGTCTCATATTCCTAAAACCATAAGAAAAAATTCTCATTTATGCATCATGAAACATTCAAGCATAGACATGGAAGCATCATAAAACACCTCATACTCAACCACATCCTCTAAAAGTAAAAAAACTAGAGTATTATTCAAACTCTACTTTAGCTCCTCGAAAACCTTTTTACAATAGTTAGAACAGATGAAAGATTACCTAATATATCAATATTTTATCAATTTTTTAGTAATTATTTTAGTTTAGTTAATATATATTTTATATTAGAATATTATAAAAAAATATATTTTTGTTTTATCAAGTAAATAATACGTTTAATGTGAAAATGGACCAAAAATATATTTTAGTTATTTAATTATTATTATGGATTTAATTATTAATGTAAATATTTTAATATTAATTTCTTAATGTTTCTATATCTTGAAAATTTTATTCTAATTTAGAATTATCTTGTGATGAGATATAATGAAGATTCTAAGTGTTACATATGATTAAAAAGAACTCATAAGTACCATGCGAGATTAATTTGGTAGAGGCTAAGACACATTATATTAAAATTGATATTTAGAATCTCACATTAGATAAACCCTAAAGATCTAAGCTATTGTTTATGATTAATTACAAGGGATCCAACTTGTGTTAGATTAACTCAGTTTATACATAAACTATGTCATATTAAACCTGAAAAACTAAGTCTTATATGAGATTAAATCCCCAAGATTATGTTTTATAAGAGAATAACCCATTATTCATGTTTATATGTGATATTAGTTTACATAAATTCATGTTATGTCATAATAAAATAATATTTCATAAGAATAAATATTTATCTCATGTTATAATAACCACCAAGATAAGTTTTTACAAAATAATTATCCCTGGGATAAGATTCTAATGTTCAAATCACTTCATAGAATAAGCCACTTGTACTAGTGAACTCTATGTTTCAACTCTTTTATGCACTTCCTTGAACATAAAAAGAAACTATATCTGTCAATCACATATGAATCCACATGGAAGACACGTATGGAATCCTAAAAAAATCACATTCTCATTCATTATATTTCACCAAATCATAAAACGATCCTTTGGAATTTACATATGGTTTTCATTTATGAAATGAGGAGACAAGATATCACATGGAATAACCAACAAGACAAGGAAGATTTTGGAATAAATCAATGTGGAATAATCATATTATCAACTTTGGAACATGTAGAATTCATTCATGTACATCAAAGCATATTATATGGTCTATAAATTTAATTTATCTTATTTAGTATGGGACTTAGGCTCCCATTTTAAGTATAATATGACTTTTTTATAAATTTATTTTATGTAATTTTAATGTAATAGTATCCATTTAATCCTCTTCCCTTAGTTTTTCCTCCATTGTGAGATTATTCATATCTTTGGTGATGGATAACTAAATTAGGGATTAATCATTGGAGAATCAATGAATCACTTGAGACCCTTTATCTAATTAATAAAATTTTTATTCACTTTTTAGTAGATATCGGGATTTCAATAGTTTGGGTAGGTGGGTGTCAATCCTTACTTCTTTCTTTCTTACTTACACTATATTCTATATCATATATTTTTAACTATATTCTATAGATATAAAATTAAAATGTGTGGATTTATATATATTAAGATATGGATTACATATGGTTAAATTAGGCATAATGTAAGTGAATATCTCAATTGAGTAGTGTTCACTACCTCTTCACTATGGAGGTCATTGGCCCAAATATACATAGTAAGTTTTTTCATTGTGTTTTATGTACGAACAAATAAATAATGTAGTTTAATCATGTAATTGGTACTCAATTGTTTATTGAAGTGAATTTAAACTATTTCAAAGATAATAATGAAGGAACTTGTATCCATCCTTGGATTATTCACTTTTATGCTTACATTTTTTTAGGTTTCATTTTTTTCATTCATTTTATTTCTTTTCATTTACACTATAACCCCATATTTTCACTTGTTTTAAAAAAATATGTAACTAAATAAAAATTTATTAAGTGAATAGAATATGGGGTAATTGGAAAAATATTCTTGGGAAACAACCCTGGTCAACCCTATGCTACATTATGAATTTTCTAAAAAATCAATTGATAATAGCCTTGTGATATGATCTTATTTAATTTATTACCATGGATATGGATTTAGGTTTAAAATTAAATTTTCTTTTTCAATCAATAAGTATTTATTTATTTCATTTAATTCTAAAAAAATAAAAAAATAAACCCATTTTTTATTCATACTCTTCATTGTAAGATATTGTTTCTCTACTTTCTCGAGAGGTGTGGGTAATCTAGAAATCAAACTACAATGAGGAGGAGTTTAGGGGACTTATCAAGGATCTTATGGAAGACCTCTAACTGAAAATTATATAATCCTTATCCAAGTATCTAACTATTTTATCCCAATTCTTCCAATATTTCCACCAATATATATACAAGGCACAATAGGAGTCTCATCTATTCCCTTATATTTCTCAAGAAGACCATAAAGTGATGGAGACAAAACTAAAATATCCTTTTCTATCTAGACTTTCATATTTCCTTCTATTGTCTATCCCTGAAGAACAAGGGAATCTGGTTGTAATTTTAAAGAGAGATGATAGAACATTAGATTCTCTTGTCTTTTTTCCCAAAATATAGTCCAAAATTAAAACTCTCTATTTTTAATTTGTTTATGCTAAACTCTTATAGTATTCCTTGGATGAATAATAATAATAAAATGGGATACCCATCATAGGGAAGATGGAGTGGAAGTTTGAAGAGGTCACCAAATAGGTGGAAATCGAAGAATAAGATTTAAGGCATGTAGTGAATCCCCAACCACATCAACATCAACAAGACTATCACATGGATGACGATTCATTTAATATGGATTCAATTTTACTTCTCCCTCCTCCATGCACTTATCTCTTTATCATCTATTTTTGGGTTGGGGGATTCTTTCCATTCTTCTAGGATTTCCAACTCTTGGTATCCACTTTTGGATGTTAATAAGAATAAAATATAGTGGTTCATATCACATAAACCCCATCTATCTTTAGATTAGGTTTTAACAAGTAACTACCCAATTTAGATAAGTAAAAACTAAGCACCCACTTGGGGGTAAAGTCAAGACCTTTCTATTTTCTATCCATCTTCCACATTTTTATTTGAATAAAAAATTCTGATGTTTTATTTTATTTTTATTTTAGAGGATGTAGAAAACTAGTATACATGAGATTATCTCAATCCATTGGAAAGAAAACAAAATGGTTATATCACTATAACTCTTTAGATTTTCATTACCCGTATTGTGAGTTTTATGCTTAAAGAAGGCAGTGAATTTCATGTTTGGGGTAATTTACAATCTATTATAGGTGTTTGTTTTTCTTTCATGGTTTTATTCTTTAAATAAATTTCTTTGAGCATTTTCTTCCTCTTGAATATATACCATTTTTGAGTTTTATTATAAACAAGGTTAATTTAAGAAAACATGGAATCCCTTTTTTGAAAAATGGAAATGAATCTTAATTTTAAAAATATATAAGTGAACTATAATTTATAAAATATGAAATGGATTAAATTACTTGAATTTGATTAGATTGATTACTAACAAAATTATAAAATCAAGGATTCAATACTAAATAACCAATTATATTAATTCATTTAAATTGGATCATTTTGAGAAGATGAGATCCAAATAAAAGTCTCTAAAAATTTCCAATATTACATTCAGTGTGTGTGAAGAAGTAAAATCCATTAATAAAGAGTGAGAGTAATTTGTGAGATGGTTTTATAAATCCTACTTCCATACCTTAGCTATCTAAAATAGCCTCGGGGGATGCATTCTATTTGGAATTTTCTTGTCCCATATTATCTATAACCAACCAATAAGTGAAATTGAACAATCATTGGTTCAATAAAATGTGTATGAATAAGTTCTTGGATATGTAGATAGATGGAAGGGAAGGTGAATACTAAACATGAATGATTAGGAGGGAAATAAATTTATCTAATTTAACTGTATAATGATGAAAGCATTTTTATAAAGTTTTGAAGCTTGTTGAAAATATTGAATAAAATTAGATTGAAAAGGTGATTTCATATTAATATTGATATTTAATTTAATCCTTAATAATTAACATTCATTAGTGGAGTCTTTACCATTGGATAAAATGGATTCTAGTTGAATATTTTTATCGAGAGATAGTCCTTAAGGAAAAAAGAATAATTCAACTGTGACAGAGTGATTTATCCATAGTTTTTCAAAATTTTAATAAGTATATTATTTTAGTTAATATATATTTTATATTAGAATATAAAAAATATATAATTTTCTTATTAAGTAAATATTGTTCTTAATGTGAAAATGGACTAAAAATAGATTTTATTCATTTTATTGTTATTTTGGATTTAATTTTCAATAGACATTTTTTTAAAATTAAAATCTTAAAAAAAATTTAAGGTTTATGAAGTTAATCTTATATGGAGGTAGGTTGGTGTGAGATATAAAGTATATTCTAGGAACTACATGGAATTAAAAGTGACTCATAGGTGATACATGAGATTAATTTAGTGGAGCCTGAGCCGTATGATATTGAAACTAAAATTTAGAACCACACATTAGGTAAACCCCACAAAACTAAGTCACTATGTATGATTAATTATGTTAGAGCCTAAACATGTGATATTAAATCAATTGATTCACACACTATGTAATATTAAGACCATGTGGCTAAGTTTAATGCAGTTAACTCACCATCACTGAGCGTTATGTGAGAATTATCCCATCTCCAGGTCATTGTGGGAGATTAGTTCAAATAGAAGCGTGCTACATCAGAATAAAATATTGTTTTATAAGAAGAAATATGAACCTATTGTCAAAATAACCTCCTAAACAAGATTTATTGGGATAATCATACACCAATAAAGTATCATATATACTAATCACCATGTGGAAGAATACACTGCTATCAGCGATCTCTATGTCACACCTCTTCAATGTGCTTCCTTGAATATTCAAAGAAATCATAGCCTCTAATCTCATCTTGTTCCACATTGCCTCTATGTATGGAATCCTAAAAAACCATATCCTTATACATTATGTTTTAAAAATTAGTAACAGATATATTGGTGTTTTCACATGGATTTTATATATGAAAAAAGGTAATAAAAGATCACTAGGAATGATCAATGAGTTAAGGAGGAGTCTAGAAGTAGTTTATATAAAAGAATCGTCCACTCAACCTAAGAATATATGGCATCCATATATGCATATCGAAAGATAAATTGAGATCAATAAATTCATTTCACCTTCTTCATTATGTTTGTTTATCTCCTGGATAAATAACCTAATAATTTTACTCTAAATTAATTTTCTATAATTTTAATACAATAATAGTTGTTTATTATTATTTTCTTCATGTTTCTCCCACCAAGAGCATCTTCATATTCATAGTGACAAATAACTAACCGAGGGATTGATCCTTGGGGAAGATATAGATCTTATGAGCCTCATTATCTAATTTATGAAATGTTTTATTCAATTTTATTAGTAGTAAATGAGTTTTTGGGGGTTTGGGTAGTTGAGATACACACTCCTCACTACTTTCTTGGTCACTTACACCCTCTCCTCTATCACATCTTTCTCTATATCTTCTCTCAGTTAACACTTTATACATGCATATTTGTGTTCATCAAGGGATGAATGACATATTCATGATTATAGTGTATTGTAAGTGAATGAAAATATTGAGTAGTATTCATTACCTATTCACTATAGATAATTCTCTATTAAAATGAATTTAATTTTTTTTAAAGAAAACAATGAAGAAACTTGTAAACAACCTTAAATCATTTCTATTCCTACTAACTTTATTTAAATTTTTATTTTCTATCATTTTTTTATTTATTTTCATTCACACCACACACCCATATTTTCTATTTTTTTAAAATAATAATAAAAATAATAAAAATAATAAAAATATTAGTAAGTGAATAAAATATTGGGAAATCATCCAAAGCTCCTTGAAAAATGATCTTGGTCAATCATATGCCAAATTAAGAGTTTTCTAAAATATTCTATTGATAAGATCCCTACAATATTCTGTTCATAATTACCCCTTTTATATAACAACTGTCATCAGTTCTATAATCCTATATAAGTTTTCCACAAATCTTAGTTAATATACCATTAGAATAAGGAAAACTACATTGCTCAAAAACCATCTTGTGTGGATTCTAAGACATCATGGCCCTAGTCTTCACATGATCAATTTTCAATCCCCTATATATGATAGCATACCCCATGAAATGAACTTATTTATTCTAGTACATTCACTTAGAGATTTTTCTATATAGATGGAATTTAAAGATTATGTCTAGAATAATCCTCAAATTGTTGACATGTTCATCATATGTTAGAGAATAAATGAGGTTTTAATTAATGAAAGTGACCAAAAATCAGTCCCATAATGATTAGAATATCTATTTCATTAGCACCATAAACAAAACAATGACATTACCCATGAAAAATAACATCATTAGGAAATCATAGTAATCCTATAAACACTTGAATATAGTCTTGAGGATATCCTCCTCAATAACCAAAATATGGTGATATCTAAACCTAGGAAAAATATTCTGAAACCTATTTTATCCTTCTAGGTGGACGAATAGACCATCAATACTTAAAATAGGGTACTTAATCTTAATTTTCACCTTTTTCAAGTGGTGATAGTCAACAAAAAGTATCAAGATCATGTCATCCTTCTTTTCAAACAGAACACGAGCTACCCAGGGGGACACATTGGGTTTGATGAGACCATTCTATGGAAGGTCCTCCAATATCATATTTTTACCCTTGATCTTAGATAGGGTATCTAATATATTTTAGATAAAATTAGTTTTACCCTGATAGGAAAATGAATGATGAATTTAATCTTTTTATTAGGGTAAAACTCTATAAATTCCTCTAAGAAAATATCCACACACTCCTTCACTACTATACATAAATTATCCTCCACAAGATCTATAATTCACAAGGATAATATTTCACACTTATGGGTAATTAGCTAAAATATCTTGAGGGTTGTCCCTACTCATCCTTCATGAGGGTCCCACTCACTAGTAAAGGTGAATCTCAACCCACCCAGTCAATTACATATGATCCTATAATGATAATAATGAAAAAAAAACCATCCCATTCTAAGGGTAACCTTAGAGGGCCTCATCTCTATCACTTTTATCCTAGGAAAACCACTATTTTCAAAGATTAATCCCATACTAAAGATGGACATAAGTGAGTTGATTATTGAAAGTAGTAGGATAATCTAGATGAATAGGCCATGCTAGGGGATCTACTAAAATCCCTAACTCTTGAAAAAATTCTGTATAAATAAAATAATGGATCATCCTGGTGTTAGTGAGTACAAATATCAAGGAAGAGAAGACATAAATTGTACCTTGGACCATGTTAGGATAAACTTGATCAAAAACCTCTATAAATTGTATTTAACCTCATACTTAAACTCCTACATTATTTGAGTAACCTGGACTACTTGGGGCTAGTGGTGAAAAAATTACATTAAAACACCTTCCACACCTAATTGCACTTACACTACCAGTTTCTCTATCATATCCATCTCTAGGTGTTCCATGATATCTCTACTAAGGATTTGTTTTTATAGTTCCACCTTGGATATAATACACTACTTTCCTAGTAGAAAAAAATGTGATTTCAGGGTCCACTAAAATTGCAATCATAATATACTCTATCTTCCTACTGATTGGACCCCATGTGTGACCCAATTTTCATAATTACCCTTGATCGATATTAATAATGAAGATAATAGGAATATATAGACCTTTGGGATAGTGGATGGTTGAATCTATGATGATATTTTATAATTTCTTTTCTCTAGAAATTAACCACTAAAAACCTGTCAAAGTTTTGATCCTCTCAACTTTAAATTCCAACCTCACATGAATACAATGATAAAGAAAAAAATGAAAGGTTTTAGGTTATTTCATGGATTAGTCCAAATATGGGTACCTAGTCCTTTCTATGTTTGGTTATTATCCCAATACATAGATATCCACTAAATAATGAAAGTGAATACAAATGATCGAACTCTCATAAAGCTCTTTCTGTCTCCCAACAAGAAATTTTATTAGTTCCCACTAGGTATAATATTTAATTATTTTTCTGAGCCAATATAATATTGGAAATTTGAATTTTTATCATTGTGAAATATGTATGGAATATATTATTTAGAACATAACTTAAAAAAATATATACTTAAAAAATTTAAATATGTAAACTTCTAGAATGTGGAACTTTTTTCTCAGAATAAAGACTACTAGAACTGCTAAACTTCTTTTAATCTTCTAATTTTTTGAACAAGTTTGGTCATCTACACCTCGAGTATTACATATCATGTAATTCATAAAAAATATATAAAAATTTTGGAAGGAACTTTATTATTTATATACTCATAAATTTCTTAAATAAATTAAATATCTATGGAATTTAAACACATGAAATTTTTTACTTTAAAATTTCTCATTGAATTCCTTCAAAACCTTCCTACTTTACCGAATTCAAAAACATTCATTAGACCTTCCATGAAAAATAGAATCAATTAACTTTTAAAATTTTCCTCAAAACATGTCTAGAATCATGAACATCATTTGATTAATATTTAACATTGACCATCCAACTTAACATCATCATAATTATTTTGACTTTTCATGAATGAAATTCACCTCATCAATAACTAGTTCACTTACTCCATCATATTTCAACATTTCAATAGAATACTTATTTTCTTCAATGTCTGATAAAAAAACCTCCGAAATACATGGCATGATTATCTTCCAATTGCATTGTAGTAAAAACATCAATTTTCTTTAATATTTTATGCATCTAGTCTTATAATTACAAACAACTGCATTCATGAAAATTATATTTTCTCCAACTGATCTTTCATTTTATATAAATACATAGCTTTAATTCTTTATTTCATATCCTCCTATTCTTCCAATAAAGATTCTTCCATTACTTAAATATTATTTGAACTCTAGCTAAAATATCTTATACTTACGATCATCATCTACTAATGTTATTAATTATATATAATTAAACCAACTTGTTCCAATATCATGAATTAGATAAACTCAATAATTGTTTTCGTTATTATTATTCGTCTTCTTTTGGATTAAAAAATAATTTCATATTCCAATTTTCTTCCCACAGAACTTCACTACATCATATTCACATAATCAATCATTTACACATCAAGATTGTGTTTCTTATTCATGAATCATAGCTCACAACATAATCATAGATTTTTTATTCATCATCTCCTAGTGATCTCATTGCATCTATTATTCACATCACACTTTGTTTAACTCTTTTTTGGATTTTTCAAGTCATTATCACTATTCATTGCAACATCGTGAGTTTCATCTTACAAAAAAAACTTATGTTCACTATATTTACTTCAGTTAACGTATATGATATTTATTTAGGCTAATTCATCTTATTATGAACATTACATATTGAATCATATATTATTTTAACAACACAACAACTCAATATTATTTTTATAATGCAATAAATAAATCTTATTCTGATTCTTTGAGTTATAGTGTGATCTATTCTTCCATAATCCTCATGATAAAAAAACTTGGACATAGCTTCTTCATAATTATAAAATTTTGATAATGTATCCTCTTTTGGTAAAATAAAACACTTAATCCTGACTTTCATTAACCTAAAATCCATGATAAACATCTCTTGATGTCTTTATTTTTCAGCATTTTCAACAAATTCCTATGTGCTTATCCATCATCCAGTTTCTATACCTACTATAATTTGTATCCACTATGTATAGAAAACCTATGTTTATATAGGAGAAAAATTCTATCTTCATGCTATAAATGTAATATTTTTTGTGGAGTTTTATGTAGTATCGCATGAAAGTATACATTTCATTCATGATTTCATTATTCCAATATCCACATATAGAAATTTCATGATAATTATGTTGTCCTCATACATAAATTATGAAGAATACATTGTTCGACTATCCACACTTTCTGAGAACCCTATTTTTTTACATAGTATAAAAAAAATATTTGTCATATATTCAAGCCCCAATTATGATTCAATTAAGTTATCAAATTACTTCATCTCCAGGTAATCATTATTAGTTGATCTTCTAGTGAATTACTTAGACAACATTAATTAATCAAGTTTTATTCTCCTAGTAAATCATATCATCTAAACCAATAAATTTACATGAAATACAAAAAACATTAATAAACAAAACATTGAAAAGAAATAAAAAAACATCAAAAATTCCAAATCGTGGGTTATTTAATATCCCTCTTTGGATTTGTTGAAAACATTAGCATCAAAACATAAATTAATCTCAACTTTATATAGAAATGTATCCATTATCATATAGTGGTATCCTAACACCACATTGATAGAATAAGAAATGATTTTACCCCTCAATGATAATCAAATTTGTGTCTATGATATTGATGAAATTTTATTCAACCATCTTTAAAAGGTTTGCCTTCGAGAATTTTCACTATCCATTTCTATGATGATACGGGCTTCAGATTCATAAAAAATAAAAAAAGTTAAAATTTGTGGTGTAATTTTTCTCCCCTTTGAAAACAAAATCCAAATAAAATAGGGGGTATATCAAAATAATTCTCAAGTGATTAGGGAAGTATGAACATGAATTTTCAGCCTCAATTCATCAAATATTTCCCTTGAAATATATTTGGTGAAAATATTATATAGTTAATATTTTATTGAAATATACTCAAACTTGACGTCTCCACTAGAAACTCTTTCCTTTATGAAATGATACTTAATATTAATGTTCTTGGATCTTGTGTTCTACATCATATTTTTAGATAGATCGATTCCATTATAATTATAACAATTTATTTTCAATGGATTATCAATATGCATTCTCAAATATTCTCATTGAACTTTCATCCAAATAATTTGTGTACATGAATGGGTGACAAAAACATATTCTGTTTCCGTTGTACTTATATTCGCCAAACTCTTTTTTTTTACTATGAAAACTCAAAAAACATTATCCCAAGAAGAAATTTACTCCTGATGTTTATTTTTGATCATTTAAATCTCTATCCCAATCAAAAAAAGTGAAACCAAGTATGTTTCACTCATTACTCCTTATATAAATCAAGATTTAATTTGATGTTTATTTAACATACCTAATGATTCTTTTTGTATTCAACATGTGGAATTATTTAGATAAATTTGATATACTGAAAAATAATTCTACATATAAAATTTATCTTCTTAATCAATTAAGATAAAGTAGTCATCTAATTAAATTTTGAAAGACCTTTTGATTCATACTTTTCTCAATTTCATTTTTCCCATTTTCACAGTAATCATAATGGGTGTGAAAAATTCCTTTGATTATTACATGAAAAATATCTTTAATAATTATATTGAAATTTTTTCATGTGAATATAATATGTATCATTATTTCTATTAAACTTTTAGTCATAAAAATAAATTAAAACCTTCGAGCTTTGAAATATCAAAGTTCTTTTTCATCTGCCCAGAAAATTATTCTCAAGATTTATCCCTATCACTAATAAAAATTATATAATCACTATAAACAATGAAAATTAGGGTACCTATACTCATCTATTTTGAATATATGTTGCTATCAAAGTTTCCTTTATAAATGTTTATCTACTTTAGAAAACTATCATGTTTTGAATTCTAGGCATGAGGGACCCACTTCATTCCATATAAATATTTATTCAGTTTTCATACCATGGTTTCATTATTATCAAGTATGAACCCATTAGAATGGTTAATGTAAACTGCATCTTCAATATCTTCATTTAATAATGATAACTCAATATCCATATGATAGAATTTAAAATTCTGATGAGAAGAAACATCCAATAATATTTTCATGGTCTCAAGCCTTGTAATGGTAGAAAAAGTTTATTCAAAATAAATCCCTTCCATCTGTGATTAACACTTTAAAACTAACTTAGCATTATTCCTTGAAATTTATCTCTTTTCATCAAGTTTATTTTAGAACACCCATTTAGTTCCTATAAAATTTTCCCTTTTAATCTAGAAACAATATACCATGTGAAATTTTTCTGAATTTTATCCAACTATTTATTAATATAATTTTACCATCCGTTATGCTCAACTACTTCTGAAATGGATTGTGGTTCCACCTATTAAATAAGATCCAATTGATTTTGAAACCTCAATTTCCATCTAGTTTTAACTGGATATATCTAACATCTAATGATATTATTTAGTTCAACTTGTTTTTGTAATGTCTAAAATTTAATTTTCTATCTTCTAGAATTACTACCCTCATTAATAGACTCATTGAAATCTACTAGTAAAAGATTAGGATCACAATTATCTTCCTTTTAATTGACTTCACTATTAGTTATCATTTTATCTTCCGTTAAACCATCCAAATCATCTTCAAAAACTTCCATTAGGGTGGAATTATTTTTAATGAATTTTATATCAAGGAAATAATTTAATTTATGTTTCCATTTACTCTAACATATGTAACTTCTTCTATTTGGTGAATATCCCATAAAAAACCTTCTTCCACCCTTTTAATAAAACTTTACTAAATCTATATTTTTTATCCTCTTTATTAATTGAATCCGAAAAACATAAAATATTTCACTATAGGATTCTTATTATACCACATCTTATAGAGTGTAATTTTTTATTTTTGTCATATTAATCGTCTATTTTAAACATGTATAGTTGAACTTACATGTTATATCTAGAAGAAATGTGAAATTTAACATTTAAAAAGTATTATTATTCCTATATTTACTAGATATTTGTTTTTCATTTATGAAATTACACTTTAATGAGGAGTATAGGTAGCAATGAACCAGTGTCTAATTCCATGTTATATTCAGGTAGAACTCAAAAGAGTTACTTGTGTACTATTTTCCATTGTCCATTATCAAAATTGAAATATATACATCCAAATATTTCTAAACATCCCTTTTATATATTTTTAACATCACCACAACTTTTGATTTACATTTCATGAACATTAAATTTGTTATCTGAGTGAAATCATCAATAAAAGTTGCAATGTATAAATCTTTATTTGTTTATTGATGTCACATAAGCTCACATAGGTTGGAATTTATGAGCTAAATTGATCAGGTGGATTGAATTTTAACATTATTATGACTTCCACTAACCGTATTAATTTTTTGGAAATTTTTGAAAATAACACAATATTTCCTCTTCAATTGTGGTAGATCTCTTACAATATATTCCTTTAAAATTATACTCATACTCTTATAAATAAGATATCCAAGTATTCAATACCACATCTTGTTTTTATCCTTATAACTCAAATAGAATAAGTTACTAAGATCTCCAATTTGTAATAAATTATCACTAGTTCTTTATCCCTTAGTAAAAAAAATTCTATTTTTTGTACATCAGATGATGCATGAATATTTTACAATGATAAATTTCTTTATATCATCACTGAGTTGGATAATACTCAGTAATTTTTGTTGAAGAATATAAATAAATAAAACTTCCTTCAAATTTAACTTATGAGATTCAATTTCATCCATATAAATTCCTCTTATTTTTAAGGATAGATCATTTCCAAAGGTGACCTATTCTCTATCATGTTCTTCAATGTTTTTCAAGATTTCAAATAACCCATCATATTTGAGGAACAACCATTTTCAAGTATCCAAGGTTTATTTTCTTCCAGATTTTAGTGTAATCTAAACAATAAAATATTTATCCTTTATATTAATTTCCATTAAACCATGATCTTCCATAGTATTTTATTTTTCTCTAGGATAAGTCTATTGTGTTTCAGTAGATTCTACAACATCTTATTTCCCATAGAATGGGGAATCATTCTTTAGGAAATTACTCTTAACTTTTATTTATTTGAATAATTTATCATATGATTTCTCAACCCACAATATCCAATTCTTAGTTCTTGAATCTATATGTTTAGAAAAATTAGATAAACTTTTAAGTTTAGTGGGAGAAGATTTCACCTGATTTTTGGATGAATTTTCTAAGCAACTTGAGTTTATTCAGCCTTCACATCTAAACATTTGTTGAAATTGTCGTTATTATTATTTAAAGTTTTTAGCCTTGATAAATCTTGATTGAGTTTTACATAACTCTTCTTTTTTTAGAAACAAGTTTTTTTATCAAGGTATATTACTATTTTTTCATTTTTAATAACTTTTAACTTGAGGTTTTTAATTTCTTCAATATATAAATCTTTATTTTTAAGAAATTCATCTCTTCCTTCATTATTCTTTTCTCCTTCCTTTTTGATACCCTAACCTCTTTCTTGAGTTTGGTGTTTTTCTTAAGACAAGCCTCAGGTTCTGATCTCATTATGTGTTCCATGAAAGTTTCTTCACCTCTTTATTCTTTAATTCTTGAAAGTATTTTCCTTTATTTTAACATGAAATATGAAGGTTATAAAATTTTATAAAACTTCATCTTCCAAATGACCATGATCAATAGAATAATCATCCTCTTATTTACTACGTATATTTTTATGGTCATTCTTGTGATCCTTTTCTATCTTACAATGAATTTATTAAATTCCTTTGAGGTTTTACTTCACTTATTTTTTATATATTTTTATTTATAACCCTAATTATAAAATTATACGCATTTTTTATTCATATATTTTACAGTGAAGTTTCTGATCCCCTCATACCCAAAGTATTTGAGTGGTAGCTTGCCTTTGTACTTACCACTTCCTTTATAAAAATTCTTAGATATAAGGGACATAATTCTATTATATTCTTAATTATCATATTTCTTATCTTTAGATTCACTATAGCACATAACTTCATCTTATAAATTTGGAAGTTAAGCTTCCTCATAGCTTCAAACACCACTTCTTCCTTAATATTCTTTTTGAATACTGGGGATTTCTGTATTTTATATGCAACAAGTTTGTTATGTGGTTAATAAAGTGATATATTATATCAATATTCTAAAAAAATACTTTAGGATATACTATATCTGGGAAGTTCCTCAACAATTTTTTAATAATAGTTGAATCTTATAAGATATCTTTAAATCCTTTGATGTTGCTGACAATTTGTTTCATATGAAAAAAGTAATCATCAACAATTTATTCTTCCTCCATCCTGATATATTCGAACATACCTAAATAGATTTCAATATTTTCTTCCATTACTTTAATATTATCCTTGAATACGTTTTCAAGTTTTTCCTAGTTTTCCTTCATATTTTAGACACCCATTACCTTCATATACACTTTATCAGACAAGCACATAAGAATAAAAATATGAGATTTTCTATCTACCACAAGATTACATTTGTTAGCAAATGACATATGAGTATCATTCTCTATGGGTTTGGATCCTATATTAGATACATCAATAACCTCCAATCCCTATAATATAAGTTAGGGTTTCATTTTAATTTTCCATATATGATTTTTTTTATTGAATTTAGGAGTAAATTTTCTGTTGTCTATATTTAAATTATCCATGATTAAAAAATATGGATCTTAAATAGGGAACTTTAGTTTCTCTAATTACAACCATTCATGGGGGGTGAATCAATTTTTATATTTTATAATTTATTTTATTATTAAATTATGCTCTCAAAATAGTTAATGTTTTTATCCCCTTAAATTAAAAGTTCAACCTCACTTGAATTCAATGATAAAATAAATAAATAAAAGGCATATATCTTTTTACAAGGTTCGGTCCCAATGTGGGTACCTAGTCCTTGTTGTGTCTAGTTAGTATCCCAAACCATAAATATTTACTAAATAATATAAGTGAATACAAATGAGATAACTCTTGTAAATCAAATTCTATCCCCTGATAGAAAATATTATTGGTTCCCACTAGTTATAAGACTTGATTATTCTTCCAAGACAATGTAATATTGGAAATTTGAATTTTCTTCACAATGAAATATTTCCAAAATAAATTCTAAAGAACTTCATTTATTGAAAGATATACTTATGGACCCTAAAATCTACACACTTCTAGAATTTGAAAAATTTTCATAGGAAAAATACTTCCATAACTAGCACACTTCTTTAACCCTTTTGATTTTATGACCAAATTTGGTTGGACACACCTCCAGTATTTATTCTATCTAAATTATTAAAAACCCTACACAAAGTCTCAAAGGAACATTTTTATTTATATAATCCTCTATTTCCTAAATAAATTATAGATCTATGGAATTTTAACTCCTCAAATTTCTCACATTCAAAATTATCATTAAATACCTCCAAACCCTTCTTGCTTTATTAGAGTCAACAACTTGTGTCAGACCTTACATGAAAAATGACTTCAAAAAATACTATATAATTTTCTTTCAAAATCTCTAGAATAACCCTTTATCAGCACTAAAAAAGCAATGTTGGTCTAAGAACCGCTAAAAGTGGTCCACTTTTATGATTTCTAGAAAAGTGCTAATAAAGGGTTCCATTTATCATCACTTCTTTTAGAATTGATAAATTTGGTCATTTATCATTGCTTGTTTAGAGCTGATAAAGGTATCCCTTTATCAATGCTAAAATAAGTGCTCACAAAGTCCATACTGCTACAATGTTCTGGTAAAATTACAACACAATATAGTAGAAAATACTCCTCTATATAGAAAATGCATAATTAAATTAAAATAAAATTACACAATAAATATAAGAACAAAACACTATATTATAGACATTTCAAACATTGGTGTTATAATTACATTAATAAGTACTATAAAATATTCAAAATAATAATAGTTTTATTGTCTTTAGAACCACCCCTCTCTCAAAAAAGTCTGATCATGGTATTAGTTGCTGAAAGAACCACCCAAACTCAAGAAAAAGAATGCACATATATAAGAAAACAATTAATATGGTAGTAATACTATAAAGAAATAAATTAAACATAAATATGAAACAATACATTAGTAAAATGTAAATTTTAAATAAAATGAAACACTTGGAGTCATACCGGTCACACCGTGTGTTGCATTGATGTGAAGATGATTTTGGCATGTCACAAACGACTTAAGGATGATTTTCATTAAGTGTAAAGATAATATGAATGTGTTTGATTGGTTTTTAGCATGGCATACATCGTTTTTAATACAATGTTAATTTAAATTGAAAACACGCACTTTAAGTTATACTGGTTATATCGTGTGTTGGTTTGATGTGAGACTGATTACTACATGTCACAAATGGATTATAAATAATTATCCTAAATTATTAAGACAATACAAGTTCATTTGTAGTTTTTAGTGAGTAAAACATGTGTTGAACTAAATTATCAATTTTAAACTGATAATGGAACTTTGAGTCATACTAGGCACACCATGTATTAAATTGATGTGTGATTAATTCCTACACATCACAAATGACTTATGGATTTTTTTCCAAAAGTATTAAAATAATCCTAATGTGTTTTCTCAGTATTGATTATGTGATGTGTATTTTGAACTAAAATGTAAATTTTAAATAAAAGGACATACTTAGAGTCATACCAGTCACATCATGCATCATATTGACATTTAAAAGATTCATATACATCACAAATGAATTAAGGATTATTTCCCTAAAATATCAAGACAACATAAATTTTTTTTATTAGTTTTTTCTATATCACATATATTTTTTACTAAAATGTCAATTTAACTTGAAAACACACACTTTGATTCATACTGGTCAGATAATGTGTCACTTTTATATGAGACTGATTCCTACACATCAAAAATATAATATGAATCATTTTACTTAAGTATCAAGATAATCCAATCATGTTTGATCAGTTTTCATTGATTGACACATGTTTTGGAATAAATTTCCAATTTTAAACTGATAATAGACACTTTTAGTCATATCAGGCACACTGTGCATCATATTGGGATGCAGTTAATTACTACACCTAAAAAATGGATCATTTATCATTTTCCTAATAAATCAAAACAACCCTCATAAATTTTCTCAATTTTGAGTGTTTGACATGTATTTTGAACTAAAATTTAAATTTTAAATAAAAGGACACACTTAGAGTCATACTGGTCACATAGTGTATTATATTAACATTTATATGATTCCTAAACATAAAAAACAACTTAAGGATTGTTGTATTAAATTATCATGATGATCTGAATGTATTTTCATAGTTTTGAGTATGTCAGATGTATTTTTTATTAAAATATTAATTTAAACTAAAAATATGCACTTTGAATCATACTAATCAAACTATGTGTCATATTGATGTGAGATTAATTCCCACATATCACAAATGGATTATGAATCATTTTACTAAAGTATCAAGAAAATATGAGCACATTTTTTTCAGTTTTTAGTGAATGAAACATGTTTTGAACTAAATTGTCAATTTTAAACTGATAACTGACACTTTGAGTCATACTAGGATCATTAAGGTGTGGATAATTCCTAAATTTCACAAATTAATTATTTATAATTAAATTAAATTATCAAAACAATACATTTTTTCTCAATTTCGAGTATGTGATGTGTGTTTTGAACTAAAATGTTAATTTTAAATAAAGAGGCACACTCGGAGTTATACCAGTCACACCATGAATTATATTGACATGTAGATAATTCATACACATCACAAATGACTTATCGATAATTTTCATAAATTATCATGACAATTCAAATGTGTTTTATCATTTTTGAGTATGTCATATGTCTTTTTTCCTAAAATACCAATTTAAACTGAAAACACATAATTTGAGTCACAATGATCACAATTTTTGTTAGTTTGATGTGAGACTAATTCCTTAACATCAAAAGATACTTATGAATAACTTTTTTAAAGTATCAATACAATTCAAGTGTTTTTATTGGTTTTTAGTGAGTGAAAAACATTTTTAACTAAATTGTCAATTTTAAACTGATAACAAACAGTTTGATTCATATCAGGCACACTGTGTATTGGATTAAGGTGAGGATGATTCCTACACAGAAAAAATGACTTATGGATATTTTTTCTACAGTATCAACATAATATGAATATATTTTCCTGGTTTTGAGTATGTGATGCATGTTCTGAAGTAAAATGTAAATTTTAAATAAAAAGATAAACTTACAGTCATACTAGTTACACCATGTATAGGATTGACATACAACTAATTCCTACACCCAAAAAAACCACTCATGGATCATTTTTCTAAAGTGTTTAAATAATCTGAATGTGTTTTCTTGATTTTGAGTATGTCACATATATTTTTTACTAAAATGTCTATTTAAACCAAAAACACTCACTTTGAGTCATACTGGTCACATCGTGTGTCGGTTTGACATGAGACTAATTCCTACATATCATAAATGACCGATGGATCATTTTACCTAAAGTATTGAGACAATTAAATTATGTTTTCATGGTTTTTAGTGAGTGGAAAATTTTTTGAACTAAATTTTAAATTTTAAACTGATAATAGATGCTTGAGTCATATCGAGCACACTGTGTATCAGATTGAGGTGTGGATGATTTCTACATATAAAAAATTATTTATGGATCATTATACTAAAGTATGAAGACAATAAAAATTAATTTTATTGGGTTTGAGTATGTGACATGTGTTTTGAACTAAAATGTAAATTATAAACTAAAAACACACACATTAAGTCATACTAGGCACACCTTGTATCAGATTGACGTGTGGTTGATTCCTACATATCAAAAATGACTTATAGATAATTATTATAAAGTATTAAAATATTATGAATGTTTTCTCTAATTTGAGTGTGTAATGTATATTTTCACTTAAAATATGAATTATAAACTAAAAAAATACACTTCAAGTCATATAGAGCACATTGTGTATCAGAATGAGGTCCGACTAATTACAGTGTGGTTGATTCCTATATGGTAATGAGTAGCTTTGAACATGTTAATAGCTCTATCATACCCTAAACACCATGTATTAGATTAAGGTGTGGCTGATTCCTGCATTTCATAAATGTCTTATGAATCATTTTCCTAAACTATCAAACAAAAATAAACACATTTTCTTGTTTTTGAGTATAAAATGTGTGTTTTGACCTAAAATTTAAATTTTAAACTAATTACATAAACATTGAATCATATTAGGAATATCATGTATCAGATTGAGATGATATTTATTCCAACACATCACACCATGCCTTTTTATTCTTAAATGCATTTAATATTTGGGGATATATAACAATATTGTTGTTTTATAACCTTGTATATTGAATTCATTTCAAAATAAAAAAGAAAAGTGCACCATCATGAGTGAATCATACTTGTTGATTGCATTATCATTGTACATGAGTTTATCATTAATGTATCATACTTCTTCATGGCCTCTATGAAAATTAAAAAAAATTAGATAAAAATAATAAGAAAATTAACTAAAAAAGTAGATAAAATGATGAGAAATTTTACTAAATAAGTAGTTAGAAAAAACCTCTTCATGATATCTATATACAATCTAACACCATGTAATTTTCCCATTCATTTCTAAATGAATCTATCTAATCTTATAAATATAAGGACTGTCAACAATCCTGATAGTACTAGAAAAATATAAATAAATAAATGATAGTAAATATTTTAAATGAATTTTTAATTATCATTAGAAATACTTATTCAGAGATTCTAGTTTGTTGATATAATATCATATATATCATAAATTTTTAAACATAATAACCAAAAACATTACCATTAGTTTTTTCTGAGCACTGTAAAAAAATTGAGAAAAGTAAGTAATTTATTTTGATATATGATTTGATAGTGAAATTTTATTATATATACTCAAAAAATTATTTATTTGTAGAACTCCATAGTCTTTTTATTCTCATGGATTGTCCTCATTCTATGGTTTTTATGACATTTAAACACTACCCTAGCATAACAAAATTTTCATTAAAACGTAATATAAAATGTATAACTTGATTTTTATTTGTAAAATGTTTCTGGTAGTGCATTTAAAATTGATAAATTTCATCATGTGTGGTTGATTTTTTTTTGAATTTATGCATTTAATCTATAAAATAAATAATTGGAGTATCCAAATTGACTGCAATAAGTAACCAATGCTACCTCAAAAATGGAAGAATTAATGAAATGAATAAAAATATATTTGATATGATTAAAATGTAGAGTTTTACCTCTTAATCATTGGTATTAATAAGAGGCTTCCATCTATCAGTTTTCTTTCAAACATTGTGGATAGTTTTCCACTATTGCCTAAATTTTATTTGGTTTCTAATGAGAAGATTTGTGTATAAGTTATATGAGAACTAATGATTCCAAAATTTTGTTTCACAGGGTTTTCCCTTCAAATAGTATTGATATATACTCTGGAAAAAATATGAATTCTATTTAGTCATAAATAAAATAGTAGATTAGGTAATGGAAAAACAAATTATGAAAACACACCTCATGTATACATTTACAACTAAGGTTCCTATCCATTCAGGCATGAGGATTTCATTTACACTCTCAAGAAAAATATATTCATGGCCTCTATGCACATCTATTCTTCAAAATAAATTATGGTCATATCACCAATAGCTAACATTATATCCACATGAAACTTTAATGTTGGTAAATGTGGATGTTGAAAGGGTGGGATAAAGTTACTTTGTAAAAATCTTTTTTATTAGTTTATTGATCCTTCATATCATTTTGATTTGTAATTCCATTTCACCCATTCCATTTTTCTATCTATAACAACATTCACCATTTTAGGAATTTTTTCATAATTGTTAATGTTTTTTCATAAAAAATAAATAGGAAATGAATTCCTCCTTGTTAACACATATTTTTACAAGATTTAACAGGAATTCTATGAAAGTTATAATATCTTGCTTGACCGTATTAATATCCACATCATTAAGTGGAATAGGTAGATAAATGATCATCTCATGAGCTATGTGAATCCCCAATCTCACATGAACTATTAGAAGTTGTTTTTTGTGTAGAATATATCCTTGAATATTGTACACTATACCGCACATAACAAGGTGATGGGTAAGTGTTGATTGATATAAATCGCAATAATTTTTACCTTATAGAATATTAGTAAACGAAAGATATTAATGTTTTTCGGATTCAAATTTTATAGATTTTTTTACAATATTGATGACCTCTTCTAAAATAGCTCTATGAGGGTAATGTATCACCTCAAAGATGGTGGGGGTGGGGGTGGGGGATCTATATATAGTGGTTTTTCTTAGGTTGTTTCTTCCCCTTGATTCCTTACCATAACATTTTCTAACAACTCTGAATACTAATTAATTTTTTTCTTTTAGAGTAGGTAATAGTTCCTGAAACTCTTCTATTTTATTATATTTATCCCCCTATTCATTTATTTTCTCAAAATATGTTTGGGGTGAAAACCCAAAATCCAAACCTCTAATGCGACCACACTATTCTAGTTTCTTGAAGGCCACTGATAGTAGATATTCATTGGGTATAACGTATTATGATTATTGTGTCTAATTAGAATAAAAAATATAGGAAATTAATTAATAATTATTATGGAATACCAATTTAAAGTAAAACAAGTTTTTATTATTTCATACTTAAACATGATTCCCACACTTTTTATATGTTTTCATCTATCAGTATCTCGTCTTTATTTACACATTCATCCTTTTATAGAAAATGATGTGGGATGGAAGTGGATTTCAATTCATCAATATACATATAAAAAAAGAAAAATAAATATGTTTTTTTATGTCACATAAAATATTAAGGTATATTTCAAAAACATATCTTTTTTTTTCAAGTAAAGCATACCCCATCCTTGATTTACAGTAGGGGTACGTGGATTTTTTGAATATTAATTATTTTCATAACTCAGTTTCAATTTTATAAATTAATAATTATTAATCAAATTGATTAATACACATATTTTCAAGCAATGTATTACCGGTCACAATGTACCAGAAAATTTGTCTCTTCATGATAACCAATAAATGCATCCCATGCTTATTGGTTTATCAGGTTTACATACATATGTGTTGAGTGTGATTTTATTTTCCCTTCATCATCTTTTATATGATACTTCATAAATATTTTATGAAATAATCTATGATCCTTTCTAATGAGAATTAATAAAAATCTCATTCAGGATTCATCCACTATAAATGCACTCTTCAAGGGATAATGAAGAGTAAAACAACATATCATTATTTTGTGTTTTTGCAAAATAAAGAAATTATATTATAATGTTACCCTAATCTCTTCCCAAATTAGTGTATTAATCATGACCACAACATTTTTCCATGAATCTAAATCAATCTGCACACACATTTGAGTGGTGAGCCTAGTGCAACTATTGAACATGGCCTTTTTGGGGTTAAGAGGATGACCACATACATTCCATCCAACCTCAAATTTAATGCCTTCTTTTCTCACCTTAATATATTTTTCTAACACCATCACGCCATGAAACCTTTATTTTTTCTTGGAAATAGGTTATTCACCATCAACTATTTACTCTAAATTAATATTTTCAATATGTTGTTCTTCTTTATTTGTAGCATCAACATGTGTATAAGGTTGTTATTCTTCTGAATTGGCGGCATCAACATGTATAAAAGGTTGTTGTTCCTCTTCATTTAAAGCAAAAACATGTTGAGAAACATATTATTCCTTAGTATTGGGATAATTAAAATGTGAATAAGTCATTATATATAAAAGTGGCTGAAAATTTAATTTAGATTTCATAAATACACCAGTGAATAAATAATAATATGAAGTAACACAATATATATTATAAAAAATACAACTTTATTATTGAAAATCCCATCTTTTTTAAAATTATTTTGAGAAATTGTTTTAAATAAAATTATTTTTTATATCTATTCCATTTTCTGAGAATTATTCTCCACCAAAGTAATGATTTATAAAACACCCAACATTTTATCTTTTTAAATATTCATTTTTGGTGATCATGTTTTTTTTATCATATGATATATATTTTTAAATTTGATACCATTTAAAAAAGTTGTGAAACCCATTTTCATACCATGGGTTATTCATGAAAACTTCAACGATTTGATTTTATGTGCCACTGATATGTATGGATGATGATTGGAAAGGTCCTATATTACCCTATAATTAATTAGTTAAAGATTTAAATCTCATTATAAAAGGATATTATGTGTGGACATTTTTTTCCTTAATATGAAGCATGAATATTTTGCTTGTTCACAACATAAATCATTGGTATTTTGTTTGTTTACAACATAAATAGTGGTAATTTTGTTTTTTAAAAACATAAATCATTGTAATTTTGTTTTTTCACAAAATGAATATTGGGAATGTTTTTCACAATATTAAGTGTGTATATATTTTTTTCATAATTTTACAATTTCCCTAAACTTATTTGTGTTATAATGTTCATTGTTATGCTATGTTTTCAATGGAATGTTACATTTCCTTTCATATTTATATGATTATTCTTAATATATCATGTTTATTATATCATGTTTCCCCAATATTATCCCAAGTTATATGTTTGATCCTTTTAAATTACAAGTATTATTATCATGTCTTATATAAAACTCTTATTGTTTCATGTTATATTAATAAAATATTTATACCCTGCTCTTGTTTTCTCATATTCATATGATCTAACCCTTGATAATTTATTGATAAGTCTTAAATTTATTGGAATTTAAGCTCACCCATTTCTTATGTTTCTTTACCTATTTTATAAATATGAGCAACACATAGGATATTTCTAGAAGTTGATCAAGTGGTGTTTGAACATAGGGAAATGATAACCAGTATCTTAAAATAATTTTTTGTTTTAGTTTATCCTCAAAGTCACTAAACATTTGGATCCTTAGGTTGTGAGAATATTTGAGAGATATATTATTTAAAAAATATAATCAATGTCTTATTTATTTATTTTTTTGGTTGGGTCACCATAACCACCGTCTACCTAATTCACAAAAAAAACTAGGTCACCTCATGGTGGTATGCTAGGTTGTATAATGCCTCACTACGTAAGATCCTTAACCTAAATCTACACCTCTTAAAAACTCATAATGGGATTTATGATATAAAAAATGATATAAAAGTTATGGTAAACTATATCTTTATCCAAAATATGATCTAACGCTGAGAGGTTAGAATCTTAGTATATTTAGAAAATACATTAGGGTATTCTTCCATGACCCTAAGAAAAACCACTATATGATCCTATATCGAACCCAACATCAGTTCATCCTTGACTAATGATAAGGAATCAACATTAATAACACCCATATTAGGGCCTCAATAACCAAAACAAATATGACCTATTCCTCATCAGCAACATAAAATAATTAATTCATATTAAAGAAATCCAAAATATATTACACTAAATAAAACAGAGTCTTTCTGAAAATGATGTCTTATTGTTGCATCCACAAACATGGTAAATCTAACCATGAGAGACGCTTATCTAGAATCAAATAAAAATATCTTCCCACATCACACCAGCTATCTCAACCTCTAATAAGAATAATTAATGACAAGGGAACATGAATAATATCTTCCTTATGTCCCAAAGAATGGGATATAGAAGGTATAATGAATAAGTGAATGGATATCAAATCAAAGAATGAATACACCCAAGTAGAATATAAATAGATTATACTTCACAAGATATATGGATCACCTGATACTGGGAAATAAAATCCATACATCTGACTACAACCTACCCTAAAACCTTTGTGACCCTAATGATAACAAAATCAATGAAAACACATTTATTATTATCATTCATCTCAATGTGAATCATTGGGATATCATTTTCCCACCTCTTCCCCTCTCTAATGATCAAAAATCAAATCTCTCTACTAGTTATTTTACCTCAAAGTATACTAATACAATGGATGATATTTAAAATAGACACTAGCTCCATGATAACTATCAAGGATCATTTACCACTCAATATTATGATGGTAATGACAACTACATGTAAAAAAATCATGCTCGCCCCATTTGAAGATGTAGAAGAATATCCATCCCTAAGAAAACAAGATGGAGGGTGGAAATTACTTCCTACTATTTGATTCATCTATTTTTTAAGAAATAGAGAACTCTAGTACATAACTTTACTTTGTGGAGATTCATGAACACTTACCTCCTATGATGATATGGTCTTCTCTATAATACTCTCAGTAACCTTTTCCCTTGGCAGAACCCCAAGATATGTTGACAACATGAAATTGGTGAAAAATAATAGGATATCAAGATGAAAAACAACATTTAAATGCCTAAACCTAGCCTCGCCATCTTATAAAAGTTCTGAATAATAATGATAGTGGTTCTTATATGTGATATTGAACTCTTGTATGTTTGAAGTCCCCTAGAGGGTAGTAAGGATGACATTCCAACCATCTTCCTTCATAGTCGATGAATGAAACTCTATATGAAACTGGTCATAGAACTTCTCCCGCATAACAAATAAATCCTTATGATTCTTGAAGATTAAAAAACACCAATGCTGACCTACCCTACACAACATCATGATATCCAACGAAAACTAGTGATCCTTTTAAGCATAGATCAAACTGAAGGTGATATCCACCTCCTCTAAAAAATACTTGGTCTCATGATTTGAAAAATATCCCTCATACTTTAAAAAACCCTAGCACTAAAACATTCTAAACATCCTACTCTATAAGTTGTTCTAGTGGTGTACTCAAATAAAAGAATATCTACTAGAAAATTCAATTAAACATCTTCAGTGCAAACCTAATGGGGATGTAAAATTTGATCCATTACTAAAGAATAAAAAAGTTATGAACTCTTAATCCTATAATATGAAATATTTCAGTTTAATTAATTAAATTTAAAAATCATTCTCATTTTATATGAAATTGTAAGATCTTTATAAACAATAATGATGCATGATCCTCTCATAGGTTTCTACCCATAAAACAACATCACTTCACCCAACATGTCTAGTAAAGTTAATAGTCCTTCTGTCAGATTATAGAGGGCTCTAAATATAAGTGTCATAAAGATTATACATTTTTTACAACATGTACTAAGTCCAAATGATACTATATCTCTACCAACCCATTCAATACTCACCGGTTCCTACCTCCAAACTAAATCATATTACTCAACTATTGGATTTAATACCAATCCTTTATAACCCCCACACCACATGTACCCCTCTCAGGATGGTAGTAAAGATAGAGAAACTTCCCTCTAATAGGACATGGGTTGGAGAATATAACATAGGTTACAGAATTTATTCCAATGAGAGGAATCAAAACATTATATGAATTTATAGACAAGAGATAATTTCAGATCCACTAACCAACTCTATAACATAAATAAATGTTCATTCTTAATAAATGGATATAATGCATTCTAAAAACAAAAAAAAAATAACTGAAAAAACTTAAACAAAAAAAGCAATGTACATGGACTCCAATAACTCATTAAAAACAACTCGGTGCTAGTAACACAAAGATCGATCACCAGCCAGCACTTACATACCTAAAAATATTTTATACATATGTAGGGTATGTATATAAGTTTACTTAGTAGGATCTTACCCATATCCTATAGGGAAAATGTAAAATAATCATACTAAAGCTTAGTGAATAAGAAGATGAAATAAACTAATTATCTAATAAGGTAAAACTAAAATCCATTCTAATAATGCTCACTCACTAATTGAAACATATAAGTAAGAATATCAATATAAAAACATATAATAAGAAAGGTTCCTAAATTAAACTTCCCCATTAGTTTTTCACTCTAATTCCACAATTCTAAACATATTATGCTCCCATCACTTCCATAAGTCATTATAATCCTCATGAATACACATAAAATATTATTTTTCATCCCATGAAGATCATCACAACTTAATTCTCATAACCAATAGTAAGTATGGAATCCATTATGGCACATGTATTGTGAATTATACCACATGATACTATAGTGTATGCATGTGAACCTAAGGGAGACCATAGTCACCACAACTATATACAAGTATATTTTATATCCTCAAGCCACTATAGCTTTCACGTAATAGTATAGTAAAACTATGATCAATCATTGACTAAGTAGACATTTTCTCTATAATTTAATCCATTATACATCGGATATGCCTACACTTCATGCAACATAGAATGGTAGAGCATGGAATAGTTATAAGTCATCCATCCATTCCACACCAACCTAGATCTCAAGGTAAAAATCCATACCTCAAACCTTTAGTCTTCAACTACCCACCCGACTCAAGTAGTGTATCATATAAAGATTCATACTATAGGGATAAATATCATGAATAATCACACTAATGGAAACTATATAGACTTAAAATAAACATTAGTTATCATCTAATATTATATGAAACTACCACTACTTTGGTCATGGGACTATATTCTATATATGAACATGACCATCAAGATTCATCATTATAAACCATTTTTACTTATTAACTAGATATATATATCAATAAATTTTTAAAACCCCTAATGAATTATGATTTAATAAATTTAATTCATTAAAAACCAACCTACTTTATAATTTCACTTAAGAATTCCCATATATCTATCTGATGAATCTTGGATCGTTAATCTAACAATCCCATGGTTCCCATTATTCCAGATCCCCAAAAATAGCACCCATCACATGGGTTAATTATTAATACGTTCTCTATTCCATAATCTAGGTTCTATAGGGCTCATCTTAATATACCTTAAGAAGATGGACTCATAGTGGATACACTAGCTATAATATGCAGTTGTGAACCATAATAAGAAACCATAAAATAATAAGGAATGAAATAACAAAATTACTAGAAATCTCGTATCATTGGAAATACCAACTCTTAACCAATAACCAAGAAACACATATACATGCCTCGTCTAGTAACATAACAAATAGGCAATACCCATTGTTAAAATGAGTCATCTATTCCCATCAACATCATCTCAATTAAAAAAATAAAACCCTATACTCAACTTGAATTGTCCGACACTTTCAATCAACTAAGCCTCACACATGAAATCATAACAAGTCTATACCATCATAGGCCACACATTTATATAAAAATGTATTTTTATCTCAAAAACTCAAGGCAAAAACATGGATATAATAATAAGGAATCCAAGATTTTATCCAATAAAAATAAGATTTCTGAACCCCAAAAATTTATCTCTAAAAATAAACCTTTTCCTTACTATATGTAATTGAGTAATTGATTATGTATAGGTTTTAGTGACCATAAAAACATCATATACAACTATAAAAACTAATATTTAACCATAAACATGAATGAAGAAATTGTTTCATATTCAATGGTTTAGAAGGAATAAAAGTAATATAATTCTGATTCCACTTTCATTAATTAGTAAATAACTATTTTACCTATATTATTTATCTGATTTCATTCATATTAGTCATGTTAAAAAATAAATATAATCATAAAAAGTTTATTATAAACTATCTAGAAACTCACAAGAGGCTTCATCAACAAATAATTAACACATGTAATCACAACATCCCCTCTATTTCATTCTTGAACTTGGTTATTATCTTTATTAGGTTAATTATTCCATTTATAAAAACATAATAAATCATGATAATTTCACATAAACACATAAGAATGGGAATTAATGAATCCCACAACTAGTTAATTGTAATGTTCTCTAAGAAATAATGGAATAACTAGCGAAAATATATGATAACTTCTTCTATAATGAAGTTAAAACCATCATAGACATCCCACCATGGACCCCCATCAAACACCAACATAAACCCCAAGATAAACAAAGGAAACCAACTTCCATTTATTTTAAATAGAGAATATGAGAGTGAAAACCCAATCAAGGAAGAATAAACTAACCTGAGATCATTAAACTTAGATCTATAAAACATATAGTATAAATCATAGAAAGAGGGGACTTAAATTGTAACATACCACACCAACCCATTGGATTAGGCTAGGTTAAAGGACATAATAACACAAGGTGGCACCCCCAAGACACCAAAGACCCAGAAAAATATAAGGGCTTAGTAAAACATATGGGTAGGATTTTCCCTAATGAATGAACACTTCCTTATAATATAAAATAAAAAAAACCAAAACCAACTATCGGATTCATGAGTAATAATGATAAAACTAAAATGAAACCAAAATAAATAGAAACATTTTATTAGTAGACATAGATAAATAAAATATGAAAAAATCATACCAAATAACATCCAACATAGTAACAAAAATGTGGTATCACTCAAAATACTTTAAGAGAGAACTTAAAGAACTAAACATCAACCTAAGGATGAAGTATCATGGTGTTACTATAGAAAATTATGATACCATTACCTTTCATATGTCCTGGTAAACAACATATGAAAAATCACTAATGTTCCCAAGTCTGTGCAGAGTATAAAACTTAGAGTTTAATTCCCAATGACATCACATAACATTCCATTAGGATAAGAACATATTAATACATTTTATAAAGGAGAGGAGAATCTGACTAACAGTTTATTACAATAAATATTAAAGTTATATACATGAACAAAATTACTCATGTTTATTTCTATCTTATACCACTTGGAATAATCTTCTCATTTTCATGCTCACACGTTCACATTCATACATACCATGGATATCCCTAAACATAGGAGTAGTGATTCATCCATACATCAATTCATCACTTAGTGACCCCCATTGACAGTAGATATTTCAACCATGAACTATCCCATATTTTTATTATTGATGATGGAAATTCCAAAAAAGATCTTTACTCATGCACATGAAAACATTCCTACAAAAAATTCCATGTTTTCAATAAAACCCCATTTCTTTTGAAAACTATTTTTCTACATGTATTATATCGAACACCTTGTGTATATCATTCTAAAACAAAGTATTTAGAATTAAAACCAAGTTATATTTCTAAAAATATTAGAGTTTAATTTAAAAATCAAGAAACCATGTTTTAGAATGATTATAATCTGAGATAATCCACCTACCTATCAATGTTTGAAAATAACAAAGAACAACATCAAGAAACCTATAGATCCAAGATCAAAACACTTTTTATTCAACATACCCTAATAATATCTCATCAAAACACATAAAATATCATATATAAATCCTAATGGATTGGATATATTTATTTATGTGATAGGATTTGAGAGTATCTAAATATAACAATCCATAAGGAGGAAATGTCTTGATTGTGAAGATCCAACATAGTTTTCTCCATCAAAATATCCTTATGGATATAAGATAATAACATTAGATCCTAAGGAAGAAGATTAGTTCTAGAATAAATGAGATAAAGTTAAATATGAGAGTTTCATTGCCTCAACACTAGATCAAGTATATTTTTAGTGCATTTAATGCATGTTGTAATGTTAGGATGCACAGTTTGTCAAAATGTGTTCCAACCATGCATTTTTGCAGTCTCTAAACCATTGGGTCACACATTTTTGCTACACTATATAGAAAATCAGGCACTATAATTATCCATAAACCAAATCACCACATGGTTGTTCCACATAGTTTAGAAAACTATGCACCAATTATGTGCATGTCACTATCCATATGATGTCACCCCACATGGTTTTGAAAACCATGTGCATGTCACTATCCATAGTCCCTCAACCAACATTGTTTATTCTAGGAACCTGTATGGTATAGATAAACTGTGCACCCTTGTAGTGAATCCCAAAACCATTTTTGATTATTTTTAAGAGATAGTTCATGCTTTTCCTTAACCATACTCAAACCACACGACATCATAAACACTTCCAAAACACTCCAAAACCATATTTAATCTCAATAAATAAAGCCCAAGTATTATATAAATTCTAAATAAATAGTAAATAGGTAAAATTCCTAAAAGTGGTGGATTTATATTCTCCTCAACATTGGTATTTACTTACTCATAAAAAATTTAGGTTTCATTAGAATATCTTGGTCCATTACTCTAACATTTCCTTCTAACATTTCTATGTATCTTTCTAATTATGAATATATTCTCATGAAAAACCAATACTTTTACCATGAAATAGACTCTCTTATATCCAAAATTTCTATCATTATATGAGTAAACATAGAATCAATCTAGAAATAAACATGGTCCCATTAAATCTCATGGTCAGGATTAGGTCAGTATTTGTTCTATTGATATCCATAAAACACCTTATCCATTAAGTTGAATAGTGGTGATAAACCCCCCCAATAATCCATGTCAATAATTCATTCAAGTATCTCAAATGGGACAATTTATTAGAGAAAAATTTTATATTTCTTACCCAAATGATGATTCCCTATCCTTAGAGAGATTCTAAAAATACATGATCTCCCACATAAAATGATAATGGTCGATGATGATGATCTATATACAATTTCTGAAAACTTTGACTTGTCACAATCCTTTTCCTGATCACCTAAATATTCTTTTTAATATCATTCATCAGGATAGTCCTGATAATATATTTCTTAACAATTTCTACCCAACATATTGGGGAATGATGAGGATGAACATACAATAATTTGAAAGGATCCATATGTACTAAGGCCTGGTAAATTTTATTGTATGATAACTTTACTGATGGTATATAATCCTATCATGACCCTCAAAATCCATCACACAATATCTAAGAATATCTTCCAACATTTGGATCATAGGTTTGGATTTTCCACCTATTTGAGGATGATAGGTTTTTATCATGGTCAATTGGGTTCCAAGATATTCCTAGATGTATTTACAAAATAGATAGGTAAACGTAGGGTCTCACTTAGACACAATTGAAAATAAGATCCCATATAAATTTAAATCTTCATAGATATACATTTTTGACAAGTCTTCCACCATATCTGAGTCACTAATTGGGATAAAATGATCTAATTTTGTGAGTTGACCCACAATCACCTATATAGAATCATGTTTTTGAACCATTCTTTGTATACCTATGAAAAAATCTATACCTATCTAATCATATTTCCACATGGTTATAGGTAAATATTGAAACATACCAACTAATATTTGGTTCTCCTACTTTACATGAAAATAAGTGAGGCATCTCAACAGATACTCTAAAAATTTCCTCTTCATTCTAGATCACCAAAAAATTTATTTTAGTTTATTATACATCTTTTAAATTATAAGATGAATAAACCATCTCAATTGGCGATACATAGAAATAATATATTCATGATAAATCAAAGGAGACACAATCCGATTTCTAAAAGGAAATATATAATTCCAATCTACCATCCATCCCACAATGGTATCCCCACCATTTGGTTTAATACTTATGGTTAAACACTCAGGATCAGATGTTTGATCATCTTTAATATATTCAATCACATAATGAGTAAGTTAAATAGGGAAAAATAGTAATATTACCTTTCTCATCATAATCTTGGTGTATATAGGCTATAAATAACATCAATTACCTCTAATATGAAGCCCATTTATCCAACTAACCATATGTTTTCCTAATCAATACATCATCCATGGAATATCCTTTAACTGGTGTATAGACATAGTTATAATAAAAAAACTGAAGGTATTCCATAATTTTTGTTTCCTTAAATTCAAATATATTTATGAGAATACATGTTTCAATATTTTATGATCTTCCAAGACTTTGAACTTCTCACTAAAAAGATAAACATGAATTATCCTCAAGGCATGGACTATATAAGCTAATAATAAATCATGTTTTTAGTAATTTTTATCATGAACTTCTAATTGTCTTCATCTATAAGCTATAACATAATCCCCTACTTGAGATCCAATCCAAAACTAGATCTAGATGCATCACAACAAACTAGATATCTTTTTCCAAAATATAGAAACATAATGATGTGTGTTGATATAAGATGAACCTTAAGTCTATGAAAACATTTTTAAAACTCACTGATCTATTGGAAAGGAACACATTTCATTTTCAAATATTTAATCAGTGAGGATAGCCATGAAAAATCATAAAAAAATATATAGAAATATTCTACCAAGTCAAGGAAACTATGTTTCTCAATGAAATTATTTAATGGTTTCCCATAGATAAAAGATTATTCATTTTTAGGATATATTGAAACTCCTCTTTTAGAAATGATGTGTCCAAGGAAACATACCTCTTTCATCAAAAAAATTAAAATTTAAAAGCTTAACATAAATATAATGCTCCTAAAATATTCCCAACATTATGGAAAAGTGTTTTTCATGATCATCTTTTGTCATATAATACACCATAATATCATGAATAAACACCACCATAAAGTATTCAAGATACTTTTGAAATAATTGATTCATCAATACCATACATTTGTTGTGTTGTATTAATAATTTATAAGGTCATAATCACATATTAATAATGATCATAATGACTCCTAAATGCTATCATCTATGTATCATCCTTCCAAATTTAAAGTTGGTGATGCCCTAATCTTAAATAAATCATAGAGAAACACTAGTCTCCATTCAATTAATCAAACAGGTCATCATTTTTTGGAGGAGGATATCTATTCTCTACCATAACCTCGAAAACATTACAATAATACATACAAATGTAAAGAGTTCCATTAACCTTCTTTAAAAAAAGAAATAATGCTTACTAAGGATACTTTCTTGGTTGATTGAACCCTTTTAATTCTAAATATTATAGGTAAATATTTAATTCCATTAATTCAGTTGGTGTCATCCTATATGATGAAAGTGAAATAGTACTGGTTCTTTGAAAGAGATCAATTGCATATTTCGGTTCACTTTTAGGTGGAAACCAAGATAAATTAGAAGGAAATACATTAGATAATTTTTCAATGATGGTTGAAAAATGTCTATGTATGATTACATCAATGGAGGCCAAAGTAACTACTAAAAACTAGTATTAAATAGTCCCAAACACTTGTATTGAAGGCCCCTAAATACTTTTATTTACATTGAAATATCTTTTAGATTGAAACAAATCACTATATGAAGATGTGAAACTAACATGACACGAATAAAAATTGATGTGGGAATTAAAGGATGACAACCAATCTATTCCAAAAATCAGGTCATCGATGTATATATCAAGAATACAAAAATGAAAAATAAACTCAACCTCATTGATAGTAATAAAACAATATACACACTTAAAGGCTCAACACTCCAATTGGATTAGAGGCATTTTCAATATAAATATATAAGGCATCATATCAACATGAAAATATATATGATTCACAACATAGGTAGTAATAAAAGAGTGGTAAATACTATTATAAAAGAAGGATTTCATTAGAGTATAACTCAAGAGAATAGTACCTATCACCGTAATAGGATTAGATTGATCATATATGGTCATCTTCTAACCACCTTATAATTTCTCACATTCTCCCTTGTTCATTGCTTCAATACTGTGATGTAATTTTCTGAGGAGTCATGTTGTTCTTAGAATCGCCCTAGCTCACTCAGTTATGAAGATGTGATTTTCTCTAGCGAGATCGTCCAGTCAAAGAATAATATGTTTTAGAAACATGTTACATATATCTAAAAAATTACATTGGATAAATATAAAAATAACATTTAATATGTCTCATCCAATTATAGTTGGTACAAGATTGAGGTTGTGTTGTACAATCTCTATTCACATGGAATAAAAGTACACTATAAAAAACTAGGCTTGATATTGGGTTTTTAAGGAAGGTTAACTAATTATGTTTTCTACATCAGAGGTGTGACTCCTCCTTCATAATAGGTACCCCTCTTCTAATTGTTCCTAGAATTATATTTTATATATGTTCCCATATAATTCCTCTTGATGAATTCCTAGTAAGATCTATTTCTTCCAATGTCACCCTTTTGACTTTCTCTATATAATAATTAATATAGGGGATGGCTATATTATAGAAAATTCTGTGTCACATTCCAAACTTTAAGATATATTCATTCAATGATGAACTAGCAGCTACTTTCATAGAAAAGTAAACTAAATTCATAAACTTTTTTGTTTTTTCCAACACTGATTGGTTTTCTTTCTGTAGTTTGTAGAAATTGACCATTCTTGTTATCTTCAATGTGGGAGGATAGACTGATTTTTTTTTAAAATTTCTTCAAAGACATAACATGTTACACCCTTTTCAACTTATATTGTATAGATAAATCCTAATATTTGTGTGTAGTATCCTCCAACATATATACCTCTAATTTGACCATTATCATAGCAAGGGTACTAAGGAAATAAAAGGTATAGTTAATTTTATTGAGAAATATTTTTTATTTTTCAGGTTCTGAATCTATATCAATGATTGGTGGTTTTTTTAAAAATCTACATAATTATCCACTATTTTAGGTTAAACATTTTTATTTACTTTTTTAGAAACTTAAAAATATTGAACAATTTATTGAACAAGTTGTTGCTTCACCTTTAGGTCAAGTACAACCACATTTTTCATGGACTCTTATTACTGATTTCTATGGACTCTATCTAGTTTACTTATCTTTAAACCCATAAAAACACAATATAGTAATCACTAACTATAAAATTAAGCATTATAAAATTCAAAAGAACTATAATAAACAACCTTTACAACCAACATTTCACAAGTAAATCATTTTATCCATTTTCCAAAAAACACAAAAAATCTGATAAATAATGTAGTACTAGTGGAAATTAATAGTACTAATTAATTATGTAAAATACTCAATGGATAAACCTACGATGATAAGATGAAAAAACACCAAGTAGTTTCATAGAAAACTTTGGTACATAGACCACCCATGTAACTTGAAGTTCATCATAAATGGATTTTCAATGTATTTTTATACTACACATATTATGTTTCTATATTCCTATATTCTTATTAGTATCCTAAATAGGTATATGGACTAATAATTATTTGTACCATTTTCAATATCCCCCCACCCTAACCCACTGTCTTTTTCCATGTTTAAGGTAATACTAACCTTTTGTGAAATCCCCAATACACCAAAGGTTAGTAAAAAATGATAAGGGCTTAATAAAATGATTGGGGATGATTTTCCCTAAAGAAAAAACATTACAAATCAAAATAAAATACAAATCCAAAAACAACTATATGATTCATGATTAATAATGATAAAACTCAAATAAAACCCAAATAAATAGAAACATCAGAGTAGTGATGAAAATGCAATAATATATGTCACAAATAAGCCAAAGAAAACCTAATGTAGTAACACTAATCTGTCATCACTTTAATGACTCCAAGAGAAAAACCAAATCTATAAATTACAACTTGTGGAATAATAATCATGGTGTGACACTAGAGTAGTATGATAAATTTCCCTTTCATATGTCCCAATAAGAAACAATTGAAAATGAACCAAAGTGCCTAAGTATGGGTGAGTATAAAACAATGTAGGTAATTCTCAAAGGCTTCTCATCATATTACACTAGGAAAGGAACATGTTATAACATTTTATAAAACATAAGAAAAGTATATAAATAGTTCATTAAATTCTATAGATATGTTTTATTCACAATTAAAATTAGATATATTTATTTCCATTTTTTACCACATGGCATAATCATACCATGTCCATGGTAACATACATAAAAATGAATAAATACCATGGGTATCCCTATACTCATGAGGATTGAGTAATTTGGACTTCAAGTCATTACTTAGAGACCCCCATTTATAGTGTAACTTATGAACATGACCCACACACTATTTTACTTATTGTCAGTGGAACATTTGACCATCATCTATCATCTTGCACATGACCACATGCAAGCCATAGATACCAAGTGATCAAAAAATCATTTATTTGGAAAATATTTTCTTTTAATTTTTTTTCAAACTCTTTATGTGAAACATTAAAAAACATTTATTTATATATTTAAATACACAGATTTCTTAATAAAATTAGAGATAACTTTAAACCTTAAGAATTTATCTTCTATAATGAATATAATATAAGAGAATACTTGTGCCTCTTAATAGATGATGATAATGAGGAACATAATAGAGAACCCACTAGATCCAGGATCATAACACCTCTCCTTCAATATATACAAATAATATCCCATCAAAACACATCAATGATCAAAGATCTATTCATAATAGATGGTATTTAGTGATCTAGGAAATAGGAGAGCAGATGAGACGATATAAAGAGAACAAGAAATAAGAAAGATGTAATATCATTTTTAGAGATCCAAATAATTTCTATTCATTAAAATTGAAATTTATTTAAAAAAATAATCTCCAAGGGAGAATAAAGAAGAAGCGGATTTTAAAATCCTAGGTGAAAAGAAGAAAAATTAGATTTTGAGTGATTTAATCCAAGTTAAAATATAATTTCTTGATCATTTAATGCACATCGCATGGTTAGGAAATAAGGATTGTCAAAATGTGAGTCAACCATTTGCGTGATACTATCTCCAAACTGTAGAGTTTCATGGTTATTCCACATGGTTTGGAAAACCATGTGCCAACCATGTGCTTTTACTATACATTAACCAGAGGGATCTTTGGTTTGGAAAACCATGTGTATTCCGCTGTCCATCAACTCTCAACACATATGGTTTATCCTGGTTACCTACATGGTTTAAAAAACTATGATTAAAATGTGAACCTATAGAAACACATCCAAAACACTCCAAAATCATACTAAAAATCCAAAAAAATCAACCCAAGTGTTATATAACATCAAAATACATAATAAAAGGGAAGACTTCCCAAAATTGGGTGTGTTAAATAAAGTCTCAAAAAGAGTACCTTGGGATACCTAAGGTTATTAGAAATGGGAGAAGATATAATTATTTCATAGATAATTAATAATTTATAATGAGATATAATTTAAAATCACTATGACACAACCTCCATGGCCACGCCGTAACCCATACTGTTTCTACCCAAACTATTTTGTAGTAATGTAGAACGCACCTCGAGGGTTTGAATATGAACTTAACCTCAAGATTATATAGTAAAATCCTTTCATATATCTCCTAGATCATGCAAACATAGGGTAGGATAGTAGCATAACCCATGCACCATGCCACAAATATGCCTATTTAGTAGAAACAAGTATACCCAATCCCTGAGGCTCCATGGTGAAACTTACACCCATGTCATAGCTACCCCTATAATGATAGAGAAACCAAAATCCATCAACATGATCCTTCATTTCACAAGACCCATTATATACAACAAGGCTCCACATCCACACTATAACATGTTATAACCCTAACCTCACAATGAGATCCTCCCTTAAAGCTAAATTTTTTTCTCAAGACCACTTACACCAATCCATATTCCTATAACCACACAAAAAATCCATGATAGGACTTGTGGATAACCTTTAAATTACAATAACAATGTTAAGTTCTCAAATATTCTACCTGCAAACCCAAAATTATAACAAGTATATCAACATCACCATTAGTATACATGAATGATATGCATCGGTAATAGTAGTTTACGTGTTCATAATGATGAGTCATAAAATCATTCCAAAGGATAAAATAAAAGACCCATATATTCTAAGGAATATTATATCCACTAATCATGATGATTCACTTAAGAAATATATGAATACCCATTTATAGAACCCCAAGGGGATATCAAAATTCATCGCCCTAAAATGTACTCTATGGTTAACCCCAAATCACTAGAAAAAAATAGAAAATATGATTAGGGATGACGAAAATATATAAAATAAAATAGAATAAAGTGTATATTCTACTAAAACCTTACCTTGAACCACAAATATCCCAACATCATGATTGAAAGGAGTTGTATTAATAGACTGAAATTGGCCTAAGCCCAAATCTCAAGCTCATGTATCCTGACTCCCTAGTGTGGTATCACACTACTGGTATGGTTTCCCCTTCCATTAAGAACCACATACTCTTACATATCTAAAATATCCAAATGTACACCAATAAGTACTCTACTTTAGTACTTATAGATATCCCCTAAACCTATATGTATGGAAATAACCTGTAACCCCATCCAACTAAAAATTACCAGTATAAAAATATTGCAGGTTCCCTATCCACCCATATAATAAACACTTTAATGCTTATTGGTAACCCAAATATCACATATGAATAGTCCTAAAATGCAAATAATGATTAATAATTATTCTTGAGGTGAAAGAGATGAACCACTACTTTCGAAACTCTTCTAATTATCACCCTACTCAAAACCATCATTTTTGTTCTTATTATACCCAAATACCCATTACTAGTCCCCTTAAATGAATACAAATGCTCAAATTCCCAAATATAATTTAAATTTCTATCATTTATAAGGGATTTATTCATAATCTCTAAAAATTATTTTAGGGAAAAATAATCACTTGAACCCAATCAGTATTCTCCATCCTAGGATTAAATATATTATCGCTTGTTACATCATCTCTGGGTAGTATTAGGAAAAAACTAAGAAGATATATGAAATTAATTACACAATTCATAATGGAAATATTCCTTTGAGTGAGACATGTGAACTCTAGAGCCTTATTTTAATCCAGTGTCTTAATAATGAAATGATCATAGAAACTGATATAGAAATAATTCTAGGATATCCAGACATGCTAGTATGAATGTATTATAAAATCCCACCTTCATTTAGTTGGTCCTCATTAGATGTATTCCATGAGCTTCACCCTCCTCTCAGAGGCGTCTCTTGGAGATAAAAAAATCAATATAGACTCCACATAGAACTAAGCATCATAGAGTCCACCCTCACCCATAAAGATAAGGGGGTGTTTTATCTGAATCACCCATATAAACACAGATAAATATAGATTAACTAATTATTAATATATATCTATAGACTACATAATATACAGTATACTCTCCTGTAGATACTCATCTATAGTCAGTGATAGAAAAATAGTGGATTCTGGATCAAATATCAATAGGGTATTGTTGTCCATTTGATATTGGAACTCCATTAGAGGTCTCCATAAAGGAATGAAAATAAAATTTAAAATGCAAAACTTAGTTAAAATTTATAAATAAATTCATAATATAATATATATGATATACAGAAATAGGTCGTACAACTTATATTGGTATACACACACTCTACAATATAAGGGTCTACCCAACTTGGACACTCACTCTTGCCTTATCTACACACTATAAGAGTCAATAATGAATATAAGATATTCATACTTTTTAATAAAATGATAATAACATAATAAGTGTAATAATTTTTGTTAATTAGAATTCCGCATTCATGTTATATAGGAAAACACTATATAGTTTCTAAGAAAGCTTTTTATAACCAAACCATATATCAAAACAATGGTTCTTAATAAAATGAAAAAACGTGAACACCATGTGAATCCAATGCGTTTTACAATATTCATGAATGCATTCTCTCTTGCTACCCTAGGTGAAGATTAAAACTATAAATCATAAATCAATTACCTCATTCCACATAATTTGTAAAGATTGAAACTATCTTACCCTATTGATACATTTGTTATCACCTTGAATCAAAATTCATGATGACGATCCCTTAGAGGTATATAAAGGACTCCATCATCCATTGTGTATCCATGATATGGTTCCAAATCACCCATATTATAGGAAGGAATATCATATAATCCATAGAATTCTAGTGCCTCACATGGTAAAGTAACAAGAAGAAGAGATATCTCACATCTGGGTGAACTGTCCAAGGCTTGGGAATATTCATATGTATACTACCTCAATGTAAGTGTCCCATATTATAAGACCTTGGGGATGATTCTCTAAAATTTGTAAATTCACTCAAATGTTATGAGTGAATTCATTCAATTATAACTCTTTAAAACAAAGACTTGATATAAATTCCATATATTGTATATTAAAAAATTGTTAATGATAGCCAATTTTAATGATATTCAGAATGTTATAATTTTATTGATTAAATATTTTATCTAAATTTTAGGGTATTTTAAAAATTGTATAATAAAAATTTTCACAACACTGGCTTATGAAATGGATAAATCAAAATCTTTGATTAGAATTAGTAGAGGTTATAAGATATCCATATATCATATTGAATGATATTCCTAAAAAAATTTATAATGAATTTTATACCATGATGTTTTATGAAATGAAATAATATTATCATACCCTATGATATGAGATATTTTGGAAATATCTCTTTCAGTACTCGATATAGTGTGAGACCCAACAAGGCAACATTATTTGAGTCACTATAGCATTAAATTTACCTTCATACATTCTGCATTACTAGTGGACTCTCATGGTATGATCCTTAAGCTTATGTCAAAAAGTATATCCTTTTTCATGAAAATACCTTCATACCATCACTAAATATCTCCAAAAAACCAACTCTATAACTCTATTTGGATTTAGTTGACAAAAAATATATCATTATGACATTTGGTTATAAAATTCTCACCCTTTAGAATTCATTTTCAATTCCAACCATAAATCTACCACAATGTGTCAATTCTCACCAAATAAAATTCATTAGACTACTCCCCATAAATTTAATAATAATTTTTTCACTCTCCAAATTTGATAATAGAATTCAAAAGTGTATTGTCTCCAAATTCATCCTTATAATAAAATATAAAAAACTCCCACTTTTATATATTGTTTATATAATTCAAAACCAATTGTTGAAATATTATTTCCTTCTACTCTCATATATTTCCATATCTTATCATAGTGTTATTAAGGAATAATATAAGATTACATGTGTAAAATATCAGTGTAGAAGTCTAGATAAAATTTTAACTCGAACTTTGTTTTCCAAATATTAAACTCTTAATCTTTGTAATTCCATTTTATCATAGATAACATTTCATGTTGAGTTATGTTTCCAAAATATTATATATACTTTTTATTCCCACAGTTACCCATGATTTATTTCTCCACATATATTTATAGAATAATAAAAATATAAATTCTTAAAAACACATATAGAATGTTCAAAATAATCGATTTTGATTTATTTTTTAGGTTGTTTCTACTAACAAAGTAAATAAAGGAACCATCAATAAATCTTATTAAGTCATGAATAATGTGTGTCTTGAAGGATTAAGGTGTATCTAGAGTGTTATAGATGAATTATATAAAATTTAGGTTCAATTATAATTTTTTAATTTATCTAAATCCCCTCATTCATTAAATTTTGATTCATACATAAGGAATTTAGGTCCTTCTAATTTTTTTAAATTTCCCTATATAAAACCCACAGTGTCATCTTATGTTATAGAACCTATTATTTATTAATTTTTGTTTCAATTTTTAGTTGATTTATTTTCTACTATTTCTAGGTATTTTTTGATATCTATAGAATTAAACTACATGAATACATGTTATGGTTCTAAGAACCATGGCTTGAAGTTTTTTTCTATAGAGGCACTTTTCAAAATATTCTTTGAGAGATAGGTTCTTAGGCCAATGCGGGGGTAACGAAATCATTAATTTCTCACTCAAGAAGTGTTAAACCATTGAGAAAGAACACCATTCTAAAGAACCCTAAATATCGGGACCCCATTTTTGTATCTAAGGGATGCATTGTTCTATAGGATAGGTTCCAACACCACAAGGGTGTCTTGGGAGGAACTCCATGTAATGGAGAGTGGGACACATTATGGTATTCTATTGTCCATATTTTTTTACTGATTCAAACCTAACATGATTTAATTTTATTCTCCCCTATTCACCCCCCCAATTTTGAACTCTCCATGGCCTATATAATTGATATCTCATTCCCATTTTATCTTCACTCTATTTTGGGTATATTTCTCCAAGAATATTAATTTAATCTATAGGTAAGTAAATTACTTTATTTTACACAGTACTAATATCATTTTTCCTTTATTTTCATTATACCCTAAATCCATAATAAACTAGGGGTTTCTCCACTTTATTTTTATGTAAGGTTTTTGATGTTTAAGGGTCCTACTGAACTTTTTAGGGTTTCTTCTACCTATATCTGTAGATTCTTACTATTAGTAAGAATTTACACTAGATTAAGATCAGTGATCTCGTGCTGTTATCTTTGTTAGATGAATCATGTGTACTTATCTCTATAAAATAGGTCTTCCAAATATATTTAGAGTATTTAATTCATTTTTGAGAATTAAATTACATGAATTACCATGTTTTTGATCATTTCCCTTCTAAGGTGGTGAAATTATATTTTTAAATCACATTTTTTATATTAATTTAGTGATTCTATGAGTTGTTTTATGAAACTATTCAATGAAAATGATTTTTATAAATTGATCACACATCATGTAAAACCCTTGGTAGATGAATTGGTTTTATAGGGAAACTGATAGTGAATATTAACTACCATTTTAGTGTGTCTCCCTAACCAACGATGTAATATTATTAGTTATGATTGAACATTGGATAATGTCTATTATGAAGTGGTTTTATTTTTGAAAATAATTGAATGTATATGCACAAAAAATTAATTAATATAGCTAGGATCCATTTACCATAGTAAAAATAGGGGATTTCTTTCATGCTACATATATAAAATTTTGTTTTATGGATCTCATTTATCTATTTTATAAAATTAAAGATATGTATCATCCAATATTGTTTCTTTAAAAATTATTAAAGTTTACATTCATTTAAGTAGTTCACACTAGAATTTCATAGGTTTATCTAATAAATAATGTTCATGGAATATTTAGTTGGATACTATAGGGATTTTTAAGCTCACAAGTTATATACGCCTAATAGGAGTATATATTTCTTTTTTTCCATGATATTTCTAAAGTAAAAAAACTGTTTGGACTTGGTGTATGTTTTTTCTTCTCTATATCTGAGTTGGTGGAGGTTAAATGATTGTGTGATCCCTCCTGTCAAATGGAGATTGGTAGTGGTGGTTCTATTTTAATTTGTCTTATTTTGTTTTTGTTTGTAGCATGATTATAGTTATTTTATATTTCCAATTCATATCTCTACAACAACTCATTATTTTTAGATCATCGATGATTGTAGTTTTTTTTAGTATGTTATGAAAATATTTTCTAATATCTTATTTAGTTTTATTTCATGAAATTGAGATGATAATTAATTTTTTACATTTGAGTGAATGATTATCCAATGTATTGAGAGGTTATGTATGATTCATGGTTATGAAATATTTGTAATATTATTTGGGGAAACCATTCTTAAATAGTGATCTTGATTCCCACAATCAATTTTCAAGACCATGGGAATTGGAAATGATATTCGATCAATATCACTGACAACATCGGGTGATCAGGGTATGGGAATCTCAAGTTTCTTCATGAAAAATGGTATCAAAGTATAATTTTGATTTATAATATTTTAGAGTATATTAGTAGTAATGATATAGTATTGTTGAATATCATGGAATATTTTTTGCGTTCTTGGTCTTGATCTCATCATGCTCTATTAAAGTGACATTTATCCCTTACATGGTGGTCACCAGTCATACACTTGGGTCATGACTCATCTGAGGCAGTTGTTTGGTGGTATCTTCCTAGTTTACCTCTCCCTACAATCAACCAATCCTTCCCACAAAGTATAGGTGATACTCTTGACACCTTATCATGTTCAAAATAATTTTATCTTAACCTTATGAATTCATCAATTTCTTTTATATGTGTAGAGGTAGATTTTTATAAAACTATTATGTCCAGTATATGTCTCAGAAATGGTGATATGATCTCATGTTGATAGAAGATTTTAAATGTTTCTTTAGTTCAGTTTTTTTCCTGTGTTCTTCAAGGCCACTCCATATTATCCTATAGATGGCCTCCTATAGGAGTTAATAATTCATCTATGGGGTCTTTTCATTTTCCTATGTCTGTGTCATCAGAGATGGAAAATGGATTGTAGGTTTCTGCAGAGAAGCTAAACTGGTACATTTATGGACTTATTAGCACTTCTAGTGTACCCTTGGCTATCTCATCCATGGTGTTTCCCCCATTGTCATTGCTTCATCCTCTGTACCTCCCGTAACCACCTCAATTTTCATCATATTCATTGATGGACTTAGTGGTGTATCAACTGATTCGAGTTCCTAGAGTTTATGTGATAGATCCCTCCCCCATAATGGATTCCTTTGGTGATCCTAGTTCTTCTCCTAGATGCAGAAAGGTAGTGGTTCGCTCGTTACACCCCCATAATGGGCCCATGTCTGAAGTTCCAGGTTTATCTTTTAGATATCAACTCCATATTCTCAATTCTTTTTAGGTGATATTAGAAGTTTAGTCTCCAACTTCAGATCTAAAGGTTTATTCATTATTAGTAAATCATGGGTGTGCTTCTCCCAGAAGAGTTTGTACACATTATTAACACATGAAGAAGTTTCCATGAATTCAGTCACCTGCTTATAGGTCCTTGTCTCCTAGATCCTTTTCTCAGTGTCTCATGGTCTAATGATTTATCTTCTTATTTAGAAAACCCATGGCTTATGTGCCCAAGTGAAGATGGATTTTCTTATCTCAGAGTTTCATCATAGCCTTCTTTCTCTTATTGTGGTTTAAAACCAAAGTACTCTACCATTATTTTTATTTTTTCCTGTATTATGGGGGTTTGGTCTTGTTTGTATTGGTATCCTTCGAATAATTATATCTAAATTTTTTTGAATAAAAATATTTCACTAGATCTGGATGTGGATTTGGAATAGTTTATTACTACAAAGTTATGGTAAGTCTATTTTTTAGTTTTATTCTATTTTTTGTATGCTAAATTCAAGTCTTTAAAAAGGGGGAGTCTATAGAGTGATCGTGGCTCCTTTGATGTAGTTTATAATCATTGGTTCATAAGAGGTGACTTAAATTCCATTTTGGATGTCTTTGAAAATTCTGGGGGGTGATATCTACCAATGTAAAGACATGAGGGGTTATTCAAGCTTTGTTTTTCATTTTTTACTAGTTGATATGAGTTATACAGGTGATGATTTCACCTAGTGAAATAATCATAGGGGTAAACACTGTATGTGGTTTCTCCTAGATAGGTGTTTTTTAAAAATTTATTCAATTTCATAATTTCTTAAGGACATGGCTCATCATTTGGTTTGGGGTCTTTCTGATCATTCTCCGTTACTTTTCAAATTGGAAGACCAAAGGTTTGATAGTAGGCATTTCTTATTTTCCAATTGTTGGATTGTTGATCCTAGTTTTATTCCTAAGGTATGAGCTTATAGGGATAAAATTATTGAGGGTGGCCCATGGGTTAGGCTGTATAATAAGAGTTTTCATTTGAAGAGATCTTTAGATTATTTGAATAATAGGATACACCCTTGATTACAAGGTCGGGATAAAATATTTAGGTACATTTCTATATTGGAGTCCTGACTAGAATATGAAAGGAATGAAATTCTCTTTGAATCACAAATTCAACAAAATTATTCCCTTTCAGATTTGTTACTGGAGTAGGAGAGGGAAGTTAGGGCTTAGTATAAGGCCGCGTGGCTCATAGAGGGGGATCAAAACTCCTTATTCCATGACCACATTAAAGAGAATCATCATTACATTTGTCTGAATATTCATTTAGATGACGGAATGCATACTAACAATACTTTAATCATTGGATGCATGAATTTCAATTTTATTAAGTCTCTTCTATTTTATGTTAATCCATGCATGTATAATGGTTATTTAGGTGGTCATACCTACATTTTTTACTATATCCCAAGGGTGTTGAATGATCCCATCAATGGTATATTGGGTGATTCACCATAAGAGGGTGTGATGTGGAATGATATTAAATCTCTCAACCCAGAGAGCTACCCGGACCCGATATTTTTTTGAGGGTCTTCTATGTCTCGATTTGGGAACTGGTCTCAAAAGATTGTATTGAGGCCATCGAGGAATTATTCCATGGAGGGAACCTTAATCATGTGTCATGTTACACCACATTTTTTCTCATCCCTAAGGACAATGATCCATCGAATCTCAATCAGTTTCATCCCATTATCATGTGTAACTTTACTTACAAAGTATTATCCAACATTCTCAATTGAAGGTTTCCTTCTTTTCTACCCATGTGGATATCTAGTGAAAAATATAGTTTTTCTTAGGGTCATTTCATACAGGGTGTCATTGGTCTTTCTCATGAAATGGTGAGGGACATCAATGTTATATCATAGGGCTCCAACATTATCATAAAAAAATATGGACAAATATTATGATAGGCTCAAATGGAGATTCATTCTCAAGGTTATGAGTTTTATGGGTTTTTAGCATTGGGTTTCTAATTTTTTTAGGTGCATTAGATCTTTGTGGTTGGTGATTTTCTTCATGGGAAGGAATTATGGATTCTTGAATATGGTTATAGGTTGCAGGCAAGGGGACTCTCTTTCTCCAATTCTTTTTATCATGGATCAGGATGCCTTAATTAGTTATTTGAATCATAATATCCACTTTGGTAATATCTTTCATTTTTGGAGCTAGGGAGCATACACCGGTCTATCTCATATTTTATTCATGGATGATATGGTGTTTTTTGTGAATAGTTATAGGTGCTATCTTAGGGAGTTTAATAATATTATGTAATAATATTGTAAATGGAGTGTTCAATGAAAAAATTGTGATAAATGCAGTATTTTCCTCCTGCTTTCCAGCTCTTCGAGACATTCTCACTGATTGAAGACTATATGGGTATCATTAAGAGAAAAAACCCCATGGAGCGTCTTGGTGCTCTCATCTCTCTTGGGAGGATTCTTATTCATCAATGTGGGTAATAGTAAAAAAGATCTCCAATAGAATTAATACTTGGAATAACCGCTTCCTCTTCATTAGTGGAAGGATCACCTTGGTTAATCATATCCTGGGTTCCATTCCAATGCACATGCTCTTAGTATGAAAGGTTCCCAAAAAGTAGATCAAAGTTATTAAGAATTGTATGTTATACTTAATTTCGGAAGCCCACTCTGAATTAGGATATCACTAGCCCTCTTTTTTTGGGCTTTCCAAGTCCTAGGATTAAGGTGGTATCAATCTCAAGGAGGTCTCAAGCATGATGAAAAATATGAAATCCAAGTTGGATTGGGAAGATGTTGAGGGAAAATTTTTTTGGGTAGCTTCATTAATAATAAGTGTGGATTGGAATTGAGTCAGTTAATAGTTATGGTTTCAAGATTTTGGAATTTTATCCGAGGTCAAGTTCTAGTTCTCTAGGAAAACTCTTGTTGAATCATTGGTCATGGTAGATTGGATTCTAGAGCCATAATTGGGTCAGGGAGCTACTCAGTTTCCTAGGTTTCTAGATCTTAGATGTGTCTTTCAAGAATTCTAGATCCTATCCTATGTTTTTCAATGGGGTTCTTAATGATCAACATTTTGATATATTTGATAATATCAACATGAATGAGGATCCGGATATTTGTGTTTTCACAGAAATGAAATCTGGTGTTTTTTCTGCAAATTATTACCATGCTGCTGTGCATGTAAATGTTGTCCATGATGTTTTTGGATAAAAACTTTGTCGAAAGGACCTTATGGCTAAGTATAAGTTTCTGGTGTTGATGATCCAAAACATCACACTACCCACTGATGGGCATATCAAATGTAAAGGTATCTAGCTTGTCTCGAATTGAACCTGTTGTAGAAACCCCGAAAAAGAATAGGTGTGTCATCTCTTTTTGATTGTTATTGGGAATAATTTATATGATTCTCGCTTGGAATTTTTACTAGACTTAACCACATCAATGAGAACAATGAGGATTTCCTCTACCACTGGTTTCACGGTGTCAATAGGGATTTTCCTGAAAGACGGGAGCGGGCACTCCTTTTATTGGTCGGTTGCTGGTGTATTTGGGAGGCAAGGAACCAAGCCGTCCATGAGGTTTTATTTTCTATGTCCATGATCCTAGTCTCCATGTTGTGGTTCTTGGTGGTGGAATTGGCATCATTTCTTAAACAATGGGATTTGGCTGCTTCTCTTAGGTGTTTTTTTGTAGGTTTGTGTTTGTCCCGTCATATGGTAAGGCACGTCTTCCCAAGGTAATTGTGTCCATTGGGTTCCTCCCTCCATTATTGTCAAGAATAATTTTGATGGTTCTTATCATGATACATACATGTAAAGTGGAGGTATAGTGTGTGATTTTGAGGGCTTGGTCCTATTTTCTTTCAGTGCATCTTATGGTTCTAGAGATTCTCTTATGGAGGAGGCTTGTGCTTTATGTGAATGGCTAGAGAGGTGAATAAACAATAACATTTGTTTTTTGGTTGTGGAGATAGATTCATAGATCATATTTCACTCAATGAAGGTCCATAACATGGTGCCTTATTCTATTATTTTTCACATTTGATGATGCAAGGCTCTCATCAGGGAATACTCTATCCAGCTCCACACTTAGCATGAAGGGAACTGGGTGACAGATATTTTGTCTTCTTGGGTTAGTTCAGATACTTTCTTTAATAGCTTTGGGTATCTCCCACTGGTCTTCCCTTCTATTTCAAGGAGTTATTCCCTAGGTCTTCACCATTTTATGCCACCTTGAACCGTTTTTCTCTCCTTATATTCTTTAATAAATAAATTATGTTCACGCACAAAGATCATGCATTAGAAGAGGATTTAATTTTTTATTGTTTTATCATGTTTCTTATAAAATTTTAATGAATATTTATATATTTTATTGATTTTTATGACATTTTTTAATTGTTTCATTTTTTATTCCATTAATATATAGTATAATGAACCCTAGTAGACCCCTAGTGAACCCACCTAAAGGATACATGGATAATTTCTCATATGTCAATCCTCATATAGATCAAAATCTCATTTGGTATGTACTAATTACTTCATAAGAAATATATATGGGAGTAGGAATTAGACTATCTCAGCCTCTAGAGGAAGGTCTATGTCCAAATCAAGATAAATACTGAGCTTTAGAGTTTCCTAGTTAGTAGACACTGGCATTTCTATATTATAAAGATCCTAAAGTAGTGGAAGAATAGTTAGAGATGATTGGAAGTATTATTTATTTTCATGAGAATACCAAATTAGTAAATATTTAATTAACATCCTACATGATTGAAATCCACAGTTAGAAGTGGTTTTAATTACTGGATCATGTAAAAATACATGATAATATTGAATGGAAGGATTTTAAAGTAATGTTTACTTGGTAGTTTCACATAGAAAATATTTCCGTATCTAAATATTTGGTGTTTTTAACACTTTAGATAAATAACTGTTATATCATAGAATATACTAATAATTTTTTAGATCCATTTAATATTTCTCTAAATATAGTATATAATGATGGATTGAATGATCGCCGAATTGAGATGGTACCTTGAATGAAGATGTGATCTCAAGTATTTTTCTAAATCTTAATATCTCTATTGAACAAGAATATCAATAAAAAATGGGGGAAATTGATCAATATTGAATATAATAGATGATTATAACATTTACTATCATTGTAAGTTGTGGTGGTGATTTTATTGAATGAAAGAGAAAGTGGGATGAATGTAGAAGTGGTTTTAGTAGTGGCTCATGACCAAATTCTTAGTCATATACCACTACCTCTATGGGGATAGGAGCTATTATTATTAATCAATGTGGTAAATATAGTAACATAAATTACTATTTAATAGAATCTTATAAGTTTTTCCAATCTTTTGGATGTGTGGGATACCGCGAAAGGTTCTATAGAAACAACCTTTTAGTGAGAAGCAGCATTGGTTCTTCATCTCATAACAGATCTCAAGCATAGTTTGATTCATCAAAATCAATAGAGACCCATCCTCATAGGCCTAGATAAATAATAAAATCATCATATGGGAAGAGTTAGTGGATGATTAACACCCATTCTTGTGGTATACCCCAGAATTAGATTGATACTATGAAATTTCATGTTATAGGGACAACTTCTACTGAATTCAAAGTAACACTATTGACAATGGGAGGTACCATTATTATTAAATCATCTATGGATGTTTATTTATTTTATATTTTTACTTCTCACCCATAAACATCTATTAATGTTGTGGATTTATTGAATATTCTCTTAGAGCTCAATCCTAATGTAGTGGAGATACCAACTACTCTTAGAAAGAAGAAAGATCATGGGTTTCTATGTCCCTCTTCCACAATCTCTATGTCCAAAGTAAATTTTTATGGGATTTTATTTTCCATAAAATAGATATTTTTGATATAATCTTCAAAATAGAATAGATTATATATTTCAAATCACATATCGACTTTTATCACTTAGGGGTGACTTTCACTAACCCCAAATGGAGTGTTCATCTATTACAAGGGGGATATGGCCTAAGATCAAATCACATGTTACCACCACATCCTGACATTAGATGGATTATATGTCCATTATATCCCCTCTTATTAAAAGATTGTAAAGAAAATTATTTAATTGATATGCATATTTTTTTATATTTCCAAGAGTTTTTTTAGATGACTTATCATGGTTACCTCTATAATGATAAACTGATCTCCTTATTTATTTTTCTATAGTAATAGAAACGATATGATTACCATCAATAATAGGGTTCCCACTAAATTAAAGGAGTTTTTAATCTATCTTGATGACTTTAAAGCTATCAGAATTATTCACCCTAAAGTTTATGTATGTGATGACCTACATATTTTTTATAAAAAGGAGATCAAAATACATTATTGAGTATTTATAATAAAATAATGAACATAGTAAATATCTATAATAAATATCTTTTTCTTCGAATCAATGATTTATTTTATTAGTTAAAGAGACCAGGGTGGTTGAAACATGCATTTCATATGGTGTGACAAAAAATTTATTTCTTAAGATGGAATACAATATATTAGTTAACATAGGTTGTCTCTAGAGAGGAGTTAACAACAATATTGTTTATCACATTAAATAAGGGAAAGGGATGTTATTGAAAATTTTCAATTTTGAAAGAAAAAAAAAATAATGAAAAAAGATATTGAAAATAATTATATAAGAATGGTGATCAAGTTAGGGTTGGTTTTCTAGTTGAAATTATATATTAGTTACAATTTATTCAACTATTTCAATTATTAACTAATAAGTGATATGATCCACAATCACTTCCTTTATAACCTGATGTTGAATTTTCTATGTGATGAGATTCATTACTAAAATATACCCTTGGTTTAACCTTATTTAAATGTGTGAGAGAGTTATAGTTAATAACCCCAATTGAATTAGGTAATACATGATTGGGTATTTTTCTTCTTAAACAATCAAGAGTTTTTACTATCCATACCATGTGTATTTGATAATTTCCAAGTACTTCACCACTAAGACCTAGTCAATTCCATCAAATATAAACCAAAACTCAGGGGAGGGAGCCAATGTATAATTAAAAATGTAAATAAATGGTAGATATAATTAAAACCCAACATGATCATAACTAATAATAATAACTAATGTAGAGTATTTAAACCATTTAACAAAAGAAAGAGAATTATATTCATAAAATATATAGATTCATGCATTAAAAAATGAACACCACTCCATCCCCAACAACTTATCTGTTTAACCCTCCATGTGAAGGTTATCCAAGAATAATGGGGAAGTATATGTCATTAAAAAATTAAGAAAAAAGAAAATGAAGAGTATAAAATTCTTTTCAAGAATCCATATTTCAAAATATTTCATGATTCAGTCATATTATATTGATGAATATTACCTAGATGTCTACTTAATAATTTTTCAACTTCAATTTTTCTTTCATACCTCAGAATTTAAATCTATTTGGACAAATTTATAGAATTTTATACTAGAATTATTGAAGATATATTTTTTCAGATGAAAAAACTATTTAGTTTCCTCCCCTTTCACATTCCCATCAGATAATGAAATGAATTTATATATACTTTATAATTGAAAAAGATATTTTTAGCACACTCTTATTTACATTCAAGTGGAATAATCATATTTTGAGTTTTATGGCCTAAGTTATGATTTATTTATTAAAGGTAGATCAATTATATTGACTCTAAACATTTTTCAACATGAATTATTAATTTGGGCATTCAAGAGTTAAATTCAAAACTTCGTAAATTTGAATTAAATGAATCCCATGAATAATGTAATGTTTAAAAATAGAATTTCTCAATTCTTTCAATAATAAAAATTTCTTGGGTGAAGCATATAAGAGATAAAAAGAGTTAAAATTATAGAATTAATAAATTTTCATATTTAAGTTCAAATTTCAACAAAAACCCAAAAATAATGGAATTGAGCTTAAATTGATAAATTATTGGGGAATAAATCATCAAAATACACATGAAAAATAATGGAAATATAATCTCTATCAATTCCTTCACACCTATCACTTCAAATCCTGGGTAAGTGAGAATCAAAATCAAATCAATGAAAATTTAAAACACTTACCCATGAGATCCACCACTTTAACACCAAGAAAAAAAGATATCATTCCTCCTGAAAAACTATTTTTTTAGTTATTATATTCAGTTCATTCAATCCATTTTCACCTCATTTCACCTCCCATTCACACAAAAAAGTTACCTAATATTAATGTTCCCTCATCACACAAATTTATATTTCCAAAAAAATCTTTTATCCTCCAAAACCATGAAAGACTCGCCATAGGATTGATAAATTGATATATATTCACTTGATATGAGTAAAGTAGATGTATTAATAATTAGTTTTTTTAATTATTTACTCAGTTAATTTTGATTTTTATGTTTTATATGTCAAACATTTTGATGTAGAAAAATGAGAGTTCGAATTTTTTTGTATAAAAAATTCACGATTATAATTTACCTTCAAGTATAGTATTCTACTCACTATCCACGATATAATATTAGATCCATACATATTTTAAAATTAAGTATACATACCACAACATCAAAATTTTAGTATTAAAAATAATATCCTCTCATGTACCTTCAACATAAATGAACTTTTTATTGATATTCTAAAATTATTCATAGCTTGATTTTTGAAGGCAGTGAGGGTGATTTAGATTTTAACCAGTTGGGGTGAAATAAAAAACTTTCTCTTAAATGAAAATACATTGTTTTCAACTTCACAAAAAAAATATTTTTCTTGAAATATTTATCAGATCTAGGCCATTGAGATTTTTAAAATTACACTCAATAAGTTTTAGTAAAGAACAACATTTAGTAGTTGAAAAAACTTACTCAACTATTGGTTTTCCTCTAAAAAATATTAAAAATATATGATATAATACACTACAAGGAATCTCCATCACACTAAATTCAACTATATTATAAAATTTTATATATATAGAAGGTTGAATAGGTAAAATGTATTTTGATGTGGCTAACTAATGTTATGTCTATGAATACCAAGGGATACAAGGATTAATTGTAAAGTTATGGCTTTTAAAATCAAATAAGTGACTCGGTAATTTTCAACACAAGTTACTCAAGTTGTAATTTTTTACATAAATTATTCAAATTCTCCTTAAAGCATGCATAGATTGGTTCTCTAAAGAAATGTGGTGAATATAAAGAATTTTTCAAAAGGGTTTAATTAAAAAAATTAATTTTTAAATGATTTATATTACTTATTAAATATTAATATTTTATAAGAAAATAATTCATTAACTTTTAACTCATTATTTTGTTTGGATAATGCCATAAAAGTGACAGTTTTTAGAAAACTCAGTATTTTCACTATTCAACTTAAAAATAATTAATTTTGAAAAATAAAGAAAATTTACCATAAGTGAATATTGAAATAATTAAATTTTAAACTAATTTAATTTTATTATATAAAAATTAAAAAAAAATTAAAAAATTACCTTTTAAATTTTAAATATAATGACAACTATTTTTATTGAAAAATAAACTATATTTTTCTTTAAAATTCAAAATGTGAAATATGTGAAATATATGTGATAAATAAATTATTTAATTAATAATTATCATATTATATAATCATAATTTCATGTTACGTAGCTCCTCATGTTCACCATGTAATATCTAAACATAAGGTACACTCTGGTTGAAGTCGCAAGCGGTGATTCCACTAGAATAGATCTCCTGGAAATTTCCACGAGCTTGAATTTATCTCAAATATGATTTTAATCATGTCATAATTTTTCATGTTCAGGTTTGTCTTGGTCTAGATAAAACCCTAGTGAAGTTAACACCTTTCTAATCTTAGATATATGAGATTCATAAAGAATAATTTTGCTACTTGATTGAATTTATTTCACTTTTCTTTATAGATTTCCTAATATGGTTAGTTGTAATATTATAATGGTAAAATTTTATTTTAACATATCATGGTTCCATTTTAGTTCATAGTTTCATTTCAAACCTTCTATTAACTAAATATTTATTTAAGGAAAATACATCATGAAATTTTTGGGTGTTATAATATGTCATATACAAAACCTGCATAGGGGTCATTAAGACTATATAAGGGTTTTTAACAGAGTCACTTAGAATTATATATTGAGTAAATAGAAAAAATGGTGGCACAACCACTCTACAAACTATTAGATAATTGAAACAACCATGGTATGATTATCGACTACAATAAATGAATTCAACCATGAAAACCTCCATAATAGGGTTTTCAACGATCCAAGATATGTTAGGTAAACCAAATATATAAAATTAGATGAATTGACCATGAAATATTGACAGTCTGATGAATAACAACATGATGAAATATTATTAGTAGATAATATTAGTTCAAGTATAAGAATAGGACACAAAAGCTACATGACTCAGTAATGAGTATGATATTTTTCATGGAACAGAAGAGAAACTTGAATTGAGAATGATATGATGATGCACATGAGATTTGATAAATGAGATTAACATCATTATAATTTAATATTTTTTGGGATTGAGTAATTGAGTAATTATTCATGTCATGAATTTTATAGATCCACGATGGATCTTCACTGCAGTAGTGTTCCATGCCACAAGGATGAGGCAACACATTATAGTGAATGCATAGATAGGAATTATCAAGGAAGAGTTAGTTTATATTATAGGTGCATGAATGGATAATTATATGTAGTATAAATATCATGCATGCATGGTGGAATATTTAATGGTGCGTGATCTATGGAGAAGTTAATGTTGTGGTAATTGACATACCGTAAGGAAGAAATAATCAAGAGTTTTAAAATATTTAAATAAAGAATAAAATCATAGGTATTTAAATGAGTTTGTAAGAGATATTTTTAAATATAATTAGTTTGATAATTTATTAATATTTAATTTATTCAATAATCAGTTCAAATGAAAAATAATTGATCCACCTGAATATTTGATGATCGAAGAAGGACGAGGAATACCTTCTGTGTTCTATTGGATATTAAACAACAAATATAATCTACATTTAAATGAGAATAATATTTATGATATTATTGTGAATATAAAATCAAATCATAGGTATTGAAGAAAATTTTGTTGAGAATATTGAGAACACTTGAATAAAAAGTGGGAGAGAATTTTGAGAACCCAATTCGGCATAGTATCTAAGGAAGATAAGGAGTTGTATTTAGGATCCATTATTCTTTTTTGCACCAGAGTATTCATGAATATTGAAGAGAACTGTGTTGATTGATATCGGGAGTATGTTTCAAGACTATCATAACTATTCCAAGATATTTTCAAAGAACATTAAGGTATTTACTTGAGAAAAGCAATTGATCAATTCTATTCATAGAGGGACATAAAATAAAAAGTGTCATAAAAATATAGGAAAAAAAGAGATCTTTCTTAAAGTGGATCAAGTTTGTGAATAATCTTATGATTGGTTTGTCTAACAAATTAATTGAGGCTCTTGGTTAGGGTGCATAATCAATCACTATATAACTTCAATTGGGTATTCTGACCAATTTTATTATTTTTAGCTTGGTTATCTAACCATTTGTATCCACTTATGTCTTTAATGGATAATATATTTTGGTGTGTCTAACCAACATGGAATGGATTATGATTTTATATCAAAACTTATAATTACCATGTGTTTATCTCTCTTTAATTACTACTACACACAAAGTGAGGTGGTTATATTATATTTAGTGGATCTATAACTCTTATAGTTTTAAGTGGTTGGATTTAAAAGGATAAGATTTCAAAAAAAGATCCTTGACTCATCCCCCCCACTAATGGTCTACCCAAACATTGGAACAAAAAGTGGTATTAGAGACACGATCCCCTATAAATATCCATGATTAATTTTGATATGTAGTAAATCCTAAATTATTCAACATATAATGTATTCCTAAATTTTATGGGAAGAATTATTACATATGGAAGAATATATTTCTATAATATCTTCTATCTGTTAGCCTGAAAGAGAGAGATGCTACAAAAGTGGGTTTTACAACAATTTATAAAGAAGATTTTATTACTCAAGATAATATGAGAAATATGGCATAAAATGGAAAGGATAAAAATATCATCTTAATGTATCTATCAGAAAATTAATATACCAATTTTATGGATCTTCAAGAAGATAATGAGATTTGGATAAAATTAAAGGGTAGTTATCAATGAAATATCAAAGTAAAAGAAGAAAAGTAATAAGTCTAGAGGATAAAATTTAAAAACATAATTATGGATGATTAATTGACCATTGATTAATATTTTATAAAGGTAAATAAAATAGTAAGAAATATTTAAGGTTTTAGTGAAGAACTAGAAGACTCTAACATTATAAATAATCTCATAAGAAATTTTACAATGATGTTGGACACAAAAATATCAGCACCATAAGAAATAAAATATTTTGTAATTGATGAGTTACAAAACATAGTAATATGTTATGATATAATAAAGTCTATATATTTCAAGAAGAAAGAAAATTTTGAAATTACCTTTAAAGCCTTGAGAAAAGGTCAAGTCAGAGATTAAGAGGTTTTATAACCAAGTGATCTAGATGATGGTGAGTTTTAGGATGAATTAAACCAATTTTTTCTCTTTTATCAAAGATATTAAAGAAGGGAAATGGGAAATTAAATGGTATGAAATTACTGATATATTATAATTGGGGTGGTATTGGTCATTTTGAAAAAAAATATGAAGAATCGGGTTAAATAATATGAATTCGATGAGGTGGGTGAGCAAGATCAAAAACAAAAAAAAAGGAAAGAATAAGAATAAATATTTCAACAAGAAAATAAGAAGCCTTATAAGAAATAAATATAACTAATCTAGTCATTAAGATAATGAAATCAATTTATTTTCTCATAATAAGAAAATATTTTATTCCTCAATTAGTAATGATGATTGATAATAAAGGATAAAACTTGAGTGAGATATGAGAGGTAAGTTGGAATATTGTATTTAGTAGATTAAAAAACTGAAGAAAGAAAATGATAAGATGGTGTTGGAGAAATTATATAAATAAAAATAAAATTAGGATCTAATCATGAATTAATTAGGTTATATTTAGGGTAAGAAGATATATAAATTAAAGATATTTTAACAAGAAAATATGGTGTGTGAAAATAAATAAAATATGACTCATAATGTATAATTATACTAAAATCAAGTATCCTAGTAAATAAATAATTTCTAGATAGCCCCATTGAAGTTGAATATTGAGGTTTGGTAATCACACTTATAACCCTTATTATGATTGTAATAAATTCTATAATGAATTGTGGTTTTGGTTGAATAAATAATGAGACAATAGGGAATTTATTCATATTTCACTTTAATTTTTTTTATTTTTGAAGTGTTTTTTGAAATATGTTTCTATTTATATATTTGTTTATTGAAACCCCTAAAATGATTTTTTTGAGCATGGAATCACATGTATTAGCTTTTATGAACAACATTGAAAACCATGATTATATTTTGATTATTTTATACACTAGTTTTTTTCATGTAGACTTATAGTGGAATAATTAAAGCCTCTTTGTTAAGAACATGAGATTTTATCATTATCTCAAGAAGAAAATGGATTTTATTCATATCATAGAAAGATATAAGAGTATATTATTTGAGATAATAAAGATGATATGAGAATGACCCTTATGTACTCTTAGTATTTTATTTTCAGTAAGGGAGAAAAATAAATAACCAAACATAGTTAAATTATATATTTGAGGTGATACTGAATGTAATTACATAGGGGAGACTATTTCACCCAAAGTGAATGGTTACACTTATTTTTAATAATTCAATGTGTGATTGGTAATAAAAAGTGTTGATTCTTGGAGGTTTTCTATGGATTACATACCTAATAATATTTACGACGATTAATTTACTATTCTTGAAGTAAATAAAAAGTGATGGAACATTATCTATTATATTTAACGAATGTTATAAGACTTTGGAAGTGATTTGGTAAGGCTCAAGATTATTTTCAGATGAATTAATTACCTATGTAAATGTAACATTGAGTTTATTTAATAGGTAATGAACGGGATACCTTAGTTAATTGATCTACAGAAACCCATAAAAATTATTCTTACATATTTTCCTGGGTAATCCTATCACAAAAATCCATCATGAAATCATCCCATTTCCACTTTGGGATGGGTAAAAGATAAAAAATCCTAGATTGCCTCTGATGCTTTGATTTCACCTACTGACAAGTGATGTATCTTGACAAAAATATTTCCACATCCTTCTTAATTCATAAACACCATTAATTAATATAGAGATCATGATATATCTTTGTTAAACTAGGATTAACCTCCCATTTAGAATCATGAAACTCCCTCATCAGCTCCTTGTGTAAGCCCATATGAACCCATAGTCGGCCACATAAAAGAATAGAATTTATACCACTAAGAGAATTTTATGATGGAATCTCTCTGAAATATAATTTTTATCTTAGAACTGATCCCATTGTATCAGACAACTAGTCAGCCTTAATCTTGTCCAAAAGCATGGGTATAACTGATGTCGAAGTTAGAGCTAATCACCTCTCTGATTCCTGAACATCCAAATGCATGTCTGCAAAAAGGGCCATTATCCACCACCCGTTACAAGACTCATGTACAAACTCTATCTATGTATTCCATTTGAAAGTGTTGGAATCAAAATTTCCCTTTCCTGGTAAATAATCTAATTTAATGGTGATAGATTTTAGATACTCAACACACCTGCTCTACCAGAGGTTTAGGTCTCACTGAGAAAAGATGTTCATGAGGATCTTGTGATCCCTGTGTATGATGAACCACTCACCCATGATATAGCGTCTCAAACATCTCAAGAAATGTACAAATTCTTCTAACTGTATATCTTGAGTAGGGTAATTATTCTCATGTGATCACTTCTTCCTGGATCCATAAGCAACCACATGGTCCTCCTACATTATAACTACTTTGAGTCCAACTCGGGATGCATCACAGTACATTATATATGATTTATCAAGCCCAAGTAAAGTTAGAATTGGTGTTGAGGTTATCCTACATTTCATCTCTTGAAAAGATATCTCGTAAGAATTATACCAAACAAACTTCACCCCTTTCTTGGTCAGCCTAAACATTTGTGTTACCATACAAGAGAAATCTTAACACTGAAAATAACTTGTGAAACCTAGAAACCTCCAAATTTTGAAGTCGTTCTTAGGTCATTTCATAGATACCACAACTGTAGATATTTATAATTCCACTGGAACTATTTCCTATTAGATGACATGGCCCAAAAAATGCACTTTATTTATCCAGAAACTACATTTAGTTAGCTTGGCATAAATTCAATGCTCTCTCAATGTACTCAAGATGATTTTAATATGTTCAAAATCATATTCTACTAACTGGGATCACACTAAGATATCATTGACAAAAAACACCACAAAATGATCCAGAAAGGGATGAAATATCATATTCATTAAGGCCATGAATACCGCAAGAACATTAGTCAACCCAAACGACATCACTACGAACTCATACAAACCATACATGCTCTAAAAGAAGTTCATGGTATGTTTGATAGTATCACCCTTAACTAATGATATCTTGATCTCAAATAAATATAGGAGAATATCTTATCACCTCTCAACTGATAAAAAACCATCAATGCATGGAAGAGGATATTGGTTCTTTACTGTCATCAGGTTCAACCTCCGACAATCTACACATACGCGCAAAGATCCATTATCCTTTTTGGTGAAGAGAACTAGAGAATCCTAAGGAGATGTAATAGTCCATATGAATCCATTATATTCTAGATATTCTTACTAAACCTTTAACTCTTTAAGCTCTACTGGTTAAATTTGGAAAGGTTTGATATAAATTGGATCTGATCCCAGCACCAACTCGATCATGAACATGATCTCTCGCTCAAGGGGTAATCCATATAACTCATCAGGGAAAACATCCTGAAATAGTCAAATACAGGAGGAAAAGAATCATATTGTGTTCCACCATTATGTATAGAAAGACCTATGGTTTGCGCCATGATAAAATCCAATCTTCACTAAATTGGTCTTGCATGACTAGTCTAAAGATCCCACTCAACCTGCTAAGAATAGCTTCTTCCTACTGAAGATAGGAAGGTAACTATCCTCCTATAATAGTTGACATGAGCCTGATATAGAAACAACCAATCCACACCATGAATCAAGTTGAATCTTGCCATTTCTAGCATGAATGACTCCCAAAAGAAATGGAAACCACCAATATCTAGAGAACAAAACCTAAAATTGTTGACATTCTCAGAACACACTCCCAATAGTGTGTTAATGGTTAAAACATCATCTAAGATTTCCACATCCAATCCCACATTTTTTTTTAAAAATATTAGATATAAAGGAATGTTATTCTTCTGTATCAAACAAAGAACAATATAAGGTATATGATATTAGAATCTTACCTTTGACGGTAGAAGATCATGCATCTACTTTAGTCAGAGCAGTCTACAAAACATCAAACTGACTTGTCCCTATTCCCTATTCTCCATTATAACTACCCTAATCTATTTCCCTTACTTTTTACTACATCTCATGCACTGGGGTACCACGACCCATGCCTTGGCCTGAACGGCCTATGGAACTCTAACTACTAGACTTCTGAGGGGTAGTTGATCCCTTCCTGACTCTGGTGCTTATCCTGATCCTCTTTTAATGGTCTGGTGTGAAAAGTTCTCACAAAACCTCTAAATATTGACCAACCTACCGCATATACAACACTAAACCATTGGGTAAAGAAATTGTGGGCACTTGTGACCTAACTTTACACACTAATAATAAAGAAACAAAATATGGTTTTCAAATGGTAGTCCACTATCTTGTTTGCTCTTCCCACTATTAGTTTAGTGAAAACTATCATAACAATTCTTCTTACCACTCAAATAAAAACATACAAATCACCCTATTGAAATAGAATGAGCACGATTGAAGGTCACCATCACTTTCCCTTATATGATGAGTTCTTGATTCATCACATATTCAGAGATTATTAAATAGAAAAAATTTACCTACTACCTGATATCAAAATGAATACTATCCTGGAAACATCTCACCCTTGAGATCTCATCAGTTTCCAAAGATAGTGAAAATTATTGTAGGTCCGTAAAATGTCTAACATAGTCCATCACTAAGAGACCTTCCTGCATCAGCTGCATGCACTCATGCTATATTTCATTCCTCAAGGTTTTAGGATAAAAATGGCTCAAGAACATCATCTCAAACTCCTTTTAGGATAGCCCATCCTACTAACATTCTTCTCTAACATATCCCACCAACTCTTATAAGTTCCACAAAGCATATACACAAAAAGCTTCACCCTCCTATCCATCGGTGTCTCAAGATGCTTGAAGGTTGTCTTTACTAACTCAATCCAGAACTCAACTTCTGGTGTCCCCCTTCCCCGGTAAACATAGGCTGATGAAAAATGGGACTTAATTTTGGGGATCTATGCTCATTTGAGTTAATGTATTCGGGGTATAAATGGGACTAATTGATAATATGGTTTCTTTATTGGTTGAGAATATTTAAAGGGTTTTCAGGTTGTTTAAAATGAAAATGGTCTGAAAAATCAACTCTAGAACATTTACACATCGTGTAAATGGATTACGCATTAAGTAATTGTTCATGGATTTTAATAAAATTAATATAAGGAAATATGGTTTTTATAGAATTCAATTAAAAACATATATATGGTATGTAACAAATTACACATCATTTAAATTCCCATCCTGTAGTTTTAGACATGCTATATGGTTGAAATTCATTTTATTTCACTGCAGATCCTCTCCCCTCAAACCTAGGGTTTTCTATATGATATTTTGGAGTGGTAACCTCTCTTCCCTACATTCTATTTATGTCTTCAATCCCTATAAAGTTCCTTTGGTTAGTTTTCTTCATTTTTTCCTTTGGTTCTTTAACTGTTGTGGTGAAATCCTTTGGTTGATTGTATTTTTGGTTTTGAGCTTGATCAAGATTGATCTAGGAACCTCTATGTGATCATCTTCACCTTCTTTCTCAAGTTCATTTTCCATTTGAAGTATTTTTTGATTTTCTATTAAAGTTATGGGGTCTTAATCTTAACCCTACAGTTTGAAAATTTCCAATTTTATGCAATATTTTGATCGGGTCATCGTTGTATGCTCCAAAATTAATTAAATAATTGAATGATATTATTCCTTGACTTCCTTTGTTTTCAAATGGATTTTTAATTGTATAATGGATTAAATTATGTTTAGTATAACATGTTACCTAGGGTGATTTATTGTTATAGAATTCCTAAATTGCTACTTTTTCCCATTGATATAATTGTTAATCAATTGTGAATTTAATTTAAAGTGGAATATAAAAGAAGAATGGTAATCTTCATAATTAACCATTGACAATTGTGATGTGATATTGTGATATCCATGCTATATGATAGTAATTATGTTCCATATTGTAATGATTATATATTAGGATTGGCACTAACACTTTTACACTTATATATTGTCTTGTTGATATTGAGTGGTCTCAGTCCAGTCTATGCTATAATGCTTGTATAGAGTAGGATATGCCCATCCCCATGTTTTAATTCTTATAGAGCGGGCTATGCCCAGCCCCATATTGATGGATGGAGATGACAAAGAATTACTCATGATGATGATGAATGGTAATCAGTAATGGTACCCATGATGATGATGTGGATCATTTGGTTTTGTTGATGTCTTTTGAATTTTGAAATGTTGTCATCGGGTTTTGTAGAGGTTTTGAATTTTGGAATGTGTAATGGGTTAATTTTCTTTATGTTTCCCGCTCAACCTTAAATAGGCTTTTGAAAATCCAATAAAAATAAATTTTTAGGAAGCAGGAACTTGAGTTTTATACTTTAGTATGCTTTTATTTTCTTGTATTGTTCTATCATGTCATTTACTTACATTCTAGCAGGTCATTACATTGTTCCTTATCTATTTATTGGATTATTCAACTGGTTATTATTTTTGTCTTATACAATTTATTTACTATAATTATTTCCATTTATTTATGAATTGTTTATACGGCTATGAAACTTCATGCTAGGGGGTATAGTCTCCCCACTATACTATTCACACCCTCACTGCTAGTTGATATCCTTTAATGTACGGGGAGGCATGCTTGAGGTCTCATAACCAACCCTTTCCAGCAATGTGAGAGAGTTATAGATTGGGGACATTACAAAGTGGTATCAGAGCCATGTTGTATTTTATTATGCCTTACTATTTAGGGAAATATATAAAGGATACTAGTATGTGTATGGACATGGTAATGAGCTTATGAATGGGAGTAGTTAACCCATCTATGGGGGAAAATCCCAATGACCAGGGATGTTATTTTTTTGGTGTTGTGTGCTTGGTGCGGTCCATGTTATCTCACCTTGGATGAATCACATGTTATGTGAAGTTATTGTTTTATGATTTTATTATTCCTTGATATTTTTACTCATGGACCGGTATGGTGAGAGATGAGAATGGATTTATCATAATAGGAACATAGTTATATATTGACATGAATTGTTCATAATAAAAGAACTTCTATTTTTTAATGTGATATATAATTGACTGTGGAACTATAATATGAGATATCTATTTCAATGGATAAATGAAATGATTTTTCATGTCATCCTAAAATACTTTTAATCCATGCCTATAGATACCGAGAGTTAGTGGTTCTATGTTTCAGTCACCTGTGGGGTTGACCTTGTTGTTATCCAGTTCTCTAAGGTGTGCATTTGTCTTGTAGAGAAATTGACCCCTCATCACATTTGACTTGGGGATCATGAGAGTGTCAATCAACACTATTTTAATACATATGAACCAAAATTTATAGTAGTTCCTAAGGAGAATATGAATGTTATTTTTCATTACAGCTTCTTGAGGGTCATGTGATCCATGGAAAGGGAGATTTTTCACACCGTTCTTTCAATGTATGATATGAAAATTGATTTTTAGCTTCAACATATGACTATGTTTTTTGGGGAAGGGGGAAACCAGGAAGCCTATTTATGGATTTATTTGATCCTAATAATATTAAAGAATCTTGATACACCTGTAGATAGGAGGGTGAAACATGCCGCATATATGCTTCGTGGACATGTAAATCATTGGTGGGATATACTGGAGGAAACTGGGCTGCAGGATGAGATGTCTGGGAATGAGATTGAGATGAATTTCCAGATCCATTTATATCTTGAAACCTTTTGGGATGAAAAATCTCATGAGTTCATTCATATGATGTAAGAGTGTTTGTCGGTACTAGACTATGTTGGACGTTTTACCTACCTGTAGAGATTTGATCCGTCTTTGAAAACTGATGAGATCTGTAGGGTGAGAAATTTCTAGGATAGTCTTCATTATGAGATTAATTCATAGGTAAAATTCTTTTATTAAAGAAGATTTGAAAATGTGATGAATTAGAAACTCATCACAAAAGGGAATATGAAAAAGGACCCGAGAAGGATCTAGGATATTTCATTAGGGAAATATATAAGTTATTATTTGACTGGTTAAAAGCATCATTATTAGAGTTTATTCCAAAGTAAAAGTGGAAAGAGTAGTCAGGGCAGTGAACTACCATCTCAAGACCATCTTCCTTTCCAGTGCTATCAGGGTGGAAACTTTTGTCACAAGCACCTGCAATGTCTTTATCCCCTAGTAGAGTGTTGTATCTATGGAAGACTAGGCTATATTTAGATGTTCTGTTTTAACTTTCCACATCATACCAGTGGAAGAAGATTAGGAAAAGAACTGAAGTCAGGAATGAACTCATCTACCACTCAACAGGCTGGTAGTTGGAGTTCCACAGGCCGATCAAGATGAGGTTGGGGATGTGGTACCCCAGTGCATGAGAAATAGTACCGAGAAAGGGATGCAGCTCATGGTAGTTAGACTAGAGACCAAGTAAAAGAGAAAAGTTTGTTTCATGTTATACATACTACTTCAGATAATGTGGATGTAGGACTGTCTATTGTTATAGGTACGATTCATGTATCATCTACCTTAGTTTATGTTTTGTTTGATATAAGAGAATTGTATTATTTTCTATCTCATATTTATTCAAATAATTTGGTCATGGATTTGGAAATATTATATGTTATTTTAACCATTAACACTCCATTAGGAGTACAATAAAAGAATATCAAAATTTTCAAGGAATGTTCTCTAAAGATTGATGGTTATCATTTCTTTTGGGAACAGTTTGTGTTGGAAATCATAGGGTTCAATTTGATTATTGGTATGGATTGGTTAGTTATATATCTGGATCATATCTACTATTACAGGATGATATTTACATCTCTATCTCTTTAAGGAAGTATCTATTCTCACTAGGGTGAGTGAGATCTTCAATCTAGTCGTATAACACCAATTTAGTGCATATTGGATTGTCTCATGGATCAAAGAGTCATTATTTATCTAGATAACGGTAGAATATAACAAGATTATTTTCATCCAATGGTAGAAAATTACTTGTATGTTTACCCTTATGGGTTTTATGTCTTACCACTCGAGAAATTGATCGAGTTCGCGGTCGAGTTGGTGCTAGGAGAGTAGCAAGTTTCTATCCCAATCTATCAAATAGAACCAGTAGAGATTCAGGAGTGGAATGTTAAATTGGAATATCTTGAATCTAAAGGCTTCATAAAGCCTTGTAAATTTCCTTGGAGTTATCCAGTTCTCTTCGCGAAAAAATTCTGATGGGTCTTTGCACTTGTATATGGATTAATGAAGGTTGAACCAGATGAAGGTCATTAACCGATATCCTCTTCCACACATTGATGACCTTTTTGATCAGTTCAAAGGTGATAAGATCTTCTCCAAGATTGATTTGAGATCAGGATATCATCAGTTAAGGGTGAGACTATCAAACATACCATGTATTACTTTTATGAGTAGGTAATGTTTGTATGAATTCATTGTGATGTCATCTCGGTTGACTAATGCACCTACGGTATTCATGGCCTTAATGAGTATAATCTTTCATCTATTTTTGGATCAGTTTTTGGTGGTTTGTTTCAATGATATATTAGTGTACTCACAGTCATAATATGATCATGCCAAACATCTTGACATCATCATGAGTGCATTGAGAGAGTATCATATTTACACCATGATAACCAAATGTTATTTTTGGACTAATAAAGTGCACTTCTTGGGCAATGTAATCTCTAACGAGGGAGTTTCATTATTCTAAATGGGCGGTGTATCCTAGTTTAACAATGATGTATCATGATCTCCATATGTATTACATGTGGTCAAAAATGAATAAGGAGGTGGAAATCATTGTGGCTAGATGCTTCACTTTTCAGCAGGTGAAAGTCGAGCATCAGATGCATGCTGGGATTTTTTAGCCTTTTCCCATCCTAAAGTGTAAATGAGATTATGTCATGATGTATTTTTGTGATGGGATTACTTTGGATGACCCATATGAATGATGTTGTATGGGTTGTTGTGGATCTACTAACTAAGGTAGATCGCTTCTTACCTATTAGTGAAATCTTCACAGATGAAGACCTGAGAAATATTTACATGTGTCAGGTGGTTCAGTTGCATGGTGTTATGAGGTGTATCATTTTAGATAGATATCCTTGTTTCACATCATGTTTCTGTAAGGGTGTTCAAAAAGCCTTGGAATCGTGAGTTTTTTTAAGAATAGCCTATCATCCACAAACTAATGGTCAATCTGAGCAGACTATTCAGATTCTGTAGGATATGTTATGAGCCTATGTTTTGGATTTTAGTGGTTCATGGGAGAAACATATGGAACTCGTGGAGTTTTCATATAATAATAACTTCTAAAAATCGATCCAAATTGAACCTTTTTAGGCTTTGTAAGTAAGGTTGTGTTGTTCACTCTTATTGGATAGAGGCAGGTGAGTCAGCAATTGTTGGGCCAATTCTCTTGGAAGAGACATCTGGAATAATTTAGTTAATTAGATAGTGGTTGGTGTCCACATAGAGAGGGAATAAATCATATTATGTCCATCATATATGACCTTTGAAATTTGATGTTGGTCAAAATGTTTTCCTGTGGGTGTCCCCTAGGTTGGGGAAGCACCTTACCTGGAAACAAGGAAAGATAGAGCCCATGTTTTTCATAATGTTTGAAATAGTTGTAAGGGTTAGTCTAGTGGAATAATATTTATCCCTTATACAATTCTATAGTTCCATGAATAATGTGTTCCATCTATCGCAACTATGAAGATACCATCCAGACCCTTCCTAAGTGATAGACATAGTATACGTCGATCTTTGAGAGGATGCACCCTTTGAAGAGAATATGACATGGGTAGTGGATCATATTTAGAAATATATTTAGGGTCAAACTATACCATTATTTTGAGTAAAATGGGAGCATGGGTGAGTTTAAGAGGATACCTAAGAGAGGGAGTTTGATATGAAAACACAGTGGTTGGACTTGTTCACTAAGAACTCATAGTGATTCTTGGAGTAGATCGGGGATGAGCTATTATAAGGTGGGAAATTTGTAAGACCTTTTTTATTTCTAGGGATGTCACCCTTTGTGTTTTTTTTGTTATTCTTGGTGGCTAAGTCGTGTTCAGAGATAGAGAGCCTTTATTGGATAAAATGAACTAAAGTTTAGAGATTTTTTCTATTTTGAGTTAATGGTGTCTAAGTATAAATGGGACCAAATTTTAATGTGTTCATGGTAAATTGAGAATCTTTAAAGGGGGTTCAGGTTGTTTAAAAGGAAATGGGTAGAAAAATCAACTACATAAAATTTACACATCATTTAAATGGATTGAAAATCATGTAATTGTTCATGGGTTTTAATAAAATAAATACTAAGAAATGAATGTTTTGAAAAAATCCAATAAAAACATTTACATGAAATGTAACCAAATCACATGACATAGAAATTCCCAACCTACCATTTTAATCATGAAGTGCATATGAAATTCATTATATTTCATTAAATATCTTCTCCTATCAAAAAAAGGGAATTCTCTAAGTGAATTTGGAGTCCCAGCCCCGATTTTGGATGTTTTTTTTCATCTTTAATCACTCGTATGTTCTTTTAGTTAGGTTTATTCTTTCTTACATTTGGTTCTCCAACCGTTGTTGTAAAATCCTTTGGCTGATTATGTTTTTTGTTTTGATCTTGATTTTTTTGATCTATGAACCTCTTTCCAACCATCCACACCTTCTTCCTCATGGTCTTTGGTTGTTGGAATGGTTTTTGGATCATCAGTTAAAGGTAGGGGGTCTAAATCTTAACCCTATGGTTTTATAATTTCCAATTTTATGTAACATCGTGATCACATCATCATTGCGTACACCCAAATTATTTAAATAATTGAATGAGATTATTCTTTGATTTCCTTTGGTTTCAAATAGATTTTTTATTTTCTAATTTCTTAATGTATGATTATGATGAAATGTGATCTAGGGTGATTTCTTGTTATAGAATCCTTAAATTGTGACTTTTTCTCATTGATATAATTATCAATTAATTTTGAATTTAATTTCAAATGGAATATGAAAGAAGAATGATAATTCACATAATTAACCACTGAGAATTGTGTAGTGATATTGTGATATCTATGATATATGATAGGAATTGTGTTCCATTCTGTAATGCTTATATATCAGGCTCAATCCTAGAACATGCACACTTATATGCTATAATGCTGATATCGATTAGGCTCGACCTAGTCCATGTTGTAATTCTTATAGAGAGAGATCTATGCCATGTCCCATGCTATAATTATTATAGGGATTTGATTGCGAAATGTTGTAATGATTACAGGTCTTTGACCTAGATTGTTGTGACTATACCATGGTTATATGATTATGGTTGGCATGGCCATAATTCATTCTAGAAAATATTCTGGCATGGTATCGAAGTAGGTTATCTTACCTTTGTTATATTATTATGGTGTGAATAGTTGTAAGACACGATTAGAGATATTATGACATAGAGATGAAGTAGGTTGTCGTATATATTTAATTATTTAATTAAATAATGTACCTATTTATCGCTTTATTTCTTACACTTACTATCATACTGGTTGTTTTAGACATGGTTGTGTTTAACTAATGAGTTATACTCACACCCTATCCAGGAGATCATTTGGAACTTGGGAATATTATGTGGATATAGGTTTGGACAAGGGAAAATGGCATTTCTATTGATTTCTTTTTTGTTGTTGGGTGGGAGTTTAGAGATGGGACTGACAATGGGTTTGGTACTTGAGACCTTGAGTCTCATATTTGAGTATGATAATCTATTCTTGTATTGTTCTAGTATATCATTTTGTTACATTCCACTATGTCATTACATTGTTCCTTTCCTATTTATTATATTATTCAATTTTCTTTTATTGTTGCCTTCCACAATTTCATTACTCTGATTATTTCTATTTATTTATTAATTTTTTTTAATGCTATAACACTTCATACCAGGGGTATAGTCTCACCACTATACTATTCACTCCCACACTACTAGTCGGCATCCTATGACATATGGGGAGGTGTGTTTGAGGTTTCATAACCAACCCTTTCTGGTCATGTGAGAGTGTGCCAGATTGGTAAACGTCATGATGTTTATCTCAATGCAATACATTATCTTCATTTTTTCGTCAATTTTCTTATTCACCCCTTGTTGAGATAAATATTCAATCCACTATGAGATAATGGTGGAACCACATATTTCTTAGCAATGTATTATCAACTAATAAATACTCATTCTATATAAGAAAAATATTAAAAAAATGATCAATTGATACATCAATGTTATCCATATATAATCCATAATGTTTTACCAACACTTACTTTTACTTAATACGGACTATACAAACTGATTTTGAAGAAGTTTCATGAACTTGAACAAAACTTCAACAAACACATCAAAAGTACTCAAATGTATGTTATTTTTCCTCCCCTTATGATTTTAAAAGCATTCCCCATTGACAATCATACTAAATATAATATATCACATGATTGGAAAAGTGATCATCATACCTAAACCTTTGATTTCATTATGTATATCCAAAATTCCATATTTAAAAAAGATATTTTAAAATTCATGTAACTTTACTTACTTACCTCCTAATCAATTGATTCTCTTCAAGAATCTTCATGATTTCTAGTTTTATATTCAAGGATCATCTCAAAGAATGTGTGATACCAGCTGATCTCTACTATTAATTAATATATTAAGAATGATGTGTTATAAGGAATGAATTAATACCAAATTATATTTTCTATGGTGGATTGTTCTTCTTTCCAGATACACATCACAACATATATTCAGTTCATTATTTGGATTTATCACCTTTAATTACATTTATTTATATATAAGGTAAGTATTCATGTGAATAAGGAGAGTTTCAATTAACTCTTCAGTGATATCATTAGGGCTAGGAATTTTTCCCAACATAGAAACACCTTTCTTTAAAGATATAAAATTTAAAGAACCATTCATTCTTTCCACACACTTGATCTTCCAAATTTCATTCCTTTTTAGAAGTATGTAATAATTTTATTTATCATATTTATTCCTAGTTGGAATAGCCTTCTTCACTTTATCAAGAAAAGAGAATTCACTATTTACAGTTTTCTCAATATTCTAACACATTTGTAACTAGTCTAAATAAATTATTATATATTATTTTAGCACATGGTTGGCCTTCTTCTTGTTTATAGACTCCTTCATTATAGAAAAAATCTTGGTGTATGGATTAATGGGTTCTTTACCTTTCTTATTCAAAAATTTCTATCCTCTCAACATCCATGTCAAATACTTTTTAGTAGAATACCCTAACAGTTTTCACCTTCCATACATCTCTTCAATAGATATCGTATTATCTTTTTTTAAAATATCTACAATTATTCATCAGGAGTGTCCATCACTAAACCAATCCTTATATCTCCCAATGGTATTGGTTCTTTATATATTGATTCTAGCTTGTTTCCTTCAACATTAATTTTCATTTCTATGTTTCAATGGTCCATGATGTGGAATTTCAAGCAATAATAGAAGTAAATATTCTTTATTGGTCTAACATCCTTCTCATATTACCTTAAATCTTTTGAAGAGTATCTTACTCAACAATCTTATTTTATTTGGATCTTTTATTCACAATTTTATTTCCCAAGGTAGACTTATCTTATTTATTCAAATTCTTTATTTGTTGTGGTATTAAATTCACATAAAGATTTGAATTATGCTTGAGTGGTATAGACCAATATTTATCAAAATTATTACCACCTTTTTTCTAGTGATTAAAAAATATTTTAAGAGATTAAATTATTTATTAGTTGAAAATCGTTTTTTATTTTATGAGATTTTATTTTTTCTAATAGGTATTTAATTTTATTTATATTTTCTCCCCCTGAATATTGGCCTTATATTATTTTCATAAGTTGAAATTGTTTTCCAACATTCAATAAACTTATTCCTAAACCTCAAGAAACACAATCAGTATCCCAAAAAGCTTCTTCATCTACTTTTAGAAATAATATATCATGTTTTTAATCCATTTTATTTTTAGATAGGAACATCAATATTTTTCTTTTCACTTAGGGATACACTCTTCTAAGAAATTATTACGTACAACCTTGATATATTGGTGGGTTTATATATATTTATTTTACCCATATTTTTCAATATTTTATTTTTTTCCTACACTAGACATCAAAATAGAATAAATGAAAATAGATTTATTTAGAAAATAGGATACCTTTATCCATGATATTTTTGGGTTAATAATTTGTTTATTTCAATATCATATTTACAAAAATATGAGTCTTTTTAGAAGTATGAATCATATTGAAAACACATGTATAAACACTCCTTTTCTCAGTATATTGTAAAGATTATTCATGGTTTATTTCTATATTTTTTAACTTTACATCAAACTCAAGATATTTTATAATTGAATGTAAATTTGGTATTTATGTTTTTTAAACCTTTACCAACACTCTCTTTAATTTTTTATTATGATATTTAGGCATCTGAATTTCCTTTAGTAGAGAAATATCTTGACTTTTTTTTTCTTTGACTTCCTACTGAGTATCATTGACATTCATAGAGACTTGATATAAATTAGTTTTTCAAACATATGGATAAATTATTTGAAAAATTTCTCAAACATAACTTTATTACAAACAACTACTCAAATTTATTTATCCATCAATGAGAATATTTAATTGTAAATTGAAATATACTTTTCCTTGTCTTTAAAAAGTTTTATGAGAGTCTTATATTTCCTTAAATTTTTAGCCAATTCATATTCCATTGATCATATTCCAACTCTAGATGTGATTTTTCATCATATTTTCCCTTGATGAATAAATATAAATATATATATATATATATATATATATCTTTTTGTGTGATTGTTTATTTTAAAACCTCAATAGAATCATTTTCATATAATCCTTAACTTCAAAGTTAAAGTAAAGAACTCATTTATTTAATTCATTTTCATAAGAGCTTGAACATGATTCCTCCGAGGAATCATTTTCAATATATTTAATAAAATAATTACCAATATATTTACCATAAGGGTATCAAGGATTTCTATTTCACTGTTGAATTCATTGTCATCTTATCGACCAATATTCTTTCACTTTTTTATTAAATTCAAAGAAGAAATCAACATTTATAGTTTAACATAGATGGAAACAAAATTTTACATATGACGATATTATAATATATCTTCAAATCAATACTTCATATACATTATTTATAAACACCTGGACATGATAATTTTGACCCACTCATAGGTGTCCTTGTACTCTGATACTAATTGAGATTCTTATAGGATTAGTGTAGTCACCTAATAGTGGGCATGAATCAGTTGTGCCTAATTATTTTACCAAATTTTAATTTTCATTTTAAAGATTTACCCCTATATAATTTCAACCTATATTTATATTCAATAAAAATTGGTCTATTTTATTTAACAAAAATTTAGTACACACATGCAATGTAGAATTATAAAGTATAGAGAAATATATGACGTTTAATAAGGTTGGAGCTTGATGTGGGAAACTTACCCCTTTCTATGTTTTAATTCCACTAAGATATAAATTCTTCAAAATAATCATATGATAAATTACATTTGGTTTCAATAAGTGTCATCCAAAAAATATGTTAATTATATTATATTGGTGAGTATTCACCATATTACATAGGTGAATAGATTCTAACTCCCATGGGTTATTTATAATATACCCTACCAATTCTCAATATTTCTTACACTTCTCAAGAATATCTTTAAACTTATATGGATTTTACTTCATCAAGATGAATATATTTCTCTCTCTTAATTTTTATTTCACTACTATTTGATATTCCATAATACCAACATGAAACTCATTATTTGTTACACATTTTTTCATCACAAATGTTTTTTAAAATTTGTTTGATAGCTTCTCTCACTTCACCTTCAAGGATATAAATTTGAAATGATGTATTTATTGAACTACATGAATTTTTCCTTTCTTAGTTTTTCTTCCTTCTTCTTATTCAACTCAATATTCTCCAATAATGTGTATCAAAGGATCTGGTATCAGTACTAGATTATCATCATTATTTTTCAACAATATTTGATGCACTAAATCAACTCTTACTTTCTTAGAGACTATCTAATCTTATTCATTAATTCCATGTGTTTATTCTTCTTCATAAAAAACATATCAGTTTCTACTATCTTTATAAAAGAAGTTGACCCATCCCTCTCTCTTCTTCACCCCTTTTATATTATTAGACCACCAAAAAATATTTTTTTATATTTTATATAGAAAATCATCCATAATCATGGTGTATAAATATCATCTCATTATCCTCAACAAAATCATCCACATGTGCTCCCATTATCTTTATTTCTTTACCTAAATTTTTCACATGGGTGTGCTCCCATAATGTCAACATTCCATTTTCCTCAACATCTTGTCTCAACTACATTTCCAAGAATACCATTTTTTATTTTCATCTCATTCTAACCTATTGAATAATTATTCTTTACATCATACTAAGATGATTAGAATATTTTATCTCAAAATATTTCTAAAATTTTAGTATTAAATTATTCTCAAAAAATGTTTTAAAATTGTATGAAAAATAAAATTGTGGTGTATCATATCTTTTGTAATGTGTCATTATATTAATTTAACTATGAGATATATCATTCATTATAATATAATTAAACTTCAAATTTTAACATTTTCAAAATTTATCTTGAATAAAAAACTCTATTTTTGATATTAATTTAATTTTATATTTTTTTGGGAATTAAAAATTTTTATTTAAAGATTCATTTATTATTGAATTTATCCATTTTCGATTTAAACATTTTCATAGTTATTCCTTCTTATTTGATATTTCTTTACACAGTCATAAAGATTACATCTCAATTATTTTTATGAATCACAATCTCAATATAATGTTTAATTCATTGAATATATACTCAAGAATAATCATTTATCTTTCATTCTTTGTAATATTTAATATTATATAAGTCTTTGTTATTTCATTTTCCATCAATCTCATAATTTCTCAAAGTGTTGAACCTTAAAAAGTTCTAAGGAACCTTACAAACATTAAAATAACACTATGAAGTTGATCAAACTTAAAAAGTGGGTCTATGGATTTTTCATAAAGGAAGAGACCATAGGATGTCCCTAGTACTAAAGCTAATAAAATTTGAACCTTACGAAAATGAACTTTTCAATTGAGTCCACTTTGTGTGAGTTGTATTTATTACAAGGAATTATTTTAATGGAAAGTCAATTCTATGATGAATAAAAATTATCATGGATGATTAACGAATTATGAGAAGTACAGTCTTATCAAAAAAGAGATCCCAAGGGTTTTGTCCAATCATATTAAATGATTTAAGACTATAAGACACATCTTCAAAGATCATTTGATGTTTTGATGAGTTCCATGGAGAATTAAATTTATAATGAATTCATTTATATATTACATAGATAAAAGATGTTTTTTTAAGTTACATCCATGTGTTGGATGAAGGTTATCTTGGTAGGTTGAAGTGGATCTATTTGATGAAGGAATTTAACAGTATGTGTTGAAGAGACTCCATGAGATAAATGCATGTGATTGTATTGTATTGGTTGTGACCATGTGATGGAATGGTGTGACCACCCATTATGTGGTTTGATCATATAAAGTTTCATACAACCTTACATATGGAGTTATATGAACACATAAAGTGTTTTATAACTGCATATTGGAATATATCGACCTTAGAAAAGGTCAAGGAATTGCATTAATGGTTTTGTGACCATATGTAATGTAGGAAAACCATATGTTGGAGTAGTTTGACTGAAAATTGAAATAGTGTGACTACATGAATGGATTTTTTGACCGCACATTGGAATATCATGATCATATAAAGGGTCACCTGACAACATGTTTGAGGCTCGTGAACACAAGAATGTGTTATACAACCACAAATTGGAATTGATCATCTTTCTATTGAAATTGATCAATTACAGGTTTTTATGAGATTCCTCATGAGGAAGTAAGATTGAACATGAATCGTATAGTATATGGATCTACCATTAATAAATTCAATCAATAAAAATTGAAGTGATCTTCTAAATATTAAATATCACAATAATGACTATCCTAGTTCTTATAAAGGAACTATCGAATGAAGATAGAAAGTAAAAGAAATAAAAAATATTAAGTGCAACTATTATTAAGAAAATATAAATGGAATGGGGGTGTTCTGAATATTTTTTTTCACATGAAGAATAAAAATAATTGGATGAGGTTTCCATGAAATTCTTAAGAAGTTTTTTGTATATTTATTTTCACAGAAATAATAATAATAATAATTAATTGAGTTGGTCATAAAGTTCAGAATAGGAATAAGGATCAATGTAATTCTATGTTTATAGAGATATAAGTGTCTTTAAATTAGTGTAATAAAATAATGAGGTTCAATTTATATGGTATTTAAGAGGAATATTGTCAAGATTGAAGTTGGCATGATCTTGTCACTATACCATGCATGTATTGATTCATGCATGGGTATTTATTGTTGAATAAATATAGGATCAAAGGAGAATGAATATTCCATGATATTTATTCATTTTTAAATTTAGTTACAATTATAATAAACTAGATTTTATGTTCTTATATGATAAATATTATATATTTTTTATTTTATTTAAAGTAGCTGTAAAAAATAAAGAATAATTTATGGGATTATATTATATCACAAATGGTAGATCCATGACTGCATTTAATATATATTCAATCTACTCATATATGTTTTAAATATAAAAAAACATATATTGAAGGAGTAGTTATGAAGAATGGTGAATTAGTGTCAATTATTGTATATTACCCTATAGTTATTATATATTCTTTTTACAAAATAATTTGTTTGATACTGCCTATTATCATAAGAGTAGTTATTGTTGAGTCTTCAGGAATTATGAGAAGAAGTTCAGATAAAAGATTTTGGATCTAGTTGGAGACCATGATGTATTATATCCAAGGGATTTAAAAGAAAAATAATCTTGGTAAATCAAATCAAGTTTTCATGAGAGAGAGTGAATATAAAATTGAATAAGAGGGAGAGGATAAGATAATCGATTGGGTAATATATTTTATTATATATATTCTTACAATTCATTATATAGGTGAGTATTTTTAATTGTTTTTTAAAACTATTAGTCATGATATAAAATGTTTGTGTCAAGAAGAGAGAAACCCACCTCAATAATTATCTTCATCGTTAATATATTTTGATTCAAAGATAAAAGGGATAACTAGTGTTGGTTAAATTCAATAAAAAATATGAGAAAGATAGAAGAAGGAAATGAGATCTAGTCAAATTCAAGTAAAATAGTGAAATGAAAAGGATTAAGGGAGAATAAGAAGTTGTTTTTCATTATATGTTGCTTAAATAAAATAATTTAATCTTAATCAGTGTCATAGAATAAGTACATGAGAAGTTGATTTCTTTCTTCCATGCATGAAAAGTAGAATTATAGTATTCTGTTGTAAAGATTAAAAAGGTTTGGTGAACTAATATACATACAATAGAATAAGAAGTGGTTTCTTTCAAGTTGTTGTGTAAGAGAGAAATATTAATAATGAACATAATAAAAATGATTCCCTATAACATTCAGTAGATGTATCAACTTGTGGTGAAATTTGTTAGTGTTGCAAAGGAATTCAATAAGTTGGATATTATCTATACAAGTTGTATAAATACACAGAAAGGAGATATAGTTGGACTATTCTACCACTAGTCCATGGAATTAGGATTATTTTCCCCCTATTTAGTGTGGGGTACCACACTTTAGGATCATGAATATTTTTTGGATGACCCAATGTGATAGTTATCTCATTATTGTGGCATATTTTATTTAGGATTGTTTCTCAATTATACCAAGAACTAGCCTTTCTTATTAAAAGTTGAAGCATGAAAATACTATTTCCTCTTTATGTGTCTTCTAACAAATGAATAAAGTATAGAATAATGAGATAATCAAGATCCTAATATTTCTAATAGTTTAGGGGATAAAAATATAAAATTGAAGTAAAAATGACATAAACACTAATTCATCCTCTCCACCCCCCTATCAATGTTGATTATATCCCTAATTTGTTATAATAATTGATATATGATCAAGGTTTACCTCTATTGGAATATTTACATTTTCAGTTTACCTATATTTAAATATTTAAGTCTCTTTATTATTCCATAATATAGATTAGTTTTAGAAAATAATTGACTATATTATATCACTATTTGGTTTCTTAAAAAACTATTTTACACATAATTTAGAGGGAGAAAAATGAGTTTAAATAAGTTATCCCTCTTTACTAAAGAATAAAACTATTTATTATACCCATTTCATAAAGATAAAGAATATAGTATTGGCTTGTATGTTTAAGAATATGTGGTTGAAATTACCACTAAGAAGAAGGAAAACAATTCTACCTCAAGTGGGTCAAGTAATATAAGTGATCATGAGGTATATAAAGGTTCTTGTCAAAACAATCCTGAAGAATAACAAAGCATATTTGGAATTGATCATATGATAATAGATTTTTTTATTGATACATTAAAGGATTTTATTAATTATTTTCTAAAGGAAACAATTTATTTTATATGTAGTATAATTTCAATTCATAAGGAATAAATAACCCAACTCTAAGGTGAGGTAAATAATATAGATTAATCAATATAAAAAAAATTTCTATATTTAATAAATCTCTCTAAACAGATTAAAGAGAAAGATGAGAATGTGGATCTTGGATAAGGGTGCTTGAAATTTAAAGAAGAGTGTCTTAAAAAAATCCTTGAAAATGATGATTCCAATAAATAACTTGAAGAAAATATCCATGTGTTTTAAGAAGATAAAATAACTTTCATTGATAAATAAAATGATCATTTGGATATGAAATAAAAAATAATCAAAAAACTAGACACATTAATTCAGGAAGTAAATAAAATAGTTGAAGAGGAAAATAAAAGAATGAAGAAGGATTGTGGAAATAAAGTTATTTTTTTAAGACTATAATAATACCCATAATATAATTTGTCAATAAATGGATGTTAAATTAGAAAATCCTAAAAAGGAAAGTATTGATTTTTCAAAAAACAAATTCAAACTTACTGCTAACACAAAATATTCAATGGAGGTTTCTAATGATAAAAAACCTCGGACATATGATAATAAGTTCATGGAATAATTTGATGATCATTACTAAGTGGCTATAAAGAAAAAGGTACCTTCATTATCAAATTATAATGTTTATAATAAATATATATTTACAAAAGATATAGGTTTTCATAAAAATTTTATATAAGTATGGATGAGAAAAAGTGAATGGAAATATAATACTAAGGAAATGGTAAATAGAAGATAAATTTGGTGTTTTGGTTCCTCAAGAAGATCAAAACCAGTGGGAAATATAGCCTAAAATTATCTTGGATGAAAATTTAGATAGAAATAAGTACATGAAAAAAAAATGGGATCTATGTTGGTGCTACAACAGGTTTTGGAATTATGAAATGAGTTGTTGGTACAATCCCCAAGATGTTAAAACACAAAGGAATCCTATTCCAAGGGGAAGAAAACCAGATAAGAAGAATCAATATCCACAGATTGAGAAAAATATATTGAATTCAAATATATTTGGAATCCTAAGAAATATCAATGATATATGTAGTAGTGGTTATCGCAAGAATGGTGCATTCTTATCTCAAAATTTATCAGAGACTAATGGCGAATCAAGACCACATAATTTAAAAATGAAATAAAAGATATAATTGGGAATAAATAAAAACTAATGTTGTAAATCAAAACTCTCTCAAAAGGATCCATAGGAAAATAAAGGCATCCATGGAAATAAAAAAAGTTATCATGTTTAGTGAAATTTCAAGATGTCTAAAAGTAGTGGTGCATCAAAAAATAATGGTTCAATAATAGAAATCCTCAATGATCCATGTAGAACAACCAAGAGTTTTGTTCATATTCTTAGTAACTATATAGAAAATAGATTTTGAAATAGAAAATAATATATAAGAAGAAAAAAAATGCTAGTGCTAAAGTGATTGAAAAGAATCGATATGATGATACTGAATTTAATGTGAGGTTATAAACAAAAGGAAACTCTTATCATAAATATGTTCCATGTGTGAGGTGAAACATCGTTGGAAACACTCCTAGATATTTCTATACAATAATTAAATCATAAGAAAAATTCTTATAGAAGATAAAAGGTATAACAGGTAATATAATTTCCATAAATACCTCTAAAGAAAAAAAATTCACACACAATGAAATTAAAGAATTGGTGATTAACAGATTTCTATAAAATAAATTGGAACTTAAGTACAAGTGTGGAATCATGAATAATGGTAAAAATCAATTAATAAAATCAACTTAACATTATTTTTCACTTGGATGAATAGGAAGAGATGTAATATTATATTAGAACTTTTATTTTGTAATTGTACTTATAATGTATGGAATTGATGGTTAAGCAATATCTCAGTGAAATAAACTGAGAAAGAGTTATGGATTTTAATTTTTATAGTCTATATAAGGATTTCACCATCTATGAATGATCTATGAATTATAATTATAAAAATTTTAATTATATGATCATATCTGAAGAAGATGAAGGAATATGTTATTATTTACACTTTATAGAAAATCAATACAATCCCATCTTGGTTTGATCTTAAATTTGTTACTCTATACAAAATGTATATAAAAAGATCATCCTTGGTGATTATATGGAAGTAATCAATACTTGGAAACCATATGAAGAAGATCAATTTTGGAATATTCTATACATGACAAAACATGTGATTCATTATTTGAAGATACAAACCATTATGGCGATATTATTGAAGATTGTCCTGAAGGGGATAAATGTAAATAATGGTGATGAATATATAATAATTATTACCTCATTGAAATATAATTTTTCTGGAAAGTTCTTCAAGTGAATGTCATCGAATAAGTGTGTATTTTTTATCTACCATCATTTATAATTAAAATCATATCCTAACTCCAAAGGGATAAATTTAATTAATCAATGACATATGAAAAGTGTAAGTATAATGAATTTACAAGGATGTTAATCCTATTATTTCTAGCTGAATTAATTTAACCTATTTTTTAAAGCGAGTGGAGAGGGTATTGATAGATATTTATAAGAAATTGTATCTCAATTAGTATCTTTAATTAGTCTCATCTTGATATAGTTCTGTACATTCCAGGAAGACATGTTTGTGAGTTTTCATTTAATTTGGTATCAATTTGAATTGGAAATGGATAGCTTTATTATCTAAATTAAATCTTATTTTTTTTACTATTAGCATAGCTCACATAGACTTATAGATAAGTTATTGATGTAAATTTTCTTAAGAATAAATTGATACCCTATTCCCAATTATTTTTATATTTCTTTTATATATGGGAAGATAAATCAAAATTAAATATTGATTAGAAACGGAAGATGTTAGAATAAATAAATACCATATTTACACATCATTTATAATTTATTTCTAGTAAATAACAAGGGGGATATTTACTATCCCATTTTGTGTGAGTTTTATTTGTTTTAAATGAATTATTGTCAATTCATTTTATTTTTTGGTGAAGAATAAGTATCATGGGTGTTTAATGAATGATGATGATTCTATGTTTATTTTAGAGGATATCCCATGAGTTATTTCTAGCTATATCCAGTGAATTAAGACTAAAATGCATATCTTGTAAGATTGAATGAATATTTTAAGAGTTATATAGATAATGAAATTTATAATGATTTAAATGATATATCTCTATGATGAATGAATTTTTTGAAGTTCCATCCATGGGTTGGATGAAGGTTAGAACCCTAGGTTGAAGAAATGCCATTTGGTGAAGTCATTTGACCACATGAGTTGAAGAGATGCATGAGATAAAGGTGTGTAACCATATATTATGTGTTGTGACCATGTGATGGGATGTTATTGTCATATTCTATATTGTGTGATCAAATTAAGAGTCATGCCATGACACTCATAAATGGATGGAACCACATGAATAACCATACAACCACACATTAAAATTGATAGACCACATAAAGGATAGAGTGACTACATGAAGGGTCGTGTGACTCTATATTATGTGGTGTTACCATGTGTTCGAGTGTGTGATGGAATGTTGGAATAGTGTGACCACATGAAGGGGTGTTTTAACCACATATTAGAATAGTGTGAACATATGAAGGGTTTTGTGACCATGAATTATATCTATGAGGTTGAGAGAATGTATTGGTAAAAAAACATTGGAATTCATTAACCACATGTTGTAAAAAGTTCTCTCACAAAGAAGTAAGTGTGACCATGAGTCACATGGTATATGGAGATACCATAGATAAATTCAGCTAATAAATAGTGAAGTGTTTTTATAATTATTAAATATCATTATAAAAAATATCATGATTATAGAAAAGGAACTATTTGATGAAGATTAAAGTTATAAAAAAGAAAATAGATTTAGTATAATTGTTCTAGTGGACTGAAGAAAATATGAAGGGAATGGGGTATTATGCATTTTTTCCACAAGAAGAATAAAAACAATTAGATGATTTTTTTTGTGAAGTCCTAAGGAATAAGTGTTGTGCATATATATTTTCATAGTAATAAGACTAATAATTTTTTTTGAATTTTCCATGATGTTCACAAGAGGAATAATGCTTTGTGTAGTGTAGTTTATATAGAGAAAGAAAAGCCATGTTATCAATGAAATAAAAGGAGGTTTTGTTTCAATGGTATTTAATAGAAAGAATGAAAACATTGAATTTATCATGATCTCTTCACTTTAAAATGAATTTATTGATTTATGCATGGGGATTTATTGTATAATAAATATAGTTTTAAAGGAGAAAAAATAGTCCATGAGATTTATATATGTTTAGATGTAGTTACAATCAGACGATTCTAGATTTCTTGTTCTTAAATGATAAGTATGGTATTGTGATTACTTAAATCCAAGGAGGTATAAAATGGAAGAATAATTTACAATATTATTCTATGATTCAAATATAGAATCCACAGGAAGAGTTACTATACAAACATGTTAATCATATATATTTTAAATATTTAAAAAAAATCATTGATTAAATGGGAAGCTATATAGAATGGTGAAGCCATGTTAGTAATTTTATATTAACATGCAGTTATTATATACAATTATTATAGAATAATTTATTTGATAATTTCTATTATCATAGGAGTAGTAAATACTGAGTCTTCAGTCATTATGAGAATAATTTTTGGATAAATATTTTCAATCTAGTTGGAGACCATGATGGTCCATATCCAAGGGATTTCAATTACCGATAATTTTGGTAATTCAAATAAAATATTAATGTGGTAATGTGAATATAGAAATGAATAAGATACAGAGAAGATGATATTTGATACTCTAATTATTATTATTATAATAATAAATTATTCCTATTTGTTCTAGTGGTGAGGATTTATCATTGTTATTTGAGACTATTACTCAAGATAAAAAATTTCGGTGTTAAGAAGAATGAGACTTGTCTCTGTGATTATCTTCCTCACACACATAATGTGAGTTAAAGATAAGAAGAATAACTAGTGAAAATTATTTTCACTAAAGAATAAGAGGAAGAAGTATGTTATTAAAGATATCTAGTTCAATTCAACTACACTAAAGAAAGAAGATGGAATAAGGGAGAAGAATAAGATGATGTAAATTATAATTTTCACAAATTGAAGAAATTTCATAAATCTAGTTCAAGATAAGAATTATATAATAATTTGAATTCCTGCATATGTTCTAAAACAAACAAAATTTCAGTGTGATACTGTGAAGAGGAAGAAACTTGTGTGTGTTGCTCTATATATAAGGGAACAAGAAGAAGAGGTTTCTTAAAAGCTATTGTGAAAGAGACAATAGAGTAAGATAACAAATAAGAATAAAGTGGTACTATAATATTCAATAACAGTCTCAACATATGGAAGGCTTTCTTAGTGTTGTAATTCAATTGAAGAAATTAAAGACTACTTATATAGGTAGTATAAAGACCAAAAACGAGCCAACGAGCTCGTACTCGAGTGGCAAGGGCTCCTACTTGGCATCCAAGAGACCCAAGTTCAAAACTAGGTGGAGGCAAATTTCTGGTACTGTAGCAGTTATTGTTTAGTACTGTAGAATCCCGAACTATTCACCTGATTTAGGCCTTTAGACCACTGGTTTGGACCTATGGGTCTCAAGGGATATCAGATCATCAAAGGCCTTTGGGCCACAGGGCCTTGGGGCCACATAGACTATGGAGTAACCCAATTCAAACAGAACGGGCCCCAGAAGAGGATCAAAGCAACAAGAGTAGCATCCCCCTGAAGCAGAGCTAATCGGATTAGAAGAATGAGAGGGTATGGACACCGCCATCAAGACCAGGCACCGTACAGCTTTGTACGGGGCAATGCTAGCTAATCAGTAATGCAAGGTGGGGAGCTAGGTGATCAATGACGTGGAAGCTGGGGAGGGGCTTTTCAAGTGGGTTTGGCCTACGGGTCATGTATTGGGCATGGTATGCCTCTGGGCCTTCGGGTCATGTATTGTGAGTCAGTCGGGCCTTGGGCCTTGGGCCTACAGGTCATATACAGGTTCCCCTTCAACCCTTAAAAAGGAGGATTATCCATAATAAAATAAAAAAGAAGGCCTTCAAGCAATTCGGGTAAAGACAAAAAAATAATCTGAAATTGGACTAGGATATCACCAATCCATAGAATAAGGATTGTTTTTTGTCCCCCACTTGTGTGTAGGTTACCGCACTTCAGGTTCAAGATTGTTTTCAAGCCAAACCACAATAATAGGTATCTATTTACAGTGAAACTAGGTAAAAAATGGTTTATCAAGTTAGTTTTTATGGTATTTAATGTTGTTTACCTTGATTTTTTTTGCTGGTGATGTTATAAATATGTTTTAATGTCATTTAAAAATAATTAAAATTAAAAACAAAAAATATTGAGAGGTTTATCATTTCATTTTTTATACTAGATATGATAAAGTATATTATATGGTATTTTAAAATTTATTTTTCAACAAAATGATGTTAAAAATAAATCTAAAAAATATATTTATGATATGGTTTCTACATTGATTATGAGATAACCATTTTGAAAAATTTATTATAACATCAGTTTTAATATAAAATGACATGATAAAGATTATTTTAGGGTTTTTATGTCCTTATGAAATAACTGGCAAGAAAAAAAATTAAAATATTCAATAAATATAATCCCATATAAGTATAGAACCATATCAAAAACAAGAAACAGTATCAGAAGGAACTTAAATATTTACATTTTTAACTTTAAATTTTACAATGTGTAGAATAAATAAACTAAAATCCAATAAAACCTATAAAATAATCCATCCATTCACTTTATAAGTGTCTTTTATCTTGTCTATTATATGGACAAGGGTCATCAAAAATTGAAAAACTGAAAAGAAATCATTTAACATGTATTTTGAATGAAACGAATAAAACATTATAGGAACTTCTTATAATTAAATTTAAATTCTAGAACTTTGTATGTTTCCTAATTGAAATTAATTAAAAAATAAATATTTGAACTCAGTATCTGAATTCCATTACTCTTTGTTTATGAAAATTATTTTTAAAAATATATTTTCAGTTTAAAATAAAATTTTATATACTTATAACCAAAATGTTTTAATTGTAAATGAAAATCCATTATTGATTTAACATATTTCATCTTTTCAATATGATTTATTGTTGTATCTTTAATGAAATATCATACCCTATTTGAAAAACATTTGAATAAAATTAATTTAAATTAATTATAATATACACATGTATTCAAAAATTAAAACATGTGTGTTCAATACATTCTAAAAATGTTCTCACACTTCACCAAGGATAGAGCATAGAAAATAAATCATCTTTTATCTTGGACAAAAAACACCCAACATATAATAGACACAAATATAAAATAAAATGTTATTTGTTATTCCTTTAAGAGATATAAAACATTATTATATATATGATTCATACTCTTGATGATAAGGATTCATCCAACATTGAATAATTTCATTCTTTTTAAATATTTCAGGAATATAACATGTTCTTTTTCCATCATTCATTTTCCTTGCTATAGGTGAAATAAATAATATGTGCATAAATCCATATACTAATGTGGTATCATGATATATAAATTTTTTATAAAGTCACCTAATATAAAAAACATAAGTATAAAGTTTTAGTAAATTACAATTAATTAATGATTTATGATAATAAACTTACATCGAAAAGAGTCTCATTGTATTGATGCCCAAATCATCTCTATTTACAATCCCCATGATGTCTTTTTTTAAAAATCATCACAATCATTTCACACCCTAAAATTTTAGCTTCCATTGGAATTTTATAAACATCTAACAACAAATTTGAATATGTTGATAATATATCAAGAGAAAAAGAATTTGTATCTGAAGTCATAAAAACTTTATTTGTTTCTATCTATACAACATGTCATTATCTTAAATGTATTCTTGTAAAAAATATATACATATATAAAGATAAAAATGTTAAAATATTCTGACAACAATATGAAATAAATGATATAATTTGCACATACCTCTATGATAAATTTTCAAACAAGTCTAGATGACCAAAATAAAAAATGGATATTAATTTTTCAAAATGTAATAACCTCATATGTAGAATTTTTTTTCTAATATATTTATAATATCCTATAGAGTGACTATATGATTATATTTTTCTATCTATTGATGATGAATGGTATCATTAATATAATATATAATACCATATGAAATAATATGTTGTTGGGGATCCTCAACATATATCTCCTAATAAATGATAATATGTAGAGGTTGAGGATTAGGAGTAGGATAAGTAGGTGGGGGGAGTGATATCTTTAGTTAGAGGTGCATAAGTGAGATATACATGCAAAGGTGGATGTGTGAGATTAATATCTTTACACTACCTATTCATGTATACAAAAATTGATGGTACTGAAGCTCTAATCATGTCCTCTATTTTCCCACCCATATCCATGACTTTAGATTCCAAAGCTTCTAATTTTATTTTATAAACATACTCCATTGAATAAGTTTCAAAATGACCAAAGACTTTTTTTTACTGATACACCTATCAGGTATCCATATACATGACCCAAGTGTTTGGTCTTTCCCAATGTTGCAGCTAAAATATCCTTCTGACCCTCATCCATGAAGGCCCCTTAGCTGATATACTCCTCAAGGTAATCCTATAAGGAATATTTGAAAAAATATATAGTGAATCATGATATGTAAATATTATATTTAACATAAAGAACATGAATAAAATAAACAAATTCTTACAATCATCTTAGCTACAGCACTTGAATCTTCTATAAGATATTTTCCCTTTTTTCTCATCTAATCCCTCTTCAATTTTTCATGTCTAGCTGGGGGGGTCCACATCTACTAATCATGAAGGATTGTCTCTCAGTTTTTGAAAATTTTCATATATCATTTTTTATTCCAATAACATATACCCTCCAAGAGATAAATTGTGTTTTTATACATTTCCAGATTGGATTTCCTAATGATATATCATTTTTTTGAAAAATTAAGAAGAAATAAATCATTAATGTGATCATTAATATAAAACCCTCTAAAATCTAACAATACACTTACTAAAAATTCTTCATGTCATCTATTTTCATCAATCTACTTCCATGTTTCTTCATTAATAAATAGATATATATCCCATGTATTTTGATGTTATACGTCCCAAAAATGAATTCTAATGTGAGTTTTGATTTAAAACCCCTCCATATCTTTGTATATAAACCTAAACATTTCTTCCTAAATCCTTCAGTATTAGGTATATCATATTTCATCTGATAAGAAGTGAAAAAAAACTATATTAGTAAAAGAATTAGGTTATTTAAAATAATAACAAATTATATTACCAAAATTGTATCCCATAATTGACATATAGTCACTTTTTCAAAACTTATCCAAGTAGAAATCAAAATAAAATATTTTACTATATCCTAAACTATAATAAATGTACTAAATTGTTTTGTATTTGGACCCCTGGTAATATCATTGTCATAAAATTCAATATTTATTCTTTGGTCCCAACCATACGAAACTACTAATTTTGGTAAATGTGTCCAACGACATTTATAAATCCTCGAAAGATTTTGGACCCTGTAGAAGTAGATGGCTTGTGAAAATAAGTAGGAGGAGGCGAGTCAATATTAGTATGTGTATTTTCCTCCCATATTTTTCTCCATAGAAGTGTGTGTATGGTCCTCTGCAGAATTATGTGGAGGATTAGCAGACTGTTCTTCAATTACCCACACAAAAAGTAACAAACAATTATGACACAAATATAAAAATCCAACAATTACATATAAAAGTAAACAAAAAATGAGAACTAATCAAACAAAAAGTAAACTAAAATAAAAACGTTAATTAGATATGAAATGAAATAAATGAATGAAATACAATTTGTAAATGATGTGTCAATAATATAAATGCACCAACCTATTACATGATTTTTTACAAAAAAAATAAATATTATTTGAATATACACTTTTATACATTTTTTATTTAACATAATAGATTAAAATTAACTGTCTTTCAAAAAAATAAAAAAAACACGATTTAAGTGTAAACATGGTAAAAAACCAAAAAAATAAGTATAAACAAAAAAAATCACTTATTAGTTAAAATATATTTTCTAATAAAGAAAAATAAAATAATATATCTAAATATTATCTATAAAAAATATAAAAAATATAAAACAATTTATTATATTTTAATATTAATTCTCAAATATAATTTTATAAATAAAAATAAAAAATATAAATATATTTTTTTAAAATACGACATTATTTATAAATAAAAATATAACTTTGAATTTATAAAATTAAAATTATTAAATAAAATATAACAAAACTTAAACTAAAAACATTCATTTCCCAAATAAAAAATACATAAGACGTTATATAATAATTATAACTTAAAATAAAAATAGTGATGATAGAGACATAAATAAAAAATTTGACTATAAAATCCTAATAAAAATACCTTGGATGTATAAAAAATTGAAATAATAAACATGAACTATAAATTGATATAAAAAATTGGGTGATCGGGAATTCGAAACTATTGGGAAGAACATGCATATGGTGGACGAAGATGGGGGACTGTGGTGGTGGATGCTAACTGAAAGAAAAAATGAAATCAATGGATATTGGAACCACACATATAAATGAAAATACCTTCAAATCATGAAAAATGGAAATAATAAACACAAACCATAAAATGAAATCGAAACCTAGATGATTAATAAGGTGATTCCAATGAGAAGAATGTGAAAGTGGTGGTCAATGATGGGTGACAGTTGATGGAATGCAATGTAGGATGCCAACTCAAAGATAAAGAAATATCAATATAAAATTAAAACCAAAAATATAAATGAAATACCTTAAATCCAGGGAAAATTGATACAATAAATAGAAATAATAAATGAAAATAGGGATAAAAATGATTGATAAGGTGATATAAACCATAATAATGCTCAAGCGATGGGCGATGATGGGTGAAAGTGGGTGGAACATGGTGGTGGATGCCAAATAAAAGATATTCAAGGTTCTTTATTGAATAAAAAATATATTTTATGATAAGGATTAATGATTTAACATATTTGAGGTCATGGGTCAAAAAATGGAAGGGTTAGGGTTTGTCGCGTGAGAAAGAACTGAATTCAACCATGGGGTAGAATGAAATAAAAATGAAATATTATGAAACATGATTAAAATTATAAATCCCCTCTATGTTGGTTATTTAATAACCAACATGGAGAATAATATTTTTCACATCAATTGTTAGAGAATCAATGGGAAAAAACAAGGATTTTTTCATTTCTTCTTCCATAACCAACATTAAAACATATCCTTTTTCATCTTCCACATAAGTTATTTAATTACTAACATGAAATACATATCCTTTATTGTCTATTATTGAATAAAAAGAATGAAAAATTATTTTCCTTAAATTTTAATGTTGTTTTATCAATAAACAATAAGAAAATTCAAATTTTCAAGTTGGTTATTAACAAACTTAGGTGAAAAGTATCAATTTTTTATTTTCCATGTTGGTTAAAGATAACAAAAGTGAAAAAAGTGTCATGAAAAATGATTTTTTTGCAAGTGTGGCATCTATGATCGAGGATTATTTTAAAATTTAGACCTTTTAAATATTATTTCTTCTTTGTGTGTGTGATAAAAAATATGGTAAATGTAATAGATATAGATAATCAATTATCTAATATGATTATGAGGAAAATGGATAAAAGTATCAAATTGAAGTAAAAAAGTTCATAACACTGATTAATCCTCCCCCTCACCCATCTCGGTGTCGAGGATATCCCTATCTAGTTGTAACAATTATGAATTTTATAGGATCATCATCAACCATAAAAATATTTCATAAACCTTATAAAGTATTCCATATAACTATAAGAAGTAATATGGGAAACCTTATGAAGTCCCTTTTTCTATAAAATAAACCTTATGGTAGTGGAAAACAACCTTATGAAGATTATTGGGAAAAAATTAAATTATAGGAATGATCCTTATAAAGTTTCCCTTTTCAATTTTTAGACTTCTAAGGGAATATTATAATGTTTATAATGAACCTTATTAAAACTAAAAATATTTCTTATGATGATTTCAAGGCTTAGATAAATTTGTTTTCATTCTTAAAACAAAATTTATTAAATTATTATAATCAATTCAAATATTCTTTAAATCAACTTAGAGCTATATTAGTCAATTAAAGTCACAAAATAACATCTTTAAATAATTATGTAAATTATCAAAATATTTAAAAACCTAGTAATCTTGTTTCCAAATTATTTTATATCATTTAAATACTCAATTTTGAGTATTTAAATACATTACCACTACCAAAAAATTCTAACTTCAATCTCATTCACTTTACCCTTTATAAAAGTGATTTTTTTACTTTATACAACAACTTTCATGATAGATAACACCATGATAGTTTATCTATAACTTTAACTAGTTTTTGTAAGAATTATGAACCTCTATCAATATTTTCTCTAATAGTAGATTTATAAGATGTTCAGAAGTTAGTTCAAAATCCATCTTTCATCACCATAATACATAGTTGTGGAAATTACCATAACCTTAACACGAGTCATTATCATAGTGAAATATTCATTAATAATCATATTTTAAATGTTGTTATCTTGATTATGTATTGCCATGTATTCAATGATATCATCTCCACTTTCCTATTTTACTCATCAAGATATAGGATACAAATTTATCTTCTTTAGTGGGTGGATTCATCCTATATCACCCCAACACACTGATGTTCATTCACTTTCCTTCAAAAAATATTTGAAATAGATGGAAAATAAATACAACATCATCTTTATTAATCCATTTGTTATCATAGACTATGAATATCTCTAGATATATATCAAAATAGAAGCATAAAATCTCTAAGAAATATTATATTAGAAAAGTGGTAAAATTATTTGGATTAGGGAACTCCAATATGGAGTCCTTACCATTGTTTCATTGATTTATCCATATAAAAACCTAATTTCCTAAAATAAATTAGAAAGGATGAATATGGATAAAATTTATTAATATTCCACTATAAGATTTATCAGGTATTTCAGGTTTTTCAGTCATCCTAAGCTATCTTATAATTTATGTATACATAGAAGATATCAGTGACAACCCAAAACCTCACATCCATATCAAGTGCTAAATAAACATAGTTTTTAATACATCAAAAGAGTTAGAAAAAACTCCTAATATCAAAATTTTTATTTCTTGAATAAATATGTACATTTACATCTAAAACCATAGTAAATTAAACTTTTCTTACATAATGATTCTCTACATATGTAATTTTATCATATATATCGCTTTAATTGTAGAACCTAGGGAAATAGTTAAATAAAAGAATAAGGTGATCTATAAATCCTAATAGGGGATAAATAATGAAAAAATATCATAAAGGCATATCATATAGAATAATATATGAACATCAACATAAGGATAAGAGTTATAATTTTATTATAATAACATGAGGCTTAACATAGTCATACGTACATGAAGACTAACATGGAAATGTGCATAAAACATAAACATGAAACATTCATAAACATATCACAAAAGTCCATCACTAATGTTCTGTAAAAAATTGTTATTAATGATTTTGAACAAGGTATCGTAAAACATTAACAAGGAATACTGTCAAGATATCATGAAAATGTCATATCTGGAGATTAATTAATTACCCAATGCGTTAGAACACTATCAGGGAATGCCCTTCGTATACCTAAATTCATGTGTTACATATAAATAAATGCACACATGAATCTATAAATAATTATAACATGAACTCATATAAAATAAATGGGTGTCCAATGGAATCTCTCTAGGTAAGTATCCTTTAAAAAATATGATCATTTATTAGGAAATTACACCATAATGAATGAATGGTGTAGGGTTTAGTGAATAATTTCTCTATTCAATCGATTTATGGGTATATAGGTGAACACCATTCAATTATAAGAATTATGAAAGGGTATTAAAAATTAAAAACATTGGAAAAAAAGTTATGCATAAATAATGATAAGTTAAGAAAAAGTTTGTGATGGATAATTCTCCATAGATATCATATTTACACCATACCATATATAAATAGAAACATAGACATGTATGAAATAGATAAAATCTATAATAATGATAGAGAGTAATAGATAACATGAACATTAGTTACAAGATCTATGGGAAAGAAACCATTTTAATAAATTAATGTGATTATATTGGTAAATATACAATAATAAACTTTAGGAACTATTGTATGTTCATAATGAAAATGGTAATACCTTAATTAAAGGAATGATATCATGAAGTTTAAGAGGTATATTCATGGAATAGGGATATCAGTAAAATGTAAATCCCAATACATATATTTTAATCGTGTATTATATCTCATAAAGTGCATGTGAATTTTTTAAAGAAAATTATCCAAGATTTTTAGACCTAGTGTATAGAAAGGCCACTATAGAGACGAAAGATTAACATACATGGATTTTAAATCATTTTATATGAATATTCATCACATTACAAAAATACATGCCTGAGGACCATAATTGTTTAGTTTCTTTGGAAACTTGGACCAAAATATTATAACATGGTGAGAAATATTAAATGTTTCCCACAAAGATCATCCCCATTATTACATATACTTAAAACCTTTTTTATAACTTGCAGAAAAGAAAAATAAGAAAGCGGTGAGATTAGATGTTCATTAATGGTAAACAAAGGAGATATGTAGGCATAATCATGAACATAAGAGTATGAGAACAAGACCATAAAATTATAAGATTATACCCTGTATATCAAAGATCATACACTTTTGTCAAGGAATAAATATTGGTAGTTCATAAGAAATTAATCCTAATGGAATCAGGAGAATAAGTCTTGAAATCATAACATAGGAATAAGACATAGAATTTTTGGAATATACCTAAGTATATAAAATGATTTCCATAGTAGTCAAGACATAAATTCCAAATACATATTAGTAGTATGGGTTTGATACCCATACCATTTGGTATTCATGGTTCACTCTAATTACCATCTTAGTTTTCAAGGTTCACTCCCAAGACCATCTTAGTAGACAAATTCCATTACTGAACTGATTTCTCTCCCAATTCAATCCATGTCTATCTCATGAGATATGAACCTTTACCCAATGCATTGGAGGGAGATATAGTTCCCACCAATCTCATAATGAAATCATATATATATATATATATGTTTCATAAGACCATAAAAAATCATATAATAACCCATGGAATTAAATAAGTATCACAAACAAGTAATCATATCATAAACCATTTTAAAAAAGACAGTTTTCATATTCATTTCATCAAATAATTACTCACAAAAGGAAGTTATTTTCTCAAGAATATAACCCATAAAAAGATAAACAAGTTTCATAAACATATACACCATGAAATAGAAATATTATTTATAAACATATAACTAGTGAAAGAGATAATTGTTTCATAAACATCATTCCATAAAAACATAAACCATTTAGAGAAATAATATGAAAGGAACATTTTTATCATTTCCTAAAAAGGCATGAGTAACATGAACAGATGTTATCATTGATGGAAAATAGTTTTAAAACATATTTTAAATACATTTATTGAGTAAAATATCTTTTACTCTTGGAAAAACATTTTTCTTAAAACATAAAACATTTTGAAGACTTTTTTTCATGAAAATAGCCAATATAACCTATAAAGAATCTTGATTTTTTTTTGAAGTTTTTTAATTGAAACATTATAAAACAATATTGAAAAAAAATTAAAACATTTTTCATTGATAATACTTTGAAAACTTATAAAATATTCTTTGGGGTTGTTTAAATAATTTTCTTTGAAAACATACTTTTAAAAATATATAAAGGTAGCTTTCAAATCATTTAAAACGCTTTTTAATCATAAAAAAATTTGGGAAAAAATCCATCAAGTTAACTTTACAACATTTTGGGTTGGTTGTGTTTGTTGAAAAAGTAGGTTTTCATGGTGAATTGTCGAGTTATATATATGTTGTTGACAATCCATGTTGACAAAGAACCATGAAAAAGGAATGGAAGTCTTGGAGGTGGTAAAAAAGAACAGATACAAGGTGGCATCTTTTTTAGTGCTTTCCAAATTTTGGGGGTAAAAAATTTGGAGTTTGGTGAGCATTGAGAAAAGTGAATTTTGTTGAAGATCTCATCAAAATATAGAAAAGACATGAGTTTCGCGAATATTGTCTTCATGAATTGTATTTTTAAAAGACATGAATAATGTTGACGGTGAGCTCTGTGATTACGATGATCTTTGCAAAAATAGAGGTGATGAGAATTGCGAGTGAGAATTACGGCGATAGTGCAAAGAATTGATGGAACGATATACGATTATGAAGAGCTCTGTGATCTAAAAATTTTCGTGCTGCTTTGCAATTTAGAGATATTTTTTTGGGAAATTTTGGAGCTTTATGATTTGATCTCACATGACACTGACTTTGAGCATAAGGTTCTCGAGTCAGTGGAATCACCTATAAATAAACTTCAACCCCTTGAGAAAAGGAGAGAGATCAAACAAAAAATGTTAATCTCTTGAATTGCAAAGTAGATTTGTGAAGTAGGGAGATTCATGAAAGAAAAGTGAATTTGCAAAGGCAATTGAGATCTATGAGAGGAAGGAACACCACGAAGGCCAGTTTGTCTTTGCGGAAGACGTGCGCTTCACAAAGGTTTGTTTAGATTTGAAAAATTGTAGAGACCAGTGTGAGCTCTACGAAGCAGTGAGCTCTGTGATCTAGAGAGACATTTGATATAGTGAGCATTGCGGACCTATGAGATCTGTGAACCTATGAGTTTCATGAAGAGGTTGGAGAATTTCGAAGGCTTGTTTGAGCTTTACAATAGTGGGAGCTTTGAAAATGTAGTGTGCTTTGCAAAAGAGTTTCAGAAGAGATTTTATAGTGTTCAGTTGGAAAGTTTTATTCATCATTGCATGAAGGTGGAACTTCAACAGAGCATCTATCTATAACTGAGGATGTATTCATTATTGATAATTAAGAGACCTACAGGTTTATAAACTGTGAGTGGATATTCTGAAGAAGCAGTGATCTCACTTTAGTTGAGAGACAAGTGAGTTCTCAAAATGCGATTTTTTGTAAACTAGGAGGGACAGTGATTCCACTTCTAACTTTTAAACATAAGTGTACTTATAAAGGATTTGGCACATCGGCACATCACTGGTGTATGATCCTTGGACATATCCCAGTGAGGGTGAACCAAGTTAAATTTCTATGTCCAGTTTATTCTTTATGTTTTGATGATACTCTACAATATGAAAGAGAGAGAAGGGAGTTTTTTCTGTCAAAAAAACAAGATCAAAAGGGGAAGTTGTTTTAATCTATCATACCATGATTCACCCCCTCTCAGGATATCTATCCTAGTGGACCTAACAACATTTATTTAAAACACTTTTTCATTGAAACCCATTTTAAAATCAACAAATTTAAAGAATATTAGGGGAAAAAATTATTTAAAAAATAACCTTGTAAACTTACAAAGGAATTATCAAGGAAATGACTATTATGACGGTGGGTAAGTCTATACATGTCGAACATTTCTTTAACACTTTAAAATTTTAGATAAGTGACTTGATCAGAAAACGAAAAAAAAGACTCCTTCTAGAATCATTTTATAAAAATGTTGTAATTGGGTAAAAATATACTTTAATTATCATATTATAATATTATAACTTTTTTAACAACTTTTTTAGAAACAACGATTTTGAAGGAACAAAGATTTTTGACCAAAAGGGGTGATAAAGTAAAATGTTCTTAAAAACATTATATTAGTTATTTTAAGTTCCAATGAGAGTAAATATGGTACCATTACTTAGATATAACATGAATAACCAGATTTTAAGAAAATTAATGATTTTTCTTGAGATATGGATCATAATATTTCATCAATAGAAGCATAATAATAAACAATCTCAATAAATGATGAGATTGTATCAATAAATTGTTGCCACTTTGGTAACATCGAATCATAATAAAATGGAAATAATAACATTATATGAATAATAAAATTTCATGTAAATAATAATATTCAGGATATAACATTTCAAATTTATTATATACACCTCACAAAAAAATATAGGTGCATAACATGACATGTGTCCCAAAGAAGGAAAATTGAGTAAAAATTACTTTACAAACTTGGTAAATTTTGAAACATAAAACCCATGATAGAAATATAAAAAAATGAATATGTAAATATCCCTAAATTTAATTATAATAATCATATAATACATCCATGGTCATTATACACACCACATATAAGAAATAGGTGGTGAACATGGCTGGTGCCTCACAAAAAATAAAAGTGAGATGAGAAAACCCTTAACTTATGTCTTGAATCTTGTTGCACTCATTAAAACCTTTTTTATAATTAGTATAATTTCATTATAATTACATAAAATAACTATATTAATATATATAATATCATTTATTATTTACTTATGAATTTATATTACCCATTCATTAATAACTCCATGTTAATGTTACGTTTCAGGTGACAACTGCCTTATTTTTCGTACATTTTTTACTTGTTATTCTTGGTCCTCCTACGTATATCATGATTTACTTATAGAATGTAAAATATTATATAAATATCATATATATTTAATATATTTGTATTTATACTAATCTATTGAATATAGTAGTATGAAATGGAATACACCATTCGTGGAGACGGTAGGCCATATGTGTGCATGAAAACTATTTCTATTTTATTATCGTATTGAAATAAAGAAAGTATAAAAATATATGAATATATATATATAATATCATTATAGTATAATTATTAGTTCATATATTTCATATAATTTTACTGAAACCATCCTTAATACATTCTATTTAAAATGTGAACGAATCACATCGCTTTGAGGAGGCGGTAGTGCACACGTCCACAAATGAAGTTATCGTATTTACAAAAAATGGAAAAAATGAAGGTATGTTTTATATAATAATTAAATAATATTAAATAAATCATAAATATCTTAAATATAATATAAAAACATATTTTCCATTATAATTCCCAACTATGAGAGGTGTTAAAGGAAAAATGAACAATATCGTTTTGTGAGGCGGTAGTTCATCGTACACAAGAATGGTAAGTTAGTTACCAACTAGATGGAAGTGCGTATAAGTGTAGGTATAAAACTTATAATTTAAAAATATAATAATATTTATTATAAAGATTTTATTATATAAAAATTTAATAATAATATTTTATGGGGGTAGAGAATGAAAGTAAAACAATGGAGTTTGAGGAAGGATGTTACATCTTCTTTGGGTAACTCCTCTTGGTTTGCACTGAAGGGCTTCCTAAGTAGGACTTATGCCCAAAACGAGGATAATAAAATTAAGGTATTGATTTTTGGAACTTATTTTAGAATATTATGGGCTTAAAAAATATCTTGATAGGTAATAATATGTTTTAGGAGTGAGTTCCTTTTTATAGTGGATGAGGAGTGACATTTATGTAAATTTTTGAAAGAGGGAATTATGCGCACATTTTTCCCATGTCATGTGGCTAAAATAATGATGAAATTAGAGAAAATGTAGTATGAATTATAAATAAAGAAGTAAAATGGATTTTTATACAAGTGTCTAGGTCATTTTCTGATTTAAGTTTATGTCGTAGTCCTTTGTTAAGTTAATTTTTCTTTTAATCATTTTAATTAATTTTAATTACTTTCACTAAAAATTTTAATAAAATAAAAAGTTGACCTTATTATAAATTATAAATTATATCATCTCAAAATATGGAATCAATTTTGAAAAATTAAAATCACATAAGTAGCAAAAATTAATTTAAATTTAATGCCATAGATTGGACGACAAAATGGGCTTTTAAAGTAAAAAGGTCCAAAACTTTGGAATGTTTTTATCCAATATCAATGTGAAATTGGTCCCAATTACCTAAATTGGATTATTTATTTATATTTTATCTCATTATACTTTTAAATCGATATATATTATAATTTAACTATATAAATAAACTATATGAAAAAGCATTTTTTAATTAAAATTCAATATTTTTCACTATTTATCCAAAAAATGATGATTCTTAAAAAAATTAAAAAAATTCACCCAAATAAATTTTTAATATTTTGATTTCAAAAATAAATTTTATTTTTTCAAATAAAAATTATTAAAGTTTCAAAAATCATATTTAAAATGGGTTCTCTATTAAAAGGTGGTAAAATTTCCTTTTAGAAAAATACATCTTTTTATTCATAAAATTGGATTCGTTCTTACATTATACCTATCAAATATATTTAATGATTATTAAAAATATTTCTTGAATACATAATATATAAATTTTATTAAAAAAAATTAATCAAAATTTTCTTTTTTACATTATTGAGATAAAATAGTTTTCGTACATAGAATAATAGTTTTCATAGAGAAGTAATTTCTTTATTTTCAAATTGTTCTTGAGTTCAGTTATACTAATTCATAAATGAATTATTTATTTTATATAAATGTGTAAATAATATTTTAACAATTTTTTAATATTATTTGTAACTTCCTTTCAAATGGCTAGGTGATAGCTATAATACTATTTTAATAACCATGTTAATGGAATATTTTATTTTGGTAAAAACTCGACCTTTTATGTTACACAGGCTATCAAAGGAATTCAGAATTGTGTGTAACATGAGACAAAAATAATTTTTCATGTTCTCTAATATAATCTAAGTGTTTCATGTGGTGTAAGATTAACTTGGTGTTTTATATAAATCAAGCGAAACTTAGTGCTTTCATAAAAACACTATATTCAGTGTTTTGTGAAGTTTATAATATAAAAATGATTAAATTAATTGAAAAATTAATAATTCAAAAAATATCAAGGTCTTACATTATACCCACCTTAAAATGAATTTAACCCTTGAAATTATTCTAGGTTATCGAGGGTTTGATAATTAAATTTTTCTTTCATAGAAACCCACATTATAAAAAATTAATACTAAAACTTCCTTTAAAATGGAAAGTTGAAAACATAGTGGTTACCAATAGGAACACATAACTAGGTTTCCACATAGGATAAAATAGATGAGAAGTGAAAAAATGGACATGTAATTGAAATATAACTATCATGTATAGATGGATAGTGATAGAGAAAATGGTTAGGATAAACTTAACAATCATAATGATTTAAATATATGATGATCTAAGGAGGAATTTGATTCAGCAGAAATGAAGATACAAGGATATTGTTTTTGGTTTTGAGATCATTTTTCTTAAAGTTAAAAAAAATTCATGAAAATATATACTTACATAATTTTAGGAAAACCTTACACTTTTTTAGGCCTTGATAAACATTCACTTCATCTCTCATTCCAAGAAATGAAGGTGAATTTGTATTTCATGAACCATTAATGGAACATGAGATCCATGAATAGAATGATAGATCATTCCAACTATTTTTATCACAACAAAATTCTCAAAAAAGTTTTTCAATATACATAAATCCCCATATGGTGAGATAATACTTTAATTTCTAAAACCTTATCTAAAGTTTGTCATAAAAAAATCCATAAATGGTTAACCTTATAACACTTAAAAAAAATGAAAGTCCAAAACTCATTAATGAAGGTCACTAAATTTCTCAAAATCAATTTAAAAATAATCCCCCATATATCATATTATATATCTTATCTATCACATACCAAACATGTTAATACCTTCACTAATTATTCTCTTGAAACATGGTAATGACCTAGATTATCATAAATCCTTATTGAAAACATGCATGTTTCCATATTCCAAAGTATATTGGATTTATTCCTTAAACCCATTAAAAGTTTTAAACTTCATCAATGATATCATAAACCACTTTTCAAAAATCCCTTAATTAGTTATAAAATAATCAGTACTATACAATTTACTTATTCATATCCACCATATCTTTATCTAAAAAATTATCTAAAAAAGGAACATATTAAGGGTTATGTTTACCTTAATCATGTGTTTTCCATGAACATCACCTTGACATTAAATAACATTACTAGTCCATCAGAACCATTCAACGTATTATTGTGAATCCATTGAAAAAACATTAAATGAAAAATTCTTATATATTTTACCATTCATTTAACATAATTATTCAATAAAAATACATAAAATATTTATTATTCCACTTAATCCTTAATAAATAATAAGGATACATCATCTTTTTTACTTAGTACCTATTTACTTTCACATTTTATCTTTATTCTCATCATCATCAATAATATAACCATTACTCATACCACCTTTTTGATTTCCTGCAAGATCTTTCCACTTAGGACATCGATTTACATAATGAACATTCATTAAACACTCAAATCATTTAACCTAGGATGATGTCTTAGGGAGTCCAACATTCCTAACCATTTTATTAACCTAACCATTCATTTTTATTTTATAGTTACTTGATTTGTGAATTTTTTAAAATATTCAAAACATCTTGTTGTTCCCCAAATACATTCACTTGGGTGATTGTTTCCACATTATTGACACAAAGGAAACAGAATATTATTTACTCTATGGTCTCCATTACTCGAAATGTCAGTGGAATCCTTCTTTATCTTCTTTGGTGATACTGATAGTTTCTTAATGTAAATATCATTAATCAAGTTCCATGAAAACTAATTAGGCATGATCACAACATCCTTCACTCTAGTGGCCATACCATTTATCTTCTTGTCAAAAAATTGTCCATCACATTCAATTTTAACCTAGTTCCTTTTAGTTCCCACCATTGAATAAAACTAGAAAGAATTTTGTGAGAAAAACATAACATAGTGTACAATGAAATAATCTTTAAAAAATCACTATATTATGTCTAAATTATGAAACATTATTTTTAATCTAGTACACCTTAGGCTTATCATTATATATATCCTTAGAAATATCCATATAAATATCCCTAAGGATCTCACTTAGTTCTATAAAACTATTTTTCAAAGGTAGAATAAACGTTTCTTATGATACTAACTATACTAACCCAACTTAACATACATGGATTTTAAATCATTTTAGATGAATATTTAGCATATTATAAAAATACATGCTCTAGGAGTGTAATAGTTTACTATCTTTGGAATCTTAGGACATAATATTCTAACATGGTGAGAGATATTATTTATTTTCCAAAATGATCTTCCCCATTAGTACTTATGCTCAATACCTTTCTTTATAACATGGGGAAAATAAATATTAGAGAGGGGTGAGATCAGCAGCTCGATAATGGTAAACAAAGGAAATACATAATCATAATCATGAAAATAAGGGTATGAGAACATGTGAATCACCCTATAAGATCATACCCAACATATCAAAGATCATACACATCAGTCATGGAATAAATATTGGAAGTTCGTAAGATTAGAATCATAAGGAAATCAAGAGTATAATCCATGAAATCATAACATAGGAATAAGTCATATAAATTTTAAAAAACACATAATCATATAAAATGATTTCCATGGTAATCAAGGAATCTCTTATAAGGCCATATTAGTAGCATGTTTCCACACCCCATACCATATTGGTGGTCATGGTTCACTCTCATGACCATCTTAGTAGTCAAGGTTCACTCCCAATACCATCTTAGTAGACAAATTCCTTTATTGAATTGAGTTTACTCCCTATTCCAACCATATCTATCTCATTAGATATAAATATTTACACAATGTATTGGGGAAGATATATTACCCAAACATACAATAATAAAATAATACATTCATGTTCCACATTATTATAAAAAATCATATCATAACCCATGAAATGAAATGGGTATCATAAACATGTAATAATATAATAACATATTGAAGAAAAGTAAAGTTTAAACATATGAAAGGAAACATGTTTCATAATAATATAACCCATGAAAATATAAAAAGGTATCATAAACCAATAAACCATGAAAGATAAATGGTTTTCATAAATATATAACTCGTTAAAGAGAAACAAGTTTCATAAACATCATGTCTGCAAAACATAAACCATTCCGGGAAAGAATATGAATAGAACCATTGGATAATTTCCAAAAAAGGAATTAGTAACATAAAATTGTTCCATCTTGTATGGGAAATAATTTTAAAATATATCTTAAATACATTTCCTTATAAAAATATCCTTTATATTTTGAAAAACATTTTTTATTAAAACATAAAACATTTTGAAGACCGTTTTTCTTAAAATTAACATTTAAAAGTTAAAAATAAGATTGAAGGAATTTTGAAAAACAAATTACTTAAAAAATTATAAAATAATCCTTGAAACATTTTTAAAAACCTTTTTCATTGAAAATTATTTTAAAACATATAAAATAATCTTTTAGATCATTGAAATCCTATTTATTGAAAACATCCTCTTGACTCTCATCATTCTTGTTCAAACCTCTTGTATGATAAGTATATGTTTATTATAAATACATAAAAGAACCATATTAATATATATAATATCATTTATGATTTATTTATGTCTTTATATTTCCTTTTCATTAATAAATACATGTTAAAGTTATGTTTTGGGTGATAACTACCTTGTTTTTCGTACATGTTTTGACTTTTTATTCTGGGTGATCTTACATAGACCATGATTAATTTATTTACATAATGTAAAACATGATATAAATACCATATATATTCTATATATATGTATTTATAATAATATATATAATATATATGTATGAAATTTAATACAATATTCAGGGATACGGTAGGTTGTACATGTGCATGAACATTGTTCCCGTCTTATTGTAGTATTGAAAGAAAGAAAGTAAATGATATATATGAATATATATATATATATAATATAATTTCAGTAGAATTATTATGTTATATGTATTATATAATTTTACTAAACCCATCCTTAATACATTCCATGTAAAGTGTGAACGAAACACATTACTTTGAGGAGGCGATAATCCACAAATGAAGTTATCATATTTACACAAAATAAAAATAATGAATTTATGTTTTATATAATAATTTTATAAGATTAAATACATCATATATATCATATAAAAATAGATTTTCTATCATAATTCCTAATCATGAGAGTTGTTAAAGGAAAAACAAACAACACCATTTCGTGAGGTGGTAGTCCTCCATACATAAGAACGATAAGTTTATTTCCAATTAGATAAAATTGTGTTCAAGTTTTGGTTAAGACCTTATAATAAAAAGATATAAATATATTTAATATACTTAGGTTATTATATAATAATGAAAGAATAATATATTATGGGGTGGCGAATGAAAATAAAACAAAGGAGATTGAGGAAGGATGATACCTATTATTTGGGTAACTTTTCTTGATTTGAACCAAAGGGATTTCTTGGTTGGATTTATACCCAAATAAAATATTATAGGATTAATTTATGTATTTTAGGGGATTATTTTAGCATATTTTTTGTTATAAAATGTTATTGAGAGGTTTGAATAAGTGGGTGGGGTGAGTACCTTTTTATAGTGGAGGAGGAGTGATATTCTTGTAATTTTTTAGAGAGTGAATTCCACCGACATATTTTCAATGTCCCATGGCTCTAATAATTCTCCCGATTCGAGAAAAGGGAGGATAGTTTTTAATTCTGTCCTTAGAATGGATTTATGAAAAGTTTATATTACTTTTGGGGATTTAATTTTAGTGTTGAGTCTTTTATTAAGAAAATTTTCTCTCAATCATTATAATTAATTTTAATTAATTTCAATGATGTGTTTGGTAAAAAACAAATTTGACCGCATTATAAATTATAAATTATACTTATTAGAAATATATAATCTATTTTTTAAAATTCCAATCACATAAGTGGCATAAATTAATTTAAATTTAATATAGTAGACCATATGATAAAGTATGGTTTTAATGTAAAAAGGTCCAAAAGATTGGAATTTTTTTATATACAATATCAGTGTACAATTGGTTCCAATTGCCTAATAGGATTAATTTATGTATATTTCATCTAATTAAACTTTAAAAAATATATTTAATTAAATAATATAAATAATTTAGATGAAAAAGTAGTTCTGAGTTATAATTCAGTATTTTCCATTGTTCAACCAAAAATGAAGTTTCTCAGAAAAATATGAAAAAATCACCAAAAGTAAATTTTGATATTTTGATTTCAAAAATGAAGTTTATTTTTTCAAATAAAAATTATTAAAGTTTCAAAAATTCATATTTAAAATGGGTTCTTCCTTAAAATTCGATAAAAATACCTTTTTCGAAAAATACATATTTTTATTTATAAAATTAGATTTATTTTTATCATATACCTATCTAATATATTGAATGAATAAAAAAATTATTTATTAAATATAAAATATATTTATCCTATTTAAAACATTAATCAAAATTGTTTTTTTAATTTATTGAGAAAAAATTTTGTTTGTACATAGAAAAATAGTTTTCTTAGATATGTAATTTATTTATTTTCAAATTTTACTTACATTAACTTATACTAATTGATAACCAAATGATTTATTTTATATACAAGTGTAAATGATTTTTTCAAAATTTCATTAATATTATTCTTAAATTCCTTTCTAATGGCTATGTGGTATCTATAATAATATTTTAATAACCATGTTAATAGTATGTTTGTAGTTCGGTAAAAGCTTGGTATTGTGTGTTACACACGCTATCGAAGGTACTCGGTATTGTGTGTAACACAATACAAACATAGTTTTTCATGTACCAAAATATAATATAAGTGTTTCTTGTGGTGAAATTTTAACTTGGTGTTGCATATAACACAATCTAAACTCATTAATTTTATAAAAAGAACTTTATTCAGTTCTGTATGAAGTGAAAAATAACAAAAAGATTAGATTAATTTGAAAAAAACTAATTCAAAAAATATATCGAGGTGTTACGACCTATTTGTTATGAACTAGGTGATGATTGAGTTAATTAAAAAAGTACACTTGTTATGGTTATCAACCTTAGGTACATATATTTCAAATCCAAATCCACTTATAGTATCCAAAAAATGATGCCATTGCTAGAAAAAAGACACACACTTTTGTTTACCAAATTTAGGATGGTTTTATGGCTATTGGAAAGATTCAGCATTATGAAAGATTATGAATATAGTAAAATGAGCATTAATAGTGATATATCATTTATAAATATTTAAGGAAATTATAACAATGAATCATAATAACAATTTATATTGAAACAAAATGTAATTTAAGAAGGATTACAAAGGTAATGGGGAATGATGGGTGAAGAACCCTTATTTTGGATAACTAATGGATTTGGAAAGTGCTATAATAATAGGGAATAAATAATATCTCCTAAAATTATATCAAATTAAAAATAAGAAAAATAATGTAATTATATGAAAAAAATTTAAAAAATACATTATAACAAAAGTATTTTTCTTGGAAAGAAAAGAGGAGGATTGAGTAAACCTTTACATGTATTGATCTTCTTAGCTTAGAGTAAACTGTTCAAACTAACAAAATTATTTAATATTGAATAAGTGTAAATATTTTATATAACTTGATATATATATATGTGATTATAGAACTTTAAATTTGGGTGTGTGAGAATGGGGGTGTAGTAGGTATTTATACTTGAGGAGGGGTGGTCGTAAGGGTTTAAATAATGATTACTTTGTTATTAAGGCCAACCACTTTTGGGTGGAATTAATTTAAATGAATTTGGCTTCTAAATAATGTTTAAAAAGTACTTTAATGAATTTTAAAATCTTAAAAACCTATTTAATATTGTTTTTATGTATTTTGTGCCTTCACCCTCTAATTTTAACATTTTATATTATTTTTCCTTCATTGTGGTAACTCTTTTTTTACCCTGAAAATTTTTTTGTACCCTAAAATTAAATTTAACTTATTACCTAATTTTAATAATACGAATATAATTATGAAATTTAATTTATGAAATTTAATTTATAAATGTGAAAAAAATTAATTCTAACATGTTAAATGTATAACACATAAAAACTGTTTTTTATAAAATATAAAATCATTATTCAAAAATGCTAAGATTATGCCTCTAAATTTAAGGCATTTTTCATTATATAAATCCTTAAAGAAATTTTTATCAATAATTATGATTAATAAATTTTAATTCATTAACATGTTATGATTATATCATAAGATTAATGGTATTTTGTAGAAATTTTATTTTTTAATTTTTACCCCAAAAATAAACATTTTAAAAAATTACCATAAATTCCTCATAATCTAATTTTTATATAACAATTAAAAAAATGGTATTTATTTTATAAATAATATTTATATAAATGTGATAATTTTACCTTTTTAAATATAGTTTTTATTAATTGTAAATTAATAGTTTTATGACATAATAAATTTTCTAACCATTATAAAAGTACCATAGGAATTAATTAATTTATATTATCATTTATAGAGTGTTTTGTTAGATTATTTCATGAAAATATTTTTTATTTAAATCGTATAAATTTATCATAAAATGTATGTTTAATAAAATTTTAAATATATTTATAGTTCCAGAAAAAAGTAATTATATCATAAAACAATTCTCAATGGTAACATCATAACATCTACCTAACCAACAATAATAATAACCAACTATATTATTTACCAATGGTCATAATTCCCATTATCCATATTGGATGATATTAATTATGTATAATAACCATATTTCCATATAAATACTCCATCATTCTTAATTATTCACTCACTACATCACTTACAAAGGTGATTACGCATCCTTTGACAATGTCTACCATTTTCTTAATATTTCTCTTTCATTTTATAGCCATTTGGAAAGAATTATCTTCATGGGGTAATTCATTCCTATGTAGTAACTTTAATTGATTTTACTATTCTAAAGTGTTTACGTACCTCTATTATTATTAGTTATAGCATTCAATATTAACACATGATGTGTAACTAAATTTAATAGTCATTTTGTTTTAATAATAGTAATTTTATTTTTTTATGATCATTAAGTAAATATATTGTTATCAATTAATAAAATGATGAACCATTGAATTTTTATGATGAAATTTGTTTCATAATCTTTTAAAAGGAAATTTTAAAATTTATAAAACATATAAATAAGATAAGATAAAATAAAAACATTAAGAAATTAAATAAAATATAATGTTAATTTAAAAAGAATAATAAAATATTATTTGAATTTAACTATTTATTTTAACTCGTGTTTCATATAAAATGTCATATGAATGTACCTCAAATGGTTATTTGTTAAATATTAAGATAATTAAAACATGCATCATATTTTTTAACCATCAAATTTCAATAGAACAATTACAAAAAATATGGTAAAATAAAAAAATGAATGAAGTTATCCAATAAAACTATATACATAAAAAGAATCATAAATATAGTAAAATAGATATAAGAACATATATAAAAAGGATTGAATATAAAATATATATAGAATATAGGATAGTAGTAAGTGTCATACCCTTTTCTCCCAACGGTCGTGGGTTCATGCCCCATGGCCTTGCTGGATGTGATAGATGGTTAATCTATTTATGATATTTTCTTTTCAAAAACCATTTTAATATAAAGAATTATATTGTACATGACCATTTTATAATTGGGTATCTTAGGTGAAAAATATTTATACAAATATTTGGTTTATTAAAATAAATAAAATAATATAGAATTTATATTTTTAAAAGAAAATTTATAAATCATTCATTGGAAAACCATGATTTTACATTCTACCCCATTAATGAAATTATATCCTCTAAAATTTATTCATTGATAAAAAATTTCTAAACCTATTTGTTCACTAAAACATTTTCAATATAAAGGACACATTATTAATACCTAGGATAAGTTAATCCTTTGGGGTAATAGTAGTCTAACCTAGTCATATTAAGAAAAATAAATAACCAACCTCTACTCTAATACCAACAAAGACTCCCAGACCCACACTTCCAAATCTATTGCTAAATATATATACTTTTTAATACATCACAAGATTCGCAATAATCTCACAATATCAAAATATCGGTTCCTTTTTTAACTAAATACATTACATTTAAGTCCATGATATCATACAATTTTCATCCATAAATATTATCCACACATGTAATTCTATTATATATATACATTTCATTTAAAATATGGTGGAAATGTGGACACAGAAGAAAATAGTGTCCTGTAAATCCCAATGATGGATAAAAAATGAAAATAGTTCATAAATGAGCATCATGAGGCATAATATAAGAACATTAATATAATGATAAAAGTCATAACATAATCATAATAACTTGAGACATAATATGATCATAAATACCTAAGGAAAAAAATATAAATCTAGCTACAACATAAACCCGATAAATTTAAAAAAATACTTTCAAATATCCTAACTATGGTTTTATAAATCTTATTACTAAGGATTTTGACCATGTTATCATAAAACATTACTAAGGAATGCTACTTATATATTATGAACATGTCACCTCTAGAGGTTAATTCATCACCCAATGCATTGGCGAACTATCAGGGAGCACCCTTCATATGTTGGAATTCATGTGTTATATATAGAAAAAAATTATATAAATCCATAAATAATCTTAACATGGACCCATAAAAAATAAATGGGTGTCTGATGAAATTAAGTATCTCTCTAGGTAAATACCATGAAATCAATATAATAAATTATGTCGTATTTACACAATATAGAATGAATAGTGAATGGTTTAGTCAATAATTTCCTTAGTAAATAAATGTATGATTATCTAAGTGAACGCATTAAAATTAGAAGAGGTATGAAAGATTACTCAAAAGAAAATTAATTGGAAAAAATTTATGTATAGTTGACGATAAGGAAAGAAAAAGGTAGTAATGTATCATTATCCATAGATATTCTCATTTCCACCATACCATGTGTAAATAGAAACATTGACCTATATTAGAGAGATAAAATACATGATAAATATGATGAATGATATATAACAATAACATTAGTTATAAATTATATTAGAAAGAAACCCTTTTAATAGATTAATATGATTATCTTGGTGAATATACAATAACCATATTTAGAAACTATAGGATGTTCACATTGAAAAGGGAAGTTCCCAAATTAAAGGAATGATAATATAAAGTGGTTTATGGTACATTTATGGCATATAGATATTAACTAAATGCAAATATAAATCCATATATTCTGATACTTTATTACAGATCAAAAATAGAATGTGAATTATCCGAAGCAGATCCCTAAAGAGTGTTAAATAGTGTATGTTATGACGCCTCTTTTTCATGAACCTGGTGAATATTGAGTTAATACCCAATCCAACATTTTTGAGTTAATACACCTAGGTTCATCTATGATAGATCCACCTCCATTTTTAGTATCCCAACAAGGATTTCATTAATAGGAAAACCACATAACCTTTTTTACCAAATTTAGGATTGATTTATAACTATGGGAAAGCATTATAATTATGATGGCTTATGAAGGTAGTAAAATGAGAGAAAATAATTATATCTCATTGATAACATAGTAATTAATTTATAATAATGATTCATAATAACATTTTATATTTAAACAAAAAGGGATTTAAAAATTATCAAAAAGGTAATAGGAAAGTAGGGGCGAGGAACCCTTATTTCACATGAACCTTAACCTAAGAATGGGATATAATGATAGTGAATAAATAAACTAACATAAATAAAATAAAAAAATTAATATAATAATAATCATGGAATTATATTATAAAAAATATAAAAAACATTTTAGAAAAAGTATTGTACATGAAAATGAAATAGGTTGATTGAGGAAACCTTTACCTCTCTTGGGATTCTTAACATAGATATGACCCTTAAAACAAAAAAAAACTCTTCAATATTGATTATTTATAAATAGAATAGACTCATTTAGATAGCTATGATAAGATAATTTCATCATTTTTTAGTGGGATAATGGAAAGAGGGTGTTGGTATTTATACTTGAAGATGGATGGTTTTAAGGATATAAATGTTGATTATTTTTTTATTATGGCCAATTACTTTTGGGTGGAATTAATTTCAAATAATTTGGTTTCTAGTTATAGTTGAAAACGTTTTGTAAGGTCATCTAAACCCTGAAAAACCTTTTTAATGGTGTTTTTATGTATTTTGTACCTTTATCCTTTATTTTTAACCCTATATATTATTTTACCTTCATTTTGGTAACTCCATTTTTACCATGATAAGGTTTTTATGACCTAAAATGAAATTAAACTTATTAAATAATTTATAATTTATAATTTTCAATTTTCAATATATTTTACTTGATTCAATTTATTAAAGTGTTGTAAATTAATTATAATTTGTTAAACATATAACACGTTAAAATAGTTTTTATAAAATATGAAATCATGGTTCCAAAATGCTAAGCATGTGTTCTTAGATGAAACAAATTATAAATTATTTTATTCTTTAAATAATTTTTTATTAATATGTATTTTTAATAAATTTTAATTCATGATAATATAATTATTATATAATAAGATTTTTTGTATTTTCTAAAAACAATATTTTTTACTTTTTACTCCAAAAATCATCTTTTTGAGAAAATTGAAATAAATTAATCCTAAGAAAATTTTGATATGATCATTAAAAAAAGAAATGTATTTTATCAAAATAATTCTATAAATATTATAATTTTAATTTTTAAAAATTTCCCTTATTTATTGAAAATTAATTGTTTTCTATTAAAATTAACTTTTGAATTGTTATAAAAATTACACAGGGAATAATTAATTAATATTATCATTTAAATAATATTTTGTAAGATTATTTCATGAAAATAACTTTTATTTAGAACTTATAAATTTATTATAAAACATATTTTTAATGGTATTTTAAATATATATATTATTTCTAGAAAAATAGTATTTTGGTTTTATTATAAAATAATTCCCAATAGTCACTTTATAGCATCTACCAAACCAATAACTATACTAAAAAAATGTCTTATTGACCACTTGTAATAATTCCCATTAGCTATATTGTTTCATATTGATAATGGAGAATGGGTATATTCACCTATAAATACACAATCATTTTCACTTCATTACACACTACTTTTCTTACTAAGGCTCTTACACATCCTTTGATAATGTCTATCATTTTTCTGATGCTTCTCTTTTTTATAGTCATTATGGATTGAATGATCTTCATGGGGTAACACACACCTATGGTGTAACTTTTAGTGATTTTATGATTCTTTAGATTTTATATCCCTTTATTATTCCAAGTTATAGTGGTCAATATTAACATATGATGTTTAAAGAAATGTAGTAGTATTTATATTGTAATATTATGTATTTTATTGGAAAATATCATTTAGTAAATTCATTGTTCTCAATTAATTAAATAAATAATTTTTGAACTCTTATTACAAAATTTATTACTTAACTTTTTAATAGATATTTTTTAAAGTAATAAAACTTATAAACTAAATAAGATAAATTTAAAAAAAATAGAAATTAAATGAACTATATTGTAATTTAAAAAAACCTAAAAACATATTATTTATATTTATTCATTTATTTTATCATGTCTTTCACATAAACGGACATTTGATAGTACCTACAATGGTTATATTCTATAATATTAAGATAATGAAAAACTACATCGTACTTGTTAACCATTAAATTATAATGACATAATTAACAAGATGAGGTGAGAGTAAAAATAAAAGGAATGTAGTTATACAATAAGAATATAAACATAAAAGTAATCATGAATATATTAAAAGAGTTATAATAACATATGTAAAAATGGTAGAAGATAAAATCATGATATCTCATAGGCTAGTGGTAATCGCTACAAGTGTATCACCCTTTGGCCATGTGTTTGTGTAACGTACCGGTTCCGGGTGCCACCCAACGGTGCCCCATACCCGGTTGGTCACATGGCCTCAAAAACATTTTCCTGAACCCCAGAGGCTACTGAATAGTAGTGAGGGACTTGGGTGTGGTAGTGGCGAAACTATTCCCTTATTGTCAGAGTAACACAGTGGAAACAAATGTAAAATAGTAGTGGAACCAATAATTCCATACAATAAGTAAACAGTGGAAGACTGAAAGTAAATAACAACTACAACATATATATGTAAATAATGATGCTTGTCACAAGTATCTAGGAAAGCATCTGAACAAGTCACAATGTTGGAATACATTACTAAACCAAAGTACAAGAAAAAAAATAAAGTCCAGCAACATCGCAAGCCTCAGCTTGGTCCCATGCTCTCCAGCTCCACAACAATCAAGTACCTGAAGTAGAAGGGTTCTTTACCTTATCTAAACCTTCAATGATATAATATATTTGTGCCCAAAAGCATCACCCAAACAAGGTGTGAGATGGATCCCAATAGACTGCCACCCAAATATCTATGCCTAACTATCAGTGAATGTATATAACATGAAAATAGGAAAAATGAAATAATAAACAAGGAAGTACTCAAAAGTAAATAGTCCTACAGTTTCAACTAAATTCATTTATATTTATTAATTATTCTACCAATAATTCACAAGTAACCCTCCAGGAAAGTTCTCATAGCCTAACCCATCTGGTTTCATGCAAACAAATAAGATATAACGACCCTATGGGTAAGCTCACATAGTTTAACCCCTTTGGTATTATGAAAATAAAGAATCTTTGAGGAATCACTCACTGTCAATTACCCCTATAGTCTTTTAACGATAAACGATAGACTCTCTAAAGAAGCACTCAATTTCAATTCCCCCTACGGTCTCGTAACGATAACTATAGACACTCTGAGGGAGAACTCAATTTCAATCCCCATATGGTCTTGTGGCATTAAAAGTACAATATCCACTCTAGGGAATCCCTCAATGTCAATTCCCCCTATGGTCTCGCTACACCAGGTTCCCACGGCCCTATGTAAAGAAATCGTGCAAAAACAATATTCAGCAGCCAAAGTAAATCACAAATATTACTTGGCTAAATTGCTACAAATCATAATACAAGCATGTCATATAATATCACTCCATCCTAATAGAACTAAGCCTAGAAAAAAGAGCATCCTAATAGGGAATCCTAGACCCAATGGCCAACATTAGATCAAAAATGTGAAAACACATCCATAGAAAGGTAAATAACCCTATTTACAATAAAAAACCCACTCTCAAGAAAATAAGGCATTGTAGGCACAACAGGGTTAAATTACCTAAACACATAATACCCTATAATGGGGTATTGGGAACCTTTTCCACATATAAATCAAAGACAATCTATGGGAAGGCACAAAAAACCTACCTCAATGTTGTACAATCGATATAGTTGAACCACAGCCTCTATATCAACCTAGAACACCGTAGATATAAAAAAACTTCTAAAACATTCAAACTTGGATATCTCACGAAAGAGGAGGAATCAAGAGATGCCACTCTAGAAGAAGGAAGAAATCACCGACTCAGTTCCAACACAATCCACAGTGTTCGATTCAAATAATAAACAATCAAACCGGGGCTTAGAGAAGAATCGGCGATATCTGTTGCTCCTGGATGAGATGTCTCTAGAAGAAGACGGTTATGTTGATGATACATGACCCCAGTCCGATATAACAATTAATAATAAAAATACACAACATGTTATTTAAAGATACATGGTTTTATATGCCTTTACCGGGCTCTGCATTAGACGGTCTCTATGTCACCCCATATGGCCATGTACTTGGCCGTTACATGGCCAGTACACGGTTACCCAAAGAAACCCAGTACACAATGTGTATCCAAAGTACACAGTGTGTAATTATGAAATTTAAAAAAACTACTCTTTTCTCAAAACACCCAAAAACAATATCCATACCTGAAATGAAGATCCAGATTCTTAAAAACTTATCCTCTTAAATAAATTCATCCCCAAATTTACCTTATAAGGAGGCGTAGAAGAATCCTCGAATAGCTCTGGCCATTGTGATCGCACATCTGTCTCCCTCTCCCAAGTCTCATTCTGTACTCACCCATGTTTTCATAGCACCCATACCAGAGGAATAGACTATCCACGGAGATCCTTCGCTCTATGATCAACAATATAGATAGGATACTCCTCGATTGATGTGTTTGCCTCCAACTCAACCTACTTGAGTTGAAAAATGTGATACGGTTCTGAGAAGTAACGAGTATCTAGAAAACATGGAAGACATCCTGCATAGCCCGGTACCTCTTAGAAAACTGCAACTGATGTGCGACCGTCCCAACTCTCTCCAAAACCTCAAATGGCATGATGTATCTTGGTGAAAGCTTACCCTGTCTTCTAATCCACCTGTGTCCCAACCTTGATGTGACACGTAGAAAAACCGAATATCCAAGCTCAAACTCCAGATGTCATTTCCATCGATTAGAATAAGACTTCTTCCATGACTGTGTAGTAGCCATCCTTTTTTAGATCAACTCTATCTAAATCATGGTCTCCTGGACAAGACGAGGTCCCAACATAGCTGCTTATCCCACCTCCAGCAAACATAGGGGTGATCGATGCATGTCCTCCGGCACCTGTATCGTACGCTCGAACTAGCCATCTATTTGGGGACGGTAAGATGTACTCAGAATCACCTATATACCCAAATCCCTCGGTAGTCCCTGCCATACCTGAGATGTAAAAAGGGCATCACTGTCTGAAATTATAGAGTGCGGAACCCCATGAAAATGTATAATCTCTCGGATATACAAACCTACCGTCTCATCAAAACTAAAGGTATGTTTGATCAGTTAGGAGTGTGTAACCTTCATGAGTCTGTCAATGACAATCCAAACTACATCATTCCCTAGAGGAAACCTTGGAAAACCTGTCACGAAGTCCACCATGACATTATTACACTTCCAATCGGGAATGGATAACTACTGAAAAAGCCTTGTTGGTTGTTAATGCCCCGCTTTCACTTGCTGGCAGGTGGAACACCTCATCACAAAACCAGAAACATATCTCTTCATTCCAAGCCACCAATACTGACGGTGCAGATCTCAATACATCTTGGTAACACTAGGATGAACTTCCCAAACCGAGGAATGAAAATCCTGCATCAGCTCCTTGAGTATGCCTATTGACACCCATACATGTCCATGGAAGCACAAGATCTCATCCTCACCTACGGTCCAACCAGAAATAGGGTCGTCTCCTGACACACTCTACCGTAGGACTAGGCCTTCTGAATCTGATAGCTTCCCCATTCGAAATCAATAAAGTAGAGTAGATGTAACGACTATAGAAGAAAGAAATTTCTTCCCCTTTCTGTCGTGCACCTCCAAATTCATCTCAGAGAATAGAGCCATAAGCTGTCACTCACTGTTGGCCTCCTGAACTTCCTATATCTAAGTCCTCCTACTCAACACATCATCGATTACATTGCCTTTCCCAGGCATGTAGGCAAGCTCAAAATCAAAGGACTGAAGGTATTCAACCCACCTTCAATATCTCAAATTCAGATAGTGCTGAGTGAAGATATACTTGAGGCTTTTTTGGTTGGTGAAAAACACAAAATTCTCTCTCCAAAGATATGTCTCCAACAACGTAAAGCATGAAAAACTAAAGCCAACTCAATATCATGCATCAGGTAATTCCTCTCATGTGGCCTCAACTGTGGAGACCCATATGTAATGAATACTTCCCCCAACATAAGAATTTCTCCCAGCCTGATACCTGATGCAACATAGTAAACTATATAACTCTTTCCCAAACCTAAAAAAACTAGTATCAGTGTGGAATTCAACCACCATTTCATCTCCTGAAAGGCTGACTCGCTAGAATTTTTCCACAAGTACTTCACACCCTTCTTAGTCAAACCCATCATTGGCACTTCTAAGCATGAAAAGTCCTTTTTAAAACATCTATAGTAACTAGATATCCCTAGAAAACTTTATACCTAAACGATCTTATTTCGATGCTCCTAGGAAACTACTGCTCTCACTTTCTCTAGGTATACTAAAACTTCTATCTTTTAGATAACATGAACTAAGAAGTGAATATGGTCCATCCAAAAGTGGCATTTTGAGAGCTTAACATATAATTGATTCTCTCTCAGTGTACTCAAAATGATCTCAATATGGGTATCATGGTCATGTTGAGTGTGAGATTACACCAATATATCATCCACGAAGACCACTACAAAATAATCCAAGTATGGATGAAACACTAGGTTCATCAGTACCATGAAAAGTACAAGTGTGTTCATGAGACCGAACGGTATAACCACATACTCATGTAGACCATACCTACTTATAAAGGCTTTAAGAGGTATATCTGATGGTATAATGAAAAGATCATGATAACCGGATCTCAAGTCAATCTTTGAGAACACTCGGGCTCCTAGAAGATGATCAAAGATATCATCAATCCTCTGCATGGGATATTGGTTCTTGACCATCAAATGGTTAAACTTCTAATAATCCACACAAAGTCGGTGGTTACTATTTACCTTCTTCGCAAATAGGATAGGTGAACCCTAATGAGAAGAACTAGGTTAGATGAAACCCTTTTCCAGTAACTCCTCCATTTGCTTCTTGAGCTCCTGTAACTCAGGTGTAGCTATCCTATAAGGAGGAATGGACACCGATACCGCTCCTAGAACAAGATCAATAGAAAATTATACCTCTCACTCCAAAGGAAAACCTGAAATTACTCTTGAAAGACATCCCTAAAATGATTCACCACTGGAGGAAATTCTATATGTGAAGTCCCCTTGTCATCTAGGTATAGAATAACAATATGGGCTTAACTCCTCCCAACACATGATACTCAAGTCTAGCTCTGCTCACCCAGACATCCCATTCTCCCTTATGTAGAAACAAAATTCCATTTTGGTGACATGAACCTCACCCTACAAAAATAGCGATCAACAATAGCCTGGAAGGGAACCAACCAGTCCATTCTGAGAATGAAATCATATCATATCATCTTTAAGACATAGAGGTCCTATAAGAAGTGACACCCACCTACCTCAAGAGGGAACTCTTTTCACTAATGTACACTAGCCATTCTAGTAACCAATAGAGTTTCTAGCATCAAGATATTAGAAAAAGTAAAGATACATAGCCCAAGGATCTCCACAACAGCAACATATATGAAACTATAGGAATCCCCTATATCGAAAAGTGCAGAAGCTAAAACTAAGGAAACTAGAATCATACCTCTAACTATAGATGGTTTAAGATCCTAATCCTATTGGGTCTACAACACTAAAAAAGTGTGACTTATACCATGGCCCTATGACCCTACCTAACCACCCTAATCTGATACACACTATTGTTGCTGAAAGCCTAGTGAATAGATACCACGACCATGACCTCCACCTCAGCCTGAATGGCCAGATGAACTCCAGTTCCCAGACTGATGAGAAACTGGGGGTACTGCTTCTGAATGAGGAGTCAAATAAGAACCTCTATCACCAACTGCTGGTGAAAAAAATAGACAAAACCACTGAAGATGACCCATATTTCTGCAATATCATCACTCAACTGGGTCTCTTGGGAAATGTGGCCTCATATGCCCTTCCTTTCCACACTGGTAGCATACCACCTGGATACCTGAAAGTGTATCCCACATACTCTGATCTATATGTATAGACTCCCTGTGGTGATTCCTACTATTAGCTAGTGAAGCACCAACTCTGGATGCTGAACAACCCAAGCCCATTGCTCTTGAATCCCTCAGGTTTCTCTCTATGATCAGTTCCTGGTTTAATGTGGAAGATATGGTCATCAACCTGAAGATGTTAACCTGGGATCGAATGTTATGCCTGATACCAACATCAAAATTCTTCTCAAGGAATAACTCATCACCCCACTAGAATTGGTGTGAAGCGCTACAGCTCTGTGAAGCGAGAAGAATACTCCATAACCGAGAGAGTACCCTTCTCCAAACTCATGAACTCTCGGTCTCGATCAGCCCTCAAATTCTTCAAGTAGAAGTTGTCATAGAAGGTATGATGTAACTCATCCCATGCCATAACCTGATGGTGTACCACCGGTGATATCGCATCCCACCATATCTTGGTGGAATCCCAAAGCATGTACATAGCGAGATTCACCCTCCTCTATAGAGGCATATCCAGATGGTTGATGATCAACATCATGGCTTCTGACCACAACTCTACAGCCTGAGGTCCTCCATCCCCTAAGAATGTGGGAGGATGATGTTATTGAAAAACTTGAGTCAAATCTTCCATAGAAGGGGTAGAATGCGGTGATCCCCTGAAGGTCTTCATAAAACTTATAAAACCTTCTCAAAACTGTTCATCGCCACCTGTATCCAGAATGACCACTGGTGCCAAGTCAGGTATGACAGAAGGATGGTAGTCCCTGATCCACCATGTCTAATGTCTGATTGTTGCCTTGTATCTGGCGTACAACTATAGGATGTCTTGGTGGCACGACTCTGCAAGGTCAATAGCATACTTTAGTTCAATATTTTCAAGGGCTGAAACATAGAAGAGAATGAAAGGAATAGGAGAAAAAACATTCAGGTTACTCAAAACATGGATACACAGCATGTATGTCCCCTGCACAACGTGTTATCTTAAGAATTTACATGGGTGTTTACTTCTGCTGACCTTGGTCATATAATACCCTATACACACAGCGTGTTCTCATTAAGACACGATATGTACTTGAATCATTTCCCCCCTTCCCAAGTTTCTCTAAATGGCTATACACACGACTTCTACCTGGGTAACTATACACGACATGTGCACCCTGGACACGATGTGTATCCCTTATGTCATTACCATCTATGTCATTATTCACATATTCGGTAACACAGTAGACTCTACACGGCATGTAAGAATAGAACACGACGTGTACATCCTGACTTTCATCCACCCATGTCATTGGTCACATGGCCGGATACATGGTCTCGACAACACGACATGTATTTTATGAACACGGTGTGTTCCACCAATGATTTACCAACCCTGTGTCTCTTCCCACACAATCAGTCACACAGTTAAGAACTATATGACATGTACTTAATAAAAACAGTTCCTTACGGAACAGAAGGATATATGGCCTGTATTCATCAATACACACCGTGTATTCTGAGTTTTTCCTAACAGTAAGCCTCAGAAACTACTCCAGAACCCATAAAAACACTGAAACAAACATTAAAGTACCCAATTCTGATCTATAGGAGCCCATACTCCCAGTAAATCAAATCTTGACATCATATACATGTATATCACAAGGTGTAACAGTGTATTCAAACACGTGATCCCCCAAATTTTGATCCATGAGGGCACATAACACCTCAGGGACCAACTTTTAGTGCTCATTCAAACATAACCTTAAAAAATTATCCATACCCTCTAAAATAGAAGGTATTCTATCTAGGAATATATCACAAAAACATGTATATATAGAACAACATCTATCACAACAACATGCAATCGATAATACACCCTAAATTTAATGACAAAAATGTATGACATGTGATCTATAGAAAGTGCCTATATGATGCATGAGATGGCATAACCTCATCTCATCAAGTTTTAATAGAAATAGAACTTCAATAATATCAATTATGACAACAACAAAACACGTGAATCACCTAACAGTGAAATGAAATCAATTGTAATAATTGAAAAACCATAAAAATTGCAATATTCGAGGCATATTGGCTTTTCCCTGTACACGGTTTAGATACTCCTAGGAAAAACTTATTACCAAATACCTATTCTTTCCTAACCCTATCTATAGGCTCCAAATAGTAAGTCAGTGAAGAAAATAATCCCTTCGCTACCACTTTATAACATCCCCATTCTGGGTGCCGCCTAAAGGTGCCCCATACCCGGTTGGTCACATGGCCTCATGCACATTTCCCTGAATTCTAGAGGCTACCGACTAGTAGCGAAGGCCTTGAGTGTGATAGTGGGGAAACTATTCCCTCATTGACAGAGTAACACAGTGGAAACAAACGTATAAAAGTTGTAGAAATAGTAATGATATACAATAAGTAAACATCAGAATACTGAAAGTAAATAACAATTGCTGCATATATATGTAAATAATTATGCATGTCACAAGTATCTAGGAAATAAGAGAAACAAGTCACAATGATGGAATATAGTACTAAACCAAAGTACAAGAAAAAAAATAAACTCTAACAGCATCGCAAGACTCAACTTGGTCCCATTCTCTCCAACTCCACAACAATCTAGTAAGTGAAGTAGAAGGGAGCTTGACCTTATCTATACCTACAAAAATATAATTTGTTCGGTCCCAAAAGCATGACCCAAATAGGGTGTGAGATGAATCCTAGTAGGAAACCACCCAATGATTTGTGCCTACCTATCAGTGTATATATATAACAGTAAAATATACAAAATGAAGTAATAAACAAGGAAGTACTCAAAAGTAAACATTCATATAGTTTCAACTAAATTCATTTACATTTATTAATTATTCAACCAATCATTCACAATTAAACCTCTACGAAACTTCTCACACCATAACCCCTCTGGTTTCATACAAGAAAAAATAAGATATAATGACCCTCTAGGTAAGCTTACACAGTCCAAACCCTTTGGTCTTGTGTAAACAAAGACTCTCTGATGAAGCACTCACCGTCAATTTCCCCTATAGTCTTTTAATGATAAACTACAAACTCTCAGAGGAATCACTCAATGTCAATTACCCCTATGGTCTCATAATAATAACTATAGACACTCCTTGGGAGAAATCAATGTCAATCCCCCCTATGGTCATACTGCCTGAAAAGTACAACAGACACTCCGGGGAAGCCCTCAACATCAATTCCTCCTATGGTATCATTACACCAGGTTCCCACATCCCTGTATAAATAAATCATTCAAAAATGATATTCAATGTCCAAAGTAAATCACAAATGATACTTGGTTAAATGGCTACAAATCATAACACAACCATGTTCGATAATATCACTCCGTCCTAACAGCACTAGGCATGAAAAACAAAGTATCCTAACAGGAAATCCTAGACCCAACATCCAACATCAGATAAAAAATGGGAAAACACATCCATAGTAAGGTAAATAACCCTATTTACAATTAAAAAAACCCATACTTAAGCAAACAAGGAAGGACAAACATGTCAGGGTTAAATTACCTAAACTCTCAAAACCCTAAACTAGGGTATTAGGAAATTTTTTCATATATAAATCAAAGAAAATATACGGTAGTCACAAACCACCTACATCGACATTGTACAATCGATATAGTTGAACCTTGTCCTCTAGATTGACCTAGAACACCATAGATAAAAAAAATATAAAAAAAATTAAACCATGTATATCTCACTAAAGAGGAGGAATCAAGAGATGCAGCTCTAGAAGAAAGAAGAACTCACCGATGCAATTCCAACGCAATTGATGGTGTTCGATTCAGAGAACAGATGACCAAATGGGGGATCAGAGAAGAATCAGTAATATTCGTCACTCCTAGACTAGTTAGTGCTAGAAGAATATTGTTCTATCGATGAGATGCGACCTCGGTCTGATATAAAAAATAAAAATAAAAATACACATCATGTTCTTTAAAGATACACGGCGTGTATATGCCTTTACTAGTCCACACTTTTGGCAGTCTCTAGGTCACCCCACACGGCCTTATACTCGGCCATTACATGACCAGTACACAACTACTTGTGATAACTCAGTACACGACATGCAATCATAATTACACTGCTTGTACTTATGAAATTTTCAAAAACTCCTCTTTTCTCAAAACAACTGAAAAGAAGATCCATACCAGGAATGAAGATCTTAGTTCTTACAGTTTGTACACCATGGACTTACCAGATACGACAGGTTATCACTCATCCAATGAGATTCCCCTTTTCTAAAACCATTTTAATAAATAAATTTTAATTTTACTTGAAAATTTTGTAAATGAATAACACAGGTGATAAATATTTTAATAAATAATTCTTTTATTAAAAGTATGAATTTATTTATCATTTATATTTTTGAATGAAAATTTACAAAAAATCATTATAAAACTAGGATGTTACAATTTCAATCCAATCTTAGTGAGATTCACTAGATTGATATGAAAAGTATACTTATGTAATTAAGAATAAATGGGGATTTCTTCTTGGTCTTTCTAGATGAGAAAGTTCTCATTTTATAGTGTTATACTAATATAAGTTTACAATATGACATTGATGATATGAGACCTAAATCTACTTTCATATTTTTCCTTAATGATAGTTATTAGTTAGAATACTTTCAAACAACCTAACATATAAAACATGAAAATACTGTTAGATTACATCACTTAATAAAATAATTTTATGGAAGTGACTTGGGTTAATAAATTAATCATTAAAATTTGGTGGTTCCAAAAATTTTGGACGAAATTGAAATTTATTATGATAATAATGGAGTTATTTTTCAATATATGGAACCCTAGTCTCACCCAAGGACTAGACGCATACTTTTATAATACTATATCATTTAAAAATTCATTGAGAGGGGTGATGTTAAGATCTATTTAGTGGAAATAGAGTAGAATATATTAAATCTATTAATAAATAAATTAATGTTGTCGAAACACAAGGATTTTATCAAGCCTCAAGGTATTATTGTCATGAACCCCTCCCATCAAAGATAATGAAAGGAAATAAGAGAGATAATGATCATTGAGCCTTGCCTCTAGTAGGCCCTGTGTTGATGATTAACACCGAGGGTATAAAAATATCTCAATATGGGAGACATTAACCTTTACAAGAAAACAAGATTGGGAGATAGAATGGATAAACCATAATCAACTCCATAACATAATATAAAAATAAACCAAAAACGTACCATAATCCATGTATAAATGAAATATATACAATAAAGTCTCCAACGTGAATACTCAAAAGTAAAGCTAAAGTAGCGACACATCAACTATCAAGGATCTGGGCTAGTAATGTCCATCACAGTCCACATAATCCTCCCATAAACCTAAAAATAGTTTATATACATACAATGAGAATACATGTATACTCAGTAGAGAAAACCAAAGTATCTCATGCACATTTGAAAGAATAATACTAATTCACTTGTGTTAAAACAATAGAACCAAACATCACCTATACTAACCAAACCCAACCTCATAAAGTTACACTCACCAAATAACACAATCCAAGTAATATAATATAATAATAATCATGTTGATAAGGGTACCACACACCACTTTCCCATTATTATTCCTCTCTCACACCCCAACGTCGCACGTCCTAGTTCTCTCATACTTTTCATATACCAAACTTCCCCCAAGCATGGTCACAACACACCTATCACAAAGACACCTGGGCTCTCCACCCACAATCATGTACATAACACAACCACTACCAAAACCATAGTAGTAGGGTATAGTGAACAAAAAAGAAATCAACCTCATGCCCTCCTCCTACCATGAACGACCCCCACAGGAAGCTACTACACAAGGATGATCATATCTCACCCAAAAACACCCGGGACACTGCCCCAAAAGCATGGTCATATCTCATACGAAAACACATGGGCCACCATCACCACCATATAATGCACTAACATACCTTCGACCATCACAACCTATGAAATTCCAACCTTTCCTGGAAGAGACAGTGAGAAAGAGTGGGTACCTAGTCATCCTTCCACCTCACCATATATCGGGAAAAATACCCCCTTGTGTGACTATGTGAGTGTCAGAACTTAGTGCTCTATGTAGGTGAGGTGCGTACATAGAGAAATAGAAATAATATAAATGTATATATATATATATATATATATTATGAAACACTCAATCCCACCCTATGGGTTCAAAAATTAACAAACCAACTGACAAACCCAACACTTTTACTTCCACCTATAAATGCATAACACTACACAAAAATCCATGATCCACATCCACATTTCTAAACAATTTCATTTAATCATCTCATTATTTTCACTATTTACCATCAACTACATTCAACCGCACAACCCAACATTTAATTATTCATTAACCATTTTCATCCCATTAACTAGACTAACCCATGTCATTTAAATCACTATTAATCATTTATTACATCAATACTCAAGCATTAAACAAAAACAAACTACCACATAACCACCCCAAAATCATGTCCAACAAACCACTTCACCTCCCCAAAATCACAACCCACAAACCACCTCACCACCCTAGAAGCATGGCCCACAAACCACCTCACCTCCCGAAAAGCATGGCCCACAAACCATCATCCCCACATGCCCCAACCAAAAATCATTATCCCAAAAGAATGACCAAACATCACAACATATTAGGGTCATTTTATATATTTACAAAGGTGTTTTTAGAACATTTCACATTATTTTATGAGTTTTATCAAACAATCCATAATCCTAGGTCAGCCATTTCATTAGTTGAATAGAATTGGTTAATCAACTTCCATTTTAGGGTGAGGTTACAAAAATCACAAATTGTGCAATAGTTATAGTACATATCATCCAACATAAACAATTCCCCCAATAGCCACAATTTTCAATGCGGCCACAAGCCCATACAATCCACAATATCACAAAAAATATCAATGTTGTAAAATCATACAAATAAATATCAATTTTCCCCTTTCATTTTCATTTAGACCAGTTATTTATCTTTGATCAATCCAACAAATACATAAACTATACATAAAAAAATAAATCCCCTACCATATGAAACAAAATAAATTGAAATTAATGAATTATTACCTCAAAGAAGATTTATCCACTCTCTGTGCACTACAAGGAAAAGAAGAAGTTCCCAAAACTATAATTGGACCACAAGAAACCATAGATCAACCTAAACCACACCCAATGACCATCAAAACTCATTACAAACACACAAACCAAACCAAGTTGCACAACCATATAAAAAACATGAAGAATAATGAATGAAAATTAGTCAAGAAGAATGTATGGATTACCATAGATTTCCAATAAACAACCTTCATGACTAATAGATCGAATATAGAGGAAGAATAATTGGATAACTCCTCATGGTGACTAGGGTCCACCAAAAATTATAGGAATAATAATCCATGACCAAATGTATGAAAATTTTATAGGAAAATATATTTTTAAACAGTGCTACATTAGAGATTTACATGACATGTTATCCCCTTTCACATCATGTAATCCTCGGGGTTCAATTTCACCAAAAAACACATCGCATTTTTATTATTAACATTGAAAATCCACACATTTTGAAATGGCCCTTGATAAGATATGAAACCAAATTTTATGTTGTGTGAAGTTTACATGACATATATTTCTTTCAGTAGCCCTACTGCACTTCCAGATTCCACTGAAAACTCCCAGAACCTCACTCGAACACCTATAATCTTAAAAACTGACAATGTAACAGACTGGGGGATCATAAAACATTACATAAGATACCCCTCAAACAATTATCTCCCTCGAGAATATAAAACCAAGAACAGAAAGAAAGGGGTACGAATAGTCACACCGCAAGATACCTCTCAAGGATCTTATCATACCTCAACCTCTACCACTATCCAAAATCTCCAAGCCAAATGAACACAAACATCTCTTACAACCTCATAATATAAAAACCACAACTAAAATATGTCTCAACTTACTCAACCACATTTCTACAAAACCATTTCACAATCATATCAACCTCCACACTACCCAAAATAATAACCACTATAACCAACAAACTGCACTATCCCAAACACATGAATCCTAGAATTACATCCTCCATGTTAAGATATCATTCTCTCCAGGAAGTATTAACTCTCCCAAATAGGTTTAATTCCATCACAATTAATGTGTCTCAATTAGGAATTAGGTCATCCCATTTTTATATTCCATGAATTTATCACAAAAATCTCACCACACACATCAAAAACCAAGGAAAATAACACATCTCATAAACCATGGTCAAAAAATCACATAAAAAAGGAAAAAATGAAAGAAAAAACTCAAAATAACTCTTGTTACTATGAATTAATATTCACCACTCACTCCCAAGTACTCTCTTCTAGGCCATCATACCTCCACAACACACACAAAAAATAATTGTTCTATCTATGTATCACTTTCTCCTGATGATCATGGTTATCTATTGGTTACTACATAAATGTCACACTATTCTCAATATCCAAATCACACCATTCAATGATATGGGAGTCATCGAGAAGATACTTAAAAATCTAAGAGACATGGAAGAAATTTTGGATCCTCTCCAACTAGGGTGGAAAAACTAACCGATACACCACCTCACTAACTCATCCCAACACCTAAAAGGTCCCAAAAAATCTAAAAGAAATATTACTCCCCCTACCAAAACTCTACTATCGCATTGATGGGAAACCTTTAATGTAATGACCCAAACTTTCATTAATGGAAATCCCTCTTAATCTAATTAAATGTCTCTTTATATAAAACATTTATATTAAATGTCAACTTCTTTGGTTTTATGTTAAGAATTGTGACTGTTTCTAATATAGTCATTGAACAGTGATCACATGGTTAGTATAAATATAGGGCTTTAACAAATCCAATTTACTCAGAAAAAGGAATCGATTGACTCATCCAGTAGATTTGGCCCATACGAAGCCCATTTTTCAGAGCTCATAAAGGAGGTGACATCATTGGGATTCACTCTTGACCAAGCCCAAGTTGAGCGTGAATATGTTAAGCTCGAGTGGGACTGCCTATGAGAGAAGTGGAAGTTGATAGAGATTACCACCTGAGCAATGTTATCTAAGCCACCCCAAGAGTCTGTCACCATCACACACCTTACTCTTCAGTCTTATGTAGGTTTTATAAGGGGTTATGTAAAAAGACCTTACCACTATGGTTATATACATTATTTTTGTATATAATAATGAATATACCTTCTTTTTATTATTGTTACCTTATAGATGGTTTTTAAAACCAAAATAGTATTTTTAGTTAATATTCAACTAAGAAATCTATTTTGATTATTTAATGGATTTTTGAATAAAATAATATTTTAATAAAATATTTTAATTATTATTAAATTAATTTTTATTAAAGATAAATTATTGTATAATTTTATGAATGCAATCGTAATTTTTATTATGGTTTGAAAGCCATTTTTGTCAAAACCCGTGAATTTTCGATAAATTTCAGTTTTTATTTTAAAAGTAAAAAATAAAATATTTATAAAATTATTTAGATAAAATAAATATTATTTTTGGAATCAGGACATCAAAATTATCCAATGGTGATCTTTTCAAAATTTTCCGAGACAGTCAAATTTTGGGGTAAAAATTAAATATTGTTTAAATATATAATGTGGTTTTTGACGTCATAATGAACCAATAGTGATTTAATAAAATACTCTAAGACTTATGTTCGGAAAATATACATTTTACCATTAAAATAATGTGATTTTGGTTTTTTTTGACTTATTTTAAAAAGCATTAATAGACCCTTCAAGGCTTATTAAACATTATGTCTTTTTAAATTGATTTCCTTGGGAGTGTGACTCACCTCCAGAAAATCAACCCCATTATTTTAAGAATTTAGGACTTTGGACATATAAAATATTTTTTTCCACTTCCCTTTCCCAAAAACCATGAACTGGTTTGTGGTTTGGATTAGTTTAATGTGAGGTGTCCCAAACCTAAATAATAAGGAATTCCCTCACCTTTCCTATATAAACCCACCCAAGATCCAACTTCCTCCTCACTCAAAGCCTTTGGAGTTTATCCAAACTCTGACCTTATCTCTCTAGAATTCTCCAAAGGTTCCCCAAGCTCCCAAGGGGCCTCTCTCAAGCCTCTCTCAAGCCTTTGGAAGCACACTTCCAATTAAGGGGTTTTCTTCCTTTCTCATTTTTGTCCAATATTTTTTAAATTGTTACACCCTTTTAATTTCAATTATAAATTTTGGGGTATGATTTAGAACCCCCCATACTGCTCTATTTATGTTTTAATTATGGGATACCCCTTTATCTCTCATTAAATTCCTCCCATGTACACCCGTTACTATGCCGAAATTCCGAAAGGAATTTCTCTCTCCTCTTTTACATTCAAGCAATTATTTTGTATCATCACTCTAAATTCCATTAAAATTGTTGGGACATGTATCTATATGACTCCATTACTATCCATTTCATGTAAATATGATGAGACACCCCTTTCTCTCTCATCAACCATTTTTATGAATTCTTATGTCACGTTGTTACGCTGCCAAAATAACACTGATTTTCCAAGCCAATGTCATTGTTTAGTGAATACCATGCCCATTTCTCTATATTCACCTTTATTCATATTTACTTATTGATTATAAAGTTTAATGTATGAATTACACATTCATTTATCATGGAATAAATGATTATGTTTTATGAATCCATGTTATATGATCAATATGGCACACTTATGCGTGAAATGGAATGTTTAAGAAGGGTGCACCCTTATAGCGCTCCAATGCATTGGGTAAATTATAGTATCATGATAAGTCATGTGCAATGGGTGTTTACTCATGATAATTTATGTGCAATGAGTTTTTACTCATGCTTCATGTGAAATGATGATTTACTCATGCTCCATGCGCAATGAGCCTTGGCTCATTCTAATTCCATGTTAAGTGTTGTTGCCACATTTCCATGTTATGATTATCATGCTTTATCAAGACTTTATGTTTATGATTCTCTTGTGCTATATTGATATTCCTACTGTCTAACATGTATTTTATTCCTCATGTTATTCCATGATTATTCCCTTACTGGGCTTTATAGCTCACCCCTTTTTTATGCATGTCCTCAGGTTATCCCATGCAATGCTAAGTACGAGTGAATGTAGTGGTCATGTAAAGGAAGTTTTAAATAAAGATGTTATATTTAATGTTTGAAGTTGTTATTTGATTATAATAATCCACAAATACACTAGATATCTTGTTCTTCTATGTTGTATCAAATGATGTTTATGTAATAAATTATGTTTAATTGTGTAATAAAAGATCAGGGTTGTCATAGTTGGTATCAGAGGATAGGTTTAGTTATTTTTGGGATTAGGATTAGAAAACCCTAGTGAAGCCTTAGAGACAATAATAAGTATAATAAAAACATCCCTAAGTATTGGTGAGTAATGAGTAAGTGGTTTATCATGAAAATAAATCCATGTCTGGATACAAGCAGGTAGAGGCGGATCTAGAACAGATGTATCCTAGGGGTAAAACCCGAAAACACCTCTTTGAGCTAGAGTCAAATGGGAACTGGTGAACGACAATGGGACTTGCTTCACTCTTCGTCATGACACTCTCGGGCGATATTCATTGATAAATTCACAATCTTAGTATGAACCATTATTAAGGGATAAAAAAATTCCTTGAGAATATATGTTATAAAGTAGATCATGGATAACATAGGCTGAAGCCAATAGATTCATATATTAAGGAAATAAAATTTATTTATAAGTCATTAGTTTTGTCCTTGGATTACCCTTTATGTGTTACCCCTGACTTTTTTTTTATTCCATCCAATGGCCAGTAATAGGAGGACTCGGGATAACAACCGATGTGAAGATCAATGTGATGACTGTATTAATGAGATGCCCAATCCAATGGGAGCGGGAATTGTGAACTTTGTCACGCTTATATCTCAGCTAACTTAATCTTTTAATATAAACATGGGTCAAGAGTAACGTTAACCCCCCCCCCCCCCCCCCCCCCTCCACACTTAAGAAATAATAAGACACTATCGAGAGCTTCATGAGACAAATTCCTCCTACTTTTAATGGATCATTTGATCCCTCAATCGCTGAACAATGGATCAACTCCATTGAAAAGATTTTCGCCATCCTTCAATGTTCTAAACAAGAGAAGGTTATTCTGGATGCTTATCATATGGAGGGTGAATCTGATCAATGGTGGGAGTTGATCAAAAATATGAAGCCTGGGGAGGTGATCTAGTCATTTTAATGGAAGGATTTCTGGAAGATGTTTTTAGATAAATATTTTCCGCGCACCCACCAACATAATATGGAAAGGGACTTCCTTGACCTCAAGTAAAAAAGAAGATGAATCTGATGGAGCATATGAAGAAAACTTCACAAGGATTACAAGATATTCTTTCGACTTTGTCATTACCCCCGAATGAAAGGTTGACCACTTCTTTGGTGGGCCGAAACCTAGCCTACAGAAAGCACTGGAAATCCACGACTTTGATAGCTATGAGAAAATTGTCTGATGTGCCCTCAAGGTTGAAATATAGATCATAGAATCTCAGGTGTATCATTAGGATAATAAGTGTAAGGTGGACTTAAATGCGGGTGGTCATATGGATAAATCCAACAGTGCTAAGAAGATCCAGCACCCCACTTGCCAAAGGTGCAGAAAGAAGCACCCTGGAAATTGCCAGAAGGGGATGAGGAAATGCTTTAGGTGTGGAAGAGAAGGGAACCTGGCTGTTAAATATCGTCAAGAAAGACCCACTACTGCAACATAGGATAGGAACGCTCCATTTAAACCTCAACACGTGGTTTATTTCTACAACTGTAATGAATCAGGGCATCTTGAAAATCAGTGCCCTAATCCAAGGGTTTTCGGAGGCAACCAACAACCTCCAAGGTAGCAAGGGTGAGCTTTTGCCATTAATACTGCCGAAGTGAACCTCGACAATGAATTGATGACATCTACTCTAATGATTCATTCAAGAATGGTGAACATACTTTTTGATTCAGGTTCTATGAATTCTTTTATATCTCAAAAGTTTAGTAGAACAATCCCAGCACCACCACAAATCATTGAAGTGAAGATGTCGGTGAGTACTACAAATGGGGAAATCATTACATCACATGAATATAACTCCTCCCCTTTCATAATCTGTGGATTAAACTTCCCGGTGAACCTCATCATACTCCCTTTAGTGGAATTTAATGCAATTATTGGCATGGATTGGCTTTCCTTATATAGTGCCAACATAAATTGCTGTGAGAGGGAAATCACTCTCCATGTGGAGAATCGACCCTCAATTCTTTACAAGTGCAAGGAGGAAGATGAATATTATTTAGCTACATCATCTCAAGCATGGATATTAATTCCCTATGAGCATGCGTATCTGACTCAGATGATTGAGTCTAAGGAGGCAACCATCTTATAAGAGAATCATATTGTGAGGTAATTCACTGAAGTGTTTCCCGAGGAATTGCCCGGTATTCCTCCTAGAAGAGATGTTGAATTCTAAATTGAACTTATGCCTGGGGAATTTCCAATATCCAAGACTCCGTATAGAATGGATTTTGTGAAGCTTGAGGAGATGATGAAACAACTATAGGAGAATCTGGATAAAGGGTTTATATGCCCAGGTGCTTCACCATGGGGTGCACCAGTCCTCTTTGTCAAGAAGAAATATGGGTCAATGTGCCTTTTCATCGATTATCGTGATCTTAATAAAATCAAGATAAATAAAAAGTATCGTCTACCATGAATATATGACTTGTTCAATTAGCTGCGTGGAGCACAATACTTCTCCAAGGTGGATTTGCGGTCGTGATATTATCAAGTAAGGGTGAAGAAGGAAGATATCCCCAAGACTGCTTTTCGTACAAGATATGGGCACTATGAATTCATAGTAATGCCTTTTAGACTCACTAATGCTTCAGAAATATTCATGGACTTGATGAATAGAGTCTTTAGAGGTTACCTTGACAAATTTGTGGTAGTCTTTATAGATGATATTCTAATATACTCCAAAACCCAGGAGGGTCATGAGGAGAATCTGAGAACTGTACTAGAGACCTTGTGAAAGGAGAAGCTCTATGAAAAGTACAGAAAGTGTGATTTATGGTTAAAGGAGGTCTCATTCTTGGGCTATATCATCAAAAGAAATGGTATACCTATGGATCCCTCTAAAACAGATGTAATTAAGGGATGGAAGAGGCGAACATCGGTAACAGATATTTGTAGATTCTTGAGGTTAGATGAATATTATCAACGATTTTTGAGAAATTTATCATGATTTTCCAACCCTCTTACCAAGATAACTCGGAAGGGAGTAATGTTTTCTTAGAGTAATGAATGCGAATAAAGCTTCAAGGAATTGAAAAAAAGGCTTATCACTACACCCATTCTCACTTTACCCACAAGTGGATAACTTTTTGTGGTATTTAGTGATGCTTTGAAGAATGGAACGGGATGTGTATTGATGAAAAATGACAAAGTCATTGCCTATGATTCAAGGAAATTGAATGTTCATGAATAGAACTATCCAACACATGACCTCGAGTTCGCTGTAGTGATCTTCTCTTTGAAAATTTGGTAGCATTGTCACTTTGGGGAGAAGTGCGAAATATATAAAGACCACAAAGCCTCAAGTATATTTTCACACAGAAAGAGTTGAACATGCGCCAACAAATATGGTTAGATCTGATCAAAGAATATGACTGCTCAATCCATTACCACCCTGGGAAAGAGAACAAGGTGGAAGATTCTCTAAGTAAAAATGACCTAGTTATTCTATCATTGATAAGAATTGAAAAGGATCCAATATTCTTATATTTGATGATGATGGACATGGGAATCATAAATAAGGGAACATAATCAATTCTTTAACAAATGACTGCTCAACCTTCACTTTTGGAAAGGTTAAAAGATGCTCAAAAAGATGATGTGGGAATTTAGGAAAAATTGGAAGCTATAAGAAAAGGGAAATCCTTGGAGTTTAATGTTAATGAAGAAGGAATTGTGAGATTTGGGAAAATACTATGTGTTCCACCAAGTTTGGAGCTGAAGAAGGAACTTTTAGATGATGCAAATAGTTTGAATTTCTCTATTCACCTAGGAAACACAAAGATGTATTGAGATCTCTGAGATCATTATTGGTGGGATAATATGAAGAAGGAGATTGCTGAATATACATCAAAGTGCCTGGTGTGTCAGCAAGTGAAGGTAGAGAGGCAAAAGTCTAGGAGGATGATTCAACCATTTCCCATACCAGAATGGAAATGGGAGAACATCACCATGGACATTATCACTGGACATCTGAAGACATCCAAAGGCAAAAATTCAATTTGGGTTGTTGAGGATCGTCTTACAAATGTTGCACACTTCATTGCTATTCGGGGGGATTTCTCATTGGATCAAATGGAATGGATATATATCAGGTAAGTGGTAAGGCTGCATGGAGTACCACTATCTATTGTGTTCGGTGGAGATCCAATATTCTCCTCTATGTTTTGGAAGAGTCTTTAACATGCTCTAAATACTGAACTGGACATCAGTATGGCTTATCATCCTCAAATTGATGTCCAATCCGAGCGGACTATTCAAACACTTGAGGACATGTTTAGAGCATTCTCAATGGACTTTAAAGGAGGATGGGATCAACATCTTCCTCTGGTTGAGTTCTCTTATAATAATAGTTTCCACTCGAGCAGCCAAATGGCACCATATAAATCCATTTATGGGAAAAGGTGTAGAACACCGGCGTGTTGGGATGAGGTCGGTGAGCGTAAGATACTTGGACTAGAAATGGTCGAAGAAATGGTGGAGAAGGTGAAAACCATTCAGCTCCATATCAAGGAAGCCCAGAGTCGACAAAAGTGTTGTGCAGACAACTGTCGATGAGACCTTGAGCTTAAAGTTGGAGACATGATATTTCTATACATATCTCCGTGGAATAAGTTCATGAGGTTTGGAAAGAAAGGGAGGTTAAGTCCAAGGTACATCAGCCCCATTGAGATTCTTGATCGTGTCGGGGTTGTGGCCTATCGAATAGCACTTCCACCTACCTTGGACAAAGTACATGATGTATTTCATGTATCCTTCTTAAAAAGTACATATTGGACCCTTCACATATAATCTCTTTAGAGGTGGTACGGTTAGAGGATGATATTTCTTATGAGGAGCAACCAGTGAAGATCTTATATTGTAGAGAAAATTTTCTACAAAATAATACAATGCCCCTCATCAAGGTGTTGTGGTGAAACCAAAAGTTTGAAGAAGCATTGTGGGAATTCAAGGAAATGATGAAGCAGAGTTACCCACATATATTTTAGTGTGGGAAAAGAAAAATTCGAGATCGAAATTTTTTTAAGGGGGGAATATTGTAACTACCCAAACATTCATTAATGGAAATCCCTCTTGATCTATTAAATGTCTCTTTATGTAAAATGTTTATATAAAATGTCAACTTCTTTTGTTTTATGTTAATACTTGTGACCATTTCTAATATAGTTGTTGAAAAGTGATCACATGATTAGTATAAATATAGGGCTTTAACAAATCCAATTTACTCAGACAAAGGAAGTGATGGACTCATCCAGTAGACGTGCCCCATACGAAGCCCATTTTTCAGAGCTCAGAAAGGAGGTGGCATCATTGGGCTTCACTCTTGACCAATCCCAAGCCAAGCTTGAATATTTTAAGCTCGAGAAATACCTCCTACGATAGAAGTGGAAGTTGACAAAGATTACCACCCGAGAAATGTTATCCGAGCCACCCCAAGAGTATGTTACCATCACACACCTTACTCTTCGGTCTTATGAGGGTGTTATAAGAGGTTATGTAACAATACCTTAGCATTATGGTTATGTACATTATTTTGGTATATAATGATGAATATACCTTCATTTTATTATTGTTACCTTGTAGATGGTCTTTAAAGCACAAATAATATTTTTAGTTAATATTCAACAAAGAAATCTATTTTGATGAATTAATGGATTTTGGAAAAAAATATTATTTTAATAAAATATTATTATTATTATTAAATTAATTTTTATTAAATTTAAATGATTGTATAATTTTATGAATGCAATCATAATTTTTATTAGGGTTTGAAAGCCATTTTTTTTCAAAACCCATGAATTTTTTATAAATGTCAGTTTTTATTTTAAAAGTGAAAATTAACACATTTATAAAATTATTTAGATAAAATAAATAATATTTCTAGAATCAGGACATCGAAATTATCCAATGGTGGATTTTTCATAATTTTCTAAGACAGCCAAATTTGGGGGTAAAAATTAAATACTATTTAAATATATAATGTGTTTTATGACATCATAATGACCCAATAGTGATGTAATAAAATACTATAATACTTATGTTCTACCAATATATGTTTTACCATTAAAATAATGAGATTATGGGTTTGTTTGACTTATTTTACAAAGCATTAATGGACCCTTCAAGGCTTATTAAACATCTTGTATTTTTAAATTGATTTCCTTGGGAGTGTGACTCACCTCCACATAAGCAACCCCATTATTTTAAAAAGTTATTACTTTGGCCTTATAAAATATTTTTTTACAATTCCCTTTTCCAAAAACCATGGTCTGGTTTGTGGTTTGAATTAGTTTAATGTGAGGTGTCCCAAACCTGAATAATAAAGAATTCCCTCACCTTTCCTATATAAACCCACCCAAGCTCCCACTTCCTCCTCACTCAAAGACTTTTTGAGTTCGTCCAAAATCTTCCCTCCTCTCTCTAGAATCCTCCTAAGGTTCCCCAATATCCCAAAAAGCCTCTCTCAAGCCTCTCTCAAGCATTTGGAAGCACACTTCCATGTAAGGGGTTTTCTTCCTTTCTCATTTCTATCCAATTTTATTTAAATTGTTATGCCCTTTTAGTTTCAATTATAAATGTTATAGTATGGTTTCAAAACTGCTCCATACTGCCCTATTTGTGTTTTAATGATGAGATCCCACTTTCTCTCTCATTTAATTCCTCCCATGTACACCCATTACTATGCTAAAATTCAGAAAGGAATTTCTCTCTCCTCTTTTACATTCAAGAAATTATTTTGTATCATGACTCTAAATTCCATTACAATTGTTGGGACATGTATATATATGACCCCCTTAATGTAAATTTCTTTTACATATGATGAGACACCCATTTCTCTCTCATCAACCATTTTTATGAATTCTTACGTCACGTCGTTACGCTGCCGAAATTGCACCGATTTTCTAATCCAATGTCATTATGTAATGAATACCATGCCCATTTCTCTATCAAGGGTATTAACTTTTATGAAAATTTACTTATTGATTATAAAGTTTCATGCCTGAATTCTACATTCCTTTATCAGGGAATAAATTATTATGTTTTATGAATCCATGTTATATGATCCACATGGCACACTGATGCATGAAGTGAAATGTTTAAGAAGGGTGCGCCTTTATAGCGCTCCAATGCATTGGGTAAAGTATAGTATCATGATACATCATGTGCAATGGGTGTTTACTCATGCTAATTCAAGTGCAACAAGGTTTTATTCATGCTTTATGTGCAATGAGTATTTACTCATGCTCCATGTGCAATGAGCCTTGGCTCATGATAACTCCATGTTAAGTGTTGTTGCCACATTTCCATGTTATGATTATCATGCTTTTTCATGCCTTTATGTTTATGTTTATCTTCTGATCTATTGATATTCCTATTGTCTAACATGTATTGTATTCCTCATGTTATTCCATGATTATTCCCTTACTATGATTTATAGATCACCCTTTTTTTATGCATGTCCTCATGTTATCCCATGCAATGATAAGTACGAGGGAATATAGTGGTCATGTAAAGGAAGTTTTCAGTAAAGATATTGTATTTCATGTTTTAAGTTGTTATGTAATGATCCTAATCCCCAAATACACTATACCTCTTGATCTTCTATGTTGTATAAAATGAAGTTTATGTAATAAATTATGTTTAATTGTGTAATAAAAGATCAGGGTTGTCATATTTAAGAACACATAGTCCCCAAACGTGAACTCCAAGAGTTTGCTTCTACAATCGACATAGGACTTATACCAGTCTTGCGCTACATTCATCCTATAATGAAAAAGACGAAAATTATTTTTCATTATCTACACCACATTTGGACCAATAACAATTGTCTCTCCAACATCTATCCATCACAATAGTGAATGAAATGGTCTCATATACAAAGATTCAAATGGGTGCATGTCAATAGAAGAGTGATGGATATTATTATAAGAAAACTCTACCAAACGAATGTGTCATACCCAGGATTAACCAATGTCCAACACTCACACTTGTAACATATCCTACAATGTTTGTATAGTATGTTCTGTCTTCCAATCTATTTGAGGGTGGAAAGTAGTGTTGAGGTGTAACTGAGTACAAAAATCATGTTGCAATACCCTCTAGACTTCTGAGGAAAAAACATGCATCTTGATCCTGGATAATGGACCTTGTAACACCATGAAACCACAACACCTCATCCACATACCTCTTAAAAAATCATCTACCACACCTGACTCCTTTATTGATAAGAAGTGGGATGATTTTGTCAACAAATCCATGAACAGCTAGATAGAATCACAACCTCCCTGAGCTCAGGGAAACCCTATGATGAAATCCATTCATATTTTATCCCATTTATACTTGGTAATATACAAGGGCTGTACAAAAATACCAAGAACATGATGTTCATACATTACATACTAGAAAACCAAGCACTTTTCCACAAACTCTACCACCGATCATTTAATCCTGGAGAAAAAAAACTGCATCTTCAGGCCACAATACATATTGAAAACTCCTAGGTGTACCAGCAATGGTGAGTTATAAAACTCACATAGGACCCACCATACATTATTATCAGAACAAAAAACATCACATCAAATACAACATCTTTTTCTGACCATCCTCTAACAATCCCTATAGAGAATCACCATTGAAAAAATGATCTTACATCACATCTAACTCTATGTATCCCCACTGAGACTCCTCCAACTACTGTATTAGGGAATACTGTAAAATCATTTGAAATAAATAACCTATTCCAACAAACACCTTTTCATATAATCACAAGGCTTCCAACTATTCCATTGCTTACCAAGAATCCCCAGATTCCCAAAAAACATTTACATGACTTCCTACTCAAAGAATCTCCCACAGTATTACCTTTTCTGAAGGTGTAATAGATCTAAAAATCATTATCGTGAAGAAACTCCATCCACCTACACTACTAAAAGATCAAATCACATTGGGTAAAGATATACCTAAAACTCTTGTAATCCGTGAAGACCAAAAAACACTCCCCAAAAAGGTAATTATTACACAACTTTGTCACAAATACAACCCATTATAGATCTATATCATGGGTGGAATAGTTACTCTCAAGGGGATATAACTTCCTAGACCCATAGATATACTCACCCAGTACTACATCAACACATATCTGATGACCAAATATGAATCATCACAAAGTACCTCAAACACCACACCCTACAAAGGAAACTAAATCACTAGAGCACTAAACAAATTCCCCTTCATGTAACCGAACACTTCCTTAAACTGATCATTGCACAAAAAATCATGGTTTATCTTAGTCAAATTTTTCTATGGGGTTGAGACTCAAGAGAAATCAGGTATAAAAATTCAATAATAGTCTTTGAGACAAAGAAAAATGTAAACCTCTACCACATTTTTGGGTATTTTCCAAAACAAAACTACTTTAGCCTTCAATAAGTCTACTACCACACCCTGCTGATACACCACATGCCCAAGGAAATTAACATGTCATGTTCAAAACTTACAATGTACAAGTTTCCATAGAGATGGTGGAATTTAAAAATCCATAAGGCAGTTCTAAGATGCTAGGCATGATCCTAATATGAATTTGATAATATCAAGATATCATTGATGAATACGACGATATACTAATCTAGGAACACATGGAACATGAAGTTTGTAATCCCCATGAACAAAGATGGAATATTCTTAACATCGAATGGAATGACTAAAAACTCAAAGTCCCCATACCTACATCTAAAGGAAATCTTCAGTATATCTCCCTCTATTGACCTCAACTGGTAATATCTAGACTATAGATCAATCATAGAAAAAAAACTCTACCCTATTAGCTAGTCGAAAATGTTGTCTATCCTCAAAAGAGGGAAACAATTTTTGACTATCACTAGATTTAACATCTGGTAGTCTATGCACAACCTCAAACTACAAACTTCCAACTTTACGAACAATACTAGAGCACGTAATAGAGACACACTAGGTTGGATAAAACCATTATGCATAAGATCATATATTTAAATCCCCAACTTCTACAACTTATAATGTTTCATCTGATAAGGATCCATCACAATTAAAGAAGCATTGGGATGTATGTCTATCTCAAACTCAAAGTGACATTGAATGGGTGGTGTCATAACCTCCTTGGAAAAAACATATAGGAACTCCCCAATGACCCTAGGATCCTCTTCCATCATAGCACCCACTAATTCCATTGAAAACTTATCCAAAAAAGAATGAAGGGGCTCCACATGCTGACTGTCCACCTGACAACCCCACTCAACAATGAAAACCACATGTTATCTATCCCTATTTGAAAACATGACTCACCTCTGGGAGAAGTTGATAATATCACTTAAGGAATATAACTAGTTGATGATGAGGATATCAACATATAGATTAATTTTTAATCAGAAAATATCCCTATAGGACTGATACAGTTCTATCACGTGTCTAAATCTCCGACACACGTCAAATAAGCTAGTATATCCTCTGAATGGCATAATAAAAATTAGTGGAATGTGAATCCTCATTACATCTAGTGCATGATAATGATATGGAGAGGGTGTAAAAAAGGTGTGTGAATCTCTTGAATAAAACTAGGCACAAAAAAGGGTAATAAACAAATTAATAATACCTCTAACAATATCTGGACCCCTCAGAACTACTGCCTCCACTGCATTCAACTGACCACACCCAACTACTCTACCTCTCTACTGATGACCACATCCATGACCATACTCTGGTCATTGTCCCTATATGTGAGGAACGGCCTGAGTTCGGCCTCCACATACTCCATATACCCTTGGAGGATACAAAACATAATACCCCTACAACTAAAATGGCCTCACTGGCAACTGCTACTCAAGCTAGTTTTGAACCTGTCTACCTCCACCAAACTGATCTTATGGAACCAATGGGAACTGATTTTGGTGATTCCCATGAAACCCAAAAACAAAACACACTGGAATAAAGATTATGGGAAAATAATAAAAAACACTAGCCCTAGAAGGCCAAAAAAGAATATGTTGAGGTCGACTCCCTAATGGTTGAAACCTCAATGTTCCTGGTGCCTAAGACATTACATTGAAAACTTTTTTCCTTGAGGAACCCTACCAATTCCCCTCCCACAAAAAACTTCCTCATGAGTGAATCTTCTTGATCACCTCTACAATATTCTAAACCTATATATAAGTTGGAAACATAAAAGAAGTTATTTCATACTGTATAGAAGGATAGAGTGCCTCCTCAAGACATCTCTCAAGAGAATCCTCATCTAGAAAAATATTTGGGGAAAATGAAGAAGTCCCTTGAACTTAATTCTTAGATCCCACACTAACATGCTCCCCTTCTGAAGAGAAATAATCTCATAACTATTTACCATCTTCATGGTAAACAAAATGAACTATGCTTGGAACTCCTTTTGGATTTCTACCCACAAAACATCGTCCTCCATACACTCTTCTAGATACAACGTCCTCCAATGACATGTAGTTCATCGCATATGACTGACTGCCGAAGATACCTAGTACTCCATTGGGGGCCAGATCAAATTAAAAGTTATCTTAATAACCTCATACTAGCTCTCTGTCACCACATCAAAACACTACCCGTATACTTCCTCAAAGCATTCCACTGGAAAGCATGGAATTTCCTCTACCTATTATCATACTCCTCAATTGAATCAATACAAAAAAACAATCAACTAGAGAATTCTACTAAACCTCAACTTTTTGGTCCACACATGCATGAAGAACATGAGCCATATCTAAAAAGAAAATAATTACTTCCTAATCTTAGTAGTGTGGGATTCTTATTTAGATATATTTTAATTCATTTTGTTTATTTCATCAATTTTATCCTTCTCAGAAAACCCAATTCAAACATGAACAAAAGTCATTATGATGCATGTACCTCTGCTAGGTCTCTAAATTGTAATAAGGTCCTTCTCACTTGACCATTAAATAAGCTCATAGTATGTGCACTAGATCATAGGGGCTCTGAAATCCCATGTCCTAGATGGTCTCCCTAACCTATGTCATGTAACAAGGTCAACTAGAATTGTTTTAATACCAACTCATGCAATCCACACTATGCCTAAATCCAAACATCATCCAATCTCTCAACCACTACTTTGATACCACTCTATCACTACCCCTACCATCAAAGATACCACAATGAAAGGATAGAGATAATGACCCCAAGTCTCGTCTCCAGTAGGCCCCGGGTTTGTGACTTGCATCGAGGGTATAAAAATATCACAATATGGGAGGCATTATCCCCTATAAGAAAAAAAGATCATGTTATAGAATGAATCAACCACATTAAACTCAATAAAATAATATAAAAAGAATCCCAAACTATCCCATAATGCATGTATAAGTGAAAAAGATGCAATAGGAGTCTCCAAAGTGAATACCCAAAAGTAAAGATAAAGCAGTGATACAGAAACTGTCAAGGATCCAAGATAGTAATGTCTAGAATAGTCCACATAATCCTTCTATATACCTAAAAATAGTTTATATTCATAGGGTGAGAATGCAAGTATACTCAGTAGAAAAACCAATTTTTTTCATGCACATGTGAAAAAAATCATACTAATGAACCTCTTTGAAAATAGAAGAACCAAACAACAATTATATAGGAATACTAACCAAACCTAACCTCACCAAAGAACACTCGACACTACTAAAAATTTGGTCTATAGCGACTGCCATTGGCGATCGCTTTAGCCTCGTCGCAATAGGCCAACAGCGACCGCCAATGGCGGTCTCTCTAGGTGGCTGAAATTCTGGCCGGCAGTGATCGCATGGGGGTCATTATTCTATTGATGGGTCAACATTAGCAACCACCATTGGTTGTCACTAATGTGTGTCCCAGGCAGGCCAACAGCGACCGCCAATAACGGTCGCTTTAGGTGGCTGAAATTCCGGCCTCCAACGACCGCCTGGCAGTCCCTGTGCTATTATTGGGTCAACATTAGCGACCGCCATTGGCGGTCTCTAATGTGTGTACCAGGCAGCCTATAGCGACTGCCTATGGCGGTCTCTAGGATGGGGAAATGTTTTTTAAAAAAATAATCATGGTGAAAAATCAGAGATAAAATAAGGTAAAAATCATAAAAAATAGAAAACAATTTCAAACAACATAAACATCAAGATCATCATAAACAATAAATGATAAACGTGCTTCAACGATCCCAATAGGTCCATCCATTTCAATATTCTTCTTTAATAAACCTACAATAAGACAAAAAAACAACTAAAAAAACAAACGTAAATTAGACATATGTATTTAGTTATTATATAAATATAATAAATTAAATTTGACATCAAATCATGGTGCTATAATAATTTAAAACTCCCAATTTAAGAAATGCTATCATTTCATGATTTTTTTTCTTATTTGGTTTAGTTTGTGAAATTGTTTTGTTGTCTAAAAAGGAATGTTATTCATGTGAAACACACATCTGATGGGAATTCTATCTCCTCATACATGTCACGAAAAATATTCCTATTGTTTTCGTGTGGTTTCAGGTCATTCGGAGCACCTTTTCTCTGAATTCGACCGTCTCACGCAGTTTTGGTGTTTTATGACTCCGGAAACGCATTTCCAGTCACCATGGTGAAACGACACCTTCGATTGATGTGTATTCTACCCGAACATTTTAAAATTCACACCACGGCAGTTGTCATGAGATTTCATGGCATTCCGAGGTCGTTCGGGTCATTTTGAACCCCCCCCCCCCAACGGGCCCTTTTAGCGCGCGTAGAACTGCTGAAAACTACACAATCGGTCGTACCATTCCCACCACACATCCGATGGGCATTCTGTCTCCTTCTACATGTCAAGAATAATATTCATATTGTTTTCCTGTGGTTTCAGGTCATTCAGAGCACATTTTCTCTGAATTCGACTATCTCATGCTGTTTTGGTGTTTTAGGACTCTGGAAACACTTTTCCGGTCACCGCGATCAAACAACACCTACGATTAACTTTTTGTCTACCCGGAAATTTAAAAATTCATACCATGACTGTTTTTGTAGTATTTCATGGCATTCTGAGGTCGTTCGGGTGGTTTTGACCCCCCAACGCGCCCTTTTAGCGTGTGTCAAACTACTAAAAATGACACAATCGGTCGTACCGTGTGCACCTCACGTCTGATGGGCGTTTTGTCTCCTTTTACACATCAATAATAATATTCATATTGTTTTCATGTGGTTTCAGGTCATTCAGAGCATGTTTGCTCCGAATTTGATGGCCTCACGCCGTTTTGGTGTTTTATGACTCCGGAAATGCGTTTCTGGTCACCACGGTCAAACGACACCTCCAATTGATGTGTCTTCTGCTCTACCATTTTAAAATTCAAACCACGGCTATTGTCCTACGATTTCATGGCATTCTAAGGTCGTTCGGGTGATTTTGACCCCCCAACGTGCCCTTTTAGCGCGCGCAGAACTGCTGAAAATGACACAATCGGTCGTACCATGCACACTGCATGTCCGATGGGTGTGTCGTCTCCTCCTACATGTCATGAATAATATTCCTATTATTTTCGTGTGGTTTAAGTTCATTCGAAGCATTTTTTTCTCCAAATTCGACCGCCTCACGCAGTTTTGGTGTTTTATGACTCTGGAAATGCATATCTGGTCAACGTGGTCAAACGACACTTCTGATTGATGTTCCATCTGCCCGACTATTTCACAATTCACACCGCGACTGTTTTCATGTGATTTCATGGCATTCTAAGGTCATTCGAGTGGTTTTGACCCCCCAACGTGCCCTTTTAGCGCGCGTCGAACAGCTGAAAATGACAGAATCGATCGTACTGTGTGCATCGCATGTTCGATGGGCATGTCGTATCCTCCTTCACGTCATGAATAATATTTATATTGTTTTTGTGTGGTTTTAGGTCATTTGGAGCACATTTGCTCTGAATTCGACCGTATCACGTCGTTTTGGTGTTTTCTGACTCCGGAAACGCGTTTCCAGTAACCGTGGTCAAATGACACCTCTGATTGGCATGCCGTCTACCTGACCATTTCATAATTCACACCATGTTTGTTTTCGTCCGATTTCAAGGAATTCCGAGGTTGTTCGGGTGGTTTTGACCCCCCAACGCGCCCTTTTAGCACGGGCAGAACTGCTAAAAATGACACAATCGGTCGTACTGCGCGCACCGCACGTCCGATGGGCATTCCGTCTCCTCCTACACATCAAGAATAATATTTCTATTATTTTCGTGTGGTTTCGGGTTATTCGGAGCATGTTTTCTCTGAATTCGACCATCTCACGCAGTTTTGGTGTTTTATGACTCCAAAAATGGGTTTCTAGTCACCGCGGACAATCGACACCTCTGATTGATGTACCATCTACCCAAACATTTAAAAATTCATACCATGGCTGTTTTCTTTCGATTTCATGGCATTCCGAGGTCGTTCGGGTGGTTTTGACCCCCAACGCGCCCTTTTATCACGCGCAGAACTGCTGAAAATGACACAATCAGTCATACCACGCGCACCGCACGTCCGATGGGCGTGTTGCCTCCTCCTGCTTGTCACAAATAATATTCTTATTGTTTTTGTGTGGTTTCATAACATTCAGAGCATGTTTGCTCCGAATTTGACCGTCTCACGCCGTTTTGATGTTTTATGACTCCAGAAAATATTTTCCGGTCACCATAGTCAAAGGACCTCTGATTGATGTTTCGACTACCCAAACATTTCACAATTCACATCAAAGTTGTTTTCGTAGGATTTCATGGCCTTCTGAGATCGTTCGGGTGGTTTTGACCCCCCAATGCGCCCTTTTAGTGCGCGTTGAACTGCTGAAAATGACACAATCAGTCGTACCGCGCGCACCACATGTCCGATGGGCGTTTCGTCTCCTCCTACACGTCAGGAATAGTATTAATATTGTTTTATTGTGGTTTCAAGTCATTCGGAGCACGTTTTCTTTGAATTCAACTGTCTCACACCATTTTGCTGTTTTATAACTCCGGAAACACGTTTCTGGTCACTACGGTCAAACGATGCCTCTGATTGACTTTCCGTCTACCCAACCATTTCATAATTCATACCACGGCTGTTTTCGTACGATTTCATGGCATTCTAAGGTCATTCTGTTGTTTTTAACCCCCATCGTGCCGTTTTTGCGCGCAAACTACTGAAAACTACACAATCAGTTGTATCGTGCACACCGCACGTCCGATGGGAGTTATATCTCCTCCTACATGTCAAGAATAATATTACTATTATTTTCTTGCAGTTTCAGGTCATTCAGAGCACGTTTTCTTCGAATTCTACCATCTCACGCCGTTTTGGTATTTTATGACTCCATAAATGCGTTTCTGGTCACCGCGGTCAAATGACACCTCCAATTGACATGAAGTCTGCCTGAACATTTCACAATTTACACCACTGTTGTTTTCATGCGATTTCATGGAATTTTGAGGTCGTTCGAGTGGTTTTGACCCCCCCCCCCCCCCCCCATGCGCCCTTTTAGCGCGTGCAGAACTGCTGAAAACAGCACAATCGGTTGTACCGCGCACACCACATGTCTGATGGGCATGACGTCTCGTTATACACGTCACGAATAATATTCCTATTGTTTTCATGTGGTTTCAGGTCATTCGGAGCATGTTTTCTCTGAATTCAACTGTCTCACGCCATTTTATTGTTTTATGACTCTAGAAATGTGTTTCTGGTCACCGTGGTCAAACGAAACCTTCTATTGATGTGTCTTCTACCCGACCATTTCAAAATTCACACCATGGTTGTTTTCGTGCAATTTCATGGCATTATGAGGTCGTTCGGGTGGTTTTGACCCCCCCCCCCCCCCCCAACGTGCCCTTTTAGCGCGCGCCGAACTGCTGAAAACGACACAATTGGTCGTACCATGCACACCACACGTCCGATGGGCATGTCATATCCTCCTACATGTCAAGAATAATATTCCTATTTTTTAGTGTGGTTTCAGGTCATTCGGAGCATGTTTGGTCCGAATTCGACCGTCTCACCCCATTTTGTGTTTTATGACTCCAGAAACGCGTTTCCGGTCACCGCAGTCCAAGGGCACCTCCGATTGACTTTTCGTCTTCCCTACCATTTCAAATTCACACCACGACTATTTTCGTACGATTTCATGGCATTCCAAGCTCGTTCGGGTGGTTTTGACCCCCCAACACGCCCTTTTAGCGCGAGCAGAACTGGTGAAAACGACACAATCGGTCGTACCGCGTGCACTGCACGTCCGATGGGAATTATGTCTCCTCCTACATGTCATGAATAATATTACTACTGTTTTTGTGTGGTTTCAGATTATTCGGAGCACGTTTCTCTGAATTCGACCATCTCACGCAGTATTGGTGTTTTGTGACTCTGGAAATTTGTTTCTGGTCACCGCGGTCAAACGAAACCTCCAATTGATGTGTCGTCTACCCGAACATTTCACAATTCACACCACGTCTGTTGTCGTGCAATTTCATAGCATTCTGAGGTCGTTTGTGTGGTTTTGACCCCCCAACGCTCCCTTTTAGCGCCTGCCGAACTGCTGAAAATGACACAATCGGTCGTATCGAACGCACCGCACGTCCGATGGGTGTGTCGTCTCCACCCAAATGTCACAAATAATATTACTATTTTCTCATGTGTTTTCAAGTCATTCGGAGCACGTTTTCTCTGAATTCGACCGTCTCATGACGTTTTGGTGTTTTATGACTCTTGAAACGCATTTCCAGTCACCACGGTCAAATGACACCTCTGATTGACGTTTTGTCTACCCGACTATTTCAAAATTTACTCCACGACTGTTGTCATGCGATTTCATGGCATTATGAGGTTGTTCGGGTGGTTTTGAACCCCCAACATGCCCTTTAAGCGCACGCAGAACTGCTGAAAATGACACAATCAGTCGTACTGCACGCACCGGGGTGCGGGGAGGGGTGTTCGGGATGCAGGGGGGATATTAGGGGTGCAGGGAAGGCTGTCTATGGTGTGTGGGATCTCCGGGGTGTGTGGAGGGCTGACTGGGGTGCAGGGAGGGATGTCCGGGGTGCGGGGAGGGCTGTCCGGGGTGCGGGGAGGCTGTCCGGGGTGCGGGGAGGAATTTCTGGAGTGCGAGGAGGGTTTTCCGGGGTGCTGGGGGGATGTCCGGGGTGCGGGAAGGGGATTCCAGGGTGCAGGGGGGGAGCTGTCCGGGGTCCGGGGGGCTGTCTGGGGTGTGGGGGGCTGTCCGGGGTGTGGGGCGGCCTGTCCGGAGTGCGGGGAGGGTTGTCTGGAGTGCGGGGGGGGGGGGGGTGGGGGTTGTTTGGGGTGCAGGGAGGGTTGTCTGGGGTGCGGGGAGGGGTTGTTCGGGCTGCAGGGAGGGTTGTCCGGGGTGGGGGGGCTGTCTGGAGTGCTGGGAGGGTAGTCTGGGGTGCGGGGGTGCTGTTTAGGGCGTGGGGGGCTATCCGAGGTGCGGGGAGGGATGTCTGGAGTGCTGGGCGGCCTGTTCGGAGTGCGGGGAGGGTTTCCCAGAATTCGGGGGGCTGCCCGAGGTGCAGGGGGTTGTATGGGGTGTTGGGGGGCTGTCAAGGGTGCGGGGAGGTGTTGTCATGGGTGCGGGGCAGGCTTTCCGGGGTGAGGGGAGGGCTTTCTGGGGTGCAGGGGGTTGTCCGGGGTGCGGGGCGGGTTGTCCGGGGCAGGGGGTTGTCCGGGGTGCGGGGGGGATGTCCATAGTGCGGGGAGGGGATGTCCAGGGTGCGGGGGGCCTGTCCGAGGTGTGGGTGGCCTGTCCGGCATGCGGGTGGCCTGTCCGGGGTGCAGGGGGCCTGTCCGGGGTGTGGGGGTTGTCCGGGCTGTTGTGGGGTTGTCCAGGGTGCAGGGAGGGTTGTCCGGGGTGTGAGGGGGGGCGAGGGGGCAGAGGGTCGAGGGTGGAGGGGAAGGAGTCCAGAGGGGGTGGATGCTGGAGGCGGGTGGTGGGAGGCCAGAGGGCAGAGGGAGGCCGGAGGGGGCGGAGAGCAGGGCGGAGGGCGGCCGAAGCTGGAGGGCAGAGGTAGAGGAAGGTCGGAGGAGACGAAGGGTAGGGCAGAGGGCGGACGGATGGGAGGGCAGACGGCGGGGGGCAGAGACCGACGAGGGTGGAGGGCAGTGAAGGGTGTGCGCGACAACGAGGTAGCGTGGCGAGGGAGGGCGCACGGCGACAGGGGAGGGCGCGCGGCGATGGGGGAGGGCGCGCGGTGAGGTGAGGAGGGTTCAGGGGGCACCGAAGTAGCGAGGCGAGGAGGGAGGAGGAGGGTTCGGGGGGGGAGGGGGGGGCGAAGCCCCCCCCCCCTTTTTGGAAAAACCTTGCGACCGCCAATGGTAGTCGCTATTGGTTACCTATAGTGACCGCCAGTGGTGGTCGCTATAGGTAAGGGGGCTCCAAAGCCCAGTTTTCCACTAAATAACATAATCAAAGTAATATAATTTTACAAGAATCATGTTGAAAAGGTTAAAATACACTACATTACTACTATAATTCCTCTCTCATACCCAATCATCGTATGTACTGGAGATCACATCCCTTCTGTATACCACACCACCCCACAAGCATAGTCACAACACACCTCACCCAAAGACACCTGTGATTTCTGCCCCACAAGCATGACCACAATACCACCACTACCAAAACTGGAGTAGTGGGATATCATGAATATATAGGACATCAACCTCATGTCGTCCTCCTACCATGAATGACCCTCACCAGAATTCTCCCAATAAGAATGATCATATCTCACCCAAAAACTCCTAGGCCACCACCCCACAAGCATGGCCATATCTCGTCCTAAAGCACCTAGGCCACCAAAACCACCATATAATGCACTAAATAACCTCTAACCATCACTTCTTGTGCAATACCCACCTTTCTTGGAAGAGAGAGTGGGAAATAGTGGGTACCCATCCATCCATCCTACTCACTGGATGTTGAAAAAAACAACTCCCGCATGTGTATGTGGGTGTCAACGCATAGTGCTCGTCATGGGTGGGGTGCGTATATAAATCATAAGAATATTAAACTATATATATACTATCAAACACTCAAGTCAACCTTATGGGTTCAAAAACTGATTATCAAACTCATAACACCGTCACTTTTACTACCACCTCTAAATGCATAACACCACTCAACAAGCCTTGATCCACATTCAAGTTTCCAACAAATTTCATTTAATCCTCTCATTATTTTCATTATTTTCATTATTTATCATTAACCACATTTAACCACACAACCCGACATTTAATTATTCATTAACCATTTTCACCCCATTAACCAAACCAACCCATGTCATTTCAATTATTATTAATCATTTATTCGATCACTACATGGGTATCTAGAACAATGAAACCACCAGCTCACCACCTGAAAAGCACGGCCAACAAAACACCTCACTATGCCAAAATCGTGGCCCAAAAACCTCTTCGCACCCTCAAATCATGGCCCAAAACCACCTCACCACACTAAAATCATGGTCCACAAACCACCTTGCCTCCCCAAAATCATGGCCCACAAACCATCAGCCCCACATGCCCCAACTGCACATCGTAATCCCAAAATCATGAACAAACATCACAACACACCTGATCATTTTAAAAATTTACAAAGAATATTTTATTACATTTCAATTTTTTTGGGGTGTAATCACAAGTTCCATAATCCCAGGGAAACCATTTCATTAGTCGAATATAGGTGGTTAATCAATTTTCATTTTAGGTTGTTGTCACAAAAATCAAAACATGAGACATAGTCACAACACATATCATCCATAAAAAACAAATCCCCCAACAACCATAATTTTCAGCGATTCCACAAGCCTATAGAATCCACAATATCAAAAATAATATCAAAGATATAAAACTATACAAATCAAACCCCATTTACCCCTTTAAATTTCATTTAGACCAATATTTATCTTTTATTAATCCAGTAAATCCATAACTCATATATAAAAAAGAAAACCCCTCCTGCATGATACACAATAAGGATAAATGAGGGAATCCCTACCTCAAATAAGCTTTTCCGACTCGTTGTGCACTATAGGGTGATGAATAAGTACCCACAACCACAAATGTTCCATAAGAAACTACAGATCAAAAAATTAAAGACCTAAAGAACATGAAGAAGAATTCAGAACACATAACCTGAACCTAACATCATAACCTAAGTGAAACCTCAAAGAATAAGGAAGAAAACTATCCAAGAAGAAAGAAGGGATTACAAAAAATTGTAAATGAACAACCACAAATACCAACAGATCAAAGAGGTTTGAAGAAAGATTTATAAACTCATTGGGGTGCATAGGGTTCTCATAAAATAATTGGAAGAAGAAACCATAGTATAATTAATGAAAATACATCCAGAAAAGAACTTTTAAAAATGTAATACATCGTGGATTTACAATACATGTTATCCCTATTCATGTTATGTAATCCTCAGGGTTCAGTTTCACTAAAAAACATGCCTCCTTTTTATTATTTAAACCTAAAAATATAAATTTCATGAAATAACCCTAGATAAGCCTTGAAACCAACATTCACATCATGTAATGTCTACAAGACGTGTATTTCCTACAGTATCCCTACTGCACCTCCAGATTCCATCAAAAACTCACGAAACCTTCCCTGCACATCTTTAACACTCAAAACCAACAAAGTAACATACCAGGGGAGCATGAAAGGTTACAATTAGATACACAATTGACTATATGTATTTGTATATTTTAATAATATTTTATCATTAATTTATGATAAAGGAAATCTCAATTTATTATTCATTAATGTGGGAAATATATTTTTCATGAATAGTGTGATGATAAAAAATACCAACAAATTATGATTTTGAGTTATATATAATTGATTATCATCATGATTTATTATGTTTTTGATGATATATTAAGATTATAATGAGTATAATCTTAAATTTGATATTTTTTCAACTAATGAAATAATAAGAGGAGGATTATTAGTAGAAATGGTCCACCAAAGTATATCACATGAAATATCATATAGTCATTGATATAAAAAGGGGTGTGTGTTTCATATGAATCCCTATTTTCTAAGGTTGATAATACATTTAACATGTTAATATTCATACTTTGATACCATTGATATTACATCCTTGAGGTTTAGCTAATTAGGGGTGATTGGGTATGCTATTAATCATGCTTTAATTTGTGTTTAACATAGATGGATTTTTATCCTTCTTATATGAAGAGTTCCAAATTTAGTACCTCTATTGAATTAGAATAGTAAAATTCATTTATATTCTTAGTTGAGTGACATATGATGTGTAAAATATTTTGGATGAATGAATTGGGATATATTCATTAAATCTGGTTAGTCTATTTTAGAGAATTGTGGGTATATTAGTTGGTATGCACTAGATTAACATGGTTTATATCTACTGGTTTCTCGAAGTCTTAGAAAAATTCATTATATAATAATGCATAAAATATATATAGATTTATATTATGATAGAAATATTCATATAGATATATGACTATGATTGATTGAGATTATATGAGACCCCTTTATGGATCAAGTGGACATTATATTCTTATAAAATCCACATTTTCTTAAAATTATGGATTGAGAAATTTATAATCCTTTTAATGCTAAAAAATTTCATTGTTTCAAAAATTTGGCCCTGTAATAAGTATTAATTTTTTAAAAAACTATTTTTTTTTAATTTGAGTGAGTTTATATGATAATAATATCTAAATATTTTGAAATGATTTACAAAGATTTATCAGGTTTAAATAAAGTCTCAAAAGATTTAGTGTAAGTTGTAGATTTTTTAAAATATATAATAAATCATAAACAATGACATTCTTAAAGTTACTACACATTGATTTTAATCCATCACATAGTTCTTTATACCAAATCACGGTTTATATAAAGAATGATATTGGGTTTCATTAATATGAATCTCCTATAATGATTATCATGTGTATTTTGGAATGTGACACATTATATGATGATTTATATATGGATTATTAATTTTTATATATGTTTAACAATCACATACATAAATGGAGAGATATTATAAGAGTTTAAATGATAAAGGAAAATAGTTTTCTATTTGATAATGTTTTTAACATTGACTTCAAACAATAACTTTCTTTTCACAAAGGAAATCTATAAATTGTATAATAGAACTCATTTTTGAAATTTTAGATAATTATATAAAAAATAAAAATCTCTATAAATTATCAACTCCTCATTTGGATTTACTGGGAATGTGTTAGAAAGAAACTATAAGTGGAAGGACTCATATCAATGAGTTTAGTGATTCAAGTTTTTAGTGGAGACCTCTAGAGGTAGGAACCGATTAGTTATTGCTAAGGGGTATCAATAAAACTCGCTATTATAGTGTTTTAATCATGTATGGTGAGGTATTATTTATTTATTATTTTCATTTCATTTTATTAATTCCTATCTTGGTATATATTTCATATTGATTTTTGTATTTCTTATACTATATTTGGTTATAGATATGACCAAAAAAACCTTTAATAGAAATGTGGTAGAGGTCTAATGGTGACCTATTCTAGGTTAATGGGTATAGTCTTAGAAATATTTATTATAAATAATATTGAGATTTTATAAATTGTATTTAATTTTGAAAAATCCAATATATAATTTGAAAAGACGCCTAGAGGCGTCTATCCATATGACACTTAATAAGTGGCAAAAAAATGAGGAGAAAATTATTTTTCTCCCAATTTGTTTTATTCCCACTTTTTCATGTGAATACAAGTTACTACTATATCATAAAATTTTTATATCTAACCATCATAAAATAAAAAACTATGAATTTCATATAGTTTTAATTATGGGGGATGGTCCTCATATGAATCACCCTTGAATTATGTATCTTTTGAGCCGTGTGATGGATTGTTTTATATACAAATATTTTAAGAGGTAGTTCAAAATATTTCACTTTCATGATTATTAAATGAAAAAGGGTTTAGTTAAATTATCCTAATTTTTTTCATATAATAGGACCAGAGATTCATTCATTTTGGTGAATTGAGAAAATAAATTCCAAATAATCTTTTTTTTATTTTTCGTCTTCAAATGCATGACTTAAATATGAAATTTTTATAAAAAAATTTAAAGTAAAATAAATCATGAAATTAAAGACATACTAATATATATTATAAAGTGATTATATGATTTTGTTAATGTTTTTCATTTTATTTTTTTTTTAAAAAAATATTTAATGATATTTTAATTCATTTAGGAACTCAATGAGGTTTTTTAAGGTATATAGTAGGGACAATCAAAATTTATTCAATATACAATTTGGACATAACATTGCCTACCAGAGTTATCATACCAATATTTTAATCCAATCTAATGATGATTATATCAAATTATGGTTATACCAAAACAAACTAAAAAGGATATGGATAAATGAACCCATAAAATTGGTTGTGGAAGAAAACCCACTAATCAATAACCAATGTGATCCCTAGCCATGTATTGTTGATCCAAGTGGCTAAAGACCCAAATATAAAGGTAATATTAAATAAAAACTCATAAATAAAAGAAATAAAGGATCCATTATCATAAAAGTTTCTAAATTAATAGCTTAATGATTAAAATAATTAGTGGAAAATAAAGGGGGTTGGGAAGATGCTGTAAAACTGAAACCATGTCCACACTACAACTTAACGACCAGTTAGTGATCACACCTGATTTTTTGTTCATAACAAATCACACAAAAAAGATCAAAAAATATATAAAATTCAATAATTATCCATGGATAAAATTGAATGAGAAACCAAAAAATCCAAAATTCTTGATATAAAATGATAACCCCATCAACCTATCCTTAATATATCAATCCTTTATAAGAAATAAATCATTGAAGGAGGATAAGTCATCCATATGATATAAAAATGAATAAAATAGGGACCACCAATGATAATTGAGTAAAAATAAAATGGGTAATTAAATAATCTCACATGAAATGGTTTAAAAACTACAAAATTGATAGATTCAAAATTAATAAATATAATAACACTATGTGTTTAAACAAAAAAGATCATTATTCCAAATTATAGCATCAATTATAACCACTAAAAATGATTCTAAAAACACTAAAAATGTAATATCTCAAGTTTATTTATAGGATTGAATTATATTCTACTTTTATTTTAGTCTTAATTATACCTTAATCATATTCATTTAATCCATTATTTTTTAACGATATATATTGAAGGATTAATATAATATCAGCAAAATTTTAGAAAGGAATATATTTTTTGTTATTTAAATTCCACTAAGGGTAAAATAATAATTTTATACTTAGAATATAATCAAATAAATAAATTGACTTCATCCTCTAAATTGGGATTGGGAGTTTTAATTTAGGTGGATGTTTTGTGTTAATCTGATGTAGTTGTAATTTTTAGTGTCATGGGTGTTTTTGAATTTTTTTTAAAAATAATAATTAAAACCCTTTATTTCATTATAAATAGTTTTTTAAACATTAAACATAACCTAGTTTAAACCTAGAGTTATTTAATATTTTCTCAGGGGGGATAATCCTCCAAGAGAGGGTTTCATTAGAGAACAGAATAAAATTTGTTAGAAAAATGTATTTTTTTATATTCGATCTTGTTTTATCTATAATTTTAGTTGTTATTATATAAAGTCGGATAAAATTTTAATTTTTTTGGTTCAAATTTTCTTCCATATATCATCTTTAATATACCAATGAGATAAACATATGGATACAAGAATCTTGAAGATCCTGTAGAACCCCAGGATGCCCTGAGAGGTGAGGGGTGAATCAAGGTGTCATGTTTTTAGTTTGAAGTGACAGATCTTGTCCACATGTTGGTAGGAACACGTTTAACCTGTATTATGGATATGAAAAACAAATAAATAATCAAATTCAAAGATACCACACATCACTTTTACATGGCTCACCACAAAGGGCTACGTCCAAGGAGCACATGCCAACAGTGTGTCAGCCGTACCAAAATCCACTAATCTTTACTAGTTGTGGAGTACAATAGTTTGGTCATAGTCACTCTGTTCCAAGAACACTACCTTTACTATAATTTAGGTATATATCACTACATCCCTCAAAACACATCCGTCAACTCCCCCTTTCTCACTGCCCTGGGAGAAGTCTTACTCGGTTTATTGACTTTAGGGTATCTTCAACAGATTTTCATTGAAGTATTTGTATTACTCTAGAACGAGACACTACTTTCCTCAAAGTCATAAATTGATGCACTTGAAAGCACTGATCACACACACTAGATATTAAAAAACTTATCATAATCAAAACACCACACTTTCATGCAATACCTCAACTTGCACGTAAGATTTGAGAATTATCGCAAAAGATGACTTTCACGCAAACCCTATTTTTCACGCAACACTTATCTTTCGTGCAACTACACATAAGGGTTTACTTGGTCTTTTTAGACTAAAGGAATGCCTAGCGTGCAAGATTAAATATCTTCAATTCTTTCATGCACAAATCTTTTTCATAGCAGAGAGACCAGATTTTCATTAGAAAATTCTTAAGTCTTCCATGGGGGTAGCCACATATTTATAGGCCTTTGATGACCGTGCATGAAAGATCCCAATGAATCTTCATTAGTGCACGTAAGTTTCTTTTTGAGAATGCAAAACCCCTTTTGATGTTTCATTGTGCGTGTAATATTCTTCTGTGTAATACCATCTTTCACAAGCATTTAAGTCTTGTGCGCACATTTTTCCTTTTCCATATTTTGAGGCATGGATCCAAAAACAATCCATGAATGCAATTATCTAAACACCCTTCTATCTTGCACGTAACTACCTTTTCCAAAAACACATTTCTCCATATTCCAATTTTTGTACCCAAAAATTTGGAAAACACTGGAAAATGAAGGCACATTCAATATTGATTTTGGCTTGAACTATTTGATACCTTTCCTTGCAATCTACCTAGACTTCCATGTGAGTATTGATAACAAACACAAACCATACTTCATTTCCATCATTGAATGACCATGGTTCAAATTGATCTATTGTATTGTTGTTGATATATCTTAGATAGATAATTTTTTCTCTTATTAAGTTAAAGTGTGAAAAAAAATTACCTAGTTTGAATCATTAGTTCTATATTACATAAAAGTAAATATTTCTTATGTGATGAATCCAATGAAACTGAGAATGTGAATATTAGAGTTATGGATTTAATGTTACATTAAAGATTATTTTTATCAAATTATTAATTTTATCTTACATTATATGACATTAACATTTTATTTCTTGGATGAAACATAAATTTCTATGATATTTTTGTAAATATTCTCATTGTGTTAAATTTTAGGGATCATTTGAGAAAAAATTTAAGGTCTATATTAGGTGTAGTGGAAGTTGGTGGTGTATGATGGCATGATCAGTGATGAATAAGTGAGGAAATTTTTTTATATCAAATTTTAGATAAAATGTGATTTATATGTCACCATACTCTTATAAAAGGGTATTGTGTGATGTGGAACCTAAAAGTACACTCATGATCAATTAATCTGTATGATCAGAAAACCAAGAGGAGAAAAAGGGATCAATTCAGCTAAGTGAATTCAAATTCATATAGTTTATTCAATCTACAAATCCCAGGATCAGATGGAAAAAAGGTGGATTCATATGAGATATGTGTAGTAAGTGAAGAAATTGTATTCTAGATACATCATTGGTTCCACATAGTACCCATTGATTTGTAATTAGAAAGGGTAGTATATAGGGGTGCATGTAGGGTCCAAATTTAACACAAAAAATATTATGATTCATTTGACCAACCAAACCTTTTAGAACCTTGTTTTAATTTTTTTTGGTAAATAATTGAAGTTAAATATGATTAGATTACTTCTATATTAGATTACACGCTCATTATGAAGTGATAACCCATATAATTTTGATAAAATGTTGTTAATTTTTATTTAGACTCAATTTTATAAGGATTTTGATATTTTATAATGATGATGCAGACTTCTAATTGTGGCATGATGGATTTATTATAAACATTTCATGATTCTCATGATCTTTTACGGACTTTTAATAATATTGATATAGAATGTGTACTTTATAATAGATCTTAGATATGATATGGATAACCATTGATCATAAGACATTATCTAAAAAAATTTGATGGGGATTCATAAATGTATTCTGATTAACTCATTGGACACATTTTCTTAGGTTTAAATTCATTTATAGTAATGTATATGAGTACTTATTATTAATTTTGACCCACAAATATAGGTTAGAGGTTAAATAGTCATAGAGGTGACTATCTTCCATCAAATAGATAATATGACCATAGGTGTTGAATTGAGTATTGAAAATTATAGGATGTGTGATATTATATGATTAATTTATATTATTTTTGAAATGGGTTGAAATGCCACTATTTTCTATTGGGTGTTATTGAGTAATATAGTGGGAAAAATTACATTATAGTACTATCACAAACCATCCCGAGTACACTGGTACTCCGATACCTTAGCTGAAACTAACATAGATCGACAAGAATTCACAATCATCACAGTTTAGCAACTTGTACATACCATCATACCAGATAATGGTGGGAATGATTTACCAGATAAACAATATAAGAAACATATACAAGTCAATATTCTCAAAATAAAATCAACATGGTGAACAACACCAGAAGTCAAATAAGTATATAAACCTAACGTACAACAAAAAACTACAAAAAATAATAACATATTCCAAGTCCAAATGGACACAATACTCCAATATCAAAGGATTCATCAATAACTACCACTTTTAAGTGGTACTTTCCCTTTTCTCAGACTTGGTAGAAGTAAATCTAAAAACACTCGAAGTAAAAGGTAGGGTGTGAGATAAAATCCTAGAAGGGTATCACCATGGATTCCATAGTAAGATGCAACATTAATTAACCAAATATTGCTTTAAATTATAGGAAAAATAGGCATGGAAATATAGTTTTATATTTAAAATAAAACATTCTTTTGTTTTAAGTTGATGGAAACATTTCAAAAAAAATATGAATATACATTTTATATAAAATATTTTATATAAATTCACACAGAATATGTAAATTAGTTTTATAAACAATGGCATGTATATCAAAATAATCACAAATACGAAACATGTACATCTACCAAGTTTTATGAGAATTATAGTCTATAGGATCCTCACACACTCATATGATGATAATAGAAATGTGTTCGTGCGTATCTCTAAAACTGGCCAAAGATAACTAAATAATATCTCATTTTGGATAATATATGCCAATAATTTTATAGTATAGTTTTAAAGAATTAATTTTATGCTAGTGAAATTGAAACCTATCTTGTTTATCCCAGATAAATCACTAACTACCTATGATTTCATGTTCTAATACTCTAATCAATAATAGTAAAATTATTTCAAAACTATTCAAAATATAATTTCCCCATTTTCCATTTCAATATGCTAGTTTCTCTTTAAAAAATAGTAAATGGGGTTTTAATCAATTCATTGATTTTTAAAATATAAAACCAATGGGTTATTATCAAAATAATTTCAACCATTTTCTAAAAAAACAATTTCACAATTAAATTTCCACAAATAAAATTCCATAATTCCCATCAAATCTAAATCACATCCAAATTCACTAGAATTGGTGGTTTCACACAATTTTCATGACAAAGATAATTAAAATTTCAATTTTATTAGAATTTTATTTCTCATAATCCAATTGAAAAAAATTTAATTTAAATTAATTAATTTAGGATTAAATTAATTGGACAAACTTATATGGAACCACCTACCTTAGATCACAGGATCAAAAATTACAAAACCTACAATTGTAAACTCCAATGAAGAATGTTGGAAATTTATATTTGATAATCAAAACTAGATTCAAGATCTAAAACAATAGATATTAGACCATCCAAATACCCAAAGTTCAAACAAACTCTAAGGAGGAGAGAGGAATAGATCAAGAGATATAGAACAGGAGAATAAATTTTACTAAGGAGAGATTGGAAAACATTCTCAAATATTTTATCTTCCTTGGAAGGGGTTTAGAGGATTAAAAATTGGTCTATTTGGGAAAACCATGCACCTCCTGTTCATAGCCTAAGAGTCTTACAAAATTTTCAAATTTCTTCCCAAAACAACCCGACACGAATCCAAACTAAAGCACGTTTAAAAGGAGGGAAGATTATTACTTGAAAATATTAATGGGATGTGAGAACCTCCCCACCATAGAAAATTTATATTCCTATAAATCATGTTATGAAGATTCCATGCTAAAAACATAAGGCCAATGTTCTCTCATCAGTGCCTCTATCTCCCAAGTCTCATGAGTATCAGAAGTGTTCTTCCATAGAACTCAAACCAAAGGTGTTGTTCTCCTATTAAGTACCTTGTTTTCAGAGTCAACTATCCTTATAGGATATAAAATCATGGATAAATTAGGATCAACTAAAAGATCACTACATCTCAAAACATGAGATAGATTAAAAAGAAACATTCATAGCTGAGATACATAGAACATGTTATGTATCGATTTCAACTATCAAAATGGTGCTAAACAATAAGACACTTCTCCCACCTTATCAACAACCTCAAAAGGTCCCAAAAAATGAGGATCAATATTACCTTTCATACCAAGCCATCGATGACCCAAATGGGTTGAAACTTTTAAGAACACCTAATCACCAACTAAAAATTACAACGGTCTACAATGACAATCAACACTAAATTTATTCCAACTCTGATCCATCAACATTATCATATGAATAAACTAAATATTTTCTATTATCTATTGAACCAAGCATGGTCTAACCAAGGAACTTGCACCGGTCTCTAATCAACAAAACAGATATTTATAAGGTCATACAAACAAGGTCTCAAAAGGGTCCATCATAATCATGGATTGGTAACTATTGTTATAAGAAAACTCAACTGGTCCCAAATGGTCATCCCAAGATCCACCAAAATCTATGACACATGAACAAAGAAAATCCTAAAGATTGTGTATATCTCATTCTATCTATCCATATCACTGTGGATGGTATGTTGTACTCAAAAGAACATGAGATCCCAGTGCATCCTAAATTCCTCTTCAAAAGTGATAAGTAAAATGAGGATATCTATAATAGAATATAACAGATGAAACACTCGGAAAATTAATAATAACTTTAGCATAGAGATCTTCTAGCTAATCAACTTTGTTTTAATCATGAATGTGTATAAAGTGAGCCTATTTGGTCATCCTATCAATCACAACCCATATCACAATCTTCCTTTTAAAGGTTCGTTCCATCCAAAAATACCATGACAAAAGTATCAAGATACTCATGGAAAATATTGTTCATAAATCCATAAATACTATAAGAGAATTGGTTTGACCAAATGGAATGAAAACACATACATATTGGATATACATGCTTCGGAAGTATGTTTTTAGAATATTATATTATTTTATTCTCAACTGATGAAAACCATATTGAAGATCAATATTCGAAAACCACTTCACCCCTTTCAACATGTCAAATAAATCATCAATCAGTGGAAATAGATACTTGTTCTTTATCATGTATCGATTGAGTTTTCAGTAATAATCATAGAGGTGAAAGGACACATCATATTTTATAGAAAATAGAATAATTTATACCCATGGTGACACATTCACATGTATAAATCCTTTCACTAAAAGATCATTCAGTTGAGTCTTTGACGCTTTTATTTTCACTAGTTCTATGTGGTAAGACGGAATAGAAATTGGTTAAGTACCATGCAATAAATCAATAGAAAACAATACCTATCTTACTAGTGGAAAACTAGAGAATCCGGAAGAAAAAACATCAACAAACTCGATGAAAAATAGTGGGAGATCTCTGCTCAATTTTTATCACTCCAAATAAAAAGAAAACACATATATCACTTTCCCCAACTCTGGTTAAGAAGGTCTAGATCTACCTGACATCAGGTCCCATTCTCCCTAAAATATACAACACACTTGATCAAGTGTAGTAAAATATATCCACTAAATATAGCAATCATTTCTGGTTTTATTAGCAATGATCCAGTACATATAGAATATGATGTCAATATGTTTCATATTGAGAACAAAAAAATCCCAAGAAAGATCAATCTATGATAGGGAGAAGACACAAGAAGGACAATGGAGTCCCTTTTCTCTTTTTTTCTAAGGGGTAGAGTAATATCTATCACATATGATAAAATATGCATAGGATGATTTAATAGAATCATAATATAGGTTTAAATGAACTAATTAGATTCACCATTATCAAATAAAGTAGTCACTAAAGATGAAGAAATAGTGATGGTAACTCTAATAGTCATGGGACCCACATATTCTTGCTCTAGAGACTCTTCTACTACATGACGATTCTTTATTTGAAATTCCTATGGATGGAACCCATCAGTCCTAGAAGTATCTAATTGCACAAAAGTAATTTTTGGTTCTAATGATCTTGTGTCACTATGTGGAGCATAATAGACATGAAAAAACTTTTTCAAGTGACCTGAGAGTCCACATGAACTATGATGTGGCCTTAAAAACACATGATTCGTCACATGTTTTTCATTAATTTTTAATGATTTAATTTGTTATATTTTTTATTTATATTAAATATTGACAGTTTTGTATTTTTAATAAATAAACTTATCAATTAATCAATTTTTATAATTAATCGTATATTTTAAGCCTTAAATTAGTTAATTTGTATCTCAATTTAATATTATTTTCTAATGATTATTTATTAGTTTAATGATTTTTGTTCTAAATAATTAATAATTTAACATTAATTTGCTAATTAATTAATTCTGATTTTTCACTTAGATAATGAAACTTTTATTTAAAATTTCATGTACTAAATATTAATTAATATAACATATTATAAATATTTATTATCTTTTAACAATTAATTATTTATTAATTTAGTTTTATAAATTTTTAATCTTGTTTAATTTCCTTAACTTAATTAATTATCATAAATTGATTAATAAAATAATAATTATCTATTTACCTTACCTAATTTAATTTGAAACAGTAGACTTTTATAAATAATATTACTTTGTAATTTAAATGATTAAATTCTATATTAACTTTTAATAATTTAGTACCTTTTTAATTTTAGTTTTAGATTAGGAACAATTTAAGTTGTTTTTATAATTTAACTAAAGTTTATTTGGTTTTACAAGTTTATTTAAATTTATGATTATATTTATTTTTATTTGTTCTAATTAATTTTAGGTTGTTATTAATTATTTTGTTCTTATTTTATTTAATTTTTAATTTACATTATTTTCTCTATTTATTTTGTAGTATCACGGTGCCTTACCATTCGTTTCTTGTCACGATGCCACCACGCACCGCTTCCCCATTCTTTAACCATATCACCGCTTTATAGTGGCACCATGTCATTTCTTACTTTCACTATCTCACAGGCCTGCCACCGGTTGTTCACGGATTCACAGTCACTATTTCCTACACATCGTATTACTTTTACAGTGCCACATCAAACCATCATTTTTTCACCATTTTCATCTCTTCCTTAAACTGTTTTGCCACTTCCTCACCTCATGGTCTCATCCATTTGTTATCCTACCTCCTTACCCATACCACCACACACCAATTTCACCCACCTCATCTCCTGCCACCGTAACCTCTTCTACCCAACAGTGCCAGAACAATGCTTTCCCACTGTATTCCTTCATGGTTTCATAGAAAACTTGTACCTCACTGCTTCAACAAGTTCCAAGAAACTCACAGGCACTGCTTCATCCCTTTTTACTTTATTTTTTCACCTTCGGCTATGAAACCAATGCTTTTTAGTGGTGCCAACGCAAAACACATCCATAATTTGGTTTAAATCAAATATCTACAATTTATTTCAAAACCATCTCAAATCAGAAGAATGTTACATATTGATGGGTTAAATCCCTTCATTCATCCACATGTAATCCATCATGCACCCAAACCAGGAGAGATTTAAGATGAAGCCGCACTAGATATTTGCTTGTTTCGGTTGATGGGAGGATACGTTGTTTCTTGGCATAGAGACCTACAGTCGCCGCTGATGGGGAGTGTTTAAGCTAATTTGAGTTGTTTCGTCATACTGGCAGATCCATAGTAGCGTTACCAGAGAAAGGTAGATGAGGGACTTTTTTTACTCTTCCTTGCCACATCCACATTTCCACCGAGGTATACAGTTGGAAGATGAATTCTCACTAGAGTAGTCCACTGGCGTCGCTTGAGGGGGAGGATTAACCAAGGAGGTGTTTTCGGTGTTGGAGGACAAAGCAGCTGCGGAACTGCTTCCCAGAGACCTCACCTGGCTTCAGGAGGAAGAAGAAGACCCCCTGCTTGCGCCGAATTGGGGGGAGGGGCAGTGAAATAATATATATATATATATATATATATATAATAAGAATAATATAATAAAATTAAAATTAAATAAATAATAAATTAATCAATTAAATATAATATACCACATAATAATATAATATATAACATTTATAACATTAATAAATAGATAAGTTATTAAATAGAATACAAGTCAAACTAATAAAATTTTATAAAATTTAAATATAAACAATCATAATTTATAAATTTTTTAATTAAAATAGATATTCTAACACTTTAACTTTAATAGAATAAAATAAGGTAACTGATATTAGTCTAATTTAAAAATTAAATAAGGTTATACTGGATAATTTTTAATAATACATACACTAATTAAATTACACAATTAATAATAATAATTTAAAAATGTAATAAATTTTATCTAACTAAATATTTAATAATTATAATATTAGTATTTAATATAGTAGATAATAATTTTCAATAATGATATTTATTAATTAACTTTAGTTAATTTTCAATAAGTATTATAACTTTAGTCTTTAAAAAATAAAATATTAATTAACATTCTCCATGTTTTAATTGTTTTATTTTGTTTTTAATTTTGCTGGTTCATTCAAGATACGTGTATACCTCCAGATTCATACAACTAACTCAGTGGGAGTTAGTTATGTGAGAAAAACTAGCATGATGTGCCTATCGTGAAAAACGCACGTGTGCGGTGAAATAGGAAAAGATGAGTCCATGTTATTGGAAGTGAGCAGTGACATGAAGTATATGATTGAGGGTATTAAAACAGAGATGCAACAAAATTTGATGTGGAATCATTCACGTGGATTCATTCCACAAACACACCAGATGCGAGGAGGGAGAATTCATTCGATCATTCACCTGGAGCAGAGCAGAGAACCTATAGCATTTCTCAGAGATCCGTTCTTCGGAGTTCCGAGGGCCAGGAGTAGTAGCAATTGATGCTAGATGAGGGATTTTTATTCCTCTATTCTCTTTCAATTATCTTCCTCTATAATTAAATGATTTTAGTATATGAAATAAAGATGATGATAGGCTAAATACTTCCAATTCGTGTTTTAAATTGAATCTACTTGTTAATCATTCTTTTTTCCTTCTCCTTATCATTTTAAATGTGATCAACATTTATTAGCGAGATCAGTTCTGATTTCATTCAATTGCAACATATCACCAATACTTAATCTTGTAATTCCACATTCAATCAGTGAGTTTTATTGTGGAATAATTTCTTTAATCATTTGAATTGAAATTAAAACTGTAGACCATACGGCAAGTTTGTTCTGTCATCTTTTTCAAACCTGAATGTTCATGATGATTAATCTAGGAGTGGTGAACTCTAAAATTGGTCGGATTGGGTGATTTATCTCTTGTAAAGGGAAATAAATAACTTATTTTAGTGATATTATTTGTAAATAATATCATGAGAATGAATGTTTTCAAAACCAATAGAGTTGATATTTTTCCCGGACATATTTCTCAAGATTGTCCACTCTTCTGTATTTTATTTCTCTATTACTGTTTTAGCCTATTTCATGCTTCGATAAAGTTAAAACAAAAACTTAAAAAAAATTGTGGTTCATTTTTTCCTTATAATAAACTAAATAAAAAAATTAGAAAGATATATATTCAATCCATCTTCTAACAATAGTAGGGTCTTTTAGTTAGTTTTTAGAAGACTAGTGGTCAAAATAGCCTTCCATGTGGGTTCGACCCTGCTTGACACATATACAGTAGTTAGTAGGAATATAAATTTTAAACTTTGACTAACTTCAAGAATAGTTTAGGTCATGTTTTTGGCACTATTTCCATGGAAGGCACGAGCCATTTCTTTAAATAAAAAAACACTAAAAAACACAAATATAAAAATATTTAAAATGTTTTTTGAAAAATTTGAAAATTAAGAAAAATATATTTCACTTCTTACTGAATTGTTACTAATTAGTACTGCCTAATGTTGTTTTCATGAGCACAAGAACTTCTAGTTCTAGATTAGATCCAATGAAGCTTGAATTAGATAAACATCTCACTACTCTAAGAAAGAAGAACAAAACTGAAATGGAAAACTTAGATAATAGTGTTCTTAATAATAACTTTAAACACCAACCAAAACTCTTAGATGAAAATGAAAGTCCTAGGATTAGGGAGTTTTAAATTCTCAAGTTTCAAGCAATCCATCATCCATCAGATTAATTCCTAGGTCCAGAATCTATGAACTTAAACAATCACACATTTCTCTATTTCCTGCTTTTAATGGACTCTCTATTGAGGACTCCCTTTACTTCATTAGAGACTTCTATAACATTATGCAGTAGTTACCTCTTCTAGGACTCACATAAAATGAACATAGAATGGGAGTCTTTCTATTTTTCCTTTAATAGAATGCTAGGAATTGGTTTTTAAGTCTAGATGAGAACATATTCGAAAACTGGGATCAAGTGTATAACTCTTTCATTATGAAATTTTATCCTCAAAGACTTAAAGGTGAACTTAGAACTAAGATAACGTGTTTTTATCAAGAGGATGGAGAAGATTTTAATTAAGCTTGGGATAGATTCAGGGATCTGCTTAGGCAGTGTCCCCATCATCAACTCCCATATCACCTTCTCATGGATACATTCTATAAAGGGTTGTCCTCCTCTAGATAGAATCAAGTTGACCAAACAGTTGGGGGTAATTACAATGATAAGATAGATGAATAACTTAGAAAAAAAATTAATAATATTTTACTAAACTCACAACATAAAAATTCAAGAAGAAAAATAGTCAATAAAAATGTTAACCCAAACATTGGTTCAATGAATGAAACTCAAGCTCAATATGATGAAATAACCAACCAACTTAAATCTTTAATGAATCAGAATTCAAAACAAACTATTAACCAACTAGGATTTCAAAATACTAACCAATGTTTAAGGGAATAGTGTGTCTAGTGTGATATGTTTGGGCATAATGAGAACTTTCATCCTAACTTTGATATTCCATCCCAACAACAAGAAAAATCAAAAATTCTTAAATATGGTCCTAGGATTCCTCCTAAAGAAGATACTTTTTTAAAAAATTATAATCAAGGATATAGGAACCATCCAAATCTGTCCTGGAAAGATCAAGGCTTAATCAAATAAACCACTGGCCCTAATTAATCTAATCAATCAGGACCAAACATTCAAAATCAACAAAGTGGTGAGTCTTAAAATGTACAAGGAATCAATGATAATAACATGTCTTCTAATATTGATCTAATCTTAAACAAAATCAACTCTCAAGAAGAAAGATATATGAATCAACTTACCAAACATCAAAATCAATATGAGTCTGATAAAATGCAAACTGATGTTAGAATGAAAAATATGGAAACACAACCTGGTCAACTTTCTATAGATTCTTCATCTAGGGAAAAAGGTAAACTTCCAAGTACCACTAAAATTAATCCTAGAAATAATTCCATAGATATTTTAACTAGAAGTGGTCTTAATACAAAAACTATTGCTGAAAAACTCACTGAAAATGCCCAAAATGAAAATCTGCTTCAATCTGGTTATAAAAATTTACTTTGTTCACAAGTTGGAAATTCACCGAAAAGTCATGAAAATGATCTAAATTTAAATTTTTCATCTAATTATCAAGATGAAACTTCTTCTAAAAATCAAAATAATAAAGGAAAAGAAAAAAGTTGAAGAGGAGGTGACGGATATACCTACTGTCCTTAAAAAAAATTTCCCCACCCATCCCTTTCCCTGAGAAGCTAAAACCTCAAAGTAACAGCAAGGATGAACTTCTTCAGTTCCTTGGTCTCTTATATAAACTTCAAGTGAACATTCCTTTCATACAATATTTAATTAAAATCCCATATTACTTGAAATCTCTTAAGAAAATTGTTTCAAACAAAAAAACCCTAGAATAATTTTCTACTTATAGCCTCACTGAAGAGTGAAACAATGTGCTTCAAAAGAAAATTCCACCTAAACTGAAAGACCCTGGTAGTTTTGTCATACCTTGCACACTAGGAAACTCTAATCAACTCAACTGTTTGTGTGATTTAAGTGATAACATTAATCTTCTCCCATACTCACTATTCCAACAGTTGAGGTTGGGAGACCTTCAACCCACCACAGTCATAATACAGTTAGCTGATAGATCATTCACTTATCTTGTGGTTAGGGTAGATGATTTTCTAGTTGGGGTAGGGAAGCTGTTTTCTCCTACAAAATATTTAGTCTTAGATCTGGAATGTGATCAAAAGGTGACCATCATCTTGGGTAGTCCATTCTTGGTCACAGGTGGTGCTATTATTGATGTTTCTAAGGGTCAACTAATTTTTAAAATTGGAGAACAACAAGAAGAGTTCAATGTGTTTAAAAATGTTAAAGGACCAACTTTTTCTAAAAACTGTTCAATGGTAGAGTCCTTAAAAGGTAATAAATCAACTGAAAATACTGAAAAATCTGAAAATCAATCCTCTGTTGAAGAAAATATTTGTGAAGCTGAAAATACTGTTGAATCTGTTTTAGAAGTTGAAAATTATGCTCAAACTCCAAAACTGAAATTTTATTTAGAACTGGACAACTATCCAATTTCTGATGTACAAGAGTCCACTTTTTCTGAACTTAAGATATTTTTGAGTTAATTTGAGGGTGTCTCTGTTAACACAAACCTTGATGAAGACATTGATGATATTGAGGGAGAATTTATAAGACAATTAGATGATTCTGCTCTGATATACTTATTGAAATATGATCTGGAAAGTCTGGACAGTGTGCTGCCCACTTTGGATAGCAACACTATTACTTCTAAATATGAACATGAAATTAAAAATCGTTCATCTTTCAATACTTCTTACAAGAAATATGTTGAATATCTTAGACCTCTCAGGCCTAAGAGTCCTCCTTCAAGTGTAGAACTACTAACTCTTAAACTGAAACCCATTCATGCTCATCTTAAATATTCATTTTTGGGAGAGAACTCCACTTTCTTGTAATAATTTCTGTTGAACTTAATGAAAATAAATAGGAAAGGTTGTTGAATGTTTTGAAAAAGTTTAAATCTTCCATAGGCTGGACAATAGATGATATCAAGGGTAGTAGTCCCTCATTCTATATGCATAAAATACGTATGGAACCTGATAATAAGCCTATGGTAGAATGTCAAAGAAGATTAAATCCTAACATGAAAGAAGTTGTGAGAGAAGAAGTGATCAAACTGTAGGATACTGGAAGGATATATCCCATTTATGATAGTTCTTGGGTTAGCCCTGTCTAGGTTGTCCCCAAGAAGGGAGGTTTCACTGTATTTAAAAATGAAAATAATAAAGAAGTCTAAGTTAGGAAAGCCACAAAATGGAGAGTCTGTATAGATTATAGGAAGCTTAATGTAGCCACTAGGAAGGACCATTTTCCATTTCCCTTATTGGACCAAATTCATGAGAGGCTTGCTGGAAATGAATTTTTCTATTTTCTGGATGGGTATTCTGGTTAAAACCAGATTCCTATTGCTCTAGAGGATCAGGAAAACACCACTTTCGCATGCCCCTTTGGAACATTTGCTTACAGAAGGATTCCCTTTGGGTTGTGTGAAGCATCGGCCACCTTTCAAAGGTGTATGATGGCTATCTTTTTAGATATGATTGAGATAATTATTGAGGTTTTTATGGATGATTTATATGGAATCTCGCCTTTGTATTACATAACTTTTCATTAAATTATACATACAGGGGATCTTTAAAGTCAAGTGTCTTGGAAATCAGGAACATAAAGCATGAAAACAACAGAAAAAATTATTCTAAACCACTTGTAAAACTTCATCATAAGTTCATACTAAGTATAATTACTGCATCTCATAACCTGGAGACATACATTCAAAGGAAAGGGTGAGCAGAAACCCTAGTAAGGGTAAGCAAGGGAATCAATGTACTTGTGATATCAATAAGAACTTGAATAAAAACATAAATACATGAGCTATGGAAGAATAGGAATATCATAATGAAAATAACATGGAACATTTCTTGAATATGTGGCTACAACATTTCATTTAGACATTCATGAACATATCACCAAGGTTCATCCCCAATGTGTCATAAAAATTTTCAAGGTTATTCACCAAGGTATCGTAAAACTTGTCATCTCTAGAGATTAATTATTTACCCAATGCATTAGAGCGCTATCAGAGCACACACTTAATATTTCTTTAAATTCATGTGATCCACATAGATCATAATCAAACATTTCATAAATAACCTAAATGGAATCAATGAAATGGTTTTCATGTCCACATTGTGACGTTTGAAAAGAGCTTAAAAATAAGATCATTATGTCATTTATAACCAATGGAAAGGGAGTGTGGGTTACATGTATGTCAATTCCAGAATCAAATATATCATTTTTATATATTTATGAACACTCATAGAAACGAAATAGGTCTTGGTATTCACATAAATAAACAATAGAATTTCTTGAGAGAAAGAGATAGAAATTTTGAGACGAAATTTATGCAGCATAACAACTATATAACATGGTTTTAGAAAACATTGAAAAAAGAGGGGACAAGGGTAAACCACTCATAAATAATTAATAATACAATATGGGTACTAAATAAGATCATGTATGGATATTTGAATAACATACCACATGAAAAGGAAACATTAAAGAAAAGAGAAGATGTAATTTCTTTTACGAGAAATTCAGCAGCTTAACAGCGTCACTTAAAAATTCCGAAAACAAATTGATGAGAGTGTAAAGGGTCTCTCAACAATTAGACATGAAATGGACTAAAATGAGAACATATAAGAAAATACCCTCAATTTAAAGATATGGAAATTATAAGGCACAACATAAAGGAAGTCATGACTTAAAAGAGGAGGGTGAAAGGATCCCTTACCTTGAAGAGTAACTTCGAAAGCTTGAAGGTTGGGACCTTGTGAGGATTGAGGGAACCTTGGGAGGATTCCTTGGGAGGTAAAGAGACCATAACTTCATTGGAGAGGATTTGGTAATGAAATTAATGGGGTAAAGGCTTGGTATTTATAGGAGAAGGGAGGGGACAAAGCATTAATTTCCAAGGGACACCTCATCAGTGGTATTGGAAAAACCATGGGCTTTCCCATGGTATTGGCCACTTGGGACACCTCATACCTCATATTAATATTCATAAGTTGACCAGAATTATTGCATAATTATTACATCCTTAATGATGTCATTAAACACCCAAAACTCAAAAACTCTATTTTTACTATTCACCGAAAAGTCAACTTTCTCAGAAAAATACCAAAATTTCACCTTAACCAATAATCCATGCTCTGATTTCATAAATGAACTCCATTTTATGAAAATAATTTTCTAAATATTTTTAATTTAATTTTTAAATAAAAACACTATTCACTGAAAATTCAACTATTTCAGAAAAATCCCAAAAATTCACCTTAACCAAATATCGATGCTCTGATTTCAAAAATGAACTCCATTTTATGAAAATAATTTTCTAAATATTTTTAATTAAATTTTTAAATAAAAAAACTATTCACCCGAAAATACTAATACTTAACCAATATTTTTTGAAACAGTTATTTACCTATTTTATTGAATCACATTACTTAATCAAGGTGCCTAAATTATATTAACACTTTCCTAAGTGAAGTTTCTTAATCAATTTGATCACATTACTAATCATAAGCATAAAATCACTATTCATAGTTTACTATTCACCATAAATTAATTTGATCTTATTAGACTCTAAATTTCATACTGAACAGAGCTGTAGAAGACCATTTTCTGAAAATCATTACACATTATTAATTATTTAAGGTTTACATAAATATTTTAAAATATCCTTTTTCTAGAATTAATCAATAATATGCATACTGTATTTATCTGGACATTTGATAATTCACAAACTTCACCATAAGAAGACATCACTATTTTTATTTAAATCAAAGGATTACACATGGAAATTACGGTCTCGTTACATAACCCCTTATAACACCAGCATAGGACCTAAGAGTAAGGTGTGCTAGGGTGATAGAATCTTGGGGTGGCTCGGCCAACATTTCCCGAGTAGTGATTTCTATAAGCTTGAACTTCTTGTGAAGGAGATTCCATTCCAGCTTCACACGATGAAGTTCAGCTTGGGTTTGGTCCAGAGAAAAGCCCAAAGGTGTTACCTCCTTCCCAAGTTCTGTCAGATGGGCTTGGATCAGCCCGAGACTAATGGATAGGGCAATCAAATCTTCTTTCTATATTAATTAATCAAGATCATCTGTATTTATAGACAATAATTTCAACATTTAGTTTCCAATGGTCATATTAACCAATAGTCATATAATAGTAGAAACTCAACGGTTTTATTTTAATTATACACATTTTATTAAATGAAATATTTTGCTGAGTATAAAATAAAATAACACACAAAGTTAGGAAACAAAATTTATTCAAAATTTCGGGTCATTACAATCTTCCCCCCTTGGGAAATTGCATCCTCGCAATTTTAAAATTGGTCATGGAAATTTTGTTGAAAGTCACACATCGGAAAAGGAGTCAGTAAAACTATTACTTTAAAAGAAAGAAAGGGAAGTACAAAGGTCACCTGAGTTAACCCATACTAGGATTCCATGTAAGAAAACATGGATATGGAAGAGAAAACAAAGGGTCATGTTCTGATGGATAGTGATAGAAAACATGATTAGGAGAAAATTAACCACAATAATATCAAAAACTTAGGATGTGTTAAACGGTCTTTGATTACCCAGTAGGAATCGTAAACCAACAATATTGTTGTTTTACATTCCTTTTCATAATTTTGAGGAATTCATTTACTGCATAGAATAAAAACATAAGAAAATATACTTACCTTCAAGTAGAGTTTCATCCCTTAATAAGTTTCCACCAAGAATACTCTTTTCTCACAACAATGAGCATTAAAAAAGACTTCGTTTCATCAAAAGGATAAGAATCATCTCTTATAGAATCTTATAATCCACAAAAGAATAACTATATTTTTTCTTTTTCTTTAGTCATCAACTAAAACTAAAATGGTTAGTACGAGATCATATAATTCCTAAAAAGGAGAATCCTTTATAAAATTAAATATGACTATTAATCTCCAAAATTCAACAAACGTACCCAATGTTCTAGAAAGACCATTCAATACACAACCATCCTTAAAATTCATCAGAATAATCCAAACTAAGATTGGAACCCAAAACTCAGAAGGATTTAATCACATAGTCTTCCCCAATAAATCTTAACATTTATCTCCAAATAACATTGACTACTATTAAAGTCTCATACTAAATTATAATTAACCTATTCACATATTCTCTATGCTAGGTTCATCATTTTCCAAAAATAACCCAAGTCACCATATGTCCATAATAAATACATAAATTGTTACAAAAAAATCAACAATTCCTCCTCAATTTAAATCTTATAGTATTTTATTTCCCTTAGGAATATAGTACTCAAAAAGAGAAACATTGTTCAAAATATCATTTATCATTTAATAACCAATTCATTTTCCTATACAAAGGATATCAATTTGATAAAACATAAGTTTCCAAATCAACATATTCTTGATCCATAAAAATAGCAGGTGCATTAGTCAGTCTGAAGGTCATAACAACAGACTCATAATTCCCATATCTTGATTCGAAGGAAGTTTTTGGAATATCATCATTCTTCATCCTTAATTGATGATAACCAGAATGAAGATCAATCTTAGAGAAGAATAGAGTCCCATGAAGTTGGTCAAATAAGTCATCAATTCATGGGAGAGAGTATTTGTTCTTCACTGTGATCCCATTCAGTTCTCTATAATCAATGCATAGCTTCATCGATCCATCATTTTTCTTCACAAAGAGAACTGGTGCTCCCCAAGGAGACACACTTGGTCAGATAATCCCATTCTCCAAAAGATCTCAGAGTTGTTTCTTTAGTTCCTCTAGCTCGACATTTTCCATCCTATAGGGGGTCTTTGACATCGGATGAGATCCAGGTACGAGTTCATTGGAGAACTCTACCTCTCTTTCTAGGGGAGGTCTATGTAACTCCTGAGTAAATACGTCAATGTATTCCTAGATGATGGGGACATTTTCTAAAAGAATAAATCCTTCGTGAGAAACTTATTTCATTTACGAAACTTTTAACTAAAAAGGATTTTATGTCTAAAAAGTTCATGCTTAGACAATTACATTTTTCTATAATTTCTTCATAATGATTCATAAAATGTTTTCGATTAACCAAACATATCCCCTGGGAGTGTCATAACAAAGAGTGAATCAAGGCCCATTGTCGTGTACCAATTCTCATTTGAGTCTAGCTCAAAGCGTTGTTTTTTGGGTTTTACCCCTATGTACATCTATGCTAGAGCCACCTCTACCTGCTCGTATCCAGACAGGGATTTATTTTTTTGATAAACCACTTACTCAATACTCACCAAAATACCATGAATATTTCCTATATTTAAAATTTTCTATAGGTTTATTCCTAAAGTTTTCATATCCTGATTTCCATAAATAACTAAACTATCCTTTGATACTAACTATGGCATCCCACCTTTTATTACATAAATTTTCATTATATTTTACATACAGAGGATATTTAATGTCTAGTGTCTTGGAAATCAGGAACATAATACATGAAAACAACACAAAACATTCTTCTAAACCACTTTTAAATCTTCATCATAAGTTCATCCAAAGTAGAATTACTGCATCTCATAACCTGGAGACATAAATTCAAAGGAAAGGGTGAGCAGAAATCCCAGTAAGGGTAAGCAAGGGAATCAATGTACTTATGATATCAATAAGAACTTGAATAAAAACAGAAATACATGAGAAATGGGAGAATAGGAATATCATAATGAAAATAACATGGAACATAACTTGAATATGTGGCTACAAAATTTCATTTAGACATTTATGAATATATCACCAAGGTCTATCCCTAAGGTGTCATAAAAATTACCAAGGTTATTCACCAAGGTATCGTAAAACTTATCATCTCTAGAGATTAATTCTTTACCCAATGAATTAGAGCTCTATCAGGTCACACCTGTAATATTTCTTTAATTTCATGTGATCCACATATATTATAATCAAACATTTCATAAATAACCCAAATGGACTCAAATAAATGGGTTTCATGTCAAAATCGTGACGTTTAAAAAGAGCTTAAAAATAATATCATTATGTCATTTATAACCCATGGAAAGGGAGTGAGGGTTATATGTATGTCAATTCTAGAATCAAATATATCATTATTATATATGTTTTAACACCCATAGAAACGAAATAGGTCTGGGTATTCACATAAATAAACAATAGAATTTCTTGAGAGAAAGAGATATAAATTTTGAGAAAAAATATCTACAGCATAACGACTATATAACATGGTTTTAGAAAACATTGAAAAGAGAGGGGACAAGGGTCAACCACTCATAAAGAATTAATAATAATGTATGGGTACTGAATAAGATCATGCTATAGATATTTTAATTATATACCACATTAAAAGGAAACATGAAATAAAAGAGAAGATGCAATTTCTTTTATGAGATATTCGGCAGCCTAATGGCATCGCTTAAAGATTCAGAAAACAAATTGATGAGAGTGGAAAGGTTATATAAAAAATTAGACATGAAATGGACAGAAATGAGAACATATAAGAACATACCCTCAACATAAAGAGATGGAAATTATAAGGCACAACATAAAGGAATCCATGACTTAAAAGAGGAGGGTGAAAGGATCCCTTACCTTGAAGAGTAACTTCAAAAGCTTGAAAGCTGGGACCTTGGGAGGCTTGAGGGAACATTGGTAGGACTCCTTGGGAGGTAAAGAGACCAGAATAGCATTGGGTAGGATTTTGAAATGAAATTAATGAGGTAAAGGATTGGTATTTATAGGAGAAGTGAGGGGACAAAGCATTAATTGCCAAGGGACACCTCATCGGTGGTATTGGAAAAACCATGGGCTTTCCCATGGTATTTTCCCATGGTATTGGCCACTTGGGACACCTCATACCTTATCTTACTATTCATATGTTGACCAGAATTATTTGATAATTATTACATCCTTAATGATGTCATTAAACACCTGAAACTCAAAAATTGTATTTTTACTATTCACAGAAAATTCAACTTTCTTAGAAAAAGTCCAAAATTTCAACTTAACCAAATATCAATGCTCTGATTTCAAAAATTAACTCCATTTTATGAAAATAATTTTCTAAATATTTGTAATTTAATTTTTAAATAAAAACACTATTCACTGAAAATTCAACTTTTTCAGAAAAATCCAAAAAATTCACCTTAACCAAATATCGATGCTCCGGTTTCAAAATTGAACTCCATTTTATGAAAATAATTTTCTAAATATTTTAAATTTAATTTTTAAATAAAAAACACTATTCACTCGAAAATACTAATACTTAACCAATAATTTCTGAAACAGTTATTTACCTATTTTATTAAATCACATTACTTAATCAAGGTACCTAAATTATATCAATACTTTCTTAAGTGAAGTTATTTAATCTATTTGATCACATTACTAATAATAAGCATAAAATCACTATTCATAATTTACTATTCACCAAAAAATAAGTTGATCTTATTAGACTCTAAATTTCATATTGAACACAACTGTAGAAGACAATTTTTTGAAAATCGTTACACATTATTAATTATTTAAGGTTTACATAAATATTTTAAAATATCCTTTTTCTAGAATCAATCAATAATATGCATACTATATTTATCCGGACATTTGAAAATTCACAAACTTCACCATAAGAAGACATCAAAATTTTTATTTAAATCAAAGGATTACACAAGGAAGTTATGGTCTCGTTACATAACCCCTTATAACACCAGCATAGGACCTAAGAGTAATGTGTGCTAGGGTGATAGAATCTTGGGGCGGCTCGGCCAGTATTGCCTGAGTAGTGATTTCTATCATCTTGAACTTCTCGTGAAGTCAATTCCATTCCAGCTTCACATGATGAAGTTTGGCTTGGGTTTGGTCTAGAGAAAATCCCAAAGGTGCTACCTCCTTCGCGAGTTCTGTCATATGGGCTTCGATCGGCCCAAGACTACTAGATGGGGCCATCAAATCTTCTTTCTATATTAATTAATCAAGATCACTTGTATTTATAGACAATAATCACAACATTTAGTTTCCAACGGTCATATAATAGTTGAAACCCAACAGTCTTATTTTAATTATACTCATTTTATTAAATGAAATAGTTTTGTTGAGTATAAAATACAATAACACACAAAGTTAGGAAGCAAAATTTATTCAAAACTTAGGTTCGTTATAATTTCTCCATTGTGGGTATACTTTTGATACTTGTCTTGGAAATCTTGAATTAGTCTTGGAAAGATGCATTGAAACTAACCTTTTTCTTAATTGGGAGAAATGTCAATTCATGGTTACAGAAGGTAGTGTGCTTGGTCATAAAGTGTCCAAGATAGGTCTAGAAGTTGATACTACTAAGATTGATGTTATTCAAAAATTGCCAACCCCTATTAATGTTAAAGGTGTTAGAAGTTTCTTAGGGCATGTCGGTTTCTACTAGAGATTCATAAAAGATTTTTCCAAAGTAAATAAGCCCTTATGTTCTTTGCTGGTCAATGATACACTTTCAATTTTAATGAAAAATATTTGAAATCATTTAATTTCCTTAAAGAGAAACTCACTACATCACCTATCATCACTGCACCTGACTGGAAACTACCTTTTGAGCTTATTTGTGATGCTAGTGATATGGTTGTAGGTGCTGTCATTGGACAGAGGAAATATAGGAAGCTACATGTGGTGTATTATGCTAGTAGACTGCTATATGATGCCCAAAAGAATTATACCACTACTAACAATGAATTGTTAGCTGTTTTTTTTCTCTTGAGAAGTTTAGAGAGTATCTCCTAAGTTCTAAATTCATCATTTTCTCTAATCATTCTGATTTAAAGTATTTTTTTATAAGAAATAAACTAAACCTAGTCAGATTAGATGGATTATATTTATACAATAATTTGATTTAGAGATTAGGGATAAGAAAGGAGTTGAGAATTTAGTTGATGGCCACATATCTAGGATTCCTCTTACTCAATCTCAATATGTAGATCCTAGGGAGATTAACTCTTCCTTTCCTGATGAGAAGCTTCTTACTGTGTCGATCAGGAAATCAGCTTGGTTTTCAAATTTTTCCAACTTCCTGGAAGTAGGTATTTTTTCCAAAAATATTTCCAATAAACAAAGAAAGAAATTCATTTCTGAGCTTAAATACTACCTTTGGGATAATCCCCTGCTATTTAGGAGGTGTGCTAATGGTATTCTTAGGATGTGTGTGCCTGAGGAAAAGATTCTACTTTTCTTCGAGAGTTGTCACTCCTAACCTTGGGGAGGTCACCATAGTGGTGAAAGAATAGCTCATAAAGTCTTACAATCTGGTTTCTATTGGCCTACTCTTTTTAAGGATGCTAGGAGCTTTGTAGTATGTTGTGATAGATGTCAGAGGTTAGGAAATGTGGGTAGGAAGAAAGAGTTACCCCAAAAAGGAATTCTAGAAATTGAAATTTTTTATGTCTGGGGTTTAGATTTCATGGGTCCATTTTCATCATCTCATGGGAATGAATATATTCTTATTGTTGTTGACTATGTTTTGAAATGGGTTGAGGTAGTGGCACTGCCCAACAATCAAGCCAATTCTGTAATAAAATTTGTCAAGAAGAATATCTTTACAAGATTTGGAGTCCCAAAATCTTTTATCACTGATAATGGAACACACTTTAAGAACTATAAGTTTAAAGATTTGATGGAGAAATATGGATGTGTTCATAAAACTGGTACTCCTTACCATCCACATTCCAGTGGACAGGTGGAATTATCAAACAGGTAACTGAAACAAATACTTGAGAAAGCTGTGTCAAACTCTAGGAAAGAATGGTCTCTTAAATTAGATGAAGATTTATGGATATATAGAACTGCTTTCAAGACCCCAATAGGTATGTCTCCTTATAGTATTTTGTTTGGGAAATTCTGTCATTTACCCGTGGAGTTGCAACATAAGTCTTATTGGGCATTTAAGGCTCTAAACTTTGATTTTAAGAGTGCTGGTGAGAGGAGGTTACTTGTGCTGAGTGAACTTGATGATATTAGGAGATAGTGTTATGATAATTCAGGAATTTATAAATAGAGAACTAAAATCTTTCATGATTATATCATACAAAACAAAGAGTTTAAACATGGACAGAAGGTCCTCCTCTTTAACTCTAGACTTAAACTTTTTCCTGGGAACCTGAAGTCCAAGTGGTCTGGACCGTTTACTGTTGTGAGAGTGCTGAAGAATAGAGCTATTGAAATTGTAGGTGAAGATAATAAACCCATTTTAGTCAATGGTAAGAGAGTGAAACATTATTTTGAGGGACAACCAAAGGGCTTGGCTTCCTTCACTATGCTAGAAAACTGTTCTTGAATGAAGTCTGGTTGGGGACTTTAAACCTAGTGTTGCATGGGAGGCAACCAATGGTCTTTGTTTTGTTAGTAAATAAAATTTTGTAATTAAATAAAGTCTAACTGAAGACTTTAAATTCAGTGCTTCTTGGGAGCCAACCCATGTTCTTTTATTTGTTTTTACTATTTTTTTTGTTCTTGTTTTTCTTTGAATAAAGTGCTTCCATGTTGCCTTTTGTATGCACTGTCTATACTGATTAATTTTCTGTGGTTTACATACTCTATGTTTCTAGGATGATGTTGTTGTGTCATTTAAGGAGTGGAATTCCCATGCTGAAGGAGTAAGGGAAAAGCTAGTCAGGGAAGTATCTTAATGTTATTTTTTGTTTCATTTTTTCTACTCCTTAATTCTTTAGAAAAAAAATATGTTGCATGTTTTGGTTGCTTGGAAAGTTTTGGTTGTATTGGAAAAATATGCTACATTTGTACTGAAAATTATGTTGCATGATTTGAACTGTATTAAATTCTACTTCTTGTCTTGCTACCGAAATAAAAATTCTGCATATGTTTAAAATTCTGCTCGTATTGGAATAAAATTTAGTTGTATGTCACTGTGTATATAAAAAAAATTCATGTACTTCACTGTTGTAAACTAAATTTCATTGTTATTAAAATCTTTTCACTACTTGAAACTAAGTGTGGGGGAGTACATGCTGCTGGTCTTTTAAATATGATTAATGTTGGGGTGTTTAGATTGAACTTTTTCTACTTTATTGAATATCTAACTGAATAAATTTTGCTAAACTTGCTTACACCCAATTAATTGTGCGCCCACACCTTATATGCTACTTTTGAGCTATAATGAAAAATAATTGTCACTGGACATAAATGTTAATGCATATAATTGCTAATGAACCTGCTGTTAAGTTATTTATTATGGTGAACACTATTTTTGAACTTCATTGTGACCTTTATACATGACATATTTCTACTAAATTGAAAATCTTTTTTGAACCTTAATTGATTAATTGTTCTTCTCCCATTTAGAAGTCAAATTTGGGGACAAATTTGGGTTTTAAGTATAGGGGAGGGGTTTAATTCTTGACTGTGCTTAACTGTGCTTAATTGGAAGCCCATCAATTCCCACTGCAACTAAAAAATTTCACACATGCACGTCATTGGGCACGGGTGAAAAACAAAAATTTATAACCTACTTACTACTTAGGACAGTGGAAAGACAGGGTCGAACCACAGGGAGGCCTTCTATTGTGTTTGGCGATTTAAAAAAATAATCTAAACAAAAACACACATAAGAACAAGAAAACACAGTTAGTGGTGGTGAAGTGGAGAGAGTGAGAATTGGTGTGTGAGGAAATGAGGGTGAGCTGGTGAGTGCAAAGGGAGTAGACAGAGTAGTAAGAGAAATTATGGTGTAAACAACCAATAGACGAGTAGGGGGGAAATTCCACTAGTCGATTTGATATTTCTTAGCCTTGTTCATGCACTGAATTTTTAAAAAATATGGATCTGACTTAAAGTACTGGCCATATTTGTTGTCTTGTCAGTTTGTGATGAAATAACTCTTACAATCCATCGACTATAAAAGCCATTCCATCCAATAGCTATGAAGGTCAGATATCACTAGGCTCAACTTGTCAGTTGAGTTCATTATGTCTCTCTAATTCGAGCATAACTCACTTGTCAATGAGTTCCTCAAATGGAAATTGTTTTTATTATGGTAAAAACAAGATCAGTTTTCACTCAATCTTGTTGTTTTGAAAAAAAACTCATTTGTAAAGAATGAGAGAGACAATCCAAAAAAAATGATGTAGCACATGAATAAGATAAACAAATCAAATCAACTAGCTTATCCACCCCCCCCCCCCAAAGGAATTTAGGTGGACATAGCAGTTGGTTTCAATACGAAAATAGAGAAAGAAATAATGAAGTTCATGTTAAATTGAGTTGCAAAAAAAACAGAGCACAAGGAAAAGAAAATCATTCATCTCCCTACTTGATCTTCTGATGTTCTAATTCCTGCTGCTCAATGGTGGATGTGATGTTGGAATGTGCTCGATGTCCCACCCTAGGAATCGAGGTATGAAATGCACTGACTCAATTTCTATCGGTACTCCAATCTTCTCACAAAGTATATGTTGTATGTTCCTCTTACTCTGCTCCCCCTATCTCGATCAAAGCCTCAATGCCTGTCTTGAGTTCCCTATCTCCTGCTCTTCGACCTCCAGTTTTTCCATGATTTCGTGCCCGTCGCGTATGCTAATGACTGTAGAAGTCTCTGGAATCTTGCCCGAGGAGCTCCCTGGCCTCTACGTGTAGCTTTCACTACGTTCCTCCTCCTGTTCTTGTCACCAAAGTAGTTGCTCTTAACTGAATGAAAATAATGTCCACGCGCAGAAAACTACAATCTTCGTTAGAAGTAGCATATCAACGTGGCACGCTTCTATGTGCATGTCACCATTTTTTTAGTGAACTCTAAGTAAGTGAAAATAACCCGGTGAGACCGTGAGGCTGAAAATGGTGGCACATGCACCGTCAAGGAAAAACAATAGAGGACCATGTGACCGTAACACCTGTAAAATAAACACAGCAAAAAATTAAATAAACTAAAAATAGATTAACAAATTAAATTGAATAAAATTAAAAACTAAATAAATAAAACAAAGTTAAATAATAAAATTAATTGTGTTTTATTTAAAAGAATGAATTTGTATTAAAAATTATAAACAAACTTAATTTAGAAAAAAACTACAATAACTAGAGTTTTTTACTTACATTAATCAACCAATTAATTAATGAATTAATAAAGTAAATTAAAGAATAAGAAATATTAATTGAATAAACTTAAATTTTTAAAATTAATTTAATTATTAAGAGACTAAAAACCAAAATTAGTTATCTATTTACAATTTAAAGAATAAATAATTAATTAATTAATAAACTAACTAGAATGAAAAATTATAAAAATCAAAGAATAAAAAAAATATATGTCAAATTGAAAAGAATTGATTTAATTTAAGAATTATTTAAAAATACAATATTGAATACTAAAAACATATGATTTAAACTAAGATTGATTATTTTACACAGAAAAGTAAAAAATCACAGTAATTGTCAATTATTTAATAAAAAAACATTTTAAAATAAAAAAGTCAATAAAATACAAAAAAGAATGTGGCAAAGAGTGTGAAAAAGCTGCCACATCAAACTCCCCCACACTTGAAACTCTGTTTTCCCTCAAACAAGCACATGCCGTTAAATTTAAAACAAAAAGATGTTTTGTGAGTTTCAATTCAAAAAGTACATGATTAAACTTTAATATCAGGAGGAGCAAGACTAAACAATGGGTCAGGATATCCAAAGGTGTTAAAAAATAATGTCCTATCTAGCTTTAAATACTCACTTGAAGTCAAAAGCCTCACAAATTCATAAATTTTCAAGTATGTCATGCCTCCCATGTGCACTCATTAACTGTACCACTTCAATTTCCAATTCACATTTTGATTCAAGGAGTGCAGATAGGTTAGATGAATTGGAACTCAAAACTTAACCAAGGGAACCTTCCATTCTCACTAACCCCAAAGTTCCAAAAATTAAAGTCCATTAATTTTGTCACTTTACTGATTCAACTCAAATGAAAATTAACCAAGTCAATTTCTCCCTTCTTCACCTGGGTTCAAATTTCCCCTCACCTTAATGAGTTCATTTTTGAAAAGGTCACTTCATTTTAATCTTTCCCAACCATATTCCATGTACTAAGCACTATTCATAACACATATTAAGATTTTTATAAACTACCTCAAACTCAGGTTCAAGAAGGGGGAATTTTAAATGACACTAGAATGACCCCTCTAACTCCCCCACACTTAAAACTCAACATTGTCCCCAATGTTGTATTCTAAGGTGGAAGACAGTTGACATTTAAAACAGATGGACATTTTAGCCGAAAAAGGATATGGAGTGATAGTAATGAAGTTCAAAAATTGTCTTTGCCACACAAAAGTGAAAGAAAATAAAAACAAAAACAGAAGAATCCAACCCCACCAACCATCACAATCAACCTAGTGTATTTATATTCCTAAAATGTTCATGCTTTGAATCATTGTGAGCAGAAAAAAGATTTTATAAATTTACTTCAAATAGTAGCATGATTAACAGTGATGTACAGCAGCAGCATAATGAAATTGAAATTAGTGGGTGAAAGCATGGTTCACAACTCATCTCAAAATAAATTTTCAACTCTCTAGATACTAACAGCTAAACACCCATGAATGAAAACACAGTCTAAGAGTTTCAAAAAATCAGTGGGAAGACCCCCACACTTAGTTCAGAGTGAAGAGTAAGCAAGTAATTGAAAGTGAAAGAGGGAAGAACAACACTTCCCTGAATTATTGGACCTTTAACAGTGGATTCCATCAACAAATTCTCTTTAGAAGTGCTGGATGTTTACCACTCATAATTAACCTACAAGTTCAAATAAGTAAAATAAGATTGCAGAGTTTGAAGTTCAAGATAAGTAACCCAAGAGAGTGAGTATAAAGAAATGTTATCCATAAAATGTAGTGGATTTTTCCCTTGGGGTTTCTTGGCCAAGTTTTTGGCAGAAACAACTCTCTCTAAAACAACAAAAGATCATGAAGCACCATCAAGTAGTTAAGAAATTGAACTGGAAAACAAGAATCAGGGATTAAATTTATTAAAGAACAAAAATAAAAGGGAAACAACTAAACAACCATGGGTTAGTTCCCATGCAACACTGAGTTTATATGCCTCAGTTAGACTTGAATCAGTTCATTCTTCCAACAAAGAGATGGAATCCACGCCCTTTGGCATCCCTTCAAAGAAGTGATTTATTATTTGACCATTGACTAAGAAAGGTTGATTATCTTATCCAACTAGTTCAACAGCTCCATTAACCAAGACTCGAACAATGGTAAAGGGTCCTAACCATTTGGACTTCAACTTACCTGGAAACTATTTCAATATTGAATTGAAAAGTAGGACCCTTTCCCCAACCTTGAAATTCCTATTTTGAATGATTGATTCATGAAAATACTTTGTTTTTTCTTTGTAAATTTCCGCATTCTCATAGGACTCTCTTCGAATATCCTCCAGCTCACTCAGCTCTAATAGTCTCCTCTCTCCAGTAGACTTAAAATCAAAGTCATGTGCCTTCACTCCCAATAAGATCTTTGTTGTAACTCCACAGGTAGATGACATGTTTTCCCAAAGAGTAGCCTATATGGTGACATCCCTATAAGATTATTATATGCATTTCTATAGGCCCAAAGGGCCTCATCCAACTTCCTTGACCAGTCTTTCCAAGAGCTATACATTGTTTTCTCTAAAATCTATTTGATCTATCTGTTTAAAACTTCTTCTTGCCCACTGGACTATGGGTGGTAAGTAGAGCCTATCCTATGTGAGCACCCATACATCTCCATCAAACCTTTTAACTTATAATTCTTGATGTGAGTCCCATTATTAGTGATAAATTCTCTAGGCACACCAAATCTAGAAAAGATTTTTTTCTCGATGAATTTCACAACACTAGCAGTTGAATTGTCAGGAAGAGCTACTTCCTCAACCCACTTAGACACGTAGTCCATAGAAACCAAAATGCACTCATTCCCATAAGAGGATGGGAATGGTCCCATGAATTCCAAGCCCTACACATCAAAGATTTCAACCTCCAGAATACCTTTTTGTGGTAGTTTCTGCCTTATTCCAACATTTCCTAGCATTTGAAATTTCTCACAGCCAATAACCAGACTCTTAACATCTTTAAACATTGTTGTCCAGTAGAAACCATCCTATAGTAAATTTTTAGCAGTCCTTTCTCCTCCATGGTGGCCACCCCAAGGTGATGAATGACAGCTCTCAAGTATGGGAAAAATATCATCCTCAACCACACATCTTCTCAAAATCCCATCAACACACATCCTAAAGAGAAGAGGGTCATCCCAAAAATAATATTTTATTTTAGATATAAACCTCTTCCTCTGGTTGGGTGAGAGGTCCTTGGGCATGACTCCAACTTCCAGAAAGTTGGCATAGTTTGCAAACCAAGCACACTGCTGCACATAGGCAGCAAAAAATTGTTCATCAGGGAAAGAAGTGTTGATCTCTTGTGCTTACTTACTTGGGGAATTGGTTAATCGGGATAAGTGATATGTAACTACATTCTCATCCCCTTTATTATCCTTAATCGCTAAATCAAACTTATGTAGCTACAAGGTCCACCTCATGAGTCTAGGTTTTGAGTCTTTTTTAGCCAACAAGTACTTAAGGGATGAATGATCTGTCAAAATTATTACACTTGATCCTATTAAGTACTGCCTAAACTTTTCCAAAGAAAAAATCACTACAGCCAACTCCTTTTCAGTGGTAGAATAATTCTTCTGGGCATCATCCAACATCTTTCTTGAATAGTAAATAACATGACGTTTCCTATCCTTTCTCTTCCCTAACACAGCTCCTACTGCAAAGTCACTAGCATCACACATAACCTCAAAAGAAAGCTTCCACTCAAGAGTAGTGATTACAAGTGAAGTAGTCAACTTCTACTTGAGAAAATTAAAGGCCTATAGACATGCCTCATCGAAGAAAAAGGGTGTTTCCTTAACTAGAAGGGAGCATAGGGGTCTAGTAATCATAGAAAAGTATTTAATGAACCTCCTGTAGAACCCAGCATGACCCCAAAAACTTCTAATTACTTCGAAATTTTCAGGTGGGGGAAACTTTTGTATGACCTCAATTTTAGCATTATCGACTTCTATCCCCTTCTTAGAAACTTTGTGTCCCCAAACTATGCCTTCAATGGCCATGAATTGGCACTTTTTCCAGATTAAGACTATGTTGGTCTCTTGTCACCTTTCTAACACTAGTTCCATATTTTTCAGATAGTTCTCAAAGTTATTCACCACAACATAAAAATCATCCATGAACACTTCAATTATCCTTTCAATCATATCTGAAAAAATTACCATCATGCATCTATGAAAAGTTGTAGGAGTACCACATAAGACAAAGGGAATCCGCTGGTAGGAAAATTTCCCAAATGGACAAGTGAATGTGGTTTTCTCCTGGTCCTCAAGTGCAATGGAAGTCTGTTTGTAACCAGAATAACCATCAAGAAAGAAGAATAATTAATTGCCTTCCAATCTCTCTAAAATTTGATCAAAAAATGTCATTGGAAAGTGTTCCTTTCTTGTGGAAGCATTCAAATTTTTGTAGTCTATACAAACTCTCCATTTATTCACCTCTCTTGTCTGGATTTTCTCATTCTTTTCATTAGTGACCATTGTCACTCCACTCTTTTTGGCTACCACCTGGACAGGACTGACCCAGGGGATATCAGAAATGGGAAAAATTATTCCAGCATCAATCAAGCTAATCACTTATTCTATCACAACTTCCTTCATGTTGGGGTTGAGTCTTCTTTGGGATTCTACTCTAGGATTACACTCAGGTTCCATGGGAATTTTATTCATACAGAAGGTTGGACTTTTTCCCTTTATATTAGCAATCGACCAGACTATGACTGACTTGTATTTATTCAAAACAATAAGCAGATTTTTCTCTTGACTCACCTCTAGATTGGTTGAAATGATAACAGGAAGGGTGGAATTGTCTCCTAAAAAGGAATATTTGAGATGGGCTGAGAGAGGCTTGAGTTCAAGGGTGGGTAGTGACTGGCTCGAGGGAAGAAACTTGGGCCTGGGTGGCCCAAGGTCTTCATGCTACCTCTTGAAGTTGGCAGTAGAGATGGATTTTTCCTTAGTGATAGCACTTCCAAAAAATATATCCCGAGATTTATACTCCTCTCTCAGGGTAAGAATGTGCTTCAAAAAAAACTCATCTAAGTTTTCCAATAATTCTCCCTCGTACTCATCCTAAACTTTTCTCTCTTTACTTGAGCTAATAACCATGCAAGCAGTAGTAGGGATTTTAGGTTCACTATTGATTTCATCTATCATTCTTAGAAACTCTTCTTCCTCCTTATCAACACTGCTCTCAAAAACTAACATCTCATCTTTTGGGAAAATGGGGTGGGTGGGTTCTTGGATTTTCTTAAACACATTGAATTATTATTTCTATTCACCCAAATTGAAAATTAGTTTCCCCTTAGACACATCTATCACAGCTCCCCCTGTGGCCAAGAAAGGCCTACCAAGAATGATAGGTCACACTCCATATCAAGGATAAGAAAGACAGTAGGAAAAAAGATTTTTCCTACTCCCACTAAAAGATCATCAACCCTACCCAATGGATAAGTAATGGTACTATAAGAAAGTTATAACATAATAATGGTGGGTTGGGGAACTCCTAATCTAAGGTGCTGAAAAAGTGACAAGGGAATCAGATTAATACTAGCACCCAGATCACACAAACAGTTGAACTTACCACCTCTATCCCCAAAAGTTCAAGGGATGACAAAGCATCTTGGTTCCTAAAGATTAAGAGGTATCCAAATCTACAAGACTGTACTACTCTCCTCTGTTAAGCTATAGGTGGAAAATTATTCTAATGTATTTTTGTTTGAATATATTTTCTTGAATGATTTTAGATATGATGGGATTTGAATCAATGCTTCCAAGAATGGGATATCAATGTTTAGATTTTTAACCACTTTCAAAAATTTCAACAGTTCAGAATCATGAGTTGGCTTCTTAATTATTTGTGGGAAAGGGATTGCAGGGGAAAAATTACTCAAAATTGGGGGAATCTTTATAGCTCACTCTTAAACAAGTTTCTTCCCTTTATTGTCTTTGTTTTTCAAGCCATTTTCTTTGGGTTGTTGAGTTGGGATAGCAGGAACTGGAGGGATTCCAGTGGGGCTGTCCAGTTTTCCAGATTCAGGTTCTTTTAGATTTGATGTTCCAGCTTCATCTAGTTTCTCATTTTCATAATTTTGGGGTTCTTTCCTAGGCTCTTGTTGAGTTTTGAGACCACTTATTGTGGTCATAGACATGGAATTCTCCCTTGGATTGGCTTCAGCGATGCCAGGCAGCCTACCCTTTTCTCTATTACTAGCATCCCTAGCCAACTGCCCCATTTGAGTTTCCAAATTCTTCATTCTAGAATCCATTTGAACTTTATCATAATCATTTTTGGTCTTTTTTTCATCAAACCTCCCAATAAATTGATGGAAAAAATCTCACACCTCATCTTTTGTGTTGGATGACTCAGCCTTAGGTTGGGGTTGGGGTTGGAATTGTTTTCTAGGAGGCTGAAAGAATCCAGGAGGGGCAGCAGGTCGAAGGACTCCCTACTCCCTCCATGACAGGTTTGGATGGTTCATATACCCCCTAATTGTAGGTATTGGAAAAAGGATCTTCCCTAGGCTGCATCTGAGTTCTATATCCAGCAAAGATGGTACTCTCATGAGGATGGACAGGCATATTAAAGTTTGGACAACAGGTTTGAGACTGTCCATACATGCCACAGTGGTGGCACTGCTCCTTAAGGATTTGATGTGGGTTCTCATTAAAGAACCCTGCAGCTTGGTCTTCATCTTGAGGAGCAAAGGTGGTTTCCTTTCTCACAATGGTTCTCCTCCTATAGAATTTGTGTTGGGAGTGTTGAGCTAAGGTGTTAAAGATTTCTTTGATCTCCTCAGCAGTCCTATCACTAAAGTCTCCTCCATAAGACTGATCCACCAAGGTTTGGTGGTAAGGGGCGAGACTATTGTAGAAGGCATCCCTGAGAAATTGGGGTTTACATTGATGGTTTGGACACTGCCTAAGAAAACCTCTAAACCTATCCTAGGATTCATGAAATAGTTATCCTTAATCCTGAAGGAATCTAGTTATTTTGTGCCTAATTTCAGATGATAACCTCCTAGGATAGAATTTAATTGTGAAACAATTGTAAACATGATCCTAGGTGACAAAGATTTCTTCTTCTAACTGTTTAAACCAAGACCTAGAATTTCCCTTGAGGAAGAAGGGGAACACTCTCAGTTTAAGATCTTCCTCAGTGAGACCCCTAAGTGGTATATGCTGGACAACACAATATAAGGCTCTAATGAAGTCAAGAGAGTCTTCACTAGGTATTCCATTGAATGTGGGCAGCTGAATAAGCATAGATTGCTTGATCTTGTAACTCATAGGCCTTGGAGAGAGTCTAAAGCACGAAGTATTAATAGACACTGAAGGTAGCAAGAATTATCTCAAACTATTCCTCTCAGCTATCTCATTCCCAAGAAGGTTCATTATTCCAGGTTAGTTCAAATTCTCAAGAAGTGGGTTGTTCAAGTTTTCATTTCTCTTATCTTCCATTTTGACCTTGTCTTTGTTATTTTTCACTTCCTTGAGGTGTTTATCAATTTCAGTATTACCAGGTACAAATTATTCAGACTTAGACCCAGTTCTCATGTAGTAGGTTCACAATTTTTTTTAAATTTCCATTTTTCTTTTTGCAGATTTTTTAGTGATTTCTTTTTGATTTTTTTGATTTTTTTATATGTTAATTTTTGTTTTGTTTTTTACCTAACCTAGCCTCCCCAGAAATGATTCCATCATTTTCACACTTTCACATCATTGGGCATGAGCGACAAACTAAAATTTATAACCTACTTACTACTTAGGACATTGGCAAGATAGGGTCGAACTACAGGGAGGCCTTATGTTGTGTTTGATGATCTAAAAAAATAAACTAAACAAAAACACACACAAGAACTGTAAAGACCTGTAAAATTCAAGGGAATTTTTTTTTCTTAATTTTCTTTGGGATTTTACAATGGCGTTGTTTCTGAAGGCACCTGATTCCGAGGCCAGGTGTGCCTGGAATCATGTTCTGAAATTTAGCTTGGGTACGTTTAGTGAATGAATGAGCGGGTTTTCCTAACTTTTGAACCGGTGCTCGGAATCAAAAGCTGAGGACACCGATGAAACCGCAGCGTCGGTATTTGCTTAAGAACACCTTTTCTGGAGTTGCGTTTTCTTGGTTGAGGTTATTAATAAAATGGGTTAACTAAAGAATAAATTAAAATATTGTGCTACAAATTTTATTTCTATTCTAAGTAGTTAAACCTATGCTTGGTGGTTAGAGTGGGACCCACTAATATCCTAACTCCACTAGGTAGGATATTTGTGAAGTGGGGCCCACATGAGCCCCACCCCTTCAAATCCCTTTTTAACCTCCCTCTCGTGCTTTTATTATGTAACTCACCCACACCCCTTTTAAATGCCATGTCAACCCTCAGAATTAATTTGGATATTAAACGCTCTTCAATTAATTCAATTAATTGAATGAGATTTGTTTTTTAATTTCAAATCAATGGCATGCATGAGTGATAATAAAATAAGACATGACTTATTTTATTGGGGGTTAAATTCATTGTGCGAAAGGAAAGAGAGGACTCTTGGGCTCTTGGAGATTATCTTCTTTATCGTTGAAGAATGCGAAGAACATACTGTCACTGACGAAGAACGCCGACCTCCGACGAAGGACGATGAATAACACTGATTCCTCGGAGATCGACGATGCGACGCCATGTTCCGCGATGTCTACGGTCATCTTCTCCGTGACGCCGTGTACCGCGATGCTGTGTATCGCGACACCGTGTACCGCGATGCCGATGATCCTCCTTCCGTGACACCGTCTTCCGCGACGTCCCTTTACCGCGACAAACCTCATTCGACAATTTCATCGAGGAAGGGGTTTGGAATTTTGTTCGTGATTATTCTTTCCATTCTTCTCCTTTTATTTTGGGGCTGCCTGTTATCATTTTAACGGGAGGAGGTCGGACCACACGAACATGGCTGACCCTCCTTCCCCTTTGATATTGTTCCTTGCGGCTCGAAAGAAGGTGTCGCGGTGCAATGGCACCACACGGAAACATAGAGGAATGCGGTGAAAAAGCGTGGTGCCGTCGCGCCGCGCCGAAGAACCACAAAGAGGCCGCGACCGGAGCGGGGCCGCGGCGGAAGGGCGCAGCGTCATCCCGCCGTGGTGGAGGGGCGCGGCGCCATCGCGCCCCACCGGTCGGACAAGGCCGCGGCGGTGCAAGGCAGGGCGGCCGGAACCACCGGACTCCGGCACCTCAGAGGGGCGGGACCACAGGGTCCCGCGGCGGCAGCACCGGCCGGCCGGACCGGGCCGGCCATTTCGGAAGGGAGACAATGGGTCGTAACCCTCAGCTGGTAAGGAGTGGCCCCCACGTGGGGGGGGGGGGGGTTTCTCAATTAGGGGGCAGTGCCCCCCCCCCCACCCTTTCTGTGACAACTCGGCTGAACCGAGCTGTCTGGCCATGCGGGTCGCGCCCGCGCCACTCCAACCGGCCGCCCAGGCCGAGCCGCGCAAACTGGGCTGGGCTGCACCCACTGGGATGGGTCATGCCCCAATGGGCTGTACCCAGACCCGGTTTGGTTCGCCCCGGTTCGGGCTGACCTAGGGGGTCTCAGGCCGGGTCGGTTCGGGCCCAAAACCCCCTAAAACCGGACAGGTTCGTTCTTCTGCCCATATCTTGAGCTATGGACCTCCGATCGACGCACTGTCAGTTGCGATGAAATCCTTGGATCGGGAAGGTTATTTCGGTATATTACGATCAAGGTTTAGGAGAACTTTGGGTATGGCCGGGTTGGTTCGAACACGAAACCAACCGGGCCCTCGGAGCGGAAATGCTTATAACTTGAGCTCCAGACGTCTGATTGACGTGTCGTCGACTTTGTTGGATTCCTCTTAGTGAGACGGACCTTTTGGCTTACCCCGCTCGAGTTTTTAATGTAGTTGGAGTGTGTTCGGTTTGGTTTTGACTTAAAAACCAACCGGTCCCCTGGAACGAAAAATCCAATAACTCTCAGACCTCGTGTCTGATTGACGCGCCGTTGGTCGCGTTGAGTTCCTTTTGTTGAGACGGAACTTTCGGACACATCAACTACGAACTACATGTCAGTTGATGTATCGACCCCCATTGGCTCGTGGAGTGGACCCTCCCAGAAATGATCATGTTGTGTGCGGGAACCCTAGAGCTGGCTGCGACTGTGACGACGATGATGACTGCACTAAAATCCTCTGTGGGTTCTGTAGTGACGACGACTGCACTGAAATCCTCTGTGGGTTCGGCAGCGATGAAGACTGCACTGAAATCCTCCGTGGGTTCAGTAGCAATGAAGACCGTACTGAAATCCTCTGTGGGTTGGACGGCGATAAAGACTGCACTGAAATCCTCCGTGTGTTCGGCAGCGATGAAGACCGTATTGAAATCCTCCGTGGGTTCGACGGCGATGACTACTGTTCTTGTATCCTATGTGGGTCTGGCAGTGTTTGACTCTGTTCTTGCTATCCTACGTGGGTCTGGCAGATTAGCTGGTCTGTATCCTATGTGGGTGCGACAGCTTAGCTGGTTTAGTATCATACGTGGGTCCCAACTTAGATGAATCAGTGGCTACATCTGATCATCTCCATTATCCTACGAAGAAGTATACCTGTGTTACTTGAGTCTTGACTTTAAATCAATATCTTCGATATGATTGACTTTCTTTCCTATGTGGATTGAGTTGTGTTATCCTGTGTGGATTGGTTGTACTCCTATGTGGATGTGATCGAACTTGGGCTCGAATGTTGGAGTTGAATTGGAATTGATGACTTAGGTATATGTATGGGAATATACCTAAGTAGTGTTGGATGTTACTTCGGGATTGTATCTTTCCTTTTTGGATTATCCTTTGTGGATTCTGGGAGACCTTCGGGGGTCTCAGGGTCCCTACTGAGTAGTGTATATTCACCCCTGCACGGGCTATGCCCGCACTACGTTGTGTTGGATGTAGACGACGAACATCGTTGATCGTGGTTGAGACTTGAGAAGCAGGTCAGTACCTGGAGGTGGACCACTGGGTGGGACATACACGGAGCGGACGGCTGGACCCGAGGAGTTGAGGTGGCTATCTGTATCCACCCTTCCGGTGGGACTTACAGTGGACGGCTCGGCGTTGCTGATTTACTTTCAGTTGCTATACTTTCTTTCCAGTTGTACTTTAATTTCAGTTTGGGTTTGTATTCTGGCCCATTTACTTTCCGTACTTACTTTTGTACCCAGTTTTACTTAGTGTTTACTTATGCTGGCTTACTTTGTGGTGTTTGTTTACTTTATAGAGGCAATGCCTTCCCCTTTTTCGGGATTTACGCCTTTGGTTCTAGTCGCCAGCCCCTGGCCTATGGGAGGCGGGCTTGGGGTAGTCACGACACGGGCCCTGAGGAAGGGTCGTGAAAAATTCATATCAGAGCAGTTCAGTTCTACCACAGAACTCAGGACTCTGATCTTTCTTCTATGTGAAGAAATAATGTTAAGGGTATTGAGTGTGGTTCTCAGTCCAGGGAGTCTAGTGTTGGTGCGGCGGCCGACGTATCCGTACACCAGGACTCTGACTTCTAATTTCTGACTCAATGCGCGAAAACATTGATTGCATGTGTGTTTCAAAAGTTTTCTTTGTGATTACTTTGTGTCAGCTCACCAGGTATACTGTTTTGACCGTGGAACACCTGTTTCTTTTCAGGATGGCACCACGACGGCAGCTAGCTAGGGTTCCGAGCTTTGTGTGAGACGACATCCCACTGAGCGACGAGGCCTCGGTGCAGGACCCTTTTTCAGCGGAGGCACCGGAGGTTTGTTCCATACTTCTCCAGAGTTGTGGAACCACTCTCCACTTTCATGAAGAATGGGAAACCCTTCATGTGGTCAAACAGATATCAGAAGAGCTTCTAGGAGCTGAGACAGAGATTGATCAGCGCTCCTATCTTGAGGCTACCGGAGGAGGGAGTAGGGTACGCAGTCTATTGTGATGCATCAAGGACCGGAATCAGATGTGTCCTGATGTAGAAGTGGGCAGTGATCGCCTATGGATCACATCATTTGAGGCAGCATGAGCAGAACTATGCTACCCAAGACCTGGAGTTACCAGCAGTGGTCTTCGCTCTGAAGATGTGGCAACACTATCGGATGGGTGAGCGCTTTACAGTCTACTCTGACCACCAGAGTCTCAGGTACATCTTCTTACAGAAGGATCTGAATCTGAGACGGCGGCGATGGCTCGATTTCCTCTAGGACTATGACTTTGAGATAGTCTATACTCATGGAAAGGGGAACGTAGTAGTCGATGCCCTCAGTAGGAGGATGGGCATTCAGCTACTCGGGGTGGCGACGGAGTAGCTAGCCGCTTTGCAGATATCCTTTGTGGATAGAGATGGAACAGCCTTTCTTCAGTCACTCACAGTCACTCACAGTCACTTCTCTACTACTACAACGGGTCACAGAGGCACAGGGAGGGGACGCTGATTGTGAGATGTGGCGTGCACAGATATCCTCAGGACAGGCACCTGATGGATTCTCTGTGGGAGGAGAGCACGTCATCCTTTTCAGAGGACGTACCATGGTACCAAATTCTTTACAGGAGGAGGTGCTGATGGAGTTTCACACTTCTCCTTTATTGGTACATCCAGGAGTGGTGAAGATGTACCAGGATCTCAGACGATAGCACGGGTGGCCGGGTATGAAGAAGGTTGTAGCTGAGTTCGTTTCTCGAAGCCTCACCTGTCATCAGGTGAAGGCGGAGCACCAGGTACCAGCAGGCTTGGTACAGCCCTTTGAGGTCCTGGAGTGAAAGTGGAATGACATATCTATGGATTTCATGATTGGACTTCCACATACTTCCAGATGTCACGACTCCATTTGGGTGATTGTCAACCGACTCACCAATTCGGCTCACTTATTACGCATCAAAGTACATGGATCAGTGGAGAGCTTGGGATGCCTCTACGTTCAAGAGATTATATGGATTCATGGTGTGGAATCATCTATCATCTCCGATCGAGATGCTCGCTTTACTTCCTGGCTTTGGAAGGGGTTGCAGGAGGCATTCGGGATGAAGCTATGTCTGAGCACCGCCTTTCACCCTCAGACGGATGGTCAGACGGAGAGGACCATTCAGACTCTTGAGGACATGCTCCGTGCATGTGTCCTTGACTTTGGTCGCAGTTGGGAGGACCACCTACACTTAGTGGAGTTCGCGTACAACAACGGATACCACTCCACCATTGAGATGGCACCATACGAGGCATTGTACGGCTGGCCATGCAGATCACCTCTGTGCTGGACAGACCCTGGGGAGTCAGCACTTGTGGGACCAGAGATGGTCCAGTCCATGACAGAGAAGGTCCAGGTTATCCAAGAGCGGATGAGGACAGCTTAGATCCGGCAGAAGTATTTTGCTGATAGGAGGCGGAGGCCACTAGAGTTCGAGGATGGCGACCACGTTTTCTTATGGGTATCACCTCGATGTGGATTAAAGAGATTTGGCCGAGGTGGAAATTTGTCTCCGTGCTTCATCGGACCTTTTCAGGTACTCAGTATGATAGGTGAGGTGGCTTATCTCCTGGCTCCACCACCTCAGTTACACCAGGTGCACGATGTCTTCCACGTATCTCAGCAAAGGAGATACCTACACGACCCGACTCATATCATCGACCATGGGGCGAATTTTGCGGAGGCCCCAGTGGAGATCGAGGATTGACAGGATCGAGTCCTATGAGGGTGGTCGATTCCTCTAGTGCGCATAAGATGGAAACATGGGAACCTCCAGGAGAGCACTTGGGAGCGGGAGGCTCACATGCGTGCTCAGTACCCACATTTGTTCCCCTAGTTTTTGATGTATATTTACGGGGATGAAAGCCCTGAGGTGGGAGTAATGAAAAGAACAGTAAAATTCAAGGGAAATTTTTTTTCTTAATTTTCTTTGGTATTTTACAAGGGCGCAGTTTCCAACGGCACCTGATTCAGAGTCCCGGTGTGCCCGGAATCATGTTCTGAAATTTAGCTCAGGTACGTTCAGTGAATGAATGAGTGTGTTTTACTAACATTTGAACCGGTGCTCAGAATCGAAATATGAGGACACTGATTAAACCGCAGTGCTGGTAATTGCTTAAGAACACCTTTTCTGGAGTTGCGTTTGCTCGGGTGATGTTATTAATTAAATGGGTTAACTAAAGAATAAAATAAAATATTGTGCTACAAATTTTATTTCTATTCTAAGTAGTTAAACATATGCTTGGTGGTTGGATTGGGACCCACTAATATCCTAACTCCACTAGGTAGGATATTAGTGAAGTGGGGCCCACTCGAGCCCCACCCCTTCAAATCCCTTTTTAACCTCCCTCTCATTATTTTATTATGTAACTCACATGCACCCCTTTTAAATGTGTAACGCCCCGACCCCAGCTACCCAGAGTCGGTGCATTACTTCGTAACATTGGCATGATCACAAAAGATCAAGTCTCGAAAGACCGATTAGTTTAGTAGCCTTGGAAACACTAGATACATTCATAAGTCTTACATTACATCATAAAGTGAAAAACTAATAACAAAGTCTTCATAGTCCACACTCATATCCTCTTCTGTCTATCCCTGCAGGTCATTCATAAAATACTTCTTCACATCCTCGAAAATATTAAAACATTGAAAGGGGTGAGCTCAGACGCTCAGTAAGGATAAAAATATTGCGGAAGCTTTCATAAATAAACATTAACATTTAAGGCAATCTATAACTAAAACAAAATCCTTGTAAACATGAACTTCAACATAATATGGCAAAAGTAAAATGAGATAATGCCATTTACTTATTCACATGGATATTCTACTGGTCGAATAATCACATGCAATATCAATAACAACTTTCATAATGATGGAATGCATAATGCCAGACTATCATAACCACGTAGCCAAGGCCTCGTGCCAAGACCACAAATAAGATTTTTTCAAGGCCTCGTGCCAAGACACTAGTTTGTCTCATGAGACCTGCCGATGCATCGAGGATCTATAGCGGGCTCCACCCGTCACTTATTAAGTCCAATGCATTCCTCATATGAATAGGTTTAAACATATCATAAACCATAACATAATCGTATCACATAAAATATGCATAAAGAAAACATAACATTTACACATTTTAATCACAATATATCCATACAACACATTGATATAGTAAAAACGCTTTCAAAACCATTTTCAATACCAAAATAAAAGAATGTTAAAACTTTGTATTTATTTTTCATTATAAAAAAGTGATGGCTTGTAGAGGAAGCTGAAACTCAAATAATGGTCACGGCGGCGGAGAAGTCATTGTCGCCGCATACGTACGAAAAAAATATCCCCTTTTGTCGTTTAGTAAACGCTTCTTATAAAAATATTCCTTTTTAATAAACGTAAAAGTCAAAGGGGTTTATACACCGTATAAAATAAAGTTGTGTATAAAACCAAATATGCCTCAATGAAAGGAGATTGAGACGAAGTTCTTAAAAAGATCATTTTTAAAATAAAATAGATCTATTATGTGTATTCACTATAGGTACACATAAAGAAAGTAAAAATACAAAATATGACATAATAATATCATGACATAATTTGAAAGTAGGAGATTAACCCAAAGAATGGAAGTTGGGTTAAGAAATTCCCTTACCTCGTGTCCGACTTGACTCAATCGTTCTTTAACCTCCTGAATAATAAACTAGAGTTAATATCTACCTTATTAAGAACCATTTTCAATTTAATTATCCTTTTTATATCACTTATTACAATGTTATGAACATTATGTAATTATTTAAGTTGATAACGGTCATTTTGTCGATCTTTAGTACTTGTGTCAACAATAAACATCTTATAATTACAAGTTGTTCATGTGGTAAAATATCCATTATATCAAGAATTATATTCATGATTTAGATATCATATATATCATATATATCCAGTATATACATTCATTCATAATATTACGTAACATTTAGAGGTAAGAAATGAAATGAACAGTTCATGGAGACGGTAAGCCGTACGTACGCATGAACGCTCCTTTCATTTCTATTTCGTATTTGATAGAATGAAATCATAATAGTATAAAGGTGTATTATAATTCAAGTATAATATCATATACAATATCATTTACTCCATCCTTTATACATCCCACATATGGCATTAACGAGTCAATCACTTTGAGGGGGCGGTAGTCCGCACGTCCTAAAATGAAATTATCGCGTTTACCCATAATGGAAATCATAAAGTATGCCATAAATGAGAAATACAGAAGTATAAGGAAAACAAAAACATAATATATATCATATATAAAAATAGTGTCATCATAATGGCCACCATTAGAGGTGTTATATGAGTGTTGAATAATCATCGTTTCGTGAGGCAAAAATTCTCCATCCACAGAAACAGTATGTTCTTTAACCATTAGATGTAGGTGTGTGTAAGTGTAGCTCTAGTCCTTATTATAAAAACATAATAGTATATTTAAGATACTGGTTTTTTTACAAAAGAAATGAATAAAAAGTGTTTAGGGGGTTGGAGAAGAAAAATAAAACAAAACAACATTAGAGAAGACATTACCTTAAAATCGGGTAACTCTTTTTCATTTGAGCCAAAGGCTTCCTTGGGAAGAGTTCTGCCCAAAGTGAGGCTTCTAGGAGTAAGGGAGGGAAGTTGGGAGAGTATTTGGGCAGGGTTTGGCCGAGCCAAATGGCTTGAAAGTGTGAATGAGGTGGTAGAGGTGGGGGCCTTTTATAAGAGGAGAGGAGGGGCACTCTTGGAAAGTAAAGAAAAGTCACTTTATTATAAAATGAGTTTCGGATTTTAGAGGTCCCACACTTATATATTTCGAGTCTAAGGTGATAAGGGTTATAAATCTACTCATACAATAGGCTTTGGACAAGTGTAAGCCTTGCATTTTACATTATCTTTTCATTTTATTTAAATCGTTAATTAATGAGGTAATCGCCGCATCATCATGATGTCATAAATAATTTAATTTATTTAATGTCTAAAAATTATAAAAAAAAATACTATGATGTAGGAAATATTTTTATCTTTCCAATTAATATTTATAGTCAAAAATATGACTTGTATAACCCCATGTAAAAAATTTTTTAGTAAAACATTTAATGTTTGTGTCATTTTTTACTTTAACATTAAATAAAAGATATTTATGTCATTTTCCAACTAAAGTGGCTCCATGGGGTCCCCAAGTTGACTCATGGATTTTCTTGGACGTCCATGGCACATCCAATGAGGGTAGGACATGTGTAAAGCTCATCTCATATTATTAAAACATTATTTTTACCTTAAACTACACTAATTACCTCTAATCGCGATTAAGAACTTAAAAGTTACTATTCACCAAAAAAATTATTTTAATCCCATTGAACCACATTTTACTTCTTAATGACAACCATGTATGTCGGATTTTTGAAATTCAAATCACAGAAGTGGTAATGTTTCATTTAAACGAAAAATCAGTTTTTTAACTACCACTTAGTGGTTTCACTATTCATCAAAAATTGAAGTTTTTCAGAAAAATCCCAAAAATTCACCCTAAGATATATTTGATATTCCGATTTCAAAAATGATGTCTATTTTAAAAAATTCCAAACATATAAGTTTCATTAATTAATTTTATAATTAATTCCTGTTGTCACAACAAATAGCGTGTTTTTAAGAAACAATTTATATCAAAAGATTGACAATTGTTTATGTCCAATTTAAAAGTGAAATTAATTATAATGACCACCATTGGATAAAATAGTAAAAATATATTCTAATTATACTTTAAAACCACTCAATACTATAATTTATCACTATAAAATACTTTGATTAAAAAAGTTGTTTTTAAGTATTTTTCACTATTCATAAAAATTGGATGTTCTCAGAAAAATACAAAAAAATTAAACTTTGGATAATTTTGATATTACGAATAAAAAAATGAAGTCCATTTTGAAATATAAAATTTCTATAATTTTAAAAAGTGGGTATTACTATTCATAACGGCTACATTGATTAGTCGCGGTGTGTTAGAACTCGAAGTTGCGTACAATGCAAGCTATTGCATTATTGAATGAGAAGTGTATCGTGGAAGCTCGGGGTGTTACATTCTCCCCTCCTTCAATAAATTGCATCCTCGCAATTTGAAATTTTTCATGGAAAATAAAAGGTTGAAAATAGATAATACCTTTGTGGAAAACCCACATCAGAGATAAGGTTAATAAAAATATAACTTTAAAAGAAATAAAGATAAGTACAAAGGTCACCCGAGATAGCCCATACTAGGATTCTATGAAAATATGGATATGGAAGGAAAACAAACCATCAAGGTCTGATGGAGAGTTTTAGAAAACTGGATTAGGAGAAAGTTAACAATAAGAAAATCACAAACTTGTGGCTGGTTAAACGGTCATTGAATCCCCAGTTGGAAAAGTTAACCGACAACATTTTTGTTTTAAGTTACCTTTTATAAAGTTGAGGAATTTATTTAAGAGATTTTCCAGGAACGTAAGGAAATATACTTACTTGTCGTGTAGACTTTCGTTCCTTAATAAATTTTTACCAAAAACCCATCTTTCACTCTAAAAGGTAATAAAACTCAAAAATATTCTATTTATCCTAATTGTATAAGGTTACAAATATTAACACATACCATTTAGATTAGTAAAACTATTTTATAATAACCAGGGACTTCCTGTAGGCTAGTGGTAGGAAATAAAGGCCTGTCGCACTATGGTTGTGGGTTCGATTCTTGCAGCTTTGTCTGACGCAACGGGTTATGCCCCACCCTGCAGGTTGTCCTTTTCCTAAAACTATAATATTCCAAAAATAATCTTCAGAAATGTTTTAACCTTAAACAATACTATCCAAAGATCAACTTAATCCATTACAACCTTTATAGTTATCCAAAATACCTCCATCCAGACTTTCTCTAAAGGGTCCTTAAATTCCAAAATCAATTGTATCATCAGATTCCCCAAACAAAGTAAAGTTTCTTTTATTGTCACATACTAAAAATATGATTACCTTCATCATATTAAAACCTTACTGAAACAACAAGTACTGCAGTACAATCCTTATATATATATCACATTATTCTAATAACCAGAATATAATCCATGAGTCCAAAAGCACCAATACATTAATTATTCCGCTTCAACTGTAGTCACAACATAAGATTGGCCTTGATCCCTTGGCCTTTTCTGAGGTAAGTTTCCCTGACGCTTAGGACATTCATTTGCATAATGCCCCATTTCTCTACAATTGTAGCATTCAACATTGATATCCTCTTTCTTTCCCTCGCAATCACGAGCCTGGTGACCTTTTTCTCCACATTTATAACAAACTCCCATTCCTTTTAGGCAAGTACCAGGGTGATTCTTCCCACAATTATCACATAATGGAAAATCCTTCTTTCCCTTTTTCCCTTTATCTGTCTCTTGTTCCACCGTTATCTTCTTCTCTTGCTTTACTTTATTATCATAAGATTTAGAGAATTCATTTTCTGTCTTGATAGCACATGAGACAATGTCTTCATACGACGAGAAAGATTGTGAGACTAAGGCTCGACGGAGAAACGGTTTTAACCCATCAAAGAAACGATCGATCTTACTTCTTGGGTTACGTATATAATCTGCAGCATGCCTCGCTAACCTTATAAAGTTAGCCTCATACTTTGCGACATTCTCATCCTCCTTCTGCCTCAAACTCAGAAATTGTCTTTCCATATCTGCTCGATGGTCATGCGGAAAGTATTTTTCTAAGAAAAGATCCTTGAACTGTCTTCATTCCATATTTGATATTTCATCATCTTCCTTTGTATTTTGAATCAATGACCACCACTGATCGGCATCTCTAGTGAGGCGGTAAACTGCCATGATAAACTTCTCCCTTTCGCTACACCCCAAGGCGTAGAATATTTTCTCTAAGGAGTTTATCCACTGCTCAGCTACTAATAGATTTGTACCCCCATTAAATGTTGGCAGTTGTTGCCTCATGAAGCAGTCTAACATTGATCCTCCACGTTGCGGATCAGGGTGCTCCATACGAGTAAGGTTATTATTCATAACCTGAGTGAGCTGTCCCAGTATGGTAATAAGTTGATCAACACCAGTTGTATCTCCAGATCTACAATAATTATCTTGAGCAGGAGGGAAATCCCTACACAGAGTGCGTGCATTGATACGGTTTTCATTCCTTCCACTAGGCGCCATTTCTAAACAATGTCATAAACTAGATTAGTTTATGAATCAAAATACATAATTGCATACTTGTAAAACAATTAACACTAATTGAACTATTTATGGATATAATCCATAATCATAAAAAAAAAAGTTTTCTTTGAGGAATTATATACTCATAACCCTTCATAGTGGTTTGTAAAGAAAACGATAATTATCCTAAGCATATCCCCCGGGAGTGTCGTAACCAAGAGTGCAGCAAGGCCCGTTGTCGTGCACCAGTTCCTGTTCGAGTCTAGCTCAAAGCAGTGTTTTTGGGTTTTACCCCTAGGTACATCTGTGCCAGAGCCGCCTCTACCTTCTCGTATCCATACAGGGATGTATTGCTCGAAAAACTCACAAAATCTCTATAATACCAAAATTCTAGGAAGTTCTTCTATACTAATCCTCAAAGTCTATCTTCGGGCTATGTGATCTAATTAGAGTTTATCTAAATCTAGCTTCCAAGGTTAGTACTAAACCTCCCTCTAATACCAACTATAACGCCCCGACCCCAGCTACCCAGAGTCGGTGCATTACTTCGTAACATTGGCATGATCACAAAAGATCAAGTCTCGAAAGACCGATTAGTTTAGTAGCCTTGGAAACACTAGATACATTCATAAGTCTTACATTACATCATAAAGTAAAAAACTAATAACAAAGTCTTCATATTCCACACTCATATCCTCTTCTGTCTATCCCTGCAGGTCATTCATAACATACTTCTTCACATCCTGGAAAATATTAAAACATTGAAAGGGGTGAGCTCAAATGCTCAGTAAGGATAACAATATTGCGGAAGCTTTCATCAATAAACATTAACATTTAAGGCAATGAATAACTAAAACAAAATCCTTTTAAACATGAACTTCAACATAATATGGCAAAAGTAAAATGAGATAATGCCATTTACTTATTCACATGGATATTCTACTGGTCGAATAATCACATGCAATATCAATAACCACTTTCATAATTATGGAATGAATAATGCCAGACTATCATAACCACGTAGCCAAGGCCTCGTGCCAAGACCACAAATAAGATTTTGTCAAAGCCTCGTGTCAAGACACTAGTTTGTCTCATGAGACCTGCCGATGCATCGAGGAGCTATAGCGGGCTCCACCCATCACTTATTAAGACCAATGCATTCCTCATATGAATAGGTTTAAACATATCATAAACCATAACATAATCGTATCACATAAAACATGCATAAAGGAAACATAACATTTCCACATTTCAATCACAAGATATCCATACAACACATTGATATAGTAAAAATTCTTTCAAAACCATTTTCAATACCAAAATAAAAGAATGTTAAAACTTTGTATTTATTTTTCATTATAAAAAAGTGATGGCTTGTAGAGGAAGTCGAAACTCAAATAATGGTCATGGCGGCGGAGAAGTCATTGTCGCCGCATACGTATAACAAAAATATCCCCTTTTATCATTTAGTAAAATCTTCGTATAAAAAGATTCCTTTTGAATAAACGTAAAAGTCAAAGGGGTTTATACACCGTATAAAAGAAAGTTGTGTATAAAACCAAATATGCCTCAATGAAAGGAGATTGAGATGAAGTTCTTAAAAAGATAATTTTTAAAATAAAATAGATCTTTTATGTGTATTCACTATAGGTACACATAAAGAAAGTAAAAATACAAAATTGGACATAAGAATATCATGACATAATTTGAAAGTATGAGATTAACCCAAAGAATGGAAGTTGGGTTAAGAAATTCCCTTACCTCGTGTCCGAATTGACTCAACCATTCTTTAACCTCCTGAATAATAAACTAGAGTTAATATCTACCTTATTAAGAACCATTTTCAATTTCATTATCCGTTTTATATCACTTATTACAATGTTATGAACATTATGTAATTATTTAAGTTAATAACGGTCGTTTTGTCGATCTTTGGTACTTGAGTCAACAATAAACTTCTTATAATTACAAGTTGTTCATATGGTGAAATATCCATTATATCCAGAATTATATTCATGATTTATATATCATATATATAATATATATCCAGTATATACATTCATTCATAATATTACGTAACATTTAGAGGTAAGAAATGAAATGCACCGTTCATGGAGACGGTAAGCCGTACGTACGCATGAACGCTACTTTCATTTCTATTTCATATTTGATGGAATGAAATCATAAAAGTATAAAGGTGTATTATAATTCAAGTATAATATCATATAAAATATCATTTACTCCATCCTTTATACATCCCACATATGGCATTAACGATTCAATCACTTTGAGGGGGCGGAAGTCCGCACTTCCTAAAATGAAATTATCGCGTTTACCCATAATGGAAATCATAAAGTATGCCATAAATGAGAAATACAGAAGTATAAGGAAAACAAAAACATAATATATATCATATATAAAAATATTTTCATCATAATGGCCACCTTTAGAGGTGTTATATGAGTGTTGAACAATCATCGTTTCGTGAGGCAAAAATTCGCCATCCACAGAAACAGTATGTTCTTTAACCATTAGATGTAGGTGTGTGTAAGTGTAGCTCGAATTCTGCTTATAACAACATCCTAGTATATTGAGGATACTTGTGTTGTTATAAAAGAAATGAATAAAAAGTGTTTATGGGGTTGGAGAAGAAAAATAAAACAAAACAACATTAGAGAAGACATTACCTTAAAATCGGGTAACTCTTTTTGATTTGAGCCAAAGGCTTCCTTGGGAAGAGTTCTTCCCAAAGTGAGGGTTCTAGGAGTAAGGCAGGGAAGTTGGGAGAGTATTTGGGCAGGGTTTGGCCGAGAAAAATGGCTTGAAAGTGTGAATGAGGTGGTAGAGGTGGGGGCCTTTTATAAGAGGAGAGGAGGGGCACTCTTGGAAAGTAAAGAAATTTCACTTTATTATAAAATGAGTTTCGGATTTTAGAGGTCCCACACTTATATAATTCGAGGATAAGGTGATAAGGGTTCGAAATATACTCATCCAACAGGCTTTGGACAAGTGTAAGCCTTGGATTTTACATTATCTTTTCATTTTATTTAAATCGTTAATTAATGAGGTAATCGCTGCATCATCATGATTTCATAAATAATTTAATTTATTTAATGTCTAAAAATTATAAAAAAAATAATATGATGTAGGAAATCTTTTTATATTTCCAATAAATATTTATAGTCAAAAATATGACTTGTATAACCCCATGTAAAAATTGTTTTGGTAAAACATTCAATGTATGTGTCATTTTTTACTTTAACATTAAATAAAAGATATTTATGTAATTTTCCAACTAAAGTGGCTCCATGGGGTCCCCAAGTTGACCCATGGATTGTCTTGGTCGTCCATGGCACATCCAATGAGGGTAGGACATGTGTCAAGCTCATCTCATATTATTAAAACATTATTTTTACCTTAAACTACACTAATTACCTCTAATCGCGATTAAGAACTTAAAAGTTACTATTCACCAAAAAAATTATTTTAATCCCATTGAACCACATTTTACTTCTTAATGACCACCATGTATGTCGGATTTTTGAAATTTAAATCACAGAAGTGGTAATGTTTCATTTAAACGAAAAATCAGTTTTTTAACTACCACTTAGTGGTTTCACTATTCATCAAAAATTGAAGTTTTTCAGAAAAATCCCAAAAATTCACCCTTGATATTCTGATTTCAAAAATGATGTCTATTTTAAAAAATTCCAAACATATAAGTTGCATTAATTAATTTTATAATTAATTCATGTTTTCATAACAAATAGCGTGTTTTTAAGAAACAATTTATATCAAAAGATTGACAATTGTTTATGTCCAATTTTAAAGTGAAATTAATTCTAATGACCACCATTGGATAAAATAGTAAAAATATATTCTAATTATACTTTAAAACCACTCAATACTATAATTTATCACTATAAAATACTTTGATTAAAAAAGTTTTTTTTAAGTATTTTTCACTATTCATAAAAATTGGATGTTCTCAGAAAATTACAAAAAAAATCAACTTTGGATAATTTCGATATTACGAATACAAAAATGAAGTCCATTTTGAAATATAAAATTTCTATAATTTCAAAAAGTGGGTATTACTATTCATAACGGCTACTTTGATTAGTCACGGTGTGTTAAAACTCGAAGTTGCGTACAATGCAAGCTATTGCATTATTGAATGAGAAGTGTATCGTGGAAGCTCGGGGTGTTACAAAATGTCATGCCAACCCCCTGAATTAATTTGGATATTAAATGCTCTTCAATTAATTCAATTAATTGAATGAGATTTCTTTTTAAATTTCAAATTAATGGCATTCATGAGTGATAATAAAATAAGACATGACTTATTTTATTGGGGGTGAAATTCATTGTGCGAAAGGAAAGAGAGGACTCTTGCACTCTTGAGGATTATCTTCTTCCTCGTCGAAGAATGTGAAGAACACACCGTCACCGATGAAGAACGCCGACCTCCGATGAAGGACGACGAATAATGTTAATTCCTCGGAGATCGACGACGTGACGCCATGTACCGCGACGCCGACGGTCCTCTTCTCCGCGACTCCATGTACCGTGACGCCGTGTACCACGACGTCATGTACCGCAACGCCGATGATCCTCCTTCCATGACGCCATCTTCCACGACGTCCATTTCCCGCAAAAAACCACGTTCGATGACTTCATCGAGGTAGGGGTTAGGAATTTTGTTCGTGATTATTCTTGCAATTCTTCACCTTTTATTTTGGGGCCTCCTGTTATCATTTTAATGGGAGGAGGTCAGACCGCACGAACATGGCCGACCATCCTTCCCCTTTGATATTGTTCATTGCGGCTCGAAAGAAGGTTGCGCGGTGTAACGGCACCGCGCAGAAACATAGAGGAATACGGCGAAGAAGCGTGGCGGCGTCGCACCACGCCGTTGAGGATGAAAAAAGCCGCGGTGCCGTCGCGCCGCTCCGGAGAACCACGAAGAGGCCACGGCCGGAGCGGGGTCGCGGCGGTGCAAGGCACGGCAGCCGGAACCGCCGACCTCTGGCACCTCGGAGGGGCGGGACCGCGGGGTCCCGCGGCGGCAGCACTGGCCGGCCGGACCGGTCCGGCCTTCTCGGAAGTGAGACTGGGGGTCATAACCCCCAACTAGCAAGGAGGGTCCCCCACGTGGAGGGGGGGCGCGATTTCTCAATCAAGGGGGCAGCCCCCCCCCCCCCTTTCCGCGACAGCTCGGCCGAGCCGAGCTGTCTGGCCACGCGGGCCGCGCCCGCGCCAGGCCAACCGGCCGCCCAAGCTAGGCCGGGCCGCACATACTGGGCCGGGATGTGCCCTAATGGGTTGGACCTGGACCCAGTTTGGGTCGACCCGGTTCGGGCCAACCCAGGGGGTCTCGGGCCGGGTCGGTCTGAGCCCAAAACCCCCTAAAACCGGACAGGTTTGTTCTTTTGCCCATATCTTGGGCTACAGACCTCCGATCGACGCACTGTCAGTTGTGATGTGATCCTTGGATCTAGATGTTAGTTTAGGTATATTACACTCAAGGTTTCAGAGAACTTTGGGTATGGCTGGGTTGGTTCGAACATGAAACCAACCGGGCCCTCGGAGCGGAAACGCTTATAACTTGAGCTCCGGGCATCCGATTGATGCGTCGTCGGCTTTGTTGGATTCATCTTAGTGAGACGGACCTTTTGGATTACTCTGCTCAAGGTTTGTATGTAGTTGGACTGTGTTCGGGTTGGTTTTGACTGAAAACCCAACCGGGCCCCTGGAATGAAAAAGCCAATAACTCTCAGATCGGGCGTCCGATTGATGCGCCGTCTATCGCGTTGAGTTCCTTTTGTTGAGACGGAACTTTGGGATACATCAAATCTGGACTAAGTGTCAGTTGATGTATCATACCCCTTTGGTTCGTGGAGCATACCCTCCCAGAAATGATCATGTTGTGTGTGGGAACCCTAGAGCTGGCTGTGACTGTGACGACGATGAAGACTGCACTAAAATCCTCTGTGGGTTCGGCAGTGACGACGACTGCACTGAAATCCTCCGTGGGTTCGGCAGCGATGAATACTGCACTGAAATCCTCTGTGGGTTTAGTAGCGATGAAGACCGTACTGAAATCCTCTGTGGGTTCGACGACGATGAAGACAGCACTGAAATCCTCCGTGGGTTCGGCAGCGATGAAGACCGTACTGAAATCCTTCGTGCGTTCGACGGTGATGACTACTATTCTTGTATCCTACGTGGGTCTGGCAGTGTTGGACTCTGTTCTTGCTATCCTATGTGGTTCTAGCAGAGTAGCTGGTCTGTATCCTATGTGGGTCCAACAGCTTAGCTGGTTTAGTATCCTACGTGGGTCCCATCTTAGATGAATCAGTGGCTACATCTGATCATCTCTATTATCTTACGAAGAAGTATACCTGTGTGAGCTGAGTCTTGACTTTCAATCAATATCTTCGATATGATTGAATTGCTTTCCTATGTGGATTGAGTTGTGTTATCCTGTGTGGATTGGGTTGTACTCCTATGTGGAAGTGATCGAACTTGGGCTCAGATGTTGGAGTCGAACTGGAATTGATGACTTAGGTATATGAATGGGAATACACCTAAGTAGTGTTGGATGTTACTTCGTGATTGTATATTTACTTTTTGGATTATCCTTTGTGGATTCTGGGAGACCTTTGGGGGTCTCGGGGTCCCTGCTGAGTAGCGTATACTCACCCATGCACAGGCTATGCCCGCACTATGTTGTGTTGGATGCAGACGACGGACAGCGTTGATCGTGGTTGAGACTTGAGGAGCAGGTCAGTACCTGGAGGTGGACCACTAGGCGGGACGTACACGGAGCAGACGGCTGGACCCGAGGAGGTGAGGTGGATATCTGTACCCACCCTTCAAGTGGGACTTGTAGTGGACGGCTCGGCGTTGCTGCTTTACTTTCAGTTGATGTACTTTCTTTCCAGTTGTACTTTACTTTCAGTTTGGGTTTTTATTCTGGCCCATTTACTTTCTGCATTTACTTTTGTACCCAGTTTTACTTAGTGTTTACTTCTATTGGCTTACTCTGTGGTGTTTGTTTACTTTATAAAGGCAATGCCTTCCCCTTTTTATCGGGATTTACGCCTTTTGTGCTAGTTTTTAGCCTCTGGCCTATGGGAGGCGGGCTTGGGGTAGTCACGGCACGGGCCCCGAGGACGGGTCGTGACAAGAACAAGCAAACATAGTTGGTGGTGGTGAAGTGGACAGAGTGAGAATTGGGGTGTGAGGAAATGAGGGTGAGCTGGTGAGTGCAAAGGGAGTAGACAGAGCAACAAGGAAAATTGTAGTGTAAACAACCAGTAGATGAGTAGGGGGAAAAGTCCATTGGATGATTTGATATTTCTTAGCCTTTTTCATGCACTGATGTTTTAAAAAATATGGATCTGACTTAAAGTATTGGCCAGATTTGTCATCTGACCAGTTTGTGATGAAATAACTCTTATAGTCCTTCGACTATAAAAGTCATTCTATCCAATGGCGATGAAGGTCAGATATCACTGGTCTCAACTTGTCAGTTGAGTTCAGTGTGTTTCTCTTAATCGAGAATAACTCACTTGTGAGTGAGTTCCTCAAATTGAAACAATTTTAATTATGGTACAAACAAGATTGGTTTTCACTCGATCTTGTTGTTTTGAAAATAAACTCGCCTATAAACAATGAGAGATACAGTCCAAAAAAATGATGCAGCGCATGAATAAGACTAAAAAAATCAAATCAACCAGCTTTCCCCCCCCCAAGGAATTTATCTAGACATAGCGGTTGGTTTCAATGCGAAAATATAGTAATAAATAATTAAGTTCATGTTAAATTGAGTTTTAAAAAAAACAGAGCACAAGGAAAATAAAATTGTTTATCTCCCTGATTGATTTTATGAAGTTATAATTTTTCCTGCTCAATGGTGGATGCGATGCTAGAATTAACTCGATGTCCCGCCCTGGGAATCGAGGTATGAAATGAACCGACTTGTTTGCTCTCAGTACTCTAATCTACTCACGAAGGAGATGTTGTATGTTCCTCTTGCTCTGCTCCCCCAATCTTGATCAAAGCCTCACTACCTGTCTTGAGTTCCCTGTCTCCTGCACTTCGCCCTCCGGTTTCCCTATGATTTCGTGTCTGTCGTGTATTCTAATGAAAGCCTTGTAGTCCTCTGTTGAAAGTTCTGGACATGTTACATTTTGAGCAATTCAATAAAAACATTTTTCTATTTCTCAACTATAATAAAACATGATATTCTTTGAAGTCAAATAATGATTAAGTGTGGGGGAATTTGATGTGGCCTTAAAAAAACATGTTTTGTCACATCTTTTTAATTAATTTTTATCAATTTAATAAATTATTTTAACACTTTTTAATAAATAATTTCTCTTTTGTATTTTTATTATTAATTTTAATATTTAATCAGTTTTTATAATGAATTGTGTAATTTAATCTTTAAAATAATTAACTTATTTCTTACTTTAATTTAATAGTATAATTACTTTTTATTTAGTTTGGTATCTTATTTTCATACTTTACGATTCAACATTTATTATTTAATTAATTAGTATGGTGTTGAATGTAAATTATTTAGTCTTAATCTGACATCTCATGTATTAAAAATCAATTAATTTAATAAAACATAATTATCAGATGTCTTTTAATAATTCATTAATTTCTAATTTATGTTTTTTAACAAATTAAATCTATTCAAACATTATAATTTTAAGTCTTAACTTAATTCAATTTTTCAATAAAATGATAATTAACTGTCTTTTCTAATTAATTTAGTTTGTTATAGCTACATTAATTTAACTTTGTAATTTAAATGTTTAAATTTTATATTTACTTTTAATAATTTAATTTCTTTTTAATTTTAGTTTTAGTATATTAATAATTATATTTTTATATTTTAAAGTTAAAAATAATTTAACTTAAGTTAATTTGGTTTTAAAAGTTTACTTAAATTTATTAGTATCTTCATTTTCATTTTTTTAATTAATTTTTAGTTTATATTAATTATTTTATTCAGTTTTATTTATGTTTATACTTATTTTGTTTGTCTGTTTGTTTTGCAGTGTTATGGTTCCATAGCAATTATTGCCTGTCATGGTGTCTCCTCACACCATTTCATTCACGGTGCTACCATGACATCCAAACTGTCTCACCGTATTCCTCTTATAGTGTCTCCTGCTACTGGTTCTTTTCCTAGTCTCACCACTTTTCCCTTGCTACCATAACCCTTTCCTCTGTTTTCCTTTGCCATTATCTCCTTCATTCACAGATGCATCGTTTCATCCTCAATACGGTATCACCGTATTTCTTGTTCCACCGTGAATTCCTTGGCACCATTTCTTAACCTCACGCACTGCAACTTACACACCACAAATTTTTCCACCTTTCTCATCCTTCCAAGCCACCATTACAACAATTTACATCTCATATGTGTCTCTTCATCATCAGCCAGATTCAGATTCAATCAGAAACTAAGCATCTGAAGAAAAAAATTACGAAAACAGATCAGATTTGAGAAACCCTTATGCGAGCCTGTAGATGAATAACATCTTCACCTTTTACAAACCTGTTTTCCACCACTGTGGATATAGAGAACTAAATTCTACAGACTGAGAATTGCCACTGGACTGAGGGATATGGTCGAGAACAGGATTCACTGTGACTCCATGAGTAGTGTTGCACCAGAGTCGAACCAAAAGAGGAGAAGTTCCATGTTGGACCATGTCGTCGTTGTGGTGATGTTCAGAAACCACTGTCTGAAACCCAAGACCATGGAAACAAGGAGGAGGAGATTCCTTGAAGATTTCCATCCAAACTATAATAGAGCTACGAGCTACATGAGGAGGAAGAGATTGAACTGAGTCATTTTGTCCACCATTGATTCGTCGTGATGGAGAATAGAGCCACCTTGAAGAGTTCCGTTGGAGGAGGTCGACACTGCTCTAGCTATTTGCGCCACTATTGGAGGATGAGTCGATGTCGGTGTTGGAGGAAGATTGGACAGAGAGTCACATACCTGCAAAAAGAACCAAGAAAAGATAAATCCTATTAAAAAATATAAATTAATTAAAAGTACACTTCGATTAAAACTTAATTTAAAACAATAATAGTTATAATAATAACATAACCTAAATATTAAATAATTCTAGTTACGAATAAATAATAAATATAAAATAATAAAACAGAATTAATAATAAAACATAAATTAAACTAAACTATTAATTACTTATAAGTTAAATTAAAATAAAAAAACTATAATTTTGATGTTGCTTTTTAAATATTTAAAATTATATAACACTAAATTTACCAACATAATTATTACTAATAATAATTTAAATTAGAATACAATTTTCTAATTAAAAAAAGTTATTAAATGATTTAATTTATGTATAATAATAAACTTTTAAATTAATATTAATAAATTTATTTGATAAAAATCAATAGCTTTATAAATGATTTTTTTAAACTTTTAATCAACTAATGACTTTAAATACTAGTTTTTTCCTTCTTGTTTTTCATTGTTTTGTGTGTTTTTCTTCTGCAGGTTCGTTCATGAGATGAGAAAACATCCATATACACTTAACTAACTCACCTGGAGTTAGTTATGTGAGAAAAATTAGTGCGATGTGCTAGTCGCGAAAAAAGAACACGTGTGTGGTGCACAACTGAGGGACTTCTAAAGTTGGTAGAAGCATGTGGTGATAAGCAGCAGGTGACAGTTGATATTTAAAGCATAGGAGTAACAGATTTTCTAAAAAAAAGTCTCATTCAAGAAGATTCATTCCACAAACACACCAGACGTGAGGAGGGAGAATTCATTCGATCATTCACTCAGAGAAGAGTAGAGAACCTGGAGCACTTCTTGGAGAGCCATTCTTTGGAGTTCTAAGGGCCAAGAGCAGTAGCAATTGATGCTAGCAGAGGAATTTTTCTTCCTCTTTTCTCTTTCAATTATCTTCCTCTATAATTGAATGATTTTATTATATGAAATAGATATGATTATAGGATAAATACTTCCAGTTCGGGGTTTAAATTGAATCTAGTGATTAATCTTTCTTTTTTCCTTCTCTTTATCATTTTAAATGTGATCAGAATTGATTGAAGGGATCAGTTATGATTGCATTCAATTGGAACATATCACCAATACTTACACTTGGAATTCCACATTCAATTCATGAGTTTGATAGTGAAATAATTTATGTAATCATTTGAATTGAAATTAAAACTACAGAACATACGGTGAGTTAGTTCTGTCATCTTTTTCAAACCTAAATGTCCATATTGATTAATCTAGGAGTGGAGAACTCTAAAATTGGTCGACTTGAGTGATTTATCTCCTGGAGAGGGAAATAAATCACTTTTTTCAGTGATATTAGTGGTAACTAATATCAAGAGAAGGAATGTTTTCAAAACTAGTAGAGTTGATATTTTCCCCAGACGTATTTCTCTAGATTGTTCACTCTTCAGCATTTTATTTCTCTGTTACTATTTTTATCCTATTTCTTTCTTTGATATAGTTAAAAAAACATAAAAATATTGTGTTGTTAATTTGTTCCTTATAATAAATAAAATAAAAAAATTATAAGGATATAAATTCATTCCCTCTACTGACAACAGTAGGGTCTTTTAGTTAGTTTTTAGAAGACTAGTGGTCAAAATAGCCTTCCCTGTGGGTTCGAACCTGCTTTCCACATATACAGTAGTTAGTAGGAATATAAATTTTAAAATTTTACCAGCTTCAAAAATAATCTAGGTCAAACCACATACCTTGGGAGAATTAGGTCAAACCATTTTTGAGTGCTTAGGCTTTCCACACTAGTAGAAAATCAAATGGCCTCTTTCTTGCACTTTAGTAGGTCTAGAAGAACCTTTCTATTGAGAACCACCATGATAATCATCACGCTTCCTATTCTTATTATAGGAACTCATAAAAATACCACTAGGACAAAAAGGAACTCCCATCAACCCTGAATTTATATACCGGTCTATCTCAGCCATCAATGATCTATCCATTACATAAGTAAATAAAGGTAGATTTGGAAAGAAAACATGAGAATGAAAATCAGATCGATGTACCATATCGAGCCGTCGAGTCCTGATATTCTCATTAAATATAATATCATGTGTGAACTGCACAAGATTAGTAAATAAATTTTTTTATTATATTATGTTCCTATTAGGCTTCTCGAGTTTGAAAAAATCTATATCCTTATCCAACACTATTAACTCTGGATAGAAATATTTAGTAAAAAGTGCACTAAAGTACTTCCACTCTAATTCATCGTGTTTCGTTATTATCACCATAGATTGCCCTCATATCTTGATAGGTCCTGCTTTCTTGAAGGTGCCACATTTTAACTGGGTAGAATATATTATTTATAAGAACTAAAATAAAATTTCAACCCTTCTCAACCAATACTTAGCTTCTTTAGGATCATTTGAGAATTGGAATGTTACTAGAATTTGGGAAAGGAATTCCTGGGCAAAAATCCAAATTTCATCCTTATGAGGTTTCATAAATAGATCCTAATAAAGATTGAGTGTCGGTGCCTACCCCAGATCTTGGGAATCACACAAGAAAACTTCAACTTGATTCGGGTCCATGAGAGTATTTTTTTCATTGTAGTTCATCAACATCTTCCTCTTAGATCCTATTCTCACATCTTATCAAAGGCATGATGTTACACAATATCAGAAGAAAAAATTTAGTCTTTCATAACATTAAAAAGATCGATAATCAAATAAGAGAAACAAGGGAGATTAATCCCATCAGATAGATAAACAATATTTGTATTTCAATATATCCAAAGTAGGGAGAAGACTATAACTAATCCTCAAGACGTCTTTCCTAAACCACCAATGGTGACTTAATGGTAATTACGATGAGAGAGATATATTCACTCATTCTTAAATACCACTTAAATCCTGAAAATATTACACAAATTCCTACTGACATCAATAAAATATACTTAATCTACACCTTTGATACCACTTTGTCATGAACCATCCCGAATACCCTTACACTCTAATACCTGAGATAGAATTAACATAGCTTGAAGAGTGTTCCCAATCAACACGGGTTGGAAAATAGCACCTCACATCAAACAAAATATAGGTGTGAATGGTTTAAAAACATAAATAATATAAGAAATGGATACAAGTCAGTATCCTAAAAAGAAAAATCCACAGGGAGAACAGTACCAACAGTCAAATAGGTATATAAACCTAAAGTACAACCACAATGTACCAGAAAGAATAAAACAACCCATGTATAAATGAATAGAACACTCCATGTTCAAATGATTTAACAACAACTACCACCTCTATGTGTCACATTCACTTTGCTCGAACCTAGTAGAAGGAAATATAAAAACACCCAAAGTTAAAGGTAGGGTGTGAACTAAAATCCCAGTAGGGTATCACCAAGGATTACATAATAATAAGACACTATAATTAACCATATAGTTATTTAAATTTTCGGTGAAAAATTCATGGAAATATAGTTTTATATTTGAAAGAAAACATGCTTTTCTTTTCCATTGATGAAAACATTTTAAAACAATGGTTTAATAAACATTTTTTATAAAATATTTTTTATAAATTCACAAGGAATGTGTAAAGAAGTTTGAAAAATGATATCATATATATATAAACAATAAAAAATGATAAAAAATTATCATCTTCCAAGTGGTATGATAGTTCCAGGTTATGGGATCCTCACACACTCATATAACGATAATGACAATATTCTAACATGTCTCTCTGACATTAGACAAAGAAGACTAACCAACATCCCACTATGGATAATATCTTCCAATGAGTTTATATTAGATCTATAAAGTGTTAATTTGATGCTAGGGAAATTCAAATCAAGTTTGTTTTTTCGAAATAACTCACTAACTACCTAGTCCTTCATGTTCTTAGATAATAATGAATAATGGGAAAAATATTTCAATAATGTTCTAAATAAAATTGCCCCATTTTCCATTTCAATTTTTCAATTTATCTTTAAAAACATATACACAGGGTTTAAATAAATTTATTTCTTTTTACAGGATAAAACCAATGGGTTCTTATCAAAATAATTTAACCCATTTTCTAAAAAAACAATTTCACAATTCAATTTCCATAAATAAATTACACAATTCCCATAAAAGTTAAATCACACCCCAATTCACTAGAAATGGGGGTTTCCCATAATTTTCATATCTATGAATATTTAAATACTAATTAAATGAAAATTGTTTTTTCATAATCCAATTGAAATAAATTTAATTTAAATCAAGAAATTTATGGTTAAATTAATTGTCCAAACTTTTACAAAACCACCTAACTTAGATCACATGATCACATATGGAAACACCCTCAACAGGAAACTCTAACAAATAAAATCAGTAATTAAGATTTTAGAATCAAAACTATATTGAAGATCTAAAATAATGGTGATTGGATACTAAAACAATACTGATATCTAACAATCTATAAGGAGTTGAGAGTAACAAATTGAGAGTTAGATAATGAAAGAATAACTCTTACAGAGGTGAGATCGAAAGAAATTCACTAAGATTTGATCTACCTTGAAAGGGATTTACATGAGAAAAAATGGTACATTAAGTGCTCCAAATACCTAGGAGAATGTCTAATCCTGAGATATGATGATCAGGGGTTCATATGAGGAGTTTAATAATTTTTAAAACATTTTTCATAATTAAAAAAGTATGTGCACATGGTGAGCTGGGTAGGGTCAAAAAATTTCTAAAATCATGCACCCTAATTTCGCAACCCCCTAAAGGGGTGAAAATTTTCTAATATTTGGGTTCATAGTTTTTAAAACCATGCACTAACCATGAAAAGAATCACTACTTGGAATATTTTGGTCTTCACTAGGAGGGTCCGTGGTTTGGGAAAGTCGTGCGCCAACTGTTCATAGCCCAAGAAACTTCCAAATTTTTTAAATTTCATCCTTAAAGAACCCAACACAAACCCCAACTAAATAATGATTAAAAATAGGTTAATGGATTACCTAAATAAATTTACAATATTTCAAAGTACTATTATCATTCTAGGTGGCAGATGAGTTCCTCATCCATTGAGGGAGTTTTTTAGTGATATATCTTTGGATGGGTATAGTGTTATAAAAAATAACTATTTTTTGTTAACTATAGGAAAAATAAAATCATTGGGATAAGTTCTTATTTTTTCGGTGGCCTCCAAAAGATAATAGTTCATCGGTTAGGGTTATTGACACAAAAAACACATACAATCATACACACACAAACATATATATTCATATGCATATATATTTTCATTATTATTTGGTAGTGTGATTGTGGTGAGCTATATCTAAATTTAATAATAATTTAATTATTATTTTTAGTTTTTTATTTAAACTTTATATTATTCATATATATATTTTTGATTTTATATAGTGATCAACTCATTTTCAAAGATGACCATGATAAGTATTATTGCACAACACTTCATGTACATTTATATTTTATTACTCTTATATTCAACAAGTTCAGTTTTGGGAGATGATAGGTGTTGTGGGATTAGGATGACTATGTGGTAGTGGGATTACGGTCTTCTCCTTGTGGACACATATTATTAATAACGATAATATTAACTTTTTATTAGATTAGAATATTACATTGGGGATTTTAATGGAGGTGTAACGCACATTCATTTTTACATTTCATTTGATTGAAGGTTTATTTTTTATATAGTGGATAAGATTACACATTGGAAGGATACTCAAGATTCATTAAGGAAATTCCAACTATTTTTTTATATTCCTTAGATCTAGTCACTATCCCATATATTATAGTAGGTAGGATTGGTTAGCTAACTTACTAAAGGGTCATGACATGAAATATAATAATCCCAGATTTAGATAGTCTTAAAAATAAATTCACTCCAACATATATCATGAAATATTTTATAAAAGAACTAAAAAATTATTATTTATTCCTTCACATCAATAAAAAATCAATGAATTACATTGTATTTTAAAATTGATGGATACCATTGTTCATACACTATAAATGATGTGAGAACACCTGAAAAAATATATCAACAAATAATATTTTTTCAATAAAACCATAAAAAGGAATGATGAGGTGATTTATTAAAACAATGTGTAAAAATATGAATTTATAGTGTATCAAATATTGAATAATTTTGAGATATAAAAAATCATACCCAAAATGACAAGGAATCTCATTTTTGATTAAACATTTCTAGAAATGTGATTTTATAACCAATGAAAATTGTAATCAACTATTTAGTTTCCATAAATTCCTTATTTATCTTACCCAAGTATATAATTGGATGAATATTGTTAGAGGAAACATATTTTAAATGATGAATGGAAATTTAATAATTACAAAATAGGTATTTTGAAGTGTGTAAATTTATAAAATGAACTTGAATCTAGTTAGGTTACATATTTTTTGGAATTTCTGAGTTGTAAATGGTGAATACATGGATATAAGGTTATTAATTCAACTTATTTTTTTTAATTAATTTTTTTTTTTATTTTTCATTTTTAAACCAATTAAAATATTTCTTTATATCACTTCTTCAGAAAAAAAAAAGAGGGTTGTCTGATGAATCCATTTCCATTAATAACTGTTGTCTAATTCTCATAAAATGAAGGAATAAATCCCACATGATATATATTTTGTTGTGTTTAAATGATTCATTTATGATATTTCAGATAATATTTTGATTTCTATAAAATATTACAAAATATTTAGGTTCTTTGGATCAAGATAGACCACTTAAATAAAAAATAAAAATTATCTCAATGCATGATTTTGTATAAAATTTCAAAATATACATAAATTTTTTTGTTTCTCTACCCCTGATAGAATTGAATTCACGATTATCAATATGATATAAAAATTTATTTCAAAGTGATATTTGTTAAAAATATGGTCAAATGTGATTAGCATGAAACTGAGATTGATTACCAATAATATATATGATTTTATACTTGGAATGGATTTTTTAGTGTGAGATTGTATTGAATATTATTAAAAAAAATTGTTTTCTATGTTTATCGAATTACAATTATTTTTTTATCATTAAATGGGATAAGAAATTGATCTATGAAAAAAATCTCATTGAATTACATACAAGTTAGAGAGTATTAATTGGTGAACAATGTAGAATAATATAGAGGAGATACTTAGAACTATTCAAGAGTTCATATATTTTTTACACAATAAGTTATGAGTATACCTCTAAATATAATAGTAAATTTTGGTTTTGAGTTTCATAATAAACAACTTTGGACTCATCTTAGAAATAATCAACTAATATCTATGAGTTTAGTATTATAATAAAAAATATGTTGAAGAGAGGTTTTTTCAACCATCTATATTTTAATGGGATACTCTAGAGTTATTATCTAAGAAGGAAAATGATTACATGAGACTGTGCATTTATTATCCCTAGTTGAGTCATGTAATGGAATTTAATCATTATCCTTTAGAATGTATTGGTGATAAAACTTTTTAAGTAATGAAATATATTTTTTAAATATTTTTTTAATCCAAGTATAATTAATTAAGGATTAGGGATGATGATATTTTGAAAATAACTTTTCAATGTAGGTATGAGCATCATGAGTATATGGTGGTGTTTTTTAAACTATTGTATGCACTAACAATGTTTGTTAGATTAATGTATCAAATATTTTATCCATATATCAATATTTTTTTTCATTATTTTCATTGAAGATATCTTGGTGTCGCAAGATTAGAGAAGGATCATACATAACATAAATGTGTTATCTTAGAGTTATTATGTGAGAATGATTTTTGTGGTATGTTATTAATCAATTAATTATAGATACAAAAAGTTAATTTTAAAGGATATATCATATAAAATACTATATTATTTTGGATCAAGTAAATATTTAGTATTTTATTACTTTCGATCTACCATATAATGTCTCAAAATATTATTTTTTTATATATGAAATATATTATTAGAGATTTTTGTATAAATTATTTTAGATTATTAATCCATTTTCAATGATCACTTGGAATGTTTATGCTAATTTTTATGCAGATCAATATCTTGAACCTATAATATTCATAAAATATAGTTTGGATAGTATTCTTATTCTGTGATTGATTGAGGAATGATTTTCTTAAGATGTTTTTTATGGTTCCTCATATCTAGGTTTGGGGATTTTATTGACGCATAAGAAATAAATCATAGGTTGTTGGTGTATAAAATTGCGCACTCACAAGCCTAAATATGTATTGTTCCATATATTAAATATTCAAGAGGATTGAAAATCAAAAAAATATAAAACACATTTTAAATAATTTTCAAAAAAGTATAAAAATCAATGTTAATAAGATAACTATTGGAATACATAGTATATAAAATCTATAAAATGATATAATATGTATATTTTAAAAATTGTGGATAAATTAATATTTGTAATGAAACCTTATTAATCTCTATTAAACTACCCTATAATTATATAAGTATCATTATAAAGTGAAATTATTAAAAATAATTTGAAATATAATAAGGAATAAGTTTACATAAATTATAAGGAAAATTAGACCAAGTAGACAACAACACTCAAGGATCAATATTCATATATAAATATTTTTATGTAAGATTGAATAATTTTAATAAATGAAATTCATTCTTAAAAAATGAAATTATATAAACCAAAAATAAATCAATTTTTAAAAGGAAAATACAATTTTTTAAAGAGTTTCAAGAAAAGAAATTCCTACTCCCCTCTTTTATAAATATTAAAATTTTCTTAAACTTTAAACTTTCATGTTTTTTTCTCAAAGTGGTAATGGTATATTATATCAAAAATTTATGAAACCAACTCTGAGAATAATTAGTTCCCAACTTTTTGATAATTGGATATACTAGTCCTTATCCATAGGACATATTCATTAATAAATATCAAATTATAAAAAAATAAAAATATCTAATGAAAAAAATGATTTCATATAAAATTTTTAAATAAAATAAATTGATAAAAATACAACACATGAGGTAAAGAAACAATAATTCATTGAGTCACTTGTGTTAAATATTTTTTTGGTAAGCTTTTGATGGGATATTTTAATAATAATTTCATGATAAATGGTTCCATTACATGGATTATTTGTCACTCAAATGATATCACATGAGTTTTAAATATAAGTAATTAAATATAACCATCCATGTATTACTTTCACTGTTGAAAATATAATTATTATTGTGTTTCACTTTTACATTCTTAATACTTGAATGTTTGAATCCATGTTTTTGAAAAGTTAAGAACTCATAATTCATTTTCTACATATATATTTACTAAATATATAAATTTAATAAATAAATAATGTGATTGTTGTAATAGATTATTTGGTAAAAAATCCTCTATTTTATCATAGTTTGTTTTCATAACATTTTTCTTTTATAATTAGATTACCAAGAATTATATTTATATATACTATATATAACTCATTACCATTATTTATATAAAAATTTAATATATTTTAAGATGGATGAGGTTAATTTTTAGAAAATAGATGGATTAATCTAGATGAAATTATTCTAGTTATACATTCTAGTATGTTTCATAAGTACTCTATTTTTTATTTTGGTAGGTGTCATAAATATTTTCATTCCAACAGGTATCTATATGGTGTATAGTCTTGTAGGTATTGAATATTTTATATATTTTTATACTTTATAAAAATATTTGAAAATTTATTTAATGAAATAATTTGTACAGTATAAATGTGTATTAAAATTATTAAAAAAAATTATCCCAAGTTTTTTATTGAAGAAATAGCTTAGTAATATCCAATTATTAATAATAATAAGAATAAATAATTCAATGGAATTTTTTTAAATATATTATATGTTTAAGATATACTAAATATATTTAAAGTATATAATATTTAGGAAACCATTGATTCACACTTAGTATTTTTATGTTATTTGATTGTAACTAACTTTCTATATTTTTTTATGTCATGACTTACATTCATATTATAATTCTCATCCTTTATGATAATCCAAAATAAATATTAATAAATGAAGTATTCAATATAGTAAAAAAATTATAATTTGGATTAAATTTATAAATGGTAAAAAAAATATCAAATATAAAATATATTTATAAGATAAAAAACAAATAAAGGGATAACTCGTTGAATTTTAATCTAATACATCTATAAGACTCTTTAGTGGTTTTAAATAATTCACTTTTTGAAATATTTATTATAATTCATTTAGTATTTATTCAACTAAACTATTTCATCTTTGAGATTCTAAATATAGTTGATGGGAATATGTTATACTGAGTCTATCAAGGATATGTTTTTGAGGTACTCAGACTAAGATAGAATAATAACAAATTTGTAATTCAACATTCCTAATAAATAAAATACTTTTAAGTGTTATGTTTATTTTTTCTTAAAATTATTTTAATATTTACTTAAATATTATTCATCCTTACAAACACTTATCCCTAAATAATTTTTTTCAATACACAATGGCTCTAAAGTTTCAACTATTTATTATCATAATTTGAGAGATTTAGGACCTTTATTATAAATAATTTAGGATAGAATAACAAGAAATTATTTATGATATGAAGAATTATTAAGGAATATTGGATAGATAGAAATTGGGGTTGAAGTCATTATGGAAGGTAAAACTTTTGGTGATGTTGGAATAGGGGTAGTTGATGGTGAAATCGGAGAGATATGTATAAACGGTTTAGTTTAATCAACATTATTAGTAGGTGATGTTGAGTTTAATTTCTCTATTTATCACACATTATTAGATAGTGAAGAATAAAATCCTCATTGGATGATGAACTATAATATGAATCCACTAAAATATTTTATTTACTTTTTTTGGTTATTAAAGGAGTTTATTGAGGTGTATTTATTAGAATTTATACTAATGTTTGATTAAATTATGGTTCATCAATCTAGATAGTAGTTAGGGAAGGATTGAAAACCTCTAATTGTTTAGCCTCTAGTAGATTCTGGTAAAACACCATATACTTTTTACACTCAAGATTTTGATATATGGTGATATGAATATGCTTCTTTTCCATATTTGACTCAACTTAACCTTATTATAATAACAATTTATACCTAGAGAGGTGAAGTAATTATTTTATTTTATATTATAGCTTAATCTTCTAGAGTTAGATATCATTTTGGTTCAAAACTCTTATAGGGAAGTGGTGGATTGGATAGCTCTTCAACGTCCTTCTAGTTTCTTTTGATTTATTTAGAATCTTTTTAGATGGACATATGAAATAACAACTAAGTAGAAAAAAACATTCAAATTTTTCTTTTGTTTAGTTGATTATAGATAAGATTCAATAAGACTAAAATTGGAGATTTTTATATCTCCCTCATCCTACAAGAATGTATAAGCTACTTAGTTTCTAAAAGTTAATAGATATTCGTTTATTGATTGAGTTAGACTATGTCATGAATCTACTCCCAATCACCCCCACCTAGATTGGAAGAAATTTGGGTGTGCCACCCCAAGCCTAAATTCAATAGGTTAGGGGATGAAAAATAGCACCATCAAGGCGTAACTCACATGGAAGGACATATACTATAAAACCTGTAATATATATGAAAATATGATAAAAAATATAGCCAATGGTTATGAGATATATATATATATTTATTTATTTATTTATATAAAAAAATTTATAAAAAATGCATGCATGAGACAACAACTTTCTAGTACAATGTCACATGAGAAACTACTAATAGTGAAATACACATATATAGGATAAAATCACTAGGTACAACTAAAACCAGAGAAGGGAAGACACCTCTTTACATCAAGGACTAATTGAGAAATTTCTAAAAGAATCTGTTTCAATCATTAACCATCCTACTCTCCCAAACATCAATTTAAACTACTCTACTAGCACCACATCCACAAATGATTCATCTATAGAATGTATCATCTCCATAAATCCAATATTTGTGGGCAAAAATATTGTGTATATATGAGTATAAACATACCCAATAATAATCCTTGAAAACATAAATTAAACATAAAACATAATTCAACTCAAACTCAAGATTGAGGGAAACATAAAGTAACTCAAATAGTTCCAGATAATATCCATATTCCAAAAAACCATGGATTAGGGGAAGAATTCATATCTCCATACCTAAGTTCTACTAAAGATCCTATATTATAAGAAACCATGGATTCATGGAACATAGAAAGACTCAAATCCAAAAATTAACATTCCAGTTTTAAGTCGTATCTTGAAGGAATAAAAGGATGATCCCAGTGTCACAACATCCATAACCAAGGAATAAGGAAAGAATCATGATCGTCACAACTTAGTTATACCAGGGACATTGTCTTTTAATAAACTATAGATATTTGAAACATAATAACACTCCTAAAGATCAATGTCAATAACCTAGTTATAGGTCATATCATTAAGGGAACCAAGCACACTTACCATGTCACAATACATAAAACTACCAAAACCTATTAAATTACATGATACCACTGAAACAATAATGTGGGACCCAATACTTTATTAGATAATCTCATCATTCAAGGGATCACCCACTATAGTAGTGGACACACACCTCATCGAGTATGTATCGATTGGGGGATCCCACTCTAATTGATAATGGTCCCACACCGCATCACATAGGAGAGACACCAACCTCTAGTGTTGGAGGACCCATGCCCCATAATGTAAGGGGGTACTGACCCTACATGTTATATGAGGGACTCAAACCTCATAAATATTGAGAGGTTAATGACCCCATGCTGGAATGGAGGAATCAAGCCCTAAGGATGGAATACTTGTAGCCCAAATCCCCTACGTATTCCTAACATAACAATATATACAGAGGACCCATTCTCTATTTTATGTATATACCATGGGGTTACCAACCACTGGCCTTTACTAAACATATCACCCTCATTCCAATATCATATCCATGAAGCCAAGGTACTTGACCTATCCATACCACATTAAATAAAAACTCTTTGTGTTTCTAATTATAACACTCATTTGAAAAGATATTGAAAACACCATATAATTCTCAGAATAGTATATGTTTTCCAATGTACATAGTGTATAATCTTGTGGTGATGACCATGCATATTTTATCATTGAATCATTCATGTAGGGTTAGTACACATGATTTTTCCAACAAGTCACACGATGTGTGGGACTAAAACACCACTTAGTACTTTTCTTTCAAAACATCCTAATCCATGTTTCTTGAATACAATGGATCTATTGGTCAACATAGCATTTGATTTCAAATAGTATTCTAGGTATGTCATCTGGAACATGCCTAAGCCTTTCGGTCTATTAAATATAGAATGTGATGTTATGTCACTTATATTTTGATATTTATAAGTTTATGGAAACCTTATAACCATGTAGTAATAAGGAACACAAAATTTAACCTATAGTACTAAAAATCATATATTCATGAAATTCATACCATATACATATTTTTTCCCAAATTTCTAACTATAGTCTTGTTTCCCTAGATTTACCATTGACCTTGTCGATCATCTACCAATTTTACTCAAGATTTAATTCATTGCAGTCATTTTCCATGTTGAGGCACCACATGTAATTTCTTTTCATGAACCCAATATCTATCGCTACCTTATAATAATTTACACTTATTATTTTCCATTCTAGTCCCCACTATATCAGAGTCATAGTTGTCTAACTATCCTAATGTCACACCACCACTAACACTCTTCAAACCCATTATCAGTGTTCCTTCATTAACCAATTTTATGGTATTATATGGGTAAACCATGAAAATAGAGAAAAGGGAGGGTGATTAAAATAGAGTTTAGGGTTTGAAATTCTTTTCATGTTCTATGTGCTTCTCAACCACTAAAGCGATCTTTTTTATAAAATGTTTAGATAATAAAAAAGGATGAAATAATAAATAATAAGTAAATAATCCCCATATGAAAAAATATTGGAAAATAAAATAAATAATAAAATAATAAATTACACATTAATTATCATACCATCAAAATTATAATTGTCTGGATTTCTGAAATCGAGAAAACCATTATCAGGGAATGTGATTCAATTTTCATTTTTTTTTAATATACATATATTATAATTTGGACTAAAATTTGAGAACAATCCAAAATTAAATCATTTTTAAATATTTAATGAAAATTTAAAACATAAATTTTTGATGGTTTTTATAGAGATATATATGTATAAAATTTTAGGATTTAAGAACAATTCAAAAATAAATGATTCAATTTGAAAAAAGGAATAAATAATATAAAAGAGTGTGACCACATATTGATAATTCCAAATCTTGAAATTTTGTTGTCATTGGATATTAAATCCATAGATCTCCTAAAATACACAATCACTACAGTCGCAATTATATAAACAATAATGAATTATGATATATCGTTTATGTAAAATGATGAAAAGAAGAAAGAATAACCAAATTCACACCCAACCTTGATGGAATACGATTTAATCATCATTTTCTTACCAGTCCTAAGATACTTCATAATATGATGTTAGTTCCATAACAATTCAATTCCTACCATCTCCTCTAATGATTCTAGATTTTTTTCCAAAGCCTCTCACCCTAGAGTAGTTTTATAAAGATAATTTTATAATATTTCATCAAGTTAAACGTGGTGTTTCAATTAAAGACCCTCATGACCTGAGAAGATAAATTATACCCCTTATAAGTAACACAATATATACCATATATAACTATTATATTAGAATTTCCATCCAAACAACTATTTAGTATATACAAATTCTCATAGTCAAGGGATAAATATTTTCTTTTAGAATAAATATTAAATATTGCTTAAAATTTGAATAGTTTGTAATTCCACCAAAACTTAACCCAAGTGTAAAATAGATTTATCAAAATAAAAAGAACCAAAAAAATGTTTCTTTAGTTTGGTTAAAAATACTGTTTTTTCCTTATAAAGAACTGATACTTATAAACTCAAAAATGAGATAAGTTCTGACTAGGGGGAAAAGCCATGATGTTATATCCTCACTGTCATTAAGATATTTTATACAAAAAAAAATAAAACACCTAGTGATAATAACAAGAAATCATGAAAAAAAATTATATGAATAAAATTACACTCTCACATGCTCTCCTTACCTCTCTGAAGGTCTAAGTTATATAAAAACCAAAGCCAAAACAAAACATGAGATATTTATCTTTTATTTAAATTGTATTATAATTATTTTCCCTAGTTTTTTATTCTCTATAGTAATACATAAGATAAATTCCATTTTGACGTAAATCTTTATCAACATCATAATCCAACATGAAAATCATACTAACATTACTCCCCAAAAATATTTTTCATCCATTAGTCACAAAGACACATTGATCAAAAAAACTACAAACCTTAAATATCAACAATATAAAGGTTATTTATCAAGGGTTTCGAATTTGAGAGAATTATTTCCCCATATTTAAAATGATACCCATGAAACTATCACACTAAAACTATTGATCCATAAAAAAACTTCCATTAGGCGAATGAATTAAATATTCCACTTATTCCCCATGAGGGATCCTAGAATTGGCTCCTTGAAGTATACTCCAACTCTACACCATCAACAGATAAATTTTATGAATAAAAATTACAATCATGATCAAAAATTACTTAATTATACTATGGATTAATATTTTCTCTTCCACTGGTAAAAACCCCACAATCACATCACTATCATTTTTTATCTTTTATAAATCAACAAAATCAACTTTCTTTTGAGGAGTGGGTATTTTTATCCTTTTTTAACAACCATTGGTATTTTCTTATGTTGATTCCCTACAATATATTTAACCCTATCTTTGAAATTATGTACTTATGGGAAATGAACTAATTCTTTAGTTTACTCCCCTTGTACCTCTTTGTCTTATTTAGTGGTTAGTTCACTTGAACAATCCATTGTCATACTAGGGATTAAAATAATTTATTGGTAATCAAGATCACACTACAAATTCAAGACTTTTTATTAAATTTCATCAATTCTATTGATATGGTATTCTACTGAGCTAGTGAGGAAATAAATAATATGGGATTTTTCTCTAATTTTTGTTTGATCTAAACTTTTTTTACATAACTTCTAGAATTCATAAATTTAATCCGGCAATATTTTTCTTTAAAATCTAACTTCTCCTATTATTGTTGCTATATATAGAGTTCTAATTCATGTTCTATAATATCATAATTATTATTTATAGCCCTAAAAATTTCAATTACTTCAGGGAATGCCTTAAGTTTGGATTTATGGTCAACTCAAATCTTAATTATAGAACATTCGTCATCATTTTATCTATTGTTGGATTATCAACAATATCCCAAAAATACCTATTCACTGAGGTCTCTACAACCGTTAACCTTCTCCACTTTTATTTCCTCTATGATCTCATCATCTTGATATAATATATTCTTCAATATAAGTAATTTTTCTTATGGTATCATTTTTCTTTCATGAATTTAAAATATTTATATATTGGATCCTCTAATTCATCATTATCTAAAAACATATTTAGAAAACTTTTAGTAAGAT